>BSYR01000003.1:67942500-70607500 GCA_030270665.1 Hibiscus trionum
TGGAAGTGTGAAATGGAGTAACATGTAAAACTGTCCAGCAATGCTTCTAGCTGGACAGTGAACTTTGAAAAATTATAGAAAATTAATTAATAGGAAATTCGTGATGAATTTTTGATATGTACTACTTTGACATGTATAAAGTGGTTTAAAAATTATAAATCTGAGTTTTGATCATTTTAGTAAAATCTGGAAGCTTAATATGAACAGCATGTAAAACTGTCCTGTACTGTTCTTAGATGGACAGTGAACTTTAGAAAATTGTATAAAATTCACTAGTAAGAGTTTAGTGATGAAATTTTGATATGTTCTACCTTGACATGTCTAAAATGGTAGAAAAATTGTAAAAAGGAGTTTTGATGACTGTGGTAAAATCTGGAAAATCATTTCGAACAGCATGCAAAACTGTCCAGTAATGTTCCTAGCTGGACAGTGAACTTTGTAAAATTGTATAAAATAATATACTAAGAGTTTCGATCTGAATTTTTGATATGTTAAAATTGGGTATGTTAATTGAATTTAGGAACAAACGGTGTTCGATTTGGAGTTGTGTACAGTAAATAAGAAATTAATTAAATTAGGTGGTCAGAAATGTGTATAAACGAAAAGAAGAAAAATTAAGAAATTGTGAATTATTAAAGATGTAAAAATAGGATTAAATGAAGTGTTAATAAATTTATTAACAATCTGTAAGATGTGAAATTCACCAATTTTAGGGATCAATTTGAAAGTTTAAGTGATTAATTGAAGAAATTAGGAAATTTGGAAACTAGTCGAATTGGACCAAATAATTCAGGGACTGTTTTGAATAAAGTGAAAAAATTCAGTCTCTAATTGCATGAATTGCATTCTGAAAATTTGTTATTTGTTTGGCTTGAATGCCTTAGATTTTAGAAGCGAAAGGGTAGAAGAAGAGGTTACTCCGGGATCGGCTACGGATCGGGCGAAAGGCATACGGATTCCGAATTAGCTCGGTGAACAGTGAGTGAAACGATTTTAGAGTTGGGATTAGAGTCCCAACTGCCTTAATTTGATTTTTAAGTTATGATAAGCATGCAATTTGGACTAATTAATTATTCGATTTTAGTAAGGGAAGAAGGAATAATGGAATTCGGATTTTATGCTTGTGTTATGCGATTTTGTTGCATATGTGATTGAAATTAAATTGATGATTGATATGTTTGATTTCGAATCTGATTTTTGGTTAATCTTACTGTTTTGGATGAATTAATCATGCTGATTATTGGAAAATTATTGTGATATTGATTTCTTGTGGAAACAATGAAGTTGTGATATAGTATGTGAGTATGCAATGCTCTTACATGTTATAATTATGTTTGATAAGTTCAATTGAGTGTTGAACTATGAAATGAAATTCTGAATTATATGATATGAGTTTGGATTGTTCGAATGCTGAGCTGAAATGTGTGAATTGAGCTTGTAAATGTTTATATGATCATGTGTGATAACATGTTATTGGAATTGGAATTATAAGCAATTAATTGAAATGATTAATTAAGAATTTCTGAAAATTTGATTGATTATGTATCTGATTAAATTAAAGATTTAAATGCAAAGCCCTTGGTGTGTACAGTCTGTTTAGGTAGTACGGCTAGCCTAGAGTCTGAGCTCAATAAGAAAATCGGTACGTTAGTGTACTCGATATTGTGGTACGTAAGTGTACCTTCTTGCTTAATGTCTGCGGACATTATGATATGTTATATGTGATACGATTTGGTACGTGGTACCTATTATATGGTGAATTTTGATTCACAACCTCTGTTATACGTGACTTGATTACCTATCATACTATACTATCCAAGGCATTGCTAAATGAATTAAATGAACAATTTAAGGAATGAAATCTGAAAATTGAAAGTAAATTCATGAAATTGGTTGTTGGATCATTTGAATGAAATATTGAATTTCATGATTTGCTATTCTTGATATGCTATGAAACTTTAATTGTGATAATTTGATAATTGGAAGTTAATTCAGGTTTCATGACTTGTATGTGTATTCATGATATGAATGATATGTAATCACTTGCATGTATTCGAATAGAATTACATGACTCCTTGGTGTATATATTCGAATGATTTCTATGGTGCATTATTAATTGTGGATTGATTATATTGCTTGAATCATTCGAATGAGCTAATGTGCAAAGTGAAATTAAATTGTTTGATCATAATGTTTAAATTGGAAACCGAATAGAATAGGGTTTCCTCACTAAGTACGAGAAGTACTTACCACTCGAACCTTCCTTCCTTCCCCTAAATTTCAGGTTCTAGCATCGTTGACCTCTACCTGTATTCTACTCGTACGAAGCTTAAGTGTGATTTTCCCTGTCTTTGTCGTACTCATGATGGGTGGCCTAGCGTTCAGCATGTTAGTTTAATTTGGTCTGATGGTTATGTTCATGAACTATTTCTTTAGTATTGTATAAACTTATAAGAAGTTTCCCTACATTTCGATATGTAATTAAGGGAAACTAAAACACTATGGATGATATTATCGGATATGATATATATATATATATATATATGATGAATGAATCGGTTAGAATTACCATAGAATTGCTCTTAATTGATAACATGTAAATCGAATGTAAATGATTATGGGTAGTATCCAAATGAATTGAAATCAATGGAATTAATTTATGAATATGATGAAGTATGTCCATGGGATAATCGAATGTGAAAAGAAATTAAAATAGATTATGTTATATACATCATAAGATAAGTGATTGGATTACATGTGCCCACCAAGCCTTGATCGAAACATTGATATGAAATGTGTATAATTTATATGTGACATGAATGATTGTAAATTAGTGCAATTTGAATAGATGTATTCGAATAAAAAAAATATCACATAAAAAAAAATTGTTAACCCACTTCCGCTGCCTAATACGATTCTGTCACATGTTAACATAACGCTCCTTGCCCCTAATCCGGGGTGAGGGGTGTTATATAAAGTGGTATCAGAGCTTTTTAGGTTAAGTCCTAAAAATTTTAATCGAGTCTGTATGCATCTGCATTGGTTAGGTATGCCACCCATGTATTGTATGATAAGATGTCTATACTGAGCTTTCTGATCTTCTGTTATTTGAATGAATGATAGAATATGACGGACCCAAAAGACCCAAAGAATGGGAGCTCGCACGAATCTTCGAGCGAAGGTGAAAGTGTGAGATTGGGTGATAATTCTCCTGCTCGAACTGAAACTCCGAGAAAGGAGAGAAACAAAGAGCCTGCTCAGACTTCCGAGCAAATTGCCAAAAAGCCTGCTCAAGTCACTGAACGGATCCCTACAGAGCATGTTCAGAACATAGAACAACTTCCACCTGAAAATCCTATGGTTCAGTCTGCCCAAAGGGAATGTCTCCTCAGCATGAAGGAGATGTTCAATCAACTTCTGACAAATCTGAAACAAGAGCAACCTGCTGTTTCTGTCCCTACTGCACCTAGCAGAGCTCCGATAGATAAGCTTTCTCAGCATCGAGCCTACACTTTTACTGGTACTAATGAAGAAAGACCAGAAGATGCAGAGTACTGGCTTGAAAACACCACCAAGGTGGTAACCAGACAATTACAGTGCTCCGATGACCACAAATTGGAGTGTGCTGTGGCTCTGTTAGCTGATGAGGCTATGAATTGGTGGGAAACCACTACTCTCACTGTTCCGAATGAACTGGTGACATGGGAATTCTTCCTCGAAGAGTTCAAAAAGAAGTACATCAGTGAACAGTACTTAGCTGAAAGAAGAAAGAAGTTCTTGCATCTTAAACAAGCCAACCGTCCTATTGAGCATTACGTTGCAGATTTTTGCAAGTATTGCAAATACGGTGCAGAATACATCAAAACTGAAGCTGATAAATGCCGAATGTTCATTGAAGGCATGAATGATGAATTGAGTCCAATCTTCACTGCTTTGGGAATCAATGATTTCCAAAATCTTGTTAATCGGGCTATTGCAACCGAAGCTAGAATGAAAGCTGCGGAAAAGCGAAAAGGGGGCAATAAGCCTGACAAAAAGCAGAAACGAGATGACAAGTCTCAATGGCAGTTCAAGAAGCCTAAATTTCAGAAAGAAGGGTCTTCTAATTTCACTTCTGCTCCGAGGAGCAATTACACTTCTAAACCAACTACAGTGATCAGATCCTCAGTACCTACTATGTCTGTTAATAGTACGGGAAATTCTGAAAAGATTCCTCCTTGCAAGTTCTGTCAGAAACCACATCGAGGTCAGTGCAGACTTCAGGCAAATCTCTGTTATGCTTGTGGTGGTGATGATCACTACATCAAAGACTGTCCTCAGAAGCATGAATCTATGCCAGCTCGTAACACTGCAGTTCCTAGTCCGACATTCTCTAATCGGGATAGGAATGCCAAGTCAGCCCAGCCGAGTTATCAGAAGAAAGGCAAGGGTACTCATTCCAATGCTACTACTCATCAGGAATCTCGAGCACCTGCTAGAGTTTACCACATTCGTGGTAGAGATGATGAAGAGTCTCCTGAAGTGATTGCAGGTACTGTTGAGCTAAACTCACATCCTGTTTATGCTTTAATAGATTCGGGATCCACTCATTCATTCACATGTCTATCTGTTGTAAAAAGGTTAAAATTAGAACCTGAAAATGTGAAAACAAGTCTGATAGTCTCAAACCCTTTAGGAGGAACTTCGAATATAAACCTAATATGTAGAAATTGTTCATTGCATATTAGTAATTTGCCATTCCTTATTGATCTCTACATATTACCCTCCTGTGAGTTCGATCTAATTCTGGGTTTAGATTGGTTAAGTAAACATGAGGCTTGGGTAGATTGTCAAAATAAAAGACTGTATCTTCAGGGTTTAGGAAAGGAATCCATACTCCTAATTGATAAAAAGCCCACTTCCATTTTTGCATCCATGGTCTTACGAGATCAAATTGAATTTGGAATGTCTGAAATACCTGTTGTTTCTGAATTCATTGATGTATTTCCCGAGGAACTACCTGGTCTCCCTCCGACTAGAGAAGTTGAATTCGGGATTGAAGTACAGCCTGGCTCAAATTCGGTGTCTATCACTCCGTACCGGATGGCACCTCTTGAGTTAAAAGAATTGCAAAAACAACTTCAAGAACTTCAGGATAAGGGTTTTATTCGACCCAGCACTTATCCCTGGGGTGCACCTGTTCTATTTGTGAAAAAGAAGGATGGAGCAATGCGTCTTTGCATTGGCTACCGTCAATTGAACAAGATCACAATCAAGAACCGATATCCGCTCCCAAGAATAGAAGATCTGTTTGATCAACTTAGGGATGCTTCAGTATTCTCAAAGATCGACCTGCGATCTGGATACTATCAAATGAGAGTCAAAGAGGAGGATGTATCAAAAACAGCCTTCCGAACTCGTTATGGCCACTATGAATTTCTGGTAATGCCTTTCGGATTGACAAATGCTCCGGCGGCATTCATGGATCTCATGAATAGAGTATTCAAGCCCTATCTTGATAAATTTGTCGTCGTCTTCATTGATGAAATTTTGATCTATTCTCACAACAAAGAAGAACATGCTGATCATCTTCGCATTGTCTTGCAAACTCTCCGGGAACGCCAGTTATTCGCAAAATTTTCCAAGTGCGAGTTCTGGTTATCGGAAGTCTCTTTCCTTGGACATGTAATTTCTGCAGAAGGAATTAAAGTTGATCCGAAGAAAATTCAGTCAATCATGGATTGGCGACCTCCCAGAAATGTCAGTGAAATACGAAGTTTCCTTGGTCTTGCTGGTTATTACAGAAGGTTTGTCAAAGGGTTTTCCTCTATAGCCTTACCTTTGACTAAACTTCTTCGTA
The DNA here is from genome assembly GCA_030270665.1 of Hibiscus trionum. NCBI lineage: Eukaryota > Viridiplantae > Streptophyta > Magnoliopsida > Malvales > Malvaceae > Hibiscus > Hibiscus trionum. The sequence continues at coordinate 67,948,340 of BSYR01000003.1, forward strand.
AAGATCAACCGTTTGAATGGTCTGACAAGCAACAGAGAAGCTTTGACCAACTCAAAGCAGCCTTGACTCATGCCCCAGTTTTGATCCAACCAGAACCGGGCAAATATTATATTGTATACAGTGATGCTTCACATGCGGGTCTTGGATGTGTTTTAATGCAGGGTGATAAAGTGATAGCTTATGCTTCACGCCAACTGAAATCTCATGAATTGAACTATCCAACGCATGATCTCGAACTTGCTGCAATTGTATTTGCTCTCAAAATATGGAGACACTACTTGTACGGTGAGAAATGTTACCTGTTCACCGATCATAAGAGCCTAAAGTATCTCCTGACTCAGAAAGATCTGAATTTGAGACAACGCAGATGGATGGAGTTATTGAAAGACTATGATTTAGTCATTGACTATCATCCAGGAAAAGCCAATGTGGTTGCAGACGCCTTAAGTCGTAAACCGACATTGGGTAAAATCTCTAATCTCTGAATCTTAAAAAAATATAAATAATAATGTGTCTATAATAAGAGTTTTGATTAAAAAGTAGTATTTATTCTTGTAGCTCCAACTGCTATCAATGCTCATCTTCGAGTATATCAGAAGCAAGGATTTCTGTCCGAACTTCAAATTCAATCCAGTCTAATCTCAAGGATTGAAAATCTTCAGAAAGCTGATCCAGAACTTCAGGATATTATTTCCAAACTGGATACAAAGTCTGGTGAAGGATTCCGTATTCATACAAACGGTCTCCTTTACTTCAAAGATAGAATCTGTGTTCCAAATGATGAAAGTTTGAAAAGAGATCTTCTGGAAGAAGCACACCAGAGTTCTTTCTCGGTCCACCCTGGATCGGTTAAGATGTATAAAGATCTCAAATCTTTGTATTGGTGGTCTGGTATGAAAGCGGCTATCAATGATTTCGTATCCAAATGTCTAAACTGTCAGAAAGTCAAAGCTGAACATAGAGTTCCCACCGGACTACTCCAACCACTTGTACTACCACAGTGGAAATGGGAACGAATTACTATGGATTTCGTGACTGGTCTTCCTTGTTCTCCCAGAAAATATGATGCTATTTGGGTGATTGTTGACCGATTCACCAAATCGGCACATTTTATTCCTATTCGTATCAATTACAGTTTGGAGACCTTGGCCAATCTGTATATTCAAGAAATAATCCGGCTACATGGAATTCCTATCTCCATTGTCTCTGATCGTGATCCAAGATTTACTTCTAGATTTTGGAAAACATTACAGAGAGCTATGGGAACGAAATTGAATCTAAGCACAGCTTTCCATCCGCAAACTGATGGTCAGTCTGAACGAGTAATTCAGATTCTCGAAGATATGCTTAGAGCTTGCATAGTTGACTTTGGGAAGAATTGGGAGAAATCCCTACCCTTAGTTGAATTTGCCTACAACAATAGCTATCAGTCGTCTATTCAGATGGCTCCTTTTGAAGCATTGTATGGCAGAAAATGCAGAACACCTCTGTGTTGGTCCGAACTTGGTGAAAATAAGGTTTTGGGACCACAACTGCTCAGAGAAACAGAAGAGAAAGTTCAAATCATCCATTCTCGTTTAAAACAAGCCTTCGATAGACAGAAAGCATATGCTGATCTGAAACGAAGAGATATTCAGCATAATGTGGGAGACAAAGTTTTTCTCAAGGTCTCTCCATGGAAGAAAGTATTTCGGTTCGGAAAGAGAGGAAAGCTTAGTCCTCGCTTTATTGGACCTTTTGAAATCACTGAAAGAATTGGCCCAGTGGCTTATCGACTTGCACTCCCTAGTGAGTTCGATAAAATCCACAATGTCTTCCATGTGTCAATGCTCAGAAGGTATAGATCCGATCCTTCTCACATCTTAGAGCCGGAAGAAGTAGAATTGAATCCTGATTTGTCCTATGAAGAGGAACCAGTTTAGATTTTGGATAGGGAAATTAAAAGACTTCGGAACAAAAATGTTGCACTTGTTAAAGTCTTGTGGAGAAATCACAAGATGGAAGAGGCAACATGGGAACCTGAGGAAACGATGCGAAACCAATATCCTCAATTGTTCGATTCAGGTAAGAATTCGGGGACGAATTCTTTCTTTAAGGGGGGGAGAAATGTAACATCCCAAAAATTAGCCTAGAAGATTAGAGGTCAAATTAAATGATGAAGTGAATAATTAGATTGATTTTTCCAAACTTTCGAATTTAAAATTTGGTTCATTAATGACCAAACTGAATAAGTTGGAAAAGTTGAGGATTTGCATGCTAAAATGGAAATACATGTATTTACATTATTAATAGGATGAAATTATTGTATAATTATAGAATATATATGATTTATTAATACTAAGTGGTGTTATAAAAATAGGTATAAAAAATGAGTAATAAGTGTGATTTGACATAAAGTCATCCCAATTGATTTTTGTCCCCCATTTTCTCTTCCCTTAGCCGGCTAACACCACCCTAAATCACTCATCTCCTTTGCTTTTTCACACCAATAATACAACCTAGAAAACTTGAGAGAAAGTTGAGAGCTTGAGGAAGAAGAAGAAGAGCATGTATGGTGGTGAAAAACACTTAGAAAAAATCAAGGAAAAATCGGAAGTAAGTAGATCATCCTCTTCTCAATTTGGTTATGGTAAAAGATTTATTAAATCATGTGTTCTAAGGTGTCTATAAATTCATAAATATGATGTTCTTGTGTATGGTTGCTGGAAATATGGAAATATATATGAATCCTTAAGGATTAAGAGTCATAAAACATTAATAACATACATACAAAGTGTGTTGATAGATTTGTTAAGATTCATAACATGCACCTTTGAAAAATTTTAGAAAATGTTATGATAGAAGTTTGGATCTGAATTTTTGATATGTTTCACTTTAATATGTCTAGAATCATAGAAAAATAATAAAACAAGGTTTTAAAGGCTGTGTTAAAATCTGGAAGTGTGAAATGGAGTAACATGTAAAACTGTCCAGCAATGCTTCTAGCTGGACAGTGAACTTTGAAAAATTATAGAAAATTAATTAATAGGAAATTCGTGATGAATTTTTGATATGTACTACTTTGACATGTATAAAGTGGTTTAAAAATTATAAATCTGAGTTTTGATCATTTTAGTAAAATCTGGAAGCTTAATATGAACAGCATGTAAAACTGTCCTGTACTGTTCTTAGATGGACAGTGAACTTTAGAAAATTGTATAAAATTCACTAGTAAGAGTTTAGTGATGAAATTTTGATATGTTCTACCTTGACATGTCTAAAATGGTAGAAAAATTGTAAAAAGGAGTTTTGATGACTGTGGTAAAATCTGGAAAATCATTTCGAACAGCATGCAAAACTGTCCAGTAATGTTCCTAGCTGGACAGTGAACTTTGTAAAATTGTATAAAATAATATACTAAGAGTTTAGATCTGAATTTTTGATATGTTAAAATTGGGTATGTTAATTGAATTTAGGAACAAACGGTGTTCGATTTGGAGTTGTGTACAGTAAATAAGAAATTAATTAAATTAGGTGGTCAGAAATGTGTATAAACGAAAAGAAGAAAAATTAAGAAATTGTGAATTATTAAAGATGTAAAAATAGGATTAAATGAAGTGTTAATAAATTTATTAACAATCTGTAAGATGTGAAATTCACCAATTTTAGGGATCAATTTGAAAGTTTAAGTGATTAATTGAAGAAATTAGGAAATTTGGAAACTAGTCGAATTGGACCAAATAATTCAGGGACTGTTTTGAATAAAGTGAAAAAATTCAGTCTCTAATTGCATGAATTGCATTCTGAAAATTTGTTATTTGTTTGGCTTGAATGCCTTAGATTTTAGAAGCGAAAGGGTAGAAGAAGAGGTTACTCCGGGATCGGCTACGGATCGGGCGAAAGGCATACGGATTCCGAATTAGCTCGGTGAACAGTGAGTGAAACGATTTTAGAGTTGGGATTAGAGTCCCAACTGCCTTAATTTGATTTTTAAGTTATGATAAGCATGCAATTTGGACTAATTAATTATTCGATTTTAGTAAGGGAAGAAGGAATAATGGAATTCGGATTTTATGCTTGTGTTATGCGATTTTGTTGCATATGTGATTGAAATTAAATTGATGATTGATATGTTTGATTTCGAATCTGATTTTTGGTTAATCTTACTGTTTTGGATGAATTAATCATGCTGATTATTGGAAAATTATTGTGATATTGATTTCTTGTGGAAACAATGAAGTTGTGATATAGTATGTGAGTATGCAATGCTCTTACATGTTATAATTATGTTTGATAAGTTCAATTGAGTGTTGAACTATGAAATGAAATTCTGAATTATATGATATGAGTTTGGATTGTTCGAATGCTGAGCTGAAATGTGTGAATTGAGCTTGTAAATGTTTATATGATCATGTGTGATAACATGTTATTGGAATTGGAATTATAAGCAATTAATTGAAATGATTAATTAAGAATTTCTGAAAATTTGATTGATTATGTATCTGATTAAATTAAAGATTTAAATGCAAAGCCCTTGGTGTGTACAGTCTGTTTAGGTAGTACGGCTAGCCTAGAGTCTGAGCTCAATAAGAAAATCGGTACGTTAGTGTACTCGATATTGTGGTACGTAAGTGTACCTTCTTGCTTAATGTCTGCGGACATTATGATATGTTATATGTGATACGATTTGGTACGTGGTACCTATTATATGGTGAATTTTGATTCACAACCTCTGTTATACGTGACTTGATTACCTATCATACTATACTATCCAAGGCATTGCTAAATGAATTAAATGAACAATTTAAGGAATGAAATCTGAAAATTGAAAGTAAATTCATGAAATTGGTTGTTGGATCATTTGAATGAAATATTGAATTTCATGATTTGCTATTCTTGATATGCTATGAAACTTTAATTGTGATAATTTGATAATTGGAAGTTAATTCAGGTTTCATGACTTGTATGTGTATTCATGATATGAATGATATGTAATCACTTGCATGTATTCGAATAGAATTACATGACTCCTTGGTGTATATATTCGAATGATTTCTATGGTGCATTATTAATTGTGGATTGATTATATTGCTTGAATCATTCGAATGAGCTAATGTGCAAAGTGAAATTAAATTGTTTGATCATAATGTTTAAATTGGAAACCGAATAGAATAGGGTTTCCTCACTAAGTACGAGAAGTACTTACCACTCGAACCTTCCTTCCTTCCCCTAAATTTCAGGTTCTAGCATCGTTGACCTCTACCTGTATTCTACTCGTACGAAGCTTAAGTGTGATTTTCCCTGTCTTTGTCGTACTCATGATGGGTGGCCTAGCGTTCAGCATGTTAGTTTAATTTGGTCTGATGGTTATGTTCATGAACTATTTCTTTAGTATTGTATAAACTTATAAGAAGTTTCCCTACATTTCGATATGTAATTAAGGGAAACTAAAACACTATGGATGATATTATCGGATATGATATATATATATATATATGATGAATGAATCGGTTAGAATTACCATAGAATTGCTCTTAATTGATAACATGTAAATCGAATGTAAATGATTATGGGTAGTATCCAAATGAATTGAAATCAATGGAATTAATTTATGAATATGATGAAGTATGTCCATGGGATAATCGAATGTGAAAAGAAATTAAAATAGATTATGTTATATACATCATAAGATAAGTGATTGGATTACATGTGCCCACCAAGCCTTGATCGAAACATTGATATGAAATGTGTATAATTTATATGTGACATGAATGATTGTAAATTAGTGCAATTTGAATAGATGTATTCGAATAAAAAAAATATCACATAAAAAAAAATTGTTAACCCACTTCCGCTGCCTAATACGATTCTGTCACATGTTAACATAACGCTCCTTGCCCCTAATCCGGGGTGAGGGGTGTTATATAAAGTGGTATCAGAGCTTTTTAGGTTAAGTCCTAAAAATTTTAATCGAGTCTGTATGCATCTGCATTGGTTAGGTATGCCACCCATGTATTGTATGATAAGATGTCTATACTGAGCTTTCTGATCTTCTGTTATTTGAATGAATGATAGAATATGACGGACCCAAAAGACCCAAAGAATGGGAGCTCGCACGAATCTTCGAGCGAAGGTGAAAGTGTGAGATTGGGTGATAATTCTCCTGCTCGAACTGAAACTCCGAGAAAGGAGAGAAACAAAGAGCCTGCTCAGACTTCCGAGCAAATTGCCAAAAAGCCTGCTCAAGTCACTGAACGGATCCCTACAGAGCATGTTCAGAACATAGAACAACTTCCACCTGAAAATCCTATGGTTCAGTCTGCCCAAAGGGAATGTCTCCTCAGCATGAAGGAGATGTTCAATCAACTTCTGACAAATCTGAAACAAGAGCAACCTGCTGTTTCTGTCCCTACTGCACCTAGCAGAGCTCCGATAGATAAGCTTTCTCAGCATCGAGCCTACACTTTTACTGGTACTAATGAAGAAAGACCAGAAGATGCAGAGTACTGGCTTGAAAACACCACCAAGGTGGTAACCAGACAATTACAGTGCTCCGATGACCACAAATTGGAGTGTGCTGTGGCTCTGTTAGCTGATGAGGCTATGAATTGGTGGGAAACCACTACTCTCACTGTTCCGAATGAACTGGTGACATGGGAATTCTTCCTCGAAGAGTTCAAAAAGAAGTACATCAGTGAACAGTACTTAGCTGAAAGAAGAAAGAAGTTCTTGCATCTTAAACAAGCCAACCGTCCTATTGAGCATTACGTTGCAGATTTTTGCAAGTATTGCAAATACGGTGCAGAATACATCAAAACTGAAGCTGATAAATGCCGAATGTTCATTGAAGGCATGAATGATGAATTGAGTCCAATCTTCACTGCTTTGGGAATCAATGATTTCCAAAATCTTGTTAATCGGGCTATTGCAACCGAAGCTAGAATGAAAGCTGCGGAAAAGCGAAAAGGGGGCAATAAGCCTGACAAAAAGCAGAAACGAGATGACAAGTCTCAATGGCAGTTCAAGAAGCCTAAATTTCAGAAAGAAGGGTCTTCTAATTTTACTTCTGCTCCGAGGAGCAATTACACTTCTAAACCAACTACAGTGATCAGATCCTCAGTACCTACTATGTCTGTTAATAGTACGGGAAATTCTGAAAAGATTCCTCCTTGCAAGTTCTGTCAGAAACCACATCGAGGTCAGTGCAGACTTCAGGCAAATCTCTGTTATGCTTGTGGTGGTGATGATCACTACATCAAAGACTGTCCTCAGAAGCATGAATCTATGCCAGCTCGTAACACTGCAGTTCCTAGTCCGACATTCTCTAATCGGGATAGGAATGCCAAGTCAGCCCAGCCGAGTTATCAGAAGAAAGGCAAGGGTACTCATTCCAATGCTACTACTCATCAGGAATCTCGAGCACCTGCTAGAGTTTACCACATTCGTGGTAGAGATGATGAAGAGTCTCCTGAAGTGATTGCAGGTACTGTTGAGCTAAACTCACATCCTGTTTATGCTTTAATAGATTCGGGATCCACTCATTCATTCACATGTCTATCTGTTGTAAAAAGGTTAAAATTAGAACCTGAAAATGTGAAAACAAGTCTGATAGTCTCAAACCCTTTAGGAGGAACTTCGAATATAAACCTAATATGTAGAAATTGTTCATTGCATATTAGTAATTTGCCATTCCTTATTGATCTCTACATATTACCCTCCTGTGAGTTCGATCTAATTCTGGGTTTAGATTGGTTAAGTAAACATGAGGCTTGGGTAGATTGTCAAAATAAAAGACTGTATCTTCAGGGTTTAGGAAAGGAATCCATACTCCTAATTGATAAAAAGCCCACTTCCATTTTTGCATCCATGGTCTTACGAGATCAAATTGAATTTGGAATGTCTGAAATACCTGTTGTTTCTGAATTCATTGATGTATTTCCCGAGGAACTACCTGGTCTCCCTCCGACTAGAGAAGTTGAATTCGGGATTGAAGTACAGCCTGGCTCAAATTCGGTGTCTATCACTCCGTACCGGATGGCACCTCTTGAGTTAAAAGAATTGCAAAAACAACTTCAAGAACTTCAGGATAAGGGTTTTATTCGACCCAGCACTTATCCCTGGGGTGCACCTGTTCTATTTGTGAAAAAGAAGGATGGAGCAATGCGTCTTTGCATTGGCTACCGTCAATTGAACAAGATCACAATCAAGAACCGATATCCGCTCCCAAGAATAGAAGATCTGTTTGATCAACTTAGGGATGCTTCAGTATTCTCAAAGATCGACCTGCGATCTGGATACTATCAAATGAGAGTCAAAGAGGAGGATGTATCAAAAACAGCCTTCCGAACTCGTTATGGCCACTATGAATTTCTGGTAATGCCTTTCGGATTGACAAATGCTCCGGCGGCATTCATGGATCTCATGAATAGAGTATTCAAGCCCTATCTTGATAAATTTGTCGTCGTCTTCATTGATGAAATTTTGATCTATTCTCACAACAAAGAAGAACATGCTGATCATCTTCGCATTGTCTTGCAAACTCTCCGGGAACGCCAGTTATTCGCAAAATTTTCCAAGTGCGAGTTCTGGTTATCGGAAGTCTCTTTCCTTGGACATGTAATTTCTGCAGAAGGAATTAAAGTTGATCCGAAGAAAATTCAGTCAATCATGGATTGGCGACCTCCCAGAAATGTCAGTGAAATACGAAGTTTCCTTGGTCTTGCTGGTTATTACAGAAGGTTTGTCAAAGGGTTTTCCTCTATAGCCTTACCTTTGACTAAACTTCTTCGTAAAGATCAACCGTTTGAATGGTCTGACAAGCAACAGAGAAGCTTTGACCAACTCAAAGCAGCCTTGACTCATGCCCCAGTTTTGATCCAACCAGAACCGGGCAAATATTATATTGTATACAGTGATGCTTCACATGCGGGTCTTGGATGTGTTTTAATGCAGGGTGATAAAGTGATAGCTTATGCTTCACGCCAACTGAAATCTCATGAATTGAACTATCCAACGCATGATCTCGAACTTGCTGCAATTGTATTTGCTCTCAAAATATGGAGACACTACTTGTACGGTGAGAAATGTTACCTGTTCACCGATCATAAGAGCCTAAAGTATCTCCTGACTCAGAAAGATCTGAATTTGAGACAACGCAGATGGATGGAGTTATTGAAAGACTATGATTTAGTCATTGACTATCATCCAGGAAAAGCCAATGTGGTTGCAGACGCCTTAAGTCGTAAACCGACATTGGGTAAAATCTCTAATCTCTGAATCTTAAAAAAATATAAATAATAATGTGTCTATAATAAGAGTTTTGATTAAAAAGTAGTATTTATTCTTGTAGCTCCAACTGCTATCAATGCTCATCTTCGAGTATATCAGAAGCAAGGATTTCTGTCCGAACTTCAAATTCAATCCAGTCTAATCTCAAGGATTGAAAATCTTCAGAAAGCTGATCCAGAACTTCAGGATATTATTTCCAAACTGGATACAAAGTCTGGTGAAGGATTCCGTATTCATACAAACGGTCTCCTTTACTTCAAAGATAGAATCTGTGTTCCAAATGATGAAAGTTTGAAAAGAGATCTTCTGGAAGAAGCACACCAGAGTTCTTTCTCGGTCCACCCTGGATCGGTTAAGATGTATAAAGATCTCAAATCTTTATATTGGTGGTCTGGTATGAAAGCGGCTATCAATGATTTCGTATCCAAATGTCTAAACTGTCAGAAAGTCAAAGCTGAACATAGAGTTCCCACCGGACTACTCCAACCACTTGTACTACCACAGTGGAAATGGGAACGAATTACTATGGATTTCGTGACTGGTCTTCCTTGTTCTCCCAGAAAATATGATGCTATTTGGGTGATTGTTGACCGATTCACCAAATCGGCACATTTTATTCCTATTCGTATCAATTACAGTTTGGAGACCTTGGCCAATCTGTATATTCAAGAAATAATCCGGCTACATGGAATTCCTATCTCCATTGTCTCTGATCGTGATCCAAGATTTACTTCTAGATTTTGGAAAACATTACAGAGAGCTATGGGAACGAAATTGAATCTAAGCACAGCTTTCCATCCGCAAACTGATGGTCAGTCTGAACGAGTAATTCAGATTCTCGAAGATATGCTTAGAGCTTGCATAATTGACTTTGGGAAGAATTGGGAGAAATCCCTACCCTTAGTTGAATTTGCCTACAACAATAGCTATCAGTCGTCTATTCAGATGGCTCCTTTTGAAGCATTGTATGGCAGAAAATGCAGAACACCTCTGTGTTGGTCCGAACTTGGTGAAAATAAGGTTTTGGGACCACAACTGCTCAGAGAAACAGAAGAGAAAGTTCAAATCATCCATTCTCGTTTAAAACAAGCCTTCGATAGACAGAAAGCATATGCTGATCTGAAACGAAGAGATATTCAGCATAATGTGGGAGACAAAGTTTTTCTCAAGGTCTCTCCATGGAAGAAAGTATTTCGGTTCGGAAAGAGAGGAAAGCTTAGTCCTCGCTTTATTGGACCTTTTGAAATCACTGAAAGAATTGGCCCAGTGGCTTATCGACTTGCACTCCCTAGTGAGTTCGATAAAATCCACAATGTCTTCCATGTGTCAATGCTCAGAAGGTATAGATCCGATCCTTCTCACATCTTAGAGCCGGAAGAAGTAGAATTGAATCCTGATTTGTCCTATGAAGAGGAACCAGTTTAGATTTTGGATAGGGAAATTAAAAGACTTCGGAACAAAAATGTTGCACTTGTTAAAGTCTTGTGGAGAAATCACAAGATGGAAGAGGCAACATGGGAACCTGAGGAAACGATGCGAAACCAATATCCTCAATTGTTCGATTCAGGTAAGAATTCGGGGACGAATTCTTTCTTTAAGGGGGGGAGAAATGTAACATCCCAAAAATTAGCCTAGAAGATTAGAGGTCAAATTAAATGATGAAGTGAATAATTAGATTGATTTTTCCAAACTTTCGAATTTAAAATTTGGTTCATTAATGACCAAACTGAATAAGTTGGAAAAGTTGAGGATTTGCATGCTAAAATGGAAATACATGTATTTACATTATTAATAGGATGAAATTATTGTATAATTATAGAATATATATGATTTATTAATACTAAGTGGTGTTATAAAAATAGGTATAAAAAATGAGTAATAAGTGTGATTTGACATAAAGTCATCCCAATTGATTTTTGTCCCCCATTTTCTCTTCCCTTAGCCGGCTAACACCACCCTAAATCACTCATCTCCTTTGCTTTTTCACACCAATAATACAACCTAGAAAACTTGAGAGAAAGTTGAGAGCTTGAGGAAGAAGAAGAAGAGCATGTATGGTGGTGAAAAACACTTAGAAAAAATCAAGGAAAAATCGGAAGTAAGTAGATCATTCTCTTCTCAATTTGGTTATGGTAAAAGATTTATTAAATCATGTGTTCTAAGGTGTCTATAAATTCATAAATATGATGTTCTTGTGTATGGTTGCTGGAAATATGGAAATATATATGAATCCTTAAGGATTAAGAGTCATAAAACATTAATAACATACATACAAAGTGTGTTGATAGATTTGTTAAGATTCATAACATGCACCTTTGAAAAATTTTAGAAAATGTTATGATAGAAGTTTGGATCTGAATTTTTGATATGTTTCACTTTAATATGTCTAGAATCATAGAAAAATAATAAAACAAGGTTTTAAAGGCTGTGTTAAAATCTGGAAGTGTGAAATGGAGTAACATGTAAAACTGTCCAGCAATGCTTCTAGCTGGACAGTGAACTTTGAAAAATTATAGAAAATTAATTAATAGGAAATTCGTGATGAATTTTTGATATGTACTACTTTGACATGTATAAAGTGGTTTAAAAATTATAAATCTGAGTTTTGATCATTTTAGTAAAATCTGGAAGCTTAATATGAACAGCATGTAAAACTGTCCTGTACTGTTCTTAGATGGACAGTGAACTTTAGAAAATTGTATAAAATTCACTAGTAAGAGTTTAGTGATGAAATTTTGATATGTTCTACCTTGACATGTCTAAAATGGTAGAAAAATTGTAAAAAGGAGTTTTGATGACTGTGGTAAAATCTGGAAAATCATTTCGAACAGCATGCAAAACTGTCCAGTAATGTTCCTAGCTGGACAGTGAACTTTGTAAAATTGTATAAAATAATATACTAAGAGTTTAGATCTGAATTTTTGATATGTTAAAATTGGGTATGTTAATTGAATTTAGGAACAAACGGTGTTCGATTTGGAGTTGTGTACAGTAAATAAGAAATTAATTAAATTAGGTGGTCAGAAATGTGTATAAACGAAAAGAAGAAAAATTAAGAAATTGTGAATTATTAAAGATGTAAAAATAGGATTAAATGAAGTGTTAATAAATTTATTAACAATCTGTAAGATGTGAAATTCACCAATTTTAGGGATCAATTTGAAAGTTTAAGTGATTAATTGAAGAAATTAGGAAATTTGGAAACTAGTCGAATTGGACCAAATAATTCAGGGACTGTTTTGAATAAAGTGAAAAAATTCAGTCTCTAATTGCATGAATTGCATTCTGAAAATTTGTTATTTGTTTGGCTTGAATGCCTTAGATTTTAGAAGCGAAAGGGTAGAAGAAGAGGTTACTCCGGGATCGGCTACGGATCGGGCGAAAGGCATACGGATTCCGAATTAGCTCGGTGAACAGTGAGTGAAACGATTTTAGAGTTGGGATTAGAGTCCCAACTGCCTTAATTTGATTTTTAAGTTATGATAAGCATGCAATTTGGACTAATTAATTATTCGATTTTAGTAAGGGAAGAAGGAATAATGGAATTCGGATTTTATGCTTGTGTTATGCGATTTTGTTGCATATGTGATTGAAATTAAATTGATGATTGATATGTTTGATTTCGAATCTGATTTTTGGTTAATCTTACTGTTTTGGATGAATTAATCATGCTGATTATTGGAAAATTATTGTGATATTGATTTCTTGTGGAAACAATGAAGTTGTGATATAGTATGTGAGTATGCAATGCTCTTACATGTTATAATTATGTTTGATAAGTTCAATTGAGTGTTGAACTATGAAATGAAATTCTGAATTATATGATATGAGTTTGGATTGTTCGAATGCTGAGCTGAAATGTGTGAATTGAGCTTGTAAATGTTTATATGATCATGTGTGATAACATGTTATTGGAATTGGAATTATAAGCAATTAATTGAAATGATTAATTAAGAATTTCTGAAAATTTGATTGATTATGTATCTGATTAAATTAAAGATTTAAATGCAAAGCCCTTGGTGTGTACAGTCTGTTTAGGTAGTACGGCTAGCCTAGAGTCTGAGCTCAATAAGAAAATCGGTACGTTAGTGTACTCGATATTGTGGTACGTAAGTGTACCTTCTTGCTTAATGTCTGCGGACATTATGATATGTTATATGTGATACGATTTGGTACGTGGTACCTATTATATGGTGAATTTTGATTCACAACCTCTGTTATACGTGACTTGATTACCTATCATACTATACTATCCAAGGCATTGCTAAATGAATTAAATGAACAATTTAAGGAATGAAATCTGAAAATTGAAAGTAAATTCATGAAATTGGTTGTTGGATCATTTGAATGAAATATTGAATTTCATGATTTGCTATTCTTGATATGCTATGAAACTTTAATTGTGATAATTTGATAATTGGAAGTTAATTCAGGTTTCATGACTTGTATGTGTATTCATGATATGAATGATATGTAATCACTTGCATGTATTCGAATAGAATTACATGACTCCTTGGTGTATATATTCGAATGATTTCTATGGTGCATTATTAATTGTGGATTGATTATATTGCTTGAATCATTCGAATGAGCTAATGTGCAAAGTGAAATTAAATTGTTTGATCATAATGTTTAAATTGGAAACCGAATAGAATAGGGTTTCCTCACTAAGTACGAGAAGTACTTACCACTCGAACCTTCCTTCCTTCCCCTAAATTTCAGGTTCTAGCATCGTTGACCTCTACCTGTATTCTACTCGTACGAAGCTTAAGTGTGATTTTCCCTGTCTTTGTCGTACTCATGATGGGTGGCCTAGCGTTCAGCATGTTAGTTTAATTTGGTCTGATGGTTATGTTCATGAACTATTTCTTTAGTATTGTATAAACTTATAAGAAGTTTCCCTACATTTCGATATGTAATTAAGGGAAACTAAAACACTATGGATGATATTATCGGATATGATATATATATATATATATATGATGAATGAATCGGTTAGAATTACCATAGAATTGCTCTTAATTGATAACATGTAAATCGAATGTAAATGATTATGGGTAGTATCCAAATGAATTGAAATCAATGGAATTAATTTATGAATATGATGAAGTATGTCCATGGGATAATCGAATGTGAAAAGAAATTAAAATAGATTATGTTATATACATCATAAGATAAGTGATTGGATTACATGTGCCCACCAAGCCTTGATCGAAACATTGATATGAAATGTGTATAATTTATATGTGACATGAATGATTGTAAATTAGTGCAATTTGAATAGATGTATTCGAATAAAAAAAATATCACATAAAAAAAAATTGTTAACCCACTTCCGCTGCCTAATACGATTCTGTCACATGTTAACATAACGCTCCTTGCCCCTAATCCGGGGTGAGGGGTGTTATACCGATCACCGCCCTTGAGCACACCCCTTTGGTCGTTGGACCAAGGCGGTCATTTCCCCCAACACGGCATCGCCGAAAACGGCGAACGACGTGCAGCCGAACGTCGAATGCGAAATTGACGTTCGGCTCGCACGCCGTTAGCGGTTTCCGGTGATGTCGTGTTGGGGGAAATGACCACCTTGGTCTAGCGACCAAAGGGGTGTGCTCAGGGGCAGCGACCGGCAGCGGAAGTGGTGGCGATTTGTGGGTTTAGGTTTGGGTAATTTTAGAGGTTTGGGGATTGTTTTGTAAAAGTTTTAAAATTTAGGGATTTTTTGATAAACTGAATTTTTTGGGTGTTTTTGTTTAAAAAATTAAAAAAAATCAAATTAGTGCCATGTGTCAAGCATTGGTTGGTTAAAGATTTGTTTAACACCCATTAACGGTAGGCACCTAAAATTATAACTTTTGAAATTTTGGGCACCTTTTTTTACAAAATAATACTTTAGGCACCTAAAGTTCAAAAAAGGCATACTTTGGGCACCTATTTTTTTAAGCCTAAATAAAACTCGTCAACTCAACTAACTCAATTTTTTTTAACTCGACTTGGTCGAATGCTCACCCATATTTAACTCCTAAACTAATGGTTATAGATCAAAGAAAGGACCTAATTGAAATAACATTGATAGTTTGAGGACAATTAGAATATTTTCAAGTTTAAGGACTAATTTAAAATTTGACCATGAGAATGTCTAGTGTAATTAGCTCTATTTTTATTCATTCCTTAAGCTATCCTTAGACTCTACAATAGCAGTGACGGAGCACAATGAGTGCCTTCGCCCCCAACAATTTAAAATTTTTTCTCCTTTAAATTTTTATAAATTCATATTAAACATTAATATTTTTAATTAAATCTTCTAAAATTTTAATTTGGTACCTTCAGTTTTTCGGTCTAATAACAGTTTAGTCCCTTATGAATTTAAATATTAGATAAATTAAATATTACCACTTAATTTTAAGTTTAAATACTTAATAAATCTTTATATTTTTAAGATAAATAATTTAGATTTTAACAATAGTTAAAGTCCATATTTAAGGTCACCAACGAGGGTTGGTCCAAGTGGTAAGCAGCTTGGTATCGCTTAAGTAGGTCTCAAGTTCGAGGTGTTGTGTATGCAGAAAATTCCCGCTGGGAGACTCACCCACCAAAATTAGGTATGCGACGCGAGTTGGTCTGGATTAGTCAGGACTAAGCCGTAGAGGCCGGGGGCAACAAAAAAAAAAGTCCATATTTAAGGTCAAGACAAATTATCAATATTTTCATTATTAGAAGGGAAATTTGGGATGTAGATCAAGATATTTAGAGATATTTGATTCCTTCTTTTTACGGATTTGGATATTGTAAATTCAGATAATATATTCAAGGAAAATTTTACAGCGTTTGACGAGCATCGACGAGTACCTTTATAAAACTTTTAAATCTAAAGTACTTAATGCGTAATTATAATTTTTTTTCAAAATTAAAAGTTTAATTTAATTAAAATACATTTTCTTAATTTTAATTTTGTTTTAAACATTATTAATCAAAACAATCTATCCCCAAATCAAACAATCCTAGGTATTTTAATTAAATTGTATTTTTAATTTTTTTAAAAATATAATTACGCATTAAGTACTTTGGATTTAAAAATTTTATAAATTAGTTTATCGGTGCTCATCGGTGCTCAACAATAGTGATGCTTGTCAAAGCTCGTCGAACGTAGAAGAACTATCATATATTCAAATATTAAAATTATTATTTATTTTGAATACATATAGACACCTTCAATATCTATTATTTGAATCCATATTACTTATGTGTTTGCAGATTGTAGATTCGAATATCTAAATCTGATATTGAATTATAAAATAAATAATATGTTTACTTTTAAGGAGACTCGAACTTTGGTCATCCAACTTTTAAAATATTCGAATTCAAATATTTGATATATGGTTTAAAATTTAAAATTGTTTAAATATTCATATACTTGACAGATAATAATATTTAATTTGTTGTGAATAAAATAACGAAGAACAACGAACAAGAATAAAAGATCAAAGAGATGAGAGAGAGAGGGAGATTTGTATTATTCTCAAAAATAGAATTGTGTACAATGCCTTCAATGAATCATCTATTTATAGGCATAAGAAGTACATGATACATTAAACTCTAATTCATAGAGATAATATTCCTAATAATAAATAAATCAAACTCCTTTGATAAAGTTCTAATCATGATAGACATCCACATATATAAATATTTATAACACTCCCCCTTGGATGTCTATGAAGATAATGTGCCTCGTTAAAACCTTACTAAGATAAAAACCCAGTGGGAAAAAAATTTCATTAGTGAAGGGAAAAGAGTACACACATCTTTAATACGCATGACATGTTGCCTCATTAAAAACCTTACCAGGAAAACCCATTGGGACAAAACCTTGGTTAAGGGAAAAAGAGTGCAACGCGTATTTACTCCCCCTCATGAAAATATCACAGAAGATCTTTGAATCTTCATAATTCAATCTTGAATATTATTTTTCTAAAGATCGTGAGGGATGAAACTTTGGAGTAATATGTTCCATGATGTATCCACTTTCAAACTGAGATATACATCTTGCATTATCTTCACACAAGGTAGCTTTTACCATATCTTGTAAAAGTAAATCCACATATCTTTTGGATATGTTGGGTCAATGATCTTAGCCAAACACATTTTTGGCTTGCCTCGTACATAACAATTATTTCTACGACATTTGAGGAGGCATCAACGAATGTTTGAAGATCTAAATGTAATGATCTTTGTATATCCATGGATATTGTTTGACCAACTAATATATGGTGCTTCAAAACCAAGAAAAGATATAATTATCTTTATTCACATCCAACAATCTTACAACTATTGGGATACTCAATAGATATGCTCTATTCATATTGAATCTTCTTTAAGATTCTTTCAGCTTATGTCTATTCATAGACAAAAGAAAAAATGCTCGATCTTCAGGTCGAGATAAACTTGATGTCAAGATTCAAGTACTTGTATTGAAAGTACTTCATGAGTTTTCAATTTGAAGCTCTTTAGGAGTTCTAAAATTATCATAATGGATCTTGATCCAAACTCCTTTATAAAATACATAAGGAAATCTGATCATTATTATAGTATTTTCTCAATTAGTATTCACTAAGGCGATTATACCAAATGCGCCAAAATATTCATGAGACATGTCTAAATAAATTTCCTTGGAAATTTCCAAATGCTTCTAGCATTTTAAATCCTTCAAGGATAAATATGGATCCACAAATAATTAGACGCATGCAAAATTTCAAAACTGCCAAAGTAATTGCATCCACCATGAAGTAATTAAAACTTTTTATAAATCATAGTTCAAGTCTTATTTACGACTACTTATTTGTGTCTCACTTGCATTACACCTTTAGGTGTTTGAACTGCTGGTCCAAATACTTCTATTTTAGAAGTTCAAAGCGTCTTTCAACATTGGCCAATTCAATATCTATACTTCTGGATAGATTTTATACAAGATCATCGATTTCTTTCTTTACTTCTATAGAAGTATTTTATGTAAAATTGTTTGTAAAATCGTTGTCGACAACTTTCTAATTTTCTGGTTCCATTCTCGTAATGACATAACTCATCGAGATCTCTTCAAGATTTCAATCTTTATTTCAGGTACCTGAAACTCTTATAGAGTTTTATTATTTGTTATGTCTTGGGTCTCTTTAGGAGCACCCGCCTCCAATATATGACCATCTCATATTACTTTCTATTTACGATAATTTTGATCATTGGAACCATTTCAACTATCATGCTTCAGGCATGATTTACATTCTCTCGCTCTAACATGTAATTTAAACTTAGAGCATTTCAGCTGGTATATGAGACTTAATTACTCTCATTGGGTCAGTAAATATGTCTGGCAGTTGACATGTAATAACATGAATTATCTTATGAACTTCTAGTTCATATACGAGGATCTAGATAATGATAATTCATTTTCCTCTATCCAGCTGATTATTATCTCCCCTGATGTTGAGAAAAATCATGTCATAAATAATTCTCCAATTAATGTTTAAGAATTTAAACATAAAAGGAGACTCTTACTCAATATATATTCTCAACCCTTTTTATTTACCCATTTTGTGCGTTGTGGTGGAGCAATTCATATCGCACATTTAAAAATCATAAAAATGGGAAATGTATGGTTTCTGACCAAAAACCAATCATAACAGGGAGTTTATTATAACTCGTTGGCTTGATGCGTATAAGTGTTGCTATATGGAAACACCATATAAATAATAACTCTTTTGTTCTCATAGTTTAGCTATTAAATAGGAGGCATCCAATTGAAATTTTGCTAAACTATATTTTTCATAATCAATAGGCTTTGTAACAACTGATATAGCCTAAAAATATAAACCCACTAGCTATTCAAGACGAATAGTCTAACTGCATAATCTGAATCTTTTTAGAATCAATCTCACAAACTTCTGGTTGTAAGTCGATAAAACAATGTAGATGCATCTACTAAAATCATATAAAACTTTCCACTTTTGTGGATATATGGGCCCATATTTCGTTTAGATATGCAAGACATACAGTCTTAACTTCAGTACAAGAACTTTAAGTTCTAATTCTTTTGATAAGTGGTATCATCTATATCCTTTGAGAACAAACAACACAAGAACTTCATGTTCTTTTAGTAAGTGGAATTTAATCAATTCCTTTAAGCAACACAAGAACTTCACGCTCTTTAATAAGTGAAATTTAATTCATTCCTTTGAGAATAAGCACCACAAGAACTACAGGTTCTTTTAATACATGTGCATGTAAATCTCAATAATTTCTGTACCATTATTGATCAGGATGGTCTAACCGATCATGCCAACTATATATATATATATATATATATATGTGTGTGTGTGTGTGTGTGTGTGTGTGTGTGTGTGTGTGTGTGTGTATATCTCTGAATTTGTAAACTTCTTGTTTACCATAACATGTAATTCAATCTCACTCGTACATGTCTAGTACGACCATCAAAATTGTTCCTTTAAATAGGAATATATTTAGCTCTTTCGGAGCTTTCAATTGAAATTATCTTTTGGTAGAAATATATAGCTCTTATAGAGCTTTCAACTGACTTTTTGGCTACCAAAACTTATATCCATATTGGCTTATTTCAAATGCCAATTAATAACATATGTTATCTATAATTCCTAAAGGGATAGTTTGCGAACTCATATTGCTCTCTTTATGACTTTGACGAGTATAACGCAATGTGAATATGGAATAAAGTTCCATTTGACAATAACATATTTTCTCAACCAGAGCCTTTTGTGATATTAGTACTTCCGGTTATAATACTCACATTATTCCCTTGCATTTTAATCGAGAAATGCATAATTGTGCACCTTTCAAAATGTGCTTTGTTTCATTTACTTCAGGTAATGAAAATATGTACTTTGTATCATTCACTTCGAGGAATGAAAAATATAAAATATAGCACATCATATCAAGTCGATTATCTATCAGAGATAAACTTTCAAGTGCTCTTCCGAAGTATTGATATTTTAGTACTTTGAGAAATACTACTCATATTTCCCCTTGCATTTAAATGGGAAAAATATTTCTTATGCTTAAGTACAATATGAGTACTTGCATTATCTGCTAGGCATAAATAGCCACAATTCTAGGCATAAATAGCCACAATTCATTGTACATTTTATTCCGGAAGTAATCATATTCTTCAAATAATAAATTAACATAAAATGTAAATAAATAATATGTGAAATAAATAAACATAAAGCAAACTAACATAAATAAATAATAAATAAAACGAATTAACATAAAAAAAATCAATTATTCCTGTTAGAGGTTATAAGGGAAATAAAATAAATGGTAAATTATTCCCTTCAAGGGTTATGAGAAAATTAACAATATCCAATTGAGTTGGACCAATAACGCCATAATTATTTTCGCCATAAACAAATTTTGTTTATATTTTATTTCATTTATCATTCATGATTATGGATAAAGTCCATAATACTTTGGCGTTTGACAAGTACGAAACCAATGGTTTATAACATCACATTGGTAAAATGATTTCACTTCCTTAAAATGATCTTTATCACTCTTGTCATCCTTATAACTTCGCTACCAGCGGGTAGAAGTATTTTTAAAACGATTATATTTTTCATGTGTATATTCATAGCCTCGACCACGACCACAACTTTTAATGTGATTTTTTATTCCTTCCATAATATAATCTCACATTCACTTCAGGGAATGGAGAAGAGCCAGTGGGCCTTTAAAACCTTTTTCACATATCCTTATCACAGAGAACAAATATTTAATCCTCGTACGCGGCATTGTTAAACCTGTCCACAAGGTCCTTTAAAAACCTCCTTTGAGACCAGTAGCCTCGCAGAACGGGATGTCCAGCCAATTATACTTGGATTATATCGAAATTATGTCTCTAATTGAATAATGATTTACCATGTTTGCATTCACTTCAGGGAATGAAACAGATCCAATAATCGCATGGAATAAACATCATGCTTGCATTCACTTCAAGGAATGCCCCATCATTGATAATTGCATGGAATAAACATCATGCTTGCATTCACTTCAGGGAATGCCCCATCATTGATAATCGCATGGAATAAACATCATGCTTTGCATTCACTTCAAGGAATGCCTCCCATAAAACTTTTTTGGATCAAGAAGAATTTTCGTAACTTGAAATTTGGAGAAGTCTATGGTCAAGTTTTTCAACGAAGAAGAAATATTGCTTTCGAGCAAATATAGACTTTATAATAATCTTCTTGTAAATTCAAAATCATCATGATTTATCGCACTTTAAAATAATAATATAAAGAATAAAAATAAAACCAAAATTTACCGATATTGATTTTTCTCTCGTGGACAATGGAGACATAGCATATGACCGAGATAGCTTCTCATAGTCCCTTTATATCACATCTCTTTCCAAGCCATTTAAGCATATCATGTAAAACTCAAAACACGGTTAAAAATATTAACTTTTACCAAATAAAATGACATAAATAATAATATAAAAAATATCAAATATAATCATATAAGTAAAAGTATGAATAAGCATACCGCTAATTAACCCTTTTAGGAACAAGAGAAAACACACGTAATTTACACCAAACGCAACATCTTCGTCTCTGTCGATTCGTCTTTTGGTTTGTGAGAAGCCACAAATTTATCTCTTTCCAATGTTCGAATAAAATCAAACATACTTCCAAAATTCTCAAAAATTAAAACAAAGTTAAAATATAAAGAGAAAGACAATCGATAATTAAAAAAATAAGGAGAAAAAAAAACTTATCTTTAGTTTATTCTATAATCGAATTCTTCCCGGTAACTTCTTTTGAATTATAACGATGAAGACCTCAGTTGATTAGAGTCTCGTGCTGATAACGTGTTGTGAATAAAATAACGAAGAACAACGAACAAGAATAAAAGATCAAAGAGATGAGAGAGAGAGGGAGATTTGTATTATTCTCAAAAATAGAATTGTGTACAATGCCTTCAATGAATCATCTATTTATAGGCATAAGAAGTACATGATACATTAAACTCTAATTCATAGAGATAATATTCCTAATAATAAATAAATCAAACTCCTTTGATAAAGTTCTAATCATGATAGACATCCACATATATAAATATTTATAACATAATTTGGATTTAGATAATAATGATCAAATAATTTGTGAACAAAAATGATTTCAGATTTTTAGATTAAGATATCTAACCTGTAATATATTTAATTCATATGTAGATAGTAGTACTCATATAATTTGTGAATGTAAAACAGATTTAGATCTTATACATATCTTTTTATTCGGATACTTAACGGGTAATAATATTTACTTTACATTTGGATAGTAACACTCGGATAATTTGTGAATAAACAACGAATTCAAAATTTTAAATTTAAATAATTTAAAAACAGGAAAATTCTACCCCGGGTACCATTAATTCAATTTATAAAGATTAAAAATATAAAAGACTTACCGTATAATTATAAATTATTTAAAAATTTAAAAGTAAATTAATTAAAATATATTGTTTTTTTAATTTTATTTTAAAAACCAAATACCTATCTACCCCTAAATTACAAAGGAAAATACTTTGATGCACAAGCTTGTGTAAACTTTAGTTTACACAAGCTTTTTAATTTTAGGATTTAGGGTTTAAGATTTTAGGTTAGGGTTTAGGGGTTTAGTATGTAGGGTATATAATTTAAGGTTTATGGTTAGAATTTAGAGTTTAGGGTTTAGGGCTTAGGGTTTAGGTTTTAAGTTGATAGGGTTTGTGATTTAAATTTTAAATTTTATAAAAGGGTTGTGTAAAAAAAAATTACACAGCTTGTGCATCAAAATAAAACCCAATTACAAAACCCTATTTTTTTTCATTTGAAATTCAAGCCTCCACCGCCGCTGTTGTCATCGCCACCGTCGCCGCTGCCCTGCCAAATCCTTTGTTGTGCTCTCTTCTCCGTCGGCCGTCCTTCATTACTGGAAAATAGAAGAATTCAAACGCATAATCTTGTTGTTTAAACTAAATGATTCAAAGCTGTTAATTAAAATATGAATCCAAACCCATAATCAAGAAACAAAGAAATAAACGAAACATGGACAATTTTATTAAAATCGTTTCACTCTATTCATTTCATTCAATCCAACAGTTTAATCCAAACCATGGTAATGGAAATTCTCTCTTACTTTCAAACGCATAATCTTGTTGTTTAAACTAAATGATTCAAATTAATTAAAACATGAATCCAAACTCATAATCAAGAAACAAAGAAATAAACGAAACATGGTCAAATTTATAATTTGGCAGGGCGGCGGCGGCGGTGATTTGAATTTGAAATGAACAAAAATTAGGATTTCTTAATTTAAGGAGATAGATATTTATCATATTTTGATCTATGCTTAAAAGAAAATTAAAAATAAAATAATATATTTTAATTATTTTACTTTTTACTTTTTAAATAATTTATAATTATACGGTGAGTCCTTTAAATTTTTAATCTTTATAAATTAAATTAATAGTATTCATCGGTACTCGTCATTAATAGTATTCATCAGTGCTCGTCGAGCGTAGTTTACTCAACCTTAAAAATAATAGATATCCAACCCGTTGCAATTCCTAATCATCATGATCCTCGTCAAGGGACTTTTATTACATTTTGTTGCGTTCATCAATGTCCATACCCCTTGTGTTACTTTATCACAATAACAGTTTGAATGTTGTGTAAATCACGTAGAGGTGCCTTTATCACAACAAGCCAATTAGATCATTTTGGTTCTTGAATTTACTACACCTCTCTACTTCATATGCTAACACAATACGTTGTCTTTACTCTTTAGAGTATGACTTATATTATTACGAATATGGTGGATAAAACTCGACTTGAAAAAATTAAATTATTCGATTCGACTCGTAGTTTCATAAACTCGACTCGATTCAAAAAAATTTCAAATAAAGTTTGAGTTATAAAATGGAAATTTAAATAACTCAAAATTTTTAGTAATTGGTGGATCAGTTTTCAAGTTCGAGTCGAGTCTCTCAATTCTACCTGACATATACATATATATATATATATATATCACATGATAACTCTACAGAAAATGACATGTACTGCAATGTATCACTATTCATGTGTACCGCAATGTACCATTAACAGTTTTAATTAGTTTTGAAATCTTAAGGACCAGAAGTGTTATTATTCCCTTTTAGAATAAAATCTTAAAAATAATTTTTATATTATTTGAATGTGTAAACGTGGAGGACTAAATGTGTTATTATACAAAATATTGTAATAGCCACATCACCCTTTTTAACAATCTTTAATGGGTCAGTGTCCAAATTGAAATAAAATTAAAAGTTTAATGGTAACATTGAAGCAATTGAAGTTTGGTTACCAAATTGAATAATTGATCAAAGTTTAGTGACATTTGTAAACTTTACCCATAAATTAAAGTGAATGTACGAATTATTATAGTAATAAAAGTTTAATAATATTTGAATTAAAAAATAAAAAAATTGAAAAAAATAATATAAAAATTATTTTTTAAGATTTTATTCTAAAAGGGGAAAATAATACTTTTGGTCCTTTAGGTTTTCAAAACTAATTAAAACAGTTAATGATACATTGTGGTACACATGAATAGCGGTACATGTCATTTACTGTAAAATTATCCATATATCACATATAAAAGAAAGGATAAGATT
This sequence comes from Hibiscus trionum, assembly GCA_030270665.1. Taxonomy (NCBI): domain Eukaryota; kingdom Viridiplantae; phylum Streptophyta; class Magnoliopsida; order Malvales; family Malvaceae; genus Hibiscus; species Hibiscus trionum. The sequence goes on from BSYR01000003.1 coordinate 67,973,321, forward strand.
CACTTGCACTGTGTAAAACTCAATTACTTTTACACTTTTTTTGAACCGTTGGATCTTAGGTAGGTCTGCTAAATGATGCAGCTGAATCTGGTAAATCCAACGGCAAACAAATTGGGTATATGTAAACTATTAATATGTAAGAATGTATAATTTGATGCATGAATTTGGTTTTATTTCAGCTAGGTAGCTAGATCATATGGATAGCAATTAGTTTGAGGTGTGGAGTTGTTTTCCTGGGTTTTGGACACATTTATATCAGTGGTCCATATATTTATACGGTTGAGTTGATGAGAATTAAACACGTCTAAAACAGCTAACGTTGAAGCTGAGATGTCTACGACTGTTGTTTTCTTAATAATTTCGACAATTGTTTTTGTGAGCTAGGTTGTTCGGACAAGAACAAAGACCTACTCCCATCTTTGATTGATGTAAGATATGAATATGAATATGAATATAATCTCTTACAGCTGCAGCAAGAATAAATAAATATATCAGACATTGGAATCAACTATCTAATCATCATCAGGATGTGTGGGTGTGTGTTTAAATATTCTTATTCTTTTTCCCCGGATTTATCCCTGTTGTTCACTGATTGTTTCCAAGTTGTTACATTAAAATTTAGTTGTTTTTGAATCGGGCACCTCTAAATATCTCACTTGTTTGGATTAAAGGAATGGAGTGGACACAAACAAACAAAACAAAAAGCTATGCATTTTTCTAAGTCCAAACACTAAAATATTAAATTTTAAGTCATAACTTTAAGTTCTAAATATTAAACCCTAAACTTTAAAAAATACAATTTATCCATAATTCTTTAAACTCAAACTTTAAACATAAGTTTTTTTAATGTGTGTCGCACCGGAAAATAGAAGTGGATTTATATTCAATAAAAAAGGGCCATAAAATAAAGAAAATTGAACATTATCTAATAGTTAAACCCCGTTTAGCAATACTTCTCCAACCGGTGTTAGAGCGTCGAACGAAAAAGCAATGCCAAACAACCAATGGTTTGGCACTGAATGGGCGTTTGCCCTCCTAATTTAACATCTAAACGAGCGTTTGCCCACAGCTAAAAAATTTAGCTTCTACTTTGTTGAAAATATAACGGTAAAATGAAACCGTTAGCACTGATTGGATGAATAAAGCAAATTGAGAGTTATCAAAGGTATGATCACTACCTTAAAAGCAAATTCGCCCCGATTTGTGTAATTGCTGCATTGAACGATGTCCCCAGAGGTTACAAATCGCCTTCAAAATTCATACACTCGAATTTTGAAGTTAGACAAAGTTTTTAAATCACGTAACTCATTTTTAACATGCACATATGGGGCAATTCAATTAGATATTTACTTTTTATTCTCTCACTAAAAGTTTTCTTCCGCCTCTCACTAAAAGCTAGGATTTTCGTTCTTTCTCTGGTGGCGCCGCTTCACACCCTAAGCGGTCGCCACCCACATGATTTTCTCCACCCACCTTCCATTGCTCACTCTTGGTTCCTCTTCGTGTTGGGGTGCTTAGGTTTCACCCACTGGTCAGCTTGTTGTGGAGGCTTCTTCCCCGGCGTCTTTGGCTCTGTTCGGGCCCTCTTGTGTGAGAGGAGGTTCTGGTTCGCAGTTGAGAAGGGTCCTCGTCCAGCTTTGTCCTTCATTTTCTGGTGGTAAGCGCTCAGGCGTCGTCTCTTCCGCTTCTCCTTCAACTATCGCGATGCTCATGATCTGAACACGATTTGGTTGTCGGTTCCTCACTGCATTTCTACCATTGTCTCCATGCTTCTGTGTCAACAGGAATGTACATGCAGTTGATAAATGGATGTTGGCTTTGGTTCTTTCTCGGTCCTCTTGTCGGATCTCTTTTCTCACTCCGATCTGGGGTAGTGATCCTTTCTTGTTATGTTGTGTTGTTGTCCCTTATTGTTCTGTTTTCTGGTCTTTTGTTTGTTTTTGTGTTGATTATGTTGTTTTAATTTTGCTTGCTTTGTGATATATCTCTTCTCCTTTCTCTGTTTTGCTGTTTTTTCTTTGTTGTTGTAATGTTTGTGTTTCAATAAAATGCTGGTTTTTGTTCGGAAAAAATATGTAATATATGAGTGATTTAAATTATGTAACTTTTAAATTTTCTCCACCAACATTTTAAATATTAAATAGGGATGGCAACGGGGCGGGGCGGGGCGGGTTTTTGGCCGCCCCGACCTATAAGATACTATACCCGACCCCGCCCCGCCCCGAATAAAAATATTAATTTACCCGCCCCGACCCGCCCCGATACAATAATTCTTAAACCCGACCCCGCCCCGACCCGCCCCGAAAAATTAAAAAAAAAATTAATCTTCGTCGACGGTAAATATTAGATTCGACCAATATTTCACCACAATCACAAATTATGGTTTCAAGGGACTTCAAACTTATATAAAAAAATAAAATAAAATAAATTTTAAATTATACACGTGTTAAACTACATATTTAAAAGAATAAACTTGAATCATTGACCGTTAGAATCGAATATATTAAAACTTGAACAACATCTAACAAAATTTTACAAAATGTACGAACCAAAACAAAAACAAAAAATAGCTTAAAACACATAAAAATATTTAAATATAATGATATTTTTTTATAAATATAATAAAAATATATATAAAAATATAAAAATATACCGGGGCGGGGCGGGGCGGGGAATTTCTAGCAAATACCCGAACCCGCCCCGACTTCATGCTTTTTCCGCCCCGCCCCGCCCCGATCCCCGAAATTTTAGGAAAAATACCCGGTCGGGTCGGGTCGGGGCACCTCGGGTCGGGTTGGGGCCGGGTATTTTTGCCATCCCTAAATTATTAAACGAAAGTTGCAGTCAACGAGCGTCCATCCCGAGCAATGCCGAACGAACCCTCACAAAGAAACTTCGTGCTCACTTTAGTTGTACAACTCCAACTGTGTAATTGGGAATGTAAAACCAATGGTTCTCTGTCACAGCTTTTGGGCCATTGAGGATCCAAACCTTTAGCAAAACAAAATTAATAGTACAGTATGTATTAGTTTGCATACCCGTGCGATGCACATATTAGTTATATGTATATGAGGTCGTAAAAATGAGGGCAAACCCAAAATCCTAATCTAAAAACCTGAGTCTGCAAAGGCCTAAACTCGAAAAATTCAAATCTGAAAAAGTCTCAAACCCTCAGAAATTTAAACCCGAAAAGACCAGAAACTGAAAAAAAAATCTGAATTTAAAACTGATTCACACTCAACAACTTTTTTATTTAAACATCAGTATTCAATCTATTAACTGATTAATTTGAATTGAGTACTGCAAAGACTCATTATGGGATAACCATCTCAATCCAATATGCTCTATTTATAACGCCAAAATTCGTCTGACACTACTTAAAATATTCTCATCTTACTAGATGAACTGATTATTGGTACATAAATTTAATACTACTAAAACAATCAATTATAGTTAAATATTTTTAAAATATATAATGAAGTAGTAATTTCTAAGTGAGATTATCATTATTACACATAAACACAAAATTTCAATCGCATTATTTTGTCTATGGTTATGAAACATAAAATTACATTAGTTCATTTATATATCACATTTTTATAATAAAATTATTTAAAACATTTGATTATATAACAAAATAATACTATATCTTTTTAACGCCAATAAATAAATAAAAATAACAAATAAAAATATAGTTAAATGTACCAACGAGGGTTGATCTAAGTGGTGAGCAGCTTGGTATCGCTTAAGCAAGTCTCGGGTTCGAGGCGTTGTGTATGCAGAAAATCTTCGTTGGGAGACTCACCCACCAAAGCCAGGTGTGCGACGCGGGTCGGTCTGGATTAGTCAGGGCCAGGCCCTGGAAATCAGAGGGCAACCAAATATATATATAGGGTTAGGATCAAGTTACACTATGTAAAACTCAACTAGTTTTACACTAATTTATGGCCATTAGATTGGTTAAATGAATGGATGAGATTAACTCCTTACTTTTTTTCCCAAGTGATAATCTTTCCATATCCTACTTTTAATCTCATCCATTCATTTCACTCATCCAATGGCTATGGATTAGTGTAAAACTAAATGAGTTTTACATAGTGTAACTTGATCCCATCCCATATATATATATATAGTTAAATGTATCTAATTATAGGATGAGTCTGCAGATCCAAAGGATTTACCATATAATTTTAATTTTTTTGAAAAATCAAAAGGTAATTTTATTAAAATTCTTTTTTATTTTATTTTTCATATTATTTTAAAAATTATTAAATAAAATTTTCTATCCCCAAATCCCCAAAACCTTAGTTTTGGTCGTTTAACACAATGACATCGCCGCCGGTCACATCCTCGCCGTCCTGCCGTCTCCCGTCTGTGGTTGCCGTTAAACTGTCGTCGTTCCCCTCATTCGTTGCAATTAAGCAATTTATCCCCAATTCCCCATTCGATCCCTAAATATATTTTTGAAATTATGCCACTTTAGAACCCTAATTTCCAAATTGAGTATTCTAATTCCCATATTAAAACCCCAATTACTTTACAAGTATCCTAATTTGTTTGTTAGAACCCTAAATCACATGTCCGATTCAAAATCCCCAAATTGCAGTTCGTCGACCATATCGGTACGGTGGTTTTAGCGTACCGGTATGCATGTTTATGCATATCGGTGCTGACTGCATACCGATACTAAAAGATGTTACTATAATTTTATTCCAGCATAGTGTACCGGTACGAAAAAATATTGTACCGGTACGGTCTGCTCAATCCTTCAAAATTGTTAGTTTAAGTTTGATTTTCTTTCTGTAATTCTATTTTTGAAATTTTGAGTTAAGTTCAATTCCTTTGCCATGTACCATTATAATCATGTTATTTTTTCTTTAATTTTGTTAAATTATAAATTTTGTCAAGAAGATACCAAAATTCAAACTACAGAGTTGGCGCTTTATAATGAGGATGAAGATGAGCATAATCAGGATAAGGATCGTTACAATAGTGAATCAGATTGTGAAATTGATACTGAAGAAGAACAAACTGATTATCATGTTGACGATGACAAGCATATAGATGATGAGAAGACCCTTGATTACTTCATTGACGAAAACATATGGGACAAGATTGGGAAACAATTGAAATATTACGATGCAAATGATATGAGTATGCTAAAGTGGAAGACTTTAGATGATTGCATTGAATTTTATCATACCTATGCCAAAGTGAAAGGTTTTGGCGTTCGAGTCGACCAAACAGTGAAAAGTCGAACTGGTGATTAAATAATTGCAAAAAAACTAGTGTACCGTAAGGAGGGATATTGAGCGAAAAAGTGGAGTGATTTTCCAAATAGAAAACGTGAAGAAAAACCAACCAGCAAAGTTGGATGTGAAGCATTTATTAGATTTAAATTGGACGAACGATATCAATATTGAAAAGTTGTCAAATTCCAAGCAGAACATAACCATGACATGGTTCAGGCAACACAAGTTTCTTATATCAGGTATGTAATTCATCGATAAGTAAATTGTTACATACTAACTTCTAGCTTATATATATATATATTAATGTTTTTAATGATTTATTTTGTAGGTCATTTTGAAAATAAATCAGTTAGGCGAAATTAAGATTAAGAGCATGCACCACTTTAGAATTACTCAAAGTAAGATGATGCGTAATTTCGTGAACGAAGATGGTTCAATTGAGAATGTTAATTTTCTACAAAAGGATTTGTACAATTATCTATATATAATTAAACGAGAAGAAGAGGAAGATGGTGATATCGAAACAGTGATGACATATTTATATGGAAAGCAAGAATCTAATCCTTTCTTTTTTGTGAGGCACACGAGGGATGAATTCGGACACTTGAAGAAGTTGTTCTGGTGCGATGGTATATCACGCGCCGACTATAAAGAATTCGATCATGTACTCGCATTTGATATGACTTACAAGTGCAACGCATACAACAAGTTGTTTGTTGTTTTGGTTGGTGTCAATCATCATCGAAACAATGTGCCATTTGGATGTGCATTGGTAGTAAATGAGAAAGAGGATACCTATGTATGGGTATTACAAAAATTGATAGAAGCGGAAGATGGCTACAAGCCACTTACTGTTATTATTGATAAGAGATAAGGCAATGGAAAATGCCATTTCTCAAGTACTACTCGGGGTAAAACATAGATTGTGTTTATGGTATATCATGAGGAACGTGCATTCTCATGCCGAACACACTTTTCGTGATAGGTTTATGAGATGCGCTGACATGTGTAGAACACCATCAGATTTTGAAAAGGCTTGGAAAGAATTAGTGAACAAGCACAAAGTTGAAGGAAAGAGATGGGTAGAAGAATTGTACGAAGATAAAGAGAAATGGGCAGAAGCATATTTGCAAGGATACTTTTATGCAGGTAATAGTATGTAAACTTTATTTGTATATAATATTATATATATTTATTGTATTGAACTAAATTATTAAACATTTTTGGTGTGCAACAATGAAGACTACTCAACGGCGCGAGTCAATGAATAGAACATTGAAAACTTGGTTGGACAAAAAGGTGATGTTGTATCGATTTGTTGAGAACTATCATAAACAACTTCAATCTCTAAGATGGGAGGAAGGTCATCAAGACTACAAAACAATGGATGAACAACCACACTGTGACGGTGTGTTGGGAGCTTTAAAATGTAATGTAGCCCGGGCATATACGAGAAATTATTTTGCTACATTGTGCAAAGAAATGTCATATGAGGGCTATTATCTGGTCAAAAAAAGGGAAGTACACAATGCGTGCATGTGTTATTGGTTAGAGCATGTTGAAAAAGATAGATGGTATATTGTAGTTAAAGAAACCACAAATGATAACATGTAATGTTGTTGTATGAAGTTGAAGTCTGTTGGATTTCCATGTCGCGATATGTTTGCCGTGTTGAAATATAAAAAGGCAAAGGAAATACCCCAATGATGTATAATGAAACGGTGGACTATTTATGCGAAGAAAGATGTTGGATTTGAAAATAAGAATATATATGTCAAAGATAATAATCCAGCAATAGTTCAAGCCAGATATTCCACTCTAGCATCTTATTGTATGACTATATGTCACTGTGCATCACATGCATACAAGATTTTTAATGAGGTTAAAGATTAATTTGCAAAAATGAGTTAAATTGCAAGCGGTTAAAGTGAGATGTAAAAAAAATAACCACTAAAGGTGAAGAGACTGTTCGAATTGCCGATCCTATAGTTCTTGAAACAAGAAGAGGAAAACCCTAGAGAACTAAGCGTCAAGCTTCATCATCCAACCTGACACGTGTTTCATATGATGAAGATGTCACATTGGACTCGCACAAAACAACGGATTAACCTTCTCCGAACAAGCCTTTTGATCAGGATACGAGGCATACTGATGCACTTCATAAATCAAAACTAGTTGGATACATGCCCAACACATACAAAGAAAATGACATCTCAGAGGTAATTAAATATGAAATATAATAATAATTATGGTTTGTTGTTATGTATATTGATAATATAGTTTTTACGCAGCTTGCATACAATAATGTATTGAAAAACACGGAAAAGATCCAACTATTTTGGATTGGAAACCACAGAAGAATTGGTAGTGTGCGGGCTCATCTAAAAATTATACTCTTTGTTCTTGTAAGTTGAGCATTCATTGATTTAAAAAATATGTTTTAGTTTCTTTGTTTTTTGTGATTGCTAATGTTAATTTCTATGATTTCCCTTCTCATGATAAACAAGACTACATCTGAGCGTGCCTCCATAACATATTGTTGAGATATTGATTTTGATATAACAAAGTAAAAAAAGGTTTTGGACTAAATTCAAATATTGTAAAAATATTTCAAAGTCCACAAAACTTGGAAAATATGTTTAAAATGTTTTGACTTTGTTCCTATATCGAATATATCTTTTAAAGTCAATTTTTAGCCGGTTTTACAAGTTTTTAATGCAGGTTTCGAAACCAACAAGGCAGTAAGGCCTGGAAACCAAACCTGGGAACAGGTTTCGAAACCACCTAGCTGGTTTCGAAACCCCCTGTCTGGTTTCTATACCAGGCACATGTAACGACTAGTTTTTCTTTTGAAAACCTCTAATGGGTTCGAAACCTCTTTAATGGTTTCGAAACCACTGTGGAGGTGAGCATTTAATGCTCGATTTCAATGACTCTCAACGACTCCAAAACATCCCCAGCGGCCATAAACGGCTAGTATCTCATTCCAAACATAAAAGCAAGACTTGGGACACTTGAATAAAGTTAAAGACAATATCCAAGCTTCATGATCAAGAGAAATAGCATTTAAGCCTTTATTCTTCCTCTCTCTTGTATATATTATATAAAGAGTGTTTTTCATTGTTTTATTCTTTACGCTCTTGTGAGCTTAATTCTTGTAAACACTCACCTTGTGGTTTTCATTGTTTATACAAATTACCTTGTAAAAGGGAGAGGTTCTAGTTTAGCCTAAGGAAAAACTAGAGTGGTTCTATCTTAGCCATTGAAAAGATAGGGTTGTAAGGTTATCCCTTTGGCCTCAAAAGGAAGAATTTCTTGTATTGAATTGGGAAATCCTTAGTGGTGTGCTAAAGTAGTGGATGTAGACTCGGTTGAGTAATTAAACCACACTAAAATCATCGTGCAAATAGTCTACTATTTTCAGTTTTAGCCAATTCAACCGGGAAGCAATTTCAACCCCTTTAACGGTTTCGAAGATCGATTCGAGCGTGCTACAAGCCTAACAATTGATATCATAGCTTCATCTCCATCAAAGGACTAACATTCGGGAGTAAAGATCATTTGCTCGAAGTTCACCGATCAAGAAAAATGACAAGATTTAAAGAAGACCTATCTCTTGTCCTCCGCTCTTCGAAGGAAAAGCATACTCTTAATGGAGCAACGTCATGAAGTATTTCGTCAATTCTCTCGATTTTAAGGTTTGGGATATCATTGAATATGGTTACTTGGAAGCTTCTAAGAAGAAGAAGAAGAAGCAATGGAGTGTAAACGACACGAAGGCAAAGCTAAACGCCAAGGCCATGCACACTCTTCTTTATGGCCTCAATGAAGATGTTTCCAAGAAGGTCTCCACATGAAAAAGTGCCAAAGAGATATGAGAGAAGCTTGAGAAACTCTATGGCAACAAGAAGGGAGAGAAGAATAATGATGCTTCATCTTGTGCAAACCTCCTCTCAATCCCTAAGGTGGATGATGTTATGGCTCATGAAGAGCCCAATGTATCTTCTAACTCAAATGAATTAAATTCATATTCTTTTGATGAGTTACAAGATGCATTTGATGAATTATTTTTGGAATTTGAGACCATGAATTCCAAACTTAAGAAAATGATTTCTAAACTTGGATTTGAAAACAATTTTCTTTTGAAAACAAAATTGGATTTTGAAAATCAAAATGAAATTTTGAAAAATGATTTAGTGTTTTCAAAAACAAGCAAATAAGTTTTAGAAAAAGAAAATCTTGATTTGAATGTTAAGATTGAAAGCTTAACAAAAGAAAAAGAAATTGTTTTTAATAATTCATCTCATCCCATAATGACAAAATGCTCACATTGTCATTATCATGGTCATTCGTTGCATACTTGTCCTATAAAGAAGAGAAAATATTATAGGATTAGACAAGTATGAGTTCGTAATGGTAGTATAGACATTGAGATTAATGTTAATGGATCCAAAGCAATTTGGATACCAAAATCCAAGTAAATGTCTCTTGTAGGTGTGTTGAAGCAAAGGCAAGAAAAGCAAGAATCTCAAATGATCTAGTCACACAAGTGAAGAAGATGGGTAACCTCTAAGCTTAATGTATTTGATTTTAAATCATTTGGTTGCCTATTTTGTTGATAAATGTTCATGCATCATTGCTTATTTATATTTATAAGTGCATGACATTTTATTATTCTTTATGCATATGAATCACATTGTTTCATTCATATGTTTGCATAAAGTTTTTAAAAGTCTTGGATAAAATTGAATTTCATGTGATTTTAAATTGATTTGATTCAATGGTAAAATTCAATCTCTTAAGTGTCAAAATTTGAAAAAAAATTTAATGGAATGTGTTATGTGTGCAAAGGTCCTATATTTATGCCTTAGTTTAACTCAATTATTGTTGTTCTTAAGTTTAGTTTAGTTTAGTTTAGTTTAGTTTAGTTTAGTTTAGTTTAGTTTAGTTTAGTTGCATTTATTATGTAAACATACACAAAACGGCATAGATTAAATATTCTGCCTTAATTGCTGAACTTAATTGATTTTATCTAAAAGATACTGCTCATGTGTGTTTTCTAACTGTGCGCAGGTACCCGCCTAGGCAGTAAAGGGGCAGAAGACGAGAAGCTGGAAACTGAAGGTGGAAGCTGTTGGACCATCTGAAAAGCTGATCAATGAGGAGAAGACTAGAATGAAGAGCTGTGCCAACCCCTGCACACCAATCTACACCTCTGCCGAGGCAATCAACATAGTACCGCCGAGGCAACAACTTGAGGAAGGGTGAAAATATACAAAGTGGTATGCGACTGAAAGAGCTCATCAAGCCTAATTTTTGGAGACCACTTATACGTACATTGGACCTAGCAGACAAAGAAAAGCCTGGTCAAAGTTAAGTTGAAGAAAAGTCAAACTGGAATATAGGAAGATTTAATGATCTTTTAATGAGTTGTAATCATATTCTAACTAGTATTCCTTCCCTAAACCGACTTAGGCCTAGGCTCCTCCCCTATATATATGTAATCAACTTGAAGGAGAGAACACAATTGATATTAGAGAGAAACTCCTTCTTGTCGAAACCCTAGTGTCGTCTACCCCCATCATGTTCTAAACCTTCCCTAGGGCTAAGGGTTGGTTGTGTAGTAGTTGTGAGAGTTTGCTTGTATTTGTTTAGGTTTCAGTTTTTGCAATAAAATTCAAGGTTTGTTTGCTCTTGGTTCTTCATTGTCGCAATCTTTATCGGGAGAGAAGAGGGCAGCAATCTATTTGTTTAATATTGGGAGACTTGAACTCACGAAACGAGTAAACACAATTTTATCCAACCATAGGGTAAAGCTACTTTAGCTTATGGATAAGTTTAGAAGTTCAGCGGCTAAGAGAGGTTTAATAATCGGTTGGTGTTCACCGTTAGATTCACGCCGGGAGGTATCATCCAAGACGTGTTCGCCAATAATACTTCAAGCTTCGGGAGAAGAGAGAGTCATAGAAGGGAGCCTTGCCGAAACTTGAATCATTGCTTAAATGCCAAGGCAGTCTCTTGGTCTCTTCTAAGGCGGGCGCCTGCCGAGGCATAGTCGTGGGCAGCTATTGAAAGTTGTTAAGTTGATATGAAAAACTGTGTCGAGACAATACATTCAATCTCCACACTACGAAACATCTAATACTTGCCCATTCTTTTACTCTAATTTCTCAATTTACTTTACTTGCTTTAGTCTTAGTTTTAATCAAACCAACTCTCATTATTTGTGTTTTTATTTTTACTTGTGTGTCACAATCCATGTGAAGACGATATCTTAAATACTATAACTTGACACCGTGTATAATTGCACGCAATTTGTGCATCACTCTTGCACGCAACAAGTTTTTGGCGCCGTTGCCGGGGATTGGCGTACAACTTTTTGCTTTTATTTTTTCAGCAGTTTTTATTTTTTCTGTTTAACCCTCTGGTTTTCTTTGGTGTATGACCAGAGCAAATAAAAAATCACCCTTGTGATAATAAGATCCAGAGCCTGAACGTACTGCACGTAGATTAAAGACAATCAAATAAAGAAACCATGGCTGATCTAGTAGACAACCAGAACCTACCAACACCGCCCCCAGGAAACAATACTGTGGCGGGCAATGGCAGGTAACCTCCTGCCGCTCGGCGGCTAGTACATGACTACTTGGAGGAGGACCTAAGAAGGCTGAAATCTGGCGTGATCGATCCAGAAATAGAAGCGGACCACTTCGAACTCAAACTTGTCATGTTCAACATGTTGAATACACTTGGACAGTTTGGAGGATCCGCCACTGAAGATGCCCGCCAGCATATGAAATCCTTCCTAGATATCTGCAAGTCCATAAAAATCCATGGAGTTCATCCTGACGTGCTGCGTCTCAGATTATTTCCCTATTCACTTAGGGATAGGGCAAAGACTTGGTTCAATAGCCTACCATCAGAGTCCATCGAATCTTGGATGGAACTATGCCAAGATTTCTTAGCTCGATTTAATCCTGTCTATTTGACTAATAAATTGCGGACTGACATTACTACTTTTCGACAGGCAGATGATGAACCAATGTACAAGGCATGGGAGAGATACTGCGAGTTGTTGAATAAATGCCCCTCCTATGGATTTCCAGAATGGACACTAGTATCCATATTCTACAACGGTGTAAACACACCAACAAGGATGATGCTGGATTCCTCTGCCAATGGTACATTACTTGATAAGGAGCCCGCCGAAGCAATTCAAATCTTGAACATGATGGCAAAAAACGACTACTAGTTTCCTAATGCCCGCCGAGGCGGCATAAGAAGGCAGGCCACAGCAAACGAGCTAGGAACATCATATGCACTCGTAGCACAAGTTGCTCAGTTGACAAATATGGTAGAAACTATGCAAGGGAAGAAAAATACACAACAAGTCAAAGCCATTGATGCCTTTTGCGACCAATATGGGGGAACCATGACTCATCCGAATGCCAACAGGGAACCGAAACCAGCTACTTTGTGGGGAACTACAATAGGAACAACCCTACATCGAACAACTACAATCCTAGCTGGATGAGGAAACCTAACTTCTCGTAGAGTAACCCCAACAACGCTCTGAATCCAGCTAATCAGACAAATTAATCACAAGGATTTCAGCAGGCTATGCCGCGGCAGTAGCCACCACAGTAGCAACAGGCAGCACCCAGTTCTTTAGAGCAAACTCTGAATGCCTTCATGACTCAAACGGGTACCTATATGTCCAACATGGATTTGTTTGTTAAGAAAACTAAAGCTTTTATGGACATGACCGAGATGAGAATGCAAAATCATGAGGCAACTCTAAAGTTACTAGAAACACAACTGGGACAATTTACACAAGTACTGAACACCAGACCTATGTGAGGATTGCCCATCGATACTGAAATCGCGAGGAAACCCACATATGAGCAGTGCAAGGCCATAAAATTAGTTGCCCAGACAGAAGCAAACAAGCCCACCGCGACAGACCCAAGACCCTCTGCCACGACAGAACCTACTGATGCTTCCGAGAGATATGAGGTACATGCACACCCACCTGTTCCAAAGCAGATGAAACACCAGAAGCAGGACCATCAGTTCCAAAATTTTCTGGATATCCTTAAGCAAGTGCATATCAACATACCCCTGGTGGAAGCCATACAACAAATGCCTAACTATGCAAAATTTCTGACATACATAGTTTCCAAACGGAAAAGAATCAGGGAATTTGAAACGATCGCCATAACGGAAGAATGCATGGCCATGATGCACAATAAAACACCGCCCAAGAAGAAAGACCCAGGAAATTTCCTCATTTCATGCGCTATTGGGAACCATTCCAAGGGGAAAGCCTTATGCGACCTTGGGGCAAGCACCAATGTAATGCCCAAGTCGGTGTTTGAAAAGATGGGAATTGAAAAAGCTAGACCACCACCGTTATGCTCTAGTTAGCTTATCACTCCTACGTGCAACTGGAAGAAAAGATTGAAGACATCCTAGTAAGAGTGGACAATCTTATTTTTTCGGCTGATTTCCTAATTCTGGACTGTAAGGCAGACAACAAAGCACCCATCATCCTGGGAAGACCCTTCCTAGCCACGGGCAAAACGCTAATAGATGTACAAAATGGGGAGCTTACTATGAGGGTGGACGATCAGAAAATCAAGCTGAATTTCTTGCAACCTTTAAAAAGAGCTGACAAAAAAAAGATTATCAGGATATTAATGCCTCAGAAGACACCAAACCCAACACAGAGCTAAAGCATTCCAGCCACAGTTGCCAGGGCGACAAACTGGCAGCGACAATGATCAAGAGAAACAAAAAGACCCGCCCTGGCAGAGGGTGAAGCAGATGCTGCAGCAACCCAAGAAGTGGTTATGCTGGGAAATGCATCCAAATGCATTCCCAACATAACCTAAATTTTCTTTAACTCTTTTATTTTTATGCTTTAGGATTTAGATTTTAATTTCCTGTATTTTTTAGTTCTTAGGAATTAGATTTAATTTTAGTATTTGTTTATTCTGTAACAACTTTTATTTCAGTTTTTAGGAGAGACAATATATCAAGAGAAGGGAGAAGAAGAAACCCAAATCCATCAACCGCTCCACCTCGCCCGCCAAGTCTACCGCAGCAGACAAACGTTTCTTCCTGCCAGAACTAGCCGTTCACAGAAGCCCGTTCCGTTCCAACGACTCTCTGCTGGGCAACGGCTGCCTCAGTAGATGAAGCAGCAGTACCCTTTCACTCCTATTTAAACCCCCTCAATTTTTTTACTATTCACTCTTTTTTACTCCCTCTTGCATATTGTTTCACATATTTCTTTTGCTTTCAAGATTTTGTTCTTTTTCTACAGATTCACAACTTCTAACAATTCTATTCACACAAAACCTAAAGCCCAACTCAAGAATGACAAGAACCCCCCGACGTAGCGCTGTCCAGGCAGAATCAGATGAATCCCTCAACCGCTTCGCCACACCAAAAATTAAAGCCCGCCATAATGAGAAGTTTAAAGAAAGATCGGTGTGGGAGGAGTAGGGATTTTTCTACGAGCCAGGGAAGAGGAATCTAGGGCTTTAACAGATCATCTACTCCAAAATCGTGCACCAACGGTGGCAAATCTTTGCCCAGAAACCATAGCTGGCAAATCAAACTATGGTGCGCGAGTACTATGCCCATGGACCGACGGAGGACGTGCCGACAGTGAATTTCCACTTGCGGCCCGTATTAATCAATGAAGACAAGATTAACTTATACTACAGCCTCCACATTCGCGAAGATCAGCACGTGGAGTTCCTTGCCTCCCTCATAGCGGATAGTTACGAGGCAATAAAGGAAGAACTTTGCGAACCAGGAACGGTCTGGAATGAGGTCAGAAATAGAGGTACCGTCAATCGGTGAAATTTGTTGCTCGAGGCCAAACTATGGAACACGTTCGTGAAGATACGGTTGCTTCCCACGACCCACAACTCCACTATCGACAAGCCACGATTAGCACTCATCCATTCCATCGTCAACAAAAGGTATATAAATGTGGGTTCAATTATTGTTAATGAAATTTATGAGTGTGGGCAGAAAACGAAGGGGCAACTCTACTTCCCCAGCCTCATCACTACATTGTGCGAGAAGGCACATGTTGCAGCCGCCCCAACCAACACCATGACGCCGGAAAGAACCGGGTAGACGAAGGAAATAATCCTTCGAAAAATGGAAATCACATCAGCAACCCCGAAGAACTATGCCCCAGCATCAGAGATGGACAGTCGTCAACAATTTTAGCAACTCGCTCTGACAACCACCATTGGCAGCTTGGCAGCACAGCTGGATAGAATGGAACACCGCCAACTAACTTTCATGGCATACATTCGGGACTTCAACAACGCCACCACCATCAAGGAGAAGTTCCCAGCGGCCCACTTTCCAGAATTCCCTACCCAGATATTTTCCCCGGCAGCACTAGAGACGACCACCGCACCCTCTGCCTCGGCAACCCATCCGACCGCCTCAGCAACTCCAACTGCTCCCATGTTCACCGAGCCTCAAGCTTCCCCAGCAGCCACGACCACCGATATCCTCTCTATCTCTAACAACCGTGGCGATACAGTAGCCGCCTCAAATAGAGAACAAGGGCAGACGTCGAGGGTAATAACCGACGCACCAAGACCATCCGAATCAGCCTACCTAAACGAATTCTTATTGGATGACTCGGTATGGCAAGACACGATTCGCTCAGTCACAAGGAAGCTCGAACCGTCATTCTCCCCGGGTGCCAAAAGAACACACTCGGCCACCGAAGTCTGCCTCGACATCGAAAAAGGCGGTGAAAGAGAAGTCATGCAAAAAGCACAACCAAGCCCACCTCCCTGCCAACAGCCGCCAAGGGCGGCCAAGCACTTCAAGATGGCAGCTCGGAAGAGAGTGCTCATTGTCGCCGCCGCCGACAACAGCTCATCTGAGTCACAACCAATCTAAGCTTCTCTTCCGTTCTTCTATTTTATTTTTATCTCATCTATGCTGATTTTCTGTATGTAGGCATGCATTGAGGACAATGCCCCTCTCGAGTTTGGGGGGGGGGAAATTAGTCCTCTAATTTTTTCTTTTGTTTTTCCTTCTATTTTTATGCTTTTATTTATTTTTTTGTTTTGTTTTAGTTGCGTTTAGGTTAGGATCTAATGTAACATGCCTTTATTTAAAATGTAATGAATTCTTAGTTGAGGAAAATTCTTGAGTGCCTTTTACCCGCCGTGACAGATGACCCGCCTGGGCGGCAACCCTAGCATGACTTTAGGTTAACTTAGAATCCTACTATGGTCTGAACTTAAAAGAAAACACTCTTTGTGAGTAGTTTGATTTTAGGACTTCTAGGAAACTTAGGTATTCCACCTAGTAAACTTGGGTAGAACTTGAAGTTTGAAAAAAATAGACGTCCTAGAGGTGCCCGAAACTGGCTCTAGGATAAGCTAGTGGTGCCCGAAACTGGCTCTAGGATAAGCTAGAGGTGCCTGAAACTGGCTTTAGAGAAAAAATGAAAAAAATCATTAGAGATGCCTATCACCGGAAAAATAGTGGTTAGATTGAAAAAGAAACTAGAGGGAAACCCAAGGGAATTAAGGTGTTTATCAAAGGTTTACTTAGAAGCCGAAGAATCATGCTTATCACAAGGAACACACACACTCACAAGATACATAGTTCGGTTCCGAGTAAGTCTATTGTCATTCGAAAGGTTGCTAACAAGGCGTAAATCTACATGGTATGTAAAGGTTGCTCAAGATGCTTTCTCGACTTAGCTTACATATGATTTTAAGTTTTGGCATGTTATTGTTAGATTAGATTGCTTGAGGACAAGCAATAGTTCGAGTTTGGGGGTGTATTAAGTGTGCAAAAGTCCTATATTTATGCCCTAGTTTAGCTCAATTATTGTTATTCTTAAGTTTAGTTTAGTTACATTTATTAGGTAAACATACACAAAACGACATAGATTAGATATTCTGTCTTAATTGCTGAACTTAATTGATTTTATCTAAAAGATACTACTCAAGTGTGATTTCTAACTGTGCGCAGGTACCCGCCCAGGCAGATGCCACTGAGGCAGCAAAGAGGGCAGAAGAGGAGAATCTAGAAACTGAAGGCGGAAGATGTTGGACCATCTGGAGAGCTGATCAAGGAGGAGAAGACCAGAATGAAGAGTTGTGCCAACCCCTGCACACCAATCTACACCTCTGCCGAGGCAGTCAATAGAGTACCGCCGAGGCAGTAACTCGAGGAAGGGTGAAAATATGCAAAGTGGTATGCAAATGAAAGAGCTCATCAAGCCCGATTTTTGGAGACCACTTGCACGTGCATTAGAGCCCAGCAGACAAAGAAAATCCGGGTCAAAGTCAAGTTGGAGAAAAGTCAAACGGGAATCTAGGAAGATTTAATGATCTTTTAATGAGATGTAATCATATTCTAACTAGTATTCCTACCCTAAACCGACTTAGGCCTAGGCTCCTCCCCTATATATATGTAATCGACTTGAAGGAGAGAACACAATTGAGATTATAGAGAAACTCCTTCTTGTCAAAACCCTAGTGTCGTCTACCCCCATCATGTTCTAAACCTTCCCTAGGGTTAAGGGTTGGTTGTGTAGTAGTTGTGAGAGTTTGCTTGTATTTGTTTAGGTTTCATTTTTTGCAATAAAATTCAAGGTTTGTTTACTCTTGGTTTTTCATTGTCGCAATCTTTATTGGGAGAGAAGAGGGCGGCAATCTATTTGTTTAATATCGGGAGAGTTGAACTCACGAAACGAGTAAACACGGTTTTATCCAACCATGGGGTAAAGCTACTTCGGCTTAGAGATAAGTTTAGAAGTTCAGCGTCTAAGAGAGGTTTCATAATCAGTTGGTGTTCACCCTTAGATTCACCCCGGGAGGTATCATCCAAGACGTGTACACCAATAGTACTTCAAGCTTCGGGAGAAGAGAGAGTAAGAGAAGGGAGCCTTGCCGAACCTTGAATCACCACTTAACTGCCCAGCAGTCTCTTGGTCGCTTCTGTAGCGGGCGCCTGCCGAGGCATAGTCGTGGGCGGCTATTGAAAGTTGTTAGGTTGATCTATAAAACTGTGTCGAGACATTACATTCAATCTCCACACTACGAAACATCCAATACTTGCCCATTCTCTCACTCTGATTTCTCAATTTACTTTACTTGCTTTAGTCTTAGTTTTAATCAAACCAACTCTCATTATTTATGTTTTTATTTTTACTTGTGCAGAAAGGTGAACTCCAAAAGGTTGTCACAATCCCTGTGGAGACGATATCTTAAATACTATAACTTGGCACCGTGTATACTTGCACGCAATTTGCACATCACTTTTGCACGCAAGAGAATGCTTTGATTAAGGGGAGCTTTTGATTTAAAAAAATGTATCCTGTTCTCCATTGTTATTTTACACCAACAATTGGTATTTTCTATCAATTGGTACTAAATTCCCAATGATTGGTTTTTAGCCTTTCAACATTTGGTGTTTTGAACTTAAATGTGATTTCAAACTTAGTTTTGAATTGTTTTTGATATAACAAAAACAAGGAGAGATATGTTTGAAAAATTCAGTTTCAAAAAGAAAAAAAGGAGCTTTTATTCTTTTCTAAAAATATTTCTCTTTTTCTAAAATTATTTTTCTAAGGGGGGTTTTCAAAAAAGAACAATTTTTCAAGTGGTTTTGTTAAATCAAAAAGGGGGAGATTTTTGTGATATTGATTTTTAAATAACAAAGTGAAAAATGTTTTGGACTAAATTCAAATATTGCAAAAATATTTCAAAGTCCACAAAACTTGGAAAATATGTTTAAAATGTTTTGACTTTGTTCCTATATCGAATATATCTTTTAAAGTCAATTTTTAGCTGGTTTTACAAGCTTTTAATGCAGGTTTCGAACCCCTTATAAGTGGTTTCGAAACCAGTGAGGCAATAAGGCCTGGGAACCAAACCTTGGAACAGGGTTTGAAACCCCCTTAAAGGTTTCAAAACCCCCTGCCTAATTTCTATGCCAGACACATGTAACGTCTAGTTTTTCTTTTGAAAACCTCTAATGGTTTCGAAACCTCATCAATGGTTTCGAAACCACTGTGCTGGTGAGCATTTAATGCTCAATTTCAATTATTCTCAACGGCTCTAAAACATCCCCAACGGCCATAAACAGCTAGTATCTCATTCCAAACATAAAAGCGAGACTTGGGACACTTGAAGAAAGTTAGAGACAATATCCAAGCTTCAAGATCAAGAGAAATAACATTTAAGTCTTTATTCTTCATTTCTCTTGTATATATTGTATAGATAGTGTTTTTCTTTGTTTTATTCTTTACACTCTTGTGAGCTTAATTCTTGTTATCACCCACCTTGTGAGGTTTTCATTGTTTATACAAATTACTTTGTAAAAGGGAAAGGTTCTTGTTTAGCCTAAGGAAAAACTAGAGTGGTTCTATCTTAGCCATTAAAAAGATAGGGTTGTAAGGTTATCCCTTTTGCCTCAAAAGGAAGAATTCATAGTAGTGAATTGGGAAATCCTGAATGTTGTGCTATGGTAGTGGATGTAGACTCGGTTGAGTAGTCGAACCACTCTAAAATCATCATGCAAATATTGTCTACTATTTTTGGATTTTAGCCAATTCATTCGGGAAGCAATTTCAAACCTATTAATGATTTTATAAGATCGATTCGTGCGTGCTAGAAGCCTAACAATTGGTATCAGAGCCTCGTCTCCATCAAAGGACTAACATCCGAGAGTAAAGATCATTTGTCGAAGTTCACCGATCAAGAAAAATGGAAAGATTTGAAGAAGACTGTTATATCTCGTGTCCTCCACTCTTCGAAGTAGAAGAATACTCTCAATAAAGCAACGTCATGAAGTATTTCGTCAATTCTCTCGATTTTAAGGTTTGGGATATCATTGAATATGGTTACTTGGAAGCTTCTAAGAAGAAGAAGAAGAAGCAATGGAGTGTAAACGACACGAAGGCAAAGCTAAACGCCAAGGCCATGCACACTCTTCTTTATGGCCTCAATGAAGATGTTTCCAAGAAGGTCTCCACATGAAAAAGTGCCAAAGAGATATGAGAGAAGCTTGAGAAACTCTATGGCAACAAGAAGGGAGAGAAGAATAATGATGCTTCATCTTGTGCAAACCTCCTCTCAATCCCTAAGGTGGATGATGTTATGGCTCATGAAGAGCCCAATGTATCTTCTAACTCAAATGAATTAAATTCATATTCTTTTGATGAGTTAAAAGATGCATTTGATGAATTATTTTTGGAATTTGAGACCATGAATTCCAAATTTAAGAAAATGATTTCTAAACTTGAATTTGAAAACGATTTTCTTTTGAAAACAAAATTGGATTTTGAAAATCAAAATGAAATTTTGAAAAATGATTTAGAGTTTTTAAAAACAAGCAAAGGAGTTTTAGAAAAAGAAAATCTTAATTTGAAAGTTAAGCTTGAAAGCTTAACAAAAAAAGAAATTATGCTTAATAATTCATCTAATCCCATAATGACAAAATGCTCACATTGTCATTATCATGGTCATTCCTTGCATATTTTTCCTATAAAGAAGAGAAAATCTTATAGGATTAGACAAGTATGAGTTCCTAATGGAACTATAGACATTGAGATTAATGTTAATGGATCCAAAGCAATTTGGATACCAAAATCCAAGTAAATGTCTCTTGTTGGTGTGTTGGAGCAAAGGCAAGAAAAGCAAGAATCTCAAATGCTCTAGTCACACAAGTGAAGAGGATGAGTAACCTCTAAGCTTAATGTATTTGATTTTAAATCATTTGGTTGCCTATTTTGATGATAAATGTTCATGCATCATTGCTTATTTATATTTATAAGTGCATGACATTTTATTATTCTTTATGCATATGAATCATATTGTTTCATTCATATGTTTGCATAAAGTTTTTAAAAGTCTTGGATAAAATTGAATTTCATGTGATTTTAAATTGATTTGATTCAATGGTAAAATTCAATCTCTTAAGTGTCAAAATTTGAACAAACTGCTCAACTATCTCATACGGACCGATAAACCTCGGACTCAACTTGCCTTTCCGGCCAAATCACATTACCTTCTTCCATGGAGATACTTTCAGAAACACCTTCTCACCCACTGAGAACTCAATCTCTTTTCTCTTCAAATCTACGTAAGACTTCTGACGATCGGAAGCTGCTTTTAAAAGGTCACAAATCAACTTCACCTTCTCAGTAGTTCCCTTAAGCAAATTCGGCATAGGTAACGATTTATGACCCGTTTCAGCCCAACAGATCGGAGTCCTACATCGTCTACCATACAATGCCTCATAAGGAGCCATCTGTATACTAGCCTGGTAACTGTTGTTGTAAGCAAACTCATCTAAGGGCAAGTGCTTCTCCCAAGAACCCTGGAAGTCAATCACACAACAACGGAGCATATCCTCTAAAATTTGTATCACTCGCTCTGACTGTCCATCTGACTGCGGATGATACAAAGTACTGAAATGCAAACGACTACCTAGGGTACTATGCAAACAACTCCAGAACCTCGTTGTGAATCTCAGATCTCTGTCTGATGCAATAGACTTCGGAACTCCATGAAGTCTCACGATCTCGCGAATATACAAATTCACCAACTTGTCTAAAGAATCTGTGGTGTTCACTGCTAAGAAATGGGCACACTTGGTGAATCTATCAACTATCACCGAAACGGAATTCTTCTTCGAAGGAGACAACGGTAACCCCGACACGAAATCCATGGTGATCATCTCTCATTTCCATTCCGGAATCTTCAAAGGCTGTAACAAACCTGAAGGAACCTGATGTTCCGCCTTTACTCTTTGACAAACCATGCAACGGCTCACATACTCGGCTACATCCTTCTTCAAACCAACCCAGAAATAATCATTCTTCAAATCTCGGTACATCTTAGTACTACCCGGATGCATCAAAAAAGGACTCGAATGTGCTTCGCTCAGAATCACACGTCTCAATTCAACATCTCCAGGTACTACAACTCTGTCTTTGAAACACAACACATTCTCATCACTGAAACTATACTCGGTCGGTCTACCTTCGGCTGTGTCCTGAATATGAGAAACTAAAGACACATCTTGGAACTGCTTCTCTCTGATCATCTGAATCAAAGAAGGCTTCACTTGCAACTCGGTGATCAAACCACCATCCCCTGATACACTCAATCTAGTAAACATAGCTCGCAACTCGACTACAACTTTTATGCTCAACGCATCAGCTACTACATTTGCCTTACCCGGATGGTACTCTATAGTCAAACCGTAGTCTTTTAACAGCTCAAGCCATCTTCTCTGCCTCAAGTTCAACTCTCTCCGAGTCATCAGATACTTCAAGCTCTTATGATCATTGTAAACTGTGCACTTCTCACCATACAAGTAGTGACGCCAAATCTTCAACGCAAACACAACTGCTTCCAACTCAATGTCATGCGTAGGGTTGTTCTTCTCATGAACCTTCAACTGTCTCGAAGCATAGGCAAAAACTCTCCTCTCTTGCATCAGAACAAAACCTAAATCTACGAAGGAAGCATCACTATAGATCACGAACTCTTTCCCTGAAACTGGTTGTACTAACACTGGAGCATTCGTCAAAGCTTCTTTCAATTTCTCAAAAGCCTTCTGTCTCGCATCTGACCACTCAAACTTCACTCCTTTTGCAACAATTTAGTCAACAGAGCAGCTACTCTAGAGAAACCATCAACAAACCTCCTATAGTAACCAGCTAATCCTAGGAAACTCCTAATCTCAGTCACTGACTTAGGTTGTTTCCACTCAACGATAGCTTCAATCTTCGTCGGATCAACACGGATACCTTCAGCTGATACTACATGGCCAAGAAACACAACCTCTCGAATCCAGAACTCACATTTACTAAGCTTAGCATACAACTAATTACTCATCAATCTCTGCAAAACAAGTCTCAAGTGCTCATCATGCTCTTCTTCTGATCTCGAGTACACAAGGATGTCATCTATGAAAACAACTACAAACCAGTCTAGATAGTCTCTGAAAACTCTGTTCATCATATCCATGAAAGCTGCTGGTGCATTCGTGAGCCCAAACAGCATCACAAGGAACTCATAATGACCATATCTAGTCCTAAAGGTTGTCTTCAGAACATCACATTCTTTCACCTTCAACTGATAGTACCCTGATCTCAAATCTATCTTCGAAAACACTGAGGCTCCTCTTAACTGATCAAACAAGTCATCTATACGAGGCAACAAATACTTGTTATTTACTGTCAACTGCTTCAACTGCCTGTAGTCAATACACATTCTCATACTGTCATCCTTCTTCTTTACAAACAACATGAGAGCACCCCAAGGCGATCTACTAGGCCTAATAAAACCTCGGTCTAACAACTCCTGAAGCTGACTTTTCAACTCTTTCGGAGCCATGCGGTACGGAGCAATAGAAACTGGATTAGACCTTGAAACAGTCTCAATCACAAACTCTACATCTATGTCAGGAGGCAAACCTGGTAACTCTTCTGGAAACACATCCGGATAATCACAAACTGTTCTGATGTCTTTTGGTGTAACCTCAATCATATTCGAATTCATCACATACGTTAAGTAAGCCCCAGATCCGGAATCCATCAACCTATGAGCCTCTAAAGCTAACACAACATTCAACAAGAACTTAATGTTCTCGCCTACTACCACTACCTCGTAGTCATTAGAAAGCTTCAACGAAATTCTCTTTGTCTCAAAATCTACACTAGCTCTGTGCTCAACCAACCAATCCATACCCAAAATAATATCAAAACCGTAGAACGAAAGATCCATCATATCAACCGGAAACACATGACCCTGAGTCTTCAACGGAAACCTCCTATACATCCGTCTAACTACAACTGTCTCACCGAAAGAACTAGTCACATGCATACCTACATCTAAGATCTCAACAGGTATGTCTAACTTCTTTGCATGCTCACTCAAAATGTAAGAACGCGTGGAACCCGAATCAACTAAGGAAAGCAAAGACATAGACTGTAACTCAAAATTACCTGATATCACATCTGTGTTATTCCATGCCTCTCTGTGTGCGTAGACTCTAGCTGGTCCACCGGCCTCTAGCTATACTGCCACAACATGGGCAAGGTTCCTTGGTGCCTCTATCCTAGGTGCCTCAGCCCTAGGCTGGAAGTAACCACGACCGCGCCCATGGCCTCTTTGATAGTTATTTGCTCTCGCAAGAGTGTGCTAGATTCGGTGCCTGTGCCGCCTGATGCAGACACTCTCTCCTGAAGTGGTCTCTCGACCCACAGTTCCAGCAAGCATGGAAGTTCCCCCAGCACTCTCCTAAATGCTGTCTCCCACAACGAGTACACTCGGGCAAACGCCCTCTAGCTCTATGGCCCTGGTGGCCACCGCCACGTTGTTGCGTGTAAAATAGTCTATCGCAATTGTAGTGCAAGTGTACACGACGCAAGTAGTAAAGTGATACGAAGTATCGGATATCGTCTCCACAGGGATTGGGCTAATGACTTCACCTTGTTTACTGCACGAAAGTAAAGGAAATAATTAAGGGTTGTCACGAGAATAATAAGGTAAAAACGTAAAATAAAGAGTTAAGAAATCAAGATAGAGAGAATGGGCTGGTATTGAGTTGCTCAGTAGTGCAGGTATTGAATTGCTTAGGATCTCCAGTTCTGTCGTCGCGCCTGTCGCCGACAGCACCTGTCGCGGCAGCTGTCCGTTAGCTATCGCGGCAGCGAACACTAACTCCGTACTTCAAGCTTGGCAAGAATCCCAGATCTGCCTTGCCCTATCCCTAGGCACAAGTCTGTCGATGATCATGTCTTTGATGATACCTCCCGGCGTGAATCGAAGGATGAACACCGATGTGTATGAATTCTTCCTTAGCCACTTAACCTCGCCCTATCCCTAGGCACGAGATGGTTCAACTATAAACTAGAGAACGCGCTCTTATCTCTTTCGTATACTTAACTCTCCCGATGCTAAGTAAATGGATAACCTCACAATGCTCTCCCGATGCTCTTGCAAGATATTAAAACCAAGATAAAAGAACTTGAAGTTTATTTTATTGAACTTGAAAAACCCTAAAACAAAGCAACCCTTGCAACTACTTTACAAAACAACCCGTAGCCCTAGGGGGAAATTAGAACATGTCGGTGACGGGTGGACGACAGGGGGTTTTTGGTTTCGGTTCTGGGGTAATCGGTTGTGCCTTCTAGGTTAAATCTATGCCCTTATATAAGCTTTGGGCTCAAGTCTTCTAAGGTAACAAGGATTACAACTTTGATTAAAAGTAAGATTCTAATAAAGACTAAATCTCTAAAGACTCCTACTTTCCAGCCGCCATCCTTGTTTCTAGGAATTTCCTCTCCTTGAGCTTTGGCTTGACATATCTTCTGATCCGGGGCTTGGAAAATAATTTGGCTTTCATACGACAGACGAGCAGATTTTTCTCTATCTATCGAGGTCCACTTTACTTTTACTCTTCATAAGGTTGCTGTCACCTTGCTGTCACGACAGGTCCATGACAGGTTCGTCTTCTTCGTCTGCTTGTCCAGTTCAGCCCTCCTGCTTCTCTGCCCTGCGCCTGCCTTCAACATCTACTATGGCAGATACCTGCAAAAATAGCCATCTTTTAGTAGAATCCGTGTCTTTTATATAATTGTGATGTTTTATTGAAAACTAACCTAAATGCAATGCAATGATGCTTGAATGCAGCAGAAATATGGGTTAAAAAGGGTGTAAATAATAGAACTTTTACACACTCAACACACCCCCAAACTCAAGTCTTTGCTTGCCCTCAAGCAATTAAAAATGAAAACAAGAAAAAATTTGGTGTTGGCCTTCAAACAGTGAACTGTCCCTTACCCGTCGCTCGTTCTCTATGGCAGCAGCAACCTGTCGGATAGGTTAGGATCTGTCCGGAATCTCCCTATAGCTCTCGTGCAGTGTGTGCATGCTTGTGAACAGTTATATGCCAAGACTCTCTTAGTTTCACTAGAATATTCAACTTTAGCTTATTTAGAGTTTTTCCTACGAGACTGTTTTCTTTCTTTTTCTTACTAGAGCCAGAATTGGGCACCTCTAGTTATTTCCTTTTTTCAAAATTCTTCTCTTTTACTAGAGCCAGTATTTCAGGCACCTCTAGTTAACTGTCTAGAGCCGGTGATAGGCACCTCTAGATGTTTTTCTCTGGTTATCTGCCTAGAGCCGGTGGTAGGCACCTCTAGGTTTCCTGAGATTCTAGTCTCTTTTCTACTCTAAGTGCTAAGCTTTCCTATTCTAGTTTGGCTAAAAGAAATCTAAGCAGTATAACAGTCACAATGGTGTTTAAGTTTTCACAACTATAGAAAGGCTCTAAACTTCTCCTTAATCTGTCCTAAAGATGCTGCCACGACAGAGATGTCATGACAGGTAAGTTAACTTCACAGTTTTAAGCCAACAGTTTAATCTTTTCTGATTTTTTTTAAAGAACTTAAAATAAAAGACACAACAAATAATAAAAAGATGTACTTAAGACTCCATTAATGATGGAGGGTTGCCACCCCCAAACTCGAGGGTTGCATTGCCCTCAATGCAAAATGACAGGAATAATAAAGAAAAAGTACATCACAAAATATAAAGGCAGGCAGCAATCAGAGGAAAATAAAAACTTAAATTTTCAGTCGCTGCCCTCGCTGCTGCTGCTGATGCGGATCTGTCAGCGGCGTCTGCACTGTGGGGGAGGCTGGACAGGTTCAGAGACAGGTTCAGGGACAGGTTGCTCCACGGGCTGAACATCGGAACTGCTGCCGCTGTCCCAACTGCTGGAGGTAGTGGTACTAGCCTTAGGCAGCCTTTTCTTGTCTGCCACATGTTTAATCCTCTTGACCCTGGTAAAGTCACTCTCCAAATTCCTCCGGATAAGAGGGCTGTCATCAGTGGCAGGTCTCTTGGTTCCTCGAGGGGAAGTGTCTGCCGGTTGGTCGCCTTCTGCCGTCGGGGCAGGTGATTTGGTGGAAGCGGTCGAGTGGGACGGGGAGGCAGGTGGTGTGGGCGTGTGGACAGGAGTGGGGATATGGAAATAATGGGCAGGAAAAGTAGGGAATTGAACATCGGGAAAATTTAAAGTTTGGGTAATAAAATTTACCGTGGAGTTTGTGAAGTCCCGAATAAATGTCATCAATCCCAATTGGCGTTCCTCTACCCGTTGTAAAGTAGCTAGGATGAGGGCAGACTGGTCTGTCGGAGTGGCGTTGGTTTTCGCATCAGGGGCAGGCTCGGTGGCAGGGTCGGTGGGTGGTTCCTCTGATGATTCTGCTGGTGAGCCGGCAGGGTTGAAGGAGGAGACAGGTGTAGCCGCGATCAGCTCCATGAGGCTGTTGATGTTATTGTCTGTCCAACCTCTGCCCTTCCTGATTTTGTCGGAGGGATCCTCGGGCACCGCAGCACATCGGCAGAGGGAAGTTATGGTGAACGGCAGGCAGAGGCGTGAGTCAGAGCGGAAGGCACAGTCCAGGATGCTGTCCCTCATATATCTGCCCACATTAATGGCCCTGTTGTGCATGATGGAGTGAATCAGGGCAAGCCGCTGTCGGTTGACTGTCGTGTGGTGGGACGAGGGCATGATACGCTTTTTGATGAAAGCGTTCCAAAGTTTGGCTTCCGGGCGGAGCTGTCCCCTATTGACGGAGTGGGGGTTCTTCTTGCTGGTTGTCCATGATGTACCGGCCTCTGTCAACTCCACCATGATGGCATCGTAAGCGGCAGCGTCGAGGGAGTCGATGAATTCCTGGTGAGCATCATCACCGGGGCCAAAGAAAAGGCCAAACATGTGATTGATGCTGTCGGCAGTGAAAGGTACTTGCACTCCTCGAACAGTGACAGATGTCGCCATTCTGCTGTCTATGGCTGCGTAGAATTCTCGGACTAAGGTGTCGTTAAGCTCGGCCGGTTGTTCAGCAAAAGACTCCCATAGTTGAGCCTTGATGGCCTTGAAAATGAACGACCGGAGTCCCATGTTGGGCGTCTGTCGGATGTACACGAAGCCACGTTCCTCCCATAACTCTTTGTTGGCAAAGGGGGATGCTGCTACGGAAGAAGAGGCGGCAGCAGTGCTACGGCGGGTTTGTCTTGACGACATATTGGTTGCAAGGGCTGTGTGAAAAAAAAGAAAAGAGAGAGCAAATAAAACTAGAGGAGAAAAATAACAAGAGAGCAAAATCAGAAGTGATGAAAAATGAAAATGGGAAGGGGTTTATATAGCGGTCGTCGAGCTGCAAATTTAATGCCGCAACGGCAGGCGTGAAGAACGGGGCGGCAGATTGGATTTAGCGTGTCTGGCACGTCTGACACGCAGTTATTCGTCTGTTACGCGTCTGCCGCACGCTTCTGCGTCTGCCGTGTCAGTCTGTTGACAGCCTTTCATATCCGTCCGCTGCGGCAGCCGAAACGATAGGTTATCATAAATGGGCTTTATTTGGCTGATGGATGGGCGGTGGGCTTGGGCCACTTCTTCTTTCCTTCTTGACTCCTTTATTTCCTAAAAACTGAAATTAAAAAAAAAACAAAACATTATTCGAAAATTAACCTAATTTCCTAATAAATAATAAATAAATAAAATAAAAAATAAAACTTAGGTTAAATTAGGGGTGCCTTGTGGGGCATCTCCTAAAGTAACCACTTCCTGAATTCCTGGGGCTTCAGTCCCCTGATAATGCTTGAGTCGTTGTCCATTGACTTTGAATTGGTGCCCGTCTTTTAATGATTGAATTGTGATGGCACCATGGGGAAAAACTTGAACTACTTGAAACGGGCCAGACCATCTAGACTTTAGCTTTCCTGGGAAGAGTTTAAGTCTAGAATTAAATAACAACACAAGCTGCCCTGGGCAGAACTGTCGTGGCAGCAGTTTCTTGTCATGCCACTTTTTAGTCTTTTCCTTGTAAATCATTGCGTTGTCGTAGGCTATTGTCCGTAATTCTTCAATCTCGTTTAAATCTAATAACCTTTTCTGGCCGGCCTTGTCCAAGTCCATATTTACTGCCTTGATTGCCCAATATGCTTTGTGTTCGATCTCGACAGGCAAGTGACAGGTTTTCCCATAAATCAGTCGGAATGGAGACATTCCCAATGGAGTCTTGAAAGCTGTCCGGTATGCCCATAATGCATCATTCAGAAGTAAAGACCAATCTTTCCTAGTTGGTTTAACCATCTTTTCAAGGATGTTCTTCACTTCCCTATTGGATATCTCAGCCTGTCCATTGGTCTGTGGGTGGTATGCTGTCGCGATCCTGTGCTTGACACCATATTTCTTCAAGGCAGCAGCAATTACCTTATTATCGAAATGTCTCCCCTCATCACTGATAATCGCCCTAGGGATGCCAAATCTAGAAAAAATGTTTTTATGCAAAAACTTTTGGACCGTCTTGGCATCATTCTTTTGAGTTGCGATTGCTTCAACCCACTTGGAGACATAGTCCACTGCTAGGAGGATATAAAGATTTCCACACGAAGATGGAAAAGGTCCCATAAAATCAATCCCCCAAACATCAAAGATCTCTACTTCTAGAATATTCTGCAGTGGCATCTCATTTCTCCTCGAGATGTTACCTGTCCGCTGGCACCTGTCACAGCTTTTGTAAAATTCCTGTGCATCTTTATAAAGTGTCGGCCAGTAGAACCCTGACTGCAGCACCTTGGCAGTAGTTTTATTGCCTCCTAAGTGACCTCCATATTGTGACGCATGACAGTGATGGAGAATGTCTTCTTGTTCTTCTTGTGGTACACACCTTCTTATAACCTGATCTGCGCACATTTTGAAAAGAAGAGGTTCGTCCCAATAATAATGTTTAACATCATTTTGGAACCTCTTCCTTGCTTGATAATTAAGATCAGAAGGTAATATTCCGCTAACTATATAATTAACGAAATCAGCATACCAGGGAAGGTTAGAAGACTTACCTGCCGCCATGGCTGTCGCGACAACGACTGCGGCAGCAAAGAGCTGCTCATCTGGGAAGGTCTCCAGTATGTGTGTCTCATCTAACGGTAGACTCTGTCCCGTCTCCAACCTCGACAAGTGGTCTGCCACTTGATTTTCTGTCCCCTTTTTGTCTTTGATCTCAAGATCGAATTCTTGTAATAGCAAGATCCATCGTATCAGCCTAGGCTTCGCATCCTTCTTTGCGAACAAGTACTTGAGGGCAGAATGGTCGGTGTGTATTATTACCTTCGTTCCAAGTATGTAAGAACGAAACTTGTCGATGGAGAACACCACAGCTAACAGCTCCTTTTCTGTGGTGGTATAGTTCACTTGGGCTTCATTTAATGTTTTGCTAGCATAATATATGACGTGAAACAGCCTGTCTCTGCGCTGCCCAAGTGCTGCCCCGACAGCATAGTCACTAGCATCACACATGATCTCGAATGGTTGTGTCCAGTCTGGTGGCTGTACTATGGGGGCTGTCACTAACTTTTCCTTCAGAACCTTGAATGCTTCAGTACATTCCTCATTAAAGTCAAAGGGTCGGTTCTGCTCTAGGAGATGGCATAGCGGCTTGGTGATTTTTGAAAAACTTGCAATAAATCTTCTGTAAAAACCGGCATGCCCTAAAAAACTCCTAATGCCCTTGACTGTGGTTGGCGGTGGCAGCTTCTCTATGACTTCAATTTTTGCCCTATCGACCTCTATCCCACGGCAGCTAATCTTATGGCATAGAACTATCCCTTCATCTACCATAAAATGGCATTTTTCCCAATTTAGAACAAGGTTAGTTTTTTCACATCTTTCAAGTACCTTTTGAAGGTTGCTGAGGCAGCTCTCAAAATTGTCTCCAAAGACGGAAAAATCATCCATGAAAATCTCAAGGAAGTCCTCTACCATGTCGGAGAATATTGCCATCATGCACCTTTGGAAGGTGGCAGGTGCGTTACAGAGGCCGAACGGCATCCTCCTAAATGCGTATGTTCCGTAGGGACATGTGAAAGTCGTTTTCTCTTGATCTTCCGGTGCAATAGCAATTTGGTTATAACCTGAATAACCATCAAGGAAACAATAATAAGATTTACCCGCTAATCTATCAAGCATTTGATCAATAAAGGGTAAAGGGAAGTGGTCCTTTCGGGTAGCTTTGTTAAGTTTCCGATAGTCCATACAAACCCTCCAACCGGTCACAGTCCTGGTTGGGATTAGTTCATTGTTTTCGTTGGTTATCACGGTCATGCCTCCTTTCTTGGGAACACATTGCACCGGGCTTACCCATTTGCTGTCGGAGATGGCGTAAATAATACCAGCATCTAACCATTTAATGATCTCCTTACGCACTACCTCCTTCATCGCATGGTTTAGCCGCCTTTGAGCATCTATAGTCGGCTTATGATCCTCCTCAAGAAGGATTTTGTGCATGCATAATGCCGGACTAATGCCCTGAATGTCTGCTATCGTCCATCCAATCGCCTTTTTGTGCTGCCTTAGCATGTCGATCAGCTGTCGTTCCTGTTCCTGCGGCAGCTTAGCAGAGATGATTACAGGCAGTGTGTCATCACAACCAAGATAAGCATATTTAAGCTGCCCTGGCAGGGGCTTAAGTTCTAAGACAGGTGGTTCAACAGTAGAGGGCTTTTGGATTAAATGGTTATCCGAAGTGTAGTTCAAGGGTTCGAATAACTTACCTGGACGATGGTCTAACCAATTTACCTCCTCATGACCTTCAGTATCAGATGTATCGGATTCAGAGGAGTTGCTGTCGTTGGTGCTGTCGTCATCGCTGTCGTGACAGGTCTGTAAATGGCTGTCGCAGCAGTGACCAAATTTTTTATCATGGCAGCCCGACCTGATGCAGGGGTAATCAAAGGTCACCTCAATGATGGCCTTGCATTCCTCGTCCAAATCAGCACGTTTCATTGATTGGAGAACATTCAACTTAATCTCTTGATCGTTTACTCGCATGGTGAGTTCTCCTCTCTCCACATCAATTAGTGATCTTCCTGTGGCTAAAAAGGGTCGCCCAAGGATGACTGGTGCGTTTTCATCTGCCTCACAGTCTAAAACAAGAAAGTCAGCAGGAAAAATAAACTTATCCACTCTTACCAAAATGTCTTCAATCTTTCCCTCTGGATGAACGTAAGAGCGGTCGGCTAGCTGTAGAGTAACTGTCGTGGGCCGCGCCTTCCCAATACCTAATTTCTGAAAAACAGATTTGGGCATTAGATTAACACTAGCTCCAAGATCACAAAGTGCCTTACCCACAAATTTGTCACCGATTACACAAGGTATGAGGAAGCTCCCTGGATCCTTCTTCTTCTGGGGTGGCTGCCGATGAAGAATACTCATGCAACCATCCGCCATCCTTACCGTTTCAAACTCCCCAAGTTTATATTTCTTTGACATGACATCCTTGAGAAATTTAGCATAACCGGGCATTTCCCTAACGACATCTAACAGCGGAATATTAATCTGAACCTGCTTAAAAATATCATAAATCTTTTTAAGTTGAGATTCTTGCTTAGCTTGCTTTATCCGTTGAGGAAAGGGTGGTGGGGGACGGTAATCAGCAACACGTCCTTCCCACTGCATACGAATCTGAGGACGATGTTCTTCATTTTCCTCCTCTGTCGCTTCTGCTGTCGTGACAGGCTCATCGGCAGCAGTCTGTTTATCACCTGTCGGGGCAGCTTCCTCGGCAGGTTTATCTAAGGCAGGTTCCTTTTCTGTTTCAGCTTTTTCCGGTCCAGGTAACTTTTTCCCACTCCTAGTAGTAATCGCCTTACATTGCTCATGTGGGGGCGGTCTAGCATTTTCAGCATTGCTAGGGAAACCTCCATTCTGCCTTGGCTTAATATGCTGGGACACCTGACCCATTTGTGTCTCTAGAGATTTCAAGGTAGCCTCATGATTTGTCATCCTCATCTTGGTTTCATCCATAAAGTTTTCCGTCTTCTTGACAAACTGATTAATATTGTCCATATACGTACCAGTCTGAGACATAAAAGTGGCCAGGGTCTGCTCAAAAACACTATTCGTGGCAGGTGGTGGCTGCTGTTGTTGTTGCGGCGACAGGTTCTGCGGCAGGTTCTGCGGCTGCTGTTGCTGTCGCGTCAACAATCTAGGGCCCCCCTGATTCTGATTATGCACTTGCGGATTCAGAGCATTGTTGGGGTTACTCCAAGAAAATTTGGGATCTTTCCTCCAATTAGGATTGTAGTTGTTGGAATTGTAGTTTGGCTTGTAATTTCCAACATATTTTCCCTCTTCTATATTTATAGGGCATTCATCCCTACTATGATTTCCCTCACAAGTAGTACAAACTTCCTCAACAGCAAATCCTCGTAAGTCCTCTTCATTCAATAAGTGTTTCATGGCTTTAGTAAGGAATGCTACCTGTGATTTCATAGTGCTATCGGCCTCATAGTCCTTGACAGCAAGTACCCGTTTACCCCCTCTTCTAGCTGTCGGAAACTGTTCTTCATTCTTAGCTGGATTTTTCAGAACTTGCAGCGCCTCGTCTGGATCTTTATCCAATAATAGTCCATTTGCTGCAGAATCAATTCTAATGCGAGTTTGTAAGTTAGCAGCATTATAGAATTTAGTTACCTGATTCCAGACGGGGAATCCATGCATTGGGCAGTTCCGAAGAAGAGTAGTAAACCTGTCCCAGGCCTCGTGCATTGGCTCGTCATCTTCCTGTTGAAAACTAGCAATTTCGTTACGTAGTCGCTCAGATAAATGCGAAGGATTAAAACGAGATAAAAATTCACGAGTTAAATCTGCCCAAGTCATAATGGAACCCGGTGTTAGTTTATTCCACCAAGTTTTAGCTCTGTCCCTCAAGGAATGGGGAAATAACCGAAGCCTCAGTATCTCCGGACTAACTCCTGGCAGTCTAAACGAACCACAGATCTCCTGGAACGTTTTGAGATGCTCCCTAGCATCTTCTGTCGCAGAACCACTAAACTGTCCGGTGTTGTTGATCATACTAAACATGACA
Organism: Hibiscus trionum; assembly: GCA_030270665.1. Taxonomy (NCBI): domain Eukaryota; kingdom Viridiplantae; phylum Streptophyta; class Magnoliopsida; order Malvales; family Malvaceae; genus Hibiscus; species Hibiscus trionum. Next base: position 68,007,539 of record BSYR01000003.1, read on the forward strand.
GGTTTAAGCTCGAAGTTATCAACATCAATATCCGGCAGCGTGGTCTCCAGCTCTACATGATCATTCAGCATGTAGTCATGACATGACCGTCGTCCACCTGCTGCGGGCGGATCGCCGACAGGTGGGTTATTATTGCCAAGGGGTGGTATGAAACCACCAGCAGGTTGGTTATGGGCCATCTTCTCTAGCTGTTCTTCGAGATATTCGTTTCTGTCTAAAAGTCGGCGAAGTTGTTTCTTGAGATTGAAGGAACGTTCGATCTCCGGATCTAATTTTTACTCAGGATCTTCACCTCTTTTGGATCTGCGCATAAACAAGAAAACCTCGTGAAAAGCAAGAGTTGAAAACACAAAAGAAAAAATTACAGAAAAGAGAAAAAAAATAATAAAAACGAAAATAAAAAATAAAAGCAAAAAGTGCAATAAAAGAAAGATATAGTTATGTTGCCAATCCCCGGCAACGGCGCCAAAAACTTGTTGCGTGTAAAATAGTCTATCGCAATTGTAGTGCAAGTGTACACGACGCAAGTAGTAAAGTGATACGAAGTATCGGATATCGTCTCCACAGGGATTGGGCTAATGACTTCACCTTGTTTACTGCACGAAAGTAAAGGAAATAATTAAGGGTTGTCACGAGAATAATAAGGTAAAAACGTAAAATAAAGAGTTGAGAAATCAAGATAGAGAGAATGGGCTGGTATTGAGTTGCTCAGTAGTGCAGGTATTGAATTGCTTAGGATCTCCAGTTCTGTCGTCGCGCCTGTCGCCGACAGCACCTGTCGCGGCAGCTGTCCGTTAGCTATCGCGGCAGCGAACACTAACTTCGTACTTCAAGCTTGGCAAGAATCCCAGATTTGCCTTGCCCTATCCCTAGGCACAAGTCTGTCGATGATCACGTCTTTGATGATACCTCCCGGCGTGAATCGAAGGATGAACACCGATGTGTATGAATTCTTCCTTAGCCACTTAACCTCGCCCTATCCCTAGGCACGAGATGGTTCAACTATAAACTAGAGAACACGCTCTTATCTCTTTCGTATACTTAACTCTCCCGATGCTAAGTAAATGGATAACCTCATAATGCTCTCCCGATGCTCTTGCAAGATATTAAAACCAAGATAAAAGAACTTGAAGTTTATTTTATTGAACTTGAAAAAACCTAAAACAAAGCAACCCTTGCAACTACTTTACAAAACAACCCGTAGCCCTAGGGGGAAATTAGAACATGTCGGTGACGGGTGGACGACAGGGGGTTTTTGGTTTCGGTTCTGGGGTAATCGGTTGTGCCTCCTAGGTTAAATCTATGCCCTTATATAAGCTTTGGGCTCAAGTCTTCTAAGGTAACAAGGATTACAACTTTGATTAAAAGTAAGATTCTAATAAAGACTAAATCTCTAAAGACTCCTACTTTCCAGCCGCCATCCTTGTTTCTAGGAATTTCCTCTCCTTGAGCTTTGGCTTGACATATCTTCTGATCCGGGGCTTGGAAAATAATTTGGCTTTCATACGACAGACGAGCAGATTTTTCTCTATCTATCGAGGTCCACTTTACTTTTACTCTTCATAAGGTTGCTGTCACCTTGCTGTCACGACAGGTCCACGACAGGTTCGTCTTCTTCGTATGCTTGTCCAGTTCAGCCCTCCTGCTTCTCTGCCCTGCACCTGCCTTCAACATCTACTATGGCAGATACCTGCAAAAATAGCCATCTTTTAGTAGAATCCGTGTCTTTTATATAATTGTGATGTTTTATTGAAAACTAACCTAAATGCAATGCAATGATGCTTGAATGCAGCAGAAATATGGGTTAAAAAGGGTGTAAATAATAGAACTTTTACACACTCAACACACGCCTATGGTCAAACTGATGTCCACTGCCCCGATGCCTCTTGGCATCACCACGGTCAAAATTATTGTGCCTCTTCCTTGAACTGGATCATCCCGTAGGCTTGGTCAGCCCCAAGTTATGCTTGATGTCCTTGGCCCTAGCGACCAAGACATCAAAATCAGAATAATCTGAAGCTAAGGTGTACCTCTTGACTTCCTCATGAAGCCCATATCTGAACCGATTACAGCGGTCCCTCTTAGTAGCAAATAACTCCAGAGCATACTGACTCAGTCGGACAAAGCGAATCTCATAGTCTGTCACTGAAGAATCTCCCTGAACAAGAGCCATGAACTTCCGCTTCTTCTCATCCAGATATCTCGGCCCCAAATACCTCTTTCTGAAGGTAGTCTCAAAGAAGTCCCAACCAATCTTGGCCCCAGGCACACCGGTAGTAATGGTGACCCACTAGGTGTAGGCATCACCCTGAAGTAACGAAACCACGCAGCCCAACTTACGAGCACCAACACATCCCATCTGAGCTAGAATACGGACTGTCTTCTCCAACCACAACTCCGACCTCTCCGATGTAGATCCTCTGAACTCATCAGCTCCTAGGCTACGAAGCCTCTCTAACGGTAATCTAGCATCATCATCTCTCGGCTGAGCTGCAGCCTGAGCTCCGGCAACTACAACCTGAAACGCTCCCGCTATAGCTTGAACTAGCGGAGCCATATCTATCCCCGTAGGACCTTGGCCACCCTGACCAACCTGAGGTCCCGCTCCCTCAACTCCCGCCTCGTCTCCCTCACCAGGCGGAGGAGGTGGTGGTGGAGCTCCGACTCCAATAGCAGGCTCTTCCATATGAGTCTCTACTCCAGCCACCAGCTCATCTACAGGAGCCGCAACACGAGGTTCCTGACGAACCATCCTCGGTCTACCTCTAGGCCTCGACATACGCACTCACAGATAACAACTACAACACAACAACAACGCACAAACATAGGGTTAGCAAGGGCAAGGGTCCAAGTGGCTCAAGTATGTTTCCTCACTTAAAAATCCCTTTTTTCGATGTAATAGAAGCAATGAGACTCTACTCAACATGCTTCAAACAACATACATATACGATCAAACAAGCATACATCAAAACATACTTGATAAACAAGCAAACATACTTACATGGCAAGCAAACACCGTGCATTTGCAATACAAGAATTTTAACTTACCTCACTTACCTGCCTGAGGTCTCGGAAACCTCAGGCTCTGATACCAACAAGTGTAACCCCCTCGTCCCGGTCAGGACGCTTGACCGGTCCGAGTGGGCTACACGGGGATAATCGAGGCGAAACCCGTTAAGGCTCCACTTCGGTTAACGACCCAGGAAAAACTTTTCATTTATTATTATCTTGTCTAGATGCAATAAGATGTCCTATGTGAAACAACAACAGCGGAAGAAACAAGCGAGGCAAACATCCAAAGACCGAAATAAAAACAGCCCATCTTGACTTAAACTGCAGGCCGTATCGATACTCCCAAGGAGTGTATCGATACGCCTTGACTAGGTCAACTGGCCAAAGTCAACTCGAGGAGACCGTATCGAAATGCTGGTCAACCGTATCGATACGCTCTCATCGGTCAATTTCTCGTGGTCAACGCTACGAAGACCGTTCCGAAATGCCTAGGATCGTTTCGATACCCTCAATTTCTCGTCAAAATCTCATATTTCCAGTAGCAAAATCGTATTGAAATGCCCCATTTGCATACAGAAATGCCTAGCCTGAAGCAAGGGAACCGTATCGAAACGGGACCAACCGTTTCGATACGCCTGCTGCGAGCAGACTGGTTTTAGCTGGTTTGTGGCACAAGGCTGCCCCAAAACACCAACTAAACATCCCACAACCAACATACAACAACTCTAGATGCAAGGCACCCTATACAAACATGCTTAGCACACACAAACATGTAAAAGCCATACATAGATAGGATACATCAAATCAACAAAGGTTCATACATAGCATTCAAGATAGGGGCACAAGGCCAACATTCACAAGCATTCAAGGTAAGCAACATAGACATGGTTTACAATCCAAAACATGGCATCACAAGCCAAACCATAATATCAACAAGGAGTCTAACATTCTCCTAAAACAAAATAACCACATAAGTCCCCATTGCTTGACTATTACATCATTAATTTAAAATAGTTCATACTTGAGGTTAGCACAAGCTCAACTAGCGCACTTGGAGGCCCTCTCCTTGCACAAGCAACCCACGAGCTAAGGATCTGCATTGTCGAACAAAAGAGAGCGTAAGCATAAAGCTCAGGGAGGGTAAGCTCATAAAACAAACCTTGACAATGCAAGATCCAAGCACGAGCACACAACCAAGGTAGAATGCATGTTCTTACCTTCGAACCACATGAGCCAAAATATATATGATGCATGAACATAAACTCAATATTATGCCATGCTCAACAAGTTCATAAACACAACGTGTGGAAACACATATATCAATGTATAAGCAACACAATCCACAAATCCGTATTGGCACCTAGCTATAACCCGAATACGCGGATAACCGTTGGAACTCACATCCAACCACAACCATTACCTTACGGTGGGATTACACTCATCACCGTTTCACGCGGAGGGGATTCCACTCATCCTCACACCCCCGTCGATGGGATTCCACTCATCACCGACTAACATCTATAAATAAGAAGATTTTCGGGCGAACCCGTACTCCATCTTGATGACTACCATCACCAAGACCACGCGCGCATTTGACTCACGTGTGCACACTAAAACATCCTAATGATCGATCATTGTACCCAAGCATACTAGTGCCAATACTAAACACAATTCATAACCTTTCACAACACCATTTCATATCAACTTTTGTGCTTAGCACGTACTCACCATGACTTACCGTCATGCACAAACCACATGCATATAACAATGCATCACAACCATGCCTCAACACACATGTATAACACAATATACATAATCACAATTAAACACGAGACATACTCTACACTTAAGTTCAACCAATGTCTCTAACTAAAGCTTGGGATTAGACTACCAATCTAATCCCAAATTTAGGTGGGTCTACCAAGCCCAACCTAGTCTACATGCTTGAACCAACCTTTAAAAATCAACTTAAAAACATTAACCACTCACCGACTATTCCAAGCTCAACCACACTAGCCGATCAAGCTCCCAACGGTTCCGGATTCGATCCCGAGGCTTCACCAACACAAATCCTTGCTTCTAAACATCCCAACACAATCAAAACAACTACAAATCAGTCCACAATTCAATGTAGCAACCCGAAACACAAACCAAGCACAAAACACAAGATTGCAAGCTAAAGACAACCCCAAAAATCCTCATTCCCGAGCAGCCCTAAAGCACAATCCAAAACCATTGATTCCAACATTTATATTACTCCCAAAAGCTTCCAAAACAACCCTTATACATAGTCTAACCATCAGCTAACAAAACTTCACTCAAAACAGCCCCAAAACTCAACCTAGAACCCTTCAAAAACCTCTCAAAAACCCAATTTAGGGAATCATCATAAAACCATGTAAAAATCAAGTATGTTGGACCTTATAAGATGCTTTTAACTTATCTAACAACATTAAATCAAAAACTCATCTAAAGGTTATCAAAGTTTGGATTTTTATCTTCAAAACTTAAAAACTCAAAATGTAAAAACCACGAGCTTTCATGAAAATAAAGGTATGAGCTTGTAGGGGAAAGAGAGGACAAGTCAAAAGTGGGTTTACCTTTGAAAAATCTCCAACAACAAGTAGGAAAGATGATGAAATAGTGAAATGGAGGAGGGGAGGTTTTTCACGTCTGAAGTTGGGAGGTAGGAGATGATGAATAGTTTGGGTGTTTTGAAATAAGAGTGTTTTTATTTTACAAGTCAAAATATTTACCAATTTGAGAGAGAGAGAGATTTTTGAAAACATGAGGCCCAATATATTATTTTAATATTTTAAATTCACTCGACCCCCAAACCCGGGTGTTACAAATTGGTACTAAATTCCCAACTATTGGTTTTTAACCTTTCAACATCCGGTGTTTTGAACTTCAATGTGATTTCAAACTTAGTTTTTGAATTATTTTTGATATAAAAAAGAGAGAGAGAGAGATATGTTTGAAAAATTCAATTTCAAAAAGAAAAAAGGGGAGCTTTTATTCTTTTCTAAAAATATTTCTCCTTTTCTAAAATTATTTTTCTAAAGGGGAGTTTTCACAAAAACAATTTTTCAAGTGGTTTTGTTATATCAAAAAGGGGAGATTTTTGAGATATTGATTTTGATATAACAAAGTGAAAAATATTTTTGGACTAAATTCAAATATTGCAAAAATATTTCAAAGTCCACAAAACTTGGAAAATATGTTTAAAATGTTTTGACTTTGTTCCTATATCGAATATACCTTTTAAAGTCAATTTTTAGTCGGCTTTACAAGTTTTTAATGCAGGTTTCGAAACCCCCTATAAGTGGTTTCGAAACCAGTGAGGAAATAAGGCATGGAAACCAAACCTAGGAACATATTTCAAAACCCCTTAATGGTTTCGAAACCACCTAGCCGGTTTCGATACCCCTTACCTGGTTTCTATACCAAACACATGTAACGGTTATTTTTTCTTTTAAAAACCTCTAATGTTTTCGAAACCTCTTCAATGGTTTTGAAACCACTGTGCAAGTGAGCATGTGATGCTCGATTTCAATGACTCTCAACGGCTCCAAAGCATCCTCAACAGCTATAAATGGCTAGTATCTCATTCCAAACAAAAAGGCAAGACTTTGGACACTTGAAGAAAGTTAGAGACAATATCCAAGCTTCATGATCAAGAGAAATATCATTTAAGTATTTATTCTTCATTTCTCTTGTATATATTGTATAGAGAGTGCTTTTCATTGTTTTATTCTTTACGCTTTTGTGAGCTTAATTCTTGTAAACACCCACTCTTTCCTTGTGCCTATTTTGCTTTAGGGGGTTGGTTTATGGGTACAACCTATGTAACTTCGTGGTATACCCATGGATTGGCCATTTCCTATTTGGAAGGCTGTAATTTGTGAGGTTTTAATTGTTTACACAAATTACCTTGTAAAAGAGAGATGTTCTAGTTTAGCCTAAGGAAAAACTAGAGTGGTTCTATCTTAGCCATTAAAAAGATAGGGTTTTAAGGTTATCCCTTTGGCCTTAAAAGGAAGAATTCATAGTACTGAATTGGGAAATCCTTAGTGGTGTGCTAAGGTAGTGGATGTAGACTCGGTTGAGTAGTCGAACCACTCTAAAATCATCATGCAAATATTGTCTACTATTTTTCAATTTTAGCTAATTCATTCGGGAAGCAATTTCAACCCTCTTGACCGTTTGTATCAGAGCCTCTAAAGCATGCTACAAGCCTAACAATTTGTATCAGAGCCTCATCTCCATCAAAGGACTAACATTCGGGAGTAAAGATCATTTGCTCGAAGTTCACCGATCAAGAAAAATGCCAAGATTTGAAGAATGTCGCTCTATATCGTGTCGTCCGCTCTTCGTAGGAGAAGCATACTATCAATGGAGAAACTTCATGAAGTATTTCATCAAATCTCTCGATTTTGAGATTTGAGATATTTCCAAGAAGGTCTACACATGCAAAAGTGCCAAAGAAATGTGAGAGAGGCTTGAGAAACTCTATGGAAACAAGAAGGGAGGGAAGAATCGTATCGCCCTGGTTTCGGGCCTAGATGTCTTAGGCATCGGTTTGGGTTAGTCGAACCTAGATTTAGAGATATGAGCCTTTAGAAGCGGTTCAGGGAAATCATAGTTCGGGATGGGATAAAATTATGAGAAAATTTGCTAAAATCTTTTAAAAATATATATATTGAAGGTTGGTAAAATCAATTTTGGAAAACTAGTCTTGGAAAGTCAAGATTTCGGAAAGTGGCCATTTTGTAAAAAGTGAAAAAAAATGGTTTTTAAGGACTAAAATAAAAGGGGGACAAGACTTAGAATATTTAGGGAGCTTACATGTGTTAAAAGCCTTTTCCCTTAATTTGACCAATTTTAACATAGCATTATTAAAAAGGAATAAAAAGAAAAACTTTTAATTGAAAAGGATTTTTGGAGATCAAAAGGGATTTTACGTAACTTTCATTTCCTCACTTTATAAACAGCCAAACACTTTCTTTTCTCTCAAAGATATCAGATCCCATCACCTTTTTCTCTTTCTTTTTGATTTCCTAAAAGTGATCTATCAATTTAATCAATGGAGCTTTGAAGTTTTCTTGCAAATCTTTGTCAATTGAGGGAAAAAACTAAGATTGGAGGTCAGAGCTAATCAACCCTCTAATCAAAGTTCTTTAATGAAATTCCCAAGTCTTGTGCTTCCTAAATATAGTTATTAACTGAGTTTTATGATTTGATTAATGAAAAATTGGTTAAAATAGCTTTGATTGATGATTTTCTAAGTATTTCGTTTGGGCACTATTTTGATTGGTTTGGGAATGATTTTAAAGTTGTTTTGGATGTTAAATGATCTTAAAGTAAAGGCTTAATCATAATAATCCCGGATTAGGTTGGATTTCTAAAAGTTTAGGTTGTTAGTTAAGGGTTTTTGGCTTGGAAATGTGAATTTGGTGTTGCTGGGAGTTATTAGATGTTATTAGGCTATTTTTTATTGTTGAATGGTGGTCAAAAGTGAATGGAAGTGATGGATTGTGGCTGGGTTAAGTTTCGAGTAAGATCGATTGAGTTTTCGGTTGTTTTGGATGGTTATTTTGGTGCTTTAGGGCAGAGCAACGAGATTGTTTGAGTTATTGGTGATTTTAATGCATTATGATGCATTGATCCTCCGTTCTTGTGTGGTAAAAATAGGGGAGAATACTTTGGAAGCCATCGGTGAAGATCTGAGGGCTTCATACGCTTAAATTCGCGTCGATGAATCTTGGCTTTGCGAGTCAGTGAGTGGAAATGAGTTTTCCAGCTTTGAAACACTTAATAGGTGGTTTTGGGAACTTAGTGTAAGCTTGAAACACTTTACTAAGTTCAGAAGTAAGTAAAGTGGATTTCTCACTCGGTTTGTGCTATTATGAGTTTGTTGATGCACTTGATTTTAAATGTGTTTTACCTATTGTTCAAAACATGATTTAAAGTAAGTGATTTACTGTTTTTGATGTTATATTGATGAAGGATGCACATGGTAAGCGATCCTTGTATGTATACGCTTATACATGTTTAATGAAGCATGGTTTGATGCTTGGAAATGTGGCTTATTGGTAATGCTTTGAAAATAATGAGGTTTGTGCTAAATGAGAATTATATTGGCAAGTGGTGCTGTAAAAATGGTTTTTAAATGAAATCGTATATAGTTAGTCAGCTATAGGATTGAGTGCACTATAAACAAGTCGCCTTGGACGTTGAGGGATTCTGAGGTACCAAATACTCTATGCAAGTACCCTAACGATCGAAAAATGTTTAAGGTGTCACAACGGTAGAGGATAGCTCCTGTGTGTGAACCTTGTATAGTGTTCCGTCTCTCGTTAGTGGGCTATATATTTACCGATGAGTGGTGTTGAGGGGTTGTGATTGTACCGAATACTCCACCACGGGTGTCACAACGGTGGAGGATAGCTCTCGTGTGTGAACCTTGTATAGTGTCATGTCTCTCGTTAGTAGACTATACATTTACCGATGAGTGGTGTTGAGGAGTTGTGATTGTACCGAATATTCCACCACAGGTGTCACAACGGTGGAGGGTAGCTCCCGTGTGTGGGCCTTGAGATGCTGGTAGAGTGTATGAAGTGTTTGGGACAACACTTGGTAATCCGTGTATCCGATGTGGTTTTTGAGAAATGATCTTGTTGCTATTCACTTGTAAGCCAATATGAGTAATGATGTAATTTGAAATGTGTTATGTTGCATAATATTGAATAGGCATGTTTTTACTCTTTAAGCTTAGCACATGTTTTTGGGAAATGATCTTGTTACTCTATAAGTTTAACAAATTAGGTTTGTTGTTGGTTTGTTAACATATGTTCCATGAGTTTTTGGATCAGTTCGTGGTAGTTGTTTTCCTTGGACATGTAGTGTCGGCCGAGGGTATCATAGTTGACCCACATAAGATTGAGGCGGAGATGAATTGGAAGATGCCTAAATTGGTGACGGAAGTGCATAGTTTTCTTGGTTTGGTAGGATATTATCGAAGGTTTGTGGAAGGTTTCTCTAAGATTGCTGCACCGTTAACTAAGTTGTTGCAAAAGAATGTTCGCTTTGAGTGGACGGATGTTAAACAACAAGCTTTCAAGAGGCTGGAGGAAGCTTTGACGCAAGCTCCTATTCTGATTCAACCGAAATCAAGAAAAGAGTTAGTGGTCTAAAGTGATGCATCCTATGTCGGATTAGGTTGCATGTTGATGCAGGAGGGTAGGGTAGTGGCGTATGCATCGCGACAATTAAAGATGCACGAGCGTAATTACCCTACGCATGACATTGAGTTGGCTACGGTGGTGTTTGCCTTAAAGATCTGGAGGCATTATCTCTATGGTGAGAAGTGTATGGTTTACACGGATCACAAGAGCTTGAAGTATCTAATGACGCAAAAGAGTTGAACCTTAGGCAACGAAGATGGTTGGAGTTGCTTAAGGATTACCATTTGACAATCGAGTACCATCCAGGGAAGGCTAATGTAGTGGTTGATGCTTAGAGTAGGAAAGTAGCTGTTGAGCTGAGGGCGATGTTCTCTCGGTTGAGTTTATCACGAGACTGTGGTTTGGTGGCTGAATTACAGGTGAAACCTTTGTTAGTGGAGTTGATTAAAGAGAAGCAAATGTTGGATGATTCTTTAGTACCCCGTGTTCAGGACATTGCGAAGAAAACCCAACGGATTTTTGTTTCAACGATGATAATGTCTTGTGTTACAAGGATAGGGTAGTTGTGCCTAACGATGTTGAGTTGAGGCGAATGATTTTGAGTGAGGCGCATAGTAGCCCTTTTTCTATGCATCCTGGTAGTGCAAAGATGTATCATGGGTTGAAAGATGAGTACTATTGAGTTGGTTTAAAGAAGGATGTGGCGGATTTTGTAAGAAAATGCATGGTTTGTCAGTGTGTTAAGGACGAGCATCAATTTCCTTCTGGATTGTTGCAACCGTTGAAAATTTCGGAATGGAAGTGGGAAAGAATCACTATGGATTTTGTGACGGGTTTGCCTTTGACACCGTCCAGGAAGGATTTCATTTGGGTGATTGTGGATCGTTTTACGAAGTGTACACATTTCGTGGCAGTGTATACTACGTATATGTTAGACAAGTTGGCAGATTTGTACATCATCGAGATTGTGAGGTTGCATGGAGTACCTAAGTCCATTGTTTTGGATCGAGATCCGCATTTTACAGCGAGGTTTTGGGAGTGCCTACATCAAGCGTTGGGTATGCGCTTGAATTTCAGTACTTCGTATCATCCTCAGACAGATGGTCAGTCTGAGAGAGTTATCCAAGTGTTGGAGGATATGTTGAGATGTTGCATCATTGATTTCCAAGGTTCTTGGGAGAAAGAGCTACCTTTGGTGGAGTTTTCCTGTAATAGTTGCTACCAATCAAGCTTTCAGATGGCTCTGTATGAATCCTTGTATGGGAGAAAGTGTATAACGCCTTTGTGTTGGGCTGAGGTAGGTGAGAAACATGTTTCCTTACCTGATGTGTTGAAAGTTACAAATGAGAAGGTGAAGCTCATTTGTGATCGTTTGAAAGCTGCCTCAGAATCGTCAAAAGTTCTACGCGGATTTAAAGCGTAAGGAGATTGAGTTTGCGGTTGGGGATCGTGTGTTCTTGAAGGTATCGCCTTGGAAAAAGGTGATGAGGTTTGGACGTAAGGGTAAGCTTAGTCCAAGGTTTATTGGAACTTATGAGGTTGCGGAGCGTGTTGGTCTGGTTGCGTATCAGTTGAGGTTGCCTCCCAAGTTGGAGAAAATTCATGATGTGTTTCATGTTTCGATGTTGCGAAGGTATAGATCGGATCAATCTCATGTTATGCATGTTGAGAAGATTGAGTTGAATCTGGATTTGTCTTATGATGAGGAACCAGTGGGGATTCTTGATTCTAGTAGCAAAGTTCTTCGTGGTAAGACGATTGAACTTGAGAAGGTGTTGTGGTGACATCGAGGAGTTGAGGAGGCCGCGTGAGAAAGCAACGCGAACATGTTGAGGCAGTTTCCGCACCTTTTTCCTTTAGGTAAAATTTTGAGGACGAAAATTCCTAAGTGGGAGAGAGTTGTAACGGCCGGTTTCGGGCCTAGATGTTTTAGGCATCGGTTTGGGTTAGTCGAACCTAGAATTAGAGATTCGAGCCTTTAGAAGCGGTTCACAGAAATCGTAGTTCAGGATGGGATAAAATTATGAGAAAAATTGCTAAAATCTTTTAAAAATATATATTGAAGGTTGGTAAAATCAATTTTGGAAAACGAGTCTTGGAAAGTCAAGATTTCGGAAAGTGGCCATTTTGTAAAACATGCAAAAATTAGTTTTTAAGGACTAAATTAAAAAGCGGACAAGACTTAGAATCTTTAGGGAGCTTACATGTGTTTAAAAGCCTTTTCCCTTAATTCGACCAATTTTAAAATAACATTATTAAAAATGAATAAAAAGAAAAACCTTTTAATTAAAAAGGATTTTTGGAGATCAAAAGGGATTTTACGTAACTTTCATTTCCTCACTTTCTAAACAGCCAAACACTTTCTTTTCTCTCAAAGATCTCAGATCCTATCACCTTTTCGCTTTATTTTTTATTTCCTAAAAGTGATTTATCAATTTAATCAATGGAGCTTTGAAGTTTTGTTGCAAATCTTTGTCAATTAAGGGAAAAAAGCTAAGATTGGAGGTAATAGCTGATCAACCCTCTAATCAAGGTTCTTTAATGAAATTCTCAAGTCTTGTGCTTCCTAAATATAATTATTAACTGAGTTTTATGATTTGATTAATGAAAAATTGGTTAAAATAGCTTTAATTGACGATTTTTAAGTATTTCGTTTGTGCACTATTTTGATTGGTTTGGGAATGATTTTAAAGGTTTTTTGGATGTTAAATGATGTTAAAGTAAAGGCTTAATCATAATAATCCCGGATTAGGTTGGATATCTAAAAGTTTAGGTTGTTAGTTAAGGGTTTTTGGCTTGGAAATGTGAATTTGGTGTTGCTGGGAGTTATTAGCTGTTATTATGCTGTTTTTTATTGTTGACTGATGGTTAAAAATGAATGGAAGTGATGGATTGTTGCTGGGTTAAGTTTCAAGTAAGATCGATTGAGTTTTCGGTTGTTTTGGATGATTATTTTGGTGCTTTAAGGCAGAGCAGCGAGATTGTTTGAGTTGTTGGTGATTTTAATGCATTATGATGCATTGATCCTCTGTTCTTGTGTGGTAAAAACAGGGGAGAATACTTTGGAAGCCATCGGTGAAGATCCGGGGGCTTCAAACGCTTAAATTCGCGTCGGCGAATCTTATTTTCGCGAGTCGGTGAGTGGAAATGAGTTTTCCAGCTTTGAAAAACTTAAAAGGTGGTTTTGGGAACTTAGTGTAAGCTTGAAACGCTTTACTAACTTTAGAAGTTAGTTAATGCACTTGATTTTAAATATGTTTTACCTACTGTTCAAAGCATGATTTAAAGTAAGTGATTTACTATTTTTTTATGTTACATTGATGAAGGATGCACATGGTAAGTGATCCTTGTATGTATACGCTTATACATGTTTAATGAAGCATGGTTTGATGCTTGGAAATGTGACTTATTGGTAATGCTTTTAAAAACAGTGAGGTTTGTGCTAAATGAGAATTATATTGGCAAGTGGTGTTGTAAAAAATGGTTTTTAAATGAAATCGGATATAATTAGTCGGCTATAGAATTGAGTGCACTATAAACAAGTCACCTTGGACGTTGAGGGGTTGTGAGGTACCGAATACTCCATCCAAGTACCCTAATGATCGAGAAATGTTTAAGGTGTCACAACGGTAGAGGATAGCTCCTGTGTGTGAACCTTGTATAGTGTTCCGTCTCTCGTTAGTGGGCTATATATTTACCGATGAGTGGTGTTGAGGGGTTGTGATTGTACCGAATACTCCACCACGGGTGTCACAACGGTGGAGGGTAGCTCCCGTGTGTAAGCCTTGAGATGCCGGTAGAGTGTACGAAGTGTTTGGGGCAACACTTGGTAATCCGTGTATCCGATGTGGTTTTTGAGAAATGATCTTGTTGCTTATCACTTGTAAGCCAATATGAGTAATGATGTAATTTGTGGAAATGCTTGGGAAGGCTTAAATTGAGTTTAGAAAATGAGATTTGTTGTTGGTTTGTTAACACATGTTGCATGCGATTTTCACGCTGATTTTGAATGGGAAAAGTGCATGGTTTTTCGATGGCATGATGGATTTTAAGTGATACTTATGTTTATTGAAATGAGATCTCAATGAGGTTTTGGAAAACAGTTTTAATGCATTGATGGTGTTTTGGCTTGAGTATTCCTCACTAAACCTATTGTGCTAACGCTCTTTTTATTCAGCTATGCAGACAACTAAAGCTTTGGAGGCAGCACTTGCAAGGGATCAGTGAAAGACTTTGATTGAATGTATGTTTCGTTTTGGGACTAGAATAATAAGGGCAATGGGGGATCCATGGTTAATTTGGGATATGTGTTGAAACTCCCTATTTGAGCATGTTTACTTGCTGGTTTTTAACTTGTAAAAGACCTCTATATGTTGGTTTAATCTTTAGTTGAGTTTTGACTTTTGGATAGATTGATTTCATAGGAAGCATGCCTTTAGAACTCTTTGATGGTGTTTGCTATGTCTTGTTGTTGAAATTGCTATGTATGCTTGAGGAATGATATTTAGATTCATTGTTTGTGTTTGAAATCATGTTGGATTGCTTATGAGTGGGTAAAATCATGCAAAACCAGCATCTTAAGTAGTTGTAGACTGCAGGGTATCAATACCCTTCTTAGTGTATTGATACGGGCTTGCAAAATTGTAAGGGGGTACCGATACGCGGGGGCATATCGATACCGAAATTGGCTACTAGTTTTGGGCGTACCGATACAGGTTTGAAGGGTATCGGTACGATCCCTATTTTGTCGAATCTAGGTGTTTAACCTATCGAGGGCATATCGATAACCTCAACAAGGGTATCGGTACGGTGGTCGTTTTGTTAGTTAAAAAGCATATTTGAATGTTCTGAATCTCTACGTTTTAGTCCCTGAATGTTGTGGATGCAATTAAGTGGGCATGAATGATTGTTTTGAGCTGAGTTTTGACAGAGATGCATGTAATATGATTAATTTAAAGATGATAATCTAAAATTGGAGAAATCCCTCGTGAATTGTTAAGTTTACAAAATGGTCCCTAAAATCGTATCTGAAGGCAATTGAGTTTTAACTAATGTTCGATTGATGATGTGTATGTTTCGCTGCGATGATAAACACTTTGGGTTTTAACGAGCATCTAGATAAGATAAAAAGAAAAAAAATTAGGTTTTTTTATTGGAGTAAACTTCCCGCTTTACTTCAATATTCCCCGTGTGACCGGTTTGGTTCGGTCTACAAGCTACGCCGGGTCGAGGGGTTACAAGAATGATAATGCTTCATCTTGTGCAAACATCCTCTCAATCCCTAAGGTGGATGATGTTATGGCTCATCAATAGCCCAAGGTATCTTCTAACTCAAATGAATTAAATTCATATTCTTTTGATGAGTTACAATATGCATTTGATGAATTATTTTTGGAATTTGAGACCATGAATTACAAATTTAAGAAAATGATTTATAAACTTGAATTTGAAAACGATTTTCTTTTGAAAACAAAATTGGATTTTGAAAATCAAAATGAAATTTTGAAAAATGATTTAGTGTTTTCAAAAACAAGCAATGAAGTTTTAGAAAAAGAAAATCTTGATTTGAATGTTAAGATTGAAAGCTTAACAAAAGAAAAAGAAATTATTTTTAATAATTCATCTCATCCCATAATGACAAAATGCTCACATTGTCATTATCATGGTTATTCCTTGCATACTTGTCCCATAAAGAAGAGAAAATCTTATAGGATTAGACAAATATGGGTTCCTAAGGGAACTAGAGACATTCAGATTAATGCTAATAGATCTAAAGCAATTTGGATACCAAAATCCAAGTAAATGTCTCTTGTATGTGTGTTGCAGCAAAGGCAAGAAAAGCAAGAATCTCAAATTCTCTAGTCACACAATTGAAGAAGATGAGTAACCTCTAATCTTAATGTATTTGATTTTAAATAATTTGGTTGCCTATTTTGATGATAAATGTTCATGCATCATTGTTTATTTATATTTATAAGTGCATGACATTTTATGATTATTTATGCATATGAATCACATTGTTTCATTCATATGTTTGCATAAAGTTTTTAAAAGTCTTGGATAAAATTGAATTTTATGTGATTTTAAATTGATTTGATTCAATGGTGAAATTCAATCTCTTAAGTGTCAAAAATTGAACAAAAATTTTAAATGGAATGCTATGATTAAGGGGGAGCTTTTGATTTAAATTTATCTTATTCTTCATTGTTATTTTACATCAACAATTGCTATTTTCTATCAATTAGTACTAAATTCCCAATGATTGGTGTTTAACCTTTCAACATTTGGTGTTTTGAACTTAAATGTGATTTCAAACTTAGTTTTGAATTATTTTTGATATAAAAAAGGGAGAGAGATATGTTTTAAAAATTAAATTTCAAAAAGAAAAAGAGGGAGATTTTATTCTTTTCTAAAAATATTTCTCTTTTTCTAAAATTATTTTTCTAAGGGGGAATTTCACAAAAAACAAAATTTCAAGTGGTTTTGTTATATCAAAAAGGGGGAGATTGTTGAGATATTGATTTTCATATAACAAAGTGAAAAATGTTTTTGGACTAAATTCAAATATTGCAAAAATATTTCAAAGTCTACAAAACTTGGAAAATATGGTTAAAATGTTTTGATTTTGTTCCTATATCGAATATATTTTTAAAGTCAATTTTTAGCTTGTTTTACAAGTTTTTAATGCATGTTTCAAAACCCCCTATAAGTGGTTTCGAAACCAGCGGGCCAGTAAGGCCTGGAAACCAAACCTGGGAACAGGTTTCGAAACCACCTAGCTGGTTTCGAAACCCCTTGCCTAGTTTCTATACCAGGCACATGTAACGATTAGTTTTTGTTTTGAAAATCTATAATGGTTTCGAAACCTTTTTAATGGTTTAGAAGCCACTGTGGATGTGAGCATTTAATGCTCGATTTGATTGACTCTCAACAGCTCCAAAACATCCCCAACAACCATAAACGGCTAGTATCTCATTCCAAACATAAAAGCAAGACTTGGGAAACTTGAAAAAAGTTAGAGACAATATCCAAGCTTCATGATCAAGAGAAATAGCATTTAAGTCTTTATTCTTTATTTCTCTTGTATATATTGTATAGAGAGTGTTTTCATTGTTTTATTCTTTACGCTCTTGTGAGCTTAATTCTTGTAAACACCCATCTTGTGAGGTTTTCATTGTTTACACAAATTACCTTGTAAAAGGGTGAGGTTCTAGTTTAGCCTAAGGAAAAACTAGAGTGGTTCTATCTTAGCCATTGAAAAGATAGGGTTGTAAGGTTATTCCTTTGGCCTTAAAAGGAAGAATTCATAGTAGTGAATTGGGAAATCCTTAGTGTTTTGCTAAGGTAGTGGATGTAGACTCGGTTGAGTAGTCGAACTACTCTAAAATCATCATGCAAATATTGTCTACTATTTTTTGGTTTTATCCAATTCATTTGGGAAGCAATTTCAACCCTCTTGACGGTTTCGGAATATTAATTTGAGCATGCTACAAGCCTAACACATATCAACATTCAAAGTAAATATCGCATGGTGGATGAGGGTCGCGATTTTATTTATATTATGTGTTCATTAGAAGATTTAGTTTAGTTATGTTATTCTAGTTATACATTCAGAAAATACTAGTTACATGCAAGAAATAATGTTCCATTTTAATATTTTGGATCGTATGAAGTTGATTTTGGACTTACTTTTTATAAATGTTATTTGTGTACTTACATTAAACAACCATATCTATGTATGCATGCATATATACAAATGATTTGGGGTAAAATTTGACGAAACGTTTAATGATCAAATGGTACGGATAAAATGAGATTATAATTACAAACTTTTTGTTTTTCATGAAAATTTTCCAAATTGTAGCCATATTAGAGTCAATTTCTCAATATAGGTTTTAAGGTGTATTGATATGGTAAAACAGATCGTATCGGTACGAGGTTTATTTGCGTACCAATACGGTATATGTATCGGTGCGAGATAGGGCTACTGGATTTTCTTTTTGAACATACCGTATTGGTATAGTGTGCAGTCATACCAGTACTCCCATACCGATACAGCTTGAATGAGCATACCGATACGCGTTTTGACTGGGGTATAAATACTTTGTTATCTGATTTCCCCAATTCAAACAAACCCTAGCCCCCCAAAACCACTGTTTCCTCTCTAAAATTTACCCATTTTCACTCAATCATCCCAGCTATTGTAAGGATTTCATCTCCCATCAACGATCATTCATACCCATCACTTATTTCGTCTATTTCACGGGTGTTTAGAGGTATTTCAAATTTTTACCCTTTAATTTAAATTATTTGGAATATTAGGGTTTTTTAAAGGTTTTAGTGTGTTTTTTATTTTGATTCTTATGATTTGTTAGGGTTTGGGTTTGTTGTTGATTTCATTAAATAGTTTGATTGTATTGGTTGATAGAGTTTGAATAAAATTTCAAAACTCCTTAATGTAAAACTCATGATTTATTATGTTTGAACATGCATTTATTAGTGTTTTGTTCATATAATGTACCTTTAAAATGGTGTATAACCTTAAAACGTAATGTATCTAAGCCATTGGTGTAAAATTTTATTTTTATTTGATTCGTTCATATTAGTTTCTAGAACCTTAAAGTAATGCAGCTTAGTTTGTAGGTATTTTTACGTTATGGACTGAAATTGATGAATTTTGTATACATTGTGCATATTGTTTTTGCAGGAGTTTGAATTTTCCTTAGTGTGTCTAGAACTGTATATCCTTTTTTCTTATTTGAAATGACACCAAAATTTAAACTTGTAACAAAACGTTGTCGCACGAGTGCAGCTGACACGCGTCGTTTTCGCGTCAAAAATAATTCCTTCTTCCTTGGTAATAAATAAAGGAATTTAAATTTAGTAAAGAGAAGTAAGGGTCGATCCCACAGGGGCTAAAAACTTCCTGATTATATTCGTTTGATCTCTGAACTGAGAAGTGAATTGAGTAATATCAAAGTGAAAAGGGGGTTGTAAAATAAGCAAGAAAACAAGGAATTATAGTGAAGTTTAGAAAGAAATAAATTCAATGTGTGTAAGTCGGCCTTAGGCTTTGGCTTTGACTCACTCTCCTCGGATCATTGGAAAAAAAATTTACTTCGAGATTCACGTCGGTTAATTGCCTACAAGGGTCAATCCTTGAGACTACGCTTTTGTAACTGAATACCCAAGTTCTATCTTTGATATCGATTTACGAAGTTGATCTAGTCAACAACAATGTTGTAGGTCAAAATCGTTTAAGTTCAGTAAAAACCGACTCGGATTATGTTGTTTCAATAACAACGGTTCCGATCTCAATTTTATTCTTAGTAATCAATTTAATAAGTGTGTTCCCAGGAAGTCGAATGTGTTTCAGTAGCCGATCCTTCCTCCCACATATTTAACCAAAAAAACAACATTCTGACCAAAGTCAATCTTTAGTTTCAAAATCGTTTTGGTTTAGAAATCAAACCTTAGAAAACTGAAAGAGATTCCCAAAATTTTGAAAGCGCTTTTCAATCCTCCCGTTGGAATTGAGTCATTGTTGTAGCCCTCGGCTTAAAGAAAATTATCTAAGCATGATTATGAAAGAAATCATGCTTAGTATATTTTAAAATAAAAAAAAAAACTTTAAAAAGAAAGTAAGAACGGAGAAGAAGAGAAAGGAATTTAATAAATTCAAAGTAAAATGAAACAATGAACAAGAGATGATTCTTAAGTTCACCCCAAAAGGGGTATTTATACTAATCTAAAAACCACAAAATTAACCTAAAATGATAAGAGATAAGAGTTAAAATATTCAAAATAAATACAAAAGATAAAACTTAAGTTTAAAATTTAAATCTTGATGATAAGCTATCGTAATGGACTTGATAAGCTATCACCGCCGTTGCTGACGTCATCCTCCCATTTTGTTGTTGCTGACGTCATCATCTATCAATGCTGACATCATCTGCTGACGTGTCGTCCAGTTGCCACCTTCATGCCCCAATTCATGCCCACTATTCGAGCCATGAATCCAGGAAAATAAAAACTTGCAGAAATCATCCTTTTTAGCATAGTTTCCAGAATCTATTGTCATGCACAGAAATCACGTAAAAACGCCCAAATCAATAACAATAATGAACAACCAATGAGTATTTAAACACAAGACATAGCACAAAATAAACACTAGTCAGCAGCTTCTGCGAGTCAGCCCGTAGTCGATCCTGAACCTCAACCTATTTTACCTACCTCATTTGATACATGTTTTGATGAACCCGGAGTACAAAATCGAAGGGAAAACTTTGAAATGTTCAAATATTTCATTATTCGGGATGAGCATGTTGTAGATTTTGGATTTATGTCTGATCCTAGTTTTAAGTTTCCTTACCTTATTCTTATGAGGCGATGGAAATTTTGTACCATTCTTCAGCTCAATCCCGAATATTATCCCACTTTAACCCAAAAAAATTTCCAACACTCGGTGTGTTGTTGATGAACTTAGTAACACTGTTATTGTCAGAGTCTTACCTTATGGGGAAGACCTTTGTGCTAGACACCAAAATAATTGCCAATCATCTAGGTCTAGAAAACACTGATCTTGATAATGAGGATGAATATATTACTGGTTCTTCAGCCACCGGCTCTATTACTTCTCTAGATGCCCATGATCTCTTTCTCCATCTCATTGTCACTTGGTGGTTTTGGGCATCCGGAGGTAAATATTCTACCATTAAGACTGTCGATGCTTGGTGGATTCAGTGCTTCCGCACTGGCCAACGTATCAATCTTGCTCAGATAATTTTTGCTGACCTAGTTTACATCAACAACCACCGTCGCATCTCTATGGTCAACACTTTTTATTACGGTTGCATCCTCAACCATATCTTTAAGAAGAAGTGCATAGATTGCTCCATAGATATTCCTTTCCGTCTAGGGCATAAGATTGATGCTTCATCTCTTCGAAGGGCTCATTTTGATCTCGTCAACGGCGAATGGATTCCTTGTTTTCCATGGGCAGCTCCAGCTCCTCGAGCAGCTCGTCAACCAGTTGCTCTAGTACTCGAAGGAGATGTCTCTTTGGCATCACTGTCGGAGTTGATCACTCAGATAGAGTGTCATATTATACATCATTTTGATTTAGTTGATGAGCGTCTAGAGATCTTGGAGTATTCGGTTCAGCTTCTTTAGAATGATGACGACGATGATGTTGATGGCGGGGACGATGCACCGAAGGCTTAACTTTATTCAATGGATCACTTTGGATCATGTGGGATTACTTCGGATATTATATATGGATTGCTTCTGTATTTTATTTTTGGATTATATATGTTGATTATATATGATACTTTATCTTGGGATTATCATGGTTATATATGATAGTTAATTATATATGTTGATTATCTTGGATATGATAGATTATTTGCTTCATATTTTTGGATTACTATGGATTGTTTCCCATTGTATATTTTGCTACGTGTTCAAGTAACAATTAGAAAGAGCAAAGTTTTCAACTAGAATTTTTAAAGTATTGACATGAATCAAAAATTCAAAGTTGAAAACGAGCAAAGTATCCAAATATCAGTACAAAAAAGAAGTTAGTGATCAAATAAAATTTTAAAGTACTGACATGAAACAATAAAAAAAACTTGAAAAAACTCAAAGGTTAGTGTTTGGGATGCTTTATGGGAACAAATATTTGTGTTTTGCGTGAAATAATATTTCAAAAACTGACAAAAGTTAAATACGCTAATTTGGCCAAATTAGTCGTGTAATGCAATATTTGTGTTTATGTGTATATTCAATGTTGAACGACTGGTTATATGCACATTTGCTAAGGGTAGAAGGACTCATTTAGCCAATTTACCCATGTGTATCGGTACTGTATACTAAGCGTACCAATACGGTAGTGTAATGTAAAATTCTAGTAAGGTATGGACGTACTGATACATATACATGTACCGGTACGGCTTCAGTGTGCGTACCGACACGTTTAGGTATTGTACCGGTAAGATATTCTAATTTGGATTATTATTTCCCCGCATTAACCCATCCCAAGTAAATATATTTTTTTGTATAATCAAATAAATCTTTCTTGTTCTAAATATTATATTTTGTGGAATAATGGAGTTTAGTTTTTTTAAGGGTAAAGTTCTCTGAACTTAATAAGAAAACGATTATTAAACTTTCAAATGTTCAAGTTTTTTTTCTCTCTTAATGCATTTTTTGTGCTTAATCAATTTTTCAGAATTAACACGCATTATGCTGAATTAATTGCTATTTTTTAAAAGAACTAGTATTTAAACAAAAAATATATAATATAGACTATAGTAACCATAATACTCACATATCAAGCTCTGAAAATCTCAAGTTATCACAAATAATCACCACATGAATAAAATAAATGAAAAGTGAAAAAAATATGGACGGTTGAGAACCACCCAAAAAATGGTCAAATAGCATTAAAAAATTCTTAATCCTCAACTTCTTGAACTAGAGGGTTCAATTTACGACAATTGAAAAGAACAAATTCATTGTGCTTGCTTGAAAAAAGTTTTGCAAAAATTCTCAGTCATTCAACTCCCATTTGTTGCATCTACACAATAAATATATCATGTTATTCAATATCATACGATAGCTAAACGAAACTACATGATATAGTTTACCGTGAAAGAAATCTTTGACCAATCACTTTTGTTATCGACTTCAATATACTTCAATGTGTAATTGTCGCAATCATCCCTAAATCAAATATAAAATGAATTAATCTATTAAGAAGAAATTCGCAGAGATATCCTTAAAATAACTTTTATTTTAAATTTAAATTACATACGAATTTTGATGCTTCGGTAATTCTACAAATAGAGTGGAAATTTTGCAACATCTTCAAATAATGTACCCAAATGAGCATGACCCACATACAAAAGTAGAGCTTTATTCAACTGTTAAAATAGGTCAAAACAAAATTAAGAAATTCATAGTTAAAAATTATACGAATTCTATTAGTTCTCATAAATGAATAAAGAACTTATTATATTTTGTGCAACCTTTTTACGCACTTCATTGGTGCCAAGAGAGTCCAAAACGTAATTATGTCTCTCCACAACATTAACAACTAATACAAACTAATGTTTGCTTGTGTATTATGTAAAGGCATATATACTTGTTAAATCATGTGAGTTAAAAATCACTGTTAACTACATACAAGCAAACAACAAATTATAAATATACCTGTTCAACATTACTACTATCAATAGGCATAAAGTTCTCTATCCATCGAGTATGAAAGTTGAACAGGCTTAGTTGTATTCTCGACTTCTTAGCATGTGTGAAATCTTCTATCAAACTCTACGAGAAACATTAAATTTGAAATTGTCATGAAATCATGAACTAGAAATAATATGATCTCTAGCCCATAAATTATTTTTTACCTGAAAGGATAGATGGAGATATAACTTCTTTGGCATAAGGTATTGTCTCAAGTGCAAATCGTACACATAGATATTGATAAACTATTAAATATTAAAAAAATAAAAACACGTGTATTAATAACATACAAAATAACAAATATTGATTATAACATTTAACAAATATAGATATCTACAATACCCAATCAGATAACCATTTTTCTGGAAAAATAGTACGAGCATTGGCAACGTCCAAATAATTATTTTTGGCCATGTAAAGAGTGTTGGATTTATAATTCCAAGTAGCAACATTCGTACAAACTCTGCTTTCTTGAGGCGTTAAGTACTTCAAATATTACTTGTACACATCACTTATCCTACCAGTTTCATTAGAATCTTCTGATAAGAGATCACCCGGTTCATATTTATATTGCATGACATACAATTAACTCTTACAAATGATAATAACCTGAAAATTAAATGTCAATATTAAAAACTGTGTGTATAATTTTCACCTTTCTTGTTTTCAATTTGATGTGAGCTTCTGCGAACAAATCTTACGATCATTGTTCAATCTCAAAATTACAAACCTTATTCTTGTTCCCAACCTACACAATCAAAGAGTAATTGATCATATATTTTATACAAATGAAATATTTGTATATAATTTCTTTCAAATTTCCACCCTACAAAGAGAATTATATTTTTCAACACATTACTATCTTATTTTTTTCAGAACTTTCAACATTTGACGTTTCTCCAGTATCATTGCACTTTGTGATTTTTTCCTGCATTTACTCATCATACGAAAAATATTATTTTTAAGCAAACAAATAATATCACACTATAAGATAAAATATAACTAATAAAGAATGGTTTATACATACCTTTTTATTCACTTTAGAAGTTAGAGGTCTTTTTTTATGTCACATCTTTCGACTTCAAATCATCAGTAAAATCAGAACGTGCAGTCAAACATCTCACACTCTTTTTTTTGTTGACAGTATTTACTCTTTACGATGGCTTCAGACCGTTAGACATTTTAGGCCACATTTTTTACTTATTGGAGTTTCCTTCAACGTAACTAGTTGACTAGGAAATCTATAGGGACTAAATTCAAAGTTAAAAACCTCACTAGAAATTTTTGGGAAATCGTCTGTGTCAGTCTTGGTTTTGTCTTCATCGGTAACTTCAAGTTTTCTTTTACCAATAGGTTCTAATGAGGGAGAATAATAATCCATATCACAATTAATAAATGGAGACATAATCGGTTTTTTAATACCAATCTTGAATTCCTCCTTCAATGATGCGGAAGTTAATCTTACTTCCTTGTGAGATTTATTTTCTAAACCCTCATCTTTCAAAGAAACGCTATATAAATTGAACTCTTCTGATCTATTCTTTAGAACATCCTCCTTTAATGATGTATTATCTATATCTTCTCCTTTTACTAAATCACCATCTTGTATTGAACTTTAAACATTACTCGATGCTAATATGGTCATTAATTTTTCAAATTGGTCATTTAATTTCTCAAATTGACCATTAAATTTTTAAATTCACCATTCATTTTAACAAAGTTCTTTTCAATATTTTGCATTGAATGAATGAAAGTCTCGAACTTGTGATCACTCTGATAAGGAGTTCTTATGTTTTCCTCATGTACAACTTCAGCTTTTTCCTATATGTGTATAAAATAATACTCTTAACAAAAAAATTAACACTATTATTGAAATTTCAGGTAATTATAATGAATGTACCTCGTTGTTTGTCTTCTCCGAACACATGTCGATACGACGCTTGCAATCTATCATCGTAACTTATTTTGAAGGCGTTAAGTTTAAATCCATAATCTACGTTAAAGAGTTAAAAACTAAGCATGCATACATCAAACTTAAACCAACAATTTTGAAGGATCGAGTAGACCGTACCGGTACGGTATTTTTTCGTATCGCTACACTATGCAGGAATAAAATTCCAGTAACATCTTCTAGTATCAATACACAACCAGCACCGATACACATAAACCCGCCTACTGGTACGCTAAAACCACTGTACTGGTACCGCCGACGAACTGCGATTTTGGGATTTTGAATTGGACATGGGATTTAGGGTTCTAACAAACAAATTAGGATACTTGTAAAGTAATTAGGGTTCTAATATGAGAATTAGAATACTTAATTTGGGAATTAGGGTTCTAAAGTGTCATAATTCCAAAAATATATTTAGGGATCGAATGGAGAATTGGGGATAAATTACCTAATTGCAACGAAGGAGGGGAACAGCGGCAAAATTTAAAGATGACCACAAACGGGAGACGGTAGGACGGTGAGGATGTGATCGGCAACGGTGGATATCGGCGGCGACGGCGTTGTGGTAGAAGACCAAAACTAGGGTTTTGGAGATTTAAGGATATAAATTTTGATTTAATAATTTTTAAAATAATATGAAAAACAAAATAAAAAATTTAATAAAATTACCTTTGATTTTTCAAAAAAATTAAAATTATATGGTAAGTCCTTTGAATTTTAAGTCTTTATAAATTTGATTAATGGTGCTCGTCGTTAGTGGTGCTCATCGGTACTCGATGAGCGCTGTAGAATTTTTCCTAATCATATAGATATAATTATATCTAATGTAAAACGAACTCGAACCAAACCTCTGAGCATGAAGTATTTTTTTTAATTTCTTAGCTCATCTCATGTATGTTTTGTATTTAGCTGGATGGATGGCTCAAATACACTATTCATTTCAGATGAGTCTACAACGCTCGACGAGCACCGATGAGCACCACAAGCGACAAGCACCGATGAGCACTATTAATTTAATTTATAAAGATTTAAAATCTAAAGGACTCAACGTATAATTATAAATTATTTAAAAATTAAAAGGTAAATTAATTAAAATATATTATTTTATTTTTAATTTTCTTTTAAACATAGATCAAAATACCTATCTACCCATAAATTACAAAAACCTAATTTTTGTTCATTTGAAATTCAAGTTGCCGTCATCGTTGCCGCTGCCTTCGCTTCCCTAGTGGAAACTTGACTCAAACAATTGAAATTTGTTTTTTTTACTTGTTAAAAATAAAAGCAACGCCTGCTTGATATTCATGAATTTACCCGAAACGAACAACGAACACTGAAAGGGGCAATTCTACGAAACGACACTTATTTCAATGCTAAATACCAGCGAACCTGATGACCTGGTAAACATTTTGTACAAAGTTTCTTATAAATCATGAACATGGTTTGTTACCACTTTGTAAGAGAAAAAAGTTTGCACCAAATTTCTTACCAAAAGTTACCAAAGACCAACAGGGCTCAATCTTGTAAGAAATTTTGTACATACCTTATTTGGTACAAATATACATAATTTCTTACAAGTTATGTAAGGATTTTTGTATGTACCTAACTTACTACAAAATGTACATAGTTTGTTACCACTTTGTAATAAAATAAGGTTTGCACCGAATTTCTTACCAAAGGTTGCCAAAGACCAAAAGGGCTCATGGTCTTGTAAGGATTTTTGTACATATCCTATGTGTTACAATAAAACATAATTTTTTACAAAACTGAAAAGATTTTTGCATGTACCGAACTTATTACCAAAATGTACATAGTTTGTTACCACTTTGTAATAAAATAAGGTTTGTATCGAATTTCTTACCAAAGGTTTCCAAAGACCAAAAGGGCTGATGGTCTTGTAAGGATTTTTGTACATACAATATTTATTACAATAAAACATAATTTCTTAGAAGTTATGTAAGGATTTTTGTATGTACCAAACTTATTACCAAAATGTACACAGTTTGTTACCTCTTTGTAATAAAATAAGGTTTGTACCGAATTTCTTACCAAAAGTTTCCAAAGACCAAAAGGGCTCATCGTCTTGTGAGGAATTTTGTACATACCGTATTTGTTACAATAAAACATAATTTCGTACAACTTATGTAAGGATTTTTGTATGTACTGAACTTATTACCAAAATGTGCACAGTATGTTACCACTTTGTAATAAAAAAAGGTTTATACCGAATTTCTTACCAAAGATTGCCAAAGACCAAAAAGGCTCATGGTCTTGTAAGGAATTTTGTACATATCATATTTGTCACAATAAAACATAATTTCGTACAACTTATGTAAGGATTTTTGTATGTACTGAACTTATTACAAAAATGTACACAGTTTGTTACCACTTTGTAATAAAATAAGGTTTGTACCAAATTTCATACCAAAGGTTGCCAAAGACCAAAAAGGCTCATGGTCTCGTAAGGAATTTTGTGCATACCCTATTTTTTACAACAAAACATAATTTCTTACAAGTTATGTAAGGATTTTTGTATGTACCAAACTTATTACCAAAATGTACACAGTTTGTTACCACTTTGTAATACAATAAGGTTTGTACCGAATTCCTTTCGAAAGGTTTCCAAAGACCAAAAGGGCTCATGGTCTTGTAAGGAATTTTGTACATACCTTATTTGTTACAATAAAACATAATTTCTTACAACTTATGTAAGGATTTTTGTATGTATCGGTGTGGCAGATTCAAAATAAAACCAATCTTTCTATAGGGGTTTTGAAATTGGCATAGTGGTTTCGGTACCAGTGTGGCATATTCAAAATGAAGCCAAACTTGGTACAGGGGTTTCGAAACTGGTATAGTGGTTTCAGTACCAGTGTGGTAGATTCAAAATAAAGCCAAACTTGGTATATGAGTTTCAAAACTGGCCTAGTAGTTTCGGTACCAATGTGCCAGATTTCTTTGCTGTAATGTCAACTATTGAAAACTAACAATACAAGTAATAACCATAGTTGGATTTCTCTTATTGTGGTTGAATAACCTAATAAATGGAATGAAATGAAAATAAAATCAAACTTGTCAGCTGATTATCTTGGAGCTTTGGATTTTCCATTTCACAAGTTCGAATATGTAGTGATGTAAAATGCTCTATTTTTATAGGCAAAATGAATGCCTTTATGAAATGAATAATGCTTGATTTCACTGTGTTTAAGATCCTATAAATGAGATTAACAAACAAAAATGGCGAAAAATGATTTAAGGATTAAATAAATAAATGATGCCAACTGATTTACAAACAATGATACACTTTTGAGTGGTCTAAACATAAATGCAACCCCTATTAAACACATGTAAGCTAATCGGTCAATCAAAACATTACATTGCATAACATTCTATTGCATAATATTACTAAGGGGTAAAAATCTTCTGCCCCCTAACCATGCCTCCTTCTATGCCCCTGACTAAAAAATAGATAAAATTAAATCTTGCCCCGTAACCCTAATTTTCATATCCTAAACCCCAACCCTTAAACCCTAAAAAATACACCCTACTACTAATTCCCTACACCCTAACCCTAAGCCCCAACTTTAAACTTCAAACCCTAAACCCTAAACCCACTATTTTAAAATGGGGGCACAAATGGGGGCATACTTTGGGGGCAGATGATTTCCATCCATTACTAAGCCTTATGAAACACGTTATCATATTATACAAAATATACATAATCACTTTACACAAAGATCAAACAGAAAAGAGAACAAAAACATCAACCATTTATCTCAGCACCGTTCTTCCACAAAAAAATTATACTCTAACTAAAAAAATATAAAGCGTAGAGAAATGCCAACAAGAAGATGATAGCTCCAAGTCCGGCCCGCTCCTTCCTCACACCTGACATGAGCATACAGAAAACATTAGGAGGCCTAAATGATAATATTGAACCCATGAATTCATGTCATTTGTTTTTTCTTTCACTCATAGTATTGCCACAAAACTCCTAATCCTCCTTCACAAAACTCCTTCATTGTAAGAAAATCACGCCGCTTGGTTCGCCACCGCTTGGTTCGCACTTTTTCCTAATCCTCCTCCACAAAACTCATTCGTTGTAAGAAAATCATGCTGCTTGATTTGCCGCCGTTTGGTTCACTGTTTACGCTCTGAATGGGTTTGAGAGTCGAAACCGTAATATTTTCTTTCTGCTTGATATCCCCTCTTCAAACTCACGGTTTTGTTTTTAAATGTAAAACAACGGTTACCGGTTCACCGGGTAAATGTTTATTTTTTTTTCAATCCTACGGTTGTTATTTAACCGGCTTCATCCAACGGGTGGGATTTATGGGCCGGTTTTTAGTTGGTATTTAAGCGGTTGGTATTTAGAATTTCCCACACTAAAAGTAAACATTTGGCTGTTTGAACCATATAAATCCAGAGTCCCTCCTACTTTTAACTTGCTCCATAAAAACCCAATCCATATAGATATTTCTCTTTGTGAAGCTTTGAAACTTGTTCGAACCATTGACTGTTTGCAGTAGGCAGCGACGACAATGACGGTGGCGGCGACATCGGCGATGACGGTTGCTTGAACTTTAAATCAACGAAAATTAGGATTTTGTAATTTAAGGGTAGATAGGTATTTTGATCTATGTTTAAATAAAAATTAAAAATAAAATAATATATTTTAATTTATTTACTTTTTTATTGTTAAATAATTTATAATTATACGTTGAGTACTTTCGATTTTAAATCTTTATAAATTAAATTAATGTTGCTCATCAAAGCTCGTCGTTAGTGGTGCTCATCGGTACTCGTCGTTAGTGGTGCTCATCAGTCCTCGTTGAGCGATGTAAAATTTTCTATTCATTTCACACTTAAAAAATCAGAATATATTTTACATTAATAATTGTAATTAAATATAAATAATAAAAATAATTAAATAGCAATTCATCCCCCCAACACTTCCACTCCTATAAACATTAAACTTTTCTAGGTTAAATCACGGGAAATATCTTTTTTATAAAAAAATAGTCCAAGACTATTCAGGAAATTGTTCAATGACAGCTGTGGACGACTTTGGTCCATTTTTTACATTTGGGACTATAATTAAAAAAGTAAAATTAGAGGGGTGAAAATGAAATTTTTGAAAAGTTGATTCAATTTAAATTAGTTGATTTTCGACTAGGTAAGAGATTCAATACTTCATTTGAATATAGAAAATGAAAATCGTATGTAGTTAGTTTAATAAAATTGGAATTAGGATTAAATAATTAGTGACATTAATAATAGGAATATTATTAATTTAAGGCCTAATATGGGTAGTGCTCAAATCTTTGGGTGTTATGACATAAACCCTAAACTTGATAATATTCATAGATTTTAATTAACTAAATCAATAGAGCCCTAATTAGGCTTTTACTTAAAAATGACAAGACAATAATTGAACATGCATTGAACCTTTTGTGTTGAGATGTATTTTGAATATAAATTGAAGTGTCCTAATGTATTTGGACGTTTCAAAACTTATATTCGTCTAAGATGTATTTTCTTACAAAAGGATATTTCCATTCGAAATGGAATTCATTTAACAATTAAAGATTTAATTAAATTTGGATTAATGTTCAAAATGCCAAAATGCCACGTGGAATTAATAAGGTATCGATAATGGGTGTTGTAGGGGTGCTAACCCTCCCCTACACGTAACCGACACCTTATCCCTAATTCGAAACACTAGTTAATTGTGCATGCCTTGATAATACATCCCTGCGTGAACCAAGGGTGAACAACAACCGATCTTGCGCTCGTCTTAGCCATTGAAATCCGCAGCTTATTCTTAAGTCAAATTAGTCTTCACCAACGATCGTTTGAATGAAAACCATGTTCATTCGTTTCTTGAATCAAACTCGCCTTATATTAGATAAATGGATGAATTCACGATATCCTCTCCTAATTCTCTCACAAACAAAATTAAGAACCAAGAATGAACAAACCTTGAATTAAAATTGCAAACTCAAATACCTAAACAAATCCAATCGTTCTCACAACCACAAAAACATAATAGCCAAAGCTAAATAAAATTAGTTCATGGTTGGGTTCGAAAGATATACAAAGAATAATCTCCCCTAGCATGAATCTAATCGAACCAAGAGGAAGAAGAAGAAGAATTTGATAGCCCCTTGGAGTTTTTCTCTCAATCAACTCTCCCTTAGTTGGCGGTTAGGTCTTCTTATTTAAAGGAGATAGCTAGGTCAAAGTCTTTCTTGAAGAGGAAGTTAAGTTGGAATTAAATAGAATTAAAGAGATAAATCTCTTTATTTTATTTATCTTCCTAAAACTTCTCCTAATTTCATGGAACTTTAATCTCCCTTTGACTTTTTCATGGAATTCCAACACCTTTAAGATTTCTTCTTGCTCCACGCCATGTAGGGTTTATCTAGTCATCAAATTCGGCAGTCACATCAGCTTATCCTCAAGTCGGTTATTGCCTCGGCAACAAATTCGGCATGTCCTTCTTGGGTTGCCTCGGCAACTTCTAGTTTGCTCGGGCAATAAATCCTGCATACCCAAAATAGCCTCTAGCAGTATCTTTTTCCACAAAAATTAATCAATAGATAAACTCAAGCATAACGGTGAAGGAAATTATGAAAATATGCATGAATGCCTAATGATGCAACTAAAATGAGCTTAAGTCTAACAATAATATGAGTAAAAAAGGTAATAAAAATAGTAGTTTTGAACACTTAACACACCCCAAATCTCGAACTATTGCTTTTCCAAAAGCAATACAAACTAACAATTACCTGCCAAGACTTTAATAATCAAAGACATGCTTCAAAATTGAATTAAATCCTTAGAACCGTGGCACAAAGTATGATCACCTTTTAAATTTTTCGGATAGCGCAAAAAATCACCCGAAACCAAACTATAATGCTTGTGATAATGTGTGTGCGTAGTTGTATACAAGTTGATTTTCAAGATTCTATGTGAACAATAGGTTTTTAACAATTTCATTACCGGGTATTTATTTTTTTTGTTTTCACTAGAGCCAATTTCGGGCACCTCTAGTGATTCAACAATTTCTTGTTTTAATTTAGTCGACTAGAGCCAATTTCGGGCACCTCTCTTGATTCTTTAATGTGCATTAACTACTAGAGTCGGTTTCGGGCACCTCTAGCAAGAAATTAACTTGTCATTTTTAATTTTAATTTACCCAAATTTTAAGCAACCTAAGTTCACTAGGTCTCTTTCAATCAACAAGCCACAACTATGTTAATAATTTCGGCATCATAGTAAAATTCTAAGTTCTTTTCATGCAATCCTAAAATTTAAAGGTTCTTTCAATTAAGTGCAGTGGCAAAATTATTTATTGGGTATTCAACAAGTCTTAAGCAATTAAATCCAATCAAAGGCATGGCAAGTAACATATGCAACCTATATGTGATTACTAAAGATGAATGTAACTAAACATGAAACTAACTAGAAACAAAACCCCCGCAAACTCGAGAGAAGTATTGTCCCAAAACTAACTAAAATGCAAATGGGTTAGTCGGAAAGGTCGTTACCTTGAATGATGAATTTCCTTCAGGTCGTTTGCTTGATTCTTTTTCTGGTTCGCGGTGGTTGAATGCATGTGGCTGCTACCGCATGAATAGCATTTGTTGGGCCTCCATTTGCTCCAATCGGTGTGTCAAGGGGTGGAGCATCTCTTCAATTCGATCCATGTTCACTGAAGTAGAGTCAGTTGCATGGGCATCAGGACTTGCCGAGGCATCGGGAATTGCCGAGGAAATTTTGGTTGTTGGGGCTTTCTTTGGTATAGTGGTTGTGAGTCTTGATGTGGAAAACCAAAGTAAAACAAAAAAGAAAAACTTAAGAGTTCAAGGCTCGGAAACTCCTTATCCCTTGAAACTCTTATCCTAAAAATAATCATAAAAAAATAATTATCAGAATATGAGAAAAAAATGAAAATAAAAATATAGATAAAAAGAAATCTTGAGAAAGGTCATTACCGATATTTCTTATAGTCCATCAGAACCCCCCATCGAGTGACAATATTGCCCAAAAATAGTTGGGTCAATACGCTTGTAGCTACTCCCTTTTGTGTTACCATGGTGGAGGTGTTTTTCTTCCTTGTTCTCTTGTAGTCCATGTATACTCTCCACCTTGCTACTATTCCTGAAGGCATGAATATCTTAGTAGAAAAATTATATCAAAACCCAACCATTTAATTACCTCAATCTCATCGACCTTCATCATGGTTGGATGTAGCCTTCGTTGTCGTGGCAATTGTTGCTCAAGCCAATTATCGTGGCAATATGTTGCCAAAATTCGATGTAAGTCAAGAGAAAAACCAATTTTCTGAAAACTTTACGAATCCACACATTGTTTTCTTTTGGCCTCTCAAACATCTCCATTAGTAGATATTTCGATGGCTTCAAATCTACCAACATTGATTCCTCAAGACATACTTGCAATGGACAATGTGAGTTTTTAAAGAATTCAAAAGGTTCAACCATTACTTTCTCATATTCCATTGGCAAAGTATTGTCATCTCGTTGATCTTGCATGTGGTCGTGCAATTGTCGTGGCAAATGTAGACAAGAGCAATTTGATGTAGCATTACTCTTCTCAGCCTCTCAGAATGTTGTCACAGCGTTGCTTTGTTCAGGCTCCTCAATCATTGTTGTGGCAATTTGTTGTATAGGCTCATCAAGTGTTTGGCAGTCTTTCTCATTGGCAGGCTCTCGACTTGGAGGTTTTAGTTGATCCTCACACATAGGAGAGTTTTCTATGCATTGTTCCTTGTCCTCTTGCCTTGGGACTTTAGTATCCCTAGGACTTGATTGTTGGTGCGTGTTATCCATGGCATTAGTTAGTCTCCTCATTCGATCTATTGAATCGCTCATGAGTGCATCCATCCTAGCCATCTTTACTTTATAGAATTTGATAGATCTTGATAAGAGATTCAGTTCTAGCCATGCAAGCTTGAAGCATGTCCTCCAAGGATTTTTAATGCTCTTGAGGAGGACTACATTGCCCTGGCACATCTGTTGTCGTGGCATTTGGCTGATGATAAGGACTACATTGCTAAGGCATGTATGTTGCTGCGGCAAAATTGTTATGACAAAAAAAATGAGATTTTTTATCATACCATGAAGGATTTTGCTGTTGATTCCATCTATGGTCCTCCATGTAATCATATGCACCAGGATTGTGAAGGTAATCTTCAAACACATGATGTTCTCCATAAAAAGTGCACAAGTTTTCCACGATATATGCTTTTCTTGGTTGATTTGTATCTTCCAACATCAACTATCGAATAGATTTACTTTTATTTCCCTTAACTTGTAGCGCACCTGGTTTTTTTTATAAAATAAACAAAAAGAAAAGTTAGTAAAAATAAGAAGAAAAAATAAAATAACAAAAACAACCAACACCAATTGCCAATCCCCGGCAACGACACCAAAAACTAGTTGTGTGTAATAAGTGCTTCGCAATTGGTGAAAGTGTACACGTCGCAAGTAATAAAGTGATAAGTATCGAGTATCGTTTCCTCAGTGATTGGTTTGGGCCACTTTGCTTAAGTTACTGCATTGGAAAAGAAAAAAACACAAGTAGGTGATTGTAGGAGTTCAAATTAATAAATAAAATAAAAGAGCAATCAAAAATAAAAGAAATAGAAATCGAATAAGGGAGAGCAGGCCGGGTTATCGTGAGTTTGAGGAGTGATAATCGAATGGGTTGTCTTGGTACTTGAGTGCAAGAATGACTCAATTGCTTTGGAAATTGGCAGCAATCGTATTGCCTGGGCAACGAGTTAAGCAGTTACCTGGGTAGTGAATGAATGAAGCGATTGTATGGGCAATGAGTGAAGCCGATGCTTGGGGAATGTAAAAAAAGAATGATTGTCTGGGCAATGCGTGAAGGGATTGCCTAGGCAACTGTCGACAACCTTCAAGGTTTGGTGAAGCGTTCTTCAATGGTTTCTCCTTATCCCTAATTCGAAACACTGGTTAATTGTGCACGCCTTGATAATACATCCCTGCATGAACCAATGGTGAAAAAAACCGATCTTGTGCTCCTCTTAGCCGTTGAAATTCGCAACTTATTCATAAGTCGGATTAGTCTTCACCAACGATCATTTGAATGAAAACCATGTTCATTCGTTTCTTGAATCTAACTCTCCCGATAATAGATAAATGGATGAATTCACGAGATCCTCTCCCAATTCACTCGCAAACAAAATTAAGAACCAAGAATGAACAAACCTTGAATTAAAATTGCAAACTCAAATACCTAAACAAATCCAATCGTTCTCACAACCACAAAAACACAATACCCCAAGCCAAATAAAATTAGTTCATGGTTGGGTTTGAAAGATATACAAAGAATAATCTCCCCTAGCATGAATCTAATCGAACCAAGAGAAGGAAGAAGAAGAATTTGACAGCCCCTTGTTGTTTTTCTCTCAATCGACTCTCCCTTAGTTGGCGGCTAAGTCTTCTTATTTATAGGAGATGGCTAGGCCAAAGTCTTTCTTGAAGACGAAGTTAAGTTGGAATTAAATAGCATTAAAGAGATAAATCTCTTTAAAGTACTTATCTTCCTAAAACTTCTCTTACTTTCATGAAACTTTAATCCCCCTTTGACTTTTTCATGGAATTCCAACTCCTTTAAGATTTCTTCTTGCTCCACGCCATGTAGGGTTTATCTAGTCATCAAATTTGGCTGCCACATCAGCTTATCCTTTAGTCAGCTATTGCCTCAGCAACAAGTTCGAAACATCCTGATGGAGCTGTGGGGGATGTCGACAAATCTAATAAGGATCTACGCTCCACCTGTCCAATACCCAAGCGTCAGAGATTTATCTTTTAAGGCATGTGTATAATAATAGATAATAAGAATAAGAAGCACACACATGCACTTATAGAATTATATTCTTAGGATAATATTGTTGCACTCTACTGGTTAAACGAGTTCAGAAAACTTGAACACATTTATGAATGGAAAAGGATTAAGAGAACGGAAAAGGAGTTGCTTCTGACCGGATCAAGGAACACGGTAATCATAGGGTGTAAATCGAGTGATCTGGAAAAATTTCTTGACTCGCCACAACATTCACAAGTTATACTAATCGCAAGAGGGTTGAATCAAGGACACTATTGCACTTGATATCCAGGGCATCCTATTAAGTTTTCTTTCTTTATTAAGATCCTAATTTTCCAGGCCTAATAAGGCGCCCTCCATTGAAATGACGATCAGTAAGCTAACATTTTTTTCAAAAATAAAAGATTTCCTTGTATTGCTTCGGAGATAAACTTCAGTATGCAAGATCCTGGATGCAAATGGTCATCTTGATATTGCAATGATATGGCTGAGTATGGGACGCCCATCTGCCCGACAGTCTTTTGATCAAGAAAGAGGAATCACTCACCATAGGTCGTGGTGAGGACAATGACAAGAATGCAGATATCGGAGAGATAAAGGATCTAAAGTGTGTTTCCACCTTGGGTTTTTAATTATGTCTATAAAATGAATTTGAAGAAAGTTCAGAGACCTGAAGAGAGTTTAGGGACTGAAAAGTCTAGGAATTGAGGCATTTGTTCGCCATAAGTAATGAAAGAGGGGCAAAATCTACAGGATGAGGCAAGAAATAAAGAGATTAGGGGCATCATTGACTGTGAAGATGAGACTTTTTTACGGCATGAATGTCCAAGTCAGAATAGACAATATAGAATGCAGAGCGTGGAAGAATTTAATCACTATAAAGTCAAAATCTGCTGAAGAAGAAAATAGTTTAACAACGAAATTTTGGGGCAAAGTTTGTCAAAACAAGAAGATAATAAGAGCTTTGAACGAAATTCAAGAAGATCAAGCTAAGCTAGATTTGAGAAGAGTAGTCTAAAGAGATGAAATATCATTGCAACAGAAGCAAAAAAATTCAATGAAGAAGCAAAGAAGATCAAAGCACATCCAAGTGGTCCTCAGTTGACACAATCCATGCATCATATATAGTTAGGCATCCATAAGATATGGGCATTCTAATTCATGTGTTCAAAGCATTTTTGTACATTTTTGCAGGAATTCACAAGAATCACCGAAGAGCTGGTATCAGCCTGCTTGAAGAGGCAAATTTCAATAAAAATTACAACCCGTTTGAAGAGACGGATTTCAACAAAGACATCAGTCTATTTGAAGAGGCGAATTTCAGCAAGATTTTTTTATTGTATGTACAAGGCAGATAGTGCATTACAAATCCTTCATGTCTGATGTTAAATCCTTCGGGTCATTAGTAAATCCTTCGGGTATGATGGTAAATCCTTCGGGTATGATGTTAAATCCTTCAGGTCATCAGTAAATCCTTCGAGTATGATGTTAAATCCTTCGGGTCATTAGTAAATCCTTCAAGTATGATGATAAATCCTTTAGGTATGGTGTTAAATCCTGCAGGTCGTCAGCAAGTCATTCGGACATGATGTTAAAACCTTCGAGTAATTAGTAAGTCCTTCAGGCATGATGTTAAGTCCTTTGGGCCATCACCCTGGGGAATGATGTTTAGTTGCTTGCACGGGAAATGAAGAGCATCGTAATCCTAAAGCCTTCGGGTCATCAGTAAGTCCTTTGGGCCATTTTTCACATCCGATCACGTCGTACCCCATGGGGACGAGAGGGCCGAACCCACCATTGATCGCCCCAATACTAAGTTATCAAGCCACAACGAGAAGGCAGCAAGCACACCAAGGGGGCGGAGCCATGCACCCAGGGGTCCAGCATGTGCACACCAAAGGGCGGAACCCGAGGGACCAAGCTCGGGACAGATCAGGAGAACTGAGACCATTGTCGACACCCGAGGGTCCGAGCAAGCCAAGTCAGCCGGCCACACCCTAGGGCCTGCTCCCGTCGAGCCTGCCGGACGCACCCTAGGGCCTACTCCCACCGAAACAGCCGGCTGCACCCTAGGGCCTACTCCCGTCGAGCCAGCCGGTCACGCCCTAAGGTAGGATCCTGCCGAACTTGTCGGCTGCACCTTAGGATCCTATCACCGCAAACACAAAGGGGCCACGCCTGTCAGCCAAACCCTAGGGTCCGAGCCTGTCGGCCAAACCCTAGGGCTCCAT
This sequence comes from Hibiscus trionum, assembly GCA_030270665.1. NCBI lineage: Eukaryota > Viridiplantae > Streptophyta > Magnoliopsida > Malvales > Malvaceae > Hibiscus > Hibiscus trionum. The sequence goes on from BSYR01000003.1 coordinate 68,046,046, forward strand.
CCCGCCACACACTGAAGGGCCTCGGCCCGGCATCAAGGGTTCCAACCGAGGGGGCACACCGAGGGGCTAGGCGAACAAGGCCTAGTGACCGAGTCCAGCAGACCGAGACGATGGGTGCACACCAAGGGGCCGAACAACCAGACCTGATGCCCGAGACCAGCAGACCGAGGGGCCGAGGGGCCGCACCCAGGGTGCACACCGAGTGGCCGAGGGCCCGCACCGAGGGTGCACACCGAGGGGCCGAGATCCCGCACCCAGGGCGCGCACCGAGGGGCTGGACGGCCATCTCAAGAACTTGAGCCCAAACCGATTCCAAGGGTCCAAGGAGGCTTAGGAGCACGAATCCTTGGAGGTTAAGGAACACAAGTCCTTAGGGAACAAGGACTAATAGTTATCCTTATTAGAATAGGATTGAGTAGTAGTTATCCTAGTTAGATTAGGACTTGGGTGAAAGGGGCTATATAAGGAGGCTTACCCCCACCTCATTAGTTGTTCATTCGATTGTTTCTTCAAGGATTTTAAGCCTTGTTTTCTTTGAGCATTGATAATAAAAACGCCGGGCATTTGCCCGGCAATTTCCCCCAAACTCTTTCCCGGCCATCACCATCTCTTTCTACACTCGTTTCCGTACGGACCAAGGCATTCACGCCTTGATCGGAAGGCTAACCTAGGCGCAGCATCATCTCAAGAGCACCTAGGGCCGCACGTCTCGGTTACGAAGTCCAGGGGCGTGACAAGTGGTATAAGAGCAAAGGAGTTTGCTCGGGATGGCCAAGAAAGACAAAATCGGGGCACCATCAAAGGGCACGGAGGCCCAAGTAACCGATAAAAATGTCGAAAAGAAGAGAACTGCTTCAAAGGATCGGTTGACAACTCTTGAGGATAAGACAGAACGACTTGAAACCAACGCAAGGAAGGCAGTAGAGTCCCTCGATGATGTCGAGGAATGCCTGGAAAAGCTTGAAACCAAATTCGTTCCCCTCAAAGGAGAAGTCACAGAAGGAGTTCAGAAACTTCTCGATGAAGCATACGAAAGATTGAACCGGCAAGATGTCTCTCTTCAAATTGTGTTAGAGTCAACAAGAAATGAGCTACTAGGGGAAATTAAAAAGCTTAGTGCCGAATTATCCCTTTACAAGAATGTTGTGCTAATCGGCATGGCAAGCAAAACAATAGAAGCCAAACCCAGGATCGACGTGCAAAAACCGAAGGAGTTCAAAGGGGCAAGGGACACCCAAGAAGTGGACAGCTTCGTTTGGAGTTTGGAGAATTATTTCCGACTAACCGGCATAGAAGATGAAGACACTAAAGTAAACAGCGCTTCTATTTACTTAGTCGATGCGGCTCTCCTATGGTGGCGACATAGGTGTTACCAATCCAAAGATGGAACGATCCCCACCAAAACATGGAAATAATTCCAATTCGAATTAAAGGAGCACTTTTACCCGAAGAACGCTCAAGAAGAAGCTCGAGAGCAGCTTCATCAACTAAGGCATGACGGGTCAATTCGGGAATACGTCAATAAATTCACCGAACTCGTGCTCCAAATCCACACCATGAGTGAAGCCGATGCCCTCTTTTCCTTTAAAAACAGGTTGCAACGTTGGGAGAAAATTGAATTGCACCGAATGGGGATACTAGATCTTTCCAAAGCATTAGATGCGGCTGACTCCCTTGTTGAATTTGAACACAAGAAGCCAGAAAAGCCAAGACAAAAGTCGAAATTTAGAGACGACGACTAGGAAGATCAGAATAAACATCCCAAGGAAGAACCGAAGAAGCCATCAAACGATGATTTCAAATTCCGTAAGCCGTGGGTAAAGAACAACAACAATTTTAGTTGTTTCAATTGCGGAGGCGGTCACATGAAAAAGGATTGTCCCGAACTCGGGAAAACAACAGCCATCCAAGGAGATGATAGTGTGGACGAACAGGACCTCGCCAAACTAAGCTCCATTATCAGTTCCGTAGAGACAAAGGGTCCCAAAGACAAGGGTTTAATGTTCGTGGACATCACCTTGGCGGGCCAAGAACTAGACGCGTTAGTGGACACAAGCGCCTCAGAATTGTTCATGTCAGAGCAGGTTGCTCAAGGACTTGGCCTTCGCGTCGAGAAGGCAAGTGGATCCATTAAAACCGTGAATTGTAAGTCGACTCCTATAGCCGGGGTAGCGAGAGGAGTCAAACTCATCATCGGCGACTGGTCCGTCAAAGAAAACATCAAGGTAATTCCCCTTGACGACTTCGATGTAGTTATTGGCATAGATTTCCTTGATCGAATCAAGGCATTCCCGGTTTCGTTTTGCAATTGTTTGTACATACTTGACCCGACACGCCCATGCATGGTGAAAACAAAGCGACAGCCCGAAGTTAGGGTCAAGATGGTGTCGACTATTCAATTGGAAAAGGGACGCAAGAGAGTGCCACCACCCTTAGGGACGAGAGCCCATGAGAAGCCAACAACGACCAAAGGAGTCTCAATGGAATCAAGACAAGTTACTTCCAAATCTTGGGAACCCACATCACCCGAATCACTAAGACAGGAGACCGAGCACAAGATTGAGCTTGTGCCAATGACAGGTCCACCCGCTCAGGCTCGTTCACGCAAGACAAAGAGGCGAGCTAAGAATCGGACAAATAGGAAGCGTCGGGACAAGAACTTCTAAGTAGGAGATTTGGTCCTAGCCAGGTTAATCAGATTATCACAGCATCCAACCACCCAAAGAAGGCTTGTGCGAAGGTACGAGGGTCCATTTAAAGTCTCTAAACAAGTAGGAAGGAACACCTACCAATTAGAGCTACCATCGACCATCCGGACGCATCAAGAGTTTAGCGTCAATTCACTCAGGCTGTACCGTCAGGGTAAGATGGGTGAAGCACAAAGCAAGTCACACCAAGCACTCAGCAAGGTAAAGGTCTCCTTTGCTGATGAGATTGGAGGCATCCAGGCAGAAAGGTTTGTTCAACGACGGGGACAACGGCCGAGTCATGAGTACTTCGTCCTATGGAAAGGACTTCCCGACAGCAAAGGGAGTTAGGAACTAGCCAAGGCCGTATGGTAGTTCAAGAAGCAAAAGAGCCATTACCATCTTAGCCGAGCGAAGAGGGCGTCGCCAAATCCAGTGGGGGAGAATGTCACGGACCCATTTTTCGCGTCTGATCACGCCGCACCCCATGTGGACGAGAGGGTCTAACCCACCATTGAAGGGCCTAAGGCCGAATCTGGGCTAATTCCTCAAGAAGAGGGAAAGATTTTTCTCCCCGTGCACGAGGGCGTGCATGAATTGAGTGGGGGAGATTGTCACGGTCCTATTCACGTGATAGGCGAGACTGTGACGAGATTGTCACGGTTTGTTTGCGTGATAGGCAAGACCGTGACGAGATGCTTGCTGGTTGTGCTTAATGCGGGATAGCAATAAGGGTGTAGTACGTACCGTACAGCCATTCAGTCTTGGGGACGGGTGTGCTGGTTAGGCACCACACTGGTCGGGAGCTGTCCCTGCTTCCCTGATGATCCCATGGGAGGGCGAAACCAGTAAGCATCGTGGTGAAAAAGGCTGAGCCTGGGGCGTGTGAGAGCCCTGGGTTGTCGCACGAGGGAGATGTCCTTGCGCCAAGACTCTGACCCCGTGATAGATGGTATCAGAGCAGGACTGTGTGCTAGCTGTGAGTTTACCAAGCGCTCCATGTGCTACGTAGTGAGTCAAGTGAACGAGCAGTGTCTCGCACCCAAAGAGAGGGTACCCTGGGTGCAGGCCCTCGGCCTCTCGGTGTGCACCCTCGGTGCGGGACCTCGGCCCCTCGGTGTGCACCCTCGGTGTGGGCCCACGGCCACTCGGTCTGTTGGTCTCGGGCATCAGGTCTGGTTGTCCGGCCCCTTGGTGTGCGCCCATCGTCTCGGTCCGCTGGACTCGGTCACTAGGCCTTGTTCGCCTAGCCCCTCGGTGTGCGCCCCTTGTCTCGCACCCTAATGAGAGGGGGTGTTCGCGAGTGGGGCCTCTATAAAGAGATTGAGACGAGGTCGGGTAGGCAGGAAGCCACATCGAAAGTTCGCCAAGCACTCGTAGCCGCATATGTCGGTAGCCTCAGTGAAGAGGGCGAGCTTCTCTCGAGCTTCTTCTTGAGCGTTCTTCGGGTAAAAGTGTTCCATTCCAACCGTCCACCAAGGGGCCAGCAGCAGCACCTGCCCAAGGACCGAGCAGGCCAAGCCCATCGCAACCGAGCAGACCGAGCCTGACGCACCCCATGGGCTCGATCACGCAAACGAGCAGACCGAGCATGATGCACCCCAGGGGCCCAATCACGCCGCACACCACGGGCCCAAGCAAGCCGATCACGCCCGTCACCACGCCGCACACCACGGGCCCAAGCAAGCCGATCACGCCCGTCACCACGCCGCACACCACGGGCCCAAGCAAGCCGATCACGCCCGGCACCACGGATCCGACAGCAACGCGCACGGAGGAAACGGACCTTCGGAAATGATGAGAGCCTTTCAAATGCCCTCACGATCACATTTAAGTTCCAAGCATAAAGATCAATCAATAAAGGAAGAGAAAACAATAGACCTTATGCGAGTTCTAGATTGAAAGATGAAAATACCTTTGACAGAAATTAGTGACTCTAAAGATCTTAGTGCTTTAAGATGGGAATTGAAGATGTTTCATGCTACTCCAATTTGAATTCTTATTAACTGATGATATTTCTTTTGCAGGTTTCGGTTCTTTTTCCTAGAGACGGAACTCAAGACATTCTGTTTACAGAGGCGGAGACATTCCGTTTACAGAGGTGGATCTCAAGATATTCTGTCTACACAGGCAGAGATGTTCCATTTACAGAGGCGGAGACATTCCATGTACAGAGGAATATCTCAAGACATTCCGTTTATAGAGGCAGATATCAAGACGTTCCGTTTATAGAGGCAGATTTCAAGACGTTCCGTTCACAGAGGTGAATTTCAAGACATTCTGTTTACAGAAGCAGATCTCAAGACATTCTGTTTACAGAGGCAGATCCCAAGATATTCCGTTTACAGAGGCAGATCTCAAGTCAATCTGTTTACAGAGGCGGATTTCTAGACGTTCTGTTTACAGAGGCGGATTTCAAGACATTCTGTTTACAGAAGCATGTCTCAAGATATTTCGTTTATAGAGGCGGATTTCTTTAGATTTTTTGTTTACAGAGGCGGATATCAGGTTATTCTGTTTGCGGGGTAGGTTTCAACAAATCTTTCTTTCTTAGAGACAGACCACAAAAATGAATTTCATTAGTCACGTAAATTCCTAGTACAAAATTGATCAATAGAGAAACAAAAGAAATGAGATTTTATGTGAGTTTCAGGTTGAAGCTCAAGGCATTTTAGGAAGAAGAGTGGCGATATTAAGAATTTTGGTGCTTCAAGTTCAGATGTTCTCTATTAGAAAATTTGATTTATGTTCGCAGTAAAGAATTCAGGGTTCCTAATAAGAAGAACTCGCTAAAGATGGTTTAACACTTCCAAAAAGAATGAATGGTGTTTCATAAAAAGAATAACTGGTTCAGAAATAACATATAGCTTATGCAAAAAGATTGCCAAGTTCATAATAAGAAGAGTTTGTTCAAGATTCAAAGCAGGCTAAAAGTTTCAGTGTCGTTTGTCGGAGAAGCATTCAAAGTTTTATTCGTATTTTTCCTTATGATTAATACTGAAAGATTAATGATAGTTTCAACTTTTGCATGACATTTTCAAAAAGAACAATGAATTCCTAATGAGAAGGGCTCGTTTGTTCAACACCTTTGCAGAGAGAAATGTGGCCCAGGAAAGACAGAACTCCTAATGTGAAGAGTTCGCCTAGAAAAGACAGAACTCCTAATGTGAAGATTTCATCCCCAACAAAGAAGGAACTTCAAATAAGAAAAGTTCGCCTAGAAAAGACAGAACTCCTAATGTGAAGATTTCATCCCCAACAAAGAAGGAACTTTAAATAAGAAAAGTTCGCCCAACTAAGATAGAATTCGTAGAGAGAAGAGTTCGTGTCGAGGTTCTAAATGAGAAGAGCCCATTTTCTGAAGAATGAGGAAGTCCACAATAAGAAGAGCTTTCTTATTCTTTGTATCTATAGAGAGGGGCAGCTGTAAGACCCAAAATTTGTTCGGGTATACCTATATATACGTATATATATCACTATAAGTTATACCAAAATAAATAATAAACATATATTATAGTATGGTCCATAAATAAATAATGACCATTTATACAAATTAAGTCCATTTACACATATGAAAAACCAAAAGCCCAATGTAAAAAGGCCCAAGCTCTATTTCATAGAATTTCCCGCCCATTTTCACGATAAAATTGTCCAAACAAACACAAACCCAATTTGTGTTTCCTTTTCCCGCCTAAACCAACCCACGTGGCATTTTCTTATTGGTCCAAAGTGGTTTCACGCGGATCCAATCTTGCTGACATCAGCACTTGCATCACCTTATAAATAGGGAGAGAGAGAAAAAGTCAGAATAATTAATAGCCATATTAAGTAGATACTAAAAATAATAATAAATGATGGAGAGAGAACTTATCCCTTGGTAGCTGAACCGTTCGGGATATGAAAGGCCATAGTCGAGAGCTCGAATCTCCGCCGAAAAGAGGAGCGGTCACCGGAGAAGGAGAATCGCCGCTTATAGCTGAACCGCCGCTTGTAGCCGAACCATCGCATGTAGCCGAACCGCCACTTGTAGCCAAACCATCTTTAGAAAATCAAACCACCACAGTAACCGAAGAGTCGTCGGGAGATCGTCGAAGCCACGAATGGATGCTAGGGAGAACGTCGACTACCCCCGTTGAGGTATAACATTCTCATCTCTTTATTTTCCTGCAAAGAAATAAAAAATCAGTTTATATTTATATATGAAAACCGAAAACAAAACCGAAATAGAGATAAATAGTAGATTGAAGTTCGTTTTTATGGTGGTCGAAGTATATTGGTATAGTCGAAAACGGTGGGTTTTGGGTATATTTAGGCTCTTAGGCCGGGGAAGAAGGGCGACTTCGTCGAGCCAAGGTTAGATTAGGTGATTTAGGTTTGAAATCGGGAAAATGGATTTTTTTATTAGGGTTCTGGCGAGCGGTGGCCGAAAATCACCTTGCGGCGGCCAGCACCGACTCGCACGGTGGTCGGAGTTGGGCTAGTGGCCGATAAACTTCTTTGATGGCTGGAGTTATGGTTTCATGGATCAAACATGAAAAAAAATAAAGAATATGCTAGAATATGGGATGAATAAGGGGTTTCGATCTGTTTCAAAGAGAATTGTTGGAGAGATGTTGTTTGTTGAGAGAGAGTGAGAGAGATTCGGCCTAGGGAGAGAGGAAAAATAAAAATTGAGAGGAAAAGGTCAAATTTCGGCGTAATTGGGCTTTATATAGAAGTATGGAAATGACGCCGTTTTGAGGGGTGGATCCGCGAGTCTGGAACCGGGTCGGGTCTAAGACCCGCGAGATTTTAAGCCTTGTGGGGAAATTCGGGTTTTCGTCCTTGGAGTTTAGAGTAGCAATACAATTTGGTCACCTTTCTCTTGTATTTTGTCTTTCTATTTTGCAATTTAATTCAATTTGATCATGTTTTCAATTTTGATTTAATTTTAATTGTTTAATTTATATTGTATACATGCTTTTTAAATATACATGTAGTATATTTGTTTAGGAGAATTTAATTCACTTAGTATATTAAAATTAGAGCCTTTTAAGATTAAGTTCTTAATTAAATTAATTAATTTGATACGAGAGGGCATTATAGAAAATAAATGAATATATTGAATGAAAGCTTAAATGTCCTAAGTTAATTCGTATCACATTGCAAAGTGATGTTGATCAAGGGGATATTTAGGTAAGATATTAAATACTTCAATTGAATATAGAAAATGGAAATCATGTGTAGTTAGTTTAATAAAATTGGAATTAGGATTAAATAATTAGTGACATTAATAATAGGAATATTATTAATTTAGGGCCTAATATGGGTAGTGCCCAAATCTTTGGGTGTTATCACATAAACCCTAAACTTGATAATATTCATAGATTTTAATTAACTAAATTAATGGAGCCCTGATTAGGTTTTTACTTAAAAATGACAAGAGAATAATTGAACATGCATTAAACCTTTTCTGTTGAGATGCATTTTGAATATAAATTGAAGTGTCCTAATGTATTTGGACGTTTCAAAACTTATATTCGTCTAAAATGTATTTTCTTACAATAGGATATTCTCATTCGAAATGGAATTCATTTAACAATTAAAAATTTAATTAAATTTAGATAAATGTTTGAAATGCCAAAATGTCACGTGGAATTAATAAGGTACCGATAACGGGCGTTGTAGTAGTGCTAACCCTTCCCTACACGTAACTGGCCTCTGAACCCGAATTTCACTAAAAGAATCTCTGGTCCATTTTTATGGTGTTCTATCTACCAAAGTGACCGGTTTAGGGGAAAAGATCGAGTGTAACACCCAGGTTTAGGGGAAAAGATCGAGTCCAAATAAAGGAAATTTCAATTAAAATGGAAAGACCCTAATTTCAAGATCAAATTGAAACAGAAAAAAAAAAACTCGAGCAGTTGAAAGGAAGATATGCAAGATTTGGGGAAAATATCAAGTGTAACACCCAGGTTTAGGGGTCAGGTGAAAGTAATATTTTAATATTATTTTGGGTTTGGTTCTATAATTAAAATAATCTTTTGGGCCTCGAGTTTCAAAAACAAACTTTTGATGTTGGACTAAATTGAAATGAAATACAATTTGGAGAGATTTTAAAGAAAGTGGTAAATAGCCATTCATTAATGGCAAACTTGTAAATAATACAAGTTTCAATTTAAAACTCCTTTTCTCATGATTTCACTATTCATCTTCTTCTAAAAATCAAAAACCAACGTGAAGAAGAGCTCTCTCATCCCCTCCACTATTCCATCACATTGCTTCTTCATTTCAACTCGTTTTTGAAAGGTAATATCATTTTTGACTTGTCCTCAACTTCCTCTCTTCAAAAGTACAAATGGTTTTCATTTTCCTCAATGTTTTGGAAATTGAGTTTTTGGAGATTTTGATTAAAAATGATAACTTTATTATGTTTAACTTAAAATTTCGATTTAATGTTGTTAGTTATGAAGTCTATGAGTCAAATGATGCAACATATATGAATTTTACATGGTTTTGAACACATTCCCGAAATTGGGTTTAAAGGGGGTTTTTTGAAGGGTTTTGGGTGAGTTTTGGGGGTTGTTTTAGGTTGGAATTGGTGGGCTAATGTTAGTACTATGGTTGGGGGATGTTTTGGAATCATTTGTGGGTATAAAATGTGTTGGAAACATGAGTTTTGAACAAGGTTTGTGGGCTTCACGAGTTTGGTAAATTTGGGGTTTGTTCATGGCTTGAAATGTTGAGTTTGATGTTTGAATTGTGTTCCGGGTTAGTTACTTTGATGCTTGGGCTGATTGGAAGTTGTTTGGTTTGTGTTGAGGTTGTTTGGAGGCAAGAACTTGTGTTGGTGAAGCATCGGGAGCGAATCCGGAAGCGTGAAGGTGGTTGCTTGCTTGGTAATTGAGCTTGGAAGTATAGGTGAGTGGTTAATGTTTTCTAAGTGTTTTCTAAGTGTTTGGTTCGAGCATGTGGACTAGGTCGGGCTTGGTAGACCCACCTAGAGTTAGGATTAGGGTGGTAGCCTAATCCTAAGCTTTAACTAGAGACATTAGTTGAACTCTTACTTGATGTTTATGCCTCGTGATGTTTATGATATGATGATTTATGTATAATGTGTTATACATGTATGATGAGGCATGGTTGTGATGCATTGTGATATGAATGTGGATTGTTCATGATTGTGATCATGGTGAGTACGTGCTAAGCACGGAATTGGTTGTATTTGATAATATGGAATGAGTTAAATGTTGGCACTAGTATGCTTGAGTACAAATGATCGATCATTAGGATATTAGTGTGCACACATGAGTCAAATTCGCGTGTGGCCTTGGTGGCGTTGAGTCACCAAGGAGGAGTACGGGTTCGCTCAGAAATTGTTATATATTAGTCGATGATGAGTGGAATCCCATCGACGGGGCGTGAGGATGAGTTGAATCCCCTCCGCGAGACTGGTGATGAGTGTAATCCCACCGTGAGGTAAAGTGGTTGTTGGATGTTGAGTGTGTAAAAGTTCTATTATTTACACCTTTTTTAACCCATATTTCTGCTGCATTCAAGCATCATTGCATTGCATTTAGGTTAGTTTACAGTAAAACATCACAAATGGATTAAAGGCACGGATTCTACTAAAAGATGGCTTATTTTGCAGGTAGCTGCCATCGTAGACGGTGAAGGCGGGCGCAGGGCAGAGAAGCAGGAGAGCTGAACTGGACAAGCAGACGACGAGGAAGAAGCTGTCATGGATCTGTCGTGACAGCAAGGTGACAGCAACCTTATGAAGAGGAAAAGTAAAGTGGACCACGATAGATAGAGAAAAATCTGCTCGTCTGTCGTGTGAAAGCCAAATATTTTTCCAAGCCCCGGATCAAAAGATATGTCAAGCCAAAGCTCAAGGAGAGGAATTCCCATGAAACAAGGAGGCGGCTGAAAAGTAGGAATCCTTAGAGATTAAGCATTCATTAGAATCTTACTTTTCATTAAAGTTGTAATCCTTGTTAACTTAGAATACTTGAGCCCAAAGCTTATATAAGGGCATAGATTTAACCTAGGAGGATCATACCCCATAACCGATAACCTAAACCCCTCTACCGTTTACCCGTCACCGACATGTTCTAAATTCCTTCTAGGGCCACGGGTTGTTTTGTAAAGTAGTTGCAAGGGTTGTTTTGTTTTAGGATTTTCCAAGTTCAATAAAATAAACTTCAAGTTCTCTTATTTTGGTTTTAATATCTTACAAGAGCATCGAGAGAGCATTGTGAGGTTATCCATTTACTTAGCATCGGGAGAGTTAAGTATACGAACGAAATAAGAGCGAGTTCTCTAGTTTATAGTTGAACTATCTTGTGCCTAGGGATAGGGCAAGGTTAAGTGGCTAAGGAAGAATTCATACACATCGGTGCTCATCCTTCGATTCACGCCGGGAGGTATCATCAAAGACGTGATCATCGACAGACTTGGACCTAGGGATAGGCCAAGGCAGATCTGGGATTCTTGCCAAACTTGGAGTACGGAGTTGGTGTGTTTTCTGCCGCGACGACTAACGGACAGCTGCCGCGACAGGTGCTGTCGGCGACAGGCGTGACGATAGAACTGGAATTCCTAAGCAATACAATACCTGCACTACTGAGCAATTCAATACCAGCCCATTCTCTCTATCTTGATTTCTCTATTCTTTTATTTACGTTTTCCTTTATTATTCTCGTGACAACTCTCAATTATTTCCTTTACTTTCGTGCAGTAAAACTAGGTGAAGCTATTAGCCCAATCCCTGTGGAGACGATATCCGATACTTCATATCACATTACTACTTGCGTCGTGTACACTTGCACTACAATTGCGATAGACTCTTTTACACGCAACAAGTTTTTGGCGCCGTTGCCGGGGATTGGCAACATAACTACACCTTTCTTTTATTGCACTTTTCGTTTTTGTTTTTGTTTTTGTTTTTTCTTTTAATTTTTCTTTTTCTATTTTTCGTTAGTACTTTAAACTCTTGCTTTTCACAAGGCTATCTTGTTTATGCACAGATCTAAAAGAGGCGAAGATCCTGAGTATAAATTAGATCCGGAAATCGAACGTTCCTTCAATCTCAATAAACAACTTCGCCACCTTTTAGACAGGAACGAGTACCTTGAGGAACAGCTAGAGAAGATGGCCCGTAATCCGCCCGCTGGTGATGGTGTACCGCCTGTCGGTGACCCGCCCGCAGCAGCTGGACGACGGTCATGTCGTGACTACATGCTGAACGATCATGTAGAGCTGGAGACCACACTGCCGGATATTGATGTTGATAACTTCGAACTCAAGCTTGTCATGTTTAGTATGATCAACAACGCCAGGCAGTTTAGTGGTGCTGTGACAGAAGATGCTAGGGAGCATCTCAAAACGTTCCAGGAGATCTGTGGTTCGTTTAGACTGCCAGGAGTTAATCTGGAGATACTGAGGCTTCGGTTATTTCCCCATTCATTGAGGGACAGAGCTAAGACTTGGTGGAATAAACTAACACCGGGTTCAATCGTAACTTGGGCAGATTTGTCTCGTGAATTCTTATCTCGTTTTAATCCTTCACATTTATCTGAGCGATTACGTAACGAAATTGCTACTTTTCAACAGGAAGATGACGAGCCAATGCACGAGGCCTGGGACAGATTTACTACTCTTCTTCGAAACTGCCCCATGCATGGATTCCCCGTCTGGAATCAGGTAACTAAGTTCTATAATGTTGCTAACTTACAAACTCGCATTAGAATTGATTCTGCAGCAAATGGACTATTATTGGATAAAGATCCAGACGAGGCATTGCAAGTTTTGAAAAATCTGGCTAAGAATGAGGAGCAGTTTCCGACTGCAAGAAGAGGGGGTAAACGGGTACTTGCTGTCAAGGATTATGAAGCTGACAGCACTATGAAATCACAGGTAGCATTCCTTACTAAAGCAATGAAAAGGTTGTTGAATGATGATGGATTACAAGGATTTGCTGTTGAGGAAGTATGTGATATCTGTGAGGGAAATCATAGTAGGGATGAGTGCCCAATACAAGTAGAAGAAGGAAAATATGTTGGAAATTACAAGCCAAATCACAATTCCAACAATTATAACCCCAATTGGAGGAAGGATCCCAAATTTTCCTGGAGTAATCCTAACAATGCCCTGAATCCGCAAGCACACAATCAGAATCAGGGAGGACCTAGATTGCTGACGCGACAGCAACTGCCGCAGCAACTGTCGTAGAACCTGCCGCCACAGCAACAACAGCAGCCACCACCTGCCACGAGCAGTATATTGGAACAGACTCTGGCCACCTTTATGTCTCAGACTGGTACTTATATTGAGAATATGAATCAGTTTGTCAAGAAGACAGAGAATTTCATGGATAAGACAGAGATGAGAATGACAAATCATGAAGCTACTTTGAAATCTCTGGAGACACAAATGGGTCAGGTTTCTCAACATATTAAGCCGAGGCAGAATGGAGGATTCCCTAGCAATACTGAAAGTGCTAGACCACCCACACATGAGCAATGCAAGGCAATTACTACTAGGAGTGGGAAGAAACTACCAGGGCCGGAAAAAGAAGCTGAAACAGAAAAGGAACCAGCCGTGGATAAACCTGCCGAGGAAGCTGCCCCGACAGGTGATAAACAGACTGCTGCCGATGAACCTGTCACGACAGCAGAAGCGACAGAGGAGAAAAATAAAGAACATTGTTCTCAGATTCGTATGCAGTGGGAAGGACGTATTGCTGATTACCGTCCCCCACCACCTTTTCCTCAACGGATACAGCAAACTAAACAGGAATCTCAACTTAAAAAGATTTATGATATTTTTAAGCAGGTTCAAATTAATATTCCGCTGTTAGATGCCGTTAGGGAGATGCCTGGTTACGCCAAATTTCTCAAGAATGTCATGTCAAAGAAATATAAATTTGGGGAATTTGAAACGGTAAGGATGGCAGATGGTTGCATGAGTATTCTTCATCGGCAGCCACCCCAGAAAAAGAAGGATCCGGGGAGCTTCATCATACCTTGTGTAATCGGAGACAAATTTGTGGGTAAGGCACTTTGTGATCTTGGTGCTAGTGTTAATTTAATGCCAAAATATGTTTTTCAGAAATTAGGTATTGGAAAGGCGCGGCCCACGACAGTAACTCTGCAGCTGGCAGACCGCTCTTACGTTCATCCAGAGGGAAAAATTGAAGATATTCTGGTAAGAGTGGATAAGTTTATTTTTCCTGCTGACTTTCTTGTTTTAGATTGTGAGGCAGATGAAAATGCACCAGTCATCCTTGGGCGACCCTTCTTAGCCACGGGAAGATCACTGATTGATGTGGAGAAAGGAGAACTCACTATGCGCGTGAACGATCAAGAGATTAAATTAAATGTTCTCCAAGCAATGAAACATGCTGATGTGGATGAGGAATGCAAGGCTATCATTGAAGTAACCCTTGATCATCCATACATTAGGTCGGGCTGTCATGATATAAATTTTGGCCACTGCTGCGACAACCACTTACAAGCCTGTCACGACAGCAACGAAGACAGCTCCGACGACAGCAACTCCTCTGACTCCGATACATCTGATACTGAAGATCAGGAGGAGGTAAACTGGTTATGCTATCGTCCAGGTAAGTTATTCGAACCTTTGAATTATACTTCGGATAACCATTTAATCCAAAAGCCATCTACTATTGAACCACCTGCCTTAGAACTGAAGCCCCTGCCAGGGCAGCTTAAATATGCTTTTCTTGGTTCAAATGACACACTGCCCGTAATCATCTCTGCTAAGCTGCCGCAGGAACAGGAACGACAGCTAGTCAGCATGCTAAGGCAGCACAAGAAGGCGATTGGATGGACGATAGCAGACATTCAAGGCATCAGTCCGGCGTTATGCATGCACAAAATCCTCCTGGAGGAAGATCATAAGCCGACTATTGATGCCCAAAGGCGGCTAAACCATGCGATGAAAGAGGTGGTGCGTAAAGAGATAATTAACTGGTTAGATGCTGGTATTATTTACGCCATCTCAGACAGCAAATGGGTGAGACCGGTGCAATGTGTTCCCAAGAAAGGAGGAATGACCGTGATAACCAATGAGAACAATGAGTTAATCCCAACCAGGACTGTAACCGGTTGGAGGGTTTGTATGGACTATCGGAAGCTTAACAAAGCTACCCGAAAGGACCACTTTCCTTTACCCTTTATTGATCAAATGCTTGATAGATTAGCGGGTAAACCTTACTATTGTTTTCTTGATGGTTATTCAGGTTATAACCAAATTGCTATTGCACCTGAGGATCAAGAAAAGACGACCTTCACATGCCCCTACGGAACGTACGCTTTTAGGAGAATGCCATTTGGACTCTGTAATGCACCTGCCACCTTCCAAAGGTGCATGATGGCCATATTCTCTGACATGGTAGAGGACTTCCTAGAGATTTTTATGGATGACTTTTCCGTCTTTGGAGACGATTTTGAAAGCTGCCTTGGCAATCTTCAAAAGGTACTTGAAAGATGTGAAAAAGCTAATCTTGTTTTGAATTGGGAAAAATGCCACTTTATGGTGGATGAGGGGATAGTTCTCGGCCATAAGATTAGCTGCCGTGGGATAGAAGTCGACAGGGCTAAGATTGAAGTAATTGAGAAGCTGCTGCCACCAACTACAGTCAAGGGCATAAGGAGTTTTTTAGGGCATGCTGGTTTTTATCGAAGATTTATCGCAAATTTCTCAAAAATCACCAAGCCCCTATGCCATCTCTTAGAGCAGAACCGACCCTTTGACTTTAATGATGAATGTACTGAAGCATTCAAGGTTCTGAAGGAAAAACTAGTGACAGCCCCCATAGTACAGCCACCAGACTGGACACAGCCATTTGAGATTATGTGTGATGCTAGTGACTATGCTGTCGGGGCAACACTTGTGCAGCGCAGAAATAAGCTGTTTCATGTCATATACTACGCCAGCAAGACATTAAATGACGCCCAAGTGAACTACACCACCACAGAAAAGGAGCTATTAGCTGTGGTGTTCTCCATTGACAAGTTTCGTTCTTACATACTTGGGACGAAGGTGATAGTGCACACAGACCATTCTGCCCTGAAATATTTGTTCGCAAAGAAGGATGCAAAGCCTAGATTGATACGGTGGATCTTGCTATTACAAGAATTCGACCTAGAGATCAAGGACAAAAAGGGGACAGAAAATCAGGTGGCATGCCACTTGTCAAGATTGGAGAAGGGGCAGAGTCTACCAATTGATGAGACAAACATACTGGAGACCTTCCCAGATGAGCAGCTCTTTGCTGCCGCAATCGCTGTCGCGACAGCCATGGCGGCAGGTAAGTCTGCTGAACTCCCCTGGTATGTTGATTTCGTTAATTTTATAGTTAGCGGAATATTCCCTTCTGATCTTAATTATCAAGCCAGGAAGAGGTTCCAAAGTGATGTCAAGCATTATTATTGGGACGAACCTCTTCTTTTCAAATTATGTGCAGATCAGGTTATAAGGAGGTGTGTACCACAAGAAGAGCAAGAAGACATTCTCCATCACTGCCATGCTTCTCAATATGGAGGTCACTTAGGAGGCAACAAAACTGCTGCCAAGGTGCTGCAGTCAGGGTTCTACTGGCCGACACTGTATAAAGATGCACAGGAATTTTACAAGAACTGTGACAGGTCCCAGCGAACAGGTAACATCTCGAGGAGAAACGAGATGCCACTGCAGAACATTCTGGAAGTCGAGATCTTCGACGTTTGGGGGATTGATTTTATGGGACCTTTCCCATCTTCATGTGGAAATTTATACATCCTCCTAGCAGTAGATTATGTCTCTAAGTGGGTTGAAGCTATCGCCACACAAAAGAATGATGCCAAGACGGTCCAAAAGATTTTACACAAAAACATTTTTTCGAGGTTTGCCATCCCTAAGGCGATTATCAGTGATGAAGGGAGACATTTTGATTATAGGGTAATTGCTGCCGCCTTGAAGAAATATGGTGTCAAGCACAGGATCGCGACAGCATACCACCCACAGACCAATGGATAGGCTGAGATATCCAATAGGGAAGTGAAGAACATTCTTGAGAAGATGGTTAAACCAACTAGGAAAGATTGGTCTCTACTTCTGAATGATGCACTATGGGCATATAGGACAGCTTTTAAGACTCCGTTGGGCATGTCTCCATACCGACTGATTTATGGAAAAACCTGCCACTTGCCTGTCGAGATCGAGCACAAAGCGTACTGGGCAATCAAGGCAGTGAATATGGACTTGGACAAGGCAGGCCAGAAAAGGCTGTTAGATCTGAACGAGCTTGAGGAAATACGGACAATGGCCTATGACAACGCAAGAATCTACAAGGAAAAAACAAAGAAGTGGCATGATAAGAAGTTGTTGCCACGACAGTTCTGCCCAGGGCAGCTTGTGTTGTTGTTCAATTCTAGACTGAAACTCTTCCCAGGAAAGCTAAAGTCTAGATGGTCTGGCCCATTCCAAGTGGTACAAGTTTTTCCCCATGGTGCCATCACAATTCAATCATTAAAAGATGGGCACCAATTCAAAGTTAATGGACAGCGCCTCAAGCATTATCAAGGGACTGAAGCCCCAGGAATACAGGAAGTGGTTACTTTAGGAGATGCCCCACAAGGCATCCCTAATTTAACCTAAGTTTTATTATTTATTTATTTACATTATTTATTATTTATTAGGAAATTAGATTTATTTTAGTCGAATAATGTTTTTATTTTTCTGTCTTTAGGAAATAAAGGAGTCAAGAAGAAAAGGAGAAGTGACCCAAGCCCACCATCCATCCATCAGCCCAACAGAGCCCATTTATTGAAGCATGTCATTTCGGCTGACGCCGCAGACGGATAAGACAGGCTGTCAACAGACTGACACGGCAGACGCAGAAGAGTGTGGCATACGTGTAGCAGACGTATAAATACGTGTCAGACGCGTCAGACACGCTAAATCCCAACAGTCTCTCTGTTATTCACGCCTGCCGTTACAGCATTAAACGGGCAGCACCTCGACCGCTATAAAACCCCGTTTTCATTTTCATTTTTCTCACGTCTGCTTCTTCTTCCTTGCTTCCTCCTCTAGTTGTTATTTACTTTCTTTATTTCTACAACCCTTGCGACTAATATGTCTACTAGACAGACCCGCCGCAGTGCTGCCTCAGCCTCCTCATCCGCAGCAGCATCATCGTTCGCCAACAAGGAGTTATGGGAAGAGAGGGGTTTCATCTACATTCGCAAAGCACCTAACATGGGGCTCCGACCGTTTATTGTGAAAGCTATAAGAACCCAACTATGGGAGCAGTTCGCCGAACAACCGGCAGAACTAAACGACACATTAGTCCGGGAGTCCTACGCGGCCGTCGACAGCAGAACGGCAACATCTGTCACCGTCCGAGGAGTAAAGGTTCCATTCACGGCTGACAGCATCAACCACATGTTTGGCCTTTTCTTTGGCCCCGATGATGATGCCCAAGGCTAGCACCTCCACCAGCTGCACGTGGGACAGTGGCAGCAGTTCCGACGTCCAGCTCGTTGAGCAAACTGTCCAGCCTCCACCAAAGCCCAGACGCCGCCATCAGATCCGTGTCAGCAGCAGCAGCGAGGACAGCGATTGAAAATTTAAGTCTTTTATTTCCTTTTATTGCTGCCTGCCTTATATATTTTGTGATGTACTTACCTTCATGTTTTTGTTTTTCTGTCATTTTGCATTGAGGGCAATGCAACCCTCGAGTTTGGGGGTGGCAACCCTCCATCATTAATGGAGTCTTAGTACATCTTTTTATTAATCTGTTGTGTCTTTTATTTATTTAAGTTCTCTTTAAAAAAAAGATTAAACTGTTGGCTTAAAACTATGAAGTTAACTTACCTGTCATGACAGCTCTGTCGTGACAGCATCTTTAGGACAGATTAAGGAGAAGTTTAGAGCCTTTCTATAGTTCTGAAAACTTAAACACCATTGTGACTGTTATACTGCTTAGATTTCTTTTAGCCAAACTAGAATAGGAAAGCTTAGCACTTAGAGTAGAAAAGAGACTAGAATCTCAGGAAACCTAGAGGTGCCTACCACTGGCTCTAGGCAGATAACCAGAAAAAACTTCTAGAGGTGCCTATCACCGGCTCTAGACAGTTAACTAGAGGTGCCTGAAATACTGGCTCTAGTAGAAAATAGAAGAAAAAGAAGGGAAATAACTAGAGGTGCCCGATTCTGGCTCTAGTAAGAAAAAGAAAGAAAACAGCCTCGTAAGAAAAACTCTAAACAAGCTAAAGAATAATATTCTAGTGAAACTAAGAGAGTCTTGGCATATAACTGTTCACAAGCATGCACACACTGCACGAGGACTATAGAGAGATTCCGGACAGATCCTAATCTTACCAACAGATTGCTGCCGTTACAGAGAATGAGCGACAGGTAAGGGACAGTTCACTGTTTGAAGGCCAACACACAAAAAAATTCTATATTCTTTTTCTTTCAGGTCTTAGTTGCTTGAGGGCAAGCAAAAACTTGAGTTTGGGGGTGTGTTGAGTGTGTAAAAGTTCTATTATTTACACCTTTTTTAACCCATATTTCTGTTGCATTCAAGCATCATTGCATTGCATTTAGGTTAGTTTACAGTAAAACATCACAAATGGATTAAAGGCACGGATTCTACTAAAAGATGGCTTATTTTGCAGGTAGCTGCCATCGTAGACGGTGAAGGCGGGCGCAGGGCAGAGAAGCAGGAGAGCTGAACTGGACAAGCAGACGACGAGGAAGAAGCTGCCATGGATCTGTCGTGACAGCAAGGTGACAGCAACCTTATGAAGAGGAAAAGTAAAGTGGACCACGATAGATAGAGAAAAATCTGCTCGTCTGTCGTGTGAAAGCCAAATATTTTTCCAAGCCCCGGATCAAAAGATATGTCAAGCCAAAGCTCAAGGAGAGGAATTCCCATGAAACAAGGAGGCGGCTGAAAAGTAGGAATCCTTAGAGATTAAGCATTCATTAGAATCTTACTTTTCATTAAAGTTGTAATCCTTGTTAACTTAGAATACTTGAGCCCAAAGCTTATATAAGGGCATAGATTTAACCTAGGAGGATCATACCCCATAACCGATAACCTAAACCCCTCTGTCGTTTACCCGTCACCGACATGTTCTAAATTCCCCCTAGGGCCACGGGTTGTTTTGTAAAGTAGTTGCAAGGGTTGTTTTGTTTTAGGATTTTCCAAGTTCAATAAAATAAACTTCAAGTTCTCTTATTTTGGTTTTAATATCTTGCAAGAGCATCAGGAGAGCATTGTGAGGTTATCCATTTACTTAGCATCGGGAGAGTTAAGTATACGAACGAAATAAGAGCGAGTTCTCTAGTTTATAATTGAACTATCTTGTGCCTAGGGATAGGGCAAGGTTAAGTGGCTAAGGAAGAATTCATACACATCGGTGCTCATCCTTCGATTCACGCCGGGAGGTATCATCAAAGACGTGATCATCGACAGACTTGGACCTAGGGATAGGCCAAGGCAGATCTGGGATTCTTGCCAAACTTGGAGTACGGAGTTGGTGTGTTTGCTGCCGCGACGACTAACGGACAGCTGTCGCGACAGGTGCTGTCGGCGACAGGCGTGACGACAGAACTGGAATTCCTAAGCAATACAATACCTGCACTACTGAGCAATTCAATACCAGCCCATTCTCTCTATCTTGATTTCTCTATTCTTTTGTTTACGTTTTCCTTTATTATTCTCGTGACAACTCTCAATTATTTCCTTTACTTTCGTGCAGTAAAACTAGGTGAAGCTATTAGCCCAATCCATGTGGAGACGATATCCGATACTTCGTATCACATTACTACTTGCGTCGTGTACACTTGCACTACAATTGCGATAGACTCTTTTACACGCAACATTGGATGTGAGTTCCAACGTGTTTATCCGCGTATTCGAGTCATAGCTAGGTGGCAATATGAATTGATATGTGTATCAATGTGATTTGGAAATGTGTTTCCCTTTGGATGATTATACGTGCTTACATATGTTGTGGAAATGAGCTTGTTGAGCATGACATATTATTGGATATTGTTCATGCATCATTGACATTGTGGCTCTTGAGGATCGAAGGTATGATCATGCATTTACCTTGGTTGAGATCGTGCTTGGACCCTGCATTGTCGAGGTTTGTTTTTAAAGAGCTTACCCTCACTAAGCTTTATTGCTTACGCTCTCTCTTTGTTCGAAAATGCAGATCAGTAGCTCGTGGGTTGCTAAGTGCAAGAAGAGGCCTCCAAGTGTGTGTGCTTTGTGGTGCTAGATAGCTACCAAGTATGGACTTTTTAATTATGATGTAATGGTCAAGCAATGGGACATGTATGCATTGTTTGAACCCTTTTGGAAGTATGGTGTTGTTGGTTGTTAGGAGCATGTTAGACTCCTTTATATGCTTGTGTTAGTTTGGCTTTTGGATGCCTTGGTATGCTTGTAAACCATGTAGGTTTTGCCTATCTTAATTACCTAACTGTAGACCATGTTGATGCATGTCTCCTTTAATGATATGTTAGACCTTGTGTTTGAATGTTCATTCATGTATCCTTGTGATCTTTGAGTATGTTGATCTAGGGTGCATGCCTTTAGAACGTTCTTGTAAGATTTGTGTGCTTCGTGTAGTTGTTTCGGACGTTTGGGATCCATAGGACATGTCTAAAACTGATTTTAGGAATTTGCAGACATCAGGTGTTTCGAAACAGGCTGTCCTGTTTCAAAACGGGTATGGTTCCAGGGCCCCCGTATCGGAACACGTTTCGATACGTTTTGGCCACTGTGAGCCCCTGATTCGAAACAAGTTTCGAAACACTTTTGCCACTGGAATTGTCGTTCCGAAACTGGTATCGAAACGGCAAGGCTAAAACGAGACCCTGTTCCGAAATGGGGTGGATGAGTTTTGAAAAGGGTGTCTGACTTTTTGAGTTGAAGCTGGTGTTTCAAAACAGGCTTTGACTGTTTCGAAACACAGGCCTAAATTTGGGCATTTTGACATCTCTAAAGGGTTCCAAGTGTTGGGCTTAGGCCCGGTTTGTTGTTGGGCTTCCGCTTAGGTCTAATTGATGCATTTAGATAAGATAAAATGAAAAATTTTCTCTAGGGTTGGTAACCAAAGTGGAGCCTTAACGGGTTTCATCTCGGTTATCCTCGTGTAACCTACTCGGATCGGTCAAGCGTCCAGACTGGGACGAGGGGGTTACACTTGTTGGTATCAGAGCCTAAGGTTACCGAGACCTTGGGCATGTAAGCGAGGTAAGTTTAAGTTTTGTATTGTATTGTTATGCACGGTGTTTGCTTGCCATGTAAGCATGATTGCTTGTGTGACAATTATGCTGGTTGTTTTGTTTAAAAGCATGTTGTTTAAGAGTCTCATTGCTACTATTACATCGGAAAAGAATTTTTAAAGTGGGGGAGCGTACTTGAGCACTTGGAAGCCTTGCCTTGCTAACCCTATCTTTTGTATGTTTTTTGTGGTTGTAGTTATTGTTTGTGAGCGATGTCTAGGCCGAGAGGTAGGCCGAGGGTGGTTCGTCAGGAACCACGTGTTGCGGCTCCTGTTGAGTCGGTGGTTAGAGTGGAGGCTCACATAGAAGGGCCTGCTGCTGCTGGAGTTGGAGCTCCTCCACCACCTCCACCACCACCACCTCCTCCGCTTGGAGTTGGAGGCGAGGATGGAGCTGAAAGAGAGGGACCTCAGGGTGACCAAGGTGGCCAAGGTCCAGCTGGAATTGATATGGCTCCGCTTGTGCAAGCAATAGAAGGAGCATTCCAGGCCGCAGTTGCGGGAGCTCAGGCTGCAGCTCAGCCTAGAGGGGATGATAACAGTTTACCGTTAGAGAGGCTCCGTAGCCTAGGGGCCGAGGAGTTTAGGGGATCTACTCCTAAGAGATCTGAGATGTGGTTAGAGAAGACCGTTCGCATCCTAGCTTAGATGGGTTGCGTGGGTGCTCGCAGATTGGGTTGTGTGATCTCGTTGCTTCAGGGTGATGCCTACACCTGGTGGGTCACCATTACTCCCGGAGTTCCAGAGGCTGAGATAGGTTGGGATTTCTTTGAGTCTGCATTCAGGAAGAGATATTTGGGACCGAGGTATCTTGATGAGAAGAAGCGAGAGTTTATGGCCCTTACTAAGAGAGATGCTTCTGTGACTGATTATGAGATTCGTTTTGTTCGCTTGAGTCAGTACGCTCCAGAGTTGGTTCCTACGAAAGTGGAACGTTGTAACAGTTTCCGCTATGGGTTGAATGAAGAGATCAAGAGGTACACTATAGCTTCTGACTACTCAGATTTTGATGTATTGGTCGCGAGGGCCAAGGATTTAGAGCACAGTTTGGGTTCGGCCAAACGATCGAGAGATTCTAGTTCTGGTAAGAGGCATAACAACTTTGACAGTAGAGATGCCAAGAGGCATAGAGGTGGTGGACATCAGTTTGACCATAGGCGTGGCGGTGGCGGTGGCCACCATGGTAGGGGCCATCAGGGCCATAGAGGAGGAGGGCGTTTGCCCGAGTGTCCGCGTTGTGGGAGACAGCACACTGGTGAGTGTTGGGGTAACTTCCATGCTTGTTGGAACTGTGGTTCGAGGGACCACTTTAGGAGGGAGTGTCCGCATCAGGAGGCACAGGCACCGAACATTGCTCAGGCTCCTGCGAGAGCGAATGATTTTCAGAGAGGCTGTGGGCGCGGTCGTGGCTACTTCCAGCCTAGGGCTGATGCACCTAGGGTAGATGTTCAGAGGAACCTTGCTCATGTTGTGGCAGTGCAACCAGAGGCAGGAGGACCAGCGAGGGTTTATGCTCAGAGAGAGGCCGAGAATGACACTGATGTCATAGCAGGTAATTTCGAGTTATGGTCTATGTCTTTGCTTTCTTTGGTTGATTCGGGTTCTACACATTCCTACATTTTGCGTGAGTGTGCACGTAAGTTAGATATACATGTTGAGATATTAGATGTAGGTATGCATGTGACTAGTTCTTTTGGTGAGACAGTGGTGGTTAGACGTATGTATAGGAGGTGTCCACTGAAGATTCAGGGTCATGTGTTCTCTGTTTATATGATGAAACTTCCTTTTTATGGTTTTGATATTATTCTGGGTATGGACTGGTGAGTTGAGCACCGAGCTAGTGCGGATTTTGAGACGAAGAGGATTTCCTTGAAACTTTTCGATAACTACGAGGTAGTAGTAGTAGGCGAGAACATTAAGTTCCTGTCTAATGTTGTGTCAGCTTTAGAGGCTCATAGGTTGATGGATTCCGGATGTGGGGCTTACCTAGCTTATGTTATGAATCCGAATATGAGTGAGGCTAGGCCGAAAGATATTAGAACAGTTTGTGACTTTCCGGATGTGTTTCCAGAAGAGTTTCCGGGTTTGCCTCCTGACAGAGATGTTGAGTTTGTGATTGAGACTGTTTCAGTTTCGATAGCTCCGTATCGTATGGCTCCTAAATAGTTGAAAGAATTGAATAGTTAGTTGCAAGAATTATTAGACCGTGGTTTTATTAGGCCTAGTAGTTCCCCTTGGGGTGCTCCTGTGTTATTTGTGAAGAAGAAAGATGGCAGCATGCGTATGTGTATCGACTACAGACAGTTGAATCAGTTGACTGTGAAGAACAAGTATCTGCTACCTCGTATAGATGATTTGTTTGATCAGTTGAGAGGTGCTTCAGTGTTCTCGAAGATAGATTTGAGATCCGGGTACTATCAGTTAAAGGTAAAAGAATGTGATGTTCCGAAGACCGCTTTTAGGACTAGATATGGTCACTATGAGTTTCTTGTGATGTCGTTTGGACTCACGAACGCACCTGCAGCGTTCATGGATATGGTGAACAGGATTTTTAGAGACTATCTAGACCGTTTTGTAGTTGTTTTCATTGATGACATACTTGTGTACTCGAAGACAGAAGAAGAGCATGATGAGCACTTGAGATTTGTGTTACAGAGATTGTTGAGCAATCAGTTGTATGCGAAGCTTAGCAAGTGTGAGTTCTGGATTCGAGAGGTAGTATTTCTTGGCCATGTTGTTTCGGTCGAAGGTATCCGTGTTGATCCCTCGAAGATTGAGGCTATTGTTGAGTGGAAACAACCTAAGTATGTGACTGAGATTAGGAGTTTCCTAGGATTAGCCGGTTACTATAGGAGATTTGTTGATGGTTTCTCTAGGGTAGCTGCTCCTTTGACCAAATTGTTGCAAAAAGGAGTTAAGTTCGAATGGTCAGATGCAAGACAGAAGGCCTTTGAGAAATTGAAAGAAGCTTTGACAAATGCTCCAGTGTTAGTGCAACCTGTTTCAGGCAAAGAATTTGTGATTTATAGTGATGCTTCCTATATAGGTTTAGGTTGTGTTTTGATGCAAGAAAGAATAGTTGTTGCTTATGCTTCGAGACAGTTGAAGGTTCATGAGAAGAACTATCCTACTCATGATATAGAGTTAGCCGCGGTTGTTTTTGCATTGAAGATTTGGTGCCACTACTTGTATGGTGAGAAGTGTATAGTTTATAGTGATCATAAGAGTTTGAAGTATTTGATGACACGGAAAGAGTTGAACTTGAGACAGAGAAGATGGCTTGAGTTGTTAAAAGACTACGATTTGACCATTGAGTACCATTCGGGTAAGGCAAATGTAGTAGCCGATGCTTTGAGTAGAAAAGTTGTCGTAGAGTTGAGAGTTATGTTTGCTAGATTGAGTGTATCTGACGATGGTGGTTTGATCACCGAGTTGCAAGTGAAGCCTTCTTTGATTCAGTTGATTAGAGAGAAGCAGTTGCAAGATGTGTCTTTAGTTCCTCATGTTCAGGACATAGCCGAGGGAAGACCGACCGAGTATTGTTTCAGTGGTGAGAACTTGTTGTGCTTTAGAGATAGAGTGGTTGTACCAGAAGATGTTGAGTTGAGACGACATATTCTAAGTGAAGCACATTCGAGTCCTTTTTCTATGCATCCGGGTAGTACCAAGATGTACCGAGACTTAAAGCATGATTACTTTTGGGTTGGTTTGAAGAAGGATGTAGCCCAGTATGTGAGCCATTGTATGGTTTGTCAGAGAGTGAAGGCAGAACATCAGGTTCCTTCAGGTTTGTTACAGCCTTTGAAGATTCCATAATGGAAATAGGAGAGGATCACCATGGATTTTGTGTCGGGGTTACTGTTGTCTCCTTCGAAGAAGAATTCTGTATGGGTGATTGTTGATAGGTTCACTAAGTGTGCTCACTTCTTAGCAGTGAACACTACGGATTCTTTGGACAAGTTGGCAAACTTGTACATCCGTGAGATTGTGAGACTTCATGGAGTTCCGAAGTCTATTGTTTCAGATAGAGATCCTAGATTTACTTCGAGGTTCTGGGGTTGCTTGCATAGTGCTCTAGGTAGCCGTTTGCATTTTAGTACATCTTATCATCTGCAGTTCGATGGGCAGTCAGAGCGAGTGATACAGATTTTAGAGGATATGCTTCGTTGTTGTGTGATTGACTTCCAGGGTTCTTGGGAGAAGCACTTGCCTTTAGTTGAGTTTGCTTACAACAACAGTTATCAGTCTAGTATTCAAATGGCTCCCTATGAGGCTTTGTATGGTAGACGATGTAGGACTCTGATTTGTTGGGCTGAGACGGGTCAGAGATTGTTACATATGCAGAATTTGCTTAAGGGGACTATCGAGAAAGTAAAGTTAATTTGTGACCGTTTGAAAGCAGCTTCCGATCGTCAGAAGTCTTATGCAGATTTGAAGAGAAAAGAGATTGAGTTCTCCGTGGGTGAGAAAGTGTTTCTGAAAGTATCTCCGTGGAAGAAAGTGATGAGATTTGGCCGGAAAGGCAAGTTGAGTCCGAGGTTCATTGGTCCGTATGAGATAGTTGAGCGGATTGGGCCTGTAGCTTACCATTTTAGATTGCCTTCTGAGTTAGAGAAGATCCATGATGTTTTCCATGTGTCGATGCTTAGGAGATATAGATCAGATCCTTCTCATGTTATGCCTGTTGAGGAGATAGAGTTGAATCTGGATTTGTCATATAATGAAGAGCCTGTAGAGATACTTGCTTCTGATAGCAAGGTGTTGTGTGGCAAGACCATAGAGTTGGTCAAGGTGTTGTGGAGACATAGAGGTGTGGAAGAGGCCACGTGGGAGAGGAAAGCTGATATGGTTGAACAGTTTCCGTATTTGTTTCCGTTAGGTAATTTCGGGGACGAAATTTCCTTAAGTGGGGGAGAGTTGTAACACCTGGGTTTAGGGGTCAGGTGAAAGTAATATTTTAATATTATTTTAGGTTCGGTTCTATAATTAAAATAATCTTTTGGGCCTCGGGTTTCAAAAACAAACTTTTGATGTTGGACTAAATTGAAATGAAATACAATTTGGAGAGATTTTAAAGAAAGTGGTAAATAGCCATTCATTAATGGCAAACTTGTAAATAATACAAGTTTCAATTTAAAACCCCTTTTCTCATGATTTCACTATTCATCTTCTTCTAAAAATCAAAAACCAATGTGAAGAAGAGCTCTCTCATCCCCTCCACTATTCCATCACATTGCTTCTTCATTTCAACTCGTTTTTGAAAGGTAATATCATTTTTGACTTGTCCTCAACTTCCTCTCTTCAAAAGTACAAATGGTTTTCATTTTCCTCAATGTTTTGGAAATTGAGTTTTTGGAGATTTTGATTAAAAATGATAACTTTATTATGTTTAACTTAAAATTTCGATTTAATGTTGTTAGTTATGAAGTCTATGAGTCAAATGATGCAACATATATGAATTTTACATGGTTTTCAACACATTCCCGAAATTGGGTTTAAAGGGGTTTTTGAAGGGTTTTGGGTGAGTTTTGGGGGTTGTTTTAGGTTGGAATTGGTGGGCTAATGTTAGTACTATGGTTGGGGGATGTTTTGGAATCATTCGTGGGTATAGAATGTGTTGGAAACATGAGTTTTGAACAAGGTTTGTGGGCTGCACGAGTTTGGTAAATTTGGGGTTTGTTCATGGCTTGAAATGTTGAGTTTGATGTTTGAATTGTGTTCCGGGTTAGTTACGTTGATGCTTGGGCTGATTGGAAGTTGTTTGGTTTGTGTTGAGGTTGTTTAGAGGCAAGAACTTGTGTTGGTGAAGCATCGGGAGCGAATCCGGAAGTGTGAAAGTGGTTGCTTGCTTGATAATTGAGCTTGGAAGTATAGGTGAGTGGTTAATGTTTTCTAAGTGTTTGGTTCGAGCATGTGGACTAGGTCAGGCTTGGTAGACCCACCTAGAGTTAGGATTAGGGTGGTAGCCTAATCCTAAGCGTTAACTAGAGACATTGGTTGAACTCTTACTTGATGTTTATGCCTCGTGATGTTTATGATATGATGATTTATGTATAATGTGTTATACATGTGTGATGAGGCATGGTTGTGATGCATTGTGATATGCAAGTGGATTGTTCATGATTGTGATCATGGTGAGTACGTGCTAAGCACGGAATTGGTTGTATTTGATAATGTGGAATGAGTTAAATGTTGGCACTAGTATGCTTGAGTACAAATGATCGATCATTAGGATGTTAGTGTGCACGCATGAGTCAAATTCGCGCGTGGCCTTGGTGGCGTTGAGTCACCAAGGAGGAGTACGGGTTCGCCTGGAAATTGTTATATATTAGTCGATGATGAGTGGAATCCCATCGACGGGGCGTGAGGATGAGTGGAATCCCCTCCGCGAGACCGATGATGAGTGTAATCCCACCGTGAGGTAAAGTGGTTGTTGGATGTGAGTTCCAACGTGTTTATCCGCGTATTCGAGTCATAGCTAGGTGCCAATATGAATTGATATGTGTATCAATGTGATGTGGAAATATGTTTCCCTTTGGATGATTATACGTGCTTACATATGTTGTGGAAATGAGCTTGTTGAGCATGACATATTATTGGATATTGTTCATGCATCATTGACATTTTGGCTCTTGAGGATCGAAGGTATGATCATGCATTTACCTTGCTTGACATCGTTCTTGGACCCTGCATTGTCGAGGTTTGTTTTTATAGAGCTTACCCTCACTAAGCTTTATTGCTTACGCTCTCTCTTTGTTCGACAATGCAGTTCAGTAGCTCGTGGGTTGCTAAGGGCAAGAAGAGGCCTCCAAGTGTGTGTGCTTTGTGGTGCTAGATAGCTACCAAGTATGGACTTTTTAATTATGATGTAATGGTCAAGCAATGGGATATGTATGCGTTGTTTGAACCCTTTTGGAAGTATGGTTTTGTTGGTTGTCAGGAGCATGTTAGACTCCTTTATATGGTTGTGTTAGTTTGGCTTTTGGATGCCTTGGTATGCTTGTAAACCATGTAGGTTTTGCCTATCTTAATTACCTAAGTGTAGACCATGTTGATGCATGTCTTCTTTAATGATATGTTAGACCTTGTGTTTGAATGTTTATTCATGTATCCTTGTGATCTTTGAGTATGTTGCTCTAGGGTGCATGCCTTTAGAACGTTCTTGTAAGATTTGTGTGCTTCGTGTAGTTGTTTCGGACGTTTGGGATCCATAGGAGATGTCTAAAACTGATTTTAGGAATTTGCAGACAGCAGGTGTTTCGAAACGGGCTGTCCTATTTCGAAACGGGTATGGTTCCAGGGCCCCCGTATCGGAACTCGTTTCGATATGTTTTGGCCACTGTGAGCCCCTGTTTCGAAACACTTTTGCCACTGGAATTGTCGTTCCGAAACTGGTATCGAAACGGTAAGGCTAAAACGAGACACTGTTCCGAAACGTGGTGGATGCGTTTCGAAACGGGTGTCTGACTTTTTTAGTTGAAGCTGGTGTTTCGAAACGGGCTTTGACTGTTTCGAAACACATGCCTAAATTTGGGCATTTTGACATCTCTAAAGGGTTCCAAGTGTTGGGCTTAGGCCCGGTTTGTTGTTGGGCTTCCGCTTAGGTCTAATTGATGCATTTAGATAAGATAAATTGAAAATTTTTCTCTAGGGTCGGTAACCAAAGTGGAGCCTTAACGGGTTTCATCTCAGTTATCCCCGTGTAACCCACTCGGATCGGTCAAGCGTCTAGACCGGGACGAGGGGGTTACATCGAGGCAAGAAAAGATGTCGGTGATCTTAAATTTGATGCCAGAGAATTTTGCTTAGTCCCTGATCTAGTTATTCCACCTAAATTCAAAATCCTCAATTTTGAGAACTATGACGGTTCAAGCTGTCCTAGAATACATTTGGTAATGTTCTGTAGAAAATGGAAGGACACTTGGATGATGATAAATTGTTGATCCATTGTTTTCATGATAGCTTGGTTGGACCTGTTGTAGTGTGGTACAATAGATTAAGTCGAGATCAGATTGGAACATGGGTTTATTTGGCCAAAGAATTTTTAGGGCAATACAAGTATGTTATAGACCTGGCACCAAATCGTCGGCTTCTGCAGAACATGAGTATGAAGGTCGGTGAAAGCATTAAGGACTATGCATTGAGGTGGCGAGGAATAGTAGCCCAAGTACGACCTCCTATGACAGAGGAAGAGATATCTCTCATGTTTCGGCAAACCCTTCAATCTCCTTTTTTTAGAGAATTCTTCCGAATCCAAATGGCAATTTCAATGATTTCATGATGATGAGAGAAGTAATAGATATGGGGATCCGACAAGGGAAAGTTGAACCAAGATTTGAAGACCGTGTTAATCAAGAAGTGAAGCAAGAGAAAGATGTGAATGAATGTAAGGTACATAGTACCCAGAGTCGTAGGAGAAAGAGGCTAGCTAATTCATCAGAACAACCACGGAAAATTCCTCGAGCAAATGCAAATCTTGAGATCTTTGGAGTATCCATTTCAAACTTATTTCCTCACCTCGTCAAAGGAAAATATATCACTCCAAGGCCCATGAAGGTCGTGTCAAAGCCATATGCCCATAGCTATGATCCAGATATCGTTTGTGATTTTCACATGGGGACACTAGGACACGCTACCAAGAGGTGTAAGCTTTTAATGGAAGAGATCGAGAAACAAGTCAGTAATAGAGTCCTGACATGGGAACTAGTTCAGAAATGGGAGACAAGAGGAATAGAGCAAGCTGTTATAACAACTGTAGAATCTAAGAACGAGGATGAATGCTTCCAAGACTGTCTAGAATTCTAAGGAGCGTATCTTACTCATGTCTGTGCAAGGACTGTTTCTGAAGTAATACAAGGAAATAATTTTGCTAATTATGGCCCGAAAGTAGTAGAGATCATTTTCTAGGGGCATATGTCATGTTTGATGGTTTTCATTTCAATGGACATTTTCTTAAAAACCATGAATATATGTATATCTCTTTTTACCCTTGTAGGCCCCTGGATGCCAATTGCAAGATGCGACATCGATTCCGGTACAAGGATCAATTGAGTGTTTTGAAAATGATGAAGTAAAATCTATTTCTCAGTCTACTCTGGTAGCAAAGCAAGAGAAGGTCAGATTGTTACACCTTTGATGACGTTCGATGACAAATCTTTGAAATTCATAAACAGTGGACTGGAGTAGGCGATTTTAACCAAGTAGAGTTGCTTGAAATTGAATTTCTAAGCGTAGTCTTCTATACATTAAAAACTACAATAAGAGTGAGAAAGAAAAAGATAAGAAAATGAGTGAAAAGAGAAAAAGAAAAAGAAAGAAAGAGAGTGAAAAAAGAAAATAGAGAAAAAGAGAAAAGCGTGAGGCAATGAACTATTGAATAAATAAGTATCGGAACATTCTGATGGAGATGTGGGGGATGTCGACAAATCTAATAAGAAGCTACACTCCACCTATCCAATACCCAAGTGTCAGAGATGTATCTTTGAAGGCATGTGTATAATAATAGCTAATAAGAATTAGAAGCACACACATGCACTTATAGAATTCTATTCTTAGGATGATATTTTTGCACTCTACTGGTTAAACGAGTCCAAAAAACTTAAACACATTTATGAATGGAAAAGGATGAAGAGAACGGAAAAGGAGTTGCTTCTGGCCGGATCAAGCAACACGGTAATCATAGGGTGTGAACTGAGTGATCTGGAAAAATTTATTGACTCGCTACAACATTCACAAGTTATACTAATCGCAAGAGGGTTGAATCTAGGACACTCTTGCACTTATTATCCAGGGCATCCTATTCTATTTTCTTTCTTTATTAAGATCCTGATTTTCCAGACCTAATAAGGCGCCCTCCATTGAAATGACGATCTGTAAGCTGACATTTTTTTCAAAAATAAAAGATTTCCTTGTATTGCTTCGGAGATAAACTTCAGTATGCAAGATCATGGATGCAAATGGTCATCTTGATATGGCAAAGATATGGCTGAGTATGGGACACCCATCTGCTCGGCAGTCTTTTGATCAAGAAAGAGGAATCACTCACCATGGGTCGTGGTGAGGAAATTGACTACAATGCAGATATCAGAAAGATAAAGGATCTAAAGTGTGTTTCCACCTTGGGTTTTTAATTAAGTCTACAGAATGAATTTGAAGAAAGTTCAGAGACCTGAAGAAAGTTTAGGGACTGAAAAGTTTAGGACTTGAGGAATTTGTTCGCCATAAGTAATGAAAGAGGGGCAAAATCTACAGGATGAGGCAAGAAATAAAGAGATCAGGGGCATCATTGACTGTGAAGATGAGACTTTTGGGGGCATGAGAGTCCAAGTTAGAATAGACAATAGAGAATGAATATCCTGGAAGAATTTGATCACTAAAAAGTCAAAATCTGCTCAAGAAGAAAAGAGCTTAACGACAAAATTCTAGGGCAAAGTTTGTCAGGACAAGAAGATAATAAGAGCTCTGAACGAAATTCAAGAAGATCAAGCTAAGCCAGATTTGAGAACAGTAGTCTAAAGAGATGAAATACCGTTACAACAGAAGCAAAAATATTCAATGAAGAAGCAAAGAAGATCAAAGCACATCCAAGTGGTCCTCAGTTGACACAATCCATGCATCATATATAGTTAGGCATCCATAAGATATGGGCATTCTAATTCATGTGTTAAAAGCATTTTTGTACATTTTTGCATGAATTCACAAGAATCGCTGAAAAACTGGTATCAACTTGCCTGAAGAGGCAGATTTCAGTAAAAATTACAACCCGTTTGAAAAGGCAGATTTCAAAAAGATTTTCTTATTGTATGTACAAGGCAGATAGTGCATTACAATTCTAAATCCTTTTGTTATGATGTTAAATCCATCGGGTCATCAGTAAATCCTTCGAGTATGATGGTAAATCCTTCACGTATGATGTTAAATCCTTTAGGTCATCAGTAAATCCTTCGAGTATGATGTTAAATCCTTCGGGTCATCATTAAATCCTTCGAGTATGATGGTAAATCCTTCGAGTATGGTGTTAAATCCTTTGAGTCGTTAGTAGGTCATTCGGACATGATTTTAAAACCTTCGGGTCATCAGTAAGTCCTTCGGGCATGATGTTAAGTCCTTCGAGCCATTACCCTCGAGAATGATGTTTGGTTGCTTGCACAAGAAAGGAAGAGCATCGTAATCCTAAAGCCTTCGAGTCATCAGTAAGTCCTTCGGGCATGATGTTAAGTCTTTCAGGATGGTACCTTCGGAAATGATGAGAACCTTTCAAATGCTATCATGGTCACATTTAAGTTCCAAGCATAAAGATCGATCAATAGAGGAAGAGAAAACAAGAGACCTTATGCGAGTTCCAGATCTAAAGATGGAGATACCTTTGTCAGAAAGCCGTGACTCAAAAGATCTCAGTGCTTCACGATGGGAATTGGAGATGTTTTATACTACTCCAATTTGAATTCTTATTAACTGATGATATTTCTTTTTGAAGGTTTCGGTTCTTTTTCCTAGAGACAGAACTCAAGACATTCCATTTACAGAGTCGGAGACATTCCGTTTATAGAGTCAGATCTCAAGACATTTCGTTTACAGAGGCGGAGACATTCCTTTTACAGAGGCGGATCTCAAGATATTCCGTTTATAGAAGCGGATCTCAAGACATTCCGTTTATAGAGGCGGAGATGTTCTGTTTACAGAGGCAGAGACATTCCGTTTACAGAGGCGGATTTCAAGATGTTCCATTTACAAAGGCGGATTTCAAGACATTTTGTTTATAGAAGCAGATCTCAAGACATTCCGTTTACAGAGGCGGGTCCTAAGACATTCCGTTTGAAGAGGCGGATTACAAGACCTTCCGTTTACAGAGGCAGATTTCAAGACATTCTATTTACATAAGCAAATCTTAAGACATTCCGTTTACAGAGGCGGATCCCAGGGTATTCCATTTACAGAGGAGGATCTCAAGTCATTCTGTTTATATAGGCAGATTTCAAGATGTTCTGTTTACAAAGGCAGGTTTCAAGACATTCTGTTTATAGAAGCAGATCTCAAGACATTCCGTTTCTAGAGGTGGATCCCAAGATATTCCGTTTACAGAGGCGGATCTCAAGTCATTCCGTTTACAAAGGCGGAATTCAAGATGTATCATATATAGGGGCAAATTTCAAGACATTTTGTTTGCAAAAGCAAGTCTCAAGATATTTCGTTTATATAGGCGGATTTCTTTAGATTTTTCATTTACAGAGGCGGATCTCAAATTATTTTGTTTTCGGGGTAGGTTTCAACAAATATTTCTTTCGCAGAGATGGGCCAGAAAAATGAATATCATTAGTCACGTACATTCCTAGTACAAATTGATCAATAGAGAATTAAAAAAGATGAAATTTTATGTGAGTTTCAGGTTGAAGCTCAAGACATTTTAGGAAGAAGAATAGCGATAATAAGAATTTTGGTGCTTCAAGTTCAGATGTTCTCTAGAAGAAAAATGAATTTATGTTCGCAGTAAAGAATTTAGGGTTCCTAATAAGAAGAACTCGCTAAAGATGGTTCAACACTTCCAAGAAGAATGAGTGGTGTTTCATAAAAAGAAGAACTGGTTCAGAAATAACATATAACTTATGCAGAAAGATTGTCAAGTTCATAATAAGAAGAGCTTGTTCAAGATTCAAAGGAGGTAAAAAGTTTCAGCGTCGCTTGTCGGAGGAGCATTCAAAGTTTTATTTTTATTTTCCTTGTGATTAATACTGAAATATTAATGATAGTTTCAACTTTTGCAGGACATTTTCAAGAAGAACAAGGAGTTCTTAATGAGAAGGGCTCATTTGTTCAACACCTTGAAGAGAGAAATGATTACCAGCAAAGACAGAACTCCTAATGTGAAGAGTTCTCCCAACAAAGACAGAACTCCTAATGTGAAGAGTTCATCCCCAACAAAGAAGGAACTTCAAATAAGAAGAGTTCACCCAGCGAAGATAGAATTCCCAGAGAGAAGAGTTCGTGTCGAGGTTCTAAATGAGAAGAGCCCATTTTCTGAAGAATGAGGAAGTCCACAATAAGAAGATATTTCTTATTCGATGTCTTTATAGAGAAAAGGTTGAGGCGGTCCATAATCAGAAGAACAGCTTCAAGCTTTGGCGGTTAGATGGTTTGGACAAAATTCGTGTATTTTCAGTGTTTGCCTTATTCCTGTTCCACAGCAATGAGCAAAGAGGGGCAGCTATAAGACCCGAAATTTGTCTGGGTATACCTATATATAGGTATATATACTTATATATATCACTCTAAGTAATACCAAAATAAATAATAAACCCATATTATAGTATGGTCCATAAATAATGTCCATTTATGCAAATTAAGTCCATTTAGATATATGAAAAATCAAAAGCCCAATATACAAAGGCCCAAGCTCTCTTTGATAGCCTTTCCCGCCCATTTTCATACTAAAATTGTCCAAACAAACACAAACCCAATATGTGTTTCCTTTACCCGCCTAAAGCAGCCCACGTGGCATTTTTCTATTGGTCCGAAGTGGTTTCACGTGGATCCAATCTTGCTGTCATTAGTGCTTGCATCACCCTATAAATAGGGAGAGAGAGAAAAAGTCAGAATAATTAATAGCCACATTAATTAGATACTAAAAATAATAATAAAATAATAAATAAGGGAGAGAGAAATTATCCCTCGGTGACCGGAGAAGGAGAACCGCCTCTTGTAGATACGAAAGGTCGTCACCGGGAGCACAAATCGCCGTCGAAAAGAGGAGCGGTCACCGGAGAAGGAGAATCGCCGCTTGTATATGAACCGCCACTTTTAGTCGAAAACGGTGGGTTTCGGGTAGATTTGGGCTCTTAGGCTGGGGAAGAAGGGTGGCTATGTCGATCCGGGGTTAGATTACGTGATTTAAGTTCGAAATCGGGAAAATGGATTTTTTGGGATTAGGGTTCCGGAAAGCGGCGGCCGGAAATCACCTTGCGACGGTCGGCACCGACTCGCACGGTGGTTGGAGTTGGGCTAGTGGCCGATAAACATCTTTGATGGCCGGAGTTATGGTGTCCTGTCTACCAAAGAGACTGGTGGCGACTCAAAAATGATTTTAAAGGGTAAATAAAGGAAATTTGAATTAAAATGGAAAAACCCTAATTTCAAGATCAAATTGAAATAGAAAAAAAAAACTTGATTTCCAAAACTCTAATCGTTAGGCTATTTTTACACACAGTTTTAAAAATGGTCGCGACAGCTTAGCGACTCCGCTGGGGATGAAATTGATTGTCGGGCCTATTAATTAATTCCACGTGGTATTTTGACATTTCAAACACTAATCTGAATTTAATTTTTTGTAAGAGAATTGTTGGATGTATTTTCAGGAAAATGGGGGTAACTTTTGTGTATGATATATTTGTCATTCATGCATGAACCTTTGACATGGGTTTTCATCCTTAAGTGGGAGAAAGAAAATACCCGACGTGATGCTCTCCAGCTCCGAGTGCAAATTTTTGTCTTCTTCTAGTATACTAACCTTATGCGTCATAAGGCCCACGCCTCCGTTATAAGGGACTTATACTACTGAATCGATGTCTTACTGTCGCAGTAGACAGTAACGACAGTTCGTGAATCAAGAGTATAGAACAAAGCCCACATTCTGTTTTAGAAACCCACCTCGCTAGAGCCAGACAGGAACCTAGGACAGGGTGTTACCGGTTTAAATACTTTTCTCTAGTTATTTTCTTGGCTATCTAAATTGTTTTACTTACCGATAATTTAATTTTTGCTAACACAATTAATTTACCATACTGGCTCGTTTCTTTTTTTGTGTTGTTTTGCATTTTTACATCGCATCAGAATTTGCATAGAGGTATTTATCATTAGAATACGATCATGAGAGATAAGGGGAATCGTAATCCGATAGTGGAGACTACAAATACGAGGTAGTGTCTGGAACATGTCACGGAAGAAATGAAAGGTAGTTCATCTAAGTTTCATATATTCAATGGTGTTAGTGTTGATGCAGACAAAAATGAGATGCAAGAACTAAAAAGACAAATGGCTGAAATGATGAATATGATGACGCTATGGCCAAATAAAAAGGGCACACTGAACTGAAAGAAGAACCGAACAAAAACCAGAACATGTATAAAAGACCAATTCCAAACACCGTTACAATTTGTATACATGAACCAACATGAGACGTAAGTGGGTCAAATTCCAAGAAAGTGATTATGGGCCCGGAAGAATCCCGAGTGGAAGGAAATGGAGGATCTTTTAATTCAATCCTGATGACATACACAAATTTTCTTCCACTTTTGATAGAAAAGAAATTTGTGAGACTAGTCTGGTCCAAGCCCAAAGAGTTTCCTTATTCGGGAGGTTATAACAACAAATCAGTATGTAATTATCATCAAGGAAGTTCAGACCATACTACTGAGAATTGTGAAGCTTTGAAGAACAAGGTTGAAATCTTATCATGGTAGGTCTATTGAGTTTTGAAGATGGAAAGCCCAAATTTCCCAAAAGCCCAACAATTCATAAGATACCTAGAGATGCAAAAATGAAAGAAAATTTAGTTCCAGCAGAATTAACCCTTCTCTACACATAACCGACTCTCGAACCCAAATTTCACTAAAAGAATCTCTGGTCCGTTTTTATGGTGTTCGATCTACAAAAGTGACCGGTGGCGACTCCAAAATGATTTTAAGGGGTAAATAAAGGAAATTTAAATTAAAATGGAAAGACCCTAATTTCAAGATCAAATTGAAACAGAAAAAAAAAACTGATTTCCAAAACTCTAATCGTCAGACTGATTTTACACACGGTTTTAAAAACGGTCGCGACAATCTTGAACCAAGGAATCAAAAAGATTAGTTAACCACTTCAAAAGGCTCTGCTCAGATAACATAACGGTTGTGAGAATATTCATGCCCCAGAGAATCTGGTGAATGAAATTACAATCGCGGGCTAGGTAAACAATATACTCATTCTCGGATCGGCACAAAAGACATAGGAGATTGATGTTGATCCGCCGTACTTGCAGATTTTGAAAAGTGGGGAGGTAGTTGTGGGAAAAATGCTAAAAGAAAATCTTAACTTTGGCTGGAAGATGCAAAGACCAAAGAATGCCACAAAATTTAGAGTATCAATCTTCCTCAATAATATTTGGATCACCAGATAGACCAGCAGAAGCATTAATTAACCAGCGGTACCCACTCTAGACTGAATAGAGACTCGAATCATCACCTCTCCAAATCCTACAATCGAATACAAAACAATTGGGAAGGGGAAAGCAAAGGATTTTGAAGGCAACTTGTAGATCAAATAAAGAACATATTAAATCAGTCATCCATGTATGATTTTCTTCATCAATGAGCTCTACAACTGTTTGGTAATTTCGATTTGGATTATCACTGTTGACTTTTCCATTCCCTGCTCTTGCAATCCAGGCATCGTCCCAGATGTTGATAGATGAACCATTGCCAACCCGCCAACCAAGCCCATGTTCAAGAAGGCTCCGAGTGCACCAAATGCTTTTCCAAGTATAAGACGGGTAAGAGCCTAGATTTTCTAGTAGAAAATCCTTATTAGGATAATACTTTGCTTTGTACACACGGGCTAGTAAACTGTTAGGCTTGTTTATAAGATTCCAGCCTTGTTTAGCTAGCAAGGCAATGTTGAATTTTGCTAAATTGCGAAAGCCCATACCACCAAGCTTTTTGGCAGCCTAATGAGATCCCATGAAGTGCAGTGAATTCCCTTCGACGATCCATTGTTGCGCCACCAAAATCTATTCATAATTGTTTCTAAGTTCGAACAAAGGGATTAGGAAAAGGAAAACACTACACTGCATATATAGGTATAGTGTAGAGTGTCCATGAATCCTATATTTTGTACACATTCCTACCCTTATTATTGTTGTTCTTGAGCTCATTTAGGCAAATTTAGGTGCATGACATGCATTATAACAACATCTTCTCTTGTACCATGCTTTTATTGAATAACTTATGATTGGTAAAGAAAAGTTATTGTTTTAGTTTAGTTTATGTTTTCAGGTGTTATAGCTAGGAAAGTAGAGGAGAGGACAGGACAAGCCAAGAAAGCTGGAACCAAGAAAGCTGTACTGAAGCAGCTCAAGTTGCCGCCAAGGACACTGCCGAAGCAGTATTGCCGCCAAGAACCGCCCGGGCAGGAGTTACGCTGACTTAGCCAAGATGGGTTTTGATTTCAAGAGGACAATTTCCTAAGCCCAATGAGCCCAGTCTGGCAACTTCCTGAAGCCTGTAGCAGTCGGTAGAGTTAATTCAAGATCGATAAGTAGGAGCATTCATCCTTACTTACTGAGGAAGGCAACGTCCAAAGAGTCTGTATTTAAAGCATAAAGGAGTCTATATTTAATGTAATTTACTTTTAGGACTCCTACTTCAAGAAGGACCCAACTTAGGTCTAGAGCCCTATATATACCCAATGTATGTAAGGGTATAGGGGCATGCTTGTCGTGAGGAATTGACGGTATCTACCGATGAAAGTGTAGATGGGGGTTAGCTAGATATGTTGGAGTGTTGGGGTCGCAGCCCAACTCTCTTAGGGTTTAGGCGCGTGTATGTAAAGTAATTTGGGAAACGGTTGTATATTTTTTAGTTGTTTTCAATAAAGTTCTAAGTTTGCTTAATCTATGCTTCTTGTTCGTTCAATTAGTCCACACCAAAAAGTTGAAGAGAAAATCTATTTGTCGGGCACGAAAGTGCAAGGCTCACGAAAGGGTTAAGCACGGTCACAACTCACAAAGGTGTGACTAACTTGGTTCCACACTAGTCCTCAAGTTTCAGCGGCTAAAAGGGATTACCATCCGAGTTGTCTAAATTGGTTCCACACTAGTCTTCAAGTTAAGAAATCTCGAGCATCCTAACCTAGAAATATGAGGGATCACAGTCGACTATCCTGCCGAACTCGTAATGACTGGCAGACTTTCGGCCAGGACTTCTCTCCGTTCCACCTGTCGAGGCAGTACACACCCCTGCCATGGCAGTGATCTGCTGCGATCGTGTGACAAGGTCGTAGTTTGCTGCCCACCTAACCCGCCGCGGCAGCATCTCATGGCAGCGCGAAACATACTCAAGACTTTGTAATGCAGTTCACAAGCTGTCGAGCCGCACTTGTCTTGCCCAGCTTATCTCCCAATCTCCCCCTATCATTCCTCTTATCACTATCTTTAGCTTTACTTGTGTTTTTATATTTTCACATATTGAGATTTAATGGCGCATTTATTAAATCTTTGTGCAGAAAACCATTCATAGGAGCTGCTCAAATCCCTGTGGAGACGATATCTTTTATACTATAACTTGACAAGAGTGTGCAATTGCGCTCACAAAAGGAGAACACCTAAACACTCTACAAGTTTTTGGCGTCGTTGCCGGGGATTGGCAACAGCAACTACGTTGAATTTCTGCACTTCTATTTAATTTTTGCATAGTAAATCTCTTTTTATTTTATTTTTGAAATATATATATATATCCCCTTTGTTTTCTTGGTGTATGTCCCGCCAGGGCAGCAGGGTTGGCAGCAACATCCACCTGAGGAGGGGAAAGACATGCCCAGACGAATAGCCAAACACAAAGACCCTCAGGAAGCGGTTATGCTTGGGAAAAACGCAGCCCAAGATAACCCAATTATTATTTTACTTTTAATTTTAAGTTTTAATTTACTTTTATTTTTTAGTAATAGATTTATTTTTTATTTAATTTTCGTATTTATTGTATTTCAGGTTAGG
Organism: Hibiscus trionum; assembly: GCA_030270665.1. Lineage (NCBI taxonomy): Eukaryota > Viridiplantae > Streptophyta > Magnoliopsida > Malvales > Malvaceae > Hibiscus > Hibiscus trionum. The sequence continues at coordinate 68,086,764 of BSYR01000003.1, forward strand.
AAGGAAGGAAGGACCAAGAAAGAAGAAAGAATAAAGGAGAGGCCCAACTAGCGGCCAAGGCAACCCAAGGCAGATGAGCATAACGGTTAGTGGCTTCATAACGGCTAGCCACAACGTCTATATTTGCCCCAGCGAGCGGAATGGATATCTGCGTAACGACTAGAACCCCGTTATTCGTGCCGCAATAATTGTCTCATGTTGACAACGTGCCCGCCAAGGCAGTGGAGAGAAACGGCTATATAAGGCCAACTATTCTACCGCCCGTTCTTCAATTTTCTCTCTCTTTTCTCTGCATTCTTTCTACAGTCTTGCTTCCAAGATTTCTTTTTTTTTTATTTTCTTTCACTTTCTTTTTAATTTCTTTAGGAAAAAAACCGTTCCCAGAACAATGGCCTCATCACAAAAACCCGCAGCCACCTCCAAAGACCAATACAAGAGGTTCTTGAAACTTGTTGTCGAAGAGACCTACAACCAGTTCTACAATGACAGACAACTATGGGAAGAGATGGGCTTCCACTACACCCAGCCTGATGGTGACTTCAGGTTGGAACCTTCCCTGTTCGAGACAATCCATAATATGAGTTGGGACCAATTCGCACGGCAGCCAGAGGGGATTAACAGCAACCACGTACGAGAGTTCTATGCCCACCGACCAAATTCGGAGAGTCCATTTGTCTACGTTCGGGGAGAGGGTGTAAAGTTCACTGCTGACATGATCAACAGCTTCTACAGCATAGAAGTCAGCGGCGACCCGCACGGGGAGTGGGAATCATATCTGACGGGGCACGACTACAACCAGATCAAGAAAGAGCTCTATAAGCCAAAAACCAAATGGCTGACAGGCAAAAATAACAGGTCGGTCAATCGCCGAGATTTGCTGCCGGAGGCAGCACTTTGGAGCTATTTTGTTCAACGCCGCCTAATGCCAACCACGCACGAATCCATTGTAAACAAGCCGCGGCTCGCCCTCATCTGCAGTATAATTAAGGGGCAACAAATCAACGTGGGCGAGGTAATAATCAAGGAAATTTATGCCCACGCGAAGAAACCAGCTACCAACGGTCCACTCTTCTTTCTTGCACTCATCATAGGCCTCTGTGCCAATTTTGGTGTGCCGCTGCACCCAAAAGATAAAATTCTTCCTGCCAAGGAAGGATGGACAAGAAGTGCACACCAACAAATGATGCATAGTGCAGAACCAGAAACATCCTCCACCGCCCAATCGACGTCCCAAGCTACCGCCACCCCAGCCGCAGCAGGCTGAACTGATGCTGCCCTTACGTCTTCTGCAATTCCCCTACTGCGCAGCCTAGTGGAAAGCTGCCAGCAAATTGAGCACAAGCAGGTGATCTTCACCAAATATGTAGCAGACGTACATGAGGCCTTTGTGGCCTACCTACTGGACAAATACCGGGACGCCAGACCACAGTTTCTCGCCTTTCAAACGAAGCTAGCAGCATCCAAATCGGTACACATCACTCCAAGACCTGCTATTGCTCCTACCGCCGACGACAGCGAGGGGCCGCACTACCGCCCCAAAAGAATAACCTCCCCAACCCCCATCCAGCCTTATGACCTCACCTCTTCCTCCGAATCCGAGAAGGAAGAAGAGACCACTGCTGCCTCCCCAATAGCCAAAGCCATTGTTGCCCAGGACTCTAACTACTCAGACATGGAGATTTCATACTCCTTTGAAGATGCATCAACTGAGGTAGCACGAAAGGGAAAGCGGCCAGCAACAAAACCCCTGGGTGGAGAAGCTGATAGACAAATCAAGAAAGCCACCCCCAGCTGTATCCAGCCGCCGCGTAGCTCGAAGAAGAACCCAGCAGAAATATCATCCGCTACGCGCCGCCTTATTTTACCTGCCTCCTCAAATTCCTCCGTTGACGCGGCAGCAACAGAGGGGAACTCCCCCAGCCTATAGCACCATTTTCCTTTTATTTTTTATGTTGTTTTCTATTTCTGTTTTTATTTTCTCTTTTTATATTTTATTTTCATTTCTCTTTTATTTTATGTTTTTAATTTATGTTTTGTAGAGGCATTGAGGACAATGTCAGCCTTGAGTTTGGGGGAATTAGTCCTCTTTGTTTTAGATTCTTAGCATATAGATGCATTTGTAAATTCCTCCTATAGTACTTAATAAAAAATAGAATCCTTAGTTCAAAACTTGTGCCTATGATAGCTTAACCGACTACTTATATTCGCACCATTCTAAAAAATTCTAACCTAACTTTGGGAAGAAGCATAAAAATACTTAGAAAATTTTCTTTGTGCCAATTATCCTTTACACTTGTCTGTTAAATACTGAATTTTTGTTTAAAGTTCTAAATTTAACATTGCATGCCTTAATAAAAGTTTCTTGATTGAATACAGGTTCGCCACCCCGGCAGCACAGGGCAGCACAAAAAATTGATGAAAAACCTAGAGGTGCCCGAAACAGACTCTAGGCAGAAAGAATACAAACCTAGAGGTGCCCAAAATAGGCTCTAGGAAGAATAAAGACCCTAGAGGTGCCCGAAACAGGCTCTAGGAAGGATCATGAGCAAGGACACTCCGCTGCTATCAAAGTCCATGAATCTAAACCAAGTGACGGACAAATTAGCAAGAGTGAATGAAAGTCTTCACGGGATGACTCTATTCAAAGGGTTCAGAGTTTGTAGAGTGCACCTACCTTAGCTTCAAACCCGGAGAATAGCTGTGATGAGCTGAAGCCCTTAAAGCCATGATCAGAAAAAGAAAACAAAAGTGCCCAGTTGTACTGCCAAGGCAACGACTTGTATCCTTTTAAGAGATTTAATTGTTTTAGGCATACTTTGTTAATTTGGTAACTTCAGCATATTTAGCATGAACACAGACCTGCACACACTGCACTGGCACTTAGACAAATTAATCTAAGTTATTTCATGTTATTTCCTATCACTAACATTATATAGGTGCCACGGCCTTGAGGCAAGAAATCAAGTTGAATAGCAATCGTTCTATTAATTTTGTGCTAAGAGCAGTTTTACTAGTTAGGTTGCATTGCTTGAGGATAAGCAATAGTTCAAGTTTGGGGGTGTGTAGAGTGTCCATGAATCCTATATTTTGTACACATTCCTACCTTTATTATTGCTATTCTTGAGCTCATTTAGGCATATTTAGGTGCATGACATGCATTATAACAGCATCTTCTCTTGTACCATGCTTTTATTGAATATCTTATGATTGGTAAAGAAAAGTTATTGTTTTAGTTTAGTTTAGTTTATGTTTTTAGGTGCTATAGCTAGGAAAGTAGAGGACAGGACAAGACAAGCCAAGAAAGCTAGAACCAAAGAAGTTGTACTGAAGCAGCTCAAGTTGCCGCCAAGGACACTACCGAAGTAGCATTGCCGCTCGGGCAGGAGTTACACCGACTTAGCCAAGATGGGTTGTGATTTCAAGAGGACAATTTCCTAAGCCCAATGAGCCCAGTCTTGCAACTTCCTGAAGCATGTAGCAGCCGGTAGAGTTAATTCAAGATTGATATGTATGAGCACTTATCCTTACTTGCTGATGAAGGCAACGTCCAAAGAGTCTGTATTTAAAGCATAAAGGAGTCTATATTTAATGTAATTTACTTTTAGGACTCCTACTTCAAGAAGGACTCAACTTAGGTCTAGAGCCTTATATATACCCAATGTATGTAAGGGTATAGGGGCATGCTTGTCGTGAGGAATTGACGGCATCTGCCGATGAGAGTGTAGATGGGGGGTTAGCTAGATAGGTTGGAGTGTTGGGGGTCGCGGCCCAACTCTCCTAGGGTTTAGGCGCGTGTATGTAAAGTAATTTGGGAAACGGTTGTATAGTTTTGAGTTGATTTTAATAAAGTTCTGAGTTTGCTTAATCTATGCTTCTTGTTCGTTCAATTAGTCCACACCAGACAGTTGAAGAGAAAATCTATTTGTCGGACACAAAAGTGCAAGGCTCATGAAAGGGTTAAGCACGGTCACAACTCACAAAGGCGTGACTAACTTGGTTCCACACTAGTCCTCAAGTTTTAGCGGCTAAAAGGGTTTACCAACCGAGTTATCTAATTTGGTTCCACACTAGTCCTCAAGTTAAGCAATCTCGAGCATCATAACCTAGAAATAGGAGGGATCACAGTCGACTATCCTGCCGAACTCGGAATGACTGTCAAACTTGCCGCCAGGACTTCTCTTCGTTCCACCTGCCGAGGCAGTACACACCCCTGCCATGGTAGTGATCTGCTGCAATCGTGTGACAAGGTCATAGTTTGCCGCCCACCTTACCCGCCGCGGCAGCATCTCATGGCAGCGCGAAACATACTCAAGACTTTGCAATGCAATTCACAAGCTACCAAGCCGCACTTGTCTTACCCATCTTATCCCCCAATCTCCCCTATCATTCCTCTTATCACTATCTTTATCTTTACTTGTGTTTTTATATTTCTGCATCTTGAGATTTTATGGCGTATTTTTAAAATCTTTGTGCAGGAAACCATTCATAGGAGTTGCTCCAATCCCTGTGGAGACGCTATCTTTTATACTATAACTTGACAAGAGTGTGTACTTGCGCTCACAAAAGGAGAACACCTAAACGTTCTACATATAGCTTGTAAGACTGACTTGATAAAAACATCTTTACCTCTCATAGATAAGAAGCGAACACTCCAACCATCTACTTTCTTGTTAAGTTTGTCACCAAGAGATGCAAAGGCTTCTTTTTTATTACGCCCAACCATATTAGGGAGTCCAAGATACTTCTCCAGATTCGTAGAAAGTCTAACTCCAAAAAGACTCCCGATAGAAACTGTAGTAACATGAGCAACATTTCCACTGAAATACATGACAGACTTATTGTAGTTCACAAGTTGACCAGACGCATGCTCATAGGTAGAAATAAGATTCTTTAGACGGGATACCTCCTCTAAGTTACTAGCTCCGGAGAGAATATTGTCATCGGCAAAGAACAAACGAGTTCTGGGGATACCATACCTCCCTACTTTTACCCCTGAAATGTCACCAGATGCCTTAGCGGAATGGAGGATAGAGGATAAACCTTCGGTGCAGATGAGGAAAATGTATAGGCTCAATGGATCCCCTTGCCGAAGACCCCTAGAGGGCAAGAAAGTGTCAGTATTGGATCCATTAAAATTTACCGAATAGGAAACTGTAGAGATGCACATCATGATCATAGAGACCCATAAATGATCGAAGTCCATGGTCAACATCATTTGTTGTAGGAAATTCTAATCCACTATGTCATAGGCTTTAGCCATATCAAGTTTCAGTGCAAATGACCCTTTAGAGCCACTTTTCTTAATCTTCATACTGCATAAGTTCATAAGCAATTAGGACATTATCAGAAATCGCTCTGCCCAGGACAAAGGCACTTTCAGTGTGATCAATGCAACTGTCAAGAAAGGTGTACAACTGATTCGCAAGAGTCTACGCAATAATTTATAAAGAACAGAACAGAGGCTAATGGGGCGGAAATGTTCCATAGCCGTGGGGTGTTCAATTTTCGGAATCAAGACAATGCTTGTAACATTAACATCTTTCAAGTCAGGATTTCCACTTAGAACTGAAATAAAATAAGCCACAATATCATCCCCCACTATATGTCAATTTCTTTGGTAAAAAAATGTTGGGAATCCATGAAGGTCGAAGCTTTTAAAGGCGCCATTTGCTTATTAGCAAGAAGAATCTCTTCCTTGGTAAAAGGTTTCAGAAGGTTAGCGTTATCCTCCCCGAGATAGAACAACGAACTTGATTCAAAATACACATGAGATCCACAACCAGTTGGGCGGTGAAGATATTTTGGAAGTGTGATTTACCCATACCAACCATGGCTTCCTCTTGTTCTTCCCAACTACCGTCGTCACGTTTCAGCTTAGAAATCGTATGTTTCTTTTTATGAAATGAAGCCTACTTATGAAAGAAGCTTGTGTTTCTATCCCTTTTTGGAGCCAATTAACTTTCGCTCGCTACTCCCAAAAAATTTCATCTTTGTTAGCCTCTAAATTAAGAGCAAACTTCACTTCCATTAGTTCTGCTAGAATCTCATCATCAGGATCGGCCATGGAGAGTTCTTCTAACCGGGACTTAAGGGAGTTGTTTCGCCTAGATCGACAAGACTTCAAAGAACGACACCAAACTTTTATGCTACAGGCAAGTTGCTGAAGTTTGTCGGGAATAGAACAAACAGTTGCAGTCCTGATTTGCTCTATTAGCTGCTCGAAGTCATCCTCCAGTACCCAGTTAGCATCAAACCTGAAGGGCTGCTGAGTGAGACCAGAAGGGGTCAAAGCACACTCGAGGGTATTAACAAGGATCGCGCAGCGATCCAAGATCGAATGTGTCAAATGATGGAGCAAGAAATTTGGGAACAAGTCCCACCAGGCCGGTTTCGCAAAGCCACTATCTAGTCTTTCTCTGACATTAGTAGTAGAAAAACGACCCTTCTCCCAAGTGTACCACCATCCCACATACCCCAAATCGGAGAAATCACAATCTTGAAGGGCAGATCGAAAATCACTCATTTTTCTGTTAGATCAGACAGGCCCCCTCTCTTTTCACTCACCGAAAGCCATGGAATACTCTGATCAGAACCTAAGTTGCGAAGAAGGTCCCATGACGCAGCTCTTTGACTAGTAACAGGGTGTCCATAGAAACCAATTAGCCTTCAAACCAAAGAATTAGTCGGGTCAGTCACAGTGACATCAATATGGTGCTGCGAGAAACTTCGTAAATTTACTTGGATATCTTGTGTCCAACCAAGGGAAATGCCTCCTGCAGTACCTTCAGCCGAAATGTCTATACCATTCAAAAAACTACATTTCCTTCTAACATGTTCTATACGACGAGCATTAAATTTAGTTTCCATAATAAATATAATTTGGGGATGAATCTCTCTCAATATATTTCTGAGACGTCTGACAGCCCGCAGTTTCCCCAAACCACGGACGTTCCAACTTAAGATTTTCATTGCGACTGTCTGACCTGCTGAGCAAGGTCTGCCGATGAAATAATAGAACCTCTAGTAAAATCTGTAGAACGAGAAACGCCTAAAGAAGTGGGCTAAACTCTTGGACGTTTGGTACTTTCAGTGGCCTCCAAGGGATTTTCCTCCCTAATAGGATCCATAAAAACATTCATACCATCTGTAGGGCCTATAATAAGACCCATTTGATTTACATCTTTTGAACGCAAAGTATCTCTTTGACCAGAAGATTTTCCTGAATTGTTGCCACCCCTAAATTTGCGCCCCCAAGATTAGGATATGGGTAGCGGAAATTACGTGGGGCAATATTTCCATCTCCACGATTTACGTTTGCATGATCACTTGATTCATGCTGCCCCAGTATAACATGATAACGCCGATAGGGCACTCTCAAAGATAGATCCCACTCTCGTTTGACATTTGTCGATCCCTTAGCCACTCTTATCGGACATAACTTCTCACCATGTCCCAATCTATCGCAGATAAAATAGAGAAGAGTAAGCTTTTCATACTCAAATCAAACAAAATGATGCTTACCATTTGTGAGGAGCAGTTATTACTCAAGTATATTGCTTTGACATCATTCTCTATAAAAGAACCAATGAAATTTCCAAGCGATCGAGCAATCCGCTCAGACATGAAACCATGGGGAACTTCGTAGATCAAAACCCAGTAGCATAAATGGGTTAGAGGGACCAACATAAGGTCCTCCCCTCATCGAAGTCTGTGGTGAATTAAGAGATGAGCATTGAAGTTCCAAGGACCCCCCGAATCAACCTCGTTGAAAAACCAAAATAGAAATCTACCATCTCTCAAGTTCGAGATTGATATGCCCCTCATTGGCTAGAGTAGATCTCATCGATGGAAAATTAATAATGCTGGTTGTAAGAAAAATCCCAACAAAGCAAAAGTCATAGTTAACCTGCTGTTCCGATTCTGGTAGATCAATGTCTCACCAGATCCGATTGTGAGACCCGCCATTTCATTCTCCATATTAGCCATGATAAGAGAAAAAGGTGGAAGATTATGAGCGTGTCAGAAGGTAGAAAAGCGAAAGAAAAGAAGAAAACGTGCAATGAAGCAGAGATCTATACATGTCTTTAAATGGGCATATAGTATACAAAAAACATAAGGAACGAATTGTAGAAATGGTAGCTGAAGAAGAAAAATACCTAAGTATACAGAACCATTGAAGTTTTTATTAAATAAACTTATATCACAAATAAGTAAGGGGCGAACAAAATTTGAGTCGATTCGATTCAACATGGAAAAGTTAGACTTGGTTTGACTCAAATCGTAATTTCAAAATTTTGACTCGCCTTGAAAAAAATTAAATAAAGTTTGAGTTATAAAATGAGAATCGAATAACTTGAAATTCTTAGTAATTAGTGTATCGGTTTTAAATTTTAAGTCGAGTCTCTTAACTTTACCTGATATACGTAAATCACATTTGAAAAAAAAATATGAAGAAATATAAATGTATACCTCAAACAATTCGACTCAAAAAAAGTTTCAAATATAGGTTGAGTTATAAAATAGGACTTGTCAATTAGGCTAACTAGAACTTTTTTGACTCGACTCGACTCGGTCGAATACTCAGTTCTACAAATAAGTACCTTAAGTATCTTTTTGTCAAAGTAAATACCTAAAGTTATTATATTTTTCATCTAAGTACTTAAAGTATTTTTTTGGTCAAAATAGGTACCTAAAGTATACAATCTTTTGTATCTAGTTCCTAAAAGTTGACAAGTAGCATTGATTAAAAAATATTTTAGGTACCTAGGTGAAAAATATGGTATACTTTAGGTACCTAATTTGACTAAAAAATATGTTAGGTACCTAGATGAAAAAGTTGTATTCTTTAGTTACTTTGACAAAAAAAATACTTTAAGTACTTAAATGAAAATTTTGGTATAATTAAATTACATTAGCACCAAATACCCAAAAACACGAAGTATCAATAACTCAATGTTTGGTGTAGGGATGTTCAAACGGTCGGTTAAACTAAATTAACTGATTAAATCGAAATTAAGTGTTTGGTCGGTTAAAGGTTAAAAAAAATTCAAAGTTCGGTTATCGGCCATTTCGGTTCAAAATCAATTAATTAACTGAATTACCTAAAATTTTAATAAATATTTAATTTGAAACCTAAATCTCAATAATGACTCATAATATTTAAAACCAAATAAATATATTTTAATCTAAATTTTACGTCCAACCCAAAAGGGAGAAAAATAAGTCTAAAAATAAAAATATATTTTTAATTTATTACTACTTAAATTGTTATTTTGAATAAAAACTAAAGAAATATTAAAAGAGATCCAATAATTGGATGAGAGAATGATTTTCATGTTGTCTCATTTTGTATGAGTTCGAATTCTTACATTTATATGGAAAATGTAATTATCTCTCTATTTAATAAAAAACTTATTAAAAAAATTCTGGTTAATTCGAAAACCTATTGATTTAACCGAACTTAGTTTCGTTAATGATTTTTGAAAAAAATAATTTAATTAATGGTTAAGAATTTTAAAATTTTGATTAATTGAATTTTTGGTAGTTAAACGATTCGACCATTTGAACGCCCCTAGTTTGGTGGGTGTGGTATTTGGTCTGAAACTTAACTACCAAAGCAGGTGTAAGATGAATGGAGGTAGGTGGTTTGAATGGTGGGCTTGAGGGTCTATGGTTTTGGTCCCTGCAATCCCATGAAGGGGTAGTTTGTATGTTCTTTATTACTAAATGGCTCAACATTTCGAGATGTATCTAACGGTCCTATATAATATATAATCTAACAGTTCTTTATTACTTGAAAAATTTACCTACTTTTTGGAGTGTTCGATGAAGGTAAATAAATTATTAGATTAATAGTAGGAAATGTGAAATTATCATAGCAAAAAATAAGAAAACAATCTTAGCCATTTTTATCCAATAGTTTGATAAAAAAACATAAAAGTAATTGAGTCTCACATAGTGTAAGTGAATCTTAACCCATATAATATATATACCCTATTTTAATGTAAACATTTCGTGTTTGTGATGTGCTTTTTTTTATAACCTCTAATAGTCAATTTATTAGTCAACTAATCTCAATCGGGTATTGGAGATGTTCATTATGGAGATAGTATCTCAACTTAATTTGCTTCATTCACAACATCAAAATTCGACCTTATGATTTTGTTTAAAAGATTTAACACTTTATCCTACTAAATCAAGTAATAATTAATTAAAATGTACTTTAAATACAAAAATGACAATAATCATTAAATTAAGGTTAATATATTTAAAAACCCTTAAAGTGTCATACTTTATTTAAATAAGCCCTTATACTTTATTTGTAGTTGAATAAAGTCCTATTGTTTGACTTGTACTCATACAAGCTTAAACTTGTTTTCTTTAATTATACTTTTACCACATGGGAGAATGGGTGTCAATTCGCACCCCCAAAAAAATGTATAAATTTTAAATATTAAAAAAAAAATTTACACTCCTTTATAAAAATATATTAACACTATTTTAATAATAATTGACATCGTTATATTTTTATGAACTATAAAGATTGAATCTTAATCTCTAACAAAATGCATATAGTTAAAAGTCTCTGAATCTATCAAATTAAAAGGAAAAGAAAGAAAAAAATTTAGATAATAAAATTTATTTTCACAATAATAAATAAACCTTAACATTTAAAAAATAACAATTGAGGAAAAAAAAGAAAGAAAACTTCCCGCGTAAAGTAAGAAAATAAACCGTGAAAAGACCCAAGAAATATTGTGTCTTGTTATAAGAACAAGGGTAGTTGCTTGCGGTTGTCTGTCATTAAGCTGTTCCTTCCAAGTTCCAAACATGAGGGAATCACTTCCCAAAACGACAACAACATCAACGATTGTTTCTATATTTGTTTTGTTCTTTTCTACATTATGCTAAAACAACTCACACTTTCATCAACCAACATTTGGTGCAGTGGGATTAAGTACCCTTGAACAAGTTTAAAGATTTGAATCTTGATATCGTTAATAGAAAAAATTGAATTGAGATGATCGTCTTATAACAGACTTCTACAATATTCGATCTAAATTGATCATCCAATAAATCAGATATCGAATATTAAAAAAACAACTAGCACCTTTTCTCTTTCCACAGCTATGCAACTTTCTTCATTGCCTCGGTTTCTTCGCTGTTGGCCTATATATAATCCCAAGCTCAGTTGTTTGGTGCACCCAACAATTAGCATTTTCATTTCTGGGTTACTTGCTGTCTTTAAGGTTTGGTTTCTTGTCTTGTTTCTTTGAATCCGTGTTATTTATCATTTGATTTATAATATTAAATTTGAGTTTTTGATCCTTGGATCTGTCTGATTATTTTCCAATGCTTGGGGTTCCTCAGATTCTTCTTGTCTGTCTTTTGATGTTTAAATGCTTGGGGTTCTTAATCCGGATTAACTGTGATTTAGAACAAGTTAAAAACATTTAATGCCATAATCATAGTTGACAGTTATTTCTGTAGCATTCCTTTTCTCTTTGTGCTTTATTCTGTTTAGATGTAGAAAGTGTTCTTAGATTAATAGTTGTACATTTTCAGAAGGCTTATATATCATATTAGTACCTAAAGTATACTAACTTTTTCATTTTGGTACCTAAAGTATTTTTTGGTCAAAATAAATACCTAAAGTATACTTTTTAGTTAAATTAGGTATCTAAAGTATACTTTTTGGTCAAAATAGGTACCTAAAGTATTTTTTCGTCAGAGTAAGTACCTAAAGTATATTTTTTGGTCAAAATAAGTACCTAAAGTATATTTTTTTCGTTAAAATAGGCACATAATGTATTTTTTAATTAAGGTAATTATTCTATACACAAGCGCTTGTGTAAACTTTTTTACACAAGTGCCTTAGTTTTAGGGGTTAGCGATTGCGTTTAGGGGTTTAAGTGTTGTAGTTTTGAATTTAGGAGTTATTGATAGAATTTTGGGTTTAAGGTTAAAATTTAGGGTTTATAGATTAAAACCTAAATCACTACCCATATTACCCTAAACCCTAGACTCTAACCCTAAACCCTAAATTCTAACCCTAAATCCTAAATTCTAAACCCCTACACTAAAACCCCTAAACTCTAAACATTAAACCCTATAATTGAGGCGCTTGTGGAAATACCGCCAGTGTATAAGATAATAATCCTTTTAATTAATGTCACATGACAATTTTTAGTAACCTATATAAAAAAATATCTATACTTTAAGTACCTATTTTGACCAAAAAATATACTTTAAATACTTACTTTGACGAAAAAATACTTTAGGTACCTATTTTGACCAAAAAGTATACTTTAGGTACCTAGTTTAACCAAAAAGTATACTTTAGGTACTTATTTTGACCAAAAAATACTTTGAGTACCAAAATGAAAAAGTTGGTATACTTTAGGTACTAATATGATATATAAGCCTTTTCAGAATGGCCAATGCTATGTTGCACCAAACAGTTGGAACTTTTCAGCTGCTCGGCAATTCCGGGACTCGTTGCGAAATCCGGAATAACTCGGTAAAGTTGATTCCCAGAGGTTTTGAGGTTGAAGTCGGGCTCTCAAAGAGAAAGATTTATAGTTCTCGAGAGTGGAAACTCGGTGTAATTCGAGCTTCAGCTTCACAAACCTCTGTTGTTGATCCTGTTTTAGCCCCCTCGAATAATGGCACACGTGAATCTCCCACTAAATCGAGTAAGCTGCACCATTTTCCCCCTTGGTTATAAACTCGATCGAATCGTTGTTTTAAGTAGCACAAATCATAATTTCTCAAAAAAAAAAAAAACACATTGATTCCAACTGATGCAAGTGATTTGGTTTCTCCTCGTAACGCGGGGAACAAAACCGGTTCGCCTTGTGAAATACTCTGATTCTTTTTCCTGATATTCATCGCAGATGAAGCAGCTTTGATACTGATCCGTCACGGTGAATCTTTGTGGAACGAGAAGAACCTTTTTACAGGTTGTGTCGATGTGCCATTAACCAAGAAGGGGGTGGAAGAGGCAATTGAAGCTGGAAGGAGAATCAGCAACATACCAGTCGACATGATATATACATCGGCACTAATCCGTGCACAGATGACTGCCATGTTAGCCATGACTCAGCATCGCCGCAAGAAGGTAAATCACCGGTAGTTTTAATCATTCTTTAGTTTTTTAGACTAAAACATTCACTTGTTGGCAGGTGCCAATTATCATGCATAATGAGAGTGAGCAGGCAAAGGCATGGAGTCAAATATACAGTGAAGAAACCATAAAGCAATCTATTCCCGTTATAGCTGCTTGGCAATTGAATGAAAGAATGCAAGTCTATTTTCCTTTTTCTTTTCGGTTTTTCTCAATCCTCATTCCTGTATGATTCATGAACTATGCAGGTACGGAGAATTACAAGGCCTCAATAAACAGGAAACCGCGGAGAGATTTGGGAAGGAAAAGGTTCACGAGTGGCGCAGAAGTTATGATATACCTCCATCCAATGGCGAGAGTTTGGAGATGTGCGCTCAAAGAGCTGTTGCATATTTCAGAGATAATGTAACTTCTTTCCGATACATGATCATTTATCGGATTCGTTTGGAATCTAACAATGAAATAATCCTCTGCTTGCAGATTGAACCCCAACTTCAATCCGGAAAGAGTGTCATGATTGCTGCCCATGGGAATTCATTAAGGTCCATCATCATGTATCTTGACAAATTAACCTCCCAGGAGGTATGAACCCTTTTCTTTGTTTCGTATCTTACCTGCATTTCACTACAGGGATAATATTTCGATCCGCGTTGTTTATGAGACAGGTTATCAGTTTAGAACTATCAACGGGGATACCTATGCTTTACATTTTTAAAGAGGACAATTTCATTAGGAGGGGAAGTCCTGTAGCGCCAACAGAGACTGGAGTCTATGCTTATACTAGGGTATGTAACTTACTATCTGTATAAAAACCGTTACTGCTTTGAACTAATGCTGATGGTCTGTCCATGGAATTTCTTCTTGCAGGGGTTGGCTCGATACAGGCAGAAATTAGATGAGATGTTGCATTGAAATATCCTATTAACACGAGTTTACCTGCATCTATGCCTATTGGTTATAAAATGGTCAGAAGGTTTATCTTGTTGCGGTATGGGTGCTTTCTAAGTCTAAGCTTGATTGTATTAGTATCGTATTTTATTTATAAATACAGTTAGGTGTCGGAACATTCAAACCCTGTAACAGATATAGAGAAATAACAACTGTATACCTCCTTTTTTACTTTTATACTGTGCTTCAAATGATTCCAGCCATTTGATTTCACAAAGTATGGACTCAAAAGTAACGCCATTTTCTGTTTTATTTTCTTGGGGAATTGTTTCTGCAAAGTCCCCTTGTGCACCATAGGACTGCAACTTGCAAACCCGGAAAGGCTGAGACCCTGTACTCTAGCAAGACATGCACAGCCAATTGTACAAAACAATAATTAATGTCAGCAGCTAGGGTTGAAAGTTTGAAACCAAACACACATGGGGTCCAAATCATTCATTTCAGTTGATGACGAATTTAACTCATGGATACCCTAAGCCAACCATAGAGAAATGCTTCATCCCTGAAAAGCCAGTGCCTAGAGCCAAGATATATGATTGGTAAGTAGCTCAGAGTTCTACTCGCTTCCCTTCTCTATTCAGTAGCAGCCACCAAGTTCTAAATCGTGTAGGCAAGAAGGACAAGGCATGTGCCTAAATGATATAATAAGAGAAGACAGATAGTGACCAAAAAACCAAAGGAACCCAGTTTTGAGCTTTTCTATGTTTACTTCAAACTTCTAAAATGATGATAAACTGAAGCATGTGAATACTTGGTATACAAAAAGCTAGCCTTTTACCCGCCAGGACCAACTAGTTGGTTAATCGAAAGCATTAGAGTTGAATGTATATAGTTTTCTCTCTCTCTGTAAAAGAAAGTAAAAATGATCACACATTCAGACAAAGACGGACATGAGAAAGAAAAGCAGAGCAGATCAGTTTTTCCAGTGCGGATAAAAGAAATCTATGATTCCACAGCTGAATATGTACAAAGCCGGTTAACGCCACAAATTATAAGGAAATACTCCCCTTTCCTATGGTTTGAGATTTCCTTGTCTATTACAGAATTTAGGAAGGAAATTCATATTTCTACCCTTAACCATCGCCCTACTTTGTCAATAACATCCAAACAAACAAACAAACAAAGACATCAAAAACAAAAACCAAAGAAAGAAACACTATTCAGCTAACCAACCCGTACCTTGCAGACGTAAGAGTAGCAAGTCACCTTTGTGCCTCTTGCATGTTCAAAGTATGTACATGGCACCTTTCAACTCTGTTGATTCTTGATAGAATCCTGCGGTGCCCTTCTCCCCGTGATTTCAAGTTTGTATATTTAATGAATGTAGTCTTTCAAATGTGACCAACTTTTCATCAACACACTCCCGAATCAAGGTGTCAGTATTGTAGAGAGAGATACAAAGTCAAACCGAGCACAGAACTGGGATATCAATAGAAAATTGGTTGCACAACACAGCCCAGGAGCCTTCGGTTCCTGGATCAGAGCATATGACCTCCATAGTGTTCATAAATGAAATTTTAGATTAAAAGTGGTTTTCCCAAAGATATAGCTTTGTGATTTATTTCTTATTACCTTTGAAGCATGTAAGCTGGTGGGTGAGTTTAGGGCAGGGTATTATTTCATACATCCTATCCCAAAATCATCCACCTCCTCGCAAGAAATAATAGGAATCAATTTCACACACAGATCTTTAACAGGTAACCAAGCCTTGAGCAAAAGTTCGTTGGTGCCCCTTGCAAATAATCTCATCTTGCTCATCATAGGGCAGTTCTCTAACACAAGTCCGGCACCAACTTGTCACAAAATCAGTACAAATAATTCAAGAGCCAATGCAATCAATCCATCAATCCTTGTGAAGCCAAGAGCTCTTCAAACACTTCAATCACAAGGCTTAGAGAAATAAAGTTATGCTCCAAGGCTCTTCCCCATGCAGAAGTAAAAACTCAACAGCTAGGAGTGTCTTTTCCCCACAGCACCAGCAGAATTTTGCTTCTTCAGCATACCATATTGCCAGGGATTCCTAGATTTATCATCTGACTGATCAAAATTGTCCAAGGAAGTCTCCATTGGTGTTCTCAATGGCCGATAATTCCCATTCCTAGAAATTATTGATGTGCCTGACTTGTCTTCATCTTCTGATGCTGTTCCGGACCTGGAATCCATGTACATATCTAACGATCTGTGTCTTGGTCCAGCAGACCTGAAACCCCTTGTACTAGAAGCCTTACCCTGTGAAGGGTAACCAAATCCCCTTGGCCCGGAAAAATCTTTGGAGAGTAAGTCTTTCGGGAACTCCTTGGGCAGAGAATCCATGTCCATAAAACAATTCCTAGTCTTGGCATCAGCAATTAAGGCTGCCCAGTCATCAGATTGCACCAGAGCACTTGCATTTCCCATAATCTGTTCAAACATCAATGTCAATTACAGAAAATAAGTAACATCAAGCAGTCAGAGGATGATCTAAACTAGAATTTAATAGATGGACGAGCAGAAGACTCATACCCACAAAGCCCTTCTGGCACGAGTAAGGGCAACATTCATTCGACGAATATCAGCAACAAAACCCACACCATGACCTGAGGCCCGGACACAAGACATAATAATGACATCACGCTCCTGGCCTTGGAAAGCATCTACGGTATTAATATATAGGTCCTTCCCTTCCTCTGATTTTAGCACACTGTCAAACTCGCGTTGTATACATTTAAGTTGCAGTTTGTATGGTGTGATAATACCCACTGTGATTTTTGGCAAACCCAAAGATTTTAAAGTTTTATGTAGATGCTCATACAAGCGCAAACAAAACACAGCTTCATGGACATTCTGGTATGAAACAGATCCACCTCTATGGGACTCCCGGCCATGGGTAATATCATAGAACAAATAAGGTTTAAGCAAAGGGTCCTTGTAGTAAGCCTCATCGGGCAAGTTGGCAACACTTTCACTATCAGTAAGACGTCCTTGGTAAAAGTACCTAGAAGGAAAATCCCTAATTTGGGGATGCATCCTATATTGCACAGATAACAACATTGTTGGGCATCCTGCTTGCTGGAACCTTTCAAAAAGGCTTCTACTGTATAAAAGGGTACCAGCAGCCTTGCTAATGACTGTTGCAGGAAGCTGCTGGGGATCCCCTACAAGTACACACCTTGCTGCACCAAGAGAAAGGGGAGGAAGAACTCCAACTTCACTGGCTTGAGCAGCCTCATCAATAACAACCATATCAAAACCATGGGTAAGGCGAGAGAACAACTTACGACCGCTGCTGGAGACCGTAGTGAAAACAATCTCTGCCTCATTGGCAAAACTCGCCTCAAGGTTAGCCCGGGCTTCTTCTAAGTTGAAGTTACTGCCGGAACGGAACCTGGGTTCTAAAATAAGAAGCCGAGACATCTCAACTAGAACCTTATCTCTGTTTTCAACAATTGCAGCCAGGTTCTGCAACAATACATCTCGGTTCTGGTCTCGAGCAACAAGAATATCAGGGTCAACACCAACAGATCCTTGGGACCGAACAGCAATAGCTGCAGCAGTAAGTTCCCTTTGCAGAGTAGCTATCTGCTGAGATAACATAGCTTCACGAGCCCTTAAAGTGTTCATATGTCCAAAGATTTCATCACGATTCTTGAGTAAAAGCTGCTCGGTTCTCCGCTCAACAGAAACTGCCTGCGCAGCCTTTGTTTGAGAGTCTACCCCAACTCGGGCCACATCAGGACGGTAGATTTTCATCTCACCATCAACGAATCCTCGATCAAGAACACGTGAAAGAAGTTCATCAGTTGCAGCATTAGAAGGAGCACAAACTAACATTCTGGGCTTTTGGCAGAGTTTTGGAAGGGTGCGGAAAAGATTCTGGTCCATATTCTGAAGGACTTCATCAATTGATCCCATTGGAACATTGTCAAGACTGTTCTCATTAGTTTGCTTATAGCTTTCGGGTGCTAGTTTCTTAAGCAAAGAGGTATAGTAGTGTTGATATTGAACCAGATGGATGACATTTAGCATCCCCCAGACTGTATGCGTCTTACCTGTTCCAGGAGGCCCTTGAACAAGAGTAAAAGGCCATGGCTCTTGTCTCTTTGTCACCCCACTACTTGTTCCAGCAGCTGTATGTGTTGCTGCCCACTGGATTGCTGCAAGCTGAGGCCCATTAAAGGTCCTATGCAAATAATCAACAAAATTAGGTGTGAAGCATTCAGGCATAGCAGGAGTTTGCTGCTCATATTTTGGAAAGTGATCAGGACTCGGTTTAAGGATTGCAGTTTGCATCTGTGACACAAGAGAAATTTTATTAACCACAAAGATGCATCTAGAGTTGGAAGTCTTTGAAAAATAATCAATAAGTACCTGCAAATTAAGACGACAGAATGCATGCAATGCCACATACTCCCGCTGGGTAGTTGCAAGAGATCCCAGAACAGTTAGATTCCAAATGGCCTTAGGCTGAAGTTTAAGCAGAATGTGATCATCATCAACCTTGCTGTAAAAATTAATATGTTATTTTTCCATTGAAAAATGGTGCTAAATAAGCTTTTTCCAATAGTCTATGGTAGCGCAAAAACAACGAATATCAATAAATGATACTTTACGAATTACCAGTTTGAATCATATGAATCCCCAACATAGAAGTGAAGAATTGCACCAAGAGGATCACGAGTATCAATAGGTATGTGCCGCCTAACAGTACCAACCACACGTCCAGTAACCTCAGCCTCCTCATCTTCTTCAATTGAAGAAGTGTTGTTCCGCTTACTCCTAACTATTTGATACAAAGTAAAGAAACCAAAGGTATTACATATTCATGAATTTGTAATTATTACTAAATAAATCTAAAAACAGGGTCAATCAATATCATACCTGACCCCAGCCTTGGGGCCCACAAAACTGCAACATCGCCCTCCTTGAATGCCCACTTGCACTCATTAGTAGGAAGCACTATCACATCATACCATCCTAAAACCAAAAAGATTTTTCCCCAATTAATAAAAACTACTATAAACATTTCCCAACAACTGGCTTGTTTCTACACTAGACCCAAAAAGCTATTCAGAATCAAATATCAAAACTAATAATTGTCGAACTTAGTAAACCCCAAGACAAATACTAACTACTTGAGCTAAGACAAAGAAAGAAACTGAGAGGAGTAAATAAGAACTTCTACCTCTTTCTCGCCTTTCAATGCTTTTGATACGGACCATTATATGTGTATCTCTTGAAGGTGATTCAGTTAACTCTTCCCATGTGCTGTACAGTTGTGCACGGCATTCCTCAAAAAGCAATGGCTCAAATACTCTGACATACTCTTCTACAGATTCAAATCGACCAGGAACGCACTGCAGTTCAGTATCCTCTGATGCAGGCAGTGATAAATTTAATGGTCAAGTGTAAGGGATAAAAGAAGTACAGAGAAAAGAATAAATAACAGAAGGCGGGGATGAAAGATAGAGACCAATGGAAATCTACCTAACACGTGAAACAAACCATGCTATTATAGTATTCATAATGCAGAACCTAAAAATGATAGAATGCAATCTAGTAGCAGCCAACCAAAAAAGAAGAAAGCTGGAAGTTCCCTCAATTGATCAAATATGCTTTCTTTTAGAGTA
This sequence comes from Hibiscus trionum, assembly GCA_030270665.1. Taxonomy (NCBI): domain Eukaryota; kingdom Viridiplantae; phylum Streptophyta; class Magnoliopsida; order Malvales; family Malvaceae; genus Hibiscus; species Hibiscus trionum. The sequence goes on from BSYR01000003.1 coordinate 68,106,444, forward strand.
TAGCATATTAATGGCCTAAAAGATCATACAAACTAGTAAGGCTCAATTTAAAGATACTTAATGTCTAGCTCAACAAAAAGTAGAAAATAAAAAATATACAGCCTGAGAAATCTCCTACAAAGTGCATGTGCCAGCAATAAAAAAACTACAATTTATGTTTATCCAATAACAATAAGTTATACTAAATACAAAATTCTACAAGGCGCAATAATTGAGTGGTAAGCTAGGAAGCTTTCCAGATATGACACATGAATAATCCCTCTGCAATACAAATTATCTCAGAAAAGACCAGGACATGAGAACTATTGCTAATAGAAATTGGAAATCAGTAGCAACAGTACAATGAAAACCAGCTTTCAGAATAAAAAAATACATCTCGTCACCTTCCATGTCCTCTGAGCGTTACCAATCTCATAGAGTGATAATTGAAGGGACATGGATAACTGGAATGAGAAAAATAATAAAAACTGTAAAAGCAAGCAACAGGAAAAAAACAAATATGAATATCTGGAATCAAGAAGTTTAAAAGTAGTAACGGCTATCTGTAAACATATATATGTTGTTACCTGGGTGATGCCAAAACTTTTCATTGGTCACCTCTCGTATAAGACGTTCCACAGATGTGTCTTGATACAAGGTACTAGTAGAGGTTGTTTTTTTAGGAGGAAAATGTTTCTTGTTTACCATCTTAGTATCCATGGTGCTTTGGCTTATTGAAGTTGGCTTCCTATTAGAAAACTGTGGATTCTTAAGCTGCCTTGAATCTAAGGGTTGCTTCCATGAACTCTGCCTCGGAATTGGTGGTAGATGAGCCTCTGGAAGATCAATGTCACTAATTAACCTCTTAGGCCTGGCAAGTAGTCCTGAATTTGTATTACCATTACATCCGGATTTTAGATTACATGACTCAACTGCAGGACTGCTTCCTTCATGGCATGGTAAATCAACTTGATTCTGATCCTCATTTATTGGCTGACCCTGCTTTTCTCCAACATTTTCACTAAGTTGAGGAGCAGTACGGACTTCTTTCACAGTTCGAGTAATAACTGGGACTGAAAAGTTCTGCTTTCTTGTAATAGAAGTTTTTATAGGACCAGCTTGTTTAACATCCTCCAAATTTAGAAACATGGTCTTCCTATTTCGTTTCTTTCCCAGCATTGCTTCTTTCTGCTCATCTATCTTCCTCTTTCCTGGATTATTCGCACACTTAAGAGCATAACTAGCTTCAATACCTTTAACTTCTTTTTGTCTAGGCACCAAACCAGGTTCTTCCAGACGATCAACAGATATATCTCCTTTAGCATTGCCTTCTGAATTTTGGCTATTGTTGCCTTTCTGATCACTCAGGTTTTGTTCGAGTCTTAAAGGAGTATGACTCTTTTCAGTAGCACTAACAGTGTTAACAGTCACACGTGAAGCATTGCCTTCTGAAATTTGGCTATTGTTGCCTTTCTGATCACTCAGATTTTTTTCCAGTCTTAATGGAGAATGACTCTTTTCAGTAGCACTAACAGTGTCAACAGTCACACCTGAAGCACTAGTTTCCATCACTTTCTGTACACATTGCTCTTGTGAAGCCTTAATTTCTTCATGCATATTACTATTTCCATGTGGATCAGCAGAACCCTCAGCATCAGACCATTCACCTTCTTCTCTTTCCACAGGTTGAGCATTAGCAGAACCTGAAACAGGGGAAGCTTCTATATAGGCTTTTTTCTCCTCACTGTTACTTGACTTTGAAGAAGTTGATGCCAAATTAAAATTCTGCTCTCCTCCCCTCTTGGGTTCAACACCTACGTCAGGGAAAGTAAAAGTTTTGGGTCGAATAAAAGGCTGAAAACCTGAACCAGATGGTGCATGTGAGAATGCATGGTTATTTACTATTTGTTGAGAACCTGGTGATGTGACAAACAAGTCAGGAGTGTGACAACTTGCAGAAGGAAGTGCCTTTTGTGGCTGTAAGCACACAGCATGATCACACTCCTCATCATCTTCAGCTGGGGGTTCATTAAGATCAAATAATAGTCTTCCTCGGGAACCCATTTCATATATAAATGCATACAAGCAATAGGACTATTTTGACAATACCGAACTGGCTTTACTTGCGATTTTGTTTCAGCAAAAGCAGCACATGACATGCCTCTCTACATATAATAAAAATTCATCAGCATAACTAATAAAGATAATTCAAAAGCAAGGCAGCAAAACCAAGCAAAATCAACATAGTTACCAAGTAAGAAGCATAAGTTACCAGGTAAGAAACAAGAGATTTGATTAAGACACAAGGCAACATAGTTGCTAAATATTTCAACCGAAATGTATGCCACTCTTCTATCATAAAAGGAAAACCAAATGATAACCAGCTTAACCAACAAATGGACATCCGCGTGAATCAACATAACTTTTATTCACTAATAAACAGTTAAAAGAAAAACAGCAAAATATAAGATTACCCAAAAAATATGGAACAAAATCATTCAAACCAATGCCCAGGCAAAAATAAAAAACATAAATAATCACAATAAAGCAACAAGATAAATTCCAAAAGTGCATTGAAACCCGAGCAATATCAATCAACACCATATAGTACTCAAGGTATGCAAATAATTTAACTTAATTGAATGTAACGTGAACATTGCTAAAAGAACCTGAAGAACTTCACCACCCCCAATCGTAACTCACTAAAAACTTAAAAAGGAACTTCAATCAGAACATGATTAAAATCATAAGATCCCAAAATTAGGATAACAAAAGCATAATTTCAATAAGCAGATAATAGTTTCACCTAACCAACCCTCAAATCACAGCCAGATCAAAACTCCCTAATCCAATGAGAAACCTAGGGTTTTAAACAAGTATAAAATCAAAACAATTAAGCTTCATCTTCGTTCCTTTCAAATCCGCAAATCCTAAAAAAACCTTCCGCAGATCGAAACAAGAAACTTAATAACTAGTTAAATCATGTCAAAGAAATGATATCCAAAGAACGCATTAATCCAAAGGTCAAAGTCTTTGATCTTCGATTCAAGAACGTCTAATTTCATTCCTCAATCATAATTCCAAATTGGAAACATATAAATCCCTGAAAGGAACAAAAATAAATAGAAAGAAACAGTAGAAAGAAATAATTTTCTTCTCATAAATTTGTATTTGAATACTTCTTTTTACCTCCTGAGAGCTGCAGAGAAAGTATCGAACCGAAGAAAGATTCAGAGAGAAAGAATAAGGGAGATGTTCATTTCCCTGTTGGAAATACAATGCAAAATGCGTAGGGAGAAAACGGGTTTATATAGGAAATAACGAGCCCTTCTGACCGGCCGGTTTTTTCTCCGTTCACCATTCAATGATGGGTAAACTATACAAATGATCACTAATGTTTGAGTAAATTGTTTTTTACCACTGAAGTTTGAAAAGTTATATTGTAGTCATTAACGTATTCAATTTGTAGCAGGAGTCACTCGATCATTAATGTCCCTTAAAAATTGATGACATGGAACCTTAATGAAAATTTTAATATTTATCTTGACCTTTAAACTATTATTAATATATTAATTTGGTACTCTAAATCTTTAAAACTCAAAAAAAAATTATTTCACCAATACCATCTGTCATTTGATTTTCCCCACAAATATATATATAGAGAGAAAGAGGGAGGAGCTCTTCCCATCTAGTGGAAAATTTATTAGATAGACCCGGCTCACCACGTCATATGTGGTCTCAATCAATAAGGTCTATCCATATCATTTTTTTCAAGTGAATTCCCACCTCTTTCCTACATGTCAATAGGAAGTGGGTAGTTATTTGAAAGTTAAAATGATATGGATGGACCTTATTGGCTGGGACCACGGATGACGTGGTGAGTCAGGTCCATCTAATAACTTTTTCATCTAATGCGCTTTAAAAGTGTTGTTGACTGGACGCAACTTCCATAATATTATGTTTTTGTTTTATACATATGAAAGGTTTTATTATATAAAAACTCTTTTTAAATAATTATTTACGAAAATGACCCCATCCAATGTTATTTGGAAAAATGACTCCAAATCGTCCACGTAAGGTGATCTCGCATTCTGGGAAACGCAACCCATGACCTCGCGTTCTACACGTAGCGAGGTCTGTCCGACGTGGGCCGCCTTTTCATATTCCGTAATTTAAAATTACTGGATAAGACCTCGCGTTTTCCACAATGTGAGATCCCCGAGATATTGAAAAGGCACATTAATTTATTGCGGTAATCACTGCAATGACCTCGCGTTTGGCACATAGCGAGGTCCGCGTTATCCAGGCTAAAATACAAGGGTGTGTAGGCATGTTCAAGGCATTTTATCGTGCCATTAGCCCGATAATTTTAGTAATTTTTAAGCTTAGAGACGTAGTATTGGAACTTATCTTTCATTTGAGACCGATATTGGCACGTACGAGACATTGCACACTATATAAAAAGCGCGTTGAAAATGGTTCGAACGCTAGTTTTTGTCGAATAATAGGAAGTTGAAATGGCTTGCTAGGCATGCTAGAGATGTTTTCTCGGGTTATTATTAGAATAATCTTCGTAATATTTTAGGTTAGAGGCCTAGTATTGGAACTTATCTTTCATTTGAGATTGATATTGGCGCATAACAGATATTGTAAACGGTATAAAAATGGCCTTGAAAATGATTTCAAAGCTTGATTTTGGGCATGAATAAAAAGGTAAAATGCCTTGAGAATCATGTTTGATGGGTTTATCTAGAAAGTTAATCGTCGCATTCGCGTATTCCTGACGTATGAATATGTAATATTTTTAAATAAATGTATGAATTTAAATGCAATAAACAAATAAAATAAACAACTTTTTTTTTGTAAAAAGAAGGAAAAAAGTTGGCATAATTATTTAAATGAACCCCAAATTAAGAATAAGTGTGGTTGCTATAGCCAAATGGCGCCATAGAACGTTCAAGTTGTTGGAGGCCCAAACCTTCTTCCGTAATGTAGACAGTCGAGGACTAGCTTTGCAGATATTGTAAGTACCTAATAATCATCTTCAATCGGGGCAAGGTCAGCGATGTTTTCACCGATCCAATTGTACCCCTAAACATGCTTTGACAATATGGACAGTCGAGGATTTTGAGGTCCCTCCAAAGGTTGCAATTGCAACTCACTTTCATCATCAGTTGCAATGGTAGAAGCTTTGACTCTAGTTACAAGCGGAGGTTTTCACCTAGCCTATACGATTAAGGCGTAAAAATAAGTTACTCGCAACCTCACCAACTACATTCAGAGGATATGATGGTAATCAACAACAGTTTAAAAAAAATAGGTTGATAGCAAGCAAAATCCGGTGACTGAGTTTGTCTATCCGGCCTAACTTCTATTTATATAGAAGTGCCTCACGTTTTGCAAAACGAAACTTCCATAGAGATTTGACGTGTCAGGACCAAAGAACGTGCAAGATTTGACGTGGCACTAGACCTCGCGTTCTACAAATAGCGAGATTCATTTAATTTAATTTGATATAATATAATTCTAAAAGTAAAATTCAGTGTAAAAAGGTTGTGAAGAATTGAAAATAATTTGGTATTGACACATAAGAATTAACCTTCGTAACCGTGACAAATAATCATGTTTAAAATGGTTCCAAAATATTGCAAACCTTAACGAAGAGATCTTATTACTTAAGATAACATTGGTACAATAAGAAAGTAAAATTAATTAATACGAGGGCCTGAGTGAATAGGACATTTGTTCTTCTGGTGTATGGGATTCCCATATCTACTACATAGTTGCGATTGTCTAGGTTTTTCTCGATGTTCCACCAAATCGTTGGGAAATGTCGGTACACTCCATGGCGCAGTGAAAAATTATACAGCGAGTTTTGCCAATGATCCATATACAAGGGACGAATTTAGGGTGAATAGGGATGAAATATTACCTTAATAAATCTGGTATCTTGATATCCTTAGGGAGTTAGGATAAACCAAATCGAATCCGAGTCGTCACAATTGCGTTCCGACCTCTACGCAGTCCACCCGAACGAAACGAACAATATTTTTTTTTCTCTAACTATTAGAGAGGTTTTCCAAAAAGCATACTTTGGCTGCTAGACCTTATGCCTTTATATAACATTAAAAGAAACCTAATTCTAATTAAATTCATATTCATTAAATATACAATATATTTAACCGAATATAATTAAATATGTAGAATCTGATTCTACTTTAATTCAAATTCATTAAATATACAATATATTTAATCGAATATAATTAAATATGTAGAACCTGATTCTACTTTAATTAGGTTTCTTTAGGGATATATATATATATATATATATATATATTAATAGTGTTTGATAATTACAATAATTATCTAGTATTAATATATATATATATATGTATATGGGATATGATCCGTTTACACAGTGTAAAACTCTTCAAGTTTTACACGTTTTTTGGACCGTTGGATGAGTGAAACGAATGGATGAGATTAACAGTAAATATGTGAAGATTATCACTTGGAAAAAAGAGTAAGGAGTTAATTTGAGACATCCATTCCCCTCATCTAACGATCCAGAAAACGTGTAAAACTTAAAGAGTTTTACATTGTGTAAGTTGATCCTAACTCTCTCTCTCTCTATATATACATATATATAAACGAGATTATCTATAATTACAATAATTATAATAATTTTGTTTTAATAATTATTACATGTACAACAAGTTTGTACACATGCTATCTAGTCTATATTTGTTCGTTTCAATCATAGGGTGTGACTCCTGTAGGTTTTATGTAACGTTAATAGTAACATCTAGAACAATTCTAATATTACAAGCAATGAGTGGCATCTAGCAATACATCATTGCTACCTAAGTTACATGAAGTCGTAGTTCGACTTTACCTTTTTCTGTGATTAACTTCTTTTATATATTACATCCTTTTGTCCTTATATCTAGATCGAACACAAGTCATGGATTAGTCACACTTGTATAGTCCATCTAATATTTTTTGATATCTTGAGTAGACTATGATAAACAAATAACTATAATATCTCATATCAATTTATTCGAGCATGGCCATGCATTTTCTAGTCTCACTCAATCAAGTGGCCTACGATATTACTCCTATTATGTAGAAGGGACAAATCCTATCTTGATCAACCATATTTCACTATATAGATTGTGACATATCCAATATCTGTCTTTATAGTGTAGTCTGTTACAACACACGTTTGACTGCATCAAAATACGTCACTATCGATATTGAAATAATGATGATCTCAAGTCTAAGGATCATACACTTAGTTATCACCATGAGCAATGTTGTGACTGTCACATAATAATCCAAGAAACATGCTCATAGCGGGTCAGTCCAGTATGTCGTTCTCTAACACATACTTATGTGTTGATTTTGACATCTCTATGTCAATAACAATATTTTGTCATCAATCAACTACATATTAGTCTTAATATATTATTGTTGTCTACGCCCACAATAATTCTCGACTAAGGACATTGAAGAATAACTATATTATTCTAAGGACTTTATTATAATTCAGTTTATTTATAGATGCACAGAATAAGACTGAAATAATAATAATGACTTTATTAATAAACAAGATAAAATAAGTATGTCTTTTACAACCATCTCATGATTGGTCTTTGGGCATACTCCAACACAAATCCTTAGCACAATAAATCTATGTTGATTGTGGGTGACCTTTTTTTTACGTCGTAGTCCAAAATCTGGCCATATTATAGGTTCACCATCAACTGCGGTCGGATCAACTTCATTCCCGATGGGAGGAAACTCGTATTCATAAACCTTGGATATGGTTTCAAGCAAGTATATTGGGTCAACCATTTGCATGTAGCTAATTCGTACAGACGAACAAGCAGCAATGAAGTGCGAACATGGGTACTGGAATGTTTGGAATATTCCGCACTTGTAGGTTCTATCTTGCATGTTAACCACGTATAAGTTGTGTTGTATGCCTTCCAATGGCCTCGAATATTCCGATACACGGAACGAATGCTATCGGGGGAGAAGAAGGTAGCACTCATCGCATTTGAATACCGCGCAAAGTTTTGAAATTTATCGCGAAGGTGTGGGTGGACTATGTGGCCACCTTCCATGCATATAGTATGTTGCTTGTTTTCCCAAGGTTGCAAATAAGGTAGCCAATCGATAATATGTCACCTTGACAACGGAGGTGATAGGAAAATGACGCACTCCCTTTAGTGACGAATTCACGGCCTCAGCCAAGTTCGTTTTCATGTGACCATATCGCTTACCACCATCATACGATCGAAGCCATTTTTCCCTTGGGATTGCAGCTAGGTAGTCTTAGCCAGCTTTGTTCCCGAGTATAAGTTTTTCAAACAGCTCGTCAACCTCTTGCACATAATACGAGTTGCCTATAAAAATATGGTGTAGTTAATGATGAATAAGAAATAGGAAGATATCTTAAACAGAAAGGAGTGGAGTAGGACATACCCATTTGAAGCACCATTTGACGTTCATCATCATTCTTGTACTTTTGTAAGTAGTTTGCAGCAACGTGGCATAAACAATACCGGTAATGAATATAGGGAGGTTGCCAAGATGGGCTCATATGCTCGATCGCCCATAGGAGCGTCCTGCCTCTGTCAGAAATAACACATAACCCACATTTTTCACGCATAACATGAGATAGGACATGCCTTCGTAAGTTCTTAAGGAAGAAAACCCAGGACTCGAGATCTTCCTTCTCGACAATTGCGAAGGCGATGAGAACGATTTTTCTGTTGTCGTCTTGTGCAACCGCTGGTAACAAAATTTCTGTGTATTTGTCGTACAACCAAGTGTTATCAATATGAACCATGGGCTTGCAATATTTGAATGCATTGGCGCACTGTGGAAATGTCCAAAATAGCAGGTGGAATTGACACACTCCTCCTACGACACGATCATTTTGGTACGTTGGTACAGTTTCAAGCTTCACAATCGTTCCTGGTATGTGTTTATGCATTAGGTTTAGCCACGGCCGCAAATCTTTGTACGATTCCTCCCACTGGCCATACAATTTTTGTATGACCCGCTACCTTGCGTACCATGCTTTTTGGTACTCAACTATGTAGCCGTACTGAGATTTGGCTGCAGCAATACACGGGGCAACCGTTACACGCGTATTTTCCTTCACCAGTGGAATGAAGGTTTCGCAGAGCACGTGCATATCCAAGTTAGGATGATCCTGACTTAGTCTGCTGATGCTGCACATATGAGGCCCTTCAAGTTTTGTGATCTGCCATAGTCGGTTCAGCTTCTTCAAGCACAATACACGAACCCTCCATATACACCTCTGGCTTTTGTGGGCACATTCTGCAATGTAGTAATTCGGTTGAGTCTTCTTCATAGTCATCGTAACTGAGTTGTGTATGTTGTAGTTCTTGATTGCAGCTATGGTGAGTTCTTTCCTCAAGAAGGTCATCCCAATACTGAGTTCACCATCAGCACGCCAGTTGTACTGTTCAAGTTCTAGGAATTGCGAGAATTCTGGAACGTTGAAGGCTTCGTTATCAATCGTTTTGAAGTGTGATGGTGGTTGGTAAACTAAAACTAAGACAACACGATCTAAAACGTTGGTAGGTCGGGCATGTTCGTCGCTGCCTTCGACTACATCCTCTAATCCATTGTATTCCTCTACTAAGTTCACCATCGGGCCCTGACTCTCTTATCGGTTATTCATCACAAATTTCTAAACCCTCAAATCAGAATAGGTCTGGCCCATCGAATGCTATGGCAACAGATTTAGCAGTTGCTCGTTGATTGCGAGAATGCTCACGAGACCGCTCACGAAACGTGTTACCAAGATCAAGATCAAGGTTGACAAAACCGGAACAAGAATGTCTCCCCATAGGTTGTTGAACATACTCCTCAGTAGGGATATATGTTGGATATCATCCAAATGTGAAATCGTCGAATGGATTAAATGCTTCATGGTCTTGCGCCATCATGTAGTTTTGCGATGATGACGTGCCGGCACCCATACTATACAAATTGTATGTTGAATGTCTGGGCATAGAAGATGACAATGCACCGAAGTCAACATTCAGTGGCAGGTTCAAGTCGAAGTCAAAACTGGCTACGCAAGAATGTCTTGGCATAGAAGACGATGATCCACCAAAGTCATTGCATGGACTGTGTGTGGTTAATAAATTGAAATCATTGCGCAAATTGGTTGTCGGGCTCTGAACGTTGGCGTTAGGATCAAAGTCATAATTCGCCTACCGCCAATTTGGGAGTACGATAACATAATTGTCATCAGAAAATATTGCATATAGCTCTATGGGGTCCTCTGAGTGAATACTACAAGTGGGCATCTAGCATCAACTCCACATCACCGTTGTCCACGACAATGAATGTTGAGTACGTTACTGGTTCATATGAAGTAGGTAATCAATACTTCAACGGCTCCAGACTTTTTCCATGAGCATGTGGATCATTGTTCTTCACTTCTTTAATCAACTTATTATACATTAATTTTCTCGACAATATTAGGGTTATAGTATTTGAGGAGCGAAAGACGCCGCAGATAGATGCATCAGCCATAATCTTGTCGTCATAGTATACCAAGGTAGTAACACTTCCTCGTCTCGACATATTTTGTGAATATCTACGATCATCCAAAAAGAAGAACATACATTAACGACCTTGTTCTTCAGTCAAAGTATGTAAGAATCGAGAAGTCTCGCATAAGCGTACAATTGACACACTTATTTGAAAACATCATCACGCATATTAAGTTGTTGTGCCTCACTTCTCCTCGCCTTGTCTTCTATGAACCGTTGCAATTCACACCAAGTGTTTGGTGTTAAACATAACATGTGCTTCTGTCTAATATAAGGGCACCAAGAATCGAGAGTTGTTTCCTCGCAAAACCTGGGGGAACCTTCAATTTTTTCAATCCTGTCAGACACGTCCTGCAAAACGTGAGGTCTATAGAGATTCATGAAATGGCAGGAACCTCGCGCCCTGTAGAACGTGAGGACTACAAAGATTCCTGACATGGCAGGAACCTCGCGTCCTGCAGAACGCGAGGTCCACAGAGATTCCTGACATGTTAAGAACCTCTCTATCTATAGAAAGCGAGTTCCAATTTTCAAAACGCCTATAAAAGTTTCCATTCGTGTTAGCTATAGAGAAATGATTTGATATGTAGGCATTCCTATACAGCCGAAAGTGTCCAGAAGATGACAAGATTTTCTACAATGGTGTTCTATTCCGGAACCTATTTCTACACATCTTTCATCAGCAAGATCAATAAAGACGAGCTACATGATTTGATTTCAACGCATCTTAACGAATCTAAAACACGTAAAATGTCTTGCTTGTTGGCGAAAATACCCGTTGATGAGCCCGGCCCTGAGGCGCATTACATGCTCCCCTGATCAAACGCTAGAGACATTCGAAAGATGTTTAGAAGCTACACTCATGTCTGGGTACGAACATCGAGTTAACTTTCCAATTTGATGACGTTGCTTCTTCATCCAAAAAATAAGAAGCAACTATGTCTACACAAGACGAAGAGACAGTTCTGATACGTAACTACCCTAGACGACTGGATAAAGAGCAAAAAATTGAGGAACTAAACTTAACATCATATTTGTCCACAGACTATGATGACACTAAAACTGTTCATCTTCAATACATTTCAACTAAATGTAACTGTGTTGTTAAGTGACGATATCGTTCTTAAGTAATTGTGATTGTTAAGTAATTATAATGTTATTTACATTGTTAATTTGTTAAGTGATGATACATTCCAACTAACAAAATCTACCACGGTATAACATAGTTTTTTTAGATTAAATGGTAATAAAGTTGTTTTACATAAATAAAAAGAAATTACGTAATCATCATATGTCCATGATATAACAGTTCTAATAAAGTTGTTTTACATAAATAAAAAGAAATTACATAATCATCCTATGCCCACGATATAACAGTTCTAATAAAGTTGTTTTACATAAATAAACAGAAATTACATAAATACAACATATTAAATACTAATAAAATTTAAATACCATATTTTCTTTTAAATATTAACAATATTTATATGAGGTTCATGGGACCTCACATTCTACACATAGCGAGTTCCGTCTGACACAGGCCGCCTTTTCATTTCCGTAATTTAAAATTATGGGATCAGACCTCGCGTTTCTCAAAACGCGAGTTCCCCAAGATATTGAATTTTATCCTTTAGTTCATTATATTTGCTTACAATCACATTCTCCTTTAATATTTTTCTTCATGATAAACTTTGTTACATTCTCAATTATGCAGGCTAAGATAAAATTAACAAGTTTGAATATTAATTAGTATAGGAAATCGCTTAGATTACATGCACTAGGCTAATTGACTTTTAAGAAACTAAATATTTCCTAAGCACCCTACAAAATATAGTTGCTTCATGATCCTAGAAACTAGAATCACAACAATGGCCCAAGTCATTGCTTGTTTCCCAAGCTTTGCCTTCTAAAGAACTTGAACACATTGAGTTCTTCCAAATTCTAGGATCACAATTGCAATTGACTTGTTTCAGCTCGGTCAATGCGAAATACACCCACATGTTACTCAAAAACCTCTCAATTTTAGAACGATAATTAGCAATGGTTCTTGAACCTCGTTTGCTAGAATTCACGAGGTTGAGAGATGACACGATTTAAAGCCTTTGTTTCCTTAGATCACCTCCCAAACAAATCAAGATGATTTCGTCGGTGTTGTGTATAAATAGTGCTTCGTAATTGTGCAAGTATACACGACACAAGCAGTATAGGGATAAGTATATGAGTATCGTCTCTACAGGGATTGGTACTCAACCTTCAGTTCTACTCCCTCGCACTGCAAGATAAATAAAGTAAAAACAAAAATACATTTGGGTGAATTTATATAATCTAAAAATAACTAAACTAAGAAAATCTAGTAAATAAAATAAAGAAGTAATCAAGATGAGAAGATGGGCCGAATTAGAGTGTGTCGTAGTGTGGAATCCTCTTGACTTTGTTTCTGTTCTTGAATGCAGCAATGCACTACTACTGTGAAAGTGACCTAAACCCCTGCCACGACCGCAATGGCTGAAGCCTACCGCGACAATCCCTTGCTCGTGGGCAGATACAATTAAGGCTAGGAAAAGTGTCCTTGGGTGGTTCCGCCTTATCCCTAAGCATGAAACGTTGGTTGATGATTGAACTTTGATGATACCTCCATGCGTGAATCAAAGGGCAAACACCAACTGTTCATACACTTCTTTTAGCCCATGAAACTCTAACCTATCCCTAGGCCGAAACAAACTAATCCTAACCCTAAGAAATTTAGAACATAATAAAACTGTAACACCCCTCACCCGGTTTAGTCGTAAACCAGCTAAGGAATGTTACTCAAGCCATGAAAACATGGACAATAAAAAACTTTTGCTTAACTTACCCTAATTGATAAGTTAAACTACTAAATAAATTAAGACATCCATCAAGTTTCATTAACAATGTTCATGTCACATTTAAATTAGAACATGAGATCATTAAGATAACCTAATCAACATGGCATACACATCTAATTCATATGAACCATATATCAAGAATACACAAATTTCTTTTTTTTCCCTAAACACTAAGCATCCGAATCAACATAGAAATATCATAATCATTTCCTATACAATTCGAAACATACCTATTTTCTAATCAAGATTTTTAAACACTTTACTTCATATTCTATACATGTAATACACTTATAAAGTTCAATTAGAATTATACAAGTTAGGCATGCTCTATTCGAATAAGTTAACAACACATGTGATTAGCCTAACCTCTGATATCCATTCGAAAAGCATACATATAAAGAACAAGGATTAAAATCCACTATCATGAACCTAATACATGAATCAAGACATAACTCTATCATTCACTTCCATTCGAATAGATCAAGGGTTCATGAGCTCAATCATACATTCTATACATGTTCAATAAGTATACTTCACATATCAAGCAATGAAGCAAACTAACATGATCCTATAACATGATTCACTAGCACATATCAATCCATTTCTCAAGGCAGCAACCAAACATTAAACATCAAGACTTTCTAAGACATGTTCCAAGCATATGAACAACTAGTAGTCACCCTAGACAAGTAACCAAGGCATGTATCCACCATTCAACACTTTCCAAGCTTTTAAGACATGTAAACATTACCATAACAACCAACCATGATTATCTCATATCATCAAAAGATACCTAGATCAACTAGGCTACCGACCAAGTCATGTTATCAAGTTATACAAACCTTAACATCTTAATATATACATAGCCAAACATAGGCTCAAAATGCATGAACATGTGATCTATATACAAGACTATGGCCACTAACTAGGAGTCTACAAAAGAACATTATCATACTTGATGCTTTATCTTGTCTTGCCTTGCCTCCAACTAGGATAACTTGCAATCTATCAACCTATAGTTTTAGGAAGAATGAAAACGAGAGTGATAAGTACGGTTAAGTACTTAGTGAGGTAGGAACCTAAGCTAGGCAAGATTATTCATTTAACAAGTGTGTTTAATTCAAGAAAGACCTAGCTAGGTTCACATGAATCATGCTTGTATAATACTAGCATTCAAATGGTCTCACTTTGATATAAGTTCATGTTATTTCATTTAGTTTAATCTATCATTTAGACATGGCATCTCATAGTCATATGAACACCTAAGGCAATCTAATTTTTCAATCTAATTATACACATGTTATCACCAAGAAGACAATTAAGTAGACATAAATCAATCTCATAGAATGGCATATCATGTAAACAAACATATCAATGTTTATTTCATTTCAAGTGAGTACAAGTTCATATCAGCAAAATTGTTCAATCAATTTCAAATTTAAGCCTTGGTTTATAGTCGAGTCTAGGTAATCGAGTCGCCAACCAACTGTCGCCAAAACAAATATCTGGTCACATACTTCCTATTGTTGCCAATGACCACAACACACATCCCTCCTACTTTCGCCAAAACAAAGGGCCTTAGCCTGGTCCGTAGACCACCCAACACAAATGAGCTCAAGACTCTATGACATGCCATCCTACCTTTGATTCACTAGTTACCAATGTTAGAGTATGCCCAAAGACCAATCAAATGATGATTGTATTGACATACTATCTTTACCGATTTTATCAAATAAAGGCATTGCCGTTATTTTATTCTACTATATTTCTGTGCATCAAATTAACAAAAGACAGTAATGTCCATATAATAATATGATTACTATTAAAAGATCCTTAGTTGAGTATTATTATGGGCATGGATAATAATAATACGTTTAAAGCTAACATGTTGTTGATTGATGACAATGTGTTGTCATTGACATAGTGATGTCAAAATCAAAGCATGAATATGATGTTGGATAACAACATATTGGATTGACCCGCTATGAGAATATGTCTTGGATTATTATGTAATTGTCACGGTATTGCTCATAATGATAACTATATGTATGATCCTTTGACTTGAGATCATTACTATCTTAACTTATATTGTTGTGTGCTTTAATGCAGTTAAACATGCACCGTAAATGGTTACACTATAAAGACTGACATTGAGCATATCATGATATGTGTAGTGGGGTATGAATGGTCGAGATAGGATTTGTCCTTCCTACATAATAGGAAACATATCACAGGCCACTTGATTGAGTAAGACTAGAAATGCATGGCCATGCTCGAATAAGTTGATATTAGATATCACATATTATTCTTCTGTTGTCTACTCTAGATATCAAGAAATAATAGATAGGACAAAACAAGTGTGACTATTCCAAGACTTGTGCCTATTCTAGATATAAAGGACAAAGGGATATAATACATTAGAATAGTTGATCACAAAGATGTTACGTTGAATCTTTACTTCCAGTAATTTAGGTGACAATGATACATTGCTAGATGTCACTCATTGTTTGTGATATTGGAATAGTTTTGATAATTGCTACTAATGTTATTGGAACCTACAGGGTCACACCCCAGGGTTGAAAAGAGCAATTAATAAATAAGTTACATATGTACAATTTAGTTGTATGTATATAACATGTATAATTAATATTAAGACATATATATTTGATATATATACTAAAGTGTTTTATTATACATAGAATTCCGAATTTAAAATAATTAAAGTAATTATAGTTCGAAATTAATTAAAAATCCTATGCAATTAGGGTAACATACTATAAAAAGGGGGTTAATGGTCTAGCAGCCGTCTAACCCTTTGAAACACATTTTTCTCAAAAACGTTTTGTGAAAAAGAAAATTGCTCTCAACTTTTCAACCGGGTGAACTGAGTAGAGGCTGAGACGATCTATTCGTGGAGGATAAGATTCGTATCATTCGTGAGATCGTTAGACGTTTCTGTTCGTGTTGTTTATCAAGGAACTCAATCTAAGTAAACCTGTCTCTTCCTCCTGAATTCAGATTAAACGTACATGGATCGCTGGTGAGATCGTCGTGTTTGTTTTTCCGCTGCACCATGGGGTGCACCGATGATCTAACAACCAAGGCACTATTTAATCATGTGATCAAGAATCAAGGATCATGTAACAAGCTAGACAAGAATCATGACATATTCAAGTAATCAATAATCATGTATCAAGATCAATATCCCTTAGGCTAGTGAACCATAGTTCAACTTCAAGAAGGATTATTTCATGTCATGTTTTATCATTGAATTAATCAAGACATTCAAGGCATCAAGAATGTTCATGTTCAACTCTTTATAGCACAAGTAACATACCAATTTACTTAAAACATCACATGTTACCATTTGTAATTAATATCATCCTTCTCTTATATGGTTACCAAATATAATTTAAAGTCAGTTTCATGGTATCTTTCAAGAACATTATAAACATAAATAACTTGGTTAGGACCTAAGTGCTAACCCTAATGATAGCTACACTCACAACTCCAATCTAATCTTGTTCTTTGATAGCAATGCTCTTGTTCTTCCTATTTTGTTACCCAGCTGTAGAACTAAGTGTTTTGATATAATATTTGAAAAATGTTTTGGACTAAATTGAAAAGAATTTAAAATATGTTTTTAGTCAAAAACAACTTGAAAATATGTTTAAGGGTTTTACAAGGCTTTGGAATGATTTAAAGTACATTTAAAGTAGTCAAAACCAAGCTTTTCAAGAGCCCGTACCGGTACGGTCTGGTACCGTATCGATACGCCTTAGGGTTTCAACTACAAGAATTTTCTAGTAGCCAAAACTCGTACCGATACGCTTAGTCGTATCGATACGGTGTGTTAAAATCAGCCCAACAGCTAGTCGCGTACCGATACGCCTAAATACCCCCAACGGTCATATTTCCCAACGGTCTTTTAAACTGCAGGACCGTACCAATATGCTAGGTAAGTGTATCGATACGCATCAACTGAAGTGCACAACGACTACTTTCTTATCGAGACTGTATCGATACGGTTTGATGGGTATCGATACGCCAAGCTGTAGAACTGCATTTATGGTGGGAAATAAAGGCTCCAACGGCTCTAATCCATCCCGAACGGTCCTCAACGGCTACAAACTCAATTAGGAGTATAAAAGGGACCTCCAAGCATCAAGAGATGGTTAATGCTTCAATTGTCAACAACATAATTATCAAGAATTTGTCTTAGGGCTTTATTGTTCAATTTATTGTATAGACAACACTTGTGAGCCTAATTGTCAAATTTGCTCAAGTGTTTAGGGTTTGGGTGAGAGCTTTAATTATGCAAACATATACCTTCTAGAGGGATTTCTAGTTTGCTAAGTCTTTCTTGTGTAAGAGAGTGTTTGATCAAGCTTTGGGTAGAAAGCTTGATCGTTGTAACGGTTTCCTCCTAAGCCGAGAAAAGGGGACAAAATTCTTAGTGAATTTGTTTGGAAATCCTTAGTGGGAAGCTAAGGTAGGGAATGTAGACCTTGGTTAGAAGGTTGAACCACTATAAATCCTTGTGTAAATTGTCTATCTTTTCATTCCCACAAAAACACCCAAATATCCTACTTTTCCACACTTGGCGAGCAAGAACGGTTGAAGGAATCGAGCACCACAAATCTCAACAATTGGTATCAGAGCTTGGCTCAATTGAAGAGGATTAACATCCTATTGAGAAGATCCGGCAAGCTCGATCATCATTTTACTCAACCGACTCAATGTCACAATCAATCGACAAACCACCATCCTTCGACGGAACATACTATGCCCATTGGAAGACAAGGATGAAGTTATTCATAAAGTTCAAGGACTACAAGCATTGAGTTATAGTAAAAGATGGTCTGTTCGTGCCACAAGGAAGCAAGGCGGAATGGAGTGTCAGCGACCGCAAGAAGATGAAGCTTAATTGCAAAGCCTTGCACATCCTATTTTGTGCATTTGGCCCAAACATCTATGAGAAGATGTCTTCTTGTGAGAGTGCCAAGGAGGTATGGGACAAGCTTGAGGTCACATACGAGGGAACCAACGAAGTAAAGGAGACCAAGATCGGGCTCCTCACCTTAGCGTATGAAAACTTCAAGATGGATCTGGAAGAAAACATCGAGAAGATGTTTGATAGGTTCTCCACTATCACCAATGGACTCAAAGGTTATGGAAAAGCCATTCCAGAAGAGAAGCTTGTCTGAAAGCTTATCTATTCTCTTTCCGAGTCATGGGACTCAAAGAGGACTGCCATCATCGAAGCAAAAAATTTGAAGACCTTGAAGCTTGATGAACTCATGAGGTCACTTCTTACTCACCAAATTATGAAGAAAGAAAAAGAAGAGAAGAAGAAGAAGGAAGAGATAAGAAAGATGGGGAAGAAGAAGATCATGGAGCTAGGCATCAACACAAGTGTCGTTGCTCTCAAATCCTCCACATGCCATCATGTAGAACTAAGTGAGGAGGAAAGCGAAGATGAAGAGATGGTCTATCTCTTCAAAAAAGTTGCCCGGTTCATGAAGAGCAAAATGGAAAAATCTAAGCATGAATCGAGGAAGAAGATGAAGGAATCCCACAAGTCCAACAAGAAGGGATCATCTTCAAAGCAAGCATATGTGGCCACATGGAGTGATGAAGACTACACCGATGATGAGGTAGCCCACCTATGCTTGATGGCCCTCAATGAGGGGGAGGTAACTTCTAACTCATCTTGTTCAAATTCACATTCTTTTGATGAGTTACAAGAAGCCTATGATGAATTGGTTTTTGAGTTCAAGGCTTCATTTTCGAAAAACAAGAAATTGATTTCAAAGTTAAAAACCGAAAATGATTTGCTTTCTAAAACCAATTTAGAGTTTGAAGCAAAAATTAAAGATTTTGAGCTTAAAGTTTTAGATTTACAAAAATTGATTCAAACAATGGAAAAAGATCATCAAAAAGAGGTTGATGATCTCAAGAAAGAAAAAGATTTGATTTTCAATGAACTTCAATAGAAAAATAATTTAGGAAAATCAAATTTTTATGTAAGACAATCTAGTGCCCCTAGATTTGTAAATGGTAAAGTTTTTAGAAGTATTTGGGTCCCAAAAGGACTAAGTACTTCAACTAAAAAGGATGAAATTGAAAGATGGATTCCTAAGGGGACTAGGTTTTGTGCTACTAACGTCTATGGATCCAAAGCAATTTGGATACCAAAAATTACTTGATTGTCTTTTGCTAGGTGTGATGGAGAGTGATCAACAAGTCAAACATTAAGGGGGAGCTTCATGCACACAAAGAAAAACACTTGAAGAAGGAAGGCTTCACATCCTCCCTTGGAGTTCAAGTGTTGGTAAAATCTAGTTGTTTTAGTTGTTTAATTCAATTTATTTTCTTTTAATTCAACTAGATTATCATGTGTTGGACTAACATTTTTTGATGCTTTGAGTAAGAGGGAGCCAATTTTAAAACCAAATTTTTAATGGTGTCAATTTTCTTTTACCTCCTAAGTTATTTTGAGCCCAATGTCATTTTAAATTCTTTTTGATATAACAAAAAGGGGGGAAATGGTTTGAAAAATTGATTTTTCAAGTTTTTCAAGAGAATAATGGGGAGCTTTAATCTATTTCAAATTTTAAGTCTCTTATTCAAATTTTAAAATACAAAGGGGGAGAGAATCCCAAACAATTTTTCAAGTTGGTTTTATTATATAAAAAAGGGGAAGATTGTATAACTAAGTGTTTTTGATATAATATTTGAAAAATGTTTTGGACTAAATTGAAAAGAATTTAAAATATGTTTTTAGTCAAAAACAACTTGAAAATATGTTTAAGGGTTTTACAAGGCTTTGGAATGATTTAAAGTAGTCAAAATCAAGCTTTTCAAGTGCTTGTACCGATACGGTCTGGTACCATACCGATACGCCTTAGGGTTTCAACTACAAGAATTTTCTAGTAGCCAAAACCCGTACCGATACGCTTAGCCGTATCGATACGGTGTGTTTTAAATCAGCCCAACGGCTAGTCGCGTACTGATACGGTTGTGTTGCGTACCGATACGCCTAACTACCCCCAACGGTCATATTTCCCAACGGTCTTTTAAACTGCAGGACCGTACCGATACGCTAGGTAAGCGTATTGATACGCATCAGCTGAAGTGCACAACGTCTACTTCCTTATCGGGACCGTATCGATACGGTTTGAAGGGTATCAATACGCCAAGCTGCAGAACTACATTTATGGTGGGAAATAAAGGCTCTAACGGCTCTAATCCACCCCCAACGGTCCTCAACGGCTACAAAATCAATTAAGAGTATAAAAGGGACCTCCAAGCATCAAGAGATGGTTAATGCTTCAATTATCAACAACATAATGATCAAGAATTTGTCTTAGGGCTTTATTGTTCAATTTATTGTATAGACAACACTTGTGAGCCTAATTGTCAAATTTGCTCAAGTGTTTAGGTTTTGGGTGAGAGCTTTAATTGTGCAAACATATACCTTCTAGAGGGATTTCTAGTTTGCTAAGTCTTTCTTGTGTAAGAGAGTGTTTGATCAAGCTTTGGGTAGAAAGCTTGATCGTTGTAACGGTTTCCTCCTAAGCCGAGAAAAGGGGACGGAATTCTTAGTAAATTTGTTTGGAAATCCTTAGTGGGAAGCTAAGGTAGTGGATGTAGACCTTGGTTAGAAGGTTGAACCACTATAAACCCTTGTGTAAATTGTCTATCTTTTCATTCCCACAAAAACACCCAAATATCCCACTTCTCCACACTTGGCGAGCAAGAACGGTTGAAGGAATCGAGCACCACAAATCTCAACACCAG
This sequence comes from Hibiscus trionum, assembly GCA_030270665.1. Classification (NCBI taxonomy): domain Eukaryota; kingdom Viridiplantae; phylum Streptophyta; class Magnoliopsida; order Malvales; family Malvaceae; genus Hibiscus; species Hibiscus trionum. Next base: position 68,127,697 of record BSYR01000003.1, read on the forward strand.
CCCTTGATTCCTCCAAAATCTCTTCAATTTCTTGATCTAGTTATTCAAATACAAACATATATGAAACATATTAGAAGTCAATTCAAACAGATAAGCTCATTCACACAAATGTCAACATTAACATTCAAAATCGTTTTTCTTATTGGCAGATTGAGTACTTGTTACTAATCTGGGCATATCTTTTTACACTCATCCAAATTTAGATTACTTTACTATTATAGAAAGCTTATTTACACAGATTTACAACCATGCATGGTACATATTTTTCTCATTTCTCAATCAATACAATTTATTATTTAAACATAGGTTATTTTGCAGTTCTAGACAGTTTGTAGCACCTCTACAATTTCGGTTCCAAATTTTTCTATAGATATCAAATTTTAATGCAGTTTGTTTCTATTTAAACTAGACATACCCAAATATTCTCTATCAAAATTTCAGGTCTAAATTCCATGTATTTTAGTTTTGGTGAATTTTTAAAGGTCACTGTCCAGAACAGGGCAGTGCTGGGCAGATTACACTAATTTCTATCTTAAGCTCCTTATAACTTATTTTCTTGACTTCACCACCTAATCTTATTTTACCAGCTACTTCTACATTTTTTTCATAACCATATTTAATACTTTTAATAATAAATTCCCAGATTTATTACAGGTCAATTTAGGCTTTGTCTTTTCAACTTCTCCAAAACAGTCCCTTAACCATTTTATCTTTGCATGTGACCGATTTTGATTCTTATCATATAACCCAACTAAATACATGTTTCTTATCATCTCACAACAAATTTCCAGATTCGAAATCATCATTTACCACAAGCAAATATAACATTTCAGGTTATACATACAATTCATCAAGATAATTTGATGAACTAGTTGAGTAGAACACTTACTTAGCTTTCTAATTTGATTTCTATGGCAAAATGATCAACATGCAAATTAATTTTCAAGCTCTCCTTGAGTTTTTTCCAACAAAAACTTTCCCTCTAAGCTCTCTCTCACAATCGGCTGAAGAGAAGAAAGGTGGAGAGGAAGAGACAACTCTTTAAAGTTAATTGAATTGAGAGATGGCCAATCTGCCCCTTTTAGTTAAACTATCACTTATTTCCACTTAAGGGCAGATTGGAGAAGTCATGTTTCCAACATGCAAGTCCACCTTTTTTCTCACATAATTCAATTTAGTCCCCTCCCTTTAATCCTTTAATTTGTTTTCTTTAAGTCCTTAATAACCGAATATAACCACTGAAAAGTTAATTTAATTTAATTTAATTTAACCTCTTGACCACTTAATTTAAATAACTTTTAGGGTATATTTGAGGGTGTTACAACTCTCCCCTCCTTAAAGAAAGAATTCATCCTCGAATTCTTACCTGAACTAAATAGATGAGGATATTGCTTTTGCATTGTATCCTCGGGTTCCCACGTTGCTTCTTCGACCTTATGATTTCTCCAAAGGACTTTTACATGTGGTACGTTCTTGTTTCAGAGTCTCTTTACTTCCCAATCAAGGATTTGGACAGGTTCTTCTTCATAGGAAAGGTCGGGATTCAATTCAACATCTTCAGGCTCAAGTATATGGGACGGATCAGACCAATATCGTCTTAGCATCGAAACATGAAAGACATTGTGGATTTTATCGAACTCGGGAGGATGTGCGAGTTGATAAGCCACCAGGCCTATTCTTTCAATCACTTCGAACGGTCTAATAAAACGAGGACTAAGCTTTCCTTTCTTCCCGAATATGAAAATTTTCTTCTAGGGTGACACTTTGAGAATATCTCCAACGTTATATTGGACGTCTCTCATTTTTAAGTCATCATACGCCTTTTGTCTATCGAAGGCTTCTTTTAGTCGGTTATGAATCAACCGAACTTGTTCTTCCATCTCCCGTAACAATTGAGGTCCCGAGACTTTGTTTTCACTCAATTTCGACCAACACAATTGTGTTCTACATCTTCTCCCGTACAAGGCTTCATACGGGGCCATTTGGATCGACGTCTGGTAACTATTGTTATAGGCGAGCTCTACGAGTGGTAAAGATTTCTCCCAATTCTTTCTGAGGTCAATTACACTAGCATATAATATATCTTCGAGTACTTGTATCACCCTTTCCGATTGTCCATCGGTTTGTGGATGAAATGTCGTGCTCAAGTTTAATTTGGTTTCGAGAGCTCGTTGTAAAGATCTCCAAAACATGGATGAAAATCTAGGATCTCTATCGGAGATTATCGAGGTTGGTACACCATATAACCGAATCACTTCTCGGATGTACAACTCGGCTAGACTATCTAAACTCAGGTTCATTCGGACAGGGAGAAAATGAGCTGATTTCGTTAATCTATCAACGATCACCCACACGGCATCATTCTTTCTTGGACTACAAGGAAGACTGGTTACAAAATCCATGGTGATCCGATCCCACTTCCATTGTTGTAGTTCGATTGGTTGAAGCAATTCGTAGGGACTTTATGCTCGACTTTGACTCGTTGGCATGTTAAACACTTGGACACAAATTCAGTGATAGCCGACTTCATGCCTGACCACCAATACAAGGATTTCAAGTCTTTATACATTTTGACCGAACCCGGGTGTATCAAAAACGGACTTTGATGAGCTTCTTGTAACATCTCTTGTTTCAGATCGTTGTTATTAGGAATACATACTCTATCTCGAAAATAGAGGAGTCCATTTGAATTTAGAGAGAAGTCAGGGTTAGGCTCGAAATCAAGCTTTGAAATGATCTTTTGAAGACTAGGATCAACTTGTTGCAATTCCTTAATTCTTGGGATTAAGCTGGATTGCACTTGTAGTTCGGATAAGAATCCCCGTTTCTTAATCATACGAAAATGTGCATTGATAGCCATGGAAGCTACAAAGGTGTGAACAAGGTTATTTAGTGATATTCGAATGATTACTTGTATTTCAAGGACAATCTAATTAGAATGAATCCACTAATATTTAATTTCGAAGAGTTACCCGAGTATGATTTTCGACTAAGGGCGTCGGCAACCACGTTTTCTTTACCCAGATGGTAGTCGATAATCAAATCATAATCTTTGAGTAGTTCAAGCCATCTTCTTTGTCTCAAATTCAAGTCTTATTGTGTCAGAATGTATTTGAAACTTTTATGATCGGTAAACAATTTGCACCTTTCACCGTACAAGTAATGTCTCCAAATTTTGAGCGTGAATACAATGGCCGCTAATTCAAGATCATGTGTAGGATAATTCAATTTGTGAGGCTTCAATTGCCGAGATGCTTATGCGACCACTCTGCCTTCTTGTATCAAGACACACTCGAGGCTCGAATGTGATGCATCACTATACACAATGAATTCTTTTCCCGATTCTGGTTGGACGAGAACTGGGGCATGAGTCAGGGCTTGTTTGAGTTGATCGAAACTTCGTTGCTGCTTTTCTGACCACTCAAATGCTACATCTTTTCTAAGAAGCTTGGTTAATGGTGCGGCAATCACCGAGAACCCTTTCACAAATCTTCGGTAGTACCTGACTAAACCGAGGAAACTTCAGACCTCGCTCACATTTCTCGGAGATCTCAAGTCGAGAATAGTTTGAACTTTCTTGGAGTCGTCTTTAATTCCATTGGCTGAAATAACATGTCCGAGGAAGGAAACTTCTGATAGCCAAAATTCGCACTTGGTGAACTTGGCGAACAATTAACATTCTCGGAGTGTCTGGAGCATGATTCAGAGGTGTTCAACATGTTCCTCCTTGTTCCGGGAATAGATAAGAATATCATCTATAAAGACAACCATAAACTTGTCAAGATATGGTTTGAACACTCAGTTCATCAGATCCATGAACGCAGCAGGGGTATTTGTTAACCCGAATGGCATGACAAGAAACTCGTAATGGTCGTAACGAGTTCGAAAGGCTGTTTTGGGTACATATTCATCTTTCACCCTCATTTGAAAATAACCCGATCGAAGGTCGATCTTGGATAACACGAAAACATCCTTGAGTTGATCGAACAAGTCTCCAATCCTAGGCAAATGATACTTGTTTTTGATCGTTATTTTGTTCAATTGCCGATAATCGATGCAAAGTCGCATTGTATCGTCTTTCTTTTTCACATACAAGACTGGAGCACCACAGGGAGATGTGCTAGGTCGGATGAATCATTTATCCTCTAATTCTTGAATCTGCTTCTTGAGTTCTTTCAATTCTACAGGTGCCATACGATAAAGCATAATGGACACCGGATTTGTTCCAGTCTGAACTTCAATTCCGAATTCCACTTCACGAGTTAGAGGAAGACCAGGGAGTTCCTTGGAAAAAATATCGATGTATTTAGAAACAAAATGCATATTAGGTAAGCCAAAATCAATTTCATCTTGTAAAGCCATAGCGGCGAAGATAAATGTCAGTTTCTTATCTATTAACAAGATTGATTCTTTCCTAAACCCTGTAAATATAGTCTCCTATTTTGGCAATCTAACCAGGCTTCATGTTTTCCCAACCAGTCTAACCCCAGTACTAGATCAAATTCACAGTTTGGTAGCACATATAGATCAATAGGGAAAGGTATATTTTGTATAGTAATAAGGGTGTCTTTACAAACAAAGTTTATATTCATTAAGCCTCCTATTGGGTTCGATACTACCAAATGATTTTCAACAGTTTTAGGCTTCAAACTAGCTTTCATCAACATGACAAAACATACGAAGGAATGAGTAGATCCTGAATCGATCAAAGCATAAGTAGGAACTGAATTTAACTCGATTTTACCTGCGACTACATCAGGAGCTTCTTCCTCCTCTCTTCCTCGAATGTGGTAAATACGAGTAGGGACTCAAGATTCATGGTGTGTGGTGGCTGAGGATGGCTTTCTACCTTTACCCTGATTTCCCAAGTGAACAAGTTGTGTGGCTTTATTTTGGGTATTTGGTGCTGAACTAGCAACCACTGGAGATCGAGTAGGAAGTCTGTTCGGATTCTGTGGACAATCCTTGATCTAGTGATCAGATCCTCCGCAAAGATAACACAAATTAGACTTGGTTCTACATTGTCCTCAGTGATGTTTTTGACATTACTTGTAGGTAGGAACTTGTGAAGCTTTGCCCGTATTACCCGTACTATCAACAGACATATTCGGGGATGAAGACTTACTTACCGACTGAGGTTTCGGTATGTAGTTACTCTTTTGAGAGAGAGTATGAATCGAAAAATTCCCACCCGAGTACTTAGACTTTTTAGATTGCCATTGGGGTCGATCATCTTGCCTCGACCGCTTGTCCTTCTGGGATTGATTGTGCTTGCGTTTTTCCGAAGCTTTCATCTTTGCTTCAGTGGCAATAACTCGATTGACGAGACTTTGGAAATCCGTGATTTCAAGGGCCATGAAAATAGGGCTGAGTTCATCGTTAAGGCCGTCAATGAACATCCGACACTTGTACGCTTCAGTTTTGATATATTCGGACTTGTATTTGCAATACTTGCAAAAGTCGCTTACGTACTGCTCAATAGGTCTCCCGGCTTGTTTTAAATACAAGAACTGCTTCCGACGTTCAGCGAGATACTGTTCGCTAACATACTTATTCTTGAATTCATCGAGGAAGAATTTCCAAGTGACCTTTTCAGGAAGTACGGTCAAAGTTGTCGTTTCCCACCAACTTAATGCTTCATCCGCAAGTAGCGCGACAACACACTCGAGCTTATGTTCATCCAAACAAGAAAGTTGTTTGATCAGAATTCTAATAATGGCCTCAAGCCAATATTCAGCAACTTCGGGATTAGCCTCATCAGCACCAGTGAAAGTGTAAGCTTGGTGTTGAGCGAGCTTGTTGATAGGAGCCCTAGATGGTGTAGGAACAGGAGCTTGAACAGGGGAATCTCGTTTTAAGGACATTATGAGTTGATCAAACATTTCTTTCATGTTGTTAAAGCACTCTTGTTGCACCGGATTAGTAGCAAGGGCTACCGTTTTTGGTTCATTACTCTTTGGAGCTTTTTGCTCCTTTTCTTTCCCCTTTCGAGTGTTCGATGGCCTTTGAGTCATCTGAACACTCTCCCCTTCACTGGAAGATCCCTCGAGATTTTTATCATCCCTTTCTAATCTCGTTTTAGATATGAGTTTATATTGTTAAACAAGGAAGAGTTGGTTAGGCGAGTGACAAGCTTAATTGGGTATATACAACTCCTAGGTGGCCAATTTATCCCTACATAATGCAATAGGCCCGGTTTTGTCCGAGAATCAACTAAACTGAGGCTTTGATACCAATAAATGTAACACCCCTCACCTGGTTTAGTCGTAAATCGGCTAATGAATGTTACTCAAGCCATGAAAACACGGACAATCAAAAAATTTTGCTTAACTTACCCTAATTGATAAGTTAGACTACTAAACAAATTAAGACATCCATCAAGTTTCATTAAGAATGTTCATGTCACATTTAAATTAGAACATAAGATCATTAAGATAACCTAATCAACATGGCATACACATCTAATTCGTATGAACCATATATCAAGAATACACAAATTTCTTTTTTTCCCTAAACACTAAGTATTCGAATCAACATAGAAACATCATAACCATTTCCTATACAATTCGAAACATACCTATCTTCTAATCAATATTTTTAAACACTTTATTTCATAATCTATAAATGTAATATGCTTATAAAGTTCAATTAGAATTATACAAGTTAGGCATGCTCTATTCAAATAAGTTAACAACACATGATTAGCCTAACCTCCGATATCCATTCGAAAAGCATACATACAAACAACAAGGATTAAAATTCACTATCATGAACCTAACACATGAATCAAGACATAACTCCATCATTCACTTCCATTCGAATAGATTAAGGGTTCATAAGCTCAATCATACATTCTATACATGTTCAATAAGTATACTTCTGTAAAGTGCTCATAAGTTCTATATTTTGTATGAATTCCATCTCATATTATTGCTATTCTCAAGTAAATTTTAAGCATAATTAGGTGCATACATGCATTATTTACAATATTCTTTGCTTTGCCTTGTTCATGCTGAATATCTTTGATTTGGTAAGAAAAGATACTGTTTTAGTTTAGTTTTAGTTTCAGGTGCCGAAAGCTGTCAGATGGAGAGAGGAGCCGAGGAACTGATGTTGAGGCAGCAGACCAATGAGCTGTACTGAAGCAGCTCAACACAAAGAGAGATGCTGCCGAGTAGTTGCCGCCGCCATATCTGCCACCCAGGGCAGCAACTTAAGGAATTGGTGAATTGGAATGCGATTGAAAGAGCATAATTTTTTGAGTCGAATGAGCCCATCCATGCAATTTATTGATTCCGGAAACAACAAACAGAGCTACCAAAGGAGAAATTGTCTAAGGCGGCTTAAGCTTACTTGTGGCACAAGGAGTCCAATTTCAAGTCAAAGAAGTCGGAATTAAAGGATGCATTCAAAGCAAAACCTATTTTAGCATGAGGAAGACTTCTACTCCAAGGAGGACTTAACCTAGGCCATGCCCTATATATATCCGACCATACCATGTATTTTAGACAACTCATAGTTTGATTCCGGAGGCAATGCTGTGGAACACTTTCATCAAGAGACACCTGCTACCCACCTCCCACAACAAAACAGTCGACCGACCCCGTCTCTCCTTGATCCATTCCATCATGAACAACCGGCCGATCAATGTGGGCGACATAATCTGCAAGGAGATCTATAGCTACTACCGGAAGTCCAAGGGCAGACTCTACTTCCCCTCCTTCATCACTGGGCTTTGCGTGAACTTCAACGTCCCATCCGACGCCAAGGACGTGCTGACAACACCAAGGGAGGGCTGGACGAGAAAAGCCAGGCTCCAAATGATGCAGGCACCTAAAACAGAACCAATCACACCCTCTCAGCCGTCGGCTGACAACACCACTGCCCCGACAGCAAGAGGCAGTACTGAGGCTGCCCAAAACTCTAAAGTTATCCAGCTGCTCAACACATTGAACGACAGCAACAAGAGAATAGAGAAGCAGCAGCTGACCTTCATGAAATACGTGGGGGAAGTCCAAGAAGCCTTCGTGGCCTATTTGCTGTAGAAGTTCCCAAACGACGGCCCCTCCCTGCCCACATTCCCAGAAGACTTGGCCACCGCAGTTGAACCCATAGAGACTACACCACCAGAAGTAGCTGCCTACCATGCCGCCTTCCGCCGCCAGATGCCATCTCCAATGCGATACCCATCCTACTCCGCCACTACCTCATCTAACACGATGTCCGACACTCCAGAGAGGCATCAACAACAACTTTCTCCGGCGATCACAGCAGAAACAATGGTAGACACCTCCCCGTCCAACAATGCTGGGCAGCAAATGACAGCAACAAGGGAACTAATAGCAACGGCAAAACCGTCGGCAGCACCCATGGCGGAGCGAAGCAGGAAAAGGAAGCGACATATAATCTCGGCCGAGCCGGTGGATGAGGAATCATAATCTGAACTAGACCACAGTGAAGCTCCTTGCCTCACTCTCAAGAAATTCCAGTCACCGTGAACATCAAAGATTTCACCTGCCAAGCCTGCCGCCCGGACCTCTGCCAGCCGCCGCCTGGTCATCCAGTCTACATCTTCCTCCTCTGCCTCAAAGACTCCAGCATCATCTCCACCATCCGACAACTTCTAGCGTTATTTCTTTTCTTTCTTTTTATTACTTGTTTTTCTGTTTTAATTATTGTTCTTGTCTTTTATTTCTCTTTTTTTCTTTCATTTTGCGCATTGAGGGCAAATCCCATCTCGAGTTTGGGGGGATTAGCACTCATCATTGTTTAGGCATATTTAGAGCATATAGGTTGCATTTGTACTTGCCTAAAAATTAATCAAAAGAAAAATTTTGTTAGAACTTGTGCCTATGATATGATAGCCGATCTTAAATTTTTCGCACCATAATAAAAAGAACTTAATTTTGGGGAAAGCATGAAGTAAACTTAGAATTTATGATAAACATTGCATGCTTGAATTATTTGTAAAATTCTAACATGGTTGCAGGAAGTTGCCGTGGTAGGAAACAAACAGAAAAAGAAAAGCACTACCACGGTAGAAAAAAAATATTTATGTTGTTTTTCTCTAGAGGTGCCCGAAACAGTCTCTAGGAAGAATCATGTGCAAGGACACTCTGCTACTATCAAAGTCCATGAATATGATTTTTTTTGAAGTGACAGACAAATTAGCATGAGTGAATGAAAGTCTTCACGGGATGACTCTACTCAATGGGTTCGGGGTTTTGTAGTTTGCTCCTATCTTAATTTCAGACCTAAAAAGTAGTTGTGCTGAGCTGAAGCCCTTATTGCCATGATTATAAAATGTGATTAATTGTGCTGCCTCGACAGCAACCTTATATTACCATGACAACATCTTTGTTTACTTAGAATATTCTTCAAATTCAGCCTGTACACAGTTTTTGCACACACTACACTGGCGTTATGGTTTAATTCTGAGGTAATTCGTGCTATTCGCCTCTCGCTAATCTAATGATAGGGGCCACGGCCTTGAGGTGCTAAATCAAGTTTAAAATAGGTTCTTCTTTCTAATTAAGTGCAAGGGAAAGTATGTGTAGGATTGCATTGCTTGAGGACAAGCAATAGTTTGAGTTTAGGGGTGTGTAAAGTGCTCATAAGTCCTATGTTTTGTATGCATTCCATCTCATATTATTGCTATTCTCAAGTACATTTTAGGCATAATTAGGTGCATGCATGCATTATTTACAGTATTCTTTGCTTTTCCTTGTTCATGTTGAATATATTTGATTTGGTAAGAAAATATATTGTTTTAGTTTAGTTTTAGTTTTAGGTGTTAGAAGCTGTCAGATGGAGAGAGGAGCTGAGGAACTGATATTGAGGCAGTAGACCAAGGAGCTGTACTGAAGCAATTCAACACAGAGAGAGATGCTGCCGAGTAGCTGTCGCCGCCATATCTGCCGCCCAGGCCAGCAACTTAAGGAATTGGTGAATTGGAGTGCGATTGAAAGAGCATAATTTTCTGAGTCCAATGAGCTCATCCACGCAATTTATTGATACCGGAAACATCAGATAGAACTGCCAAAGGAGAAATTGTCTAAGGCGGCTTAAGCTTACTTGTGGCACAATGAGTCTAATTTCAAGTCAAAGAAGTCAGAATTAAAGGATGCATTCAAAGCAAAAGCTACTTTAGCATGAGGAAGACTTCTACTCCAAGGAAGACTTAACCTAGGCCATGCCCTATATATATCCGATTATACCTTGTATTTTAGACAACTCATAGTCTGCATAGCTTAGGTTTCTCTTGTGTTTTCTTGGCACCACTATGTTCTAAATTCTCTAGGGTTCGAGTTATGTTGTAAAGTAGTTGTGAGAACGGTTGTTTAGGTTTAAGTTTGTTTTTGCAATAAATTCAAGGTTTGCTTATTTCATGTTCTTCATTGTTTTCAATTGAGTCGAGAGATCGATTGCAAGCAATCTATTTGTTTGGCATCAAGAGAGTCAAACTCACGAAGAAGTAAGCACGATCTCATCAATACCATGTGTTGATCAATCCATCCTAGAAATAGGTTAGGGCTTAAGGCGGCTAAAAGAGGACGAAAAGAAAGTTGTTGTTCATTGCGAGATTCACGCCGATGGGTATTATCTGCAGCGGGCATCAACAATATTCTGACTTAAACATAAGCTGAATCATTATCGAAGCGTTCTGCCGAGCCTTAAAGGTTTGTTGAGTTTACCGCCGAGCCAATTGTCTGTTCCACCTGTCGAGGCAGTGAAAGCGTCGAAGCACCAATCTGCCATCTTCTGCTAAGGCAGCAAAGTCTGGCAGCGCAATACAACTTAACCTATTCAACGCAGTTTCACACTACGGATCAACATAACCTGACCCATTCTATCACTCTGATCTATTCCACTATTTACTTGTGTTTATTTATTTTTCTCTTAAAAAAACTAAAATTAACTTGTGCATTTATTTTTTGTGCATGAATTGACATTCGAATTAGCTGTCTAATCCTCATGGGAGACGATATCTTTTATACTTTAACTTGACAAGAGTGTGCACTTGCACTCATATTTAGAGAACACCCCAACGCTTTACAACTTCACATATCAAGCAATCAAGCACACTAACATGATCCTATAACATGATTCACTAGCACATTTCAATCCATTTCTCAAGGCAGCAACCAAACATTAAACATCAAGACTTTCTAAGACATGTTCCAAGCATATGAACAACTTGTAGTCACCCTAGACAAGTAACCAAGGCATGTATCCATCATTCAACACTTTCCAAGGTTTTAAGACATGTAAACATTACCATAGCAACCAACCATGATTATCTCATATCATCAAAAGATACCTAGATCAATTAGGCTACCGACTAAGTCATGTTATCAAGTTATACAAACCTTAACATCTCAATATATACATAGCCTATAGGCTCAAAATGCATGAACATGTGATCTATATACAAGACTATGGCCACTAAATAAGAGTCTACAAAAGAACATTATCGTACTTGATGCTTTAGCTTGTCTTGCCTCCAACTAGGATAACTTGCAATATATGAACTTGTAGTTTTGGGAAGAATGAAAACGAGAGTGATAAGTACGGTTAAGTACTTAGTGAGGTAGCAACCTAAGCTAGGCAAAATTATTCATTTAACAAGTGTGTTTAATTCAAGAAAGATCTAGCTAGGTTCACATGAATCATGCTTGTATAATACTGGCATTCGAATGGTCTCACTTTGATATAAATTCATGTTATTTCATTTAGTTTAATCTATCATTTAGACATGGCATCTCATAGTCATATGAACACCTAAGGCAATATGATTTTTTCAATCTAATTATACACATGTTATCACCAAGAAGACAAGTAAGTAGAAATCAATCAATATCATAGAATGGAATATCATGTAAACAAACATATCAATGTTTATTTCATTTCAAGTGATTACAAGTTCATATCAGCAAGATTATGAAATCAATTTCAAATTTAAGCCCTGGTTTATAGTCGAGTCTAGGTAATCGAGTCGCCAACAAACTATCGCCAAAACAAATATATGGTCATATCCCTCCTACCGTCGCCAAAGACCACAACACACATCCCTCCTATTGTCGCCAAAACAAAGGGCCTTAGCCCGGTTCGTAGACCACCCAACACAAATGAGCTCAAGACTCTATGGCATGCCATCCTACCTATGACTCACTAGTTACCAAGGCACTATTTAATCATGTGATCAAGAATCAAGGATCATGTAACAAGCTAAACAAGAATCATGGCATATTCAAGTAATCAATAATCATGTATCAAGATCAAACAACCCTTAGGCTAGTGAACCATAGTTCAACTTCAAGAATGATTATTTCATGTCATGTTTCATCATTGAACTAATCAAGACATTCAAGGCAGCAAGCATGTTCATGTTCAACTCTTTACAACACAAGTAACATACCAAATTACATAAAACATCACATGTTACCATTTGTAATTAATATCATCCTTCTTGTAAAGTGTCCAAAAGTCCTATATTTCATGAACTTTCCAACTCTTATTATTGATGTTTTAAGCTCATTTTAGGCATAATTAGGCTCATGCATAGCATTTTACAGTATTTCTTTGTTCTACCTTGCTTTTATAACTCATCATTCATTCGGGAACAAGAGATACCGTTTTAGTGTATTCTTGCTTGTAGGAACTAAAGGAACCGAGGAGTGGAGGACACAACGCTGAGGAGCAAGCCCAGGAGCTGTACTAAAGTAGTTCCACCTGAAACCAAGTTGCTGCCGAGCACATGCCGAGTAGAGTTGCCACCGACCTTGCTGCCCTCGGCAGCTGACTGTGGAAGTTGGAAGAATTGGAGCGTGATTTGTAGAGAAAAAACTCATGAATCTATCGTCAGTGTTCATATGATTTTCCGACCTCTGTAGCAACGCCTAGGGCTACCGAAGTGAAATTCCCAAGCTTACTTGCGGGCTAAGGAAAACGAGGAAGAGTCCATATTCCAAGCAAAGAAGTCAGGATTTAAAGCTACATTAAAGAAGAAAAGCTACTTTAGAGGACTTCTACTTCAAGGAGAACTTAACCTAGTCTTGAGTCTATAAATACCCATTGTACTTCTAGTTTAAATCATCCTAGGTTTTCTATAGACTCTTCATGTGCTCTTCTATGCCGCCATGTTCTAATTCCCCATTGGGTTAGGGTTATGTTGTAACTAGAGTGAAACGATTGTTTTAGGTTTTTGAGTTATTTCTTCAATAAAATATTTCAAGTTTACTTAATCCATTGTTCTTCATTCTTTCAATCTTTCTACACCAGTCGTTTGAGAGAATCTATTTGTCGGGCACGAAAGTGTAAGGCTCACGAAAGGGTTAAGTATGGTCACAATGGGAGGCGTGACTAACTTGGTTCCACACTAGTCCACAAGTTTCAACGGCTAAAAGGGATCACTAACCGAGTTGATTGACTTGGTTCCACACTAGTCCTCAAGTTATCAATCTCGAGCATCCTAACCTAGAAATAGGAGGGATCACTGTCGACTATCCTGCCAAACTTGGAGTATCTGCCAGACTTGCCGCCATGACATCTTTCCATTCCACCTGCCGAGACAGTACACACCCCTGCAGTGGCAGTGACCTACTGCGGCCGCGTGACGAGGTTGTTGTTTTCCGCCCGCCGAGGCAGCATATCGTGGCAGCAAAGGATAACTCATACCTATTACAACGCAATTTTCACACTAAGTGGCTGCATAGCCCTGCATGCTCTATCAACCTGATTCACCTCTTCTCTTTTACTTGTGTTTTATTTAGTTTTCAATCTCAACCAATCATTCACTTGTGTTTTTACTTTACCTTTGTGCAGGAACTAAAGAAAGAGACAAGCTGTCCAATCCTCGTGGGATTCGACATCTTATATACTATAACTTGACAGGAGTGTGCACTTGCGCTCTTACAAAAAGGGAACACCTACACACCCTACAAGTTTTTGGCGCCTTTGCCAGGGATTTGTAACAGCGAATTTCGTTTTTCAATTTCTGCACCTTTTTACTTTTTCCTATATTTTTATTTTTAATCGAAAAAAATTTGCCGTGTCCTTTGCAAGTGTATGACCAGGGCTAACTTTAAAGGAAACTTCATTATTTACGACGATCTTGAGCGTGAAACTAGACGAATCAAGAGGGAGCTTAGGGAAGCCTTAAAGAACAAAGACAAGGGCAAAGCAAAGGAAGAGACCATGGTAAACGAGGACCCCCCAATTGATGCCATCAATGGAAGGGGCAGGCAACAAGATTTGCCGCCCAGAGGACCACAAGTACAACAGAGGCAGGATCCCCCTGATCCACTCCAAGTGCGGACAACTAGAGACTACCTTGAACATGACTTTCAAAGGTTCAAGCCAATAGTAACGGAACCAGAGATAGGGGCAGATCATTTTGAACTGAAGCCCGTCATGTTCAACATGCTAAATACACTAGGGCACTCCGGAGGGACTGCCACAGAAGATGCTCGGCAGCAACTACGAGGATTCCTGGACATTTGTCGAGCATTCAAGATACATGGGGTACACCAGGACGTATTACGACTAAGGCTATTTCCCTATTCACTAAGGGATAGGGCGAAACAGTGGTTGAATAACCAGCCATCCGGATCTTTCACTTAATGGGTAGAGCTCTGCAAGGACTTTCTAGACCGATTCAGCCCGTCCAACGTCACCGATGGGCTGCAGAATGAGATCACAACCTTTAGACAAGGGGATGACGAGCCGATGTACGAGGCATGGGAGCAGTACCAACAAATACTGAACAAATGTCCGCTACATGGTCTACTGGCTTGGACTCAAGTTTTTATATTTTACAATGGGGTTAACTGCCCAACTCGGATGTTGATAGATGCCTCAGTCAACGGGATCACCCTAGACATACCTCCAGAGGAAGCACTACGACTACTCAACATAGCAGCTAAAAATGACTATAAATACCCGACAGCCCGCCGAGACGGCACAAGGCGGCCAGCTACTGTGAATGAGGTGGAAGCCTCCGAATCTGTTAATGCTCGCCTTGACACTCTGACGGAGCTGGTGATGAAGATGGTGCAATCCCCAGGGAAGGTCCATGAAGTAAAAGCTTTTGAGCCCTTCTGTGGCGAATGTGGGGCCAACCACGATTCCTCTGAATGAACATCATCTGCAAACTACGTAGGAGGATATGAGAGGAATAACAGGCCAGCCCAGAGCACATACAATCCTAACTGGAGAAACCATCCCAACTTCTCTTGGAGCAACCCAAAGACAGCAGCAAATCCACAACAACTATAGGGAGGCTACCAGCAGAATCAGTCCCGGCAGCAGACTCAGCAACCACAAAAAATAATTCACTAGAAGCAACCCTGAATAACTTTATGAAACAAACTGGTGAATTTATTGTTTATACAAATAAATTTATTGAAAAAACTGAGTATTTTATGGACAGGACAAAGATGAAGATGAACAACTAGGAGGCTGTTATTAAGAACCTGGAGACCCAATTTGGGAAGTTCACCGAAATCTACCACAGCCGGAGCATGGGAGCATCATCCAGCAACCCGCCAGAAGTAGCCAAGCCCACTTTTGAACATTGCAAGACCATAACTACAAGAAGTGGGAAGCAGCTAGATGAACCTAGGATGGTAGAACAGCTAGGACCTTAGCAGGAACAGACAAGTAACCCTGCCCCATCAGTACCAAAATTAGCCGCCCCAACAGCAACACCGACTCCAGCCGCCCCAGCAGCAGAACATGAAAGCAGCCCTGACAAGGATGATCCTCACGGACTAAGCTCCCAAGCAAGGAGAAAAGAGAGGACATCCGCCCGCCAGCACCATTCCCCCAAAATCTCAAGCAACAGCAGCAGAAGCACCAATTTAGAAAATTCTTAAATATTCTGAAACAGGTGCATATTAACATACCTCTGATAGAAGCTATACAAAGCTTGCCCAACTACGCCAAGTATCTCAGAGATATAGTTTCTAAGAAGAGAATGATAGGGGAATTCGAGACAGTGGCTGTCACCGAAGAATGCATGGCTATGCTGCATAACAAGCTGCCGCCCAAGCAGACAGATCGAGGCAGCTTTGTTATACCATGCAGGCTGGGCAGCAAGCACGAGACCAGGGCCATGTGTGACTTGGGAGCCAGTATAAACCTGATGCATAAGGCCGTCTTCGACAAACTAGGAATTGGACCTGGCAAACCAACCTCCGTAATGCTTAAACTTGTCGATCACTCATTCGTGCAACCGGAGGGTAAGATTGAAGACATACTGGTCAAGGTGGAAAACTTAATTCTCCCAACCGATTTCCTCATCTTGGATTGTGAGGTTGATGAGAAAGCCTCAATAATTCTCGGGCGACCCTTCTTGGCCACGGGTAGAACGCTGATAGATGTGGAACTCGGGGAGCTTACAATGAGGGTAGAGGACCAAAGTATAAGGATGAATGTGCTACAACCCTCAAAGGAAGGAAAGGAATGCCCGGATGAAAGAGCTGCCAAGATAAGTGTGAAAACAGGCCAGAGCAGTGGCTGCCGCAACAGGCCTAAGGGCCGATTGAAGGACCCCATTACACAACATCTGAAAGAACATGAGGACCCCCCAGGAAGGGAGAAAAAGCTAAACCACCTCAGGAAGTGGTTATGTCTGGGAGATGCACCCAAATGCACTCCCAACATAACTTTATTTATTTTTATTTTATTATTTTTATTTTTACACATTAGGATTAGAGTTTATTTTGTTTTAGGATTAGATTAATTTTCAATATTTTATCATTTAATTATTTTTATTTTTCTTTTAGGATTAAGAATAAAAGAGCAGGATTACAAAGGAAGACCGACAAGAAGCTCGCCCACCATCCTACCGAGTCAGCAGCCAACGCAGCAAAGTGTAACAGCTAGTTGGCCGCCAACGGCTCTGAAAATAACAGGCAGAAAAATCTGTAACGTACTCGAGGAAATCGAACCGTTGATCATTTAATGCCACCCCGACACTTATCGGGAGTTTCTATATAAACCACTCACTCATTTCATTTTACTTCACTTCCATCATTTTTCTAGCTTCTATCTTATTATTCTTCTCTCTCATAATATTTCCTTTCTATTTTTAGAATACAACCGTTCACATGGCTTCAACATCAACCCACAAGCCCATCTACAACAGGTTTTGCTTCAAGGCAGACGAGGAGAGATATAGAGCAAAATTCTCCAAGTAGGCCGTCTAGGAGGAACAAGGCTTCCATTACACGAAGCAAACGAGAGACCGTGGTCTAGAGCCCGCCTTGTTCTGAACCATCCACTACGAGGGATGGGAGATGTTCGCTCAGCAACCTGATATAGCGAACATCAATATAGTCAGGGAATTTTACTCATATCAGCTCTGCCCAGACAAGCCAATCATCTACGTTCGCGGTGAGGCGGTCAAGCTCAACCCTACTATCATCAACATCTATTATGGCCTCGATATGAATGACAACCCGCACGAGGAATTGAGGCAGTCATTGACGGCTGCCCACTATGAGGAGATCAAGGCCAGAATCTTTAAGCCCAACACTCCATGGTTAGGGGGAAAACATGTGGGATCTGTCTAGTGCCGCCACCTGCTGCCTGAGGCTATGTTATGGAACACGTTTGTGAAAAGGCGCCTGCTGCCCACATCCCACAACTCTAAAGTTGACCGACTGCGCCTCGCCTTAATTCACAGCATCTTGATGAACCAGCCGATCAACGTAGGGGAAATCATTTGCACGGAAATATACAACTGCTTCAAGAAGAAGAAAGGCAGGCTATACTTCCCATACCTCATAACAGGTCTCTGCACCAATTTCCGAGTCCCGGCAGAGCCCACAGATGAATTTACAACTGCCAAAGAGGGCTAGACCAAAAAGGTCCGCATTTAGATGATGCAGGATGCGGAGAAAGAACCAGTAACGCCGAGCCAGCCCTCCGCCATAGAGTTTGAAACGCCTGCCGCCCCCGGTAGTACTGATGTTGCCCCAGACAGAGAAGTCCTCCTGTTGCTCCATACACTCCTCAAACACACAAAATGGATAGAGCAGCAGCAATTGGCCTTCATGAACTACGTGGGGGACGCCCAAGAAACAATGGTGGCTTATTTTCTACAGATATTCCCTAGTGATATGCCCACCATGCCACCCTTTCCTGAGGAGCTTGCAGCAGCAGCACGAGCACAAAGAACTTCACTAGCCGCCACTACCCGCCAGACAGACCGCCAGGTGCCCTCTTCTATGCATTCTCTGCATCACTCAGCTGCCACCCCATCAAACATAGTGGCAGACTCCCCTGAGAGGCACCAACAAAATCTCTTCCCAGCCTGCATAGCCAATACAGTAGCAAACTCCTCCTCATCAGAGAAGATTGAGCAGCCGCCGTCAGAACCATAAACAACAGTAGTAGCGGTAACAGCAGCCATCCCAATGGCATTCATCCCTCCGGCAGCACCCACAGAGGAAGGGATAAGGAAGAGGAAGCGACACATAATAGCAGAAGAACTTGTGGACCTCGAGACCGAGTCAGAAGGAAGCAATGCATCTCCTGTCGTTCCCCTGCCGAGCCTCCAAAAGAGCCACAACATACGCCAAAGAGAATCTAGCCGCCGCGGAAAGCAAAGACCTCACCTGTTAGAACCGCCGCTAAGGCATCTGCCAGCCGCCGCTTCGTCATCCAAACATCTTCCTCCTCCTCCGCTAACTAGAATCCAGCCTCCTCTCAACCCTCAACAAACTTTTAACTTATTTTCTTTTCTTTTCAGTTTTCTTTTTATTATCTTTAATATGTATATTTTCTTATTTTTTATGTTTTGTGCATTGAGGGCAATGCCCATCTCGAGTTTAGGGGGGATAGCTCTCGCATCATGTGTAGGCATTCTTAGTTGCTTTTAGATTGCATTGTACTTGCCTTAGTAATAATCGGAAAAGAAAAGTTTGTTATGACTTGTGCCTATGATAGGATAGCCGATTACCTTATTTACGCACCTAATTAAAAATTGAACTTAATCTTGGGAAAAAGCATGAAATATGACTTAGATTTTTTTTCTTTTTGCCTGAAAATGTTAAATATCTCTGTTACTCGCTGAATGTGCTAGAATATTTGATGAACATTGTATGTTTGTTTTTTAGAATTATTTGCAAAATTCTAACAATAATTGCAGGTAGCCGCCGAGACAGGCAAAAGGCACAGAAAAATACAGAACTGCCAAGGCAGCAAAATCAAAAACAAAGAAAAAGTGTTGTGTTACCCTAAAGGTGACCGCAACAGGCTCTAGGAAGAATCATGTGCGAGGACACTCCGCTGCTATCAAAGTCCATGAATCTGAAAGCCTAAAAGTGACGGACAAATTAGCATGAGTGAATGAAAGCCTTCATGGGATGACTCTAATCCAAGGGTTCGGGGTTCTGTAGTTTGCTCCTATCTAAACGTCAGACCTGGAAGAGTATTTGTGATAAGCTGAAGCCCTCAATGCATTGATTAAAAATAATATGCTTAATTGTACTGCCTCAACAGCAACCTTTAAATTACTTCCGTATCTTTGTTTAATCTTTTATTCTGCGTATTCAGCTTGTTTACAAATTTGCAAACATCACATATGCATTAGGAATTTAATTCTAAGTTGTTTTCCTACTTATTTCCCTTCATTAAGTTATATATATATAGGTGCCACGGCCTTGAGGCAGAAAATCAGGTTAAAAACATGTTTTTCTTTCTGACTATTATTAGAGCAAGTACTTTAGGTTGCATTGCTTGAGAACAAGGAATAGTTCGAGTTTGGGGGTGTGTAAAGTATCCAAAAGTCCTATATTTCATGCACTTTCCAACTCTTATTATTACTACTTTAAGCTCATTTTAGGCATAATTAGGCTCATGCATAGCATTTTACAGTATTTTATTGTTCTACCTTGCTTTTATAACTCATCATTCATTCGGGAACAAGAGATACTATTTTAGTGTATTCTTGCTTGTAGGAACTAACAGCTGAACGAGGGAACCGAGGAGTGGAGGACATAACGCTAAGGAGCAAGCCCAAGAGCTGTACTGAAGTAGTTCCAGCTGAAGACAAGTTGCTACCGAGCACCTGCCGAGTAGAGTTGCTGCCGACCTTGCTGCCCTCGGCAGCTGACTGTGGAAGTTGGAAGAATTGGAGCGCGATTTGTAGAGCAAAAACTCCTGAATCTATCGTCGGCGTTCATATGATTTTCCTACCTCTGTAGCAGCGGTTAGGGTTGCCGAAGTGAAATTCCCAAGCTTACTTGCGGGCTAAGGAAAACGAGGAGGAGTCCATATTACAAGCAAAGAAGTCAGCATTTAAAGCTACATTAAAGAAGAAAAGCTGCTTTAGAGGACTTCTACTTCAAGGAGGACTTAACCTAGTCTTGAGTCTATAAATACCCATTGTACTTTTAGTTTAAATCATCCTAGGTTTTCCATAGACTCTTCTTGCGCTCTTCTTTGCCGCCATGTTCTAATTCCCCATTGGGTTAGGGTTATGTTGTAACTAGAGTGAAACGATTGTTTTAGGTTTTTGATTTATTTCTTCAATAAAATATTTCAAGTTTACTTAATCCATTGTTCTCCATTCTTTCAATCTTTCTACACCAGTCGTTTGAGAGAATCTATTTGTCGGGCACGAAAGTGCAAGGCTCACGAAAGGGTTAAGTACGGTCACAACGGGAGGCGTTACTAACTTGGTTCCACACTAGTCCACAAGTTTCAGTGGCTAAAAGGGATCACTAACCGAGTTGATTGACTTGGTTCCACACTAGTCCTCAAGTTATCAATCTCGAGCATCCTAACCTAGAATTAGGAGGGATCACTGTCGACTATCCTGCCGAACTTGGAGTATCTGCCACACTTGCTGCTAGGACATATTTCCATTCCACATGCCGAGACAGTACACACCCCTGCAGTGGCAGTGACCTGCTGCAGCCGCGTGACGGAGTCCTAGTTTGCCGCCCACCGTACCCGCCGAGGCAGCATATCGTGGCAGCAAAGGATAACTCATACCTATTACAACACAGTTTTCACACTAAGTGGCAACATAACCCTACCTGCTCTATCAACCTGATTCACCTCTTCTCTTTTACTTGTGTTTTATTTACTTTTCAATCTCAACCAATCATTCACTTGTGTTTTTACTTTACCTTTGTGTAGGAACTAAAGAACGAGACAAGCTGTCCAATTCTCGTGGGATTCGACATCTTATATACTGTAACTTGACAGAAGTGTGCACTTGCGCTCTTACAAAAAGGGAACACCAACACGCCCTACACTTCCCTTATATGGTTACCAAATATAATTTAAAGTCAGTTTCATGGAATCTTTCAAGAACATTAAAAACTTAAATAACTTGGTTAGGACCTATGTCCTAACCCTAATGATAACTACACTCACAACTCCAAGCTAATCTTGTTCTTTGATAGCAATGCTCTTGTTCTTCCTATTTTGTTGCCCAGCCCTTGATTCCACCAAAATCTCTTCAAGTTCTTGATCTTGTTATTCACATACAAACATATATGAAACATATTATAAGTCAATTCAAACAGATAAGCTCATTCACACAAATGCCAACATTAACATTCAAAAATGTTTTTCTTATTGGCAGATTGAGTACTTGTTACTAATCTTGGCATATCTTTTTACACACATATCCAAATTTCGATTACTTTACCATTCTAGAAAGCTTATTTACACATATTTACAACCATGTATGGTCCATATTTTTCTCATTTCTCAATCAATACAGTTTATTATTTAAACATAGGTTATTTTGCAATTCTGGACAGTTTGTAGCACCTCTACAATTTCGGTTCCAGATTTTTCTATAGATATCAAATTTTAGTTTCCTTTGTTTTTATATCAAAATTAGTAACAAGTACTCAATCTGCCAATAAGAAAAATTAGTTAAACTAGACATACCTAAGTATTTTATATCAAAATTTCAGGTCTAAATTCTATGTATTTTATTTTTGGTGAATTTTTAAAGGTAACTGTCCAGAACAGAGCAGTGCTGGGTAGATTACACTAATTTCTATCTTAAGCTCCTTATAACTTATTTTTCTTGGCTTCACCATCTAATCTTATTTTACCAGCTACTTATACATTTTCTCATAACCATATTTAACACTTTTAATCATAAATTCCCAGATTTATTATGGGTCAATTTAGGCTTTGTCTTTTAAACTTCTCCAAAACAGTCCCTTAACCATTTTATCTTTTCATGTGATCGATTTTGATTCTTATCATATAACCCAACTAAATACATCTTTCTTATCATCTCACAACAAATTCCCAGAATCGAAATCATCATTTACCACAAGCAAATATAACATTTCAGGTTATACATACAATTCAACAAGATAATTTGATGAACTAGTTGAGTAGAACACTTACTTAGCTTTCTAATTTGATTTCTATGGCAAAATGATCAACATGCAAGTTAATTTTCAAGCTCTCCTTGAGTTTTCTCCAGCAAAAACTTTCCCTTTAAGCTCTCTCTCACAATCGGCTGAAGAGAAGAAAGGTGGAGAGGAAGAGACAACTCTCTAAAGTTAATGGAATTGAGAGATGACCAATATGCCCCTTTTAGTTAAACTATCACCTATTTCTGCTTAAGGGCAGATTGGGGAAGTCAAGTTTCCAACATGCAAGTCAACCTTTTTCTTACTTAATTCAATTTAGTCCCCTCCCCTTTAATCCTTTAATTCGTTTTCTTCTTTTAATTAAGTCCTTATTAATTGAATATGACCAATAAAAAGGAAATTTTGTTTTAATTTAATTTAACCTCTTGACCATGTAATTTAAATAACTTTTAGGGTATATTTGAGGGTGTTATAGAAACTAATCCTAAGCTCAATCTCTCTCTCTTTTTCCGATTCAATGTCCTCTCCCTCTTCTCTTCATGGCTGCAAGCCTTTATATAGGGGAAGGTGTAGGCACAAATCCTTATTGGAGAGGAAGTTAAGTTTGACTTGGACTAGACTTTATTAAAGAAGTAAAACTCTTTAATTTATTAAAATATACACTTTTGTCCAAGAGTCCAACTTTATACTTCCTTCCATCTTTTCCTCCTCTTCTCGAGCTCCAGTTGCCACGCAAAGTGTGTAGAAAAATTCAGCGTTAAAAGCTTTACAAGTCGACTATCACTTTGCTCATTTTCCTTCTGGCGAAATGCTGTCGCGGCCGAGCTTTCACTGCCTCGGCATCGGTCTACTCTGCTCAGCAAGGCTTCCTCAGCTTCCCTCAGTAGAAGCTGTCATGTAGCTTGGCTCGATCAGGGTCTATTGTCTGCTACTTCGACCTCATCTTCCCTCCTACTTTCGGTGCTGTGGCGACATCATCCTGCTCCAGTAGTGGTCATCCTGCAAGAATACCAATCATGCATTAAATAGTATCTTTTTCATAGAATAAACAAAATATAAAGCTCAAAGGCATAAATGATGAAATCTATGCATAAAAGGCCATAATGCGGCTCAAATGGGTGTAGTTTGAGTGATAACTGACATGATAAGGGGTCAAAATATAGGACTTTTGAGCACTTATCACACCCCCAAACTCAAACTATTGCTTGTCCTCAAGCAATGCAAACCATCAATTGCCAAACCTTAATTTTATAAACCGTCTCCTTAGTCTTACTTTTCCCTCTCTCTCCAAACCATGGCATAGAATGCTTCGGCCCTTAAGTCTTTTGATGCCTTAGGAATTCCCTGGAATCAAACTATAAGATTTCTCAGTGTGTGCATGTATTGTGAACAAGATGATTACAAGGATTCTAAGTAAACATTTAGGCATTAAACTACTTAACTTGGGTTTATTTTTAAGCAACCTAACCAACTAGAGCCAGTTTCGGGCACCTCTAGTGATTAACCTAGAGCAGATTCTAGAGTTTTCTTAAGCTAGAGCCAGTGGTGGGCACCTCTAACTTTTACCCAATTTTCTTTCTAAGCTAGTCTATGTCCTAAGTGTACTAGAATTCCTTAAATCATGCAAGTCACAAAGGTGTTTAAGTTTTAATCTCATAGTGTGATCCTAAGTTATCTTCCTTTAAGCATCCTAAAAATAAAGGCTCTAAACAGTTTTCAACAATGGTAAGAAGAGAGAGTTCTATTGCCAAGTAAGAATATTTAATTAAAACTAAACTAAAGCAATTGATAGAAAGTATTGTTGCGACATAAGCTTAAGTCAAATGCAATAATAAAAAATTTTAACAAGTAAAAGCACAAAATCTGCATGACAATTATATTATACTGCCGTGGCATGGCAGTGCCCCGGCCTCTCAACCTACACCGCCAAACTCGAACCAAGAATTACCCTCAATGCTTACATTTCATACATAAGATAGAAAAAATTAAATCACAAAATTTGAGGGCATAAACAGATAAGTAGCAAAAATTTTGAAGAGGAATTTAAATAGATTTAGAGCTGGCAAAATCATCCTCCTCGTCACTGTCAGACTCCAAAATTAGCCTCTTCGTTGGCTTAGAATCTGCTCGCTTGATTAGTTTGGACTCTCGGGGTGGCTGGACGTGTGATGGTAGGGTGGGCTTTACTGCTGGGGCATCCACCTCTTCAAGGGAATCAAGGTCGACATTGTCCATGTTCAGACCCTTGCGGTTGATCAAGTCAAACACCCGGCTAACAAAGTGGTCACTATCTTAGGTGGTGTGGGGTATGGATCCGGCCGGTGTGTCTAAGCCAGCCTTGCGCTTGCCTCTTCTTGCTGCGGCAGAAAGTGTATCAGAGGCTGTGGCGGACTGTGATTGGTGGTGCCTGGTAGAAGCGGCGAGAGGGGTTTCTTGGGCTCTGTGCTGGGTTGCGGCGGTGACAGAGAAGACGGCGACAGGGAAGATGGGGAATCAGACCTTTAGATCAAGGAACTTCCTTTGGATCCATTGAATTGTTGCAGTGTGGAAGTCCCTGGCATACGCTATGAACAGCTACTGGCGTTGATCCATTGCCTCCAGCTTGTTCAGAATCTGCTGGAGGTCTGCGGTGGCATAGGTATGCATTTGAGGTGTCACCGGGACAGATGATGAGGCTGCTGCCCCGGCAATACTCTGTATCAGTGTGGCATGCAGAGGCTCGGCATTTGAGATCTCCATTATTCTTTGGCAGGTCACATTGTCCCATCCTTGTCTTTCTTTTGTGAGTTCACTGGTTCTGTTGAACGGGACTTCATTCTCCATGTAGAGGCCGGTGATGAGTGACGGGAAATAGAACGGCCCCTTCTCCTTCGCTGTGCATTTGTAGATTTCCTACATAATTAAATTACCTACATTAATTTTACGATTTTGCATAATAGAATGGATAAGAGCAAGTCTGGGCCGATCAACGGCTGTGTTGTGGGAAGTCAGCAAAAGGTGGTGGCGGATGAACTTGTTCCACAGTTTGGCTTTTGGTCGTAGATATTGTAACGCCCCGGTTTTGGGCTTAGAAGTTTTGGGCGTTGACCGGTTTGGTCAAAGTCCTGTTCGAATCTTAAGAGGTGAAATTAGGAAAGCCTAGTTCGGGTTGCATTAAAAATATGGAAAAATGTTCTAAAATCATATTTTAATATAATTAAGTGAACTGTGAAATCAATTTTGAAAAATGGGTTTTGGAAGTATGACATTTTGGCTAGTGACCAAAATGTAAATTTCGAAAGTTTGGTGACTGTTTTATAAAGAGTTGAAACTTTGAATCCTTAAGGAGCTATTAATCCAAAGATGATTTCTCCAGATTTTTCTAAGATATTTTAAGTCTAAAATCTGATTTTAAAGGTTGTTAAAATTGGAGGGAAGCCATTTGGCTATTTTTGGATTTTGTAACCAACTTTGCTAAACTTTCTTTCTCTCATTTTCTCTCAAACCAAACACTACTTTTCCAGAGAATTGGATCTGATTTCTTCACCTAAATCCCTCCATTCAACTCTCATTTTATTCCAAATCATTGTATCTTCAAATCTCTTCAATTGCTAAGTGTTTCAACAAGGATTTTCATTCCAAAAAGTGGAGAAACACAAGTTTGGAGGTAAGAACGTCCTTCTCCTCTAAACTATCAGTTCTTTACTGAAATTCCCAAGTTATCAACTCTTAATTGATGTTTAATTAAAGGCTTTTGAGTTTGGAATTGTATCTTGGCTTATAATGCAAGATTTGATGGTTTTCATGATTTTTCGTTAGATCTGATTGATCTATGATTTGAGATGTGTTTTTGATGTTAAATGAACTCTAAATTGATAAGGAAATGAGTTTTGATTAATGCAATCCCGGATAGGTTGAGTTTCCTAAGTTTAGCTTATGTTTCTTGGATGTTTTTGTGGTGATCTTGTGGATCTGTTGTTGCTGGAGGTATAAGGATGTTTGTAGGTTGTTTTTAGATGTTAGATGGTGTTTATGGATGTTAGGTTTTGCTGGTTTATGGCTGGGCTTTGTTGAGAAGTGGTTTTGATGCAATTCCGGTTGTGTTTGGTGGCCGAAATTGGTGTATGAATAAGAGCAGCGAGTTTGAGTGCTTTCATTGAAGCTTTTGATGCTTGATGATGCATTAAACCTCTGCTTTAATGTGTTTAATCAGGGGAGGCATCTTTGGATCCAAGAGTTGTTGATCCGGAAGCTTGAATTTGTGCTTCGGCAAGAGGCGAAGTGGAATCGGTGAGTGAAATTGGGTTTTCGGCTTTGAAACCAATGTCTTGGGAGCTTAGTTTAAGCCTAAACAACTTTGCTAAGCTCGAGCGTAAGTTTTCGGAATTTCTCTCTAGTGGTGGCCATGATTTTGTTGTGATGCAAAATGATTATTTGCATGTTTTACATACTGTTTTGGAAGCATGTTTTAGCATGGTTTTTGCTGATGATGTAAGCCATATGTTGAAGGTAACTCTAGGTAGGAGTTCCTTGCTTTTGTACATTGAAATGATGTGGTTTAATGCTTTTAAATGCATGATGAATATGGTTTGGTTTTATGCTTTAAAACAGTGATGTAAGTGATGAAAATGATGTATATTGGCAAGTGAGGTTTTGGAAATGTTAAGGTCACTAAGGTGGTTAAAAGTCCTTGAGTGAGCCTTGTTACCTATGAACATCAAGGTGGTTAAAAGTCCTTGGATGGTTCATGTTGTGGACACTAAGGTGGTTAAAAGTCCTTAGGTGATCCTTTTCTATGGTGTTTAAAAGTCCATAGGCCAAGGTGTTTCAAAGTCCTTGGGATCAAGGTGTTTAAAAGTCCTTGATGTGATACTTCATGGTGTTTAAAAGTCTATGGCCAAGGTGTTTAAAAGTCCTTGGGGTCAAGGTGTTTAAAAGTCCTTGAGGTGATCTAATTCATGGTGTTTAAAAGTCCATGGCCAAGGTGTTTAAAAGTCCTTGGGACCAAGGTGTTTAAAAGTCCTTGGGAAGTTGATGAACTTGTTTTAAGAAATGAAATGTATCACTTGAGCCAATATGACATGTTAAGTATATTATGAAGCATGAGATGCTTGTTTTTAATGTTTATGTTGAAGCATGAAATTGCTTGTTTTAAGTAAGGTTTCGAGCATGAGCAAATGTGGATTTGAAGCATGTTTTGTAAATGTTTTAAGTTGCATTATTGGATGGTTTTTAAGAGCATTCCTCACTAAGCTTTTGCTTACGCTCTCTTCGTTTTCCTTAATTCAATAATGCAGGGCATTAGAGACCTTTTGAGGGCAGCAAGAAGGGCAAGAATTCAAGTGCAAGTAAAGCTCAATGTATGGAAGGTTTTTGTTGAACATTTTAGCTTTTGGGTGATTTGGCAATGGGGAAACAATGTGTATGTTTTGGGAGGTGTTTTGTACTCCCTAAGTATGTTTCTTGATGTTAAGATTGTTGGTCTTTGGTTTGGATCCTTATATGCTTGTTTTGTAAGTTTGGTGCTTGAATAACTAGCTTGTGTAGGAAGCATGCTAATAGAATTGGGGCTTTTTGCATATGATGATGTTTGGTTGAATTGATGATGCTAATATGTTATGTATATGTTGAATTGCATGCTGGTAAAGTTTGGTGACATTCGGAGCATGTTTGGTTGTGTAATTGCATGTTTAAAGTGGAGTTTTGGAGCAATCTGGGCAGGGTGTTTCGGAACAGCACCTACCGTTTCGGAACGGGTGCCTTAATCGTGCCCAGGCGTCCGAAACGGGAGGGGCCGTTCCGAAACAGAAAGGCCACTGCCAGACCCCCGTTTCGAAACGGGCTATGCCTGTTTCGGAACGGCCCCGCGTTTCGAAACGGACTATGCCTGTTTCGGAACGGGTGATCGTTGGGGGCTGACATTGGCAGTTATATGTTTTGGAATGTTTGCGTTTTGGTCCTGAAACTTGTTTGTGCAATTGTATGAGTTTGGGAAGTCCTTTTGAGCTGAAATTTTGCAGGGAAGCATGAAACATGATTAATTTCAAGTTGGTAACTTTGAATTGGGTTAAGTCCTTTTATTTATCAGAATTTACAATTTAGTCCCTAAAGTTGTATCTTGTTCAATTGGGTCCCTGTTTGATCTCTGATGTTTGTGATCTTTTGGTATGGTGTTTGCGTGATCACAACTAGGTCTAATGTGCATCTAGATAAGATTAAAAAGAAAAAAAAAGGGTCGTTAATCAAGGTTGACTTTCGGGTTGACTTTGGTTTTCCCCGTGTGACTTTCTTAATTCGGGTCAACCGTCTAGGCCGGGTTAAGGGGGTTACATTTGGTGGTATCAGAGCTGAGTTCTCGAGTAATTGGGAATGTTTGTATGCATGATTGAAGTATGTATGCTATGAATGCTTGTTGTTTGAAAGCATGTTCAGTGGTTTGAAATGTTGATGCAGTTGAGTTGTATGCTCTGATGTTGCATGTTGAGGGTACCCATTGCCAAACAAAAGCTAAAGGAAAGATGTTGTTTTGAAATGAAATTGAGCTTGAATACTTGGATTGCTTACCTTGCTGGGCCTGACTTTGTTTTATTGTGTTGTGATTGCATGGTAAAAGTATGGCACCACGTAGAGAGTTAAGAGGTAATGCGAGAGCTACGGCTCCTAACGAGAATGAGAATGAAGAGCACACTGGTAGTGCTGTGTTACCCCCTCCTCCGCCTGGTGGTGGTGCTGGAGGTGCGAGAGCTGAAGCTGCAGCTGGTGCTGATGCTGGAGCTGCTGGACCAGAGGTTGGTCAGGGGCAAGCTATGCCTGATATGTCTGTTTTGGTACAAGCTATTGCGGGTGCTTTTCGAGCAGCAGTAGCTGGAGCTCAGGGAGCTGGGCATCAGGGAGATGCTGGAGTCAGATTGCCTTTGGAGCGTCTGCGCAGTCTTGGAGGGACTGAGTTTAGAGGTTTGTCAGCTGAGAGTTCTGAGGCTTGGCTGGAAAGTACCAAGCGTATCTTGGGTCAGATGAGTTGCACGGATGTGCAAAAGCTGGGCTGTGTTGTGTCCTTGCTGCAGGACGATGCTTATACATGGTGGACGACTACCATTTCTGGAATGGCTGAAGCTGATGTTACCTGGACATTCTTTCAGAATGTGTTTAAAAGAAGATATCTGGGAGTGAGATATCTGGATGAGAAAAAGCGGGAATTCATGTCTCTTACCCAAGGGAGCATGAGTGTAGCTGAGTACGAGGTACAGTTTGTACGGCTCAGTCAGTATGCACCGGAGCTGATACCTGATGAGAGGGCTAGGTGCGAGAGGTTTCGTTACGGTCTTGTGACGGATGTTAAGATGTATGTGCTGGCCACTGAATATGATGATTTTGATGTTTTGGTGGGCCGAGCCAAAGACATTGAGATGAATCTGGGTTTGTCCGCTAGAGGTGCTGGAGCAAGTGCTGGGAAGAGGTCAGCTGAGTTTAGTTCCGGTGGTGGACGGAACAAGAGGGGACGAGATCAGAAGTATCAGTCCTCAGCCAAGAGAGGTGGTGGTGCACCTGCTAGGGGTGGCGGTGCTAGAGCTGATCCTAGTGCTTGTTGGATCTGTGGTTCCCGTGGTCACTTGAAGCGTGACTGTCCTCGTGCTGAGAGAGTGGCACAAGCTCCTGTTGCAACAGCTGGTAATGCTGGGAATGGGTGCTGGAATTGTGGTTCTGCGGATCACTTGAGGCGAGATTGTCCGAGGATGGCTGGTGAGCAGGTGCGTGCTCCTGTTGTTGTTGCACCGCAGAGAGGTCGTGGGCGCGGCCGTGGTAATTTCCAGAGGAGAGAGGAAGGTGGCCGAGGGGTAGCTCATGTTGTAGCTATTCAGCCTGAAGGTGGAGGCCAAGCGAGGGTGTATGCTCAGAGAGAGGGCAGGAATGATGCAGATGTGATTGCAGGTACCTTTACTTTGCAGTCCTTGTCATTGCTTTCTTTGATTGATTCTGGATCTACGCATTCATATATTCTTCGTGAGCATGCTGAATTGCTTGGTTTGCCTGTTGAGTCTTTGGATGTTGGTGTTCGGGTCACTAGTTCTTTTGGTGAGACTGTTGTGACTCGAAAGTTGTATAGAAGGTGCCCTTTGGTTGTTCAAGAGCATGTCTTTCATGTTGATCTTATGGAGTTGCCCTTCTATGGTTTTGATGTGATCCTTGGTATGGATTGGCTTGCTGAGCATCGTGCTGTTGTGGATTGTGAGAATAATCGTGTTTCGCTTAAGCTTGCGGATGATTATGAAGTTGTGGTGGTTGGTGAGAATGTGAAGTTTCTTGCCAATGTGGTATCTTCTTTGGAGGCGAGCAGGATGCTGAGGCAAGGTTGCGAAGCCTATCTAGCTTTTGTGATGAATCCTAGCTCTAAGGAGTTGAGGGTGCAAGATATCAGGGTTGTAAAGGAGTTTCCTGGTGTTTTTCCCGAGGAGTTGCCTGGTTTACCTCCTAACCGCGAGGTGGAGTTTGGAATTGAGCTGTATGAGAATACAACTCCTGTGTCCATTACTCCCTATAGAATGGCACCTAAGGAGCTGAAGGAGCTGAAGACGCAGTTGCAAGAGTTGCTTGATCGTGGTTTCATCCGGCCGAGTGTGTCACCTTGGGGAGCACCGGTCTTGTTTGTGAAGAAGAAGGATGGCACTATGAGAATGTGCATTGATTACCGTCAGCTGAACAAGTTGACTATCAAGAATCGGTATCCTTTGCCGAGGATCGATGATCTCTTTGATCAATTTCGGGGAGCTGCTGTGTTCTCTAAGATTGACTTGAGGTCAGGGTATTATCAGTTGAAGGTGAAAGATGTGGATGTGCCTAAGACAGCTTTCAGGACAAGGTATGGGCATTATGAGTTCCTTGTGATGCCGTTTGGGTTGACAAATGCTCCTGCTGCTTTCATGGACATGATGAATCATGTGTTTCATGAATACCTGGACAAGTTTGTCGTGGTGTTCATTGATGATATCCTCGTGTACTCGCGTACTGAGGAGGAGCATGAAGAGCATTTGAGGATTGTTTTGCAAGCTTTGTTGGAGAATCAGCTTTATGCTAAGCTGAGCAAGTGTGAGTTCTGGTTAAGAGAGGTGGTTTTTCTTGGGCATGTTGTTTCAGCTGAGGGGATTCGTGTTGATCCTCAGAAGATTGAGGCGGTGATGAGCTGGAAGGTTCCTAAGTCTGTTCATGAGGTCCGTAGTTTCCTTGGTTTGGCGGGATACTACCGAAGGTTTGTGGATGGGTTTTCCAAGATTGCTGCTCCTTTGACAAAGCTGTTGCAGAAGGATGTTAAGTATGAGTGGACAGAAGAGAGACAACAGGCTTTTGAGAAGCTGAAGGCGGCTTTGACGCAAGCTCCTATCTTGATTCAGCCTGAATCAGGGAAAGAGTTTGTGGTCTACAGTGATGCATCCTATGTTGGTTTGGGGTGTGTGCTAATGCAGGAGGGTAAGGTGGTGGCTTATGCATCGCGGCAGTTGAAAGTGCATGAGCGCAATTACCCTACGCATGATATTGAGCTGGCTGCAGTGGTTTTTGCTCTGAAGATCTGGAGGCATTATCTGTATGGTGAGAAGTGTACTGTGTACACAGATCACAAGAGTTTGAGGTATCTGATGTCTCAGAAGGAGTTGAATCTTAGGCAGCGGCGTTGGTTGGAGTTGCTCAAGGATTATGATCTGACGATTGAGTATCATCCTGGAAAAGCTAATGTTGTTGCTGATGCCTTGAGTAGGAAGGTAGCTGTTGAGTTGAGAGCCATGTTTGCTAGCTTGAGCATATCGCGAGATGGTGGTCTTGTGGCTGAGTTACAAGTGAAGCCATCTTTGGTTCAGTTGATCAAGGATAAGCAGTTGTTGGATGATTCCTTGGTGTCTCATGTTCAGGATATCGCGGAGGGTAGACCTTCGGATTTCTGTTTCGATGATGATGGTGTGCTGTGTTTTGGGAGTCGGATAGTAGTGCCTGCTGATGCTGAGTTGAGGCGTGCTATTCTGACTGAAGGTCATAGTAGTCCTTTTGCTATGCACCCTGGTAGTACTAAGATGTACCGTGATCTTCGTGATGAGTACTATTGGGTGGGTTTGAAGAAGGATGTTGCAGAGTTTGTTAGTAAGTGTTTGGTGTGTCAGCGAGTTAAGGCTGAGCATCAGTTTCCTTCTGGTTTGTTGCAACCGTTGAAAATCCCTGAATGGAAGTGGGAGAGGGTTACCATGGATTTTGTATCTGGTTTACCTTTGTCTCCATCGAAGAAGAATTCGGTCTGGGTGATTGTGGATCGCCTGACGAAGTGTGCGCATTTCTTGCCTGTGCATACCACGTTTTCTTTGGATAAGCTGGCAGAGCTGTACATTGCTGAGATTGTGCGGCTGCATGGTGTGCCTAAGTCGATTGTGTCGGATAGGGATCCGAGGTTCACATCGCGTTTCTGGCAGTGTTTGCATCAAGCTCTGGGAACAAGGTTGCATTTCAGTACATCCTATCATCCTCAGTCGGATGGTCAGTCTGAGCGAGTTATCCAGATTTTGGAGGATATGTTGAGGTGCTGCGTGATTGAGTTCCAAGGTTCTTGGGAGAAGCATCTGCCTTTGGTTGAGTTTGCCTATAACAATAGTTATCAGGCGAGCATACAGATGGCACCTTATGAGGCTTTGTACGGGAGGAAGTGTAGGACTCCTCTTTGTTGGGCTGAAACTGGTCAAAAGTTGGTTTCGACGCCGGCTTTGTTGAAAGGGACCACAGAGAAGGTAAAGCTCATTTGTGAACGGTTAAAGGCTGCTTCTGATCGGCAGAAGTCTTACGCGGATTTGAAGCGTAAGGAGATAGAGTATGCGGTGGGTGACCGTGTGTTCTTGAAGGTTTCACCTTGGAAGAAGGTGATGCGGTTTGGCCGGAAGGGCAAGTTGAGCCCTAGATACATTGGACCATATGAGGTGGTTGAGCGTGTGGGTCCTGTTGCGTATCGGTTGAGGTTACCTCAGGAGTTGGAGAAGATTCATGATGTGTTTCATGTTTCTATGCTCCGGAAGTATAGATCTGATCCTTCGCATGGGATGCTTGTGGAGGAAGTGGAATTGAATCCGGATTTGACCTATGATGAGGAACCGGTGAAGGTTCTGGATTCGGATAGCAAGGTTCTTCGTGGCAAGACCATTGAGTTGGTGAAGGTGCTGTGGAAGCATCGCGGTGTTGAGGAAGCCACGTGGGAGCGGAAGGAAGACATGCTGAAGCAGTTTCCTTATCTCTTTCCTTCAGGTAAATTTCGAGGACGAAATTTCTTAAGGGGGGGAGAGTTGTAACGCCCCGGTTTTGGGCTTAGAAGTTTTGGGCGTTGACCGGTTTGGTCAAAGTCCTGTTCGAATCTTAAGAGGTGAAATTAGGAAAGCCTAGTTCGGGTTGCATTAAAAATATGGAAAAATGTTCTAAAATCATCTTTTAATATAATTAAGTGAACTGTGAAATCAATTTTGAAAAATGGGTTTTGGAAGTATGACATTTTGGCTAGTGACCAAAATGTAAATTTCGAAAGTTTGGTGACTGTTTTATAAAGAGTTGAAACTTTGAATCCTTAAGGAGCTATAATCCAAAGATGATTTCTCCAGATTTTTCTAAGATATTTTAAGTCTAAAATCTGATTTTAAAGGTTGTTAAAATTGGAGGGAAGCCATTTGGCTATTTTTGGATTTTGTAACCAACTTTGCTAAACTTTCTTTCTCTCATTTTCTCTCAAACCAAACACTACTTTTCCAGAGAATTGGATCTGATTTCTTCACCTAAATCCCTCCATTCAACTCTCATTTTATTCCAAATCATTGTATCTTCAAATCTCTTCAATTGCTAAGTGTTTCAACAAGGATTTTCATTCCAAAAAGTGGAGAAACACAAGTTTGGAGGTAAGAACGTCCTTCTCCTCTAAACTATCAGTTCTTTACTGAAATTCCCAAGTTATCAACTCTTAATTGATGTTTAATTAAAGGCTTTTGAGTTTGGAATTGTATCTTGGCTTATAATGCAAGATTTGATGGTTTTCATGATTTTTCGTTAGATCTGATTGATCTGTGATTTGAGATGTGTTTTTGATGTTAAATGAACTCTAAATTGATAAGGAAATGAGTTTTGATTAATGCAATCCCGGATAGGTTGAGTTTCCTAAGTTTAGCTTATGTTTCTTGGATGTTTTTGTGGTGATCTTGTGGATCTGTTGTTGCTGGAGGTATAAGGATGTTTGTAGGTTGTTTTTAGATGTTAGATGGTGTTTATGGATGTTAGGTTTTGCTGGTTTATGGCTGGGCTTTGTTGAGAAGTGGTTTTGATGCAATTCCGGTTGTGTTTGGTGGCCGAAATTGGTGTATGAATGAGAGCAGCGAGTTTGAGTGCTTTCATTGAAGCTTTTGATGCTTGATGATGCATTAAACCTCTGCTTTAATGTGTTTAATCAGGGGAGGCATCTTTGGATCCAAGAGTTGTTGATCCGGAAGCTTGAATTTGTGCTTCGGCAAGAGGCGAAGTGGAATCGGTGAGTGAAATTGGGTTTTCGGCTTTGAAACCAATGTCTTGGGAGCTTAGTTTAAGCCTAAACAACTTTGCTAAGCTCGAGCGTAAGTTTTCGGAATTTCTCTCTAGTGGTGGCCATGATTTTGTTGTGATGCAAAATGATTATTTGCATGTTTTACATACTGTTTTGGAAGCATGTTTTAGCATGGTTTTTGCTGATGATGTAAGCCATATGTTGAAGGTAACTCTAGGTAGGAGTTCCTTGCTTTTGTACATTGAAATGATGTGGTTTAATGCTTTTAAATGCATGATGAATATGGTTTGGTTTTATGCTTTAAAACAGTGATGTAAGTGATGAAAATGATGTATATTGGCAAGTGAGGTTTTGGAAATGTTAAGGTCACTAAGGTGGTTAAAAGTCCTTGAGTGAGCCTTGTTACCTATGAACATCAAGGTGGTTAAAAGTCCTTGGATGGTTCATGTTGTGGACACTAAGGTGGTTAAAAGTCCTTAGGTGATCCTTTTCTATGGTGTTTAAAAGTCCATAGGCCAAGGTGTTTCAAAGTCCTTGGGATCAAGGTGTTTAAAAGTCCTTGATGTGATACTTCATGGTGTTTAAAAGTCCATGGCCAAGGTGTTTAAAAGTCCTTGGGGTCAAGGTGTTTAAAAGTCCTTGAGGTGATCTAATTCATGGTGTTTAAAAGTCCATGGCCAAGGTGTTTAAAAGTCCTTGGGACCAAGGTGTTTAAAAGTCCTTGGGAAGTTGATGAACTTGTTTTAAGAAATGAAATGTATCACTTGAGCCAATATGACATGTTAAGTATATTATGAAGCATGAGATGCTTGTTTTTAATGTTTATGTTGAAGCATGAAATTGCTTGTTTTAAGTAAGGTTTCGAGCATGAGCAAATGTGGATTTGAAGCATGTTTTGTAAATGTTTTAAGTTGCATTATTGGATGGTTTTTAAGAGCATTCCTCACTAAGCTTTTGCTTACGCTCTCTTCGTTTTCCTTAATTCAATAATGCAGAGCATTAGAGACCTTTTGAGGGCAGCAAGAAGGGCAAGAATTCAAGTGCAAGTAAAGCTCAATGTATGGAAGGTTTTTGTTGAACATTTTAGCTTTTGGGTGATTTGGCAATGGGGAAACAATGTGTATGTTTTGGGAGGTGTTTTGTACTCCCTAAGTATGTTTCTTGATGTTAAGATTGTTGGTCTTTGGTTTGGATCCTTATATGCTTGTTTTGTAAGTTTGGTGCTTGAATAACTAGCTTGTGTAGGAAGCATGCTAATAGAATTGGGGCTTTTTGCATATGATGATGTTTGGTTGAATTGATGATGCTAATATGTTATGTATATGTTGAATTGCATGCTGGTAAAGTTTGGTGACATTCGGAGCATGTTTGGTTGTGTAATTGCATGTTTAAAGTGGAGTTTTGGAGCAATCTGGGCAGGGTGTTTCGGAACAGCACCTACCGTTTCGGAACGGGTGCCTTAATCGTGCCCAGGCGTCCGAAACGGGAGGGGCCGTTCCGAAACGGAAAGGCCACTGCCAGACCCCCGTTTCGAAACGGGCTATGCCTGTTTCGGAACGGCCCCGCGTTTCGAAACGGACTATGCCTGTTTCGGAACGGGTGACCGTTGGGGGCTGACATTGGCAGTTATATGTTTTGGAATGTTTGCGTTTTGGTCCTGAAACTTGTTTGTGCAATTGTATGAGTTTGGGAAGTCCTTTTGAGCTGAAATTTTGCAGGGAAGCATGAAACATGATTAATTTCAAGTTGGTAACTTTGAATTGGGTTAAGTCCTTTTATTTATCAGAATTTACAATTTGGTCCCTAAAGTTGTATCTTGTTCAATTGGGTCCCTGTTTGATCTCTGATGTTTGTGATCTTTTGGTATGGTGTTTGCGTGATCACAACTAGGTCTAATGTGCATCTAGATAAGATTAAAAAGAAAAAAAAGGGTCGTTAATCAAGGTTGACTTTCGGGTTGACTTTGGTTTTCCCCGTGTGACTTTCTTAATTCGGGTCAACCGTCTAGGTCGGGTTAAGGGGGTTACAGATATCGTTGCTGCACCGATCCTCTGTGTGACCCGGCCTCTCATGGTGTGACGGCGAAGCAAAGCTCCTCCTTTATGCGCATGAAATCATCTTCTGTTAGGGCCTCCAAAACCTGGGCATGCTCATCTCTTTCAATATATAGGCTGTAGAACCTATTGATGGTGTCGGCATCGATGCGGATGGCTTTTCTCCTCACATGCACGAACAGTGCGTCGGCACTTGTCCTATGAGCATAGAGTTCTCGAACTATCGTGAGATTGGCCTGGGCCGGCTGGAGGCAGAAAACTTGCCACTTCTGGTGTATGATCTTGTTGAAAAGGAAATTCTCAATGCCATAATTTTGTTCACTTGAGGCATGGAACCCTTGCTCTTTCCACACCTGCCGCGAGATGTAGTGCATTTTGAATCTTTCTTCCACCGATGCCGGTGCTAAGCGAGTATAGGCTGGTGTCGTGACAACGCTAGAAGATGCTCCTCTGGTTGCCATCTGAAATTATAAGAGCAGTGAGAGAGAAAAAGAATTGAGAGCAGAATAGAGGGCGAATAACTGTGAGATTCAAGAAAGTAAAAGAAAGTAGGAAGTGAAAAACAAAGGAGTATAGTGGCCATTTTATAGAGTCTTGACTCATTGTGCCGTTGGAGCGCAATTCGCGGCCGCGACCGTTACAGCCCGTTGCGACTCTACCTTTTGGAAAACTAGCCATTACAGCTCTCGCAGCGCATTGGGTGTCTAATGCCGCGGCAGCTAACGGTCACTTCTCCAAGTCGTTGGTTCCTCCTTTTTTCTTTCTTGATCTCCCTCCTAAAATAAAACGAACAAAAATTATTCTGAAAAAAATGCGATAAATAAATATAGATAAATAAAAATTTATTCTAAAAAGAAAAAGAAAAACTGAACCTAAAAATAAAAATAAAAATTAAGTAAAGAGAGAATAGATTAGTGCACTAAAGGAGTGCACTTGGATGCATCCCCTAAAGTGTATACTTCCTTATCCCTCATAACATGTGCTCCTATATGTGGTAGCAGCCTTTGTCCATGTTCTCCCCCTTGTGTGTCGCAGCATGCATCCTGGCATGGTCTAATATGTTTTCCGCGGCATTCTACCGCTTCAGTGCTTGGGCTTTTTGGTTCCTTACTGCTACCTTGCTGCTGAGTGGCCTGGATTGCCTGACAAGTTGCTAAATCGTCGACATGTTTTCTACTGTTTAGGACATGAATTGTAACATGATTGTCATTAATCCTCATTGTCAGTTCTCCTTTCTCTACGACGATTACAGTCCTCCCAGTTGCGAGGAATGATCGTCCAAGTATCAACGAAGCTCTTTTATCTATATCACAATCTAAGATGAGGAAGTCAGTAGGGAAAATAAACTTATTCACTTTTACCAGAATATCTTTGATTTTCCCTTCCGGTTGCATATGTGATCCATCGGCAAGCTGTAGCATCACTGTGGTTGGTTGTGCTGTCCCAATTGTTAAGTGTGCAAAAGTCCTATATTTATGCCCTAGTTTAGCTCAATTATTATTGTTCTTAAGTATAGTTTAGATGCATTTATTAGGAAAACATACACAAAACTGCATAGATTAGATATTTTGCCTTATTTGATGGACTTAATTGTTTTTATACAAAAGATACTGCTCATGTGCGTTTTCTTTTTGTGCGCAGGTACCCGCCCAGGCAGATGTCGCCGAGGCAGCAAAAAGGGCATAAGAGGAGAAGCTGGAAACTGATGGAGGAAGCTATTAGACCACCTGGAGAGCTAATCGAGGAGGAGATGCCCAGAATGAAGAGTTGTGCCAACCCCTTCACACCAACCCAGACCTCTGCCGAGGCAGTCGACAGTGCGCCGCTTAGGCAGCAACTCTAGGAAGGGTGGAAAATTGCAAAGTGGTATGCGACTGAAAGAGCCCATCAAGCCCGATTTTTGGAGACCTCTTGCACGAGCATTGGAGCCCAGCAGACAAAGAAAAGCCATGGTCAAAGTCAAGGTGGAAAAGTCAAACGGGAATCTAGGAAGATTTAATGTTATATTTGTTCTTTTAATGAGTTTTAATTATAGTCTAACTAGTATTCTTGCCCTAAACCGACTTAGACCTAGGCTCCTCCCCTATATATATGTAATCGACTTAAAGGAGAAAAACAAGAGAGATTAGAGAGAAAACTCCTTCTTGTCGAAACCCCCTTGTACCGCCATCCTCCATTATGTTCTAAACCTTTCATATGGCTAAGGGTTGGTTGTGGAGTAGTTGTGAGAGTTTGCTTGTATTTGTTTAGGTTTTCAGTTTTTGCAATAAAATTCAAGGTTTGTTTACTCTTGGTTCTTCATTATTTAAATCTTTATCGGGAGAGAAGAGGGCAACAATCTATTTGTTCAATATTGGGAGAGTTGGACTCACGAAACGAGTAAACACGGTTTTATCCAACCATAGGGTAATGCTACTTCGGCTTAGGGATAAGTTACAAGTTCAACGGCTAAGAGAGGCTTCATAATCAGTTGGTGTTCATCCTTAGATTCACGCCGGGAGGTATCATCCAAGACGTGTTCGCCAATAGTACTTCAAGCTTCGGGAGAAGAGGAAGTCATTGAAGGGAGCCTTGTCGAACCTTGAATCATCGCTTAACTGCCTAGGGAGCCACATTGGTCTCTGCCGAGGTGGGCGCCTACCGAGGCATAGTCGTGGGCTGCTGTTGAAGGTTGTTAAGTTGATCTTCAAAACTGTGCCGAGACAGTACATCAAATCTCCACAATGCGAAGCATTCCAATACCGACCCATTCTCTCACTCTAATTTCTCAATTTATTTTATTTGCTCTAATCTTAGTCTTAATCAAACCAACTCCTAATATTTGTGTTTTTACTTTTTACTTGTGCAGAAAAGTGAATTCCAAAACGTTATCACAATCCATGTGGAGACGATATCTTAAATACGATAACTTGGTACCGTGTATACTTGCGCGCAATTTGCGCATCGCTTTTACACGCAATAAGTTTTTGGCATCATTGTCGGGGATTGGCGTACAACTTCGTTTTTATTTTTCTGCACTTATCTTTATTTCCTTACATTATATATATAATATTTCAGTACAATACAAGTCCAATGGCACCAACATGTCAAGAAAAACCATTCGAGAGATGATATGGGAAAATTCTTGCAATTTTTGTGAAGGAAATCATGAGTTCGAAAGTTGCCCACATCTTTTTGGTGAATACATGGACGAATCGAGATGGGACCAACAACAAGATTCTTCATGGTACGATCAACAAGCTCAAAATTTTTCCTACCATGACAATTTTGCTGCCGTAGCAGCAGACATGCCCTGGAAATGTATTTCTCCTCAAGAGCAATCAAAATCCTTGGAAGACACGCTCCAAGCTTTCATTGCATTCACTCAAGAATTGTCAGCTTCTATGGTCGCAAGAATCGCCAAGGTGGACGCACTTTTGAGCAGTTCGACCCCCATTAATACCATGGATGAACATGATACCTTGGCAACCTCTGCCTCGGCAACCATTGATCACCAACAACTACGTCCCATGGACACTAACATCCCAAGGCAAGAAGACGCAGAGCAATACGAAGAACACATTGACGAGCCTATGCAACAGATTGCCCTATCAAGGACTGAGGAACCTGAACAGAGCTATACCTCGGCAGCTACACCTGCCTCATCAGTTGCGGAATCTGTAGATTGCTCTCATCTACCTTTGCTTGGGAAATTGAACGACCACATAGAGGGGCAACATGATGGAAATACTTTGCTAACGGAGAATGAGCCGAAAATAGATGAACCTTTTGAATTCTTTGAAAAATCAGCTTTTCCATTGCATGTATTTCCTGAGGAACCAACACCGATAGAGTTGAAGCCAACGGAATCTCTACTGATGGAGATGGTTAAGAGACCTAAAGAAAATGGTGTTTACAAGGCTCTTCATAAAATTGGGTTTTCCCTTGACCTGCACCGTATTATGACAGAAGATTGTCATAACAACTAGCCACCGTAGCAGCAAAGGTTACTTTCCACCATAACAAACTTCGATGAGAATAAGGTAAGTACATGGTTGGATATTGATATGATTTTTTCTAATCACATATTCATGCCTCTAGGAAAAACAGCAAGGTGGAAGGTACACATTGACTACAAGGGAGCAAGGAAAAAAAGAATATCTACCATGATAATGCAAAAGCAAGCAGTTGCAAACACAGTGGTCCACCCTTTAATGGGCAAAATAGTCACTCGATAGAGGGTGCGGGTGGATTACAAGAAGTATCAGAAACGACCCCCTCAAGCTCGAATAGACAAGGGAGTCATCACTTTAGGAGATGTATACCCATGCACTCCTAGAGTAACATATTTTTTTATTTTATCTTCCGCATTTTTTATGCTTTCATAGACTTAGAATTTTTAAATTTTCAATTTTTAGGAAGTAAATTTATATTTAGC
Organism: Hibiscus trionum; assembly: GCA_030270665.1. Taxonomy (NCBI): domain Eukaryota; kingdom Viridiplantae; phylum Streptophyta; class Magnoliopsida; order Malvales; family Malvaceae; genus Hibiscus; species Hibiscus trionum. Next base: position 68,169,049 of record BSYR01000003.1, read on the forward strand.
ATATATTTTATCGCACTAATAATTGTTTATTTTAGTTTTTTAGGAGAAAAAATATCCCAGGAGAAGAGAGAAGAAGCAAACCCAAAACCATCATCCATTCCAGCCCGCCCGCCAAGTCTGTCGCGGCAGACAGACGTTGCGTCCCGCAAAAACTAGTCGTTCCCAGAAGCTCGTTCCGTTCCAACGGCTCTCTACCCAGGCAACGTCTGTCGCGGTAGATGAAATGGCAACCTCTTCACTCCTATTTAACCCCCTCATTTTTGTACTATTCACTCTTCTTACTCTCTCTTTTGAATATTGTTTCGAATTTTATCTTTTGCTTTCAGATTTCTTTCCTTTTCTACAGACTCACAAACTCTCACAACCCTCTTCGCACCTAAACCATAAAGCACAAAATCAAGAATGCCAAGAACCCCACGTCACCACGCTGCCTAGGCAGAGTCCAAAGAATCTCTCAACCGCTTTGCCACATCGGAGGTGAAAGCCCGCCACAATGAAAAATTCAAAGAGAGATCGGTGTGGGAGGAAAAAGGTTTTCTATGAGACGGGGAAAAGGAATTTAGGGCTCTAGCAGTTCATCTACTCCAAGATCGCACACCAAAGATGGCAGATCTTTGCCCAGCAACCAAAGTCGGCAAATCAAACAATGGTGCACGAATACTATACCCATGGGCTGACAGAGGAAGTGCCGACAGTGAATGTCCGCGGGCGGTCAATATTGATTGACGAAGACAAAATCAACCTCTTCTACGGCCTCCACATTCGTGAAGATCAACACATGTAGTTCCTCGTCTCCCTCACGACAGACAGCTATGAGGCAATGAAAGAAGAGCTTTGCATTCCGAGGACAGTTTGGATTGGGGGCAAAAATAGAGGCACCGTCAATCGGCAGAACTTGCTGCCCGAGGCAAAATTATGGAACACGTTCGTGAAGAGACGGCTGCTGCCCACATCCCACAATTCCACCGTTGACAAGTCGTTCTTGGCACTCATCTACTCCGTCATCAACAAAAGGTACATCAATGTGGGCGCGATTATAGCTAACGGAATTTATGAGTGTGGGCAGAAATCGAAGGGGCAACTGTAACCCCCTAAACCCGGCCTAGAAGAAAAGGCTGAATTTAGGAAGTCACCGTTGAAAACTTTTCCCTCAAGTAATAAATTTTAGGTTTAAATAATTTATAAAACAAAAACAAAAAATAGGTTATTTATTGAAAACAGTGTCGTTTCACAATAAGGTCCATTTAAAAAAATGCGGTCGTACAAATAAAAACATCATAAAATAAATTATTCAAATATCCAAATAAAAATTCTCATGCATGCTAAAACATTTAAAATTCCCAAATAAATGTATAAGTAACCGAAATTATATAAATCCCAAAATAATAACTAAAATAAAATAATTTTGTAAATCCGAAATGTCCATACTGAAAATTAAAATAAATCTGATAAATTGTGGTCCTCCAAGTACTGAACTCCTATGTCTGGGAATCTGAAATAGAGGCTAAGGGGGAGTCAGCTATTAAGCTCAGTGTGTCTTTAAAGTACAGACAATCACAAACTTAGTTTTACAATAATAAATTTCACAAAAATATTTAAAAGACACAAAGCAAGTTTAAACACAATTTTATAAAATCACAATGCAATGCACCCATACTGCATAGTCACCAAAAAGAGTAGGTTCCCCAGAACCTCTCGCTACATAGTCACCAACGTAAGTGGTATAAACCACTGAACTTGCTCCGTACAATCCCAACCCATGATAACATGGTAAAAAGATATCACAATTTTCACAGTCTCAACACAGTCTGATAATAAATCAGGGAATCACGGTTCATTTATTTTAAATTACAGTCCGAAAATAATATGCACCGAAACACATAATGTAAAATCATAGACATCTGAAAATCATTCAAGTGTAAAATCACAGTCACAAAATCAAAGTACGTAGCACGGGAAGAGAACACACCTTAGCCAAAGCAACTCAACCTATTGAATAATGTGTTTTTCCATGATCAGAAGTATTTGGTCCATCTTTATCGGTAGCAGACTAAACTTGGGGCTGAAGGGATTAACGAACAAGAAGGGGTATAGAGCGGTGGAGATTATTACATAGGAATTTAACAAATCAATAAGATATTTTGGCGGCATGAAACTATATAAAAAAGTAGTGTTCTTGGGGTGATCTTATTTGAACTATGTGTGTGTATATATATAGGGAGAGTAAACCTAATTTAAGTAAAATAATGAAAATGATGTAGGATAGAAAAGAATAAAAATAAATAAAATAATTAAAAGAAGACGGGTAGATTAGAATTCCATTTAAAATTAAATAATAATAATAATAATAATAATAATAATAATAATAATAATAATAATAATAATAAAACAACGATTAAAAATGAAATCACAAATCAAATTGAAATTCAATTTGATAAATGGTTATTTATGGAGTCAACCCTTAAACTTTTAAGAAATTTCATATTAACTTCCAAGTTTGATAAAAATTCTTATTCAGTCCATTAAAAAAAATTAGGGTTCTTGAATTAAAATTCCCAAATAATTAGGATTTTGAAATTTGAGATTTTAAAATTAGGTTTCTAAATTAGGGATTTTTCAAATCTAGGGTTACAATTTGGGCCTAATTTTTTGGGTGTTACAGCAACTCTACTTCCCCAGCCTCATCACGGCGTTGTGCAAGAAGGCACACGTTGCGGCCACCGCAACCGACACCATGACACCGGAAAGAACTGGGTGGACGAGGAAAATCATCCTTCGAAAATAGAAATCACATCTACCACCCCAGAGAACTATGCCCCGACATCGGAGATGGGCAGCCAGCAACAATTCGAACAGCCCGCCCCGGCAACCACTATAGGCGGCTTGGCAGCCCAGCTAGACAGAATGGAACGACGACAGCTAACCTTCATGGCCTACATCCGGGACTTCAACAATGAAAACGTCACCACCATCAAGGAGAAGTTCCCAGCGGCCCATTTCCCATATTTCCCTACCGAGATATTTCCTCCGTAGGCACCAGAAACGTCTGCCACACCCTCTGCCTCGGGAACACATCCAGTCGCCTCCGCAACTCCAACCACCCCTATCTCCACCGAGCCTCAAGCCTCCCTAGTAGCCACGGCCACCGAAGTCTTCTCCATCTCTAAAATTTGTGGAGAGACAGCAACCGCCGAAATCAGAGAGCAAGGGCAGACATCACGTGCGACAGCAGCCGCACCAGGACCATCCGACTAAGCCTACCTCAACGACTTCTTATCAGACGATTCGGTATGGCAAGACACGGTTCGCTCCGTCACAAGGAAGCTTGAACCGTCATTCACCCCAGGTGTAAAGAGAACACACTCTGCCACAGAAGTCTGCCCAGACAGCGAAGAAGGCAGTGAACGAGAAGTCACGCAGAAGGCACAACCCAGTCCACCTTCCTGCCAGCAGCTGCCGAGGGCGGCCAAGCGCTTCAAAATGGCAGCTCGAAACAGGGTGATCATAGCCGACAAAGACGACGCCTCTTCCGAGACACCATCAATGTAAGCTTCTCTCTCCTTCTTCTATTTTACTTTTATCTAATCTATGCTAAATTTTGTGTATGTAGGCATGCATTGAGAACAATGCTCCTCTCGAGTTTTGGGGGGGGGGAATTAGTCCTCTATTTTTTTTTGTTTTTTCTCTTATTTTTCTGTTTTTTTTCATGTTTTTATTTTCTTTTTTTATTGTTGCATTTAGGTTCTAATGTAACATGCCTTTATTTAAAATTTAATGAATTCTAAGTTTGAGAAAAATTCTTGAGTAGCTTTTACCCGCCGCGGCAGATGGCCCGCCTGGGCGGCAACCTTAGCATGACTTTAGATTGACTTAGAATCCTACTATGGTCTGAACTTAAAGAAAACACTCTTTGTGACTAGTTTGATTTTAGGACTTCTAGGAAACTTAGGTATTTCACCTAGTAAACTTGGGTAGAACTTGAGGTGCCTGAAACTGGCTCTAGTAACCTTAGCATGACTTTAGATTGACTTAGAATCCTACTATGTACCTCTAGTGTATCGAGAGAGTTAAACTCAAGAAACGAATAAGCATGGTTTTCATCCCAACGGTGGAAGCTAACTCAGCTTAGAGATAAGTTAGAGTTTCAATGGCTAAGAGAAGCGTGAGATTGGTTGGTGTTCATCCTTGGTTCACGCTGAGAGGTATTATCAAGGCCTACACATCAGCACAGTTTCGACTTAGAGATAAGGAGGAGCCATCGAAGGACGCTTTGCTGAACCTTGACATTGTCTGTCGAGGCAGCACATCTTATTGCCACGGCAGGGACGAAGGTCACTACCGAGGTAGTTTGGTGATCATTGCATTCAAAGACCGAGACGAGTCAATTGCTTTCCACACTACGACGCAATCTAATCTGACCCATTCTATCATCTTGATTTCTGAATCCTTATTTAGTTGCTTTAGTTTATGATTTTTAGTTTAGTTAAAATCCAAAACTCCTTTACTTGTGTCTTTACTTTTACTTTTTTCTTTTTCAGTGCGAGAATATAATTGAAGGAAGCCATCCCAATCCATGTGGAGACGATACTCTGATACTTATCATTATATTACTTGAGACGTGTACACTTGCACTAATTGCGGAGCACCTTTTACACGCAACAAGTTTTTGGCACCGTTTCCGGGGATTGGCAATAGCGGCTTTCAATTTTATTTTCTTGCACCTTTATTTATCTATTTCTTGAGCACTAATCAACTTTGGTTTTGCATTGGTGTATAACCAGAGAGAACCCAAGTTATCCATTCTACGACCTTGATCAAGAAGTCAATCGAAGTTGTCAAAGACTCAAGCAGCAGATAAGGCAAAAGATGGCACATCAAGTTGGCGGCAACAATGCCAACAACAACTGGAATGCAAATGGGCAGCAGGTTGTCGACGGGCAGCCAGTTGTCGATGGGCACTAGAATGTCTCAGTAGGAGATGGAGAAAATCCGCAAATTCAATTCTTGCCAGTATGAAACCCAACTGTCCGAGAATACATAGAAGAGGACCTGAACGGACTAAATCCGGGAGTAGTTACACCTGGGATAGAAGTCGCTCACTTTGAATTAAATCCCATAATGTTCAACATAATCAATACTATGGGAAAATTCGGTGGCTCAGTGACTGAAGATTCCAGACAACACCTCAAATCCTTCTTGCAGATTTGCAATTCAATTAAAATACAGGGAGTACATGCGAATATTTTGAGATTAAAATTGTTTCCTTATTCACTGAGGGATAGGGGAAAAACATGGCTAAATAGCATTCCAGCAGAATCAATTGGATCTTGGAGTGATTTATGTCGTGATTTCTTATCACATTTTAAACCTAAAAATTTAACCGATAAATTGCGTAATGAAATCACTTCTTTTTGACAGGCTGACGATGAATCCATGTACGAGGCTTGGGAGTGATACAGAGAGCTATTACACAAGTGCCCCTTGCACGGATTCCCATTGTAGACACAGGTAACCATGTTCTATAATGCTGTCAACACAACAACTAGGATGATGCTTGATGCCTCGGCAAACGACATACTCCTAGACAAAGAACCAGAGGAAGCAATGGATATTCTGAATAGGACGGCCAAGAACGACTATCAGTTCCCAATTACTAGAAGAGGAGGAATTCGACGCCAACCCACAGTAAACGAAATAGGGTCTTCAGACTCAATTTCATTCTAAATTGTCACCTTGACAAATTTGGTCATGAACATGCAACCGCAAAATAATCACCAGTAGGTCATGGTAATGGATTTATTTTGTGAAAACTATGAAGGTAACCATATTTCCTATGAATGTCCGTAGAATAGAGAGTCGAGCTGTTACGTTGGAAATTACAATAACAATAACAACATGTCCAACAACTACAATCCGGCCTAGAAGAAACACCCAAACTTCTCCTAGAGCAACCCCAACAATGCACTCAACCCGAAGAATCAGAATGTTCCAGCAGTGAGATTTCAACAAAACACGCTTCGGCAGAACATGCCGCAACAAAAGTCTATGCCGCTGCAACAGTCCATGCCACAATAGCAGTCTATGCCAACTAGTTCTTTAGAAAAGACTCTTAATGCTTTCATGTCTCAGACTAGTGCATACATGGCTAATACTAATAAGTTCATAAAGAAAACTGAGACTTTTATGGACTGGACAGAGATGCAGATGCGAAGTCATGAGGCAACATTGAAATCCCTGGAAATTCAAGTCGAGCAATTTGCCAAATCCTAAACTCCAGACCAAGGGGAGGATTCCCAAGCGATACTGAAGTAGCCAAGGGATCGAGTCATGAACAGTGCAAGGCAATTAGCACTCGGAGTGGAAAACAACTGATATAACCTCAAGCCAATAGAAAAGAAGAGACCAAAGAAAAAGAAGGCTCTGCCGCGGCAGAGCCCACCTCGGCAGTACACGATTCCCCTGCCGTGGCAGAACCTAACCAAGCCAAGACAAAAAATAAAAATGTTGAGGGAAACCAGAAGGACAAAACAGATCTGATGCCCCAAATTAAATTTCTATGTAAAGAACAGTTCGAGGATATTCGACCCCCACCACCATTCCCACAAAGGCTTAAAAGGCAGAAGCACGAGTACCAGTTCAAGAAGTTCTTAGACATCTTGAAGCAGATCCACATTAACATACCCTTTGTGGAAGCAATAGAGCAAATGCCAAATTATGCCAAGTTCCTAAAAGACATGGTGTTAAAGAAAAGAAGAATATGGGGTGTAAAGTTCTCATAAGTCCTATATTTTGTATGCATTCCATCTCATATTATTTATATTCTCAAGTACATTTTAGGCATATTTAGGTGCATGCATGCATTATTTACAGTATTCTTTGTTTTGCCTTGTTCTTGTTGAATATCTTTAATTTGGTGAGAAAAGATACTATTTTAGTTTAGTTATAGTTTCAGGTGCTAGAAGCTGTCAGATGGAGAGAAGAGCTGATGCTGAGGCAGCAGACCAAGGAGTTGTACTGAAGCAGCTCAACACAGAGAGAAATGCTGCTGAGTAGCTGTCGTCGCCATATATGTTGCCCAGGGCAGCAACTTGGGGAATGGTGAATTGGAGTGCGATTGATAGAGCATAATTTTTCGAGTCCAATGAGCCCATCCACGTAAATTATTGATTCCAGATAACAGCGGATATAGCCGCCCAAGTGGAAATCATCCAAGGCGGCTTAAGCTTACTTGTGGCGCAAGGAGTCCAACTTCAAGTCAAAGAAGTCAGATATAAAGTATGCATTCAATGCAAAAGCTACTTTATCATAAAGACGACTTCTACTCTAGGGAGGACTTATCCTAGGCCATGCCCTATATATATCCGATCATACCTTGTATTTTAAACAAGTCATAGTCGGCATAGCTTAGGTTTCTCTTGTGTTTTCTTGTCGCCACTATGTTCTAAATTCTCTAAGGTTTGGGTTATGTTGTAAAGTAGTTGTGAGAATGGTTGTTTAGGTTTAAGTTTGTTTTTTCAATAAATTCAAGGTTTGCTTATTTCATGTTCTTCATTGTTTTCAATTGAGTCGAGAGATCGATTATGAGCAATCCATTTGTTTGGCATTGAGAGAATCAAACTCACGAAAGAAGTAAGCACGATCTCATTAATATCAGGTGTTGATCAATACAGCCTAGACATAGGTTAGGGTTTAAGGCGTCTAAAAAAGGATGAACCAAAGGTTGTTATCTACAGCGGGCAACAACATTATTTAGACTTAGATATAAGCTGTGTAACACCCCGAAAACTGGTCTAGTCAGAATTGGATTCCGATGATTGAAGTATTGATATTAAATATTGAAATATTGAATCCTTGCTATAGAGTATATTGTTATAGGACCTTAAGTGAACCAAGTATGTAGTTAAGATTGCCTTTAAAATGCCTAATATGATGTTTGTAAGCTAGGTGTTTCGATACAGTCAGACTCGTACCGAAACGGCCTAGGTAAGACATTTCGAAACTGTTAAGGGGCATTCTGATATGGTGTAAATGAATTAACTAACTTTTGCTAATTTGCTCAACCGTTTCGATACGTTTTCACTCGTTTTGAACTGGGTCCCCTATTTCGAATAAGTTTAAAGGAAAAATTGAAAGGAAATGATAAGGTGGTGACTCACCTTCTTATTGTTGTCCCTCCCCACGTGGAAGTAGTTTAAGAGGATGACTTGTAGTCATCTTTTAGTATTGATAATATATAAAATGGATAAGTATTATTTTAAGCTTTCCCTTTCCTAAGGGAAACCTTTTCATTGGTTACAAGGGAGGTGGGGAAAGGATTGAAGTTAAAATAAATAAAGGAAAAGGAAAAAGGATCTTATCTTTTGTTTGATTTTCATCGAGACAAAAACCTATCTTTTATTCAAAGGTAATAAGCAAGCACCTCCATTGTCATCTTCAACCTTGAGCACCCAAGAATACACCTCCCTAGTTGAACTTCATGATATTAAGCTTTCCTTGATTTAAAAACATCGATTCATAGCTATTGATCGGGTAAGTGGAAGCCCTAAGTTAATCATCGATTCTCTTGATTATTAGATGATTAATTCCAAGCTTTAAGATAAGCTTTGTCTAATATCTAATGGCTATTCAAGCTTCGATATTGACATATTGATTCTAATAATCCATTATTGCTCTTCCTAGTTCAAGAAGTGGAAAAGATTAATCCATCGTCTCCATCGAAAGCTAGGAATAAGAGAATCGCCATCCAAGAGCCTTAGGAGCTTCAGATTATTGAGGTGAGTGTAGTCGGAGTCTCGGAATTGGGCGAGGAGCCTTTCCAAATTTATCAATATTAATTTTATATGATTTACTAACTATTAAATTAAAGGGGCTTTGAATAAAGCATCATTGAAAAACATATTGGTAAGTATTGCATCGATTCATTATCCACAGCATTGCTATTATTGTCATGGAAATCACTGAAGCATTGACATATAGAATCATTGACATGAGTTTATTGATATTGCCTATTGCTATGGCTACATGATTATTGAGATATTGCCATTGAATCATTAATATCGAATTATTTTCATTGAATCATTGATATTGAGATATTGTTATCAGACCTTGGGATTGAGGTATTGGATACAATTGGCATGCCATAGAATTCATGAGCTCAGTGGTACGGATTTTATATGGTGTAATGGAGGGATGTGATTTGTGTTGATCAAAATCGGTGTAGTAGAGGATATTGGACCATGATGTTCATTGTTGGTGTAGTGATGGAATTCGTGTATCCAAATACGGTTGAAATCAATCCAAGGAAGAATGTTGGTTATTGATATTGTTATTGATGATATGATTAATGATATTGCATTGTCATGATATTGAGATGTTGACATTGATGATAAGATTATTGATATTATGTTCAACATGTTTAAGAAGCATGCCATGCTTATTCATGTAATTGATGTTGCAAAGATTATTAAGGCATATTAAATGGAATACGTTGTCCGTACGCTGGTATTAGCTACCTCACTTAGACTATGTAAGTCTAATGCATTCATTGTCCATACATTTCAGGATAAGGAAGGTATCAGATCAAGATCGGGATAGCTGGAAGTTGGCAACTCACCACGAGTTTAATGTAAAGTACTTTTGTCCCTTTGAACTCCTAGAATGGTGCCATTGTAGTTAAAGTAGTCGATGTTGATGTTTTGTTTATATGTATAAAGGTTATGTGTTATATGTGGATAAAGTGTCTTTAATGACTTGTTATGTTTGCTTGAAAATGGCTTAATATGCATATTTGGCTTAAAAAGGTGAAAACGTAGTAAACGTGTTTGAATCATGATGGAAATGGGCATGACAGTAGTTTATAGCATTGAAACAATGTGTATAAAGTTTTATTGCATTTGGACATCGTTTGGCAGGTTAAATGGCATAATCGGAACGGGTGATGGCGTTTCGATACTGGTAAGTATAATTGAAACAGGGTTAGTTAATTTGTTTAAAATGGCATAATCTGAAGGTTTGCACTGTTTACAGTTTGGTCACTGTATGTTGGATGATTAAATTGAATTAGTTAATCGACTTCAAATCGTATAAAATTTTATAGGCCAGCTAATATTGCACTTAATTTCATTATGGTATTTTCTTTTGCATTGAAGGACCTCTAATTTAGCAGGTTTACAGATTAGTCCCTAAAACTCGTAATAATTACAAATTAGTCCTAAATGGTTAAATGTTGTCTTCTTATGAGTGAATTGGACTAAGATGTTTATTCAGTAAAGTTTTGGTTGTGTAATATTGTTTAAGTGTTTATTTGGAATGAAATTTTATCGCACTGTATCGCTCACCGGTAACACGCTCCGACCCGGTTCTCGACCAGGCCGGGAAGGGGGTGTTGCATTTGTGGTATCAGAGCTAGAGTTTAGTTGGTTCTGGACCAAACCTATGCATATTTGTATTGTTTATTATATTACTTTGCCACCTAGGAGTTATATCGTTGTATATTGTGACTTGTCGGCTAATCTAATCTTTTATTTATAGATGTCTAATTCCAATAAAGCTCGAATAGTTGAGCATAATACTGATTAGGGGGAAGAATCCTCTGAATCCGCAAAACTCTCTAATACGAAATCCTCAGCCTGAAGTACAAACGGCTCAAACTGAATGCTTTAGGAACATGGTTGATATGTTCAAAGTATTCATGACATCGATGAAAGTTGACCAAACTTCTCAAACTCCCATTATTGTTATTCCGAGTACCTGAGCTCCTATTGATAAGTTACCTCAACATTGGGCTTACTCATTTACCGGGCAAAATGATGAAAACCCTGAAGTTGCAGAGTACTGGTTAGACAATACTTTACGGATTTGAAATAAACAGTTGCAGTGTTCTGAAGAACATAAAGTCGAATGTGCCCTTTCTTTTCTAGCTGATAAAGCACTGTATTGGTGGGAAGCAATGGTCATAGCAGTCCTTGAAGAGACTGTGAACTGAGAGTTCATCCTACAAGAGTTTCGAAAGAAGTACATCAGTGAATACTACCTTGTCGAGATACGTGACATCTTCCTTCATCTAAAGCAAGGTGATCGACCTATCGAACATTATATCCACGACTTTTGCAAATACTGTCGATATGGGGCTGAATATATTAAAAAAGAAGAAGAGAAGTGTAGGATGTTTATCAACGGTTTGAACGATGAACTACGTCCTATATTCACGACTTTGTGCATCACTGATTTTCAAACCCTTGTGAATAGAGTCAAAGCTACCGAAGGTGCTCAAAAGGCTCATAAGAATAGTGGGTCGAGCAAAACCGAGAAAAGACACCGAGATGAATCTTATGAGTCTTTCAAGAAAGGGAAGTATCAAGATTCGAAACCAAGTGTGTATTCAAAGCCTTCCCTGTATGAATACCTTGTTAAACCACAAGCTGTAACACAGTTCTTCCCTAGTGCTAAATCTGTTGAAAGCATTGATGGTTCGGAACAAGGAACAAAGTTTCCAGTTTGTAACTACTGTCGACACAGGCACCCTGAGGGGCAATGTCGCAAGAAATCCGGAGCTTGTTTCTTTTGTAGTGAGATGGTACATGTTACTCGATATTGTCCTAAAAACCAATTTGCTAATTCGTCCACTGCTCAATCTTTTCGAGGCAAGGGAACAAGACAAGGATCCTTCGGAAAGTCTGGAGCTTCATCCAAAGCATCGTACCGACTTGAATCTAAAGCTTCCGCACAGATGTACCATGTGAGAGGCAAGGAACAATTGGATGATCACAACTCTAATCCAGGTAAAAATTCGAAGACGAATTTTTCTTAAGGGGGAGAGTTGTAACACCCCGAAAACTAGTCTAGCCGGAATTGGAATCCGATGATCGTAGTATTGATATTAAATATTGAAATATCGAATCCTTGCTATAGATTATATTGTTATAGGACCTTAAATGAACCAAGTCTGTAGTTAAGATTGCCTTTGTAACCCCCTTATCCCGGCCTAGACGGTTGACCCGAACTACGAAGATTACACGGGGAAAACCAAAGTCAACCCAAAAGTCAACCATGATTAACGACCCTTTTTTTCCTTTTTAATCTTGTCTAGATGCATTTTAATCCTAAGCATAGCCTCGAGGAAAACATACATGAAAAGCACAGCGATCGGAAAGCATTAAGGGACTCAATTGCACAAATTACAACATTTAGGGACCAAAATGTAAATTCTGGAAATTAAGAGGACTTAACCAACTTTTAAGTTACCTTCATGAAATTAGTCACATTACATGCTTCTCTGTCAAATGTCACCTCAAACGGACATCTCAAACTCAAGCAATTGCATATACAAAATTCAGGACTAAAACGTAAAGATTGCAAACCTTGGACCATTCAAATCAGTGCCCAACGGTCAAGTGTTTCGGAACAGGGGTTGACCGTTCCGAAACACGGGTTCGTTTCGAGACCTGTTTCAAAACAGGGCTTGACAATGGCAAATCCGTTCCGAAACGCCCTCTGCCCCTTTCGATACACGAAGGTCATTACAGGCCCCCGTTTCGAAACGGTAGTGCCCGTTCCGATACGGACTGCCCAGAAAATGCAGATTTTTATGGTTTATCACACAATTAACCACTCATACGCCTCCCTATGACCTCCTAATCATGTCAACAAATCATCATGCATGCAAGGGACATATTTGCATCATCAAAACACATCTATGGCAACAATTAAGAAGAACCACAATCTATAGGCATGCATCCTACTATTGAAAACCATCCAAGCATCAAACCATCAAAGCAAACACCAAAATGGCCATTTACAAGTCCAAAACATCATAGGCATCATGCCAAACTCAGGGAGTCCAAAACATCTCCCAACAAACACAACCTAGGTTCCCATTGCCAAATATCAAAAGCTAATAATGTTGTAAAAATAGTCACCATACATGAGCTTTGCCTTCCCTTGGATTCTTAGCCTCCTTGCTGCCCTTAAAGCACTTCAATTCTCTGCATTATTGGTTCAAGAAAGAGAGCGTAAGCACAAATGCTTAGTGAGGCATGCTCTAATGAAACAACACAATAATGCACTTTTACTAAACACCTTTCATAAGGCCTTTTCATTCTTAAAAATCATTTTCATGCAACAATGCATTAACAACAAGCATCTCATGCTTTATAATCATCAACATGTCTTAAACAACAAGCATCTCATGCTTCATAAACATTAACATGTCATATTGGCTTTCAAGTGATACCATAACCTTTTCCACATAAAACACAATCGGATACGCGGATTACAAGCGTTGTCCCATACGCTTCATACACACTACCAAACACACAAGGTGGAGTTTACCAGTACAATCACAACCCCTCAACACCCGTGATGGAGTTTAACGGTACAATCACAACCCCTCCACATCACTCATTGGTAGTGGTATAACATCACTAACGAGAACACGAGACACACAACACAAGATTCACACATGGACTTTTAACCACCATTGTGATCTTAGAAATCTCGTTAGTGTACTTGGATAGAGTTTACGGTACCATTACAACCCCTCAACATCCAAGGCGACTTAATTCACGGTGCACCCAATCCTATAGCCGGCTAACTATATCCGATTCAAGTACTTTAAAACCAACACATCACTTGCCAATATACATCAATTATCAACAACAATCCATTGTTTTAAAGCATTAATTAAAGCCATTAAACCATCATGCATCATTATGCATCAAAACCACATTTATCAATGTCAAACCAAGGATCCCTTACCTTGAGCATCCTTCAACACATGGCTTTCAAAACCAGCATTAATCATGCTAAAACATGCTTTCAAAACAGAATTTAAACATGCAAACAAACACATTGCATCCAACCATCTCATGGTTCATCAAAGAGAGAGTTTCACCGAAAACTTACTCTTGAGCTTAGTTAAGTTGCTTAGACTTAAACTAAGCTCTCAAAACCTTCAAACACTGGTTTCAAAGCTGAAAATCAAACTTCACTCACCGATTCCGTTTCGCAAGCTTGCCGAAACGCCAATCAAGCCTCCGGATCAACACCACAAGGATCCGAATGTGTCTCCCCTATTTTAAACACATCAAAGCAGAGGATCAATGCATCATCATGCATTAAAATCTTCAGCCACAACACCTAAACTCGCTGCTCTCAACAAATCTAACATTTCGGCTACCAAACACAACCGAAATCACTACCAAACTCATCCACAACATTACCCAGCCATGATCCATCACTTCTAAACATTCTTAAACATCAATTAACATCCAAAGAGGATCTAAACTCGTCCTTATACCTCCAGCAACAACATAACAACAAGATCACCCCAAAAACCACCATTTTCACATGTAAAAACTTAGGAAAATCAACCTATTCGGGATTGCATTGATTAGATCTCAATTACACATCATTAAACATCCAAAATACTTTAAAAAAGACATCTCAAAACAGAGCCCAAACATTCATTACGAATTTCTTTAAAATTAAATCCAAATCTTGAGTTTTAAGCCAAAATCAAGATCACAACATCAAAACCTTTTATAAAACTTAATTCAAGGATTGAGAACTTGGGAATTTCAATAAAGAACTGAATATTTAGAGGAGAAGAACATCCTTCCCTCTAAATGTAGATTTCTCCTTGATTTGAGCAAAAATCCTTGAAAATCCAATGAGCAAAAGAAGAGGATTTGATGTAGAAAGGATTAGGAATCTTTTGATGATTGAAAACTCATCATTTAGTGTGAAAATCAAAAGAAAAGCTGTTGTGGAAAAGTATTTGGCTGAGGGAATTTTGAGAGAAAATGAAATGGGAAAATTTTAGAGAAAGTTAGTTATGAAAACTAAAAATGATTTTCCCTCACTTCTTTTAATTAATTAAAAATTAAGAAAATCATTAAAATTAAGAAAAGCTGGAGAAATCCTTCCTTGGGTAAATTAGCTCCTTAAAGATTCAAAGTTTCAATCCTTACAAAACAGTCACCACTGAACTTTTCAAAAATTACATTTTAGTCACTATTTTGAAATGTCACACTTCCAAACCTTATTTTGTAATATTGATTCCACCACTCTCTTATATATATTAAAAGAGGATTTTTAGATATTTTCTCATATTTTTAATGCATCCCGAACTAGGCTTTCCCTAAAATCACCATTTTATATTCGAACCAAAAATCAGACCGGTCCGGTTCAGACTCTAAACTTCCAAGCCCAAAATTGGGGCGTTACAACTCTCCCACCCTTAAGAAATTTCGTCCTCGAAATTTACCTGGTGGAAAAAGGTATGGAAATTGTTTCAACATGTCATCTTTCATTTCCCACGTGGCTTCCTCAGCACCACGATGCTTCCACAACACCTTTACCAACTCAATGGTTTTACCTCGAAGCACTTTACTATCCGAATCCAGAATTTTCATCGGCTCCTCATCATAGGTCAAGTCCGGATTCAACTCCACTTCTTCCACAGGCATAACATGCGAAGGATCAGATCTATACCTTCGAAGCATAGAGACATGAAACACATCATGAATCTTTTCCAACTCCTGCGGCAATCTGAACTTGTACACAACAGGACCCACACGTTCAATCACCTCGTATGGTCCAATGTACCTAGGGCTCAACTTACCCTTTCGACCAAACCTCATCACCTTCTTCCAAGGCGAAACTTTCAAAAACACACGGTCACCTACCGCATACTCAACCTCCTTACGCTTCAAATCCGCGTAAGACTTTTGTCGATCAGAAGCTGCTTTCAAGTGCTCACAAATGAGCTTCACCTTCTCGGTGGTTCCTTTCAACAAAGCTGGCATAGAAACCAACTTCTGACCTGTTTCAGCCCAACAAAGAGGAGTCCTACACTTCCTCCCGTACAAGGCTTCATAAGGTGCCATTTGAATACTTGCCTGGTAGCTATTGTTATAAGCAAACTCCACCAATAGCAAATGCTTCTCCCAAGAGCCTTGAAACTCAATCACACAGCACCTCAACATATCCTCCATCACTTGGATAACACGCTCAGACTGTCCATCCGACTGTGGATGATAAAAAGTACTGAAATTTAGTCGTGTACCCAAAGCCTGATGCAAACACTGCCAGAACCGCGATGTAAACCTCGGATCTCTATCCGACACAATCGACTTTGGCACACCATACAGCCGCACAATCTCAGCAATGTACAGCTCCGCAAGCTTGTCCAAAGTGTACGTAGTATGCACAGCCAAGAAATGCGCACACTTCGTCAGGCGATCCACAATCACCCACACCGAATTCTTCTTCGATGGCGACAAAGGCAAACCAGACACAAAGTCCATGGTAATCCTTTCCCACTTCCACTCAGGAATCCTCAACGATTGCAACAACCCAGAAGGAAACTGATGCTCAGCTTTAACTCGCTGACAAACCATGCACTTGCTTACATACTCAGCAACATCTTTCTTTAAACCCGCCCAGTAGTACTCATCACGAAGATCACGATACATCTTAGTACTACCAGGGTGCATAGCAAAAGGACTACTATGAGCTTCAGTCAGAATAGCACGCCTCAACTCAGCATCATTGGGCACTACTATCCGACTCCCAAAACATAAAACTCCATCATCACTAAAGCAGAAATCCGATGGCCTATCCTCAGCAATATCCTGAACATGTGGCACCAAGGAATCATCCAACAGCTGCTTATCCTTTATCAACTGAACCAAGGATGGTTTCACTTGCAACTCAGCCACAAGACCACCATCACGCGAAATGCTCAAACTGGAAAACATAGCCCTCAACTCCACTGCCACCTTCCTACTCAAGGCATCCGCTACCACATTAGCTTTTCCCGGATGATATTCAATCGTCAGATCGTAATCTTTAAGCAACTCCACCCAACGCCGTTGCCTAAGATTCAACTCCTTCTGAGACATGAGATACTTCAAACTCTTGTGATCCGTATACACAGTACACTTCTCACCATACAGGTAATGTCTCCAAATTTTCAAGGCAAAAACCACCGTAGCCAACTCAATGTCATGCGTAGGATAATTGCGCTCATGCACCTTCAACTGGCGCGATGCATAAGCCACCACCTTACCCTCTTGCATCAACACACATCCCAAACCAACATAGGACGCGTCACTATACACCACAAACTCTTTTCCTGATTCAGGCTGAACCAAGATAGGAGCTTGCGTCAAAGCTGCCTTCAGCTTCTCAAAAGCCTGTTGCCTCGCTTCCGTCCACTCATACTTAACATCCTTCTGCAACAACTTCGTCAAATGTGCAGCAATCTTTGAAAATCCATCCACGAACCTCCGGTAGTATCCCGCCAAACCAAGAAAACTACGGGCCTCATGAACAGACTTAGGAGGCTTCCAATTCATCACTGCCTCAATCTTTTGAGGATCAACACGAATCCCCTCCGTAGAAACCACATGACCAAGGAACACAACTTCCCTGAGCCAGAACTCACACTTACTTAACTTAGCATAAAGCTGATTCTCCGATAAAGCCTGCAACACAATCCTCAAATGCCCCTCATGCTCTTCCTCAGTACGAGAGTACAGGAGGATATCATCAATGAACACCACAACAAACTTGTCCAAATACTCATGGAACACTCTATTCATCATGTCCATGAAAGCTGCAGGAGCATTCCTCAAACCAAACGGCGTCACAAGAAACTCATAATGCCCATACCTCGTTCTGAAGGCTGTCTTTGGCACATCCACATCCTTCACTTTCAACTGGTAATACCCTGACCTTAAATCAATTTTAGAGAACACAGCCGCTCCCCGAAATTGATCAAAAAGATCATCAATCCTCGGTAATGGATACCGATTCTTGATAGTCAACTTGTTCGGCTGACGGTAATCGATGCACATTCTCATAGTGCCATCCTTTTTCTTCACAAACAAGACCGGTGCACCCTAAGGTGACACACTCGGCCGAATGAAACCACGATCAAGCAACTCCTGAAGTTGCGTCTTCAGCTCTTTCAACTCCTTAGGAGCCATTCGATAAGGAGTAATGGAAATTGGAGTTGTATTCTCATACAGCTCAATTCCAAACTCTACTTCACGATTAGGAGGCAATCCAGGCAACTCCTCCGGAAACACACCAGGAAACTCTCGCATAGTCCTGATATCTTGCACTCGCAACTCTTTAGAGCTAGGATTCATCACAAAAGCTAGGTAGGCTTCACAACCTTGCATCAGCATCCGGCTCGCCTCCAAGGAAGACACCACATGGGCAAGAAACTTCACATTCTCACCAACCACCACTACCTCATAATCATCCGCAAGCTTCAACGAAACTTTCTTGTTCTCAAAATCCACCACCGCTCGATGTTCAACAAGCCAATCTATACACGAACTACGAAGATTACACAGGGAAAACCAAAGTCAACCCGAAAGTCAACCTTGATTAACGACCCTTTTTTTCCTTTTTAATCTTGTCTAGATGCATTTTAATCCTAAGCGTAGCCTTGAGGAAAACATACATGAAAAGCACAGCGATCGGAAAGCATTAAGGGACTCAATTGCACAAATTACAACATTTAGGGACCAAAATGTAAATTCTGGAAATTAAGAGGACTTAACCAACTTTTAAGTTACCTTCATGAAATTAGTCACATTACATGCTTCTCTGTCAAATTTCACCTCAAACGGACATCTCAAACTCAAGCAATTGCATATACAAAATTCAGGACTAAAACGTAAAGATTGCAAACCTTGGACCATTCAAATCAGTGCCCAACGGTCAAGTGTTTCGGAACAGGGGTTGACCGTTCCGAAACGCGGGTTCGTTTCGAGACCTGTTTCGAAACAGGGCTTGACAGTGACAAATCCGTTCCGAAACGCCCTCTACCCGTTTCGATACACGAAGGTCATTATAGGCCCCCGTTTCAAAACGGTAGTGCCCGTTCTGATACGGACTGCCCAGAAAATGCAGATTTTTCTGTTTTATCACACAATTAACCACTCATACGCCTCCCTATGACCTCCTAATCATGTCAACAAATCATCGTGCATGCAAGGGACATATTTGCATCATCAAAACACATCCATGGCAACAATTAAGAAGAACCACAATCTATAGGCATGCATCCTACTATTGAAAACCATCCAAGCATCAAACCATCAAAGCAAACACCAAAATGGCCATTTACAAGTCCAAAACATCATAGGCATCATGCCAAACTCGGGGAGTCCAAAACATCTCCCAACAAACACAACCTAGGTTCTCATTGCCAAATATCAAAAGCTAATAATGTTGTAAAAATAGTCACCATACATGAACTTTGCCTTCCCTTGGATTCTTAGCCTCCTTGCTGCCCTTAAAGCACTTCAATTCTCTGCATTATTGGTTCAAGAAAGAGAGCGTAAGCACAAATGCTTAGTGAGGCATGCTCTAATGAAACAACACAATAATGCACTTTTACTAAACACCTTTCATAAGGCCTTTTCATTCTTAAAAATCATTTTCATGCAACAATGCATTAACAACAAGCATCTCATGCTTTATAATCATCAACATGTCTTAAACAACAAGCATTTCATGCTTCATAAACATGAACATGTCATATTGGCTTTCAAGTGATACCATAACCTTTTCCACATAAAACACAATCGGATACGCGGATTACAAGCGTTGTCCCATACGCTTCATACACACTACCAAACACACAAGGTGGAGTTTACCGGTACAATCACAACCCCTCAACACCCATGATGGAGTTTAACGGTACAATCACAACCCCTCCACATCACTCATTGGTAGTGGTATAACATCACTAACGAGAACATGGGACACACAACACAAGATTCACACATGGACTTTTAACCACCAATGTGATCTTAGACATCTCGTTAGTGTACTTGGATGGAGTTTACGGTACCATTACAACCCCTCAACATCCAAGGCGACTTAATTCACGGTGCACCCAATCCTATAGCCGGCTAACTATATCCGATTCAAGTACTTTAAAACCAACACATCACTTGCCAATATACATCAATTATCAACAACAATCCATTGTTTTAAAGCATTAATCAAAGCCATTAAACCATCATGCATCATTATGCATCAAAACCACATTTATCAATGTCAAACCAAGGATCCCTTACCGATGAGCATCCTTCAACACATGGCTTTCAAACCAGCATTAATCATGCTAAAACATGCTTTCAAAACAGAATTTAAACATGCAAACAAACACATTGCATCCAACCATCTCATGGTTCATTAAAGAGAGAGTTTCACCGAAAACTTACTCTTGAGCTTAGTTAAGTTGCTTAGACTTAAACTAAGCTCCCAACACCTTCAAACACTGGTTTCAAAGCTGAAAACCAAACTTCACTCACCGATTCCGTTTCGCAAGCTTGCCGAAACGCCAATCAAGCCTCCGGATCAACACCACAAGGATCCGAATGTGTCTCCCCTGTTTTAAACACATCAAAGCAGAGGATTAATGCATCATCATGCATTAAAATCTTCAGCCACAACACCTAAACTCGCTGCTCTCAACAAATCTAACATTTCGGCTACCAAACACAACCGAAATCACTACCAAACTCATCCACAACATTACCCAGCCATGATCCATCACTTCTAAACATTCTTAAACATCAATTAACATCCAAAAAGGATCTAAACTCGTCCTTATACCTCCAGCAACAACATAACAACAAGATCACCCCAAAAACCACCATTTTCACATGTAAAAACTTAGGAAAATCAACCTATTCGGGATTGCATTGATTAGATCTCAATTACACATCATTAAACATCCAAAATACTTTAAAAAGACATCTCAAAACAGAGCCCAAACATTCATTAGGAATTTCTTTAAAATTAAATCCAAATCTTGAGTTTTAAGCCAAAATCAAGATCACAACATCAAAACCTTTTATAAAACTTAATTTAAGGATTGAGAACTTGGGAATTTCAATAAAGAACTGAATATTTAGAGGAGAAGAACATCCTTCCCTCTAAATGTAGATTTCTCCTTGATTTGAGAAAAAATCCTTGAAAATCCAATGAGCAAAAGAAGAGGATTTGATGTAGAAAGGATTAGGAATCTTTTGATGATTGAAAACTCATCATTTAGTGTGAAAATCAAAAGAAAAGCTGCTGTAGAAAAGTGTTTGGCTGAGGGAATTTTGAGAGAAAATGAAATGGGAAAATTTTAGAGAAAATTAGTTATGAAAGCTAAAAATGATTTTCCCTCACTTCTTTTAATTAATTAAACATTAACAAAATCATTAAAATTAAGAAAAATCTGGAGAAATCCTTCCTTGGGTAAATTAGCTCCTTAAAGATTCAAAGTTTCAATCCTTACAAAACAGTCACCACTGAACTTTTCAAAAATTACATTTTAGTCACTATTTCGAAATGTCACACTTCCAAACCTTATTTTGTAAAATTGATTCCACCACTCTCTTATATATATTAAAATAGGATTTTTAGATATTTTTCCATATATTTCATGCATCCCGAACTAGGCTTTCCCTAAAATCACCCTTTTATATTCGAACCAAAAATCAGACTGGTCCGGTTCATACTCTAAACTTCCAAGCCTAAAATTGGGGCGTTACAGCCTTTAAAATTCCTAATATGATGTTTGTAAGCTAGGCGTTTTGATATAGTCAGACCCGTACCGAAACGGCCTAGGTAAGGCATTTCGAAATGGTTTAGGGGTGTTCTGATACGGTGTAACTGAATTAACTAACTTTTGGACTTTTGCTCAACCGTCTCGATATGGTTTCACTCGTTTCGAAATGGGTCCCCTATTTTGAATAAGTTTAAAGGAAAAATTGAAAGGAAATGATAAGGTGATGACTCACTTGCTTATTGTTGTCCCTCCCCGTGAGGAAGTAGTTTAAGAGGATGACTTGTAGTCATCTTTTAGTATTGATAAGATATAAAATAGATAAGTATTATATTAAGCTTTCCCTTTGCTAAGGGAAACCTTTTCATTGGTTACAAGTGAGGTGGGGAAAGGATTGAAGTTAACATAAATAAAGGAAAATGAAAAAGGATCTCATCTTTTGTTTGAGTTTCATCGAGACAAAAACCCATCTTTTATTCAAAGGTAATAAGTAAGCACCTCCATTGCCATCTTCAACCTTGAGCACCCAAGAATACACCTCCCTAGTTGAACTTCATGAGCTTAAGCTTTCCTTGATTTAAAAACATCGATTCATTGCTATTGATCGTGTAAGTGGAAGCCCTAAGTTAATCATCGATTCTCTTGATTATTAGATGATTAATTCCAAGCCTTAAGATAAGCTTTGTCTAATAGCTAATGGCTATTCAAGCATCGATATTGACATATTGATTCTGATAATCCCTTATTGCTCTTCCTAGTTCAAGAACTAGAAAAGATTAATCCATCGTCTTCATCGAACGCTAGGAATAAGGGAATCACCATCCGAGAGCCTTAGGAGCTTCAGATTATTGAGGTGAGTGTAGTCGGAGTCTCAGAATTGGGCGAGGAGCCTTTCCAAATTTATCGTTATTGATTTTATATGATTTACTAACTATTGAATTAAAGGGGCTTTGTATAAAGCATCATTGAAAACAATATTGGTAAGTATTGCATCGATTCATTGTCCATAGCATTGCTATTATTATCATGGAAATCATTGAAGCGTTGATATATAGAATCATTGACATGAGTTTATTGATATTGCCTATTGCTATGGCTACATGATTATTGAGATATTGTCATTGAATCATTGATATTGAACTATTATCATTGAATCATTGATATTGAGCCATTGTTATCGGACCTTGGGATCGAGGTATTGGATACAATTGGCATTTCATAGAATTCATGAGCTCAGTGGTACGGAGTTTATACGGTGTAGTGGAAGGATGTGATTTGTGTTGGTCAAAATTAGTGTAGTGGAGGATATTGGACCATAATGTTTATTGTTGGTGTAGTGATGGAATTTGTGTATCCAAATATGGTTGAAATCGATCCAAGGAAGAATGTTGATTATTGATATTGTTATGGATGATATGATTAATGATATTGAATTGTCGTGATATTGAGATGTTGACATTGATGATAAGATTATTGATATTATGTTCAATATGTTTAAGGAGCAAGCCATGCTTATTCATGCAATTGATGTTGAAAAGATTATTAAGGCATATTAAATGGCATACGTTATTGTTGGCTACATCACTTAGACTATGTAAGTTTAATGCATTCATTGTCCATACATTTTAGGATAAGGAAGGTATCGGATCAAGATCAGGATTAGTTGGAAGTTGGCAAGTCACCACTGGTTTAATGTAAAGTACTTTTGTCCCTTTCAACTCCTAGAATGGTGGCAAAGTAGTTAAAGTAGTCGATGATGATGTTTTGTTTATATGTATAAAGGTTATGTGTTATATGTGGATAAAGTGTCTTTAATGACTTATTATGTTTGCTTGAAAATGGATTAATATGCATATTTGGCTTAAAAAGGTGAAAACGTAGTAAACGTATTCGAATGATGATGAAAATGCGCGTGACAGTAGTTTATAGCATTGAAATAATGTGTATAAAGTTTTATTGCATTTGGACATCGTTTGGTAGGTTAAATCGAACAAAAACCAGTAAGAATCTGTCATTACAGGTCAGGCCGTATCGAAACGGGTGATGGCGTTTCGATATGGGTAAGCATAATTAAACCTAAGAAATCAGGGCGTACCGAAATGGATTAGGGTCGTACCGAAACATTTTGCTACTGGAATCCCTCGTTTCGATATGGGTTCATAGCGTATCGAAACGAGTCAAAGTCAAAGGAAGTCAACTCGTACCGATATAGGGCTTGCCCGTATCGATACGGTCAAAGGGGAAAAGTCAACTTGGGTTGACCAACGTCTACCCGTATCGAAACAGGCTTGAGTGTTTCGATACAGGGTTAGTTAATTTGGTTTAAAGGGCATAATCTGAAAGTTTGCATTATTTACAGTTTGGTCACTATATGTTGGATGATTAAATTGAATGAATTAATGGGCTTCAAATTGTATGAAATTTTACAGGCTAGCTAATATTGCACTGAATTTCATTATGGTATTGTATGTTGCATTGAAGGGCCTCAAATTTAGTAGGTTTATAGATTAGTCCCTGCAACTCATAATAATTACAAATTGGTCCTAAATGGTTAAATGTTGTCTTCTTATGAGTGAATTGGACTAAGATGTATATCCGGTAAAGTTTTGGTTGTGTAATATTGTTTAAGTGTTGATTTGGAATGAAATTTTATCGCACCGTTCACCGCATCGCTCACCGGTAACACGCTCCGACCCGATTCTCGACCAGGCCGGGAAGGGGTGTTACAAGCTGATTCATTATCGAAGCATTCTGCCGAGCCTTGAAGGTCTACCGTGTTTTCCGCCGAGCCAATCATCTGTTCCACCTGCTGAGGAAGCGAAAGCGTCGAAGCATCAATCTCCCATCTTCCGCCGAGGCAACAAAGTCTGGCAGCGCAATACAACTTAACCTATTCAAAGCAGTTTCACACTACGGAGCAGCATAACCTGACCCATTCTATCAATCTGGTCTCTTCTCTTAATTATTTTTGTTTATTTACTTTTTTCTCTTAAACAAACTAAAATTAACTTGTGTATTTATTTTCTATGCAGGAATTGACATTCGAATTAGCTGTCCAATCCTCGTGGGAGACGATATCTTTTATACTCTAACTTGACTAGAGTGTGCACTTGTGCTCATATTTAGAAAACACCCTAAACGCTCTACAACTTTTTTGCGCCACTGCCGGGGATTGGCAACAGTAAATTCGTCTTTATTTTTCTACACTCTTATTTAATTGCATTTAATTTTAGTTTCTATATTTTTCCTTTTTTATTCAAAAAAAAGAAGAGAATTTTACTGTTTCTTGTCTAGTGCATGACCAGAGCCAACCCATCGACCGAAATTGTTTTCATAGACGAGATCGAATGAAGAGCAAGAGAAGCCCTCAGGAAAGCGAAGGAAGATGGAAAAGCAGAGGCAACCATGGTTAACGGCTAAGACGAAAACACTACCAACAATGCCTGTAACGGCAGGGATGGGCAGAAAAAACCCACCACCTAGGCAGCAGCCCATCATTCCGCCCAGGCAGTAGCAGTATGTGCGCACAACCAAGGACTACTTGGAGCACGACTTCAGAGGATTTGATCCAACTGTTGCAGAGCCTGAAATCGAAGCAGATCACTTCGAGATGAAGCCCGTGATGTTCAATATGATAAACACATTTGGGCAATTTGGAGGAACTGCCACGGAAGATAAGGCAGCACTTGAGGGGATTTCTTGACATTTGCCGGGCCTTTAAAATACACAGAGTCTATCAAGATGTGCTTAAGCTGAGATTATTTCCCTATTCACTAAGGGATAGGGCAAAGCAGTGGCTAAACAACCAACCGGCGGGATCATTCAACGCTTAGAC
Organism: Hibiscus trionum; assembly: GCA_030270665.1. Lineage (NCBI taxonomy): Eukaryota > Viridiplantae > Streptophyta > Magnoliopsida > Malvales > Malvaceae > Hibiscus > Hibiscus trionum. Next base: position 68,194,473 of record BSYR01000003.1, read on the forward strand.
GGAGTTGTGCAAGGACTTCCTAGATCGTTTTAGTCCTTCAAATGTAACTGACATATTAAAAAACGAGATCACAGCCTTCTGCCAAGGGGATGACGAACCAATGTATGAAGCTTGGGAGAGATACCAACATATACTAAACAACTGTCTGCTTCACAGTTTCCCATCCTGGACTCAAGTGTCAATGTTTTATAATGGAGTAAATCAACCGACACGAATGATGCTCGATGCCTCAGCCAATGGAATCATCTTGGATAGACCAGTCGAGGAGGCACTATAGATTATGAATAGGATTTCAAAAAATGACTACAAGTTCCTTATAGCCCGCCACGGCGGCATAAGGCGGCCAGCTGTTGTGAATGAAGTAGAAGCCACTGAATCTGTCAATGCCCGCCTGGATAAATTGACACAGTTGGTGATGAATATAGCCAAAGGGAAAACATATGAGGCCAAGGTTGTGGACCCGTTTTGTGATGAGTGTGGCGGCAACCACGATTCTACTAAATGTAGTGAATCCGTTAACTTCATGGGAACTTATGAGAGGGACAACAGACCCAACACCAACACATATAACCCATGCTGAAAAAAGCATCCAAATTTCCCCTGGAGTAACCCAAACATAGCTGCAAATCCAACCTAGCAACTAGGAGGATATCAACAGAACCTGTCACGACATCAGCCTCAACAGCAACAGAATGCGAACAACAATTCACTAGAATCTACTTTACATACTTTTATGTCTCGCGCTAGTGATTTTATTGTTCGTACTAACAAATTTATTGACAAGACTGAGTCTTTTATGGACAGGACTGAGATGCGGATGAACAACCAGGAGGCGGCCATAAAGAACCTGGAGACTCAGTTTGGAAGGTTTGGTCAGATTGTTAACACTAGGCCAATGGGTGGATTACCTAGTGATACTGAAACCACGAAGGGAAAAACCCAAGAGCAATGCAAGGCTATAACAACTAGGAGTTGGATAAAGTTACAAGGGCCATCAAATCCCGTTGCAAGAGAAACAACATCTGTCGATCTAGTTCATGCCGCCAGAGACCCTGTCGCGATAGCTTCAAAGAAGGGCGACACGGAAACACAAACAGGGCCGACAGACGACACTGTAGATGACCAGACAGAATCTGAACCAGTTATTGCCCCCCAAAATAAGCTTCTATCCAAGGCAAAAATCGAAGATACTAAACCTCCACCACCATTCCCACAACGATTGAAAAAATAGAAGCATGACATGCAGTTCAGGAAATTCCTGGATGTTCTGAAGCAAGTAAAAATCAATCTTTCATTGGTGGAATTGATAGAACAGATGTTGTAAAGTGTCCATAAGTTCTAAATTTTGTGCACATTCCATCTCATATTATTGTTGTTTTCAAGTACATTTTAGGTATATTTAGGTTCATGCATTGCGTTTTACAGTATTCTTTACTTTGCCATGCTTTTTATTGATTATATTTTATTTGGTAAGGAAAAGGTACTATTTTAGTTTAGTTTTAGTTCCGGGTACTAGAAGCTGGCGGAAGGAGAGAGAAGCTGAGGACATGATGCTGAGGCAGTAGATCAAAGAGTTGTACTGATGCAGTTCTAAACAGAGACAGACGCTGTCGAGTAGCTGCTGCCGCCATACTTGCCGCCCAGGGCAGCAAGCTGAGGATTTGGAGAACTGGAGTGCGATATGTAGAGCAGAAAATCCTGATTCTAACGATGCGATCCACTCTATTTTCTGATGCCTATAGCAGCGGGCAGAGCCGCCGAAGGAGGAGAACAAGCTAACTTGCGGAGCAAGGTAACGTGAAGAAGTCCACATTCAACTCAAATAAGTCAAAATTAAAGGTTGCATTTAATGCAAAAGCTACTTTGAAGACTTCTACACCAAGGAGGACTAGACCTAGCTAATGCCTATATATACTCAATATATTTTTACTTCAAAACAGCTTAGGTTTTCCCTTAGGCATAGTTTAGGTTTTCTTGACGTCAATTATGTTCTATATTCTTCTTTGGGTTTGAGTTATGTTGTAAACTAGTGTGAGAAAGGTTATTTAGGAATTAAGTTTGTTTTTGTAATAAAACTTCAAGGTTTGCTTATTCCATGTTCTTCATAGTTTTCAATTAAGTCGAGAGATTAGTTGTTTACTATATATTTGTTCGATATCGAGAGAGTCAAACTCACGAAAGGAGTAAGTACGGTCTTCACCTTAATCAATTGTTGATCAATCCAGCCTATACATAGGTTAGGGTTTAAGGCGGCTAAAAGAGAACGAACCTAACATTGTTGTCTTTGCACGATTCACGCAGCGACTGGTATTATCTACAATGGGCATCAATAGCATTCTAACTTAGACATAAGCAGTATCACTTTCGAAGCGTTCTACCGAACCCTGAAGTACTGCCGAGTTTACCGCAAGGACAGTTGTCCGTTCCACTACCGAGGCAGTGAAAGCGTCACAGCAGCCAATCTGCCATCTCCTGTCGAGGCAGCAAAGTCTGGCAGCGCAAAACAACTTATCTTATTCAACACAATTTCACACTAGGGAGCAGCATAATCTGGCCCATTCTATCAATCTGATCTCTTCCCCTTATTTACTTGTGTTTTAATTACTTTTATCTTAAACAAACTAAACTTATTTGTGCATTTAATTTTCCCTTGTGCAAGAATCACAAACCGAGTCGAGCTGTCCAATCCCTGTGGGAGACGATGTCTTATATACTATAACTTGACAAGAGTGTGCACTTGCACTCATATTTAGAGAACACCTAAACGTTCTACAAGTTTTTGGCACCGTTGCCGGGGATTGGTAACAACGAAATTTGTTTTAATTTTTCTGCACTCTTAATTCTATTTGCATTTAGTTTTAGTTAAAAAAATTATGTGGGAAAGTGCTTATTCAGGTGCCCCACGAGTTAAGGGCAGCAATATTTGGGAAAGTTCTTACAAATTTTGTGAAGGCAATCATGCATTCGAAAGTTTCCCTAACCTTTTTGCAACGGACATGTTGAGGAAAACCACACAGGAATGGTTGTCGGAATACGAACAGCAGATGCCACTGCCACAGTTGCCGTCACAGCAGCAAGATTTTCCATGGTATGATAAAAAATCCCAAAAAAAAACTACCGTAACAGTTTTGCTGCAGAAATCGACATGCCCTGGAAACATAGTCATCCACAAGAACAATCAGCATCCTTGGAGGACACACTTCACGCTTTCCTTGCGCTCACATAAAATGTGTCAACTACAATGGACACCAACATTGCTAAGATAGATGCACGTATGAGAATTTTAGTCCTTATTAATGTGATGGATGAACCTGAACAATTAAGCCTGAGGGATACTGATGTCCCAGGACAAGGGGATGAAGAGCTAAGCGGGGAAGGATTTCCGAAGTGTGAGGAGCATTTAGAACCTCCAAGACAAGAGGATGTAGAACACTACCCGGACAAAGAGATTGACAGCTGTTCTGACAGTTACCTAGAACGCTGCCTAAAGATGAACTGACAACACCTGAGCAAAACAATGTTGCAACAACATCTAGAGAGGCAGAAACATGAATTGAAGATGCCACAACAACATTATATGCCTTGACAACAATGCATGCCTCGGTAGAAACCTCGGCAACTATGAACTATATATATCTGGAGGAGCCGATGTTGGCAGATTTAAAGCCACCAAAATCTCTACTGATGGAGATTTTCGAGGAACCTGAGGAAAACGGTATTGGGAGTCTTGAAGCTTTTCAGAACATTGAGTTTTCCCTTGACCTGCACCACAATACGACAGAATACTACCGCAACGATTGGTTGCTGCAGCAGCTACCTCGGTGGCAAAAGAAATTTTCCTCCAAGACAAACTTCGACAAAGAGGAGGTAAGTACATGGTTAGGTAGTAATATAATTTTTCCTAATCACGTGTTCATGCCTTCATGAATAGGAACAAGGAGGAAGGCTCGCATGGATTACAAGGGAACGAGGAAGAAGGACTCCCTCACCATGAGAATAATCACGCAATGGAGGGTGCGGGTAGACTACAATAAGTATCGGAAACGACCCTCCACCTTAGGAAGTGGTTATGTTTGGAGATGCACCTCACTGCACTCCCAACATAACTTAATTTAATTATTTTTATTCCGTTATTTTTTTTAGGAATAAATTTTAATTTATCCACATTTTTGTTTTTCAGAATTTCCTTATTTTATCTTTAGCATTTAATTATTTGTTTTTAGGAATAAAAGAGCCGGGCCAAGAAGAAGGCCCAACAAGGAACCCGCCCACCAAGACTGCCAAGGGTGGCCCAGCGTAGAAACCGCATAACGGCTAGTTTCCCACTAACGGCTACAGAAGTAACGGGCAGAAATCTCGTAACGTGCGTGAGACAACTTGCCCGTTGGACATTTAATGCCACCACAACACCTCTCGGCAACCTCTATTTAAACCTCACTCATCTCATCCATTCACTTTACTTCCACCTCCTTGTTATGTTATCCTTGAATCCACTACTCTCTTTCTAATTATCCTCTTTTTAAGTTTCAGTTTTCATCCAAACCGTCTCACACATGGCATCCGCATCCGCATCCCAATCCAAACCTACCTCCCAACGCTTCTTCTCCCGCGATGACAAAAAGAGATACAGAACCCAGTTTTCCAAGCAATCCATATAGGAGGAACAAGGGTTCCATTACACGAAGCAGACAGAGGACCTTGGCCTAAAGCTCGCCCTTTTCGAAACAATTCACAGCAAGGGATGGAAAATATTTGCACGGCAATCGGAGATGGCAAATATCACATTGGTCAGAGAGTTCTATGCCCATCACCCCCGCCCAAAGTTGTCGTTTGTTTATGTCTGAGGGAAACCTGTCAAGCTCAACGTCGCCGTGATCAACACCTTCTACAACCTCAAGATGGAAGACAACCCTCACGAAGAATGGAGGCAGTCACTGACGGCTGCTGACTATGACAGATTAAAGGCCAAGTTGTGCGAGCCCAACACACCGTGGTTGGCAGGAAAGCATGGCGGCTCCGTCCAACGCTGCTGACTGCTGCCCGAGACAATGCTTTGCAATACTTTTATTAAACGGCGTCTACTGCACACCTCCCACAACTCCACTGTAGACAGGCCGCGCCTAGCCCTCATCCATAGCATCATGGTGAATCAGTCTATCAACGTAGGGGAAATCATATGCAAGGAGATCAAAAACTATTTCCGCAAGACCAAGGGTCGGCTGTACTTCCCGTCTCTCATCACCGGCTTATGTGCCAACTCCATTGTACCCTCCAATCCAGAAGATGAGATAACAACTGCCAAGAAGGGTTGGACCAGAAAAGTCCGCCTGCAGATGATGCAAGCCAAGGAGACAGAACCCATCACTCCTAGCCAGCTTTCCGCCGCCCAGCGAGCCACACCAGCCGCCCCAGGCAGTACTGAAGCTGCCCCGAACAATGAAGTCATCACTTTGTTGCGCACTCTCATCGACGGCAACAAACGGATCAAGCAGTAGCAGTTGACATTCATGAAATACGTGGGGGAGGTCCAAGAGGATTTTGTGGTCTATCTCCTCCAGAATTTTCCAGATGACGGCCCCAATCTGTCAACCTTCCCAGCCGACCTAGCCACCGCAGCTGCACCCGGACAAGGACACCATCAGCAGACGCTGCCCGCCATGCCACTTTCTGCCGTTAGATGTCATCTCCGACGCACTACCCATCATACTCTGTCACCTTCGCCTCTAACACAGTGGCAAACTCTCCTGAGAGGCATCAGCAACATATTTCCCCCGCCTGCACAGCAGAAATGATGGCAAACACCTCCTCATGCGATGAGGTGGAGAAACAGCCAATAGCAGCAACGGCAGCAGCAGCCCTAATGACGATAGACCCTCCGACAGAACCAACGGGGGAGGCAACAAGAAAGAGGAAGCGGCACATCATCTCTGCCGAGTCAGAGGACGATGAGTCAGAATCCGAGCTAGAAAATAGTAAAGCACCTCGTGAAGAACCTCGTCTAACTCCTAAGAGAGTCCAGCCACCGCGGACAGCAAAGATCTCACCTACGAAGTCTGCCTGCCGGCCACTGCCTTGTCATCCAATCCTCATCCTTCTCTTTTGCAGCCAAGACCCAAGCCTCCTCTCAGCCCTCAGCCAACTTCTAGAGTTTTTTTTTCTTCTCTTTATTTTATTTTTCTGTTTTTATCTTAATTGTATTTATTTTACTGTTTTTTTATTTGTATGTTATTTTGTGCATTGAGGGTAATGCCCGTCTAGAGTTTGGGGGGTTTAGCACTCATTTTGTTAGGCATAACTAGTGCATATTAGGTTGCATTATGTACTTGCCTTGAAAAATTAATTGAAAAGGGAAAAAAATAGAACTTGTGCCTATGAGAGGATAGCCGACTTTAAATTTTTCACACCAATTAAAAAGAACTTAATTTTGGGGAAAGAATGAGGTAAACTTAGGATTTTTCTATAATTGCCAAAAAATTAAAACACTTACTGTTACTTGCTGAATTTATTTGAATTTCTGATAAACATTGCATGCTTGAATTATTTGTAAAATTCTAACATGGTTGCATAAAGCTGCCGCGGCAGGCAACAAACAGGAAAAAGAAAAGCACTGCCACGGTAGGAAAAGAAAATTTTATGTTGTCTATCCCTAGAGGTGCCCGAAACAGGCTCTAGGAAGAATCATGTGCAAAAACACTTCGCTGCTATCAAAGTCCATGAATCTGAAAATCTTTGAAGTGACGGACAAATTAGCATGAGTGAATGAAAGTCTTCACGGGATGACTCTACTCAATGGATTCGGGGTTTTGTAGTTTGCTCCTATCTTAATTTCAGACCTAGAAGAGTAGTTGTGATAAGCTGAAGCCCTTATTGCCATGATTATTAATTGTGCTTAATCATGCTACCTCGGCAGCAACCTTATATATCATGACATCATCTTTGTTTACTTAGAATATTCATCAGATTTAGCTTGTAGACAGTTTTTGCACACACTTCACTACATTATAGTTTAATTCTGAGGTAATTCATGTTATTCCCCTCTCACTAATCTAATGACAGGTGCCACGGCCTTGAGGTGTTAAATCAAGTTTAAAACATATTTTTCTTTCTGATTAGTTTAAAGGGCAAGTATGTTTAGGTTGCATTGCTTAAGGACAAGCAATAGTACGAGTTTGGGGGTGTGTAAAGTGTTCATAAGTTCTATATTTTGTGCACATTCCATCTCATATTGTTGTTGTTTTCAAGTACATTTTAGGCATATTTAGGTTCATGCATTGCATTTTACAGTATTCTTTACTTTGCCATGCTTTCTATTGATTATCTTTTATTTGGTAAGGAAAAGGTATTGGCCATGTTTGGTAAAGAGATGTTTGAGCAAAAATTAGAGGTTTGAGGTATAATTAGAGGTTTGACTAGTCAAATCCGCTAATATTATTGTTTGGTAAATAGCGGATTGAAAGAGTGGATTGGGGTGAAACCGCTAATTTTGAAAAAGCTCATAATATGAGCTTTTTGAGATTAGAGGTTTGATATTAGAGTTGTAAAGACTCTTTTACCCTTACCAGTTACCAAAAATCTCAAAATAACCTAAATTAAATATTTTCTCACCCTATTTATAAGCTAATTCTATTTACTTTTTTTTCTTTTTAGTATCACATATTTATATGTGTATTTAAATTTATTAATTAATTAAATTACATTAAAATAATTATAGAAATAATAAATTAATTTATAAATCATTTGAATATGTTTAGAAAAGTTATATTAAAAATAATTTTATAAATCTAATTAATAATAATTAGATACAAAATATTGATAACTAATAAACTATTCAAACAAGTATTGAATATAAGCATGTCCTTATATGTCATTTTACTTGTTTAAATAATCTAACAGCTATCAGCTATCAGTTATTTTTACCAAACACTTTTATACAACCAGCTAATACAATCTGCTAGCCAAATCAGCTAATGTAATCATCTATCAGCTATCAGCTAATGCAATCCGCAATCAGCTATCCGCTAATTGCCAAACAAGGCCATTGTTTTAATTTAGTTTTAGTTTTAGGTACTAGAAGCTGGCGGAAGGAGAGAGGAGATGAGGACATGATGCTGAGGAAGCAGATCAAGGAGTTGTACTAACGCAGTTCCAGATAGAGACAGACGTTGCCGAGTAGATGTCGTCGTCATACTTGCCACCCAGGGCAGCAAGTTGAGGAATTGGAGAACTGGAGTGCGATATGTAGAGCAAAAAATCATGGTTCTAACGATGCCATCCAGTCTATTTTTTGATGTGTGTAGCAGTGGGAAAAGCCGCCGAAAGAGGAGAACAAGCTAACTTGCGGAGCAAGGCAACGTGAAGAAGTCTGCATTCAACTCAAAGATGTCAGAATTAAAGGTTGCATTTAATGCAAAAGCTACTTTGAAGACTTCTACTCCAAGGAGGACTTGACCTAGCTAATGCCTATATATACTCAATGTATTTTTACTTCAAAACAGCTTAGGTTTTCCATTAGGCATAGTTTAGGTTTTCTTGTCGTCAATTATGTTCTAAATTCTTCTTTGGGTTTGGGTTATGTTGTAAACTAGTGTGAGAATGGTTGTTTAGGAATTAAGTTTGTTTTTGCAATAAAACTTCAAGGTTTGCTTATTCCATGTTCTTCATTGTTTTCAATTAAGTCGAGAGATTAGTTGTTTACTATCCATTTGTTCGGTATCGAGAGAGTCGAACCCACGAAAGGAGTAAGTATGGTCTTCACCTTAATCAAGTGTTGATCAATCCAGCCTAGACATAGGTTAGGGTTTAAGGAGGCTAAAAGAGAATGAACCAAACATTGATGTCTTTGCACGATTCACGCCGTGACTGGTATTATCTGCAGTGGGCATCAATAGCATTCTGACTTAGACATAAGCAGTATCACTTTCGAAGCGTTTTACCGAACCTTGAAGTACTGTCGAGTTTGCCGCCGAGACAGTTGTCTGTTCCACTACCTAGGTAGCGTAAGCGTCACAGCAGCCAATCTGCCATCTCCCGATGATGCAGCAAAGTCTGGCAGCGTAAAAAACTTATCCTATTCAACGCAATTTCACACTAGGGAGAAGCATAATCCGGCCCATTCTATCAATCTGATCTCTTCCCCTTATTTACTTGTGTTTTATTTACTTTTATCTTAAACAAACTAAACTTATTCGTGCATTAATTTTCCCTTGTGTAGGAATCACAATCTGAGTCGAGCTGTCCAATCCCTATGGGAGACGATATCTTATATACTATAACTTGACAGGAGTGTGCACTTGCGCTCATATTTAGAGAACACCTAAATGTTCTACAAGTTTTTGACCGATGCCCAGCTACGCTAAGTTCCTAAAAGATATTGTGTCCAAAAGAATAAGAATCGGGGAATTCGAGACGGTGGCAATAACATAGGGATGCATGGCAATGCTGCACAATAAGGTGCCGCCCAAACAGAAAGATTCGGGCATCTTCATAATTCCATGTAAAATAGGCAGCAACCATTCCGTAAGAGCCCTATGTGACCTAGGGGCAAGCATCAACCTAATGCCCAAGTCTGTTTTCCAAAAAGTGGGGATAGCAGACGCCCGCCCAACGACAATAATGCTACAGCTAGCTGACAGAACTTATGTGCAACCAGAAGGAAAAATTGAAGACGTCTTGGTGAAGGTGGACAAATTCATTTTCCCTGCCGACTTCTTGGTACTAGACTGTGAGGCAAACGAAAGGGCATCGATAATCCTAGGGCGACCATTCCTAGCTACGGGCAGAACATTGATCGATGTTGAAAAAGGTGAACTTACAATGAGGGTCAATGATCAACAAGTAAAGTTGAACGTCTTCCAAACCATGAGGCAAACTAATGATTTAGAAGAATGCCAGCTAATGAAGGCCACCTCAGAATTCAATTTCAAAGCTAACAGTCCCTGCTTGCAGCCCGACTGTCGGGGCAACAACCTTGACAACTGTCTCGGTAGCCATTTAGATCCTTGCTCAGAAGATGAACAATGTTGTGAATGGACAGAACAAGAATCGTAGGAGCAGGAGGAAATCATCCAATGAGCCCATCCACGCAAATTATTGATGCCAGATAACAGCGGACAGAGCCGCCCCGGAGGAAATCATCCAAGGCGGCTTAAGCTTACTTGTAGAACAAGGAGTCCAACTTCCAGTCAAAGAAGTCAGATATAAAGGATGCATTCAATGCAAAAGCTACTTTAACATAAAGAAGACTTCTACTCCAATGAGGACTTACCCTAGGTCATGCCCTATATATATCTGATCATACCTTGTATTTTAAACAACTCATAGTCGGTATAGCTTAGGTTTCTCTTGTGTTTTCTTGTCGCCACTATGTTCTAAATTCTCTAGGGTTTGGGTTATGTTGTAAAGTAGTTGTGAGAACGGTTGTTTAGATTTAAGTCTGTTTTTGCAATAAATTCAAGGTTTGCTTGTTCTTCATTGTTTTCAATTGAGTCGAGAGTACTATTGTGAGCAATCCATTTGTTTGGCATCGAGATAGTCAAACTCATGAAAGAAGTAAGCATGATCTCATCAATACCAGGTGTTGATCAATCCAGCCTAGACATAGGTTAGGGTTTAAGGCGGCTAAAAGAGGACGAACCAAAGGTTGTTGTTCATTGCAAGATTCACGCTGACGAGTATTATCTACAGCGGGCAACAACAGTATTCAAACTTAGACATAAGCTGAATCATTATCGAAGCGTTTTGCCGAGCCTTGAAGGTCTGCTGAGTTTGCCGCCGAGCCAATAATTCGTTCCACCTGCCGAGGCAGCGAAAGCGTCGAAGCATCAATCTTTCATCTTCCGCCGAGGTAGCAAAGTCTGGGAGCGCAATACAACTTAACCTATTCAACGCAGTTTCACACTACGGAGCAGCATAACCTGACCCATTCTATAACCTGATCTCTTCTCTTAATTATTTGTGTTTATTTACTTTTTTTCTCTTAAACAAACTAAAATTAACTTGTGCATTTACTTTTTGTGCATGAATTAACATTGGAATTAGATGTCGGAAATCATTATGTTAATTCCTGCAAGTATAAACTGACTTGGGAATCAAGTTTATGCTTGCCCCCTAAGCTTAAAGATCCTGGAAGCTTCACAATACCATGTGCAATTGGAAATCATTATGTTGGAAAGGCATTGTGTGACTTGGGGGCAAGCATAAACCTGATTCCCAAGTCGGTTTTCTAGAAGTTAGGAATTGGAAAGGCAAGACCAACCACAGTCATGCTTCAGCTAGCCGATCGCTCTTACGTGCAACCAGAGGGAAAAATTGAGGATATACTGGTAAGAGTTGATAAGTTTATTTTTCCCGCTGACTTCCTTGTTCTTGATTGTGAGGCAGATGAACATGCACCCATCATACTTGGGCGACCATTCTTAGCCACAAGGAGGACATTGATCAATGTAGAAAAAGGTGAGCTAACAATGAGGGTAAATGACCAACAAGTCAAGCTCAATGTGTTCCAAACCCTCAAACGTGTCGATGATCAAGAAGAATGTCAAATGATGCAAGCCACCACCGAATTCAACTTTGACATCGATGCACCCTGCCTCGGCATGCACTCTGACGACTGCCTCGGCAATATACTAGACAGCCTTCCCGACACTGAAGAAATTGAAGAGACAGAAATCGAGGAAGTCCAATGGACAGTCTCTCGTCCAGGTAAGTATTTCAAACCCCTCAATTATTCTAGAGAGGAACAAAAGGTTGAAAAACCTTCAATCGAGCAACCAACGATTCTCGAATTAAAACAATTGCCTGATAAGTTAAAATATGTTTATTTGGGAACCAACAACACATTGCACGTAATTATTTCTTCTAAGTTGCAGCCTAAACAGGAACAAAGTTTGATCAATATGTTGTGGTGGCATAAGCGGGTGGACAGTTGCCGATTTAAAGGGGATAAGCCCAGCGGTATGTATGCACAAGATCCTTTTGGAAGATGAGCATAAACCTACCATTGATGCCCAAAGAAGGCTTAACCATGCCATGAAGAAAGTGGTAAGAAAGGAAATCATTAAATGGTTTGATGCTGGAATTATTTATCCCATCTCTAACAGCACATGGGTAAGCCCGGTACAATGTGTACCAAAGAAAGGTTGAATAACAGTGGTAATCAACGAGGAATGTGACCGGTTGGAGGGTTTGTATGGATTATCGCAAGCTAAATAAAGCTACTAAAAAGGATCACTTCCCTTTACCATTTATTGATCAAATGCTTGATAGACTTGCTGGTAAACCATTTTACTGTTTTCTTGATGGTTACTCAGGTTATAATCAGATTGCCATAGCACCAGACGACCAGGAAAAACCACCTTCACATGCCCATACGGCATATATGCATTTAGAAGGATGTCGTTCGACCTTTGCAATGCCCCCGACAACATTCCAGCCATACATGATGGCAATCTTCTCCAACATGGTAGAAGACTTTTTGGAGATTTTCATGGATGATTTCTCAGTATTTGGAGAATACTTCGACAATTGCCTCGGAAATTTGGAGAGGGTACTCGAGAGATGCGAGGAATCCAATCTAGTTCTAAACTGGGAGAAATGCCACATCATGGTGGATGAGGGCATCGTGCTCGGCCACAAGATCTCATCAAAAGGGATTGAAGTAGATAAAGCCAAAATTGATGTGATCGAGAAGCTACCCCCACCAACCCCAGTCAAAGGAATCCGGAGTTTTCTAGGACACACGGGTTTTTACAGAAGATTTATTGCAAATATTTGTAAGATTACTAAACCCTTGTGTTCTCTGCTTGAACAGGATAGAACCTTTGACTTCAATGCCGAATGCACTGAAGCATTCGAGATACTGAAATGGAAGCTTGTGATCGCACCAATAGTAGTCCCACAAGACAAGATGCTGCCCTTCGAGCTTATGTGTGACGCAAGAGACTATGCCGTCAGGGCAGTCCTAGGATATAGAAAAGACAGAATTTTCCATATAATTTACTATGCTAGCAAAACACTAAATGAGGCCCAAGTCAACTATACTACTGCTGAGAAAGAGTTGCTAGCGGTAGTCTTTGCCTTTGACAAATTCCGATCATACCTAATCGGAACCAAGGTAACTGTTCAAACGAATCACTTGACGATCAAATACTTGTTCTCCAAGAAAGATACAAAGCCTCGGTTGATTCGATGGATTCTTTTACGACAAGAATTCGACATTGACATGAAAGATAGAAAAGGGACAGAGAACCAAGTGGTTGATCACCTATCAAGACTAGAACAATGGGAAGAAGACACCACATGCTCAGACATACAAGATGCATTCCCAGATGAGAAGCTCTTAGCCGCCGCGACAATATCTACTGCGATAGTGACGGACACCCTTGCCTTGGCATTGTCAGACTGCATTGCTGCGGCATTGCCTTTGACAGTATTTTCTGCCGAAACAACACCCTGGTACGCAGATCTGGTTAATTTTTTATTTAGCAGTGTTTTGCTTTATAACCTTAACCATCAAGGAAAGAAAAGGTTCCAACATGATACGAAGCATTATTTTTGGGATGAACATATTTTATTTAGACAATGTGCAGACTAGGTTATAAGGAGATGTGTCTCAGAAGAAGAGAAAAATGAATTACTCCATTAGTGCCATTCTTCACTAGATATAGGGTATTTTGGAAAAACTAGGACCGCTGCCTAAGTGCTACAGTCAGGCTTATATTGGCCTACACTCTACAAGGATGCCCAAGAATACCATAAGCAGTGTGATCGATGTCAACGGACATGTAACATATCAAGAAGGCACGACATGCCCTTGCAAAACATCCTCGAGGTCGAACTGTTCAATATTTGGGGGATTGACTTCATAGGGCCCTTTCCATCCTCGTGTGGAAATCTTTACATCCTTATTGTCGTCGACTATGTTTCCAAATGGGTCAAAGCCATCGCCACACCAAATTGTGACTCCAAAATCGTGCATTGATTTATATAGAAAAACATATTTACACGATTTGGGGTACCTAGAGCCATTATCAATGACGAGGGCAAACACTTCGACAATAGGTTCATTGCCGTGGCATTGAAAAAATACGGTGTCACACATAAAATTACCACATCATATCACCCGCAAACCAATGAGCATGCTAAGATATCCAACAGGGAGCTGAAGAACATCCTCAAAAGGTGGTTAACCCATCCCAAAGGGATTGGTCACTTCGGCTTGATGATGCCTTGTGGGCATATAGAACGGCCTACAAAACACCAGTGGAATGTCCCTATATAAACTTGTGTACGGCAAATCTTGTCACCTACCAGTTGAAATCGAGCACAAGGTATATTGGGCCATTAAAACGGTGAACATGGATTGGGAAAACGCCGGAAAGAAAAGACTCCTGGACCTAAATGAACTAGAAGAATTCCAAACCCTGGCATACAACAATTTGAGACTATACAAGGAGAAAACCAAACGATGGCACGACAACAAACTGCTACCGCGACAGTTCCTGCCCGGGCAGACAGTCCTCCTCTTCAATTCTCGATTGAAGTTATTTCCAGGGAAACTATGATCTCGATGGTCTGGGCCGTTTGAAGTTGTTAAAGCATTCCCCCATGGATTTGTGACAATTAAATCAACTAAGGATGAGAGTGAATTCAAAATTAATGGACAATGGCTGAAGCACTACAATGTTTTTATGATTTAGAATTTTAATTAATAAGGACAGAGAAGTGCTCACTTTAGGAGATGCATCCCCATGCACTCCTTTAGGGTCTTAATTTTTCTTTTACTGTTTTTTTTGTTTTTGTTTTTAGGATTTAGAATTTTAATTAATCTGTTTTTTTATTTTCCATATTTTTTATTTTTCTTTTAGGAATAAAGTTTAGGATGGAAGGGATGGACAACCAGCTAAGTGTGGAGAAATCTCTGTCGCGACGACATAACTTGCCAGCGGGCAGAAAACCGCCATGACCAAGCCAAGCCCAGCCAAGCCAACCCCCCCCCCCCCACGTGCATCCAACCGCCAAGAGAAACAAAGAAAGTCAAGCATGCGGCCTACATAGGAAGAAAATTGATCTTACAAAGTGATAACGATGACTCCTCCGAGTCTATCTAAATTTTTACCTCTTGCCTTTATTTTAATGCCCTTAATCTGTTGTGCTTAATTTTTTCTATTATTGCATCTGTGAAAATAAAATTGATTTTGATATAACAATTTAACTTTTGGACTAAATTGTAAAACAATAAATTTCTAAGTATTTTTCAAAGACTCACATTTAGACAAGCCATTTTGAACCAAACAATATTTCAAGTCAAAACATACTCAAAGGTTCATATTTCACTAAGTCTTTACATGTGTTTTTAAGATAAACTTTCACAAAACGCCCAGGCGTATCGATACCCTTATGCGTATCGATACGATTTTTCAACACTGGAATTTTAATCGTTCATAGCATACTGATACGATCTTTCCCCGTATCGATACGATATTCATCTGGGCAAGACTTTAAGCTATAGCGTATTGATACGCATTGGAACCTTATCGATACAGTTTTCGTACTAAAGTATTATTTTGCTATAGCGTACCGATACGGCATGTCACCGTATCGATACGATATACTGACCTTTGCAAAATCCTTGTATTTAATTTTCAAATGTTGGCTTGTCAGTTGGTATCCTGAATTTTAAATGACCGTTGAACGGTATCGATACGCTAAGGGAGCGTACCGATACGCCTTTTATCAAAACCAAACTCAGGATTCCAGTGAGCAAAATCCATATCGATATGTCTGTCCATATCGATACACCCCTTAATATCGTATCGATACGCCCTTCAAGCGTATTGATACGCCTTGTTTTTAGTCACAATAGCTCTTTCTTATTTGAGACAGGTACAGATACGCCCACGAGCTGTATCGATACGGTAGGTTGTTGAGCAGTATTTATTGCGGGAAATTGCAGCCCAACGGCTCTATTGATGACCTCAACCACCCAAACGGCTAGAAATCAATGCAAGGGTATAAAAACAAGTCTCAAATGTCACATCAACAACTATTAAATCTACAAGCAACATCAAAACACTCAAATCCAAACCTTGTTCTTTTTAGAGTCAAATCTTTGTACTCAACATCTTTGTGATTTTCATTGTATTTTTTATTGTGAGTTTGGGGAGTGTTTGATTGTAATTGGGTAAACATTATCCTTAGAGAGGAACTTGTAAAGTTTACCAAAAAAACACTTTCTTGTAAAAGTGAGTGGATTAAGCTTTGGGTAGAAAGCTTAATCAAAATTGTAAGATTTCCTCCTCATCTAAGAAAGGGGGAAGAATCTATTAGTGGATTGGTTGAAAATCCTTAGTGGGAGCTAAGGTAGTGGATGTAGAGTTCATTGGAGAACTTGAACCACTCTAATTGCCTTGTGTCTCAATTTTTATTCTTCCAATTTCCACTCTTAAAATTTTTATCGCCAATTCACCCCCTCTTAGCCATTTGCAATTGTTTGATCAACTCAACAACATCTGTTTTTAATGCATTGAGGGAAATGCTTGTCTTGAGTTTGGGGGTGTAGGTTCTGCCGCCGAGAGGCATTATTCTACCGCGGCATATTAATACTATTGCTATGCAGTTCTGTTCTATACTTGTCAAAACAAAATTCTGTACTTATTGCCTTAGCCGAATGCTTATGCCTCGGCAATGTTCTTAATCAATTACCTTAGTTTAATTTAATTAAATTATCTACCTTGGCCATAGATATCTCTCTTCTTGCCATAGCTTTGAACTGTTTAGAGCCTTTAATTTTAGGATGTATAAGGAAGATAACTTAGGATCTTACTATGAGATTAGAACTTCAATACACCTTTATGACTTGTATGATTTAAGGAGTTCTATGACACTTAAGGCATAAACTTGCTTAGGAAGAAAATTTTGGGTAAAAAGTTAGAGGTGCCTAACATTGGCTCTAGCTTAAGGAAGCCTTAGATGTGCCCGAAACTGGCTCAAGGCTAATCACTAGAGGTGCCCAAAATTGGCTCTAGTAGGTCAGATTTCTTATAAAAAAATACCCAAGTTAAGTAGGTTAATGCTTAAGTGTTTACTTAGAACCCGAATAACCATCTTGCTCACAAATCTTGCACACACTCACAAATCTTATAGTTTGATTTCAAGGAAATTCCTAAGGCATCTGAAGACTTAAAGGCCAAGCATTCATGGCCATGGTTTGGAGAGAAGGAAAAGTAAGACCAAGGAGAATTTTCATGAAGATTAAGGTTTTGGAAATTGATAGTTTGCATTGCTTCAGGACAAGCAATAGTTCGAGTTTGGGGTGTGATAAGTGCCCAAAAGTCCTATATTTTCACCCTTTTTACATGGCAATTATTGCTTAACCTACACCCATTCGAGTAGCATTATGGCCTTATATGTATTAATTACACTGCCTTTACCTTTGACCCTGATATTTAATTTATTTGATGAAACGGTACTGTTTGGATGCATATTGGGTATTTGCGCACATTAACTCGCTGTCGGGGCAGGTGATGTCGAGCGGGCAATGAAGAAAAAGAAAGATGGTGTAGAACGAGCTCATGATAGTTCCAGACCAAGCTAAGCCAAAGATGACAGCTTCTACTAAAAGAAGCTGAATTATGAAGAGGAAGCCTTACGGAGTAGACCTAGTGACAGACCCCTACCGAGGCAGCAGATATTCTCTGTCGAGGCAGTGCACAAACCAACCTGGCGGATGGCAAAGTATGCAAAGTGATAGCCGATTTGAAGAGCATAAAACGCTGGATTTTTCTACAAACTTTGCATGGCAATCAGAGCACGAGAAGATGACGAAAGCATGGAAGGAAGATTAAAGATGGAATTTGGCCAAAGTGGATAAAGGCATTAAAATTAGAGAGATTCACCTCTTTAATGAAGACAGGTCCAAGTCCAAGTCCAACTTAACTTCTTATCCAAGAAGGACTTTGCCTACTCCTTTGGCTATTTAAGCAAGGCTTGACGCAAAGAGGGAGAGAGGAAAGGAGCCGAAGATTTGAGAGCTTGAGATTAGGGTTTAGTCATGTGTTCTCCGCGTCCATCATGTTCTAAGCTTTCTTACGGTTAGGATTATTCTGCTTAGTAGTTATGAGAAAACAATTGTACTTTGTTTAAGTTTTTAATGCAATTTAGTTCAAGGTTTGCTTATTTTTGGCATTGATTTTATTCTTGCAATCTCATCGAGAGAGAGAGTATTGTGAGGTTATCCATTTGTTTAATATCGAGAGAGTTAAACTCAAGAAATGAATAAGCATGGTTTTCATCCCAACGGTGGAAGCTAACTCGGCTTAGAGATAAGTTAGAGTTTCAACGGCTAAGAGAAACGTGAGATTGGTTGGTGTTCATCCTTGGTTCACGCTGAGAGGTATTATGAAGGCATGCACATCAGCACGGTTTCGACTTAGAGATAAGAAGGAGCCATCGAAGGACGTTTTTCCGAACCTTGACATTATCTGCCGACCAGCAAGAGATTGTCGAGGCAGCACATCTTATTGTCGCGGCGGGGACGAAGGTCACTACCGAGGTAGTTTGGTGATCATTGCATTCAAAGACCAAGATGAGTCAATTGCTTTCCACACTACGAAGCAATCTAATACGGCCCATTCTATCATCTTGATTTCTCAATCTTTATTTACTTGCTTTAGTTTATGATTTTTAGTTTAGTTAAAATCCAAAACTCCTTTACTTGTGTCTTTACTTTTATTTTTTTTCCTTTTTCAGTGCAAGAAGATAATTGAAGGAAGCCATCTTAATCCTTGTGGAGACGATACTCTGATACTTATCAGTATATTACTTGATACGTGTACACTTGCACTAATTGCGGAGCACCTTTTACACGCAACATGTATCTCTCCTTATTGCTCGTACTAGCTTGCATGCTTATGTTTATGATTAGCATGAAATATATTAGAGTAGATGTATACCACTGAGCTTTGTAAGCTCAGCGCTCAGAACCGTTGTTTTCGTGCATAGTTTGATCGTTAGATTTTGAGATTGAGGAGAACTATCAATACGAGATTCCAACATGTGGTGATTTTCAGAGTACGATACTTGTATTTAGTGGGTTGTGTATTCATAGGACCTTACGTGATGGAGTTGTAGTCCTTATTTTTGAAATTGTATTAATCAAATCAAATGTTTTAAATTAAATTTAAGTTTTTTTGTAACATTTTGATTATTTATCTATATTTTCAACTGTTGGCTTTAAATGTTTTTTAGAAATACTTTGTTGAGCTAAATCCAATTTGAGATATTTATGGTAACAAGTTTGGGCTTAAGGCCCAAATGTGACATTCGGGTTTAGGGTGTTACATTTTTTAGCATGTATTATAGCTGCGACCGCACAGTGCCCCAGAAAAATGAGAGCCCAAATTGAGTTAAGTTAAATACTTGCAAGAGAAACTCAAAAGATTAGTTATTGCTAATGATAAAGCACATGAGAAAAACAAAATGTTGTTGTATTTCATAGATTTTGGGTACACAACAAATCAACAATTATTTATTTATTTCTTAACTTGAGGCCTCATTTTAATAAATTGCACTAGACCCTTGAAATCTTTGAACCGCCTCTAAATGGTTTTTATGGGGATGCAGTGAAGGGAATGGTTTTCTTTTTCTTTTTCCTTCCATTGTTGGGGGAGTTTCAAACTTTACTTGTTGATTGATTTGGTATTTTTGAGTAGGGTTGTAGTTGATACTAGGTGAAATAACATTAAATATTGGAGGAGAAATAGATAGAATTGATTTGGTATTTCTACTTAAAGAGCAATAGCTTATGTAACACCCCAATTTTGGGCTTGGAAGTTTGGGGTCTGAACCGGGCCAGTCTGATTTTTGGTTTGAATATAAAAGGAGGTTTTAGGGAAAGCCTAGTTCGGGATGCTTTAAAAATATGGAAAAAAATATCTAAAAATCCTCTTTTAATATATATAAGAGAGTGGTGAAATCAATTTTACAAAATAAGGTTTGGAAGTGTGACATTTCGAAATGGTTGTAATTTTTGAAAAGTTCAGTGGTGACTGTTTTATAAGGATTGAAACTTTGAATCTTTAAGGAGCTAATTTACCCAAGGAAGGATTTCTCCAGATTTTTCTTAATTTTAATGATTCATTTAATGTTTAATTAATTAAAGGAAAAGAGGGAAACGATATTTTAGTTTTTCATAACTAACTTTCTTAAAAACTTTCTCATCTCATTTTCTCTCAAAATTCCCTCAGCCAAACACATTTCCACAGCAACATTTCTACTGATTTTCACACTAAATGATGAGGTTTCAATCATCAATTGATTCCTAATCCTTTCTACATCAAAACCACTTGATTTGCTTATTGAATTTTCAAGGATTTTGGCTCTAATCAAGGAGAAATCTACATTTAGAGGTAAGGATGTTCTACTCCTCTAAATACTCAGTTCTTTACTGAAATTCCCAAGTTCTCAATCCTTAGATTAAGTTTTATAAAAGGTTTTAATGTTGTGATCTTGATTTTGGCTTAAAACTCAAGATTTGGAAGAAATCTTGAAGAATTTCGTTGTGTTTGTTTGGGCTCTATTTTGTGATGGTTATTAAATGTGCTTTGGATGTCTAATGATGTGTAAATGAGGTTTGATCAATGCAATCCCGAATAGGTTATGTTTCCTAAGTTTTTGCTTATGAAAATGGTGGTTTTTGGGGTGATTTTGGTGTTCTGTTAATGCTGGATGTAACACCCCGGTTTTGGGCTTAGAAGTTTTGGGCGTTGACCGGTTTGGTCAAAGTGCTGTTCGAATCTAAAGAGGTGAAATTAGGAAAGCCTAGTTCGGGTTGCATTAAAAATATGGAAAAATGTTCTAAAATCATCTTTTAATATAATTAAGTGAACTGTGAAATCAATTTTGAAAAATGGGTTTTGGAAGAGTGACATTTTGGCTAGTGACCAAAATGTAATTTTTGAAAGTTTTGTGACTGTTTTATAAAGAGTTGAAACTTTGAATCTTTAAGGAGCTATTATTCCAAAAGTAGTTTCTCCAGATTTTTCTAAGATATTTTGAGATTTATTCTGATTTTAAAACATATCAAAAGTGGAGGGAAAGGCCATTTGGCTATTTTCTTAACTAACTTCTCTATTTTCTTTCTCTCATTTTCTCTCAATCCAAACACTTGTTTTCCAGAGATTTGTTTCTGATTTTCTCACCTAAAATCCTCCTTTCAACATTCTTTTGATTCCTAATCTACATATCTTCAAAACCTCATCATTTGCTAGTTGATTCAACAAGGTTTTTGATTCCAAAAAGTGGAGAAACACAAGTTTGGAGGTAAGAACGTCCTTCTCCTCTAAACTATCAGTTCTTTACTGAAATTCCCAAGTTCTCAACTCTTAATTGAAGTTTTATTAAAGGATTTTAAGTGGTGAAATGGATCTTGGCTTATAATGCAAGATTTGGTGATTTTCGTTAGATATGATTAATCTGTGATTTGAGGTGTGTTTTTGATGTTAAATGAACTCTAAATTGATAAGGAAATGAGTTTTGATTAATGCAATCCCGGATAGGTTGTGTTTCCTAAGTTTAGCTTGTGATTCTTGGATGTTTTTGTGGTGATCTTGTGGATCTGATGTTGCTGGAGGTATAAGGATGTTTATAGGTTGTTTTTAGATGTTAGATGGTGTTAATGGATGTTAGGTTTTGCTGGTTTATGGCTGGGCTTTGTTGAGATGTGGTTTTGATGCAATTTCGGTTGTGTTTGGTGGCCGAAATTGGAGTGTGAATGAGAGCAGCGAGTTTGAGTGCTTTCATTGAAGCTTTTGATGCATGATGATGCATTAAATCTCTGCTTTAATGTGTTTAATCAGGGGAGGCATCTTTGGATCCAAGAGTTGTTGATCCGGAAGCTTGAATTGGTGCTTTGGCTTGAGGCGAAGTGGAATCGGTGAGTGAAATTGGGTTTTCGGCTTTGAAACCAATATATTGGGAGCTTAGTTTAAGTCTAAACAACTTTGCTAAGCTCTAGTGTAAGTTTTCGGAAATTCTCTCTAGTGGTGGCCATGATTTTGTTGTGATGCAATGTGGTTATTTGCATGTTTTGATTACTGTTTTGAAAGCATGATTTAGCATGGTATTTGCTGTTTTGATAAGCCATATGTTAAAGGAAGCTCAAGGTAAGAGTTCCTTGTTTTTGAACATTGATTAAATGTGGTTTGATGCTTTTAAGTGCATGATGAATATGGCTTGGTTTAATGCTTAAAAACAGTGGATTAATTAATGAAAATGATGTATATTGGCAAGTGATGTTTTGAAAAGGTTGAGGTCACTAAGGTGGTTAAAAGTCCTTGAGTGAGCCTTGTTACTTAAGAACATCAAGGTGGTTAAAAGTCCTTGGATGATTCTTGTTACGGACACAAAGGTGTTTAAAAGTCCTTGTGTGGTCCTTTCTATGTTGTTTAAAAGTCCATAGGCCAAGGTGTTTAAAAGTCCTTGGGCTCAAGGTGTTTAAAAGTCCTTGAGGTGATTCAATTCATGGTGTTTAAAAGTCCATGGCCAAGGTGTTTAAAAGTCCTTGGGTTCAAGGTGTTTAAAAGTCCTTGAGGTGAAACTTGATACGGACACAAAGGTGGTTAAAAGTCCTTGTGTGGTCCTTTCTATGGTGTTTAAAAGTCCATAGGCCAAGGTGTTTAAAAGTCCTTGGGGCCAAGGTGTTTAAAAGTCCTTGGGGTGAAAGTTGATGAACTTGTTTTTAAAAGAAATGAAATGTATCACTTGTGGCCAATATGACATGTAATGATATGATGCATGAGATGCATGTTTAAGTATGCTTTTGGGCATGTGTAAATGATGATTTGAAGCATGATTTATAAAGGGTTTATAAATGCATTATTGAATGGTTTTATTGAGCATTCCTCACTAAGCTTTTGCTTACGCTCTCTTTGTTTTCTCAAATCAATAATGCAGAACATTAAAGTACTTTGAGGGCAGCAAGGAAGGCAAGCATTCAAGTGGAAGTAAAGCTCAAAGTATGGAAGGTTTTCTTAAGTACATTTAGCTTTTGGTAATTTGGCAATGGGGGACCTATGTGTATGTTTTGGGAGATGTTTTGAACTCCCTAAGTATATTGAATGTTGTTGAGAATGCTGGTTTTTGTGGTTGGCCATTATATGCTTGAATTGGAAGTCTATGCTTGAATGGTCGCTTGTGTAGGAAGCATGCCTATAGATTTGGGGGTTTTCATATATGTTGATGTTTTGATGAATTGTTGATGCTGGTATGTCTCATATATGTTGAATTGCATGTTGACAAAGTTTGGTGGCATTTGGAGCTTGATTGGGTGGTCAATTGCATGTTTAAGTATGCATTTTTTGGGCAATCTGTGCAGGGTGTTTCGGAACAGCACTTACCGTTTCGGAACGGGTGCCTTAAACAAGCCCAGGCGTCCGAAACGGGAGGGACCGTTCCGAAACGGAAAGGCTACTGCCCGACCCTCGTTTCGGTACGCGTTGCGGAACGGCCCCGTGTTTCGAAACGGGCTGTCTCCCGTTTCGGAACGGTTGACCGTTGGGGGGCTGACAGTGGCAGTTATGTGTTTTGAATTGTTTGCATTTTGGTCCTGAATCTTGTTTGTGCAATTGCATGAGTTTGGGAAGTCCTTTTGAGCTGAAATTTTACAGAGAAGCATGAAACCTGATTAATTTCAAGTTGGTAACTTCAATTTGGATTAAGTCCTCGTATTTATCAGAATTTACATTTTGGTCCCTAAAGTTGTATATTGTTCAATTAAATCCCTGTTTGATCTCTGATGTTTGTGATCTTTTGGTATGATGTTTGTGTGATCACAATTAGGTCTAAAGTGCATCTAGACAAGGTTAAAAAGAAAAAAAAAAGGTCGTTAATCAAGGTTGACTTTCGGGTTGACTTTGGTTTTCCCCGTGTGACTTTCTTAATTCGGGTCAACCGTCTAGGCTGAGTTAAGGGGGTTACATTTGGTGGTATCAGAGCTGAGTTCTCGAGTAATTGGGAATGTATGTATGCATGATTGAAGTATGTATGCCTTGTATGCTTGTTGAGTGAAAGCATGTTTAATGGCTTGTGATTTTGATGCAATTGAAGTATGTGCTGTGATGTAGCATGTTGTGGGTACCCATTGCCAAATCAAAGCTAAAGGAAAGATGTTGTTTTGAAATGAAATTGAGCTTGAATACTTGGATTGCTTACCTTGCTGGGCCTGACTTTGTTTTATTTGTGTTGTGATTGCATGGTAAAAGTATGGCACCACGTAGAGAGTTACGAGGTAATGTGCGAGCTACGGCTCCTAATGAGAATGAGAATGAGGAAAACACGGGTAGTGCGGTGTTACCTCCTCCTCCACCTGGTGGTGGTGGTGCTGGGGCTGAGGAAGCTGGAGCTGCAGCTGGCGCTGGAGCTGCTGGACCTGGGGCTGGTCAGGGGCAAGCTATGCCTGATAAGACAATGTTAGTGCAAGCTATTGCTGGTGCTTTTCAAGCAGCAGTAGCTGGGGCTCGTGGAGCGGGGCATCAGGAAGATGCTGGTGTTAGACTACCTTTGGAGCGTTTGCGCAGTCTTGGTGGGACTGAGTTCAGGGGTATGTCGGCTGAGAGTTCTGAAGCTTGGCTAGAGAGTACCAAGCGAATCTTGGGTCAGATGAGTTGCACTGATGTGCAGAAGCTTGGCTGTGTTGTGTCCTTGCTGCAGGACGATGCGTATACGTGGTGGACAACCACTACTGCTGGGATGGCAGAAGCTGATGTGACTTGGACATTCTTTCAGAATGTGTTCAAGAGAAGGTATCTTGGTGTGAGATATCTTGATGAGAAGAAGCGTGAATTCATGTCTCTTACCCAAGGGAGCATGAGTGTGGCTGAGTATGAAGTGCAGTTTGTGCGACTCAGTCAGTATGCACCTGAGCTGGTACCTGATGAGCGGGCAAGGTGCGAGAGGTTCCGTTATGGTTTGGAGACGGATGTAAAGATGTATGTGCTGGCCGCCGAGTATGATGATTTTGATGTGTTGGTGGGCCGAGCCAAAGACATTGAGATGAACCTGAGTTTATCTGCTAAGGGTGCTGGCAAGCGAGTTGCTGAGTATAGTTCCGGAGGTGGACGGAACAAGAGGGGACGTGATCAGAAGTATCAGTCTTCAGCTAAGAGAGGTGGTGGTGCACCTGCTAGAGGAGGCAATGCTAGAGCTGATCCGAGTGCTTGTTGGATCTGTGGTTCACGTGGTCACATGAAGCGTGACTGTCCTCGTGCTGAGAGAGTGGTGCAAGCTCCTGTTGCGGCGGTTGGTAATGGGTGCTGGAATTGTGGATCCGCAGACCATTTGAGGCGTGATTGTCCTAGGTTGGCTGGTGATCAGGTGCGTGCTCCTGTTGTTGCTGCACCGCAGAGAGGTCATGGGCGCGGCCGTGGTAATTTCCAGAGGAGAGAGGAAGGTGGTCGTGGAGTGGCCCATGTTGTGGCTATTCAGCCTGAAGGTGGAGGCCAGGCGAGGGTGTATGCTCAGCGTGAGGGAAGGAATGATGCGGATGTGATTGCAGGTACCTTTACTTTGCAATCCTTGTCATTGCTTTCTTTGATAGATTCTGGATCTACGCATTCATACATTTTGCGTGAGCATGCTGAATTGCTTGGTTTGCCTGTTGAGTCTTTGGATGTTGGTGTTCGAGTCACTAGTTCTTTTGGTGAGACTGTTGTGACTCGTAAGCTTTATAGAAGGTGTCCCTTGGTCGTTCAAGAGCATGTTTTCCATGTTGATCTTATGGAGTTACCTTTTTATGGTTTCGATGTGATCCTTGGTATGGATTGGCTTGCTGAGCATCGTGCTGTTGTGGATTGTGAAAACAAGCGAGTTTCGCTTAAGCTTGCGGATGATTATGAAGTTGTTGTGGTTGGTGAGAATGTGAAGTTTCTTGCCAATGTGGTGTCTACCTTGGAGGCGAGCAGGATGCTGAGGCAAGGTTGCGAAGCTTATCTAGCTTTTGTGATGAATCCTAGCTCTAAAGAGTTGAGGGTGCAAGATATCAGAGTTGTGAAGGAGTTTCCTGGTGTTTTTCCTGAGGAGTTGCCTGGTTTACCTCCTAACCGCGAGGTGGAGTTTGGAATTGAGCTGTATGAGAATACAACTCCTGTGTCCATTACTCCCTATAGAATGGCACCTAAGGAGCTGAAGGAGCTGAAGACGCAGTTGCAAGAGTTGTTTGACCGTGGGTTCATCCGGCCGAGTGTGTCACCTTGGGGAGCACCGGTCTTGTTTGTGAAGAAGAAGGATGGCACTATGTGAATGTGCATTGATTACCGTCAGCTGAACAAGTTGACTATCAAGAATCGGTATCCTTTGCCGAGGATTGATGATCTTTTTGATCAATTTCGGGGAGCTGCTGTGTTCTCTAAGATTGACTTGAGGTCAGGGTATTATCAGTTGAAGGTGAAGGATGTGGATGTGCCTAAGACAGCTTTCAGGACAAGGTATGGGCATTATGAGTTCCTTGTGATGCCGTTTGGGTTGACAAATGCTCCTGCTGCTTTCATGGACATGATGAATCGTGTGTTTCATGAATACCTGGACAAGTTTGTTGTGGTGTTCATTGATGATATCCTCGTGTACTCGCGTACTGAGGAGGAGCATGAAGAGCATTTGAGGATTGTTTTGCAAGCTTTGTTGGAGAATCAGCTTTATGCTAAGCTGAGTAAGTGCGAGTTCTGGTTAAGGGAGGTGGTGTTTCTTGGGCATGTGGTTTCAGCGGAGGGGATTCGTGTTGATCCTCAGAAGATTGAGGCGGTGATGAATTGGAAAGTTCCTAAGTCTGTTCATGAGATCCGTAGTTTCCTTGGTTTGGCGGGATACTACCGAAGGTTTGTGGATGGTTTTTCCAAGATTGCTGCTCCTTTGACGAAGCTGTTGCAAAAGGATGTTAAGTATGAGTGGACGGAAGCGAGACAGCAGGCTTTTGAGAAGCTTAAGGCGGCTTTGACGCAAGCTCCTATCTTGGTTCAGCCTGAATCAGGGAAAGAGTTTGTGGTATACAGTGATGCATCCTATGTTGGTTTGGGGTGTGTGCTGATGCAGGAGGGTAAGGTGGTGGCTTATGCATCGCGGCAGTTGAAAGTGCATGAGTGCAATTACCCTACGCATGACATTGAGCTGGCTGCAGTGGTTTTTGCTCTGAAGATCTGGAGACATTATTTGTATGGTGAGAAGTGTACTGTGTACACGGATCACAAGAGTTTGAGGTATCTGATGTCTCAGAAAGAGTTGAATCTTAGGCAGCGGCGTTGGTTGGAGTTGCTCAAGGATTATGATCTAACGATTGAGTATCATCCTGGAAAAGCTAATGTTGTTGCGGATGCCTTGAGCAGGAAAGTAGCTGTTGAGCTGAGGGCTATGTTTGCTTGTTTGAGCATTTCGCAAGATGGTGGTCTTGTTGCTGAGTTGCAAGTGAAACCATCTTTGGTTCAGTTGATCAAGGATAAGCAGTTGCTGGATGATTCCTTGGTGCCGCATGTTCAGGATATCGCGGAGGGTAGACCTTCGGATTTCTGCTTTAATGATGATGGTGTGTTGTGTTTTGGGAGTCGGATAGTAGTGCCTGCTGATGCTGAGTTGAGGCGTGCTATTCTGACTGAAGGTCATAGTAGTCCTTTTGCTATGCATCCTGGTAGTACTAAGATGTACCGTGATCTTCGTGATGAGTACTATTGGGTGGGTTTGAAGAAGGATGTTGCGGAGTTTGTGAGCAAGTGTTTGGTGTGTCAGCGAGTTAAGGCTGAGCATCAGTTTCCTTCAGGGTTGTTGCAACCGTTGAAAATCCCTGAATGGAAGTGGGAGAGGGTTACCATGGATTTTGTATCTGGTTTACCTTTGTCTCCATCGAAGAAGAATTCGGTCTGGGTGATTGTGGATCGCCTGACGAAGTGTGCGCATTTCTTGCCTGTGCATACCACGTTTTCTTTGGATAAGTTGGCGGAGCTGTACATTGCTGAGATTGTGCGGCTGCATGGTGTGCCAAAGTCGATTGTGTCGGATAGGGATCCGAGGTTCACATCGCGGTTCTGGCAGTGTTTGCATCAAGCTCTGGGTACAAGGTTGCATTTCAGTACGTCCTATCATCCTCAGTCGGATGGTCAGTCTGAGCGAGTTATCCAGATTTTGGAGGATATGTTGAGGTGCTGCGTGATTGAGTTCCAAGGTTCTTGGGAGAAGCATCTACCTTTGGTTGAGTTTTCTTATAACAACAGTTATCAGGCAAGTATACAGATGGCACCTTATGAGGCTTTGTACGGGAGGAAGTGTAGGACTCCTCTTTGTTGGGCTGAAACTGGTCAAAAGTTGGTTTCGATGCCGGCTTTGTTGAAAGGGACCACAGAGAAGGTAAAGCTCATTTGTGAGCGTTTGAAGGCAGCTTCCGATCGGCAAAAGTCTTACGCGGATTTGAAGCGTAAGGAGATAGACTATGCGGTGGGTGACCGTGTGTTTCTGAAGGTTTCGCCTTGGAAAAAGGTGATGAGGTTTGGCCGGAAGGGTAAGTTGAGCCTTAGGTACATTGGACCATATGAGGTGGTTGAGCGTGTGGGTCCTGTTGCGTATCGGTTGAGGTTACCTCAGGAGTTGGAGAAGATTCATGATGTGTTCCATGTTTCTATGCTCCGGAAGTATAGATCTGATCCTTCGCATGTGATGCCTGTGGAGGAAGTGGTTTTGAATCCGGATTTGACCTATGATGAGGAACCTGTGAAGGTTCTGGATTCGGATAGCAAGGTTCTTCGTGGCAAGACCATTGAGTTGGTGAAGGTGCTGTGGAAGCATCGTGGTGTTGAGGAAGCCACGTGGGAGCGGAAGGAAGACATACTGAAGCAGTTTCCTTATCTCTTTCCTTCAGGTAAATTTCGAGGACGAAATTTCTTAAGGGGGGGAGAGTTGTAACGCCCCGGTTTTGGGCTTAGAAGTTTTGGGCGTTGACCGGTTTGGTCAAAGTGCTGTTCGAATCTAAAGAGGTGAAATTAGGAAAGCCTAGTTCGGGTTGCATTAAAAATATGGAAAAATGTTCTAAAATCATCTTTTAATATAATTAAGTGAACTATGAAATCAATTTTGAAAAATGGGTTTTGGAAGAGTGACATTTTGGCTAGTGACCAAAATGTAATTTTTGAAAGTTTTGTGACTGTTTTATAAAGAGTTGAAACTTTGAATCTTTAAGGAGCTATTATTCCAAAAGTAGTTTCTCCAGATTTTTCTAAGATATTTTGAGATTTATTCTGATTTTAAAACATATCAAAAGTGGAGGGAAAGGCCATTTGGCTATTTTCTTAACTAACTTCTCTATTTTCTTTCTCTCATTTTCTCTCAATCCAAACACTTGTTTTCCAGAGAGTTGTTTCTGATTTTCTCACCTAAAATCCTCCTTTCAACATTCTTTTGATTCCTAATCTACATATCTTCAAAACCTCATCATTTGCTAGTTGATTCAACAAGGTTTTTGATTCCAAAAAGTGGAGAAACACAAGTTTGGAGGTAAGAACGTCCTTCTCCTCTAAACTATCAGTTCTTTACTGAAATTCCCAAGTTCTCGACTCTTAATTGAAGTTTTATTAAAGGATTTTAAGTGGTGAAATGGATCTTGGCTTATAATGCAAGATTTGGTGATTTTCGTTAGATATGATTAATCTGTGATTTGAGGTGTGTTTTTGATGTTAAATGAACTCTAAATTGATAAGGAAATGAGTTTTGATTAATGCAATCCCGGATAGGTTGTGTTTCCTAAGTTTAGCTTGTGATTCTTGGATGTTTTTGTGGTGATCTTGTGGATCTGATGTTGCTGGAGGTATAAGGATGTTTATAGGTTGTTTTTAGATGTTAGATGGTGTTAATGGATGTTAGGTTTTGCTGGTTTATGGCTGGGCTTTGTTGAGATGTGGTTTTGATGCAATTTCGGTTGTGTTTGGTGGCCGAAATTGGAGTGTGAATGAGAGCAGCGAGTTTGAGTGCTTTCATTGAAGCTTTTGATGCATGATGATGCATTAAATCTCTACTTTAATGTGTTTAATCAGGGGAGGCATCTTTGGATCCAAGAGTTGTTGATCCGGAAGCTTGAATTGGTGCTTTGGCTTGAGGCGAAGTGGAATCAGTGAGTGAAATTGGGTTTTCGGCTTTGAAACCAATATATTGGGAGCTTAGTTTAAGTCTAAACAACTTTGCTAAGCTCTAGTGTAAGTTTTCGGAAATTCTCTCTAGTGGTGGCCATGATTTTGTTGTGATGCAATGTGGTTATTTGCATGTTTTGATTACTGTTTTGAAAGCATGATTTAGCATGGTATTTGCTGTTTTGATAAGCCATATGTTAAAGGAAGCTCAAGGTAAGAGTTCCTTGTTTTTGAACATTGATTAAATGTGGTTTGATGCTTTTAAGTGCATGATGAATATGGCTTGGTTTAATGCTTAAAAACAGTGGATTAATTGATGAAAATGATGTATATTGGCAAGTGATGTTTTGAAAAGGTTGAGGTCACTAAGGTGGTTAAAAGTCCTTGAGTGAGCCTTGTTACTTAAGAACATCAAGGTGGTTAAAAGTCCTTGGATGATTCTTGTTACGGACACAAAGGTGTTTAAAAGTCCTTGTGTGGTCCTTTCTATGGTGTTTAAAAGTCCATAGGCCAAGGTGTTTAAAAGTCCTTGGGCTCAAGGTGTTGAAAAGTCCTTGAGGTGATTCAATTCATGGTGTTTAAAAGTCCATGGCCAAGGTGTTTAAAAGTCCTTGGGTTCAAGGTGTTTAAAAGTCCTTGAGGTGAAACTTGATACGGACACAAAGGTGGTTAAAAGTCCTTGTGTGGTCCTTTCTATGGTGTTTAAAAGTCCATAGGCCAAGGTGTTTAAAAGTCCTTGGGGTGAAAGTTGATGAACTTGTTTTTAAAAGAAATGAAATGTATCACTTGTGGCCAATATGACATGTAATGATATGATGCATGAGATGCATGTTTAAGTATGCTTTTGGGCATGTGTAAATGATGATTTGAAGCATGATTTATAAAGGGTTTATAAATGCATTATTGAATGGTTTTATTGAGCATTCCTCACTAAGCTTTTGCTTACGCTCTCTTTGTTTTCTCAAATCAATAATGCAGAACATCAAAGTACTTTGAGGGCAGCAAGGAAGGCAAGCATTCAAGTGGAAGTAAAGCTCAAAGTATGGAAGGTTTTCTTAAGTACATTTAGCTTTTGGTAATTTGGCAATGGGGGACCTATGTGTATGTTTTGGGAGATGTTTTGAACTCCCTAAGTATATTGAATGTTGTTGAGAATGCTGGTTTTTGTGGTTGGCCATTATATGCTTGAATTGGAAGTCTATGCTTGAATGGTCGCTTGTGTAGGAAGCATGCCTATAGATTTGGGGTTTTTCATATATGTTGATGTTTTGATGAATTGTTGATGCTGGTATGTCTCATATATGTTGAATTGCATGTTGACAAAGTTTGGTGGCATTTGGAGCTTGATTGGGTGGTCAATTGCATGTTTAAGTATGCATTTTTTGGGCAATCTGTGCAGGGTGTTTCGGAACAGCACTTACCGTTTCGGAACGGGTGCCTTAAACAAGCCCAGGCGTCCGAAACGGGAGGGACCGTTCCGAAACGGAAAGGCTACTGCCCGACCCTCGTTTCGGTACGCGTTGCGGAACGGCCCCGTGTTTCGAAACGGGCTGTCTCCCGTTTCGGAACGGTTGACCGTTGGGGGGCTGACAGTGGCAGTTATGTGTTTTGAATTGTTTGCATTTTGGTCCTGAATCTTGTTTGTGCAATTGTATGAGTTTGGGAAGTCCTTTTGAGCTGAAATTTTACAGAGAAGCATGAAACCTGATTAATTTCAAGTTGGTAACTTCAATTTGGATTAAGTCCTCGTATTTATCAGAATTTACATTTTGGTCCCTAAAGTTGTATATTGTTCAATTAAATCCCTGTTTGATCTCTGATGTTTGTGATCTTTTGGTATGATGTTTGTGTGATCACAATTAGGTCTAAAGTGCATCTAGACAAGGTTAAAAAGAAAAAAAGGGTCGTTAATCAAGGTTGACTTTCGGGTTGACTTTGGTTTTCCCCGTGTGACTTTCTTAATTCGGGTCAACCGTCTAGGCCGGGTTAAGGGGGTTACACTGGAGGTATAAGGACGAGTTTGGGTTCATTTTGGATGTTAATTGATGTTTAGAAATGGTTAGAAATGATGGATCTTGGCTGGGTTATGTTTTGGAAGAGTTTGGAGGTGATTTCGGTTGTGTTTGGTAGCCGAAATGTTAGATTTATGTAGAGCAGCGAGTTGGGTTGTGTTGCTGGTGTTTTTAATGCATGATGATGCATTAATCCTCTGTTGTTATGTGTTTAAAACAGGGGAGAATGATCCGGAAGCAATAGAGGTGGCGTTGGAGGTTTCGGATGCTTGGAAGGCTTGTCGGCTAGCATAGTTTTTGTGTATCGGTGAGTGGAAAAGAGTTTTCCAGCTTTGAAACATTTTGGACAAGGTTTTGGGAGCTTAGTCTAAGTCTAAACAACTTAGCTAAGCTCAAGAGTAAGTAAATGGAATTTCTCTCTTGGATTGTGCTATGATTTGGTTTTAAATTCACTTGGGGTGGTTATGCTTTAATTACTGTTTTTAAGCATGTTTAGTCATGGTTTAATGCTGGTTTTGAAAGCTATATGTTGAAGGATGCTCAAGGTAAGAGATCCTTGTTTTGGCATGTTGCTAAATTGGTAATGTTGCATGGTGATTCATGGTGTTTAGTGGCTTTGTTTAATGCTTTAAAACAGTGAATTGATGATGGTAATTGATGTGTATTGGCAAGTGATGTAAGTGGTTTTTGGTTACTTTAATCGGATATAGTTAGCCAGCTATAGGATTGGGTGCACCGTGAATAAAGTCGCCTTGGATGTCGAGGGGTTGTAATTGTACCGTAAACTCCATCCAAGTACCCTAACAAGAGAGGTAAGATCACAACGATGGTTAAAAGTCTGTGTGTGGATCTTGGTAAGCTCACAACGGTGGTTAAAAGTCTGTGTGAGGATTTTGGGTAAGATCTCAACGGTGGTTAAAAGTCCGTGTGAGGATCTTGTTAAGCTCACAACGGTGGTTAAAAGTCTGTGTGAGGATTTTGGGTAAGATCTCAACGGTGGTTAAAAGTCCGTGTGAGGATCTTGTTAAGCTCACAACGGTGGTTAAAAGTCCGTGTGAGGATCTTGTTAAGCTCACAACGGTGGTTAAAAGTCCGGGTGAGGATTTTGGTAAGATCACAACGGTGGTTAAAAGTCCGTGTGTGGATCTTGTGTGATGTGTCTCGTACTCTCGTTAGTGAGTTATACAACTACCGATGAGTGATGTTGAGGGGTTGTGATTGTACCGTTAAACTCCATCACGGGTGTTGAGGGGTTGTGATTGTACCGGTAAACTCCATCACGGGTGTTGAGGGGTTGTGATTGTACCGGTAAACTCCACCTTGTGTTGTTCGGTAGTGTGTATGAAGCGTGTGGGACAACGCTTATAATCCGCGTATCCGATTGTGTCTTGAGTTGAATGGTTTGTGAATTATCACTTGAAAGCCAATATAATGTTTTTGAATGTAATGAAGCGAGAGATGCTTGAAATGATGCAAGGTTGCATGGGAAGTTGTGTAATGGTTTAAGAGTGCATGTATTACTTGTTAAGCTTGAACAAGTGTTTATCTTCTATTGTGAATGGTGCATATGTGCATGGAATCTCTTTAGTGCATTGTAGTCTTGTGAAGGCTTGTTTAAAAAGGCATGTAATGCAAATGTTGCTTTTGTAGTTCATGTGTTTTGCATTTGTGGAATGCATGAGATTGTTAGAAGGAACAAATGGTTTTCAAAAGGTATTTTGCTTTGAAATGATCATCAAGCATGAGGAAGTATGTTGTGAAGTGGAAGTGTTTTCCAAGGGATTTGAGTTTAGCTTTGCATGTGGTGTTCATGCATGGAAGGGTTTAAATAATGGTTTTTGCAAGAATGTGTTTTGGGGTAAGTTGTTTAGCTTTTCTAAGCTAAAGGTTGGACTTCATGTTGAGCAATGCATGGTTTGAAGCATGTTGTTTCAAAATAGGTTTTTCAAACAATGCTTTGGTTTATTGAATTGTAACTACATTTTAAGAGGGTTTTATGATTCGCTGCATTGATGGTGTTTTGGTTTGAGCATTCCTCACTAAGCATTATGTGCTTACGCTCCTTTTTGTCCATCAATGCAGATATTTGAAGTTGGGACAGCAAGAAGCAAGGGATTCAAGAAGAGCTCCACTTGAGAAGTATGTATTGGTTTATAGCTATAGATAATAAAGGCAATAGGGGTAGAGTCTTTGATATTGATGTGTAATGAGATTGTGTATGTTGAACAAGTTCGGTTTATGGTTTGAACTATGTGGTTTGACGCTTTGCAACATTTGAATCATCTTCTTCATAAGTTGTTATGCTATGCTTCTTGTTTTAAAAGCATGATCAAGTGTTGGATGTGTTGATTGAGTTGGTGCGCCTAAGGTTTGATTGTATCCAGTTGTTAATGCAATTTGATAGCTATGATGCTTGGCATATTGTTGATATATTGAGGAATGGTTTAAAGTATGTTTGTTGGTGTCTTGATGTTTGGTTGGTTTTGGATGTTAGGGTGCATGCCTATAGACTTGTGGATCTTCCTAATTGATGCCATGAATGTCTTTTGTTGATGCAAATATGTACCTCATATGTATGATGACTTGTTGGCATGATTAGGAGGTCATTAGAATGTGTTTGTGTGGATAAATGTGTGTTAAACCAGCAAATTATGCACTTTCTGGGCAATCCGTATCGGAACGGGCACTAGCGTTTCAAAACGGGGGCCTGTAATGGCCTTCGTGTATCGAAACGGGTTGAGGCCGTTCCGAAACGTTTTGGCCACTGTCAGGCCCTGTTTCGATACAGGTCTCGAAACGAACCCGTGTTTCGGAACAGTCAACCCCCGTTCTGAAACAAACGACCGTTGGGCACTGATTTGAATGGTTTTGCGGTTTGCAAGTTTTACGTTTTAGTCCTGAATATTGTTTTTGCAATTGTTTGAGTTTGAGATGTTCGTTTAAGGTGAAATTTGACAGGGAAGCATGTAATATGTAATTTCATATTGGTAACTTAAAAATCAGTTAAGTCCTCTTAATTTCTAGAATTTACATTTTGGTCTCTAATAGTTGTAATTTGTGCAATTGAGCCCCTTAACGTTTTCCGATCGCTGTGCTTTTCAAGTATGCTTTTCTCAGGAGTACGCTTAGGATTAATATGCATCTAGATAAGATTAAAAATAAAAAAGGGTCGTTAATCAAGGTTGACTTTCAGGTTGACTTTGGTTTTCCCCGTGTAATCTTCGTAGTTCAGGCCAACCGTCTAGGCCGGGCTAAGGGGGTTACAGCTTAGGTCCTTTTTTCTTTTTTTTTTGGTGTTTGTGGTACTACAAGCTTTGTAGCATTCCTATATTTTTCATAGGGAAATTCTATAACGTGCGACGAACACCGCTGAACACCACTAATGTTGAACATCGCTGAACACCATTAAATTAGTTAATAAAGATTTAAAATTTCAAGGACCCATCATACAATTAATAATTATTTTAAAAAATTTAATTAAATTACTTTTATATATTAAAATTTTATTTTTTTAATAAGGGTAAACTATATATTTAGTACCTCACATATTTTTGTATTTCTATTGAACCCTCATTATTTAAATATTATTTCAATTTGACCCTGTTCTTTATAAAAAAAAATTAACTTTTAACCCTCAACCTAAAACCCTAAACTATTAAACCTTAAACTCTTAAACTCTTAAACCTATATGGAAATGAATATATATTTAAATATTATTTCAAATTGACTCTATTCTCTTAAACCTAAAACCATATATTGTCACTTAATGTAGCATAAATCTTAATTTGTTATAATTATAGGATTACGACTTTTTTATTAAAATTATATCACTGAACTTACATAAAAGTCCTAATCCATGTAATGTAGTATGCAGCTTTACTGCTGACTTTTCATTTTTCTCTACCTCCTTTGATTGTTGTCTATATCTGACACATATTAAGACATCGTTTTCCAAGGACCTTTAAAATGTATTGAAAATATCCGAATGTTCTTTTATTTGATACCCACACTTGAGTTAAGTAACATTTATTCAAGGCATTGGACCAGAGGTTCAGTTTTCTGCCAAGTTATGGTGTTTGATGTCGGAAATATGTTTTAGTAACTCTTAAAAGTAATTTTATTTATCCTTTTGTGTTTTCTAGCATACTTATTCTCAGTTCACCACCACATTATTTTTGTCTTCTTGTTGTTAGTTACGAATTACATTTGAATCCTTCTCTTTTAAAGGTGTCATGTAAGATACTAGATGCTAATTATTTCTGATGTTATTTCAGAATGGATTGGATACCAAGGTAGAGAAATCAAGGAAGCAAATGAAGGAAAGGAAGAACAGGGCTAAGAAGATCCGTGGAGTAAAGAAGGTAATATAAATTGTTTCTCTTTTCTTATCGTTACTTGAACCCATTTCACGTTCGAAACATTCGATGGGACTGATTTTCTGACTATTTTGCTTGATTAATATTAGACGAAGGCCGGTGAAGCAACAAAGAAGAAGTGAGCTAAAAGGGATGAAGGAAAAGGTGAAATTTATGTCTATCTTAGTGTCAAACTGCCAATATTTTCCAACAGCTGTTGTTTACTGGTCTCAAGTGTTTAGATGTTTTATTTGAACCTGTTTTCTTTTACATTAAATGAAACTGGATTTTGGTTATATTATTTCCTATTTCTGTTCTTCCAATGTAGAATTTTTGAAATATTATTATCTTACCTTTTCTGGAAGAATATAACTCGTACTTTTGGTGTCGAACAGTAAAATTTGATAATGGTGCTGATGAAATAATATTTAAATAATGAATATATATATATACACACCCCAAATTCATACAAATATATAGATTTTATTAAATAAAATTATTTTTAAGGGTATATGGTTTAGGGTATAAGTTTAAGAGTTTAAGGGTTTAAGGTTTAATAGTTTAGGGTTTTAGGTTGAGGGTTAAGGGTTAAATTATTTTTATAGAGAATAGGGTCAAATTGAAATAATATTTAAATAATAAGGGTTCGATAGAAATACGAAAATAGGTGAGGTACTAAATATATAGTTTACCCTTATTAAAAAAATAAAATGTTAATATATAAAAAATAATTTAATTGAATTTTTTAAAGCGATTATTAATTATTTGATGGGTCCTTGAAATTTTAAATCTTTATTAATTAATTTAATGGTGTTCAATCGTGTTCAACATTAGTGGTTTTTGGGTTTTATGATGCTCGATTTCCTTCAACCGATGTGTTTGTCAAGTTTGGAGAAGATTGGATTTTTGGGTGATTTGGTGGAAGCTAAAAATAAGAGATAAACACAAAGATATAGAGTGGTTCGGCTTTCTAACCCAAAGCCTACATCCACTACCTTAGATTCCCACTAAGGATTTCCAAACAAAATCACTAAGAATTTCGTCCCATTTTCTCGGCTTAGGAGGAAACTGTTACACTGATCAAGCTTTCTACCCAAAGCTTGATCAAACACTCTCTTACACAAGAAAGACTTAGCAAACTAGAAATCCCTCTAGAAGGTATATGTTTGCACAATTAAAGCTCTCACCCAAAACCTGAACACTTGAGCAAATTTAACAATTAGGCTCACAAGTGTTGTCTATACAAGAAAATGAACAATAAAGCCCTAAGATAATTTTCTTATCATAATGTTGTTGACAATTGAAGCATTAGCTTTCTCTTGATGCTTGGAGGTCCTTTTTATACTCTCAAATGAGTTTGTAGCCGTTGAGGACCGTTGAGGTTGTTTTGGAGCCATTTGAGACTTTATTTCCCACCATAAATGATGTTTTGCAGACGTCCGTTTCGAAACACTCGACCCCGTTTCGGAACTTCCTTCTTCAGAACTAGCCGTTGAAGTCTGATGCAGCAGGTCGTATCGAAACGCCTATGGCCGTTTCAAAACCCTTCAAGCCGTGTCGAAACGGTTACAACCCGGTTCGGTACAATTGACAGTTAGGCTGCAAAATTAAATTACCGTTGGGAATTTGACCGTTGGAGAAATAGACGTATCGAAACGGTGAAGCCCGTATCGAAACGCTGTGTAAAACCCTCACCCAAATTAAATCTCGTTTCGAAACAGACAAGGCTGTATCGAAACATTTTGTCTCTATGAATGGTCGTTTCGAAACGCCTTGGGGTGTTTCGAAACACCTGGGTGGTTTTGTAAAGTTTAACTTTAGAAAGTGTATTAAAACCCCTTTAAAACTTCTTCAAACATATTTTTAAGTTGTTTGGACTTAAATGCACTTTTAAAAACTTTTCAATTTAGTCCAAAACTATTTTTCAATTATTATATCAAAACATTAGTTCTTCAGTGGTATTCGTCGAACATGGTATACTCATCATTTTTCATATAAATACAGTTTGCAGAACAATGTAGGTTTGCGGATGCACTGCTACAAAATAAGTGGATAGTATATTTGAATTATTCAATATTCGTAATAGTAAAACAAATTCATATATTTGAATCCATCCTTCATAAATTTGTGAAGTTTAGGACATTCTTTTCAGTGAAATAGGCACTGAATTTGTATTAAGAGATAAAATTAGGTGAATTGAAAATTTGGGGTCCAACAGTGATTGGGGACGGTGGTGAGCGACATCCGATGGTGGGGTGAGCGGCGGCTGGCAGTGGAAGATTTAGCTAAAGTTTAAGGGTCAAATTGATATTTTATTTAAAGTTTATGGGTCAAATTGATATATTATCTAAAGTTTAAGGTCAAATTTGACATTTTATCTAAAATCTATGAGTCAAATTAAAAATAAACCATTTTGACTAACGTGCCATGTCATCACACTAACAAGAGTTAGTGGCTTAGGGACCAAAATGTTATAAATCGATAATGCAAGTGGCCAAAATATAACATTTTCAAAACTAATGATTAAAATCAAACAACCTGAAAACAAAAGGGACTAACTACATAGTTTACCCTTGAATTAAATAATTTTAAAAATAATTAACC
This sequence comes from Hibiscus trionum, assembly GCA_030270665.1. Classification (NCBI taxonomy): domain Eukaryota; kingdom Viridiplantae; phylum Streptophyta; class Magnoliopsida; order Malvales; family Malvaceae; genus Hibiscus; species Hibiscus trionum. Next base: position 68,233,593 of record BSYR01000003.1, read on the forward strand.
AAAGTGAATTTATATCAATTAATTCTGCCGATTTTTTATTTAATAGAACTATATGATTTTTTTCAGTCATATTTTATATTTTTATGTTTTATTTAAGAGTAATATTTGATACACATACGTGTAAATTAATGTCCTCACAATCTCTCTATTTGAATCCTAGAATCTAAAATCATATACCCTAGTTTATACTTTATATTATAAATTCTAAACATAATTCTTAAATTTTGAATAAAAACTTGGAATAAAATTTATGAACCATAAAATAGACAAAATTATGTAAATTAAATTTCACCCAACCTCTATATCAGATAATTTCTCTTGATTTAATTATTAAATTATTAAAACTAACATAATATACTAGTTTTTATTTAAATATAACCTAAACCTTAAATTGAGTCTATAAACCATAAAATAGAAAAAATTATGTAATTTAAACATCACCCAATTTTTGTATTAGATAATTTCCTTTGATTTAATCTATTAAATAATTAAAAATGAGTTGCATTTTTCATAAAAAAAATATGTAATTCTAAACATTAAATCTTAAATCATCTAAATTTTAAATTACGTAACCTAATCGTTTAAATTCTAAATTAAACGCACAAACCCTATTTTGGTTCCCACGAGTTTCTTGATCCTCCTAGTTCTATCTTAGGTCTCTTTCAACTGGATTTTTCGGGCTAACCTGATAGTCTACAGGGCCGGCTGTGAGGGGGAGCACCCCGAGCGACTGCTTAGGGCCCCCAACCAGCCTAGGGCCCCTAAATTTTAATTTTTTTTATATATTTTTTAATTAATTTAATGGTAAAAATTAATTTTTTCCTAAATAAATAAATTAATTAATCTAACAATGAAAATAATGTGTTTGATAAAAATTTAATCATATTTTTATAATTTATTAAAAAAAAGGCTTAACTACAAAATAAGTGTACAAACTATACTCTTTTTTATTTATAGACACTAAAATATATTTTGGGTCAAAATAAGTGTCTGAAGTTTACTCTGTGGCCATTTCTAGATAACGACTGTTAAAAAATTAAAAACAAGTGCTCAAATTATGCTGCCTTTTGTTTTAGGTGTCTATTTTTTAAAAAAAAAATTAGTGCCCAAATTATGTCGTTTTTTTTTGTTTTAGGTGTCTAAAGTTTCATTTTTTTATATAAAAAAAATGATCGATACCTCAAAATGATAACAAAATAAACTTTAGTCACCTAAAGCAAAAAAAAAAAAAACGTGTATAGTTTGGACACTTATTTTGTAATTAAGACTTAAAAAAATATTACTTTGATTGCTCAAACTATTAAGATATGCTTTTGTTATATAGATGTCAATTTTCTAATTTTTGCTCAGGGCCCCGAAAATCTCCGAGACGGCCCTGATAGTCTACTGTTGTCGTTTTTTTAACTCTTGTCGAGCTTATCTTGATAGTTAATACTTGTAAAATATTATTATGGGTATTCTTTTTTCTCTATTTAAATTAAAGAAGTTTTCCTCCATTTAAATTAAAATTTTTTTTTAACAAAGTACATGACAATATTTCTTTATTAATAAAAAAAATAACTCACAAATCCTGAATTTAAAAAAAAATGTGTTGTGTATCAAAATTTTACCAATTATATTCTAATTATTTTTTATATCATTTCATACTTCATGTTCAAAATTTATGTTCTCTTTCAACAATACCACCTTCAAATTTCAACTCGAGTTCTCTTATTTAGTCTGGATTATTATTACTCCATTGTATTACTTTGAATAAATTATCACTCTTAACTCGCCGAAATCAAATATATATAAAAAAGAAAACTCACCGTCACCGAAATCATTTATGTTGTTACAAATTACAATGGAACAACAGTGGCAATGACAAAGTAGAAACCCATAGAATCCCTCCTCAGTCCTCACCCAAACACCAAGCAAAGAAAATGGTCGGAGTTACTTGGAGGTCTTTGATGCCTGTAATAATAATCTCTACATTCATCATATACGAAGACTGGGTCTCATTTCCTTCTTGCAAACTCCTGCCCAACACCGCTTCCAGTCCTGATAAATATGTCGGGAGCGAAGATGTTTCGCCCCAGGATCTCAAGGTTATGATGGTTGCCAACTTGCACTTGCTTGGCTCTCAAGCTGGTTTTGTAAACCTCTATTTCAGAGACTATTACATGTCCAAGTTTTTCAAGGTCAATTCTTTTTAATCCCTCTTTTGCTTTAAGCAGTTTGAAGTTTTTTCTTTTTTTTTAAGAACTTTCTAATCTATCACATGCATTCAGCGATAGTGGTCTTGTTTATTGAAATTATTTTCTGGGTCCATCGAATTCTTTAGGAAAATGGGGTATATCTTGTTTTGAAACATGACTCGGTTGTGCTGGATTGGAGGTTGTGAAGTTGCCATTGACTTATATTATATAGATACAAAAAGAGATGCTGGTTAAAGATTAGGAAATAGATAAAATTAATTTCAATTGTCCTGTATAGATATAATTATATGTCTGCAGTCTCAAAATAAGCTTATAGTAATTCTTAGCCATTAAAGCATTGCTCGGTTATGTGTGTGCGCTTGTATTTATTTTCAAAAGTTGAACTTAAAGATATTGATATTCTTCACTAATATGCAATGCAGAAATCTTTCCAGAGTTTGAACCCTGATATGCTACTAGTCTTAGGTGATGTTTCTGCAAAAGGGTTGGAGTTGTCAAGAACCAAATGGTTATCGGTGCTTCATCAGTTTGATAGCTTGTTGGGTCCGTTTCTTGACATCCCTTTACATGTTATTCTCGGTGACAAGGATGTTGGAGAGTGTAATGGTCTTCGTGCAAGTTCTGTTAATTGGATAGCTAGGAATTTTCCAGGACTGGATTCATCTGGATGCGGTGCTTTTGAAATTAGCAATGTCAGCTTTGTTTCACTTAATGCTGTGGCATTGCTTTGTGGTGACAATAAACTCCGGTTTGATGTTGAGAAGGTAATAGAGAGGGAAAGCGTGGATCTACAAATGGAAATAGAAGGCATAGATGAAGAAAAGGATGATTTTGGCATGCTTAGGGAACTGTCCAATGACTATAGATGGAGAGTAAATGCTATGAAATCTGGTTCAGGTCCTGTCCTATTACTTCATTTTCCCTTGTATCGGTCCGGGAAGACCCATTTAAGGGAAGGTAGTACTTTCAAGTCCATCATTGATACATCAGGCAATGTTCGAGCTTCAGCAGAGAGCAAGTAAGTTTATCTTATCAGTCTGCAGACTCTGCACTCTATATTATAAGTCTATCATTGTTTTAGAAAGTTAACTTCTTTTTTCTTTTTGATGAAATAATTTCCTTAATGTTAAAGGTTGCATGTTTGTGACAGTTTTGATATAGAATTGAACCCACACTCTTAACATTCAGTTCTCAATGACCAAGTAATTATAGGTTGAACTGTCATCTTTCTACTACTCGGTTGATCATGGATCAAGACCTCCTTTTATTGGTGGGATCATGAGAGATCAAGGGGTGAAGAATGTTGTTAGACACTGTAATTTAAGCAAAGTTTTGTTCACTTCTGAAATCTGGATTAGCATGTCATTCCTTTATCTTGTCAATAGAATAAAGACTTTCTGGGCTGTTTAAACTGAATTTTTACTACGTATTTTTTTTTTACTTCTTTCTGCCAAGCATTCTAATGAACTCTTCAAATTTTCTCTTCCTTCAGAGGCTTTTCTAAGACCGACCCTTATGATCTATCACAGACTGTTCCGGCCAATGCTACTGAATACATTTTTCATGCTCTTAAACCTAGGTAAGCTGTAAGCATCCACTATTGAATCTGCAAGGAATTTTCTGCTTGCTTATCTTTTCCCTTTCTATTGTTACCTTATTGTATGTACGCCTCCTGCTTTTGCTATTATTTAACTGTGTTCAACTACAGATTACCAATAATAAGTTGGTTTTACCCTTTATTGGGCATTATTATATGCATTGAACAGATTTGATATCCTTTAGAATGCATCTTTGGAGAATTACTGCATTTTGGGCATGAAGGTCATGTTGATAAAGTATAATGCCTGCATTATGAACTTTGGGCAGTGAAGTAATTTTGAATATCATATAATTGAACTTATTATTCCCTACTGGCGTCTCTGATTTTTTTCCTTGTTATAGGATTTTCTATAGCTTAAAGAAAACGTTTTCCAGAACAGGCATGAAAGTGCGTTTTATGTTGTGACATCAATTGCTTCCTTTCCTTTTCGTATGTAGGATTATTTTTAGTGCTCACACACATGAATTTAGTGTCTACACTCACCCAGATGGGACCCGGGAGGTAACGATCCCAGCCATGGCTTGGGAAGTGAGGGATGATCCTGGTTTTATTGTTGCAACCTTTCAAAGGAACAAAAGTACAGTAAGTGTTACCTATTGCGCTGTCGCTAGGGAATCTCATATATTAATAGCCTATACTTCTGCTCTGGTTCTGTTTGCATTCTTTATTCTTGTATCAAATACACTAGAATCGAAAGGTTTAAGTTGATATTTCTGGAATACCTCCCAAACATTCTGTGTTGTGCATTATTCACACCAGTGCCACATTTTCACTGAGAAAATAGAATTAACATAGTTGTGATTTGACTACATAATCTTATCATATTTCAGGGTCTGCTTTAAACAAAATTTCGGTTTAGGTGCAAAATAAAAAATTGATACTAGTTCGAGTGCCCGTTATTTTCATAATATTGTTATCTTTATACTATTGTTATATATGAAATTGGAATGATGAAAGTGCTCGAGGCAATATCTATTTGGCTTGTAGCCATTTGCAATTTCATATCTAGTGATGCCTGGCTTGTTGGCTACTCAAATTAGTTAGAGAGTCTCTAGCCATCAACTGGGTTAATTTGCCAGCCCCCTTTCCCCTTATTCTTATGTTAATTCTGATATACTATCTGTTCTCTTCATTCGAGATATAAGAACCTTCTTTAACCATCAAACCATCTTCACTGGCTCCGCCAATTGCTAAGGTGCTCAGAAGGGTAAGTTCAAGTTCAATTTCATCCCTTTTCGTGCCTTCAGATTCATTCTCTGGAATCTATTGATTCTTTCACAGGTTCAGTTTACCATCCTTGAATACCTAATCTATAGCAATTAGCAACACTGCATGCTTGCCAACCATCTTCTCACTGAGCTTGGTGCCCATCTCTGAAATTGATACAAATCTGATAGGTTTTTGCTTCCTGTTAATATGGTCTCTGGAATAATGTTTGAAGTAGAGCTTTGTTATGGCTACAAAGAGGAATTTGTAAGAATAATTTGAGTTGCTGAACCCGAAAACCTCTGGGCCTTCTGTAGAATCTGTAAGTGCCGCAGGGTATCTAGAAGACTGTAGAGCACACATGTTCATGTAAGTCATTGGTTTCTGGTGAAACTTTATGGATACCTAGTAACAGGCAAATTTCTGCCTATATTGAAACATGTATCCAACTATTAAGTCATTAATCAATAGTACTGAATTGTCTCTCCTAGTTTGTTTGTTTGCTTTCTTTCTAAGAAGTAGAGGTATCCTACAAGTAAAAATGAGATCACCTGGGTTATGGTCACCATAAAAGATGGTTTCTGCTAGTTTAAGTCCTCCAGCTTTACCTGGATAGGTGGCCTACTAAATGCTTCCAACAATCTGGTCATATTTGGCAAAAGACACATGTAGTGGACCTCTGGAAAGAATCACAAGAACATCTGGCGTCATCTTAACAACTATTGTAATGGAGATCAAGTTCTGCTGCTTCGGCAAAAGAACCAAGTCTAAACGACCGAGTTCTTCCCACTCTTGGGTTTGATCCAATCCCATCACTAGCACCACATATTCTGCTTCTTTTGCTACTTTCACAGCTTGATCAGTCAAAGCACGAGAGCAGTTAACTGCATTACAACCTGGGTGATACCTGATGTCTTTAGCATAGCTTTACAACCCTTGCAGAGGTGTAACAGTTTTGCAAGGAGGGCCTGCATAGTTGCCTAATAGTGTTTCTGAAGCATTGACATTTGGGTAAATTACTGCAAGGGAAGTAGTTTTCACTTTCGAAAACGGGATGAGTCTGTCGGTGTTCTTTAGAAGAACAATGCCATCGCGAGCAGCCTCAAGGGCAAGATTCTGATGCTCTTGGGAACATATTTGGCCTGGACCAATTTTACCAAAAGGCTGGTTAACTGATTGCCATTGAAAAAGTTTATGTTTTGTTCTAACTCGAAAAGTTAGCGGTGCAACTAACTTGGTGAAAAATAAAATTGGAGAAAAAAAATGGGATTTATGTATAGTACATGTCTCTAGAGTCGCTGTCTATACATGTCTATACTTCTGTTTAAAGTAGGAAATTCAGTTTGAGTAGAATTCCTTTGTAATCAAGTATGTATCCTTATAAAAAGATAGTTTGAGTTAGGGTTAATATAGAGTCGAATAACCCTCAAAACGTGTAGTCCTCTTGTATTCTTGTTATTTCTCGACATCGTAAATTTCTTCTCCTTTGCCAGTGTTTTCTTTTTGAAAGGGTTTTCACATAAATTTTGCCAATCGATAAATGTTTTACATGCAAATATTGTCGCTTGGCCAGTGAAATAGTGAACCGACAACTAGAAAGTAGATAAAATAATGAGCAAATCATAGGATATTTATATCTTATTTACTTGATAAATTATTATTTTTTATTATTATGGGAACTTGTGGTCAATAATTTGGGTTTATTAATAATATCCCATGTATCAGACTATTATAGTAACCGAGTGCTCATCATCTCCTACAACCAAGAAATGCCTTCCTTCTTCCATTACCATCAAACCATATTCATTAGCCCTACTTAGATGCTCACAGGGACTTACCTCAAACTCAATGCCACCCATTTCCCCTGCACTTAGAATCACACTTTGGAATCCTATCAATTGCTTCTTTGGCCTCCTATCTCCACGGCTTCCTTGCCTCGCAAACAACAATACCGGATGCTTACCGGCCATCTCCCCATGGTTTTTTACTCCAACACTAACTGTAAACTTCTTTTGATCGCAGACTTCCGCACCTAGCTCCGACACGAGATTGTATCTTATGGAATCTGAGGTCCTGGTTGTATGTAAACTCGAAGAATGATTCAAGTAAAGATCCTTTTGAGACACACGTGTGAATGCATGAGAATACTTTGAGTAACTTAGGCCATAACCGAATTCAAAGACAGTGTCCCCTTCATAGAATCTATAAGTGCGACCCGGATAATCCGATTTGGGCCTCATCCTCATGTCTGTCATTGGTACTTTGGTATAATCTTGTGGATACCAAGTTACTGGTAATCTCCCTCCTGCAAAGAAACATGTAGTAATAGACAATTTAAGTTGTTCTGCGTAGATTGAATTAAGTACTTGCTTTTCTAAGCATTGTCAACTCAATGGCTTGTTACCTGGATTGTGATCACCAAAGATTATTTCTGCAAGTGCAGTGCCACCTCCTTGTCCCGGATAACCTGCCCACAAAATGCCTCCGATTTTCGGATCATCCTTTGCAAAAGATACATCGATTGGACCTCCAGAAAGAAGCACCAAAACAACTGGTCTCTTTGCTGATTTTGCAACACAGGTGATGAGTTCCTGTTGCCTGCCGGGAAGCAACAAATCGACACGATCAAGCTCCTCTCTTTCTTGGGTTTGGTCTAATCCCATTACCAATACTACGAAATCTGCCTGTTTTGCTATATCTACTGCTTTATCAATCGCACCAGTCGAACAAGAAACAGTATCACAACCAGGGTGGTAAACGGTGTTCTTAACATAGCCCTGTAGAGCTTGCAAAGGAGTAACGGTCGTGCATGGTGGACCTGCATAGTTTCCGAGAAGTGTTTGTGGGGAATTGGCATTAGGGCCTATTACAGCTAGCGACACGGCTGCTTTTGGAAGTGGAAGGAGTTTCACATCGTTTTTTAAAAGGACAATGCCATTACGAGCAGCTTCAAGTGCTAGAATCTGGTGCTCGGGAGAGCAAATTTGATCAGTCCCGATGTTACCAAAAGGATTGTTCACTGGATTTCCGTTGAAAAGACCTAACCTCATTCTAATAGCAAAGAGATTATGGAGAGCTCTGTCTAGTATGGATTCAGGCAGTTTTTTCTGTAGTATTGCCGATTTCGTATATTTCTGCAGGAAGGATCCACAGTTGAGATCCATGCCTGTAAATGTTTGTCAAACAAAAAAACATATTGACATCTAAAAAAAATAAGAAGGAAATATTAAAAAGTTTTATAAAATGCAATTGCTAAGAATTTTTAAATATATGTTGTCATTTAGATTGCAGAAATTACACATTCTTTTATGATGCTTGTCATAGGGATGACCAAAGATGATTCATCAAATTTCATAAGATTCTTTCAAATCCTATGACTACATGTTTTCCATGGAAGTATTTCCAGCTAGAACATTCCCCTGTTGGTATAGAACTGCAGCATAGATTGCTATATTACTCGAACTTGGGTGTAAGTTTTTTCATGTATAAAGAGGGTCTTTGAATGATCATATACTCAAACCTATATCTGAGCATAAATTCTTCGATAAGAAGGAAGAAATTCGAGAAACATAGAATGAAAGTAGAAAGCACAGGCACGTGATGCATAGGACAAGATTAGAAAGGGTTAGGTCCCGCATACCAGCTCTAAGAACATCGACAACAGCATCTTCGGGTGCTTTGGTGTATCGTTGATCATTATACATGACATCGACAGCATCGCAGTCCGATGTGATGTACCTGTGAATAGATGCCAATCATAAGTTTCTTTCTCTAACATAATGAATTGACAAAAGACAGGAAATGAATATGTTATATGCACTTTATTGGGACATAAAATTATTACCCTTTGAAATCCCATTCTCCTCTAGCTGTCTTTGACAAGAGGTCTTGATCAGCACAGCTCGGGACTCCATTGACTCTATTGTAAGCACACATGATGCCACTGGCTCGCCCATCCTTCACGCACCTCTTGAATGGTGGTTGATATGTGTCGGCTAAGTCTTGCACGGTGACCTACACAATTGACCCCACAAGCAAAAGGTAAAAGTTCTGTTCTGCTTGAGAGAATCTGTGAAATTTTGTGCTTCTCAAAGCAGCTTTTACTAAAGTTGGATAACAACCGCATTTTCCTCCACTACAACAACTTGCTTCATTACTTTTTTGACAGTTTGTTATCATAAGCTAGGCATACGTTACTCTGGTTTCTTTATAATTTTTTAAGCTTGAATCAAAAGGAAACTTCGACATTAGATTGTGTGACACTTACACGAGCATCGAAGACGAACCGGTTCACGCCCTTCCAATTATCCAAATCATAGGCTGTGAAATGCTTACAACAAGCTGAAGCTTGAAGGTGTCCAATAAGCTTCCCTCCTTGAAAAGTATCCCCTTGAATTCCTCTGACAAATGACACTGCATATTTCCCTGTAACATGTGGATCCTCCCCTGGTGTTTCTTGCCCCCTCCCCCATCTCGGGTCCCGGAATATGTTAATATTTGGAGACCAAAGTGTCATCCCATTTGCTTCTCCTGCATTGTAGATTGCCCTTGCTTCTCTTCCAATAGCCTTCATTAACCTCATCGAAACCATCAGCCTTGATAAAAAGAAGTTGAATTATGAAACAAATAGAGACTTACTTGGCCAATGCGATACCATTGATAAGCATCAAAAGAAGCCGCGGTCAGGATGACTTGAGGGAAGCTAGTTGCAGCTTTAATTGTACCACCAAACTTGATGCCAGGGCCGACATTGGAAACACCGTGTAACGCCTCCGACCACCACTCATAGGCGGGGATACCGAGCCGAGGAATCGTGGGAGCCGTGTTAACGAGTTGAGTGATTTTCTCATCTAATGTCAGCCTGGAAACAAGGTCCCTAGCCCTTTGAATAATGGGGAGTGTAGTTTGACAGAAAGGGTAGCTTTTTGTTGAGGGGTCTAGTGAATCACATGAAAATGGAGGCTGAGTTGAAGCAACGTAGATGAAAAGTAGAGTGAAACTTGTTAAGGAAACGAAACAGAGCTCTTGAAACTTCATTTTGAGGTGATCAGTAGTGAAGTTGAAGCTCAAAAGTAAAGTTCCACTTCCAAGTGCAGTGAGAAGTGAGAACTGGAAATCAGGTTGAAACTTTATCAGAATTTAATGACCTGATTGCCCTTGCATTAAACATCTCTAGATGGGTTTTTTGGGTACTAACTGCAAATTTGCATTGTCCTATCTGGTTTTTGCTTTTTCCAGTGTAGGGTCAGCACTCAGCAGGGAGGGTTACCATCTGCTGGTAAGGTATCAACATTTATTTTCGTGCAGGTGTAAACGCTTGTGTATAGCTTTCTGTAAAATGCATATGCTTCAACAGAAATACTTTTGTGTGGTTTCTCTGGTAATTTTATTAAGTTTAGGTGGTTTTTTTAATAATTTACTAATATTTTTGTTAATTAAAATATATAATCTATTTATCTCTCGATTTCTCCCAAAACCCTATTCACCTTCGACTAGGCCTGTAAACAAACTGAATGAGTACGAACAAGAGCATGTTCATGTTCATTTGTTTAATTTTAACCGAACGAATGAACGAACACGAACAACTAAACGACATAATTTTTTGTTCATGTTTGTTTGTTAAGGAATGTAGTTTGTTTGTGTTCGTTCGTTAAATTGATAAACGAACATAAACAAACACAAACGAACGGACATAAAAGGACATGTGTGAATAAATTTAAACGAATGGATTACTGAACGTTCACGAACGCAAATGAACGAACAAGCCCTTTGTTTGTGCTCGTTCATTTAATTAGACAAACAGAAAATTTTGTTATTTTCGTTCGTTTAAACATAAATGAATTTCCCGCTGAACGGTTCACTGATCATTTGATTTATTTACATATTTACTTTCGGCCATATTTTTAAATGTATTGTATATATGATTTGTAAATTTAAATTAACGAAGTGAAGCGGTAAAATTGATTAAAATTAACGAAATACGTTTAGTTTTATTTACTTTTTCTACTTTGATTTTACACTTAACGTTTAGTTTTATTCCATGATTCTTTTTGTTTTCAAGTGTAAAGTCTACACAGGCGGGTTTTTTTTATTAAAGGAGAACTTAATTAATTAAGATAGAAGGGGCCCGACCCATGCACCAAGTGTGTAGGAAACAACGACACAACCGCAAACATAAAGTGCGAGGCTAACAAGCGTCAGGAAACAGACTCCGTGCAACTTTGAATAGTGCAGAGGGAGTACAATTCATCATAGGCAATAAGCCTATCCCTAACCGGGGCACCTAGGCCCACACGGGTGAAAGAGCGCCTATCAAGGCAAACGAAACTCCCGCCACAAGAAGACCTCCGATCAGTAGGAGCATGAGTGAAAAACATGTTCTGGGAGAGCTCCATCCGGAGGCAGGGTCCCAATCCTATAGTGGGGTTGGGTCTTGTCACCAAAATCGAAGAAAAGCACATCTCCAGCTGATCTGGCTGCACTAAAGGGTCTGCCAAAATTAAATCCGACGAGCTTGCAGAGAAAACGTGAACTTTCGTAGACTGGGCCCTCATCAACCGAAACTCGAAGGGATAGTTAGAGCCGCCCGGATCCCATCCAAAAGTAATACTCTTCGATCCTATTAGCGAAGAAGACTCGCATGGATCCCAATCAGTACTAAAGATATTTATTTTCCGGATCCTATTGGAGATCCAAATCCCACCAGATTTCCAAATCCCTTTAATCAAGGGATGGTTGGGCCAATTATGGAAATATTTTGACTTTGCAGCAGAAAGTGGGCATTTATAGAAAACCACATTTTGAAGGACAAAATTACCCTTATCCCTGCAAATTACAATGACCCATGCTGGCTCCATGTCAACGCCGGCACTTGGACTCTGCCGGAAAGGAGGAGATGCTGCCAAGATCGAAAAGCGTTCTGGCGAGACTTCGGTGAGGCTACCGTTGGCAGTGCGGGCAAGGGGAAACGGTGAAGCGCGGTGGGGATCACAACCTCGCCGCCGTTGTCGAATGGGACACCAGGAGCGGGAAACTTTTCACGAAAAGCAAGTAAAGCTGTGATCGGTGCGGATGATGTCGGAGCCTGGGATCTGATCCGTCGCCGACTAGAGAAATCGGGCAGCGAACCAAGACCACCAAAACAGAAATGACTTAACTTTCCCCTGCGTTGACCGCTGCTCTAACAGCCACCCTGGCTCCGACACAAGGTTTCGGCGCGAGAGAGAGGCTGACCACGCGGTCACTAAAACTTGCTCCCAACAGCAGAAAACAGAGGAAATCTGATCAACCACACGTAGGCTACAGTCGGTGGAAGGAGAAGCACACCAATAGCAGTTTCGAAGAGACCGGCGAGGATGGGAGACCCACAGTCTTGCCTCTCTCGTTCCAAACCAGCCGCAGAGAAACGCCTTAGGGAACCATGAACTTAGGGGAATGAGTCGGAGACGACGCCGTCGAAGAAGAAGACCAACGGCGTGAAAAAGACCACCTGTTGTTGGATTTTCTCTCAGGATTGTTAGGGTTTCGTATAGAAAGATTTGGGGGAAAACAAAGGACGAAAATGAAGAGAAAGGGTAATGAGCACGTGAGGGAAAAAAGAGTCTGAGACTTTTATTAAAAGATAAAAGAATACATTAAATGTTTACAAGCACATGTCAAATATATAATAATAAACTATGACTAACAGCTAAGACTAACAGACTAACTAACAAATTAACCACCTAATTAACTTGACAGATCAACAACCTTCTTGATAATCTTGATAGCCCCCCCTCAAGTTGGAGTGTACAAGTTTTGTAGACCCAACTTGAAAATGGAATCCTGAAAAGATAAAGAAGGTAGAGCTTTAGTAAAGCAATCAGCAACCTGATTATGGGAGGAAACATGCAAAAGTTTGATAACTCCCCGTTGAACTTTCTCTCGAATTAGGTGACAGTCAATTTCAATGTGCTTTGTGCGTTCGCGATGCACAAATTTTCAGCAATTTTAATAGCTGAGAGATTATCACAGTAAAGATTAGCAGAGAAAAGGTTAATCTTCAAATTTGAAAGAAGATAAAAAAAGCCATTGAACTTCACAAGTGACAGAAGCTAAGGCACGATACTCTGCTTCACTGGATGAACGAGATATCGTTTGTTGTGTCTTAGATTTCCAAGAGATTAATGACTTCCCTAAGAAAACACAAAAGCATGTTGTTGATCTTCGAGAGTCTGGGAAGGAGGCCCAGTCAGAATCAGAAAAAACATGAAGTTGCAAAGAATTATCAGCAGGGAAAAATAGGCCTTGTCCAGGAGTAGCTTTTAAAAATCTAAGGATACGATGAGCAGCAGACAAATGAGTAGTAGTAGGTGCAGGTAAAAATTGTGAGAGCTGTTGAACAGCAAAAGAAATGTCTGGTCTTGTATTAGTAAGATACAAAAGCTTTCCAATTAATTGTCTATATGCTGTTATGTCTGAAAGAGCATCACCATCAGTTTTAGACAATCGTTTAGTGTCACTAAAAGGACTGGTAACAGGTTTTGCACCAAGAAAGTCAGTATCCTTTAGAAGATCTAAAGTATACTTTCTTTGACACATATTTATACCTTTTGATGACCTTGCAATTTCAAAACCAAGGAAGAATTTTAACTTGCCTAAATTTTTAATTTTAAAAGTATCATGAAGAAATTTTTTAATAAAAGTAATTTGTTGAGATGAAGGACTTGCAAGGATTATATCATCTACATAAACTGCTAAGGCAATAAACTCAGAACCTTCACCTTTAGTAAAAAGACTAGAATCAGAAATGGATTGCTTAAAACCTTGATTACTTAAAGCTTTTGTCAATCTTTCATTCCATTGCCTACTAGCCTATTTTAAACCATACACGCTTTTATTTAATTTGCAAACAAGACCAGTATTCTTATTAGAAAATTCAGGGGGTAAATCCATGTAAACCTATTCTTGTAAAAAACCATGTAAAAAGACATTATTGATGTCCAGCTGTTGTAAATCCCAATTTTTAGCAGCAGCTAGAGCTAATAAAGTTCGAATAGTTGTTATTTTTGCTACAGGGCTAAAGGTATGAAGAAAATCAACTCCTGACTGTTGTGTATATCCCTTAGCAACTAACCTAGCCTTGTATCTATCAAGGGTACCATCTGACTTAAGCTTTGTTTTAAAGACCCACTTGCATCCTATAGTGGTTTTTCCAGGAGGTAAGGGGACTAAATCCCATGTTTTATTGTTTTCTAGGGCTGAAATTTCTTCTTGCATAGCTATTTTCCAACAGTCGTTTAAGATAGCTTGTTTATAGCTCTTAGGCTCACTTAACAATTTTGCATTATTAATATAGGCCTTATGCTGAGCAGAAATATTAGAATATGAAAGAACATGAGCAACATAATGTGGAGTTGTCCTAGACTTAGGTAGATTAACATGAAAATCATTAAATTTTTGGGGCAACTTCACATTTCGAGATGGTCTATTAGAATGAGGAATTCTGTTAGAATTATCCTGAGTTTCTTCTAAAGGGGAAACAACAATCTGATCAGTATTTCTATCATCAGAATTAACTCCACAATTATTAGACTTATCAGAATGTTCATCAGAATAACTAACATAGTTTCCAGAATCAAGAGTATTGTCACAATGCACATTCTGAGGTTGCTCAGTTTCATCATGTAATCCAGAATTGTCACAATTAGGTAAAACTATAGCTTTAACAGGAAGGTTTTCTTTAAAAGGAAAAACATCTTCAACAAAAACCACATCCCTAGAAACAAAAACAATTTTAGTTTCTAAGTTATAAAGCCTATATCCTTTAACATTCTTAGGAAATCCTAAAAAAAACACTTTGCAGCTCTAGGATGCATCTTAGGTTTAGCCTTAGGCAACAAGGAAGCATAAGCAAGACACCCTATGATTTTTAGGTTATCATATTTAGGTTTTGATTGAAATAATTCTTCATGGGGAGTTTTATTAGCAAGAATAGGGGTAGGAGTAATATTGATTAAGAAAGCTGCATGTAAAATGCAATCCATCCAAAAAAAATAAAGGTAGACCATGTTGAATTCGTAAAGCTCTAGTAACATTTAACAAATGCTGATGTTTCCTCTCAACTACACTGTTCTGCTGAGGTGTATGAGGACAAGAAGTCTGATGATTAATACCTTTTGATTTAAAAAAACCAACCATATCAAATTCCTTGCCATTATCAGTTCTAATGCATTTTATCTTCCTAGAAAACTGAACTTCTACCATAGTACAGAAATCAGTTATTAGCCCTCTAATTTCAGATTTATATTTCATAGGATAAATTCACATATACCTACTTCTGTCATCAACAACAGTGAGAAAATAAGAAAAACCATATATACTGGGAACAGGAAAGGGACCCCAGATATCCATATGAACAATATCAAACACAAATTGAGACTTAGAAACACTCACAGGAAAAGACAACCTCTTGTGTTTTGACAAATGACAAGTTTCACAATTATGCAAATGACCAGAAGGAATAGAAGAATTCAAACTATGAAAAACTTTCATCCTCTGATTAGAGGGATGACCTAACCTTGCATGCCAAACAGTAAAAGAAATGGAAGAATTAACAACATTACAGAAAGTAGTTCTTCCAGCATCTTTAACTTGAAGCTGGTACAATCCATTCATCTTTTCAGCTATACCAATCATCCTCCATTGTTTGGTATCCTGTATACAACAAATGTTATGTGAGAAAATGAAAGATAAATCTGAATTGTTTGTCAATTGAGAGACAGATATCAGATTGAAACCAAAGAAAGGTATGTGCAAAACATTTTTCAAGAATCAAATCTGAAGACAATTGAACAGTCCCTACATGCAGAACCTTAACAAATTGACCATTTGGCAATTTAACAAACTTATCAACAATAGAAGAGTAAGCTACAAAATTATCTAAAGAGTTTGCTATGTGGTCAGCGGCCCCAGAGTCTATAATCCAAGATTCAGTACTAAGAGAATTATTCATCTGACCATTTACACTCTTAGAACAAGCACACTGACTAAAACAATTAGCAACCTTAGAATTATTAATAAAATCAGCAATTAAAGAAGAAGAAAGCATACCCGACCCTTCATTAGAAGCAGACTCAAAATTAGAGGATAAAGCATTCACTTGAGACTGAGGATTCAGGTTCTGAACAGATTTCTCTCGATCATTTAACAAGGACAACAAGCTAGCATATTGTTCCTTTGTAAAACAAACAATGTCTTCCTCGTTGGTATTAACAGTAGGGTTATTTTCATTGACAACATTAGCAGTTTGATTCACTTTTCCAAAAGATGTCCTAGACCTATACCCAGGTGGATACCTATGCTTCTTGAAGCATTTTCAACCGAATGTCCATAAAGGCCACAGAAAATACAGAGAGGTCTACGACTTATTGAATTTCCAGAAAACTTCTTAACAAAACCCCTATTATTTGACTCATCCCTCTTTACAGAATTTCGATCAACCAACAAGATGTTGGAATTAGCAAGACTAATAGGATTAGTAGTTCTTTCGTGCTGAACAAGAACAGAGAAAATTTCATTAATATTTGGAAAAGGCTTCATCATCAAAATCTGTGATTTTGGAACTGAAAAAGAATCGTTTAACCCCCTAAGAAAAAGAAGAGAGAAATCTTGTTTCCTAAACTCAATAGCCTTACAATCACAGCTAGACAGAGACCTAAGATTACACAACTCATCCCATATAACCTTCAACTGCGTATGAAAGGCAGTGATAGAAAGATTACCTTGCCTTAAGGAATAAAACTCCTGCTGCAAATCTGAAACCCGAATCAAGTCCTCTTGCTTGAACCGATCATAGAGATCCGCCCACAACTCGTAGGCCGTATCTACCCAAATAACGCCTTGTGCAATTTTTGGGCTGATCGCACGCAATAACCAAGAAAGAACTAGGTTATTGCACTTGACCCAAGCTTGAAAACGAGAATGATCTTGACGCAGCTGCTTGATTGAACCATCCACAAACCGAAACTTGTTTTTCGAGATGAGCGCCATCTTCATCGAACACGCCCAGCTGTTGTAATTTGAACCCGTAAGCAAAGCGGAAGTAAGAACGAGGCCAGGGTTCTCGCTAGAATGAATATAGTATTCGTCAGAGGGATCGTCATTCTTGAAAGTGGAATTGCGAACACGATCAGTGTTAGATTCGTCATCTGATACCATGTTGGATTTTCTCTCAGGATTGTTAGGGTTTCGTATAGAAAGATTTGGGGGAAAACAAAGGACGAAAATGAAGAGAAAGGGTAATGAGCACGTGAGGAAAAAAGGAGTCTGAGACTTTTATTAAAAGATAAAAGAATACATTAAATGTTTACAAGCACATGTCAAATATATAATAATAAACTATGACTAACAGCTAAGACAGACTAACTAACAAATTAACCACCTAATTAACTTGATAGATCAGCAACCTTCTTGATAATCTTGATACCTGTCGTTACTCCAAACAGCTGTTGGACCGAAACAGTCAAAGCCCTAACTTGAGCCTAGGGTTTTTTTCTGGAAGGGAATTTGGAAGACTAGACGGGGTCGAGTTTATCCTCTTGAAAGCTTGTTTTGTGTTATCTCTTTTGTTTTTCAGCAACTGCAATTTTGTCCCTTTTTTTTTGTTGTACAAATTTGTTTCTGCAGAAATAGTCTACAAAGGCGGTTACTTTTTGCAAATACTTTATAATAAATGTCAATGCTACAATCTATTGTTACATTGACAACTGACATCCTAACCAATTATGCACTGTTCACAAAAACCTTTAAATGGATTTAGTTATTCAACATGTTCTGTCACACTAATATAATGAACATGTTTGATAAAGAGAGATTTGAGTAAAAATTAGAAGTTTGAGGCATAATTAAAAATTTGATCAGTCAAATCCGCTAATATTGTTGTTTGGTAAACAACGGATTGAAAGAGCGGATTTGGATGAAACCACTAATTTTGAAAAAACTCATAATAGGAGCTTTTTAAGATTAGAGGTTTGATATTAGAATTGTAAAGACTCTTTTATTCTTACTAGTTACCAAAAATCTCAAAATAACATAAATTAAATATTTTCTCACCCTATTTATAAGCTAATCATATTTATTTTTTTATTATCACATATTTATATTTTATATGTGTATTTAAATTTATTAATTAATTAAATTATATTAAAATAATTATATAAATAATAAATTAATATATAAATAATTTGAATATGTTTAGAAAAGTTATATTAAAAATAAATTTTATAGATCTAATTAATAATAATTAGATACAAAATATTGATAACTAATAAACTATTCAAACAAATATTGAATATAATCATGTCCTTATATGTCATTTTGCTTGTTTAAATAATCTAACAGCTATCAGTTAATTTTACCAAACACTTTTATACAATCAACTAATACAATCTGCTAGTCAAATCAACTAATGCAATCAGCTATCAACTAATGTAATCCGTTATCAGCTATCAGCTATCCGCTAATTGCCAAACAGGGCTAATATTTTTTGGTTTAACTTTTTTTAATTTTAATTATATTTTTTAAAAAATATTTTAATTAATTAAAATTTATAAAGTATATATTTTAAAATTATTTGATCAAAAGATTTTAAAATATATTTTTTCATATTTTTATAATAATAAATTTTAAATAATTGCAAGCCAAGATTGAAAATAAATTGACCAAAAATATTAACATATGAGCGTTTTAGTGGGGGCAAAAAAGTATACTTTTTGTATTTGACTAATTAATATATTAATTTAAATTTAAGTAATGTGCAGGTTCATCAGTAGAGAAAACTATCTCGATTCAACTTATTTCATTCATAAAATTAGGATTAAAATCAAAATATTATTTAAATAATTTAGCATTTCATCCTACTAAACCAACTAATGGTTGTTAATCAAGATCAATACATGATATATTTGTATGCATACCCAAATTAAATCTTTAATTAAACATAATAATTATATTAATATATGATTAATGCCCGATTTTATTTTTAAATAAAACAGTTAGAGATAAAAATCAATTCTTATTTAAAATAATTAAATTATTATGATAAAATTATGCAAATTATGAAATGAATTAAAATGACACAAAATACATTGATTATAATTGAAAGATGTTATGAATAATAAAATGAATCCAAGAAAATATTTAAACATGTTAAGATATAAGTTAAAATGAATTATTGATGTGTAAGATTATATAAAAACATAATTTACAAACAAAAAACAATATTTTTGAAACTAAATTATATCAAAATTATATATAATATGTAATGAATTAAGACAACAAGATTACAAGAATATGGCTAAAACAAACAAATCACACTAAATTAAATCACGATACCAAATATATGAGATACGACACAAAACAAAATATAACAAAAACAAGTCATATGTTCAGGGATGGATCGAGGGGCTGGAGAGGCCGATCGTTCCTTGAAAGTTTAGAATTCGTATATATTTTTAGAATTTTTTATGTATTTTTTATTAAAATTTATTTTACCCCTAAAATTTTATAAATTCTTGTCATCTAAAAATTTATAAGTTTGTCCCCTAACATAATTTCTTAGTTACATCCCCACGTATGTTGTGAAATCCATATACAATGAATGATAGACGAGTAAAAGATTGTGATCACCAGTATTGTGTATTACAAAAGAAAATAATAATTACAAAATTAAAGTTTATATATTACATTATATATTAAATTAAAATACATACAGGCATAGTGAAACATATTTGGTGATTTTTCTAGCTACTATAGGGCCAAAATATTTTTAAAATCAGAAATTAGTTTACTATATAAGCCCAACTAGTTTACTATATTATTTTTCATATCCAAACTGATATGAAAAGAGATGATTTAAGAAAATAGGAAGTTTTTTATTATTATTATTTGGTAACGTCAACGAAAAATTATTCTAAGACCCTTTTCAACACCTCACTCGTGATTTCGATCACTTAAAATCATTCGCATCGTTCTATTCTTCTATATCATTAGTTTCACTCAAAATAAACTTTAAAATAACTTTTCTAAATCTCACTTAACATAAGCTTTCACCCATGAAAAGTATATGAAAAAAAAAGTGACGTGAGTGAGTTTTAGTGGTTAAGACCATTAGCATAATAATTCGGACACTTCAAATTTCGACCGAATATATATATACAAGATGGTAAAAAATATTTTGTAAATAATTTTTATGACTCTAAACCCTAAATACTATTATTTAAATTCTAAATTTTAAATTATAAAATCTAAATTCTAAACAAGACACATGAGCCTACTGCATCATGAAGCTAATTATGTGGTTTGGTTTTTTCTTAAAGAAAATGAATTCTCTCTAGAAATCTATGCAAAATTTGGTTTGTTTAAGAGAATAGCACTATCAATTTTTAGTTAAGCAGTTGTCACTCATACTTTGTTATAACCCTAATTATTATGATCTCCTCTATCTTTCTTTTTTTTCTCATTTGTTTTTTTTCATTTTCTAGTTTTTTATTTATTTTATATTTGAGTTTTTGTATTTTGATTTAATATGCTGTATCGTTTTCTAACAGAAATGGCTAATGCTTTTTATTTTGCTCTTGTACCGCGTTTTTATGCTCTTATGACATATTTCCCTTGCTCTGATAGCATGTTATTTTCTATTTTAGGGTTGACATTGTCTTTCCAGTTGAAGGCTATTTAATTATCATCCTAATTTACCCTGGTTTGGACCCTCATATTAGTTTTTTTGTTATGATAGACTCTTGAAATCATCAAAGATAATTCGCAGTTGAGTTGTGATAAAGTCAATGTGCTACCATTATTTTATGCACTTTTATGTTAGTGTTGATTCTATTTAACCTTCACCGACAATAGTAATGCTTGCTTATTTATCATTTTTTCGAGTTGTTTGATTATGTTTTAATTATTTTCATATATGATCTTATTTAATGCTTCAGTGACTAGTATGTGCACTTCATTAGTTTTAGAAAATAATATAATTTCTCTGTTTTTTTGTGCCCCTTTATATGTCTCATCAATGATTTTATGCCACATGCATTATCAATAAAATAAAAACAATTAATTTAACAGTGAAAAAATCATTAATAGACATGACATAAAATTATTGATGAAACATACGAAGAGACACAAAAATTGAACAAACAAATTTTGTTCTTTAAAAAAAACAATATGATTATTCCACTCTAATTGTATAAATTCTCCTTATAATTTTATTGAATTATGTAATTAGTATTATTTGTAACAACAACAATAATAATAAAGAAGAAATCCTGAATAATGGAGCTCTCATTGTCGACCCAATTGAAAAAAAAAAGCTTAATGCAAATACTTCAAAAATTTAACACCGTTAAATAAAAAATTATTGACCAATTATATTGTGCCAGGCCACTTTTTTATTTTTATTTTTTGAAATTAATATTAAAATAAAATAAAATATAATAAAAACATGATTTCCCTAAAATAACCCCATTATCCCCATTCTCCAAATCAGAGTTAGAATTTCTCATATGAGCAAGGGCCGATGTTCGGCCATCAGAAGTAAGGTGCAAGTTATCACCTTCTTGTGACCTATAATCTTGATAATCCCCCATCTGCTTCTTCAACATACCTTTTTGCCATTTAGCAGGCAGCACACTCGGGGGCAACAATCCCTGAGAAACCAAATATTCCGCCGCAAGACGGCCAGCTTCCATAAATATGTCAGTGCCTTCGCGCGGTGGAGTCGGATGCGATTGAAATGATTTTGGGAGGAGGAAAGCCCCATCGCCGTAGAATTAGAAGTAGAGCAAAACGAAGTGTCAAAAATCAAGGAAACCCCAAGAGAAAATACAAGAAATTAAAAATCTGAGTATTTACTTTTATCAGTTTCAATTCATTTCTAAAGATTTACAACAATAAACATGTTGGGAGGGGAAAACGAAGAAGAGTCGGAGTGGTAGTTGGGGAATCCAGGAAATTAAACATAGGATTAATAGTTAAAGATCAAGCCTTTTGGTTTCTTTTCTATTGAATTCGAATAAGATTAATAGCAATGATAAGTAGTTAATTCCGTTAGCCAATAAAAAGATAACACATGGCATGTTTTATTTTTAAAAATATCCTAAAATCTTTAAAATAGTTCCTAAATTCTTAAGTCCCAAATCTCGATTTCAGTTGTTGCTACCGTCAATCGTCGACGGCGTGTCCACCACTTCCGTCACCGGACCCTCACGATCATTTTCTCTATTCTCCCGTCATCAATAGTCGATGGACGTCGTGCCAATTGTCGAAATAAAATCGAACACGCAAAAAGAAAAAAAATTGACGACGATCAGCCGGCGAACGACGTTTGAGTCTTGCGACAAGAGAAGAAGACTTCATTTCGCCGATGACAGCGTGATGAACGGCGACGATAGTGGCCTAATTTAGGAATCTATGAATTTTAGGATTATTTTGTAAATTTTGGAAAATATATAGATTTTTTAAAAGTAAGTTAACGACGGGACACCTAAACGGGTAACTTTGAAAACGTTATGCACCTACTCGGCCCAAAAAATACTTAGGCACTTATCTGGAATAAAAGATATAATTTGGGTACTCATTTGACAAGTAAGCCTAATTAAAATGAAGTCACAACATTTTGATTTAATCGATTCATCAGCCCATGGTCCAATTTTTTTAATAAAATGTCGACATATTTAAAAAACAAACAAAACAATACAAACACACAGACACGATACAAGGGGAAGGAGAAGAAAAACAAACCAGAAACACAAAGCAAAGTAAAACAACAATAACCCGGAAACAACAAGGAAACGAAGCAACACAAGAACAAGCAACAACAAACAAACACAAGAACTGGACCAAATGAGAGCCCAAGAAACATCTGAAATCACTGGAGCAAAGCAGAGCCAGCAAACGTATTTTCAACTGAATGTCGTTCAGGGGTCACCGAGGATGGAACAAGAGGAGAAATGCAGCAAGATCGGAAATCGTCAGACATTGCGCCATAAAAGGGATCATCGATGCATGATAAACCACGAAAAGGGCAGCCGGGGAACCAAGCCAACGGTTAACCACCGGAGAAGGACCAAAATAACAACCGAAAAAAACTCCTATCGCGACCACCTCAACTTCCAACCCTAAGCAGAACAAAATTCAACTCCACCGCAATACGGTGGTCATGAGAAACACCCTGGCCGCCAGGAAGAAAGTCCAGTGAACGGACCAGAGGAACAAGATGAACCGACAACAAGAACAAGAAAAGAAGAAGAAAACCCCGTAGGAGAAGGGGAGAGGATCGACTAAAGAAGGAGGTGAAAGGGAAAATGATGTCTCGACGGCCACCGACGAAGCCGGAGCCATTGGAAAGAGGAACCTCGAGATTTAAAAACGAGAGAGAAAAGTTTTTGAGAGGTTTTGATTTCTTATGGTCCAATTTTTTAACATTCCTTAAAGCCCATGTAATTAACTACTTATCTTTGTTGGAGATCAGATGGATTTAGGCAAAAGATTTTTAAGTACCGATCTGGCCTATAATTTTTTTTCTTTGTGTCGGTTCTTTCATAAACATTTTTTTTCTTCCGATTACTCAGGGCTTTTCTCTGACTAATATGAATCGATCCGCGTGTAATACCCTAAATTTTAACTTAGGAAAATTTCTTGATATGACTTTTTAAGAAAATTAAATTAAGCGACCATTATTGTTAGCCATGAAGGATCAAATTGAAACTTTATGAAATGAGAAGAGATAGATTGATAGCCATATAGTTAACACTCCAAAAATTGAGTCTTGCATGGTAATTTAATTCTTATTATGGGAATAATAGTGTGGCATTGTTGTGTAAGGGCACATGTGGCTGTTTTAAGTTTAGTTTGAGACCAAACAAATATCTATTATCTTCTTCATTCTCCTTTAGACCGAAAGTATGGAATAGAGAGAGAGGGAGAGAGTTTGACCATGGTGTTAACTTGCTTGGATTTCGGTTATCTTGGAGCTTGAATTGTGCTTGCATGCTTGAGAATGTAAGTTTATTTTTTGTGTTATCCCTTTAATTCGAAGTGTGGTTTTGAGGTTGTTGTAATTGAATCGGTCCTGTAATACCCTACACCCGGTTAGGAGCGTAGAGCGTTACGACGCGCTGCTGACAATTAATTATTACATACTTAACATATAACTTATGGTTATCGAAAGGTATGTAAACAAAAACTTTTAATTCTTTATTCATGATAATCGAATTAGTATCTTACCATACGTTCATGCTTACATTAGTCAATTAACGTGCTTTTAAAATCGCGTTGTCTATACAAAGGTTTTACTTCCAAATTCGAACCTATAACAAGTAGTATTTATTCATTCGATTTTATTTCACTTAATCAACTAAATAACACTTTCTATGCATGATCAAATCTCTAGCATACAACCTATTCATTCGAATGACATGAAAGATCAACCTCATTTTTTATCATTTACCATATACACAACTAAATATTTCCACTTCTATATACATAACAAAGTCTTATATACATCAAAACATGTTTGCTTAGACCATCATACTAGCCATTCATGACTTATATACATATCAAAATGAGCATATATCAAAAGGGAACTTACTACATATTAAGCCCTTATACAACCCATGACCCGCATCACTAAGAACAAATCCAAAATGATTATATAATATGTATCTATTTACATAATTAGGTTCATATTAACACTCCCTACTAACTTATATGTATCCCAAATACGAGCTAATCATCAACCATAAACAAACAACATGGATAACTACTCTCGTAACTAAGCCACCAACTAGAAGGACTAACAAAACGAGGTAAGGTATACTTGAATCCACTGCTTGTGACTACTACTGAAATAGGATCAGGACCGCTTCAGATCAGACTATCATGTTGGTTTGGGAAGAGGGAAATAACAGGGTTATAAGTATAAGATGTACTTAGCGAGGTAGTTCTTATAACTAGTAGTTTCCATCAATTTTATTAACGTCTTATCTTATCAAATGAAATTACCTAGTTAAGTTCCAATCAATTGAGTATACCCTAACTAGGCTCATGCACATATAAGTAGCATTCATAATACATTATGATATTGTTGGGTTTTATGATGCTCGATTCCTTCAACCGTTCTTGCTCGCCAAGTGTGGAGAAGTTGGATAATTGGGTGATTTTGTGGGAATAGAAAGATAGGCAATTAACACAAGGATTTATAGTGGTTCAACATTCTGACCAAGGTCTACATCCACTACCTTAGCTTACCACTAAGGATTTCCAAAACAAATTCACTAAGAATTTCGTCCCCTTTTCTCGGATTAGGAGGAAATCGTTACACCGATCAAGCTTTATACTCAAAGCTTGATCAAACACTCTCTTGCACAAGAAAGACTTAGCAAACTAGAAATCCCTCTAGAAGGTATATGTTTGCACAATTAAAGCTCTCACCCAAAATCTAAACACTTGAGCAAATTTGACAATTAGGTTCACAAGTGTTGTATATACAATAAATTAAACAACAAAGCCCTAAGACAAATTCTTGATCATAGTGTTGTTGACAATTGAAGCATTAACCATCTCTTGATGCTTGGAGGTTCCTTTTATACTCCTAATTGAGTTTGTAGCCGTTGAGGATCGTTGGGGTTGGATTAGAGCCGTTAGATCCTTTATTTCCCACCATAAATGGAGTTCTGCAGCTTGGTGTATCGATACCCTTCAAACCGTATCGATACGATCCCGATAAGGAATTATCCATTGAGCCCTTCAGCTGGTGCGTATCGATACACTTGCCTAGCGTATCGGTACGGTCCTGCAGTTTAAAATACCATTGGGAAATTGACCGTTGGGGGTAGTTAGGCGTATCGGTACGCGAACTAGCCGTTGGGTATTTTAAAGCACACCGTATTGATACGGTAAGGCGTATCGGTACGGGTTTTGGCTACTGGAAAATGACTGTAGTTGAAACCCTAAGGTGTATCGGTACGGTACCAGACCGTATCGGTACGAGTATTTGAAAATCATGGTTTTGACTACTTTGAATGCATTTTAAATTATTCCAAAGCATTGTAAAACCCTTAATAATGTTTTCAAGTTGTTTTTGACTAAAAACATATTTTAAATTCTTTTCAATTTAGTCCAAAACTTTTTTCAAATATTATATCAAAACACTTAGTTCTTCAGATGTCATATCAACCATCATCGAACATTTACATGGAAATTTAACAAGCATCAAGCCAAGTAATATAATCCTCTGAATCATTATCTTATACCATTCAAAAGGAAGCATCGAAACATATAAGCAATGTTCATATCACATGTAACGCCCCGGTTTAGGGCCCAGGAGTTTATCTGTTTTGATCTAGGATTAGTTCGGGTTAAATTTAGATTAGAATGATGATTTTGTAAAAATTACCATTAATTACAAAAATACCATCAATGAACTTTGAAGATGGGAATTTGAGTAAAAAGAATAAAGAAAGAAAATAAGTTTGAAAAAGTGTCATCTTCCCTAAAAGAAAATCCCTTTTCACCAAAACCTCTCCAAACCCTAATCCACTATTGCATTGCCTCAAATCCCTCATCCAAGAAAGATTTTGAAGGTAATCTCTTCCTTTTTTAAGTTCTTACATATTTAGCTTGTACTCTTTGAAAAACCTTCTTTTAAAACCCATTAAAATGCATTTTAATTTGGTTTTGGGTTTGAGAAATGGGATTTTCGTGTGGGTATTTTAAGATCACATTTAAGGGTGTTTTTAATCGTGCTTTAGTGTCCTAAAAATGTTAAAATGGTGGCTAATAGTAGGAAACCCGAAATGGGTATAAAAATGGGATTTTTAGGTTGAAAATGTTGAGTTTTTGGGTTGAAAACGTGGCTGGTGGTTCCTTTGATGTTGAGGGATGTTTCTAAATGATTTTGGATGTGTTTTGGTGGTTGAAATGACTGGATTCAATGTGGGGTGTGTCTAGAACGAAAATGGTGAAGTTTTGGATGAAATTTGAGTTTGAATCAATGTGTTTTGGTTGCAATGAGTGTATTTCCGGGTTATTGCTGGTTTACAAGTGTATTAGCATCCTATAGTTTGTTTTGGGTTGTCTTGAAGTAGAGAATATTGATTCGGGTACTTCGGATGCGATACCGGGTGCTACGGAGGCTTGAGAACGGTGTTTCGGCTTTCTTTTGGGCTCAATCGGTGAGTGGTAAATGTTTGAAGTTTTAAATGATTTCGAAGTGGGTTCTTGGGGGTTTGGGTGGAGCCTTGAGGGCTAACCTAAACCCAAGTGTAAGTTTGCTAATTCACCTTGTTCATTAAATGTTGGTGTGTGTGCAATTGTTTGTGATGTTGTGTGAAATGTGGATTGCCTTTACTCTCCGTATAATGTTATTGTGTAGTCGTTGTTGGTGTCGAACCTCATGTGATGGTTGTCGTTGCTACGGTGATGTGTAGTCCCACCGGTAGTGACTAGTAGAAGAGTACAGTGATGTGTAGTCCTATCGAAAAACTACTAGTTGTTGTGAATGGCGATGTGTAGTCCAACCGGATCTTGGTTATGCATGTGCATACCATGTATTATTTATGTTCGTGTTCCATTACATCTTTTCCTTAAATGGTTTTGCTCCAAATCTAAGATTTATATTTTAAAAACTGCATTGTTGTTGTGTTTTAGAGCTCCGCTCACTAAGATTTTAAGCTTACGCTATCCTTTTCCATCAATGCAGATCGTTAGAGGCTTCGGGAGGCAAGTGGGCAAGGGAGGAGTTCTTGGAGTTTCTTACTAGCTCAAAGTATGGTTTTGTGTTTGTAATAATGCTTAGACAATGGGAATACTGGATTTGTATGTTAAGGAGTTGGTGTTCAAACTCCTATATTTTAGCTTTGTTCATGTTGCTAGCATGTTCTAAATGTTGATGCTATGATATGTTGAGGTTTGACGTGGCCTTCTATGAATTGCCTTGTGTTTTTACTTGCTAGTGTTTTGGAAGCTAAGTGTCCTTGTGAGCTTTAGACTTGAAATCCATTTTGTAGCTTGAATGCATGTTTGATGATGTGATTAGAATGTTTGGCATCTAGGATGTTTGTATGATATGTTTCTATGTGATTTTTGATGTTTCGGGGAGAGTTTGGGGGCATTTGGAGATGCCAAAACATGATTTCGGGCCAAACTATGTGCAAGCATTTCGAAACGCTCGATATGGTTTCGGAACGGTCGATGCTCTAGGGGTACCCGTATCGGAACAAGGGTGGTGCCGTTTCGGTACATTTTGCCACTGGAGGCTCATGTTTCGGAACCATGTAGGGCCGTTCCGATACGTTTTTCCACTAGAGGCTCCCGTTCCGGAACAAGGTGGGACCGTTTCGGAATGGCTTAGTTTTACTTTTTGAATGGAGCTTGCATTTCGAAACGGGCAAGCATGTTTCGAAATGCAGGCAGTTAAAACAGAAAAAGGCGTCTTCAAGGGTTTTAAAATGTTGCACCTTAGTCCCTATGGCTTGTATGCTACCTAATTGAGTTGTATGTGCCCCTTTGTAAATGTTTTGCCTCGTGAGCATGAAAATTTACAAATGAACTATTGGTAAGTTTAAGATATCGTATGCCCTCAGCTCGGTTCGTGTCTGTGTCAGCTTTTCCGCTGTTGTCTTCTCACCTAGGGTTAATTGTGATATCTAGACAAGATAATAAATGGAAAAAAATTAGGGTTGCTAATCGGAGTGAGGTCTTAGCGGGTTTCGCTTCGGTTTTCCCCATATAACCTGTTCGGTCCGGTCTGTTGGCTAGGCCGGGACGAGGGGGTTACATTTGGTGGTATCAGAGCCTCGGTTACAAGGTCTCCCGGGAAGGTAAGTTAGGTAAGTTGGTTTGCTTGGTTGTTTGCTATTGCACGGTGTATGAAAGCATGCTTTATTGATCTTGTTGTTGGTTGAGGCTTAGTCGAGTGTTCCCATTGCTAGGTGTTGTTATTGAAAAATGGTTTTGGTTTAAAGAGCTTGAGAACTTGGATCCTTGCCCTTGCTAACCTCATGTTTTTCTTGTGTGTGATGTGCTTTTTGTTTTAGATTTTACCTTCGTTATGGTAAGACTGAGAGGACGGCCTAGAGCGGTTGACTAGGCACTCGGGGATGTGCCTCATGTTCCTCCTGCTCCCGATGGTAATGGGATGGGTGGCGAAGGTAATGTGCCTCAGGCCGATGCGAATGTTGGAGGTGATGGTAATGGACCTCAGGTCGGTGCAAATGTTGGGGGTAATGGAGCTCAAGTGGGTCAGGGTCAGGCAGGTGCGGACATGACTCACTTGATTCAGACTATAGTCGGGGCTTTTCAGACAGCTTTAGTCGGTATGCATGCTGCAGCACCACCTCAGGGTGCGGGGACCAGTTTACCCCTTGAGAGACTCTGTAGCATAGGTGGAGTCGAGTTTCGTGGTTTGGCTCCTAAGGGTTCAGAGGCTTGGCTCGAGAGTACTACATGCATCTTGGGTCAGATGGAGTGCTCAGACACTCGTAAGTTGGGTTGTGTTGTCTCATTGCTTCAGAGATATGCGTATGCTTGGTGGACCACTGTTACTTCGGGTATGGAAGAAGCGGATGTCACTTGGGAATTCTTCCGATCGGCTTTTAAGAAGAAGTATCTAGGAGTTCGGTATCAGGATGAGAAGAATAGAGAATTTATGGCCTTGGTTCAGGGTAGCAAGACGGTGTCCGAGTATGAGGTTCAATTTGTGAGGTAGAGCCAGTATGCTCCCGAGTTGGTTCCCAGTGAGAGAGAATGGTGTGAGCGCTTCCGTTATGGGTTGACTAAAGATGTGAAGACTTATATGTTTGCCTCTGACTACACCGAGTTTGATGTTTTGGTCTCTAGGGCCAAGGATATTGAGCAGAACTTGGGCTCAAGTACCCGTGCTAGTGGGTCTGATTCCGGAAAGAGACATGCGGATTGGGATAGAGACCATGCCAAGAGGCATAGAGATAGGAGGTATCAGCCCGATTCGAGACATAGGGGTGGTAACCATGGACGGGGCCATCAGGGCCAAGGAGCTGTTGTTCACACCCCTGAGTACACTAGATGTTGGAGACGCCACCAGGGAGAGTGTATGGGTACTTTTGGGGTATGTTGGGACTGTGGTTCCCGAGATATTTTGAGGCGTAACTGTCCACACCCGGCTAGGGGCGGACCGGCTCCAGCTAGGGGTTTTGAGCATCAGAGAAGTCGTGGGCGCGGTCGTGGTAAATTTTAGCCGATGAACGATGGTCAGAGGAACTTAGCTCATGTGGTGGCAGTTCAGCCCGAGGGTGGAGGACCGACTAGGGTGTATGCGTAGCAAGAGGCTGGGAATGACATATGTCATTGCAGGTAATTTCTCGATACAATCTTTGACTTTGCTTTCTTTGATAGATTCGGGTTCGACACATTCGTATATTTTAGGTGAACAAGCAAGGTCTCTAGGTTTATCGTATGAGTGGCTAGAAGTAGGTGTGAATGTTACTAGTTCTTTCGGTGATACCATGGTAGTTAGGAAGATGTATAGGAGGTGTCCCTTGATGATTCAGGGCTATGTGTTTCCGGTTGACATGATGGAATTGTCGTTCTATGGTTTTGATGTGATTTCGGGCATGGATTGGCTCGTAGAGCATAGAGCTAGGGTAGACTTTGAGACCAAGAGAGTCTCCTTGAGGCTTACGGATGATTTTGAAGTCGTAGTGGTGGGCGAGAACATTAAGTTCTTGTCCAATGTTGTATCTGCTTTAGAAGCTCAGAGATTGATGAATTTGGGTTGTCAGACGTACTTGGCTTATGCGATGAATTTGAATATGAGTGAGGTTAGACCGTAAGACATCAGAACAGTTTGTGATTTTCCGAGTGTTTTTCTGGAAGAGTTGCCGGGTTTGCCTCTAGATAGGGAAGTTGAGTTTGCTATTGAGACGTATTCAGATTATGCACCCGTGTCTAATGCTCCGTATAGAATGGCACCGAAAGGGTTGAAAGAGTTAAAAACACAACTTTAGAAACTGTCAAATAGAGGTTTCATTAGGCCTAGTATATCTCCGTAGGGTGCTCCGGTCTTGTTTGTGAAGAAAAAGGACGGCAGTATGAGGATGTGTATAGACTATAGGCAGTTGAACAAGGTAACAGTGAAGAACAAGTACACTTTGCCTCGGATAGATGACTTGCTTGATCAATTGAGAGGTGCTTCAGTGTTTTCAAAGATTAATTTGAGATCTGGTTACTATCAATTGAAGGTGAAAGATGTGGACATACCGAAGACAGCTTTCCGTACACGTTATGGGCACTATGAGTTCTTGGTAATGACTTTCGGTTTGACTAATGCTCCAGCTGCATTTATGGATATGATGAACCGAGTGTTCCACTAGTTTTTGGATAGGTTTGTGGTAGTGTTCATAGATGATATTGTTGAGTGCATAAATGTTCTATATTTTAACCCTCATTTACCCATATTAATGATGCACCCAAGCATGTTTAGTTGCATTTTAGGATAGAATTTGCATAAACATCACAGATGGATAATTTTGCACAGATGCTGTTGATTTCGATCAATTCTTGCAGGTACCTGTCGTGGCAGCATCTAGGACAGCAGAGGAACAGAAGATAGCTGCAGAGCTGGAGTGAAAGGTTGAAGAAAACTACCTCAAACATCTCTGTCGTGACAGAAGTGGCGACAATAAAGACAACAAAGATGAAAAATGCAAAGTGGAGTTAGACTGATAGAGGATTTCAAGCCTGATTTTTGTAGACCACTCGCATTATTTTTGGAGTTTTGAAGCACAAAGAAGGCCTTGCCCAAAGTTTGAGGAGAAAGTCAAAGCAAGAAGATAGGGCGAATTAAAGGGCGTCTACTAAGAGATTTAGTCTTTAAATAAATTGTACTTTAATTCAAACTAGTATTCTTGGCCATTAAGAAAGCTTACACCCAAGGCCTATATATATACTTGTATTTCGACCTAGAGAGGGATAACCTAGTTCCTAGCCGTCTTCCCTCATAAACCCTAGCTTTTCTCTTCTCCATCATGTTCTAAATCTTCCCAGGGATAAGGGTTGATCTTGTAAAGTAGTTGTAAGGGTTAAACTGTTTCTTAGGATTTTCTGTTCAATCAATAAAAATTCAAGTTTATTTACTCTGGTTTCAACATCTCATAAGAGTATCGGGAGAGCATTGTGAGATTATCTATTTACTTAATATCGGGAGAGTTAAGTATACGAAATGAGTAAATACGAGTTTTCCAGTTTATGGTTAAACTATCTTGGCCTAGGGATAGGTACAAGGTTAAGCGGCTAAAGAAGAATCCACAAACATCGGTGTTCATCCTTCGATTCACGCCGGGGGTATCATCCAAGACGTGTTCATGGACAGAACTTGGACCTAGGGGTAGGACGAGTCACAACAGGGTTTCTTGCTAAACTTGAAGTAATAGAGTTGTTGTTCACTGCCGCGACATCAACAGGCCTCTGCCGCGACAGGTGCTGCCGCGATAGCTCGACGACATACACAACAAAAGTCCTCTGAACAATGCAACACCTGCACTGCTGAACAAATCAATACCAACCTACTTTCTCAATCTGATTTCTTCATCTAATTTAGTTTATCTTCAAGATTTCTCAAAACTCCTTATTAAATTTATCCATTTTCTTGTGCAGAACTTTAAAGTTAGAAGTATTTCCAGTCCTTGTGGAGATGATATCCGATACTTCGTATCACTATATTACTTGCGTCGTGTATACTTACACTCAATTGCGATAGCCTTATTTACACACAACACGTTTTTGGCGTCATTGCTGGGGACTGGCAACATACCTTTACCTTTAATTACTGCACTTTTTATTTTTATTTCTTTTCTATTTCTAGTTGTTATATTTCTTTGTGCTTTTCACAAGGTTGTTTTATCTTGCTTATGCGCAGATCGAGACGCGGTACCAATCCTGAATACGAACTAGATCTGGAAAACGATCAGGCGTACCATCTCAGGAACCAAGCCCGACTCTTGATAGAAAGAAACAGCTATCTCGAGGAAAGACTTGAAGCAATGGAGAACGAAGGACAAGGTGATGAGGCAAATAACAACAACAATAATAACAACAATCCCAGGGTTGATTTTATTCCTTCTAATAATGCTCGAGACAACTGGCAACCTCCTGCTGCCCCGGTAGCACGACAGACATGCCGAGACTATATGGACAATGATCAAGTTGAACTGCAAACTACACTGCCAGATATGGAAGCTGAACACTTTGAACTAAAACCTGTGATGTTCAGCATGATAAATCCAGCCGGACAATTTGGTGGTTCTGCTACAGAGGATGCACGTGAACATTTGAAAACCTTCCAGGAGATCTGTGGATCATTCAGACAACCAAGAATAAGCCCGGAAGTGCTGAGACTCCAACTATTTCCCCATTCATTGAAGGATAGAGCAAAAACCTGGTGGAATAAGTTAATGCCGGGTTCAATAAGAACTTGGGCAGATCTTTGTCATGAATTCCTCATTCGTTTTAATCCTTCTATTTTAACTGAAAGATTGCGTAACAAAATTACTACTTTTCAACAGGAAGGTGATGAACCAATGCATGAGGCGTAAGACCGTTTTAAAACTCTCTTACGAAACTGCCCAATGCACGGATTCCCTGTATGGAACCAGGTCGTCAAATTCTACAACGCTGCCAACGCACCGACTCGAATGAGGATA
This sequence comes from Hibiscus trionum, assembly GCA_030270665.1. NCBI lineage: Eukaryota > Viridiplantae > Streptophyta > Magnoliopsida > Malvales > Malvaceae > Hibiscus > Hibiscus trionum. The sequence goes on from BSYR01000003.1 coordinate 68,267,312, forward strand.
GATTTGGCAGCTAATGGTTTGTTACTGGACAAAGAGCCGGAAGATGCAATGCTTGTGTTGAAAAGGTTGGCAAAGAACGACGAACAGTTCCCCACGGAACGAAGAGGAGGAAGACGAGGTGTATCCGTAAAGGAACACGAATCTGACAACTCGGTGAGAACCCAATTAGCATACATCACCAAGGCAGTTGAAAACCTGCAGCGGAAGAACGAATCTAAGGTGGTGTTTTCTTCCGAGGAGATGTGTGAAACTTGTAGTGGAAACCACAATACAGAGGAGTGCCCCCTACAACTGGAAACGGGAATGTATGTTGGAAACTTCAACAAGAATAAAGGCTACGACTCCAACAATTATGTTGAGTTGATCACACAATTGCAAATGGCCAAGAGGGGGTGAATTGGCAATTAAAAATTTGGTGGGAGGTATGAGTGAAAAATAAAAGATGACACAAGTGGTTAGAGTGGTTCAAGTTCCCTAAATGAACTCTACATCCACTACCTTAGTTCCCACTAAGGTTTTTCAACCAATTCACTATTTGAATTCTTCCCCTTTTCTTGGATGAGGAGGTAACCTTACAAATTGATTAAGCTTTCTACCCAAAGCTTAATCCACTCAATTTACAAAGATAAGGATTTGGTAAACTCAAACAATTCCTCTCAAAAGATAAATGTTTACCCAAATACAATTTCAAACTCCCCAAACTCACAATACAAGATAACAAATAAAATCACTAGAGTTGGGTACAAGAATTTGACTTTGAAGAGCACTAGGGTTTGGATTTTTGCTTTGATGTTGCTTGTGGGTTCAATAGTTGTTGCTTGGTCAATTGAAGCTTGTTTTTATAGCTTTGCATTGATTTCTAGCCGTTTGGGTAGTTGGGATCATCAATAGAGCCGTTGGGAGCAATTTTCCCGCATTAAATGCAGCTCTGCAGCCTACCGTATCGGTACTCGGGAAGGGCGTATCGATACCTGCATCAAAGAGGAAAGAGCCATTGTGCCTGAAAACAGAGCGTATCGATACGCATATACGGCGTACCGGTATGGTTTTAAGGGGCGTATCGGTACGGAAGGCCGTATCGATACAGTTTTTGCTCAATGGAATCCCAAGTCAAGTTTTCATAAAAAGCGTATCGATACACATACCAAGCGTATCGGTACGGTATAACGGTCTTTTAAAAATTGGGGAACCAACCAACTGACAAGTAACGGTCTAAAAATTAAATGCTCAGATTTTTCAAAGATATGCTTATCGTATCGATACGGTTGCAAGGCGTATCGGTACGGTTTCATGAAAAGGGTTGCCCAGATGAATATCGTATCGATATGGTTGCAAGGCGTATCGGTACAATATGTCCATTAAAATTCTAGTGACAAAAGAGGGTATCGATACGCATAAGGGTATCGATACGCCTGGGCGTTTTTGTATACTTTGGTTTGAAAATCAAAATTCCAGTAGCCAAATAGGGTATCGATACGCATAAGGGTATCGATACGCCTGGGCGTTTTTGTATACTTTGGTTTGAAAATCAAAATTCCAGTAGCCAAATAGGGTATCGATACGTATAAGGGTATCGATACGCCTGGGCGTTTTTGCATAGTTTGGCTTGAAAAACATAGGAAAAGACTTAGAGAATTTTATATGTTTAAGAGCATGTCTTTAGATATTATTTTGTTTTAAAATACTTGTCAATTGTGAGACTTTAAAGAATACTTAAAAATTTATTGTTTTGCAAATTGGTCCTTAAGTTTATGTGTTATATCAAAATCAATTTTGGTTTCACAATTTCCCCCTTTTTGATATAACAAAACCACAAATAAATTTTTAAGTTTTTGAAACCTTGAAAAACTTTCCCCCCCTTACTTTAAGATAGATTTTCAAAAATAAAACATAGACTCTATGATCATTCTCCCCCTTTTTGTTAGATCAAATAAAAATACAAGGATAATAGAAACATAATAGCAACAATAATTCATTTAACTTAAAGCAATCATAAGAGTTCAAATGCATATAATTCAAATTAAACATAATAGTTCAAATGCATAAACTTCAAAGCAAACATCATAATCCAAACTTTAAAATCCTAAAAACATAGATAATAGGCATAGACTTAGATCCTAAAAACAAAAGTGCAATAACAGAATATAAAAGACTAAATGCCCTAAGATGAGATGCATAAACTACGCGTCATCTTCACCATCGTCCTCGTCCTCTTCTTCTTCTTCATCTTGAGATGGTTGATTCCTTCGGTTTTGGTTGAGCCAAGCACCATGGAAGGCGGTAAGAGAGATATCCATGGAGTTTTGGCGAGAAGCCATGGTGTCCATCTTCTTCTCCATACCTTTGACGCGATCTTCTAAGGATGTGAATCGAGTATCCATCGCGGTAAACTCGGCTTCCATGAAAGTGAACTTCTCATTTAGAAAAGTCATTAGAGTTCCCATGGAGGAGGAATCAAGTGGAGCACGGCGAGAGCTCGAAGAAGCACGAGAAGCATCGACCGGAGCATCTTGTGGAGGATCTTGAGTGGTACGAACCCATTCATTACCAACATAAGAAAAACCGGAATGAGCCAGAGAACGCTCATCTATGGGAAGGCCAAGTGTTTTGGGATGATCATGGGAACAATCAATGCCAAGGGAATGAAATAGAAAACTCAAAGCTGTTGAATAGTAGAAGGATGAGACTTGTTTGGTGTGACGGTGTTGGACTAAAAAGACAAGGTCGGCAAACATAATTTGACAAAGATTTGGATGTTGACCTTCTGTAAAACACCTAAGCCAAAAATCATCAGTTTGACGAATAGTTGAATATTTCCCACCCGATGGACGAAGAAACCAAGAAACAAGAAGATGAAGGATACGATCATGAGCATTTAAAACTTTTGCTGAGCCTAAAGGACCCGTACCCAAAGATTGTTCATCATCAATACCAACGTTTTCAAAACCAAAGACATTACATAAAATTTTTTGATCAATTTGAAAGGTTTTGCCCATAACAGAAGATTCAATAGCAATGACACTCTCCCTAGCTTCATCATGAATGCATACAGCATTAGAAAAGAATACGATGACTAGATTCCTATATAGGATAGGAGGAATGCTAAAAAAAGGTAAAAACTTTCATTGCTTAATTAAAGATAGGTATTGGAATTTAAAACGGGCAGAACTTAAGAATGGGATTGACACAACACATTCTTCCCTAAGGTTCATACCTTGAAAGAGCTTGTATCGTTCTATATCGCCATCATCGGGAAAACTTAATTGGATAATATAGGGAAGGTTAGGTGTAGGGTTACCCTCGACATTATCATTAGGATTGGAAGTAGAACGATGACGCTTAGTTTCCTTTTTCGATGGTGCCATAACCCTGAAAACACATCAAAAAGCGATTCGAATATGTATGCAATTAACATCAAATTCAATCCAATAAATTCTAATAATTCAAGGTAATTGTAAAAAGAATTTTGATTTTAAAAAAATACAATTCTGAAAATAAAAAACAGATTAAAAATTCGAATAGAAATTATATTCGAATGAAAATTTTTGATTTTTTGAAAAAAATTTGTGAAAAAGTTGAAACCCATAATAATCAAACATGTTTTGTACAAAAATTCAGTTGAAATAATAATAAAAATCAAATGAAAATCAAAGAAAATAAAAAAGAAGAGTTTTATACCTTGAATATTAGATTGGATGAATGAGGTGATGTGAATGCACAAGATTTGTTGACAAAGCTTAGCCTTGATGTGGAGATTAAAAACCCTCAAAGAATTTTTAAGATTGATGGTAAAAATTGAAGTATTGAGGGGGTTTTTATAGGGATTTGCGGCTAGGGTTTTGGAGAGAAAAGAGGGGTTTTTGTTTTTAAAGCTTTTTAACAATAGCAGCCCTAAATAGCCTATCCGTCGAGACCGTATCGATACGCTAGACACGCGTATCGATACCCTTTAACCCTAATTTTTTATTCGTCGTTACTACCGTATCGATACGCAGGACCGTATCGGTACGCATTGACTTTGACTATTTCCCTTGACTTTACCGTATTGATACGCGGGGTCGTATCGATACTTGTTCACCTTCAAAGATTCCCAATTATCAACCCGTATCGATACGCTTCAGTCGTATTGATACGCCTTTACCAGTTTAGGCATTTTTGACAGATTTAAGTACAAAAATCCAATTTGAAACGTCCCTAAATGCATGTATATGTCCTATGAACAAGTTTTAATGGCTAAACTTAATGTATACTCCCCCTAGAAACATGCATAGAAGCAATAAGAGCAAAATTAACATAAGCATGAATCACAAACAATTTCAAGCAAATTTTGACATTTTGGGACCTAGAAAGGGTCAAGAAATGCTAGTTAAACCTAACTCTCTCCTAAGGGTCCAAAAACGCTCTTTATCTAAAGGTTTTGTAAATATATCCGCTAATTGGTTCAAGGTGTCAACAAACTCTATAACAACATCATTTTTCAAAACATGATCTCTAATGAAATGATGTCTAATTTCTATGTGTTTAGTTCTAGAGTGTTGGATGGGATTCTTAGTGAGACAAATGGCACTAGTGTTGTCACACCTAAGGGGTATGGTTTCTATTTCAACACCATAGTCTAAGATTTGTTGCTTCATCCAAAGGACTTGAGCACAACAACTCCCTAAGGATATGTACTCCGCCTCGGTGGTAGATAAGGCTATGCTATTTTGTTTCTTACAGAACCAAGATACGAGCATACTACCTAAGAATTGGCATGTCCCGGAAGTACTTTTCCTATCTATCTTACATCCCCCATAATCCGCATCTGAATAAGCATGAAGGCTAAAGGAAGAATTTTTAGGATACCAAAGGCCTAAGGTAGGTGTGTCTCTAAGGTATCTAAAAATTCTCTTAATGGCAACTAAGTGTGATTCTCTAGGACTAGCTTGAAACCTAGCACACAAGCAAACACTAAACATAATATCCGGTCTACTTGCGGTAAGGTAAAGCAAAGAACCTATCATGGATCTATAAAGCTTAGAATCAATACACTTACCTCCTTCATCTTTGTCAAGCTTTATGGAAGAGCTCATAGGCGTGGCTTGAGGTTTTGTATTCTCCAAGCCGAACTTTTTGAGCATGTCATTCACGTACTTAGCTTGATTTATGAAGGTGCCATCTTTCCTTTGTTTGATTTGGAGTCCCAAAAAGAATGAGAGCTCCCCCATCATGCTCATCTCGAACTCACCTTGCATTAGCTTAGAAAATTCTTTACAATGACACTCATTAGTAGAACCAAAAATGATATCATCAACATAGATTTGAACTACTAAGATGTCATTGTTATATCTTTTTATGAAGAGTGTAGTATCCACCTTTCCTTTTTCAAAACCATTTTCAATTAAGAAATTTGAAAGTCTCTCATACCAAGCTCTAGGAGCTTGTTTTAAACCATAAAGAGCTTTTGTTAGTTTAACCACGTGGTTTGGAAATTTTTAATCCTCAAAACCCAGTGGTTGTTCAACATACACTTCTTCATTTATAAAACCATTTAAAAAGGCATTTTTCACATCCATTTGAAAAAGCTTGAAATTATTATAACATGCAAATGCTAAAAGCATCATGATGGCTTCCATCCTAGCTATGGGTGCATATGTCTCATCAAAATCAATTTCCTCTTCTTGGGTATAGCCTTGAGCAACAAGCCTAGCCTTGTTTCTCACTATATTACCGCTTTCATCTAATTTATTCCTAAATACCCATTTAGTTCCTATAGTAGATTGATTACTAGGCCTTTCAACTAATTTCCAAACTTTACTTCTCTCAAATTGATTTAATTCCTCTTGCATGGCCAAAATCCAAAAATCATCTTTTAAAGCTTCTTTAATATTTTTAGGCTCAATGCATGAAAGAAATGCAACATGGTTCATTAATTTGAGAGAGGATCTAGTAGTTACCCCTTGGACGGATTACCCAAGATTTCACCACTTTTGACATAGTTGAACTCCCTTGGGTAAGATACCTCCTTTTCCTCAAGAGTCAAGTACTTCAAGGCTTCAAGAGGTGGATCTTGTGTATCCTCATCTTTAGTTGGAATCTCATCCACCTTTGACGTTTGTCCTCCATCAATGGCATCAATGATTCCTACATCATCATCATCACAAGATTCCTTCCTCGAAAGGAGGTTATCATCGAAAACAACATGTATAGACTCTTCAACTACTAGAGTTCTTTTATTAAATACACGTTAGGCTTTAGAGTTTAAAGAGTACCCTAAGAAAATAGCTTCATCACTTTTAGCATCAAATTTACCTAAGTTTTCTTTACCATTATTCAAAACAAAACACTTGGAACCAAAAGGATGAAAATAGCTAATGTTAGGCTTCTTAGATTTTAAAATCTCATAAGGTGTTTTCTTCAAAATTGGCCTAATCATTACTCGATTTATAATATAGCAAGCGGTATTTGTGGCTTCTGCCCAAAAATATTTAGGTAAATAATTTTCGCAAAGTATGGTTCTAGCCATTTCTTCTAAAGTTCAATTTTTCCTCTCAACTACCCCATTTTGTTGAGGAGTGCGAGGTGCGGAAAAATTGTGGCTAATCCCATTTTCATTTAAAAACTCATCAAAACCTAGATTTTGAAATTCGGTTCCAAGATCACTTCTAATGTGAGAAATTTTAAGTTCAAGATCATTTTGAGTTATTTTAGAAAATGTGATGAATTTTTCTAAAGCCTCATCTTTTGTACTTAAGAATAGAACCCAAGTAAACCTAGAATAGTCATCTACAAGCACAAAAGCATATGATTTACCACCCAAGCTCATTGTTCTAATAGGCCCAAAAAGATCCATATGAATCAATTGTAAACATCTACTAGTAGAGACATCATTAATGGATTTAAATGAAGTTCTATGTTGGTTACCCTTTGAACATGCATCACAAATTTTATCATTAGAAGATTTAAGTTTGGGTAAACCTCTAACTAGATTAAGGGAAATTAATTTCTCTAAGACACTCATGCTAGCATGTCCTAACTTTCTATGCCAAAGCCATGAGTCATGTTCATCATGTGCAACTAAGCATGTATGGGATGAATGGATGTCATCTAAATGCACCATGTATATATTTCTTATTCTATGTCCTATGAGCATTAATTGATTTGTTTTAATGTTTACAATTTTGCAACCACTTTTATCAAATAAAACATTAAAACCCTTATCACATAATTGACTAATGCTCAACAAATTATGTTTAAGACCGTTGACATACAAAACATTTTCAATGAAAATAGAAGAGTGATTACCAATGGAGCCTATTCCTTCAATGTGGCCTTTGGAGTTGTCACCGAAAGTTACCACTCCACCACTCTTTGGCTTTAGTTCCACGAATCTACTTTTATCACCGATCATATGTCTTGAGCATCCACTATCAAGGTACCATGAATTTTGGCTTGAAGCTTTGGCCTTGTAGCAATGCTCCCCCTACAAACAAAGAAATTAGGCCTTGATTTTTGGTACCCAAATCATTTTGGGTCCATGTGTGTTAGCCTTCAAAATTTTGGTTCCCTTAGGAATCCAAGAAGCAATAGCATTCATATTATTAGAAATAATGAGTTCCTTAGGAACCCAAACACTTCTAACTCTTTGACCTCTAGATTGCTTATTAAAATTTCTTTGTTTAGGAATAAAAGGTTTTCTTTTTACATATTGGGATTTAGAAGGGTTTCCTTTTTCAAAATTGTTTTTCCCAATAGCAATTGATGTTTTAAGATTATCCACTTCCTTTGTGTGATAATCTTGAAAATCGGAAAAAAGTTTTTCAAGTTCAAGATTTTTCGTTTTAAGATCATTTGAAAGATTTACTAAAAACAAAACTTTCTTTTCCAATTCGGAGTTAGTTTTTGAAAGAGTTTCATTTTGATTTTTCAAATCGGAAATATTTTTCTTGTTTCTCAAAATGGATTCTTTATATTTTCCTACTAACTCATCGTAAATCTCTTGCAATTCATCATAAGCATCTTGAAGCTCATCAAATGTAAAATCAAAATTAGATAAGTTGGAATTTACCTTTGGTTCATCATCAATGGCCATGAGACATAGATTGGCCACTTCCTCCTCCTCCTCGGAAGACTCATCGTCACTTCAAGTTGCTATTTGAGCTTTGAGCTTGTTCTTCTTCCCAAAACTCTTCGTCTTCAATTGAGGACATTCGAAACGGATATGGCCGGGCTTTTTGCATTCATAGCAAGTGATTTGGTCATTTTCCTCTTCCTTACTCTTTCTCTTGAAGTCTCCTTTTCTAATAAACTTTCTCCCACGATTGGACTTCATGAAGCGAGTGAACCGTTTGGCCAACATGGCTATCTCCTCATCTTCATCTTCACTTGAATCGCTTTCTTGATTTGAAGCTTTAAGAGCGATTCCAACCTTCTTCTTCTCAACATCCTTCTTCTCAACCACTTTCTTTTCTTCTTCTCTTCCCTTCCTCATAATCTCATGGGTGAGTAGAGATCCAACAAGAGCATCAAGCTTGAGAGTCTTCAAATCTCAAGCTTCAATAATAGTCGTTCTCTTGCTATCCCATGACTCCGGAAGAGAATATAACAATTTCCTCACTAGTTTGTCTTCGGGGATGATCTCGCCGAACCCCTTCAATCCGTTGACAATGACCGAGAATCGATCAAACATCTTGGAGACACTTTCATCGGGATCCATCTTGAAATTTTCATAGCTTAGATTGAGTAGCCCAATTTTTGTCTCCTTGACATCACTAGTTCCCTCATATGTTGTCTCGAGGGTGTCCCAAACCTCCTTGGCATTTTCGATCGAAGACACATTGGAGTAGATATCCGGACCAAGTGCACAAAATATGACATGAAGAGCTTTATCATTCACTTGCATCCTTCTTCGTTCATCGTCCGTCATCTCGGCTTTCACCTTTGGGACAAGTCTTGCTTCACTATCTCTCTTCATGGGAATGTATGGACCTTCTTCAACCACATCCCACACCATGTAGTCGGTGGACTTGATGAAGAGCCTCATCCTATTCTTCCAATATGGGTAGTTATCCCCATTGAAGAATGATGGCTTGGTGGTAGATTGGGACTCATAGAGGTTGGAGTTGGAGGTTGATGTCATTGCTTGACTAGTTGTTGATCAAACTCTTCTAGAATCGACTCAAGAGGGTTGTAATCCTTTCAATGAGTGTAGCTCTGATACCAATTGTTGAGTTTATCACACAATTGCAAATGGCCAAGAGGGGGTGAATTGGCAATTAAAAATTTGGTGGGAGGTATAAGTGAAAAATAAAAGATGACACAAGTGGTTAGAGTGGTTCAAGTTCTCCAAATGAACTCTGCATCCACTACCTTAGTTCCCACTAAGGATTTTCAACCAATTCACTACTTGAAATCTTCCCCTTTTCTTGGATGAGGAGGTAACCTTACAAATTGATTAAGCTTTCTACCCAAAGCTTAATCCACTCAATTTACAAAGATAAGGATTTGGTAAACTCAAACAATTCCTCTCAAAGGATAAATGTTTACCCAAATACAATTTCAAACTCCCCAAACTCACAATACAAGATAACAAATAAAATCACTAGAGTTGGGTACAAGAATTTGACTTTGAAGAGCACTAGGGTTTGGATTTTTGCTTTGATGTTGCTTGTGGGTTCAATAGTTGTTGCTTGGTCAATTGAAGCTTGTTTTTATAGCCTTGCATTGATTTCTAGCCGTTTGGGTAATTGGGATCATCAATAGAGCCGTTGGGAGCAATTTTCCCGCATTAAATGCAGCCTACCGTATCGGTACTCGGGAAGGGCGTATCGATACCTGCATCAAAGAGGAAAGAGTCGTTGTGCCTGAAAACAGAGCGTATCGATACGCATATAAGGCGTACCGGTATGGTTTTAAGGGGCGTATCGGTACGGAAGGTCGTATCGATGCAGTTTTTGCGCATTGGAATCCCAAGTCAAGTTTTCATAAAAAGCGTATCGATACACATACCAAGCGTATCGGTACGGTATAACGGTCTTTTAAAAATTGGGAAACCGACCAACTGACAAGTAACGGTCTAAAAATTAAATGCTCAGATTTTTCAAAGATATGCTTATCGTATCGATACAGTTGCAAGGTGTATCGGTACAGTTTCATGAAAAGGGTTGCCCAGATGAATATCGTATCGATACGGTTGCAAGGCGTATCGGTACGGTATGTCCATTAAAATTCTAGTGGCAAAAGAGGGTATCGATACGCATAAGGGTATCGATACGCCTGGGCGTTTTTTGTATACTTTGGTTTGAAAATCAAAATTCCAGTAGCCAAATAGGGTATCAATACGCATAAGGGTATCGATACGCCTGGGCGTTTTTGTATACTTTGGTTTGAAAATCAAAATTCCAGTAGCCAAATAGGGTATCGATACGCATAAGGGTATCGATACGCCTGGGCTTTTTGCATAGTTTAGCTTGAAAAACATAGGAAAAGACTTAGAGAATTTTATATGTTTAAGAGCATGTCTTTAGATATTATTTTGTTTTAAAATACTTGTCAATTGTGAGACTTTAAAGAATACTTAAAATTTTATTGTTTTGCAAATTGGTCCTTAAGTTTATGTGTTATATCAAAATCAATTTTGGTTTCACAAATTACAACCCGAACTGGAGGAAGAACCCTAAATTCTCTTGGAGTAACCCATAAAATGCTTTAAATCCTCCAGTCCAGAATAATCAGAATCAAGGAGCTCCCAGAATATTGTCACGACAGTAGCCACAACAGCAGCCGACATCATCCACGATTACATTAGAACAGACCCTAGCAGCTTTCATGTCTCAAACTGGAGCATATATGGCCAGCATGGATCACTTTGTCAAGAAGACTGAAACATTTATGGATAATACAGATACGAGAATGACAAACCATGAGGCTACTTTAAAGTCTCGAGAGACACAAAGGGGTCAGTTAGCTCAGTTCATCAACACCAGACAGAATGGAGGATTCCCTAGTGATACTGAGGTCACTAAAAAACCCACACACGAGCAGTGTAAAGCTATAACAACGTGAAGTGGGAAATAGCTATAAGGGCCGAAAATTAAAGAGACACCTAGTAAGGAACCGACCTTACAGACACCTACCGACAACACTAGCCCGACAGACTTGAAACAACCTGCTGTCGCCACCCTTTCCACGACAACAGAAGAATTGGAGGAGACAACAGAAGAAATTGAAGAATGTGAGCCTCCTCAGATCCAAATTACATGTGAAGGACGTTTCGAAGATTGCTGCCCTCTACCCCCTTTTCCACAGCAGTTGAAAAAACAGAAACAAAAGTACCAGCTCAAGAAGATCTATGATGTTTTTCAGCAAGTACATATCAATATTCCATTGTTGGAGGCCATGAATCAGATGCCTGGTTATGAAAAGTTCCTTAAAGATGCAATGTCCAGGAGATCCAGACTTGGGGAGTTTGAAACTGTAGTCATGACAGAAGGTTGCATGGCAATCCTACATAACCGTACACCCCCAAAAAAGAAGGATCCCGGGAGTTTCATTATACCATGCATAATTGGTGATCAGTATGTGGGTAAGGCACTTTGTGATCTTGGAGCTAGTATTAATCTAATGCCCAAATCTATTTTTCAAAAATTAGGTATTGGACAAGCAAGACCCACAACAGTCATGCTGCAATTGGCAGACCGCTCTTACGTGCAGCCGGAAGGAAAAATTGAAGACATTCTGGTAAGAGTGGATAAATTCATATTTCCCGCTGACTTCCTTGTTCTAGACTGTGAAGCAGGTGAGAATGCACCGATCACCCTAGGGCGACCCTTCCTAGCCACATACAGAACAGTGATCGATGTAGAGAAGGGAGAACTGACTATGAGAGTCAATGACCAGCAGATAAAACTAAATGTTCTCCAGGACATGAAACAAGCTGATGTACAGGAAGAATGTAAGTCAATATCATAGGTAATTATAGACCAACCCTGCATCAGATCAAGCTGTCACGACAGACAAATTGGTCACTATCGCCACAGCCACCTAGAAGACTGCCACGACAGCACTGGTTACAGCAACTCCTCAGACAATGACATAACTGACACTGGAAGTTTTGAGGAGGTAAAATGGATAGGCATGCGTCCAGGTAAGTTCTTCGAACCTCTAAACTATACCTCTAAAGAACATATGATTCAAAAGCCTTCCATAGATCATACATCTGCTTTAGATCTTAAACCCCTGCCAGGGCAACTTAAATATGTTTTTCTTGGTCTCAATGATACGTTGCCCGTAATCATCTTTTCTAAGTTGATGCAGGAACAAGAACAGCAGTTGATTAGTATGCTACAGCAGCATACAAAGGCAATTGGATGGACCATTGCCGATATCCAGGGCATCAGTCGGGCAATTTGCATGCATAAAATCCTCTTGAAGGATGATCATAAGCCAACGTTAGATGCCCATAGACGATTAAACGAAGCTATGCGAGAGGTGGTACGAAAGGAAATTATCAAATGGCTTGACGTTGAAATTATTTATGCCATCTCGGATAGCAAGTGGGTGAGCCCTGTATAATGCGTACCCAAGAAGGGAGGAATAACTGTCATAACCAACAAGGATAATGAACTAATCCCATCCAGGACTGTGACCGGTTGTAGGGTTTGTATGGACTACCGGAAGCTTAACAAAACTACCCGGAAGGACCACTTCCCCTTGCCTTTTATTGACCAAATGCTGGATAGATTAGCGGAAAAACATTATTATTGTTTCCTTGATGGTTATTCATGTTACAATCAGATTGCATTGCACCAGAGGACTAGGAGAAGACAACCTTCACATGCCCCTATGGAACATACGCCTTTAGGAGAATGCCATTTGGACTGTGTAATGCACCAGCAACTTTTCAGCGGTGTATGATGGCAATATTCTCTGACATGGTGGAAGATTTCCTGGAGATCTTCATAGATGACTTTTCCGTCTTCGGAGATAGCTTCAATAACTGCCTAGGCAATTTGAAGAAAGTGCTTGAAAGATGTGAAGATGCAAATCTTGTACTGAACTGGGAAAAATGCCATTTTATGGTAGATGAGGGCATAGTGTTGGGACACAAGGTCTCCTGTCGTGGCATAGAAGTGGACAGAGCCAAAATCGAAGTCATCGAAAAACTGCCACCACCCACCACAGTCAAGGGCATTAGGAGTTTCTTAGGACACGCAGGTTTTATCGTAGGTTTATTACTAATTTTTCTAAGATTACTAAACCTTTGTGTCTTTTGTTGGAACAGAATAAGGCCTTTGACTTCAATACCGAATGTACTGAAGCATTCAAGACACTGAAGGAGAAGCTGGTAACAGCCCCAATAGTACAGCCACCAGACTGGACTTTACCATTCGAGATAATGTGTGATGCCAGTGACTATGCTGTGGGGGCAGCACTAGGGCAACGGAAGAAGAAACTCTTCCACGTAATATACTATGCCAGCAAGACTTTGAATGATGCCCAGATAAACTACACCACGACAGAGAATGATTTGTTAGCTATGGTGTTCGCCTTTGACAAGTTCAGACCATACATACTTGGAACAAAAGTGGTGGTTCACACGGATCATTCAGCAATAAAATACTTGTTCACCAAGAAAGATGCACGACCATGATTGATACATTGGATTCTGTTGTTACAAGAGTTTGATATAGAAATCAAAGACAGAAAGGGAACAAAAAACCAAGTAGCTTATCACTTGTCAAGATTGAAAATGGGAAAGGATCAAGATAAAAACAAAGTTAACATACATGAGACTTTCCCTGATGAGCAGTTATTCACTGCCACAAGCACTGCCGTGACAGCCACGGTGACATGTAAGCTTTCTGAAGTTCCTTGGTATGCTGATATAGTGAATTTCTCAATGTTTTTCCTGAGAAACTCCCGGAACTACCACCAACTCGGAAGGTGGAATTCAAAATCGAGGATCAACTGGGGACCAATCCAGTGTCCATCACTCCTTATCGGATGGCTCTAGTTGAATTGAAAGAGCTTCAAAAACAGTTACAAGATAAGGAATTCATTCGACCAAGCCCGTCTCCTTGGGGAGCTCCGGTACTATTTGTCAAAAAGAAAGACGGGTCGATGAGATTATGCATAGACTATCAGCAACTTAATCAGATTACCATCAAGAATAAATACCCACTTCAAAGAATTGAGAAATTATTTGATCAATTAAAGGGTGCTACGGTATTTTCCAAGATTGATCTTAGATCTGAGTATTATCAAATGAAAGTCAGAGAGTCACATACCTAAAACTACTTTCAGGACTCGATATGGTCACTATAAATTTCTGGTAATGCATTTTGGCTTAACAAACGCCCCTGCTGCTAGGGGTGGGCAAAAATACCCAACTCGGTTGACCCGACCCGATGACCCGAACTTAAAAATACTGAGTAATTCTCTATAATAAAAATTACCTGACTGGGCCGGGTACCCAGCCCGAGAATTTTCCCAGGACACGAGCCGAGATTTTTAAGTTACCGGGTACCTGACCCGACCCGATAATATTTAATATATATATATATATATATATATATATATATATATATTATATTTTCAATTATATTTTTATTTTAAATTTCTTAATATTTTTACTCTAAAACTAAATTTAAATCCATAAATTCTTTTTATGTTTGTATTATATACTTTTAAGTTTTAAGTTTAAAATTTTTTAAAAATATTTTTGTGTTTAATATGTGATTTTTTTTAATTTTAGAATTAAAAAAATAAAAAATAGGCGGTTACTCGGTACCCGATTACCTGAATTGGGTACCCAGATGAGATGGGTCGGGACACGGACCGAAGATTGAGGTACCCGGATGAGTACCCGAAAAATGGGTACCCGACAATTTCCACCCCTACCTGCTACATTTATGAATCTTATAAATCGAGTCTTCAAGCCTTATTTGGATAAGTTCATAGTAGTTTTCATAGACGAAATTCTTGTCTACTCAAAGAATGAGAAGGAACATTCGAAACATCTTCAAATGGTACTACAGACTCTGCGAGACAAGCAACTCTATGCTAAATTCAACAAGTGTGAATTCTAGTTGTCGGAAGTGTCATTTCTTGGACATGTGATATCATCAGAAGGGATTAAAGTTGACCCAAACAAAATTCAATCTGTGTTAGAGTGGAGATCTCTAAAAAATATCAGTGAAGTCAGAAGCTTTTTAGGCTTGGCTGGTTATTATAGAAGATCTGTAAAGGGATTCTCAATCTTAGCTGTTCCTTTAACAAAACATCTCGAAAATACGGTGCCTTTTAATTGGTTCGAGGATCAACAACAAAGTTTTGACCAGTTGAAAGAAGTGCTCACTCAAGCTCCAGTTCTAACGCAACCTGAATCGAAAAAAGAATTCACGGTCTTTAGTGATGCTTCTCACTTGGGACTGGGGTGTGTACTTATGCAAGAAAAATAAACTAGTAGCTTATGCTTCTCGACAATTAAAACCCCACAAATTGAACTACGTGACACATGATCTCGAGCTAGCTGCGGTAATCTCTGCTTTAAAAATCTGGAGACACTATTTGTATGAAGAGAAATGCTACCTTTACACAGATCATAAAAGTCTGAAGTATCTCTTAACCCAAAAAGAGCTTAATCTTAGACAAAAAAGATGAATTGAGCTACTTAAAAATTACGATTTAATCATAGATTATCACCCATGAAAGGCTAATGTAATGACTGATGCACTCAGTCGCCAACATTTTTATTCGATCAAGCTATCTTATCTTAGACACCTATTCGAAATTTTGAGTTTACCATATAAGTTCATCTTGTTAATTTTGTAGCCTCAACTTCCATGCACACTTTCGATTGTGCAAAAATCAAAGGTTCCAAGCTGAATTTCGAATTCAATCTAAATTGGTTTCAAGGATTTGACTTCTTCAGCAATCTGATTCAGAATTGCAACATATTATGCGCAAGCTTGATGAAAGAACCAAATCAAATTTTGCTATAAAAGAGAATTTACTCTACTTTTGAAATAGAGTTTGTGTGCATAATGATCTGAATCTAAAAAAGAAATGCTACAAGAGGCTCACCCTTTTTTATTCATCCTGGATCTTTGAAGATGTATAAAGACTTGAAGGAGTTATACTGGTGGCCATGGATAAAATCTGCTACCACAGACTTTGTATCTAAATGTTTAGTATGCCAGAAGGTAAAAGCAGAACATCAAGTTCTTTCAGGATTGCTACAACCTATTGAAATACCACAATGAAAATGAGATCGTATAATTATGAATTTTATGAGTGGACTACCCTTGTCACCTAAGAAAAATGATGTAATTTGAGTGGTAGTTGATAGATTTTCTAAATCAGCTCACTTTCGAATGAGCATGCGCTTGGAATAGCTGACAGATCTCTACATTCGAAAAATAATAAGACTACATGGTGTTCCAATCTCTATAATCTCTGATCGAGACTAAATTTACTTATAAATTTTGAAAATCTCTACTCTCGAGACTAAAACAAACATTAGCACAGCCTTTCACATTTAATCGGACGGTCAATCTGAAAGGAAAATACATGTTTTGGATGACACGCTTCAGGGTTGTATAATCGGCTTCGAAAAAAGGGTGATGATATTCTTGGTCCAAAAGCACCATATATATACATATATTAATTGATCTGAAAGCATCATATCTTAGTTGGTCCAGAAATACTATCAAAGTGCTACGAGACCATTACCTTTAGATCTTTTAAAACTCGATGTCTCTTCAGATCATGTAAATAATTGCTATGCACGAGGCAAAGCCGAAATATGTGTTTGGCTAAACATATTCAGAAGATATGTAATTTGCTTTCACAAGATAAGATGCAAATTATCTTGTGTAGAGATAATGTAAAATTTGTATTTCAAAGTGTATACATCAAATGTGACAAAATGAAACATATTTCATCAAAGTTTCGTCCCTCATGATCTTCAGAAGAATAGTATTCGATAAATTCTTTCAAGCAGTAATTTAAAAGATCTATTCAAGATTGAATTATGAAAATTCAAAGATCTTATGTGATATTCTTATGAAGGGAATAAATACGCGTTATGCATATCAAAAGTGTGTGTACTCTTTTTCCTTCACTAAGAAAATTTTTCCCAGTTTTAACGAAACACATTATCTTCGTGAATATCCAAAATCTATATATTAAATGTACTTTATTATTAGAGTTTATTGAAATTAGGGTTCCCATCTTATGCTTATAAATATAGAGTTTGAAGAAAATATTATACACAACCTAACTTTGAAAATATAATACAAATCTCTTTATTTGTCTCTCATTTTGTTCTTGTTCATCTATTTTGTTCTTACTCTTTACTTTATTTAAAAAAGTGTTTGTTAATTGTTTTTATTTTTAAGAAATATATGAAAAGAAAATTTAAAACTTCGCCGATTAATGTTTAAAAGTCAAAAAATTCAACTATTTTGTCAAAATAATATACAAAATCTAAAGATTATAAAGCTAATATGGAAAAACCGTCTACTAAACTGAACCGTATACACCCCTAATTCTAAGTATTTACATCAGTAATTAAACATTGAATCATAAATCAAAACAGTTGAGTTGTCTCTTAATTATAAATAATCAGGGAGCTCCTGCAAATTTGTTGGCAGTAGCATCTCTCCAAGCAAATAGAAAATGAAACGACAACAAATGGTCTTCAAATCAAAAGCTTGTTCCCCTGGTAGAAGAGGGGTGAATCAGCTACAGAGCTGACCTGAAATGACAACAAATGGAAAGAAATGTGTTCCAATTCCTGCTTTCTCTTCAAAACAATCTTCAACACATTTCTGCAATTCCTATTTGTTTAAAAGAAAGACACCTGCAATTTCCTTGCAAAAAATATTTCCGGCAGCAAAATGGCCATTTGCATGCAACACAATGGCATCAGCATATCAGGATAGAAGTTCACCAGCAAGAGAAATAAAAATTTCAAATAATTAAAAGTACGAAAACAGTTGCTGTAAAACCACCTATATGAGTATATAAATACTTCTAGAAATGCAAATACAGAGACAGGAACCAATGTCAAACAATCAACAATTACAATGTTGTGACAATATGGGAGGTATTCGAACACTTACATAAGCTATACTGGCAGTCCTTTGATGAAAGAAAACAGAGTCTGAAAATTAAACTATGATTATTAGTTTGTCGCGAAGAAACATCTTCGAGACTGCTTAAAAACCATCAAAATGTCAATAGTCTTTCATGCTTTAAAAAAATGGACTTAATGGCTGATACAACCAACCTCACCCAAAAACAAGGGCTTATGAACCCAAAGTACATCAAGGATTTGATATATGCCCTCAATGATATGAAAATATCAACAATTATGTGCCCACAATATCCATGGATGCCTTCTCAAGTTCTTTTAAATAAGGGCGGACGTATTTTTCTCTGAACATCTTTTCAGACATCTTAAAAATTGTAGCCGGACCAACTTTCCTTCTTAGCAAATTCTTACTTTCCAGAATCTCAATAACCAGTAGCCGAGGCTTCAGCCTATGCTCGAGGCTGTAACTAAACACCAACGGTTGGCTTCTTATAAGCGAAATACCTACATTCTTTCTGGTAAGCAAAAAGTCACTGATTTCCTTGATCTTCCTTTCGGATACAGAAAACACCTGGGGTGTCTTCCTAAAAGTAGACAAGATATCATCTTCAGAGAAACCCAACTTCCTAAAAAGCTTCAGCTTCTGTTCAAAATTGCCTTCACTCATCGAACTCAATGTCCTAACAGCATTGAGAAACATATTCGACTTCCTATCGGCTCCCATTTCATCCGCCCTTTTAACAAAAAGCTTAACGTTCTCAGGTTTATGCAAGAAAAATCTAGGAAAGAGAAACAAAAACGAAAGGATTTTCGACGAACTAATCCCACAACTTTTCAAGTACTCTATATTAGGCATCATAGTCTTCTGCAAATCAAATGCCACAAACCAAGATAGAGTTTTCAGCAACTTAACAACATCGGAGTCTGATCCTAGAACCCTCTTTAAAGCCAAAATCGAAGGTATTATTACATCATCCACGCTTCTAGCCAAAATCGAGGGATGGGCAGCTATAAAATCAGCAAAATCATTGGTCGAAAATCCTAAATCCCGGAAAATCTTGAACTTGGGTTTAATGGTTTTCTCAAGACTAGAATTTAGAAGGTTAGGCTTCCTTTTGAGCGCTTCTTCGATATGGGATTTTGAGAAACCGCTTTCTTTTAAGAAGGAAATTATATTATCACACTTACGAGGATCCTTCACAGAGGTTAAGGAAGATGCAGTTTTGACGGAAATTTCAGGGGAAAAGTTGTGTTTTTGAATTAAGTGATCAGCTAAAGAAAAGGGAGATCTTGATTCCTGGGTTGCCGAAGAGGAGAAGAAAACAACAGAAACGGAGAAACAAGAAATGGGATTTTGAAAACGGGATAATTTATTGAGAGACAGTGAGAGCAGAGATCTGATTATAGGGGGTGCCATTTTTTTTTTTTTTGGAGATTTTTCTGGTTTAGATCCGCTGGTCTTCTCTTATAGCATAACAAACATAATTTAGGCTTAGTTTGTGGTTGCTTTTAAAAAGTGCGGTGAAAAAAGTGATTTTCAAACTAGTTGTTGAAAAGTAGTTTTGAAAAGCTGGTTAGTGTTTGCCATTGATGTCAAAAAGTGATTTTGGGAGATAAAATGTCTATTTTAGACATGATATTAAAAAGTAAAAGTAAACTTGGGTGATGTTCAAATAGTTAATGTTATGATATACGAAATAAGTCAATTTTAATTATAATAAAAATTTTATTTTTTTATAAAATTTAATTTGAAAATATAAACTACATTCTAGATTATATACGGACATATCACTTACAAATTAATAATAAATTACAAATAAAATAATTTTATTCTCAATATAAATATTATGAAATATATATTATTTTACAATTATGTATGCATAATGTACAATAAATTATAATTAAATAATAAGGGTAAAAAAGTAATTTTATTTTCAAACTAGCTTTTCCACCCAAGAAGCTATAAAATCTAGCTTTTTGGTTTGGGTGGAAAAGCTAGTTTTAAAAGCAACCAAAAAACAAGTGAAAGCACTTAAAAAAGCTCGTTTGGGTTGCCAAACGCAACCACAAACGGGGCCTTAGAAAGATTGAAACAAGTCGGAAGGTCGAGAAACTTGCCTGCAACACCTGCTTTTGTCTTCCTTTGACAGTGATATTGCTGATAAATCTGGGTTCTTCCGATTTCACCACATACAAATAGCAGTAATATAAACCCTAGTTTATTAGGGCACAATTTCAGCTTCAGGATGCTGGGTTTCTTTTTTATGCACACATTGTATGCCCACTTGTAGGGATGTAAAAACAGGTAATCGGTCAGGTTTCAGGTCGGGTTCTGTCAAGTCGGGTAAAATCGGATACATGTCATTTCAGGTAAAAAAAAAATTGACTCGACTCGGGTCGGGTGCGGGTCCATTTCAGGTCGGGTCCATTCCAGGTCGGGTCTATTTCAGACCGGGTCCATTTCAGGTCGGGTCTATTTCAGGTCGGGTCCATTTCAGGTCGGGTTAGAACGGGTCGGGTCCGAAGCAGATAATTGGCAGGTTAATTCGGGTTCGGATACATTTCAGGTCGGGTCCATTTCAGTTCGGGTTCATTTCAGGTCGGGTTCGTTTCAGGTCGGGTCCATTTCAGGCCGAGTCCGTTTCAGGTTGGGTCTATTTCAGGTCGGGTTCATTTCAGGTCGGGTTCATTTCAGGTCGGGTGCATTTTAGGTCGGGTGCATTTCAGGTCGGGTAATTTCAGGTCGGGTAATTCAGGTCGGGGTATTTTTGGGATTGAAATTCGTATTCAGTTTGAGTTCGGTCGTACAACCATATAAGTAGTTGATAGACTTTAGGTTGACCTTCGTCAATCGTCATTAATTTTGAGTTAATTATTTAAAGTCATATCAAATTATAATTATAAAACATTAGAGTAATTAAAAAAATAATCAAAATGGGTCGATTTGGACAGAAAATGGGTCAATTTGGATTACAAATAAAATTTTAGGGATTATAATGAACATAAATATCAAATTAAAATTATAAAACATTAGACAAATTTAAAAAAAAACAAGGAAAATGGGTATTTTGGAATAAAAATAAAGTTTTAGGGACTATAATGAACAAAAATATCAAATTAAAAGTATAAAAATTAGAGTAATGAAAAAAAACAATAAGTATATGTCAATTTAGAATAAAAATAAAGTTTAGGGTTTTGTGTTGAGCGTTCATGCATTAATATGTACACACGTATATACTTAATTACTTATATACAATAGGGTTGGGTTTAAGTGTTTATGGTTTAGGGTTTGAGGTTTAGGGTTTCGGGTTTCGGGTTAATGTATTTATATGTACACACGCACATACTTACATACATTATGGGTTGTGATTTAGTGTTTAAGGTTTATGGGTTAAGGAGTATGGTTTAGGGTTTAGGGTTTAGGGTATATGTTTTAGGGTTTAGGGTTGAGCGTTCATGCATTAATATGTACACACGTACATACTTACATACATTAGGGGTTGTGTTTTAGTGTATAGAGTCTACGGTTTAGGGTTTAGGGTTTATGATTTAGGGTTTAGGGTTAGGGTTTATGGTTTATGGTTTAGGGTTAATGCATTAACATGTATAGACGCACATACTTACATTCATTAGGGGTTATTTTTTAGTGTTTAGGGTGCACGGGTTAGGGTTTATGGTTTAGGGTTTATGGTTTAGGGTTTAGAGTTTTTAGGGTTCATTAATATGTACACATGTATATACTTACATACATTAGGGGTTGTGTTGTAGTGTATATAGTTTAGGGTTTAGGGTTTAGGGTTTATGGTTTAAGGTTTAAGGTTTAGGGTTTAGAGTTTATGCATTAATATGTATACATGTACATACTTACATACATTAGGGGTTGTGTTTTAGTGTATATAGTTTAGGGTTTAGGGTTCAAAACCCTAATGATAACCCTATACCCTAAACCTTAAACCCTAAATTGAAACCCATAAAATCAAAACCCTAAGTCACATGTTATCGTAACATTAAACCCTAAGCATTATTCCCTAGACCCTAACACTAAACCCTAAATCTTACAAACTAATCACTCGAACTAACCTTAGTTCATTATACTAACGTAAACCCTAAATGCATAAATACTTACATACTTTAGGGCTTAGGGTTTAGGGTAAGGATCTAAGGGTTTAGGGTTTAGGGTTTAGGATTTATGGTTTAGGATTTATGGTTCAAAACCCTAATGATAACCCTATACCCTAAACCTTAAACCCTAAATTGAAACTCATAAAATCAAAACCCTAAGTCACTTATTATCGTAACATTAAACCCTAAGCACTATACCTTAGACCCTAAGCACTATACCCTAGACCCTAACACTAAACCCTAAACCTTACAAACTAATCACTCGAACTAACCTTAGTTCATTACACTACCGTAAAACCTAAATGCATAAATACTTACATACTTTAGGGCTTGGGGTTTAGGGTAAGGATCTAAGGGTTTAGTGTTTAATGCATATGGTTTTATGGTTTAGGGATTAGGGATTAGGATTTCCAATTTTCTATATACATAAATTGTAATATAAATTCTAAAATTAAAAAAAAACACGAAACCCTAATGATAACCCTATACCCTAAACCTTAAACCCTAAATTGAAACCCATAAAATCAAAACCCTATGTCACATGTTATCGTAACATTAAACCCTAAGCACTATACCCTAGACCCTAACACTAAACCCTAAACCTTACAAACTAATCACTCGAAGTACGTTGCTTCATGAAACTCTAAACCCTATACCCTAATGATAACCCTATACCCTAATGATAACCCTATACCCTAAACCCCAAGCATTATACCCTAACCATAAGCATTATACCCTAAACCCTAACACTAAACCCTAAACATTAAAACTCATCACTCGAAGTACATTGCTTCATGAAACCCTAAACCCTAAATCAAAACCCTAAAAGTATTAAAACTGAAAATTAATTACTAAAACCTAAAACCCTTCAACCCTAAACATTTAAATTAAAACCCTAATTGAAGGTCATAAACCCTAAACCTCGTTAACATTAAATAAAAAACCCAAAACCCTTAATTTATACCCTAAATTAACATATTAACCCTAAACAAATAACTAAATAAAATATATTAGCCATAAACAAATCAGTAAACCCTTAATTTATACCTTAAATTAAAACCACAAACCCTAAATTAAAACCATAACCCTAAACATTAAAACTGAATTAAGGATGCAATTGAATAAAAAACAAAGCTTTAAGCTCAATTTCACAAAAAATGACGAAATTGAAAGAAAGCAAAGAAGGAGTGCTTGCGGAGCAAAACCCGAATAACCCGTTTCAAAGTGCGCGGATCCTCTGACCCGGCTCGAGGCCTATAAATAGACCCTCACCCCTCAGCCAAAATTGCTCATTTCTCCCTACTGTTACTCTGCCGAAATATCGTCTCAAATTCTCTCTCATCCACAAACACCAAAATCCCAGATCTTCTTCATTTCTTTCGATCAAAATCTCGTGTTCTTCCCAAGTTCTTCCAAAATTTCCTCTCAGATCTTCTACAAACACAATTTTCTTCCTTAAACCTGTTTTTCTTCGATCAAACCCCCTACTTTTCTCAAGAACAACCTCGTGTTCTTGAGAATTTCTATCTTCAATCCTTCTAAACCCAAAACCCAAACTCAGTTTTGTTTTACCCTAAACCCTAATTTATTCTTAACCCTAACCTTAGATCTGAAACCATGACCTCTAAACCCTTAATCTCAAAACCCTAACCCTAAATCTGAAACCATAACATCTAAACCCTAACCCTAAACATCTAATCCCCAAACCCTAACCTCTAATCCCAACATCCTTTCGTATTCTCATCTTACCTCTTCAGATTCTGAGATCTGTTCTTCTCTGTCTTTTCATTTTCCGAGAGCTGTTCTTCTCTGCCCTTTCATTTTCCGAGATCTGTTCGGGTAAGTTATATCTTATATTTTCTTCTATTTATTTTTTTGTTCGATTACAATTTTCTTACTATTTTCTTTTTTTCTCAGAATCATTTCTGGCTTCTGTCAGTCTGTTCCTGTTGCGTGCGGGTCTGTTCATCAAGCTGGAAGGTTGTATATCTCCTTTTGCATGTTTCTTTTATCAATGTTTTTTTTTTCTGAGATCTGTTTGTTTATATGTATGTTTCTTTTCTGAGATCTGTTTGTTTATATGTATGTTTCTTTTCTGAGATCTGTTTTTGCATGTTATATCTGTTTGTTTCTATCAGTTTGCATGTTATATCTTTATGCATGTATGGAAGGTTGTATCATGTATGTTTCTGTCAGTTTGTATTTATACATGTCAGTTTCTATGGTTTTATTTTTATGCATGTATGTATATGTATGGTCCGAGTCTGTTTGTTTTTATGCATGTTTCTGTATGTTTTTGCATGTTTCTGTATGGTCCGAGTCTGTTTGGTTATATGTATGTTTCTTTTCTGAGATCTGTTTTTGCATGTTATATCTATTTGTTTCTATCAGTTTGCATGTTATATCTTTATGCATGTATGTATATGTATGGTCCGAGTCTTTAGGGTTTCCTTGGTTTAACCTGAGTATATAGGCTGGACTACCTGACCTGCGGGGCTACTGGTGCCAAAGGGGGATTTTAAAGGTCCCTGTGGATAGGTGTAACAACGCCACGTACAAGGGTTAAACTGAAACCATTAGATATTTTATTTTTTGTTTATGGGTGTCTGTATATATGATTTTGTATATTTTTTATGTTTGGTTCTCTGATTTGTACTTTTTCAGTTTTGTGACAGCTATGAATTCTTTCTCTTATGAGTTGGACTTTCCTGGTGAAAGAAATCTAAATGACCAAATTATACTGTCTCAAGGTAATTTATTAATCCTTGTTCATTATGATTTCTTTTAACTTATATTTTGTATATTTCTGACTCTTTTTTTTATTGCTAGAAGAGGATGCAAATGATCAACTGTCTGAGACAGTTCGTACCTCCAAGAGGAAGTCTACAGCTTCAACTGGAGGGGACATTGGGAGAAGAACATCTCCTGTTTGGGATCATTACACATTCATCAGGCTTCCAGAAGGGCTTTTTGCTGAATGTAAGTACAGCAAAAAGAAAAGGTATAAAGCTGATTCTTATATTGGTACTTCTAATCCTAAAAGGCATACTGAAAAATGTGATTCTTATAAGGAGTTTCTTGCTACTAATCCCAATAGTAGTTCAGAAGTTTCTTTTGATCAGAAAAGATATTGTGAGTTGTTTGGTGAAGCAATTCTTTGTCATGGTTATGCTTTGAGTGTTGTTGAGCATGATAAACTAGGGTTTTGCATAATTATTTAAATCCTAATGTGAAAGATATTTCAAGATATTCTATTACTAAGGCTTGCATGTTAAAGCATGAGATGCATAAGAAATTGCTTTTTGATTCAATGCAATCTGTTGTGAGTCGTATCTGTTTTATATGTGATGGCTGGTCTGCTTGCACTTCACGTTATTACTTTGCACTGACTGCACATTATGTTGATAATAACTGGAAACTTCAGTCTAAGATTTTAAATTTTCGTCGTTTTCCCCCTCCCCATGATGGTGAGTCTATTTATAAGTTTGTTAAAAATATGTTAACTGAGTGGGGTCTTGAGAAGAGAGCTTTTACAATTACTCTTGATAATGCTTCTGCAAATGAAAGAATGGTGAGGCGTCTGAAAGATGATTTGCATGCAATTTCTCCCCTTCCATGCAATGGTAAGTTTTTTCATATAAGGTGTGCTGCCCATATCCTGAACTTGATAGTTCAAAGGGGTTTGAAGGTAATCGACTCCTCTGTTATTAAATTGCGTGAGATTGTTAAATTTATAGATTCTTCTGATTCTAGACTTTGTTGCTTTGATTCTGCTATTAATGACTGTGGTTCTGATTTTTCTGGTAAGTTGGTCTTGGATGTTCCTACTCGATGGAACTCTACTTACCTGATCCTTCGTAGGGCACTAGAAGCTAAACATGCTATTAACTTGTTTGTTAATAGAGAAAATGGTTTGGATGTAATCTCTGATGTTGAGTGGGAAACTGCTCAATTAATTTGTGATTTCCTTGAGCCCTTCTTTGAAATTTCTACTCTGTTCTCAGGATCCAAGTATCCTACTGCTAATTTGTACTTGGCTAATGTTGTTGCCATTGAGAAACTTTTATGTGATGCTCACAATGATCCATGTGAGGGCATCTCTGCAATGGCTGGACCTATGCTTGAATTGTATGAGAAATACTGGTCTGATCATTCAACTATTCTGTCTTTTGCTGTTTTACTTGATCCTCGGTATAAGTTACAACTTCTGAAGGAGTTGTATGGTGTCCTCTATGTTGAGGATGAGGTTGAAAGGAGGGCAAGTGTTGTTTATAATGAGTTTGTAAGTATGTATATTTATTATTCAAGATCTGCACGTACTTCTTCTAATAATTCTTCTGTCTAAAGTAACTCTACTCAAAGTTCAAGTCTGTCAAGTTCTGGTCGCCCTAGGAGCTTCAAAAAATCTAATCTCTTTCAGGTCAGTTTATCTTTTTGCTTCTGTTTTTATAGTTAATTTTTTTCATTTACAGTTTACTAATTTTTTTTATTTAATGGCAGAACTTTGATGCCAATTTGGCAGCTTCTAGGAGTGGTAAGTCCGATGTTGACTCCTACATTTTTTTGCCCCTTCTCCCTCGCACTGAAGATGGAAAGGGATGAAGAATTTCTTGCTGTTGGAAAAGATGCCTCAGTCTCTGATGTGTCTGTTGAAGATCCACTTCAAGGTTAAGTGAGGTATTTCCCATTAACTGTTTTTTTAATTCTTATTTTATTTTTCAATATAGTTTCTGACTTGAATCTGTTTTGCAGGAAACACTTTAGAGCTCAGGGGTCAACTATGTTGCTTCTGATTATTAAGTGAGGTATTTCCCTTCACTGTTTTTTTAGTTGACTTAGTGATGCTGTTGTTATTTGGTTTTGCTGAGTGCTCCTCTTTAAGTGAGGTATTCCCTTGACTGTTTTTTTAATTTACTTAGTTAAGCTGTTGTTATTTGGTTTTGCTGATTGCTCATGTTTAAGTAGGTATTTCCTTTGATTGTTTTTTTATTTGACTTAGTGATGTTGTTCATGTTATTTGGTTTTGCTGTTCATGTTTAAGTTATGTATTTTCTTTGACTGTTTTTTTAATTGTCTTAGTGATTCTGTTTTTTTTTCTTGCTTACTTCTTAGCTGAATGATGCTGCTGTTTGTGAGTTGGTGATGCTGTTTGCTGCTGCTGTTAATGGCTTGGTGTTGCTGCTGGTTACTGGTAGCTTGCTGTTCCTCTCTTATCTAAGTGTTGCCCATAATTATGTTGGTTTCTTACCAGTTACCCATAATTAACTTTGTTGGTAGCATTTAGATGAGATAGCTCGATGAAGAATTATCTGGTAGCAAAGTGCTTTTAGCTTTGCTATAAGATCTGAGAGCTAATTTTATTAAAAACTTGTATTTTGTGACATTCAGTTTGTAAAATTATAAGTGTAAACTTTTATCTTGTATTTATTTTACATTCTGTATTGATATTTTTTTAAGTAATCAAGTATTCATAATCTGGAATTCTAGTTATTTTTATGTTATATCTGTTAATTTTTTTACTTAAGTGTATGAATTTTATTTTATATCTTAACTTAATTCTACATTTTGTAACTTAAGACAACAATTACTTAATTTGTTCTAATTAAGTAAAATCATATATTTTATAACTTTATCAATTTTGAACTGCAAAAATTGTAGGAAGACTTACAATTTTTATAACTTGAATCTGTTAAGTATAAAATAATAAAATTGTACTTACAATTTTTTTTATAATTTCTAAATTTACTTAATCATTTTTCAATTATAAATGTTATACGTAAGTTATAATTTCACTAAGTTTGACAAACTTGAAGAATCTGTTAAGTATAAAAAAAATAAAATTGTAGACTTATAAAATTGTAGACTTATAAATTTTTGAACTACAAATGCTATACATATGTTATAACTTTAGTAAATTTTATGAACTACAAATGCATATACAACTTTAGTAAGTTTACAATTGTTATTTAATTTTTTATAATTTGTAAGTTTACAATTTTATTCAAGTTAATGAATAAACTTTAAAATTAAAAACAACTCTTCATTTAATTTTTTATTTTCATAAATTATCAATTACTTATTCTATTTTCAACTTTAGTACTTAATATATATATATATGTATGCGCGCATATACATCACATATATCAATATATGTAAGTGTATATGTATATACATTATATATGTATATGGTATATCAACTTTTATAAATTTTTTAATTCATCATGTCATAGATTTCGGGTTAATTTCAGCTCAGGTCAAGAACAAGTCGGGTCACTTAACAGGTCAGGTTTAAAGCAGGTCGGGTCCATTTCAGGTCGGGTCCATTTCAGGTCGGGTCCATTTTCAGGTCGGGTCCATTTCAGGTCGGGTCCATTTCAGGTCGGGTAAAATCGGATATCGGGTCAATTCAGTCGGGTAATTTCGGTTATTTGCCAGGTCGGCTTCGGGTTCGGGTTCTTTTCAGTCGGACGCAGGTCGGGTTTCAGGTCCAAATTAACAGGTCCAATTCGGGTTCGGGTCGTTTTCAGTCGGACGCAGATCGGGTTCGGTTGCTACAGTAACAGGTCAAATTCGGGTTCGGGTCAACAACAGTCGGTTGCAGATCGGGTTCGGGTCAACAAAAACTCGGGTCAAATTAGGTTCTAACTCGGGCAGGTTTCAGTCAGGTTACCAGGTTCTGACTTGTTTTTACATCCCTACCCACTTGCCGCAGGAATTGTTTTTGGACTAAATCTTTTCCTCATATTTTAATGGGTAAATTATCTGAATGTTCAGTCAACTTTTTGTAGTTTTTATTTTTTTCATCCAATTTTAAAAATCTTTAATTTCATGCATATTTTTCTGATTTAAAATTGTAATTACTTGACGTTGAATTAAAGAGATGTTGAGCAAAGCATATTAGGCCTTTAACTATGCTGTCCATTTTTGTTCTCTCATATTTTTTAGGTTATGGGTTTTAAATCCACTAGTAACACTCAATTCTTTCTCTTTATATAAGATTAGGATTAGAATTAAGATTTGTCAAAAAAAATTAAAGAAACGTTAATATGACTTTTTTAAAATTAGTGTAATAACATATTTAGTGTTCAACATTCATATACATTTTAATAATTTGACTCTTAACTCCAAATAATTTAATAATTTAAATTAAATTATACTAAAGTTTTTCTTTTTGACTAATTAGACCAAAATTGATTTTGATTTTTTTCAACTTATTTATATTTGATTAATCCGTTACGTTAATTCAGTTAAAGATTGATATTTAAAATAAGTAGAGATATATAAATGTATTGATCTGACTTGTTGAATGAACTTTTTTCAATGAAATTAATATGTTTGAAATATTAACATGCATTTACCAAAAATCATATATATTAAAAATATTATTTAATTAACAAAAAATATATTTAAATTTAATAATAAAATATATTAATAGATTAGATACTATTCAAACTTCAACGTACAAATGACTTTCACGTATCGATCATGTCATACTTTTCACTATTGCAACGTGGTATGGTCAATGGTTACAAGCGGAAGAAAACTTTAAAAAAATAAAAAAGAAAAGGGTAAACTACACAGATGACCACTAAATTATAAGTTTGGTGTCAAAATGACCACTATATTATTTTTGCCGTAAATGCACCACACAACTATTTAAATGGTTCCATTTTAGCCACACGCCGTTAAAAAAAACAAAAAAGTTGACGGAACTGTTAAAAAAATTGGTATAATTACACATTTGGTCCTCTATATTTATACAATATATCAATTTAGTTTTAATTTTAATCTAATAAAATAAATTAATTATTCAATAAGATGGTGACACGTGTCACCCAATTGGAAGTGGAAAAATGAGAGCAACAAAATCAACCCAGGACCTTGGATTACCCAAGGTATGTGCTTGCTATTGAACCAAGCCCGCTTTTGTGCTATAGGGAACAACAATTAATATATGTATTTAATGATTGTTAATGCCCAGAAAAATTAAAGAGAAGAAAACACAATTGGACAGATTTGAACCAAGGACCTTGTGGTCCAAAGTGCATGTGCTTACCACTGCACCAAGTGTATGCCTTGTGATATAGAGTACAACATTTAATATATGTCTTATATAGATTTTAATGCTTGGAAAAAGGAAGGAAATGTGGTTTTAGGAAATTCGAATATAATGTTTTTAAGATGCATAAAAACATCTAACCCAATTAAATAAATCTAATAACTAAATTAAAGTTAAGAATATTTTGTATATATTTTAAACTATAGTTAGTGCACGATTTAAAATAAAAAATTTTAATATTATTTTTTTAATTTTTAATATAAAAATCATTTTAAAATTTTTATATTTTAAACTAAATTTAATATATTTTTCAATTCCATATTTATTTTTATAATTTCACGTATATAATCATTGAATTGATTTTTTTAACTTAATTAATAATTTTAATATTTATTAAAAAATTAATTAAATTATTATATATAATTATATTAAAAAATTAAAAATTATATTAAATTCATTTAGCGAATCAAACTCACAAACATAATTTAATATTGTTAAATTTAATTTAATTATTAGATTTATTTAATTGGTTTAGATGTTTTTATGCATCATAAAAATATTATATTCGAGTTTCCTAAAACCACATGTCCTTCCTTTTTCCAAGCATTAAAATATATATAAGACATATATTAAATGTTGTACTTTATATCACAAGGTATATACTTGGTGCAGTGGTAAGCACATGCGTTTTGGATCACAAGGTCCTTGGTTCGAATCTGTCCAATTACATTTTCTTCTCTTTAATTTTTCTGGGCATTAACAATCATTAAAGACATATATTAATTGTTGTACCCTATAGCACAAAATTATGCTTGGTTTAGTGGCAAGCACACACCTTGAGTACTCCAATGTCTTGGGTTCGATTCCTCATACGAGTGATTTTGTTGTTCTCATTTTCCACCTCCAATTGGGTGACATGTGTCACCACCTGATTGGAGTTGGAAAAATAATTAAATAAAAATAATTAAAGACTTCCAATAAGGTGGTGACACGTGTCACCATCTTATTGAATAATTAATTTATTTTATTAGATTAAAATTAGGACTAAATTGATATACTGTATAAATATAGAGGACCAAATGTGTAATTATACCAATTTTTTAACAGTTTCGTCAACTTTTTCGTTTTTTTTAACCATGTGCGGCTAAAATGGAACCATTTAAATAGTTGTGTGGTGCATTTGCGGCAAAAAATAATATAGTGGTCATTTTGACACCAAACTCATAGTTTAGTGGTCATCTGTGTAGTTTACCCAAAAGAAAATTACATATCATATATATGCCACTATAACACTATCTTGGTATAAAAATTATAAAAAGTGAAATAAATGAAATTAGTGTAAACAGATAAACTTCAACCTTTGTATTAAAATGGTGCAAATTAAGATATTTAATATTATTTTAGTGTAAAGAGACCAACTTCAACCTTTGCACTATAACATCTTTGTACTAGGGATGTAAAAAACAAGTCAGAACCTGGAAACTCGACTGAAACCTGCTCGAGTCAGAACCTAATTTGACCCGAGAATTTGATGACCTGAACCCGAATTTGACATGTTACTGTAGTAATCAAACCCGATCTGCGTCCGACTGAAAACGACTCGAACCCGAATTGGACCTGTTAATGTGGACCTGAAACCCGACCTGCGCCCAACTGAAACGAACCCGAAGCCGACCTGACAAATAACCGAATTTACCCGACTGAATTGACCCGATATCCGATTTTACCCGACCTGAAATGGACCCGACCTGTTTTGAACCCGACCTACTTTAAACCCGACCTGTTAAGTGACCCGACCTATTGTTGACCTGAACTGAAATTAACCCGAAATCTATGACATGATGAATTAAAAACTTTTAGAAGTTGATATATCATATACATATATAATGTATATACATATACACCTACATATATTGATGTACATGATGTATATGCGCGCATATATATATATATATATATATATATTAAGTACTAAAGTTGAAAAAAAATAAGTAATTGATAATTTATGAACTACAAAAATTTAATGAAGAGTTGTTTTTAATTTTTAAGTTTTCTCATTAACTTGAATAAAATTGTAGAGCGTAGACTTACAAGTTATAAAAAAAATAACAGTTGTATAAGTCTTTAACGTTAATTTATGAATTATAAAAATTTACTAAAGTTGTATATGCATTTGTAGTTCATAAAATTTACTAAAGTTATAAAAAAATTTGTAAGTCTAAAATTTTATTTTTTTATACTTAAGTAATAACAGATTCAAGTTATAAAATTTACTAAAGTTATAAAAAAATTTTAAGTCTACAAATTTTATAAACTACAAATGTTATACTTAAGTAAATTAGTAATAACAGATTCAAGTTTATAAAATTTACTAAAATTGTAGACTTAAGTAAATTAACGTTATAAAAAAAGTAAATTTTTGTAGTTCATAAATTTTTGTATAAGTCTTATTACAATTTTTGTAGTTCAAAAATTTACTAAAGTTGTATAAGTCTTATTAGTAGACAAATGTTATAGTTAAGTAATAACAGATTCAAGAAGTAACGTCTTAAGATATATGTAACCCCCTCGCCCTGGTCTGGTTGGTTGACCGGTTCGAGTAGGCTACACGGGGAAAACCGATGTGAAACCCGTTAAGGTTCCCCCTCGGTTAGAAACCCTAAAAATTTCTTTTAATTTAATCTTCTCTAAAGGCACGTTTAAATCCTATGTGATCACGACAGTGGAATACGACATGAAATAAAAGCAACCAAGCCCAAACAACATGTTAAGCAGCCCATTTTTAAGTTTATAAGCTGGCCGTTTCGAAACACTCAAGAGGTGTATCGAAACACCTTGACTTGGTCAACGGCCCTAAGTCCCCACGAGAAGGCCGTACCGGAACGGTGGTCAACCGTTCCGAAACACCCCCAACGGTCAACTTCTCGTGGTCAACGACATATTGACCGTTTCGAAACACCGGAATCCGTTTCAAAACCCCAAAATATCGACAATTTCTCAGATTTCTAGTAGCAAAACTGTACCGGAACGGACCCTAAGCGTATCGAAACGCCTGGCCTGAAACAAGAGGCCTATCGAAACGAGACCAACCGTTTCGATACGCGAGCTGCGAAAAGACAAATTTTTGCTGGTTTTAGATACCAGGCAGCCCCAAAACTCCACTAAAACACTCAAGACTCAACATACAACCAAACTAGATGAAAGGCACCCTAATAGCACATGCTTAGCACAAAATAAACATGTAAAGCCGAACATCAACAAATCAATAAGCACAGCAAGGATTCTTGCATCACATTCAAAATCATTCAAGGCATACTTAAACATTAAAAGCCCATAAGGCACATGTCTCCACACATACAGTTTACATGCCAACCAAAAGCAACTTAAAGCATCCAAAGACATAGCATTTCAAACAAGCATTCAACAAGGCTTAACATGGTTTACAAATCCAAGCAAAGCATAAACATCATCAACATCTATGAGTCATACAACGCTCATACAAAACACATAATAGCCACATTGCTTAACTACTACTTTATTTACTAAGCCATACTTGAGCAACAACAAGCTTGGAAAGTCCCTTCGCCTTGCTCCTTGCTAACACCACGCTAATGATCTGCATTGTTGAAAATGAGAGCGTAAGCTAGAAGCTTAGTGAGGATGCTCTAAAACCAAAAACAACAACAATGCAGGGTTCAAGCATGCAATCCTTAACATCACACACAACATACATAGGCATCATCATAACAACCTAGCTAGTATTTCAAGAGTCATCAATATGGCATCTTACCTCATATTAAGCTCAACAATATAAATCATTATCTCAACATCATAATCATATGAACAAGTATATTGGCCACTATTAGTTTACTCGGATGTGCGGATTTACTCTCAACAACAACATTACCTCGGTGGGATTACACTCATCACCGGACCTTGCATGGGTGGGATTCCACTCATCACCACATGCCCTACAGATGGGATTCCACTCATCATCACGTATATATAAATAAATTTTCGGTGGAATATTACATCACCGTACTCCTCCTTGATGACTCAACGCCATCAAGGCCACGCGCGAATTTGACTCAAACGTGTGCACACTAATCCTAATGATCGATCATTTACACCCGATAAGTTAACTAGTGCCAATTTCTTTCACCACATCACAACAACCATCATTTATATCATACAACCATAATCACACACAACAATGTATACACATACAAAGTCAATTCATACTCACAAGATCAATATAGGCAATGGCTTTTAAAGCACCATTAACAATCAAGAAGTTAAACTACCAATTTAACTTCTACCTTGGAATGGCCTACCAAGCTCATTCCAATACCTCCACTACACACACTTGAACCAACTTTAAAACAAATTTAGAGTTTTACTCACCACGCTTCCTTAGCAAACCAAGCAAGCAAGTCAAGCCTCCTCAATTCCCGGATTCGATCCCGATCCTTACCCGATGTTTCCTCTTGCTTCTAGCTAATCAAAACACTAATATTACTCACCAATTCAATGCTAAACTCAGTCACAATTCCAACTCACAAACACAAGTCAAGACTTCACCATTTCAAACCCAAACTAGCCACAAAACCTCCATTTTCGTGCTCCCCAAATACCCAGCTGAAAACTATACTTCCCAACACCCAAATGACATCTAAAAGCTTACAAAACACTTCCCTAATAACCTTATACCATCAGCCCTTCAACCCAACACAAAAACACACCAAAAACTCAACTTTTGACACTTTGAAAATTGCCCCAAAGACCCACTTCGGGATTTCTCCCAAATCCATCCATTTTAAGATATTAGGTATCTTTAGGTGAGATTAATTCAAAACTCAACTCAACAAATCAAAAACAAATGAAAAACCCATTAAAAATCCAAACTTTCCTTAAACTTGAAATTCTAAAAAGATGATAGTTTTCAAATCTAAGACCATGAAAATGAAGAGGATGATGAGGAGAGTTAAGAAATGAAATTACCTTTGAAAAAGCTCTTGAATTGATGGAGAAATCAAATGGAATAATGAATAGGGGTTTAGAGAGGGGTTTGGTTTGATTTCACGTGAAATGAAGAAAAGGGGGAAGATGAAGCTTTTTTTTGTTCTTTTTGTTTCAAAAAGATGGTCTTCCACTTTTCACTTTAATTACAAAAATGCCACCTTGAAATTGTTAAATCTCATTTAACTCATAATTAAGGCCTAATTAATTTAAACCAATTTTGATGACTCGAACCACACTCACTTCTAATTCCTAACCCCAAAACACGGATGTTACAACTCTCTCCCACTTAAGGAATTTCGTCCCCGAAATTACCTGACTGAAAGAGATAAGGAAACTGCCTTTCCATATCCTCCTTCCTCTCCCATGTGGCCTCGTCCACCCCTCGACGTTGCCACCGCACTTTTACTAATTCGATCGATCTACCCCGCAACATCTTACTGTCAGAAGCTAAGATCTCCACTGGTTATTCTTCATAAGTCAAATCCGGATTCAATTCAATCTCTTCTACATGCATAACATGTGATGGGTCTGACCTATACTTACGGAGCATCGAAACATGAAACACATCGTGTATCTTCTCTAGCTCGGATGGCAAACGCAACTGATAAGCAACTGGGCCAACTCTCTTCACAATCTCATTCAGTCCTATGTACCTAGGACTCAATTTCATTTTTCGGCCAAATCTCATCACCTTCTTCCACGGAGACACTTTCAAGAACACCTTCTCACCCACTGAGAGTTCAACTTCCTTCCTCTTCAAGTCGGCATAGTACTTCTGCCTATCCGAAGCAGCCTTCAATCGATCACATATCAATTTCACCTTGTCGGTTGTCCCCTTAAGCAAATCGGGCATAGGGAACAATTTCTGTCCCACTTCAGCCCAACAAACTGGAGTTCTACACTTTCTACCATACAAGGCCTCATACGGAGCCATCTGAATGCTCGACTGAAAACTATTATTGTAAGCAAACTCGACTAGAGGCAAATGCTCCTCCCATGTACCCTGAAAATCAATGATGCAACATCACAACATATCCTCTAGAATTTGTATAACTCTCTCTGATTGACCATCTGACTGAGGATGATAAGACGTGCTGAAATTCAAACGGGTACCCAAAGCTGTATGCAGACACTCCCAAAATCAAGCTGTAAACCTCGGATCTCTATCGGACACAATAGACTTCGGCACACCATGCAGTCTGACAATCTCACCAATGTACAGATCGGCCAATCTATCTAATGTATAAGTCGTATTGACTGCTAAGAAGTGAGCACACTTCGTGAATCGATCTACTATAACCCAAACTGAGTTCTTCTTCGTAAGAGTCAAAGGCAAACCCGAAACAAAATCCATGGTAATGTTCTCCCATTTCCATTCCGGAATTCTCAATGGTTGCAACAAACCTGAGGGAACCCGATGTTCCGCCTTCACTCTCTAACACACCATACACTTGCTCACAAAGTCGGCTACATCTCTCTTCAATCCAACCCAAAAGTACTCATTCTTCAAATCGCGGTACATCTTCGTACTTCCAGGATGCATAGCAAACGGACTACTGTGCGCTTCAGTCAAGATCGTACGTCTCAAGTCACCGTCTTCTGGCACAACTATCCTATTTCTGAAGCACAAGACCCCATCGGTACTGAAACTGTAGTCTGAAGATCTACCCTCGGCTACATCTTGCACGTGAGGTGCCAAAGATCTATCTAAGAGCTACTTCTCCCTAATCAACTGACCTAGAGTAGGTCTAACCTGAAGCTCGGCTACCAAGCCACCATCTCCGGACAAGCTCAATCTAGCAAACATGGCTCTCAAGTCTACGACTACCTTTCTACTCAAAGCATCGGCCACCACATTGGCCTTACCCGGATGGTACTCAATCGTGAGATCATAGTCTTTTAGCAACTCTAACCACCTACGCTGTCTGAGATTCAAATCTCGCCGAGTCATTATGTACTTCAAACTCTTGTGATCCGTGTACACTGTGCATTTTTCACCGTACAAGTAATGCCTCAAAATCTTCAGAGCAAACACAACTGCAGCTAACTCTATGTCATGGGTCAGATAGTTACGCTCATGAGTCTTCAACTGTCTTGAGGCATAAGCCACTACTCTCTTGTCTTGCATGAGGACACACCCTAGGCCTACATAGGAAGCATCACTATAAACTACATAGTCTTTCCCAGACTCTGGCTGAATCAAGATCGGTGCTTGGGTTAAAGCTTCTTTCAACTTCTCAAAGGCTCTCTGTCTTGCATCTGACCACTCAAACTGAACACTCTTATGAAGTAACTGTGTCAATGGAGCGGCTAACTTCGAGAAACCTTCTACGAATCTTCTATAATATCCAGCTAAACCTAGAAAGCTACGTACCTCTGTTACTGACTTCGGTTGCTTCCACTCAACAATAGCTTCTATTTTCTTCGGATCAACTCTAATCCCATCGGCTGACACTACATGCCCTAGTAAGACTACCTCTCAGATCCAGACTCACACTTGCTCAACTTCGCATACAACTGATTATCTAACAAGGTCTTCAAAACTAGTCTCAAGTGTCGGTCGTGGTCTTCCTCGGTACGCGAATACACTAAGATATCATCTATAAAAACAACTACAAGCTGGTCTAGGTACTGATGAAAAATCCTATTCATCATATCCATGAAAGCATCCGGTGCGTTAGTCAACCCAAAAGGCATGACTAAAAACTCATAGTGACCATATCTAGTCCTAAAGGCCGTCTTCGGTATATCAACCTCTCTTACCTTTAGCTGGTAGTAACCTGATCTCAAGTCAATCTTCGAAAAGACTGAAGCCCCTCTCAACTGATCAAACAAATCATCAATTCTCGGTAACGAATACTTGTTCTTCACAGTTAACTGATTCAACTGTCTGTAATCTATACACATTCTCATGCTTCCATCTTTCTTCTTTACAAACAAAACTGGAGCACCCCAAGGCGAAGAACTAGGTCGGATAAAGCCTCTATCTGTCAACTCTTGCAACTAAGTCTTCAACTCTTTCAGTTCTTTCGGTGCCATGCGATACGGAGCAATCAAAACAGGAGCTGAATCTGAATAAGTCTCTATAGAAAACTCTACCTCTCTATCAGGTGGTAAACCCGACAACTCTTCCGGAAACACACTAGGAAAATCACACACTGTTCGGATGTCTTGAGGTATAACCTCACTCATGTTCAGATTCATCACGTAGGCCAAATAAGCTTTGCAACCCATCTCGACTAATCTCTTAGCCTCTAGAACTGAAACTACATTGGATAAGAACTTCACGTTCTCACCTACCACTACTATCTCATAATCATCTGTGAGTCTCAAAGAAATCCTCTTAGTCTCAAAGTCTATCCTAACTCTATGCTCAGTGAGCCAGTCCATGCCCAGAATTACATCAAAGCCATAAAAGGGTAGCTCTATCATATCCATTGGAAACACATGTCCCTGAACCATCAACGGACACCTTCTATACATCTTTCTAACTACTACCGTATCCCCGAAGGAACTAGTAACACTAACTCCTACCTCTAATATTTCACAAGGCAATTTCAACAACTATGCATGCTCACTCAATATATAAGAATGTGTAGACCCGGAGTCAATCAAAGAAAGCAAACCCAAAGAATGTATCGAGAAGTTACCTGCGATCACATCTGTGTCATGTTGATCCCCACGCCGAGCGTAAACTCTGGCCTGACCTCTGCCCTCTGGATGGACTGCAACTACATGTGCTAAGTTCCTTTGGCCTGACCTCCGCCCTCTGGCTGGACTGCAACTACATGTGCTAAGTTCCTCTCTCCGTCATTCCTCGGCTGGAAGTTACCTCTACCGCGCCCGCGGCCTCTCTGAAAGTCATTAGCTCTAGCAGGAGCCTGAACTGGTGCCTGCCCCACCTGATGTGGACAGTCACGCCTAATATGGTCCCTAGCTCCACAACTCCAACACGAGTGGAAATTCCCCCAACACTCACCGGTGTGGTTCCTCCTGCAAGTAGCACACGTGGGCAACTTCCCACCAGTCCTCTGGCCCTGTTGGCCCCTACCGTGGTTACCTTCACCATGTCTATGGTCATAGTGATTCCGGTTGTCCTGATGCCTCTTGGCATCACCTCTATCAAAGTCACTAGATCTCTTACTAGAACTAGAACCACCAGATCGTTTGGTCAAGCCCAAACTGTGCTCTAAGTCCTTGGCCCTAGCGACCAAAACATCAAAATCCGTGTAGTCAGAAGCTAAAGTGTATCTCTTAATCTCTTCATTCAGCCCATAGCGGAAACGGTTACAACGTTCCACTTCAGTAGGAACAAGCTCAGACGCATACTGACTCAGCCTAACAAATCTGATCTCATAATCTGTCACAGTCATACTCCCCTGAAGCAAAGCCATAAATTCACTCTTCTTCTCATCGAGATATCGAGGACCCAAATACTTCTTACGGAATGCTGACTCAAAGAACTCCCAAGTGATCTCAGCCTCTTCCATGCCCGTAGTGATGGTGACCCACCAAGTGTAGGCATCACCTTGAAGCAAACACTCAACACACTCTAACTTGCGTCCCCCGGTACATCCCATCTGAGACAAGATACGAACGGTCTTCTCTAACCACATCTCAGACCTCTCCGGTGTCGACCCTCTGAACTCTTCACCTCCCAAACTGCGGAGTCTCTCCAAAGGCAAACCAGTACCCTCTCCCTGGGGTTGTGCCACAGCCTGGCCCCCAGCCACAACACCCTGAAAAGCCTCGGCTATCGCCTGAACTAAGGGAGCTAAATCAATTTCGGCCGGTCCTTGGCCCACTTGGGGTCCCACACCCTCGGCTCCCGCCTCACCTCCCGCAGGGTGAGGAGGAGAAGGAGGAGGTTGAGGAGACTATACCCCTCCAATCTGCTCAACCCCCGGAGCTTGTGCCCGTGGTTCCGGCTGAACCATCCAAGGCCTCCCTCGTGGTCTCATGATACATCTAGCAAAACAATAACTACAACAAACAAAACATAGAAGGATTAAGTTAGCAAAGGCAAGGGTCCAACTGTGCTCAAGTACTTTCCTTTACAAAACCTTTTTAAATTAAGTAATAGTAGCAATGGGCACTAGACATTACACCAAACACAACGATCATGCTTCCAAACACCATATGAACTATCAAACAACAAGAATACATGGCATAACATACACCGAGATACATTAATTGCTTAACACACCAAGCTTACCTCACTTACCTGCCCGAGGTCTCGGTAACCTCAGGCTCTGATACCAACAAATGTAACCCCCTCGCCCTGGTCTGGTTGGTTGACCGGTTCGAGTAGGCTACACGGGGAAAACCGATGTGAAACCCGTTAAGGTTCCCCCTCGGTTAGCAACCCTAAAAATTTCTTTTAATTTAATCTTCTCTAAAGGCACGTTTAAATCCTATGTGATCATGACAGCGAAATACGACATGAAATAAAAGCAACCAAGCCCAAACAACA
This sequence comes from Hibiscus trionum, assembly GCA_030270665.1. Lineage (NCBI taxonomy): Eukaryota > Viridiplantae > Streptophyta > Magnoliopsida > Malvales > Malvaceae > Hibiscus > Hibiscus trionum. The sequence goes on from BSYR01000003.1 coordinate 68,308,067, forward strand.
TGTTAAACAACCCATTTTTAAGTTTATAAGCAGGCCGTTTCGAAACACTCAAGAGGTGTATCGAAACGCCTTGACTTGGTCAACGGCCCCAAGTCCCCAGGAGAAGGTCGTACCGGAACGGTGGTCAACCGTTTCGAAACACCCCCAACGGTCAACTTCTCGTGGTCAACGACATATTGACCATTTCGAAACACGGGGATCCGTTTCGAAACCCCAAAATATCAAAAATTTCTCAGATTTCCAGTAGGAAAACTGTACCGAAACGGATCCTAAGCGTATCGAAATGCCTGGCCTAAAACAAGAGGCCGTATCGAAACGAGACCAACCGTTTCGATACGCAGGCTGCGAAAAGACAGATTTTTGCTGGTTTTAGATACCAGGCAGCCCCAAAACTCCACTAAAACACTCAATACTCAACATACAACCAATCTAGATGAAAGGCACCCTAATAGCACATGCTTAGCACAAAATAAACATGTAAAGCCGAACATCAACAAATCAATAAGCACAACAAGGATTCTTGCATCACATTCAAAATCATTCAAGGCATACTTAAACATTAAAAGCCCATAAGGCACATGTCTCCACACATACAGTTTACATGCCAACCAAAAGCAACTTAAAGCATCCAAAGGCATAGCATCTCAAACAAGCATTCAACAAGGCTTAACATGGTTTACAAATCCAAGCAAAACATAAACATCATCAACATCTATGAGTCATACAACGCTCATACAAAACACATAATAGCCCCATTGCTTAACTACTACTTTATTTACTAAGCCATACTTGAGCAACAACAAGCTTGGAAAGTCCCTTCGCCTTGCTCCTTGCTAACACCACGCTAATGATCTGCATTGTTGAAAATGAGAGGGTAAGCTAGAAGCTTAGTGAGGATGCTCTAAAACCAAAAACAACAACAATGTAGGGTTCAAGCATGCAATCCTTAACATCACACACAACATACATAGGCATCATCATAACAACCTAGCTAGTATTTCAAGAGTCATCAATATGACATCTTACCTCATATTAAGCTCAACAATATAAATCAATATCTCAACATCATAATCATATGAACAAGTATATTGGCAACTATTAGTTTACTCGGATGTGCGGATTTACTCTCAACAACAACATTACCTCGGTGGGATTACACTCATCACTGACCTTGCATGGGTGGGATTCCACTCATCACCACATGCCCTACGGATGGGATTCCACTCATCATCACGTATATATAAATAAATTTTTGGTGGAATATTACATCACCGTACTCCTCCTTGATGACTCAACGCCATCAAGGCCACGCGCGAATTTGACTCAAACGTGTGCACACTAATCCTAATGATCGATCATTTACACCCGGTAAGTTAACTAGTGCCAATTTCTTTCACCACATCACAACAACCATCATTTATATCATACAACCATAATCACACACAACAATTTATACACATACAAAGTCAATTCATACTCACAAGATCAATATAGGCAATGGCTTTTAAAGCATCATTAACAATCAAGAAGTTAAACTACCAATTTAACTTCTACCTTGGAATGGCCTACCAAGCTCATTCCAATACCTCCACTACGCACACTTGAACCAACTTTAAAACAAATTTAGAGTTTTACTCATCACTCTTCCTTAGCAAACCAAGCAAGCAAGTCAAGCCTCCTCAATTCCCGGATTCGATCCCGATCCTTCCCCGATGTTTCCTCTTGCTTCTAGCCAATCAAAACACAAATATTACTCAACAATTCAATGCTAAACTCAGTCACAATTCCAACTCACAAACACAAGTCAAGACTTCACCATTTCAAACCCAAACTAGCCACAAAACCTCCATTTTCGTGCTCCCCAAATACCCAGCTGAAAACTATACTTCCCAACACCCAAATGACATCTAAAAGCTTACAAAACACTTCCCTAATAACCCTATACCATCAGCCCTTCAACCCAACACTAAAACACACCAAAAACTCAACTTTTGACACTTTGAAAATTGCCCCAAAGACCCACTTCGGGATTTCTCCCAAATCCATCCATTTTAAGATATTAAGTGTCTTTAGGTGAGATTAATTCAAAACCCAACTCAACAAATCAAAAACAAATGAAAAACCCATTAATAATCCAAACTTTCCTTAAACTTGAAATTCTAAAAAGATGATAGTTTTCAAATCTAAGACCATGAAAATGAAGAGGATGATGAGGAGAGTTAAGAAATGAAATTACCTTTGAAAAAAGCTCTTGAATTGATGGAGAAATTAAATGGAATAGTGAATAAGGGTTTAGAGAGGGGTTTGGTTTGATTTCATGTGAAATGAAGAAAAGGGGGAAGATGAAGCTTTTTTTTGTTCTTTTTGTTTCAAAAAGATGGTCTTCCACTTTTCACTTTAATTACAAAAATGCCACCTTGAAATTGTTAAATCTCATTTAACTCATAATTAAGGCCTAATTAAATTAAACCAATTTTGATGACTCGAACCACACACACTTCTAACTCCTAACCCCAAAACACGGGTGTTACAATATAAATTAAATTGATTAAGTGATAAAAGATTCAAGAACAGTTTTCTTAACATAAGTTATAAATTAGATAATTTTACTTAAGTTAGAACATATTCATTAATTATTGTCTTAAGTTATAAATTAGAAAGAATATACTAACGTTATAACAAATTCATTTGTAAACTTAAGTTAAGATATAAAATAGAATGATTACTCTTAAGTTAAAAAATATATTGCTTATTATTAGATAACTAGAATTCAAGAATATGAATACTTGATAACTTAAAAAAATGTCAATACAGAATATGAATACTTGATAACTTAAAAAAATGTCAATACAAGTTAGAATAGTTTACACTTAAAATTTTATAAACTGAAACCTATAAAATACAAGAAGTTTGTTTGTAATAAAGTTAGCTCTCAGATCTTATAGCAAAGACAAAAGCTAAAAGCACTTTGCTACCATATATTTCTTCATCGAGCTATCTCATCTAAATGCTACCAACAAAGTTAATTATGGGTAACTTATATTGGTAAGAAACCAACATAATTTAAACCAGGGCAACACTTAGATAAGAGAGAAACATCAAGCTACCAGTAACCAGCAGCAACACAAAGCCATTAACAGCAGCAGCATTCAGCATCACCAACTCACAAACAACTGCAACATTCAGCAACACCAACTCACAAACAACAACAACATTCAGCATAACCAAGACAAACAACAACAACAGCAACACTAAATCATAAAGAGAAGAAGCAACAATAAGAAATAAGCAAAAGTAGCCACAATAAGTCATTAACTAATAACAAACAGAAGCAATAGCATGATCTAAGTCATTAAAAAACAGAAACACTAGCATGATCTAAGTCATTAACTAATAATAAACAGAAGCAACAACATAAAAAAATAAGAACCCTAATGGAATACCTCACTTAAATAGAAGCAACATTCAACAAAACCAAGTCAAATAACAACAACAATAAGTAAAAACAAAAGCAGCATGATCTAATAATAAACAGAAGCAACAACATTAAAAAATAAGAAACACTAATAGTATACCTCACTTAACATCAGAATTCACAACATAGTTGACCCCTAGAGCACTAAAGTGCTTCCTGCTTGCTGTGAAAGAACCCTACAAAAGAAAAGAAAGTCAGAAACTATATTGAAAAACAAAATAAGAATTAAAAAAATAGTAAAGGGATATACCTTAATCAGGAAGTGGATCTTCAACAAAAACATCAGAGATTGAGGCATCTTTCCCAACAGCAAGAAATTCTTCATCCCTTTCCTCAGGCTCAAAACCATACAATCAATTTCTGGTTGTTACAAATATCTCTACATTTTTAGGCAAAAGCCTAGCCCTCAACTTGTTCAAAATCCGACCCCATGCTAAATGAGGATTCAGAAGCAACTGAGGTGATTGGTATGGCTAACACATCTCTAGCCATGAGTGAAAGTATTGGAAAAGACACAGATTGTGTTTTTTCAATACTCTAAGATATCAAACTCGGCATCTTCAGTGCGAGGGAGAAGGGGCAAAGAAATGTAGGAGTCAACATCGGACTTACCACTCCTAGAAGTTGCCAAATTGGCATCAAAGTTCTGACATTAAAATAGAAAAAGAGTTAGTAAACTGTAATTGAAAAAAATTAAATATAAAAACAGAAGCAAAAAAAGAACTGACCTGAAAGAGATTTGATTTTTTGAAGGTCCTAGGGCGACCAGAACTTGACAGACTTGAACTTTGAGAAGAGTTACTTTGGACAGAAGAATTAAAAGAAGAAGAAGGACGTGCAGATCTTGAATAATAAATATACATACTTACAAACTCATTATAAACAACACTTACCCTCCTTTCAACCTCATCCTCAACATAGAGGACACCATACAACTCCTTCAGAAGTTGTAACTTATACCGAGGATCAAGCAAAACAGCAAAAGACAGAATATTTGAATGATCAGACCAGTATTTCTCATACAATTCAAGCATAAGACCTGCCATTGCAGAGATGCCCTCACATGGATCATTGTGAGCATCACACAACAGCTTCTCAATGGCAACAACATTAGCCAAGTATAAGTTAGCAGTAGGATACTTGGATCCTGAGAACAGAGTAGAAATTTCAAAGAAGGGCTCAAGGAAATCACAGATTAATTGAGCAGTTTCCCACTCAACCTCAGTTATTATATCCAAACCATTTTCCCTATTAACAAACAAATTAATAGCAAGTTTAGCTTTAAGTGCCCTACGAAGCATCATGTAAGTAGAGTTCCATCGAGTAGGAACATCCAAGACCAACTTACCAAACAAATCAGAACCACAATCATTAATAACAGAATCAAAGCCACAAAGTCTAGCATCAAAAGAATCTATAAATTTAACAATCTCACGCAATTTAATAACAGAAGAGTCGATTACCTTCAAACCCTTTTGAACTATCAAGTTCAGGATATGGGCAGCACACCTTATATGAAAAAACTTACCATTGCATGGCAGGGGAGAAATTGCATGCAAATCATCTTTGAGACGCCTCACCATTCTTTCATTTGCAGAAGCATTATCAAGAGTAATTGTAAAAGCTCTCTTCTCAAGACCTCACTCAGTTAACATATTTTTAACAAACTTATAAATAGACTCACCATCATGGGGAGGGGGGAAACGATGAAAATTTAAAATCTTAGACTGAAGTTTCCAGTTATTATCAACATAATGTGCAGTCAGAGCAAAATAAGAACGTGAAGTGCAAGCAGACCATCCATCACATGTAAAACAGATACGACTCAAAACAGAATGCATTGAATCAAGAAGCAATTTTTTATGCATCTCATGCTTTAACATGCAAGCCTTAGTGATAGAATATCTTGAAATATCTTTCACATTAGGATTTAAATAATGATGCAAAACCCTAAATTTATCATGCTCAACAACACTCAAAGCATAACCATGACACAAAATTGCTTCAGCAAATAACTCACAATATCTTTTCTGATCAAAAGAAGTTTCTGAACTACTATTGGGATTAGTAGCAAGAAACTCTTTATAAGATTCACATTTTTCAGTATGCCTTTTAGGATTAGAAGTACCAATATAAGAATCAACTTTATACCTTTTTGTTTTGCAGTACTTACATTCAACAAAAAGACCTTCTGGAAGCTTGATGAAGGTATAATGATCCCAAACAGGAGATGTTCTTCTCCCAATGTCCCCTCCAGTTGAAGCTGTAGACTTCCTCTTGGAGGTACGAACTGTCTCAGACAATTGATCATTTACATCCCCTTCAAGCATTCAAAAAAAACATGAATCATAAATAAACACAAGTTAAAAAAAATCATAATGAAAAAGGATTAATAAACCACCTTGAGACAGTATAAGTTGGTCATTTTGACTTCTTTCACCAGGAAAGTCCAACTCATAAGAAAATTCCTCCATAGCTGTAAAAAAACTGAAAAAGTCCAAATCAGAGAACCAAACATACAAAATATACAAAATCATATATACAGACTGACAGAAACAAAATATACAAAATCATCTAAGTGGTTTCAGTTTAATCCTTGTACCTGGCGTTGTTAAACCTGTCCACAAGGTCCTTTAAAAACCCCCTTTGGCACCAGTAGCCCCGCAGGACGGGTAGTCCAGCCTAAATACTCGGATTAAACCAAGGAAACCCTAAACCTAAACTACTAAACACTCAACTATAAAGCATGCAAAATATACCAAATCAGAATCAAAACCATACATGAATAAATACAAACTTCATGACAGAAACCATAAAAACTGACAGAAACCATAAAAACAAAACCATACATATACAAATATTGCAGCATATATATAAACTGCCAGAAACCATGAATACATATAGAAACCATACATATACATACATGCATAAAAACAAAACCATAGAAACTAACAGAAACAATAAAAACAAAACCATACATATACAAATATTGCAGCATATATACAAACTGACAGAATCCATGAATACATACAGAAACCATACATATACATACATGCATAAATACAACCTTCATGAGAATCAAAAGAAACATACATGCATAAATACAAACTGACAGAAACCATGAATACATACAGAAATATACAAAGGTAAATAGTTAGAAACATGTAAAAAGAAACATACAACCTTCCAGAATCGAACAGAAAGAAACATACAGAAACAAGCATAAAAACAAACAGAAATGAAAGAAGAACAGGAAGAAACATGCAAAAAGAAACATACAACCTTCCAGAGAAACAAACCCATGCGGAAGAAGAACATACTGACAGAAGCCAGAAACGATCCTGAGATACAAAGGTAAACAGTTAGAAAATATTAATCGAACAAAAAAATTAAATAAAAAAGAGAAAATAAAAGATCGAACTTACCGAAACTAAAAACTGGAAAGGTAGAGAAGATCAGCTCTCGGAAAATGAAAAGGCAGAGAAGAACATCTCTCAGAATCTGAAGAGGTAAGATGAGAATACGAAAGGATTTTGGGATTAAGGATTGGGGTTTGGGGATTAGAGGTTATGGTTTGGGGATTAGAGGTTAAGGGTTAGGGTTTTGGGATTAACGGTTTATGGATTTAGGGATTAAGGGTTTAGAGGTTAGGGTTTCAGATTTAGGGTTAGGGTTAAGAATGAATTGGGGTTTAGGGTAAAACAGAACTGAGTTTGGGTTTAGGGTTTTGAAGGATTGAAGAGAGGAATTCTCAAGAACACGAGGCTGTTCTTGAGAAAAGCTGGGGTTTCGATCGAAGAAAAACAAGTTTGAGGAGGGTATTTGTGTTTGTAGAGGATCTGGGAAGAAATTTTGGAAGAACAGTGATGAACTTGGTTGAAAACCAAGATTTTGATCGAAAGAAAGGAAGAAAATCTTGGAATTTTGTGTTTGTGGATGAGAGAGAAGTTGAGAGGATATTTCGGTAGAGTAACAGTAGGGTGAAAATGAGCAATTTTGGCTGAGGGGTGAGGCTTTATTTATAGGCCTCGAGCCGGATCAGAATATCCGCATCATTTTAAATGGGTAATTCGGGTTTTGCTCCGCAAGCACTCCTACTTTGATTTCTTTCAATTTCGTCTTTTTTTTGTGAAATTGAGCTTAAAGCTTTGTTTTTTTTCCAATTTCATCCTTAATTCAGTTTTAATGTTTAGGGTTGTGGTTTTAATTTAGGGCTTGTGGTTTTAATTTAGGGTTTTGGTTTTTAATTTAGGGTATAAATTAAGGGTTTATTGATTTGTTTATGGTTAATATATTTTATTTAGTGATTTGTTTATGGTTAATATGTTTTAGGGTTTTCATTTAATGTTTAATGGGGTTTAGGGTTCATGACTTTGAATTAGGGTTTTATTTTTAAAGGGTTAGGGTTAAAGGATTTAGGGTTTAGTATCTAATTTTTAGGTTTAATAGTTTTAGGGTTTTGATTTAGGGTTTAGGGTTTAATGAATTAATGTAGTTCGAGTGTTTAGTTTGTAAGGTTTAAGGTTAGGGTTTAGGGTATAATGCTTAGGGTTTAATGTTAGGGTTTAGGGTTATCATTAGGGTTTCATGTTTTTTATTTTAGAATTTATATTAACATATATGTATATATAAAACTGATGCCCTAAACCCTAAACCTTAAACTCTAAAACAAACTACCCTAAACACTAAACACTAAACCCTAAATCCCTAAACCCTAATCCTAAACAGTATACCCTAAAGTATATAAGTATTTATGCATTTAGGGTTTAGGATTTAATGAACTAAGGTTAGTTCGAGTGTATAGTTTGTAAGGTTTAGGGTTTAGTGTTAAGGTCCAGGGTATAGTGCTTAGGGTTTAATGTTATGATAACATGTGATTTAGAGTTTATAGTTTATAGGTTTCAACTTAGGGTTTATGTTTAGGGTTATCATTAGGGTTTCGTGTTTTTTTATTTAAAAATTTATATTAGCATATATGTATATATAAAAGTAGATGCCCTAAACCCTAAACCCTAAACTCTAAAACCAACTACCCTAAGCACTAAACATTAAACCCTAAATCCTTAGATCCTAATCCTAAACTCTAAGCCCTAAAGTATGTAAGTATGTATGCATTTAGAGTTTAGGGTTTAATGAACTAAGGTTAGTTCGAGTGTTTAGTTTGTAAGGTTTAAGGTTTAGTGTTAGAGTCTAGGGTATAGTGCTTAGGGTTTAATGTTACGATAACACGTGACTTATGGTTTTGATTTTATGGGTTTCAATTTAGGGTATAGGGTTTAGGGTTTTTTTAATTTAGAATTTATATTAGCATATATATATATATATATATATATATATATATATATATATAGAAGTGGATACCCTAAACCCTAAATCCTAAAGCATGTAAGTATATATACATGTAGGTGTAGCTATCAATGTGTGAACCCTAAACCCTTAAAGAATTTCTACCTAAACCCTAGACCTTAGACCGTAATCCATAATCCCTAAACCCTAAACCCTACACACTAAAGTATATATGTATGTATGCATGTAGCTATCAATATATTAGCATATATGTATGTATAAAAGTAGATACCCTAAACCCTAAACCATAATCCTTAAACAATAAACCATAAACCCTAAGCCATAATGTATGTAAGTATGTATGTGTGTACATATTAATGCATGAACCATAAACCCTAAACCCTAAACCCTAAACCATCAACACTAAGCCCTAATGTATGTAAGTATGTATGTATGTGTGTACATATTAATGCATGAACCCTAAACCCTTAACGAAGTTTTCCTTAAACCTTAAACCCTAAACCCTAAACATTAAACCATAAACCCTAATGTATGTAAATATATATATGTATGTACATATTAATGCATGAACCCTAAACCCTTAACGAAGTTTTCCATAACCATAAACCCTAACACCTAAACCCTAAACCATAAACCCTAAGGTATGTACGTATGCATGTATGCATGTAGACTGTAGCTATCAGTGTATAAGCCCTAAACCCTTAATAAAATACATACCATAAACCATAAACCCTAAACCCTAAACCATACACCATAAAGTATGTAAATATGTATGCATGTAGCTATCAATGTATGAGTTGTAAACTCTTAATGAATTTTTCCCTAAACCCTAAACCCACATTTATTTTTTAATTTGTCCAATGTTTTATTATTTTAATTTAATATTTTCTTCATTCTAGTCCTTTAACTTTATTTTAATTCCATATTGACCCTTATATATATTTTAATTCATCATGTTTTATAGTTTTAATTTTAAATTTTGTTCATTCTAGACCCTAAAACTTTATTTTTATTCTAAATTGACCTATACTTATTGTTTTTTTAATTACTCTATTTTTTATACTTTTAATTTGATATTTTTGTTCATTATAGTCCCCAAAACTTTATTTTTATTCCAAAATGACCCATTTTCCTTGTTTTCTTTTAAATTTGTCTAATGTTTTATAATTTTAATTTGATATTTATGTTCATTATAATCCGTGAAATTTTATTTGTAATCCAAATTGACCCCTTTTCAGTCCAAATTGACCCATTTTCATTGTTTTTTAATTACTCTAATGTTTTATAATTTTAATTTGATATGACTTTAAATAATTAACTCAAAATCAATGACGACTGACGAAGGTCAACCTAAAGTCTATCAACTACTTATACGATGTACGGCCGAACTCAAACTGAATACGAATTCCAATCCCGAAAATACCCCGACCTGAATTACCCGACCTGAAACTACCCGACCTGAAATTACCCGACCTGAAATGCACCCGACCTGAAATGAACCCGACCTAAAATGAACCCGACCTGAAATGAACCCGACCTGAAATAGACCCGACCTGAAACGGACCCGACCTGAAATGGACCCGACCTGAAATGGACCCGAACTAAAATGGACCCGACCTGAAGTGTATCCGAACCCGAATTAACCTGCCAATTATCTGCTTCGGACCGACCCGTTTTAACCCGACTTGAAATGGACCCGACCTAAAATGGACTCGACCTGAAATAGACCCGGCATGAAATGGACCCGACCTGAAATGGACCCGCACCCGACCTGAGTCGAGTCAAAACAGAAAAAATGACCTGAATCTGATTTTACCCGACCCAACAGTACCCGACCTGAAACCCGTCCGATTACCTGTTTTTACATCCTACTTTGCACCATTTTAACTTATTTTCCAATTAAAAAAATTGGTGTTGTTACAGTACCGCACTAAATATGGTTCGGTATTGCAAACAACACTAAAATAATGGCATGAGAATTTTAAATATGGTGATGGGTTAGAGAATGGATAGTAACAAAAAAGGATGAGTCTACCCCGTACGACGAACATTGATGAACACCACTAACGATGAACACCGATGAACACCATTAATTTTTTTAAAAATTTTAAAAATTTAAAGGACTAAAATTATAATTAAAATTATCTCTTAAAAAAATAAAAATCAAATTTAATAGTTACTTTATAATATTTTTTAATAGATTAGAATCAAATATACCCAATTTTTCTAAACCCTAATAAAATTAATTTTTTTAATCTATTTGATAGAAATCAATTTAAACCTAAATTTAATAGACGCGACATTATATGCACGAGGCATGACATCATGGATTCATTTTCGATTTCAGATTCTGATTCATTTAAATAAATTTATGAACCAAAATTCCTCTGCAGTTACTGCAAGGCATGTGCTAAGCCTAAATCCGATTAATATTAATTAAACCTTGCTTTCGTAATTAGTAGAGGGATTAATTTGGGAGAAGTGGGTAGCGGTATAATGCGAATGAACTATTAGGTAGATTTGTGTGTTCATCGTTAGTGGTGTTCATCAATGTTCGTCGCCCGTTGTAGAATTTTCCAACAAAAAAATACACTATTTTAATGAAATGGTGTAGCGGTTGGAGATGCACTGCAGTTATGTTTCCAAATTTATTGGCACTTGATATATTTGACAGCTATGGTTTCCAAATTTACAAGCACGGCGCATACCATTTCTGCAGATTTTTACTTTTTATCAATTTCATAAACAGCACTTTCCTATATAAGTGACAAATGGGTCATTTGGTTCAGTTTCGGTTTGGGTCATTTCGATTCAGGTTATTTTGGGTCTGATTACATTCGGTTTAAATTCAGTTCGGTTTGATTAGGGTTTGGTTCGGTTTTAATTATGGTCTATGGTGATTTCGGTTTGGGTATCGGGTTAGGACAACGAATCAGTTGATTTTCGGTTCAGTTGATTTCGGTTCGAGTGAAACTGGTTCGATTCCATTCAATTCGGTTGAAAATCGAGTAAGTAGGAGATCGATCGATTTTAGTCGCGTTTTCAGGTCGAGTTAAGTTTTTCCACCATATATATGCCTTTATATAGCATGTATATTTGACTTTTTGGTGAGTTGTGCGACAATTCACATCACATATTTATTTATTTATTTATTTTAATATATTATATTTATTTCAGGTTGCCTTCGGTTCGAGTGAAATCGGTTCGGTTCCCTTTGGTTCGGGTGAAAATCGGTTCGGATCCATTTTTGGTTCAACTGAAATTCGGTTCGGTTCAGTTTATTTCGGGTTTCAAATTAAATTCGGGTCACCGTGATTGAGTCGATTTCGGGTCTTGATTCGGGTAAATTAGTTCGGATCTCGGGTCAAGTATATTCCTACATGGATTGGCAGGTCAGTGTCAAAAACGCCGATTCAATATCACTTTTTTTTTTGAAAAGTAACGGGCCTCGTTAAAACCCCCCTCTAAACCTATAGGGGGAAAAGAGTGCCCCATTTTATTCAAGGAAACTACACATTCGGTACAAAGTACACAACAGTACAACATCGCTGATAAAGCGCGAGTTTCAACAACACAGAGGGATTTACCCATCAACAAAGAACTTCGAAGGTAAGGAAATAAAACACAGATTCCTTGTGAGAACCCAGGATCTGTAACACTTCATATCCTACAACGACAGGAAAAGAAGTAAACGCAAAGGTTCTCAGAGAAAAGCTAAGACTATTGCAGGACATGAATCACACTAAGGCAAAACAACTCTTATCCCTCCCACGCATTCATCGAGGTCTCAGAGTTGAATTGCTGGCCAGCAATACGTTTCTGCTGTGGGTGTTATGCTGCAGGGAAAACAATTCTGGGTGTCTTGTGAAATCCAAGGTTGAGGTGAACACGTCGGGCCATTTAATTTTACACCAATGACTGATTCTTAGGACGGCAGTATCAAAAACTGAGTTAAAACACAGCCTTTTTTGATTGAATAAAGCCTGATTTCTCTCCAACCAAAGTGTCCATAATATCCCAAAAAACGACAGAAGCCATACCTGTTTGGCAGCCCCATTTGGATGACAGTTTGCCCACATGGATAACATCGAAAAGGAGTTGGCCGGCATGACAAAGTTTACCTCCCACTTGCTGCACCACCTTTGCCAAATCCCCCAGCTAAAGGAACAGTGACAAAAGAGATGTGAGCTGGTTTCATCTGCTTCACCACACAACACACATTTCCCGTTGTTGGTAACTGTCACCCCTCTTTTGAGCAGCGCGGAGGCCGTTGGAACTCTATCTTGAATCTCTCTCCACACAAACGCTTCAAATTTCGGCGGAGCTAAATTGGACCAGACCAACTTCCAGATTTTGTCTTCAGCATAGTCTCTTTTCGTAATGATCTGATAGTAATCCCTGGGGTTATAATTGCCTTTAGCGGAATCTAGCCATCTGATAGTATCATCCCCATTTTTAGCCTCTGTCACACTGCTAAGAAGAGAATGAAGCTCGGCCATTTGATCTTCCTCCCATGAGAAAAGTGGTCTTCTGCAATCGATTTGCCAAACCCATGTACCATTCCTCACAGACCCAAAATTGCAGACTCTGCCCTCTTTGTCAATCGAGATGCTATAAAGTCTCGGGAATAAAGATTTAAGAGGTTCAGATGATAACCAACGATCTTCCCAGAACAAGATTTGCTTCCCATTGCCCAACACACATCTAAGGTTCAATCTCGTTTTAACGTTCGGGCTTAAAGAACAATGATAGATGTTTCTCCATAACCACGAGTGTCGTTTAATGGTTCCTCCGCGAGGGAGAAATGAGTTACTGTCATAGCCGTACTTGGCATCAATCACCCTTTTCCAGAGACTATTCGGTTCTTGACTATACCTCCAAATCCACTTATTCAACATTGCCTTATTTTTGGCTGGTAAATCAACAATGCCCAACCCTCCGCACTTTACTGGTTTGGTTAAGACCTCCCATTTTATCCAATGAATGGGCCTATTAGAGTTAGGCCCCCAAATGAAATTGGCTATCAGTTTGTTGATTGCTGCTGCTATACCCGTAGGCATGTGGAAAATGCTGATGTAGAAGATGGGCAGATTGCTGAGAACGGATCTAACGAGACACAAACGGCCTGCAAATGAGAGACAACTGCCTTTCCACCCAGCTGGCATGTTTTTCCACCCAAATCAACACTGCCTCGACAATGTTTTTCCTATCTGGCATGTTTACTATTTCTAAGTGTGTTGCCACGCAACAACTGACACTCACTTTTTAAAATATAATGCCAAGCGACGGTTGGCATAGTTAGCCTATTGCAACTCAATATCATAACTGACTTGGGTGGAAACGATCAATTGCTAGATACTAAGGAGAGATGCTTCGAAAGAAGATGTTCAAGTAGATGAACTTACTCCGGGAGTGAAATCTACCCCTTAAGAGTAAAGATTGATACTTAATCAAATTGATCTATGAAAAAACATTCACTGTAGACTTATAGGGGTTTTTCCATGATTAATTTAGGGCAATGCCATCGACAGATGCGTTGCTACTTTTGAATTTGCTCGACAAACAATACCAAGATAGAATTTATTAAAGGCTGACATGGCACAAATAGCGTGAAAACCAGACACTCATTGCCAACACTCGTCATTCACTAAGACACCTTCCTTGCCAACGTTTTTCTTATATTTTTATTATCTTTTATTGTTAGTCATTTTCAAAACCACTTTCAATCAAAATATATTTTTCACAAGACAAGTAATTAACAAAGCAATTGAATCCCAAAATGCAATCTCTGTGGGATCGACACTCGGCTTAACTGTTGTATTACTTGCGAACCGTGTATACTTGCACGTAATAGACTTTACTTGGCACTGTTTTCACACTTTTACAATATCCTTTACGCCCTATTGCCAACAATTTCCTATTCACGCCAAGAGTCTACAAGTTTTTGGCGTCGTTGCTGGGGATTGCAACGAATTTAATTATTTTTAGGTTTTTACTTGTTTTGTCTTTGTTTTTATTTTATTTTTGTTTTCATCAGTGTATGCCCAAAAAACGTGCTGAGAGGGAAGTCAGACCATTAGACCTTGAGATTGAACGCACCTTGCGCAGATTGAGAAAGAAGATTCGTGAGATGAATCATGGAAATCAAGGGAACAGAGGAGTAAATGGTGTTCAAGACAATCAGGAGAATCAACCAAACAATGGAGGAATACCATTGCACAATAACAATGCCGTCAACAATGCCGAAGAAGAGAGACCCATTCGAGAACAATCAACACATAACATCATATGCTTAATGCTAGGAGTTATTGGCAATGAGGTAAATGCATCAAATTTCGAGCTTAAACTTGTAATGATCTCAACTCTTTTGAATGTAGAACAATTCGATGGAGCATTGACTGGAGATCCAAGGTAGAATTTAAAGCAATTCATGGATATTTGCCAATTATTTCAGCAACCAAGAGTGTCTAAGGATACTGTGAAGCTGAAATTATTTACTTTTTCTTTGAAGGACAGAGCAAAGGCGTGGCTCAATTCCTTGCCACCTGGCTAAGTCACTTCATGGGCAGATCTATGCTAGAAGCTTTTAACACGATTTCAGCCACTGACACTCACTTCCAAGCTGCGCGGTGAGATCATTACCTTCAGGTAGACTGAGGACGAGACCCTATATGATGCCTGGGAAAGATTTAAAGATTTGTTGATGAGGTGTTCTATGCACGGGTTCCCAAATTGGACCCAGATACAAACCTTCTACAACGGATTAAACGCTCAGACAAGGACTGTTGTTGATGTTTCAACAGTCAGATCATTGCTTGATAAAAATTATACAGAAGACGTTGGCATCCTTGAAAGGATAACTATAAATAATTTTAAATATCCTGTTGCTAGACTTGGGACTGGAACCAAAGCCAGTGGGAAACTGTAGTTGAATGAGCTAACGTCCATCCATGTCGAGATTTCCAATCTCACCAGCATGGTGAGAACTTTACAAAAAAGCAACGAGTCCCAAGCAGTTAAAGCCTTGAAGCCATTTTGCACTATCTGCGGAGAGAACCACCATGCGGATGAATGTCCTGCCAATCCCGCGTCAGTAAATTTCATTGGCAATTCTGGACGTTATTATAATTCTAACTCCAACTCTTATAATACAGGTTGGAGGCAGCATCCTAACTTAGCTCGGGGAAACCAAGGGGGAAACCAGTACAATGCACAACGCCAAAATGACCATAGGCAATATTAGAATGCTATGCCAGCATTCTTCCAAAATACCATGCCGCAAAGAGTTCAAAATAAATTCTAGCAAGGGCAAAGACTCAATCAAGGAGGCAATCTTATAGAGTACACAAAGCAGGATGATGTCACATTTCATAGTCTAGAAGCTTCAATACAGAATTTGGAGATCGAGATGGGACAGCTTGCGAATGCACTCAACAATCGCCCACAAGGAGCTTTGCCAAGTGACATTGAAGATACTCGACACAAAGGTAATGAGCAGTTCAAGGCCATAACCCTTTGATGTGGTAAAAATTGTGAGGTAGAAATGGCTGCCAAACAGTCGATTGACTGCCAAGTTGGCAAACCAGTAACAACAGATGAGCCCATGGAATCAGAGAAGGAGAAAGCAAAGCAGATGATTCCAGTGATGATGCCCACAAAAATGCCAATTCTCATGCTAGTTCCAGTGCTCAGCAATATGCCTATCCCAGTGCCAACAATGATGTTCACAAAGATGACAAGCAGACTGAGGTAAAAAAGAAAACTGATGCCAAAGTGGATGCAAGCATTGCCTCGACAAAGCTGAAAGTGCCAGCATATGTGTATCCACCACCACCATTTCTGGCCAGACTTCAAAAGCACAAGCAGGACCAGCAATTTAAGTGCTTCTTAGAAGTGCTTAAGTAATTGCGAATTAACATTCCATTGGTGGAGGCCCTTGAGCAAATGCCCAACTGTGTAAAATTCATGAAGGACATCTCGTCCAAAAAGAGGAAGTTGGGAGAATTCAAGATTGTTGCCCTCACACAAGAATGCAACGCCATGATCTTGAATCGGTTGCCACCAAAGCTTAAAGATCAAGGGAGTTTTACTATCACTTGTACAATTGGCAATAAATTCACGGGTAAGACATTGTGTGATTTAGGAGCCAGCATCAATTTGATGCCACTATCTGTTTTCAAGAAGCTTGGCATTGAAGCAAGACCTACCACGGTGACACTCCAGTTGATAAACCGATCCTATGCACATCCCAAGGGTACGATTGAGGATGTGTTGGTAAAGGTAGACAAATTTATATTTCCAGCAGATTTTATCATTTTGGATTATGAAGCTGACACTAATGTGCCAATTATTTTGGGTAGGCCATTCCTTGCCACGGGTAGGGCGCTTATTGATGTTCATAAAAGGGGAACTGACTATGCGAATGAATGACCAGCATGTTATGTTTAACATGTTTCAAGCTTTGAAATGTGCAGATGAATCAGATGAATGTCAGATTGAGGAGATGATGGAGGTCGTTTATACTTTAGACATGGCACGATTGAGTAAGGATGCAGAATTTGATGCCAGTATGCTTGACGACATAGCTGAACTGTTTGAGAAACCTGAGGAACCAGCCTTGAAGGCTGAAGATGTGAGTTACTTTGAGCCACTCCAGTTGGCTGGAAGAGAGATAAAGAAATTGAAACCGTTAAGAAAGCGTTGGGTTGGACCTTGGCAGATATCCGAGGGATAAGCCCAATCATTTGCATGCACAAGATTATTTTGGAGGAATATCATGGAAAGACTATTGAAGGCCAAAGGAGGTTGAACCTGAGCATGAAAGAGTTTGTAAAAAAAGAGAGAGTATGAAATGGCTTGATGCCGAAATAATCTATCCCATATCCGATAGCTCTTGGGTTAGCCCGGTACAATGCGTGTAAAAGAAGGGTGGCATGACTGTTGTTCAGAATAGCAAGGATGAGTTGATTCCTTCTAGACAAACTGGCAGGTAAAGCTTTTTATTTCTTTTTAGATGGTTATTCAGGTTATAATCAGATTGCAATAGCCCCCGATGACCAAGAGAATATGACATTCACCTGTCCATATGGGACATTTGCCTTCAGAAGGATGCCATTCGGGTTGTGCAATGCGCCGACAACGTTACAACATTGTATGATGTCTATTTTTTCTGATTTGATTGAGCACAACATGGAAGTGTTTATGGACGATCTCTCAGTGTTTGGTAACACATTTAAGGAATCTATTCTGAGTTTGGAGCAAGTTTTGAGGAGATGCATTGAGACAAATCTAGTTATGAACTGGGAAAAATGCCACTTCATGGTGAAGGAGGGCATTGTTCTCGGGCACAGGGTGACCAAGAATGGACTAGAGGTTGACCCAGCAAAAGTCGAAGTAATCAAGCAATTACCACCCCTTCAACTGTTAAAGGTGTAAGAAGATTTTTAGGTAATGCAGGTTTTTATCGACGATTCATTAGGGACTTTTCTAAAATTTATAAACCTTTATGCTTGTTATTAGAAAAATGTGCCCCTTTTGCATTTGATGATTCTTGTTTGAGAGCGTTTTAGGTCCTTAAAGAGAAGCTGGTTAATGCCCTTATAGTCGTGGCACCAAACTATAACGAGCCCTTCGAGCTCATGTGCGATGCCGACGACTATACCATCAGAGCAGTGCTTAGGCAGCGACGTGGCAAAATTTTTCAAGCCATATACTATGTCAGCAGGACACTTAATGAAATACAACTTAATTATACCACAACTGTGAAAGAATTTCTTGCAGTTGTATTTGCTTTTGATAAATTTAGACCTTATTTGATAGGTAACAAAGTTGTTGTTTTTACAGATCACTTAGCATTGAAATACCTTTTGGCAAAAAAAGGATGTCAAGCCGAGATTGATCCACTAGACGCTTCTACTACAAGAATTTGATCTCGAGATCCGGGACAAGAAGGACAGTGAAAACTTAGTAGCTGACCACCTATCACGACTAGAGCATCACCGTGAGGATGACAAGGTTAAAGTTATCAGAGATGAGTTCCCGAATGAGTATTTACTCGCAGCGGATGCTGTGCCATGGTATGCCGACATCGTTAATTATTTGGTGAGCAATGTCATGCCACCGGAGTTGAACTACAATGCCAGGAAACGTTTTTTGCGTTATTTTCGACAGTACTATTGGGAAGAGCCTTTCTTATTTAAGCAATGTGCCGATCAAGTGATACGCTGTTGTATGCCAAAAGATGAGTGGCATGCTATTTTGCAAGCATGCCATGCTGCGCCATATGGTGGACACTTTGTTGGACTAAAAACTACTTCAAAGGTGCTGCAGTCAGGTTTTTATCGGCCTACGCTATATAAGGATGCTCATGACTACACCAAGGCATGTGATCTATGCCAACGGACTGAGAATATCTCTGGAAGACATCAACTTCTGCTCCAGAACATTATGCTGGTAGACTTGTTCGATGTTTGGGGGATAGACTTTATGGGTCCATTTCCCCCATATTTTGGCAATATATATATCCTTGTGGCAGTCGATCATGTTTCTAAGTGGGTATAGGCTATTGCCCTGCCAAAAAATGATGCCAAGACCGTTGCCAAGTTTTTGCACAAGCATATCTTTACACGTTTTCGTGCTCCTCGAGCGCTCATTCATGATGAGGGTACCCATTTTAAATGCAGTCTAATTTCTAAAGCTTTGTGCAGGTATGTGATACAACAAAGGATAGCCACAGACTATCATCCACAGACAAATGGGCAAGCCGAGATTTCCAACAAGCAGATCAAGAGTATCCTATAAAAGACTGTGAATCCTTTGAGAAATGATTGGTCTTTGAGGCTAGATAAGGCTTTGTGGGCTTATAGAACTGCTTTCAAAACTTCGTTGGGCACTTCACCTTTCAAGGTTGTATATGGTAAACAATGCCATCTTCCAGTGGAGCTCGAACATAAAGCCTATTGGGCAATCAGAACACTTGATATGGCATGGGCCGCAGCGGGAGAAAAAAAGATGTTAGACCTTAACGAGTTAGAAGAACTACGCGCATTTGCCTATAAGAATGCCAAGCTATATAAGGAGAGAATCAAACATTGGCATGATAAGAGAATTCTGCCAAGACATTTTGAGATAGGTCAACTTGTTCTTCTTTTTAACTCACGACTTAAATTGTTTCAAGGCAAGCTTAAGTCAAGATGGTCAGGCCCTTTTGAAGTAGTACAACCCTATGCCCATGGTGTCGTGGACATCAAGGATTTGAAGACCAAAGAAATTTTTAAGGTAAATGGTTACCGCTTAAAGCACTATTTTGAGGGACAATAGAGAGATGCCAAGGAGATTGTTCTCTTGGAAGAATTACCATGACACCATCGACATGTTTGAAACTTTGTAAATATTAGGTTAGATATTTTTTCTTTTAGGGTTTAGGATTTTTCATCAGATTTTCCCTTTCCCTTTTCTTTTAATTTTTATTTTACTTTTTTCGGGTTGAAAGGTTTAATTTGAGTGAATGCAGATTTGGTGCCATAAAGATATATTCATCTTCAATGAGTGGCAGGATTGAATGGTGTCGCACCCAGGAATGATGCCATCAACTGAGCTTGGCGTGCGTCGGGAGTAACTTGGGGAAAAGAAATTACCCTAGCTTGATTTAATTTACATCGTGAGTGAGAAAACAAACCCTAGCCACCCAAAAATTAAGGTAATTTAAATTCAATTTAATTACCTTATCATTCCATATCGTATCACTTTAGATCTTATCCTGATCACTTATCCCTTCCATAAACTATAACATCATCCCTTTTTCCTCTCCCCAAAACACGCCAACTTTCATCATTACCTTATTTAAACACGCCATAATTAAGTTTTACCCTAAACACTCAACCTTTCCATCTTTCAACCCCTTCACTTCTCTTTCCTTTACTTTTTCACTCCATCTCCTTTAACTACCCGGTTAACTCTCTCTCTTTTCACCCAAGAAAATCAAGTTTTTGTTTCTTTTCTTTTCGAAAATCTCAATGGCTTCTTCATCTAAACCCTTCCAAACCTTTTTCAACTAAGACTCCAAAAGAAGTATGAAGATAACTTTGCTTCAAAGTCTTTTTTGCTTCGAGAGAAACTCCAGTTTTGAGCCCGAGAAGGATCAAGTCTTTCCCTTTGATTTCATGGAAATCGTCGCCAAACACAAGTGGAAGACGTTTTCCAACAAAAGGGTGAGATCTTTCCAAATCTTGTTCATGAAGTTTATGCACATTTAACCACCAAAGCTAACTCATTTTTGACGATTCGAGGAGAATGTGTGCGTTTTGATGTAGGGTCTATCAATATAATGCTCAAGTTGGATGAGGGAATGAGCGTGCCGAGTTTGCCGCCAACATGAACGCTGCCAAGAGAAAGACGATCTTGAAAGATTTGTGTGTACCGGGCACGGAGTGGATCATATCCTCCAAAGGGCACCACATGGTTAAAAGATTGGCCCTTAAACCACAAGACAAGGCCTAGAACCATTTTCTCCAGGCAAGTCTGATGCTGACGACCCACAATGAGACCGTTTCAGAGGATCGACTGGTTTTGTTGCATTCAATTCTGACGGGCCGGAAGATTAATGTTGGCTGGATTATCATTGATGAGAAATAAAAGTTTGCCTTAATGCCAATTGGAGGGTTGTTCTTTCCTCTTCTAATTTGCAATATTTATTGGTGATACAATGTGCCCACGACAAAGGAAAAAATTGCTCTCAAGGTGAAGAGCTACACAATTACGCTAGTTGGCTGGAAGAACCTCACTAGCATTACGGTGAAAGATACAAACAAGGGTAAGGGCAAAGCTACCACGCCAACGCCCAAGGCAGAGGAACTAAAGGCAAAGCCAACAGCCTCAATGCCAGCAGAAACAACTGCATTGCTTACCCAGATATATCACCGGCAAGAAATAATTCTTAGAAAATTGGAAGAGGCTGAGGAGCAAAGGAAAAAGCTTTGGCAATATGAGCGTGCCAGAGATGCTGCCATCAAAGAGACCTTGGTGAGCCTTTCCCCAGGAGTCATGCCAGCCTTCCCTGCCTTCCCAGTGGGAATCTTTGTCGATGATAGTGCAATGCCAACTAGCCCAGTTCCCAGTCCAGATCGCACTTCAGTGCCCAGTCCAGTTTTCACTTTAGTGCCCATTCCAATTCCGTTCCCTGCCACATAACCTATTTCCTCTCTCAAAGATGAAACCGTCAAGTCTGCTACACCACCAATATCTGAGGAATAGTCAGCTGCCACGCCAACCTCAACTGATCCAGTAAAGGTTGTGAAAGAGACCCCTGCCTCCACTGCCTCTCAAGGGTGGAGTAGAAAGAAGAGGATGGCTCATGACCGTGGCAGCCTGTCTCAGAGAAAGACTCGAGCCAAGATAGTAGCTGAAGCCCGTGCTGCCCAAGGAGGAGCCTCTTCTGAAGGGGAGTCTTCTTCTTCTTAACTCTTTGCATTTCATTTGCATTCACATGTTCATGTATTTTTATTTTTTTGTTGTGTATATGTGTTGTTTCATGCATTAAGGACAATACACATCTTGGGTTTGGGGGTGCACATTTCCTCACATTTATGCCATGCCATTCATGTTTATTTTCTACACTACATTTTGTTTTCATGCCATGCCATATAGGTTAGATTAGGATTAATGACTTGCATACTGTTAACATTTTTTAGGCAAGTTTAAATTGACCTAAGTTTTTGTCCAATGAGGAAATTTAAAATCTTAGATGCTTATGCCAGCAGGATAGTATGCCAAGATTGCTTGCCAATTGATCTCTAGTTTAGGGGATTGAATTTACACTTAACATGTGATATGTATCTCGTTCCCTAGCAAACTTAGACCGTTTGAAACTGTGCTCAGATTTTTTTAAAAAAAAGAAAAAAAAAGAATAATAAAACGCCAAGGTGAAAATAGTGCACCAATGTGTGCCAAATGCTAAAGAACTTTAGAACACTCATCTACCTAGGAAAAAATATTAACTTGAGGCTTCGTGGTATGCTCCTACTTAGTTCTCAAGCCAACATGACATAAGGTACGAGTGTAATAGGTTAGTAAGTGATGTAATCTGGACTAACATGGGTATTCGTGGTATGCTCCCTCTTATATCTCACGCCAAATAGTGCATGACGCTACCCTAATATAATGCCAGCAATGAAAAAAACGCATACAATTGGTAGCAAAAATTATATAATAAAATAAAATAATCCGAGTGAAAGGATATTTGATGCATATTACTCGTACTTCATGCACTATTCATGATCTTAGACTAGATTTATATTGTTGTTCTTGAATTATCACATGCTTGGCATTACTTCACTGAGATAACTGAGGACAGACCTATGCCAACTTTTATTTGCCAGCATCGATTGACATGCCAACCAAAACTTTGCTGAGGTATCATTTTCAGCGTTTTTAACTTTATTTTTCATTTTTCATTACTTGAGGACAAGCAATAAGCTAAGTGTGAGGGAGTATTGACACTCCAAAAGTACTAAATTTTATGCTTATTTCACACGCTCTTTCTTGTCTTTTAAGTACATTTAGCTTCATTTAGGTTGTAAAATCATGCATTGCATAAAGAGTTATAATTTGGTGTTATGCTAGTGTGAAGGGGTTGTTTTTGGCAGAGCAGGAGCATGAGACGAACGCAAGGAGGATGCCAACTAGCCGTTGGCACAGAACGACCTTTAATGCCAAGCATCGATCGGCAGAGAAGAACATTTGATGCCAGGCCAAGAAGATGTTGACCCCGAAAAATAGGACCAGATCAGGCTACGAGAAAATATGGATTGGATCAATCTCCGAGAAAATAGCGGACAAGCAGTTCCAAGCGCGGTTGGTAGTACCATGCCAAGCTGCGATGCTAGAAGAGCAATGGCACAATGACGTCAGCCCAAACCTGATCAGCCTAATGATTCAAACGCTAGAAAAGATGATCACTTTCCTTATCCTTGTGCGTTAAAATTCAAATCCAAGATAATCCTAGGCTATCCATGGAGTCCTATTTGAACCGGATCAAAGAAAAATGAAAAGAGAGACGACAACGAGGGGAGTGATTGGAGATAGGGTGTAACATTAGGAACCCAGCCTTGAAGAGCTGCATCGAGAAACCTTCTTCTAGCCTATCTTTTTTGTTGTTATTTTTCTTAGATTTGATGATGATGAATCTTACAAATGATTATGGTTTTTTTGGTTGATACCCTCACCGTGAACTGATTTCATAGTTTGTGAGGGGTGTTTTCATTTGAACGCTATTTTTAATGTTTAGTTTTTAATAAATCAACACTGTTTTTCCTATATGGCATGTTTACTATTTCTAAGTGTGCTGCCACGCAACAAGTGGCACCCTTTTTTTAAAATATTATGCCAAGCGACAGCTGGCATAGTTAGCCTATTGCAACTCAATATCATAACCGACTTGGGTGGAAATGATCAATTGCTAGATACTATGGAGAGATGCTTCGAAAGAAGATGATCAAGTAGATGAACTTACTACGAGAGTGAAATCTACCCCTTAGGAGTAAAGACTGATACTTAATCAAATTGATTTATGAAAAAACATTCACTGTAGACTTATAGGGTTTTTCCATGATTAATTTAGGGCAATGCCATCGACAAAGGCATTCCAAAACACAATCTCCCAAACACAAAGCATCCTCCCATTGCCAATTTATTACTAATGTGTAAACTTAAAACCATACTTGAGCAAAGTGTCACTCCTTGGTAAATTCTTCCTTGCTTTCTTGCTACCCCAAAAGCTATTTCTCTGCATTGTTGGAAAAAAAGAGAGCGTAAGCACAATTTCTTAGTGAGGGATGCTCAAAACAAACAAACAAAAACAATGCATTTTAAAATCATTTCTCATTTAGAAATTTCTATCTCATCATGCTCTTTCTATCCCATGCTTGAAATCATTTTCTAAGCAAAACCACATCATTAAAAACCACATGTACCATCTATCTCATGCATTCATCAAAATGCAAAATCTCAAGGCATACCCTTACATGCTTAAATCTCATAAAGCATTTCTCAAATCATATTCTCATATGTAAAACATCATGCATAAAATCATTTTTAACAAGGTACATGTGAATCTCATAATCAATCTCATATATTTGGCATTTTAGCAACATTACTCGGTTATACGGATAGCTTGACTAAATGTCAAGTCCTACCCCGGTGGAATCTCACATCACCAGACTCTCATGGCAGCATCTCTCATCGCCACATAGCTTGGGTGTTTCACCAAGACCTACCGTGGTGGAATCTCTCATCACCACACTCTCACTTTGGAATGGGATGGCACTACCCCCATTACCCGAACCAAAGAGCACATACGAATTTTTTATATTCTAGTGCACTTCTCATCCTATTGGTCGACCAATTATATCCGGTAACAATAATCTCATCTCATGCCAATATACTCATTTTAAACATCATTACCTACTATTTTTCAATGCATAAACACATATCTATCACATCACATTTCAAAAACATAATCAATGCATAGCGTTTCCTCAAATAGTTCTATCTCGTTGAAATATCGATTCTATCTCATGGGATCATTAAGATCATCATATCATTTCTCAAACCATGCATAAACAGTGAATTATCATCTATCTTTAAAACAAGAGCATGATCACAAAACCAAAGGGATAATAAACCGAGAAACGAGAGCGAAATATCTCAAACTTACTTTCGGGCTTAGATTAGTGTTTAAAACTCAATCTAAACTCCCAAATCTTGCTTTCAAGTCCTTTAAAGACTTTTAAAACCAATTCCACTCACTGATCACACCTCACTTGCTTTGCCGAAGCGAAATCAAGCTTCTGAAACATCACCAAACGTGTCCGATACAAACTCCCATGTGTATACCATACAAAAATTGAGGATTAATGCATCTCAATGCATTAAAATCACCAGCAACCAATGTTATCTCGCTGCTCTACCCAAAAACACCAAATCGCCTATCCGAAACAACCGACAACACCTTCGATTGCTCCACAAACTCAACCCAGCCGTAATCTATCACTTCCATCATATTTTAATCATCCAGTAACATCCAAAAATAATCTAATCACGTCCTTATACCTCCAGCAACCTAGATTTCACACAAACACCAGAAAACCCTCAAATCTAACAACCTAGCAACTAGAGATCCAAACCAATTCGGGATTATTATGATAAAAAAACTTAATTTAACATCATTTAACATCCAAATCATAACTAAAATCAACCTCAAATCATACAAAACAGTAGTAATACAAAAATCCTTAGAAATCACCTTTTAAACCTTGATTCATCAATTTTCATAAATTAAATCACAAAACATTATTAATAACCATATTTAAAGAGCCAAAGACTTGGGAATTTCATTAAAGAGCCTTGAAGAGAGGAGTTGAAGGAAATTTACCTCTAACCTTTGCCTTTTCCTTCAAATGACAAGATTTTGTAGAAATCCTTCAAGATTGCTTTGAGAATAATGTTGGAAAAGCTTAGGAAATCATTTGTGAAACAAAAAGAAGTTAAACGATGAAGATATCTGGAACTTTAGAGAAAAAAAGAGTTTTTGGCTGTTTGAAAAATGAGAGAATGAAAGTTACGTCAATTAGCCTCTTAGATAATTAAAATCCCTTTTTATTAAAAATCTCTTTTTTTTTATTTTTAATAAATCTATTAAAAATGGTAAATTTAAGGGAAAAGGCTCAGATATTAACTCTCTAAAGATTCTAATTTTTGGCCCTCTTTCAAAACAGTCCTTAAAAATAGATTTTACACTTTTACATAATAGTCACTAAACCGAAATCTCGACCTTCCAAAAGCCATTTTCTAAAATTGCATTTACCAAAACTTTCTATAAATTTTTAGAAGTTTTTAGGAATTCTTCCCATAATTTTATCATATCTCAAACTACGTTTTCCCTGAACCGCTCCCGAAAAACTCGGATCTCTAGTTTAGATTCTACTAACTCCGAACCAACGCTAAAAGCTTTCAGGCCCAACATCGGGGCGTTACAACTCTCCCCCACTTAGGAAATTTCGTCCTCGAAATTTTTACCTGGAGGAAAAAGATGAGGAAACTGGTTCTTCATGTCATACTTTCTTTCCCATATGGCTTCTTCAACACCACGATATCCCCACAAGACCTTGACCAACTCAATGGTCTTACCATGAAGAACTTTGCTGTCTGAATCCAAGATCTCGACCAGTTCTTCATCATAGGATAAATTCGGGTTCAACTCAACCTCTTCAACAGACATAACATGAGACAGATCCAATCTATACTTACGAATCATGGATACGTGAAATACATCATGTATCTTCTCCAACTCGGAAGGCAATCTCAACCTATAAGTAACATGTTCAACACACTCTAGCACCTCATACGGTCCAATAAACCTTGGACTCAACTTGCCCTTCCGGCCAAATCTCATCACCTTCTTCCAAGGTGAAACCTTCAAGAACACCTTATCTTCTACAACATACCCAATCTCCTTACGCTTCATATTCGCGTAAGAATTTTGCCGATCTGAAGCCACTTTCAACCTTTCACTAATAAGCTTCACTTTTTCCGTAGTGCCCTTAAGCATATTAGGCAAAGAAACTAACTTCTGCCTTGCTTCTTCCCAACAAGAGGCGTTCTACACTTCCTTCCTTACAAAGCCTCATAAGGAGCCATTTGAATGCTCGCCTGATAACTGTTATTATAAGCAAACTCCACCAAAGGTAACTATTTCTCCCAGGAACCTTGGAAATCAATGATGCAACATCACAACATGTCTTCCAACACTTAGATAACTCTCTCAAACTGACCATCCGTTTGAGGATGATACGAAGTATTGAAATTCAAATGTGTACCCAACACTTGATGTAAACACTCCCAAAACCTCACTGTAAAGCGCAGATATCGATCCGAAACAATGGATTTAGGCACTCCATGTAACCTCACATCCTCAGAGATGTACAAAATCGCCAACTTATCCAGCGTATACGTAGTATGCACCGCCAAGAAATGTGCACACTTCGTAAAACGATCAACGATCACCCAAATGAAATTCTTCTTGGACGACGTTAAAGGTAAACCCGTCATGAAATCCATGGTGATTCTCTCCCATTTCCATTCTGGAATCTTCAAAGGTTGCAACAATTCTGAAGGAAATTGATGATCAGCTTTAACTCGTTGACAAACCATACACTTACTAACAAAATCAACAACATCTTTCTTCAAGCCAACCCAATAGTACTCATCCTTCAACCCACGATACATCTTTGTACTACCAGGGTGCATAGAAAAAGGACTACTATGAGCCTCAGTTAGAATAGTGCGCCTTAACTCAACATCCTCCAGCACAACTATTCGATTCTTAAAACACAAAACACCATCATTATTGAAACAAAAGCCCGTTGGATTTCCTTATGCAATGTCCTGAACATGCGATACCAACGAATCATCTAACAATTGTTTCTCCTTAATCAACTCTACCAACGAGGGTTTCACTTGAAATTCAGCCACTAAACCACCATCTCGTGATATACTCAACTGAGCGAACATCACCCTTAACTCTACTACCACTTTTCTAATCAAAGCATCGGCTACCACATTAGCCTTCCCTGGATGATACTTGATTGTCAAATCATAATCTTTAAGCAACTCTAACCACCTTTTTTGCCTAAGATTCAACTTGTAGAAATGTATATTTTGATATAATAATTGAAAAAATGTTTTGGACTAAATTGAAAAGAATTTAAAACATGCTTTTAGTCAAAACAATTTGAAAATAAATTTGAGGAGTTTTCAAAAAGTTTTGGTAATGTTTGAAATGATTTTATGTAGCCAAACTAGTGATTTTAATGTACCTGTTTCGATACAGTTACACCTGTTTCGAAACACCTTAGGGTTTCGGCTACAATTCTTTTGAAACTGCCAAAATCTATTTCGATAAAGGGCTTACATGTTTCGATACGAATATAGGTTGTTTCAAAACATCCTTGTATGTTTCGATATGCCTACGTGGCAAACACCCCAAAGGCCAAAACCCCCCAACGACTATTTCCCAATGGTGTTTTGAATTGTAGGCGTTTCGATACGAGACCAGGTGTTTTGATACGGTGTTTCGATACAGCCTATGGTGTTTTGATACGAGATGCTGAATCAGACCCAACGGCTAGTTCTAAAGAAGGGCGTTCCGATACGGCTTCAAGCGTATCGAGATGGACATCACCAGAACTGCATTTATTGCGGGAAATAAATGCCACAACGACTCCAAATCATCCCCAACGGTCTCCAACGGCCATAAGCTTGTTCCTAACTATATTATGAGGGTCGGAACACTTGAAGAAAGAGAGAGACAACATCCAAGCAACATGTTCAGGAGAAATTGAGTCAAATTCTTATCTCTTCATTTCTCTTGTAAATAGTCTTTAGAGGGTGAGCTTTATTGTAAATCCTTGTACTCTTGTGAGCTTAAATTTGTGTAAACACCTACCTTGTAAGGTATTAAGTTTACCAAAAAAATCCCTTGTAAAAGAAGAGGTTCTAGTTTAGCCTTAGACAAAAACTAGAGTGGTTCTATCTTAACCGTATAAAGATAGGGTTGTAAAGGTTTCCTTCTAAGCCTTGAAAAGGGATGAAATCTTAGTGAATTGGGAAATCCTTAGTGGTGTGCTAAGGTAGTGGATGTAGACTCAGTTTGGTAGTCGAACCACTCTAAAATCTTTATGCAAATTATCCATCTTTATTTCGGTTTTTAGCCAATTCATCCAAGGAGCAAAATCAACCCCCTTGACAGATTTCGGTGATCGATTTGAGCGTGCAACAATCCCAACAATTGGTACCATAGCCTTGTCTCCATCGAAGGACTAACATCTGTGAGTAAAGATCCATTGCTCGTAGTCCACCGTTCAAGATTATGGCAAGATTTGAAGAAGGCTGCTCTATCTCGTGTCCTTCGCTCTTTGAAGGAGAAGCATACTTCCATTGGAGCATCATCATGAAGTTATTCACCAAGTCTCATAATTTTGAGATTTGGGATATCATCGAAGATGGGTATGTGGAAGCTCCTAAGAAAAGGAAGAAGCAAATGAATGCCAACGATATGAAGGCAAAGCTAAACAACAAGGCGATGCACATTCTTCTTTGTGGCCTCAATGAAGACGTTTCCAAGAAAGTCTCCACATGAAAAAGTGCCAAAGATATATGAGAGAAACTTGAGAAGCTCTATGGCAACAAGAAAGGAGAAAAGAAAGATGATGCTAAATCTTGTGCAAACCTTCTCTCCAATCCAAAGGTGGATGATGTTTTGGCTCTCGATGAGCCTAAGGTATCTTCGAACTCTAATGATCCAAATGCACATTCATTTGATGAGTTACAAGATGCTTTCGATGAATTATTTTTGGAATTTGAGACCATGAATTCCAAATTTAAGAAAATAATTTCTAAACTTGAAATTGAAAATGATTTTCTTTTGAAAACAAAATTGGATTTTGAAAACCAAAATGAAAATTTGAAAAATAATTTAGAGTTTTAAAAAAACAAGCAAAGATGTTTTAGAAAAAGAAAATCTTAATTTGAAGGTTAAGCTTGAAAGCTTAATCAAAGAAACAGAAATTGTTTTTAATAATTCATCTTGTCACATAATGGAAAAATGCTCACATTGCCATTATCATGGTTATTCCTTACATGTCCAATTAAGAAGAGAAAATCTTATAGGGTTAGACAAGTATGGGTTCCTAAGGGAACTAAAGACAATGTAACTAACGTAAATGGATCCAAAGCAATTTGGATACCAAAAATCAAGTAAATGTATTTTGTAGGTGTGTTGGAGAAAATGGCAAGCAAAGCAAAATCATGGAAATGCTCAAGTCACACAAGTGAAGAAATTGGGTAACCTCTAAGCTTAAAGCTTTTTTGTCTCTTCTTTGGTTATCTAATTTTTCGTTTTTAAAGTCTTGGATAATTTGTTAAGCCTAATATTGATGCTTGAGTAAGGTGGAGCCAATATTAAAACCAAAATTTTAATTGTGTCAAAAAAATTTAACCTCCCGTGTAATTTTGAGTTTAATGTCTTTTAAATTCTTTTTGATATAACAAAAAGGGGGAGAAATGATTTGAAAAATTGTTTTTTCAAATGAATAAGGGGGAGCTTTAACTTCATTTAATTATTAAAATCTCTTATTCAAAATTTTAAATACTAAGGGGGAGAAAACCAAACAATTTTCCAAGTTGATTTTATTATATCAAAAACTGGGGAGATTGTAGAAATGTATGTTTTGATAAAATAATTGAAAAATGTTTTGGACTAAATTGAAAAGAATTTAAAACATGATTTTAGTCAAAACAACTTGAAAATAAGTTTGAGGAGTTTTCAAAAAGTTTTTGTAATGTTTGAAACGTTTTTAAGTAGCCAAACTAGTGATTTTAATGTACTTATTTTGATACAGTTACACCTGTTTCGAAACACCTTAGGGTTTCAGCTACAGTTCTTTTGAAACTGCCGAAATCTGTTTTGATATAGGGCTTACATGTTTCGATGCGGATAGGGGTTGTTTCAAAACATCCTTGTATGTTTCGATACGCCTACATAGCAAACACCCCAACGGTCAAACCCCCCAATGGCTATTTCCCAACGGTCTTTTGAATTGCAGGCATTTCGATACGAGACCAGACGTTTTGATACGGCGTTTTGATACAGCCTATGGTGTTTCGATACGAGATGCTGAATCAGACCCAACAAATAGTTCTAAAGAAGGGCGTTTTGATACAGCTTCGAGCGTATCGAAACAAACATCACCAGAACTGCATTTATTGCGGGAAATAAATGCCACAACGGCTCCAAATCATCCCCAACGGTTTCCAACGGCCACGAGCTTATTCCTAACTATATTATGAAGGTTGGAACACTTGAAGAAAGAGAGAGACAACATCCAAGCAAAATATTCAAGAGAAATTGAGTCAAATTCTTATCTCTTCATTTCTTTTATAAATAGTCTTTAGAGAGTGAGCTTTATTGTAAATCCTTGTACTCTTGTGAGCTTAAATTTGTGTAAACATCCACCTTGTGATGTATTAAGTTTACAAAACAAATCCCTTGTAAAAGGGGAGATTCTAGGTTAGCTTTAGACAAAAACTAGAGTGGTTCTATCTTAGCCGTATTAAAGATAGGGTTGTAAAGGTTTCCTCCTAAGCCTTGAAAAGGGGACGAATTCTTAGTGAATTGGGAAATCCTTAGTGGTGTGCTAAGGTAGTGGATGTAGACTCGGTTGGGTAGTCGAACCACTCTAAAATCCTTGTGCAAATTGTCCATCTTTATTTCGGTTTTTAGCCAATTCATCCAAGGAGCAAAATCAACACTCTTGACGGATTTTGGTGATCGATTCGAGCGTGCAACAAGCCCAACACAATTCTTTTTGCATCATCAAATACTTCAAACTTTTTGGTCCGTGTACACCGTACACTTTTCACCATAAAGATAATGCCTCAAGATATTCAAGGCAAACACCACCGCAGCTAACTCAATGTCATGCGTAGGGTAATTACGCTCGTGCACCTTCAACTTCCAAGATGCATAAGCTACCACCCTAACCTCCTGTATCAACACATATCGCAACCCAACATAGGATGCATCACTATACACCACAAACTCTTTCCCTGATTCAGGTTGAATCAAGATAGGAGCTTGCGTCAACGCTTCCTTCAACTTCTCGAAAGCTTGTTGTCTAACCTCCGTCCACTCAAACTCAACATCTTTTTGCTACAACTTCGTCAAAGGAGAAGCAATCTTTGAGAAACATCCACGAACCTATGGTAGTATCCAGCCAAACCTAGGAAACTACGCACCTCATGCACTAAATTAGCTGGCTTTCAATTCATCACCGCCTCAATCTTTTGAGGATCAACTCTAATCCCTTCAGCCGACACTACATGACCAAGGAAAACAACTTCCTTAAGCCAAAACTCGCACTTGCTCAACTTAGCATAAAGCTGATTCTCCAACAACACTTGCAACACAATCCGTAAATGCTTATCATGATCCTCTTCGGTACGAGAGTACACAAGAATGTCATCGATAAACACAACTACAAACCTATCAAAAAACTCATGAAACACGCGATTCATCATATCTATGAACGTAGCATGGGCCTTAGTCAAATCAAAAGGCATCACCAAAAACTCATAATGCCCATACCTTGTGCGAAAAGCTGTCTTAGGCACATCTACATCCTTTATCTTCAACTGGTAATATTCAGATGTTAGATAAATCTTAGAAAACACTGATGCACCTCGAAATTGATCAAAAAGATCAGCAATCCTTGGTAAAGGATACTTGTTCTTAACTATCAACTTGTTTAATTGATGGTAATCTATACATATTCTCATCGTGCCATCCTTCTTCTTCATAAACAAGACCGATGCACCCCAAGGTGAAACACTAGGCCTAATGAAATCTCTATCAAGCAACTCTTGAAGTTGCATCTTCATATCCTCCAACTCTTTTGGTGCCATTCAATAGGGAGCAATAGACACTAGAGTCGCATTTTCATACAACTCAATGCCAAACTCAACCTCTCTATTTGGTGGCAAACTAGACAAATTTTCCAAAAAGACACCTGAAAACTCACATACCGTACGTATATCTTGTACTCACACCTCCTTTGTGCTTGGATTCATCACATAATCTAGGAAAGCTTCACATCCCGAACGCATCATTCGACTCGCTTCAAGAGCCGAAACCACATTAGATAAGAATTTCACATTCTTACCTACAACCACCACCTCATAATCATCGACAAGTTTCAGCGAAACTCGCTTGGTCTCAAAATCAACCACAACTATATGTTTTGTCAACCAATACCAAGAACTACATTGAAACCAAAGAAAGGCAATTCCATAAGATCAACCTCAAATACATGACCTTGAACAGACAAAGGACATCTCTTATACAACTTCCTTGTAACAATTGTTTCACCAAAAGAACTCGTTACATGCATACCAACATCTAACAACTCAATAGGAAAACCAAGAACTTGTGCATACTCACGCAATATGTATGAATGAGTAGAACCAGAATCAATCAAAGAAAGTAACGAAAAGGATTGCAAAGTAAAAGTACATGCGATCACATGCGTGGCATTCCTTCTCTCTCGATGTGCATACACCCTAGCATGTCCACCTCCCTCAGGCTGACAACAACCACATGAGAAACATTTCTCTGCCAATCATCTCTACGCTGAAAGTTTCTACGATCGCACCCACGGCCTCTATGTGGCTCAGCAGCTCGCACTAGAGCTTGTCCATCTCTAACTAGATGTGGACAATCACGCTTCATGTGTCCTTATGATCCACAGTTCCAACACATACCCAGATTACCCCAACACTCTCACGTGTGCCTCTTACCGCACCGGTTACATTCTGGAGTACGAATGAAAGCATTCTGGCCATGATGAGAACAACCAGGGTTACCACCACCCCGCCTAGGATCCGGTTGATACCTCCGATCCTTATGCTTCTTATAACGATCCTTTCCACCACCATACTCAGCAGCCCTTTTCCAGAGCTAGAACTACCTGAACGAGCTGCCAGACCCAAATTATGTTTGATGTCCTTAGCTCGAGTGACTAAGACATCAAAATTGGTGTAGTTCGAAGCCAACATGTAGGTCTTAACATCCTTCACCAGCCCATAGTGAAAACGATCACATCTCTTCTGTTCATCGGGAACCAGCTCTAGAGTATACTAGCTCAATCGAAAGAACTAAACTTCATATTCGGAGACTGGCATGTTCCCTTGCACCAAGGACATAAACTCTCACTTCTTCTTATCAAGATAGCGAACACCCAAATACTTTCTCTTGAAAGCATCTCCAAAGAACTCCCAAGAAACAACAGCAGGCTTCATACTCATTGTGATGGTCGTCCACCACGTATAAGCATCTCCATGAAGCAAAGAGACAACACATCCCAACTTTTGCACATCATTGCAACTCATCTGACCAAGAATCCTTTTGGTACTCTCAAACCAAGCCTTAGAACCCTTAGGAGATAGACCTCTAAACTCAGTTCTACCCAAACTGCGCAAACGCTCTAAAGGTAAACCAGCATTAGCACTAGGCTAAGGTACGACCACATGCATACCTGCTATCACTGCCTGAAAAGCCCCAGCTATAACCTAAATCAAAGGCATCATATCAGCAGCAGCTTGCCCTTGCGCCGCTTGAGGTCCAACACCTCCAACACCAGCTCCCGCTCCACCACCACCAGGAGGGGGAGGAGGAAAATTCTCAACGTTCTCATCTATCTCATTCTCAACCACATTACGCACATTGCCTCCAAGTTCTCATCTCGGTCCCATTATCAAAATAGTATAGCTAAAAAGAATGCAACAATAAAAACAATCAGGCTAGCCAAAGCAAGAATCAAAGGTGCTCAAGTTTTACTTTCTGAAACCAAAATTCTCTTCACATTAGTAATAATATGGCAATGAGTACCCTTTAAACTCTTCCCCAACAACATATAACAAACATAATTCATGTTATCAATCACCAAACATCTCAACCAAAGCATTCAACAATCATTTCATAACATATACAACCACCATGCAAAGCAGGCATCATTAATTCAACAAATTAAAAAGAACACATCAACCTTACCTTCCCATTCTTTCGCAAACCAAGCTCTGATACCACCAAATGTAACCCCCTAAACTCGGTCTGGATGAAAGACCGAATCGAACAGATCACACATGGAATATTGAAGTAAACCGAGAGTTTCACCTCAATAAACAACCCTAATTTTTTTATTTTATCTTGTGTAGATGCTCATTATGATCCTAAGTGATAGAATTCGCAGCAGGATTTACATTGTAATCAGATAACAATTTGAGACTCGATTGCACACAACGCATTATAGGGACAATTTTGTAATTTTACCAAATTAAAGGCACTTCTTCACTTTTTAAGTTACCAACCTTTAATTAATCACCTTAAATACACCACTGTCGAATCTCAGCTCAAAATAATCATTCATGCTCATTTAATTGCATCTACAACATTTAAGGGCTAAAACGTAAAGGAACAGAACATTCAAAGATACTTTTAACCAACTTACCAGCTGGCTGTATCGATACCCTTAGAGCCAGTATCGATACACCCATGATGAAATGTCTCAAAAAATTCAAGTTTAACAAAACCGTATCGATACCCTCTAAGCCCGTATCAGTACCCCCAAAACCAGTAACATAAAACCGTATCGATACGGCCCCATGTATCGATATGCCCCTTCAATTTTGCTTGGTCCGTATCGATACTCTTTCAACCGTACTGATACCCATTGACCTGTAATGTCATATTTTGCTGGTTTTTCATAATTTAATCCATTCCATCACATTCCAATATACTTCTAACAAGCATACAACTTAAACAAATATCAAACCTCTGACAAACATGACAATTTCATCAACTAGGCATAGAGATAAGCAAAATTCAAAACTATAGGCATGCTTCCCATGCAAAAAGCCAATTAAGAGTCAAGACACAAACCAAAGCAAAAACCATAAAGAAAATGCCATTTAAATATCATAAAGGGCACCTCAAACTTGTCCAAAAACAGGGAGTTCCAAAACACAATCTCCCTAACACAAAGCATCCTCCCATTGCCAATTTATTACTAATGTGTAAACTTAAAACCATACTTGAGCAACGTGTCACTCCTTGGTAAATTCTTCCTTGCTTTCTTGCTGCCCCAAAAGCTATTTCTCTGCATTGTTGGAAAAAGAGAGCGTAAGCACAATTTCTTCGTGAGGGATGCTCAAAACAAACCAATAACAACAATGCATTTTAAAACCATTTCTCATTTAGAAATCTCTATCTCATCATGCTCTTTCTATCCCATGCTTGAAATCTTTTTCAAAGCAAAACCACATCATTAAAAACCACATAAACCATCTATCTCATGCATTCATCAAAATGAAAAATCTCAAGGCATATCCTTATATGCTTAAATCTCATAAAGCATTTCTCAAATCATATTCTCATATGCAAAACATCATGCATAAAATCATTTTTAACAAGGTACATGTGAATGTCATAATCAATCTCATAGATTGGCATTTTAGCAACATTACTCGGATATGCGGATAGCTTGACTAAATGTCAAGTCCTACCCCGATGGAATCTCACATCACCAGACTCTCATGGCGGCATCACTCATCACCACAAAGCTTGGGTGTTTCACCAAGACCTATAGTGGTGGAATCTCTCATCACCACACTTTCACTTTGGAATAGGATGACACTACCCCCATTGCCTGAACCAAAGAGCACGTACGGATTTTGTATATTATAGTGCACTTCTCATCCTATTGGTCGACCAATTATATCCGGTAACAATAATCTCATCCCATGCCAATATACTCATTTTAAACATCATTTCCTACTATTTTTCAATACATAAAAACATATCTATCTCATCCCATTTCAAAAACATAATCAATGCATAGTTGTAGAGTGATTTGGGTGTTGTCTAAATATGAGCGCAAGTGCACACTCCTGTCAAGTTATAATATAAAAGATATCGTCTCCCACAGGGATTGGACAGCTTGATTCGAATTGTTGTTCCTGCACAAGAAAAAGTAAATGCACAATTAATTTGATTTGTTTGAGGAGAATGTAAAATAAAAATACAAGTAAATAGAATAGAAGAAACAATGTTGATAGAATGGGCAGGGTTATGCTGTTACTTAGTGTGAAACTGCGTTGAATATGACAAGTTGTTTTGCGCTGCCATACTCTGCTACCTTGGCGGAGGATGGAAGGTGAGCTGTTGAGACCCTCTCGCTGCCTCGGCAGGGGAATGGATTTGAGTCTCGGTGGCAAACTCGGCAGAACTACAAGGCTCGGCAGAACGCTTTGAAAGTGATCCCGATTATGTCTAAGTCAGAATTCATTTGATGCCCACTGTAGAAAATACCAGTCGCGACGTGAATCGTGCGAAGACAGCAATATTGATTCGTCCTCTTTTAGCCGCCCTAAACCCTAACCTATGTCTAGGCTAGATTGATCGTACCGTCTATAGATGAAATTGTACTTACTCTTTTTGTGAGTTCGACTCTCTCGATACCAAACAAATAGATAGTAATCAACTAATCTTTCGCCTTAATTGAAAACTGTGAAGCATATGGAATAAGTAAACCTTGAAGTTTTATTTGCAAAAAAAAAACTTAAAAAATCTTAAACAACCGTTCTCACACTAATTACAACATAACTCAAACCCAAGGAGAATTTAGAACATAATGGAGGCAAGAAAACCTAAACTATGCCTAAGGAAAACCTAAGTTGTTCTTGAAGTAAGAATACATTGAGTATATATAGGCATTAGCTAGGTCAAGTCCTCCTTGGAGTAGAAGTCTTCAAAGTAACTTTTGCATTAAATGCAACCTTTAATTCTGAATTCTTTAAGTTGAATGTGGACTTCTTCACGTTGCCTTGCTCCGCAAGTTATCTCGTTCTCCTCCTTCGACAGCTCTATCTGCTGCTACAGGCATCAGAAAATTGAGTGGATGTTATCGTTAGAATCAAAATTTTCTGCTCTACAGATCGCACTCCAATTCTGCAATTCCTCAGCTTGCTGTCTTGGGCGGCAGGTATGGCAGCGGCAGGTATGGTAGCGGCAGCTACTCGGCAGCTGTTGTCTCTGTTTGGAACTGCATCAGTACAAGTCCTTGATCTGTTGCCTCAGCACCAGCTCCTCAGCTCTTGCTACCACGGCGGGTTCCGGCGGCACACTGCTGTCGCAACGGGTTCCGACGGCACCTTGCTGTCGCGGCAGACAATTTTCCTACATGTACCGAAATACATACCAAAACAGCACCTTTTCCACAAAATACACTAAAATATGTAATCAAGCTTAATGGTGAAGGATGTTTTGAGAATATGCATTAATGCCTAATTATGTAACTAAAATGTGCCTAAGTCTAACAATAATATGAGTAAAAAGGGTAAATAAAATAAGACTTTTAGATACTTTACACACTCTCAAACTCAAACTATTGCTTGTCCTCAAGCAATGCAATCCTAAACATACTTGCCCTTGCATTAATCATATAGAGGAACCTGTTTTAAACTTGATTTAGCACCTCAAGGTCGTGGCACCTATCATTAGATTAGTGAGAGGAGAATAACATGAATTACCTCAGAAGTAGACTATAATGCCAGTGCAGTGTGTGCAGAAACTGTGTACAAGCTGAATCTGAAGAATATTCTAAGTAAACAAAGATGTTGTCAAGGTAATGTAAAGTTTCTGCCGAGGCAGCATAATTAAGCACAGTTTATAATCATGGCAATAAGGGGTTCAGCTCATCACAACTACTCTTTAGGTCTAAAATTAAGATATGAGCAAACTACAATACCCCGAACCCATTGAGCAGAGTCATCTCGTGAAGACTTTCATTCACTCATGCTAATTTGTCTGTCACTTCAAAGATTTTCAGATTCATGGACTTTGATAGCAGCGAAGTGTCCTTGCACGTGATTTTTCCTATAGCCGGTTTCGGGCAACTCTAGGGAAAAACAACATAAAAATTTCTTTCCTATCGTGGTAGTGCTTTTCTTTTTCTGTTTGTTGCCTGCCGCGGCAGCTTCCTGCAACCAGTGTTAGAATTTTGCAAATAATTCAAGCAGGCAATGTTTATATGAAATTCTTAACAAATTCAACAAGTAACAGTAATGTTTTTAATTTTTGGCATTTATATAAAAATTCTAAGTTTACTTCATGCTTTCCCCCGAATTTAAAGTCTTTTTAATTGGTGTGAAAATTTAAGGTCGGCCATCCTATCATAGGCACAAGTTCTAACAAAAAAAATTCTTTCTTGATTAAATTTAAAGGCA
This sequence comes from Hibiscus trionum, assembly GCA_030270665.1. Lineage (NCBI taxonomy): Eukaryota > Viridiplantae > Streptophyta > Magnoliopsida > Malvales > Malvaceae > Hibiscus > Hibiscus trionum. The sequence goes on from BSYR01000003.1 coordinate 68,347,740, forward strand.
AGTACATTATGCAACCTATATTCTCTAATTATGCCTAAACAATGATGAGTGCTAATCCCCCCCCAAACTTGAGAGGAGCGTTGTCCTCAATGCATGAGAAAAATAAATGAGTTAGTCGTAAAGGTCGTCACCTTGCATGATGAATTTCCTTCAAGCCATGTTTGCTTGTGTGGTTATCGAATGTGTGTATCTGCTAGTCGAACCATGTGCAGTCGTTACCTTGGCAACCCTGGGCAGTTGTAGTTGCAGTTTCCGTGGCATCGATCTGGGTTGCCAGAGTGGGTGATGGCGGGTAAGTATTTCAGTAGGAAATAAGGGGAACCAGAATGCACTATCAGGGAACATCCCTGGTGTATTGCATAAATCGGATGTGTTGCCTTTCCATCCTATTGAGCTGGTTCCGGAGATGATGGAGGAGTACTACTGGTATTGGGGTATGTTTGGCAGCTTCAGTACTGCCGAGCGGCAGCATTAGTACTGCCGGACGGTAAACTTTCATCGATGATGTTGCTCGACTTCCTCTGTCGAAATTCTCTGGAAGGCTTGTTGGTTGCTGGTTGTGGCCATTGATAGGTTGTGAGACGGTTGAATTTTTTTTGCAAGATGAAGAAAAAAACAGAATAAAATAATAAAATGTGGAAAGAAATAAAAACTGAAAATTTAAAAATTCTAAGTCTACGAAAGCATAAAAATGTGGAAGATAAAATAAAAATTATGTTACTCTAGGAGTGCATTGGCATGCATCTCCTAAAGTAACTACTCCCTTGTCTGTTCGAGGTTGAGAGGGTCGTTTCCGATACTTCTTGTAATCCACCCGCACCCTCCATCGAGTGATTATTCTCATGGTAGAGGAGTCATTCTTACTCGTTCCCTTATAGTCCATGTTAACCTTCCTCCTTGTTTCTATTCCTAAAGGCATGATCATGTGATTAGGAAAAGTTATATCACTATATAACCATGTGCTTACCTCATCTTTGTCGAAGTTTGTTATGGTGGAAAGTTGCTTGTGCTGTCGAGGCAGCTGCTGCGAAAACCAGTTATTGCGACAGTCTTCTGTAATGATGCTATGCAGGTGTATAACGTTTGGGTGTTCTCTATTTATGAGCGCAAGTGCACACTCCTGTCAAGTTATAGTATAAAAGATATCGTCCCCCATAGGGATTGGACAACTTGATTCGAATTGTCGTTCCTGCACAAGAAAAAGTAAATGCACAATTAATTTGATTGTTGAAAAGAAAAGTAAAATAAGAAAACAAGTAATTTAAAGAGAAGAAATCAGGTTGATAGAATGGGCAGGGTTATGCTGCTGCTTAGTGTGAAACTGTGTTCAATAGGACAAGTTGTTTTGCGATGCCAGACTCTGTTGCCTCGGCGGGGGATGGTAGGTAGACTGCTGAGACCCTCTCGCTGCCTCGACAGGGGAATGGAACTGTGTATCGGCGACAAACTCGGCAGAACTACAAGGCTCGGCAGAACGCTTCGAAAGTGATCCCACTTATGTCTAAGTCACGATGTTGTTGATGCCCACTGCAGATAATATCAGTCGCGGCGTGAATCGTGCAAAGACAGCAATGTTAACTCGTTCTCTTTTTGCCACCTTAAACCCTAACCTATTTCTAGGCCAGATTGATCGTACCGTCTATAGATGAAATCGTACTTACTCCTTTCATGAGTTCGACTCTCTCGATTCCAAACAAATGGATATAATTCAACTAATCTTTAGCCTTAATTGAAAACTATGAAGAACATGGAATAAGTAAACCTTGAAGTTTTATTTGCAAAAAAAAATACTTAGAATCCTAACAACCGTTCTCGCACCAATTACAACATAACCCAAACCCAGAGAGAATTTAGAACATAATGGCGGCAAGAAAACCTAAACTATGCCTAAGGAAAACCTAACTTGTTTTGAAATAGAATTACAATGGGTATATATAGGCATTAGCTAGGTCTAGTCCTTGTTGAAGTAGAAGTCTTCAAAGTAACTTTTGCATTAAATGTGACTTAAAACTCTGACTTCTTTGAGTTGAATGTGGACTTTATCACGTTGCCTTGCTCCGCAAGTAAGCTCGAGTTCCTCCTTCGGCGGCTCTGCCTGCTACTACAGTCGTCGGAAAATTAAGTGGACAACATTGATAGAATTAGGATTTTCTGCTCTACAGATCGCACTCCAGTTCTCCAACTCCATAGTCTGCTGTCTTGGGCGACAGGTTGGGCGGCGGCAGCTGCTGTCTCTATCTGGAACTGCATCAGTACAGTTCCTTGGTTTGCTGCCTCAGCATCATGTCCTCAGCTCCTCTTTCCCTCTGTCAGCCTTTAGTACCTAAAACTAAAACTAAGCTAAAACAATATCTTTTCTTCACCAAATAACATATAATTTATAAAAGCATGGTAAAGTAAGGAAATGATGTAAAATGTAATGCATGGTCCTAATTATGCCTAGAATGTACTCAAAAACAGCAATAATATGAGATGGAATGTGCATGAAATATAGAACTTGTGGACACTTTACACACCCCCAAACTCGAACTATTGCTTGATCTCAAGCAATGCAACTTAAACATACTTGCCCTTATATTAACCAGAAAGAAAAACTTGTTTTCAAATTGATTTCGTACCTTAAGGCCGTGGCACCTATAATAGATTAGTGAAGGGAAAATAGCAAGAAAATAACTAAGAATTAGTTTCTATAATGCCAGCGCAGTGTGTGCAGAACTGTGTACAGACTGAATAAGCAGAATAACTAGATAAACAAAGATGATGTTATGATATATAAGGTTGCTGCCGAGACAACACAATTAAGCACAATTATTTAATCATGGCAATGAGGGCTTCAGCTTATCACAACTACTCTTCTAGGTCTGAAATTAAGATAGGAGCAAACTACAAAACCCCGAACCCATGGTGCAGAGTCATCCCGTGAAGATTTTCATTCACTCATACTAATTTGTTCGTCACTTCAAAATTTTTAGATTCGTGGACTTTGATAGCAGCGGAGTGTCCTCGCACATGATTCTTCCTAGATCCTGTTTCGGGCACCTCTAAGGAAAAACATCAATTTTTCTTCTTTTTTTTACTGCTGTGGCAGTGCTGTATTTTTCTGTTTCTATTTTCTGCCTCGGCGGCTGCCTGCAACCATTGTTAGAACTTTGCAAAGAATTCTAAAAACAAAGCAGGAAGTGTTCATTAGATATTCTAGCAAATTCAGCAAGTAACAAAAGTGTTTGACAGTTTTGGCAATTTAAAAAATTCTAAGTCATTTTCATGCTTTTCCGAAATTAAGTTCAATTTATTTATTGATGCGAAAATAATTAATCGGCTCACTATCATAGGCACAAGTTGTAACAAAATTTTCTATTCCGATTAATATTAAGGCAAGTACAATGCAACCTATATGCTACTAAGTATTCCTAAACAAAAATGTGAGAGCTACTATCCCCCCCAAGCTCGAGATGGACATTGCCTGAGGGCTGAGATGAGGCTGTAGTCTTTGCTGTCGAGTAGGAGGAGGATGATTGGATGATTAGGCGGCGGCCGACAGATGTTCGGGCGGCAGACTTAGCAGGTGAGACTTTTGCTGTCCGTGGTGGCTGGACTCTTTTGGGAGTGGGACGAGGTTCTTCTTGAGGTTCGGCAGGAGGTGTTTTGCTCTCTTCTGATTATGTTTCATCGTCCACTGGCTCAGTGGCTATGATGTGCCGCTTCCTCTTCCTTGTTCCTTCCTTCGTTGGTGCTGCCGGAGGATCTATCACCATTGGGATGGCTGCTGTTACTACTGCTGCTGCTTCCGTTACTAGCTGCTGTTGCACCTCTTCTGATGAGGATGTGTTGGCCACTGTTGCCGATGTGCAGATGGGGAAATGATGTTGCTGATGCCGCTCTCGGGAGTCTGCCATTGTGTTGGAAGCGGAGGTGGCTGAGAAGGATGGGTAGTGCGTCAGAGACGACATTTGTCTACGGAAGGTGGCGTGGCAAGCAGCGGCGGCTGATGGCGTTCCTTGTGTTGGGGCAGCTGCGACAGCTAGATCTGCGGGGTAGGGTGGCTAGGTGGGGCTGTCATCTGGGTACTTCTGCAGGAGATAAGCTACAAAGGCTTCTTGGACCTCCCCCACATACTTCATGAAGGTTAACTGCTACTGCTCGATTCTTTTGTTGCTGTCGATGAGGGTGCGCAATAGAGTGAGGACTTCACTTGTTGGGGCAGCTTCAGTACTGCCGGGGGCAGCTGGAGTGGCAGGCTGGGTGATAGAGGGCTGGCTGGGTGTGATGGGCTCTGTCTCCGGGGCCATGATCATCTGCATGCGAACTTTCCTGGTCCACCCCTCCTTTGATGTTGTCATCTTATCCTCGGGGTCGGTTGAGACATTAAAATTGGCACAAAGGCCGGTGATGAGTGACAAGAAGTATAGCCTACCCTTCATCTTGTGGAAGCAATTGTGGATCTCCTTGCAAATGATCTCCCCAACGTTGATGGGTCGGTTTACCATGATGTTGTGGATTAGTGCGAGACATGGCCGGTCGATAGTGGAGTTGTGGGAGGTGGGCAGCAGACGCCTCTTGATGAAGGTAATCCACAGCATTGCCTCGAGTAGCAGGTGGCGGCGTTGGACAGAGCCGCCATGCTTTCTTGCCAACCAGGGCGTGTTGGGCTTACACAACTTGGCCTTGAGCCTGTCGTAGTCGGCAGCCGTCAGTGACTGCCTCCACTCCTCATGAGGTTTGTCGTCCATCTCTAGGCTATAAAAACTGTTGATTACGGCGATGTTCAGCTTGACAGGCTACCCTCGGACATATACGAACGGTAGCTCTGGGCGGGGATGATGGGCATAGAATTCTTTAACCAAAGAAATGTTGGCCATCTCCGATTGTCGTGTGAACATCTCCCATCCCTTGTTGTGGATGGTTTCGAACAGGGCAGACTTTAAGCCAAGGTCTTCTATCTGCTTCATGTAGTGGAAACCTTGCTCCTCCCAAATTACCTGCTTGGAGAATTGATCATTGTATCTTTTCTCGTCCACCCTGGAGCAAAATGTTTGGTAGGTGGGCTTGGGTTGGGATGCGGATGCCATGTGAGACGGTTGTAATTAACTGAAACTTGAAAGAAAATTTGTGAGAAGAGGGAGCAATGGACTCAAAAAGAATATATCAAGGAGATGAAAGTAAAGTAAATGAATGGGGTGAGAGAGGTTTAAATAGAGGCTGCCAAGAGGTGTTGTGGTGGCATTAAATGTCCAACGGTCCAGTTGTCTCACGCACGTTATGAGATTTCTGCCCGTTACTTTTGTAGTCGTTGGTAGCTAGCCGTTAGCGGGCTACTAGCCGTTACGCGGTGTCTACGCTGGGCCGCCCTTGGCTGTCTTGGAGGGATGGTGGGCAGGCTCCTTGTTGGGCCTTCTTCTTGATCCAGCTCTGTTATTCCTAAGCCTGAAATAAAAATAAAAATAATTAAATACTAAAATAAGTTATGAAAAATAAAAATGTGAAAAATAAATTCAAGATTTAATCCTAAGGAAATTAAATTGCAATAAATTAAACTCTAATCCTAATATATAAAAATAAAAATAGAGAGAATACAAAAAGAAAATTTAAGTTATGTTGGGAGAACATTTGGGTGAATCTCTCATACATAACCACTTCCTGAGGTGATTTGGCTTGTTCTTCTCTCCTGGGGGGTCCTCCTGTTCTTGCAGGTGATGTGCTGTTGGGTCCTTCAACCTGCCCTTGGGTCTGTTGCGACAGCTACTGCCTTGGTCTGTCTCTGTGCTGATTTTGGCGGCCTGAGCATATGGACATCCTTCTTTTTCTTTTTCTGAGGGTTGTAACACGTTTAACTTGATGCTCTAGTTGTCTACCCTTATGGCCAGCTCCCCATGTTCCACATCTATTAGAGTTATGTCTGTGGCCAAGAATGGTCCCCAAGGATGATAAGGGCTTTTTCATCGGCCTCACAGTCTAAGATGAGGAAATCAGGTGGTAGAATAAGGTTGCCCACCTTCACTAGGATGTCTTTAATTTTGCCCTCCGGTTGCAAAAAAGAATGATCAGCAAGTTTCAGCATGATGGAGGTAGGTTTGGCTTGCCCAATTCCCAATTTGTCGAAGACTACCTTAGGCATTAGGTTGATGTTGGCTCCTAAGTTGCACAGGGCTTTTGTTTCATGCTTGTTGCCTATTCTGCATGTAATAACAAAGCTACTTGGGTCTGTTTGCTTGGGCGGCAGTTTGTTGTGCAGTAAGGCCATGCACTCCTCTGTTACAGCAATTGTTTCAAATTCCCCAATTCTCTTCCTTTTAGAACCATGTCCCTGAGGTATTTGGCATAGTTGGGCATGTTCTGAATGGTTTCTATAATAGAGATATTTATATGCACCTGCTCAGAATATCCAAGAATTTCCTAAATTGGTGCTCTTGTTTCTGCTGCTTAAGCTTCTAGGGGAAAGGTGCTGGCAAGCGGATGTCCTCTATTCGTTCTTTGCATGGGGACTTTATCTGTGGAGGATCATCTGCTTCAGGATTGCTGTCAGGTTCCGTTGCCGAGGCGGTTGGTGTTGATGCTGCTACAACATGTGGTTCTTTCTGTGCTGACTGTGTTTCTTCTGACTTTTTCATTTCGGGCTCAGTCAACTGTTTCCCACTTCTGGTTGATATGGCTTTGCACTACTCCTATGTGGGCTTGGCTGCTGCCTCTGTACTACTAAATGCTGCTCCCATTGTCCTACTGCTATAGATCGTAGTGAACTGCCCAAACTGGGTCTCCAGGTTCTTTAATGCAGCCTTCTGATTGTTCATCCTCATCTTCGTCCTGTCCATAAACGACTCAGTTTTATCAATGAATTTATTAGTGCGAGCAATGAATTCACTAGTATTAAACATAAAAGTATGAAGAGTTGCTTCTAGAGAATTATTTTATGGCTGTTGAGCTTACTGTCTGGACTGGTTCTGCTGGTAGCCTCCATGTTGTTGTTGTGGATTGGCAGTAGTCTTAGGATTGCTCTAGGAGAAGTTGGGATGATTATTCCATCCATGGTTGTACGTATTTGTGGCGGGTCTGTTGTTCCTCTCGTATCCTCCCATAAAATTGGTAGATGTAGTACATTTAGAGGAATCGTGGTTGCCTCCACACTCATCACATAATGGCTCCACAGCCTTGGCCTCATAGACTTGCCCGATGGGTTTCATTATGCTCATAACCAGCTTTGTCAGCTTATCGAGGTGGGCATTGACAGATTCTGAGGCTTGCACTTCATTCACAGCAGCTGGCCGCCTAACGCCGCCTCGACGGGCTGTTGGGTACTTATAATCATTCTTGGCGGCTTGGTTTAGGATCCGCAGTGCCTCCTCTGGTGGTCTGTCAAGGATGATTCCGTTGGCTGAGGCATCAATCATCATTCGAGTTGGGTACTTCACCCCGTTGTAGACCATTGACACCTGTGTCCAAGCCGGGAAACCATGGAGCGGGCAGTTGTTAAGCATCTGTTGGTACCGCTCCCATGCTTCATACATTGGCTCATCATCCCTTTGTCAGAAGGTTGTGATCTCGTTTCTTAATCTGTCAGTGACATTGGATGGGCTAAAACGATCCAAGAAGTCCTTACACAGCTTTGTCCATGTGTTAAATGACCCTGCTGGCTGGTTGTTTAACCACTGCTTTTCCCTATACCTCAGTGAATAGGGAAATAATCTCAGCCTAAGCACGTCTTGGTGGACTCCGTGTATTTTGAATGCTCTGCATATGTCCAGAAATCCTCTTAAGTGATGCAGAGCATCTTCTGTGGCAGTCCCGCCAAATTGCCCCAACGTGTTGATCATGTTGAACATCACGGGCTTCAGCTCAAAGTGATCCGCCTCGATCTCAGGTTCTGTCACTGTCGGGTCGAAACCTCTGAAGTCATGCTCCAAGTTATCCCTGGTGGTTCGAACATACTGTGGCTGTCTGGGCGGCACTTGCTATTCTCTGGGCGACGGGTCTTGCTGCACATCCCTGTTGATCTGGGCATTGTTGGCAGGGTTGTCGTTTTCCATATTTACCTCTGCTTTTCTTTCTTCTTTAGCTTTCCCTAGGGCTGTTCTGATTTCCTTTTTGAGTTCTCTTGCTCTTCGTTCTATATCGTCGTAATAAACGATTTCTCCTTTTGGATTCGCACTGGTCATGCACTAGCAAAGGAAACTGTAAAATTCTTTTTTTTGATTAAAAATAAAAACTAAATATAAAATTAAATGCAAAGAAATAAAGGTGCAGAAATTGAAAACAAATTTTGCTGTTACCAATCCTTGGCAACAGCGCCAAAAACTTGTAGAGCGTTTGGGTGTTCTCTATTTATAAGCGCAAGTGCACACTCCTGTCAAGTTATAGTATAAACGATGTCGTCTCCCACGGGGATTGGACAACTTGATTCGAATTGTCGTTCCTACACAAGAAAAAGTAAATGCACAATTAATTTGATTGTTGAGAAGAAAATTAAAATAACAACACAAGTAATTATAAGAGAAGAAATTAGGTTGATAGAATGGGCAGGGTTATGCTGCTTCTTAGTGTGAAACTGCGTTGAATAGGACAAGTTGTTTTGCGCTGCCAGAATTTGTTGCCTCGGCGGGGGATGGCAGGTAGACTGCTGAGACCCTCTCGCTGCCTCGACAGGGGAATGGAACTGTGTCTCGGTGGCAAACTCGACAGAACTACAAGGCTCATCAAAACGCTTCAAAATTGATCCCTCTTATGTCTAACTGCAGATAATACTAGTCGCGGCGTGAATCGTGCAAAGACAATAATGTTAACTCGTTCTCTTTTAGCTGTCTTAAACCCTAACCTATTTCTAGGCCGGATTGATCGCACTGTCTATAGATGAAATCGTACTTACTCCTTTCGTGAGTTCGACTCTCTCGGTACTGAACAAATGGATAGAATTCAACTAATCTTTCACCTTAATTGAAAACTATGAAGAACCTGGAATAAGTAAACCTTGAAGTTTTATTTGCAAAAACAAACTTAGAATCCTAACAACCGTTCTCGCACCAATTACAACATAACCCAAACTCAAGGAGAATTTAGAACATAATAGCGGCAAGAAAACCTAAACTATGCCTATGGAAAACCTAACTTGTTTTGAAATAGAATTACAATGGGTATATATAGGCATTAGCTAGGTCTAGTCCTTCTTGAAGTAGAAGTCTTCAAAGTAACTTTTGCATTAAATGTGACTTAAAACTCTGACTTCTTTGAGTTGAATGTGGACTTTATCACGTTGCCTTGCTCCGCAAGTAAGCTCGAGTTCCTCCTTCGGTGGCTCTGCCTGCTGTTACAGACGCCAAAAAATTAAGTGGACAACATCGATAGAATCAAGATTTTTTGCTCTACAGATCGCACTCTGGTTCTCCAACTTCATAGTCTGCTGTGTTGGGCGGCGACAACTACTCGATAGCTACTGTCTCTGTCTGGAACTGCATCAGTACAACTCCTTGGTCTGTTGCCTCAGCATCATGTCCTCAGCTCCTCTTTCCCTCTGTCAGCCTTTAGTACCTGAAACTAAAACTAAGCTAAAACAATATCTTTTCTTCACCAAATAACAGATAATTTATAAAAGCATGGCAAAGTAAGGAAATACCGTAAAATGCAATGCATGGTCCTAATTATGCCTAGAATCTACTAAAATAGCAATAATATGAGATGGAATGTGCATGAAATATAGAACTTGTGGAAACTTTACAGCAGGTCAAGGGAAAACTCAATTTTTGGAAAAAACTTCATGACTCCCAACACTGTTTTCTTTATGCCCCTCGAAAATCTCCATCAGTAGAGATTTTGATTTCTTTAAATATGTCAACATTGAATCCTCTCGATATATATAGTCCATAGTTGCCAAGGCTTCTGTCGAGGCGAGCATCGTTGTCGAGGATTCTTCAATTCCTTTGTCGGCCTCACTAGGTGTTGTTGTGGCATTGCTTTGCTCAGGTGCTGTCAGTTCGTCTTCAGGGCAGGGTTCTAGGTAGCTGTCAGAACAGCTGTCAATCTTGCTGCCCGTGCAGTATTTTTCATCCTCTTGGATTGGAGGTTCGAATTGCTCCTCACACATCATAGATCTTTCCTCGCATTGCTCTTCGTCCTCTTGTCCTGGAACATCAGTATCCCTTAGACATGATTGTTGTGGATCATCCATCGCATTAATGAGGACTGAATTGCCCATACGTGCATCCATCTTAGCGATGCTAGCGTCCATGGTAGCTGATACTTTTTGGGTTATTGCAAGGAAAGTTTGAAGTGTGTCCTCCAAGGATTTTGATTGCTTTTGAGGTTGATTACATTTCCAGGGCATGTCGATTTCTACAGCAAAACTGTTATGGTAAAAAAAATGAGATTTTTTATCATACCAAGAAAAATCTTGTTGTTGCGGCATCAGCTATCCTTGTTGCTGCGGCGGCGGCGGCTGTTGTTCCTATTAAGACATCCACTCCCAAGTGGTCTTTCTCGACATATCTGCTGCAAACAGATGAGGGCAACGTTCGAACGCATGATTGCCTTCACAAAATTTGCAAGAACTTTTCCAAATGTTGATGCCCTCGACTTGTAGTGCACCTGAACAAGAACTTTCCCACATATTTTCGAAATAAAAGTAAAAATAATAAAAACTAAAATTAGATGCAAATAAAAATGAAAGTGCAGAAATATAAATACGAATTTTGATGTTACCAATCCCCGGAAATTGCGCCAAAAACTTGTAGAGCGATTTGGGTGTTCTCTAAATATGAGCGCAAGTGCACACTCCTGTCAAGTTATAGTATAAAAGATATCGTCTCCCACAAGGATTGGACAGCTTGATTTGAATTGTTGTTCCTGCACAAGAAAAAGTAAATGCACAATTAATTTGATTTGTTTGAGGAGAATATAAAATAAAAACACAAGTAAATAGAATAGAAGAAATTAGGTTGATAGAATGGGCAGGGTTATGCTGCTGCTTAGTGTGAAACTGCGTTGAATAGGACAAGTTGTTTTGCGCTACCAGACTCTACTACCTTAGCGGGGGATGGCAGGTAAGCTGCTGAGACCCTCTCGCTGCCTCGGCAGGGGAATGGATTTGTGTCTTGGCGGCAAACTCGGTAGAACTACAAGGCTCGACATAATGCTTCGAAAGTGATCCTGCTTATTTCTAAGTCAGAATTCTATTGATTCCCACTTCAGATAATACCAGTCGCGGCGTGAATCGTGCAAAGACAGCAATGTCGTTTCGTCCTCTTTTAGCCGCCTTTAACCCTAACCTATGTCCAGGCTGGATTGATCGCACCGTCTATAGATGAAATCGTACTTACTCATTTTATGAGTTCGACTCTCTCGATACCAAACAAATAGATAGTAATCAACTAATCTTTCGCCTTAATTGAAAACTGTGAAGCACATGGAATAAGTAAACCTTGAAGTTTTATTTGCAAAAACAAACTTAAAAATCCTAAACAATCGTTCTCACACTAATTACAACATAACCGAAACCCAAGGAGAAATTTAGAACATAATGGCGGCAAGAAAACCTAAACTATGCCTAAGGAAAACCTAAGTTGTTCTTGAAGTAGGAATACATTGAGTATATATATGAATTAGCTAGGTCAAGTCCTCCTTGGAGTAGAAGTCTTCAAAGTAGCTTTTGCATTAAATGCAACCTTTAATTCTAAATTCTTTAATTTGAATGTGGACTACTCCACGTTGCCTTGCTGTGCAAGATATCTCGTTCTCCTCCTTCGGTGGCTCTGTCTGCTGCTACAGGCATTAGAAAATTGAGTGGATGGCGTCGTTAGAATCAGGATTTTCTGCTCTATAGATCGCACTCCAATTCCTCAGCTTGTTGTCTTGGGCGGCAGGTATGGCGACAGCAGCTACTCGGCATATGTTGTCTCTGTCTGGAACTGCATCAGTACAACTCATTGATAAGCTGCCTCAGCATCAGCTCCTGTTGTCGCGGCGGGTTTCAGCGGCACCTTGCTGTCGCGGCGGGTTCCGGCGGCACCTTGCTACCGCGGTGGGCTCCAGTGGCACCTTGCTATCGCGGCGGGTTCTGGCGGCACCTTGCTGTCGCGGCGGGTACTGGCGGGCAATTTTCCTGCATGCACCGAAATACATACCAAAACTGCACCTTTTCCACAAAATACACTAAAATATGTAATCAAGCTTAATGGTGAAGGAAATTATGAGAATATGCATTAATGCCTAATTGTGTAACTAAAATGTGCCTAAGTCTAACAATAATGAATAAAAAAGGGTAAATAAAATAAGACTTTTAGACACTTTACAATAGCATTTTCTCAAATAGTTCTATCTCGTTGAAATATCAATTCTACCTCATGGGATCATTACGATCATCATATCTTTTCTAAAACCATGCATAAATAGTGGATTATGATCTATCTTTAAAACAAGAGCATGATCACATAACCAAAGGGATAATAAACCGAGAAACGAGAGTGAAATATCTCAAACTTACTTTTGGGCTTAAATTAGTGTTTCAAACTCAATCTAAACCCCCAAATCTTGTATTCAAGTCTGTCAAAGACTTTCAAAACCAATTCCACTCACCGATCACACCTCGCTTGCTTTGCCGAAAAGAAATCAAGCTTCCGAAACTTCACCAAATGTGTCCGATACAAAATCCCCTTTGTATACCACACAAAAATAGAGAATTAATGCATCTCAATGCATTGAAATCACCAGCAACCAATGTTATCTCGCTACTCTACCCAAAAACACCAAATCGCGTATCCAAAACAACCGAAAATACCATCGACTGCTCCACAAACTCAATCCAGCCATAATCTATCACTTCCATCAGATTTTAATCATCCAATAACATCCAAAAATAATCTAATCACGTCTTTATACCTCCAGCAACCCAGATTTCACACAAAAAGCCCAAATCTAACATCCTAACAACTAAAGATCCAAACCAATTCGGGATTATTATGATAAAACACTTATTTTAACATCATAACATCCAAATCATAACTAAAATCAATCTCAAATCATACAAAATAGTAGCAATACGAAAATCCTTAGAAATCGCCTTTTAAAGCTTGATTCATCAATTTTCATCAATTAAATCACAAAACATTATTAATAACCATATTTAGAGACAAAGACTTGAAATTTTCATTAAATAACTTTGATTAGAGGAGTTGGACGTAATTTACCTCTAACCTTTGCCTTTTCCTTCAATGACAAGAATTTGTAGAAATCCTTTAAGATTACTTTGAGAATAATGTTGGAAAATCTTAGGAAATCATTTGAGAAACAAAAAGAAGTTAAAAGATGAAGATCTCAGAGAGAAAATAGAGTGTTTGGTTGTTTGGAAAATGAGAGAATGAAAGTTACATCAATTAGCCTTTTAGATTATTAAAATCCTTTTTTATTTAAAATCCTTTTTTATTTTTATTAAATCTATTAAAATGGTAAATTTAAAGGAAAAGGCTTACAAAATAGATATTAGCTCCCTAAAGATTCTAATTTTTGGCTCTCTTTCAAAACAGTCCTTAAAAACAGATTTTGCACTTTTTATAAAATAGTCACTAAACCGAAATCTCAACCTTCCAGAAGCCATTTTCTAAAATTTCCTTTACCAAACCTTTCTATAAATTTTTAGAAGATGTTAGGAATTGTTCCCATAATTTTATCATATTTCGAACTACGTTTTCCCCGAACCGCTCCCGAAAAACTCAAATCTCTAATTTAGATTCTACTAACTTCGAACCAACGCTAGAAGCTTCTAGGCCCAAAATCGGGGCGTTACACACACCGAGATTCTACAATCGTAAAATGAAAAATCATGTCATTTTTTATAGTTTCTTTGATGCCTAAGATAAGCCAAAACAACGTCGTTTTGTTAGAAAAAAATTAAGCAAATATTGCATTTGAGGAGGCTTAAACAAAGAACCTTTAGGATGAAAGGTTTACACCAAACCACCAGACTAGCTTAAAAACTTGATATAATCCTAATTGAAATAGTATATAAATAATATGTGTAACACCCGGGTTTGGGGGTCGGGTGAATTAAATAATTAAAATAATGTTCCGGGTTTTTGTTTTCAAAATAAATTGTGTTGGACATATTTTAATTTGAACCAAATAGCCATGGGTTTCCTTCTATTGTAAATACATTATTTCATTAAGGGTGAAATGGTCTTTTGGCTTTTAAAAATAAAACACCCATTTTACTCATCTTCTTCCTCTCTCTCATTCAAATACAACGACAAGTTCTTCCTCCTCCTCAAGGTTACTATTCCATCACCATTCTCACTCATCTTTGAAGGTTTTTGAAAGGTAAACATGTTTTTGACTTGTCCTCACTTTCCTCTACATGTTTGTACCGTTAGATTTCATTAAAACTCATTGTTTTGAGTTTTGAGTTTTGAGTTTTTCAAGTTTAAAGTTAAAAGTACAAACTTTAATGTCCAATGTTGAAGCTTTTGATTCCTTATCATTATTTATGTTATTAGCAACCCAAATGGTCCAACATATGTGATTTTTACTTGGTTTTATAATGATTCTCGGATTTGGGTTTTAGGGAGGTTTTAGGGAATTCAAAGGTTGGTTTTTGGGGCTATTTGGTGTTAGAAACTGTTGGTTGATGGTTGTATCATGTTTAGAGGTTGTTTTGGAAGCTATTATGTGTGTTAAAAGTGTTGGAATTGATGGTTTTTGGTTGTGCTTTAGGGCTACTCGAAAATGTGGGTTTTGGGAGTGTCTTGGCTTGATTTTGTTGCTTGGTTTGTATTCCGGGTTTGCTACAGTGATTGTGGACTAAAATGTGGTTGTTTTTATTGTGTTGGATTGTTTAGAGACAAGGAATTTTGTTGGTGAAGCATCAGGAACGAATCTGGATAGCTTGGTGGAATGATCGGCTAGAGTTGTTGAGCTCGGAGTAGTCGGTGAGTGGTTAATGATTTCAACTTGGTTTAATTGGTTTCAAATGTTGGTTCAAGCATGTGGACCTAGGTTGGGCTTGGTAAACCCACTTAGCTTTGGGATTAGAGTGGTAGTCTAATCTCAAGCTTAGTTTAGTAGACTTTGGTTAAACTTCTAAGTGTTGTGTTATGCCTTTTGATTCATATTCATTGTGATTAATGTTGTTATGTATATTGTGATATAAATGTGTGTTGAGGCATGATGTTTGATGCATTGTGATATGCATGTGGTTGTGGAATGTGGTTTGTGCATGATGGTGAATCCTGGTGAGTACGTGCTAAGCACGGAAAATGGTAAGAAATTGTGTTGTGAAAGATTGTGAAATGAGTTAGTATTGGCACTAGTATGCTTGGGTACAAATGATCGATCATTAGGATGTTTAGTGTGCACACGAGAGTCGAAATGCGCGCGTGGTCTTGGTGATGGTAGTCATCAAGATGGAGTACGGGTACGCCCGGAAATCTTCTTTATATGTTAGTCAGTGATGAGTGGAATCCCATCGACGGGGCGTGAGGATGAGTGGAATCCCCTATGCGTGAAACGGTGATGAGTGTAATCCCACCGTAAGGTAATGGTTGTGTGTTGGATGTGAGTTCCAACGGTTGTTATCCGCGTATTTGGGTCATAGCTAGGTGCCCATACGTTTGATATATGTGTTTCCATATGGTTGTGTTTATGGACTTGTTGAGCATGACATGATAATTGAGATTATGTTCATGCATCATTTATATTTGACTAATGTGGCTTCGAAGGTAAGAAATCATGCATTCTTCCTTGGTTGTGTTGCTCGTGCTTGGACCCTACATTGTCGAGGTTTGTTTTATGAGCTTACCCTCACTAAGCTTTACGCTTACGCTCTCCTTTGTTCGACAAAGCAGATCCTTAGTTCGTGGGTTGCTTGTGCAAGGAGAGGGCCTCCAAGTGTGCTAGTTGTGCTTTTGCTATCCTCAAGTATGAATTTTTAAGTTATGGATGTAATAGATGAGCAATGGGATTTATGATGTTGTTTTGTGTTAGGAGCTTGTTTAGACTCCTTGATATGTTGATGCTTTGGTATGGCATTGTTGAAGCCTTATTGTGGATTGTAAACCATGCTTATGTGTTTTGTTTCAAAGGCATGAAAGCTTTTAAATGCAATGTATGTTTCTTTATGGTAAATGTATGATTGCTTTGATTGTATGCTCCTTGTTCGTTTTGAATGTCTCGTATACTGTTCCATGGATGTTGGATGTTCTATGTATGTTCGTGAGTGGCTTGGTGAGTCGTATCTTGCATCTAGAGTGGAGTCTTGTTGCGTTTTGCTGCAAATTTGAGTGTTGCAGTGCAGGGCGTATCGGTACGCCCAAAGGCCGTATCGATATGGTCCTACACTTTAGGACTCAAGTTTGGCCTAGCGTACCGGTACACGGGGGTGTATCGATACGCCAAAACCTCTCTGGAAATCTGAGATTTTGGCGTATCGGTACGGTTCTAGGGTGTATCGGTACGGTCTTGTATCGTTGACTGTGAGAAGTTGACCAAGTGAGGGCGTATCGGTACAGTCAACTAGTGTACTGATACGGTCTCACTCTGTTGACCTAAGGCTGTTGACCTAGTCAAGGCGTATCGATACCATCTTCTAGTGTATCGATACGGCCTGCTTTAAAAGTTAAAATGGGTTGTTTTTGAATTGAAGTTTGGTTGGTCGCCTCGCTTGTTGCTTCCGCTGTCGTTGTTTCACATAGGTCTATTTAAAGTATCTAGACAAGATAATAATAAAAATGAAAAAGTTTTCTCGGGTTGTTAACCGAAGTGGAGCCTTAACGGGTTTCGCCTTGGTTATCCCCGTGTGACCCGCTCGGACCGGTTAGTCGCCCAGATCGGGACGAGAGGGTTACACTTGTTGGTATCAGAGCCTGAGGTTTCTGAGACCTCGGGCAGGTAAGTGAGGTAAGTTAAATTCTTGTATTGTAATTGCACGGTGTTGCTTGCCATGTATGCTCGTTGTTTGTTTGATCGTGTATGTATGTTTTTTGAAGCACGTTGAGTTGAGTCCCATTGCTTTTATTACATCGGAAAAAGGATTTTTAAGTGAGGGAAACATACTTGAGCCACTTGGACCCTTTCCCTTACTAACCCTATCTTGTATGTTGTTGTTGTTGTTGTTGTTGTTGTTATCTGTGAGATGTTATGTCGAGGCCTAAGGGTAGACCGAGATTGGTTCGTCGGGAACCCCGTGTTGCGGCTCCTGCTGGTGAGCCGGTGGTTGGAGTAGAGGCTCCTGTTGAAGAGCCTGTTGTTGGATTCGGAGCTCCTCCACCACCACCACCTCCTCCGCCTGGTGAGGGAGGCGAGGCTGAAATTGAGGGAGCAGGACCACAGGTTGGTCAGGGTGGCCAAGGTCCTACGGGGATAGACATGGCTCCGCTAGTTCAAGCTATAGCGGGAGCGTTTCAGGCTATAGTTGTCGGAGCTCAGGCTGCAGCTCAGCCGAGAGGAGATGATGCTAGCTTACCGTTAGAGAGGCTATGTAGCCTCGAAGCAGATGAGTTCAGGGGATTACACCTGAGAGATCAGAGTTGTGGCTGGAGAAGACAGACCGTATTTTGGCTCAGATGGGATGTGTTGGTGCTCGTAAGTTGGGCTGTGTGGTTTCGTTGCTTCAGGGTGATGCCTACACCTGGTGGGTCACCATTACTGCCGGCGTGCTTGAGGCCGAGATCAGTTGGAACTTCTTTGAGACTGCTTTCAGGACGAGGTATTTAGGACCGAGATATCTAGATGAGAAGAAGCGGGAGTTCATGGCTCTTGTTCAGGGAGACGCATCAGTGACAGATTATGAGATTCGCTTTGTCCGATTGAGTTAGTATGCTCCGGAGTTGGTTCCTACTGAGAGGGACCGTTGTGATCGGTTTAGGTATGGACTTCATGAGAAAGTCAAGAGGTACACCTTAGCTGCTGATTATTCTGATTTTGATGTCTTGGTCGCTAGGACCAAGGACATCGAGCATAGCTTGGGGCTGACCAAGCGTTCGGGAGGATCCAGTTCAGGGAAGAGGCACAACAACTTTGACCGTGGTGATGCCAAGAGGCATCGAGGCGGTGGACATCAGTATGATCATAGGCGTGGCGGTGGCCACCATGGTAGAGGCCATCAGGGCCAGAGAGCTGGAAGGCGTTTGCCCGAGTGTGCCCGATGTGGGAGACAGCATTCAGGAGAGTGTTGGGGAAACTATCATGCTTGTTGGAACTGTAGATCGAGAGACCACTTCAGGAGAGAGTGTCTGCATCAGGCGGCACAGACACCGATTCAGGCACAGGCTCCTGCGAGAGCGATTGACTATCTGAGAGGCTGTGGGCGCGGTCGTGGTTACTTCCAGCCGAGGGCTGATGCACCTAGGATAGAGGCACCGAGGAATCTTGCTCATGTTGTGGTAGTTCAGCCAGAGGCCGGTGGACCAACTAGAGTCTACGCACAGAGAGAGGCAGGGAATGACACAGATGTGATAGCATGTAATTTTGAGTTACATTCCATGTCCTTGCTTTCCTTAGTTGATTCGGGTTCCACACATTCTTATATTTTGAGTGAGCATGCAAAGAAGTTAGACATACCTGTTGAGATTTTAGACGTAGGGATGCACGTGACTAGTTCCTTCGGTGAGACAGTTGTAGTTAGATGGATGTATAGGAGGTGTCCGTTGAAGATTCAGGGTCATGTGTTTCCTGTTGATATGATGGAGCTTCCGTTCTACGGTTTTGATATCATTTTGGGTATAGATTGGTTTGTTGAGCACAGAGCTAGTGTAGATTTTGAGACAAAGAGAATTTCGTTGAAGCTTTCCGATGACTACGAGGTGGTGGTAGTAAGCGAGAACATTAAGTTCTTGTCGAACGTTGTGTCAGATTTAGAGGCTCATAGGTTGATGGACTCCAGTTGTGGGGCTTATTTAGCGTATGTATGAATCCGAATATGAGCGATGTTAGACCGAAAAATATCAGGACAGTTTGTGATTATTCGAATGTGTTTCCAGAAGAGTTACCGGGTTTGCCTCCTGACAGAGATGTAGAGTTTGTGATTGAGACTGTTTCAGGGTCTACTCCAGTTTCTATTGCTCCGTATCGTATGGCTC
This sequence comes from Hibiscus trionum, assembly GCA_030270665.1. NCBI lineage: Eukaryota > Viridiplantae > Streptophyta > Magnoliopsida > Malvales > Malvaceae > Hibiscus > Hibiscus trionum. Next base: position 68,366,786 of record BSYR01000003.1, read on the forward strand.
CGAAAGAGTTGAAAGAGTTGAAAAGTCAGCTTCAGGAGTTGTTAGACCAAGGTTTTATTAGGCCTAGTAGTTCACCTTGGGTGCTCCCGTGTTGTTTGTGAAGAAAAATGATGGCAGTATGAGAATGTGTATCGACTACAGGCAGTTGAACCAGTTGACATTGAAGAACAAGTATATGTGCCTCGTATAGATGACTTGTTTGATCAGTTGAGGGGTGCCTCAGTGTTTTCGAAGATAGATTTGAGATCAGGGTACTATCAGTTGAAGGTAAAGGAGTGTGATGTTTCGAAGACAGCCTTTAGGACTAGATACGATCATTATGAGTTCCTTGTGATATCGTTTGGGCTCATGAATGCACCAGCAGCTTTCATGGACATGATGAACAGAGTTTTTCGAGACTATCTAGACCGATTTGTAGTTGTTTTCATAGACGACATTCTTTTGTACTTGAGATCAGAAGAAGAGCATGATGAGCATTTGAGACTTGTTTTGCAGAGATTGATGAGTAATCAGTTGTATGCTAAGTTGAGTAAATGTGAGTTCTGGATTAGAGAGGTTTTGTTTCTTGGCCATGTAGTATCAGCTGAAGGTATCTGTGTTGATCCGACGAAGATTGAAGCCATTGTTGAGTGGAAACAACCTAAGTCAGTGACCGAGATTAGGAGTTTCCTAGGACTAGCTGGTTACTATAGGAGGTTTGTTGATGGTTTCTCTAGAGTAGCTGCTCCGTTGACTAAATTTGTTAAAAAATGAGTGAAGTTTGAGTGGTGAGATGCGAGACAGAAGGCTTTTGAGAAGTTGAAAGAAGCTTTGACGAATGCTCCAGTGTTAGTACAGCCAGTTTCAGGGAAAGAGTTCGTGATCTATAGCGATGCTTCCTACGTAGGTTTAGGTTGTGTTCTGATGCAAGAAAGGAGTGTTGTTGCTTATGCTTCGAGACAGTTGAAGGTGCACGAGAAGAACTACCCTACGCACGATATTGAGTTAGCCGTAGTTGTGTTTGCGTTGAAGATTTGGCGTCATTACTTGTATGGTGAGAACTGCACGGTTTACACTGATCATAAAAGCTTGAAGTATCTGATGACTCAGAGAGAGCTGAACTTGAGGCAGAGAAGATGGCTTGAACTATTGAAAGACTATGATTTGACTATCGAGTACCACTCGGGTAAGGCAAATGTAGTGGTCGATGCGTTGAGCAGAAAAGTTGCAGTTGAGTTACGAGCTATGTTTACTAGACTGAGTGTATAAGGGGATGGTGGTTTGATTACCGAGTTGCAGGTGAAGCCTTTGTTGATTCAGTTGATCAGAGAGAAACAGTTACAAGACGTATCTTTAGCTTCACATGTTCAGGACATTGCAGAAGGTAGGCCGACAGAGTACAATTTCAGTGATGAGAATGTGTTGTGTTTCAGAGACAGAGTGGTTGTACCTGAAGATGTTGAGTTGAGACGTATGATTCTGAGTGAAGCATATTCGAGTCCTTTTTCTATGCATCCAGGCAGTACTAAGATGTACCGAGATCTGAAGAGTGATTATTTTTGGGTTGGTTTGAAGAAAGATGTAGCCGAGTATGTGAGTCGTTACATGGTTTGTCAGAGAGTAAAGGCAGAACATTAGGTTCCTTCAGGTTTGTTACAGCCTTTGAAAATTCCGGAATGGAAATGGGAGAGATTCACTATGGACTTTGTGTCAGGGTTACCGTTGTCTCCTTCGAAGAAGAATTTTGTTTGGGTGATTGTCGATAGATTTACTAAGTGTTCCCATTTCCTAGCAGTGAACACCACAGATTCTTTAGACAAGTTGGCAGATTTGTACATCCGCGAGATTGTGAGGTTGCATGGAGTTCCGAAGTCTATTGTATCAAACAGGGATCCGAGATTCACAGCGAGGTTCTGGAGTTGTTTGCATAGTGCCCTAGGTAGTCGTTTGCATTTCAGTACTTCGTATCATCCGCAGTCAGATGGTCAATCAGAGCGAGTGATACATGTATTAGAGGATATGCTCTATTGTTGTGTGATTGACTTCCAGGGTTCTTGGGAGAAGCATTTGCCCTTAGTCGAGTTTGCTTACAACAACAGTTACCAGGCTAGTATACAGATGGCTCCTTATGAGGCATTGTATGGTAGGCGATGTAGGACTCTGATCTGTTGGGCTGAAACGGGTCAGAAATTGTTACCTATGCCAGATTTGCTTAAGGGGACTACTGATAAAGTGAAGTTGATTTGTGACCATCTAAAAGCAGCTTCCGATCGTCAGAAATCTTACGCAGATTTGAAGAGAAAAGAGATTGAGTTTTCAGTGGGTGAGAAGGTGTTTCTGAAAGTATCTCCGTGGAAGAAGGTAATGCGTTTTAGCCGGAAAGGCAAGTTGAGTCTGAGGTTTATTGGTCCGTATGAGATAGTTGAGCGGATTGGGCCAGTAGCTTACCGTTTGAGATTGCCTTCTGAGTTAGAGAAGATCCACGATGTTTTCCATGTGTCGATGCTTAGAAGATATAGATCAGATCCGTCTCATGTTATGCCTGTTGAGGAGATAGAACTGAATCCGGATTTGTCTTACAATGAAGAACCAGTTGAGATACTTGCTTCTGATAACAAGGTGTTGTGTGGCAAGACCATAGAGTTGGTCAAGGTGCTGTGGAGACATAGAGGTGTGGAAGAGGCCACGTGGGAGAGGAAAGCGGATATGCTTGAACAGTTTCCGTACTTGTTTCCGTCAGGTAATTTTGGGGACGAAATTCCTTAAGTGGGGGAGAGTTGTAACACCCGGGTTTGGGGGTCAGGTGAATTAAATAATTAAAATAATGTTTCGGGTTTTTGTTTTCAAAATAAATTGTGTTGGACGTATTTTAATTTGAACCAAATAGCCATGAGTTTCCTTCTATTGTAAATACCTTATTTCATTAAGGGTGAAATGGTCTTTTGGCTTTTAAAAATAAAACACCCATTTTACTCATCTTCTTCTTCTCTCTCATTCAAATACAACGACAAGTTCTTCCTCCTCCTCAAGGTTACTATTCCATCACCATTCTCACTCATCTTTGAAGGTTTTTGAAAGGTAAACATGTTTTTGACTTGTCCTCACTTTCCTCTACATGTTTGTACCATTAGATTTGATTAAAACCCATTGTTTTGAGTTTTTCAAGTTCAAAGTTAAAAATCCAAACATTAATGTCCAATGTTGAAGCTTTTGATTCCTTATCATTATTTATGTTATTAGCAACCCAAAATGGTCCAACATATGTGATTTTTACTTGGTTTTATAATGATTCCCGGATTTGGGTTTTAGGGAGTTCAAAGGTTGGTTTTGGGGGCTGTTTGGTGTTAGAAATTGTTGGCTGGTGGTTTTATGATGTTTAGGGTTTGTTTTGGAAACTATTAGGTGTGTTAAAAGTGCTAGAATCGATGGTTTTTGGATGTGCTTTAGGGCTGCTCGAAAATGTGGGTTTTGGGAATGTCTTGGCTTGATTTTGTTGCTTGGTTTGTATTCCGGGTTTGCTACAGTGATTGTGGACTGAAATGTGATTGTTTTGATTGTGTTGGATTGTTTAGAGACAAGGAATTTTGTTGGTGAAGCCTCGAGAACGGATCCGGATAGCTTGGTGGATTGATCGGCTAGAGTTGTTGAGCTCGGAGTAGTCGGTGAGTGGTTAATGATTTCAACTTGGTTTAATTGGTTTCAAATGTTGGTTCAAGCATGTGGACCTAGGTTGGGCTTGGTAAACCCACCTAACATTGGGATTAGAGTGGTAGTCTAATCTCAAGCTTAGTTTAGTAGACTTTGGTTGAACTTCTAAGTGTTGTGTTATGCCTCTTGATTCATATTCATTGTGATTAATGTCGTTATGTATATTGTGATATACATGTGTGTTGAGGCATGATGTTTGATGCATTGTGATATGCATGTGGTTGTGGAATGTGGTTTGTGCATGATGGTGAATCATGGTGAGTACGTGCTAAGCACGGAAAATGCCATACCAAAGCATCAACATATCAAGGTTTCATGCATGTGGTTGCATTCTTCATTGGTTGTGTTGCTCGTGCTTGGACCTTGCATTGTCGAGGTTTGTTTTATGAGCTTACCCTCACTAAGCTTTACGCTTACGCTCTCCTTTGTTCGACAATGCAGATCCTTAGTTCGTGGGTTACTTGTGCAAGGAGAGGGCCTCCAAGTGTGCTAGTTGTGCTTTTGCTATCCTCAAGTATGAATTTTTAAGTTATAGATGTAATAGATGAACAATGGGATTTATGATGTTGTTTTGTGTTAGGAGCTTGTTTAAACTCCTTGATATGTTGATGCTTTGGTATGGCATTGTTGATGCCTTATTGTGGATTGTAAACCATGCTTATGTGTTTTGTTTCTAAGGCATGAAACCTTTTAAATGCAATGTATGTTTCTTTATGGTAAATGTATGATTCCTTTGATCGTATGCTCCTTGTTCGTTTTTGTTGAGTGGATCACACGAATGATAATAACCAAGAGGGGGGGTGAATTGGAATTTTAACAATGTTGTAACGGAAATTGCAACTTAAAGATATTGACACGAGAATTTAGAGTGGTTCAAGTTCACCAACCGAACTCTACATCCACTACCTTAGTCTCACCAAGGATTTCCAACAATTTCCACTAAATTGTTCGTCCCCTTTTTCCAGGACAAGGAGGCAACCTTTACAATTTCGGTTAATTTTTCTACCCAAAAATTAACCCAATCCTCACACAATAGAACAAAGAAATTTGGTGGCTAATAAGGTATCTCTCAATACAAATGATAGCCCAATATCAAGCACTCAACCCAATCGAACAAAATAGAAATGAAGGATACAATTGGGGTTTCTAGACAAAGTAGGATTTTTGCACAAATGCTTGGATTTGATGTTTTGATATCTTCTTGAGGTTCAATAATATGTTGCTGGAGCTTCTTGGGGTCTTTTTATAGCCTCTTGATGATTTCCAACCGTTGTGAGTGTTGATTTTAAGATTATAGCCGTTGGGATGCTTTTTCTCCACTTTCTTGCACTTTTCCAGCTATGAGTATCGGTACTCTATAGTGGGGTATCGATACCTGTCTCATAAGAAAATAGCCGTTGTGTACAAATAATAAAGGGGTATCGATACGCGTTCTTGGCGTATCGGTACTGGGTATCGAAACAGCACAGGCTGTATCGATACCTTTTTCTCGACATAGCTTACTGTCAAATCGGGTATCGATACTAGGGTTAGGGGTATCGATACTGGTTTAGTGACCGTTTAAAAATCTCAACGGTTATATTTTTAAACTGACTTTGAAATTAATAATTATAAAATGGTATCGATACTGGTTCATCCGTATCGATACTGATTTCATAGCGTATCGATACTAGGGTTTGCCGTTTCGATACTTGTTCCGACAGAGGCAAACTTTTGCTAAAAAGGTATCGATACTCCTTGATGGGTATCGATACTGGTTGACGTTTTTCACTATTTTTGCCTTGGAACATTTAGAAAATATTTGAGTTTGAGTTCTAATAAATCAGTTTAAAGTCTTTGGGGTTTCAAAAACTTGTTAAGGGATTTGTACAAACAATTTTAAGTTCTTCAATTTGATCCTTAAAGATCTAGTTATATCAAAATCAAACATAGGTTTTACAATCTCCCCCTTTTTGATATAACAAAACCAAAACTTAAAATTTTTGACAACTTTTGAAAATTAACTCCCCCTTAATATAAGCTTGATATTTCAATTTAGTTAAGACCAAAGAAATTTCTCAAAATCAAAATTCTTAACTCCCCCTTGATGTAAGTTTGATAAAACCAAAAAAAATTTTGAAAGTTTGTTTGTGAGCTATATCTTCTCCCCCTTTTTGTTAGATCAAAAAGAAATTGTGAGAGCATAATGTGCATCAAATATCAAGAGTATAAAGATAAGCAACATAATCTTATTATATCATAAACCGAGAAATCCAAAACATAAGCAAACCTAAATCCTAAAAAATCAAAGCATAGGTAATAATCTTAATCCTAAGAACATAAAACATAGGTGCATAAAAAAAATAAAAATCCTAAATGATATGATATGATATGCAAAGATAGAAGTCTAGGCATTATCTTCATCGTCTTCATCATCGTCATCTTCATCTCCTAAAGGGTCATTGTTCCTCATGCTATTTCGCCATTCATCGTGGAAAGCGGCAATGGAAATATTCGAGGAATTTTGCTTGCTTTCGAGAGATGTAAGGCGATTCTCCATACCCGTCATCCTCGTATCAAATGTAGTTTCCATAGAGGTAAGACGAGTATTCAACCCGGTGAATTGTTCATTTAGATAAGTCATGAGATTATCCATATTGGGTTGTGGGACTTGAGGAGCTTGAGGAGCTTGTTGTTCTAAGGCGGCGGCGGCCTCGGGTGGAAGCTCGGTAAGACGTAGCCAATTTCCATTAAAATAATGAAATTTGCTTCGAGCAAGAGAATGTTCGTCGATAGGATCGGTAAGAGTAGAAGCAAGATCAAACGAACAATCAATATCCTTTTGAACAAAGTAATAGCTTAAGGCCGTACCGTAGATAAAGGATGTAATGAGAGGAGTTTCACGTTGTTGAACATGATAAGCAATCTCATTGAACATGATGCGAGCAAGATTTGGGCGTTTTCGTTGTCGGAAACTTCGAATCCAAAAATCATCCAATAGACGGATGGTGGAATATTTGCCTCCGGAGGGACGAAGCCACCATGATACCATCAAATGTAGAATTCGATCATGAGCATTGAGGACGGTTACGGAACCGCTAAGAACATGCCCTAAGGCATTCTCATTATCTTCACCTTCATCCTCCAATTTAAAAACTTCACAAATAGACTTGACATCAAGAACTATTTGTTTCCCCATAAGATACGATCGAATGGCAACGACTTCTCCATTACGATAAATGCATTTAGCATTAGAGAAGAAAATCAAAACCAAAAGTCGATAATAAATACCCGGAATAGTGAGAAAATGCATGAAGTTCCAAAGACGAAGAAGCGGAAGATATTCAAACTTGAAGCGCTCGGAGTCGAGGAAGGGGATGGATACGATTCTCTCCGCACGAATTTTGTAATTTTCGAATTGGCGGAAATAAGGAAGACCATCGGAATCTTCAAAAGATTGGTTGTAGATAGTAGCATAATCGGGACGAGCAACCGATCCGGGAGTTGAAGAGTCTCCGGCAAGAAGAACTCTTTGACGTTTCCTTGAATGCTCTTTTGGTGCCATAGAAACTTTGAAAAGAGAATTTTGAGAGAGAGCAAAAGCTTTGATTCAAGGGTTTCTTTTGATTTTTGGTGAAGAATATGAAGGAGAAGAGGCCTTTATATAGCCAAAAACGTTTAGGGTTAATAGGATATTAAAGAGTTTTAATTTTGGTAAAATTAGATCTCATTAAAAACCTATTTAATGCCATCAGCGCGAAAGGGTATCGATACTCCTCAGGGGGTATCGATACGGGGATAGAATTGTCTTTCCTCAAATTTGACCGTTAAAGGAGGTATCGATACTCATTAGATGGTATCGATACAGGGATAGACTTGTCTTTTCTCAATTTTGACCGTTTGAAGAGGGTATCGATACGCATGAGGCAGTATCGATACGCGTGAAGCGATGAGAAATTCTGAGAATTTGAAATGAAGAACGAGTATCGATACCCATTGGGCAGTATCGATACCTTATGCCCAGAATTTTGCCTATTTGGTTAAAAATAACCAAAGACATGAACTTAACATCTCTTAAAAGTATGTAAATGATGAATGAACAGATCTAAGCATATTTTAACAGAAACATACTCCCCCTAACTATATGCATGGAAGAAATTGGGAGATTAAACACATAAACATGATTATTTCACAAAATCAAGCACATTTTAATTCAAAAAAGAGGTCCTAAAGGTCAAGATAGGCTAGTTAGACCCAACTCTCTCCTAAGGGACCAAAAACGCTCTTTATCTAATGGTTTTGTGAAAATGTCCGCTAATTGATTTAAGGTGTCTACATACTCTATAGCCACATCTTTCTTAAGGACATGATCTCTAATGAAATGATGCCTTATTTCTATATGTTTGGTTCTAGAGTGTTGGATGGGATTTTTCGTTAAACATATTGCACTTGTATTATCACATTTAAGGGGTATGGTTTCTATTTTTACACCATAATCTAAGAGTTGTTGCTTCATCCAAAGGACTTGAGCACAACAACTTCCTAAGGATATGTACTCGGCTTCGGTGGTAGATAAAGCTACACTATTTTGTTTCTTAGAGAACCAAGATATGAGCATACTACCTAAGAATTGACAAGTTCCCGAAGTACTTTTCCTATCGATTTTGCAACCCCCATAATCCGCATCCGAGTAAGCATGTAGGTTGAAGGTAGAGACTCTAGGATACCAAAGGCCTAAACAAGGAGTGTCTCTAAGGTATCTAAAGATTCTCTTAACGGCTATAAGGTGAGACTCTCTAGGACTAGCTTGAAACCTAGCACACAAGCAAACACTAAACAGTATATCCGGTCTACTTGCGGTAAGGTAAAGCAAAGATCCAATCATAGAGCGATAAAGCTTAGAGTCAACACACTTACCTCCTTCATCTCTGTCAAGCTTTGTAGATGAGCTCATAGGAGTGGCTTGAGGCTTTGTGTTCTCCAAGCCAAACTTGTTGAGCATATCCTTTATGTATTTTGCTTGATTTATGAAGGTGCCATCCTTCATTTGTTTGATTTGGAGTCCCAAAAAGAATGAGAGCTCCCCCATCATGCTCATCTCAAATTCACCTTGCATTAACTTAGCAAATTCTTGACAATGACATTCATTAGTAGATCCAAATATAATATCATCAACATAAATTTGAACTACTAAAATGTCATTTTTATACATTTTTATAAAGAGTGTAGTGTCCACCTTACCTTTTTCAAATCCTTTTTCAATCAAAAAATTTGAAAGCCTTTCATACCAAGCTCTAGGAGCTTGTTTTAAACCATAAAGTGCTTTTGTAAGTTTGAAAACATGATTTGGAAATTTTGAGTCTTCAAAACCCGGTGGTTGTTCTACGTACACTTCTTCATTTATAAAACCATTTAAAAATGCGCTTTTAACGTCCATTTGAAAAAGCTTGAAATTATGATAACATGCATATGCAAGCAACATCCTAATGGCTTCCATTCTAGCTACGGGTGCATAGGTTTCATCAAAATCTATTCCCTCCTCTTGAGTGTAACCTTGTGCTACAAGTCTAGCTTTATTTCTTACAATGTTACCACTCTCATCTAGTTTGTTCCTAAACACCCATTTAGTTCCTATTGTAGATTGATTACTAGGCCTATCAACTAATGTCCAAACATTACTTCTCTCAAATTGATTTAACTCTTCTTGCATAGCCATAATCCAAAAATCATCTTTCAATGCTTCTTTGATATTTTTAGGCTCTATGCATGAGATAAATGCAATATGATTCATTAATTTAAGAGAAGAACGAGTGGTTACCCCCTTGGATGGATCACCCAAGATTTCACCATCTTTGACATAGTTCAACTCCCTTGGATAGCTAACTTCCTTTTCCTCAATAGCCAAGTCCCTCAAGGCTTCAAGAGGTGGATCTTGTGTGTTTTCTTCTTTTGGTTGAATCTCATCCTTCTTTGAAGTTTGACCTCCATCAAAGGTATTTGTGATTCCTACATTATCATCATCACAAGAATCCTTCCTAGGAAGGGGATTATCATCGAATACAACATGAATAGATTCTTCTACAACTAAAGTTCTTTTGTTAAATACTCGATAGGCTTTAGAGGTTAAAGAGTAACCTATAAAAATAGCTTCATCACTTTTTGCATCAAATTTACCTAAATTATCTTTTCCATTATTTAAAACAAAACATTTACATCCAAAAGGGTGGAAGTAGCTAATATTAGGCTTTTTAGATTTTAAAATCTCATAAGGTGTTTTCTTTAAAATCGGCCTAATGGTTACACGATTTATAATATAACAAGCCGTGTTTGTTGCTTCCGCCCAAAAATATTTTGGTAAATTATTTTCGCAAAGCATAGTTCTAGCCATTTCTTGTAAAGTTCTATTTTTCCTCTCAACTACCCCATTTTGTTGAGGAGTTCGAGGGGCTGAAAAATTATGGCTAATACCATTTTCATTTAGAAAATCTTCAAATCCTAAATTTTGAAATTCGGTTCCATGATCACTTCTAATATGTGAAATTTTAAGTTCAAGATCATTTTGAATTAATTTTGAAAATGTGATGAATTTTTCCAAAGCCTCATCCTTAGTACTTAAAAAGAGAACCCAAGTGAATCTAGAAAAATCATCAACTAATACAAAAGCATATGATTTGCCACCCAAGCTCATAGTCCTAATTGGCCCAAATAAATCCATATGGATTAGTTGTAAACATCTACTAGTAGAAATGTCATTAATGGATTTAAAAGAAGATCTATGTTGTTTACCCTTTGAGCATGCATCACAAATTTTACCGTTCGAAAATTTTATCTTGGGTAAACCTTTAACTAGGTTTAGAGAGACTAGTTTTTCTAAAACACTTGTGCTAGCATGTCCTAGCTTCCTATGCCACAACCATGCATCATTTTCGTTTTGAGCAACTAAGCATGCATGAGATGTATGTATGTCATCTAGATGCACCATGTATATATTCCCTATGCGATGACCTATGAGCATAATATTATTAGTTTTAATGTCTACAATTTTACAACCGGTTTTATCAAATATAACATTAAAACCTTTATCACATAGTTGACTTATGCTCAATAAATTATGTTTAAGACCATTGACATATAAAACATTTTCAATGAGAGTAGTAGAGTGATTACCAATGGAGCCAATACCTTCAATGTGGCCTTTGGAGTTGTCACCAAATGTTACTACTCCTCCACTTTTTGGCTTTAGATCCATGAGTCGACTCTTGTCTCCGGTCATGTGTCTCGAGCATCCACTATCAAGGTACCATGAGTTTTGACTTTGTGCTTTGGCCTTGTAGCAATGCTCCCCCTACAAACAAAGATATTTAAACTTTTGTTTTTGGTACCCAAATCATTTTGGGTCCATGTGTGTTAGTTCCTAAAACTTTGGTTCCCTTAGGAATCCAAGGTGACATAGCAATAATATCATTAGATTTAACAAGTTCCTTAGGAACCCATACATTTCTAATTCTTTTAACTTTACTATGTCTAGGATAGTTATCTTGTTTGTAGTAGTTAGTCTTTTTCTTATATTGGTGTGTTCTAAAGGATTCTCCTATGTCATGTTTAACACTACCATTAATTTTTAAAGACTTTTTGAGCTCATTTAGCTCACTTAACACCTTTTGGTGTTCACAATTATTTTGAGATAAAAGATTATTAAGATCAATATTTTCTTTTTGAAAGAATTTAAGTTCATCTTCTAATCCTAATATCTTTTTCTCTATTTTAGAATTAGTTTGAGTAAGTGAGTCATTTTTCTCTTTTAATTCTATAATAATTTTTCTATTCCTAATAACCGACTCCCTATACTTCTCAACTAATTCATCATATACCTCTTGTAACTCATCATAAGCATCATTTAGTTCTTCATATGAAAAATCTAAAGTAGATGAGTTAGAGGTTACCAAGGAGGAATCTTCCTCAAGTGCCATGAGGCAGAGGTTCGCCACTTCTTGTTCGTCATCCTCCGATGACTCCTCATCACTCCAAGTAGCAAGCTTAGCTTTGAGCTTTTTCTTCTTCTCAAAGCCCTTCTTCTTGAGTTGAGGGCACTCCGAACGTATGTGGCCGGGTTGTCCGCACTCGAAGCAAGTGATTGGATCCCTTCCTTCTTCTTTGTTCTTGCCTTTAAAGTCCATTTTCCTTTGGATTCTTCTTCCTCGGTTGGACCTCATAAGGCGTGAGAATCGTTTGGCTATCATAGCCAATTCTTCAAGTTCATCCTCATCACTAGATGAACTTTCATCAAGTTGGGAAGTTTTAGCTTTGAGAGCTATTCCTATTTTCTTCTTTTTCTCCCCTTCAAGCTTCTCCATTCTTTTTTCTTCTTTCTTTTTCTCATCTTCCCTTCCTTGCTTCATGATCTCGTGAGTAAGGAGAGAACCTACAAGTTCATCAAGCTTTAGAGTTTTTAAATTCTTTGTTTCGATGATAGCGGTTCTCTTCCCATCCCAAGATTCGGGAAGTGAATAGAGTAGCTTTCGGACAAGCTTGTCTTCCGGTATAATTTCTCCATAGCCCTTTAGACCATTTACAATTGTGGAGAATCGATCAAACATCTTTGACACCGTCTCATCAAATTCCATCTTGAAATTTTCATAACTAAGATTGAGAATTCCAATCTTAGTTTCTTTGACATCGTTGGTGCCTTCATAGGTGGTTTCAAGAGTGTCCCACACTTCTTTGGCACTTTCAATTGATGAGACCTTTGAGTAGATGTCCGGACCGAAAGCACAAAATAGCATGTGAAGAGCTTTATCATTTACTTGGATCTTTTTCCTTTCCTCTTCACTCATTTCCGTTCTTCTTTTAAGCACCATCTTGCCATCAACATCTTGCTTCAATGGAATATATGGTCCATCCTCAATGACATCCCACACAAGGTAGTCACTTGATTTAATAAATAGACGCATTTTATTTTTCCAAAATGAGTAGTTCTCACCATTGAAGAAAGGAGGCTTTGTGGTGGATTGTGAGTCGTACATGCCGGGAGCGGAGGTTGATGCCATCTCTTGATATTTTGATGATGATCACACTTCTTCCAAGGATCTCCTCTTGCGATTGTTAATCCTCAAAGAGTTAAGCTCTGATGCCAATTGTTGAGTGGATCACACGAATGATAATAACCAAGAGGGGGGGTGAATTGGAATTTTAACAATGTTGTAACGGAAATTGCAACTTAAAGATATTGACACGAGAATTTAGAGTGGTTCAAGTTCACCAACCGAACTCTACATCCACTACCTTAGTCTCACCAAGGATTTCCAACAATTTCCACTAAATTGTTCGTCCCCTTTTTCCAGGACAAGGAGGCAACCTTTACAATTTCGGTTAATTTTTCTACCCAAAAATTAACCCAATCCTCACACAATAGAACAAAGAAATTTGGTGGCTAATAAGGTATCTCTCAATACAAATGATAGCCCAATATCAAGCACTCAACCCAATCGAACAAAATAGAAATGAAGGATACAATTGGGGTTTCTAGACAAAGTAGGATTTTTGCACAAATGCTTGGATTTGATGTTTTGATATCTTCTTGAGGTTCAATAATATGTTGCTGGAGCTTCTTGGGGTCTTTTTATAGCCTCTTGATGATTTCCAACCGTTGTGAGTGTTGATTTTAAGATTATAGCCGTTGGGATGCTTTTTCTCCACTTTCTTGCACTTTTCCAGCTATGAGTATCGGTACTCTATAGTGGGGTATCGATACCTGTCTCATAAGAAAATAGCCGTTGTGTACAAATAATAAAGGGGTATCGATACGCGTTCTTGGCGTATCGGTACTGGGTATCGAAACAGCACAGGCTGTATCGATACCTTTTTCTCGACATAGCTCACTGTCAAATCGGGTATCGATACTAGGGTTAGGGGTATCGATACTGGTTTAGTGACCGTTTAAAAATCTCAACGGTTATATTTTTAAACTGACTTTGAAATTAATAATTATAAAATGGTATCGATACTGGTTCATCCGTATCGATACTGATTTCATAGCGTATCGATACTAGGGTTTGCCGTTTCGATACTTGTTCCGACAGAGGCAAACTTTTGCTAAAAAGGTATCGATACTCCTTGATGGGTATCGATACTGGTTGACGTTTTTCACTATTTTTGCCTTGGAACATTTAGAAAATATTTGAGTTTGAGTTCTAATAAATCAGTTTAAAGTCTTTGGGGTTTCAAAAACTTGTTAAGGGATTTGTACAAACAATTTTAAGTTCTTCAATTTGATCCTTAAAGATCTAGTTATATCAAAATCAAACATAGGTTTTACAGTTTTGAATGTCTCGTATGCTGTTCCATGGATGTTGGATGTTGTATGTATGTCCGTGTGTGGCTAGGTGAGTCTTATCTTGCATCTAGAGTGGAGTCTTGTTGCGTTTTGCTGCAAATTTGAGTGTTGCAGTGCAGGGCGTATCGGTACGCCCAAGGGCCGTATCAATACGGTCCTACACTTTGGGACTCAAGTTTGGCCTAGCGTACCGGTACACGGGGGTGTATCGATACGCCAAAACCTCTCTAGAAATTTGAGATTTTGGCGTATCGGTACGGGTCTAAGGTGTATCGATACGGTCTTGTATCATTGACCGTGAGAAGTTGACCAAGTGATGGCGTATCAGTACGGTCAACCAGTGTACCGATACGGTCTCACTCTGTTGACCTAGTCAAGGCGTATCGATACCCTCTTCTAGTGTATTGATACAACCAGCTTTAAAAGTTAAAATGGGATGTTTTTGAATTGATGTTTGGTTGGTCGCCTCGCTTGTTGCTTCCGCTGTCTTTGTTTCACATAGGTCTATTTAAAGCATCTAGACAAGATAATAATAAAAATGAAAAAAGTTTTCTTGGGTTGTTAACCGAAATGGAGCCTTAACGGGTTTCGCCTCGGTTATCTCGGTGTGACTCGCTCGGACCGGTCAGTCGCCCAGACCGGGACGAGGGGGTTACAATAGGCAAAATGACAAAAGATGCCCCCAACTTTTGCATGTTTTATCATTTGGCCCCTATTCTTCTTTTGGAGCAAACAACCCCCAATGTTGGATGAAAACTGCCAGTCAATGGCTGATTCTGACTGGACTTGCCACGCATTAAGATCAGCTAACGTGGCATATGCCATTTCAGATTTAAAAAAAAAACTATTTTGTTATACCCTTTTTAATGGTGATACTTGGATGACTATCATGCTAACACGTGGCCAAATCGGATGGTGAATATGATGTTGACACGTGGTGAATATGATGCTAACACGTGGTGAATATGATGCTGACACATCAGCAGATCTTAAGACGTGGCAAGTCCAGTCAACACCAGCTGTTGACCGTTAGTTGACTGGTAGTTTCCATCTGACATGGGCATATTTGGACCAAACTGAAACGTTGGGGGTTGTTTGCTCCAAAAAAATACGGGGCCAAATGTTAAAACATGCAAACGTTGGGGGCATCTTTTGTCATTTTTCCTAAATAATAATGTAGTTAAACTTAATTTCATTTATCTCATGCTATAATTTTATAATATTTATAATATAATGTTATAAATATATTAACTTTATAAATAAATATTATATACAATTTATATTACAAAACTAAAATATTATTTATAATATATACAACTCAACCCCAAACCCTAAACCATACATGTAACTAACTAATCTACAAACCCTAAACCCTAAAGATATATAACTAAATCTAAAATCTCAAACCCTAAATATATATATAACTAAATTTTAAATCCCAAACCTAAAACCCTAAAAATTAAAATATTATTTATAATATATATTAGAATTTTTAATATAAATTATAAATAATATTTTAGTTTTAGGGGTTGAGCTTTAGGGTTTATGATTTAGGATTTAGTTAAATATATATGGTTTATGGTTTGAGTTTGGGGTTTAGTTACATATATTATTTAGGATTTAGGGTTTAGTTATATATATGGTTTAAGGTTTGGGGTATAGTTACATATATGATTTAGGGTTTGAGGCTTAGGATTTAGTTATATATATTATAAATAATATTTTTTCTTTATAATATAAATTATAAATATTATTTATTTATAAAGTTAATATATTTATAAAATTATATTAAGGGGGGTTTTGAAATTCTCTCTCAGCGCACGATAGTTGGACTCTTGTTCTCGCTGGGTTTTCTTTCAAATATCTTGGTGTATCTTTGTTCTTGTTCTTGGGTTTCTTCTGGTTGTCGTTGGAATTAGAATGCATAATGCCTCTGGTTTTTAGGGAATGAATTGGAAGATGCTTTTGTGGGTAAGGAAGACCAATCTTTGTAGTTTTTTTCGCCTCCAGGTCCCGATGGGGGGATTTCGATCAAGTCGCCTATTACAGCCTTTGACAAGGGAATCGGTATATGGAAGCATGTGTTGGTGGCTTAGTTCATTGGTCCACCGCCCAATTTCGTCACTCTACAACGGTTAATCAAGCAAATTTGGAGTAAATGTGGGGAGATTACTATAAATTCGGCAGGGGAGAATTTGTTCATTTTTTTATTCTTGAGCGAAGAGGATCGTGACTGGGTTCTGGACAATGGCCCTTGGTACATTCAAAACAAGCCGCTCATTTTGCGTAAGTGGGCTCCAAACCTTAAATCACTTGAGTTTAGTATAGAAACCTTACCGGTTTGGGTGCATCTGAGTGAGGTTCTTTAGAACTTTTTACAAGCATTGGACTGAGTTATATTGCTAGTGCTTTAGGGGTCCCCCTTTATATGGATAGTATTACTGCAAGTTAACATCGTATCTCCTTTGCTAAGGTTTGCGTTGAGATTTCTGCAGGTTCAAAGCTCGTAAAGGTCATTGATGTTCAATTGATGGATGGTTCGATTGCTTCTTTTCGGGTTGAGGTCCCTTGGTGGCCTCCTCCTTGCCTCAAGTGCAGTGTTTTTGGATATTCTGAGAAGAGCTGCCATGCTAAAAAAGCTCCTGCACAGGTTTGGGTTCCCAAGAATCAGGGAGAAGTTGTTGCTTCTGTTAAAGGCAAGGAGGTTGTTCCAGTGTTTGTGACACCTTTGCTTCATGCTCTTTTACAACGGATGGTCATATTGTTGTTGGCTCGGTTCCTAGGGAAGGCGGTACATGCTTGCTTGTGGCTACTGTTGATGCTGCAACTAAGGATACCACTATTGAGAGAAACACTTCTAGTGCCACTGCAATTGAGATAAGTGGTGCTAAAGTTGGTTCAACTACTCTAATTGTGACTGATGGTGCTACTGTGGCTGATGGTGCCATTGAATCTGAAGTTGGTAAAGCTACACTAAGTGCGGGCGATGCTGACATTACAGTGGTCAGTGGAGCTGCTAATGTTTCAGAGGTTGATGTAAGTGCTGAGGCTACACAAAGGGAGATGCCAAAAGGGGTAGCTAATTTGATGGTGACTATAAAGAATGTTGTGCTGAGCAAGCATAATGCTAAGAAAAATAATAAGCAGAATAAACATGGTAGGAAAAACGGTAAGGGGGTGCTAGTTTTGACCAATCTAATTCTCCATGAAGCTTTTATTTTGGAATACTAGGGGTTTTAACCACCCTAATAAGCAAGCTGAGGTTATAAGTAGGATTAGAGAATTGAATATTGATATTGTTTGTTTGATTGAGACTTGTGTTAAAGTTGAAAAGGTCCAGCATCTCTGGAGTAAATTCTTTCTTAATTGGTATGGGTTTCAAAATTATTCTTTTGCTACTAATAGTAGGATTTGGTGTTTAATTAAGCCTGTAATTAGTGTTGTGGAGGTTGTAATTTTTGGACAAAGTATTACCTGTTTAGTGCAGAATGAAATTTCTAGTTTTTATCTTTCTACAATTTATGGTTTTAATCTTGGGAGTGAAAGACGTCAGTTATGGGATCATCTTCTTGAGCTTAAAGGCCTTATTAAGGATCAGCCTTGGATTGCTAGAGGAAATTTTAACATTGTGACATGTCAAGAGGAGAGCTCTAAGCCTTTAGGGGCTGCTTTATGGAAAGATATAGAGGATTTCAATGTGCCTAGGATCCATAGGGCTTATTGATCATGCTTTTGGAGGGTCTTTGTATACATGGTCTAATCGTCAAGAGAACTCCTTCCTTACTTGCAAGTTTGACAGGGTGTGGTATCCCCTTCTTGGATTGCTGAATACCCTCAAGCTCAGGTTAATTTTCTGGCTCCTGCTGTTTCAAATCACTGCCCAGCAGTGGTTACATGTTCTGCTGATTTTGGTTTTGCACTAAAGACCTTTCGTTTCTTCAACTTTTGGATTTTTGACCCTCAGTTCCTTGAAGTGGTAGCAAGAATTTGGTAGGCTCCTATTTTTGAATGCAATCCCTTCAAACTTCTCTTTCTAAAGATTAAGAGATTAAAGCCTATGTTAAAGGATTTAAATCAGCAGAGGTATGGTAATCTGCCTAGAAGGGTAAAAGAGAAGAAGCTTGGGGTTGAGCAACTTTAGCTTCTTGCTCTCTCTGGTAATCATGCTGAGCAGTTGTTGGCCAAGCTTAAACCCGCTTCTGATGAATTATTTGCTTTGATGACTGCTGAGGAAAACTTTTATGGGCGAAAAGCTAAAACTTTGTGTGTGCAAGAGGGGGATAAGAATACGAGATATTTTCATACTATGGTGAGGATCAAACAGAACCATCAAGCAATTAGGACCATTGCTTACTGAGGAAGCAATTAATTTTTTTCATTGGGTTGGTAGGGGTAAATAATTCGGGTGTTTCTGGTTGCTCAGTTGACCTCATTAGGGAACCGATGGGCATTTCTTTTTCTGAGGAGGCCTGTCTTGTTTTTCAAAGAATGATCACTTGTGAGGAAATTAAAAAGGCACTGTTTGAGCAGAAGTCTGATAAAGCCCCGGGGCTAGATGAGTATTCTGCATGTTTTTTCAAGGCTATCTGGGAGGTTGTAGGGGATGATGTGCTCTCTGCTATTTCTTATTTCTTTGAAACTTCTTCCATGTTTCCAGTTATCAATGCCACTTGTGCTTGTTCCTAAGGTGATTAATCTCACTCTTATGAAGGACTTCTGCCCAATTTTCTGTTGCAATGTTATTTACAAATGCATATCTAGAGTCATTGTGAATAGATTGAAGTCTTTCCCCCTTGAAGTTATTTTCTCGAGCCAAAGTGCTTTTATTCCTGGACGTGATATTATGGATAACACTTTGATGGCCCAAAAAATGGTTAGTGGCTACAACATAAATACTTTGACTCCTCGATGTGCTTTGAAGTTGGATCTTCAAAAAGCTTTTGATTCTGTAGAATGGAGTTTTATATTGCCTGTTTTGGAAGCCTTGAATATGCCTTTTGTGATGATTAGTTGGATTCGGGAGTGCATCACTACGCCTAAATTTTCCATATCCCTAAATGGGGGATTAATGGGTTTCTTTAGTGGTGTTTCTTCAGTGGTGCTAAGGGGGTGAGGCAAGGGGTTCCCCTCTCCCCCTATCTCTTTGTCCTCTGTATGAATGTACTGTCTCAGTTACTCAATAAGGCTGCTGAGTTTGGGGTCTTCTTTTAGCATCCTAAATGTGATAGAATTCGCCTCACGAACTTTTGTTTTGCTGATGATCTTATGATCTTCACTAGGGGAACGTATAACTCTATTATGAGAGTGTGGAGTGTAATGCAACAGTTCTATTCTTTTTCAGGTCTTCAAATTAACCCCCTACAAATTTGAAGTGTTCTCTGGTATGTTAGTTGAGGATCTGAAGGATGTGCAAGAGGCCCTTGGAATTAAAATTGGCACTCTGCCAGTGTGACATATGGGCATTCCCTTAGTTGCTAGGAGGCTCTCGGTTGTTGATTGTGCACCCTTGTTGGCTAGCATTTCATCGAAGCTCCAAGCATGGAAAGCTAAGAATCTATTTTATGTTGGAAGGTGGCAACTCATCTAGTCTGTTATCTATAGCATACAATGTTTTTAGTAGACAAATTGTTCTTCCTGGTGCAGTTCTCAAGCGTATAAACCAGCTTTGTGCGAGATTTTTTTTAGAAAGGGGAGGATAAGCCCATTAAGGGGGCTCATGTAAGTTGGTCGACGATTTGCACACCAAAGTCTGAAGGTGGCCTCGGGTTGCAGAATTTGCAGACATAGAACCAAGCTTGTTTCTTGTTCTTGATACGACGACTTCTTTTGAATGAGGGCTCCATTTGGATTGCTTGGAGAAAGGAGTATATCATTAAAGAGGGTTCCTTTTGGTCAATCTCTTGTCCTCAACTTTACAGTTGGACTTGGAAGAGCTTGCTTCACTTCCGAGACAAGGCGGATAGTTTCACTAATCTGTTGCATGTTTCTATGAACTCTATCTCTAAAATTTATAGGGGGTTCGTGAGCAAGGGGATAAAGTTGCATGGGAAAGGATTGTTTGGCATCTGAGGCATATTCTACGACACTCCTTGATAACTTGGATGGCCACTCTAGATAAGCTGCCAACTAAGGGTATGCTTCTTTCTTTTGGGATGCATATGGATGGTTGTTGTCTGTTATGTAGGAGTGATATTGAAACAAGGGATCATTTATTTTTTCAATGTGCTTCTTCGAAAAAGGTTTGGGGAGATGTTTTGGTTGCTTGTCAGATTCGTAGGGTGATCTTTTCCTTGGATCAGGAATTGGCCTGGGTGTGTTCGAATTTGAAGAAAAAATCCTTTCCTAGCATGGTCTTAAAGCTTGCATGGAATGGCTGCATCTATATGTTATGGAGGGAGCGGAACATGAGACTTTTCCAGGGTGCAAACACCTTTGAGGGGGTGATTCTAAAGCAAATTTATGGGGCTGTAAGATTGAAACTTCGGGATAAAATTGTTCAAAGGCAACTATAGAAACATAGGGGTATTTGTACAGCTTGGGATTTAGATGTATAGATTCTTCTTTTTTTTCTTTGGGTGTACATATCACAGCTACTGGTATAGGGCATACGTTGTAATTGGTTTTTAGTATGGAATACAAAGGGAAAATTCATCTAAAAATATATTATAAATATTATAAAATTATATCATGAGGTAAATAAAATTAAGTTCAACTGCAATATTATTTACTATTTGTGTTAGGATTATATTAAGTCTTCAAATTGGTTTGGTGTAAGTCATTAATTTTAGAGGTTTTTGGTTCGAGCTTTTCTCAAATGCCTATGCATAAAATTCTGGACATATTTTATTAAAATAACCTTATACATATGGTGGATAGTAGGTGGATGGATGCGAGGTGTGGTGGTAAAGTCTCAAATCCATCACTTACCCATTACCCAGGCAAGTATGACTTTTGGCATCCACACATGCTCACTACGCACTAAACACATACTCATATCCACCTCAACTGGGGTGAGGGCGGTGTGAAATCCGTCATATATTGAGATTTAAAGTAAGAAGAGATATATTAAAGGCTTAATTTGAAATCCATTAATTGGTCGAGTAGTCATGAGTGGTCATGTTGTCTCATCTTGTATAGGTTCACATTTCGATATTTACTTTGAGAATATAAATATCTGTCTGTACCAGTACAGAGGCTTGTGTACCTATACACTCCTTAAGTTTGTATCGGTACGGGGTCCCAAGTACTGATATGCGAGTTAGTTAATGGAAGTTAGATTTATGCTGAAGTTTAGATTCTTTGCAATATAATTCATGAATGTTCATGCATGTATTGGTTGTGTTCGGATGATCCGTTTGAGCTGAAAATTCTCACGTTAGTATGAAACCTGATTAATTAAAGATTGGCAACTTGAAATTTAGTTGTTCCTGTAATTTTCTAAATTTGTGATTTGATCCCTAAAAGGCTCGTATGTACAATTGAGTGTCTTTTTGGTGTTCAATTTAAACGAAATTTGAACCGCTGCTTGTATGTACACCATAGGACCTAACGTTGCATCTAAATAAGATAAAATAAAAAATGGGCTGAATTCGAGATGGTAAATTCGAGTTTGCTTCGGTAAACCAATGTGATCTCCTTGATTCGAGTCTCGTGCTAGACCGGTCGAGGGGTTACAAATAGGTTAATAAAAAAAAACTTAATTTGACTTGTTGAATTAGGTAAGGCTTGGTTTAAATTTTTCAACGGAATAAACTGTTTGAAATATTATTTAATTAACAAAAAAATACATTTAAATTTAATTATAAAATATAATCATGGATAGTGATTGAAACTGCAGCGTAAGCTATGAGACACTAGAGAATGTTATAGTGTCAAAAATTAAAAACAGCCACCATATGTTAAAACAATCCTATATATAATAGGCAATAGACAAATCGATACGAGTAGAAGAAAACGTTAAAAAATGAAAAAGAAAATTACATATTATATATAAGCCTCTACGTTGTTAAGAGACTGCAGTTGATGTTGCAAACCTCAAGTTTATTGGCACTTGATATCTTGGACAGCTTTGGTCTCCAAGTTAACTAGCATGGCGCATACCATTTCCGTAGATTTCTTGTTTTTGATCAATTTCATCAGCTGCACTTTCCCACTCAATTTGGAATGGCAGCAGATTCAATATCATTTTGCAAGCTCGAATTAGTTAGTTGCATATTGTTCGAGTTCAATTCCACAGTTACATTCAGCTTCTTCCTTTAGCAACAAAAGCATCCCCAACTTGAACTCCCCTGTAATCGAACCATATCGTGGTGTTTTCAAATTTGAAGTGACCGAAATTTGTGTTCTTGACGGCAACCTGGGCATTGAGTTTGATGTTGAAAGAAGGGGGGTTCGGAGCTGCCACCGTGAGATCCTCGACGGTGATAGAGCGGACTCTAAACTTGGGGTTTTTGATACGCATCACGGTAAGCGAAAAAACCAAGATGACAATAGTCTGGAAAATGGCGAATGCTAATCCGTAAGCAAGCAATGATATTAGTAGTCCATTGTGAAGAAACATATCATAGAAACCAATGACAAACAATTACAAGTGCATTGCATTGTGCAGAGACGGGGAACCAATGACAAACAATCAACAATTACAATGTTGAGACAGTATGTGAATTATTCAAACATAAGACTTAGCTACACAAGCAGAAACAGGCATTTCAAGAATGTCTGAAAATATATGCTATTAGTAGTCCATTGTGAAGAAACATCATAGAAACCAAATCTGCTTAAAACCATCAAAATAGCCAATACACTAAATGATATGAAAAAATTTCACCCAAAAAATACGTGATTATCCACCCAAAGTACATCAAAGATTTGATATGAAAATCAACAATTATGCACTCGCAATAGCCATGGATACATTATCAACTTCTTTTTCTCTCCGAACTTCTTTTCAGGTATCATACAAATTGTACTCTATATTAGGCATCAGAGTATTTTGCAAATCAGATTCCACAAACCAAGCTGAAGTTTTCAGTAACTTAACAACATCGGCATCGGATCCTAGAACACTCTTTAAACACCGAATAGAAGGTGCTATTTTACCATTTACGCTTTTAGTCAAAATCAAGGGATTAAAATCCGCAATTGTGGGCACATATGTAAAATGTATGTTACTATTATAAAGTATGACACAAAATTAAGTGACCAATTATGTTAGGCAAGTGTCATGGAAATAAAAGTGTAGATACCATAAGATATATTTATAATTCAATGAGGGGCATAGTTATAAATATTTAATAGTTATTTAATAACCAACTATATAATGAGATAGTGGTCCAAGAAATAGGTTAACTTGTTTTTCTCTCCTTATCGTAAGAGAGTTTTACTTCAAGAGATAACATATCTTCTTGGAAGATCAATACCAAATATTTAGGATTTCAACATCAAGATTCAAGATTTTCAATCTATCAATGAATTTAGGTACACTATTCAAGATTTTCAATCTATCAATGAATTCAGGTACGCTTCCGCACTCGGTTTATTCAATTGATTGTTCTTGATAGTTTAACATGATAGATCCTGGAGCTTAAATTTCATATTTATTATTATTTGGTTCAAACAAGTAGCATCAGTGTCTCGTCAGGTTGAATCATTAAGGATCAATTGATTGATTTGTTATTCAATCTTTCAAATAAAAACCGATTTTAAATCATTCGGCATTACTGTTTAAAATCTTTATACATAGTGTTTCGGTTATGAAATTATGTTACTTTTTTAGGGATTTCATGATTATTGTCGTATAGTTTGATGGGCAGATATGTTTTTTGTGTTTTGGATTATACTTAGCTTGGAATCCTATATTTTCTCTTATTATTTTACTTTCTATCAACTAAATAAATAAGAAGGTTTAAATCATCTGGGATTGGTTCTGCTTTTATTTCTATTTGTCTTGAATTCCATGTTTCAGTTTCATTCATATTAGCTTTTTTTTTTTAATTAATAATGTTTTGACTGAATTATTTTATGGTTTCTTCAATTCAGTTTCAAAGGCAATTAATCAACTGACATGTTATACTTTGAATGCACGTTCATCACAATTTATTTATGTGAATTTGGTATTCAATTAATTAGGTTGAACAATATGTTAAAATTTGTTTAATATAAAGAGCAAATTGAATTAAAGTAACAGTAAGTTATTTGGCTTTTGGAAATTTAGTTTTTTTTATTATGTCCTATATTATTTTGTATGGCATATTATTCATGCAGTTTCATGTTAAAGTTCTTCAATTACAGCTTGCTACTAGTTCAATTATATGTTGTTAATGCTATGAATTTTAGAATATATATTCGGAATTGATACATATTTGATTCAGTTTGATCAAAATCCTTAATTTTGATAGTTAAGTTATTACAAATATATTAAAGTTTTATGTGACCACTATATGAATAATTCATTTAGATGATACTTTTGATTTTGACTTTTAGTTAAAAGATCGATTGTTTTGAATTCGACTTTAATTTTGGGATATGCATATTTAAGGAATTTTAAGAAACAGTCAAATTTTTGATAGCCTCATTTAGCCAACCTTAGTTTGGGTTATTTTGGAAACTTAAGTATTATCAGAAATTTTATTTTTGATTGTTACAAAATTTTAAATTTGGATATCAGTATATTTATAGTATATATTTTAAGATAATTTAATTGAAACATTAAGTCACCAAAGTGGCCTCTATTGTTGAAATTATTTTATTTTATTTTAAAATATAGAAGGTTTTGTGCATGTAAGTCGAATTATGTTAGTATTAATCGGCCCAAAGAAAGGTTAATAATTAACATTATTACATGTGCAACTGTGGTAATAAACATGTGATAATTATTCAGTTTTATATGTGAGCAATAAATCGGCCCAAAGGAAGATTTCTCTTTGACATGTTTTTATTATCAATGTTTGATTATTGTACCAAGATATCACTTGCAAGTTAATATTTTGTCCAAAGATGAAATATTAATGGAGTGTTTGATATTTTGATATGTGGTTTACCTTTATTCAAATTTATTATTATTTTGGTTATCTTTTAAGTTTATTGAAAGATAAAATTAAGACAAATATTATAAAACAATTAAATTCATATTTTGGCTTCGAATGTCTAATAGTTTAATAGATTAATTCAAACATAATGTCACCAAAGTGACTGCTTTTGTGTAGATTAGTTTATTTAAAATATCAAGATGATTATGTGTTTTTGTAATTCATGCGTTTATTAATTGGCCCAAAGGAAAATTAATATTTTATAGAATTACAACGACAACTGTGGCGATAAATGTGTGATAATTATAAGGTATTTTATGTGAACAATACGTTAGTCCAAAGATTAATCTATTGTTTGACATAGTTTATTGTCAATGTTTGATTGCTACAACAAGAGTACCGCTTACAGTTAATATTATTGTCCAAAGACTTGATATTAATGTTTTGCTTGGTATCTTGAGGGGAACTAGCCATTATTTTGAATTTATTTGTTTGCTTATGAATATTTATGTGAGCTTATTTTTATTTTATTTACTTATTTTTGTTCTATATTTAGGTAATTTATTTTTGTTGTTACAATATCTGTTAAATACATTATACACTCATGTTTAGTGAAATTAATTTCAAAGAATAGAAAACACTTACATATAGTATTTGGTTGTATGAACATAGACTTTGCACTAAGAAAAGAACATCTTGCACCTCTCACTGCGGTAAGCACCCATAAAAGGTATTTTGAAAGGTGAGATCATTCGAATCGCATGAGTCTAATGATCATAAAGTACAACACTCTAGATGTTTTCTGGAGCATAAATCTAAAGAGAATACTCATACTAAGAGTTTTCCTTGACGAAATTAATAAATATTTTACGTAAAACATTAAGGTTAATATGACTTCACTTATATCATATTTGATGTCTATAAAATATAAGGGTCAAGAAAATGTGAGGGGGTAGATTATGAAAATTCTTAATATTGCTTCAAAATCTAAGGCTCATAAGGTCAAACTCTCTAACAATTATTTGTTCTTATGATTTTGGTACCGTTTCTTATACAGTTTAACCAATTCAGACTCGGTTACAACTGCAAAAAGGGAGAAATAGACTTTATTTAGGTTCATTTCTCATCGTGTTCAAGAGGAAGAAAGGTTGAAGCATTATAAGTGCAAAAATAATCATTTGGTTAGTGCTCATTTAGTTAGTGTCTTGAAGAATAAGAGTCCTGGTTAAAATAAACAACAATAAGTTACAAAGAGTTGATTTCTTTTGTAACAAGTTAGGACACATGTGAAGTAATTAAAGTTTAAAAATGAGCAACTACTTCGATTATTTTTTAGTGATCTATGGGCTGTAAGTTTTATGACCCCACTATTAAGAATTACTTTAAGGAGAGATTTATAAAACAAAATTTAGGATGTTGAGTTTGGATGGAGAAATAAGGTTAGATACATTGTTATTGAGGAGGAATTGAATTATAATTTAATTCATACTATCACTTTTGATGATGTTTAGGTTTTCACACCTATCATTAATCAAGAAGTGAATCAAGTACATCATCAAAATAATGTTGAACAACTCTCATTCAAGATAAGGTAATTGTTTCAGAAGAACAAACTCAACAACCTTAAAAAACAAGTGTCATTAAAGAGGTCCACGAGAGGAAGATGAAATACTATTCCGGATTATTGTATTGTATTTCTTCAAGAAAATAAGGTAACAATGGAATGATATAAAATGATCAATCATTTTTTTATTAGACCATAAAAGTTCTAACTCTCAAAAGTGAATTGATGTCATTCAAGAAAAGTATAATTTTATGCAAGACAATAAAGTTTATGAACTTGTCTTATTACCTGAAGGTGCAAACTAATTGGTTGTAAATGGATATTTAAAACCAAGAGGGATGCAAATGGTAATGTGGATAAGTATAAAGCACGTCTTGTATCTAAAGGATATACTCTAAAAGAAGACATTGATTTTTAGAGACTTTCTCTTCAGTTTTATTGAAAGACTCTTTCAAGATAATTATTACACTTTGTGAAACAAATATTTTTAAGTCCTCATAACATCCCCATATAACTTTGGTTTTGTTATATCAAAAAGGGGGAGATTGTGAAACAAATATTTTAATTTTGATATAACTAAAAACCTAAGGACTAAATTGAAAATGTCAAAACGAATTTTTAAGTCCTCATAACATCCCCATATGATTTTAAGATTATGCCAAAGTTAAAAACAAAGTTTTTCAAATATTTTTCTAAGTGTTTAAAGCCAAAACAGTGATTTTCAAGTCCCTGTTTCGAAACGGTCTAAGGCGTTTCGAAACGTTTTCATCACTGCCAACCCCTGTTTCGAAACGTGTATCGAAACAGCTTTAGAACACTTGAACCTGTTTCGAAACGGTCTCATACGTTTCGAAACTGTTCTTCAATTTTGATTTGAAAAACTATAACGGTTGTTATATTATTTAACCTATTTTACAAAGATAAATAGGGTGTTTCGAAATGGGCTCAATCAGTTTCGAAACGACCCTTGACAGTAGCAAAACCGTTTCGAAACGAGGCCAAGCGTTTCGAAACTGGTCTTCATTTTGAATTGAAAATATGACCGTTGAAATTGTTTTTAACTGATTTTCTGAAACCGTTAGGGTGTTTCGAAACGGGCTAAGACTGTTTCGAAACAACCCTTAACAGTGGCAAAAATGTTTCGAAACGGCCCTAAGGCGTTTCGAAACGGGCTCTTAAATGCACCCCAAACGGCTCTTTCTATTTTAGTCCGTTCCGAAACAGGTACCCCGCGTTTCGAAACGGGTTGTTGCAGACTGCATTTATGGAGGTGAGATAACATCCCCAACAGCTCTATTGATGAGTGCAACAACCACAACGGCTAGAAATCAATGAGAAGGTATAAAAGGGACCTCTAAAAGCTCCAGCAACAACTATTGATCCAAAAGCAAACATTCAAACATCAAATCCAAGCAATTATGCAAAAATCCCATTTTGTCTAGAAACCCCAATTGTATTTTTCATTCATATCTTGTTCAATTGGGTTGAGTGCTTGTAATTGGGCTATCATTTGTATTGAAAGATACCTTATTAGCCAACAAATTTCTTTGTTCACTTGTGTGAGGATTGGGTTGATTTTTGGGTAGAAAAATCAACCGAAATTGTAAGGGTTGCCTCCTTAGCCTAGAAAAGGGGAAGAGCAATTAGTGGAATTGTTGCAAATCCTTAGTGAAGCTAAGGTAGTGGATGTAGAGTTCATTTGGAACTTGAACCACTCTAAATCCCTTGTCTATTATTTTTAATTTGCAATTTCCACCACAAAACCTTTAAATTTCCAATTCACCCCCTCTTGGTTTATATCGATCTTGCGATCCACTCAACAATTGGTATCAGAGCCTACCTCTTTGAGGGTTAACAACCACAAGAGGAGTTCCTTGGAAGAGTGTGATCATCATATATCAAGAGATGGCTTCAACCTCCGGTTCGGGCATGTACGAGTCACAATCCACTACAAAGCCTCCTTTCTTCAACGGTGATAACTATTCTTTTTGGAAGAATAGAATGCGTCTCTTCATCAAGTCAAATGACTATCTAGTGTGGGATGTCATTGAAGATGGGCCATATATTCCATTGAAGCAAGATAGTGAAGGCAAGATGGTTTTGAAGAAGAAAGTGGAGATGAGTGAAGAGGAGAGGAAAAAGATTCAAGTCAATGATAAAGCTCTCCACATGCTATTTTGTTCTTTCGGTCCGGACATCTATTCAAAGGTCTCATCCATCGAAAGTGCCAAAGAAGTGTGGGACACTCTCGAGACTACTTATGAAGGCACCAACGATGTTAAAGAAACTAAGATTGGAATTCTCAATCTTAGTTATGAAAACTTCAAGATGGATCCCGATGAGACGGTATCAAAGATGTTTGATCGTTTCTCCACGATTGTCAATGGGCTAAAGGGCTTTGGAGAGATCATACCGGAAGACAAGCTTGTCCGGAAGCTACTCTATTCACTTCCCGAGTCTTGGGATGGGAAGAGAATAGCTATCATCGAAGCAAAGAATTTGAAAACTTTGAAGCTTGATGAGCTTATGGGTTCTCTCCTTACGCATGAGATCATGAAGCAAGGAAGGGAAGAAGAGAAGAAGAAAGAAGAAAAATGGGTAGAGAAGCTTGAGGTTGAGAAGAAGAAAAAGATGGGAATAGCTCTCAAAGCTAAAGCTTCACAACGAGAAGAAAGCTCGTCTAGTGAGGAGGATGAACTCGAAGAATTGGCTATGATAGCCAAACGATTCTCACGTTTTATGAGGTCCAACCGGGGAAGAAAAATCCAAAGGAAGATGGACTTCAAAAGCAAGAACAAAGAAGAAGGAAGGGATCTTGTCACTTGCTTTGAGTGCAAACAACCCGGCCACATACGTTCGGAGTGCCCTCAACTCAAGAAGAAGGGCTTTGAGAAGAAGAAGAAGCTCAAAGCCAAGCTTGCTACTTGGAGTGATGAGGAGTCATCGGAGGATGACGAACAAGAAGTGGCTAACCTTTGCCTCATGGCACTTGAGGAAGTTCCTCCTTGGTAACCTCTAACTCATCTACTTTAGATATTTCATATGATGAATTGAATGATGCATATGATGAGTTACAAAGGTCTATGATGAATTAGTTGAGAAGTTTAAAGAGTCGGTCATTAAAAACAAGAAAATTATTTTAGAACTAAATGAGAAAAATGATTCACTCACTCAAGCTAATTCAAAATTTGAGAAAAAGATATTAGGATTAAAACATGAACTAAAATTCTTTCAAGATGAAAATGTTGATCTTAATAATCTTTTATCTCAATGTAATAGTGAACACCAAAAGGTGTTAGGTGAGCTAAATGAGCTCAAAAAGTCTTTGAAAAATGTTGGTAGTGTCAAGCATGAAATAGCTAAATGAGCTCAAAAATTCTTAAAAATTCTAACTTTGGTTTTGTTATATCAAAAAGGGGGAGATTGTGAAACAAATATTTTAATTTTGATATAACTAAAAACCTAAGGACTAAATTGAAAATGTCAAAACGAATTTTTAAGTCCTCATAACATCCCCATATGATTTTAAGATTATGCCAAAGTTAAAAACAAAGTTTTTCAAATATTTTTCTAAGTGTTTAAAGCCAAAACAGTAATTTTCAAGTCCCTGTTTCGAAACGGCCTAAGGCGTTTCGAAACGTTTTCATCACTGCCAACCCCTGTTTCGAAACGTGTATCGAAACAGCTTTAGAACACTTGAACCTGTTTCGAAACGGTCTCATACGTTTCGAAACTGTTCTTCAATTTTGATTTGAAAAACTATAACGGTTGTTATATTATTTAACCTATTTTACAAAGATAAATAGGGTGTTTCGAAACGAGCTCAATCAGTTTCGAAACGACCCTTGACAGTAGCAAAACTGTTTCGAAACGAGGCCAAGCGTTTCGAAACTGGTCTTCATTTTGAATTGAAAATATGACCGTTGAAATTGTTTTTAACTGATTTTCTGAAACCGTTAGGGTGTTTCGAAACGGGCTAAGACTGTTTCGAAACAACCCTTAACAGTGGCAAAAGTGTTTCAAAACGGCCCTAAGGCGTTTCGAAACGGGCTCTTAAATGCACCCCAACGGCTCTTTCTATTTTAGTCCGTTCTGAAACAGGTACCCCGCGTTTCGAAACGGGTTGTTGCAGACTGCATTTATGGAGGTGAGATAACATCCCCAACGGCTCTATTGATGAGTGCAACAACCACAACGGCTAGAAATCAATGAGAAGGTATAAAAGGGACCTCTAAAAGCTCCAGCAACAACCATTGATCCAAAAGCAAACATCCAAACATCAAATCCAAGCAATTGTGCAAAAATCCCATTTTGTCTAGAAACCCCAATTGTATTTTTCATTCATATCTTGTTCAATTGGGTTGAGTGCTTGTAATTGGGCTATCATTTGTATTGAGAGATACCTTATTAGCCAACAAATTTCTTTGTTCACTTGTGTGAGGATTGGGTTGATTTTTTGGTAGAAAAATCAACCGAAATTGTAAGGGTTGCCTCCCTAGCCTAGAAAAGGGGAAGAGCAATCAGTGGAATTGTTGCAAATCCTTAGTGAAGCTAAGGTAGTGGATGTAGAGTTCATTTGGAACTTGAACCACTCTAAATCCCTTGTCTATTATTTTTAATTTGCAATTTCCACCACAAAACCTTTAAATTTCCAATTCACCCCCCTCTTGGTTTATATCGATCTTGCGATCCACTCAACACACTTGTTGCTTGTTTTAGTCTTAAGCTACATTAGATAGATGTTAAGCTTGTTTTTTCAATGGTGACATTGAAGAAACTATTTATATGGTACAATCATAAATTTGTGTCTTATGATACAATATCAATGATATGTAAATTAAAGAAATCTATCTATAAGCTTAAATAGGACTCTCATTAATGAAATTATAAATTTCATGTTGATTATCTTATTCGGTTTTGAGATAAATTTGATTGAAAATTGTATGTACTACAAGTTCAGTGGGAGTAAAACCAAGTGAAACTAATATTGCTAAAGAAGACAAATTTAGTCTTACACAATGCCCTAAAAGTAACCTTAAAATTTAAAAATCCAAAAAATTCTCTATGCATAAGCTATTGGGAATCTAATTTATGCTTAAGTATGTATGCGTTCAAAAATTGTATACATTGTTAGAATGTTAGACAGATATTTGAGAAATCGTATTATGGACCATTGGATAGCAGTTAATGGGGTTATGAGATACCTTCAGAAAACAAAAATTACTTGCTCACGTGTCGGAGTTCTGGTAAGTTAGAGATCATTAGGTTTACAGACTTCGATTCTAATAGAATATTGATGCAAAAGAATTTTGTCACTTGAGCTGCTAACTCTAGATTGAATAGAAAGACCACTTCAGTTATTTTGTGACAATAAATATGCATTCATTTATTCTATAAACAATAGGAACACTTCAAATTTGAAGCACATAAATATTAAGTTCCTAGTTGTTAAAGAAAATTCAGAGTAGTTGTGTGTCTATAGAGCATGTTGGTACAAACTCCATAATTGAGCGCATATTAAGAAATTGTCACCCTAGGTCTTTTATGAGCACACTACTCATGTGGGTGTAATGTTATTTAAAGATATTCGGTTTTAGTGGGAGTTTGTAATTTTGAAAAATGCTCATTCGGTTTAGACACAATTTCAGTTACTTCAGTTTAAAGTTATTTAAGATTATTTTCTGCAGAAATAAAGTTCTTTTGATTTATGTACACTCTGAATTCAGTAAAGTTGATCTCATTAAGGTTTAGGAGGACCAGTTGGAAATAGACATGTTCGGTTCATATTTCATGTAATTTCCCATGCTACGCATCCATGATTGATCTATGTCATTTGATTATGTTTGTATACTTGACCATTGATGGGTCCAGTCATGATTGATATGGCGAAGATCGCTTTGATCCTATATGGATATAGTTGATGGACGAGATTGTTATAGAATACCTATTATATAATAGTAAATCTTCGAGCTCATAAGGTTGTACATTTATCAGGAAACATATGTTGCCCAAGTGGGAGATTGTTGGATTAAAATCCGCAATTGTGGGCACATATGTAAAATGTATGTTGCTATTATAAAGTATGACACAAAATTAAGTGACCAATTATGTTAGGCGTGTCATAGGTATTAAAGTGTCATGGAAATGAAAGTGTAGATACCATAAGATATATTTATAATTCAATGAGGGGCATAGTTATAAATATTTAATAGTTGATTTAATAATCAACTATATGAAGAGGTAGTGGTCCCCAAGAAATAGGTTAACTTATTTTTCTCTCCTTCCCCGTCAGAGAGTTTTACTTCAAGAGATAACATATCTTCTTGGAAGATCAATACCAAAGATTTGGGATTTCAACATCAAGATTCAATATTTTCAATCTATCAATGAATTCAGGTACGCTTCCGTACTCGGTTTATTCAGTTTATTGTTCTTGATGATTTGACATGATAGATCTGGGGTTTAAATTTCATATCTATTATTATTTGGTTCTAATAGGTCAGACAACTATTCTTCATTTTCCTCGGGAGAAAAATTCAGCTATCTTTTTTTTAGAAGTGAACTTCATTAAACTGCAAAGAAAAAACATGAGCAAGGAGGTTGGTGGGTAACAACAGATGCCGAAGCAAATCCCAAACTAAACCTTAAACCGAGAAGACGCAAAAAACCTAAGAACAATAACACATGATCACAAAGGGAAAGGGCCCAAAAGGCCAGCAACGCCAACAGGGAAAGAAAAACTCAACAGAGAGCATCACACCAAAAGCTTTCCAAAAAAGGATCGAGGCTAACTTATGGATGCATCACCAGATCTTGAACATCAGAAGCCATTTTAGAGAGCTCCAGGGTCGGAGAGAGGTCTCCTTATACTCCAAGTATAAGGACCGAGTCATAAGATCAATCCGAAAGATAGATACCGAAAGCCATAGAAAGTGACATCCACTAAAAAAGAACCAACATAGCCAGAAGGAACACAGAACCTCCATTTCGGCAAAGAAACAAAACCATAGACATGAACAATGATCAAACTTCAACTTTGAATGGTGGTGCACTGTCCAAAGCAGGAAGGGTAAACAAAGAGCGAAGCCACCAATTGTCTCTTCCATAAAAAATTGGTGGGTGCACCATGGGGAATCATTTCTCTTGCGAATGCCATTTCAAGATGACATCTGCAAAGAGTTTAAATTTAGCGTCTTCAGGGCATTGCTCCTCTTCGAAAATGGTCAAGGAAGTAGATGAAGGTGAGTCAAGAGTAGGGATGGTAGAAACTCTCTTACCAAAAGGGTCACGACCTAATTCAATGATCCTGGTTTCATCCATAAAGATTATTTCCTATTCAAGGCAGTGCTTCTCTCTTGCAGCTTTCTTAATGTTATTAAGCCTCTTGAGACCAGAAACTTTACCCCTAAACTTGAGTTCAAGAGTTGAAATAATCTCAGAGGGTCCATTACTCGAACCAGAAGAGAAAACAAGATCCAAAAGCTCGTTGTTGGCAATCAAACCAGTGTCTTGAGACTTCCATACACCTGGAGCAGATTCAAAGACTCCATCGAGGATAAGGTTCTTAAGCTCTCTTTTTTTAAGGGTGAGGAGGACAGTTTATATCCACGACATGTTTCCTCTTCCTTAAGCAGGTAAAGTCCATCGCTGAGAAAGCATTAGAAAGAGGGTCTTCTTTTGGTAGTAAAAGGGGGTACAAGGGTGCAGAGTTCCACTTAGAAATAAAATCGTACAAGCATTTGGTATCAACAGACACAGTTAGGCAAAATCCTTCCTTTTTCCATAAGGGGAGATGCAGCTTTTCCAGGATCAATGAGGGGAGCTATTTTCTCAATAGCATTAGGAATAAGACAAATGAAATTAAATGTCATCGTCCCATTGTCCAAGGATTGCGAGAAATTAGCTAAATCACTAGATTTAAGATTAGACACAACCTCATACCTCATACTTTCAGTCTTGTCATGATTCGAAAGAACCAAGGAAAGGTTTCCAGTTTTATCATTGGTAGGAAGCACTCCATCCCCACGCATATTGTCCGAGATTGGAGACACGCGCCTTCTCTGGTGATTTCCTTCGTTCTCTTGAGCACTGGAGTTCACTTTCTTTCCTAGGGAAAAAGTAGAGTGATGTTGCTTTTTCATAGAAGAAGCTCTTAGCCAAGGGCCATAATTGCCTGCTCGTTTGAATTTCTCCTCCATAAAACCACATTCTTTGGTTGGATGCCTCAACCGACCACATGAATAGAAAATTTACGGTAGCCTTTCGTATTTAAACTGGGTTGTAATATGATCATTTTTCCCCTTCGTAGGTTGAAATCTGTTTTAATAGGATCTTCAACACGCATAGCCACTTTAATTTTGAGGAAACCATCCCATTTTATCAACTCGTCATCGATGATATTGGACTCCAGATATTTTGGAAAAATACTTCATATTTGAGCAACGTTTTTTTGTTGATAAGCGGCATAGGCAAGTTGTAGATCTAAACCTAGAACTCCGAGAGGGAGAAGTCGATTTCCTCCAAAGTTACACATGCCGGCCAATCTCTGAGAACAATGTGTTTTTCTTGTACAGACCAGGGGCTTTGGCTAAGCACGTTAAGTTTATATTTTTCCTTTTTAAAGACAAAAAGGGCAAAGTTTTTTCCCAGATCGAAACTTTCAAACTCTTCTTTAGCTAGCCAGGCTCGGTTCAAAATGGCATTCAAGGTGGAGAATTTAATACTTCCATCAGAAATAATCTTACCAATAAAAGAGAGAGAGATTTGATAGCAGCATTGATGTTACTGTCCACTTCAAGCTCTAAGGAGTCCATCTCCTCATACTCCGCATTAACTTCACCCCGGGAGTCGTTTAAAGACTCGAACAGATCTATAAAGAACTTCCAAAAAGGATGGAAATGTAAAGAAGGGAAAAGGAAGAGAGGGAAAACAAATGGGGAGTCAAGGAAAGGGGAGGGAAAACGAAGGATTTAGGGAATAAGAAAACCACCACAGTTTACAATCGAACACCAAGATCCAAAACAAGAAAAACAAACCAGGACTCAAAGGTTCCTGAGTGAGTTAAAACGAAAAGGATCATAGGTAGAAAAGAAAGGAAAACCTGAGAGAGTTCAAGAAAACCTAAAACCCTTACATCTTTTAAAGAGTTGCCTCTGGGTCCATCCTTGGATTCAAGCAGCAGGAGCAAGGCAATTTAATAAGGGTGAATTACTAAAATTCAGCTATCTGCTGCCACTTTCTTAAAATAATAACATATTGAGATTTTCTTCTTTTTAATAATTTTGATTTTAAATTTTAATATCTTTAATTTCTTTTTTTATTTTCTGTTTCATATATCTAACTAACGACGAAAGACAAAAAAGATTAGTAGAGTCATGTCTTACAAGATTTTGAAAAAAAATAAAAATTAATCGCTTAAATGTTTTTAAAATTTAATTTGCTCCCCTCAAAATTTTTAAAATTATATTAATTTTTAATTTTTTTAATTAAAACATCTCCTATATTTTTTTAAAAAAATTGTCATTAGACCTTTTAAAATTTTCAAAATTTTAATTAAATTTCATTTTTTCTAAAAAAATATAAAATTTAACATTGTTTTTAAAAAATTTAATATAAACCTCTATTTTTTAATTTTAAATCATCCTCCAAATCCTTTTTTCCAAGTGTTGTTACTGATCGTCGTGACCTACTATGTGTACTAAAGAATAGACACCCTAGGACATTTATTTTTCATATTATATCATTCCGCATACAATTTTATTCTTATTTTATCTTTTGGTTGAACCTACCAAGCGATCATAGTGGAAAAGATGATGATGTTCATCTTATGTGATTCGGGTTTAAATTACTTTATCTGTGAGGTATGTGTATCTTATCAAAGAGTTACGAATATGTATAAACATATACTATCTTGTAAGCACCTTAAGACTATTCAGAAAAATTTGGGTAAAGTTTACAAATAGTAACTGAACTTTGGTCCATTATTCAATTTGGTAACTAAACCTCCAATTGTTTCAATGTCACCATTAAACTTTATGTTTTGCTTACCACTCATTCGTTGACAATTGTTAAAATATTTGGTATAATAACACATTTAGTCCTCCACATTTACACATCCAAACAATTTCTCCCTCTTTCTTTCCATATGTTTAGATTCTCCATTTCTCTTCGGATCTCATACCATCGCCGTTGGATCGCTGTGGCATTGAGACATGATGCTTCCTCTTACCTAAGTTTTGCCCTCACTATTGGGATTGACTGTTGGAGGGTCCGATCGTTGGAAAACAGGAAAGGCCGAGATGGGTAAGCTTTTTTCTTTCCCCTCTTCATTTTTCTTTTAATCAAATTCTTTGAGTGATGCTGATTTCTGTCTTGCGATTTTTGAGTGAGTAATGTTTTGGGCTACTAGGTGTTGGGTTTTGGTAAGGGTTTAGTGGTAGTGGAAGAGGTGCCTCGGTGCTCGACCAATAACAATGGGGTTAAGGATCGACTTTGGGTGCAGGATTGGAGAGTACACAATGAGGGCTTTCGAATAGTGATGATAGCTTACAAGTGATGGGGTGAAAAGGGGTCAAAATGGTGCCCCTGTTGGGGATTATGGATTGTTGGATGCTATGATTTGCACAAAGTGGGTAGTAAATGAGGGCTTAGTGTCACGGGCTTATTCTCTCAAGCTCAATCCGTGCGGCACTAGCACTCCCGACACAATGCTAGTAAACCTTACTCACGCAACGATATGGCTAAACAAATGAGAACTTAAGAAAGGAAGCTTTATTAGCTTGGAGAAAGCTTTACAAGAGAGAGAACTTGTGGGATTTCTAGGATGTTTTACAAATGAGCCAAACTAGCCTATTTATAGTCTCCAACCTCCTCAATGGACGGTGGAGATTTATTTGATCCAACGGTTAGCATTTTGTCTCCCAAAATATCTAAAAGACCCATAATGTTCTAGAGAACTCTATACATGTCCCTAATTATCTAAAGTGTTCTAGAGAACTCCCCATAGTTCTACACTTATCTATACAAATCTCTAATCATCCACAAGCTTCTAGAGAGTTCCAGACATCACTAGAGTAGTCCTGATTCTTCCATAGTCTTCCAGGATCTTCTATAACATTCTAGATCCTTCTAGAATGTTCTAGATGCTTCCAGCATGTTCCAGGTTCTTCTAGAATGTTCCAGAATCTTCAAGAATCTTCTAGAGTCTTCTATAATCTTCCAGGGCGTTCTAGGTGTCTCTAGACCTTTGGAGAGCCTCCCGGATCGTTCTAGACTTGTGTAGGACCTCCTGGAACCTCCTAGATTCATGTAGGGACGTCTTAAGAGGGTTGTGGGCCTCTCTAGGTCGTTCTAGATCCTTCTTTGGTTCATGCTTGGCCTTAAAACGTCCAAGGCACTTCATTTTGCCTTGGTTGGCCCGAGTGCACCTAGGGGGCACTCCTCGGTCGGTCCTGGTGCACTTTGGCTGGGCGTGACATCCTCCCCCACCTGATCTCGTGACGCCCTCGTCGCGTTTCAGTTGAGCTGCTGGGGTGTTGTTGGTGTGCCTCCTTCGACTCCTAGCTTACCTCGTCTTCACCCTCGGCTTGACAGCTCGATCCTGGGCTATCGTATCAAGTTGTGACTTGCCATCAACTCCTTTGACGAAGGCAACAAGTTTCTATCGTATTGGACATGACCTCATCACATGAGGTCCTTCACATAGGTAGCACTTCACTCTTGTGCTAGCCTTTGGCGCAGACTTAGCCTTTGCGTTGCCACGATTCCCTCTCATGGGCTTGACCTTGGTGACGCCACCTTGCTTACCCCGTGCAAGCTTGGTCGGTGACTCGGCCTTACCTTCAGCCTTTGGAGATGATGGGTCGCCCTTGTGCTCCACGTCGAGCATTGACCCTGGCTTAAGCCCCTCGGTGCCATGTCCCTTTAGAGTGGAACTTCCCTCGTTCCTATCAGTGTCCTCAACCGATCGAAGCGTTGAAATCATCTGTATGGATCCCATTTGTGCACCTTCATCACCACTGTCGGTGTCACTACCTTCTCGATGCTTGGCAAGGAGTGAACTAAGGGCTTGGCGTTGTGGAAATTCCCGCGTCAAGTGGTCACCATCACAAATGAAGCAACCGTTTGGTGGTGACTTCCTCGTTCCTTGGAACACCTTAGACTTATCCTTGTCCTTGCCCTTCCAAAGGGATGAGTCTCGGTGCCTTGGTGAGTGGCCTTCTCGATGGCCCTCCCTGTGATGGCCCTTGTCTCCCCCACCTTTAGCATGACTTCTCTTCTCATCCCTCGGCTTAGGGGTGGTCTCCTTGTGGCTAGTGTAGTCGATGAGACTCTCGGCCATGGCAATGGCATCGGCAAGGGTTTGGACTCCCCTTCGCCTTAGCTCGGTCTTGGCCCAACTCTGGATACCATCTATGAAGTTGAAGAGCGAGTCTTTTTCGGACAGATCGGGGATCTCGAGCACCAAACTAGTGAACTCCATCACATAGTCGTGGATGCTCCCCGACTGCTTCAACCTTCTTAGGCGAGCTCTTGCCTCGTCCTCGTCATTCTCCGGGTAGAATTGCCTTTTGAGCTCCTTTTTGAAATCGTTGAAGGTAGAGATGGTGCACGTACCTCTCTCGATGTCCAGACACCTTCTCCTCCACCATAACATGGTGGTGTCGGTGAGGTAAAGTGAGGCAGTTTGAACCTTGGATGCCTCGTCCACAATACCCATCGCGGCAAGGTATTGCTCTAAGCCATATAGGAAGTTATCTACTTCCTTAGCGTCGCGTGATCCCACAAAGGTTTGAGGCTTGGGCACCTCGACCCTTCTAGCCTCCACGGTGGTGCTTGGCCCGGCTGCCATAGCACGTTTACACAAGGCTAGGTCGCCTTGCAACGCCTCTAGTTGGACATGCATGTTGGCAAGTTCACGTTGAAATGACTCACGTACCTTTGTGAGCTCTCCCATAAGCATGTCGCGGAATTCACCTATTTCCGTGCGCAGGGTCTCCTCTAGCTTTATCTTCATGGCCCTCACGGCCTTGTGGATCTCGACATCCTCTGCCTCAAGGCCTTCAATCCGCTCTTGAAGGACGTCCACGAGGGCACCTATGCCCGAAACACTTTCCTTCACGTGAGTCAAGCGTGACTCCAAGCTAGAGAGTGCGTCCTTGGATTTGGCACGAGGCCTTATCTCCGCAAGGTCGGCCTTTACTTCATGCCCTCCTTGGTCATGCATGACCTCGGTCTCCGACGGGCTAGTAACTTGGTTCTTGCTGGTCTTGGCCATGCTCCCAACGATTGTAACCTGGCTCTGATACCAACTGTCATGGACTTATTCTCTCAAGCTCAATTCGTGCGGCACTAGCACTCCCGATACAATGCTAGTAAGCCTTACTCACGCAACGATATGGCTAAACAAATGATAACTTAAGAAAGGAAGCTTTATTAGCTTAGAGAAAGCTTTACAAGAGAGAGAACTTGTGGGATTTCTGGGATATTTTATAAATGAGCCAAACTAGCCTATTTATAGTCTCCAACCTCCTCAATGGACGGTGGAGATTTATTTGATCCAACGGTTGGCATTTTGCCTCCCAAAATATCTAAAAGACCCATAATGTTCTAGAGAACTCTATACATGTCCCTAATTATCTAAAGTGTTCTAGAGAACTCCCCATAGTTCTACACTTATCTATACAAATCTCTAATCATCCACAAGCTTCTAGAGAGTTCCAGACATCTCTAGAGTAGTCCCGATTCTTCTATAGTCTTCCAGAATCTTCTATAACATTCTAGATCCTTCTAGAATGTTCTAGATGCTTCCAGCATGTTCCAGGTTCTTCTAGAATGTTCTAGAATATTATAGAGTCTTCTAGAATCTTCCAAGGTGTTCTAGGTGTCTCTAGTCCTTTGGAGAGCCTCCCGGATCGTTCTAGACTTGTGTAGGACATCCTGGAACCTCCTAGATTCATGTAGGGACGTCTTAAGAGGGTTGTGGGCCTCTCTAGGCCGTTCTAGATCCTTCTTTGGTTCATGCTTGGCCTTAAAACGTCCAAGGCACTTCATTTTGCCTTGGTTGGCCCGAGTGCACCTAGGGAGCACTCCTCGGTCGGTCCTGGTGCACTTTGGATGGGCGTGACATTAGGCTCTAGATTTAACTGTTAATTGATTGAGACTTTAAATAGATTTTCGTTTCATCTTCTATTGAGCAATATTTTACTTGTAGCCAAGTGGCCCTTGAGTTTATTGTTTTGCTCTTGAAAGTAAAATTTTGTTAGTTTCGTATATGGTGCATCTTTTTCATTCAATTTTCTTATTCTTATGCATGTGCGAGATCAATGATGGTGTTGTGCTACATGATAAGGCTTCTCTTTACTTAACAGTTATTGAGGATGGAGATAACAAAAATAACAAGATCGAATGTTTAGCTAAAGTCGTGTTGACTGCTGCACATGAGTTGCAATGGGGGGTGGCCATGGTGGTGGGTACTAAGCCGAGAGGCTCTCTGCTCTTGATTTTTATTTTTTGTGTATAAGGTTTAGTGTTTACTGTTTGGGGACAAATTGAAATAATATGTAGACGGTGAGAGTTAAATTTATTTACATTTCTAAATTATGACTAAATTGTTTGAATGTGTAAATGTGGATGACTAAATATGCTATTATACAAAAAAAAATTAACTAACGTTAAAGGGTAAGTGGTAACATTGAAGCAAAATATAAAGTTTAAGGGTGCGTTTGGTTCACGGAATGTAATATTACCTTTGGGAATTGGATTCCTGGAATGTTATATTGCCTGTAATATTACTGGAATGTTACATTACCTTGTTTGGTTTACTTGACATGAAAGTAAGATGACAGTTTTTGGTTGAGGGATTATAAGATTACCTGAATGTATATTTAACAACTTACCCTTGTGATATATTTTCTTTCTTAAGTTAATTTTTTTTATTCTTGTGATAGATTTTGCTAAAAGTATAAATTAAATTTATGAAAATAATAAAAATAAAAATATATAGTGAAAAAATTTTGTACTAAAAATTATAAAAAGAGATCATTATTTATGATAAACTTTGTCATTGAAACTTTTGTGAGCTATGAATAATAAAATTAATTTATGAAAATAATATAATTAAAATAATAAAGTTTAGGGTTTTTATTAAAAGATTAAAATACATATTATGTGAAACTTATTATAATAATAAGGTTTAAGGTTTTTTATTATAAACTTTGCAATCATTGATAAAAAATTTAATTAATATAATTATTGTTATATCCATCAAAATTCAAGAATTAATAAATTTAAACACATTTGACATTCAATTATTAGTAATTTTAGATATTGTATTAAAAATAAAAAACTTTATAATCTCTTTCTTTTATTTTCTTTTTAACAAAGTAAGTTTTTTTGTTTTTTCTTATTTATCTTTCTAATTTTAGTTTTCGGTGAATTAACTTTTTGTTAAATTAATTAATTTTAAACCTTTTATTTTATCAATTAAACCATAGTTGTACAAGAAATGATGAACATTTTTTTCTCGTCAACATTAGAATTTTATTAATAAAAGAAAATACCCCATCAACGAGATCTAAATTATAGGTCGCTAGGCCATGTTACTACTTGAACATACTAATCACCCAAAAAATAGTCTATACTTGACTATTTAGATTCATTACGACAACAAAAAGGCAACCAACACAACAACACATAATGAAAATCAAGAATGACACAGGATACTATCTACATATGCAATTACAAAGACCACTTATAAAGACTATAACTGATACCGTATATCCACTCAAAAAATGTAGGAAGATAGATCGATATGATCATTATTCCTTTGTAGTACAAATCAATTACCAAAATAAAAAATTTCCCATATAACAATCAATAACCAATCCATAATTAATGGCCAAGGAACTGAACACTTAAGAGATTAAACAAACTTTTCAAAATATATACACCAACACCTGTGAATTTACCTAAGACCCTAATTAGGCAGTACTGAAAAAGAAAGTCAACATCCTCAAAGTATTTGATAACAAATGGCCCACTTTCCTCCCCACCAAAGCCATCATATAAGAGTATAACATTATCGAAACAAAAGGCTTCACTGAAAATTATAATCCCCTGAAACACAACAATCTTGTAGTCTCTAGAGAAATCGAAAAACTTCAAGAAATAATTTTAAAAAGTCTC
Organism: Hibiscus trionum; assembly: GCA_030270665.1. Lineage (NCBI taxonomy): Eukaryota > Viridiplantae > Streptophyta > Magnoliopsida > Malvales > Malvaceae > Hibiscus > Hibiscus trionum. Next base: position 68,409,561 of record BSYR01000003.1, read on the forward strand.
TGTTAGTAGCATGAAAGAAAGATAGACTTGTTCTAAACATAATACAGTATTCGACTAAGTAAATAACAATGCATACACCCAAGAAGCTTTTCTCTAACGATTCCAACCAAAAAAACAAATAAGCAGGGCAATCAAACATCTCATTCCTCCATTAAACTACAGACTACAACTTATCATTTCTTCATTTTTCCAACCCCATTTGCACCAATTCTTCAATAACATCACATTCGTTTGAGTATATTTACAAATATTATAACTTAAGGTTGAAAATTTATCTGACGTTACTAGAAAATATGCCAAAAATATTTTTTACCATCACAAAAATGAGTTATCTAAACATCACAACATATTGATATTGATCTATCCTGCAAATCAAGAGCAATAAACTTGAAGCCAACCACTAAAAAAAATAAACATATAATGAAGATGAAATACAAAACCAAATAACAACATCCATTGCCTATAATATCTATTAAAATTAAAATTAAAATTAAAATGAAGCAAATAAGCTAGCATGGAACATTTTCTCCTTTTTTATAACTAAAATTAAATCCAACCTTACTCCGATCTCAATTTACTCCACCAATTAAATTCTTCATAGCACAATTTAATGCTAATAACCAATTTTAGGATAGTAATCTCTCTAAATTTCTTACTTGAGTAACTGCTATCTCCTAAATCTAGCGATACTTCAACTTCTAATCCTTCAAAACAATCATAAATAACATCACTCACTAGCATTTAGTCTAGATATCCATCAAACTCATTTAAACCAACTCTCTACATCAATTATTTATTAAAATTATTTTATCTTATTTTCTAACTTATGACTTGAGCTAACATCAAACTATCATTTCCCTACTTTAATCAAATTTTCATTAACCAATACATTTAATTTCATTCATCAACTAAAATAATTCCCAGTTTTCTCCTCTAAATTTCGATAAAAATATAAATGAATTTGTGAAATTAATCACAATTTTTTTAAAAAAGTAAAGATTTTATTAATAACAGAGAACAAAAACACCGACCACGTTAAAAAAGTTTCTCTAAATTTTAAGTGGAGAAAAAAGAGTGTACGATACTTCCGCTAAGTACAACGAAACTTCACACTCCAATAACCTCTTGGTCTGAAAATTTTGAAACAAAAACAAAAAAAGAAAAAGAAAACAAGCAAACAGATCAAACCAGTTCAACTACAACCAGATCTTTCACAAGTAATTTCACCTTTAGCTAGCTTATCCAAATTGAAGTGACCATTTTTAACACAAAACACTACTCAACACACTGTCAAACCAAATTTTTACATCCTGAATCTTCAAGAATAGTATTCCAACAGTCTGTGACAATTAAAAATATATTCCACCACAAAAGAGTGTTGAAAGCAATAACAAACCAGACATTAAACACAACCAATTCCAGCTTTTGCAAGACCATCTGCAGCACTATTTTGCTCTCTTCCCACTAAAACAATATGCCATGAAAAATTATATAAACATTCAAACATTCCAAAATAATATCTATGAATGCAGAGGGATTGTATTTGGTTGTCGTAACCATGTTACTACACTGCTACAATCTGATTCTATCACAAGTTTAGCACGTGACACCGAATTAGATGCAGCGAAGAGCGATAAAGCTTCCTTGATTGCTAACAATTCAGCCGAAGTAGGATCCGCATTACCAAAAATCACAAAATTTTAATAATTGATCTAATCTCATTTAACAAGAATTAACAAAATTCATCTTATATATCAAACATTTTTTAAGATATGTATGTCAATCCTACATTGAAAAAAAAGATCGAGTTGCTCTTTCTTTTTTCTAGCAATTGAATGAAAAAGAGTTGAAAATTTTTATCCAGCCGAACAACAACACCAAAAATTCTTGCTCTTCTTTTTAATTTTTGTCTAAAACACAATCTTAGTTATTGAGTAATGAAACCCATGAATTTTCAATAGAAAATTTTCATTTTGAAACCAAAATCTCAAGTAAAAACACACACAAAAGCTACTAATTTCTTACCTAACAGACACTTGGAATAGAACCAAATAAAATTCATCTTTGCTCTTAAATTTTCATCTTCTTCAATTTATCCTAAGAAAAAATTGACATCAAAATCTTAAATCTCAGTTTAAATTCAAGTTGAATAAAAAAATCAAAGGTGAGAAGAGTGAGAATGATAGACGAAGAAAATTTTCTTTCCAATGAATTTTATAAACGTTAGCAGAATCAACTCTAGGAAGGAACCATGTGAAAAGGGCATTAGAGTCCAAAACGACGAAAATCTTATAATACCTAAGAAATTAAAGGAGTTGACATTCTCACCTTAAACTCAAAAATACACTATTGTTGATAAAGTTGTATTACTCCTTTGTGGGAATCCTTTTAATCCAAACGTGAGTATTAAATTCTAGGAAAAAAAAATCTCCCAATTAATTCCCTTTTTCAGGATCCAAGCACCTCTTTAGTAACATTAAAACAATTAAAATTTTAGTTACCAAATTGAATAATAGACCAAAGTTCAGTTACCATTTGTGAACTTTACTAAAAAAAATTTAACTTTTTGTTGGTGGACGGAAATCTCCACCATTCGCACCATGGCGAATGGGATGGGTTTACAAGTTGAGGGCATCGTTGGATCATGAAAGAAAGCTCGTGGGCTTTCACTTTTAATTTAAATGAAAAACAGGGAAAATGTCTTATGTATTGATGGTAAAAATAATTTTTTTACAAATACCTTAATTTTAGGGTTTATTTTGTTTTAGGGTGTAGGAGTTTAAAATTTAGATTTGATAGTTATAATTTAGGGTTTAGATGTTAGAGTTTAGGTTTTAGGGTAATATGATTAGTGATTTAAGTTGTAACCTATATATCCTAAATTTTAACTTTAAACCTTAAATTCTAACGACACCTCTTAAATTCAATACTCTTATATTTAAACCCAAAAATTAAAGTATTGGTAAAATTTATTTTATTTTTTATTACTTGTGAATAAAATAATTACCTAAAATAAAACCAAAGAAAGCTGTCGGTCCCTCCCTCCTTTTTTTTTCTTTTTAAAACCAATATCGTGTGCCTTAGCACACCTCAAAGACAATAAAAAAAGAACTCACAAGTCACAACACAGGTTCATAAGTGCCTACTGTCCACATCTAAAAAGAAACAATATAGAAATGAGAAGAAATAGTTTTTATTTCTCAGTTCTAATGGTAAAGAGGTAAAGATAACTACTAAGTAATTAACAAAATCTTAATGATAGAGAAATAAAGCATTTAAAATAATACTCTACCATATTATAAAAGACAACAAAAATAATATAGGGTTAACTATTGGAATAGTCACTTATGTTTTCCTCCAGTACAGAGTTGATCACCGATTTTGAAAAACGACCAGTGAGATCACTTACGTTTTCAGGGCGTAAACTTTTGGTCACCCAGCCGTTTGTTGCCGTTAAACACCAACGGATTGCTGACCTGGCAACAAAAAATAAGGGTAAATTACTGCAATGACCATTAAAGTTTATCTCATGTACAGTTTTGCTCCCCAATTTTAAAAAATAAACATTATAGTCACTAATAAAAATGTTTCTTTATAATTTCACCCTTAAATTTTTAAAAATTCATTTTTTCAACCCTAAAACTTTACAATCAATTAGTACAATAATATTATAAATGCTTAGATGAAAAAAATGTGCCCAGAGCATACCCTTTTTAAACTTAGGTGCCCAAATTGCTCATATTTAATAACTAAACTTTCAAATTGCTCCTATTTTTTCACTCTAAATTATTTTTATTATTATAACATGTCATTTTTATTATTTTTAAATTAAAAATAATTTTAAAATAAAATTATTTCTATTATTATTAAATTTAAAATATTTTAAAATATTATTTTGTAAAATAATTTAGGTGTCTAAAGTATTATTTTTTTGTAAAAATCGGTGCTCAAAGTTTCTATAGGCACAATTTTAGGTGCCCGGTTGTTAAATGGATGTTAAAAAAATTGTCAACCAATCGGTGCTTGACACGTGGCATTAATTTTATTTTTTAAAAATTTTTAATGGAAAATACACATAATAAAAATGACATGTTATAATAATAATAATAATTCAGAGTGAAAAATAATTTTAAAATAAAATAATTTTTATTATTATTAAATTTAAAATATTTTAAAATATTAGTTTTTAAAATAATTTAGGTGTCTAAAGTATTTTTTGTAAAAATTGTTGTCCGAAGTTTCTATAGGTACAATTTTAGGTGCCCGGTTGTTAAATGTGTGTTACCAATTGGTGCTTGACATGGGGCATTAATTTTATTTTTTAAAATTTTTTAATGAAAAATACTCAGAATTTTCAAATTATTATAAAATCTCAAAATTTTACAAACTTCACAAAACAATCTTTAAATCCCTAAAAATTCCCAAACTTTCATCGTCGACTACCGCCGCTTCCGCCGCCAATTTTCGTCGTTGACCGCATCCACTTGGTCGTCGGGCCAATGCGACAATTTTCCCTAACACGGCGTCGCCAAAAACGCCCAACGGTGTGCAGCCGAACGTCAAACGCGAACTTCGATTTCATGCTTGACGTTTGGTTGCACGCCGTTGGACATTTCTGACGACGATGTGTTGAGAAAATAATCGCCTTGGTCCGGTGATCAAGTGGGTGCGGTCAGCGGCGGCAACTGACGGCGGAAGCGACATCAATCGACGGCGAAAGATTAGAAATTTTTTGGGCACATGTTTTTACAAAAAAAAATACTTTAAACACCTAAATTATTTTTAAGAAGTAATATTTAAAAAAATATTTTTAATTTAATAATAATAAAAATGATTTTATTTTATTTTAAAATTATTTTTAATTTAACAATAATAAAAAATGACATGTCATGTTACAATAATATTAAAAACAATCCTTGATAATATTATTATACTAATTGATTGTAAAGTTTTAGGGTTGAAAAATTAATTTTTAAAAATTTAAGGGTGAAATTATAAAGAAACATTTTCATTAGTGACTATAATGTTTATTTTTTTAAATTGGGGAGCAAAAATGTACATGAGATAAACTTTAATGGCCATTGCAATAATTTACCCTTATTTTTTCATTGCCAGGTCAGCAATCCGTCAGTGTTTAACGGCAACAAACGGCTGAGTGACCAAAAGTTTACGCCCCGAAAACGTAAGTGACCTTACTAGTCGTTTTTCAAAATCGGTGACCAACTCTATATTAGGGGAAAACATAAGTGACTATTCCAGTAGTTAATCCAATAATATATAAAAAGTTCAAATTAGATAGAATCGAATTAGGAATTAGGAGATATGATATTAATTGGGATGTCCTATTAAATCAAATTAGGAGATATAGCCTATTAAACAACATAACAAGAGAAACAAAGAGAGAAAACCCTTGCTCGATCGAAAGAAAAAACCCAAAGAAATCTGGCATGAAAGGAAGAGAAACCAAAGGAGCACCACCTTCAGCAGATTTGCTAGTATGTCTCCCATCTCGTTCCCGCTTAACCTTGATGCCAAAGCCAATTTGCAGCCCCACAAGGCCATCAGAATCCAACAAGCACCGCCACAATAACGTGTTTGAGGGGCACTCGTTTCGATTTTCGATGCTTCGGGTCTTTTCCTCGATCTGATATCAATTCTGACGACGAAGATGAAGATGAAAATGGAGAAAACAAAGACAATCAAAACCATGAAGATGGCGACGAGACATCAAGAACCATCTTTTCCAAATGGCTCATGGTGCTGCAAGAGAATCACAACAACGAGACTATGTTCCATGATCTTGTTGACGATGATCAAGCTGCAATTCCACCTCCAAATGCACTCTTGCTCATGCGTTGCAGGTCTGCTCCTGCTAAGGCTCGGCAAGAAGAGAACGAGGAAGATGCAAAAGAAGAGAAGAAAACAACAAAGTTGAAGCCATTAGTGGAAGAAAATAACAGAAAGAAAGATGGGATACGACTGTGATTCCTACAAAATTTCAACTGATATTGTCAAAGAAACATGGGTTGTCGGTGGAACGAAATACCCTTTGTCCCGATGTCGGAGCTGGAAGAGTTGAAAGCGATTATCTCAGTGACTTTCTGTTTGTATTTTTATCACATAATTGTACAGCTTTTCCTTTTCTTTCCAAGGGAAAAGATTTTGCTGCCATTTGATTTATCTCCTGTGTTGTTGTTTCAGTTCCCTTTGATATTGAATTGTTGGCGATTCTTCAGGTTTTACAACTACAAGACACAGATTTAACTGATCAAGGGCTTAAAGTTGTGAATTTGACAGAAATAGAACACAAGCTACAATATGATTTAACTAAAATTAGGCCGAGAGAGTCGTCTCTATATTAGTCTTTATATTAGACTTCTATAAAATTTGATCCGAATTAATTAACCAATAAATCAAATAACATGGTTAAATTAAAAAAATTACAGTTAGGAGTTTGCTAATGAAACTAAGCTACAAATCAGGGGACAGTGGTAAAAAGTGTAAAATTTCAATTCACTTTTACGAAGTCATGTAGGGAAAATTAAATAAAGGGTCTTACTATCGTGAAACTGAATCACGGACAGTCCAATTTTATATAATAAAAAAAACTTACTTTATTTAATGCATTAAATAAAGGGTCTTAGTAGAAAAGACAGTGGTGTTTATCTTAAGAGATTTGAGTTTAAATTGTTTTGTTTACAGGGTGTGTGTCTTGTTAAATGGTTAAGATCACGAACATATATTACCTTGTAATTAGGGGTGTTAATTCGGTTAACCAACAGAACCGATTTGCTAAATTTCATTAACTGAATATTTTTTTCTTTTTAACCGTTAATTGAACCGAATTCTTTTTAAAATAAATTAATTGAATCATGTTGTCAATAAAATAAAGAAGAACAAGAATAAGAACAAGAAGAACAAAGAGATAAGAGAAAGAGAGAAATTTGTATTATTCTTAAATATAGAATTGTATACAATGCCTTCAATGAATCATCTATTTATAGGCATAAGAAGTACATAATACATTAAACTCTAATTCATAGAGATAATGTTCCTAATAATAAATAAATCAAACTCCTTTGATAAAGTTCTAATCATGATAGACATCCACATAGATAAATATTCATAACACTCCCCCTTGGATGTCTATGAAGATAATGTGCCTCGTTAAAACCTTACTAAGATAAAAATCCAGTGGGAAAAAAATTCTTTAGTGAAGGAAAAAGAGTACACACATCTTTGATACGCATAACATGTTGCCTCATTAAAAACCTTACCAGGAAAACCCATTGGGACAAAACCTCGGTTAAGGGAAAAAGAGTGCAACGCGTATTTACTCCCCCTCATGCAAACATCATAGAAGATCTTTGAATCTTCATAATTTAATCTTAAATATCATTTTTCTAAAGATCGTGAGGGATGAAAACTTTGGAGTAATATGTTCCATGATGTATCCACTTTCAAACTGAGATATACATCTTGTGTTATCTTCACACAAGATAGCTTTTATCATATCTTGTAAAAGTAAATCCACATATCTTTTGGATATGTTGGGTCAATAGTCTTAGCCAAACACATTTTTTGGCTTGCCTCGTGCATAACAATTATTTCTACGACATTTGAGGAGGCATCAACGAATGTTTGAAGATCTAAATGTAATGATCTTTGTATATTCATAGATATTTCTTGACCAACTAATATATAGTGCTTCAAGACCAAGAAAAGATATAATTATCTTTATTCACATCCAACAATCTTACAACTATTGGGATACTCAATAGATATGCTCTATTCATATTGAATCTTCTTTAAGATTCTTTTAGCTTATGTCTATTCATAGACAAAAGAAATATAAAAAATGCTCGATCTTCAGGTCGAGATAAACTTGATGTCAAGATTCAAGTACTTGTATTGAAAGTACTTCATGAGTTTCCAATTTGAAGCTCTTTAAGAGTTCTAAAATTATCATAATGGATCTTGATCCAAACTCCTTTATAAAATACATAAGGAAATCTGATCATTATTATAGTATTTTCTCAATTAGTATTCACTAAGGCGATTATACCAAATGCGCCAAAATATTCATGAGACATGTCTAAATAAATTTCCTCAGAAATTTCCAAATGCTTATAGCATTTTAGATCCTTCAAGGATAAATATGGATCCACAAATAATTAGACACATGTAAAATTTTCAAAACTGCCAAAGTAATTGCATCCACCATGAAGTAATTAAAACTTTTCATAAATCATAGTTCAAGTCGTATTTACGACTACTTATTTGTGCCTCACTTGCATTACACCTTTAGGTGTTTGGACTGGTGGTCCAAATACTTCTATTTTAGAAGTTCAAAGCGTCTTTCAACATTGGCCAATTCAATATCTATACTTCTGGATAGATTTTATACAAGATCCTCGATTTCTTTCTTTACTTCTATAGAAGTATTTTATGTAAAATTGTTTGTAAAATCGTTGTCGACAACTTTCCAATTTTCTAGTTATGATAAGGTTTTTTTGGGAAAACCGCTAAATGGGGCCTTATCACTATTTCCTTCTTTGAAAATGGTTTTATTTTAAAAAAAGGGGGAAATCCGTATTTTGGAAAACTTGTGAAAACTTTGAGTCGCCACCGGCCACTAAGGTAGGCCGGGCACCACAAAACCAGAGATTCATTTAAAAACGGGTTCGGGAGTTGGTTACGCGTGGGGAAGGATTAGCACCCCCATCACGCCCGGAAATCGGTACCAAATTGCTTGTTGCCTTTTGATCGATAGAAATTATTTAAAAACCAAAGTGAATTTAATAAAAATGTTCTTAAATGAAAGTGTGACTTAAATAGCACGGGCTAAATCGAATTGTGGCTTTGAAATTAATTAAGCATTTAATTAGAAAGGATGACGGTACACCGGACCATAGACTAAACCGACATCATATAAGACTGACTGCCGTGTTAGTTTAGGGTTCGGATCTCGTACGTCACCTTTATGCATGATGCAAGCAAGTAAAGGATGATGCATGTTATTTTCATTTTTACGCTTTTGCTTACCTAGAGACGGTGAAAATTAAATCGAGTATTCGATCGACATCCACTAAGCTAGGACTGTCGTTTATCGGATATCGGGGCTAATTAATACCTCTCTTGGGGTTGATTTTTAAGTTAATTAATTATCGAGCAAAATTAAAGAGTCACGTGAATGGCATTTAAAGTGCATGTCACATATATTCGAACAATCATAAAAAGAACAAACAATGCACATATTAAAATAACACATACAACGCACATAACAACAACGCAAATGAAAACATATATTCGATACTAGCATATATTAAAAAACGTAAAGTGCACGAATGACAACATTAAATATGCAAAATAAATGAAATGCAAAGTAAATAATTAACATGCAAACTGACATGGACAGAAACTGTAAATAAACCCATTCAAGAAAACAATTAAAGTGTAAAATGGTACTAAATTGAAAAGACACGAAAAACCACAGGGACCAAAACAGCAGTTTCCCCACTCGGAAATCAAATGAAACCAAATTTGGGATGAATTTGCAAACATTTAAGAACTTGAGAGGACCGGGGAAGGGATTTTAAAACGCGGAAGGGCTCTCGGCGTGATTACAGAGACACGGAAGGATTTAAAACATAATTAAACTAATTTTAAAATAAAAAACCCTATATAAACTAAGTTTAAAACATTTTAACCCTTTTTTTCATTTGTAAACCCTAACCAGAAAACCCCTTTTCGTGTTTTGAAATTCCAGATCTAAAAAAACCTTTTTTTTTTGGTGCCGTCTTCACCGACTCACCTTGCATGGCCCCGAAAGGGGCCAGAAAGCTTGTCGCCGGCGAAGGAGGGCAAGAGACAAGGGAAGACAGACCGACACGGGGTAACAAACTAACCCTTTTACTCATTTTTTATTTCTTATTTCGAAATGAGATGAGAAAAAGACGGAGACGATGATAATACCTCGGAAACTTTTCTGTGCTGATATCGATTGAAACTTTGGTTACAAATTCTCTCTGAAATTTTTCGAATCGTCCCCCCTACATTGCTTTTCGGGCTTTATATAGCCGAAAATTACAAGATTTTCAGAAAAATAAAAAATGTCCTCTATATTGCTATTGGCTGATCTGGTATCATTTGTTTGTATTCATCACCAGAAATGTTTGTTTTTGCCTCTGTTGTTTCTGTCTTTTTGTTGCATTTTGCGTTTCTGACATTCGGTTTTGGTTTTTGTTTGCATGCACCGCTGGCCGTGAGGAGGGGACCAGCAGAGGCAGACGACGGATCAACATCGTGGAGTGATCCTGACCGTCGGTGGAAGATCTGGACGGTTGTGTAGCGCGCGTGGAGTTCTCCTTTCCTCGGAGCCGTTAGATCGTGTCTTGATCTAACGGTTCTGATTCGGGCGGCACATCCTCCTCAGATGGGTGCTAGGGTTACCACGGGAGAGTAGATCTGGGTCGTTGAAGCCCTCTTGATCTTGCGGCTGTGATCTGAGCGGCGCATAACTCATCAGTGCTCGTCTAGGGCTTCCTCTCCATGGCTTCATCTAGGCCATCAGATCTGATCAGATCTGACGGTCGTGGCTGCGGCGGCTGCATAGACAAAGTGTAGCAATTAGGGTTTCTGTTTAATGGGTGTTGGGCCCAAAACGGTCTTGTAAATATGTATGCTTTAAATTTTAAACTATAATGGACTTTAAAAATAACTTTGGGCTTTTATTATATATATGGATTTTATTTATTTAATATTGGGCTTATTTATATTAATGTTTTTTGTTTCCAGATTTGTTAATAATAACAATAATGAGATGATAATAATATGATAATAATAAAAAGGATAATAATAATATAGTACGGTGGTAAGATAATATGTGATATTAAAAATAATAATAATACTAATGATATAATAATGATGGGAGATAATAAATAATAACATAATAACATAGTAATTATAATAATATAATATATGATAGTAGTGTTAATAAATATAATACTGGTAATAGTTATAATAATGGTAATAATAATAACAATCTATGGAGATAATAGTAATGGGTAGTAGAAAACTGATAATAGTGACCCAAACCTCTAGTAAATAATATGTATATATCTATGTATATATCAAACAAAGCCCAATGTGAATAAACAAAACCCACTCTTATTTAAGCATATTTAAGGGCTAATCACCCCGGACAAAATTAGTGATTACACTAGTTCCATTCTCGTAATGACATAACTCATCGAGATCTCTTCAAGATTTCAATCTTTATTTCAGGTACCTAAAACTCTTATAGAGTTTTATTATTTGTTATGTCTTGGGTCTCTTCAGGAGCACCCGCCTCCAATATATGACCATCTCGTATTACTTTCTATTTACGAGAATTTTGATCATTAGAACCATTTCAACTATCATGCTTCAGGCATGATTTACATTCTCTCGCTCTAACATGTAATTTAAACTTAGAGCATTTCTGCTGGTATATAAGACTTAATTACTCTCATTGGGTCAGTAAATATGTCTGGCAGTTGACATGTAATAACATGAATTATCTTATAAACTTCTAGTTCATATACGAGGATCTAGATAACGATAATTCATTTTCCTCTATCCAGCTGATTATTATCTCCTCTGATGTTGAGAAAAATCATGTCATAAATCATAAAATGGGAGACTCGTACTCAATATATATTCTCAACCCTTTTTATTTACCCATTTTGTGCGTTGTGGTGGAGCAATTCATATCGCACATTCAAAAATCATAAAATGGGAAATGTATGGTTTCTGACCAAAAACCAATCATAACGGGGAGTTTATTATAACTCGTTGGCTTGATGCGTATACGTGTTGTTATATGGAAACACCATATAAATAATAACTTTTTTTGTTCTCATAGTTTAACTATTAAATAGGAGGCATCCAATTGAAATTTTGCTAAACTATATTTTTCGTAATCAATAGGCTTTGTAACAACTGATATAGCCTAAAATATAAACCCACTAGCTTTTCAAGACGAATAGTCTAATTGCATAATCTGAATCTTTTAGAATCAATCTCACAAACTTCTGGTTGTAAGTCGATAAAACAATGTAGATGCATCTACTAAAATCATATAAAACTTTCCACATTTGTGGATATATGGGCCCATATTTCGTTCAGATATGCAAGACATACAGTCTTAACTTCAGTACAAGAACTTTAAGTTCTAATTCTTTTGGTAAGTGGGATCATCTATATCCTTTGAGAACAAACAACACAAGAACTTCAAGTTCTTTTAGTAAGTGGAATTTAATCAATTCCTTTAAGTAACACAAGAACTTCACGTTCTTTAATGAGTGGAATTTAATCCATTCCTTTGAGAATAAGCACCACAAGAACTACATGTTCTTTTAATACACGTGCATGTAAATCTCAATAATTTCTGCACCATTATTGATCAGGATGGTCTAACCGATCATGCCAACTATATATATGTGTATATATCTCTGAATTTGTAAACTCCTTGTTTACCATAACATGTAATTCAATCTCACTTGTACATGTCTAGTACGACCATCAAAATTGTTCCTTTAAATATGAATATATTTAGCTCTTTCGGAGCTTTCAATTGAAATTATCTTTTGGTAGCAATATATAGCTCTCCTAGGGCTTTCAACTGACTTTTTGGCTACCAGAACTTATATTCATATTGGCTTATTTCAAATGCCAATTGATAACATATGTTATCTATAATTCCCAAAGGGATAGTTTGCGAACTCATATTGCTCTCTTTATGACTTTGACGAGTATAACGCAATGTGAATATGGAATAAAGTTCCATTTGACAATAACATATTTGTTCAACCAGAGCCTTTTGTGATATTAGTACTTCCGGATATAGTACTCACATTATTCCCTTGCATTTTAATCGAGAAATGCATAATTGTGCACTTTTCAAAATGTGCTTTGTTTCATTTACTTCAGGTAATGAAAATATGTACTTTGTATCATTCACTTCGAGGAATGAAAAATATAAAATATAGCACATCATATCAAGTCGATTATCTATCAGAGATAAACTTTCAAGTGCTCTTCCGAAGTATTGATATTTTAGTACTTTGAGAAATACTACTCATATTTCCCCTTGCATTTAAATGGGAAAAATATTTCTTATGATTAAGTACAATATGAGTACTTGCATTATCTGCTACGCATAAATAGCCACAATTCTAGGCATAAATAGCCACAATTCATTGTATATTTTATTCCGGAAGTAATCATATTCTTCAAATAATAAATTAACATAAAGCGTAAATAAATAATATGTGAAATAAATAAACATAAAGCAAACTAACATAAATAAATAATAAATAAAACAAATTAACATAAAATAAATAAATAAATAAACCAATTATTCATGTTAGAGGTTACAAGGGAAATAAAATAAATGGTAAATTATTCCCTTCAAGGGTTATGAGAAAATTAACAATATCCAATTGAGTTGGACCAATAACGCCATAATTATTTTCGCCATAAACAAATTTTGTTTATATTTTATTTCATTTATCATTCATGATTATGGATAAAGTCCATAATACTTTGGCGTTTAACAAGTACGAAACCAATGGTTTATAACATCACATTGGTAAAAGGATTTCACTTCCTTAGAAAGATCTTTATCACTCTTGTCATCCTTATAACTTTGCTACCAGCGGGTAGAAGTATTCTTAAAACGACTATATTTTTCATGTGTATATTCATAGCCTCGACCACGACCACAACTTTTAATGTGATTTTTTATTCCTTCCATAATATAATCTCACATTCACTTCAGGGAATGGAGTAGAGCTAGTGGGCCTTTAAAACCTTTTTCACATATCCTTATCACAGAGAACAAAGATTTAATCCTCGTACGCGGCATTGTTAAACATGTCCACAAGGTCCTTTAAAAACCTCCTTTGAGACCAGTAGCCTCGCAGAACGGGATGTCCAGCCAATTATACTTGGATTATATCGAAATTATGTCTCTAATTGAATAATGATTTACCATGTTTGCATTCACTTCAGGGAATGAAACAGTTTCAATAATTGCATGGAATAAACATCATGCTTGCATTCACTTCAGGGAATGCCCCATCATTGATAATCGCATAGAATAAATATCATGCTTTGCATTCACTTCAGGGAATGCCTCCCATAAAACTTTTTAGATCAAGACGAATTTCGTAACTTGAAATTGGGAGAAGTCTATGGTCGAGTTTTTCGACGAAGAAAAAATATTGCTTTCGAGCAAATATAGACTTTATAATAATCTTCTTGTAAATTCAAAAGCATCATGATTTATCGCACTTTAAAATTGCATTTTAAAAGATAAAAATAAAAATAGAGTTTACCGATATTGAATTTCGTCTCAAAGACAATGATGACGTAGCAAATGAACCAATGCATCTTCTCATAATCTTTTTTTTTACGCCATGTCTCTTTCCAACTCATTTGAATACATGTAAAACTCAAAACACGGTTAAAAGCATCGACTTTTATCAATAGAATAAAAAAAATTATTTGAGACTAGATCAAAAAGTATAAAAGTAGTCATAGATCATGTTGAATAAACATAACTATAAGTGATGTGATCAAATTATAAACAACCATAGTTAAAATCAAACGACATTTTGATGAATGTATAAACACATCAAAGTAACGTATTCCTTTTGCCTTTGATTCACATACAAAGTAATTGATACAAATAATAAAGTTATTTTATATCTCGAATTTATTCATATAAATTACCATAATAATAATAATGATGATGATAAAACAAATATATAACAACCACATGGCAACACAATCCTTGAATTGAATCAATTATAAATTAGAATAAAATAATAAAAATTTTGAATAAAACTAATATACTGTGTAATAAAATGTTCCAATTTGTGCACCCAATAGCATTTAGCCGAAATCCTTGAGGGCTTTAATTCGGTTTGCTTTATCAATCCATCTAATGAAGTACGACGATAATTTTAATTTTCGTTAATTCAAGAGTTACTTCAAGTATGAATAAAATAATAACCAAATAATAGATATGAATATACTAACTTTTGGAGAATGATAAATCAATCATTATATTAGTATATAAATAAGTAAAACATACCATACTTTCCAAGGTAAGCTGAATATATGATAGATGTAGTCACCAATATCAAATTGAAATTCTTTTCGAGAACCACCAACAATAATCACAGTAATTAAGCGAGCGAGATCGTGCTGATAACGTGTTGTGAATAAAATAAAGAAGAACAAGAATAAGAACAAGAAGAACAAAGAGATAAGAGAAAGAGAGAGATTTGTATTATTCTTAAATATAGAATTGTATACAATGCCTTCAATGAATCATCTATTTATAGGCATAAGAAGTACATAATACATTAAACTCTAATTCATAGAGATAATGTTCCTAATAATAAATAAATCAAACTCCTTTGATAAAGTTCTAATCATGATAGACATCCACATAGATAAATATTCATAACAAATCAAACTTTATTCGGTTAATTTTCAAATTAATCGAAATAACAATGGAAAGTACCTAAAAAAACATTTTGAATCTAATTATTAAGCTAGCAGAAAGAATTGAAGAAGATAAGAAAAGAATAACGTAAGAAAAGACTTTCTAATTGTCATCACTAGAAAACAATACAAGTGATACACAAACACAGTAACAAAGAGAAAACACTGAATAATTTATTATTTTAGTAAAAACAATTCAAACAGAAGCACATATATGTATTCCAACCTAAGGTCTCAAAAAAATTACAACAATTATATATCTAAACTCATGAAAGCTAGATATTGTACAACAAATAAAGAAAATAAAAAAGACCCAAATTCTAAAAAATTGAAAGTATTGGGTGAAGATTAAACTCTAAACAAGAAATATTTTCATCATTAAAATCTACTAAAGATAACCCATAACTAGATAAAAAAACATTTCGTGAAAATATAAAGAAAATTTAGCTTTTCTTTTTTTATATATAGAGAGGGTGAAGTCGTATGATAATAAGAAAACTTGAAAAAAGTTAAGCCTGAAATTTTGGTGAAGAACAGAGCTAACTGTTGAGAAATTTCGTGATTCACTGAAAATTGAGGAAGGTTTGAAGAAGACTTAAAGAAGTGTTCATCATGAGACTGACAATTGAAAAGGGAATTTTGTTCCCCACAGAGTTTTAGGGTTTGTGTAATTCATTAGTTACATTAATTTGAGTTTTCCTTTTGAGTTAAAAATTGGTGAGTTTAAAATATTAGTGGACCTGGTAAGAAGTGGACCGGTAGGTTAAAATTTAGTTGGGTTAGGCTTAATATATATTAATATATGTTTAATATATATTACATTTAATATTTAAATTTTTTTATTAATTCGGTTAATTAATCGATTTCAAACTGAATTAACCGATAATTAAATTTATAAAAAATATTAATTGTTAACTGATTTAACATTTAATTAACCAACTGATTAACCGAACTAAATTTTGGTTTGGTCGATTAATTTGGTTTTAACCGAACTATCAACACCCCTACTTATAATCACCTAAAAAAAGCTAATTATAAAATTCTAAAACTGTATAAATTTATAATAAAAATCATAAAATTATTTTTATCTATAATAAAATATAAATTACTAAATTATAAATGGGTAAAATAGATAAATCATCACTCAACTTTACTCTCACTCTTATTTTGGTCACTCAAGTTTAAAAATTTTAAATTTGATAACTCAACTTAGACATTGAATATTTTTTTGTCACTCTACCGTTATATCAGTAACTTTGTGATAACATGACATATTTTATGTACATTTAAACCACATATACATTACCAAGTCAAAAATTAGAATAAAAATAAAATCCATCGTTTAAAGTTTAAAACCCCTAACCCTAACCTCCATAATCCCCAACGTTACCCCATATGCAGGCCCGGCCCTGGGAGGGGCAACAAGGGCGCCCGCCCAGGGCCCACGCTCAAAGAAATTTTATGCTTTTAATTTTATTCGAATTGTATTTATTTTTAATGATTTTAAATTTTTAATATTTGTCATTAGGGTCTAATTTTATCAATATTTGTTAATAGAAGTTTAATTTTTCTAATATTTATTATTAGGGGTCTACTCTTAAAATTTAACTTTTTCTAATACTTGTTATTAGGGGCTCAATTTTTTAATATTTATTATTTTTTGGTATACTCGTATTTTTTTTTTAATTTTGTTATCAGGGGCCCAATTTTTCAATACTTGTTATTATGGATTTACTCTTAAAATTAATTTTTTGTTACTTGCTATTAGGGACATAGATTTAAATAACGGTATGCAACCGCAACAACGACCGTTACATGACGATAGCGGTAGTGGCGGAGCCAATATTTTTTTTATAGTGGGGTCATGAGTGAAGTATGAGGTATTGGGGATTTCTATACCACTAGAATAAGCATTGTTGACCTCATACCCCAACAAATTAAATGGGATCAAATATAATATTTTTTATGCAAAATTCTATATTACCTCCTTGAAAACCCCATGCCCCAACAAATCAAGTGGGTTTAATTGCACCCCCAATTTATATGCTACATCCGCCCATGGGTAGCAACACCATCTGAAACTGCGATACCCGCAACTGTTGTATCCACAATAACGTATGTTATTTAGAGATTGCACAACCGCGATACTCGCAGTGACCAAAATAGAATCTATAATGTCCGCAACCACAATAAAATTTAACATAACTATAAATACGACCGCATCCGTAAATTAAAATATTATTTTAGGGCCCATTTTTTATATTCGCCCTGGGCCACCAAAAGTTTAGTACCGGCCATGCACATATGCTTCATCTTCTTCATCGCGTCTCTGTCACCAGGGTAAGTTATTTTGCTTTAATATACACCATTCCAAGAATATTACCTCTCTACCAACAAAAACAATGGCGAGATCAACATGACGCTCAAGTTTTCTATCAGAGCACTAAAATCAAATAAAAAATCTCAATTAATCATGAAAATCATCAAATTTTAGAACTATTTCAATAATATAGAAGGAAAAAGGAAGATCAAAATACCAGTAAACTGAAAAAACACAAATAAATGATATTCCAAAGAAAATGAGATAACAAATCTCAGTTTACAAGAACCCTAAATTAGTTTTTTTTTCTTCATTTTTTTTACAAATTTGATCCAATGAAATAAAAAATAATGCAAAATAAATTACCGTAGAGACCATTGAAAAGCAGGCAAAGTGGATGCATATAAAATCTGCGCCGCTGCAAAGAAACCCACCACAATTGCCCTTTTGTCACCACAAACATCTTGAAACCCATCGCGATCAGAGGGATTCAAAAGTAGAAAAATAAGGAGAAAAGAAAAAAAATTATAGGGATTCAAAACCACATTGTTTTAGTGTTATCTTAACCTTTCCAAACCAACGTCGTTTTGGTGTCGCCTGGTTGAGTGACTAAAAAAATTAAATCTTTAAAGTTGAGTAAGTAAATTTAAAATTTTTAAACTTTAATGACTAAAATAGGAGTGAGAAGAAAGTTGAGTGATAAAAAATCTATAATTTACCCGTTATAAATAATACTGATTTTTTTTGAGAAAATATTACTGAATTTTGAATACTAAACATTCACAATATTTTATTATGGTAAGCTACATGGTTGGTCACTTATGTTTCACAAATGTTTAGTTTTGCTCACTAAATTAAAAAAGTAATGTTTTGGTCATTTATGTTATCGATTTACAAAATTTTGGTCATTGAGACGTTAAAGTATGTTAGTTTAATAACCTGACATGTTCGTAAAAGATGTTAATCTTTAATTTGACCACTAAATTTTAGATAGATACTAATTTGACTCCAAAAAGTTAAATGAGATATCATTCTGACTCTTAAATTTTAGGTAAAATATCAACTTGACCCTGAATAAAATTTAAAAAATACTAAAATTCATTCCCTATTTCTTGTTATTTATTCATTCCAGAGGCACTCCCAGATAACGAACTGGTAATTTTCGAAACTGAATACCAGTGTTGTTAACAATCTCCCTCTGTATGACTTGAAAGATAAGGTTGCTGGATTGGCATTAGCACATAGTCCATATGTTGGAAGTCTTATAGCTTCAGATATGTTGAGAGAAGGACATCACAATGATTATGTTAATCTACGAATATGGAGATTCCAATTTGTAAAGTGATTAAGGTATGCAAGTTGTCTTTTATACAATTTCTTTGCTCTCGAGTGTCTATAAATTATTGACAGCATGATCATATGCAATTACTTTGTTGTAACTTAGAGGGTTCATTGGGTAGCTTGGTGATTGTTACCCCTTTTTAATGTTAGAATTTGTGTCCAAAATAGTCTACTTTATCTTTTAATAATTTATAGCCCTTCATAGTCTATTTCTCTGACAATCTTCCCACGAAACATTCCGACTGTAAATAAGGACACTGACATTCATGAATTTTTTTCAATCGTTGCTTGAGAAGAATATTGTCATTGTGAAATTACTTGGTAAGAAAATCGACTAAACATGTTTTTGTTAGAGAATTAGAAAGATATGGAATTTAGTTATTTTATTGTCAACTAATCTTCAGACTGTTATTATTGGCCCACTTACTCTAACTGATTGGGTAACTAATACTCATTCAGTTATGGGCTATATTAACCATCATAATGGCACTGGCCCAGATCATGATTTTTTTATCTGAAAACCTACATTGTAAATCATCTCTTTTCTCTTTCGTTTTTATTTTTCAGGTCATCTTTTTCTGTTTGGCTATTTTCCTTTTATCGATTGTAAAATCCTTGTATCTTCAACATGGTATCATTCGTATTCTTTCTCGCGGAATTTTCTTGCTTCGCTGTGTAATTTTTTCAGAATTTTTTTTTGTGTTCATTCTTGTAATGTTTGAGTCTGCTTTCAATGGAGATAGACGAAAATGATTCGACACTCTCGAGCGATTCGACTGACCAAACCTCGGTCGCTGCTAATCCTGCCGATCACTCGTTCGCTAATAAGCGGGTCAATATTTTCTTGGATGATTGCATCTATCTGCTCTGGAAGCAACAAGTGATGTTGATGGTTCGAGAGCATGATCTGGAATTCTATTTGGATGAATTGACTCAGATTCCTCCAAAAGTTGTTACCGATTCGTCTGGGCAACTGACCTTGAATCTTGTTTATCGCCGATTCAAGAAGGAGGACTGCAATCTTGCCTCATGGTTACTTTCTAAGCCCAGTCCCAAGATTCTACCCCAATTGGTCGGAGTTGAAATGACAGCGACCATCTGGACCAAAGTTACTCAGCTGTACTCACAATTGTCAACAACGAAGATCATGAATCTTCACTATCCTCTCCTTGCTCTCAAGAAAGGTTCGCTTTCCATTTGTGAGTATACTACACAGATCAAAGAAATCTGTGATGTTCTCGCTACGACAGACAATCTTGTCTGTGAGGTAGAACATATTGCCACAGTTCTCAATGGCCTGCCTATTGAATTTTAGCCTTTAATTGCGGCAATAACTGTCAGTCGTGAACTTTATACTTTTGAGTCTGCAACCTTTGTGCTTATGGACGTTGAGACCATACTTAGGGATCCCATGCATGTTCCTATTGTAATACCCATTTTTCGACAGAGGTGTTAGACCCAATAATTAAAACCAAAATAAATATCAGTTAAAAAGTCCAAAAAACCCATTCATCAAAACCAATGTTCAATCCATATGACACTTCCCTTATCCAATTACAAACACTCAAAGAGCTTGAAGCTCAGTTATCCAATCTGACCCACCAGATACCTTATGTAACACCCTAAAATCTGGTCTAGTCGGAATTAGGTTCCGGTGATCGAAACTCTCATATTGATAAAGTCTAAATATTGTATCGACCTGTTAATTATTAATATTAGACTCGAATTGAGCTAAATTATTTTCGTTGAACCCTATCGAATAATATTGAAACATAATCTATGACTAAATTGAGGAAATTACAAGTTCGAGGGCAAAACTATAGAGAATCGAGAATTGAGGGACTAACCTTATGATTAGCCCATCCTCAATTAAAGACATCACTTACGTGGATAATTTGGATGAGCTTCCTTCATGTGAAGGAAAGCCATCGATTCACTAAGTAAAATATAGTGAATAGAATTGAGGGAAAACTTACCCGAAACATTGAAAGCAAGCGCCTCCATTGTCTTCATCATCTTCCTCCAAGCTAGCACCTCCATTGGAGAACAAACTTTAGCTTGGTTTTTCTTCGATTTATTGTTATCGAATCATTTTCATCGGTTAAGTAAGCTATATTCCTCAATCAGTCATTAAATTCCATGGATGTATCAAACTTACTCTCAAGTTAGGGTTTTGATCATCTATGGATGATTCATCGTTGTTGTTCATATTAAATTCGGATATTGATTTTGATATCGTATTATCAATCATAATAATCTCTCTATTGATTTTCTAGCTCAAGAAGTGGAGAGAGAGGTTTCGCCATCTCCATCGAAAGCTAGAAACAAGAGCATTATCATCCGAGAGCCGTAAGAGCATCGTATATCAAGGTAAGTCTTGTAACCCCCTAGACCCGCCTATGCGTTACAACGGATCCTAGGAAGTCACATCAGGTTCACAAGAGCGACTCACAATAAAAATATACGTAGAAACTTTTTTTTCTCAAAACACTTATTAAACTGTAAAACCAACTTCTGTTTTAAAATATCATTTCGGGATGTCATTTAAACACATAATAAAAACATTAGAAAATGCTTTACAAATACTATCATAGAACAATACATGACATACATGCCCACTAACTATACAGTACCGTACTCCAAAAGCAACGCCGAGAGAACTCCGAACACTGATGTCAAACGTTATACCATGATATATTCCTTTAACCTGCGATGGTAAAGACAGCGTGAGCTTGGAAAAGCTCAGTAATACAAAACTACCAAAAGATGCTATAAGCTCATGCAGATATATGGTAAAAATAACATTTTCAGGATGTTCCACGTAGTAACAGTCTCCATTTTTGTTCTACTATTTCGAGGTAGCATCATACTCGAGAATAATGATACTTGCTCTTTATTCATACATCGAGAATTAGACGATAATCATATAGACTAGTAACATATGAGGTAGGAATCAAGGAGTTTGGTGCCTAGTGTGTTCCAACGGTGCAACATTAATGCATGAAATATAATAATGCAGTAAACATTTTTATTTCAAATACATTTGTTTCAAGTAGCAGTAAAGTTCATTTTTAATTCTTTATTTACCCTCCAACCATACTCCAGTATTTAGTTTCCCCGGTGCGGTATCATGTACAGGCATTAACCTGAGCCCCTTGGGCGCGGGTACCATCCTAAGGATATACCTTAGAATACGGGCGGCCCTTGCCGAAGCATAGGAACCGAAAACGGGCGGACCTGGCCGAAGCCTAGGATCCGAAAACGGGCGGACCTGGTAGAAGCCTAGGATCCGAAAACGGGCGGACCTGGCCGAAGCCTAGGATCCGAAAACGGGCGGACCTGGCCGAAGCCTAGGATCCAAAAACGGGCAGACCTGGCCGAAGCCTAGGATCTGAAAATGGGCGGACCTGGCCGAAGCCTAGGATCCGAAAACGAGCGGACTTACCAGCTGGATTAGGGTTGAGCCGTTAGCAACTTCGTATCATTTCCCAAGTACCCTGGTGAATCAGATCATCAATAGTTCATTAATCAATAACTATACTTTTAGTAACACATTATCCATATAGCATATTTGTCATATCGGATGCATATGCATATATCAGAAATACAATACAGTCATATTTAGTTTATAAACCATGTCATGTTCCTGTAGATTCAAGTATGTCTGTCATGTGCACGTGCTCAGTATTATAACATGTAAATTAGTATGCAAAAACAGTCGTGTAGCACACATGGAACACACTTGGTGGAACAGATTATTCCTTGGAGATATTTGACATTTACGGAAGAGAACACATTAAACTTTTGACAACTGAACGGATCTTTGAAACAAGGCCCCTATTAAAAGAGAGGTTTGTACTAACGATTCAAACCAGATAATCAGGAGATGATACATCAAGATCTTGAGAGTTTAGGCATATCATGAGTGATTTAGCCATTTAAGCCTACCAGGGCATTATGATCATTTTATCATACACGGGCATTTTGGTAATTTATACCAACATGGCGTAAACGGTAGCTCAGAAATTCTACTTGTTCATCAGGTATCCAACCATGCATTCAGAGATTTCTACGTCAAGACCTTTCACTATATCAGATACGTTCGGGGATATTTTGATTACTTTGGCCAACGAGGGCATTTTGGTCATTTAATATCAGGGGTGATTTTGTAACTTAGCTCGATCATGAGAAATTTATGATTTACAGTAATTAAGATTTCCAGAAGTTTATCGAGCCTCCAAAACCATTCGAACTAACATATTCCAACCTTGTAGTACTAACCAACCCTTCTGATGCGTTCAACTGTATCATATATCTGAACGGTTGCTTTCATATTTCACCACAAGACTTGCCACGGAATAGACGAACTAATACTCTGTGCGGGAAGACTTCCACCCTTATATTAATATCAAGAGTGTTTGACATACGTAAGTCATGCTTCAGCCCTTGAGGGCATTTCAGTCATTTTCAGCTTTATTAGCATTTCTAGAATTTCATCAAAGGTAAATTTACTTATTTCAGTCAATGGGTATTTCAGTCATTCTGAAACTCGAGATATCCATCATTTCTGTCGATTGAACCATTTATAGTATTTCAATCATGTAAATATTCGTGGGTGTCTCAGCCATTCTAGAAAATTTCGGTACCTCCAACCACTTCATTCATTTCAGAACTCAAGGGTTTATCCATCCTTCCAGTTAATTTCAAACCTCGATGTCCGAGAATACTTCATCCCTTTTTGTCAATACTATCATTCCAATTAATTTTAACCATAATAGTATTTCCAATACTTTTAGCCATTTCAATCAATTCAATATTCTGAGTCGCTTGATTAATTCGGAGGCATGGATAGTTTCCCGTAAATTCACATTCGGAGATTTATTCCAAATTCAAGAAACCTAACACCTTACAATCTCGAAGGTTAAATTCTTGTTTTCCATAACTTTACAAGTATATCGAGGTTTCCAGACGAATAGAGTTGTTTTACCATATCCATTGTAAATTTCTGGATCTCTCCCAATTCCAAGGATATTTTAGTCATTCTCATACTTTAAAGGCATTTTCGTAATTTTATATCCAAATATTTTTAACATTGATCATTTGACACTAATAGCCGGATTTGGAGATTAATTGTCTTATTAACTACTTATTGAACTCCATATTATTCTGATTTATTGATCTTCTTATTCAAGCATTACAATCTTATCTAGAATATCATACTCGTTTCCATATTCGGTTTGACTTGAGCAGAATTAACAGTACTTATCATCATTTTTTATGCATGCATTAACAAATACCAATATGCTCATAAAGCATACAAGAGGTAGTAGTGTATTACCTTTAATACTTGCTTTATCGATCGACTATGATACTCTGTTCGATCACTCTCGAACCCGAATGCGACATCCTCAACATCCCGAATATGAGGAACTTCGAATACCTTCAATAAAACAATACCATTAATCAGTCCTCATGTACATTGCTCTTATTTTAAATATTTAACTCATGCACTCTCGGGTTCAAAGTAAGATTCAGAGGCTTTCGGGTCAAGATTTTGCAAAACTGGCTTCAAAAATGGACTCAGGACGTCGAAAAACATAAAATATGACTTTTCGGAAAATTTGACTTTTTGGTTAAAGTCAACCCCAAAAGTCAACGGTCAAAAGATTTGACTTTGGTCAACTAGTCAACTGGGGTCGGGTCGGGTCAACGGTCCATGGTCTGATTCAATTCAGACTAGCCAGTTCGGTTTGGGTCGGTTGGGTTTAAAGGATAATGCTACACAAGACTTGGGCTCACCCAAATCATCTCACACACACATGACCCAACCACTAATACCATTCAACACACACACCCGGCCCAACAAACCCAAATGGCCCAACCCCACTAACATCCATACATGCCTCCTAGGATTTGCCTAACCCACAAGCAGAGGTGGTTCGCCGGTGGCTCGTCGGCAGCACGCCGGCGACGTGAACGTCGCCTCTAGAGGTCGATTTAGACCATAACTCAAGCGGAGAAACTATTTTTAACGAATCTCAAACCAATAATCACCAAAAATAGCTACAAGGCTTACCCAAAACGAAGGGATAACGCACATAAACATCGCAACTCCGGCGAGGAACTTAACGACGGCGGATCGGTGGTCGGCCGGTTGGGATTTGCTCGCCGTGGTGCGAAGATCCCGGATCTGGTGGTTGCGCGACCAAGGCACGGCAGAGGTGACCGAAAAACGCGTAAAACAGAGGGCACGTTGGGCTTCTCCGACGAAGCACGCAAACGGCTTCCCACGGTGGACGGCGGCTGATAACCGCGAGTGGTTACCGCGGTTGCGTTCGGGGAGAGCTGGCGAACACGGTGGCAACGGCAGTGAAGACCACGACCCGGCGGTGGCCTAGATCGGACATGGTGACGGCGGGGTTAGGTGAGAGGGCTCTTGGTATTCCAAAATTTCAGATATGAAGAAATTTTCTCGATAGGTGGGGGCTTTAATCAATTTAATTTTTTTTGGTATAACTAAAAAATTAATTTTATTAACAAATAGAGGGACAAAATAACCAAAGATGATTCTTAGCACACGCGGTTAAACTTTAGGCTCACCAAGCCTCGGGTCAAGGGTTCAAACCTCGCGAATAACACTTATTTTCTTTTATTTCATTTTCCTTTCATTTTATCTAATCCTTAATCTTTTTTTTACTTGCTTCTCTTATAAACCTCCACTCTTTATTTTAGGGTGTTACAATTCTCCCCCCTAAAAAAAAATTTCGTCCTCGAAATTTACCATGGTCAGAGAAATACAAAAACTACTCTTTTATCCATTCTTGTACTGAAACTTATCCATTAGAGTATCATTGTTTCTCGGGGATCTTAGACGGTTACAGATCAATATGGTAGTGTCTTCAGACACTTAGGCTGATCCAAAGTCGTCCCAATATACATCTTGGACCAACTAATCATCATACAATATTTAAACCCATAACGAACTTCATATGGTGCCAAGTAAACACTTGTCTCATAATTGTTACTTTAAATGGTTTCAATCAGGGATAAGAAACCTTCTCAACTGCCACAAAAGTTAATCATACAACCCAGAAGCATCTCCTATAGAAACCGAATTTCTCTACTAGATTGATCATCGGTTTACGAATGAAGAACTATATCTAGAATCCATACGGGTACTCAAAGGCCTAAAACAGAGCCTTCTGAAATCAAGATGTTAACCTCAAATTTCATTTAGAATCGATATATAGCGGAACACCATGCCACTTTTTTTTAAGGATAAGACCTTTCTTCAAGACAATCAAACATAACCAAAGTTTTAAACGGATGTCACTTACCTTTAATGAAATTTTTAGACAATTGCTTCCTTCGAATATTTTAGAGTCACCATAGAACTTTACACTTTCGCCACATTCACAAACACCTTTCTTTTAATTTCATACTACTTTTATCAAATTTTTATCAGGATATTCTCAAACATAATCATCATCACCGAGCTACCTTACATGTAATCTTATCAGTTACCTCATATGATCAAACCTTCATTCTCAATCTAATTCATATACAAACATTACCGATATTCCTTTCTAGTACAGATCAATCTATTTTGGACAGAAGGGTTAGATGCACTTATTACAGGAAAGGATTCAACATTGGAGTCTCGGCACGGAGGAGTACGGTTATGATCTAGGGGCATGCATAGACTAGACATCCTATGACAGACGATCGGCCGATCTACCCAGAATGACGCAACTCTAGGCTCTGATACCACTAAATGTAACCCCCTAGACCCGCCTATGCGTTACAACGGATCCTAGGAAGTCACATCAGGGTCACAAGAGCGACTCACAGTAAAAATATACGTAGAAACTTTTTTCTTCTCAAAACACTTATTAAACTGTAAAACCAACTTCTGTTTTAAAATAATATTTCGGGATGTCATTTAAACACATAATAAAAACTTTAGAAAATGCTTTACAAATACTATCATAGAACAATACATGACATACATGCCCACTAACTATACAGTACCGTACTCCAAAAGCAACGCCTAGAGAACTCCGAACACTGATGTCAAACGTTATACCATGATATATTCCTTTAACCTGCGATGGTAAACACAGCGTGAGCTTGGAAAAGCTCAGTAATACAAAATTACCAAAAGATGCTATAAGCTCATGCAGATATATGGTAAAAATAACATTTTCAGGATGTTCCACGTAGTAACAGTCTCCATTTTTGTTCTACTATTTCGAGGTAGCATCATACTCGAGAATAACGATACTTGCTCTTTATTCATACATCGAGAATTAGACGATAATCATATAGGCTAGTAACATATGAGGTAGGAATCAAGGAGTTTGGTGCCTAGTGTGTTCCAACGGTGCAACATTAATGCATGAAATATAATAATGCAGTAAACATTTTTATTTCAAATACATTTGTTTCAAGTAGCAGTAAAGTTCATTTTTAATTCTTTATTTACCCTCCAACCATACTCCAGTATTTAGTTTCCCCAGTGCGGTATCATGTACAGGCATTAACCCGAGCCCCTTGGGCGTGGGTACCATCCTAAGGATATACCTTAGATTACGGGCGGCCCTTGCCGAAGCATAGGAACCGAAAACGGGCGGACCTGGCCGAAGCCTAGGATCCGAAAACGGGCGGACCTGGTAGAAGCCTAGGATCCGAAAACGGGCGGACCTGGCCGAAGCCTAGGATCCGAAAACGGGCGGACCTGGCCGAAGCCTAGGATCCGAAAACGGGCGGACCTAGCCGAAGCCTAGGATCCGAAAATGGGCGGACCTGGCCAAAGCCTAGGATCCAAAAACGGGCGGACTTACCAGCTGGATCAGGGCTGAGCCGTTAGCAACTTCGTATCATTTCCCAAGTACCCCGGTGAATCAGATCATCAATAGTTCATTAATCAATAACTATACTTTTAGTAACACATTATCCATATAGCATATTTGTCATATCGGATGCATATGCATATATCAGAAATACAATACAGTCATATTTAGTTTATAAACCATGTCATGTTCCTGTAGATTCAAGTATGTCTGTCATGTGCACGTGCTCGGTATTATAACATGTAAATTAGTATGCAAAAACAGTCGTGTAGCACACATGGAACACACTAGGTGGAACAGATTATTCCTTGGAGATATTTGACATTTACGGAAGAGAACACATTAAACTTTTGACAACTGAACGGATCTTTGAAACAAGGCCCCTATTAAAAGAGAGGTTTGTACTAACGATTCAAACCAGATAATCAGGAGATGATACATCAAGATCTTGAGAGTTTAGGCATATCATGAGTGATTTAGCCATTTAAGCCTACCAGGGCATTATGATCATTTTATCATACACGGGCATTTTGGTAATTTATACCAACATGGCGTAAACGGTAGCTCAGAAATTCTACTTGTTCATCAGGTATCCAACCATGCATTCAGAGATTTCTACGTCAAGACCTTTCACTATATCAGATACGTTCGGGGATATTTTGATTACTTTGGCCAACGAGGGCATTTTGGTCATTTAATATCAGGGGTGATTTTGTAACTTAGCTCGATCATGAGAAATTTATGATTTACAGTAATTAAGATTTCCAGAAGTTTATCGAGCCTCCAAAACCATTCGAACTAACATATTCCAACCTTGTAGTACTAACCAACCCTTCTGATGCGTTCAACTGTATCGTATATCTGAACGGTTGCTTTCATATTTCACCACAAGACTTGCCACGGAATAGACGAACTAATACTCTGTGCGGGAAGACTTCCACCCTTATATTAATATCAAGAGTGTTTGACATACGTAAGTCATGCTTCAGCCATTGAGGGCATTTCAGTCATTTTCAGCTTTATTAGCATTTCTAGAATTTCATCAAAGGTAAATTTACTTATTTTAGTCAATGGATATTTCAGTCATTCTGAAACTCGAGATATCCATCATTTCTGTCGATTGAACCATTTATAGTATTTCAATCATGTAAATATTCGTGGGTGTCTCAGCCATTCTAGAAAATTTCGGTACCTCCAACCACTTCATTCATTTCAGAACTCAAGGGTTTATCTATCCTTCCAGTTAATTTCAAACCTCGATGTCCGAGAATACTTCATCCCTTTTTGTCAATACTATCATTCCAATTAATTTTAACCATAATAGTATTTCCAATACTTTTAGCCATTTCAATCAATTCAATATTCTGAGTCGCTTGATTAATTCGGAGGCATGGATAGTTTCCCGTAAATTCACATTCGGAGATTTATTCCAAATTCAAGAAACCTAACACCTTACAATCTCGAAGGTTAAATTCTTGTTTTCCATAACTTTACAAGTATATCGAGGTTTCCAGACGAATAGAGTTGTTTTACCATATCCATTGTAAATTTCTGGATCTCTCCCAATTCCAAGGATATTTTAGTCATTCTCATACTTTAAAGGCATTTTCGTAATTTTATATCCAAATATTTTTAACATTGATCATTTGACACTAATAGCCGGATTTGGAGATTAATTGTCTTATTAACTACTTATTGAACTCCATATTATTCTGATTTATTGATCTTCTTATTCAAGCATTACAATCTTATCTAGAATATCATACTCGTTTCCATATTCGGTTTGACTTGAGCAGAATTAACAGTACTTATCATCATTTTTTATGCATGCATTAACAAATACCAATATGCTCATAAAGCATACAAGAGGTAGTAGTGTATTACCTTTAATACTTGCTTTATCGATCGACTATGATACTCTGTTCGATCACTCTCGAACCCGAATGCGACATCCTCAACATCCCGAATATGAGGAACTTCGAATACCTTCAATAAAACAATACCATTAATCAGTCCTCATGTACATTGCTCTTATTTTAAATATTTAACTCATGCACTCTCGGGTTCAAAGTAAGATTCAGAGGCTTTCGGGTCAAGATTTTGCAAAACTGGCTTAAAAAATGGACTCAGGACGTCGAAAAACATAAAATATGACTTTTCGGAAAATTTGACTTTTTGGTCAAAGTCAACCCCAAAAGTCAACGGTCAAAAGATTTGACTTTGGTCAACTAGTCAACTGGGGTCGGGTCGGGTCAACGGTCCATGGTCTGATTCAATTCAGACTAGCCAGTTCGGTTTGGGTCGGTTGGGTTTAAAGGATAATGCTACACAAGACTTGGGCTCACCCAAATCATCTCACACACACATGACCCAACCACTAATACCATTCAACACACACACCCGGCCCAACAAACCCAAATGGCCCAACCCCACTAACACCCATACATGCCTCCTAGGATTTGCCTAACCCACAAGCAGAGGTGGTTCGCCGGTGGCTCGTCGGCAGCACGCCGGCGACGTGAACGTCGCCTCTAGAGGTCGATTTAGACCATAACTCAAGCGGAGAAACTATTTTTAACGAATCTCAAACCAATAATCACCAAAAATAGCTACAAGGCTTACCCAAAACGAAGGGATAACGCACATAAACGTCGCAACTCCGGCGAGGAACTTAACGACGGTGGATCGGTGGTCGGTCGGTTGGGATTTGCTCGCCGTGGTGCGAGGATCCCAGATCTGGTGGTTGCGCGACCAAGGCACGGCAGAGGTGACCAGAAAACGCGCAAAACAGAGGGCACGTTGGGCTTCTCCGACGAAGCACGCAAACGGCTTCCCACGGTGGATGGCGGCTGATAACCGCGAGTGGTTACCGCGGTTGCGTTCGGGGAGAGCTGGCGGACACGGTGGCAACGGCGGTGAAGGCCACGGCCCGGCGGTGGCCGAGATCGGACATGGTGACGGCGGGGTTAGGTGAGAGGGCTCTTGGTATTCCAAAATTTCAGATCTGAAGAAATTTTCTCGATAGGTGGGGGTTTTAATCAATTTAATTTTTTTTGGTATAACTAAAAAATTAATTTTATTAACAAATAGAGGGACAAAATAACCAAAGATGATTCTTAGCACACGCGGTTAAACTTTAGGCTCACCAAGCCTCGGGTCAAGGGTTCAAACCTCGCGAATAACACTTATTTTCTTTTATTTCATTTTCCTTTCATTTTATCTAATCCTTAATCTTTTTTTTTTACTTGCTTCTCTTATAAACCTCCACTCTTTATTTTAGGGTGTTACAAGTCTAGTCAGAGTCTTAGGATTAGGTGAGGAGCCTTCTCGAATTCATTGGTATTGATTTTGATTAAAATATCTAACATCGTTTGTAAGGATATTGTGTCGGATTATTAATCAGAAGCATTAGGTAAGTATTGGTAAGTAAATTATTGTGCATCGATCATTGATATTGTCATGACTATTGTGCATCGGAACTAGTGAAGTTATTGTTATTGAAATATAGAAAATGAATTCATTGATCATAATCATTATTGGTATAAATATTGAGCATCCATTGTTGTTGTCATAGTCATTGAATATTGTTATTGGGCATTGCAATTGAAATTAAAACAGTGTAAGCATTGGACATCGTATTGCTCATTGGACATTGATTAGATGATAATATCAAACCTTCGATTTGAATGGACTTTGGATACAATTGGCATGCCATAAAATTCATGAGCTCATTGTACTGGTGGACTACGATCCTAGGGCTACGACCTATATTGATTTGGCGAGGCGGAGGGATGTGTTCTGGTATTGATCATATTGGCGAGGTGGAGGCTAGACCATTTATCGATTTGGCGAGGTGTAGGAATTCGCGTATCCACTATCTTGATTCAATAAAAAGGTTAATAATGAATTTGTTATGTTAAACATTGTATATTGAAACATGACATTGATATTGATAAGCATGATGATATGTACATGCATCACTCATTGATATTTACATTGTATATGACTACCTCACTAGGTAATGTATGTCGAACGTGTCTCATCTCATGCATTTTAGGTTGAAAGATCATCGTGGTCGAAGATCGGATAGTCGAGGCAATACAAGTCACTACAAGCCTAAAGTAATGTATTTTAACCTTACGAACTCCTAGGAAGGTGGCAAAGTAGTTGAACTAGTCTTTTGTGCCCATTTTGGTATGCTTGTAAGGTGTATAAGTTGTAATAATATTTAAGGCCCTAAAATGACTTTTGGAATGACTAAAAGTGGGTAAAATGGCATATTTGGCTCACATAGGTGAAATCCTAGTAAACGTATTCGTATGATCGTGAAATTTGGCATGCCAATAGTTTATAGTATTGAAATGTTGTGTGTAAAGTTTCATTGCATTTGAACATCATTTGGTTGGTCAATTCGATTAAAAGCTAGCAAAAATCTGTCATTACAGGTCAGGCCGTATCGATACGAGGTAATGGCGTATCGATACGGTTAAGCATAATTGAACCTAAGGAACAGGGCGTATCGATACGGTTTGGAGCTGTATCGAAACATTTTGCTACTAGGATCCCCTGTTTCGATACGGGTCTAACTAATATCGAAATGGGTCAAAGTTAAGGTCAATGAAAGTGAACCCGTACCAATACAGGGCTTGCCCGTATCGATACGAGGTAAGGGGAAAAGTCAACCCAGGTTGACCATCGTACACCCGTATTGAAACAACATCAAGGTGTTTCGATACAAGATTAGTTTAGTTGGTTAGAAGGCTTAAATTGAAAGTTTGCAATGTTCACGGATTAGTCACCGAATTCAGAATAATTCAATTGGATGAGTAAATGATCTCTGAATAGTATGAAAATTTACGCACTTGCTAATATTGTATTGAATTTTATTGTGGTATAAACAATTGTGTTGATGGACCTCTAATTTATCAGATATTACAATTTATTCCTTAAAACTTGTAATAAGTGTGAGTTGGCCCTAAATGATTAATTATTGTTTCATAATGGATGAATTGGACTATGATGTATACTCGGTAACATTTTATTGATATAATATTGATCATATGTTGTGTATTGATTGAAATTTTGTCGTACCGATTTCCGTACTAAACATAGGTAACATTGTCTGACCCGGACCCCAACCAGGCCGGGAAGGGGGTGTTACATTTGTGGTATTAGAGCTAGAGTTTAGTCGATTCTAGGGCTAAACTGAGGCTCATTGCATTGTTATTATGTTACTTTACCACCTAGGAGTTATATATTGTGTATATTGTAACTTGTCGACTAATCCGATCTTTTATATAGATATCTCATAAACAAATGAAGCTCACATTGGCGAGCTTGCCACCGGCTCCTTGACTCATGGCGAGGAGATAAGAGGAGGAAATCCTCCGAATTTGCAGGACCCTCCTGTTCAAAATACTGAGCCTACAGCATCTACTGCTCAGGCTGAGTGTTATAAGAACATGATTGACATGTTCAAGCAGTTTCAAGGGGCACAAAACTATACTCAAGTTTGAAAATCTGATTTGAGAGGAAAGTTTCAAGGGGTTTGCATAAATTTATCAAAACAAATAAATAAATGAGGTCAAATAATTAACAACCGAGTGACCTAAACTAACAAATTTCAAAAGTTTTATAATTAAATTGAAATTTTTACAGTTAGTGACCAAAATAGAAACACGATAAAATTTGAGTGACTAAATAAATATTTGAGCATAGTTTTTATTTGTTTCAGTACTTTGCTAGAATAAATTCCATCTATAATTTATGGTGCCAACCCTGCACCAAAGTCATGGAAACTAAAAAGCAATTTTATAAAATAGTAAACAAAAACAAGCAATGAGAACTCTTGTCCCTTGATTTAGCCAAACCATTAGCATTCAACGGCAAAGATGGCTTCTCTAAGCATGTGATTTGGTATGGAAAATCCTAAATCAAATGATCTTCCAAGGGGATTGAATTTGATTACTTTCCCTTCCTTTACGCATAATAAGATTAGTCTTAAATTCCAACTGACTTAGACAAAACACCATTCATATGCTCTCCAATGGCGGCTACTCTTCAATTATTAATGGAAGGAGATTACCATAGAAAATCATTTTCCTTCACTACAATAAGTTAAAGTTGAAATTTTAGTATGAAAAGAATAATTGTTCTTTTCTTCAAAATATTATATGTATTTATTGATAAAAGGGGGAAACATGAACTAGTACTAAATTATTAATGTGTACAGAAGTGAGAATTTTTAGTATAGTTTATGTCTATTTTATAATACATGTTTAAGATTTGTGACTTTCATTCCAGACTCATTTTATTGTTTAAAAATTTAAAATCTTGTAATATATTTATAATTCACTAAATAAAAATATTTTAAATTATTGTATCAAGTTAAGCTAAGTTGGCTATAAAAATCATCACCCAAACCTAACAGAGTCTAATTTTTGTTAGTTTCTCTTTCATATTATAATTTTTTTCTTCATTTTCTTAAACTAGTCTAATCGAGTTAGGTAGGACAACAAAACTCTCCCATCAAGTATTTAATTTTGTTGCATTTTCAGGGCTTCGTATATTGGTTAAGCTAGAATTAGAGTTGACAAAGCAGGCTTGAGCTGAGAAACCCCATTTATGCAGATTTGAGCCTTTAATATTCAATCTCGAGAAAATTCAAGCTCAAAAATTTTAAGTCTAAGAAAAATCTAATTTCGAGAAAGCCCAAGCCCGACAAGATCTGAATTTAAAAAAAAAATTGAGACTAAAACATGACCGAGCCCAAGTGAAATCTGACCAAAACTCAAGAAACCCGAATTTATAACTAAACATACATTAGTGATGAATATGATTATATGAAAATATATAAAATATAAATGAATAAATTAAATATTTAATTTATGAAAATATATTTATAAATAATAATGACTCTCTATGTTTTGTTTAATGGTAATAACTCTCTATGTTAAATTAAAAGGTAAAATAAATTTAAAATATTAATTATGAATATAAAATAACATATAGTACACGAAACATATATGTATAACAAATATATTAAATTAATACATATTCTAATTCACAAAATTTATTTTTTATGATTATATAAAATATAGTGATATAAATTTTTGTTTTAATAATATAATGATTCAAATATAGTAAATTAATTTTATAATTTTTACATACGAGAATTGTGTAACACTAATAATATAATTAATAAAATAACTTTAAATCATATTTCCTCAATATAAACATTATTTTATGAAAAAAATAAAAATAAGACAGTTGTTTAATAATCAAACTTAAGAGTAATATAAAATATCCAAATAAAATGTATTAACAATATTATTAAATTCTTAAAGAGTTATTCATACAATTGTAATTATTTACTAGTAATTTATTTGTGACCAATACGTATAAAAAGCAATTATTTAATAATCAATGTGTGTTTTGAGAAGACATACAAATACAAAAAAAAAAACACAAAATTAAATTGCGAGAATGACTACATATTGGCCGAATAGATGAACACTGTGGTCGAGATGAAGAGCGGTTAAGGATTAGTATTAGGGTTAGAAAACTAAACAAAAAGATAAAAATTAAATATGAAATTGTATTTAGAAAATAGTAAACGAGGATTGGGTTATCAAGCCATTATAATATTTTTTGTATTTATAACTCAAACAGGTGTTGGGTGCATTTACAAAAAAATAAAAATTAAATATGAAATTGTATTTAAAAAAAATAAATATTCTATATATTGGCGGTGGAAACTGAAAGTTTCCACAAGCGCCTTAGTTTTAGGGTATAGGGAGTTAGTTTAGGGATTTAGAATTTAGGGATAATTGTTTCAATTTAAGGTTTAGGGTTATAATTTAGGGTTTATAGGTTAGGGTTTAGTTTTTAGGGTAATATGGTGAGGGTTTAGGTTTTAACCTATAAACCCTAAATTATAACCACAAACCTTAAATTGAAACAACTATCCTTAAATTTTAACCCCTACACCTAAACCCCTAAACTTTTTCCCCTAAACTAACTCTCTATACCCTAAAACTAAGGCGCTTGTGGAAACTTTCAGTTTCCACCGCTTGTGTATAGAATATTTATACTTTAAAAAATAGTAAACAGATGTTGTATAAATTGGTAAGACACATTGTACTCTTAAGGAGAGGGCGCGAGTCCAAACTTTGAAGACGAAATCATTAGGAGAGATAGCCTCGCACCCCGAACATAAATTGTAAAACAAACATGCATATTACCAAAAAAATTCTCAAACTATTAATTAATTAAAATTAATTTCCAGTAACTATATTCCAACATAATAGAGTCCGACTATTGACTGGAGTGTCAATTGACACTTTTATATAAATTTTATAGAAAAAGCTATATAAATAAATTTAATATTATTTTAAAAATCATATTCACATCACTTTTTAAATTATGACATCATAATTTAAATTTAACACCACATTTTTAAATTATAATATAAGTACTTAAATTTTCTGGTTTCATCGCTGCATTCACACCTAATTGTGCCCCTACCTTGTTAGTCAAAGTCTGGTTAGCACCTGAAGGTGGATTTAATTTTTTTAAATATTCTAAAGGTGATTACAATGTAGTATTTGTTCATAGATATTCTTAATCCTTTGACAATGATCATGTATCTTATAGACAAAGCGATTTAAATTCGTGTCTCCTAGAATGAACATCATACGCTTTTCCACTTGGACACTTGTTGAGTTCACAGGTGGATTTAAATGAAAAACTTGAAATCGTTTAAATTTTTTTAAATCTAGTGTAAAATTTAGAATTGCTTTTAGAGCTTTTTCTAACATATATCACAAGACATAAATTAAGTATCATTAAATAATTTAGATTAAGTCAAAAATCCCTTTGAAATTAACGTATCGGTTAATAGGATAGTATTTAATTCAAAATATAATATTAATCCTATTAAATAAAATAAAAAATTCCCTAATTTGGATAGAGCTGGTTAGTGTTTAAGGTTTAGGATTTATGGATTAGGTATTAAAATTTAGGATTTAGGGTTGATGGAATATAGGCTGGACATGGAGAAAATAAGAATGAAGAAGAAGAACAAAGAAGAAACAAAGAGAAGAAACAAAAGCTTTTCTTATTATTGTCAACTTAAATCGAATACAACTTGCTTTTACAATACTCATAGAGTTTGTTTATATACACAGAACTCAATCTATAACTTGAACAATAACAAATAACCGATTCTTGATCTTTGGATACAACTGATAACAACTCAGCATCTAAGCTGTTATAACAGCTTCTTTAACAGATATATGCTAACATACTTCCTATCTTTCTTCCTTTTCTAAAAGAGAAAAACAACAAGACTAAAAAACTGAAAAAGAAGAAATGAAGAACATGGTGTCACATTCATCATGTCCTGTTCTTGTTGACTTCTTCAGAGTAGAAAACATTATTGACTTGCAGCTGTAGTTCTGTAGGCGAAAAAATTCTAAGTTTTTGTCGAAGATGCAAGAAGAAAGCTGCATACAGAGGCTTGGTAAACACATCTGCAACTTGTTCTGAGGCAGGAACATAGTTGACTTGAAACGATCCTTCAGAGACCTTTTCCCTAACAAAGCTGAGGTCAAGCTCAACATGTTTGAGTTTTGTATGATGAACATGATTAGCTGAGTGAGCTATCGCACTGGTGTTATCACACCAGATTACTGGAGTTTTGGAAAGCTTGATCTTAAGTTCAATGAGAAGTGACTTCACCCACATGGCATCACATATTGAATCTGCTAGACTTCTGAATTCAGCTTCAGTAGATGACCTGGAAACAACTGACTGTTTTTTCGAGCACCATGAGATTAAATTTCCTCCTAGAAACAAACAATGACCACCTGTTGACCTCTTATCATCCACATTTGTTCCCCAATCAGAATCAGTGTAGCCAACTAAAATATTTGTCAAGGAATTGTTACTGAAGAAAAGACCATGCTCTAGAGTACCTTTAAGATACCTAACAATTCTCTTTACAGCTTTCCAATGTTTATCACGAGGAGCTTGCATACTGACTAACCTTATTAACAGAAAACTAAATGTCTGGCCTAGTAGTACATATATGTTGCAAGGTACCTACCACTTGTCTATAAAGAGTACAATCTTCAAAAGGATCCCCATCATTTAAGGAGAGAGGAGGAGATGTTACCATGGGAGTTGATGTAGGTGTAGCTTCAAGCATTTTTGTCTTATCTAACAACTCCAAAATGTGTTTCTTCTGATTAAGAATTATCCCTTGATCTACAGCTATGACACTCATTTCAAGAAAAAAAGTGAGTTTCCCTAAGTCTTTAAGAGAAAAGGCACTATTAATCTGCTAGATAACAGAATCGACTTCTTCATCACTGTTCCCAGTTACAACTATGTCATCAACATAGACCATTATATAAACTATGTTGCCTTTAGACTCTCGAAAGTATAGAGAAGAATCAGCTAAAGAAGAGGAGAAACTCATCTAAAAAACTAAGTGACTCCTGAATTTTTCGAACCAAGCTCGAGGTGCTTATGGCCATATAAAGAATTCTGAAGTTTGCAAACAAGTTGTTGACCAGAAGAATCCTCTTGTTCAAACCCAGGTGGCTGCAGCATATATACTTCCTCTGAGATATCACAATTCAAAAAAGCATTGTCCACATCGATTTGTCTTAGAGCCCATCCATTGTTCAAGGCAACACTAAGAAGAACCCTCACTGTAACAGGTTTGACTACAGGACTAAAAGTTTCAGAGTAATCAAAACCAGCCTGTTGAGAGAACCCTTTTGCAACAAGCCAAGCTTTATACCTTGATACACTCCTATCAGCATTACGTTTGACTTTGAAAAGCCACTTACAACCTATAGGCACTCTATCAGAAGGTAAAGGAACAAGCTTCCAAGTATTTTTAGAGACAAGGGCATTAAATTCCTTCATCACTGCATCTTTCCATTCATGAGAAGAAAGAGCTTGATATACATTATCAGGAGTAGAAATTTCAACTTCAGAGAGAAAAGCCTTGGGCTTGAATATACCAGCTTTAGATCTGGTTACCATAGAATGAGTAGGAACCAAATCAGAGATAGTAGGATTCTGTTGTAGAGACTGATCAAGATGAGAAGAGGAACTAGGCTCTAAACCTTCTTGAGAATGTGACTCTGGCAAATCCAAATTCTAAACTTCAGGCTCCAAATTCTAATCTTCAACTTCCATATCCTGATCCGCAATCTCCATATTCTGAGGAGAAGTACTAGAAGAGACTGGTGAAATAGAACTAGAATGTTCATGTAGCTGTCTTGAAGAAACTGAAGGAACAACAAAAGGAACTGAAGAAACTAAAGAAACTAATGAAGAAAGATGTTGAGAAGAGGAAAACTCATGAGCAGAAGAATTAAAAGGAGCAGCAGAATAACTCTGAGAAGGAGTATGAAACCCAGACATACTGGAACTAGACTGAGAACTGGAACTGGAATTGTTCTGAGAAGAGTTAGGATTGCAAGATCTGGGAGTGAAATACTTGGCTTTAACAACCTTAGAACTAGAGTGATCAGTCTGAGATTGCTTGTTCTGCAAGAAAGGGAAACAACTTTCATTAAACTGAACATGCCTAGATACATAAAGCTTACCTTCACTATCTAGACACTTGTAGCCGTGTTGAACTGAACAATATCCCAAAAAAAGACAGGGCTTTGACCGAAGCTGTAATTTGTGCTGATTGAAGGGTCTGGTTAGTGGAAAACATTTACAACCAAACACTTTTAAAAAATCATAGTAAGGATTTTTACCAAAAAACTTTTCATATGGTGAAACACCTCCTAAAACCCTAGTAGGCAATCTATTAATCAGATATACAGATGTATAAAAAGCATCAGACCAGTGTTTAAAGGGTACACCACTCTGAGCTAACAAGGTTAAACCAAGTTCAACTATATGCCTATGCTTTCTTTCAACTCTACCATTCTGTTCAGAAGTATAGGGACATGTATTTATAAACTGTATACCTTTTTGCAAAAAATATTGTCATAAGGGTTTAAACTCAGTGCCACAATCAGATTGAATAACTTTTAACCTACAACAAGATTGCCTTTCCACAAGATTATGAAAATTAACAACAACACCATGCACATCAGATTTTCTAGCAATAAAGTAAATCTAGGTATACCTGGTAGCAGCATTAAGAAAACTAACATAATAAGCATAATTATTAGAAAGAAGAGGAGCAGGACCCCAAACATCCATTTGAACATGCTCTAAAGGTTTATTATAAACAGAGATTGATTTCTGAAAAGGGAGCTTATGACTTTTACCAAGTTTGCAAGCTTCACAAAAAAATTCTTCTTTATTGATATTAACAAATTTACAGATTTTAGACAACTTAGCTAAGGTATCAACAGAAGGATGCCCAAGCTTTCTGTGCCAAACATGAAAATCAACAGAAGAATTACAAGCAAAGCTAGCATAATCTTTGCAAACACTTAAAGAACTATGAACATTATTCAAAAGACCTGAACTATTGTCAGCAGGCAAACAAAAACCACCAGAAGATTCATCAGTCATAGCAGACCCATCAGACACAAACTTGTACAATCCATCATTTTGAAAACCTCGAAGCATCAGCTGTTGAGTTGTCAAATCCTTAACAACACAAGAATCAGGAAAGAATTCAATAGACACATTATTATCTCTGGTAAATTTCGACACATAAAGCAAGTTCTTTTTAATAGAAGGCACATGAAGTAAATTAGTAAGAATTAAATGTCTAACAGATGAACTAATGGCAGAATTACCAATGCTAGAAATAGGGACAGTAGAACCATCTGCTACACTTACTCTACCAGAACTAAAATAGGGCAAGGATGAATAGATATTACCTGCATCGGGTGTGAGATGAGAAGTCGCACCAGAGTCGGGATACCAGGCCGCATCTCCAAACATAAACTCGTCGGTCACAGCAGCAACCGAAGCAACTACAGGTTCGGAGGAACTGACAGTTTGAACAGTCAGATTAGCTTGATCGAAGGACTGATTCGACTGATTAGAACCTTGATAGACATTGCCCTGATACGCCGAACACGGTGCTTGATTGAACAGACCTTGAACAAAAGACTGATCTTCGCCTAAATCTTCATAATAGGACACCTGATTGACAGAGTTGCCAACACCTTCGAACGCCTGATCGAAGCGAAAGAAGTATCTGCCAGCAAGATGTCATATCTTTCCGCAGATCTGACACTGTGGACAGGACCGACCGCCAAAGAATCGACTCTCACGCCCTCTAAAAGGCATCCCTTGACTAGGGTTTGTAGGATGGAAAACAGGTGCGGCTGGCCGTTGAGGATTCGAGTAACCAAGAGAATTAGGATAACCCGTATTAGGGTTATTATTAGAACTTGGGCCACTAAACGGGCTTTGCTGCCCCATTGAATTACCCTGATATCCACTAGACGAACCAGAAGGTCCATGAACAAAATTGACTAAAGACTCATGAGACAGGAACTCGAGTTGCCTGGACTCAGTGTCAAGAAGTACACTAGCAACACCGTCGAGTTTATAGAGTTGTTGGCTCGACGTGATGCCAGCTACCACCGGCTCATACTCCAGCGGCAACCCTGAAAGTATAGCTGATATACGCATCGTCTCTGTTAATGGGTTTCCACACGCAGCAAGACTGTCACAGATACTTTGAATTTGGGCAAGATACTCACGCATCGACTGATCACGTTTCTGGATATTCTTGAGAGAATAGTGTAAATGCATTATGCGAGTAGTGGACGTAACAGAAAACACCTGATGAATCTTGCTCCAAATTTGAAGAGCGTTCTTACAGTTCACCAAAGAAGGAAGAATGGACGACCCAATAGAGGACAACAACCAAGAACAGAGAGCACTGTCCTCTTGCTTGAACCTGGCATACTCCGGATTGACAGATCGACGACCACCATCTCCGGTGACATACTGTTGAGGAACAGAAAAAGAATCATCAAGATGATCCTGAAGAGCCAAACTCTCAATAGCAAATTGAATCTGCTGCCTCCACAGAAGATAATTCGTGTCATCTAGCCGAATGGAAATGGATTTGTTGGTGAAAGGTTTCGAACTTTCAGATACCTCTGATACCGTGATGGAATATAGACTGAACAGGGAGAAAGTAAGAATGAAGAAGAAGAACAAAGAAGAAACAGAGAGAAGAAACGAGAGCTTTTCTTATTATTGTCAACTTGAATCGAATACAACTTGCTTTTACAATACTCATAGAGTTTGTTTATATACACAGAACTCAATCTATAACTTGAACAATAACAGATAAACGATTCTTGATCTTTGGATACAACTGATAACAACTAAGCATCTAAGCTGTTATACCAGCTTCTTTAACAGATATATGCTAACAAGAGTTTATAGTTTTAATGTTTTTATGGTTTCAATGATTAGGGTTTAGGATTTTAAGTATTTAGAATTTTTAGAGTTATGGA
This sequence comes from Hibiscus trionum, assembly GCA_030270665.1. Classification (NCBI taxonomy): domain Eukaryota; kingdom Viridiplantae; phylum Streptophyta; class Magnoliopsida; order Malvales; family Malvaceae; genus Hibiscus; species Hibiscus trionum. Next base: position 68,452,106 of record BSYR01000003.1, read on the forward strand.
TTTTAGAGTTTATTATTTTTAGCATTTAGAATTTTTAAGGTTTAAGGTCTTTAGGGTTTATGATTTATGATTTTTAATATTTAGGCTTTAAGGTTTGGTGAGAAAAAAATTGAACAAAAAATGTATACTTGATTATATTTAAATTGGGATGGGGACGGGTCAGGTCGGTGACCCACCTGAACCCGACCCGAAAGTAAATACTCTAAACTTGCACCCGATCCGACCCAAATATTTTTTTTTAAAAAATTCAACCTCACCCGAAAATAAATATGCTAAACCCGACTTTGACCCGACCTATAGAAAAAAATTAATTTTAAGGATCTCATTGTAAAAAAATAATTTTAAGGGACTTAATTGTAAAAAATTATATTTTGAAAGACTAAATTATAAATAAAAATTCAATTTTAAGGACCTAATTATAAAAAAATATATAAAGAGAGGGTATTATTATAAATATCCCTAAAATATTTAAGGGAAAATTACACGTTTAGTCCTGGGTCGGGTTTGATATTTTCCACCCTAAACCTAAACCCAACCCGATCCAAGCTCACCCTTAATAAAGACCTGACCCGAACCTGATTTTTTATTAAAAAATTCGACCCGATCGGGTCGGGCCAGGTCGGAACCTGACCGAATCAGATAAAATGCTCATCCCTATATTTAAAGTGAAAAGGGTTACAAAATGATCACACCACAACCATTGAAAATTCAATGTGAAAATTAAATACAGTAAATTTCAAAGAGTGTGAAAGACATGAGAAGCAAAACCCACCACTTAGCAGAAAAACTTGTATAGTCTTATACTTTGATCAGAAAGCTCTATGAATCAAATATTCTTCCGCAACGAATTCTTGGCACATCGACAAACTACCATTAAAGAATAAAAAAAATATCAGACCGTCAATCGTCTTGTAACAAGAAACGCTCAATAATTCTTGTTATCTGAACGCTAAATTGTCATAATAGCAAACAATATTGTCACAAAAATAGACAAGCCTGCAAAAATGAAAACAAATAAACTGCCACACAAGCAAACGAATAAAGCGAAAAAAACAAATTTGGTGTGATTTTGTCAAAGCAAAACAAAGAAAAACAACAAAACTAATAAAGAACAAATGATCCTTCATTAAAAGAGGATAATCTTATTTATATACAATAAACATTAAAATTAAAAAATCAGTTGACGCCATGAAGGTCGTCGTTAAAAGTAACGTTAATGAAGAAGAACTTAATAAATTTTTTTGAAACAGCTTCCTCAGAGAAATTGAAAGTAGAGGAATGTGGTGAGAGAATTAAATAAGAAAATTGGCGTTAAAAAGTTTTTTATATCTTATTAGATGAGAGATTATTTGTAAAAGAATTTTTTGATTAAGTAGGAATAATTATATTTCCAAAACAAATATTGAGATGTGTATTTTCAAAGGAATCTTTGATTTAATCCAAGTTAATTAATAACCATTAACATACGTACAGTTAGACCTGGCAAACTTGACCCGAGACCTGAAATCTGAACCGAATTACCTGAACCGAAACTCGATTTTGACCCGAACATGATGATTCGAAGTTGACCCGAAACCCGAAATAAACCGAACCCAACCGAAACCGAACCGAAATTTTTTATTGAACCGAATGGACCCGAACCGAATGCTGAACCGAAAGCTGAACCGAATATCGACCCGATTTTAACCCGAATATCTATTTTTAACAATATAATAAATGATAAAATGAAGTATGTTTTATTATTTTTTATACTATATCATGGAAGAGACTGTTCCTCTTGTCAAAGTTGTGGTATAATAACATTTTATGTTATTTTACGTTTCAATATTAATTAAATAAACTAATTTTTAAATTTAGAGTTTCAATGTACTATTTTCTCTCCCAATATTTAATCTTACATTTACAAAGAAAAAAATGTCAAAATATTACATTAAAAGGAATGGATACATAATAGACCAATTCATAGAGGCAACCTTTAATTGCATCACTAGTCCATGCATTGAAAAAACTAGTTCCACACACACAAAAAAAACATGACTCAAATGGTTTGATCAACATGATCCTAGTAGATTACAAGCATTCTTACCTATATATGTTCGGTAAAATGATAAAGAGTTTGAAAAACACAACTAACATAAGGCACAAGTCTTAAATAAAAAGTTCTCATTCAAAAGTGACATTTAGCTGCAAATAAAGTTAAATATCTAAACTCAACTATTCCTACATATGAAACTCAATTACATTGAGTAGACACAAATAACACATGCATCAACGGTTAGGCTTCTTTTCATTCAAATCCACAGAAGAGCCGAGAAACTCTTCATCTTCCGTAGCTGCATAAATAATAACAAGAAGTTAATTTGTTTACTAGTGAAACAAAAAAATTAAACAATATAATATTTAAGTTAAAATAAACAAATACAATATACTAATAGTTCAAGAAGTTGGCGTAGTAAACAAGTATTACTATAGAGAATCAAAAATTAAATTAAAAAATAAAAAATTACATTCATAACCGAACAACCAACTCCGAGTTGTTATCAAAGCCTCTACATTTTTAGGAATATAAGAACTTCTCCACTTATTCAAAATTCGACCTCATATGCTAAAAGTCGATTCTGATGCAACAGTTGTGAGGGGAACAGTCAAAATATCCCTAGCAAGATGAGAAAGTTCTCCATACCGATGCTCATTTTCCTTCCAAAAATTAAGGATGTCAAGCTCCACTTTCCTATCCATTTTAGGATCATCTAAGTAAATATCCAATTGTGACTTTGCACAGGAAGATGTAGCTTCTCTCTTGTCATAATCTTAAAAATACATAAAATAAATAATAAGAAACAAAATAGAACTAAACAAATAGAAAATAGAAAAAAATACAAATGAATGAAAATGGAAAAAATACAGATTACAAAAATTATATGATATAAACAAAATACATGAAATGAAATATAAAATACACAAAAAATACGTAAACAACATATAATTAAAAAATAAGAAACTTACTGCAAAAAGATCAAATTTGCGTTTGTGATCGCTAGATGAAGTGCTCATGAAATTAAAGTTTGAGTCCGATGTTTCATGTGAGACTGGAGAATATTCTTTAAATAGCATACCCAACTTAAAACGAACATCATTAATCTTTAAACTAGCTTCTATCTCATCTTCAAACATAATTTCATAACAATACTTGAGAAAAGACAACTTGTAACGAGGATCAAGAATTACCACAAAGGCAAATAACATGCTATAGTCATCCTCACTTGAATTGAACCAATACTTATCAAACTTTTTCTTCATTTCTATTGTTGTGCTTTTTAAAATTGTGTCATTACTTTTCGTCAACTCTCTCAACAACATAAAAATTTTCCAAACATTTTCAAAGTACAAATTTACTGTAGGATAATCACTTCCTGAAAACATCATAGTTATATAAAAAAAAGGTTCTAAAATATCTCGAATTTTCTCAAGCATTTCTCACTCTTCAGTGTTTGGACAATGGTGGAAAGAGGAATCAACAACAGCCATTTGCTTAAAAGCTTCACGATACAAAATAGCCCTATCAAGCATCATATATGTAGAGTTTCATCTTGTAGGCACATCAAGCCACAATACTTTAGTTTCTTGTATCTTGACTAATTTCACACTATGTCGAAAAATAACTTTTCTTGATTCTGACCGTTTAATATATTTCACACAGTTTCTTATCTTGGCAACAATATGCTCAATGACCTTAAGTCCATCCTTAACAATAAGATTCAATACATGTGCAGCACATCGAATATGAAAGTATGCTCCTCTACATAATAAAGCTCCTCGTGCATTAAAAGTGTCCTTCAAATAGTCTTGCATTTTATCATTACTAGATGCATTGTCCAACGTTATGGAAAAAATCTTATAGTCAATACCCCAATCCTGAAGCAAGTCTAGTAAAACAGTATACATAGTACTTCCGGTGTGCGGTGAATCAATGTGACAGAAGTTCAACAGTCTACTATTTAACTTCCAATTAGCATCTATATAATGAGCAGTCAAACACAAATATCCCTTAGTTTGGCAAGATGCCCACATATCACATGTCAAAGAAATACGACCAGAAACATTACGAAGAGTTTCTTTCAAGTTAATTTTCAAACTTTTATGCATTTTCAAACAATCAGCTTTTGCAGTGTTTCTACATATAGTTCTAACCTGATTGTTCAAATAAGTATGAATTCTCTTGTTACCTTCATGTTCAACCTAAGAAAAAGCATATTCATGTTTTATAATTGCTGTAGCTACCAACTCTCTGTAGACTTTTTGGTCATAAACATAATGTTCTGGTTCTTCTCCATCATTTCTCAAGCTCTTCTTATGTTTAGTATAGTGTTTACACTTCTCAAGATGTTTTTGCATATTGAAAGTTCCATAATGCGAGTTAGAGATGAAAGAAGCTATTTTGCAATATTTGCAAAGAGCACTTTCTTTTCCATCCTTAGTCTTTGCCGAGTTAAGACTGAGAAAATGTATCTAAACCTTGCTTCGCCTCTTAGAAAAAAAATTGTGATTCCAGTACATCAACAGCATCAGTATCAACTTGGACCTCACGTGCATTAGCATTTGATTCCATGGTTATCGCCTGCCAAAACAAAAAACATAAACCATGAACATTGTTAAAAATTTATCCATCCGAAGATAGAAACTATGCCATGAATTAAATTTAAACCCTAGTATTTGCAACAACAAGAAATTTCTGAACGGCAAAAAAAATCAGTATTTTTTCATTATATTAATTTTTTCGTTTCTTAGTCTTAGGACTTTTATTTTATGCTAACCTTGAAATTGGTCATTGGACTATATTTATTTTATGTTAGTATTAGGATTTTTCTAACTTGAAACGAAAAAAATCAACTTTTGCAGTCTTAGGGTTTTTCTTAGTTCTAACCTGACTGTTCTAACCTTAAAATTAGTCATTGGACTATATTTATTTTATGCTAGTACTTTTTATTTTTTAGCTTTTGCAATTTCAATTTTAATGTGCTTGTTATAGCACCGTTACAAAACATCAAAAAAAAATTAAGAAGTGAAAACCCTAAGACTAATAAACGAAAAGGGACTAGAGTTTTTGCAGTTGAAAGTTAGGGAAGAGTACCTGAACGGTTCGGTTACTAAAGTTGGGTTGAAGAGGAAGAGAAGCCGGTGATCTAAAGGTGTCGCCGTTGATTTTCAATTTCTCCATTTAGTTTTCAATTCTGATAAATGGTAATGGATTTGCCTGAGAAAAGTGAGTAAAGTTTTAGAGTGTTTTCAAACTTATAAGGCTTAGGGCTGGGCTGATTGAGATGCAATTTTAAATTAGGGAAATAAAATCAGGGTTATATTAATATAATCGAAATATGAATCTCAGGCTACCGAACGTCTAAAATTTAAACTATGCTTAAATTTTAAATTGATATTTAAATTTTAAAACATTTTAATTGAGTTATTAAATTATTAATATATTTCATCAACAATTAACTGCTTTAATAAGATGAAATATTATATTATTTAAACAATGTCAAATATTTAAATTCTAACATTGTGAATGGAACCGAACTCAAATCGAATTGACCCGAAAATTTAAATGTTGACCCGACCCGAAATCGATCCGATTTTGACCCGATCCGAAAGCGTCCTGAACGACCCGATTTTGACCCGAACCGAAAGCGTCCTGAACGACCCTATTTTGACCCGAACCGAAAGCGACCGATCCGATATTGACCTGACCCGAAAACAACCGATCCGATTTTGACCCGATCCAATACCTGAACCGAATCCGACTCATCACAGACCCGAATTAGACCCGAACCCGAACCGAACTGACCCGAACCTAATCTAAACCGATTCTAAATAAACTCGAAATGACCCGAACTGAAATGACCCGAACCGAATGACCCGATTGCCACCTCTACGTACAGTAAAGGTTAGACAAAACTTATTTTTAGAGTTAATTTTTTGATATTGTCGTATATTAACTATTAATATATATATATATTTAATCTAGTTACTAATAAAATTTAAATTGACATTATACTTTTCGTATATGATAAATAAAAACATAGTTTTCGTACATTCACATTAATGTAGCAATGAGCATATATTACTATTAAGGCAACCTCTCTCTCTCCGTCGCATTCAGTTTGAGTTTGACCCGTTGCCAGCCACCGCCACCTCTTTTCTCTTCTCCAATGGCTACCCCACCCCGCACTATCTTCTTAGTGGAAACCATTTTGCTTCATTCTCTCCCATCTTCTCTTTCATAAACAAACCCTTCTCCTCTCACTCGTCTCTTTTCCTGCACCCAAAACCCTAAAACCTTGTTTTCCGTGTACGAAGATGGTTTTCTTCTTCCACTGAAACACAAGATCAGGGGAAGGAATATACGGCGGCAACTTTCTCAAAGCTGTTTTAGAAGGATGTGTTTTCTCTCTTCATAATTGTCTTTAACCCTTTTATTTCTCTTTGCCTTCCCAAAGATATCATAATCGAAGTTTTCGCCATGGATTCTGGTAACAGTAGTAGCATGCAGTCTTCAAGCGGTGGTGGTGATGAAGAGTATGACTCAGTCTCAAGAACTGAGTCAGTCCCGGCTTTTCTGAACGCTTCAGGCCATTTTAATCCCTTGTCAAATCAACACCCCTCATTCGTCGTCCACCACCAAGATCAGCCACCTACTTTATTTGATCCTTGTGCAAATTATCTCAACCCGTTCTCTCTATCTCCCCCAAACAATTCTTCACTGCTGAATTTTGATGGGGTTAGGCCTCGGATGAGCCTAAGATCTGAACCCAACCAGTCTATCTTAGTTAATCAAGTTCATGAAAATGGTGTAAGAACTTCAACACAATCTGATCGGACAACAAGTGTGGCAAAGAACCCCAAGAAGAGGACAAGAGCATCAAGGAGAGCACCGACTACAGTTCTCACAACCGACACAACGAATTTTAGAGCAATGGTGCAAGAATTCACTGGAATCCCAGCACCACCGTTTTCGGGCTCGTCGTATTCCCGAAGGCTCGACCTTTTCGGATCTGGCTCATCACGGTCCACTCATTTGGAATCTTTGGGTTCTCTCTACTCTTTACGTCCCTCGGCTAAAAGGGCTCACACGGCTCCTTTTGCATCCTCATCTTCTCCTTCATTGTTAAACAATCCTTTACTTGATGCTGCTGATACAAGCAACACCGCCATGCCCATGGCTAATGCTTTCAATCCTAGCTCTAGTAACTATCAACTCCCTTCTGATTTAGGCTTACTAAAGCAGCCTCAGAATATGTCAAACTTGCAAAACCAGAGCCAAATACTATCATTCCAGTCCTTCCTAGACCCTCCTCCTTTACACCCATCTTTTGGTGTGAAGTCCCAGGGAAGCTCAGCAGCCATGGCTTCCATTGATGAATTGGGGTTGAGCCATGGTCATGGCGGCTTAACACCAGAAGCGGCTCATGGTATTGGATTGAACGTTGGGAATCAAGACCATTTGAGGCCTTTAGATGGGAATTATGGAAGCAACAATGACCATAATTCACAAAGAGTAAACAGCTGCAAATTGAACTACTCGGCCTCCTCCTCGTCAGCTTTCCACCATGACAAGGGACCGGTGAATGTTCCATCAAGAGCTGAAGGTACAGTCGATTCATGGATTTGTCCTGCAGAGTAGAAATCACTTAATTTGCAGAAATATATCTTCATGCAGAAGAAGAACTAGAAGGGTTTATTTTCTTCTTCTTCTTCTTTTTTAGAAAATTACTTATATTCTGTCAGACCCCCATATATTATGATTATCCTCCTTTTATTGGGATTAAACATTTACTAAGATATACAGTGGAACCATTTAGTTTAATCTATAATGTCTTGTGTTTGGGAACTCAACTGCAACATCTATCTATGATAAGAAACAAGGAAACCTCTCTCCTCGTACCTTGTCTAGTGGGAGAAATTAAATACGTCGGTGCTGTTAATAAAATAAATGGCCTTTTTGTTTTCTGTTCCTTAAATTCCCCCAAACCCTAAACACCATGCCCTGGCTGGTGGTCCTTGTCTACCTATTTCCTTCAAAATCTCTTGGGAACTGCTTAATCTTATTATGTGACTAAACTGAAAGAGAGAGGACCAAGGACCTTCTCCCAACCTTTAGTTTTTAACCTATTAACTTCTAATAATTACAAGAAAATGAAAATAAATAAATAAATAAATAAATGAAGACAAGGATTTTTTTTCCTAGTTAACTTATTTATGTATAATCCCAATAATTTCTCAAAATTTCTCTTTCGGTATTTTATTGTTAATTAACTTGTAGTACACTTTAAAGAATTTTCTTCGTTGAACAAAAGATAATACTAATATTCTTCAAATATAATTCTAACTCAAATAGTACTAGTTCTAATCCTATAATTAATAGGAGTATGATTTTTTTTCAAATTAAATAATATGATTAATTATTATTCTACCATCTTTATTTTTGTTAATTCACCTTAATCTTCTATTTTAATTGATTTATGAAACCATCTGAATAAATTAGGGGTGGCAACGGGCGGATCGGGGACGGTTTTGCATTCTCCACTCCTTCCCCAACACTTGCGGGTACGATTTTGGAGAATCTCATTAAACATTTCGGGGATTTTTTCATCTTCATACCCATCCCTTACGGATCCCCCGTTTGAAACATGGCATCTTGCACTACCTTTAAAAGAAACTAGATTTGATAAGTTTTCCAATCATATAAATTACTTCTTCTAATTTTACTCGTACGATTTATGGTGAATTTTCGAAGTCACTGTTATTGTTGTTTTTCGAAACAATCTGTTGTCTTTTCTTCTAATATTGCTCACTCAAAAATTAATAATTCCTAATAAGTAACTCGAAATCAATAATTGTTTGTTTTAAACAAACCTAGACTTTTGTGTGATTATATAAATATAACGCTCACTTCCTAATTTAACTTGTCGAATTTTTGGTGTTTTTTCAAAGTCATTACTAAATCTTTTTTAAGAAATATGCTGCCAAATTTTTATGACATTTCAACATTCAAATATTCATATAATTTAGAATACATATCTAAATTAATCACCGTGTATTTTAAACAAAACTAGACTAAATCATGTTTACAACAATGTATAGATAACATTCTAATTATTTTTATAGAATTTACAAATAATTTTCAAACTTACTCTAGCCGGCCATGCTCAGATGAGAATAGATTTTTGATGAAACATAGGTAAATTACCCTTATGGCCATCAAACTTCGTAAAATATCAGGATCCCTACGGATATTTTGGGGGGTTCTTGCGGATATTTTTAGGGATCCCCTCGGTGATTTATACGGGTACGGTTCGATTATCCCCACGGTTCGGATATAGCAATCCCCGTCCCCATCCCCATTTGAGCTCCGATTATAAAACTTTCCCATCCTCGTCCCCATGGGTAAGGATTTCGGTTATTCCCCATGCCCATCGGTTCGAATCTCCACGATTTTCGGTTATTCCCACCCGATTGCCACCCCTAGAATAAATGATTTAATTTTTCAAGATATAGTTTGATATCGGAATTTTATTTTTTAGGTTATGACTTTTTTATAACAAAAAAACATACTTTTTAATTGACTAAAGAGATAAAGTAATATTTAGTCCTTCAATTTTATAACTTTTCTTAATTTACTCCCAAAACATAGAGTTTTGGTCATTTTAATGTTATGGTACTATGGGATTGTACCACATGTCACGAATTTTAGAGCCTCACATCATTAAAAGAATTATAATTGGAAAAACTGTCAAACTCAATGACTAATGCTGACAAAAGTTATTTAGGGACTAAATTAGATAACATTATTAGTTTAGGGACTAAATATTTCTTTATTCCTTAACTAAAGAAAGGGAGAAGGGGTTTGAGAGATGGTGCGGAGCAATCGACGGCAAGATTGAAGGAATCCACACCTTACCTGCCGCAATCATAAACTAAAAGTTTAAAAAATATATATGGCTTCCTATTATTTCAATAATTTGTTACTATTAATCTCCTTCATTTTGATTAGATTAATATCCTAAATAATTCTCTTCAATTATTATTTTAGGCAGCTGGCGTTCACGTTAAGATATACTCTAAATAACGATCAAAATTGTTGGGTACCGTATTTATAAGGCAATTATATATACATATTGTAAGTGGGTTTTTTTTCTTCTTTAAATGAGTTAAAAGAAGTTAGGAAAGTATTTATATATACATATATAAATAATATTTTGTATCATACTATATGAATTGGTATGTCCAAGTACTCAAATTATATACATAACACGTATTAAAATTTGAACCCAACAAGTGGTTTTAGTAGAAAAACAGATGATGTTTATCCTAAGAGATTCGGGTTCAATCGCAATGTTCGCAATATGTTTATGTATTGTCAAAGAGTTAAGAATATATATGAATAGATACTACATTGTAATCACCTTTAGACTATTAAAAACACGTATTAAAATTTGGTAAACTACATCAGATATCACTGAACTTTAAGTTTAGCATCGATTATACCACTAAAATAAAAATCGACACTATTTTACCACTGACTTTAGTTAGACTTCAATTTTACCACTGGACCAAAGAAATCGATGATGTAGACTTCAATTATATAATTGAAGCATAAGCTAAAGTTCAATACTAAAATAATATCGATTTTTAGTTCAATGGTATAACTGATATTAAACTTAAAGTTCAGTGATATATGATGTTTACCCTTAAAACTTTATGTTTCACTAATAATATCAGAAAGAGGTAATCACAATAACTTATATAATTTGATATTCACAATAATTTGTTGATCAATTAGATTCTTTGCCTCTTATGGTTATATATGATTTGAGTAATTGGAAATGGATTACAATGGATGAAATTCTTAAAGCAATGAGAGATGCTATATCCTGCCAAAAAGTCAATGATCATTAATTCTTTTTTTTTTCTTCATAATTTGATTGGTTGCCCCGGATTTTGCATCACATGCTAGATCCTTGAGCCTATTTATTGGAATATACAAAGAGATGTACATTATCTATGGGCGTATGAATGAGTAGAGAGAGGAGTTAGGGGTTAAATTAGAATCATTTTGAAAGCATGGGGAAATGATTAAACATGAGAATTAGTGAGATGGGTAAGAAAAAGAGGATGCAATATTTAGCCGTATCAAGAAAAGGAGAAGATGGTGATGATTATATTTGGAAATTAAACAAGGGGGAGGGGGTTGATCCTTGGCAATATGGCAACTTGTTGGGTGAAGATGACATGTTTTTGAGAGGGAAAATGTTGAACTTTTCTCTTTTGGAATCATGGTGGCCCATGCCACTGAATAATCTGGTTTTTAGCAATCATGATTGTTTTTCACATCTCCATCCACCGAGACATGTGTGACAAACTACACTTTAGATTAATGTTGGAGAGGGTCTAAGATATAATTTTTCCATTAATTAAAAGCCTAATATGAACTAATAAACTAGTTAATTTTGAAGGGATTAGAAGTGAAATTAGGGACACACACCTGCCGCCTGGATTTGCCCCTGAATAGGATGTGTAGGAAGTAGGAACAATAAAATTTTATGCGCAAAGCTAGATTAATTAAATCGTAAAATAAGATATGCCAAGAGATGAATTGCGCGAGAACTTTGCCTTGTATAAACAATCATATTTTTTATACATTTCAAGGACTTCAGCTATGATAGTGAGGCTGTTGAAGCATCTTTTTCATATTTATTTACTAATATTGGATTGTGTTTTTATCTTTGCAAGTTAAAGTGTACGTAAGCAGTGATGACAGTAAACGGCAACCTGACGCAATTGAAGACTAGGAGTTGGAGAGAATGATATTAATAATTGTTGGTGTAGTTGCATCAAACAATGTTTACCGGATATGTAACACCAAAAAAATTACGCTTAAATTGTAAAATCCATAATTTATAAACCTAATTTTGAAATTCCTAATTGAAAACCCTAACAATTGAGAATTTTTAATTCAGAACCCTAACTTTTTTATGAGGGATTAAATAAGAGTTTTTATCAAACTTGAAAGTTAATATGAAAATTCTTGAAAGTTTAAGGACTGTCTCCATAAATAACCCTTTTATCAAATTGAATTTCAACCTTTTTTTTTAAATTTGTTTAATTTTTTTTCAACCTTTTTAATTCAAATTGAATTCTAATTCCTTTTTCCCACGGCTGAATTGATTTTCCTTTTGTTGTTGTTGTTGGTGGTGGTGGTGTTGTTGTCGTTGTTGTTGTTATTTTATGTTTTGGGATATTTACGTATTTCAGATCGTGAAACTTTATATTTTGGGATTATGTTTCAGCATATATTTACAGACTTTATTTTAGATATTTTATTAAATGATCGGAATATTTTTATAATATTTGAGTTTTGAAAACAATTGTGGTATTTTACGATACTTATTGTTAATTAATAATTAATTTGTTTTATAAATTATTTAAACCTAAAATTTATTACTTGAGGGAAAAGTTTTCAACGGTGACTTTCTAAATTTGGTATTTTCTTCTTGGTCGGGTTTAGGGGGTTACATTTAGTGGTATCGCAATGAATCAGATTTGGATAAGACTCTCTCTATATAGCTTGAGTCTGATTGACAATCGAACCTTCGAATTGGTCAAAGTCTGAGTCCGATCCGACTAAAATATTCAAAATCTAAATTCAAGTCCGAAAATTCGAAATCTTATTATTTTTTTAAAGTGACAACTCAAACAAATGTCTTTTTTTAAAGAAGAAGAGATCGACGAAGGTGAATGGAGTTTGCCTTGATCTTGAAACTTTGGTTTTAGTCACTCACAATATTGAGAAAGATAGTAGTATTTGAAGAAGATAGGACGCCAGAGTTGCTTTTTATATATAAATAAATAGCTTTTAGGGCAGGATCAATTTAAGTTTCAAAACATTGAGGTTCACATGTTTTAGACTCAAATGTAGATCGGACTCAGACTAAACCCTGACATGGTCTATATCAGACCCGCCTCCTATTTTTCGATTAAATTTGGATTAGATTTATTTTTCGTCAAGATGAAATTCGAACTAAATTGCAATCCCTAAATCTAAAGCAATGTTTAAGAACAGAAAAAAGTTTATTTATACAGTTCATATCAATTAATTATCTTATTTTTTGCAGTAGGCATATTCATAATCGATACTCGTATTTTTAGAAACCCAAATAGTCAGTTATTTTAAACCAAAAACCCATTTTTATTAATTATCTAGAAAAATGGCCCCCACATACTATTATTTAGAAAAATGACCCCTAAATCTGCCACGTATAAAGAACTCGCGTTTCGGAGATAGCGAGATACGAACTCGCGCTACGCAGAAAGTGAGTTCTGCATATATGGCAACACTTTTCAGAATAACGAACTTTACGGCAACTCGCGTTCTGCCAAACGCGAGTTCCCTGAGAATTTCAAGAGGCGGCTGAATTTATCGCGGGGAACTCGCTTTCTGCAGAAAGCGAGTTCTTTGCAATTCTGGGTGGAAGAACAAGCTTCGATAGGAATGTTCGAGCATTATTTCGGGCTTATTAATCGAATATTTTTGGTAATCATTCAGTTTGTGTTCGTAGTATTGGAAATTCTCTTTCATATGGCACAAATAATGGCAATTTTCGTCCGTTCTAAACATAGTAAAATTTGCGTCGAAAACGGTATCGTAGCTTGTTTTGTGAATGTATGAAAGTATAAGATGGCCTCATAGGCTCTTTCTGCAAGAACGACAAGCCGGAAAAAAATAATTTTTAAAATGAATAAGACAAAATTTTAAAATGAATAAGACTTAATTAATACGAGGGCCCGAGCGATTAGGACACTTGTTCTTTGTGTGTCAAGGATTGTGATATCTACTGCAATGTTTCCTTTGTCCGTTTTTTCTCTATGTTCGACCAGATCCTCGGCACAGTAAATTCATGTCGATCGTGGACGTCCCTTTTTATCTTATTAGTGCTAGATCTGGGCGTATGGTCGGTTCAGTATCAACAACATAAGGATCAATTTCATTTCCGATGGGAGGAAACTCTTTTTCGTAAACCTTGAATACCTTTTCGAATAAGTATACCAGATCAAGCTGTCTCATGTAGTTAATCCGTTGGTTTGAAAAAGCAGCAATGTCGTGTGAGCACAAGTATTTGAATGTTTGGAATACTCCACAGTCGCAGGTTCTTTTCCTAAGATCTACCACGTACACGTTATATTGTATGCCTTCCAACGACTTGGAAAATTTTAAAATACGGAACAAATGTCCTTCTCGCGAGAAGAGAGTTGCAGTCATCTCATTTGAACGGCGCACTTCAATTTGCAATTTATCGCGAAAGTCTGGGTGGACTTTGTGGCCACCTACCATGTACTCAGTTGCTTACCTTCCCAAGGTTGCAAATAGGGTAGCCAGACGATAGTAGGTCACTTTGACAACGGAATTGATAGGCAAATGCCGCACTCCCTTGAGTGCTGAGTTGACTACCTCAGCCAAGTTCGTTGTCATGTGACCATATCGTTTACCCTCGTCATATGATCTAAGCCATTTTTCTCTCGGGATTTTGTCGAGGTAGTCCGTGCCATTTGTATTTCTGGCTCTCAGTTCTTTGAACATGTCCTCTACCTCCTGTACGTAATGCGAGTTGCCTAGGAAATGAAAGTTGAATATAGAGGTGAACAACACATGCAAAGACATCGTAAATGAAAATGACTTAAAAGACGTACCCATTCGAAGCACAAGAGCACGATCATCATGGTTCTTGAACTACTGCAAGTAGTTCGCCGCAATGTGTCGCAAGCAGTAACGGTGGTAAATGTACAAAGGCTTACAAGAATCGCCCAAACGTTCTATTGCCCACAAGATCGCTGTGCCTCTGTCGGAAATAAGACATATTCCACCGTCCCTTGCCCGCATTACAGGAGAAAGAACATGTTTTCGTAGGTTCTTAAGGAAGAACATCCAAGACTAGAGATCCTCATTTTCGACAATTGCGAATGCTACAAGCACGGTTTTTCGATTGATGTCTTGTGCAACCGCCAGAAGTAGGACCTATGTATATTTCCTGTACAACCATGTATCGTCGATTTGAACCATCGGTTTGTAGTGCTTGAATGCATTAATGCACTAGAGGAATGTCTAAAATAGCTGGTGGAATTGACAAGCACCTCGAATGACACGATCATTTTCGTATGCCGAAACTGTATGAAGTTTGACAACTATTCCGGGTATGTGTTTCTGCATCAGGTTTAGCCACGGGCACAACTCATTGTAAGATTTCTCTCATTGGCCAAACAGTTTTTCTACGGCTTAGTTCCTTGCATACCATGCTTTATGGTATTCAGGATAGTAGAGGTGGACCTGTTGAGCTGTAGCCTGACAGACGCGAACCGTGACCCGGGGATTTGCTTTTACTAGTGGCATAAAGGTTTTGCAGAGGATGTGCACATCGAGGTTCTTGTGACCCTGACTTACGCTAGTAACGGTGCATGTATGGGGCCCTTCCAATTTTGTGATTCTCCACAGGCCGTCCGCCTTCTTCAATATAGATACACGAATTTTCCACTTACATCCTTGATTCTTCTTGTGGGCGCACACCGCCTTGTAGAAACTCGATTGTGTTTTCTCCATATTCGTCGTAACAGTGCGGCGAATGTTGTACTGCTTAATTGCAGCCACCGCCAGTTCTTTTGTAAGGAACGTCATCCCGGTGGCCAATTCACCATTAGGACAGTTGATTTTGCCGTCAATTGTTTGGTTTTGGAATTGTGAAAATTTTGGAACGTCCAACGCATCCATATCAACCGTCATGAAGTGGGATGGTGGCTGGTAATAAGAAATAGGTGCGGCAGATACTGGAACGTTGCTTGTTGTCGGGTGTTCTTCGTTGCCTTCCAACTCATCCATATCAATTGTTGGAATGATCACGTCTTCTGGTTCTTCATAGAAGGGCCCTTGCTCGTCGCCTTCGGGTTTGAGTTCCCTAAGAGGTTCTTCGTTAGTATTATCCCCCTCGAACTAGTATAGTTCAGCGTTGTCGATCGCTACCCTTTCAGGCGAGCAGGTTGGTCGTCGATCGCGAGACCGCTCACGAGACCACTCATGAACCGTATTTCCAAGATCAAATTCCAGAGCACCTATACAAGAATGTCTCCCTATAGATGGTTGAACGTACTTCGTGCTAGGGATATACGTTGAGTATCGTCCATATGAGGAATCATCAAAGGGGTTGAATGCTTCATTGTCGGACCTCATGTGGGATGATGACGCTGCCTCCCCCCATAGTATACTAACTGTACAGATTGTATATTGCATGTCTTGGCGCATCAAATTCATCGTTCGGGGGCTGGTTTAAGTCGAACCCGAAATTAGCTACGCACGAATGTCTTGGCACATCAGACGACAATTCACCGAACTCGTTGCGTGGACTGTATGTAGATAGCATGTTGAAATCATTCCATAAACTGGCCATCGGGCTAACAACATTGGCATTCGAATTAAAGTCGGAATTTGCCCGTCTCTATGTTGGGATTTTGATAGCAAGATTAGAATCAGAAAACGATGCATACAGCTCTAGGAGACCGCCTAATGAATACTCCAAGTGGGTTAACAGCATCAGCTCCACATCACCATTGTCTGCAATGCAACATACAAAGTGTAACCCCCTTAGCCCGATCTAGACGATTGACCCGAACCAAGGTGATTACACGGGGAAAACCAAAGCCAACTCGTTAAAGCCGACTCCAATTGATGACCCTTTTTTTCTTTTTATCTTTTCTAGATGTAAATTAAATCCTATGTAATCACCAAAGAGCATAGGAAGAAACGGCACAACGATCTGAATTCGTTTAGGGGTTTAATTACACAAATTGGACTTTTAGGGATCAAAATGTAATTTTTGCGAATTACAAGGACTTTTCTGATTTTAAAGTTACCATTATTCAATTAGTCATATTTCATGCTTCTCTATCAAATTTCATCCCAATATGACCAATCAAACACATCCAATTGCATACATGAAGATCAAGGACTAAAATGCAACATTTCAAAGCTTTAAAAGATGCTTATAACTGATTTTAACGGTCGCGTATCGGTACGCCTAGGGACCGTATTGATAAGCAGGGAGGTAGTGACCAAACTCGTAGAAAAGGTATCGATTCGCTCTCCTGCGTATCGATACACCCTTCAAACTTGGCCTACCTGTATGATACACTTTCCATCCGTACCGATACCCCTGTACAAAAAGGCACAAGTTTGGCTTATGTGTATCGATACGCAAGCTCGAGTATCGATATGCATACCAGAAATGTCCCGCAAAAAGCCCCAAATTCATATCAAACTTCAACAAATCATCACCAAATCATATGGACATGTTTAAGGCATCCACTCTATCATATAAGCATGCAATTCTAAGCACACGGTAAACATTTGATAGATCATCACAAGCATAGCAAGGCATATAATAGAGCATGCTTAAACCACAAACCATTAGCATACCAAAAGTCAAGGTAAAACATCAAAACCATTATAAAGGCCTTCTACAAACCAAATAGGACACATATAACTTGCATCAACATTAGGGAGTCCAAAACACATCTCCCAAAACAAACCAATAAAATCCCATTGCCATATATCATTACTAAAGTAAAAGTATAACACCATACTTGAGCTTAACAATCCTTGAATTCCTTTAAGCCTTCTTGCTGCTCAAAATGTGTCAATTATCTGCATTGTTGGTAAAAGAGAGCGTAAGCACAATAGCTTAGTGAGGCATGCTCTAGAAACACCAACACAACAATGCAAGCATTAAAACTCTATCTTGAAAACCATCTCAAAGCAAAACACCATTTGAAAATCACATGTACCATCTATATATCTACCTCATGCATTCAACCAATGCAAATCTCATGGCGAAGCCACACATGCTCGATATTCAAAAGCATTTCATAATCTCAAAATCTCATATGCATTTATCATAGCATAAAATCATTTCAACATTGGTACATGTGAATCAAGGTTCATTCTCATATATTGGCATTTCATATTCTATCTTTACTCGGATATGCGGATAGCTTGACACAAGGTCAAGTCCTACCCCGGTGGGATCTCGCCACCGGACTCTCATGGCGGTATCTATCTTCGCCACAAAGCTTGGGTATTTCACCAAGACCTACCCGATGGTATCTTTCATTATCAGACTCTCACTTTGGATCGGGATGGCACTACCCCATTGCCTGACTCCAAAGAGCACGTACGGATTTTAGTTTATAGTGCACTTTACATCCTATTGGTCGACCAATTATATCCGGTAATCATCTCATCATTTATGCCAATATATTACATTAAATCATCATGTCACCTACTGTTTTGATGCAACATTTCTAAATTATTCTCATCCCATTTCAAAACCACAATTCATGCATAACATTTAATCAAAATCTCAAAACTCTTTGCAATATTGTTCTATCTCATTGGATCAATATAAAACATCTTCTCATGTCATAAATCATGCATAAAATAGTAGGAATTTGTCTATCTCAAATCAAGAGCATGTCAAAACATTGAGGGGCATCATCCATATTTCGAGAGCAAATCTAAACATACTTACTTCCGGACTTAGGATGGTGTTTCAAACCAATCCTAAATACCTAAAACTTGTTTCCTTGTCCCTCAAGGACTTCTAAAACCATTTTCACTCACCGATATCGTTTTGCTTGCTTGCTGAAACGAATTCTAGGCTTCCAGCACTTCCGGATCAACACCAAACGCGTCCGATGAAGTCTCCCTTGTTCATTACACATAAGAGAAGAGGGTTAATGTATCATCATGCATTAAAATAACCAGCCACTCATTCTAACTCGCTGCTCTACTCAAAACTAGCATTTCGGCTATCTGAAATAACCGAAATCACTTCCAAACTTTCTCAAATCAAAGCCCAGCCAAGATCTATCAATTCTAACCTTTTCTAACCCTCAATCAAAATAAAAAATCAACATAAACACGACCTTATACCTCCAACAAAAGCATATCACCAAAAACACCTTAAAAACCACAAATCTAGCATCTAAAACTTAGGAACCCAAACCTATTCGGGATTAATTTGTTAAAACCTCATTCTCAACATCAAATAACATCCAAAATATGTTAGAAATCAACCTCAAATCAGAGCTTCACATAGAAATACGAAAATCACCAAGATCTCATAAAGATTCTTGAATTTAACAACTATTTCATGTTTATAACATTAAAACAACTCAAAAACCATTAACAAAGGATTGATAACTTGGTAATTTCAGTAAAGAACTGATCATTAGAGGAGAAGAATGAAACTTACCTATAATGGTTGATCTCTCCTTAATTTGGGCAAGTTTCCTTGAAAATCCAAAGCAAAATCAAAAAGGATTTGATGAAACAAAGATAGGAAATCTTTTGGAAGATGAAATCTCAGCAAACAAGATGAAAATCAGAGGTTTTTTGATGAGAGAAAAGTTTTTTGGCTGATTGGAAGTTGAGAGAAAATGAAAAGAGAGAAAACTATCGTAAAGTTGGTTATGAAAAGTTAACCATTGATTTTCTTTTAATTCCCATTTATTTATTTAATAAAATCATTATTAAAAGATCCCAAATTAAAGTGAAATCTGATGAAAACAAATGGTAAAATTAGCTCCTTAAAGATTCAAAGTTTCAATCCTTTACAAAACAGTCACTAACCAACTTTTGCAAAAACTGCATTTTGGTCACTATACTAAAATGTAATATTTCCAAAGCTCATTTTGTAAAATTGTTTTACCATAATTATTTATATAATAAATGATGATTTTTAGATATTTTTGTATTTTTTAAAACATCCCGAACTAGGTTTTCCCTAAACTAACCTCAAGGGTTCAAACCGTTCCCGACTGGCTTGATTCAACGTCTAAAACATTTAGGCCCAAAACGAGGGCGTTACAACTCTCCCCCGCTTAAGAAATTTCATCCTCGAAATTTTCTTGATGGAAAAAGGTAAGGAAACTGCTTCTTCATGTCATCCTTCCTTTCCCACATAGCTTCTTCAACGCCACGATGTCTCCATAAGACCTTGACCAACTCGATGGTCATACCCCGGAGAACCTTGTTATCCGAATCTAGAATCTCAACGGGCTCCTCATCATATGTTAAGTCTGGATTCAACTCAACCTCCTCTACAAGCATAACATGTGACGGACCCGATTTATATCTCCGAAGCATGGATACATAGAACACATTATTTATCTTTTCTAATTCTGAAGGCAACCTCAACTTATAAGCAACGAGACCCACACGTTCTATCACCTCAAATGGTCCAATGAACTTTGGACTCAATTTGCCATTCCGGCCAAATCTCATCATATTCTTCCAAGGTGAAACTTTCAGAAGCACACGTTCGCCAACTACGAACTCTATCTCCTTACGCTTCAAATCCGCATAAGACTTTTGCCGGTCCGATGCTGCCTTCAAACGCTCACAAATGAGCTTCACTTTCTCGGTGGTTCCTTTCAACAAAGATGGCATCGAAATCAACTTTTGCCCCGTTTCAGCCCAACAAAGGGGAGTTCTACACCTTCTCTCGTATAAAGCCTCATACGGTGCCATTTGAATGCTTGCCTGGTAACTATTATTATAAGCAAACTCAACCAAAGGCAAGTGCTTCTCCCAAGAACCTTGAAACTCAATAACGCACCACCTCAACATATCTTCAAGCACTTGGATAACACACTCCGACTGTCTATCCGTTTGCGGATGATAAGAAGTACTGAAATTCAACCGTGTACACAAGGCTTGATGCAAACATACCAAAAACCTCGACGTGAACCTCGGATCTCTATCCGACACTATAGATTTTGACACACCGTGCAAACGTACAATCTCAGCAATGTACAGCTCAGCTAGCTTATCCAAGGTATACGTAGTATGCACATGCAAGAAATGTGCACACTTCGTAAGGCGATCCACAATCACCCAAACAAAATTCTTTTTCGATGGCGACAAAGGCAAACTAGACACGAAGTCCATGGTAATCCTCTCCCATTTCCATTCTGGGATTCTCAATGGCTGCAACAACCCAGAAGGAACCTGATGTTCAGCCTTAACCCACAGACAAACCATACATTTGCTAACGAACTCGGCAACATCTTTCTTCAACCCCACCCAATAGTACTCATCCTTCAAATCACGATACATTTTCGTACTACCAGGGTGCATAGCGAAAGGACTACTATGAGCTTCATTCAGAATAGTGCGCCTCAACTCAACATCATTCGACACCACTATCCGACTCCCAAAACATAGAACACCATCATCGTTGAAACTGAAGTCTAAAGGCCTACCTTCCGCAATATCCTGAACATGAGGTACAAGAGAATCATCAAGCAACTGCTTATCCTTTATTAACTGAACCAAAGATGGTTTCACTTGCAACTCAGCAACAAGGCCACCATTTCGCGATATGCTCAATCAAGCAAACATCGCCCTCCACTCCACAACCACTTTCATGCTCAAAGCATCGGCCACAACATTGACTTTTCCCGGATGATACTCGATCATTAGGTCATAATCCTTAAGCAACTCCACCCAATGTCATTGCCTAAGATTCAACTCCTTCCGAGACATAAGATACTTCAAACTCTTGTGATCCGTGTACACAATACACTTCTCACCATATAGGTAATGCCTCCAAATCTTTAAAGCGAACACCACCGCCGCTAACTCAATATCATGCGTGGGATAGTTACGCTCATGCACCTTCAACTTCTGTGATGCATAAGCTACTACCCTACCTTCCTGCATCAACACACACCCCAAACCAACATAGGATGCGTCACTAAACACCACAAACTCTTTTCTAGATTTTGGTTGAACCAAGATAGGAGCATGCATCAATGCTTCCTTTAGCTTCTCAAAAGCTTGCTGTCTCGCTTCCGTCCACTCAAACTTAACATCCTTCTGCAACAATTTCGTCACAGAAGCAGCAATCTTGGAAAATCTATCCACAAATCTTCGGTAGTAACCCGCCAAACCAAGGAAACTATGAACTTCATGTACAGAGCTAGGAGGCTTCCAATTCACCACCGCCTCAATCTTCCGAGGATCAACACGGATTCCCTCGAACAAAACCACATGACCAAGAAAAACAACTTCCTTCAACCAAAACTCACATTTACTCAGCTTAGCATAAAGCTGATTCTCTAGCAACACATGCAAGACAATCCTCAAATGTTCCTCGTGCTCCTCCTCTGTACGAGAGTACACAAGGATGTCATTGATGAACACCACAATAAACTTATCCAAGAACTCATGAAACACCCTATTTATCATATCCATGAAAGCAGCAGAAGCATTCGTCAAACCAAAAGGCATTACCAGGAATACATAATGCCCATACCTAGTCCGAAAAAGCTGTTTTTGGCACATCCACATCCTTAACCTCCAATTAATAGTACCTAGACCTTAAATCAATCTTCGAGAACACACCCGATCCACGAAACTGATCAAAAAGATCATCTATCCTTGGAAGAGGATACTTATTCTTAACAGTCAACTTATTCAGTTGGCGATAAACAATGCACATTCTCATCGTGTCATCTTTCTTCTTTACAAATAAGACCGGTGCACCCCAAAGTGACACACTAGGCCGAATAAAGCCTCGGTCAAGCAACTCCTGAAGTTGCGTCTTCAGCTCCTTTAACTCCTTAGGTGCCATTCGATAGGGAGCGATGGACACCAGAGTTGAGTTCTCATACAACTCAATTCCAAACTCAACCTCCCGACTAGGCGGCAAACCAGGTAGCTCCTCCGGAAACACCCCATGGAAGTCACACAAAGTCCTTATATCTTGAACACATACATCCTTCGTACTAGGATTCATTACAAATGCTAAATAAGCTTCGCATCCTTGACGCAACAATCGACTCGCTTCAAGTGTCGAAACCACATTAGATAGGAACTTTACGTTCTCTCCCACCACCACAACTTCATAATCATCAACAAGTTTCAGTAAAACTCGCTTATTCTCAAAATCCACAACAGCCCTCTGCTCAACTAGCCAATCCATACCAAAGATTACATCAAATCCATAGAAAGGTAATTCCATGAGATCAACCAAAACACATGTTCTTGCACCAATAAGGGACATCTCATTTACAACTTCCTCGTTACAACCATTTCACCAAAGGAACTAGTCACATGCACACCAACATCCAAAGACTCAACAGGCAAACCAACCATTTGAGCATGTTCATGCAATATGTATGAATGTGTAGACCCAGAATAAATCAGAGAAAGTAATGACTGCAAAGTAAAGGTACCTGCGATCACATCAGTGTCATTCCTCCCTTCATGATGGACATACACTCTGGCCTGACCACCACATTCCGGCTGAACAGCTACCATATGTGCTACATTCCTCGCACCATCATCTCTACGCTGAAAATTGCCACGGCCGCACCCACGGCTCAGCTGCTCTCACCAAAGCCTGTCCCTCTCTCATCGGCTGGGACAATCCCGTTTCATGTGCCCACGAGAACCACAATTCTTGCATATACCAATGTTACCCCAACACACTCTCGTGTGCCTCCTACCGCACCGGTTACACTTAGGTGTACGAATGAAAGCATTCGGTCCTTGCTGACCTCTCCCTGGGTTAACTCCCCCACGTCTAGAAGCCCAATAAGTATGGTGAAAACAATTTTACAAAATAAGGTTTGGAAATACTACATTTCGGTGTAGTGACCAAATCACAGTTTTTACAAAAGTTAAATAGTGACTGTTTTGTAAAGGATTGAAACTTTGAATCTTTAAGGAGCTAATTTTACCAAAATGTTTTAACCAGATTTCTCCTTATTTTGGGTGATTTTAATAATGTTTTAATTAAAGGAAATAAAGATTGATTAAAGGAAAAACTATCTTTGACTTTTCATAACTATCTTGCGTCAATTTTCTCTCATTTCATTTTCTCTCAATTTCTTTTCAGTCAAACACATTTCCTCCATCAATTAGCCTCTGATTTTCATTCCTTTTGATGAGATTTCAATCTCCTTTTGATTCCTAATCTTTTCCTCATCAAATCAAGGAGAAATTAGCCATTAGATGTAAGCTTCATCATTCTCCTCTAATGATCAGTTCTTTACTAAAATTCCCAAGTTATCAATCCTTTGTTAATGATTTTTGAGTTGCTTTAATGTTAGAAACAAGAAATTGTAGTAAAACTCAAGGTTTTTTTGGAGAGATCTTGATGATTTTCGTGGTTGTTGGTTAGGATTTGTTTTGAGGTTGTTTTCCAATGTATTTTGGATGGTAATTGATGTTATAAATGAGGTTTTATCAAACAAATCCCGAATAGGCTTGGATTCCTAAGTTTTTTATGCTAGAATGGTGGTTTTTGGGGTGGTTTTGGTGTTCTGTTATAGCTGGAGGTATAAGGACGAGTTTATGGTGGTTTTTGATGTTGATTGATGTTTAGAAATGATTAGAAGTGATAGATCCTGGCTGAGCTATGTTTTGGGAGAGTTTGGAGATGATTTCAGTTGTTTTTGGTGGCCGAAATGAGGTTCTTGAGTAGAGCAGCGAGTTTAGGTGTGTGGCTGATGATTTCAATGCATGATGATGCATTAATCCTATGCTCTTATGTGTTATAAACAGGGGAGACATCTTCGGACGTCTTTGGTGTTGATCCGAGAGCTTAGATAGCGTTTCGGCGAGCAAGCGAAACATAATCGGTGAGTGCGAATGGTTTTAGAAGTCCTTGAGGGACAAAGAATCAAGGTTTGGGGATTTAGGAAAGGTTTGAAACACCTTCCTATGTCCGGAAGTAAGTATTGACTAGATTGCTCTCATAAATGTGGTGGTTGCCCCTAAAATGCTTTTACATGCTCATGGTTTGAGATAGATAAATTCCTACTATTTTTATGCATGATTTGTAGCATGAGATGATGCTTGAAAAGATTCATGAAACATCGTGTTGCATGGTTGAGTTTTGGGCTTTTGTTTTAAAGCATGGCAAATGTTATGATTTTGAATGAGATGAGAAAGCTTTGAGAAATGTTGCATTAAAAATAGTAGGTGAGATGATGTTTTGACATAATATATTGGCATTGAAGATGAGATACTTACCGGATATAATTGATCGATTAATAGGATGAGAGTGCACTATAAAATAAAAATTCGTACGTGCTCTTTGGATTCAATCCAAAGGGAGAGACCGATGATGGGCATTCCATTGTGTAGGACTTGGTGAAATACCCAAGCTTTGTGGCGATGAGATATTCCGCCATGTGAGTACGGTGATGTGAGATTCCACCGGAAATTATGTTACTAGACAAGTGAGTACGGTGATGTGAGATTCCACCGGAAGAGTCTAGTGGTTTGAGAATGTTGTCCACATATCCGAGTAATAATGAGATATGAAATGCCAAAATAATATATGAAAATGCTTTTGATTCACATGTACCTATTGATGAGATGATTTATGCTATGAGAAATGCATATGAGATTTGTATATGAAATGCTTTGGTTTTTACAAGCATGGGTATGGCTTTGCCATGAGATTTGCATTGGTTTAAATGCATGAGATAGAATTGAGGTACATGTGTTTCCAATGAAGTTTTGCTTTGAAATGGTTTTCAAGCATGAGATAAAATGAGCATGTTGTTGAGAATGGTTTTTGAACAAGTGTTTTGAATAATGCATTATTGTGTTGGTTTTCTTTAGAGCATGCCTCACTAAGCAAATGTGCTTACACTCTCTTTTACCAATAATGCAGATAATTGATGTGTTTTGGGCAGCAAGAAGGTTAAGAACATCCAAGGAAGTGCAAAGCTCATGTATGGTGATGTTTTTATACACTCTAGTTTTGATATTTGGCAATGGGACACCAAGGTTGTATTTGGGAGATGTGTTTTGAATTCCCTAAGTTTGTGGCATGTTTGTGATGGCTTGTATGGGTAGTAAATGGTCTTAATGGTTTGGTTTGAGGTTTGAAAGCTTATGTTTGGTTTTGTGGCTAGGAAGCATGCATATAGATTGAGTGATTATGTGTTTGATGCCATGCTCTAGCTTAAGGTTCCTAATTATGATCTTTGGTGTCTAAATTAGTTACTGGTATGTTATGGTACATTTTGAGGCATGTTTGAGTGGGTTAAGAAGTGAAAAATCAGCATTTTTGCTGTCACAGGGCAGGGTGTATCGAAACACCCTTAACTATTTCGAAACGGGGGCCTGTAATGGCCATAGCGTTTCGGAACAGCTGAAGGTGTTTCGGAACATTTTGGCTACTGGAGAGGCCTGTTTCGATACCGGTCTCGGAACACACCCGAGTAACGAAATGGTCAACACCGTTTCGATACGGGCGTTTCGGTAAGAAGGTTTGTGTTCCGAAACGGTTGACCGTTGGATAATGTTTTGAATTGTTTTGAGTTCGCATGTTTTACATTTTATTCCTGAATGTT
The DNA here is from genome assembly GCA_030270665.1 of Hibiscus trionum. Taxonomy (NCBI): domain Eukaryota; kingdom Viridiplantae; phylum Streptophyta; class Magnoliopsida; order Malvales; family Malvaceae; genus Hibiscus; species Hibiscus trionum. The sequence goes on from BSYR01000003.1 coordinate 68,478,581, forward strand.
GTAGATGCAATTGCTTGAGCTTGGAATGTCTTTTTAAGTTGAAATTTGACAGAGAGGTATGTAATTTGACTTATTACATATTGGTAACTTTAAATTTTCAATGTAACCCCCTTAACCCGGCCTAGACGGTTGACCCGAATTAAGAAAGTCACACGGGGAAAACCAAAGTCAACCCGAAAGTCAACCTTGATTAACGACCCTTTTTTTTCTTTTTAAACTTGTCTAGATGCACATTAAGCCTAATTGTGATCACACAAACATCATACCAAAAGATCACAAACATCAGAGATCAAACAGGGACTCAATTGAACAATTTACAACTTAGGGACCAAATTGTAAATTCTGATAATTATAAGGACTTAATCCAAATTGAAGTTACCAACTTGAAATTAATCAGGTTTCATGCTTCTCTGTGAAATTTCAGCTCAAAAGGACTTCCCAAACTCATCCAATTGCACAAACAAGTTTCAGGACCAAAACGCAAACAATTCAAAACACATAACTGCCAATGTCAGCCCCCAACGGTCAACCGTTCCGAAACGGGAGACAGCCCGTTCCGAAACGCGGGGCCGTTCCGAAACAGGCATAGCCCGTTTCGAAACGGGGGTCTGGCAGTGGCCTTTCCGTTTCGGAACGGCCCCTCCCGTTTCGGACGCCTGGGCACGATTAAGGCACCCGTTCCGAAACGGTAGGTGCTGTTCCGAAACACCCTGCCCAGATTGCTCCAAAACTCCACTTTAAACATGCAATTACACAACCAATCATGCTCCGAATGTCACCAAACTTTGCCAACATGCAATTCAACATATAAATAACATATTAGCATCACCAATTCAACCAATCATCATCATATGCAAAAAGCCCCAATTCTAATGGCATGCTTCCTACACAAGCTAGCTATTCAAGCACCAAACTTACAAAACAAGCATATAAGATCCAATCCAAAGACCAACAATCTTAACATCAAGAAACATACTTAGGGAGTACAAAACACCTCCCAAAACATACACATGGTTTCCCCATTGCCAAATCACCCAAAAGCTAAAATGTTTAACAAAAACCTCCCATACATTGAGCTTTACTTGCACTTGAATTCTTGCCCTTCTTGCTGCCCTCAAAAGGTCTCTAATGCTCTGCATTATTGAATCAAGGAAAACGAAGAGAGCGTAAGTAAAGGCTTAGTGAGGAATGCTCTTAAAAACCATCCAATAATGCATATGTAAAACACTTTATAAAACATGCTTAAACCATCATTTACACATGCTCAAAAGCATACTTAAACATGCATCTCATGCATCAAATCATAACATGTCATATTGGCCACAAGTGATAAATTCCATTTCCTTAAACACAAGTTCATCAACTTTCACCCCAAGGACTTTTAAACACCTTGGCCCCAAGGACTTTTAAACACCTTGGCCTATGGACTTTTAAACACCATAGAATGTATTTCATCAAGGACTTTTAAACACCTTGATCCCAAGGACTTTTAAACACCTTGGCCATGGACTTTTAAACACCATGAAATGTAACTCATCAAGGACTTTTAAACACCTTGATCCCAAGGACTTTTAAACACCTTGGCCTATGGACTTTTAAACACCATAGAAAAGGATCACCTAAGGACTTTTAACCACCTTAGTGTCCACAACATGAACCATCCAAGGACTTTTAACCACCTTGATGTTCATAAGTAACAAGGCTCACTCAAGGACTTTTAACCACCTTAGTGACCTTAACATTTTAAAAACATCACTCGCCAATATACATCATTTTCATCACTTACATCACTGTTTTAAAGCATAAAACCAAGCCATATTCATCATGCATTTAAAAGCATTAAACCACAACATTTCAATGTACAAAAGCAAGGAACTCCTACCTAGAGTTACCTTCAACATATGGCTTACATCATCAGCAAAAACTATGCTAAAACATGCTTCCAAAACAGTATGTAAAACATGCAAATAATCATTTTGCATCACAACAAAATCATGGCCACCACTAGAGAGAAATTCCGAAAACTTACGCTCGAGCTTAGCAAAGTTGTTTAGACTTAAACTAAGCTCCCAAGACATTGGTTTCAAAGCCGAAAACCCAATTTCACTCACCGATTCCACTTCGCCACTTGCCGAAGCACGAATTCAAGCTTCCGGATCAACAAATCTTGGATCCAAAGATGCCTCCCCTGATTAAACACATTAAAGCAGAGGTTTAATGCATCATCAAGCATCAAAAGCTTTAATGAAAGCACTCAAACTCGCTGCTCTCATTCATACACCAATTTCGGCCACCAAACACAACCGAAATTGCATCAAAACCACTTCTCAACAAAGCCCAGCCATAAACCAGCAAAACCTAACATCCATCATCACCATAAAACATCTAAAAACAACCTACAAACATCCTTATACCTCCAGCAACAACAGATCCACAAGATCACCACAAAAACATCCAAGAAACATAAGCTAAACTTAGGAAACTCAACCTATCCGGGATTGCATCAATCAAAACTCATTTCCTTATCAATTTAGAGTTCATTTAACATCAAAAACACCTCTCAAATCACAGATCAATAAGATCTAACGAAAAATCATGAAAACCATCAAATCTTGCATTATAAGCCAAGATACAATTCCAAACTCAAAAGCCTTTAATTAAACATCAATCAAGAGTTGATAACTTGGGAATTTCAGTAAAGAACTGATAGTTTAGAGGAGAAGGACGTTCTTACCTCCAAACTTGTGTTTCTCCACTTTTTGGAATGAAAATCCTTGTTGAAACACTTAGCAATTGAAGAGATTTGAAGATACAATGATTTGGAATCAAATGAGAGTTGAATGGAGGGATTTAGGTGAAGAAATCAGATCCAATTCTCTGGAAAAGTAGTGTTTGGTTTGAGAGAAAATGAGAGAAAGAAAGTTTAGCAAAGTTGGTTACAAAATCCAAAAATAGCCAAAATGGCTTCCCTCCAATTTTAATAACCTTTAAAATCAGATTTTAGACTTAAAATATCTTAGAAAAATCTGGAGAAATCATCTTTGGATTAATAGCTCCTTAAAGATTCAAAGTTTCAACTCTTTATAAAACAGTCACCAAACTTTCGAAATTTACATTTTGGTCACTAGCCAAAATGTCATACTTCCAAAACCCATTTTTCAAAATTGATTTCACAGTTCACCTAATTATATTAAAAGATGATTTTAGAACATTTTTCCATATTTTTAATGCAACCCGAACTAGGCTTTCCTAATTTCACCTCTTTAGATTCGAACAGGACTTTGACCAAACCGGTCAACGCCCAAAACTTCTAAGCCCAAAACCGGGGCGTTACAACTCTCCCCCCCTTAAGAAATTTCGTCCTCGAAATTTACCTGAAGGAAAGAGATAAGGAAACTGCTTCAGCATGTCTTCCTTCCGCTCCCACGTGGCTTCCTCAACACCGCGATGCTTCCACAGCACCTTCACCAACTCAATGGTCTTGCCACGAAGAACCTTGCTATCCGAATCCAGAACCTTCACCGGTTCCTCATCATAGGTCAAATCCGGATTCAATTCCACTTCCTCCACAGGCATCACATGCGAAGGATCAGATCTATACTTCCGGAGCATAGAAACATGAAACACATCAAGAATCTTCTCCAACTCCTGAGGTAACCTCAACCGATACGCAACAGGACCCACACGCTCAACCACCTCATATGGTCCAATGTATCTAGGGCTCAACTTGCCCTTCCGGCCAAATCGCATCACCTTCTTCCAAGGCGAAACCTTCAAGAACACACGGTCACCCACCGCATACTCTATCTCCTTACGCTTCAAATCCGCGTAAGACTTCTGCCGATCAGAAGCAGCCTTTAACCGTTCACAAATGAGCTTCACCTTCTCTGTGGTCCCTTTCAACAAAGCCGGCATCGAAACCAACTTTTGACCAGTTTCAGCCCAACAAAGAGGAGTCCTACACTTCCTCCCGTACAAAGCCTCATAAGGTGCCATCTGTATACTCGCCTGATAACTATTGTTATAAGCAAACTCAACCAAAGGCAGATGCTTCTCCCAAGAACCTTGGAACTCAATCACGCAGCACCTCAACATATCCTCCAAAATCTGGATAACTCGCTCAGACTGACCATCCGACTGAGGATGATAGGATGTACTGAAATGCAACCTTGTACCCAGAGCTTGATGCAAACACTGCCAAAACCGCGATGTGAACCTCGGATCCCTATCCGACACAATCGACTTAGGCACACCATGCAGCCGCACAATCTCAGCAATGTACAGCTCTGCCAGCTTATCCAAAGAAAACGTAGTATGTACAGGCAAGAAATGCGCACACTTCGTCAGGCGATCCACAATCACCCAGACCGAATTCTTTTTCGATGGAGACAAAGGTAAACCAGATACAAAATCCATGGTAACCCTCTCCCACTTCCATTCAGGGATTTTCAACGGTTGCAACAAACCAGAAGGAAACTGATGCTCAGCCTTAACTCACTGACACACCAAACACTTGCTCACGAACTCTGCAACATCCTTCTTCAAACCAACCCAATAGTACTCATCACGAAGATCACGATACATCTTAGTACTACCAGGGTGCATAGCAAAAGGACTACTATGACCTTCAGTCAGAATAGCACGCCTCAACTCAGCATCATTGGGCACTACTATCCGACTACCAAAATACAGCACACCATCATCATTGAAACAGAAATCCGAAGGTCTACCCTCCGCGATATCCTGAACATGAGACACCAAGGAATCATCCAACAACTGCTTATCCTTGATCAACTGAACCAAAGATGGCTTCACTTGTAACTCAGCCACAAGACCACCATCTCGCGATATGCTCAAGCTAGCAAACATGGCTCTCAACTCAACAGCTACCTTCCTACTCAAGGCATCAGCAACAACATTAGCTTTTCCAGGATAATACTCAATCGTCAGATCACAATCCTTGAGCAACTCCAACCAACGCCGTTGCCTAAGATTCAACTCCTTCTGAGACATCAGATACCTCAAACTCTTGTGATCTGTGTACACAGTACACTTCTCACCATACAGATAATGCCTCCAGATCTTCAGAGCAAAAACCACTGCAGCCAGCTCAATATCGTGCGTAGGGTAATTTCGCTCATGCACTTTCAACTGCCGCGATGCATAAGCCACCACCTTACCCTCCTGCATTAGCACACACTCCAAACCAACATAGGATGCATCACTGTAAACCACAAACTCTTTCCCTGATTCAGGCTGAATCAAGATAGGAGCTTGCGTCAAAGCCGCCTTCAGCTTCTCAAAAGCCTGCTGTCTCGCTTCTGTCCACTCATACCTAACATCCTTCTGCAACAGCTTTGTCAAAGGAGCAGCAATCTTGGAAAACCCATCCACAAACCTTCGGTAGTATCCCGCCAAACCAAGGAAACTACGGATCTCATGAACAGACTTAGGAACCTTCCAGCTCATCACCGCCTCAATCTTCTGAGGATCAACACGAATCCCCTCAGCTGAAACAACATGTCCAAGAAAAACCACCTCTCTTAACCAGAACTCACACTTGCTCAGCTTAGCATAAAGCTGATTCTCCAACAAAGCTTGCAAAACAATCCTCAAATGCTCTACATGCTCCTCCTCAGTACGCGAGTACACGAGGATATCATCAATGAACACCACAACAAACTTGTCCAGGTACTCATGAAACACACGATTCATCATGTCCATGAAAGCAGCAGGAGCATTTGTCAACCCAAACGGCATCACAAGAAACTCATAATGCCCATACCTTGTCCTGAAAGCTGTCTTAGGCACATCCACATCCTTCACCTTCAACTGATAATACCCTGACCTCAAGTCAATCTTAGAGAACACAGCAGCTCCCCGAAATTGATCAAAGAGATCATCAATCCTCGGCAAAGGATACCGATTCTTGATAGTCAACTTGTTCAGCTGACGGTAATCAATGCACATTCTCATAGTGCCATCCTTCTTCTTCACAAACAAGACCGGTGCTCCCCAAGGTGACACACTCGGCCGGATGAAACCACGATCAAGCAACTCTTGCAACTGCGTCTTCAGCTCCTTCAGCTCCTTAGGTGCCATTCTATAGGGAGTAATGGACACAGGAGTTGTATTCTCATACAGCTCAATTCCAAACTCCACCTCGCGGTTAGGAGGTAAACCAGGCAACTCCTCAGGAAAAACACCAGGAAACTCCTTTACAACCCTGATATCTTGCACCCTCAACTCCTTAGAGCTAGGATTCATCACAAAAGCTAGATAGGCTTCGCAACCTTGCCTCAGCATCCTGCTCGCCTCCAAAGAAGATACCACATTGGCAAGAAACTTCACATTCTCACCAACTACCACAACTTCATAATCATCCGCAAGCTTAAGCGAAACACGCTTATTCTCACAGTCTACAACAGCATGATGCTCAGCAAGCCAATCCATACCAAGGATCACATCAAAACCATAGAAGGGAAACTCCATAAGATCAACATGAAAGACATGCTCTTGAACAACCAAAGGGCACCTTCTATACAACTTTCGAGTCACAACAGTCTCACCAAAAGAACTAGTGACCCGAACACCAACATCCAAAGACTCAACAGGCAAACCAAGCAATTCAGCATGCTCACGAAGAATATATGAATGCGTAGATCCAGAATCAATCAAAGAAAGCAATGACAAGGACTGCAAAGTAAAGGTACCTGCAATCACATCCGCATCATTCCTGCCCTCTCTCTGAGCATACACCCTCGCTTGGCCTCCACCCTCAGGCTGAATAGCTACAACATGAGCTACCCCCCGGCCACCTTCCTCTCTCCTCTGGAAATTACCACGGCCGCGCCCACGACCTCTCTGTGGTGCAGCAACAACAGGAGCACGCACCTGCTCACCAGCCATCCTCGGACAATCTCGCCTGATGTGGTCTGCAGAACCACAATTCCAGCACCCGTTACCAGCAGCCGCAACAGGAGCTTGTGCCACTCTCTCAGCACGAGGACAGTCACGCTTCAAGTGACCACGGGAACCACAGATCCAACAAGCACTCGGATCAGCTCTAGCACCGCCACCCCTAGCAGGCACACCACCACCTCTCCTGGCTGAGGACTGATACTTCTGATCTCGTCCCCTCTTGTTCCGTCCACCTCCGGAACTATACTCAGCAGCTCGCTTGCCAGCACCCTTAGCAGACAAACTCAGGTTCATCTCAACGTCCTTAGCTCGGCCCACCAACACATCAAAATCAACATACTCGGCGGCCAGCAAATACATCTTGACATCCGTCACAAGACCGTAACGAAACCTCTCGCACCTAGCCCTCTCATCAGGTATCAGCTCCGGTGCATACTGACTGAGCCGTACAAACTGTACCTCGTACTCAGCTACCCTCATGCTCCCTTGGGTAAGAGACATGAATTCCCGCTTTTTCTCATCCAGATATCTCACTCCCAGATATCTTCTTTTAAACACATTCTGAAAGAATGTCCAGGTAACATCAGCTTCAGCCATTCCAGCAATGGTAGTCGTCCACCATGTATAAGCATCATCCTGCAGCAAGGACACAACACAGCCCAGCTTTTGCACATCCGTGCAACTCATCTGACCCAAGATACGCTTGGTACTTTCCAGCCAAGCCTCAGAACTCTCAGCTGACAAACCTCTAAACTCAGTCCCTCCAAGACTGCGCAGACGCTCCAAAGGCAATCTGACTCCAGCATCTCCCTGATGCCCAACTCCCTGAGCTCCAGCTACTGCTGCTCGAAAAGCACCCGCAATAGCTTGTACCAAAACAGACATGTCAGGCATAGCTTGCCCCTGACCAACCTCTGGTCCAGCAGCTCCAGCACCAGCATCAGCTGCAGCTTCAGCTCTCGCACCTCCAGCACCACCACCAGGCGGAGGAGGGGGTAACACAGCACTACCAGTGTGCTCTTCATTCTCATTCTCGTTAGGAGCCGTAGCTCTCGCATTACCTCTTAACTCTCTACGTGGTGCCATACTTTTACCATGCAATCACAACATAATAAAACAAAATCAGGCCCAGCAAGGTAAGCAATCCAAGTATTCAAGCTCAATTTCATTTCAAAACAACATCTTTCCTTTAGCTTTTGTTTGGCAATGGGTACCCTCAACATGCAACATCAGAGCATACAACTCAACTGCATCAACATTTCAAACCACTGAACATGCTTTCAAACAACAAGCATTCATAGCATACATACTTCAATCATGCATACAAACATTCCCAATTACTCGAGAACTCAGCTCTGATACCACCAAATGTAACCCCCTTAACCCGGCCTAGACGGTTGACCCGAATTAAGAAAGTCACACGGGGAAAACCAAAGTCAACCCGAAAGTCAACCTTGATTAACGACCCTTTTTTTTCTTTTTAAACTTGTCTAGATGCACATTAAGCCTAATTGTGATCACACAAACATCATACCAAAAGATCACAAACATCAGAGATCAAACAGGGACTCAATTGAACAATTTACAACTTAGGGACCAAATTGTAAATTCTGATAATTATAAGGACTTAATCCAAATTGAAGTTACCAACTTGAAATTAATCAGGTTTCATGCTTCTCTGTGAAATTTCAGCTCAAAAGGACTTCCCAAACTCATCCAATTGCACAAACAAGTTTCAGGACCAAAACGCAAACAATTCAAAACACATAACTGCCAATGTCAGCCCCCAACGGTCAACCGTTCCGAAACGGGAGACAGCCCGTTCCGAAACGCGGGGCCGTTCCGAAACAGGCATAGCCCGTTTCGAAACGGGGGTCTGGCAGTGGCCTTTCCGTTTCGGAACGGCCCCTCCCGTTTCGGACGCCTGGGCACGATTAAGGCACCCGTTCCGAAACGGTAGGTGCTGTTCCGAAACACCCTGCCCAGATTGCTCCAAAACTCCACTTTAAACATGCAATTACACAACCAATCATGCTCCGAATGTCACCAAACTTTGCCAACATGCAATTCAACATATAAATAACATATTAGCATCACCAATTCAACCAATCATCATCATATGCAAAAAGCCCCAATTCTAATGGCATGCTTCCTACACAAGCTAGCTATTCAAGCACCAAACTTACAAAACAAGCATATAAGATCCAATCCAAAGACCAACAATCTTAACATCAAGAAACATACTTAGGGAGTACAAAACACCTCCCAAAACATACACATGGTTTCCCCATTGCCAAATCACCCAAAAGCTAAAATGTTTAACAAAAACCTTCCATACATTGAGCTTTACTTGCACTTGAATTCTTGCCCTTCTTGCTGCCCTCAAAAGGTCTCTAATGCTCTGCATTATTGAATCAAGGAAAACGAAGAGAGCGTAAGCAAAGGCTTAGTGAGGAATGCTCTTAAAAACCATCCAATAATGCATATGTAAAACACTTTATAAAACATGCTTAAACCATCATTTACACATGCTCAAAAGCATACTTAAACATGCATCTCATGCATCAAATCATAACATGTCATATTGGCCACAAGTGATAAATTCCATTTCCTTAAACACAAGTTCATCAACTTTCACCCCAAGGACTTTTAAACACCTTGGCCCCAAGGACTTTTAAACACCTTGGCCTATGGACTTTTAAACACCATAGAATGTATTTCATCAAGGACTTTTAAACACCTTGATCCCAAGGACTTTTAAACACCTTGGCCATGGACTTTTAAACACCATGAAATGTAACTCATCAAGGACTTTTAAACACCTTGATCCCAAGGACTTTTAAACACCTTGGCCTATGGACTTTTAAACACCATAGAAAAGGATCACCTAAGGACTTTTAACCACCTTAGTGTCCACAACATGAACCATCCAAGGACTTTTAACCACCTTGATGTTCATAAGTAACAAGGCTCACTCAAGGACTTTTAACCACCTTAGTGACCTTAACATTTTAAAAACATCACTTGCCAATATACATCATTTTCATCACTTACATCACTGTTTTAAAGCATAAAACCAAGCCATATTCATCATGCATTTAAAAGCATTAAACCACAACATTTCAATGTACAAAAGCAAGGAACTCCTACCTAGAGTTACCTTCAACATATGGCTTACATCATCAGCAAAAACTATGCTAAAACATGCTTCCAAAACAGTATGTAAAACATGCAAATAATCATTTTGCATCACAACAAAATCATGGCCACCACTAGAGAGAAATTCCGAAAACTTACGCTCGAGCTTAGCAAAGTTGTTTAGACTTAAACTAAGCTCCCAAGACATTGGTTTCAAAGCCGAAAACCCAATTTCACTCACCGATTCCACTTCGCCACTTGCCGAAGCACGAATTCAAGCTTCCGGATCAACAACTCTTGGATCCAAAGATGCCTCCCCTGATTAAACACATTAAAGCAGAGGTTTAATGCATCATCAAGCATCAAAAGCTTCAATGAAAGCACTCAAACTCGCTGCTCTCATTCATACACCAATTTCGGCCACCAAACACAACCGAAATTGCATCAAAACCACTTCTCAACAAAGCCCAGCCATAAACCAGCAAAACCTAACATCCATCATCACCATAAAACATCTAAAAACAACCTACAAACATCCTTATACCTCCAGCAACAACAGATCCACAAGATCACCACAAAAACATCCAAGAAACATAAGCTAAACTTAGGAAACTCAACCTATCCGGGATTGCATCAATCAAAACTCATTTCCTTATCAATTTAGAGTTCATTTAACATCAAAAACACCTCTCAAATCACAGATCAATCAGATCTAACGAAAAATCATGAAAACCATCAAATCTTGCATTATAAGCCAAGATACAATTCCAAACTCAAAAGCCTTTAATTAAACATCAATCAAGAGTTGATAACTTGGGAATTTCAGTAAAGAACTGATAGTTTAGAGGAGAAGGACGTTCTTACCTCCAAACTTGTGTTTCTCCACTTTTTGGAATGAAAATCCTTGTTGAAACACTTAGCAATTGAAGAGATTTGAAGATACAATGATTTGGAATCAAATGAGAGTTGAATGGAGGGATTTAGGTGAAGAAATCAGATCCAATTCTCTGGAAAAGTAGTGTTTGGTTTGAGAGAAAATGAGAGAAAGAAAGTTTAGCAAAGTTGGTTACAAAATCCAAAAATAGCCAAAATGGCTTCCCTCCAATTTTAATAACCTTTAAAATCAGATTTTAGACTTAAAATATCTTAGAAAAATCTGGAGAAATCATCTTTGGATTAATAGCTCCTTAAAGATTCAAAGTTTCAACTCTTTATAAAACAGTCACCAAACTTTCGAAATTTACATTTTGGTCACTAGCCAAAATGTCATACTTACAAAACCCATTTTTCAAAATTGATTTCACAGTTCACCTAATTATATTAAAAGATGATTTTAGAACATTTTTCCATATTTTTAATGCAACCCGAACTAGGCTTTCCTAATTTCACCTCTTTAGATTCGAACAGGACTTTGACCAAACCGGTCAACGCCCAAAACTTCTAAGCCCAAAACCGGGGCGTTACATTCAAAGTCCTTATATTTTCTAAAAATTACATTTTGGTCCCTAAAAGCGTAAATCATGCAATTGAGTCCCTGAATGTTTTTCGATCGCTGTGCCCTCATATCATATGATTCTTGAGTATTCACATAGGCTTAATGTAAATCTAGAAAAGATTAAAAAGAAAAAAGGGTCGTTAATCAATGTTGACTTTCGGGTTGACTTTAGTTTTCCCGTGTAATCTTTGTAGTTCGGGTCAAGCGTCTAGGCCGGGCTAAGGGGGTTACATTTGTTGGTATCAGAGCCAGGTTAACGAATAATTGGGGCTTGGTAAGTGGTTGTTGTGTGCAATTATGTATGTTTGTGGCTTTTCGGTGAAAGCGTGATATATGAATATTGATGTATGATTCAATTTAGATGAATTTATGATGGTATGATGTGTTTGGGGTATAGTTGGGGATCCCATTGCCATATCATTACTAATGAGAAGAATTGTTTTCAAAAAAATAAGCTTGAGTACTTGGATTACTTACCTTATTATGCCTAATTGAGTTTGTTGTATTTTGTTAGTGCATTGTTTTTATGGGGCCACGTAGAGAGCTTAGAATCAATACTCATTCTATGGCTGAGAATGAGAATGTAGAGAATGCTGAGGATCTACCTCCCCCTGGTGGACCACCTGGTGGTGGTGGAGCTGGGGCTGGTGCTGTTGGAGTTGGTGCTGGGGTTGCTGGACCCGAAGGAGGTCAGGGGCAAGCTGCTCCTAACATGACCGTGTTGATACAAGCTATTGCTGGAGCTTTCCAGGCAGCAGTAGCTGGAGCTCATGGAGCTGTACCTCAGGATGATGCTAATATAAGATTGTCGTTGGAGCGTCTTCGCAGTCTGTGAGGGACTGAGTTTAGAGGTTTGACCCCGGAAGGTTCCGAGTCTTGGTTAGAGAGTACCATGAGGATACTTGGACAGCTGAACTGCAACAATGTTCAGAAGCTTGGATGCATTGTGTCACTACTGCATGGTGATGCATATATGTGGTGGACGACCACTATTGCGGGAATGGAGGATGATGAAGTGACTTGGACATTCTTCTTGAATGCGTTCAAGCGGAAATATTTGGGAGTTCGTTACCTCGACAAGAAAAAGAGGGAGTTTATGTCTCTTATGCAAGGGAGCATGTCTGTGGTTGAATATGAGATTCAGTTTGTTCGCCTTAGCCAATATGGGTCTAAGCTGATTCCAAACGAGAGAGAAAGATGTGAACGGTTCCGTTATGGGCTGGTGGCGGACGTGAAAACCTATATGCTCGCAGCCGATTATACTGATTTCGATGTCTTGGTCACTAGAGCCAAGGACATTGAGTTGAATCTTGGATTGGCGAGCTGAGCAAGAGGATCTAGCTCGGGAAAGGGAGTTGCAGAACGTGATTATGGTAGGGATCGCAACAAGAGGCATAAGGATAGAAAGCCGCATTTTGATGCTAGACGCGAGGGTGGTAACCCTGGAAGAGGTCAGCAAGGACCAAATGCTTTCTTGAGGACTCCTGAGTGCAATCCGTGTGGTAGGAGACATGCTGATGAGTGTTGGGGTAACCTTGGTACTTGTTAGAATTGTGGTAATCGGGGGCATATGAAGAAAGATTGTCCTCAGCCGCTGAGAGAGGGATAGGCTCCGGTGAGAGCAGTTGAGCCACAGCGAGGTCGTGGGCACGGTCGTGGTAATTTCCAGCACAGAGATGAGGGTGGAAAGAATGTGGCGCATGTGGTGGTTATCAAATCCTTTTGATGAAATTTCAATCTCCTTTTGATTCCTAATCTTTTCCTCATCAAATCCTCTTGTTTTCACATTGGATTTTCAAGAAAACTTGCCCAAATCAAGGAGAAATCAGCCATTAGAGGTAAGCTTCATCCTTCTCCTCTAATGATCAGTTCTTTACAGAAATTCCCAAGTTATCAATCCTTTGTTAATGATTTTTGAGTTGCTTTAATGTTAGAAACATGAAATTGTAGTAAAACTCAAGGTTTTTGGAGAGATCTTGATGATTTTCGTGGTTGTTGGTTAGTCTTTGTTTTGAGGTTGTTTTCTAATGTATTTTGGATGGTAATTGATGTTATAAATGAGGTTTTATCAAAACAAATCCCGAATAGGCTTGGATTCCTAAGTTTTGTATGCTAGAATGGTGGTTTTTGGGGTGGTTTTGGTGTTTTGTTATAGCTGGAGGTATAAGGACGAGTTTGTGGTGGTTTTTGATGTTGATTGATGTTTAGAAATGATTAGAAGTTATAGATCCTGGCTGAGCTTTGTTTTGGGAGAGTTTGAAGATGATTTCGGTTGTTTTTGGTGGCCGAAATGAGGTTCTTGAGTAGAGCAGCGAGTTTAGGTGTGTGGCTGATGATTTCAATGCATGATGATGCATTAATCCTCTGCTATTTTGTGTTATAAATAGGGGAAACATCTTCGGACGTCTTTGGTGTTGATCCAGGAGCTTAGATAGCGTTTCGGCGAGCAAGCGAAACGTAATCGGTGAGTGCGAATGGTTTTAGAAGTCCTTGAGGGACAAAGAATCAAGGTTTGGGGATTTAGGAAAGATTTGAAACACCTTCCTATGTCCGGAAGTAAGTATTGACTAGATTGCTCTCATAAATGTGGTGGTTGCCCCTGAAATGCTTTTACATGCTCATGGTTTGAGATAGATAAATTCCTACTGTTTTTATACATGATTTGTAGCATGAGATGATGCTTGAAAAGATTCATGAAACAACGTGTTGCATGGTTGAGTTTTGGGCTTTTGTTTTAAAGCATGGCAAATGTTATGATTTTGAATGAGATGAGAAAGCTTTGAGAAATGTTGCATTAAAAACAATAGGTGAGATGATGTTTTGACATAATATATTGGCATTGAAGATGAGATACTTACCGGATATAATTGATCGATTAATAGGATGAGAGTGCACTATAAATTAAAAATTCGTACGTGCTCTTTGGATTCAATCCAAAGGGAGAGACCGATGATGGGCATTCCATCGGGTAGGACTTGGTAAAATACCCAAGCTTTGTGGCGATGAGAGATTCCACCATGTGAGTACGGTGATGTGAGATTCCACCGAAAATTATGTTACTAGACAAGTGAGTACGGTGATGTGAGATTCCACCGGAAGAGTCTAGTGGTTTGAGAATGTTGTCCGCACATCCGAGTAATAATGAGATGTAAAATGCCAAAATAATATATGAAAATGGTTTTGATTCACATGTACCTATTGATGAGATGATTTATGCTATGAGAAATGCATATGAGATTTGTATATGAAATGCTTTGGTTTTCACAAGCATGAGTATGACTTTGCCATGAGATTTGCATTGGTTTAAATGCATGCGATAGAATTGAGGTACATGTCTTTCCAATGATGTTTTGCTTTGAAATGGTTTTCAAGCATGAGATAGAATGAGCATGTTGCTGAGAATGGTTTTTGAACAAGTGTTTTGAATAATGGATTATTGTGTTGGTTTTCTTTAGAGCATGCCTCACTAAGCAAATGTGCTTACGCTCTCTTTTACCAATAATGAAGATAATTGAGGTGTTTTGGGCAGCAAGAAGGTTAAGAACATCCAAGGAAGTGCAAAGCTCATGTATGGTGATGTTTTTATACACTCTAGTTTTGATATTTGGCAATGGGACACCAAGGTTGTATTTGGGAGATGTGTTTTGAACTCCCTAAGTTTGTGGCATGTTTGTGATGGCTTGTATGGGTAGTAAATGGTCCTAATGGTTTGGTTTGAGGTTTGAAAGCTTATGTTTGGTTTTGTGGCTAGGAAGCATGCATATAGATTGAGTGATTATGTGTTTGATGCCATGCTCTAGCTTAAGGTTCCTAATTATGATCTTTGGTGTCTAAATAAGTTGCTGGTATGTTATGGTACAATTTGAGGCATGTTTGAGTGGGTTAAGAGGTGAAAAACCAGCATTTTCTGCTGTCACAGGGCAGGGTGTATCGAAACACCCTTAACTGTTTCAAAACGGGGGCCTGTAATGGCCATAGCGTTTCGGAACAGCTGAAGGTGTTTCAGACCATTTTGGCTACTGGAGAGGCCTGTTTCGACACCGGTCTCGGAACGCACCCGAGTACCGAAACGGTCAACACTTTTTCGATATGGGCGTTTCGGTACGAAGGTTTGTGTTCCGAAACGGATGACCGTTGGATAATGTTTTGAATTGTTTTGAGTTCGCATGTTTTACATTTTAGTCCTGAATGTTGTAGATGCAATTGCTTGAGCTTGGAATGTCTTTTTAAGTTGAAATTTGACAGAGAGGTATGTAATTTGACTAATTACATATTGTAACTTTAAATCTGCAAAGTCCTTATATTTTCTAAAAATTACATTTTGGTCCCTATAAGTGTAAATCATGCAATTGAGTCCCTAAATGTTTTCCGATCGCTGTGCCCTTCTATCATATGATTCTTGAGTATTCACATAGGATTAATGTGTATCTATAAAAGATTAAAAAGAAAAAAGGGTCATTAATCAAGGTTGACTTTCGGGTTGACTTTGGTTTTCCCCGTGTAATCTTCGTAGTTCGGGTCAAGCGTCTAAGCCGGGCTAAGGGGGTTACACTCTTAAAAGGACCCCTTCCAGGATCACAATCTGCAGCTCGTTTCCTTGAGCTAGATCCTCCTACTCGACTCGCCAGACCAAGGTTCAGCTCAATGTCATTGGCTCGAGTGACCAGAACATCAAAATTAGTGTAATCCGATGCAAGCATGTATGTCTTCACATCTGTCACCAGCCCATATCGGAAACACTCGCATCTCTCCCGTTTATTAGGGATCAATTCAGGTGCATACTGGCTAAGGCGTACAAACTGTACCTCATATTCAGCCACAAACATGCTTCCCTACAACAGGGACATAAATTCCTTCTTTTTCTCATCCAGATATCGGACTCCCAGATACTTCCTCTTGAATGCATTCAGAAAGAACGTCCAAGTCACCTCAGCATCTTCTAATCCAGCTATAGTAGTCGTCCACCATGTATAAGCGTCACCATACAACAGGGATACAATGCATCCCAACTTCTGGACATCATTACAATTCATATGCCCAAGGATTCTCTTGGTGCTTTCCAACCAAGACTCGGAACTCTTAGGGGCCAGTACTCTAAACTCAGTCCCACCAAGACTGCAGAGTTGCTCCAACGGCAAACTCGCACCAGCACCAACCTGAGGTGCAGCCACATGAACACCGGCTACTGCTGCCTGAAAGGCCCCATCAATAGCCTGAATCAACACCGTCATATTAGGAGCAGCTTGCTCACATGCTCCCTCGGGTTCAGCAACCCCTACCCCAGCTCTAGCAGCACCAGCCCCTACTTCACAACCACCAGGTGGTCCACCAGGAGGATGAGGCGGTAAATTCTCAACACGCTCTTCCATCTCGTTCTCAGCCACATTACACGTATTAATTCTGTAACGCCCTTGTTTTGGGCCTAGATGTTTTAGACTTCAGATCGGACCTGTCAGAAACGGTTCGAATCACGTTAGGTGATTTAAGGAAATCAAGGATCGGAATAGGATAAAAATATGGTAAAATTGCTAAAAATCTCTAAAATCATGTTTTAGGGGTTGGTCAAATCAATTTTACAAAAAGAGTTTCGGAAGTAGTATATTTTGGGTAGTGACCAAAATGTAAAGTTTCAAAACTATGAAATGCAATTTTAAAAATAGGAGCCAAAATATTAGAATCTTTAGGGAGCTTTATGGAAATTTAGCCTTTCTTTAATATGACATGTGTTTTAAAAGGATTTTAAGTGATTAAAAAAGGGTTTTATTTAATTAAAATTAATAAAAATAAGAAAATTGAGATTTCATTTGACGTAACTACCTTCCTCTTCTCATTTTCAGCCAAACACCATTCTAAATCATTTTCTCCATAATTCTTTTCTCCCAAACACTCTCCCATTTATTTCCAAACCAATTTCAAGATTTCTCTTCAAGATTTTCAAGTTTTGTGAAGCTAAAACTTGTCATTCATTGAGGAAAGCAAGGATTGGAGGTAAATCCCGTTCTCAATCTTCAGTCTAGGTTCTTTATTGAAATTCCAAGATCTTTGGCTTCTAATTAATGTTTTTGGTTAAGTTTTCAATATAGTTTTTATTTGAGATCAAAATATTACAAAAATATGATTAAAATCTTAATTTTCGGATTTGTTTTGATAGGCTCTGTTTTGGATAGATTTTAATTGAGTTATGTGTTGATTATGATTAATATGTTGAAAAGAGGTTTTTGTTGTTATAGATCCCGAAATCCTTGAGATCCTTGAGTTTCTTGATAGTTTTAGTTGAGTTTTGGGGGTGAAATGATGTAGTAATGCTTGCTGGAGGTATAAGAATGGGTTTAGGATGTTTTTATATGTGCTTTGATGTTTATAAATGGTTGAAAGTGATGTACGTTGGCTGAGCTTGGTTTAGGAAGCAATCGATTGTTTCGAATGGGTAAATTGGTGTAGTTTGGGTGAGCAACGAGTTTGTGTTTAGTTGTTGGTGTTGAAATGCATTTTAATGCATTTGGATTTCTATTTTGATGATGTGAAAATAGGGGATCTTGATCCAGGAGCAAACAAGACGATTTTAGAGGCTCCGAAAGGGTGATTTTCGTGTCGGCGAGCAAGGCTTCGCGTATCGGTGAGTGGACATGGATTTTCCAGCTTTGTAACGCTTTGAGCATGGTATTGGGAGCTTAGCATAAGTTTGAAACACTTAGCTAAGCTCAAGAGTAAGTGATTCAAAAGTCTCTCTCGGAAATGTGCTATGTTTTGTTGGAAATGCACTTGAGTTGAATGTGATTTAATTACTGTTTAAAAGCATGTTTTACAGCATTGAGGTTGCTGGTTTTAATGCCATTTTGTTAAGGATGCACATGGTAAGTGGTCATTGGAATTATGTGATTAGTGCATTTGATATTAAGCATGTTTATGCTTGTGGAAATGGCATTGTGTTTATGCTTGTAAAATAGTGAAATATTGATGTTAAATGATTATATTGGTAAGTGATGGAAATGGTTTTTGGTTACTTTAATCGAAAATAGTTAGCCGTCTATAGGATTGGGTGCACCGTGAATAAAGTCGCCTTGGATGTCGAGGGGTTGTAATTGTACCGTATACTCCATCCAAGTACCCTAACGACTGAGGCTAAGATCGCAACAGTTGATGGTTTAATTCCGTGTGTGGATCTTGTGATATGTGTCCCGTACTCTCGTTAGTGGAATTATACAACTACCGATGAGTGTGTTGAGGGGTTGTGATTGTACCGTTATACTCCACCATGGGTGTCACAACGATAGAGGGTTGCTCTCGTGTGTGAGCCTTGTGTAGTCCGGTAGTGTGTATGAAACGTGTGGGACAACGCTTGTAATTCGCATATCCGATTGTGTCATTTGTGTTGGTTTTGGTATGGTTTGAGAATTGATCACTTGTGAGCTAATATAATGTTGTTGATTAATGGTTTAAGCATGAGATGCTTGTGGTTTATGCTAGAATGCATGTGATGATTGGTTTAAGCATGAGCTAAAGAATATTTGCTGTTAATTTGATGATGCTATGAGCATGTGGTTTTAAAAGTGCATTGATGCTTTAAGAAGCGTGTTTTAAGGAAAGGAATAAGATGACAATTGATGATATTTTCGGTTATGTAAAATGCATTGATGAATGTTTGGTTTTAGCGATCCTCACTAAGCTTCATGCTTACGCTTATTTATTTTGTCAATGTAGAGAATTAGACTTTTGAGGCTGCAAGAAGCAAAGGAAACCCAAGCTCTTTTGACTAGACAAAGTATGTGGTTTTACCTGAGTGTAATAAGAGGCAATGGGTGGGATTTCTACTTTTGGATTTATTTGGTGATGTTGAACACCTTGAGCATGTTTGGTTTGCTTATATTGGTTTGTAAGTGGCATTTGAATGTTGGTTTAAGCTTGAATGTGGTTTTTAGCCTTTTTATGGTTTTGACATCTAGGAAGCATGCCTATAGTTCTTAAGCTTGCAAGTTTGATGCTATGTTTTAACTTGTGCTTCGTATCAGTGATCTTTGATGTGTATTCATATTGTATGTGTGATGTGGCTTGTATTGGGATGATTACGGAGGTGAATAGTTGAGTAAAACAAGCAATTTGGGAAATTACAGGACAAGGCGTTCCAGAATGCCCTTACATGTTTCCGAACGATGGCCTGAAATGGTCATGGTGTTTCGGAACAAGTAGGCACGTTCCGGAACATTTTGCCACTGTAATGCATTGTTTCGAAACGGGTTTCGGAATGCACCTGCGTATCGAAACGGTCAACCTGGTTTCAAAACGACCGTTCCGATACGGGGTCTTGTGTTTCGAAACACTTGACCGTTGAATGCTGAATTTGAATTATTTCAGGTTTCAATTTCATACAGTTTGGTCCCTGAATGTTGTATGCTTAATTAAACGAGTTTGGATGATCCATTTGAGATGAAACTTGACATGATGGCATGTTATATGATTAATTTTGGGTTGGTAACTTTAAAATCTGTTAAGACTTTATAATTTTGGAAATTTATAATTTAGTCCCTAAAAGACATTTGTATACAATTGAACCCCTAATTGAATTCCGTTTGATGTGTCGCTTTCACCAAAACAAAACGCTAATCATATAGGATAATAATGTGCATCTAAAAAATATAAAATGAAAAAAGGGTTATTAATCGAGGTTGACTTTAATGAGTTGACTTCGGTTTTCCCCGTGTAATTTTCTTAGTTCGGGTCAGGTGTCTAGGCCGGGCTAAGGGGGTTACATTTGTTGGTATCAGAGCCAGGTTTCTAAAGAATTGGGGATGATGGTAAGTAAAATCAGTATGTTTTGATGTATGTTGATTGAAAAAGCATGTTTTGATTGAATGTTGGAGCTTATGCCATGCTTGATTGATGTAAATCATATGTGAGATGAATATGATTGTATGTTGACGATGTGATATTGATATATGCTAATTGTGGATGGTGGAGAGCATGATGATCATGATATGCTCTTGTATGCTATGTTACGCTTGAGGGAAATCGGGGTGCCCATTGCCTTATTACACTGATTAAATGTTTTTGTGAACTTGGATCCTTGCTTGAGGTTGGCCTAAATGGTTTGTTTTGTTTTATTGTTATGCCTTATTGAAAATAGAACTATGGGTCCGAGGAGATAGCTCATATCAAACACAATAGCGCCTGCGGCTGAGCAGGGCGACCATGGTGATCAAGGGGCTGATGTCCCTCCTGGTGGGAACTTACCTCCTCCGCCACCACCGGGAGGTGGGGAGCAGGAACAACAA
This sequence comes from Hibiscus trionum, assembly GCA_030270665.1. Classification (NCBI taxonomy): domain Eukaryota; kingdom Viridiplantae; phylum Streptophyta; class Magnoliopsida; order Malvales; family Malvaceae; genus Hibiscus; species Hibiscus trionum. The sequence continues at coordinate 68,499,404 of BSYR01000003.1, forward strand.
GGACACGCTGGTCCGGGTTTGGGTGATCTAACGCCATTGGTTCAGGCGATCACCGGAGCGTTTCAGGCTGTGGTAGCTGGAGCGCATGTTTAGGCCCCTGCAGCTGGGCAGACGGGTTTACCCTTGGAGAGGTTGAGGAGTCTACGAGCTGTTGAGTTCTTTGGAATGTCTCCTGAGGCGTCAGAAGCTTGGTTGGGGAGCATGATCCGTATCATGGATCAAATGGGATGCAACGATGTGCGCAAGCTAGAATGCGCAGTTTCCTTGCTTCAAGGCGACACATATAGTTGGTGGAAGACTACCACTATGGGAATGGAACCCAATGAAGTATATTGGGAGTTTTTCAAGGGTCCCTTTAAGAGGAAGTATATGGGAGTGAGATACTTGGATGAAAAGAAACGCGAATTCATGTTGTTAGTTCAGGGAAACCTTTCTGTGGCCGAGTACGAGGTCCAGTTCGTACGTTTGAGCTAGTATGCCCCGGTATGGGCTGTTGCAGGAAGTCAAGACATCGAGTAGAACTTGGGTCTGGCATCCCAAGGAGTTGGTTCTAGCTCTGGAAAGAGAGCAGCTGAGTCTAGTTCCGGTGGTGGACGGAACAAGAGAGGCCGAGATAGGAGATATCAGCCTGCTGCGAGGCGAGGTAATGTTAGACATGGTGCATCGGCTCAGGAAGATCAGATGAGAGCGGAACAAAACATGTGCTAGACGTGTGGATCTCGGGGTCACCTGAGGCGATATTGTCCTCGAGCGGCTAGGGAGGTTCTGGCTCATGTCGTGGTAACATGGAATTCGTGTTGGAACTGTGGTTCAACGGATCATATGAGGCGAGAGTGTCCTTTGTTGGCTGGTGGAGGCTAAGGACATGCACCTGCTGTGGCTGCACCTCAGAGAAGCTGTGGGCGCGGTCGAGGGAACTTTCAGAGGAGAGACGAGGGTCAGCGAGGCATTGCACATGTGGTAGCAGTTCGGCCTGAGGGAGGTGGTCCTGCGAGAGTCTATGCTCAGCGCGAGGAGCACAATGATACCGATGTCATCGCAGGTACCTTTGCTCTTCAGTCTTTATCATTGTTGGCTTTGATTAATTCTGGATCCACACATTCTTATATCTTGAGTGAGCATGCACATTTGCTTGATATACCTGTTGAGTTACTCGAAGTAGGAATGCAAGTGGCTAGTTCTTTTGGTGAGACTGTAGTCACTAGGAAGTTTTATAGGAGATGCCAATTATCTGTGCAAGGTGACGTTTTTCATGTGGATTTGATGGATTTACCCTTCTACGATTTCGATGTGATCCTTGGTATGGATTGGTTGACTGAGCATAGAGCGGTGGTTGACTTTGATGACTAGCGGGTCACTTTAAAGCTTGCCAATGATTATGAAGTTGTGGTAGTAGGCGAGAATGTGAAATTCTTGTCGAATGTGATTTCGGCTTTGGAAGCAAACCGTATGCTGAGGTTGGGTTGTGAGGCTTATCTTGCCTATGTGATGAATCCTGGCACAAAGGATGTGCGTGTACAGGACATCAGGACCGTTTGCGATTTTCTGGGTGTCTTTCCGGAAGAATTGCTTGGGTTGCCACCAAACAGAGAAGTTGAGTTTGGTATCGAGTTGTATGAGAATACGACTCCGGTGTCCATTGCTCCTTATCGCATGGCACCTAAAGTGCTAAAGGAGTTGAAAACGCAACTTCAGGAGTTGTTGGATCGATGGTTCATCCGGCCGAGTGTGTCACCATGGGGTGAACCGGTGTTGTTTGTAAAGAAGAAAGATGGGACAATGCAGATGTGTATAGATTATCGGCAACTGAACAAGTTGACGATCAAGAACAATTATCCCTTGCCTAGGATTGATGATCTCTTTGATTAGTTTCAAGGAGCCTCGGTGTTTTCCAAGATAGACTTAAGGTCAGGGTATTATCAGTTGAAAGTGAAAGATGTGGATGTACCTAAGACAGCTTTTCGGACAAGGTACGGGCATTACGAGTTCTTAGTGATGCCGTTTGGTTTGACCAACGCACCTGCTGCTTTCATGGACATGATGAATCATGTGTTCCATGAGTTCTTGGATTAGTTTATGGTGGTGTTCATCGATGATATCCTTGTGTATTCGCGTACCGAGGAGGATCATGATAGACACTTGAGAATCGTTTTGCAAGCGTTGCTGGAGAACCAGTTGTATGCCAAGCTAAGTAAGTGTGAGTTTTGGCTTAAGAAGGTGGTCTTCCTTGGGCATGTTGTATCAGCTGAGGGTATTCGCGTTGATCCACATAAAGTAGAGGCTATGATGAGCTGAAAGGTGCCAAAGTCGGTGACAGAGGTACGAAGTTTTCTTGGTTTGGCTGGGTATTACCGTAGATTCGTCGAAGGTTTCTCGAGGATAGCTGCACCTTTGACCAAGTTGTTGTAGAAGAATGTTCGCTTTGAGTGGAAAAATGCGAGGCAACAAGCTTTTGAGAAGCTGTAGTAAGCTTTGGCACAAGCTCCTGTCCTGATTCAACCTGAGTCTGGTAAGGAGTTTGTGGTCTATTGTGATGCGTCCATTGTTGGTTTGGGCTGTGTATTGATGTAGGAGGGTAAGGTGGTAGCCTATGCATCTAGACAGTTGATGGTGCATGAGCTTAACTACCCTACTCACGATCTTGAGCTTGCGGCTGTTGTGTTTGCTTTGAAGATCTGGAGGCATTACCTGTATGACGAGAAGTGTGTTGTGTTCACGGATCATAAGAGCTTGAAGTATCTTATGTCTCAAAAGGAGTTGAATCTTAGGCAACATCGTTGGGTGGAGTTGCTTAAGGATTATGATCTGTCGATCGAGTATCACCCGGGCAAGACTAATGTTGTGGCCGATGCTTTGAGCAGGAAAGTGGCTGTGGAGTTGAGGGAGATGTTTGCTCGCTTAAGCATATCGCGTGATGGTGGTCTTATCGCTGAATTGGAAGTGAAACCATCTCTAATTCAGTCGATCGAAGATAAGCAGTTGCTTTATGATTCCCTTGTTCCTCATGTTCAGGACATTGCGGAAGGTAAGCATTCAGACTTCAGTTTTAATGATGATGGTGTTCTGTGTTTTGGAAGTCGAATAGTGGTGCAAGGTGATGTTGAGTTGAGGCGCACTATTCTGACTGAAGCTCATAGTAGTCCTTTTGCTATGCATCCTGGTAGTACAAAGATGTATCGTGCTTTGAGGGATGTGTACTACTGGTGGTATTAAAGAAGGATGTTGCTGAGTTTGTTAGTAAATGCATGGTGTGTCAGCTAGTGAAAGCTGACCATCAAGTTCTTTCAGGGTTTTTGCAGCCTTTGAGAATCTCAGAGTGGAAGTGGGTAAGAATTACCATGGATTTCGTGTCTGGCTTGCCGTTGTCATCGTCAAAGAAGAATTCAGTTTGGGTGATTGTGGATCGCCTTACGAAGTGCACACATTTCTTGCTTGTGCATACTACGTATACCGTGGATAGGTTGGCGGAGCTGTATATTGTTGAGATTGTGCGGTTGCACGGTGTGCCAAAGTCCATTGTGTCAGATAGGGATCTGAGGTTTACATCTCGATTTTGGGAATGTTTACATCAAGTCGTGGGTACACGGTTGAATTTTAGTACTTCGTATCATCCTCAAACAGATGGACAGTCGGAACGTGTGATCCAGGTGCTTGAATACATGTTGAGGTGCTGCGTAATAGATTTCCAGGGTTCTTGGGAGAAGCACTTGCTGTTGGTTGAGTTTGAGTATAACAATAGATACCAGGCGAGTATTCAAATGGCTCCATACGAGGCTTTGTATAGGAGAAGATGTAGAACTCCTCTCTGTTGGGCAGAAGCTGGGAAAAAGTTGATTTTGATGCCAACTATGTTGAAAGGAACCACCGAGAAGGTGAAGCTCATTTGTTAGCATTTGAAGGCAACGTCGGATCGGCAAAAGTCTTACGCGGATCTGAAGCGTGAGGAGATTGAGTTCGCGGTGGGCGAACGTGTGCTTTTGAAAGTATAACCCTGGAAGAAGGTGATGAGATTTGGGCGTAAGGGTAAGCTTAGCCCGAGGTTCATTGAACCTTATGAGTTTGTGGAGCGTATTGGCTCTGTGGCATATCGGTTGAGGTTGCCTACGGAGCTGGGAAGGATACATGATGTGTTTCATGTCTCGATGTTGCGGAGGTACGGATCGGATCCTTCACATGTGATGCCTGTTGCGGAGATAGTGTTGAATCCGGATCTTTCATATGATGAGGAACCAGTGAGGATTCTGGATGTGAGCAGCAAAGTTCTTTGTGGCAAGACGATAGAACTTGTGAAGGTGTTGTGGCGACACCGAGGAGTTGAGGAGGCCACGTGGGAAAGCAAGGCTGATATGCTGAAGCAGTTTCCACACCTTTTTCCTTTAGGTAAAATTTCAACGACGAAATTTCCTAAGTGGAGGAGAGTTGTAACGCCCTGGTTTTGGGCCTAGATGTTTTAGACTTCGGATCAGACCGGTCGGAAACGGTTCGAATCGCATTAGGTGATTTAAGGAAATCAAGGATTGGAATAGGATAAAAATATGGTAAAAATTGCTAAAATCCTCTAAAATCATGTTTTAGAGGTTGGTCAAATCAATTTTACAAAAAGAGTTTCGGAAGTAGAACATTTTGGGTAGTGACCAAAATGTAAAGTTTCAAAACTGTGGAAAATGCAACTTTAAAAAGAGGAGCCAAAATCTTAGAATCTTTAGGGAGCTTTATGGCAATTTAGCCTTTCCTTAATATGAAATGTGTTTTAAAAGGATTTTAAGTGATTAAATAAAAGAGTTTTATTTAATTAAAATTAATAAAAATAAGAAAATTGAGATTTCATTTGACGTAACTACCTTCCTCTTCTCATTTTCAGCCAAACACCATTCTAAATCATTTTCTCCAGAATTCTTTTCTCCCAAACACTCTCTCATTAATTTCCAAACCAATTTCAAGATTTCTCTTCAAGATTTTCAAGTTTTGTGAAGCTAAAACTTGTCATTCATTGAGGAAAGCAAGGATTGGAGGTAAATCCCGTTCTCAATCTTCAGTCTAGGTTCTTTATTGAAATTCCAAGATCTTTGGCTTCTAATTAATGTTTTTGGTTGAGTTTTCATTATAGTTTTGATTTTAGATCAAAATATTACAGAAATATGATTAAAATCTTGATTTTCGGATTTGTTTTGATAGGCTCTATTTTGGATGGATTTTAATTGAGTTTTGTGTTGATTAATATGTGGAAAAGATGTTTTGTTGATATAGATCCCGAAATCCTTGAGATCCTTGAGTTTCTTGATAGTTTTACTTGAGTTTTTGGGGTGAAATGATGTAGTAATGCTTGCTGGAGGTATAAGGATGGGTTTAGGATATTTTTAGATGTGTTTTGATGTTTATAAATGGTTCAAAGTGATGTATGTTGGCTGGGCTTCATTTAGGAAGCAATCAGTTGAGTTTTCGGTTGTGTCGGATGGGTAAATTGGTGTAGTTTGGGTGAGCAACGAGTTTGTGTTTAGTTGTTGGTGTTGAAATGCATTTTAATGCATTTGGATCTCTGTTTTGATGCTGTGAAAATAGGGGATCTTGATCCGGGAGCAAACGAGACGATTTTGGAGGCTCCGGAAGGGTGATTTTCGTGTCGGCGAGCAAGGCTTCACGTACCGGTGAGTGAAAATGGATTTTCCAGCTGTGTAACGCTTTGAGCGTGGTCTTGGGAGCTTAGTATAAGTTTGAAACACTTAGCTAAGCTCAAGAGTAAGTGATTCGAAAGTCTCTCTCGGAAATGTGCTATGTTTTGTTGGAAATGCACTTGACTTGAATGTGATTTAATTACTGTTTAAAAGCATGTTTTAGAGCATTGAGGTTGTTGATTTTAATGCCATTTTGTTAAGGATGCACATGGTAAGTGATCCTTGGAATTATGTGATTAGTGCATTTGATATTAAGCATGTTTATGCTTGTGGAAATGACATTGTGTTTATGCTTGTAAAACAGTGGAATATTGATGTTAAATGATTTTATTGGCAAGTGATGGAAATAGTTTTTGGTTACTTTAATCGGATATAGTTAGCCGGCTATAGGATTGGGTGCACCGTGAATAAAGTCGCCTTGGATGTAGAGGGGTTGTAATTGTACCGTATACTCCATCCAAGTACCCTAACGACTGAGGCTAACATCACAGCGGTTGATGGTTTAATTCCGTGTGTGGATCTTGTGATATGTGTCCCATACTAGCGTTAGTGGAATTATACAACTACCGATGAGTGGTGTTGAGGGGTTGTGATTGTACCGTTATACTCCACCACGGGTGTCACAACGATAGAGGGTTGCTCTCGTGTGTGAGCCTTGTGTAGTCCGGTAGTGTGTATGAAGCATGTGGGACAACGCTTGTAATCTGCGTATCCGATTGTCTCATTTGTTTTGGTTTTGGTATGGTTTGAGAATTGATCACTTGCGAGCTAATATAATGTTGTTGATTAATGGTTTAAGCATGAGATGCTTGTGGTTTATGCTAGAATGCATGTGATGCTTGGTTTAAGCATGAGCTAAAGAATATTTGTTGTTAATTTGATGATGCTATGAGCATGTGGTTTAAAAAGTGCATTGATGCTTTAAGAAGCGTGTTTTAATGAAAGACATAAGATGACAATTAATGATATTTTCGGTTTTGTAAAATGCATTGATGAATGTTTGGTTTTAGCGATCCTCACCAAGCTTCATGCTTACGCTCATTTATTTCATCAATGCAGAGAATTAGACTTTTGAGGCAGCAAGAAGCAAGGGAAATCCAAGCTCTTTTAACTAGACAAAGTATATGGTTTTACCTAAGTGTAATAAGAGGCAATGGGTGGGATTTCTACTCTTGGATTTATTTGGTGATGTTGAACACCTTGAGCATGTTTGGTTTGCTTATATTGGTTTGTAAGTGGCCTTTGAATGTTGGTTTAAGCTTGAATGTGGTTTTTAGCCTTTTTATGGTTTTGACATCTAGGAAGCATGCCTATAGTTCTTAAGCTTGCAAGTTTGATGCTATGTTTTAACTTGTGCTTCGTATTGGTGATCTTTGATGTGTATTCATATTGTATGTGTGATGTGGCATGTAATTGATGATTTCGGAGGTGAATAGTTGAGTAAAACCAGCAATTTGGGAAATTTCAGGGAAAGGCGTTTCGGAACGCCCTTACCTGTTTCGAAACGATGGCCTGGAAAGGTCATGGTGTTACGTAATGGGTAGGCACGTTCCAGAACATTTTGCCACTGTAATGCATTGTTTTGAAACAGGTTTCGGAACGCACCCGCCTATCAAAACGGTCAACCTGTTTTCAAAACAACCGTTCCAATACGAGGTCTTGTGTTTCGAAACACTTGACCGTTGGATGCTGAATTTGAATTGTTTCAGGTTTCAATTTCATGCAGTTTGGTCCCTGAATGTTGTATGCTTAATTAAACGAGTTTGGATGATCATTTTGAGATGAAACTTGACATGCTGACATGTTATATGATTAATTTTAGGTTGGTAACTTTAAAATCTGTTTAGTCTATATAATTTTGGAAATTTACAATTTAGTCCCTAAAAGACGTTTGTATACAATTGAACCCCTAATTGAATTCCGTTTGTTGTTTCGCTTTCACCAAAACAAAACACTAATCATATAGGATAATAATGTGCATCTAGAAAAGATAAAATGAAAAAGGGTCGTTAATCGATGTTGACTTTAACGAGTTGACTTCGGTTTTCCCCGTGTAATCTTCTTAGTTCGGGTCGGGCGTCTAGGCCGGGCTAAGGGGGTTACAAATTCTAAGATCTCTATGTGGCCCCATTGAAAACAATGCAACTAGAAAAATGCAATAAAACTCATTTAGGCAATATAAGGCATGGAAATCCAAGGTGCTCAAGTTTATTTTTCAAAACTATTTCTTCCAATAGTAATGATATGGCAATGAGTTCCCAATCCACACCCCCAAAAATAGAATAACAACACAATTTCATCTCAAACAATCAACTTGCATGCATTTCATCTCAATAAAGCTCAAACATTGCACAATTACACAACATGCTTTCACAAAATTTATAACTACTCACATTTACACTTACCAACTACTTACCAACGCCCCAATTATTCGCATACCTGGTTTTGATACCAACAAATGTAACCCCCTTAGCCCTGTCTAGACGGTTGACCCGAACCGAGGCCAACTCGTTAAAGCTGACTCCGATTGACGACCTTTTTTTTCTTTTTATCTTTTCTAGATGTAAATTAAATCCTATGTGATCACTAAAGAGCATAGGAAGAAACGGCACATCGATCGGAATTCGTTTAGGGGTTTAATTACACAAATTGGATATTTAGGGACCAAAATGTAATTTCTGCGAATTACAAGGAATTTTCTGATTTTAAAGTTACCATTATTTAATTAGTCACATTTCATGCTTCTCTGTCAAATTTCATCCCAATCCGATCAATCAAACACATCCAATTGCATACATGAAGATCAGGGACTAAAATGCAACATTTCAAAGCTTTAAAAGATGCTTATAACTAATTTTAACGGCCGCGTATCGGTACGCCTAGGGACCATATCGATACGCAGGGAGGAAGTGACCAAACTCGCAGAAAAAGGTATTGATACGCTCTCCCGCGTATCGATACGCCCTTCAAACTTGGCCTACCTGTCCCGATACACTTTCCATCCGTACCGATACCCCTGTACAAAAACGCACAAATTTGGCTTATGCGTATTGATACGCATACCAGAAATGTCCCACAAACAGCCCCAAATTCATATCAAACTTCAACAAATCACCACCAAATCATATGGACATGTTTAAGACATCCACTCTATCATATAAGCATGCAATTCTAAGCACACAGTAACATTTGATAGATTATCACAAGCATAGCAAGGCATATAATAGAGCATGCTTAAACCACAAACCATTAGCATACCCAAAGGCAAGGTAAAACATTAAAACTATTATAAAGGCCTTCTACAAACCAAATAGGATACATATAACTTGCATCAACATTAGGGAGTCCAAAACACATCTCCCAAAACAAACCAATAAAATCCCATTGCCACATATCATTACTAAAGTAAAAGTATAACACCATACTTGAGCTTAACAATCCTTGAATTCCTTTAAGCATTCTTGCTGCCCAAAATGTGTCAATTATCTGCATTTTTGGTAAAAGAGAGCGTAAGCACAATAGATTAGTGAGGCATGCTCTAGAAACACCAACACAACAATACAAGCATTAAAACTCTATCTTGAAAACCATTTCTAAAACCATGCTCTTTCTATCTCATGCTTGAAAACCGTCTCAAAGCAAAACACCATTTGAAAATCACATGTACCATCTATCTATCTACCTCATGCATTCAACTAATGCAAATCTCATGGCAAAGCCACACATGCTCGATATTCAAAAGCATTTCATAATATAAAAATCTCATATGCATTTCTCATAGCATAAAATCATTTCAACATTGGTACATGTGAATCAAGGTTCATTCCCATATATTGACATTTCATATTCTATCTTTACTCGGATATGCGGATAGCTTGACACAAGGTCAAGTCCTACCCCGGTGGGATCTCACCATCGGACTCTCAAGGCGGCATCTATCTTCGCCACAAAGCTTGGGTATTTCACCAAGACCTACCCCGATGGTATCTCTCATCATCAGACTCTCAATTTGGATTGGGATGGCACTACCCCCATTGCCCGACTCCAAAGAGCACGTACGGATTTTAGTTTATAGTGCACTTTACATCCTATTGGTCGACCAATTATATCCGGTAATCATCTCATCATTTATGCCAATATATTACATTAAATCATCATCTCACCTACTGTTTTGATGCAACATTTCTAAATCATTCTCATCCTATTTCAAAACCACAATTCATGCATAGCATTTAATCAAAATCTCAAAACTCTTTGCAATGATGTTCTATCACATGGGATCAATATAAAACATCTTCTCATATCACAAATCATGCATAAAACAGTAGGAATCTGTCTATCTCAAATCATGATCATGTTAAAACATTTAGGGGCATCATCCACATTTCGAGAGCAAATCTAAACATACTTACTTCCGGACTTAGGATGATGTTTCAAACTAATCCTAAATCCCCAAAACTTGTTTTCTTGTCCCTTAGGGACTTCTAAAACCATTTTCACTCACCGATATCGTTTTACTTGCTTGCCGAAATGATTTCTAGGCTTCCCGCACTTTCGAATCAACACTAAACGAGTCCGATGAAGTCTCCATTATTCATTACACATAAGAGCAGAGGATTAATGCATCATCATGCATTAAAATCACCAGCCACTCATTCTAACTCGCTGCTCTACTCAAAACTAGCATTTCGACTATCTGAAATAATCAAAATAACATCCAAACTTTCTCAAATCAAAGCCCATGCAAGATCTATCAATTCTAACCTTTTCTAACCCTCAATCAACATCAAAAATCAATATAAACACGACCTTATACCTCCAGCAAAAGCAGATCACCAAAAACACCTCAAAACCCACAAATCTAGCATATAAAACTTAGGAGCCCAAACTTATTCGGGTTTAATTTGTTAAAACCTCATTCTCAACATTAAATAACATCCAAAATATGATAGAAATCAACCTCAAATCAGAGCTTAACATAGAAATACGAAAATCACCAAGATCTCATCAAGAATCTTGAATTTAACAAATCTATTTCATGTTTATAACATTAAAACAACTCAAAAAAACATTAACAAAGGATTGATAACTTGAGAATTTCAGTAAAGAACTGATCATTAGAGGAGAAGAACGAAGCTTACCTCTAATGGTTGATCTCTTTAATTTGGGCAAGTTTCCTTGAAAATCCAAAGCAAAATCAAAAATGATTTGATGAAACAAAGATAGGAAATCTTTTGGAAGATGAAATCTCAGCAAACAAGATGAAAATCATAGGTTCTTTGATGAGAGAAAAGTGTTTGGCTTATTGGAAGTTGAGAGAAAATGAAAAGAGAGAAAACTATCGTAAAGTTGGTTATAAAAAGTCAACCTTTAATTTTCTTTTATAAAATCATTATTAAAAGCTCCCAAATTAAAGAGAAATCTGATGAAAACAAATGGTAAAATTAGCTCCTTAAAGATTCAAAGTTTCAATCCTTTAGAAAACAGTCACTAGCCAACTTTTGCAAAAACTGCATTTTGGTCATTATACCAAAATGTAATATTTCCAAAGCTCATTTTGTAAAATTGTTTTTACCATAATTATTTATATAATAAATGAGGATTTTTAGATATTTTTCTATTTTTTAAAACATCCCGAACTAGGTTTTCCCTAAACCAACCTCAAGGGTTAGAACCGTTCCCGACCAGCCCGATTCAACGTCTAAAATATCTAGGCCCAAAACAGGGCATTACACGAAGTACGTTAACGAATCTATAGAGATCGGCAGACCATACTTCAAGTCGGACAAATTTTGGTTTTGGCCATGCGGGACATTGCTCTTCGGTTCCTTAATCAACTTATTGTAGGATAATCTCCTCGGAATCTTCAGTGTTACAGTATTCGATGACTGAAAAATTACGCCGAGCGAGGCATCGACGATTATCTCGCCATTGTAGTATACTAGATCAGCAATACCTCCTCGTCTCGACATTTTTCTGGCAATTGAAAGACTTGAAAAATTGAAAGTCTTGTTTTGTGAATGCTATATTATATCAGTATTGCATTCTGCTTCATATAAGGGAACAAAGCGACTTTTGGTATCTTATTCATCCGGAAAATCCTAGAGAATCTTGCGTTTGCAGACGTGTTAGGGAACTCGCTTTCTACAGAAAGCGTGATTCTATGACCTCGCGTTTCACAAAAAGCGAGATTCTATGAGATTCGATGATCTCGTGTTTCATAGAAAGCGAGTTCTTTTGGATGTCGTGTTTTACAGAACGCGAGTTCTTTATCGAGTCAGCATGACAAAGCTGGACTGACACGTCTGAAAAGGTAAATAATAATTGTACTCTACATCAAACTGAATTGAATACATGTTTGATTAAGTGAAGGAATGAGAGGTATATATATATCGGGAAGGTTGAAATTTAATTTGTAAGGACTTCGATCGATATAATATGTCGAGACCAGAAAGTATTACAACTTTGGTATACTACAATGGTCAGATAATCGATGATGCATCTCTCGGCGTCGTTTTTCAGTCCTCAAGTGGAATATTGCTTCCGTTGCTATGCAACTTATCGAATAAGAAGTTGATGAATGGAGTGAAGAAACATGTTCCACATAGTCCTGGCAAAAAGATAGAATCATTGAAGTATAGAATGTCGACGTCTTTAGAACCATTAACATACTCATTATTCCACATTATGGACGACGCTGATGTGGAAATGATGGTGGAATCTCATCATCAGTTTTGTTCAGGGTGGGCCCTTGAGCTTGAGCTTTATGTAATGTTTTCAGATCATAGTGATGTTACCTGAGTCAGAAATAATATGTAAATCGCGTCATGTAAAATGCGACCTCGAAAATCACGTCCGGTAAAACGCTACTTCTTTGAATAGTGTTGAAAATCGCGTCCTCTAAAACGTGAATTTGACAAATTATTTGGACATTGTTCAACCCTATAAATGTTAAGCCAGATTCCTAAAATTTTTACACAACTCAAACAATTTCTTTGAAAAATTATGGCACGTTTTTCTGCTACTGTTTTCTTTCGTGGAACCTACTTCTACACTTCCTTCAATGAGAAAATCACAAGAGATGAATTGTTTGAGTTGATATCAATAAGAGTTAAGGAGTCTACAAGCTCCAAAATTTCTACTTTTCTTGCCAAAGTTCTAGTGAATGAGCCTGGCCCAGAAGAACACTACTTGCTAACACTATCTGATCATAAAGATATGTGCAAGGTGTATTGGGCATACAAACGTGTCGGAGGCACGAACATCGAGCTTAATGTAAGGTTTGATGACGACTCCAGTTCATCAACAGTACTTAAGCCTCAAGAGGAGGACGCGATATTTACAAAAAAAATATAGGAGACAGCTGGAGAAGGAACAAAAAATTGAGGAACTAAAGTTAACTTCTGACATATGTACCGATTAGGAGCCCAGCAAAACTGATTTGTTCTAGTAGATTTAAGTATGCTTAGTAATTTAATGCTTGTGTACTTATTTCAATTAACAATGTAGTACTACTTTTCATTAATATAATTATCGCAAATATTATTTCCTACATCTGAACCGCTTCGATTTTCAAACAGTTAACAATCACAAAATATGCAATTAACAAACAAAGACAAGCATTGAAACACGTAAAATATTACATATGAGCCTCTGCATTATCTTCTTATGTTAAAAACATTTGTCACCAACACGATACAAATGTCACCCACACCAGTGTTCTTCCACGATACATATGTCACAAACACCGTTACATACATAAGAACCTACTGCAAACTTTTTCTCAAAAGAGAAACCTTGGTCGGCCTGTGTATTTATGTGACTTCTTGACTAACAAGCTCAGCAAGAAGTTTCCTTGTACAAGAAAAGCAAAAGTTACCCGATATTGTGATTTGTCGGTCATGTTACACAAACACAAACGATACAGTGCAACACATCTTCTACCCGGCAGATTTTCTAATCATTCGAATACTCAAACTCAAACTTTGCAAATCAATTCAACTGCAAATATATACCAAAATGTTCAAGTATTTATAGCTCAAATTCGTCGAATCTCAAGGCAAATCGTGTTATGCAAAGAGCGACTTTGGCAGGAATCGGATTCCTCACGTGTCAATGACCTCGCATTTTATGAAGAGCGAGTTTCTAAAGACCTCACGTTTCACAGAACACGAGTTCTCCACGTCATCACAGTCTGCTGCTTCTATAAATACCCAGCAGATCGAGGAAGGGAAGCAACACTCATTCGGGAGAAAAATTGCCTTCTCAAATTGAATGCGTGAAGTTTTGATTTGTAACTACTAGTGGCTACAAATCACGTATTGGGAAAATTTATTCCCAAACTAATTTCCCCGATATTGTGATTTGTCGTTATTTGTAGTTGCATATATATGTTGAGCAGATGTTAACTATTCTGACATACGTTCACGAGGATCGACAACAACAAATCACAATATCGGGGAATTCGGGGTCTTTGTGACTAGCAGGCAAGTAACAATATATCCAATAGACCACCAAGATTCAAGACAGGCATCCAGTGCAAGGCAAGTTTCACGGGTCGGTCATTACCATCACCTTAATGATGATTATCACCGTCAGAACAAGTTTCAGCTTCTTCAATAAATGTAAATAAATACCATAATCCTTTCAATTGTAATTTAATGCTTCGATTTTCAAACAGTTAACAATCACAAAATATGTAATTAACAAACATAGACGTATTACATGTCAATTTTTTTGTTACAACTGGCATGTGTGAGGTCTGTCGTATCTTCTTATCTGCCAAACGTTGTTCAGCGTCTTTGTTCGTGATGCATGAATCATCCAGTTACAGTCGTTGCCCTTTTCGACACATTCTACCATATATTTGTCCGCAGTCATTTTCTTCATTGTCGAACGAACTGATCAACGTATGTTGTAGTTTTTAATTGCATCCTCTACCATTTTCTTCGCACTGAATATCATACCAATTTCTAGTTCACCGTCAGTATCGACATCAACATCACATGAGTGACTCCAATAGATGGTAAATCATCTACGTTTGAAGCCATTACAATGAAAGTAAATGAAAGAGTGATTTAAAACTTGAGGCAGGTGGTCTATTTATAGGGTGTAAATGAACCAAGGTAAATAAACCAGTGTTCTTTCAAATTATTGTTTTTATAGAAGACGAGCATTGAAACACGTAAAATATTACATATGTAAATTTTATTTTTATTTTTCGTATGTTAAAAAAATTGTCACCAACACGATACAAATGTCACCAACACCGGTGTTCTTCCACGATACAAATGTCACCAACACTGTTACATGCGAGGGTCTTAACATGGCTTCAAAAACATCGGAAATGGTAGCAGCTTTGACCCACATTATCAAATGTAAACGACACACGCCCCCAGAGAAAACCCTAGAGAGGAAACCTCAAGTTGCACCAGGCATGATTTCGCACGTACCGTCAATCCACCCGATATTGTGATTTGTCAATCATGTTACACAAACACAGACGATACATTGCACCACATCTTCCACCCAACATATTTTTAATCATTCGAACACTCAAACTTTGCAACTCAATAAAAGTGCAAATATTCAGCAACATTCGAGTATATATAGCCCAAATTCGTCGAATCTCAAGGCAAATCGCATTCTGCAAAGAGCGACTTTGGCATGAATAGGATTCCTGACGTATCAGTGACCTTGCGTTTTACGAAACGCGAGTTTCTACAGACCTCACGTTTTAGAGAAAGCGAGTTCCCCATGTCATCACTGTCTGCTTCTTCTATAAATACTCAGTTGATCGAGAAAGGGAAGCAACACTCATTCGGGAGAAAAGTTGCCTTCTCAGATTAAATGCGTGAAATTTTGGTTTGTAACTACTAGTGGCTACAAATCACGTATCGGGAAAATTTATTCCCAAACTAATTTCCCCGATATTGTGATTTGTCGTTATTCATAGTTGCATATATATGTTGAGCAGATGTTAACTATTCCGTATTTTTGTTCACGAGGATCGACAACAACAAATCACAATATCGAGGAATTCGAGGTCTTTTTGAATGACAGGCAAGTAAGAATATATCCAATAGACCTCCAAGATTCAAGACAGGCACCGAGTGCAAGGCAAGATTCACAAGGGTCGGTCATTAGCATCACCTTAATGATGATCATCACCGTTAGAACAAGTTTCAGCTTCTTCAATAAATGTTGGTTGGTTGCAAATACAATTTTATCATTTTAATTGTAAAGAAATATCGTAATCCTTTCAATTATAAAAAAGAAATATTTAAATCCGATTTTAAATGAAAATATATCATTTATAATTATATTATTCAAATCTATTAATAAATATTCAAATGTATTAATAAATATACTATACTAATATCAAATGTATTATATTATTCAAATATATTATATTATTCAAATATATTATTAGACTATATTAATAAATAAGAAAAGTAAAAAAAATATTATTATACTATACTAATATCAAATGTATTATTTTATTCAAATTTATTATTATATTATATTAATAAATAAGAAAAGTAAAAATATTATTATACTATATACTATACTAATCAAATGTATTAATAAATATAGCTATTGTTATAATGATTTCATCATTATTTATTAATATATATTACATTATAAAGTGCTATTAAAGGCTAAATTTAAAAATCTCACGACCTCGCATCCTACGAATAACGAGTTCTTTGGAAACTCGCGCTCTGCAGAACGCGAGGTCCTCTCTGCCCGTTCAGTGTACGCGCTTGTTGCGATGTCGTGTCTCTTCAATGAAAGTCGCGTTCTGTGTAACGCGAGTTCGTTGGAATATCGCGTTTCGTAGAAAGCGAGGTCGCTTTAATATCGCTTCACAGCGAGCGCGATTTCTCCTATAAATAGTCGGTCCCTACCCCACAAACAAATCACAAAGCGAGTTCTATTTCATCTTCTACTCCAATATTTTTCATACTCCATACAAATGGCGGGTTTATTGCAACTAGACCAGCAACACGTGTTCGATTACTGGAGGACAACTAATGAGGTAATATTCTTTATATTCTTTTCTTTTTACCTTATTTTATTTATTTAGTAATTTATTTATTTATTATAAATTGTTTTATTTTTTTCAAGCACTACGAACGCGCATTGACGTTATACATCAATCGTATCACCGCCGCGTCGGATCGAAAGATTATGCCGTTTATTGAGGAAGCTGATTTTGGTCACGTCGCAAAAATTGTGTATGGTACGAAGTTGAATCATTCTCTGATTAACGACTTAATTTAACGATGGAGGCCAGAGACGCACACTTTTCATTTTCCGTGTGGCGAGGCGACAATTACACTAGAAGATGCCACATACTATATTGGCTTGCCTACGGACGACGATCTTATTACCGGTATAGCCGATGGTGACTGGCCAACCTTATGTCAAGACCTATTGGGAGAAGAGTCGGACACGTTCGATGGTGGCAAAATCTACATGACTTTTTTGGACTAACGATTTTCAGTCCTCCCCCCGATGCGGATGACGAAACAAAACGAGTAAATATTTTTTATTATATATTTCGCGTTTTTTAATACTTGAAATATTATATATATATATATATATATATATATATATATCATGCATTTTTTATTAAAATATTTTTATTATTATATATTTTCAAAGTTGTTTGCTCGTGCACACATACTACGCATTATTGGAGTGAATTTGATGCCTGATAAATCCCGCAACAAAGTGCATGTCATGTGGCTGTATCATCTAATTAATTTTGCGGAATCAAGAGCAAAATGTTGGGGAGCAGCGGTCTTGAGCTTTTTGTTCAAGGAGCTTTGTAGAACCGTCGACCTTGACAAACAAGCAATCAGAGGGTGTCTTTTACTCCTTCAGTCTTGGGCTTGGTTTCATATGCCATTTTTAAGCCCCCAGCCTAGACAGCCCACGCCTTACATATTTCCACTTCTTCGGAGGTACTTTTAAAATTATTTAATTGAATATATATTTTTTAATAATTTCTTTAACGAATTTATTTATTTTCCATTAATAACAGACGAGCCGGTGCACTCACCCACCAGGGACTGTCAACCAATCATCGAGACTACAGGCTTGTGATCGACAAGATGCGCCACGATATGGTAATCCGAAAATTTATTTGTAGTTCTTAATATTATTTTTCTAATCAAATTTCATATAATTAACGTTCGAATAAATTTTTTCAGATTGTGTGGACTTCGTACGCTAGTCTTGCGATTCGCCAGATTACTGCACCAGACATTGCGCAGTCCTCTCACGTATGGTTGCTGCGAGTGCCACTCATCAACTACGAAATTGTTGAGTGGCATCCTACAGACCAGGTTCTGCGACAATTTGGGTACATCCAAGGGGTTCCGCAGATGCCGCCTAATTTGGACGAATTACATCGATTGATGCGGTGGGGGAAGACAGCAATTTATTGGGGCCATCATCACGCTGACTGGGTCCAACAATGGATGGACCGATATGCCAGTCAACCGCCCATCCTCGCACCCATTGTGGATTGGGCCATGTCTGTCACTTTCGACTATTTTCAGTGGTACCTCCATAATGAGAAGCCACATTTACTTACTCTGGAGGAGCGCGAGCGGGAAATTGAGATGCCTCCCCAAAACTGCCCACGCCCTCAACGCCGACCCAGCCAAAGCCAGAGCCAATCGAAGCAGCACGATCCAAGACCATGAACTCACACTGCAGGAGCATCATCTTCTGGAACAATGTTTCAGAATTTCACTGGTCCTTCCACGTTTCAACAGATGAGGCCTCCACCCGAGTTCAGCTTCTCAGATGCCTATCGTCCCTCCATGCCGATAAGTGGTTCTCCGGTGATCAATGTTCCACCATTGGCATCACTAGTCGACTACAACATTTTCCAGCAGACGCCGCTGGCTAGCTTGTTCTCCACCCGCCCCGGTCCCAGCACGAGTCTACGTTTCGAGGACCTCTTTGGAGCCGATGATTCTGCTGCTGCTGATGATGATGATGGGAACTACCCTGGACCACATGACATTCGGAGGAATCCGCCACGAGATCGTCGTGCACCTCGCTGCGGAACGGGTGGACATAGACATCATTAGGGCCTTTTCAAATTTTAGTTATGTTTAATTATATTTATGAAAGACATTATTTTTTTTTGTTTTGTAATTACGCAATTTTAATTTTCTTTAGTAATTTCTTTTTTATAATTTTCCTAATTTATGTTTAATTTTGTTTTTAATTACTGTTATTCGATTAAAGGCAAATTCAATAAAAAAATCAAGCTACGATACCGTTTTCGACGCGAATTTTACTAGGTTTAGAACGGACGAATATTGCCCATATTGGTGTCAAATGAAAGAGAATTTCTAGTGCTACGAAGCCAAACTGAATGATTACAAAAAATATTCGATTAATAAGCCTGATATAATGCTCGAACATGCCAATCGAAGCTTGTTCTTCCACCCAGAATTGCAAAGAACTCGCTTTCTGTAGAAAGCGAGTTCCCCGCGATAAATTCAACCGCCTCTTGAAATTCTCGGGGAATTCGCGTTTGGCAGAACGCGAGTTTCTGTAAAGTTCGTTATTCTGAAAAGTATTGCCACGTATGCAGAACTCGCTTTCTGCGTAGCGCGATTTTGTGTCTCGCGACCATCGAAACGCGAGTTCTTCATACGTGACAGATTTGGGGGTCATTTTTCTAAATAATAGTCTGTGTGGGTCATTTTTCTAGATATTTAATTAAATTAGGTTTTTGGTGTAAAATAGCCCAAATAGTCGGACACCTAGTTCATCAAATAATAAAATAGTTGCCCCGAAAAGAACAAGTATCTGGTAGTTGGATACCTGCAAGTCAGCAGGTACCTAGGACAAAATAATACCCTTTTTTTCTTAAAAAAACATACAATTTAAACTTAAAAAACTTCCCTCTTAATTAAACCATCGACTATTTGAAATAGGGCAAGATTGAATATGCTTATTTGTACCAGTTATAGCTACTAATTTAGACTATTTTCGAATATACGACAATTCAAAATAACACATAAACAACGAGTGCAATAGAGAGGAGTGACTGAAGAAGTTGAGAGATAAAATTAGGAATTTAAAATGTTAGGATAACATAAATTGAGAATGAGAATAAACTAAATTTTAAAATAAAAATCTAAACTAACATAAAACTAAATTAAAAGTAGGAAAGCAAATTATCATGTACTCATCTAAGCTCAACATCCTGGCCCAGATCAGACTTGTGAACATGTGATATTTAGTGGGTTAAGTATCTAATCAGAAAAAAGTTAAAAAAATATCTCACACAAGCACGCACACACACTATGTTATGATCAACTATATGGATTAGACTTTAATATAAATTGTTAGTGTAGCTATTTTAGGTAAAGCTCAATTCTGTTGATATTAGGTGAATCATATTGGATTAAGAAAAAATATGAACAAATACTACCATGTAATCAAAAACACAAGAGAGTTTGTTTATACAGTTCAGATTGATCAACAATTCTACATATGGGGAACCATGTTTAGATAAAAGTTCACTATAATATTCTTAGTGTAAAAGACCAGAATCGTTGACTAAACTACAGAAACTAATTGTAGGTGCTCCCTCATATAATGGTGTCATAGTTATTCTCTCCCTTAAGTAATTTCTCACTAGTTACTTAACATTTTTTTTGTAAACACAACTTTTGAAAATTTCGATAGCACACTTACAACGTTTCTTAAATAAATTGATTCATGTGAAACAATAAAACTTTCTCTCAAATAATACAATAAAAACCTTCAAAAACCACAAGCAATTAAATTTTAAGTTTCTTTTATATAAACATGTGTCGACTTGAGTAGCACATCTCCTTTTTTTCACTTTAAATAATTTAGATTTTGTCTCATAACGACTAACGTAGCTGGTCAAATATTATTTTCCGAATAAGAAAAAATTCTAACTTGCCAAACAAGTAAACTTCATAATACAGTCTTGTTTTTTTGTCGAGCAAAATTTCTTCGAAAACAAGATCTTTTAGAAGGATCTCATTAAAGTGTATTAAATTTATCATTGTTGAATAAGAAATGTGTTCAAATAAGGAAATTTTGTGATAAATCAGCTCCAAAGTTTCTAGTTTCCAAACCAATGAGGATTATATGAAATAAACTTCATATTTTTCTTCAAAATACATAATTAAATATTGAATAATCTGTTAGGATATTAGTTATTAATAAACAATTATTAAGTTTGATTAGTTAGTTTAGTTTCTTTATTTTCTTCTTTGGTTTCTTTAATATTATAAATATGTAAATTGGATATTGTAAAATTAATTTTGGTTTTAATAAAAAGAATCTTAATTGCTTTCTCTTCCTTCAACGGTTCTCTCTTCCAAATTCCCAAATTGACAATAGAAACTATAGCCTCCATTTCTTTTCTTTTGTTCCAATTATCAGATTCAACATAGTATCAGTTGATGAAACATTTAATTCCCGTTCTCGTTCCGCTGACGTCTTTCAAATTTTTTTCAAAAGTGACGATCCTTGCAACCCGTATTACATTCATCCTAGTAAAAATCCTTCGCTAGTGTTGACCTATTCGCTTCTTGACGGCAATAATTTTCATGCATGGGCACGTTCTATCCGAATGACATTGATATCCAAAAACAAATTTGGATTTGTTGATGAGTCTATCAAATAACCGAAGCGTGACGATCCTCACTTCTCTGCCTGGGTAAAATGTAACAATCTCGTCCTGTTTTGGGTCTAGAGGGCGTTGAATCCAGAAATCGCACAGAGTGTGATTTGGATAGATAATGCGTCTGATATTTGGGTTGATCTCTTTGATCGTATCAGCTAAGGCGATTTGCTGCGGATTTCTGATTTGTTTCATGAGTTTTTTTTAGCCTGAATTAAGGTAATCTTACGGTCTCTGCCTATTTTACTCAATTAAAAACTGTTTGGGATGAGATTTGTGTCTTGCGGCCGTTGCAATCTTGTTCTTGCTCAGCCTCAATCTATAGAGAACATGATTTAGTGTTGTGTTTTTTCTGAGGCCTGAATGAAAACTTTGTTGTTCCTAAAACACATATTTTAATGCGTAAACCATTACCAAATATTAATGAAGTTTTTTCGCTTGTTGCTCAACATGAAATGACCCTTTTCTCTACTGTTAGTCTTGATTGTGAATCTCATGTCATGCTGACTGGTCGTTCCTCTGTTGATTCGGGTAGACAAAATGCTAGGGATTATGTTGCTAAGAAGTATTCCAGTAATTCTAAGAGACCCCTGAGTGTACACTGTAGATTGTATGGTCATATAGTAGAAAGGTGTTATAAAAAAACACAGATATCCCCCTGGATATAGGAATACACCTTAGATTAGTAAAATGAATCAAGTAGGTTCTGGTTGTGTTAGTGACGTTTCTCGATCTGATTCTTTTCCTAAAGAAGATGGTTCTCTCACTTTCACTAAAGAACAATATGATGCCCTGATTGGTCTGCTTAATGAGAAAGGAAGCTCTCTGCCAATTGGTTCTAATGTGAATAGTGTGTCAAAGGTTAATCTTCTTTCTTCTGCTTTTGATGATGCTCCAAGTGATGCTCCAAGTATTGTTCTTTATTGTTCTACTTTTAGAATTAACAATGTGCCATGGGTAGTTGATAGTGGTGAAACATATCACATTTGTTGTTCCTTAGAATTTTTTTTTCCTAGTTATTCTAAGGTTGATAATAAGTTTATCAAATTGCCTAATAATCAGTTAGTTCAAGTAAGTCATATAGGGACTGTTACTATTTTAAGAACACTTGTTCTTAAAAATGTTTTCCATATTTTAGGATTCAGTTTTAATCTAATTTCTGTAAGTCAGTTAACTAAAGATAATTTTGTTTCCTTGATTTTTACTTCTGGAATTTATTTTATACAGGATGTGCATCACTGGATGACGATTGGTACAACTAGTGAGACTACTGGTTTGTACAAATTGAATACTTTCTTTAATAATGCTCGTTTTAGAAGTGATTCTACTGATTCTAGTTGTAATTCTGTTTCTAGTTGTAATTCAAGCCTTTGGCATTTTAAATTAGGACATCCCTCAAGAAAGAGAGTGCAATTCTTTTCTAGTTTGCATAATAAGATACCTGCTGTGCACTCTTTAGATTGTAATACTTGTCATTTGGCTAAGCATAAAAGACCCTCCTTTTCTTCTAGTAATTCTGTTTTTGAGTCTATTTTTGATCTTGCTCATGATGATGTTTGGGGTCCATTCCCTATTAAGAGTTTCTATGGCCATGGTTATTTTCTTACAATCATAGATGATAAAAGTCGTTTTGTTTGGGTATTTCCTATGAAGATTAAATCTGAGGTATCAAAGTTAATTACTGAATTTTAAGAGCTGATTCTTACTCAGTTTGACATAAAAATAAAATGCATACGTACTGACAATGCTAGAGAATTTGAAATGTTAGATTTTTATAAATCTAAAGGAGTTCTTCATAAAAATAGTTGCACCTACACTCCACAACAGAACAACATTGTTGAACGCAAGCATCAACATCTTCTTGCTGTTGCTAGGTGTTTGCGCATTCAAGCTTCTTTACCATTAGATTTTTGGCTTGATTGTGTGCTTCATTCTGCTTATTTAATTAATAGAACTCCAACTCCAATACTTTTTAACAAAACTCATTTTGAAATTCTTTACCAAACTAAACCTAACTTTGATAATCTAAAAGTGTTTGGATGCCTTGCCTATGCTTTTGTGTTGCCCAAACCTAAAACTAAAATGCATCCTAGAGCAAATCAGTGTGTTTTCATGGTTTTCCAAAACATATCAAAGGTTACAGGTTATTTGATATTCAAACAAGGAGTATATTTGTTTCCAGAGATGTTTTCTTCTCTGAATCTGTATTTCCTTTTCAAACAGGTAAATTTAATTCATCATCTGAAATTATTTTTTCTGTCATTGATACTAATATTTCTGTTGAAGACTTAGTTTGTACAGATTTTGTTGATGTTCAAAGTTCAGATTCACAGCTTGTATCAAAATCACAGTCTGCTCCTAATCCTCAGCCTGCATCACCAGATTCACAAATTTTACAGTCTGCACCAGATTCACCAGCAGATAAATTTGTTGATACTTCTATAGCTGAGACTCAACCTTCTAAGTCACCGGCTAAGCCTAATGCTTTTGTTCATCCTAGAAGGTCATCAAGAACAGTAAGGCTGCCTCATAAGCTTGATGATTACCAGCTTTCTTTGCCAGGAAGTAAACTCACATCACATTCCACACCTCACAATATTTCCCAGGTCCTCTCTTATGACCATATTTCTTTTAATCATCAAGCATACATTAATAATGTTGATATATTGAAAGAACCTAAAAACTATAGAGAGGCTATTAAGCATAGTTGTTGGAAAGGAGCTATGAATGAAGAAATTCTTGCTTTAGAGAAGAATAACACTTGGGACCTAGTCACCATACCTAGTGGCAAGCAAACCATTGGTTGTAAGTGGGTTTATAGAACCAAACTTAAGTCTGATGGTAGTTTAGATAGGTATAAAGCAAGACTTGTTGCTAAAGGGTATACTCAACAACCAAGGTTAGATTTTTTAAACACATTTAATCCTGTTGTTAGGATTACTACAATTCGAAGTCTTATAGCTATTGCATCAGCTAGGAATTGGCATTTACAATAGTTAGACATCAATAATGCATTTCTACATGGATACTTGCATGAAGAGGTCTATATGGATCCTCCACCTAGTTTTATTCCTAATGACTCTGGTCTTGTTTGTAAGCTAAATAAAAGTTTATATGAATTGAAACAAGAAAGTAGGCAATGGAATGAACATCTAACTATTTCTTTGAAAAATCAGAATTTTATTCAAGCTTCTTCTGACTCTTCTTTATTTTTGAAAGGAATGGATGATAGTTTTATAGCCTTAGCAGTATATGTTGATGATATTATACTTATTAGTCCTAGAATAGTTGAAATTAACAACATTAAAATGATTTTGCATGATACCTTTAGGATTAAAGATCTAGGTGATCTTAAGTTCTGTAAAATGTCCACAAGTTCTATATTTCATGCACATTCCATCTCATGTTATTGCTGTTTTTAAGCACATCTTAGGCATAATTAGGACCATGCATTGCATTTTACAGTATTTATTGGCTTTACTATGTTTTTATTGGTTATCTTTCAATTGGTGAAGAAAGGATGTTGTTTTAGTGTATTTTTGGTTTTAGGTACTAAAGGCTGACATAGGGAAAGAGGAGTTGAGGATGCGATGCTGAGGCAGCGAACCATGAAGCTTTACTGATGCAGTTCTAGCCAAAGACAGTAGCTATTGAGTAGCTGCCGAGTGCTGCCGCCGCCGACCGTGCTGCCCACGGCAACAAACTATGGAGTTGGAGAACCAGAGTGCGATTTTTAGAGCAAAAAATCCTGATTCTATTGGTGCTGTCCATTCAATTTTCCAACATCTATGGCAGTGGGCAGAGCTGCCGAAGCGAAATCTCGAGATTGCTTGCGGGACAAGGCAACATGATAGAGTCCACATTCAACTCAAAGAAGACATAGTTTAAAGTCACATTTAATGAGGAAAGCTACTTTTGAAGACTTCTACTCCATGAAAGACTAGACCTAGCTATTGTCTATAAATACTTGTACTTTTAATTCAAATCATCTTAGGTTTTCTTTAGGTATAGCTTAGGTTTTCTTGTCGTCGTCATGTTCTAAACCTCTCTTGGGTTAAGGGTTATGTTGTAATTAGTTGTGAGAACAATTGTTTAGGTTTTTCAAGTTTTGTTTTTGCAATAAAATATTCCAAGTTTGCTTAATTCATGTTCTTCACTTCTTCAATTAGTTCCAAAAGTCCAGTTGAAGAAATCCATTTGTCGGGCACGAGAGTGTCAAACTCACGAAAGAATTAAGTACGGTCTCGACATGTCGAGTTGTTGACTAATTCAGCTTAGACATAAGTTAGAAGTTCAGCGGCTAAAAGGAGCAACCAAACGTTGACAGCCTGTGTTAGGTTTACGCTGAGATTGCTAGGTATTGCCTACATCACGTGGTGACAGAATCCTTGCCTAGACACAGGAAGGATCACTTCAGAATTGCTTCGCCGAACTTGGAGTATCTGCCAGACTTGTCGTTAGGATTTCCTTCCATCTCACTTGCCAAGACATCGAAAGTTGAAAAGAGCAGAATTCCGCGGTGGCATCGAAAGTTGCCGTCTCCTTGATCCGCCATTACCCGCCAAGGCAGCAAATCGTGGCAGCGCAAAACAACTTGGCATATTTGTTGAGTGTGTAAAAGTTCTATATTTTACCCCTATTTAACCCATATTTCTGCTGCATTCAAGCATAATTCATTGCATTTAGGATATATTTTAGTTTTACATCACAAATATATTAAATGGCACAGTTTCTACTGAAATTAGTTGCTTTTGCAGGTAGCTGTTGTAGCAGATGGAGGGCAGTAGAGAAGCAGAGCTGGAACTGGATGAGCAGACGTGAAGGACGATGCTGCCACGGCCGCTGCCGTGGCAGCCAAGGACGACAGCGATAGTGAAGGGAAGAAAGTGAAGTGGACCTCGACAGAAAGAGAAAATTAAGCCCATCTGTCGTGGAGTACCCTTATATTTTTCCGAGCCCTAGATCAGAATGGAGGCCAAGCCCAAGGTTCAAGGAAGAAATCCCAAGCAAGAAGGAAGGACGAATTAAAGACTACTGCTTTGAAGATTTAGTCTTTATTAGAGTTGTACTTTAATTTAAAGTTGTATTCTTGCCATATTAGAAAACTTGAACCCAAGGCCTATATAAAGGCATGTAATTCGACCTAGGAGGGGACATGACCATTCTCTAGCCTTCTTCCCAAAACCCTAGCCGTTTTCCCCTTCTCATCATGTTCTAAACTTCCCCTAGGGCTAAGGGTTGATTTGTAAAATAGTTGCAAGGATTACATTGTTTTAGGATTTTCTTTGTTCAATAAAATTACTTCAAGTTCTCTTATTCTGGTTTTTAACATCTTGCAAGAGTATCGGGAGAGCATTGTGATATTATCCATTTACTTAATATCGAGAGAGTTAAGTATATGAAAGGAATAAGTGCGGGTTCTCTAGTTTATAGTTGAACTATCTCGGACCTAGGGATAGGACGAGGTTAAGTGGCTAAGGAATAATTCAACAACATCGGTGTTCATCCTTCGATTCACGCTGGGAGGTATCATCAAAGACGTGTTCATCGACAAACTTGGACCTAGGGATAAGCCAAGGCACAACAGGGATTCTTGCCAAGCTTGAAGTACTGAGTTGAGTAATCGCTGCCGCGATAACCAACGGACTGCTGCCGCGACAGGTGCTGCCGCAGCAGGCGCGACGACGGAACAAAGTTTCCTAGACCTTGCAACACCTACACTACTGAGCAATTCAATACCGGCCCATTCTCTTTATCTTGATTCCATTACTCTTTTATTTAAATTCTCTTTATTATTTTCGTGACAACAATTTAAACTATTCTTTTCCTCTCTCGTGCAGTAATCCAAGGTGAAGCTATTAGCCCAGTCCCTGTGGAGACGATATCCGATACTTCCATATCACTTTACTACTTGCGTCATGTACACTTGCACTACATTGCGATAGACACTTTTACACGCAACAAGTTTTTGGCGCCGTTGCCGGGGACTGGCAACATAACTTTACCCTACCTTTTACTGCATTCGTTTTATTTTTCTGTTTTACTTGGATTGTTCAACCTATACCTTTCACAAGGTCTTTTGTTTGCGTATGCGCAGATCTCAACGGGGGAAGGAACCTGAGTACCAGTTAGACCCTAAACCTGAACGAACTTTTAATCTCAAGAAAAGAGTCTGTTACCTCGTTGAAAGGAACGAATACCTAGAGGAACAACTCGAAGCAATGGTGAACGAAAGACGTGAAGAAAGAAGGGACAACCAAGGGAATCTCCAGGATAATAACAATCCTGTCAGAGATGGAGGGATCGATCCACCTGTCGTCGACCCTCCTACCGCTGCCGCACGCCGGTCATGCCGAGACTACATGCTCAATGATCATATAGAACTAGAAACAACCCTGCCAGACGTAGATGTTGACAACTTTGAGCTGAAACCTGTCATGTTCAGCATGATCAACAACGATGGCCAATTCAGTGGTGCTGCTACAGAGGATGCTAAGGAGCATCTGAAAACATTCCAGGAAATTTGTGGTTCGTTTAGACTACCAGGAGTTAATCCGGAGATACTGAGGCTTCGGTTATTTCCTCATTCATTGAGGGACAGAGCAAAGACTTGGTGGAATAAACTAACATCGGGTTCAATACGAACTTGGGCAGATTTAACTCGTGAATTTTTATCTCGTTTTAATCCTTAACACTTATCTGAGCGATTACGTAACGAAATTGCTACCTTTCAACAGGAAGAAGACGAGCCGATGCATGAGGCCTGGGACAGATTTACCACTCTCTTGAGGAATTGCCCGATGCATGGATTCACCGTTTGGAACCAGGTAACTAAATTCTATAATGCTGCCAATTTACAAACTCGTATCAGAATTGATTTAGCAGCAAACGGATTACTGCTGGACAAAGACCCAGATGAGGTAATGGCAGTATTGAAAAATCTGGCAAAGAATGAGGAGCAGTTTCCTACGGCAAGAAGAGGGGGTAAACGAGTTCTAGCTATGAAGGATTATGAGGCAGACAGTTCATTAAAATCACAGGTGGCATACCTCACTAATGCGATGAAAAAGCTCTTAAAAGAAGATTCACAGCCTGTCTATTCTGCTGAAGAGGTATGCGAAACTTGCGATGGAAATCACAGTTCGGAGGAGTGCCCGTTACAGTTAGAAGAATGGATGTATGTTGGGAACTACAATAAGCAGAATTATAACTCCAACAACTACAGTCCCAACTGGCGAAAGGATCCCAAGTTCTCCTGGAGCAATCCTAATAATGTCCTGAATCCTCAAGCACAAAACACTCTGAATCAGGGAGGACCTAGTACTGACTCGGCAGCAACCGCAGCAACAGACACCACCTGCCTCGACTAGTATACTGGAACAGACCTTGGCTAAGTTTATGTCTCAAACAGGAACCTACATTGAGAACATGAATCACTTCGTCAAAAAGATTGAGACATTCATGGATACAACAGAGATGCGAATGACTAACCATGAAGCTACTCTGAAGTCACTAGAGACACAAATGGGTCAGATTTCCCAGCATGTTAAACCAAGGCAGAATGGCGGATTTCCTAGCAATACTGAAAATGCTAGACAGCCCACACATGAGCAGTGTAAAGCCATCACTACTAGGAGTGGGAAGAAATTACCAGGGCCAGAGAAGGAAGCTGAAACAGTTAAGAAACCGGCCTTGGAGTCACCTGCCGAGGAAGCTACCCCGGCAGACGACAAGTAGCCTGCTGCCGATGAACCTGTCACGACAGCAGAAGGGATAGAGGAGAAAGATGATGAACCTAAACCTCCTCAGATCCATATGCAGTGGGAAGGACGCATTGATGATTATCGTCCCCCACCTCCTTTTCCTCAACGGCTACAGAAATTGAAACATGAATCACAGCTTAAGAAGATTTATGATATTTTTAAGCAGGTTCATATCAACATTCCGCTGTTAGATGTTGTAAGGGAAATACCTGGTTATGCCAAATTTCTCAAGGATGCCATGTCGAAGAAATCCAGACTTGGGGAATTTGAAACTGTTAACATGACACATGGATGCATGAGTATTCTGCACAAGTATCCACCCCAGAAGAAGAAGGATCCTGGGAGCTTCATCATACCATGCATAATCGGAGACAAATTTGTGGGTAAGGCACTTTGTGATCTTGGTTCTAGCATAAATTTAATGCCCAAATATGTTTTTCAGAAATTAGGTATTGGAAAAGCTCGGCCCACAACAGTAGTACTGCAGCTGGCAGACCGCTCTTACGTTCACCCAGAAGGAAAAATTGAAGATATTCTGGTAAGAGTGGATAAGTTTATTTTTCCTGCTGACTTTCTTGTCTTAGATTGTAAAGCAGATGAGAATGCACCAATCATCCTGGGGCGACCCTTCTTAGCCACAAGAAGATCACTAATTGATGTGGAAAAAGGAGAACTCACTATGAGAGTGAACGATCAAGAGATCAAGCTGAACGTTCTCCAAGCAATGAAACATGCTGATGCAGGAGAAGAGTGCAAGGCCATCACTGCAATCACCTTAGACCAACCTTGCATCAGGTCGGGCTGCCACGACATCAAAATTGGTCACTGCATCGGCAACCATTTAGAAGACTGTCACGACAGCACCGACGACAGCAGCTCCTCATAATCTGATACATCTGATACTGAAGATCAAGAGGAGGAAAATTGGATTGGCAATCGTCCATGTAATTTGTTTGAACCTTTAAATTATACCTCGGATAACCATATAATTCAAAAGCCATCAACTGTTAAGCCCCCTGTTCTAGATCTTAAGCCCATGCCAGGGCAGTTAAAATATGCTTTCCTTGGTTTAAATGATACGTTGCCCGTAATCATCTCTTCCAAGTTGATGCAGGAATAGGAACAGCAGCTGATAGGGATGCTGCAGCAGCACAAAAAGGCGATTGGATGGACGATAGCTGATATCCAAGACATTAGTCCGGCACTATGCATGCATAAAATCCTCTTAGAGGATGATCATAAGCCGACCATTGATGTACAGAGACGACTGAATGATGCTATGCGATAGGTGGTTCGTAAAGAGATCATAAAGTGGCTAGATGCTGGAATAATCTATGCCATCTCGGATAGCAAGTGGGTGAGCCCGGTGCAGTGCGTTCCCAAGAAAGGAGGAATAACCGTGGTAACCAACGAAGACAATGAGCTAATCCCAACCAGGACTGTGACCGGTTGGAGGGTTTGTATGGACTATCGGAAGCTTAACAAAGCTACCCGAAAGGACCACTTCCCCTTACCCTTTATTGATCAAATGCTTGATAGATTAGCGGCTAAGCCTTACTATTGTTTTCTTGATGGTTACTCAGGTTATAATCAAATAGCCATCACACCGAAAGATCAAGAAAAGACGACGTTCACATGCTCATACGGTACCTATGCTTTTCGGAGGATGCCATTTGGACTTTGTAATGCACCAGGCACCTTTCAAAGGTGCATGGTGGCAATTTTCTCTGATATGGTGGAGGATTTCCTAGAGATATTTATGGATGACTTTTCAGTCTTTGGAGACAACTTTGAAAACTGCCTAGGCAACCTACAGAAGGTGCTCGAGAGATGTGAAAAAGCAAACTTGGTATTGAACTGGGAAAAGTGTCACTTCATGGTGGATGAAGGGATAGTCCTTGTCCATAAAATTAGCTGTCGTGGCATAGAAGTCGACAGAGCTAAGATAGAAGTGATCGAAAAGCTGCCGCCACCCACCATAGTCAAGGGAATCATAAGTTTCTTAGGACATGCTGGTTTTTATCGGAGGTTCATTGCGAATTTTTCAAAAATCACCAAGCCCCTATGCCATCTTCTGGAGCAGAACTGACCCTTCGACTTTCGCGCTGAATGTACTGAGGCATTCAAGGTTCTGAAAGAAAAGCTGGTAACAACCCCAATAGTACAGCCACTAGATTGGAAACTGCCATTCGAAATTATGTGTGATGCTAGTGACTATGCTGTCGGGGCAGCACTTGGGCAGAGGAAAGACAAGCTTTTTCATGTCATATACTATGCCAGTAAAACACTGAATGACGCCCAAGTGAACTACACCACCACAGAGAATGAGCTATTAGCGGTGGTATTCTCTATTGACAAGTTTCGTTCTTATATACTTGGAACAAAGGTCATAGTCCACACAGACCACTTTGCATTGAAGTATCTGTTCACCAAAAAGGATGCAAAGCCTAGACTGATACGTTGGATTCTGCTAGTACAAGAGTTCGACCTGGAAATCAAGGACAAAAGGGGGACAGAAAATCAAGTCGCAGATCACTTGTCAAGGTTAGAGAAGGGAAAGAATCTCCCAGCAGACGAGACACACATATTTGATACCTTCCCCGATGAGCAGCTGTTTGCTTCCACAATCACTACCGCGACAGCCATGGCGGTAGGTAAGTTTTCTGAACTCCCCTGGTATGCTGATTTCATTAATTTCTTAGTTAGCGAAATAACTCCCCCTGACCTTAATTATCAAGCTAGGAAGAGGTTCCAAAATGATGTTAAGCATTATTATTGGGACGAACCTCTTCTTTTTAAAATCTGTGCAGATCAGGTTATTAGGAGATGTGTACCACAGGATGAACATAAAGCTATACTACATCACTGTCATGCTTCATAGTATGGAGGACACTTAGGAGGCAACAAAACTGCTGCCAAGGTTTTGCAGTCGGGATTTTACTGGCCGTCACTGTTTAAGGATGCCAAAACATTCTACAAAGACTGTGACAAGTGTCAAAGGACGGGAAACATCTCAAGGAAACATGAGATGCCGCTAAAAATATTATTGAAGTCGAAATCTTCGACGTTTGGGGGATAGACTTTATGGGACCATTCCCAACTTCATGTGGGAATTTATACATCCTCCTGGCAGTGGACTATGTGTCCAAATGGGTTGGAGCAGTCGCCACTCAGAAGAACGATGCCAAGACGGTTCAGAGGTTTTTGCATAAAAACATTTTTTTCCAGATTTGGTATCCCTAAGGCGATCATCAGTGATGAAGGGAGGCATTTTGATA
Organism: Hibiscus trionum; assembly: GCA_030270665.1. Taxonomy (NCBI): domain Eukaryota; kingdom Viridiplantae; phylum Streptophyta; class Magnoliopsida; order Malvales; family Malvaceae; genus Hibiscus; species Hibiscus trionum. The sequence continues at coordinate 68,531,817 of BSYR01000003.1, forward strand.
ATAGGGTTATAGCTGCTGCCTTAAAAAAGTATGGTGTCAAACATCGGATCGCAACAGCATACCACCCTCAGACCAATGGACAGGCTGAAATATCCAACATAGAGGTTAAGAACATTCTGGAAAAGATGGTTAAACCAACTAGGAAGGACTGGTCTTTACACCTCAATGATGCATTATGGGCTTACAGGACATCATTCAAAACTCTATTGGGAATGTCCCCCTATCGGCTGATTTATGGGAAAACGTGTCACTTACCTGTCGAGATTGAGCACAGAGCATACTAGGCCATCAAGGCAGTGAATATGGACTTGGAAAAAGCAGGACAGAAAAGGCTACTTGATCTGAACGAAATTGAAGAGATTCGAACAATGGCCTATGACAACGCGAGAATATAAAAGGACAAGACCAAGTAGTGGCATGACAAGAAGTTGCTGCCACGACAGTTCTACCCAGGGCAGCTAGTGTTGCTATTTAACTCTAGGTTAAAGCTCTTCCCAGGGAAGCTGAAATCTAGATGGTTTGGCCCATTCCAAGTAGTACAAGTTTTTCCCCATGGTGCCATCACGATTAGATCTTAAAAAGACGGGCACCAATTCAAAGTGAATGGACAACGATTGAAGCATTATCAGGGGACTGAAGCCCCAAGAATGCAGGAAGTGGTTACCTTAGGAGATGCCCCTCCCGGCATCCCTAATTTAACCTAATTTTATTTTTTATTATTTATATATTTATTAGGTAATTAGAGTTATTTTATTTTTAGGAATTAAAGTTTTTAATTTTATTATTTTCAGGAAATAAAGGAAACAAGAAGAAGAGGAGAAGTGAATCCAGCCCAAAAAGCCCAACTTTTGGACGCTGCCATTACAGCTGTCGCGACAGACGCGGAAAATACAGCTTGTCGACAAGCTGTCGCGATAGACACGCAAACGCGTAACAGATGCGCAGCAGACACGGAAACGCGTGACAGACGCGTCAGAAACCGCGTAACAGCTGGCCCCATTATTCTCGCATGCCGTTACAGCTCCAACGGGCAGCAAACTCTTCCCTATATAAACCCTGTTTCACTTTTCATTTTTTCACTCACTTCTACTCCTTCTACTTGCTTTCTCTAGAGTTTTTACTTGTTTTCATTTTCTTACACGATCCTTCCAGATTCGTGACATGTGGGAGGAAAAGGGCTTTATTTACACTTCCAAGGAGGGGAATTTGGGACTGCAGCCATTCATAGCGTAGAAAATCAAAGCCCTGCAGTGGCAGCTATTCGCAGAACAGCCAGAGGAGATGAATGTGTCTCTGGTCCAAGATTTTTATGCTGCCATTGACAGTAGACACACGACAGCAGTTGATTAGTACTTAAAAGTTCTATATTTTACCCATCATTTATCCTTATTTTTGCTGCACTCAAGCATGTTTAACTGCATTTTAGGTTAAGTTTTGCATAAACATCACATTTAGATAAAATTGCGCAGATACTGCTAAATTTGGTTACTTTTGCAGGTATCTGTCGTGGCAGCAGTCGTGACAGCACCCAGGGCAGCAATCGTGGCAGGCGCTGGGCAGCAATGCAGAAAATCTGGAATGAGCAGTCAAGGAGGACGTTGCTGCCATGGTGCTGCCGTGACAGCATGGTGACAGCAGTTTTGTGGAGAGAAAAAGCAAAGTGGACCTCGATAGATAGAGAAAATTCTGCTCGTCTGTCATGTGAAAACCTCATATTTTTCCGAGCCCCAGATCAAAAGATATGTCAAGCCCAAAGTTCAAGGAGAGAAAATCCCAAGAAACAAGGAGGACGGCTGGAAAGTAGATTCCTTGAAGATTTAGTCTTTATTAGAATCATACTTTTAATTAAAGTTGTAATCCTTGTTAAATTAGATAACTTGAGCCCAAAGCTTATATAAGGGCATGTATTTTAACCTAGGGCAGATCTCAACCTCCACATCCCAGACCCCATAACCGATAACCTAAACCCCTCTGTCGTTTATCCGTCGTCGACATGTTCTAAATTCCCCCTAGGGCCACGGGTTGTTTTGTAAAGTAGTTACAAGGGTTGTTTTGTTTTAGGATTTTCCAAGTTCAATAAAATAAACTTCAAGTTCTCTTATTTTGGTTTTAATATCTTGCAAGAGCATCGGGAGAGCATTGTGAGGTTATCTATTTACTTAGCATCGGGAGAGTTAAGTATACGAAAGAAATAAGAGCGAGTTCTCTAGTTTATAGTTGAACTATCTTGTGCCTAGGGATAGGGCAAGGTTAAGTGGCTAAGGAAGAATTCATACACATCGGTGTTCATCCTTCGATTCACGCCGGGAGGTATCGTCAAAGACGTGATCATCGACAGACTTGGACCTAGGGATAGGCCAAGGAAGATCTGGGATTCTTGCCAAACTTGAAAGTACTGAGTTGAGTGTTTGCTGCCGCGACAATCAACGGACTGCTGCCGCGACAGGTGCTGCCCGCGACAGGCGCGACGACAGAACTGGATTTCCTAAACTCTGCAATACCTGCACTACTGAGCAATTCAATACCAGCCCATTCTCTCTATCTTGATTTCTCTACTTTTATTTTCCAGTATTCTTTATTATTTTCGTGACAATATCTTAATCTATTCTTTTCCCCTTGTGCAGATAGCGAAGGAAAGGGTTAGCCCAGTCCATGTGGAGACGATATCCGATACTCTAGTATCACTTTACTACTTGCGTCGTGTACACTTGCACTACATTGCGATAGACACTTTTACACGCAACAAGTTTTTGGCGCCATTGCCGGGGACTGGCAACACACTCTTACCCTAGCTTCTGCACTTTTCTTTTATTTTTATTTTTTTATTTTTTTTTATTTTTTTAACAAAAAAAAACTCAGGTGAAAATACAGGTTCAAGGGCATCAACATGCCAGGAAAAACCATTCGAGAGTTGATGTGGGAAAGTTCTTGCAATTACCGTAAAGATATGCTGCCACAACAGCAAAAGGGGCAGCAACTGCCGATGCCGGAACAGCAAAATTTTTTATGGTACGATCAAAACTCGCACAATTTTTTATACCATAACAGTTTTGCTGCAGAACCCGACCTGCCCTGGCAATGTCATCATCCTCAAGAGCAGTCAAAATCCTTAGAAGACACACTGCAGGCCTTCATGGCACTCACTCAAGAAGTGTCGGTTTCTATGGACGCAAGTATCGCCAAGATGGATGCACTCTTGAGCAGACCGGTCCTCATTCATTCCACGACTGAACCTGAAATCCCAAGGAAAGATGACGAGGACGCCCATGTGAAGGAATACCCAACATATGATGAGTCTGAGCAACAACTTGCCATGGCAATGATCGAGGAGCCGGAATGGAGCAACACCGCGACAACGCTGAGTGAAATTCAAGAGAATGTCACGGAAGCAACCACTTCCGAGGTAGAAACCCCAGTCAAAGCGGAAACTGCCGCCTCGATAGAAACTGCCGCCTCGGCAGAAACTGCCGCCTCGGCAAAAACTGTCGCCTCGGCAGCAACTGATGCTGAAGCAGCAACCACATCAGAGGCAAATTCTCAACCCACTACCTCGATTATGCCTGACCAAGATTGCACACATCCATCCCTGTCATGGCACTCGCACGACCACCTAGAAGAGCTACCCACTGACAATGCCTCGCCGATGGAATATGAGCAGGTAATAAACGAACCTTTTGAATTCTTTGAAAACTCACAAATTTCATTGCAGGTATTAGAGGAACCAAAGCCGGTGGATATAGAATCATCAAAGTCTCTACTGACGGAGATCTACGAGTGGTCAACAGAATTTAGTATAGAGAGTGATGGCACTTACCAATGTCCCATTGACCTGCAAAGTAACCTGACAACGGACTGTCAAAATAACTGGCTGCCGTAGTAGCAGACAAGACATCAAGGGCTACATTCAACCACAACAACATTCAACGAAAACAAGGTAAGTTTGTGGCCGAATGTCAATTTGATTTTTTCTAATCATATATTCATGCCCTCAGAAACATTACCAAGAAGAGAGGACTTCATGGACTACAAAGGGAAGAGAAAGAAAAGAGCCTCCACCATGAGAATAATCACCAGATGGAGGGTACGGATGAACTTCAAGAAGTACCGGAAACGACCCATCAAGCATCAATAGAACAAGGAGTAGTTACTTTAGGAGATGCTCCTCAAGGCACTCCTAATTTAACTTATTTTATTTTTATCTTATTTTATCTTTATTATTTTAGGAATTAGGAATTAGATATTGGTTTTAGTTTGTTTTTGTTATTAGGTAAACAAAGAAAAACCCTTGCAATGACGATACAAGCAACCTGAGGAAGCTCTGCCTCCACCCCTGTCGCGGCAGCACTCATACTCTCAGGGCAGCACCCACAGCTCCTCCGACAAAGTCCAAAAAGACTGCCCGCCGACAGCTCCTCATCCAAAGCTCCAGCAGCAGCGACGACAGCCGCACAACTTAAGTTTTCTTTTTCTTTTTCTCTATCGCCTGCTATATATATTATCATTTTGTGATGTTTAACTTTTCTGTCATCTTTTTCTTCTGTTTTTTCATCTTTTGTGTCATGCATTGAGGACAATGCAACCCTTGAGTTTGGGGGTAGGCAGTCCTCCTAATTATTAATATAATATTGCATTTAGTTTTAATTGTGTCGCATTTATTTTATGCAAAAAAATGAAAATTTTGAAAATTTTGGCTTAAAACTATGAACTGAACTTGCCTGTCGTGGAAAAAACTTTAGGATAGTTTAAGGAGAAGTTTAGAGCCTTTCTATAGTTCTGAAAACTTAAACACCATTGTGACTGTTATACTGCTTAGACTTCTTTTAGCCAAACTAGAATAGGAAGCTTAGCACTTGAATAGCCCCTAGAGGTGCCTAACACTGGCTCTAGGAAAGAAGTTTAGCAAAAGAGACTCAAAGCCCTAGAGGTGCCCGAAACCGGCTCTAGGAAATTAGCTAGAGGTGCCCGAAACCGGCTTTAGTGAAACTTTAGCTTAAAAAAAATTTGAAATCGAGTCAAAACAGAAAATCAAAGGAGCATAAGAAGTGCCTTCAAAAGATAAACTTGGCATAAAAAATCGAGTTAAGAGCTGAAATTTTCTAGTGAAACTAAGAGAGTCTTGGCATATAACTGTTCACAAGCATGCACACACTGCACGAGGACTATAGGGAGATTCCGGACAGATCCTAAATTATCCGACAGGTTGCTGCCGTCACAGGGAACGAACGACGGGTAAGGGAAAGTTCACTGTTTGAAAGCCAAAACAAAAAAAATATTTTTCTTTTAGGTCTGATTTGCTTGAGGACAAGCAAAGATTCGAGTTTGGGGGTGTGATCAGTACTTAAAAGTTCTATATTTTACCCATCATTTATCCTTATTTTTGCTGCACTCAAGCATGTTTAACTGCATTTTAGGTTAAGTTTTGCATAAACATCACATTTAGATAAAATTGCGCAGATACTGCTAAATTTGGTTACTTTTGCAGGTATCTGTCGTGGCAGCAGTCGTGACAGCACCCAGGGCAGCAATCGTGGCATGTGCTGGGCAGCAATGCAGAAAATCTGGAATGAGCAGTCAAGGAGGACGTTGCTGCCATGGTGCTGCCGTGACAGCATGGTGACAGCAGTTTTGTGGAGAGAAAAAGCAAAGTGGACCTCGATAGATAGAGAAAATTTTGCTCGTCTGTCGTGTTAAAACCTCATATTTTTCCGAGCCCCAGATCAAAAGATATGTCAAGCCAAAAGTTCAAGGAGAGAAAATCCCAAGAAACAAGTAGGACGGCTGGAAAGTAGATTCCTTGAAGATTTAGTCTTTATTAGAATCATACTTTTAATTAAAGTTGTAATCCTTGTTAAATTAGATAACTTGAGCCCAAAGCTTATATAAGGGCATGTATTTTAACCTAGGGCAGATCTCAACCTCCACATCCCAGACCCCATAACCGATAACCTAAACCCCTCTGCCGTTTATCCGTCGTCGACATGTTCTAAATTCCCCCTAGGGCCACGGGTTGTTTTGTAAAGTAGTTGCAAGGGTTGTTTTGTTTTAGGATTTTCCAAGTTCAATAAAATAAACTTCAAGTTCTCTTATTTTGGTTTTAATATCTTGCAAGAGCATCGGGAGAGCATTGTGAGGTTATCTATTTACTTAGCATCGGGAGAGTTAAGTATACGAAAGAAATAAGAGCGAGTTCTCTAGTTTATAGTTGAACTATCTTGTGCCTAGGGATAGGGCAAGGTTAAGTGGCTAAGGAAGAATTCATACACATCAGTGTTCATCCTTCGATTCACGCCGGGAGGTATCGTCAAAGACGTGATCATCGACAGACTTGGACCTAGGGATAGGCCAAGGCAGATCTGGGGTTCTTGCCAAACTTGAAAGTACTGAGTTGAGTGTTTGCTGCCGCGACAATCAACGGACTACTGCCGCGACAGGTGCTGCCCGCGACAGGCGCGACGACAGAACTGGATTTCCTAAACTCTGCAATACCTGCACTACTGAGCAATTCAATACCAGCCCATTCTCTCTATCTTGATTTCTCTACTTTTATTTTCCAGTATTCTTTATTATTTTCGTGACAATATCTTAATCTATTCTTTTCCCCTTGTGCAGATAGCGAAGGAAAGGGTTAGCCCAGTCCCTGTGGAGACGATATCCGATACTTTAGTATCACTTTACTACTTGCGTCGTGTACACTTGCACTACATTGCGATAGACACTTTTACACGCAACAGCAGTCACGGTGAGAGGAAGAGAGGTTCCCTTCGAGCCAGAATATATCAGCACTCTATATGGCTTCTATGTGGAACTAAATGAAGATGGTCACCAGCAGTTTCTGGAGAGCCTCGACCCTGCTGCCTACGATGCTGTCATGGCAGAACTCACGGAAGAAGGAACCCAGTGGAACATGGATCCAAAGAACCCGAGAACGGTGAAGAGAGTTCAACTCACCTCGGAGGCCAAGCTGTGGAACGCCTTCATCAAAAAGAGAATCATGCCCTCCTCACACATTACAACCGTATACCAACCCAGGTTAGCCCTCATTCACTCTATACTACATGAGCGGTCGATTAACATCGGTAGATACATTCGGGAGAGCATATTAGAATGCGCACACCGGCCGAGCAGACCACTCTACTTCCCCTACCTCATCACCGCCCTCTGCCGCGGCCATCATGTACCAGAAGCTGTCACCGATCTACGAGTCCAAGGGAAGGGCTGGACTGAGCGAAATCTACTCAGCTTGATGGAACTCACTGCTGCCACCCCGCTGTCATCCTTTGATCCTACTGCCACAACAGCAGAGACGACAACACCCAGCGACACCGATCCAGCTGCCACAGAACCCATGCAGCAAGCAGCAGCAGCCCCTCCAGCCGATGTCTCCTCCCAGATCCTTGCTGCAGTACAAAAGCTGGAGGAACGACAGCTCGGACTCATGAGCTTCATTCGCGACTTCACGACAGCCACGGTAAACTTCATCCAAACCTCTTTAAATTTCCCTGATGTTGCTTTCCCTACCTTTCCAAATCAATACTTTGCTGCCCCTACCCCTGCCCATACCCCTACACCTGCTGCCACGCCTCAAACGCCAACTGCGAGGTCCACACCAACCCCTGCCCCAACAGCTGCAGGCGGCAGCCACACAACCAACACTTCTGCCAGTGGAACCAAGAGAAGAATGCCGTCCGACGAACTCGATGCATACATAGCCGGTTTCTCCTCTTCTTCAGTTTGGGCAGAATCTGATGGCGAACCCTCCGTAAAGAGGAATTTGTCCAAAGAGTTCACACCCATTAAGCGGCAGAAAATAGTGGCAGACAAGAATAAGGTAAATAGCGGTAGTGGCAGCAGCAGTGGCAGCGGCGAGAGCAGCAGTGGCAGCGGCGAGAGCAGCAGTAGCTCTGATGTTCAGGCAGTGGAGAAACCTCCCCACATCTTTCCTACCCGCATCCAACCACCAAGGGAGGCAAAAACGAAGAATACCTCTGCCTCCCTCATCCGCCAGCCAGCACCAGTTAAGAAGGCCCTTGCCCGCCAACAGATTCGTCTCAGCAGCGACGACGACATCAACTAAATTTTAAGTTTCTTATCTTATTATTGTTGTCTGCCTCTTTTGATATTTTGTGATGTATTTTCATTTCCTTTTTAGCTGTCATTTGCATTGAGGGCAATGCAACCCTCGAGTTTGGGGGTGGCATCCCTCCATTAATGGAGTCTTATTTTAGTTTAAAACTCGTGTCTTTTACTTAGTTTATTTTTGTCAAAAAAAATGATGAAAATTTTGGCTTAAGTCTTTTGAACTGAACTTACCTGCCGTGACAGCCTCTGTCGTGGCAGCACTTTTAGCATAGTTTTAGGAACAATTTAGAGCCTTGCTATAGTTCTGAAACTTAAACACCATTTGTGACTCTTATACTGTCTAGAACTTTACTGGTAAACTAGAATAGGGAAAAACTTAGTACTTGAATAGCCCCTAGAGGTGCCTAACACTGGCTCTAGGAAAAAAAGTTAAGAAAAATAGACTCTTACACCTAGAGGTGCCCGAAACCGGCTCTAGGAAGTTAGCTACAGGTGCCCGAAACCGGCTCTAGTCAAACTTAAGCTTGAAAAATAGAATCGAGTCTGAACTAAAGGAACCTAAAAATTTCCTCCAAAAAGATGAACTTTGGCATAAAAATTCAAGTTAGAAGTTTTAGCTATTCTAGTAAGCTAAGTGAGTCTAGGCATATAATTGTTCACAAAGCATGCACACACTACACGAGAATTATAGCATGGTTCCAAATAAATTCTGAATTATCTGACAAGGTGTTGCTTGCAATAGGGAATGAAATGGTAGGTGAGGGAAAGTTCATTGTTTTAAGCCAAACAAAAAAAAAATCTTTGTTAGGTCTGAATTGCTTGAGGGCAAGCAAAAACTTGAGTTTTGGGGTGTGTTGAGTGTATAAAAGTTCTATATTTTACCCCCTGTTTAACCCATATTTCTGCTGCATTCAAGCACAATTCATTGCATTTAGGTTAGATTTTAGTTTTACATCACAAATATATTAAATAGCACAGTTTCTGCTGAAGTTGGTTGCTTTTGCAGGTAGTTGCTGTAGCAGATGGAGGGCAGCAGAGAAGTAGATCTGGAACTGGATGTGCAGACGTGAAGGACGATGCTGCCATGGCCGCTGCCGTGGCAACCAAGGACGACAGCGATAGTGAAGGGAAGAAAGTGAAGTGGACCTCGACAGAAAGAGAAAATTAAGCCCATCTGTCGTGGTGTACCCTTATATTTTTCCGAGCCCTAGATTAGAATGAAGGCCAAGCCCAAGGTTCAAGGAAGAAATCCCAAGCAAGAAGGAAGGACGAATTAAAGACTGCTGCTTTGAAGATTTAGTCTTTATTAGAGTTGTACTTTAATTTAAAGTTGTATTCTTGCCATATTAGAAAACTTGAACCCAAGGCCTATATAAAGGCATGTAATTTGACCTAGGAGGGGACATGACCATTCTCTAGCCTTCTTCCCAAAACCCTAGCCGTTTTCCTCTTCTCATCATGTTCTAAACTTCCCCTAGGGCTAAGGGTTGATATGTAAAGTAGTTGCAAGGATTGCATTGTTTTAGGATTTTCTTTGTTCAATAAAATTACTTCAAGTTCTCTTATTCTGGTTTTTAACATCTTGCAAGAGTATTGGGAGAGCATTGTGAGATTATCCATTTACTTAATATCGGGAGAGTTAAGTATACGAAAGGAATAAGTGCGGGTTCTCTAGTTTATAGTTGAACTATCTCGGACTTAGGGATAGGACGAGGTTAAGTGGCTAAGAAAGAATTCAACAACATCAGTGTTCATCCTTCGATTCACGCCGGGAGGTATCATCAAAGACGTGTTCATCGACAGACTTGGACCTAGGGATAGGCCAAGGCACAATAGGGATTCTTGCCAAGCTTGAAGTATTGAGTTGAGTAATCGCTGCCGCGATAACCAACGGACTGCTGCCGCGACAGGTGCTGCCGCAGCAGGCACGACGACAGAACAAAGTTTCCTAGACCTTGCAACACCTACACTACTGAGCAATTCAATACCGGCCCATTCTCTTTATCTTGATTCCATTACTCTTTTATTTAAATTCTCTTTATTATTTTCGTGAAAACAATTTAAACTATTCTTTTCCTCTCTCGTGCAGTAATCCAAGGTGAAGCTATTAGCCCAGTCCATGTGGAGACGTTATCCGATACTTCCGTATCACTTTACTACTTGCGTCGTGTACACTTGCACTACATTGCGATAGACACTCTTACACGCAACACTATTCAATGCAGTTTCACACAAAGCAGTAGCATAACCCTGCCCTCTCTATCAACCTGGTCACTTCCTCTTTTACTTGTGTTTTTAGTTACTTTTCATCTCAAACAACTATCTAACTTGTTCAGGAACTACAATTCGAACCAAGTTGTCCAATCCTCGTGGGAGACAATATTATATATATTATAACTTGACAAGAGTGTGCACTTGCGCTCATAAATAGAGTACACCCAAACACTCTACAAGTTTTTGGCGCCGTTGCCGGGGATTGGTAACAACGAATTTCGTTTTTAATTTCTGCACTTTTATTTCTTTACTTTTTATTTTACTTTTATTCTAATCGAAAAACAGAATTTTACAGTTTCCTTTGCTAGTGTATGACCAGGGCGAATCCAAAAGGAGAAATCCTCTTCTACGACGATATCGAGCGTAGAGCAAGATAACTCAAGAAGGAACTTAGAGTAACCCTAGGGAAAAAAAAGAAGAAAAGGAAGAAGCAAAGGTAAACATGGACCCACCCAACAATGCCGCGAACGGCAGGGATGGGCAGCAAAATTTGCCGCCCAGAGATCAGTAAGATCCACCAAGGCAGGACCCACATATTTCGCCCAGGAAGCCCCAGAATGTTCGAACCACTAGAAATTATCTGGAACATGACTTCAGAGGGTTCGATTCGACGGTGACAGAACCTGAGATTGAGGCAAATCACTTCGAGTTGAAGCCCGTTATGTTTAACATGATCAACACGCTAGGGAAATTAGGAGGGACTACCACAGAAGATGCTCGGCAGCACTTGAGAGGATTCCTGGACATCTGCAGAGCATTCAAAATACACAGGGTCCATCAAGACGTCCTAAGGCTGAGATTATTCCCATATTCACTGAGAGATAGGGCAAAATAGTGGTTAAACAACCAGCTAGCAGGGTCGTTCAACACCTGGACAAGACTGTGTAAGGACTTCTTGGACCGTTTAAGCCCATCCAATGTCACAGACAAGCTGCAGAACGAGATAACAACCTTCAGACAAGGGGATGACGAGCCAATGTATGAAGCTTGGGAGCGGTACCAACAGATGCTGAACAATTTCCCGCTACATGGTCTTCCGGCGTGGATGCAGGTATCAATATTCTACAACGGGGTGAACTACCCAACACAGATGATGATTGATGCCTCAGCCAATGGAATCATCCTTGACAGACCACCAGAGGAGGCACTGAGGATTCTAAACCAAGCCGCAAAGAATGACTACAAGTATCCAACAGCCCGCCGAGGCGGCATTAGGCGTGTTGTCACTAAATTTTCACCTTAATTTTTAATAATAAGAAAATATAAAAAAGAAAAAAAATCCTTTTAAGGTCCACTTTTTAAATAAACAAAGACTCATCTTCAAAAAAGAAAAAGCCCATTTTAAAGCCCACTTTTTTTTAAGAAAAAAGAAGAATAATGACCACTTTTTATCTTCGAGCCCACTTTTAAAGAAAAAGGGAAAAAGTAAAAAAAAGAGTAAAAATGATAATTATGGTGGAAAAGGGGGAAATAAAGTGAGGTGGAAAAAAATAAACGTGATATAAAAAACAGCAAAAAAAGACAGCAAAAAATCAGCAAAAAAGAAAAAAGGAAAAAATAAAGAAAGAAAACAAAAAAATAAAAAAAAGAGAAAAATGGGGAACCACGCGCGCGGGATGGTTCCCTAACAAAACCCCTATTCGTGATTTCATGGTGGCCGGCCGGTGTCTACAGGCCACGGTCGGTCCGCCTTGCCGCCGCCGACCCAATGCCACCAACCCCGCTCGCCGCTGCCGTCTGTGCTCACCGGAATCTGCAAAAAAATGAGACAAGCGGTCAAACCCTAGGCTCGAATCAAGGGGAAAATTCAGCTCCGATATTGGACCAAATCACATGAGGATTAAGGGGTTTTACCGAGAATCAAGTTCTTGGTCTGATTTTGGCTAAAATTTGGGGATTTAAACACGAATTCTAGCTTGATTTGCAAGCTCAAGATTAGTATAAAAACTCATCTCCTTTCCTTTGTTTAACACACAAATTAAAGAGAAAAACCACTTGAAAAAGCTTAAAAAATTCGAAAAATTCTCTGAATTTTTCAAGAGTTTGCTGGAAATTTTTGGAGTAAAAATTCGAGTTTGGGAGCAATTTTTCGGAGGCGGTTTGGAGCATTTCGAGAAGCATGGATTCAAGTTCTTCGTTCGTTGTTTTCTCGATTGCTTTCTCAAAGTCAGAAAATTGTTCACGATTCCGGAAACATTTTTTGTTTTAAATTCCCGTTTTAATTTTAGTTTGATCTTTAAAAATTTTGCATTCTTAAAAAATGTTGTTTGGGTTGTTTAGATCTTTAGGAATGAAGAAATAATTTTTTAAAAATGTTTTAATTAAAAATGTAAGAATAAAAATTAATAAATGTGGTCAAATTGAAAAACTTAAAGTTAGAGATTTAATTAGAAAAAAAATAATAATGTGTGGTGTGAAATAATAAAGGGGCTTGATTTTAAAAATATAAAAAGATTTTTATGAAATTTGGTTTTAATTATAATAAATGGGCTAGGTGATTTTTTTAAATAAAGAGAATAATAAAGATGTTTTTTTAATAATAAAAGGTCAAAGCCCGCCTGGATAAATTGGCACAGGTGGTAATGAATATGGCCAAAGGGAAAACGTATGAGGCCAAGGCTGTGGAGACCTTTTGTGATGAGTGTGGGGGCAACCACGATTCCTCTGAATGTAGTGAATTTGCCAACTTCATGGGAACTTATGAGAGGAACAACAGACCCAACACCAACACATATAACCCAGGCTGGAAAAAGCATCTAAATTTCTCATTGAGTAACCCAAACACAGCTGCAAATCCAACCCATCAACCAGGATGATATTTTCAGAACATGTCACGACAACAGCCTCAGCAGCAACAGAATGTGAACAACAATTCACTAGAATCTACTTTACATACTTTTATGTCTCGTACTAGTGATTTTATTGTCCGTACTAACAAATTTATTGACAAGACTGAGTCTTTTATGGAGAGGACTGAGATGCGAATGAACAACCAAGAGGCAACAATAAGAATTCGGAGACCCAGTTCGGGCAGTTCACTGAAATTATAAGCAACATGACAATGGGTGCATCATCTAGTAACACAGAAGTCACCGCAAAACCCACTTTTGAGCAGTGCAAAGTAATAACTACAAGAAGTGGGAAGAAATTGGATGAGCCCAGAATTGAGCACCCAAAGGAAAAATAGTCAGAGCTACCTGCCGCAGCAGCACATGAACAACCTACTGGGGCAGCAAAACAAATTGATGCCCATGCAGAAGAGATAGACAACAACCCTGAGACGGATGATCTAGGATATCCGTCTGCCGCCGCCCTTCCCCCAAAGGCTTAAACAGCAAAAGCAAGAGCACTAGTTCAAGAAATTTCTGGATATTCTAAAGCAGGTACACATCAACATCCCCCTTGTAGAATCCATACAAAATATGCCAAATTACGCGAAGCCTCTGAAGGATATGGTTTCCATGAGAAGGAGAATTGGGGAATTCGAGACGGTAGCTGTCACTGAAGAATACGTGGCAATGATGCATAACAAGGTGCCGCCCAAGAGGACAGATCCAAGTAGCTTTATCATTCCATGCAAGATAGGCAACAACCATGATATGAGAGCTCTATGCGACCTAGGAGCAAGCATTAATCTGATGCCTAAGGTTGTCTTCAACAAATTTGGAATTGGAAAAACAAAACCAACCTCTATCATGCTCCAACTAGCTGACCATTTATTTGTGCAACCGGATGGAAAATTTGAAGATATCCTTGTACAAGTAGGCAACTTCATTTTTCCAGCTGACTTACTCATCCTGGACTGTGAAGCAAACGAGAACGCCCCCATCATTCTTGGGCGACCATTCTTAGCCATGGGTAGAACATTGATAGATGTAGAGAATGGGGAACTCATAATGAGGGTGGATAATCAGAACATAAAGATACATGTTTTACAGTCCATGAAACCAACCAAAGAAAAAGAAGTATGCCCAGAAACACATTCCTTTAAGGACAGCCAAGAAGCATAGCAAGGCAGCAGCCGCTAGGGCAGAAATCACACCATCAAAGATCCTGAGGAGCAAGATGACCCGCCTGGGCAAAAAGCAAATCACAACCAGCTCAGGAAGTGGTTATGTTTGGGAGATGCACCTCAATGCACTCCTAACATAACTTATTTTATTTTTAATATCTTACTTTTTATTTTTTATGTTTTAGGATTAGATTTTAATTTTTGCAATTAATTTTCCGCATTTTTATTTTTCTTCAGATTTAATTATTTTTCAGTTTTCTTTATTTAGTTAATTATTTTTATTTTCAGGCTTAGAATAAATAAAGCCTGACAAAGAAGAAGGCCCAACAAGGAGCCCGCCCACCATGTCGTCGAGACAGCTGGAGGCAGCCTACCGCAAAAAACGCGTAACGGCTAGAATACCACTAACAGCTAGCTGCCAAAGGCTACATCGTGACGGGCATTTAATCCCATAACAAGTGCCATGAAAATCTTCCCGCTGGGAATTTAATGCCGCCGCGGCATCTCATGGCAACCCCTATATATACCTCACTATTTCATTCATTTTCTTCACTTCATCTCCTTGTTTAACCTATTATGCGTCCACTTGCTTTCTTAAATATTTTCTATTTTTAGTCACTCTCAGATTACAACCGACTCACAACTATTACATCATCACAATCCAAACCCACCTTCCAGAGATTCTTCTCCAAGTTAGACCAAACGAGGCACTGCATACAATTTGCCAACCGAGCAGTTTGGGAGAAGCAAGGATTTCACTACTCACAGCAAACAAGGGACTTAGGTCTCAAACCCGCCCTCTTCGAGAAGATCCAAGACCAAGGGTGGGAGATCTTTGCAAAGCATCCGGATGTAGCCAACGTCACCCTCGTCCGAGAGTTTTACGCCCATTGTAAAGTGCTCATTAGTCATATATTTTATATGCATTCCATCTCATATTATTGATGTTCTTAAGTACATTTTAGGCATATTTAGGTTCATGCATTGCATATTTACAGTATTCTTTACTTTGCCATGCTTTTATTGATTATCTTTTATTTGGTAAGGAAAAAATGTTTTAGTTTAGTTTTAGTTTCAGGAACTAGAAGCTGGCAGAAGGAGCTGAGGAGTTGTACTGATGTAGTTCCAAGCAGAGAAAGCCACTACCAAGTAGTTGCCGCCGCCATACTTGTGCCTAGGGTAGCAAGCTGAGGATATGGAGAATTGGAGTGCGATTTGTAGAGTAGAAAATCCTGATTCTAACGATGTTATCCACTCAATTTTCTGACATCTGAAGTAGCGGATAGAGCCGCCGAAGGAGGAGATCAAGATAACTTGCGGTGCAAGGCAACAAAAAGAATTCCACATTCAACTCAAAGAAGTTAGAATTAAATGTTGCATTTAATGCAAAAGCTACTTTGAATACTTCTACTCCAAGGAGGACTTGTCCTAGCTAATGCATATATATACTTGACATATTTTGTAATTAAAAACAACTTAGGTTTTCCTTAGGCATAGTTTAGGTTTTCTTGCCGCCATTATGTTCTAAATTATCTCTTGGGTTTGGGTTATGTTGTAAACTAGTGTGAGAACAGTTGTTTAGGAATTAAGTTTGTTTTTGCAATAAAACTTTAAGGTTTGCTTATTCCATGCTCTTCATAATTTTCAATTAAGTTCGAAAGATTAGTTGTTTACTATCTATTTGTTCGGTATCGAGAGAGTCGAACTCGCGAAAGGGATAAGTACGATCCACATCCTAAACAGGTGTTGATCAATTCGGCCTAGACATAGGTACGAGTTTAAGGCTCCTAAAAGTGGACGAACTAAGGTTGTTGTCTTTGCAAGATGTGACAGGTATCATCTGCAGTGGGCAACAATAGTATTCTAACTTAGACATAAGCGGGAACAATATCGAAGTGTTCTGCCGAGCCTTGAAGGTCTGCCGAGTTTGCCGCCGAGCCAATCGTCTGTTCCACTGCCGAGGCAACAAAAGCGTCAAAGCAGCCAATCTGCCATCCCCCGCCGAGGTAGCAAAGTCTGGCAGCGCAAAGCATCTTAACCTATTCAATACAGTTTCACACTAGGGAGCAGCATAATCTAACCCATTCTATCAATCTGATCTCTTCTCTTTATTTATGTGTGTTTTATTTACTTTTCGTTCTTTACAAAAATAAACTTATTTGTGCATTTAATTTTCGTTGTGCAGGAATTACAATTCGAGTTAAGCTGTCCAATCCCTATGGGAGACGATATCTTTTATATTATAACTTGACATGAGTGTGCACTTACGCTCATATTTAGAGAACACCCAAGCGCTCTACAAGTTTTTGGCGTCGTTGCCGGGGATTGGCAACAATAAATTCGTTTTTATATTTCTGCACTTTTTAATTTGCATTTAATTTTTAGTTTTATTTTTTTCTATTATATTTGGAAGAAAAAAATTTACAGTTTCCTTTGCTAGTGCATGACCAGAGCAAATCCAAAGGGTGAAATCGTTTTCTTTGACGACATCGAACGAAGAGCAAGAGAACTCAAGAAAGAAGTCAGAGAAGCCCTAGGGAAAGCAAAGGAAAATGGAAAAGCAAAAGCAACAATGGTTAACGACCAAGACGATAACCCTGCCAACAATGCTCGTATCGGCAGGGATGGGCAACAAGATCTGCCGCCCAGACAACAGCAGCAAGTTCCACCTAGACAACAACCCCCAATTCCGCCCAGGCAGCAACATTATGCACGAACCACCAAGGACTATTTAGAGCATGACTTCATGGGATTTGACCCAACTGTTGCAGAACCTGAAATCGAGGCGGATCACTTTGAGTTAAAGCCCGTAGTGTTCAACATGATCAACACATTCAGAGCATTCAAGATACACCGAGTCCACCAAGATGTGCTAAAGCTGAGGTTATTCCCCTATTCACTAAGGGATAGGGCGAAGCAGTGGTTGAGCAACCAGCCAGCAGGGTCATTCAATACATGGATGGAGTTGTGCAAAGACTTCTTGGATCGTTTCAGCCCATCTAACGTCACAGATAGATTGAGAAACGAGATCACAGCCTTCCGAGAAAAGGATGACGAGCCAATGTATGAAGTATGGGAGCGGTACCAATAGATGCTCAATAATTGCCCGCTTCATGGTTTTCCGACGTTGATGCAAGTGTCGATGTTTTACAATGGGGTGAACTACCCAACTCGAATGATGCTGGACGCGTCCACCAATGGGATAATCCTCGACCGACCACATGAGGAGGCACTACAGATCTTAAACAAGATTGCTAAGAACGACTACAAGTTCCCTACAGCCCACCGCGGCGGCATAAGGCGGCCAGCTGTTGTGAATGAGGTAGAAGCCATAGAATTTGTTAATGTCTGCCTGGACAAGCTGACACGGCTGGTGATGAGCATGGACAAAGGAAAGACATATGAGGCCAAGGCTGTGGAGCCTTTTTGTGATGAGTGTGGGGGCAATCACAATTCCTCTAAGTGTTATGAATCCGCGAACTTCATGGGGACCTATGAGAGGAATAGCAGACCCAACACCAACACTTACAACACTGGCTGGAAGAAGCACCTGAAATTCTCCTGGAGTAATCCAAACACGGCTGCAAATCCAACTCAGCAACCAGAAGGATACCAACAGAACTTGTCCAGACAGTCGTCTCAGCAGCAGCAGAATACGAACAATAACTCACTCGAAAATACTTTACATACTTTTATGTCTAAAACCAGTGATTTTATTATTCGTACTAACAAATTTATTGATAAATTTGAGTCGTTTATAGACAGGACTGATATGAGGATGAATAATCAAGAGGATGTGATAAAGAACCTGGAGACCCAGTTTAGGCAATTCACGGAAATCATAAGCAACAGGACAATGGGTGCAGCATCCAACAGTACAGAGGTCGCAGCTAAACCCACGTACGACCAATGCAAAGCCATATCAACCAGAAGTGGGAAACAGATGGATGAACCCAGAAAGGAAAAGCCGACAGATGAACTGCCAGCTCAGAAAGAACTGCCTGCTGCGGCAACATCAACACCAGCTGCCCCGGCAGATGAGCCTGACAACATCCCTAAGGCAGATGACCCTCCACAGATCAAGTTCCCATGCAAGGAGCGTATAGAGGAAATCTACCTGCTGCAACCTTTCCCCAGAGGCTTAAGCAACAGAAGCAAGAAGCACCAATTCTGGAAATTCTTGGATATTCTGAAACAGATGCACATAAATATCCCTCTCATAGAAGCCATCCAGAACATGCCCAATTATGCAAAATACCTAAGGGACATGGTTTTTAAGAGGAAGACAATTGGGGAGTTTGAAACCGTAGCTGTGAGAGAGGAGTGCATGGTTATGCTGCACAACAAGCTGCCAGCCAAAAAGACAGATCCGGGCAGCTTTTCTATTCCATGCAGGATCGGCATCAACTATGCCATGAGAGCCCTGTGCGACTTAGAAGCCAGCATCAACCTGATGCCCAAGGTATTTTTCGACAAGCTAGGTATTGGGCAAGCCAAACCTACATCCATTATGCAGAAACATGCTGATCACGCATTTGTACGACTGGAGGGTAAGATCGAAGACATTTTAGTTCGAGTGGGCAGCCTTATATTTCCAGCAGACTTTCTCATCTTAGACTGTGAGGCCGATGAAAACACCCATATCATCCTTAGGTGACCATTTCTGGCCACGAGCATAACACTAATTAATGTGGAACATGGGGAGCTGATCATGAGGGTAGACAATCAAAGCATCAAGCTATATGTGTTACAGCCCTCAGTAAAGGAAAAGGAAGGATGCCCGGACGCTCAGGCCTCCAAAATCAGCACTGGGATAGGGCAAGACAACAACTGTCACGGCAGACCAAAGGGCAGACTGAAGGACCCAACAGCACACCACCTTACAGAACAAGAGAACCCCCCATGAGAGAGAATAGCACATCACCTCAGGAAGTGGTTATGTCTGGGAGATGCACACCAATGCACTCCCAATATAACTTAGTTAATTTTAACTTTTTTATTTTATTTATTTTCTTGTTTTAGGAATAGAATTTGATTTATTGCAATTTATTTTCTTTCTTTTAGGATTAGATTTTAAATTAGTTCTCCACATTTTTATTTTTCAAAATTTATTATTTAATGATTTTTATTTTTATTTCAGGTTTTAGGAATAAAAGGGCCAGACCAAGAAGAAGGCCCAGCAAGGAGCCCACCCACCATCCCGCCAAGAGAGCTGAAGGCGGCCCAGCGTAGAAATTGCGTAATGTCTAGTTAACCGCTAACGACTAGCTGCCAACGACTACAGAAGTAACGGGTAGAAATCCCGTAACATGCGCGAAGCAATCTGCCCGTTGGACATTTAATGCCGCCACGACATCTCTCGGCATCATCTATATAAACTCAACCTCTCCCATTCATTTACTTTACTTTCATCTCCTTGTTATCCTATTCTTGAATCCACTGCTCTCTTTCTCATAATCTTCTTTTTCATTTTCAGATTACAAAAACCGTCTCACACGTGGCATCAACATCTCAATCCAAACCCACCTTCCAAAGGTTCTTCTCCCATGATGATGCAAAAAGATACAGAACCCAGTTCGCCAAACAAGCAATATGGGATAAACAAGGATTCCATTTCTCCCAACAGACAGGGGATCTTGGCCTTGAGCCCACCCTATTCGAGAAAATACATAACAAAGGTTGGGAGATATCCGTACGATAGCTGGAGGTGGCAAACATCACAATGGTTAGAGAATTTTATGCCCATCACCCCCACCTAGAAGTTCTGTTCATGTTTGTCTGAGGGGAAGCTGTCAAACTCAACGATGTTGTCATCAACAGCTTCTACGGACTAGAGATGGACGGCAACCCACACGAAGACTGAGAGGCAGTCACTGACGGCTCCCAACTATGACAGAATAAAGGCCCGGCTGTGCGTGCCCAATATGCCTGGGTTGGCGGGAAAACATGGCGGCTTAGTCCAACATCGCTAATTGCTGCCCGAGCCGATGCTGTGGAATACTTTCATCAAACGGCGTCTGTTGCCCACCTCCCACAACTCCACACTGAACTGGCCTCGTCTCACAATCATCCACTCCATCATGGTAAACCGGTCAATTAACTTTGGAGAAATCATTTGCAAGGAGATCCACAACTGTTTCCAGAAATCAAAGGGTCGGTTGTACTTCCCATCTCTCATCACCGGTTTTTGTTCCAACTTCAACATTCCCTCTGATCCAAATGATGAGATGACATCCACCAAAAAGGGCTAGACCAGAAAGGTCCGCCTGCATATGATGCAGGCCCAAGAGACAGAACCTATCACTCTGAGCTAGCCCTCCGCCACCCAGCCAGCTACAACGGCCGCCCCAGGCAGTACCGCAGCTTCCTAGAACAGTGAAGTCATTGCCCTGCTATGCACTCTCATCGACAGCAACAAAAGGATAGAGCAGCAACAATTGACATTCATGAAGTACGTGGGGGAGGTCCAAGAGGCTTTTGTGGCCTATCTCCTTCAAAAATTTCCCAATGACGGCCCCTCTCTGCCAACCTTCCCCGCCGACCTAGCCGCCGCAACTGCATCCCGCAAAGAAAAACCATCAGAAGCAACTACCTGCCACATCGCCCTTCGCCGCTAGATGCCCTCTCCAATGCACTACCCATCATACTCTGCCACCTCCTCTTCTAACACGGTGGCAGACAGTCCTGAAAGGTATCAGAAACATCTCTTCTCAGCATGCACAGCAGAAACGGTGGCAAAAACCTCCACCTCCAACGAGGTCGAGCAGTAGACTGCAGAAGCAGTAGCCCCAATCGCGACAAACAACCCTCCGGCAAAATCAATGGAGGAGGCAACCAAGAGGAGGAAGCGATACATCATCTCTGCTGAGTCACAGGACGAGGAGTCAGAATCCGAACCGGAAAAGAGTGAAGCACCTCGCCCCACTGCTAAGAGAGTTCAGCTGCCGCGGATATCAAAAGTATCACTCGCCAAGTCAGTCGCCCGGACATCTGTCGGCCGCCACCTTGTTATTCAATCTTCCTCTTCCTCCTCTACCGCAAAGACCCAAGCCTCCTCTCAGCCCTCATCCAATTTCTAGAGTTTTTCTTTCTTTTCTTTTCATTATTTAATTGTTCTTATAATTGTATTTATCTTTATGTTTATGTTTTTCTTTTGTATTTTGTGCATTGAGGGCAATGCCCATCTCGAGTTTGGGGGTTAGCTCTCATGTTTTTGTTTAGGCATAACTAGTGCATATTATGTTGCATAATGTACTTGCCTTTAAAAACTAATCGAAAAAGAAATTTTTTGTTAGAACTTGTGCCTATGATAGGATAGCCGACTTTAAATTTTTCGCACCAATTAAAAAGAACTTAATTTTGGGGAAAGCATGAAGTAAACTTAGAATTTTTCTATTAATGCCAAAAATGAAAAACACTATTGTTACTTGCTGAATTTGTTAGAATTTCTGATAAACATTGCCTGCGTGAATTATTTGCAAAATTCTAACATGGTTATAGGAAGCTGTCGCGGTAGGCAACAAACAGAAAAAGAAGCACTACCACGGCAGGAAAGAAAATTTTTATGTTATCTTTCCCTAGAGGTGCCTGCAACCGGCTCTAGGAAGAATCATGTGCAAGGACACTTCGCTGCTATCAAAGTCCATGAATCTGAAAGTCTTTGAAGTGACGTACAATTTAGCATGAGTGAATGAAAGTCCTCACGGGATGACTCTGCTCAAAGGGTTCGGGGTTTTGTAGTTAGCTCCTATCTTAATTTCAGACCTAGAGAGTAGTTGTGATGAGCTGAAGCCCTTACTGCCATGATTAAATAAATGTGCTTAAATATGCTGCCTCGACAATAACCTTATATACCATGACAACATCCTTGTTTACTTAGAATATTCATCAGATTCAGCTTGTACATAGTTTCTGAACACACTGCACTGGCATTGTAGTTTAATTTAGAGGTAATTTATGCTCTTCTCCTTTCACTAATATAATGTAGGTGTCACGACCTTGAGGTGTTAAATCAAGTTTAAAACATGTTTTTCTTTCTGATTAGTTCAAAGGGCAAGTATGTTTAGGTTTGCATTGCTTGAGAACAACCAATAGTTCAAGTTTGGGGGTGTAAAATGCTCATTAGTCCTATATTTTATATGCATTCCATCTCATATTATTGTTGTTCTTAAGTACATTTTAGGCATATTTAGGTTTATGCATTGCATATTTACAGTATTCTTTACTTTTCCATGCTTTTATTGATTATCTTTTATTTGGTAAGGAAAAGATGTTGTTCTAGTTTAGTTTTAGTTTCAGGTACTAGAAGCTGGAAGAAGGAGAGAGGAGTTGAGGAGCTGATGCTGAGGTAGTAGACTAGAGAGATGTACTGATGTAGTTCCTGTAACACTCGTGTTTTGGGGTTAGGAGTTAGGTGTGTGTTTGGTTCGAGTCATCAAAATTGGTTTAATTTAATTAGGCCTTAATTATGAGTTAAATGAGATTTAACAATTGCAAGGTGGCATTTTTGTAAATAAGTTGAAAAAGTGAAGACCACCTTTTCGAACCAAAAAGAAACAAAAAAAAGGCTTCATCCTCCCCCTTTTCCAATTCCAACGTGAAACTCACCCAAACCCCTCCTAAAACCCCTATTCACTATTCCATTTGATTTCTCCATCGATTCAAGGGCTTTTTCAAAGGTAATTTCATTTCTCAACTCTCCTCATCATCCCAAACATTCTCATGGTCTTAGATTTCAAAACTATCAACATTTGCATTTTTTTCAAGTTTAAGAAAAGTTTGGATTTTTAATGGGTTTTTCAATTGTTTTTGATTTGTTGAGTTGAGTTTTGAATTAATCTCACTTAGATACACCTAGTAACTTAAAATGGATGGATTTGGGAGAAATCCCGAAGTGGGTCTTTGGGGCAATTTTCAAAGTGTCTAAACTTGAGTTTTTGATGTGTTTTAGTGTTGGGTTGAAGGGCTGATGGTATAGGGTTATTAGGGAAGTGTTTTGGAAGCTTTTAGATGTAATTTGGGTGTTGAAAAGTATAGTTTTCAGCTGGGTATTTGGGGAGCACGAAAATGGAAGTTTTGGTGGTTAGTTGGGGTTTGAATTTGTGAAGCTTTGACATGTGTTTGTGAGTTAGGTTTGTGACTGAGTATAGCATTGAATTGGTGAGTAATATTTGTGTTTTGATTTGGTTAGAAGCACGAGGAAGCATCGAGGAAGGATCATGATCGAATCTGGGAATTGAGGAGGCTTGACTTACTTGCTTGGTTTGCTAAGGAAGGGTGGTGAGTAAAACTTTAAATTGTTTTAAAGTTGGTTCAAGTGTGTGTAGTGGAGTTATTGGAATGAGCTTGGTAGGCCATTCCAAGGTTGAAGTTAAATTGGTAGTTTAACTTCTTGGTTGTTAATGTTGCTTTAGATGTCATTGCCTATATTGATCTTGTGAGGTATGACTTGATTTTGTATGTGTATACATTGATATGCGTGATGATGAATATGTGTTATAATTGATAGATGTGTGAAGTGGTTTGAAAGTAATTGGCACTAGTTAACTTACCAGGTGTAAATGATCGATCATTAGGATTAGTGTGCACACGTTGAGTCAAATTCGCGCGTGGCCTTGATGGCGTTGAGTCATCAAGGAGGAGTACGGTGATGTAATATTCCACCAGAAATCTATTTATATTATACGTGATGATGAGTGGAATCCCATCCGTAGGGCATGTGGTGATGAGTGGAATCCCACCCATGCAAGGTCCGGTGATGAGTGTAATCCCACCGAGGTAATGTTGTTGTTGAGAGTAAATCCGCACATCCGAGTAAACTAATAGTGGCCAATGTACTTGCTCTTATGATTATGACGTTGTGATATATGATTTATGTTGTTGAGCTTAATATGATGTAAGATGCCATATTTATGACTCTTGAAACACTAGTTAGGTTGTTATGATGATGCCTATGTATGTTGTGTGTGATGTTAAGGATTGCATGCTTGAACCGTGCATTGTTGTGGTTTTTGATTTTAGAGCATCCTCACTAAGCTTCTAGCTTACGTTCTCATTTTCAACAATGCAGATCATTAGCGTGGTGTTAGCAAGGAGCAAGGCGAAGGGGTTTTCCAAGTTGTAGTTGCTCAAGTATGACTTAGTAATTAAAGTAGTAGTTTAGCAATGGGGATACTAATTGTTTTGTATGAGCGTTGTTTGACTCATAGATGTTGATGATGTTCATGTTTCGTTTGGATTGTAAACCATGCTATGTCTTGTCGAATGCTTGTGATGGTTGGTTATGCCTTTGGATGTTTTGAGTTGATTTTGGTTGGCATGTAAACCTCATATGTGATGACTTGTGCCATTTGGCCTTTTTGAACTCTTAAGTATGCCCATTTATGCCATATTTATCCTTTGTGTGAATGCCATGATGTATATGTGATATTGTTCATCTTGATTGCTCTATATGTTAGCTCTTGGTCGTGTGATGTTGTATGAATGCTTAAGTGTGGCTAGGGGAGTCTTAAAATGCATATAGAGTTGGGTTTGGTGTCGTTTTGCTGAAGTTTGAAGACTTGCAGTGCAGGGCGTATCGATACGCCTAAGGGCCGTATCGATACGGTCTTGCCTGCAGGACTCAGTTTTGGCTTGGCGTACCGATACACGGGGGTGTATCGATACGATTTTTGCTCACTGGAATTCTGAGAATTTGGTGAGATTTTGGCGTATCGGTACGGTGTTGAGGCGTATCGGTACGGATTTATCTCGTTGACCACGAGATGTTGACCGAGAGGGGCGTATCGATACGCTCAAGGGCTGTATCGATACGGTCTTCCTTGAGTTGACTTCAAGGGTTGACTTAGTCAAGGCGTATCGATACCCTTGATTGGTGTATCGATACGGCATACTCTGTGACCTTAAAATGGACAGATTAATGTGTGGTTTGAGGTTCGAATGTGTTTCTTCCTTGATGTTTTCCGCTGACGTGATCACTTAGGAATTAATATGCCTTTAGACAAGATTAAAATAAAAGAAATTTTCTAGGGTTGCTAACTGAGGGGGAACCTTAACGGGTTTCGCTTCGGTTTTCCCAGTGTAGCCTACTCGGACCGGTCATCCGGCCAGACCGGGACGAGGGGGTTACATTTTTTGGTATTAGAGCCTGAGGTTTCTGAGACCTCGAGCAGGTAAGTGAGGTAAGCTTTATGTGTTAAGCAATTGGTGTATTTCAATGTATGCTTTGCCATTAATTCTTGTTGTTTGATTGTTCATATGGTGTTTGGAAGCATGATTGTTGCGTTTGGTGTAGTGTCGAGTACCCATTGCTACTATTACTCAATTTAAAAACGTTTTCGTAAAGGAAAGTACTTGAGCACAGTTGGACCCTTGCCTTTGCTAACTTAATCCTTATATGTTGTTTGTTGTAGTTATTATCTTGCTAGCTGTATCATGAGACCACGTGGGAGGCCTAGAATGGTTCAGCCGAAACCAAGGGCACAAGCTCCGGGAGTTGAGCAGATTGGTGGGGTGCAGGCTCCTTAACCTCCTCCACCTCCTCCACATCAAGAGGGAGGTGAGGCGGGAGCCGAGGGCGCGGGACCTCAAGTTGGCCAAGGACCGGCCGAAATTGATTTAGCTCCCTTAGTTCAGGCGATAGCCGGGGCTTTCCAGGCTGCAGTGGCTGGGGGTCAAGTAGCGGCACATCCCCAGGGATAGGGTACTTGTTTTCCTTTGGAGAGACTCCGCAGTTTGGGAGGTGAAGAGTTCAGAGGGTCGACACCCGAGAGGTCTGAGATGTGGTTAGAGAAGACTGTCCGTATTCTGGCACATATGGGTTGTACCAGGGAGTACAAGCTAGGGTGTGTTATATCTTTGCTTCAGGGTGATGCCTACACTTGGTGGGTCACCATCACTACAGGTTTGGAAGAGGCCGAGATTACTTGGGAGTTTTTCGAGTCAGCTTTTCGTAAGAGATATTTGGGTCCTCGATATCTCGATGAGAAGAAGAGGGAATTTATGGCTTTGCTTCAGGGGAGTATGACCGTGACCGACTATGAGATCAGATTTGTCAGGCTAAGTCAGTATACATCTGAGCTTGTTCCTACTTAAGTGGAACGTTGTAACCGTTTCCGTTATGGGTTGAATGAAGAGATCAAGAGGTACACTTTAGCTTCTGACTATTCAGATTTTGATGTCTTGGTCGCGAGGGCCAAGGACTTGAAGCATAGTTTGGGCTTGACCAAACGATCTGGTGGTTCTAGTTCTAGTAAGAGATCTAGTGACTTTGATAGAGGTGATGCCAAGAGGCATTGGGACAACCGGCATCACTATGACCATAGACGTGGTGGAGGTAACCACGGTAGGGGCCAACAGGGCCATAGGGCTGGTGGGAAGTTGCCCACGTGTGCTACTTGCGAGAGGAACCACACCGGTGAGTGTTGGGGGAATTTCCACTCGTGTTGGAGTTGTGGAGCTAGGGACCATATTAGGCGTGACTTTCCACATCAGGTGGAGCAGGCACCAGTCCAGGCTCCTGCTAGAGCCAATGACTTTTAGAGAGGTCGCGGGCGCGGTAGAGGTAACTTCCAGCCGAGGAATGATGGCCAGAGGAACATAGCACATATAGTTGCAGTCCAGCCAGAGGGCGGAGGCCAGGCTAGAGTTTACGCTCAGCGTGGGGATCAACATGACACAGATGTGATCGCAGGTAACTTCTCGATACAGTCTTTGGGTTTGCTTTCTTTGATTGACTCCGGGTCTACACATTCTTATATTCTGAGTGAGCATGCACAGTTGTTGAAATTGCCTTGTGAAATATTAGAAGTAGGAGTTAGTGTTACTAGTTCCTTTGGGGACACGGTAGTAGTTATAAAGATGTACAGAAGGTGTCTGTTGATGGTTCAGGGACATGTATTTCCAGTGGATATGATGGAGCTACCCTTTTATGGCTTTGATGTGATTCTGGGTATGGACTGGCTCACTGAGCATAGAGCTAGGATAGACTTCGAGACTAAGAGGATTTCCTTGAGAATCACAGATGATTATTAGATAGTGGTGGTAGGTGAGAACGTGAAGTTCTTATCCAATGTAGTTTTAGTTCTAGAAGCTAGGAGGTTAGTTGAGATGGTTTGCGAAGCATACTTGGCCTATATGATGAATCCGAACATGAGCGAGGTTAGACCTCAAGACATCCGGATAGTGTGTGATTTTCCTAGTGTGTTTCCGGAAGAGTTGACGGGTTTACCACCTGATAGAGAGGTAGAGTTTACGATAAAGACTTATTCAGATTCAGCTCCTGTTTCGATTGCTCCGTATCATATGGCACCGAAAGAACTAAAAGAGCTAAAGACTCAGTTGCAAGAGTTGACAGATAGAGGCTTCATTCGACCTAGTTCTTCGCCTTGGGATGCTCCAGTTTTGTTTGTAAAGAAGAAAGATGGAAGAATGAGAATGTGTATAGATTACAGACAGTTGAATCAATTAACAGTGAAGAACAAGTATCCTTTGCCAAGAATTGATAATTTGTTTGATCAGTTGAGAGGGGCATCAGTCTTTTCGAAGATTGACTTGAGATCAGGCTACTACCAGCTAAAGGTAAGAGAGGTTGATGTACCGAAGACGGCCTTTAGGACTAGATATGGTCACTATGAGTTCTTAGTCATGCCTTTTGGGTTGACTAACGCACCGGCTGCTTTCATGGATATGATGAATAGGATTTTTCATCAGTACCTAGATCAGTTTGTAGTTGTTTTTATAGATGACATCTTGGTGTATTCGCGTACCGAGGAAGACCATGACCGACACTTGAGGCTAGTTTTGAAGACTTTGTTAGATAATCAGTTGTATGCCAAGTTGAGCAAGTGTGAGTTCTGGATCCGTGAGGTAGTCTTCCTAGGGCATGTAGTGTCAGCCGATGGGATTAGAGTTGATCCGAAGAAAATAGAAGCTATTGTTGAGTGGAAGCAACCGAAGTCAGTAACAGAGGTACGTAGCTTTCTAGGCTTAGTTGGATATTATAGAAGATTCGTAGAAGGTTTCTCGAAGTTAGCTGCTCCATTGACACAGTTGCTTTAGAAGAGTGTTCAGTTTGAGTGGTCAGATGCAAGACAGAGAGCCTTTGAGAAGTTGAAAGAAGCTTTGACCCAAGCACCGATCTTGATTCAGCCAGAGTCTGGGAAACACTACGTAGTTTACAGTGATGCTTCCTATGTAGGCCTAGGTTGTGTTCTCATGCAAGACAAGAGAGTAGTGGCTTATGCCTCGAGACAGTTGAAGACTCATGAGCGTAACTATCCAACCCATGACATAGAGTTAGCTGCAGTTGTGTTTGCTCTGAAGATTTGGAGGCATTATTTGTACGGTGAGAAGTGCACAGTGTACACAGATCACAAGAGTTTGAAGTACATCATGACTCAGCGAGATTTGAATCTCAGGCAGCGTAGGTGGTTAGAGTTGCTAAAGGACTATGATCTTACGATTGAGTACCATCCGGGTAAGGCCAATGTAGTGGCCGATGCTTTGAGTAGAAAGGTAGACGTAGACTTGAGAGCCATGGTTGCTAGATTGAGCTTGTCCGGAGATGGTGGCTTGGTGGCCGAGCTTCAGGTTAGACCTACTCTAGGTCATTTGATTAGGGAGAAGCAGCTCTTAGATAGATCTTTGGCACCTCACGTGCAAGATGTAGCCGAGGGTAGACCTTCAGACTACAGTCTCGGTACCGATGGGGTCGTGTGTTTCAAAAATAGGATAGTTGTGCCAGAAGATAGTGACTTGAGACGTACGATCTTGACTGAAGCGCACAGTAGTCCCTTTGCTATGCATCCTGGAAGTACGAAGATGTACCGCGATTTAAAGAATGAGTACTTTTGGGTTGGTTTGAAGAGAGTTGTGGCCGACTTCGTGAGTAAGTGCATAGTGTGTCAGAGAGTGAAGGCGAAACATCAGGTTCCCTCAGGTTTGTTGCAACCGTTGAGGATTCTGGAATGGAAATGGGATAATATTACCATGGATTTTGTTTCGGGATTGCCTTTGACTCCTACGAAGAAGAACTCAGTTTGGGTTATAGTAGATCGCTTCACGAAGTGTGCTCACTTCTTGGCAATCAATACGACTTATACCTTAGATAGATTGGCCGATCTGTACATTGGTGAGATTGTCAGAGAGAGTTATACAGATTTTAGAGGATATGTTGTGTTGTTGTATCATTGATTTTCAGGGTACATGGGAGAAGCATTTGCCTCTAGTTGATTTTGCTTACAATAATAGTTTTCAGTCGAGCATTCAGATGGCTCCGTATGAGGCCTTGTATGGTAGAAAGTGTAGAACTCCAGTTTGTTGGGCCGAAGTGGGACAGAAGTTGTTACCTATGTCGGATTTGCTCAAGGGGATAACCGATAAGGTGAAATTGATTTGTGATCGCTTGAAGGCAGCTTCAGATAGGCAGAAGTCCTATGCCGACTTGAAGAGGAAGGAAGTTGAGTTCTCAGTGGGTGAGAAGGTGTTCTTGAAAGTGTCTCCGTGGAAGAAGGTGATGAGATTTGGCCGAAAGGGGAAGTTGAGTCCTAGGTACATAGGACCGTATGAGATTGTGAAGAGGGTTGGTCCAGTTGCTTATCAGTTGCGTTTGCCATCCGAGCTAGAGAAGATACACGATGTATTTCATGTTTCGATGCTCCATAAGTATAGGTCAGATACATCACATGTTATGCCTGTAGAAGAGATTAAATTGAATCCGGATTTGACTTATGAAGAAGAACCAGTTGAGATCTTAGCTTCTGACCGTAAGGTGTTGTGGGGTAGATCGATTGAGTTAGTGAAAGTGCGGTGGCAACGTCGAGGGGTGGACGAGGCCACTTGGGAGAGGAAGGAGGATATGGAAAGGCAGTTTCCTTATCTCTTTCAGTCAGGTAATTTCGGGGACGAAATTCCTTAAGTGGGAGAGAGTTGTAACACCCGTGTTTTGGGGTTAGGAGTTAGGTGTGTGTTTGGTTCGAGTCATCAAAATTGGTTTAATTTAATTAGGCCTTAATTATGAGTTAAATGAGATTTAACAATTGCAATGTGGCATTTTTGTAAATAAGTTGAAAAAGTGAAGACCACCTTTTTGAACAAAAAAGAAACAAAAAAGGCTTCATCCTACCCTTTTTTCCAATTCCAACGTGAAACTCACCCAAACCCCTCCCAAAACCCCTATTCACTATTCCATTTGATTTCTCCATCGATTCAAGGGCTTTTTCAAAGGTAATTTCATTTCTCAACTCTCCTCATCATCCCAAACATTCTCATGGTCTTAGATTTCAAAACTATC
Source organism: Hibiscus trionum (assembly GCA_030270665.1). Taxonomy (NCBI): domain Eukaryota; kingdom Viridiplantae; phylum Streptophyta; class Magnoliopsida; order Malvales; family Malvaceae; genus Hibiscus; species Hibiscus trionum. The sequence continues at coordinate 68,562,473 of BSYR01000003.1, forward strand.
AACATTTGAATTTTTTCAAGTTTAAGAAAAGTTTGGATTTTTAATGGGTTTTTCAATTGTTTTTGATTTGTTGAGTTGAGTTTTGAATTAATCTCACTTAGATACACCTAATAACTTAAAATGGATGGATTTGGGAGAAATCCCGATGTGGGTCTTTGGGGCAATTTTCAAAGTGTCTAAACTTGAGTTTTTGACGTGTTTTAGTGTTGGGTTGAAGGGCTGATGGTATAAGGTTATTAGGGAAGTGTTTTGGAAGCTTTTAGATATCAATTGGGTGTTGGAAAGTATAGTTTTCATATGGGTATTTGGGGAGCAGGAAAATGGAAGTTTTGGTGGTTAGTTTGGGTTTGAATTTGTGAAGCTTTGACATGTGTTTGTGAGTTGGGTTTGTGACTGAGTATAGCATTGAATTGGTGAGTAATATTTATGTTTTGATTTGGTTAGAAGCAAGAGGAAGCATCGGGGAAGGATCGGGATCGAATCTGGGAATTTAGGAGGCTTGACTTACTTGCTTGGTTTGCTAAGGAAGGGTGGTGAGTAAAACTTTAAATTGTTTTAAAGTTGGTTCAAGTGTGTGTAGTGGAGGTATTGGAATGAGCTTGGTAGGCCATTCCAAGGTTGAAGTTAAATTTGTAGTTTAACTTCTTGGTTGTTAATGTTGCTTTAGATGTCATTGCCTATATTGATCTTGTGAGGTATGACTTGTGTAACCCCCCTTAGCCCGGCCTAGACGGTTGACCCGAACTACGAAGATTACACGGGGAAAACCAAAGTCAACTCAAAAGTCAACCTTGATTAACGACCCTTTTTTATTTTTAATCTTGTCTAGATGCACGTTAACCCTAAATGAGCACTCATGAAACATACATGAGAAAGGCACAGCGTTCGAATAACAAACATGGACTCAATTGCACTTATTACATGAATAGGGACCAAATTGTAAATTCTGCAAATTAGAAGGTCGTAAGTGATTTTAAAGTTACCAATATGAAATTAGTCGTATTGCATGCTTTCCTGTCAAATTTCACCTTAATTGGACATCTCAAACTCATACAATTGCAAACTCGACTTTCGGGACTAAAACGTAAAGCTTGCAAACTTCAACACCATTCAAATCAGTGCCCAACGGTCACCTGTTTCGAAACGGCATTGACCGTTCCGAAACGCGGGTTCGTTCCGAGACTGGTTCCGAAACAGGGCATACCAGTAGCCAAAACGTTTCGGAACAGCCTCCAGCCGTTTCGAAACACGAAGGCCATTACAGGCCCCCGTTTCGAAACGCCAGTGAGTGTTCCGATACGGCTTGCCCAGAAGCTGCAAATTTTTCTGGTTTTTCATACAAAAATCCGTTCAAACACTACCTAATGACTTCCTAGTCATATCCACAAGTCATCATACATAAATGGAACATGATTGTAACTCCTAAACACATTCATAGCATCAAACATGAAAATTCACTTGTCTATAGGCATGCATCCTATTATCCAAAACCAAGCAACCAACCAAACTCCAAAACAAGCATTAAAAGGCCATTTACAAAATCAAATCATCAAAAGCATTATGCCACAACCTAGGGAGTTCAACACATCTCCCAAAACAAATCTTAGGTTCTCATTGCCAAAATATCAAAACCAATAGTGTATGAAAACATCACCATACATGAGCTTGGTTTCCCTTGGACACTCTTGACTTCCTTGTTGCCCTTAACACTTCAATTATCTGCATTATTGGTACAAGAGAGAGAGCGTAAGCACAATTGCTTAGTGAGGCATGCTCTAAAGAAAACAACACAATAATGCATTTTTAGGAAACACTTTCAATAAAGCCTTTAAAACACATGCTCATCTCTTTTCATGCAACCTTGCATACTTTACAAACATCTCATGCTTCATTACATTCAACTCGTCATATTGGATTTCAAGTGATAATTCATAACCATTTATAACACAAAACACAATCGGATACACGGATTACAAGCGTTGTCCCACACGCTTCATACACACTATCGGCTTATAAGGTGGAGTTTATCGGTACAATCACAACCCCTCAACACCCGTGATGGAGTTTAACGGTACAATCACAACCCCTCAACATCACTCATCGGTAGTTGTATAACCTACTAACGAGAGTACGGGACACATAACACAAGATCCACACACGGACTTTTAACCACCGTTGTGATCTTACCAAGATCCACACACGGACTTTTAACCACCGTTGTGATCTTACCTCTCTCGTTAGGATACTTGGATGGAGTTTAAGGTACAATAACAACCCCTCCACATCCAAGGCGACTTTACTTACGGTGCACCCAATCCTATAGCCGGCTAACTATATCTGATTCAAGTACTTTAAAACCAATTCATCACTTGCCAATATACATCAAATACCATCATCAATTCATTGTTTTAAAGCATTAATCAAAGCCATTAAACATCATGCATCACCATGCATCATTACCAATTTAACAACATGCCAAAACAAGGATCTCTTACCTTGAGCATCCTTCAACACATGGCTTTGAAAACCAGCATTAACCATGCTAAAACATGCTTTCAAAACAGAATTTAAACATGCAATTTATAACCAATGCATCAAGCTACTTAATAGCACATCCGAGGGAGTTTTTCCGAAAACTTACTCTTGAGCTTAGCTAAGTTGTTTAGACTTAAACTAAGCTCCCAAAACCTTCAAACAATTGTTTCAAAGCTGAAAACCCAACTCCACTCACCAATTATGTTTCGCACGCTTCCCGAAACGTCAATCAAGCCTCCGGATCAACTCTAAAAGTGTCTGAAGATACTTCCCTGTTTTAAACACATCAAAGCAGAGGATTAATGCATCATCATGCATTGAAATCTTCAGCCAACACACCTAAACTCGCTGATCTACCCAAAACCAGTATTTCGGCTACCAAACACAATCGAAAACACCTCCAAACTCTTTCACAACATAACCCAACCAAGATCCATCACTTCTAACCATTTCTAAACATCAATCAACATCCAAAATACACCTTAACTCGTCCTTATACCTCCAGCTATAACAGAACACCAAAAACACCTCAAAAACCACCATTTTCATAAGCAAAAACTTAAGAAATTCAACCTATTCGGGACTGCATTGATAAAACATCATTTCAACATCATTAGACATCCAAAATACATTAAAGAATCATCTCAAAACAGAGCCCAATCAATCTCAACGAAATTCTTCAAGATTTCTTCCAAATCTTGAGTTTTAAGCCAAAATCATGTTTCTAACATTAAAACCTTTTATAAAACTTAAATTAAGGATTGACAACTTGGGAATTTCAGTAAAGAACTGAGTATTTAGAGGAGAAGAACAATATTACCTCTAAATGGTGATTTCTCCTTGATTTGGGCTAAATTCCTTAAAAATTCAAAGTGGAAATCAAAAGGTTTTGTTGCTAGATTGATTATGCAACAATGAGTGATGGAAAACTCATCAAATGAGGTGAAGATCAAAGTGATTTGTGCTGGAGAAAGTGTGTTTGGATGATGAGATTTTGAGAGAAAAAGAAATGAGAGAAAATTTGGAAAAGGTAGTTATGAAAATCTAAAAGTAGTTTCCATCTTTATTTTAATTAATTAAAACATTAATTAAATCACCCAAATTAAGGAAAAATCTGGAGAAAAACATTTTGGGTAATTAGCTCCTTAAAGATTTAAAGTTCCAATCCTTTACAAAACAGTCACCACTAAACTTTTCAAAAATCCCATTTTGGTCACTACACCGAAATGTAATATTTCCAAACCTTATTTTGTAAAATTGATTTCACCACTCTCTTATATATATTAAAAGAGGATTTTTAAATATTTTTCTATATTTTTAAAGCATCCCGAACTAGGCTTTCCCTAAAACCTCCCTTTATATTCGAATCGAAAATCAGACCGGTCTAGTTTAGACCCTAAACTTCCAAGCCCAAATTTGAGGTGTTACAACTTTCCCCCTCTTAAGAAATTTCGTCCTCGAAATTTACCTGGAGGAAAAAGGTAAGGAAACTGCTTCTTCATGTCATCCTTCCTTTCCCACGTGGCTTCCTCAACACCACGATGTCTCCACAATACCTTGACCAATTCAATGGTCTTGCCTCGAAGAACTTTACTGTCCGAATCCAGAATTTCAACTGGCTCTTCATCATAAGTCAAGTTTGGATTCAACTCCACTTCCTCCACAGGCATAACATGCGAAGGATCCGATCTATATCTCCGAAGCATAGAGACATGAAACACATCATGAATCTTTTCCAACTCTTGCGGCAACCTCAGCCTGTACGCAACAAGACCCACACGTTCAATCACCTCGTATGGTCCAATATACCTAGGGCTCAACTTACCCTTCCGGCCAAACCTCATCACTTTCTTCCAAGGCGAAACCTTCAAGAACACACGGTCACCTACCGCAAACTCAATCTCCTTACGCTTCAAATCCGCGTAAGACTTCTGTCGATCAGAAGCTGCCTTCAAACGCTCACAAATGAGCTTCACCTTCTCGATGGTTCCCTTCAACAAAGCCGGCATTGAAACCAACTTCTGACCTGCTTCAACCCAGCAAAGAGGAGTTCTGCACTTCCTCCCATACAAAGCTTCATAAGGTGCCATTTGAATACTTGTCTGGTAGCTATTGTTATAAGCAAACTCCACCAAAGGCAAATGCTTCTCCCAAGAACCTTGAAACTCAATCACACAACACCTCAACATATCTTCCAGCACTTGGATAACACGCTCAGACTGTCCATCCGACTGTGGATGATAAGAAGTACTGAAATTCAACCGTGTACCCAAAGCTTGATGCAAACACTCCCAAAAACGCGATGTAAACCTCAGATCCCTATCCGACACTATAGACTTCGGCACACCATGAAGTCGCACAATCTCAGAAATGTACAGCTCTGCAAGCTTGTCCAAGGTATACGTAGTATGCACAGGTAAGAAATGTGCACACTTCGTAAGGCAATCCACATTCACCCACACCGAATTCTTCTTCGATGGCGACAAAGGTAAACCAGACACAAAGTCCATGGTAATCCTTTCCCACTTCCACTCAGGAATCCTCAACAGTTGCAACAACCCTGAAGGAAACTGATGCTCAGCTTTAACCCGCTGACAAACCATGCACTTACTCACGTACTCCGCAACATCTTTCTTCAAACCCACCCAATAGTACTCATCCTTCATATCACGATACATCTTTGTACTACCATGGTGCATAGCAAAAGGACTACTATGAGCTTCAGTCAGAATAGTACGCCTCAACTCCGCATCACTCGGCACTACTATCCGACTCCCAAAACATAGAACTCCATCATCATTAAAACAGAAATCCGATGGTCTATCCTCAGCAATATCCTGAACATGTGGCACCAAAGAATCATCCAACAATTGCTTATCCTTTATCAACTGAACCAAATATGGTTTCACTTGCAATTCAGCCACAAGCCCTCCATCTCGCGAAATACTAAAGCTAGCATACATAGCCCTTAACTCCACTGCCACCTTCCTACTCAAGGCATCCGCTACAACATTAGCTTTTCCTGGATGGTACTCGATCGTCAGATCGTAATCTTTTAGCAACTCCACCCAACGTCGTTGCCTAAGATTCAACTCTTTCTGGGACATCAAATACTTCAAGCTCTTGTGATCCGTGTACACAGTACACTTCTCACCATACAGATAATGTCTCCAAATCTTCAAAGCAAAAACCACCGCAGCTAACTCAATATCATGCGTAGAATAATTGCGCTCATTTACTTTCAACTGGCGCAATGCATAAGCCACCACCTTACCCTCTTGCATCAACACACACCCCAACCCAACATAGGATGCGTCGTTGTACACCACAAATTCTTTCCCTGATTCAGGCTGAATCAAGATAGGAGCTTGTGTCAAAGCTGCCTTAAGCTTCTCAAAAGCTTGTTGCCTTGCTTCTGTCCACTCATACTTGACATCCTTTTGCAACAACTTCGTCAAAGGTGCAGCAATCTTCGAAAATCCATCCACAAACCTCCGGTAATATCCTGCCAACCCAAGGAAACTACGGACTTCATGAACAGACTTAGGAGGCTTCCAATTCATCACCGCCTCAACCTTCTGAGGATCAACACGAATCCCCTCAGCAGAAACCACATGACCAAGGAAAACAACTTCCCTAAGCCAGAATTCGCACTTGCTCAGCTTAGCATAAAGCTGATTCTCCAACAACGCCTGCAACACAATTCGCAAATGCCCCTCATGCTCCTCCTCAGTACGAGAATACACAAGGATATCATCAATGAATACCACAACAAACTTGTCCAGGTATTCATGAAACACTCTATTCATCATGTCCATAAAAGCTGCAGGAGCATTCGTCAAGCCAAACGGCATTACAAGGAACTCATAATGCCCATACCTCGTTCTAAAGGCTGTTTTTGGCACATCCACATCCTTCACCTTAAGCTGGTAATAACCTGACCTTAAGTCAATCTTAGAGAACACAGCCGCTCCCCGAAATTGATCAAAAAGATCATCAATCCTCGGCAAAGGATACCGATTCTTGATAGTCAACTTGTTCAGCTGACGATAATCGATGCACATTCTCATAGTGCCATCCTTCTTCTTCACAAACAAGACTGGTGCACCCCAAGGTGACACACTCGGCCGAATGAAACCATGATCCAGCAACTCCTGAAGTTGCGTCTTCAGCTCCTTCAACTCCTTAGGTGCCATTCGGTAAGGAGTAATGGACACTGGAGTTGTGTTTTCATACAACTCAATTCCAAACTCCACCTTTCGACTAGGAGGTAATCCAGGTAACTCCTCCGGAAACACACCAGGAAACTCTCGCACAGTCCTGATATCTTAAACTCGCAACTCCTTAGAACTAGGATTCATCACAAAGGCCAGGTAAGCTTCACAACCTTGCCTCAGCATTCGGCTTGCTTCCAAAGAATACACCACATTGGCAAGAAACTTCACATTCTCACCAACCACCACTACTTCGTAATCTTTCGCAAGTTTCAACGAAACTCGCTTGTTCTCACAATCCACTATCGCTCGATGTTCAACAAGCCAATCCATACCCAAGATTACATCAAAACCATAGAATGGCAATTCCATGAGATCAACAAGAAAAACATGGTTTTTCACTTCCAAGGGACATCTTCTATACATCTTTCGTGTTACGACTGTCTCCCCAAAGGAACTAGTCACACGCATACCAACATCCAAAGACTCAACAGGTAAACCAAGCAATTGAGCATGTTCACACAATATGTATGAGTGTGTAGATCCAGAATAAATCAAGGAAAGTAATGACAAGGATTGCAAAGTAAAGGTACCTGCGATCACATCCGTATCATTCCTTCCCTCACGCTGAGCATACACTCAAGCCTGGCCACCACCCTCAAGTTGAACATCCACCACATGCGCCACATTCCTCCCACCATCATCGCTGCACTGGAAGTTACCACGGTCGCGCCCACGACCTCTCTGTGGTGCAACTACCCCAGGAGCACGTCTCTGACCACCACCGGCCAACAAAGGACACTCTCTCCTCATGTGGTCTGCCGAACCACAATTCCAGCATGAATTACCGGTCACTGCTACAGGAGCCTGAACCTCCCTCGCAGCTCGAGGACAGTCTCGCCTCATATGGCCACGAGATCCACACGTCCAGCACGTGTTCTGATCAGCCCTCATCCTATCTCCCTGAACAGGCGCACCATGTCCTCTACCACCACGTCTAGCAGAAGACTGATACCTCTTATCACGTCCTCTCTTGCTCCGTCCACCATCGGAACTATGATCAGCAGCTCTTTTTCCTGAGCTAGAACTAACGCCTCTGGAAGACAAACCCAAGTTCTGCTCAATGTCCTTCGCTCTACTCACAAGCACATCAAAATCTGTATACTCAGCTGCAAGCATAAAGGTCTTCACGTCCGTCACCAAACCATAATGGAAACGTTCACACCTCTCCCGCTCATCAGGGGTTAGTTTAGGTGCATACTGACTAAGGTGGACAAACTGGATCTCATACTCAGCTACCGTCATACTTCCTTGCACAAGAGACATAAATTCTCTTTTCTTCTCATCTAGGTATCGCACACCCAGATACTTCCGCTTGAACGCGTTCAAGAAGAACGTCCAAGTCACATCATTTTCCTCCATTTCGGAGACAGTGGTCGTCCACCACGTATAAGCATCATCATGCAGCAGCGACACTACACAACCCAACTTCTGCACATTGCTGCAGTTCATTTGCCCCAAAATCCTCTTGGTGCTTTCCAACCAAGATTCAGATCCTTCAGGAGATAAACCTCTGAACTCAGTCCCTCCCAGACCGCGAAGACGTTCCAGAGGCAATCTCACATTAGCATCACCCTGATGCGTAGCTCCGTGAGATCCAGCTATTGCTGCCTGAAAGGCTCCAGCAATAGCCTGAATCAACACAGTCATGTCAGGAGCAGCTTGCCCCTGCACACCTCCAGGTCCAGCGTCCCCAGCACCAGCATTATCACCTCCGGCACCACCACCGCCGGGTGGTCCACCACCAGGGGGAGGAGGTAAATCCATAACATTCTCAACATTTTCCTCGTTCTCATTCTAAGCCATAGCTCTCGTATTCATTCTCATCTCTCTACGAGGCCTCATTTATAAGAAAACAATGCACTGACACAAATGCAATAAACATAATTAGGCTCAACAAGGTAAGTAGTCCAAGTACTCAAGCTCATTTTCAAAAAAAACAATTCCTTTCATTAGTTTTGATATGGCAATGGGTTCCCCTAACACGCTTCACATAACATAACATCACAATTGTAATTACACATCACCATTCACACAACATACTTTCACCAAAAAGGCATATCATGCAATTACACCTACATCACCCACATAAATTCCCATTTACACGATAACCTGGCTCTAATACCACCAAATGTAACCCCCTTAGCCCGGCCTAGACGGTTGACCCGAACTACGAAGATTACACGGGGAAAACCAAAGTCAACCTTGATTAACGACCTTTTTTTTCTTTTTAATCTTGTCTAGATGCACGTTAACCCTAAATGAGCACTCATGAAACATACATGAGAAAGGCACAACGTTCGAATAACAAACATGGACTCAATTGCACTTATTACACGAATAGGGACCAAATTCTAAATTCTGCAAATTAGTCGTATTGCATGCTTTCCTGTCAAATTTCACCTTAATTGGACATCTCAAACTCATACAATTGCAAACTCGACTTCCGGGACTAAAACGTAAAGCTTGCAAACTTCAACACCATTCAAATCAGTGCCCAACGGTCACCTGTTTCGAAACGACATTGACCGTTTCGAAACGCGGGTTCGTTCCGAGACTGGTTCCAAAACAGGGCATACCAGTAGCCAAAACGTTTCGGAACAGCCTCCAGCCATTTCGAAACACGAAGGCCATTATAGGCCCCCGTTTCGAAACGCCAGTGAGCGTTCCGATACGGCTTGCCCAGAAGTTGCAGATTTTTCGGTTTTTTCATACAAAAATCCATTCAAACACTACCTAATGACTTCCTAGTCATATCCACAAATCATCATACATAAATGGAACATGATTGTAACTCCTGAACACATTCATAGCATCAAACATGAAAATTCACTTGTCTATAGGCATGCATCCTATTATCCAAAACCAAGCAACCAACCAAACTCCAAAAAAAGCATTAAAAGGCCATTTACAAATTCAAATCATCAAAAGCATTATGCCACAACCTAGGGAGTTCAACACATCTCCCAAAACACATCTTAGGTTCCCATTGCCAAAATATCAAAACCAATAGTGTATGAAAACATCACCATACATGAGCTTGGCTTCCCTTGGACACTCTTGACTTCCTTGTTGCCCTTAACACTTCAATTATCTGCATTATTGGTACAAGAGAGAGAGCGTAAGCACAATTGCTTAGTGAGGCATGCTCTAAAGAAAACAACACAATAATGCATTTTTAGGAAACACTTTCAATAAAGCCTTTAAAACACATGCTCATCTCTTTTCATGCAACCTTGCATACTTTACAAACATCTCATGCTTCATTACATTCAACTCGTCATATTGGCTTTCAAGTGATAATTCATAACCATTTATAACACAAAACACAATCGGATACGCGGATTACAAGCGTTGTCCCACACGCTTCATACACACTATCGGCTTATAAGGTGGAGTTTATCGGTACAATCACAACCCCTCAACACCCGTGATGGAGTTTAACGGTACAATCACAACCCCTCAACATCACTCATCGGTAGTTGTATAACCTACTAACGAGAGTACGGGACACATAACACAAGATCCACACACGGACTTTTAACCAACGTTGTGATCTTACCAAGATCCACACACGGACTTTTAACCACCGTTGTGATCTTACCTCTCTCGTTAGGATACTTGGATGGAGTTTACGGTACAATCATAACCCCTCCACATCCAAGGCGACTTTACTTACGGTGCACCCAATCCTATAGCCGGCTAACTATATCCGATTCAAGTACTTTAAAACCAATTCATCACTTGCCAATATACATCAAATACCATCATCAATTCACTATTTTAAAGCATTAATCAAATCCATTAAACATCATGCATCACCATGCATCATTACCAATTTAACAACATGCCAAAACAAGGATCTCTTACCTTGAGCATCCTTCAACACATGGCTTTCAAAACCAACATTAACCATGCTAAAACATGCTTTCAAAACAGAATTTAAACATGCAATTTATAACCAATGCATCAAGCTACTTCATAGCATATCCGAGGAAGTTTTTTCGAAAACTTACTCTTGAGCTTAGCTAAGTTGTTTAGACTTAAACTAAGCTCCCAAAACCTTCAAACAATCGTTTCAAAGCTGAAAACCCAACTCCACTCACCAATTACGTTTCGCACGCTTGCCGAAACGCCAATCAAGCCTCTGGATCAACTCCAAAAGTGTCCGAAGATGCTTCCCCTGTTTTAAACACATCAAAGCAGAGGATTAATGCATCATCATGCATTGAAATCTTCAGCCTACACACCTAAACTCGCTGATCTACCCAAAACAACCATTTCGGCTACCAAACAAAACCAAAAACACCTCCAAACTCTTTCACAACATAACCCAGCCAAGATCCATCACTTCTAACAATTTCGAAACATCAATCAACATCCAAAATACACCTTAACTCGTCCTTACACCTCCAGCTATAACAGAACACCAAAAACACCTCAAAAACCACCATTTTCATAAGCAAAAACTTAGGAAATTCAACCTATTCGGGATTGCATTGATAAAACATCATTAGACATCCAAAATACATTAAAGAATCATCTCAAAATAGAGCCCAGTCAATCTCAACGAAATTCTTCAAGATTTCTTCCAAATCTTGAGTTTTAAGCCAAAATCAAGTTTCTAACATTAAAACCATTTATAAAACTTAAATTAAGGATTGACAACTTGGTAATTTCAGTAAAGAACTGAATATTTAGAGGAGAAGAACAATCTTACCTCTAAATGGTGATTTCTCCTTGATTTCGGCTAAATTCCCTGAAAATTCAAAGTGGAAATCAAAAGGTTTTGTTGCTAGATTGATTATGCAACAATGAGTGATGGAAAACTCATCAAATGAGGTGAAGATCAAAGTGATTTGTGCTGGAGAAAATGTGTTTGGATGATGAGATTTTGAGAGAAAAAGAAATGAGAGAAAATTTGGAAAAGGTAGTTATGAAAATCTAAAAGTAGTTTCCATCTTTATTTTAATTAATTAAAACATTAATTAAATCACCCAAATTAAGGAAAAATCTGGAGAAAAACATTTTGGGTAATTAGCTCCTTAAAGATTCAAAGTTCCAATCCTTTACAAAACAGTCACCACTAAACTTTTCAAAAATCGCATTTTGGTCACTACACCGAAATGTAATATTTCCAAACCTTATTTTGTAAAATTGATTTCACCACTCTCTTATATATATTAAAAGAGGATTTTTAAATATTTTTCTATATTTTTAAAGCATCCCGAACTATGCTTTTGTTGAGTGTGTAAAAGTTATATTATTTACACCTTCTTAACCCATATTTCTGCTGCATTCAAGCATTATTTATTGCATTTAGGTTAGTTTACAGCAAAACATCACAATTATATTAAAAGGCACAGTTTCTACTAAAAATGGCTGTTTTTGCAGGTTGCTACTATAGCAGACGGAAAGGGCAGGCGCTGGGCAGTGAAGTAGAAGAGCTGGAACTGGACGAGCAGTCAAGGAGGACGATGCTGCCATGGTTGCCGCCGTGACAGCAGAGGATGACAACAGTTTTGTGGAGAAGATGCAAAGTGGACCTCGACAGATAGAGAAAATTCAGCCCGTATGTCGTGTGAAATCACCATATTTTTCCAAGCCCTAGATCAGAAGATATTCCAAGCCCAAAGTTCAAGGAGAGATAACCCCAAGAAAGAAGGAGGACGACTTAAAGGAAGATTCTCTAAAGATTCAGTCTTTATTAGAGTTGTACTTTAATTTAAAGTTGTAATCCTTGCTAAATTAGATAACTTGAGCTCAAAGCTTATATAAGGGCATATATCTTAACCTAGAGGCATAACCGATTACCCTAGCTTCCTTCCCAAAACTCTAGCGGTTTTCCTTCCCACAACATGTTCTAAATTCCCCCTAGGGCCACGGGTTGATTTGTAAAGTAGTTGCAAGGGTTGTTTTGTTTTAGGAATTTTCAGTTCAATAAAATAAACTTCAAGTTCTCTTATTTTGGTTATTAATATCTTGCAAGAGCATCGGGAGAGCATTGTGAGGTTATCAATTTACTTAGCATCGGGAGAGTTAAGTATACGAAAGAGATAAGAGCAAGTTCTCTAGTTTATAGTTGAACTATCTCGGGCCTAGGGATAGGACGAGGTTAAGTGGCTAAAGAAGAATTCATCCACATCGGTGTTCATCCTTCGATTCACGCCGGGAGGTATCATCAAAGACGTGATCATCGACAGACTTGGACCTAGGGATAGGCCAAGGCACATCTGGGATTCTTGCCAAACTTGAAGTACTGAGTGTGGTAATCGCTGCCGCGATAACTAACGGACTGCTGCCGCGACAGGTGCTGTCGCGACGGGAACGACGACAGCACTGGATTTCCTAGACTCAGCAATACCTGCACTACTGAGCAATTCAATACCAGCCCATTCTCTCTATCTTGATTTTCCTTCTCTTTTAATTACGTTTACTTTATTACTTTCGTGACAACTTCTCAATTATTTCCTTTACTTCCGTGCAGTGAATTAAGGTGAAACTATTAGCCCAATCCCTATGGAGACGATATCTGATACTTCGTATCACTTTACTACTTGCGTTGTGTATACTCGCACTACAATTGCGATAGATTATTTTACACGCAACAAGTTTTTGGCGCCGTTGCCGGGGATTGGCAACATAACTCTACCTTTTCTTTTACTGCACTTTTTGTTTTTGTTTTTATTTTTATGTTTTTCTTTGGTGTGTTCAACTCCTGCTTTTCACAAGGTTCCTTGTTTATGCGCAGATCGAAACGAGGTGAAGATCCTGAGTATCCATTAGATCCAGAAATCGAACGTTCATTCAATCTTAGGAACCGACTTTGTCACGTGCTATCCAGGAACGAGTACCTTAAGGAACAGTTAGAGACAATGGCATACCAAGGAAACAACCCTCTTGCTGGAGATGGAGCTGTTATACCGTCTGTCGGCGACCCGCATGCCGCTGTTGGACGACGGTTCTGTCGTGACTACATGTTGAATGACCATGTAGAACTAGAAACCACGCTGCCGGATATTGAAGTTGATAACTTTGAGCTGAAACCTGTTATGTTTAGCATGATCAACAATGACGGTCAATACAGTGGTGCTGTTACAGAGGATGCTAGGGAGCATCTCAAAACATTCCAGGAAATCTGTGGTTCGTTTAGACTACTACGAGTTAATCCGGAGATACTGAGGCTTCGGTTATTTCCCCATTCATTGAGGGACAGGGCAAAGACTTGGTGGAATAAACTTACACCGGGTTCAATTAGAACTTGGGCAGATTTGTCTCGTGAATTTTTATCTCGTTTTAATCCTTCACATTTATCTGAGCGATTACGGAACGAAATTGCTACTTTTCAACAGGAAGATGACGAGCCGATGCACGAGGCCTGGGACAGATTCACCACTCTTCTACGGAACTGCCCTATGCATGGATTTCCCGTCTGGAACCAGGTAACCAAGTTTTATAATGCTGCCAACTTACAAACTCGTATTCGAATTGATTCAGCAGCAAACAGATTACTATTGGACAAAGACCCGGATGAGGCAATGCAAGTATTGAAAAATCTGGCTAAGAATGAAGAGCAGTTTCCGACAGCAAGAAGAGGGGGTAAACGGGTCCTAGCTGTTAAGGATTATGAGGCCGACAGCACGATGAAATCACAAGTGGCGTACCTTACTAAGGCAATGAAAAAGCTCTTGAACGAGGATACATAACATGGATTTGCTGTCGAGGAGGTATGTGACATTTGTGAGGGAAATCGCAATTCGGAGGAATGTCAAATACAGTTAGAAGAGGGAAAGTATGTTGGAAATTACAATAAGCCGAATTACAATTCCAACAACTATAATCCCAACTAGAGAAAGGATCCCAAGTTTTCTTGGAGTAATCCTAATAATGCCCTGAATCCTCAAGCACACAATAATCAGAATCAGGGAGGACCTACATTGTTGACTCGACAGCAGCCGCAGCAGCAGTAGCAACAGCCATAAGCTGCCACAAATAGTATACTGGAATAGACTCTGGCTACGTTTATGTCTCAGACAGGTACTTATACTGAGAATATGAATCAGTTTGTCAAGAAAACAGAGATATTCATGGATAAAACAGAGATGCAGATGACAAATCATGAAGCTACTCTGAAATCTTTGGAGACACAAATGGGTCAGGTTTCCCAGCATATCAAGCCAAGGCAGACTGGAGGATTTCCTAGCAATACTGAAAATGCTAGACAGCCCACACATGAGCAATGTAAAGCCATTACTACTAGGAGTGGGAAGAAACTACCAGGGCCAGAGAAAGAAGTTGAAACAGTGAAGAAACCAGCCTTGGACAAACCTGCCGAGGAAGCTGCCCCGACAGGTAACAACTACCATGCTGCCGATGAGCCTGTCACGACAGCAGAAGTGATAGAGGAGAAAAATGATAAACCCAAACCTCCTCATATTCGTATGCAATGGGAAGGACGTATTGCTGATTATCACCCCCACCTCCTTTTCCTCAACGGTTACAGCAAGCAAAGCAAGAATCTCAGCTCAAAAAGATTTATGATATCTTTAAGCAGGTTCATATTAATATTCCGCTGTTAGATGTCGTTAGGGAGATGCCCGGTTACGCCAAATTTCTCAAGGATGTCATGTCAAAGAAATCTAAACTTGGGGAATTTGAAACGGTTAAGATGACGGAAGGATGTATGAGCATTCTTCATAGGCAGCCACCCCAGAAGAAGAAGGATTCGGGGAGCTTCATCATACCTTGTGTAATCGGAGATAAATATGTGCGTAAGGCACTGTGTGATCTTGGTGCTAGTATTAATTTAATGCCAAAGTCTGTTTTTTAGAAATTAGGTATTGGAAAAGCTCGGCCCACGACAGTAATTCTGCAGCTGGCAGACCGCTCTTATGTTCATCCGGAAGGAAAAATCGAAGATATTCTGGTAAGAGTGGATAAATTTATATTTCCTGCTGACTTTCTTGTTCTAGATTGTGAAGCAGATGAAAACGCACCAATCATCCTGGGGCGACCCTTCTTAGCCACGGGAAGATCACTGATTGATGTGGAAAAAGGAGAACTCACCATGAGAGTAAAAGATCAAGAAATAAAGTTGAATGTTCTCCAAGCTATGAAGCATGCTGATGCAGATGAGGAATGTAAGGTTATCACTGAAGTTACCTTTGATCAACCCTGCATCAGGTCGGGCTGTCACGACATCAAGATTGGTCACTACCTCGGCAGCCACTTACAGGACTGTCACGACAGCACCGACGACAGCAACTCCTCAGAATCTGAAACATCAGATACTGAAGATCAAGAGGAGGTAAACTGGATAGGCGATCGTCCAGGTAAGTTATTCGAACCTTTAAATTATACTTCGGATAACCATGCAATCCAAAAGCCATCTACTGTTGAGCCCCCTGTTTTAGAACTGAAACCCCTGCCAGGGCAGCTAAAATATGCTTTTCTTGGTTCAAATGATACGTTGCCCGTAATCATCTCTTCCAAGTTGATGCAGGAACAGGAACAACAGTTAGTAGGGATGTTGCAGCAGCATAAAAAGGCAATTGGATGGACGATAGCTGATATTCAAGGCATTAGTCCGGCATTATGTATGCATAAAATCCTCTTAGAGGAAGATCATAAGCCAACTATAGATGCTCAAAGGCGGCTAAACCATGCGATGAAAGAGGTGGTACGCAAAGAGATAATCAAATCGTTAGATGCTGGTATTATTTACGCCATCTCCGACAGCAAATGGGTGAGCCCAGTGCAATGTGTTCCCAAGAAAGGAGGAATGACCGTGGTAACCAACGAAAACAATGAGTTAATCCCAACCAGGACTGTGACCGGTTGGAGGGTTTGTATGGACTATCGGAAGCTTAACAAAGCTACTCGAAAGGACCACTTTCCTTTACCCTTTATTGATCAAATGCTTGATAGATTAGCGGGTAAACCTTACTATTGTTTTCTTGATGGTTATTCAGGTTACAATCAAATCGCTATCGCACCGGAAGATCAAGAAAAGATGACATTCACATGCCCCTACGGCACTTATGCTTTTAGGAGAATGTCATTCGAACTATGCAATGCACCTGCCACCTTCCAAAGGTGCATGATGGCCATATTCTCTGATATGGTGGAGGACTTCCTAGAAATTTTTATGGATGCTTTTTCAGTCTTTGGGAACGATTTTGAGAGCTGTTTAGGCAATCTACAAAAGGTACTTGAAAGATGTGAAAAAGCAAACCTAGTTTTGAATTGGGAAAAATGCCACTTCATGGTGGATGAAGGGATAGTCCTTGGTCATAAGATTAGCTGTCGTGGCATAGAAGTCGACAGGGCCAAAATAGAAGTGATCGAAAAGCTTCCGCCGCCGACCACAGTCAAGGGTATTAGAAGTTTCTTGGGACATGCTAGTTTTTATCGGAGATTCATTGCAAATTTCTCAAAAATCACTAAGCCCCTATGCCATCTCTTGGAGCAGAACCGACCCTTTGACTTTAATGATAAATGTACTGAAGCATTCAAGGTTCTGAAGGAAAAACTGGTAACAGCCCCAATAGTACAGCCACCAGACTGGACACGGCTGTTTGAGATCATGTGTGATGCTAGTGACTATGCTGTCGGGGCAGCACTTGGGCAGCGGAGAGACAAATTGTTTCATGTCATATACTATGCCAGCAAGACACTGAATGACGCCCAAGTGAACTACACCACCACAGAAAAGGAGTTATTAGTTGTGGTATTCTCCATTGAAAAGTTTCGTTCTTACATACTTGGAATGAAGGTCATAGTACACACAGACCATTCTGCCCTCAAGTATCTGTTCGCGAAAAAGGATGCAAAGCCTCGATTGATACGGTGGATCCTGCTACTGCAAGAATTCGACCTTGAAATCAAGGACAAAAAGGGGACAGAAAATCAGGTGGCAGATCACTTGTCAAGATTGGAGAAGGGAAAGAGTCTACCAATAGATGAGACAAACATATTGGAGACCTTCCCAGACGAGCAGCTCTTTGCTGCAGCAATCACTGCCGCGGTAGCCATGGCGGCAGGGACGTATTCTGAACTTCCTTGGTATGCAGATTTCGTTAATTTCTTAGTTAGCGGAATAATTCCTTCTGACCTTAATTATCAATCCAGGAAGAGGTTCCAAAATGATGTTAAGCATTATTATTGGGATGAACCTCTTCTTTTCAAAATCTGTGCAGATCAGGTTATAAGGAGATGTGTACCACAGGAAGAGCAGAAAGATATATTGCATCACTGCCACGCTTCACAATATGGAGGACACTTAGGAGGCAACAAAACTGCTGCCAAGGTGCTGCAGTCAGGGTTTTATTGGCCGTCACTATATAAAGATGCAAAAATCTTCTACAAAAGCTGTGACAGGTGCCAAAGGACAGGAAACATCTCACGGAGAAACGAGATGCCGCTGCAGAACATTCTAGAAGTCGAAATCTTCGATGTTTGGGGGATTGATTTTATGAGACCTTTTCCATCTTCATGTGGGAATCTATACATCCTCCTGGCAGTAGATTATGTCTCTAAGTGGGTTGAAGCTATCGCCACTCAAAAGAATGATGCCAAGACAGTTCAAAGATTCTTACACAAGAACATTTTTGCTAGGTTTGGCATCCCCAAGGCGATTATCAGTGATGAAGGGAGACATTTTGACAACAGGGTTATTGCTGCTGCCTTGAAGAAATATGGTGTCAAACATCGGATCGCGACAGCATATCACCCACAGACCAATGGACAAGCTGAAATTTCTAACAGGGAAGTCAAGAACATTCTTGAGAAGATGGTTAAGCCAACTAGGAAAGACTGGTCTTTACTCCTCAATGATGCATTATGGGCTTATAGGACAGCTTTTAAAACTCCATTAGGAATATCTCCATACCGGTTCATTTATGGGAAAACATGTCATCTACCTGTCGAAATAGAACACAGAGCATACTGGGCGATCAAGGCAGTAAATATGGACTTCGACAGGGCAGGGCAAAAAAGGCTGTTAGATCTGAACGAAATTGAAGAAATCCGAACAATGGCCTATGCCAATGCAAGAATTTACAAGGATAAAACGAAGAAGTGGCATGACAAAAAGTTGCTGCCATGACAGTTTTGCTCAGGGCAGCTTGTATTGTTGTTTAATTCTAGACTGAAACTTTTCCCAAGGAAACTGAAGTCTAGATGGTCGGGCCCGTTCCAAGTCGTACAGGTTTTTCCCCATGGTGCCATCACAATCCGATCACTAAAAGACGGGCACCAATTCAAAGTCAACGGACAGCGTCTCAAGCATTATCAGGGGACTGAAGCCCCAGGAATACAGGAAGTGGTTACCTTAGGAGATGCCCCACCTGGCATCCCTAACTTAACCTAATTTTTATTTTATTTTATTATTATTATTTATTATCTATTAGGAAATAAGATTTATTTTATTTGAATAATGTTTTTATTTCTATTGTTTTTAGGAAATAAAGGAGTCAAGAGCAGTTTTGTGGAAAAGATGCAAAGTGGACCTCGACAGATAGAGAAAATTCAGCCCGTCTGTCGTGTGAAATCACCATATTTTTCCAAGCCCTAGATCAGAAGATATTCCAAGCCCAAAGTTCAAGGAGAGATAACCCCAAGAAAGAAGGAGGACGACTTAAAGGAAGATTCTCTAAAGATTCAGTCTTTATTAGAGTTGTACATTAATTTAAAGTTGTAATCCTTGCTAAATTAGATAACTTGAGCCCAAAGCTTATATAAGGGCATATATCTTAACCTAGAGGCATAACCGATTACCCTAGCTCCCTTCCCAAAACTCTACCCATTTTCCTTCCCACAACATGTTCTAAATTCCCCCTAGGGCCACGGGTTGATTTGTAAAGTAGTTGCAAGGGTTGTTTTGTTTTAGGAATTTTCAGTTCAATAAAATAAACTTCAAGTTCTCTTATTTTGGTTATTAATATCTTGCAAGAGCATCGGGAGAGCATTGTGAGGTTATCAATTTACTTAGCATCGGGAGAGTTAAGTATACGAAAGAGATAAGAGCAAGTTCTCTAGTTTATAGTTGAACTATCCCGGGCCTAGGGATAGGACGAGGTTAAATGGCTAAAGAAGAATTCATCCACATCGGTGTTCATCCTTCGATTCACGCTGGGAGGTATCATCAAAGACGTGATCATCGACAGACTTGGACCTAGGGATAGGCCAAGGCACATCTGGGATTCTTGCCAAACTTGAAGTACTAAGTTGGGTAATCGCTGCCGCGATAACCAACAGACTGCTGCCGCGACAGGTGCTGCCGCGACGGGAACGACGACAGCACTGGATTTCCTAGACTCAGCAATACCTGCACTACTAAGCAATTCAATACCAGCCCATTCTCTCTATCTTGATTTTCCTTCTCTTTTATTTATGTTTACTTTATTACTTTCGTGACAACTTCTCAAATATTTCCTTTACTTCCGTGCAGTGAATTAAGGTGAAGCTATTAGCCCAATCCCTGTGGAGACGATATCTGATACTTCGTATCACTTTACTACTTGCGTCGTGTATACTTGCACTACAATTGCGATAGATTATTTTACACGCAACAGCTTTCCCTAAAACCTCCCTTTATATTCGAATCGAAAATCAGACCGGTCTAGTTTAGACCCTAAATTTCCAAGCCCAAAATTGGGGTGTTACAACTCTCCCCCTCTTAAGAAATTTCGTCCTCGAAATTTACCTGGAGGAAAAAGGTAAGGAAACTGCTTCTTCATGTCATCCTTCCTTTCCCACGTGGCTTCCTCAACACCACGATGTCTCCACAATACCTTGACCAATTCAATGGTCTTGCCTCGAAGAACTTTACTGTCCGAATCCAGAATTTCAACTAGCTCTTCATCATAAGTCAAGTCTGGATTCAACTCCACTTCCTCCACAGGCATAACATGCGAAGAATCCGATCTATATCTCCGAAGCATAGAGACATGAAACACGTCATGAATCTTTTCCAACTCTTGCGACAACCTCAGCCTGTATGCAACAGGACCCACACGTTCAATCACCTCGTATAGTCCAATATACCTAGGGCTCAACTTACCCTTCCGGCCAAACCTTATCACTTTCTTCCAAGGCGAAACCTTCAAGAACACACGGTCACCTACCGCAAACTCAATCTCCTTACGCTTCAAATCCACGTAAGACTTCTGTCGATCAGAAGCTGCCTTCAAACGCTCACAAATGAGCTTCACCTTCTCGGTGGTTCCCTTCAACAAAGCCGGCATTGAAACCAACTTCTGACCTACTTCAGCCCAGCAAAGAGGAGTTCGGCACTTCCTCCCATACAAAGCTTCATAAGGTGCCATTTGAATACTTGCCTGGTAGCTATTGTTATAAGCAAACTCCACCAAAGGCAAATGCTTCTCCCAAGAACCTTGAAACTCAATCACACAGCACCTCAACATATCTTCCAGCACTTGGATAACACGCTCAGACTGTCCATCCGACTGTGGATGATAAGAAGTACTGAAATTCAACCGTGTACCCAAAGCTTGATGCAAACACTCTAAAAAACGCGATGTAAACCTCAGATCCCTATCCGACACTATAGACTTCGGCACACCATGCAATCGCACAATCTCAGCAATGTACAGCTCTGCAAGCTTGTCCAAGGTATACGTAGTATGCACAGGTAAGAAATGTGCACACTTCGTAAGGCGATCCACATTCACCCACACCAAATTCTTCTTCGATGGCGACAAAGGTAAACCAGACACAAAGTCCATGGTAATCCTTTCCCACTTCCACTCAGGAATCCTCAATGGTTGCAACAACCCTGAAGGAAACTGATGCTCAGCCTTAACCCGCTGACAAACCATGCACTTACTCACGTACTCCGCAACATCTTTCTTCAAACCCACCCAATAGTACTCATCCTTCAGATCACGATACATCTTTGTACTACCAGGGTGCATAGCAAAAGGACTACTATGAGCTTCAGTCAGAATAGTACGCCTCAACTCCGCATCACTCGGCACTACTATCCGACTTCCAAAACATAGAACTCCATCATCATTAAAACAGAAATCTGATGGTCTATCCTCAGCAATATCCTGAACATGTGGCACCAAAGAATCATCCAACAACTGCTTATCCTTTATCAACTGAACCTAAGATGGTTTCACTTGCAATTCAGCCACAAGCCCTCCATCTCGCGAAATACTCAAGCTAGCAAACATAGCCCTTAACTCCACTGCCACCTTCCTACTCAAGGCATCTGCTACAACATTAGCTTTTCCTGGATGGTACTCGATCGTCAGATCGTAATCTTTTAGCAACTCCACCCAACGTCGTTGCCTAAGATTTAACTCTTTCTGGGACATCAGATACTTCAAGCTCTTGTGATCCGTGTACACAGTACACTTCTCACCATACAAATAATGTCTCCAAATCTTCCAAGCAAAAACCACCGCAGCTAACTCAATATCATGCGTATGATAATTGCGCTCATGCACTTTCAAATGGCGCGATGCATATGCCACCACCTTACCCTCTTGCATCAACACACACCCCAACCCAACATAGGATGCGTCGTTGTACACCACAAACTCTTTCCCTGATTCAGGCTGAATCAAGATAGGAGCTTGTGTCAAAGCTACCTTAAGCTTCTCAAAAGCTTGCTGCCTTGCTTCTGTTCACTCATACTTGACATCCTTTTGCAACAACTTCGTCAAAGGTGCAGCAATCTTTAAAAATCCATCCACAAACCTCCGGTAATATCCTGCCAACCCAAGGAAACTACGGACTTCATGAACAGACTTAGGAGGCTTCCAATTCATCACCGCCTCAACCTTTTGAGGATCAACACGAATCCCCTCAGCAGAAACCACATGAACAAGGAAAACAACTTCCCTAAGCCAGAATTCGCACTTGCTCAGCTTAGCATAAAGCTGATTCTCCAACAACGCCTGCAACACAATCCGCAAATGCCCCTCATGCTCCTCCTCAGTACGAGAATACACAAGGATATCATCAATGAATACCACAACAAACTTGTCCAGGTATTCATGAAACACTCTATTCATCATGTCCATAAAAGCTGCAGGAGCATTCGTCAAGCCAAACGGCATTACAAGGAACTCATAATGCCCATACCTCGTTCTAAAGGCTGTTTTTGGCACATCAACATCCTTCACCTTAAGCTGGTAATAACCTGACCTTAAGTCAATCTTAGAGAACACAGCCGCTCCCCGAAATTGATCAAAAAGATCATCAATCCTCGGCAAAGGATACCGATTCTTGATAGTCAACTTGTTCAGCTGACGATAATCGATGCACATTCTCATAGTGCCATCCTTCTTCTTCACAAACAAGACTGGTGCACCCCAAGGTGACACACTCGACCGAATGAAACCACGATCCAGCAACTCCTGAAGTTGCGTCTTCAGCTCCTTCAACTCCTTAGGTGCCATTCGGTAAGGAGTAATGGACACTGGAGTTGTGTTTTCATACAACTCAATTCCAAACTCCACCTCTCGACTACGAGGTAATCCAGGTAACTCCTCTGGAAACACACTAGGAAACTCTCGCACAGTCCTGATATCTTGAACTCGCAACTCCTTAGAACTAGGATTCATCACAAAGGCCAGGTAAGCTTCACAACCTTGCCTCAGCATTCGGCTTGCTTCCAAAGAAGACACCACATTGGCAAGAAACTTCACATTCTCACCAACCACCACTACTTCGTAATCTTTGCAAGTTTCAACGAAACTCACTTGTTCTCACAATCCACTACCGCTCGATGTTCAACAAGCCAATCCATACCCAGGATTACATCAAAACCATAGAATGGCAATTCTATGAGATCAATAAGAAAAACATGGTTTTGCACTTCCAAGGGACATCTTCTATAAAACTTCCGTGTTACGACTGTCTCCCCAAAGGAACTAGTCACACGCATACCAACATCCAAAGACTCAACAGGTAAACCAAGCAATTGAGCATGTTCACGCAATATGTATGAGTGTGTAGATCCAGAATCAATCAAGGAAATTAATGACAAGGATTGCAAAGTAAAGGTACATACGATCACATCCGTATCATTCCTTCCCTCACGCTGAGCATACACTCGAGCCTGGCCACCACCCTCAGGTTGAACAACCACCACATGCGCCACATTCCTCCCATCATCATCTCTGCGCTGGAAGTTACCACGGCCGCACCCACGACCTCTCTGTGGTGCAACTACCCCAGGAGCACGTCCCTGACCACCACCGACCAACAAAGGACACTCTCTCCTCATGTGGTCTGCCGAACCACAATACCAGCATGAATTACCGATCACTGCTACAGGAGCCTGAACCTCCCTCGCTGCTCGAAGACAATCTCGCCTCATATGGCCACGAGATCCACACGTCCAGCACGTGTTCTGATCAGCCCTCATCCTATCTCCCTGAACAGACGCACCATATCCTCCACCACCACGTCTAGATGAAGACTGATACCTCATATCACGTCCTCTCTTGCTCCGTCCACCATCGAAACTATGATCAGCAGCTCTTTTTCCTGAGCTAGAACTAACGCCTCTGGAAGACAAACCCAAGTTCTGCTCAATGTCCTTCGCTCTACTAACAAGCACATCAAAATCTGTATACTCAGCTGCAAGCATAAAGGTCTTCACGTCCGTCACCAAACCATAACGGAAACGCTCACACCTCTCCCGCTCATCAGGGGTTAGCTCAGGTGCATACTGACTAAGGTGGACAAACTGGATCTCATACTCAGCTACCGTCATACTTCCTTGCACAAGAGAGATAAATTCTCTTTTCTTCTCATCTAGGTATCGCACACCCAGATACTTCTGCTTGAACGCGTTCAAGAAGAACGTCCAAGTCACATCATTTTCCTCCATTCCGGAGACAGTGGTCGTCCACCACGTATAAGCATCATCATGCAGCAGCGACACCACAAAACCCAACTTCTGCACATTGCTGCAATTCATTTTCCCCAAAATCCTCTTGTTGCTTTCCAACCAAGATTCAGATCCTTTAGGAGATAAACCTCTTAACTCAGTCCCTCCCAGACTGCGAAGACGTTCCAGAGGCAATCTCACATTAGCATCACACAGATGCGCAGCTCCGTGAGATCCAGCTACTGCTGCCTTAAAGGCTCTAGCAATAGCCTGAATCAACACAGTCATGTCAGGAGCAGCTTGCCCCTGTACACCTTCAGGTCCAACGTCCCCAGCACCAGCACCAACACCAGCATTATCACCTCCAGTACCACCACCGCCGGGTGGTCCACCACCAGGGGGAGGAGGTAAATCCACAACATTCTCAGCATTTTCCTCGTTCTCATTCTGAGCCATAGCTCTCGTATTCATTCACATCTCTCTACGATGCCTCATTTACAAGAAAACAATGCACTGACACAAATGTAATAAACATAATTAGGCTCAACAAGGTAAGTAGTCCAAGTACTCAAGCCCATTTAAAAAAAAACAATTCCTTTCATTAGTTTTGATATGGCAATGGGTTCCCCTAACACGCTTCACATAACATAACATCACAATTGTAATTACACATCATCATTCACACAACATACTTTCACCAAAAAGGCATATCATGCAATTACACCTATATCGCCCACATAACCATTCCAATTTACACGATAACCTGGCTCTAATACCACCAAATGTAACCCCCTTAGCCCGGCCTAGACGGTTGACCCGAACTACGAAGATTACACGGGGAAAACCAAAGTCAACTCAAAAGTCAACCTTGATTAACGACCCTTTTTTATTTTTAATCTTGTCTAGATGCATGTTAACCCTAAATGAGCACTCATGAAACATACATGAGAAAGGCACAGCGTTCGAATAACAAACATGGACTCAATTGCACTTATTACACGAATAGGGACCAAATTGTAAATTCTGCAAATTAGAAGGTCGTAAGTGATTTTAAAGTTACCAATATGAAATTAGTCGTATTGCATGCTTTCCTGTCAAATTTCACCTTAATTGGACATCTCAAACTCATACAATTGCAAACTCGACTTTCGGGACTAAAACATAAAGCTTGCAAACTTCAACACCATTCAAATCAGTGCCCAACGGTCACCTGTTTCGAAACGGCATTGACCGTTCTGAAACGCGGGTTCGTTCCGAGACTGGTTCCGAAACAGGGCATACCAGTAGCTAAAACGTTTCGGAACAGCCTCCAGCCGTTTCGAAACACGAAGGCCATTACAGGCCCCCGTTTCGAAAGGCCAGTGAGTGTTCCGATACGGCCTGCCCAGAAGCTACAGATTTTTCTGGTTTTTCATACAAAAATCCATTCAAATACTACCTAATGACTTCCTAGTCATATCCACAAGTCATCATACATAAATGGAACTTGATTGTAACTCCTAAACACATTCATAGCATCAAACATGAAATTTCACTTGTCTATAGGCATGCATCCTATTATCCAAAACCAAGCAACCAACCAAACTCCAAAAAAAGCATTAAAAGGCCATTTACAAATTCAAATCATCAAAAGAATTATGCCACAACCTAGGGAGTTCAACACATCTCCCAAAACACATCTTAGGTTCCCATTGCCAAAATATCAAAACCAATAGTGTATGAAAACATCACCATACATGAGCTTGGCTACCCTTGGACACTCTTGACTTCCTTGTTGCCCTTAACACTTCAATTATCTGTATTATTGGTACAAGAGAGAGAACGTAAGCACAATTGCTTAGTGAGGCATGCTCTAAAGAAAACAACACAATAATGCATTTTTAGAAAACACTTTCAATAAAGCCTTTAAAACACATGCTCATCTCTTTTCATGCAACCTTGCATACTTTACAAGCATCTCATGCTTCATTACATTCAACTCGTCATATTGGCTTTCAAGTGATAATTCATAACCATTTATAACACAAAACACAATCGGATACGCGGATTACAAGCGTTGTCCCACACGCTTCATACACACTACCGGCTTACAAGGTGGAGTTTATCGGTACAATCACAACCCCTCAACACCCGTGATGGAGTTTAACGGTACAATCACAACCCCTCAACATCACTCATCGGTAGTTGTATAACCTACTAACGAGAGTACGAGACACATAACACAAGATCCACACACGGACTTTTAACCACCGTTGTGATCTTACCAAGATCCACACACGGACTTTTAACCACCATTGTGATCTTACCTCTCTCGTTAGGATACTTGGATGGAGTTTACGGTACAATCGCAACCCCTCCACATCCAAGGCGACTTTACTTACGGTGCACCCAATCCTATAGTCGGCTAACTATATCCGATTCAAGTACTTTAAAACCAATTCATCACTTGCCAATATACATCAAATACCATCATCAATTCACTGTTTTAAAGCATTAATCAAAGCCATTAAACATCATGCATCACCATGTATCATTACCAATTTAACAACATGCCAAAACAAGGATCTCTTACCTTGAGCATCCTTAAACACATGGCTTTCAAAACCAACATTAACCATGCTAAAACATGCTTTCAAAACAGAATTTAAACATGCAATTTATAACCAATGCATCAAGCTACTTCATAGCATATCCGAGGAAGTTTTTCCAAAAACTTACTCTTGAGCTTAGCTAAGTTGTTTAGACTTAAACTAAGCTCCCAAAACCTTCAAACAATCGTTTCAAAGCTGAAAACCCAACTCCACTCACCAATTACGTTTCGCACGCTTGCCGAAACGCCAATCAAGCCTCTGGATCAACTCCAAAAGTGTCCGAAGATGCTTCCCCTGTTTTAAACACATCAAAGCAGAGGATTAATGCATCATCATGCATTGAAATCTTCAGCCTACACACCTAAACTCGCTGATCTACCCAAAACCAACATTTCGGCTACCAAACAAAACCAAAAACACCTCCAAACTCTTTCACAACATAACCCAGCCAAGATCCATCACTTCTAACAATTTCTAAACATCAATCAACATCCAAAATACACCTTAACTCGTCCTTATACCTCCAGCTATAACAGAACACCAAAAACACCTCAAAAACCACCATTTTCATAAGCAAAAACTTAGGAAATTCAACCTATTCGGGATTGCATTGATAAAACATCATTTCAACATCATTAGACATCCAAAATACATTAAAGAATCATCTCAAAATAGAGCCCAATCAATCTCAACGAAATTCTTCAAGATTTCTTCCAAATCTTGAGTTTTAAGCCAAAATCAAGTTTCTAACATTAAAACCATTTATAAAACTTAAATTAAGGATTGACAACTTGGTAATTTCAGTAAAGAACTAAGTATTTAGAGGAGAAGAACAAACTTACCTCTAAATGGTGATTTCTCCTTGATTTGGGCTAAATTCCTTGAAAATTCAAAGTGGAAATCAAAAGGTTTTGTTGCTAGATTGATTATGCAACAATGAGTGATGGAAAACTCATCAAATGAGGTGAAGATCAAAGTGATTTGTGCTGGAGAAAATGTGTTTGGATGATGAGATTTTGAGAGAAAAAGAAATGAGAGAAAATTTGGAAAAGGTAGTTATGAAAATCTAAAAGTAGTTTCCATCTTTATTTTAATTAATTAAAACATTAATTAAATCACCCAAATTAAGGAAAAATCTGGAGAAAAACATTTTGGTTAATTAGCTCCTTAAAGATTCAAAGTTCCAATCCTTTACAAAACAGTCACCACTAAACTTTTCAAAAATCGCATTTTGGTCACTACACCGAAATGTAATATTTCCAAACCTTATTTTGTAAAATTGATTTCACCACTCTCTTATATATATTAAAAGAGGATTTTTAAATATTTTTTTATATTTTTAAAGCATTCCGAACTAGGCTTTCCCTAAACCTTCCTTTATATTCGAACCGAAAATCAGATCGGTCTAGTTCAGACCCTAAACTTCCAAGCCCAAAATTGGGGTGTTACAACTTGATTTTGTATGTGTATACATTGATATGCGTGATGATGAATATGTGTTATAATTGATGGATGTGTGAAGTGGTTTGAAAGTAATTGGCACTAGTTAACTTACCGGGTGTAAATGATCGATCATTAGGATTAGTGTGCACACGTTGAGTCAAATTCGCGCGTGGCCTTGATGGCGTTGAGTCATCAAGGAGGAGTACGGTGATGTAATATTCCACCGGAAATCTATTTATATTATACGTGATGATGAGTGGAATCCCATCCGTAGGGCATGTGGTGATGAGTGGAATCCCACCCATGCAAGGTCCGGTGATGAGTGTAATCCCACCGAGGTAATGTTGTTGTTGAGAGTAA
This sequence comes from Hibiscus trionum, assembly GCA_030270665.1. Classification (NCBI taxonomy): domain Eukaryota; kingdom Viridiplantae; phylum Streptophyta; class Magnoliopsida; order Malvales; family Malvaceae; genus Hibiscus; species Hibiscus trionum. The sequence goes on from BSYR01000003.1 coordinate 68,591,548, forward strand.
ATCCGCACATCTGAGTAAACTAATAGTGGCCAATGTACTTGCTCTTATGATTATGACGTTGTGATAGATGATTTATGTTGTTGAGCTTAATATGATGTAAGATGCCATATTTATGACTCTTGAAACACTAGTTAGGTTGCTATGATGATGCCTATGTATGTTGTGTGTGATATTAAGGATTGCATGCTTGAACCGTGCATTGTTGTGGTTTTTGGTTTTAAAGCATCCTCACTAAGCTTCTAGCTTACGCTCTCATTTTCAACAATGCAGATCATTAGCGTAGTGTTAGCAAGGAGCAAGGCGAAGGGGCTTTCCATGTTGTAGTTGCTCAAGTATGACTTAGTAATTAAAGTAGTAGTTTAGCAATGGGGCTACTAAGCGTTTTGTATGAGCGTTGTTTGACTCATAGATGTTGATGATGTTCATGTTTCGTTTGGATTGTAAACCATGCTATGTCTTGTCGAATGCTTGTGATGGTTGGTTATGCCTTTGGATGTTTTGAGTTGATTTTGGTTGGCATGTAAACCTCATATGTGATGACTTGTGCCATTTGGCCTTTTTGAACTCTTAAGTATGCCCATTTATGCCATATTTATCGTTTGTGTGAATGCCATGATGTATATGTGATATTGTTCATCTTGATTGCTCTATATGTTAGTTATTGGTCGTGCAATGTTGTATGGATGCTTAAGTGTGGCTAGGGGAGTCTTAAAATGCATATAGAGTTGGGTTTGGTGTCGTTTTGCGGAAGTTTGGAGACTTGCAGTGCAGGGCGTATCGATACGCCTAAGGGCCGTATCGATACGGTCTTGCCTGCAGGACTCAGTTTTGGCTTGGCGTACCGATACACGTGGGTGTATCGATACGGTTTTTGCTCACTGGAATTCTGAGAATTTGGTGAGTTTTTGGCGTATCGGTACGGTGTTGAGGCGTATCGGTACGGGTTTATCTCGTTGACCACGAGATGTTGACCGAGAGAGGCGTATCGATACGCTCAAGGGATGTATCGATACGGTCTTCCCTGAGTTGACTGCAAGGGTTGACTTAGTCAAGCCGTATCGATACCCTTGATTGGTGTATCGATACGGCATGTTCTGTGACCTTAAAATGGATAGATTAATGTGTGGTTTGAGGTTCGAATGTGTTTCTTCCTTGATGTTTTCCGCTGACGTGATCACTTAGGAATTAATATGCCTTTAGACAAGATTAAAATAAAAGAAATTTTCTAGGGTTGCTAACCGAGGAGGAACCTTAACGGGTTTTGCTTCAGTTTTCCCAGTGTAGCCTACTCGGACCGGTCATCCGGCCAGACCGGGACGAGGGGGTTACATTTGTTGGTATCAGAGCCTGAGGTTTCTGAGACCTCGGGCAGGTAAGTGAGGTAAGCTTTATGTGTTAAGCAATTGGTGTATTTCGGTGTATGCTTTGCCATGAATTCTTATTGTTTGATTGTTCATATGGTGTTGCGTTTGGTGTAGTGTCGAGTACCAATTGCTACTATTACTCAATTTAAAAACGTTTTCGTAAAGGAAAGTACTTGAGCACAGTTGGACCCTTGCCTTTGCTAACTTAATCCTTATATGTTGTTTGTTGTAGTTATTATCTTGCTAGCTGTATCATGAGACCACGTGGGAGGCCTAGGATGGTTCAGCCGGAACCAATGGCACAAGCTCCGGGAGTTGAGCAGATTGGTGGGGCGCAGGCTCCTCAACCTCCTCCACCTCCTCCACATCAAGAGGGAGGTGAGGCGGGAGCCGAGGGCGCGGGACCTCAAGTTGGCCAAGGACCAGCCGGAATTGATTTAGCTCCCTTAGTTCAGGCGATAGCCGGGGCTTTCCAGGCTGCAGTGGCTGGGGGTCAAGCAGCGGCACATCCCCAGGGAGAGGGTACTGGTTTGCCTTTGGAGAGACTCCGCAGTTTGGGAGGTGAAGAGTTCAGAGGGTCGACACCCGAGAGGTCTGAGATGTGGTTAGAGAAGACTATCCGTATTCTGGCACAAATGGGTTGTACCGGGGAGCGCAAGCTAGGGTGTGTTATATCTTTGCTTCAGGGTGATGCCTACACTTTGTGGGTCACCATCACTACGGGCTTGGAAGAGGCCGAGATTACTTGGGAGTTTTTCGAGTCAGCTTTTCGTAAGAGATATTTGGGTCCTCGATATCTCGATGAGAAGAAGAGGGAATTTATGGCTTTACTTCAGGGGAGTATGACCGTGACCGACTATGAGATCAGATTTGTCAGGCTAAGTCAGTATGCATCTGAGCTTGTTCCTACTTAAGTGGAACGTTGTAACCGTTTCCGTTATGGGTTGAATGAAGAGATCAAGAGGTACACTTTAGCTTCTGACTATTCAGATTTTGATGTCTTGGTCGCGAGGGCCAAGGACTTGAAGCATAGTTTGGGCTTGACCAAACGATCTGGTGGTTCTAGTTCTAGTAAGAGATCTAGTGACTTTGATAGAGGTGATGCCAAGAGGCATCGGGACAACTGGCATCACTATGACCATAGACGTGGTGGAGGTAACAACGGTAGGGGCCAACAGGGCCAGAGGGCTGGTGGGAAGTTGCCCACGTGTGCTACTTGCGAAAGGAACCACACCGGTGAGTGTTGGGAGAATTTCCACTCGTGTTGGAGTTGTGGAGCTAGGGACCATATTAGGCGTGACTGTCCACATCAGGTGGGGCAGGCACCAGTCCTGGCTCCTGCTAGAGCCAATGACTTTTAGAGAGGTCGCGGGCGCGGTAGAGGTAACTTCCAGCCGAGGAATGATGGCCAGAGGAACATAGCACATGTAGCTGCAGTCTAGCCAGAGGGCGGAGGCCAGGCTAGAGTTTACGCTCAGCGTGGAGATCAGCATGACACAGATGTGATCGCAGGTAACTTCTCGATACAGTCTTCGGGTTTGCTTTCTTTGATTGACTCCGGGTCTACACATTCTTATATTCTGAGTGAGCATGCACAGTTGTTGAAATTGCCTTGTGAAATATTAGAAGTATGAGTTAGTGTTACTAGTTCCTTTGGGAACACAGTAGTAGTTATAAAGATGTACAGAAGGTGTTTGTTGATGGTTCAGGGACATGTATTTCCAGTGGATATGATGGAGCTACCCTTTTATGGCTTTGATGTGATTCTGGGTATGGACTGGCTCACTGAGCATAGAGCTAGGATAGACTTCGAGACTAAGAGGATTTCCTTGAGACTAACAGATGATTATGAGATAATGGTGGTAGGTGAGAACGTGAAGTTATTATCCAATGTAGTTTCAGTTCTAGAAGCTAAGAGGTTAGTTGAGATGGGTTGCGAAGCATACTTGGCCTATGTGATGAATCCGAACATGAGCGAGGTTAGACCTCAAGACATCCGGACAGTGTGTGATTTTCCTAGTATGTTTCCGGAAGAGTTGCCGGGTTTACCACCTGATAGAGAGGTAGAGTTTACGATAAAGACTTATTCAGATTCAGCTCCTGTTTCGATTGCTCCGTATCGTATGGCACCGAAAGAACTGAAAGAGTTGAAGACTCAGTTGCAAGAGTTGACAGATAGAGGATTCATTCGACCTAGTTCTTCGCCTTGGGGTGCTCCAGTTTTGTTTGTAAAGAAGAAAGATGGAAGCATGAGAATGTGTATAGATTACAGACAGTTGAATCAATTAACAGTGAAGAACAAGTATCCTTTGCCAAGAATTGATGATTTGTTTGATCAGTTGAGAGGGGCATTAGTCTTTTCGAAGATTGACTTGAGATCAGGCTACTACCAGCTAAAGGTAAGAGAGGTTGATGTACCGAAGACGGCCTTTAGGACTAGATATGGTCACTATGAGTTGTTAGTCATGCCTTTTGGGTTGACTAACGCACCAGCTGCTTTCATGGATATGATGAATAGGATTTTTCATCAGTACCTAGATCAGTTTGTAGTTTTTTTTTTATAGATGACATCTTGGTGTATTCGCGTACCGAGGAAGACCATGACCGACACTTGAGGCTAGTTTTGAAGACTTTGTTAGATAATCAGTTGTATGCCAAGTTGAGCAAGTGTGAGTTCTGGATCCGTGAGGTAGTCTTCCTAGGGCATGTAGTGTCAGTCGATGGGATTAGAGTTGATCCGAAGAAAATAGAAGCTATTGTTGAGTGGAAGCAACCGAAGTCGGTAACAGAGGTACGTAGCTTTCTAGGCTTAGTTGGATATTATAGAAGATTCGTAGAAGGTTTCTCGAAGTTAGCCACTCCATTGACACAGTTGCTTCAGAAGAGTGTTCAGTTTGAGTGGTCAGATGCAAGACAGAGAGCCTTTGAGAGGTTGAAAGAAGCTTTGACCCAAGCACCGATCTTGATTCAGCCAGAGTCTGGGAAAGACTACGTAGTTTACAGTGATGCTTCCTATGTAGGCCTAGGTTGTGTTCTCATGCAAGACAAGAGAGTAGTGGCTTATGCCTCGAGACAGTTGAAGACTCATGAGCGTAACTATCTGACCCATGACATAGAGTTAGCTGCAGTTGTGTTTGCTCTGAAGATTTGGAGGCATTATTTGTACGGTGAGAAGTGCACAGTGTACACATATCACAAGAGTTTGAAGTACATCATGACTTGGCGAGATTTGAATCTCAGGCAGCGTAGGTGGTTAGAGTTGCTAAAGGACTATGATCTTACGATTGAGTACCATCCGGGTAAGGCCAATGTAGTGGCCGATGCTTTGAGTAGAAAGGTAGTCGTAGACTTGAGAGCCATGTTTGCTAGATTGAGCTTGTCCGGAGATGGTGGCTTGTCCGGAGACAGTTGAATCAATTAACAGTGAAGAACAAGTATCCTTTGCCAAGAATTGATGATTTGTTTGATCAGTTGAGAGGGGCATCAATCTTTTCGAAGATTGACTTGAGATCAGGCTACTACCAGCTAAAGGTAAGAGAGGTTGATGTACCGAAAACGACCTTTGAGACTAGATATGGTCACTATGAGTTCTTAGTCATGCCTTTTGGGTTGACTAACACACCGGCTGCTTTCATGGATATGATGAATAGGATTTTTCATCAGTACCTAGATCAGTTTGTAGTTGTTTTTATAGTGACATCTTGGTGTATTCGCGTACCGAGGAAGACCATGACTATGATGAATAGGATCTTTCATGGGTTGACTAACGCACCAGCGCTGTCGTAGGCAATACTATGGAATGCGTTCATAAAGTGACGCCTACTACCCACCTCTCACAACACAACAGTTGACTGATCCCATCTCGCCTTGATCTATTCCATTATGAACAACCGGCCAATCAACGTGGGTGACATAATTTGCAAGGAAATCCACAGCTGCTACCGAAAATCCAAGGGCATGCTCTACTTCCCCTCCCTCATCATCGGGCTTTACACGAACTTCAACGTTCCCACCGACCCCAAAGACGTGCTGACACCACCAAGGGAGGGCTGGACAAGGAAGGTCAGGCTCAATATGATGCAGACGTCTGAGACAGAACCGATCACACCCTCTCAGCCGTCGGCCGACAACACCACTACCCCGGCAGCAAGAGGTAGTACTGAAGCTGCCCAAAACTCTAAAGTTATCCAGCTGCTCAACACACTGATTGATAGCAACAAGAGAATAGAGAAGCAGCAGCTGGCCTTCATGAAGTATATAGGGGAAGTCCAAGGGGCTTTTGTAGCTTATTTGCTGCAAAAGTTCCCCAATGATGGCCCCTCCCTGCCCAGCTTCCCAGAAGAACTGGTCGCGGCAGCTGAACCCAGAGAAACTACACCATCAGAAGCAGTTGCCTGCCATACCGCTTTCCGCCGCCAAATACCCTCTCCAACGCGATATACATCTTACTCCGCCACCTCCGCCTCTAACACGGTGGCCGACACTCCAGAGAGGCATCAAGAACAATTCTCTCCAGCCTTCACAGCAGAAACAGTGGCAGACACCTCCCCATCTAACGATGCTGGGCAGCAGACGGCAGAAACCAGGGAACCAATAGCAACAGTAGAGCCATCGGCAGCACCCATGGCAGCTCCAAGCAGGAAAAGGAAGAGACATATTATCTTGGCCGAACTAGCGCAAGAGGATGAGGAATCAGAGTATGAACCGGACCACAGTGAAGCTCCTTGTCCTACGCCCAAGAGAGTGCAGCCGCCGCAGACAGTAAAGATATCACCTGCCAAGCCTATCGCCCGTACCTCTGCCAGCCACCGCCCGGTCATCCAGTCTACATCTTCCTCCTCTGCCTCAAAGACTCCAGCATCATCTCAACCATCCGGCAACTTCTAGTGTTGTTTCTTTTCTTTCTTTTTATTACTTGTTTTTCTGTTTTAATGATTTTCCTTGTCTTTTATTTCTCTGTTTTTTTATTTTGTGCATTGAGGGCAATGTACATCTCGAGTTTGGGGGGGATTAGCACTCATCGTGTTTAGGCATAATTAGAGCATATAGGTTGCATAATGTACTTCCCTTAAAAATTGATCAAAAGAAAATTTTTGTTAGAACATGTGTCTGTGATAGGATAGCCGATTTTAAATTCTTCGCACCAATTAAAAAGAACTTAATTTTGGGGAAAGCATGAATTAAACTTAGAATTTTTCTATAATTGCCAAAAATTAAAAACACTACTGTTACTTGCTGAATTTGATTGAATTTCTGATAAACACGTCCTGCTTGAATTATTTATAAAATTCTAACATGGTTGTAGGAAGCTGTCGCGGCAGGCAACAAACAGAAAAAGAAAAGCACTGCCACAGTAGGAAAGAAAAAAAATTTATGTTGTTTTTCCCTAGAGGTTCCTGAAACCGGCTCTAGGAAGAATCATGTGCAAGGACACTCCGCTGCTATCAAAGTCCATGAATCTGAAAATTTTGAAGTGACGGACAAATTAGCATGAGTGAATGAAAGTCTTCACATGATAACTCTACTCAATGGGTTCGAGGTTTTGTAGTTTTCTCCTATCTTAATTTCAGACCTAAAAAGTAGTTGTGATGAGCTTGTAACGCCCTGAGTTTAGGGTCGGGAGTTATCAGATTAGTCGAACTAGGTCTAGTTAAATTAAATTGGAGAAAAACTATTTTTAATACACCAAAAAAGAGTTTTAAAGGAAAAGGGGGAAAGGGGGGTTTTTAATAAAAGAAATAAGAAAAAGAGGATTTTTATCAAAAGCTATCAACTTTTCAAAATCTATTTCACGTTCTAAAACCCTCCCAAAACCCTATTTACTATTCCATTGATTTCAAGCTATCAACCAAGTGATTTCTTCAAGGTAAGTGGTTCCTCAACCTAGTTTCATCTTCCTTGAGTCTTAAATGTTGATATTTTTTTGTAAAACTCATGGATCTATCTTGTTTTGATTTTTAAAGTTTGGTTTGAAATAAAGGGAAATTTATGGGTTTTCGTTTGGGTAGATTTTGGCTGAGTTGATAGTGTTTTTAACTTTTTTTAACACTAAAATAACATGAAAAGGATGGGTTTTTAGAGAAGACCCAAAATGGGTATTATGGGTGATTTTAAGAGTTTGAAATCTTGAGTTTTTTGTTGGGTTTTGAGTCTAAATGGCAGCTGGAGGTTTGGTAGTTTGGATTGATGTTTTGAGATGATAAAAGGTAGATTTTTTATGGTAAACTCTTTGAGTATGGCTGCTAGTAGTTTGAGTTTGAATTGATTGTGTTTCGGGTGGAAGTTAGGCTTGAATCGATGTGCGTAGATGCAAGGTTGTTGAGTTCCGGGTCTTTGTTGTGTATTTGTGTTCTAATGTTCGATTTTTGGGTTGCTCAAAACAGAGGAATTGGATTCAGGCTTTGTGGACAGAAATCTAGGTAGTTCGGACGCTTGATTCGACATCTCGTACATCGTTTATGTGTTGGCTAGTGAGTGGATCGATTTTAAAAGCCTTAATGTGGTTAAGGGAATGTTTTGGGAGTTTAGATTGAGCTTGAAAGGCCAATCCAAGATCGAGAGTAAGTTTTACATGTTTTATGCAATTAAATTGTGTTTTACGATTCTTGAATGCAAGTTGAACATGCTATGTCGTTATGTGTTGAATTTCATTGTTATGAATGTTGAGATGTGGGACTTATGCTTATACTTGCATTGTGAGTACATGCCTTGCATGGAAGTTTGGACTTGGTAAGTGGTTCAAGCATCGGTAATACTTGTGTTTGTAATTGAGTATATTGACATGTGTTGGGTTGTTACCGGATATAATTGATTGGTCAATAGGATTATAGTGCACTCGAGGTAAAATTCGCGCATGGCCTTAGTGATGTTAGATTCCACTAAGGAGGAGTACGGTGATGTGAGATTCCACCAGAAATTATGTTATTACTAGACGGGTGAGTACGGTGATGTGAGATTCCACCGGAAGTGTCTAGTGGGTTTGAGAAACTATCTGCATATCCAAGTAAAAATGTTGAATGTCAATATACCCATGAATGCTTTAATTCTCATGCTAAGCATGTTGTTGATTTCCCTCTATTATGCTTATATTTATGCATTGTTGTTTACTTTGCTTGCGTTATGAGAATGAGCATGTGGTAAGCCTATGGCTTGTGGTTGTATTCGATAAATGCACGTGAAGGTAAATGCATGACATTGTGTGTTCAAGCATGTAGAAATGATTTGGAAATGGTTTTGGTTTTCAAACAAACTATTGTTTTAAAATTACATTGTTGTAGCTACCGTTTTGAGCATCGCTCACTAAGCTTAAACGCTTATGCTCTCTTTTCCAACAATGCAAGCCCTTAGACCATCGAAGTGGTTCAAGGAACAAGGGAGAATCCAAGGGAGTTTGGTTTGCTCAAGTATGGTTTAGACTTCAATAATTAGTACTTAAGCAATGGGATAGGACCTTTATGTTTGAAGTGTTATTGGCATGTTCTTTTTGCTTAGACAAGTTCGTTTAGATGTTTGGCCTTGTAATGCCTCATGCCATGTTGAAGTATGCTTTCGTTTAACTTTTGGATATGTTGGTGAATGCTTTGCATTGCACGTCTCCCTTTAAAATCCTATCTTGACGAATGTTGCATCACTATGTGTTTGACATGCTTTATATGTTTATCCATGGATGTCTTGTGTTATATGCATGATTGTATGTTGCTTGAATGGTCGTTATATGCCTCTAGTGTCGAGTCCTTGTGTTTTTAGCTGCCAAAACAGGTTTTGTAATGCAGGGCGTATCGATACGCTCAAGGGTTGTATCGATACGGTCCCTTGCTTTGGGGCTTGTTTTGGGCAGGGCGTACCGGTACGCGGGGGTGTATCGATACGCCAAATGCTCTCTGGAAATCTGAGAAATTGACAAGATTTTGGCGTATCGGTACGGGTCCTGAGGGTATCGGTACGGTCTTCGTAGTTGACCTTGGAAAAGTTGATCGTTGAGAGCGTATCGATACAGTCTTCTAGCGTATCGATACAGTTTCCCTAGGTTGACTTTGGGGTGTTGATCAAGTCTAGGCGTATCGATACGACCTTCTAACGTATCGATACGGCTTGTTGGAAAATCTAAAAAGGGTTGATTAAATTGTATGTTTCGCGTGTTTTGTATCCATGTGTGTTTTCCGCTGCGTGTCCTTTCACATAGGATATAAATGATTCATCTAGATAAGATAACTTTAAAAGAAAATTTTCTAGAGTTTCTAATCGGAGTGGAGCCTTAACGGGTAACGCTTCGGTTTTCCCCATGTAACTCATTCGATGCGGTCTGGCGGCTAGGCCGAGTCGAGGGGGTTACATTTGTTGGTATCAGAGCCTAGGTTCCGCCTAGGTTCGTTGAGTTTCCGTAAGCCGAAAGGTAAGTGAGGTAAGTTTTATTGTGTAAGCTTGTTGATTGTGATTGCATGGTGATTGTAAGCATGCTTGTGGCTATCCTTGTTGTTGAGTGTGTAAAAGTTCTATATTTTACCCCTTATTTAACCCATATTTCTGTTGCATTCAAGCATAATTCATTGCATTTTAGGATAGATTTCATTCATACATCACAATTATATTAAATGGTACAGTTTCTACTGAAATTGGTTACTTTTGCAGGTAGTTGTTGTAGCAGATGAAGGGCAGTGGAGAAGCAGAGCTGGAACACAGGACTACAGACGAGAGAAGGATGCTGCCACGGCCACTGTCGTGGCAGCCAATGACGACAGCAACAATAAAAGGGAAGAAGTGAAGTGGAGCTCGACAGAAAGAGGAAATTAAGCCAGTCTGTCGTGGAGCACTCTTATATTTTTCTAAGCCATAGATCAGAATGAAGGCCAAGCCCAAAGTTCAAGGAAGAAACTCCAAGCAAGAAGGAAGGACGAATTAAAGACATAAACTCTGAAGATTTAGTCTTTAACAGAGTTGTACTTTAATTTAAACTTGTATTCTTACCATATTAGAAAACTTGAACCCAAGGCCTATATAAAGGCATGTAATTCGACCTAGGGAAGGATATCTTACTCTCTAGCCGTCTTCCCTTAAACCCTAGTCGTTTTCCCCTTCTCATCATGTTCTAAACTTCCCCTAGGGCTAAGGGTTGATTCTGTAAAGTAGTTGCAAGGATTGCATTGTTTTAGGATTTTTTTTGTTCAATAAAATAGACTTCAAGTTTGCTTATTATGGTTTTCAACATCTTGCAAGAGTATCGGGAGAGCATTGTGAGATTACACATTTACTTAATATCGGGAGAGTTAAGTATACGAAAGGAATAAGTACGGGTTCTCCAGTTTATGGTTGAACTATCTCGGACCTAGGGATAGGACGAGGTTAAGTGGCTAAGGAAGAATTCAACAACATCGGTGTTCATCCTTCGATTCACGCCGGGAGGTATCATCAAAGACGTGTTCATCGACAGACTTGGACCTAGGGATAGGCCAAGGCACATCAGGGATTCTTGCCAAGCTTGAAGAACTGAGTTGTGTGTTCGCTGCCGCGACAACAACAGACCGCTGCCGCAGCAGGTGCTGCCGAGACAGGTGCTACGACAGAATAGAGAAGTCCTAGACAGAGCAAACACCTGCACTATGGAGCAGATCAATACCGGCCTACTCTTTACTCTGAATATTTTCATCCTATATTTCCAGTCTTCTTTATTTCTTCATGACAAACAATTAAACTCTTTCTTTTACCTCTTCTGCAGCAAATCCAAGGTTAAAGCTATTAGCCCAGTCCCTGTGGAGACGATATCTGATACTTCCGTATCACTTTACTACTTGCGTCGTGTACACTTGCACTACGTTGCGATAGACACTTTTACACGCAACAAGTTTTTGGCGCCGTTGCCGAGGACTGGTAACATAACTTTACCCTAATTTTACTGCACTTTCTTTACTTTTTCTATTTTTACTTGGACTGTTCACCCTATGCTTTTCACAAGGTCTTTTGTTTGCTTATGCGCATATCTCAACGAGGGAAAGAACCTGAGCACAAGTTAGATCCTGAAATCGAATGAACGTGCAACCTCAGGAAACGAGTCCGCCTCTTAGTAGAACGAAACGAGTACTTGGAGGAACAGTTAGAAGCAATGGTGAACGAAAGACACGAAGACAGGAGGAACAACCAAGGGAATCCCCAAGGTCCTGAAGATCCTATCGGAGATGGAGGAAACGGATAGCCTGCCGATCCTCCTGCCGCGACCGCACGCCGGTCATGCCGAGACTACATGATCAATGATCATTTGGAACTAGAAACCACCCTGCCAGATGTGGAAGCTGAGAATTTTGAGCTGAAACCTGTCATGTTCAGCATGATTAATTCTACTTGCCAATTTAGTGGTGCTGCTACAGAGGATGCTAGGGAGCACCTGAAAACATTCCAGGAAATCTGTGGTTCGTTTAGACTACCAGGAGTAAATCCGGAGATACTGAGGCTTTGGTTATTTCCTCATTCATTGAGGGACAGAGCTAAAACTTGGTGGAACAAACTAACGTCGGGTTCAATACGAACTTGGGCGGATTTAACTCGTGAATTTTTGTCTCGTTTTAACCCTTCCCATTTATCTGAGCGATTACGTAACGAAATTGCTACTTTTCAACAAGAAGACGACGAGCCAATGCATGAGGCATGAGACATGTTTACCACTCTTCTGAGGAATTGCCCGATGCACGGATTCCCTGTTTGGAATTAGGTAATCAAATTCTATAATACTGCCAACCCACAGACCCGAATGAGAATCGATTCAGTAGCCAATGGGTTGTTGTTAGATAAAGATCCAGAGGACGCCATGGTAGTGTTAAAGAATTTGGCTAAGAATGAAGAACAGTTTCCTACATCGAGAAGAGGTAAACGAGTACTAGCTGTGAAGGATTATGAAGCCGATAATTCCTTGAAGACACAAGTTGCATATCTCACAAAGGCAGTAAAGAACTTGCTGAAGAAGGACTCTCAACTTGTCTACGCTGTAGAAGAGATATGTGGAACTTGCAGTGGGAATCATAGTTCGGATGACTGCCCAATACAGCTAGAGGAAGGGATGTATGTTGGAAATTATAACAAGCAGAACTACAATTCCAACAATTACAATCCCAACTGGAAGAAGGATCCCAAATTCTCTTGGAGCAACCCTAACAATGCCCTGAACCCTCAAGCACAGAACACACAGAATCAGGGGGACCTAGACTTCTGACTCGACAGCAACCGTAACAGCAGCCGCAACAGCCACCAGCAGCCACCACTAGTATAGTGGAGCAGACCTTGGCTACGTTGATGTCTCAGACAGGGACCTACATGGCAAACATGGATCACTTCGTCAAGAAGACTAAGTCATTCATGGATAAAACAGAGATGCGGATGACTAACCATGAAGCTACTCTAAAATCACTGGAGACACAGATGGGTCAGGTTTCCCAGCATATTAAACCAAGGAAGAATGAAGGATTCCCTAGCGATACTGAAGTCTCTAGACAACCCACACATGAGTAGTGCAAAGCTATCACAACTAGGAGTGGGAAGAAATTACCAGGTCCAGAGAAGGAAGCTGAACCGGTTAAACAACCAGCCCTAGAATCGACTGCCGAGAACACTACCCTAGCAGACGACAAAATGCCTACTGCCAATGCACCTGTCACGACAGCAGAAGGGACAGAGGAGAAGGATGAAGAACCTAAGCCTCCTCGGATCCGAATGCAATGGGAAGGACGTATTTTAGACTATCGTCCTCCACCTCCTTTTCCTCAGCAATTACAGAAGTTGAAACATGAATCCCAGCTTAAAAAGATCTATGATATTTTTAAGCAGGTCCACATTAATATTCTGCTGTTAGATGCTATCAAGGAGATGCCTGGTTATGCCAAATTTCTCAAGGATGTTATGTCGAAGAAATCCAGACTTGTGGAATTTGAGACGGTTAAAATGACAGAAGGATGCATGACTATTCTGCACAAGCATCCACCCTAGAAAAAGAAGGATCCTGGGAGTTTCATAATACCGTGCATAATCGGAGACAAATTTATGGGTAAGGCACTTTGTGATCTAGGTGCTAGTATTAATTTAATGCCAAAACCTGTATTTCAAAAATTAGGTATTGGACGAGCACGACCCACAACAGTAATGTTGCAGCTGGCAGACCGCTCTTACGTGCAACCGGAAGGAAAAATTGAAGATATTCTGGTAAGAGTGGACAAATTAATTTTTCCTGCTGACTTTCTTGTTTTAGATTGTGAAGCGGATGAGAATGCACCAATCATCCTGGGGCGACCCTTCTTAGCCACAAGAAGATCACTGATTGATGTAGAGAAGGGAGAACTCACTATGAGAGTGAATGATCAAGAGATCAAGCTGAATGTTCTACAAGCAATAAAACATGTTGATGCAGAAGAAGAATGCAAGGCTATCACTGAAGTTATCCTTGACCAACCCTGCATCAGGTCGGACTGCCATGACATCAAATTTGGCCACTGCCACAGCAGCCATTTAGAAGACTGTCACGGCAGCGACAACGACAGCAGCTCCTCAGATTCTGGCACATCTGATACTGAAGGTTATGATGAGGTAAATTGGATAGGCAATCGTCCAGGTAAGTTATTCGAGCCCCTAAATTATACCTTGAATGAACATGTCATCCAAAAGCCATCAACTGTAGAACCACCTATTCTAGATCTTAAACCCCTGCTAGGGTAGCTTAAATATGTTTTTCTTGGATTAAATGATACGTTGCCCGTAATCATCTCTTCCAAGTTGATGCAGGAACAGGAACAGCAGCTGATAGAGATGCTGCAGCAGCACAAAAGGGTTATTGGATGGACAATAGCTGACATCCAAGGCATCAGTCCGGCACTATGCATGCATAAAATCCTCTTAGAGGATGATCAAAAGCCGACCATTGATGCCCAGAGACGTTTAAATGATGCTATGCGAGAAGTGGTCCGAAAGGAAATTATCAAATGGCTAGATGCTGGGATAATTTATGCCATCTCGGATAGTAAGTGGGTGAACCTGGTGCAGTGCGTTCCTAAGAAAGGAGGAATAATCGTGGTAACCAACAAAGAAAACGAGTTAATACCAACCAGGACTGTGACCGGTTGGAGGGTTTGTATGGACTACCGGAAGCTTAACAAAGCTACCCGGAAGGACCACTTTCCCCTACCTTTTATTGATCAAATGCTTGATAGATTAGCGGGAAAGCCTTATTATTGTTTTCTTGATGGTTACTCAGGTTACAACCAAATAGCCATCGCACCGGAGGATCAAGAGAAAACGACCTTCACTTGCCCGTATGGTACTTACGCTTTTCGGAGGATGCCATTTGGACTTTGCAACGCACCAGCAACTTTTCAAAGGTGTATGATGGCAATATTCTCCGACATGGTGGAGGATTTCCTGGAGATATTCATGGGCGATTTCTTTGTCTTTGGAGACAATTTCGAAAGTTGCCTAGGCAACCTGCGGAAAGTGCTCGAGAGATGCGAGAAGGCGAACTTGGTATTAAACTGGGAGAAATGTCACTTTGTGGTGGATGAAGGGATAGTCCTAGGCCACAAAGTAAGTTGTCGTGGCATTGAGGTCGACAAGGCAAAAATTGAGGTAATTGAAAAGCTGCCACCACCCACCACAGTCAAGGGAAATCGAAGCTTTGTAGGGCATACTGGTTTCTATCGAAGGTTTATAGCCAATTTTTCGAAGATCTCCAAGCCGTTATGCCACCTATTAGGGCAGAATCGTCCTTTCAACTTCAACACTGAATGTACTGAGGCATTCAGAATTCTGAAAGAAAAGCTGGTAACAGCCCCGATAGTACAGCCACCAGATTGGAAACTACCATTTGAAATCATGTGTGATGCTAGTGAGTACGCTATTCGGGCAGCACTTGGGCAGAGGAAGGACAAGCTCTTTCATGTTATATACTATGCCAGCAAAACACTAAACGACGCCCAAGTAAACTACACCACAACAGAGAAGGAACTGTAAGCTGTGGTGTTCTCGATTGACAAGTTTCGTTCATACATACTTGGAACGAAGGTCATAGTCCACACAGACCACTCTGCACTAAAGTATATGTTCGCCAAAAAGGATGCGAAGCCTAGACTGATACGTTGGATTCTGCTACTGCAAGAGTTCGACCTTGAGATCAAGGATAAAAAGGGGACAGAGAACCAAGTTGCAGATCACTTGTCAAGATTAGAGAAGTGAAAGAGTCTCCCAACAGACGAGAAACACATACTGGAGACCTTCCCTGACGAGCAGTTGTTCGCTGCCATCAACATTGTCGTGACAGCCACAACGGCAGGTAAGTTATTTGACCTCCCCTAGTATTCTGATTTCGTTAATTATTTAGTTAGCGGAATATTTCCTCCTGACCTTAACTATCAAGCTAGGAAGAGGTTCCAAAATGATGTTAAACATTATTATTGGGACGAACCTCTTCTTTTCAAAATGTGTGCAGATCAGATTATCAGGAGGTGTGTACCACATGATGAGCAGGAAGTTGTGCTTCATCATTGCCATGCTTCACAATATGGAGGACACTTTGGTGGTAACAAAACTACTGCCAAGGTTTTGCAGTCTAGTTTTTATTCGCCTTCACTATTCAAGGATGCCCAGGCATTCAACAAAATCTGTGATAAATGTCAACGGACTGGAAATATCTCAAGAAGACATGAGATGCCGCTGCAAAACATTCTTGAAGTCGAAATCTTCGACGTTTGGGGGATTGATTTCATGGGACCATTCCCAACATCGTGTGGGAATCTTTATATCCTCCTGGCAGTAGACTACGTGTCAAAATGGGTTGAAACGATCGCTACGTAGAAAAACGATGCCAAGACTGTCCAGAGGTTTTTGCACAAGAACATATTTTCCAGATTTGGCATTCCCAAGGCGATCATCAGTGATGAAGGGAGGCATTTTGATAATAGGGTTATAGCTGCTGCCTTAAAGAAATATGGTGTCAAGCATCGAATCGCAACAGCGTACCACCCTCAAACCAATGGACAGGCTAAAATATCCAATAGAGAGGTAAAGAACATTCTTGAGAAGATGGTTAAGCCAAATCAAAAGGACTGGTCTCTACACCTCAATGATGCACTATGGGCCTACAGAACAGCGTTCAAAACTCCATTGGGAATGTCACCCTACCGACTGATCTATGGAAAAACATGACATTTACCTGTTGAGATTGAGCACAGAGCATACTGGGCAATCAAGGCATTGAATATGGACTTAGAAAAGGCAGGACAGAAAAGGCTACTTGACTTGAATGAGACAAAGAAATTCGAGCAATGGCCTATGACAACGCAAGGATTTACAAGGACAAGACAAAGAAGTGGCATGACAAGAAGCTGTTGCCACGACAGTTCTGCCCAGGGCAGCTTGTGTTGTTGTTTAAATCTAGGTTGAAACTCTTCCCAGTGAAGCTGAAATCTAGGTGGTCCGGCTCATTCCAAGTGGTGCAAGTTTTTCCTCATGGTGCCATCATGGTCAAATCTTTAAAAGGCGGGCATCAATTTAAAGTCAACGGACAGAGATTAAAGCATTATCAGGGGACTGAAGCCCCAAGATTGCAGGAAGTGGTTACTTTAGGAGATGCCCCTCCTTGCATCCCTAATTTAACCTAATTTTATTTATTATTTATTAATTATTATTTATATATATTTATTAGGTAATTAAAATTATTTTATATTAGGAACTAAGTATTTATTTTATTTTTAGGAAATAAAGGAGACAAGGAGAAGAGGAGAAGTGAATTCAGCCCACCATCTTTCCATCAGCCCAAAGAGCCCAAATTAGGAGCCTGTCGTTACAGCTATCGTGACAGAAGCGGAAAATCCAGCCTGTCAACACGCTGTCGCGACAGACACGCTAACACGTAACAGACGCACAGCAGACACGGAAACGCGTGACAGACGCGTCAGAAACCGCGTAACAGCTGGCCCCGTTATTCGCGTCTGCCGTTACAGCTCCAACGGGCAGCAAACTCCTCATCTATATAAACCATGTTTCACTATTCATTTTTCACTCACTTTTACCCTCTCTACTTGTTCCCTCTCTAGAATTTAATTTGCTTTCACTTTTTCTACAGTCCCTTGCAACCATGAGTAGCAGAAACACCCGACGCAGTGCTGCCTCAGGATCTGCCCCAGCAGCAGCCACTCCCAGCTCCTTCCAAGGCAGAGATATGTGGGAAGAAAAGGGTTTCATCTATAGCACAAGAATGGAGAATCTCGGGCTCAAACCATTCATAGCCCGTAAGATCAGAGCTCTAAAGTGGCAGATGTTTGTCGAGCAGCCAGAAGAGATGAACGTCACATTAGTCAGAGAATTTTATGCTGCCATCGACAGTAGAAAGGCGACAGCAGTGACGGTTCGTGGGAAGGAAGTTCCCTTTGAGCTAGAATACATCAACACCCTTTATGGATTCTACGTCGGCAGAAGGGAAGACGGCCACCAAAGATTTGTGAAGAGCTTGGAGACAGCAGATTATGATGTTGTCATGGCAGAACTCACCGAGGAAGGCACCGAATGGAATACCGATCCCAAACATCCAAGGAAGGTGAAGCGAGTTCAACTCACCCTCGAAGCCAAGTTGTGGAACGCATTTGTCAAAAAGAGGATTATGCCCTCCTCGCACAACAGCACGGTAGATCAACCAAGGTTAGCTCTCGTCCATTCAATTTTAAACGAGAGGCCTATTAATGTTGGTAGATATGCTCGGGAGGGAACTTTGGATTGTGCATACCGGCCATCGGGACCACTCGTCTTCCCCTACCTCATAACAGCCCTCTATCGTGGCCACAACGTCCCTGAAGCTGCTGAGGATTTGAGAATCCGAGGAAAAGGATGGACGGAGAGGAACATCCTTAGCTTGATGGAGCTGAAGGCTGCAACGCCAATATCCAGTTTCAACCCTTCTGTCGCGGCAGGTGAGCCGACAGAGCCCACCCAGACAGAGCCTGCCGCCACAGAACAAAGGAAGCCCACTGCAGCAGCTCCCCCAGCAGACTCCTCAACCCAAATCCTTGCTACCCTGCAGAAAATGGAGGAACGTCAGCTGGGCCTGATGAGCTTTATTCGGGACTTCACAACAGCAACGGTACATTTCATTTAAATCAATCTAAATTTTCCTGATGTACTGTTTCCTGCTTTCCTCGACAATTATTTTGCTGCCCCCACACCTGCCCATACCCCTACCCCTGCTGCTACACCGAGAACACCATCTGCCGCGTCCACCCTAACCCCGGCCACGACAGCTGCAGGTGGCAGCCACACAGCCACAGCATCTGCCAGGGGAGAGAAGAGAAAAGAGCCCATGTCCGACCTCGATAGATATATAGCTGGTTTCTCATCCTCCTCAATTTGGGGGGAATCCGATGACGAGCCCTCTGTCAAGAGGAACATGTCCAAGGAGTTCACCCAGATGAAATGGCAGAAACCAAACACTGGAGTCGGACCATCCGACCAAGGGAAATCTGACGGCGGTAGTAGCAGCAGCAGTGGTAGCAGCAGCAGTAGCAGTTCTTCCGAGGAGGTTCAGGTGCTGGAGAAACTACCCTCACCGACCCGCATCCAGCCTCCGAGGGAAGCCAAGAAGAAGACCACCTCTGCCTCTCCCAGCCATCTGTCGGCACCCACGAGGAAAGTCACTGCCCGCCGGCAGATCGGATCAGCAGCAGCGACGACAGCACCTAAAATTTAAGTTTCTTTTCTTATAATTGATGTCTGCTATTTTGTTATAATTGTGATGTTGTCTTTATTTTCTTTTTATCATTTTGTCATCATGCATTGAGGGCAATGCAACCCTTGAGTTTGGGGGTGGCATCCCTCCATTAATGAAGTGTCTTTTCTGTTTAAGAATTGTGTCTAAGTGTTAGTTTATTTATGCTGAAATTTTTTTTTTGAAAATTTGGCTTAAGTCTTTGAACTGAGCTTACCTGCCGTGACAGCCTCTGTCGTGGCAGTGCCTTTAGGATAGTTTTAGGAGCAGTTTAGAGCCTTACTATATTTCTGATTCTGAACACCCTTTGTGACTTTTATACTGTCTAGAACTCTAATGGTAAACTAGAATAGGGAAAAGCTTAACAATAAAGGGAAGAAGTGAAGTGGAGCTCGACAGAAAGGGAGTCTAGGCATATAATTGTTCACAAAGCATGCACACAATACACGAGAATTATAGCAAGGTTCCGAATGAATCCTGAATTATCCGACAAGGTGTTGCTTACAATAGGGAATGCATGGTAGGTAATGAAAAGTTCACTGTTTTAAGCCAAACAAAATATTTTTATTTCTTTTTTAGGTTTTAATTGCTTGAGGGCAAGCAAAAACTTGAGTTTGGGGGTGTGTTGAGTTTGTTAAAGTTCTATATTTTACCCCCTATTTAACCCATATTTCTGCTGCATTCAAGCATAATTCATTGCATTTTAGGATAGATTTCATTCATACATCACAATTATATTAAATGGCACAGTTTCTACAGAAATTGGTTACTTTTGCAGGTAGCTGCTGTAGCAGATGAAGGGCAATGGAGAAGCAGAGCTGGAACACAAGACTACAGACGAGAGAAGGATGTTGCCATGGCCACTGTCGTGGCAGCCAATGACGACAGCAACAATAAAGGGAAGAAGTGAAGTGGAGCTCGACAGAAAGAGGAAATTAAGTCAGTCTGTCGTGGAGCACTCTTATATTTTTCTAAGCCCTAGATCAGAATGAAGGCCAGGCCCAAAGTTCAAGGAAGAAACTCCAAGCAAGAAGGAAGGATGAATTAAAGACATAAACTCTGAAGATTTAGTCTTTAATAGAGTTGTACTTTAATTTAAACGTATATTCTTACCATATTAGAAAACTTGAACCCAAGGCCTATATAAAGGCATGTAATTCGACCTAGGGAAGGATATCTTACTCTCTAGCCGTCTTCCCCTAAACGCTGGTCGTTTTCCCCCTTCTCATCATATTCTAAACTTCCCATAGGGCTAAGGGTTGATTCTGTAAAGTAGTTGCAAGGATTGCATTGTTTTAGGATTTTTTTCTGTTCAATAAAATAGACTTCAAGTTTGCTTATTCTGGTTTTCAACATCTTGCAAGAGTATCGGGAGAGCATTGTGAGATTACACATTTACTTAATATTGGGAGAGTTAAGTATATGAAAGGAATAAGTACGGGTTCTCCAGTTTATGGTTGAACTATCTCGGACCTAGGGATAGGACGAGGTTAAGTGGCTAAGGAAGAATTCAACAACATCGGTGTTCATCCTTCGATTCACGCCGGGAGGTATCATCAAAGACGTGTTCATCGACAGAATTGGACCTAGGGATAGGCCAAGGCACAGCAGGGATTCTTGCCAAGCTTGAAGTACTGAGTTGTGTGTTCGCTGCCGCGACAACAACAGACCGCTTCCGCAGCAGGTGCTGCCGCGACAGGCGCTACGAAATAACAGAGAAGTCCTAGACAGAGCAAACACCTGCACAATGGAGCTTATCAATATCGGCCTACTCTTTACTCTGAATATTTTCATCATTTATTTCCAGTCTTCTTTATTTCTTCGTGATAAACAATTAAACTCTTTCTTTTAACTCTTGTGCAGCAAATCCAAGGTTAAAGCTATTAGCCCAGTCACTGTAGAGACGATATCCGATACTTCCGTATCACTTTACTACTTGCGTCGTGTACACTTGCACTACATTGTGATAGACACTTTTACACGCAACACTTGTGTTGGTTGAGAAATAGTTAAAGGCACACATTGCTAGTATACTATTATTGTAAGTGATTTTAAGTTTAAGGACTTGAGCACCTTGGACCGTGTTCCTTGCTAACCCCAAATCATTTCACTTGTTGTGTTTTTTGTTTAGCTTTGCATCTGTTAGCATGGTGAGACCAAGGGGAAGGCCGAGAATGGATAATCTGAGGGTTGAGTGGATTGAGAATGTTGAGGATGTGCGAGGAGAGAACTTGCCTCCTCCTCCTCCTCCTCCTCCTCCTCCTCCGGGTGGTGGAGTGAATGTTGGAGGTGTTGGACCCCAGTGTGGTCAGGTACAGGCAGGTATTGATGTGAATCCGTTGATTCAGGCTATAGTCGGGGATATACAGATAGCTTTAGCGGGTGTTCGGGTTGCTGCATCACCTCAGGGTGTAGGTTTTGGTTTACCGTTAGAGCGACTCTGTAGCTTGGGCAGGGTTGAGTTTTGTGGGTTGTCACTCGAGGGTTCAGAGGCATGGTTTGAGAGCACAGCTCATATTTTAAGTCAGATGGAGTGCTCTGAAGCGCATAAGTTGGGTTGCATTGTCTCTTTGCTTCAGGGAGATGCCTACACTTGGTGGACTACTATCACTACGGGTATGCCAGAGGCCGAGGTTACTTGGGAGTTCTTCAGGAATGCTTTCCGTAAGAAGTACTTAGGTCCTCGATACCTAGATGAGAAGAAGAGAAAGTTTATGGCTCTAGTTCAGGGTAGCTTGACCGTGTCCGACTATGAGGTGCAGTTTGTACGTCTGAGTCAGTATGCTTCTGAGTTAGTTCCCACTGAGGTCGAACGATGTGAACGTTTCTGTTATGGGTTGGTTCAGGATGTGAAGACCTACATGTTGGCTTCCGACTATACAGATTTTGATGTGTTGGTCGCTAGGGCCAAGGACATCGAACAGTCTTTGGGACTTGCGGATCGCAATGGTGGATCTAGTTTCGGAAAGAGGACTACTGAATGGGATAGAGATCCTGTCAAGAGACAATAGGATAGGAAACCTCATCATGATTATAGACGCGGAGGTGGTAATCTGGGGAGAGGCCATCACGGCCAAGAGACTGAGAATCGTACTCCCAAGTGTAACAAGTGTGGTAGATGGCATTTCGGTGAGTGTTGGGGCACTTATGGCTCTTGTTGGAACTGCAAGTCTAGGGCGCATTTGAAGCGCGATTGTCCACATCCATCTAGGGATGGACAAGCTCTTGTATGAGTTTTCGACCATCAAAGAGGTCGTGGGCGCGGTCGAGGTAACTGTCGACCTAGGATTGACGGTCAGAGGAATGTAGCTAATGGTTTAGCAGTTCAGCCCGAGGGAGGTGAGCCAGCTAGGGTGTATGCATACCTTGAGGACAGGAATGACACAGATGTAATTGCAGGTAATTTCTCGTTACAGTCTTTGACTTTGCTTTCCTTGATTGATTCCAGTTCTATGCATTCATACATATTGAGTGAGCATGCAAGATTGATAGATATTCCGGTTGAGATATTAGGTGTGGGTATGAATGTTACTAGTTCCTTTGGTGAGACAGTTGTGGTTAGAAAGATGTACAGAAGATGTCATTTGATGGTTCAGGGTCATGTCTTTCCTGTGGATATGATGGAATTGTTGTTTTATGGTTTTGATGTGATATTAGGCATGGACTGGCTTGTAGAGCATAGGGATAGAGTAGATTTTGAGACAAAGTAGGTGTCCTTGAGACTTTCAAAGGATCACGAGGTAGTGATAGTGGGCGAGAACGTTAAGTTCTTGTCCAATGTAGTTTCAGCCTTAGAGGCTCAGAAGTTGTTGGATGTGGGTTGTCAGACGTACCTAGCCTATGTTATGAATCCAAATATGGATGAGGCACGACCGCGAGATGTTAGGACAGTTTGTGATTTTCTGAGTGTGTTCCCAAAAGAATTGCTTGGTTTGCCTCCAGATAGAGATGTAGAGTTTGCTATTGAGATATATTCAGATTCAGCTCCAGTATCGATTGCACCGTACCGAATGGCTCCTAAAGAAATGAAAGAGTTGATAGATCGAGGGTTTATTCGTCCGAGTACTTCACCTTGGGTTACACCGGTGTTGTTTGTGAAGAAGAAAGATGGCATTTTGAGAATGTGTATCGATTACCGACAGTTGAATAAGTTGACAGTGAAGAACAAGTATTCGTTGCCAAGAATTGATGACTTCTTTGATCAGTTGAGAGGTGCTTTAGTGTTCTCAAAGATAAATTTGAGATTCAATTATTATCAGTTGAAAGTAAGAGATCAAGATGTGCTGAAGACAGCTTTCCGCACTCGTTATGGGCACTACGAATTCTTAGTGATGCCATTTGGTTTAACTAATGCACCAGCAGCTTTTATGGACATGATGAATAGAGTGTTTCACGAGTACTTAGATCAGTTTGTGATAGTGTTCATTGATGATATTTTAGTGTACTCTCGTACCGAGGAAGATCACGATCGGCATTTGCGTTTGGTGTTGCAGAAATTGTTAGACAGTCATGTGTATGCCAAGTTGAGCAAATGTGAATTTTGGATTAGGGAAGTAGTCTTCTTAGGCCATATTGTATCGGCCGAGGGAATCTGAGTGGATCTCAAGAAGGTTGAGGCAGTTCTGAATTGGAAACCACCAAAGACAGTGACCGAAGTTCGTAGTTTCTTAGGTTTGGCCGGTCACTATAGACGTTTTGTTGAGGGTTTCTCAAAGGTTGCAGCACCTTTGACTAAATTGCTATATAAGGATGTTCGATTTGAGTGGACTGGTGCAAGACAACAAGCATTTGAGAAATTGAAAGAAGCCTTAACCGAAGCTTATGTTTTGATTCAGCCCGTGTCAGGGAAAGAGTTTGTAGTCTTCAGTGATGCGTCGTATGTTGGGTTGGGATGTGTGCTAATGCGAGAGGGAAGAGTAGTGGCCTATGCGTCTAGACAGTTGAAGACTCATGAGCGTAATTACCCTACGCATGACATAGAATTGGCTACAGTGGTTTTCGCTTTGAAAGTTTAGAGACATTACTTGTATGGTGAGAAATGCACAGTGTATACGGATCACAAGAGTCTGAAGTATATAATGACACAGAGAGAGATGAATCTTAGACAGCGTAGGTGGCTAGAGTTACTTAAGGATTACGATCTCGCGATTGAGTACCATTCGGGTAAAGCTAAAGTAGTGGCTGATGCTTTGAGTAGAAATGTAACGCCCCGGTTTTGGGCTTAGAAGTTTTGGGCGTTGACCGGTTTGGTCAAAGTCCTGTTCGAATCTTAAGAGGTGAAATTAGGAAAGCCTAGTTCGGGTTGCATTAAAAATATGGAAAAATGTTCTAAAATCATCTTTTAATATAATTAAGTGAACTGTGAAATCAATTTTGAAAAATGGGTTTTGGAAGTATGACATTTTGGCTAGTGACCAAAATGTAAATTTCGAAAGTTTGGTGACTGTTTTATAAAGAGTTGAAACTTTGAATCCTTAAGGAGCTATTAATCCAAAGATGATTTCTCCAGATTTTTCTAAGATATTTTAAGTCTAAAATCTGATTTTAAAGGTTATTAAAATTGGAGGGAAGCCATTTTGGCTATTTTTGGATTTTGTAACCAACTTTGCTAAACTTTCTTTCTCTCATTTTCTCTCAAACCAAACACTACTTTTCCAGAGAATTGGATCTGATTTCTTCACCTAAATCCCTCCATTCAACTCTCATTTGATTCCAAATCATTGTATCTTCAAACCTCTTCAATTGCTAAGTGTTTCAACAAGGATTTTCATTCCAAAAAGTGGAGAAACACAAGTTTGGAGGTAAGAACGTCCTTCTCCTCTAAACTATCAGTTCTTTACTGAAATTCCCAAGTTCTCAACTCTTAATTGATGTTTAATTAAAGGCTTTTGAGTTTGGAATTGGATCTTGGCTTATAATGCAAGATTTGATGATTTTTCATGATTTCCGTTAGATCTGATTAATCTGTGATTTGAGATGTGTTTTTGATGTTAAATGAACTCTAAATTGATAAGGAAATGAGTTTTGATTGATGCAATCCCGGATAGGTTGAGTTTCCTAAGTTTAGCTTATGTTTCTTGGATGTTTTTGTGGTGATCTTGTGGATCTGTTGTTGCTGGAGGTATAAGGATGTTTGTAGGTTGTTTTTAGATGTTTTATGGTGATGATGGATGTTAGGTTTTGCTGGTTTATGGCTGGGCTTTGTTGAGAAGTGGTTTTGATGCAATTTCGGTTGTGTTTGGTGGCCGAAATTGGAGTATGAATGAGAGCAGCGAGTTTGAGTGCTTTCATTGAAGCTTTTGATGCTTGATGATGCATTAAACCTCTGCTTTAATGTGTTTAATCAGGGGAGGCATCTTTGGATCCAAGGGTTGTTGATCCGGAAGCTTGATTTCGTGCTTCGGCAAGAGGCGAAGTGGAATCGGTGAGTGAAATTGGGTTTTCGGCTTTGAAACCAATGTCTTGGGAGCTTAGTTTAAGTCTAAACAACTTTGCTAAGCTCGAGCGTAAGTTTTCGGAATTTCTCTCTAGTGGTGGCCATGATTTTGTTGTGATGCAAAATGATTATTTGCATGTTTTACATACTGTTTTGGAAGCATGGTTTTTGCTGATGATGTAAGCCATATGTTGAAGGTAACTCTAGGTAGGAGTTCCTTGCTTTTGTACATTGAAATGATGTGGTTTAATGCTTTTAAATGCATGATGAATATGGCTTGGTTTTATGCTTTAAAACAGTGATGTAAGTGATGAAAATGATGTATATTGGCAAGTGAGGTTTTTTTAAAATGTTGAGGTCACTAAGGTGGTTAAAAGTCCTTGAGTGAGCCTTGTTACTTATGAACATCAAGGTGGTTAAAAGTCCTTGGATGGTTCATGTTGTGGACACTAAGGTGGTTAAAAGTCCTTAGGTGATCCTTTTCTATGGTGTTTAAAAGTCCATAGGCCAAGGTGTTTAAAAGTCCTTGGGCTCAAGGTGTTTAAAAGTCCTTGAGGTGATCTAATTCATGGTGTTTAAAAGTCCATGGCCAAGGTGTTTAAAAGTCCTTGGGACCAAGGTGTTTAAAAGTCCTTGGGAAGTTGATGAACTTGTTTAAGAAATGAAATGTATCACTTGAGCCAATATGACATGTTAAGTATATTATGAAGCATGAGATGCTTGTTTTTAATGTTTATGTTGAAGCATGAAGTTGCTTGTTTTAAGTAAGGTTTTGAGCATGAGCAAATGTGGATTTGAAGCATGTTTTATAAATGTTTTAAGTTGCATTATTGGATGGTTTTTAAGAGCATTTCTCACTAAGCTTTTGCTTACGCTCTCTTCGTTTTCTTTAATCCAATAATGCAGAGCATTAGAGACCTATTGAGGGCAGCAAGAAGGGCAAGAATTCAAGTGCAAGTAAAGCTCAATGTATGGAAGGTTTTTGTTAAACATTTTAGCTTTTGGGTGATTTGGCAATGGGGAAACAATGTGTATGTTTTGGGAGGTGTTTTGGACTCCCTAAGTATGTTGAATGTTGATGTGTTTGCTGGCTTTTGAATTGGAACCATATATGCTTGTTTTGGAAGTTTGGTGTTGAATAGCTAGCTTGTGTAGGAAGCATGCCATTAGAATTTGGGGCTTTTCATATGTGATTGTTATATGTTGAATTGGTGCTGCACTTATGGTCCTTGCATGTTGGTAGACTATGTGGTATGATTTGGTGTTGTATAATTGAGGTTTGAAGCATGTATGTTGTTGTTTTTGAGTCGATTCCTGGCAGGGGTATCGGTACTCGGGCTTGCGTATCGATACGCCTGAGCCAAATGTGCACATCTCTGCCCAGGCGTATCGGTACGGTTGTGTGGGTATCGACACTCGTCTAGGCTAAGTATGAATGTCGTATCGAAACACGGGACCTCGTATCGATACCGTTTCTGGAGTTTGGTTACTGTCTCCCCGCGTATCGATACGACTCCAGGCGTATCGATACGTGACCGTTAATTCAGTTAAAAGTATCTTTATATGTTTTGTTTTGTTTGCGTTTTGGTCCTGAATCTTGTTTGTTCAATTGTATGAGTTTGGGAAGTCCTTTTGAGCTGAAATTTTACAGAGAAGCATGAAATATGATTAATTTCAAGATGGTAACTTTATGTTGGGTTAAGTCCTTATATTTATCAGAATTTACAATTTGGTCCCTAAAGTTGTAAGTTGTTCAATTGAGTCCCTGTTTGATCTCTGATGTTTGTGATCTTTTGGTAAGATGTTTGTGTGATCACAATTAGGTCTAAAGTGCATCTAGACAAGATTAAAAAGAAAAAAAAAGGGTCGTTAATCAAGGTTGACTTTCGGGTTGACTTTGGTTTTCCCCGTGTGACTTTCTTAATTCGGGTCAACCGTCTAGGCCGGGTTAAAGGGGTTACATTTGGTGGTATCAGAGCTAAGTTCTCGAGTAATTGGGAATGGTTGTATGCATGATTGAAGTATGTATGCTATGAATGCTTGTTGTTTGAAAGCATGTTCAGTGGTTTGAAATGTTGATGCAGTTGAGTTGTATGCTCTGATGTTGCATGTTGAGGGTACCCATTGCCAAACAAAAGCTAAAGGAAAGATGTTGTTTTGAAATGAAATTGAGCTTGAATACTTGGATTGCTTACCTTGCTGGGCCTGACTTTGTTTTATTTGTGTTGTGATTGCATGGTAAAAGTATGGCACCACGTAGAGAGTTAAGAGGTAATGCGAGAGCTACGGCTCCTAACGAGAATGAGAATGAAGAGCACACTGGTAGTGCTGTGTTACCCCCTCCTCCGCCTGGTGGTGGTGCTGGAGGTGCGAGAGCTGAAGCTGCAGCTGGTGCTGGTGCTGGAGCTGCTGGACCAGAGGTTGGTCAGGGGCAAGCAATGCCTGATATGTCTGTTTTGGTACAAGCTATTGCGGGTGCTTTTCGAGCAGCAGTAGCTGGAGCTCAGGGAGCTGGGCATCAGGGAGATGCTGGAGTCAGATTGCCTTTGGAGCGTCTGCGCAGTCTTGGAGGGACTGAGTTTAGAGGTTTGTCAGCTGAGAGTTCTGAGGCTTGGCTGGAAAGTACCAAGCGTATCTTGGGTCAGATGAGTTGCACGGATGTGCAAAAGCTGGGCGGTGTTGTGTCCTTGCTGCAGGATGATGCTTATACATGCTGGACGACTACCATTTCTGGAATGGCTGAAGCTGATGTTACCTGGACATTCTTTCAGAATGTGTTTAAAAGAAGATATCTGGGAGTGAGATATCTGGATGAGAAAAAGCGGGAATTCATGTCTCTTACCCAAGGGAGCATGAGTGTAGCTGAGTACGAGGTACAGTTTGTACGGCTCAGTCAGTATGCACCGGAGCTGATACCTGATGAGAGGGCTAGGTGCGAGAGGTTTCGTTACGGTCTTGTGACGGATGTTAAGATGTATGTGCTGGCCACTGAATATGATGATTTTGATGTTTTGGTGGGCCGAGCCAAAGACATTGAGATGAATCTGGGTTTGTCTGCTAGAGGTGCTGGAGCAAGTGCTGGGAAGAGGTCAGCTGAGTTTAGTTCCGGTGGTGGACGGAACAAGAGGGGACGAGATCAGAAGTATCAGTCCTCAACCAGGAGAGGTGGTGGTGTGCCTACTAGGGGTGGCGGTGCTAGAGCTAATCCTAGTGCTTGTTGGATCTGTGGTTCCCGTGGTCACTTGAAGCGTGACTGTCCTCGTGCTGAGAGAGTGGCACAAGCTCCTGTTGCAACGGCTGGTAATGCTGGTGGAAATGGGTGTTGGAATTGTGGTTCAGCAGACCACTTGAGGCGTGATTGTCCGAGGATGGCTGGTGAGCAGGTGCGTGCTCCTGTTGTTGTTGCACCACAGAGAGGTCGTGGGCGCGGCCGTGGTAATTTCCAGAGGAGAGAGGAAGGTGGCCGAGGGGTAGCTCATGTTGTAGCTATTCAGCCTGAGGGTGGAGGCCAAGCGAGGGTGTATGCTCAGAGGGAGGGCAGGAATGATGCAGATGTGATTGCAGGTACCTTTACTTTGCAGTCCTTGTCATTGCTTTCTTTGATTGATTCTGGATCTACGCATTCATATATTCTTCGTGAGCATGCTGAATTGCTTGGTTTGCCTGTTGAGTCTTTGGATGTTGGTGTTCGGGTCACTAGTTCCTTTGGTGAGACTGTTGTGACTCGTAAGCTTTATAGAAGGTGTCCCTTGGTTGTTCAGGAGCATGTCTTTCGTGTTGATCTTATGGAGTTGCCCTTTTATGGTTTTGATGTGATCCTTGGTATGGATTGGCTTGCTGAGCATCGTGTTTTTGTGGACTGTGAGAATAAGCGTGTTTCGCTTAAGCTTGCGGATGATTATGAAGTTGTTGTGGTTGGTGAGAATGTGCATTGATTACCGTCAGCTGAACAAGTTGACTATCAAGAATCGGTATCCTTTGCCGAGGATTGATGATCTCTTTGATCAATTTCGGGGAGCTGCTGTGTTCTCTAAGATTGACTTGAGGTCAGGGTATTATCAGTTGAAGGTGAAAGATGTGGATGTGCCTAAGACAGCTTTCAGAACAAGGTATGGGCATTATGAGTTCCTTGTGATGCCGTTTGGGTTGACAAATGCTCCTGCTGCTTTCATGGACATGATGAATCGTGTGTTTCATGAATACCTGGACAAGTTTGTTGTGGTGTTCATAGATGATATCCTCGTGTACTCGCGTACTGAGGAGGAGCATGTAGAGCATTTGAGGATTGTTTTGCAAGCTTTGTTGGAGAATCAGCTTTATGCTAAGCTGAGCAAGTGTGAGTTCTGGTTAAGAGAGGTGGTTTTTCTTGGGCATGTGGTCTCAGCTGAGGGGATTCGTGTTGATCCTCAGAAGATTGAGGCGGTGATGAGCTGGAAGGTTCCTAAGTCTGTTCATGAGGTTCGTAGTTTCCTTGGTTTGGCGGGATACTACCGAAGGTTTGTGGATGGGTTTTCCAAGATTGCTGCTCCTTTGAAAAAGCTGTTGCAGAAGGATGTTAAGTATGAGTGGACAGAAGCGAGACAACAGGCTTTTGAGAAGCTGAAGGCGGCTTTGACGCAAGCTCCTATCTTGATTCAGACTGAATCAGGGAAAGAGTTTGTGGTTTACAGTGATGCATCCTATGTTGGTTTAGGGTGTGTGCTAATGCAGGAGGGTAAGGTGGTGGCTTATGCATCGCGGCAGTTGAAAGTGCATGAGCGCAATTACCCTACGCATGATATTGAGCTGGCTGCAGTGGTTTTTGCTCTGAAGATCTGGAGGCATTATCTGTATGGTGAGAAGTGTATTGTGTACACAGATCACAAGAGTTTGAGGTATCTGATGTCTCAGAAGGAGTTGAATCTTAGGCAGCGGCGTTGGTTGGAGTTGCTCAAGGATTATGATCTGACGATTGAGTACCATCCTGGAAAAGCTAATGTTGTTGCTGATGCCTTGAGTAGGAAGGTAGCTGTTGAGTTGAGAGCCATGTTTGCTAGCTTGAGCATATCGCGTGATGGTGGTCTTGTGGCTGAGTTGCATGTGAAGCCGTCTATGGTTCAGTTGATCAAGGATAAGCAGTTGTTGGATGATTCCTTGGTGTCTCATGTTCAGGATATCGCGGAGGGTAGACCTTCGGATTTCTGTTTCAATGATGATGGTGTGCTGTGTTTTGGGAGTCGGATAGTAGTGCCCAATGATGCTGAGTTGAGGCGTGCTATTCTGACTGAAGGTCATAGTAGTCCTTTTGCTATGCACCCTGGTAGTACTAAGATGTATCGTGATCTTCGTGGTGAGTACTATTGGGTTGGTTTGAAGAAGGACATTGCGGAGTTCGTGAGCAAGTGTTTGGTGTGTCAGCGAGTTAAGGCTGAGCATCAGTTTCCTTCAAGGTTGTTGCAACCGTTGAAAATCCCTGAGTGGAAGTGGGAGAGGGTTACCATGGATTTTGTATCTGGTTTACCTTTGTCTCC
Organism: Hibiscus trionum; assembly: GCA_030270665.1. NCBI lineage: Eukaryota > Viridiplantae > Streptophyta > Magnoliopsida > Malvales > Malvaceae > Hibiscus > Hibiscus trionum. Next base: position 68,622,577 of record BSYR01000003.1, read on the forward strand.
ATCGAAGAAGAATTCGGTCTGGGTGATTGTGGATCGCCTGACGAAGTGTGCACATTTCTTGCCTGTGCATACTACGTTCTCGTTGGATAAGCTGGCAGAGCTGTACATTGCTGAGATTGTGAGGCTGCATGGTGTGCCTAAGTCGATTGTGTCGGATAGGGATCCGAGGTTTACATCGTGGTTTTGGCAGTGTTTGCATCAAGCTCTGGGTACAAGGTTGCATTTCAGTACATCCTATCATCCTCAGTCGGATGGTCAGTCTGAGCGAGTTATCCAGATTTTGGAGGATATGTTGAGGTGCTGCATGATTGAGTTCCAAGGTTCTTGGGAGAAGCATCTGCCTTTGGTTGAGTTTGCTTATAACAATAGTTATCAGGCGAGTATACAGATGGCACCTTATGAGGCTTTGTACGGGAGGAAGTGTAGGACTCCTCTTTGTTGGGCTGAAACTGGTCAAAAGTTGGTTTCGATGCCGGCTTTGTTGAAAGGGACCACGGAAAAGGTAAAGCTCATTTGTGAACGGTTAAAGGCTGCTTCTGATCGGCAGAAATCTTACGCGGATTTGAAGCGTAAGGAGATAGAGTATGCGGTGGGTGACCGTGTGTTCTTGAAGGTTTCGCCTTGGAAGAAGGTGATGCGGTTTGGTCGGAAGGGCAAGTTGAGCCCTAGATACATTGGACCATATGAGGTGGTTGAGCGTGTGGGTCCTGTTGCGTATCGGTTGAGGTTACCTCAGGAGTTGGAGAAGATTCATGATGTGTTTCATGTTTCTATGCTCCGGAAGTATAGATCTGATCCTTCGCATGTGATGCCTGTGGAGGAAGTGGAATTGAATCCGGATTTGACCTATGATGAGGAACCGGTGAAGGTTCTGGATTCGGATAGCAAGGTTCTTCGTGGCAAGACCATTGAGTTGGTGAAGGTGCTGTGGAAGCATCGCGGTGTTGAGGAAGCCACGTGGGAGCGAAAGGAGGACATGCTGAAGCAGTTTCCTTATCTCTTTCCTTCAGGTAAATTTCGAGGACGAAATTTCTTAAGGGGGGGAGAGTGGTAACGCCCCGGTTTTGGGCTTAGAAGTTTTGGGCGTTGACCGGTTTGGTCAAAGTCCTGTTCGAATCTTAAGAGGTGAAATTAGGAAAGCCTAGTTCGGGTTGCATTAAAAATATGGAAAAATGTTCTAAAATCATCTTTTAATATAATTAAGTGAACTGTGAAATCAATTTTGAAAAATGGGTTTTGGAAGTATGACATTTTGGCTAGTGACCAAAATGTAAATTTCGAAAGTTTGGTGACTGTTTTATAAAGAGTTGAAACTTTGAATCCTTAAGGAGCTATTAATCCAAAGATGATTTCTCCAGATTTTTCTAAGATATTTTAAGTCTAAAATCTGATTTTAAAGGTTATTAAAATTGGAGGGAAGCCATTTTGGCTATTTTTGGATTTTGTAACCAACTTTGCTAAACTTTCTTTCTCTCATTTTCTCTCAAACCAAACACTACTTTTCCAGAGAATTGGATCTGATTTCTTCACCTAAATCCCTCCATTCAACTCTCATTTGATTCCAAATCATTGTATCTTCAAACCTCTTCAATTGCTAAGTGTTTCAACAAGGATTTTCATTCCAAAAAGTGGAGAAACACAAGTTTGGAGGTAAGAACGTCCTTCTCCTCTAAACTATCAGTTCTTTACTGAAATTCCCAAGTTCTCAACTCTTAATTGATGTTTAATTAAAGGCTTTTGAGTTTGGAATTGGATCTTGGCTTATAATGCAAGATTTGATGATTTTTCATGATTTCCGTTAGATCTGATTAATCTGTGATTTGAGATGTGTTTTTGATGTTAAATGAACTCTAAATTGATAAGGAAATGAGTTTTGATTGATGCAATCCCGGATAGGTTGAGTTTCCTAAGTTTAGCTTATGTTTCTTGGATGTTTTTGTGGTGATCTTGTGGATCTGTTGTTGCTGGAGGTATAAGGATGTTTGTAGGTTGTTTTTAGATGTTTTATGGTGATGATGGATGTTAGGTTTTGCTGGTTTATGGCTGGGCTTTGTTGAGAAGTGGTTTTGATGCAATTTCGGTTGTGTTTGGTGGCCGAAATTGGAGTATGAATGAGAGCAGCGAGTTTGAGTGCTTTCATTGAAGCTTTTGATGCTTGATGATGCATTAAACCTCTGCTTTAATGTGTTTAATCAGGGGAGGCATCTTTGGATCCAAGGGTTGTTGATCTGGAAGCTTGATTTCGTGCTTCGACAAGAGGCGAAGTGGAATCGGTGAGTGAAATTGGGTTTTCGGCTTTGAAACCAATGTCTTGGGAGCTTAGTTTAAGTCTAAACAACTTTGCTAAGCTCGAGCGTAAGTTTTCGGAATTTCTCTCTAGTGGTGGCCATGATTTTGTTGTGATGCAAAATGATTATTTGCATGTTTTACATACTGTTTTGGAAGCATGTTTTAGCATGGTTTTTGCTGATGATGTAAGCCATATGTTGAAGGTAACTCTAGGTAGGAGTTCCTTGCTTTTGTACATTGAAATGATGTGGTTTAATGCTTTTAAATGCATGATGAATATGGCTTGGTTTTATGCTTTAAAACAGTGATGTAAGTGATGAAAATGATGTATATTGGCAAGTGAGGTTTTTTTAAAATGTTGAGGTCACTAAGGTGGTTAAAAGTCCTTGAGTGAGCCTTGTTACTTATGAACATCAAGGTGGTTAAAAGTCCTTGGATGGTTCATGTTGTGGACACTAAGGTGGTTAAAAGTCCTTAGGTGATCCTTTTCTATGGTGTTTAAAAGTCCATAGGCCAAGGTGTTTAAAAGTCCTTGGGCTCAAGGTGTTTAAAAGTCCTTGAGGTGATCTAATTCATGGTGTTTAAAAGTCCATGGCCAAGGTGTTTAAAAGTCCTTGGGACCAAGGTGTTTAAAAGTCCTTGGGAAGTTGATGAACTTGTTTAAGAAATGAAATGTATCACTTGAGCCAATATGACATGTTAAGTATATTATGAAGCATGAGATGCTTGTTTTTAATGTTTATGTTGAAGCATGAAGTTGCTTGTTTTAAGTAAGGTTTTGAGCATGAGCAAATGTGGATTTGAAGCATGTTTTATAAATGTTTTAAGTTGCATTATTGGATGGTTTTTAAGAGCATTTCTCACTAAGCTTTTGCTTACGCTCTCTTCGTTTTCTTTAATCCAATAATGCAGAGCATTAGAGACCTATTGAGGGCAGCAAGAAGGGCAAGAATTCAAGTGCAAGTAAAGCTCAATGTATGGAAGGTTTTTGTTAAACATTTTAGCTTTTGGGTGATTTGGCAATGGGGAAACAATGTGTATGTTTTGGGAGGTGTTTTGGACTCCCTAAGTATGTTGAATGTTGATGTGTTTGCTGGCTTTTGAATTGGAACCATATATGCTTGTTTTGGAAGTTTGGTGTTGAATAGCTAGCTTGTGTAGGAAGCATGCCATTAGAATTTGGGGCTTTTCATATGTGATTGTTATATGTTGAATTGGTGCTGCACTTATGGTCCTTGCATGTTGGTAGACTATGTGGTATGATTTGGTGTTGTATAATTGAGGTTTGAAGCATGTATGTTGTTGTTTTTGAGTCGATTCCTGGCAGGGGTATCGGTACTCGGGCTTGCGTATCGATACGCCTGAGCCAAATGTGCACATCTCTGCCCAGGCGTATCGGTACGGTTGTGTGGGTATCGACACTCGTCTAGGCTAAGTATGAATGCCGTATCGAAACACGGGACCTCGTATCGATACCGTTTCTGGAGTTTGGTTACTGTCTCCCCGCGTATCGATACGACTCCAGGCGTATCGATACGTGACCGTTAATTCAGTTAAAAGTATCTTTATATGTTTTGTTTTGTTTGCGTTTTGGTCCTGAATCTTGTTTGTTCAATTGTATGAGTTTGGGAAGTCCTTTTGAGCTGAAATTTTACAGAGAAGCATGAAATATGATTAATTTCAAGATGGTAACTTTATGTTGGGTTAAGTCCTTATATTTATCAGAATTTACAATTTGGTCCCTAAAGTTGTAAGTTGTTCAATTGAGTCCCTGTTTGATCTCTGATGTTTGTGATCTTTTGGTAAGATGTTTGTGTGATCACAATTAGGTCTAAAGTGCATCTAGACAAGATTAAAAAGAAAAAAAAAGGTCGTTAATTAAGGTTGACTTTGGTTTTCCCCGTGTGACTTTCTTAATTCGGGTCAACCGTCTAGGCTGGGTTAAGGGGGTTACAAGAAAGGTACCAGTGGAATTACGACTATGTTTTCTAGATTGAGTTTGTCTAAAGATGGTGGTTTAGTGGCCGAGTTGCAAGTTAAACCTTCGTTGCTTCAGTTGATTAGAGAGAAACAGTTGCAAGATAGATCATTAGCATCTCATGTACAAGACATAGCGAAGGGTAAATCGACAGATTTCTATTTTAGTAGTGATTGAGTCTTGTGTTTCAAGAGTAGAGTAGTTGTTCCGGAAGATGTAGACTTGAGACGTACCATCCTAAATGAAGCTCACAATAGTCCGTTTGCTATGCATCCGGGAAGCACAAAAATGTATCGCGATTTGAAAAATGAGTATTTTTGGGTTGGTTTGAAGAAAGATGTTACCGAGTTTCTGAGTAAGTGCATGGTTTGTCAGCGAGTTAAAGTCGAGCACCAGTTTTCTTCAGGTTTGTTACAACTATTGAGAATTCCCGAGTGGAAGTGGGAGAGAATCTCCATGGATTTTGTATCGGGTTTGCCGTTGACACCTTCTAAGAAGAATTCGGTTTGGGTAATTGTTGATCTTCTTACGAAGTGTGCGCACTTTTTGGTCGTTCACACCACTTATACTTTAGATAAGTTGGCCGATTTGTATATCGGTGAGATAGTGAGATTGCATAGTGTACTGAAATCTATAGTGTTAGACAGAGATCCGAGGTTCACGGCTAGATTTTGGGAGAGTTTGCATAGTGCTTTGGGTACTCGACTGAATTTCAGCACTTCATATCATCCTCAGACCGATGGTCAGTCAGAGAGAGTCATACAAGTGTTGGAAGACATGTTGAGATGTTGCATTATTGAATTTCAAGGTTCATGAGAGAAGTATCTACCGTTAGTAGAGTTTGCATATAATAACAGTTATCAAGCTAGCATTCAGATGGCACCTTATGAAGCTCTCTATGGTAGGAAATGTAGAACACATGTTTTTTGGGCCGAAGCAGGACAGAAATTGATACCTTTGTCTGATATGCTTAAGGGTACCACCGAGAAAGTACAGTTGATTTGTGACCGTTTGAAGGCAGCTTTGGATAGACAGAAATCTTATGCAGATTTGAAAACAAGAGAAATAGAGTATGTCGTGGGCAACAAAGTGTTCTTGGAAGTCTCACCTTGGAAGAAGGTGATGAGGTTCGGTAGGAAAGGCAAGTTGAGCCCGAGATTCATTGGTCCGTATGAGATAGTTGAGAGAGTGGGTCTCGTTGCCTATAGGTTGAGACTGTCGGCCAAACTAGAGAAGATTCACGATGTGTTTCATGTCTCGATGTTTCGGAAGTATAGATCAGATCTGTCGCATGTTATGCCAATTGAGGAGATATATTTGAATTTAGATTTGACCTACGATGAAGAACCAGTTGAGATTTTGGCTTCGGACAACAATGTGTTGCGAGGAAGGAGCATTGAGTTGGTTAAGGTTAAGTGGCGACACCGAGGGGTGGAGGATGCCACTTGGGAGAGGAAGGATGACATGAGAAAGCAGTTTCCGCATCTCTTTTCGCCAGATAAATTTCGGGGACGAAATTCCTTAAGTGAGGGAGAGTTGTAACACCCCGAGTTTAGGGTCGGGAGTTATCGGATTAGTCTAATCGGGTCAGGTTAAATTAAATTGGAGAAAAACTACTTTTAATGCACCAAAAAGGAGTTTTAAAGGAAAAGGGGCAAAAAGGGAATTTTAAATATAAGAAATAAGAAAAATGGGATTTTTATCAATAGCTATCATCTTTTCAAATCCCATTTCACGTTCTAAAATCCTCCCCAAACCCTATTTATTATTCCATTGATTTCAAGCTCTAAACCAAGTGATTTCTTCAAGATAAGTGGTTCCTCAACTTAGTTTCATCTTTCTTGAGTCTTAAATGTTGATATTTTTGTAAAACTCATGGATTTATCTTGTTTTGATTTTTAAAGTTTGGTTTGAAATAAAGGGAAATTTATGGGTTTTCGTTTGGGTTGATTTTTGCTAAGGTGAGAGTGTTTTTAACTTTTTTTAACACTAAAATAACATGAAAAGGATGGGATTTTAGAGAAAACCCGAAATGGTTATTATGAGTGATTTTAAGAGTTGGAAATCTTGAGTTTTTTGTTGGATTTTGAGTCTAAATGGTAGCTGGAGGTTTGGTAGTTTTGGATTATAACCTTCTTCCAAGATGAAACCTTCAAGAACACACGGTCACCCACCACAAATTCTATCTCCTTACGCTTCAAATCCGCGTAAGACTTTTGCCGATCCGATGCTGCCTTCAACTGCTCACAAATGAGCTTCACCTTCTCGGTGGTTCCCTTCAACAAAGTCGGCATCGAGACCAACTTTTGTCCCGTTTCAGCCCAGCAAAGAGGAGTTCTGCACTTCCTCCCATACAAAGCCTCATAAGGTGCCAGTTGAATACTCGTCTGGTAGCTATTATTATAAGCAAACTACTCCAAAGGCAAATGCTTCTCCCAAGAGCCTTGAAACTCAATAACACAGCACCTTAACATATCCTCGAGCACTTGGATAACACGCTCCGACTGCCCATCCGTCTGTGGATGATAAGAAGTGTTGAAACTCAGCCGCGTACCCAATGCTTGATGTAAACACTCCCAAAACCTTGCAGTGAACATCGGATCTCTATCTGACACTATAGATTTTGGTACACCATGCAATCGTACAATCTCAGCTATGTACAGCTCTGCAAGCTTATCCAAGGTGTATGTAGTATGCACAGGTAAGAAATGCGCACACTTCGTAAGGTGATCCACAATCACCCAAACAGAATTCTTCTTTGCTGGTGATAGAGGCAAACCAGACACAAAGTCCATGGTGATCCTCTCCCATTTCCATTCAGAGATCCTCAACGGTTGCAACAACCCCGAAGGAAACTAATGCTCAGCCTTAACCCGCTGACAAACCATGCACTTGCTCACATACTCAGCGACATCCTTCTTCAAACCCACCTAGTAGTACTCATCCTTCAGATCACGGTACATCTTTGTACTACCAGGGTGCATAGCAAAAGGACTACTATGAGCTTCGGTCAGAATAGTACACCTCAACTCAACATCATTCGGCACCACTATTCGACTTCCAAAACATAGAACACCATCAGCATTAAAACAAAAATCTGATGTTCTATCCTCAGCGATATCCTGAACATGCGGCACCAAAGAATCATCCAACAACTGCTTATCCTTTATCAACTGAACTAATGATGGTTTCACTTGCAATTCAGCAACAAGACACCCATCTCGCGATATGCTCAAGCTAGCAAACATCGCCCTTAACTCCACCGCCACTTTTTTGCTCAAAGCATCAGCCACAACATTGGCCTTTCCTGGATGATACTCGATCGTCATATCGTAATCCTTAAGCAACTCCACCCATCGCCGTTGCCTAAGATTTAACTCCTTCTGAGACATCAAATACTTCAAACTCTTGTGATCCGTATACACAATACACTTCTCACCATAAAGATAATGTCTCCAGATCTTCAAAGCAAAAACCACCGCAGCTAACTCAATTTCATGCGTAGGATAATTGCGCTCATGCGCTTTCAACTGACGCGATGCATAAGCCACCACCTTACCCTCTTGCATCAACACACACCCCAAACCAACGTAGGATGTGTCACTGTACACCACAAACTCTTTCCCTGATTCAGGTTGAACCAAGACAGGAGCTTGCGTCAAAGCCGCTTTAAGCTTCTCAAAAGCTTGTTGTCTCGCTTCCGTCCACTCATACTTAACATCTTTTTGCAACAACTTCGTTAGAGGGGCAGCAATCTTAGAAAATCCATCCACAAACCTCCTGTAGTATCCCGCCAACCCAAGGAAACTACGGACTTCATGAACAGACTTAGGAGGCTTCCAATTCATCACCGCCTCAACCTTCTAGGGATCAACTCAAATCCTTTCAGCCGAAACCACATGACCAAGGAAAACAACTTCCTTTAGCCAAAACTCACATTTTCTCAACTTAGCATAAAGCTGATTTTCCAACAGCGCTTGCAAAAGAATCCTCAAATGGCTTTCATGCTCCTCCTCAGTACGAGAGTACACAAGGATATCGTCAATAAAAACCACAACGAACTTGTCCAAGAATTCATGGAACAATCTATTCATCATGTCCATGAAAGCAGTAGGAGCATTCGTCAAGCCAAACGGCATTACAAGGAACTCATAATGCCCATACCTCGTTCTAAAGGCTATTTTCGACACATCTACATCTTTCCCCTTTAACTAATTGTATCCTGACCTCAAATCAATCTTTGAAAACACAGCCGCTCCCCGAAACTGATCAAAGAGATCATCAATCCTTGGCAAAGGATACTTGTTCTTGACGGTCAACTTATTCAGCTGACGATAATCGATGCACATTCTCATCGTGTCATCCTTCTTTTTCACAAACAAGACTGGTGCACCCCAAGGTGACACACTAAGCCGAATGAAGCCACGGTCAAGCAACTCCTGAAGTTGCGTCTTCAACTCCTTGGGTGCCATGCGATATGGAGCAATAGACACCGGAGTTGTGTTCTCATACAGCTCAATTCCAAACTCAACCTCTTGACTAGGCGGCAAACCAGGTAATTCCTCCGGAAACACTCCAGGGAACTCACGCACGGTTCTTATATCCTGAACGCGCACCTCCTTTGAACTAGGATTCATAAAAAAGGCTAGGTAAGCCTCGCAACCTTGCCGCAACATCCGGCTCGCTTCCAACGTGGACGCCACGTTGGCAAGAAACTTCACATTTTCTCCCTCCACCACCACCTCATAATCATCCGCAAGTTTCAACGAAACTCACTTGCTTTCGAAATCCACAACGGCTCTATGCTCAATAAGCCAATCCATGCCAAGGATTACATCAAAACCATAGAATGGCAATTCCATGAGATCAACAAGAAAAACATGATTTTGCACCTTCAAGGGACATCTCCTATACAACTTTCTTGTTACAACCGTCTCACCAAAGGAACTAGTCACACGCATACCAACATCCAAAGACTCAACAGGTAAACCAAGCATTTGAGCATGCTCACGCAATATGTACGAGTGTGTAGATCTAGAATCAATCAAAGAAAGTAATGATAATGATTGCAAAGTAAAGGTACATGCGATCACGTCCGTGTCATTCCTTCCCTCACGATGGGCATACACTCGAGCCTGACCACCACCCTCAGGCTGGACAGCCACAACATGTGCTACGTTCCTTCCACCATCATCCTTACGCTGAAAATTACCACAGCCGCACCCACGACCTCTCTGTGGCTCAGCTGCTCTTACTGGAGCATGTCCCTCTCTCAGCGGCTGAGGACAATCTTTCTTCAAATGCAGTCAGTTTCCACAATTCATACATGTCCCAAGGTTACCCCAACACTCACCACCATGTCTTCTACCACAACGGTTACACTCAGGAATCCTTAGTAAAGCATTAGGTCCTTGCTGGCCTCTACCAGGGTTACCACCCCCACGTCTAGCATCATAATGCGGCTTCCTATCCTTATGTTTCTTGTTGCGATCTCTACCATAATTGCATTCTGCAGCTCGCTTTCCCGAGCTAGAGCCACCTGCTCAGCTCGCCAACCCAAGATTCCCTTCAATATCCTTGGCTCTAGTGACCAAGACATCGAAATCAGTGTAATCAGCTGCAAGCATATAGGTCTTTACATCCGCTACCAGCCCATAACGGAACCTTTCGCACCTTTCCCTCTCATTAGGAATTAGCTCAAGTGCATATTGGCTAAGGCGAACAAACTGAATCTCATATTCAGCTACAGACATGTTCCCTTGCATAAGAGACATAAACTCTCTCTTCTTCTAATCGAGGTAACGCACTCCCAGATACTTCCGCTTGAACGCATTCAAGAAGAATGTCCAAGTCACATCATCATCCTCCATTCTAGAGATAGTGGTCGTCCACCACGTGTATGCGTCACCATGCAGCAGCGACCTGATACATCCCAACTTCTACACATTATTGCAATTCAGCTGACCAAGAATCCTCTTGGTGCTCTCCAACCAAGACTCAGATCCTTCCGGTGACAATCCTCTAAACTCAGTCCCTCCCAGACTGCGGAGACGCTCCAATGGCAATCTCACATTAGCACCATCCTGAGGTGCAGCTCTATGAGCCCTAGCTACTGCTTCCTGGAATGCTCTAGCAATAGCTTGTATCAGTACAGTTATATCCGGAGCAGCTTGCCCTTGACCATTCTCGGGTCCCGCAACCCCAGCACCAACTCTCGCATTACCAGCCCCAGCTCCACCACTACCAAGTGGTCCACCAGGGGGAGGAGGAGGCAAATCCTCAGCATTCTTCGCGTTCTCATTATCAGCCATAGATCTAGTATTAATTCTCAGATCTCTACGTGGCCCCATAATAAAAACAATGCACTGACAAAATGCAATAAACACAATTAGGCATAACAAGGTAAGTAATCCAAGTACTCATGCTCATTTTCGAAAACAATTCTTCTCATTAGTATTGATATGGCAATGGGATCCCCAACCACACTCCAAACATAGCATAGCATCACAAAATCATCTCAACTGAATCACACAACAACGTTCATACCCCAAACTTTCACTGAAAAGACACAATCATGCATAATCACATACAACCACATACCAAGCCCCAATTATTCGATAATCTGGATCTGATACCAACAAATGTAACCCCTTTAGCCCGGCCTAGACACTTGACCCGAACTACGAAGATTACACGGGGAAAACCAAAGTCAACCCGAAAGTCAACCTTGATTAACGACCCTTTTTTATTTTAATCTTGTCTAGATGCATATTAAGCCTAAGTGAGCACTCACGAATCATGAAAGAGAAAGGCACTGCGATCGGATAACATTTAGGGACTCAATTGCTTTGATTACGCGTTTAGGGACCAAAATGTAATTTTAGGAAATTAGAAGGACTTAACTGATTTTAGGATTACCAATATGAAATTAATCATGTTACATGCTTCTCTGTCAAGTTTCAGCTTAAAAAGACATTCCAAGCTCAAGCAATTGCATCCACAACATTTAGGACTAAAATGTAAAGCATAAAAACTCAAAGCAATTCAAAACAGCATTCAACGGTTAAATGTATCGGAACGCCTACCCACCGTACCAAAACGTCCGTATCGAAACGGTGTTAACCGTTTCGATACTCGGGTATGTTCCGAGACCAGTATCGAAACAGGTCATTCCAGTAGCCAAACTGTTTCGAAACAGCTTCAACCGTTTCGAAACACCAAGACCATTACAGGCCCCCATTTCGAAACAATTGAGGGTGTTTCGATACACCTTGCCCAGAAACATCAGATATAGCTGGTTTTTCACCTTTTAAACCAATCTTACATGCCTTAAAGAGCACTTCAACATACCAGCAACTCATTTTACTATTAAGGAACACATTTAAGACTCACTAACAAGAGCATGGCATCAAACACAAAATCACATAGTCTAAAGGCATGCTCCCTAGTCTCAAAACCAATATAAGCAACCAAACCTCAAACCAAATATTTAAGGCCATTTACAACCCATAAATGCCAACATAAATTAGCCACAAACTTAGGGAGTTCAAACATATCCCCTAAATACAACATTGGTTTCCCATTGCCATTTATCAAAACTAAAGTGTATGAAAACATCACCATACATGAGCTTGTACATCCTTGGATGTTCTTATCCTCTTGGATGCCCGGAAACACCTCAATTATCTGTATTATTGGTAAAAGAGAGCGTAAGCACAAATGCTTAGTGAGGCATGCTCTAAAGAAAACCAACTCAATAATGCATTTCTTGAAAACACTTTCACAAAAGCTTTTAAACAACATGCTTATTCTATCTCATGCTTGAAAACCATTCAAAGCAACTTCTCATTGAAAACACATGTACCTCAATTCTATCTCATGCATTTAAACCAATGCAAAACCCATGGCAAAGCCACACTCATGCTTGTAAGACCAAAGCATTTCATATACAAATCTCATATGCATTTCTCATAGCATAAATCATTTCATCAAAGGTACATGTGAATCAAAAACAATTTCGTATTTTATATTGGCATTTCACATCTCATTATTACTCGGATATGCGGACAACATTCTCTAACCACTAGACGCTTCCGGTGGAATCTCATATCACCGTACTCACTTGTCTAGTAACATAATTTCCGGTGGAATCTCACATCATCGTACTCACATGGCGGAATCTCTCATTGCCACAAAGCTTGGGTATTTTACCAAGTCCTACCCGATGGAATGCCCATCATCGGTTCTCTTCCTTTGGATTAAACCAAAGAGCACGTACGAATTTTTAGTTTATAGTGCACTCTCATCCTATTGATCGATCAATTATATCCGGTAAGTATCTCAACATCTATGCCAATATATCATGTCAAATCATCATCTCACCTACTATTTTTCATGCAACATTTCCAAATCATTCACATCTCATTTCAAAACCATAACATTTGCCATGCTTTAAAACAAAAGCTCAAATCTCAACTATGCATCATGTTATCTCATGAAATCATTTCAAGCATCATCTCATGCTACAAAACATGCATAAAAACAGTAGGAATTTATCTATCTCAAACGATGAGCATGTAAAATCATTTTAGGGGCAACCACCACATTTAAGAGAGCAATCTAGCCAAATACTTACTTCTGGACTTAGGAAGGTGTTTCAAACCTTTCCTAAATCCCCAAACCTTGATTCTTTGTCCCTCAAGGACTTCTAAAACCTTACGCACTCACCGATTACGTCTCGCTTGATTGCCGAAATGCTATCTAGACTTCCGGATCAACACTGAAGGTGTCCGAAGATGTCTCCCTTGTTTATAACACATAAGAGCAGAGGATTAATGCATCATCATGCATTGAAATCATCAGCCACACACCTAAACTCACTACTCTACTCAAAAACCACATTTCGGCTACAAAACACAACCGAAATCACCTCCAAACTCTTCCAAAACAAAGCCCAGCCAAGATCTATCATTTCTAATCATTTCTAAACATCAATTAACATCAAAAACCACCACAAACTCGTCCTTATACCTCCAGCTATGACAGAACACCAAAATCACCCCAAAAACCATCATTCTAGCATACAAAACTTAGGAAACCAAACCTATTCGAGATTTGATTGATAAAACCTCATTTGTAACATCAATTAACATTCAAAATACATTAGAAGACCACCTCAAAACAGAGCCCAATCATTCACCACGAAAATCTTCAAGATCTCTTCCAAAATCTTGAGTTTTAAGACAATTTCTTGTTTCTAACATTAAAACCACTCAAAAATCATTAACAAAGGATTGATAACTTGGGAATTTCAGTAAAGAACTGATCATTAGAGGAGAAGGACGAAGCTTACCTCTAATGGATGATTTCTCCTTGATTTGGGCAAGTTTTCTTGAAAACTCAATGTGGAAAATAAGAGGATTTGAAGAGGAAATGATTAAGAATCAAAAGAAGATTGAAATCTCATCAAATGAAGTGAAAATCAAAGTATAATTGCTGGAGAGAATGTGTTTGGCTGAAAAGAATTTGAGGGAAAATGAAATGAGAGAAAATTTGTGAAAATTAGTTATGAATAGTCAAAGGTAGTTTCTCATTTAATTAACCTTCATTTCCTTTAATTAAAACATTAATAAAATCACCCAAATTAAGGAAAAATCTGATGAAAAATATTTTGGTAAAATTAGCTCCTTAAAGATTCAAAGTTTCAATCCTTTACAAAACAGTCACTATTTAACTTTGTAAAAACTGCGATTTGGTCACTACACCGAAATGTAGTATTTCCAAACCTTATTTTGTAAAATTGATTTCACCATAATCTTTCATATATTAAATGAGGATTTTTAGATATTTTTATATATTTTTAAAGAATCCCGAACTAGGTGTTCCCTAAAGCTCCCTTTAAGATTCGAACCGTTTTCCGACCGGTCCGATTCGAAACTTAAACCATCTAGGCTCAAAATTGGGGTGTTACATGGGGTGAGTCCAAGTGACATATATTTCATTTTTTTTCATAACAAATTTATTTTATATTTATTTAACTAATATTTATAAACATATTATATGAATTGGTTATGGGTAGGTAAATAGGGGATTAGGTAGATCTCATGACCCACATGGGTGACGGGCGGAGATGACTTTAGTCTTGTGAAATGCGGGGTAGGAATGATTTTAAATTTTGTATTCGTAACGAGTTGTGGGTGAGATAAAGATGGAAATATTTGACTGGAATGTGTGCGGGAATGGTACCCTTCCCGTTGACATCCCTATTAAAGTTGGTCATGTTGAGCCACCTGTCACCTAGTCCATTTTAGGCTCACCCAGGCAATGGGTCTAGAAGGATAGGAATTGTCCAGCTGCCTTGAAAATAAACAAATGGAAATGGAACTTTCTAAGCATTTGAGCATTTGATGATGGGTCTGAGATTTCAAAACATTCAAACCTGAGAACATATATTCTTGAAAACAACTTATAGGCGTTCCGTGCAGACTGCAGTGCAGAATATTTTGTGTGTGTCTGAGACGAAGCAGATTGATTTGATATTACGAGTTAATTTGATGTTCTCAAGTTTCAAATGTCCATAATTTATGCTATAAATAAATTATTTCATTGAGTTGATATTACGAGTTAATTTGATATCAACTAATTAAAAAATAATTAAAATATCTTCAGTTAAACAATTATTTTATTTATTTTAGAATATTAAAACAATTAGAAGATGCGGTATTAAAGCATTTTTATGTGAAAATGAATAATTTTAACAATTTAATCTTATAATATATAATAAAAATATAATTATTTGATATACCGTCGTGGAAAATTTTTTCCACAAACGGACTTCTAAACAGGGGCAAAACCATAAATTATGAGTTAACGGGGCCGAAAATAAAATGTTAATATATTAGTTATAGAGAAATTCAGAAGAAAAAAAACACGACTAAAAATGTCCAATAGTAGGATTTGATTTATTGACTTCAAGTAAAACATATTTACTTTCCCGTATACATTTTACCACTAAGGTGAGAACTATTTTATGATATCAAAGTAAGTAAAATAAATTATAATTTAAAATTTTTGCATGGGTCAAATTTAAAAAGAAAAGGTTGTAAGGGCGAAAAAATAGACTGTAAGGGTGAGTCGCGGGGGACAGGCCTCTGCAAGCCCCCATTTGACTACGCCCCTGCTTCTAAAGTTGCCATATGTCCTTTTGGGCCCTAAATCCTAAATTCGAAACTCTAATCTCTAACGTTTAAATCATAAATCTATCTTCAATCCTTAAAACATAACCACGAACATTAAAACTCTAACCTCTAAATCCTAAAAACTAGGTGCGTGTGACAAACAAGTTTTCACCGTCAGCGCATAAAATATTTTCCCATAAAAAATGTTAACTTATGATCTTCATTTCCATATTACACTCAAATGAAATAAACGAAAGGCTTAAATATCAAATTCGTCAATTTAATTTTATTAAGGGAAAACTACACCAGTGACCACCGAAGATATTGGGGATACCTATTTGAACCACCGAACTAAAAAAAACGTCAATCACACCACCAAACTTACTAAATCAACCTATTGTGACCACCGCCGTTAAAAAATTAACGGAGGGGTGACGGAAGTGCCACGTGGCAGTTAACAGGATATTTCTAAAATTACACATTTGGTCCTTGTTATTTACACATTCTTTCAATTTAGTCCTAATTTTCAATTAATAAAATAATAAATTATTTAATTAAGTGGTGACACGTGTCAAGACCTTATTGGAGGATTTTAATTATTTAATTTTATTAATTTATTTTCCCCCTCCAATCAGGTGGTGACACGTGTCACCACCAATTTAGAGGAGAAAAACGTTTTTTCCCTCAATGCGTGCTGGGGGATTCAAACCTGGGACACCCAGGTGTAAAGGCAACAGCTCTACCACTACACCAAGCACATCTTTGTGCTATAATTCTCCAGATATAATATATATCTCTTATTAGTTTCTACATTTATAAACCAAAAGCTCAAACCCTAAACACTAATTTCACATATATAAATCTTAAACCCTAAACTCTAACCCTGAATATTTCAAATTAATTTCACACTAAATATTTCAAATTAAACCTCAAACCCTAAAATTTTCAAATTAATTCCACGCTAAATATTTTAAATTAAACCCTAAACTCAAACCCTAAAAATTTCAAATTAATTCCACATTAAATATTTTAAATTAAGCCTTAAACCCTAAACCCTAAATATTTCAAATTAATTTCACGCTAAATATTTCATTTGAAATATTTAGGGTTTAATTTGAAATATTTCAAATTAATTTGAAATTTAGGGTTTAAGGTTTGGGGTTTGGGGTTTAATTTGAAATATTTAGGGTTTAAGGCTTAATTTAAAATATTTAATGTGAAATTAATTTGAAATTTTTAGGGTTTGATTTTAGGGTTTAATTTAAAATATTTAGCGTTGAATTAATTTGAAAATTTTAGGGTTTGAGGTTTAATTTGAAATATTTAGTGTGAAATTAATTTGAAATATTCAGGGTTAGAGTTTAGGGTTTAAGATTTATATATGTGAAATTAGTGTTTAGGGTTTGAGCTTTTGGTTTATAAATGTAGAAACTAATAAGAGATATATATTATATCTGGAGAATTATAGCACAAAGATGTGCTTGGTGCAGTGGTAGAGTTGTTGCCTTTACACCTGGGTGCCCCAGGTTCGAATCCCCCAGCATGCATTGAGGGAAAAAACGTTTTTCTCCTCTAAATTGGTGGTGACACGTGTCACCACCTGATTGGAGGGGGAAAATAAATTAATAAAATTAAATATAAAGAATTAAAATCCTCCAATAAGGTCTTGACACGTGTCACCACTTAATTAAATAATTTATTATTTTATTAATTGAAAATTAGGACTAAATTGAAAGAATGTGTAAATAACAAGGATCAAATGTGTAATTTTAGAAATATCCTGTTAACTGCCACGTGGCACTTCCGTCACCCCTCCGTTAATTTTTTAACGGCGGTGGTCAAAATAGGTTGATTTAATAAGTTTGGTGGTGTGATTGACGTTTTTTTTAGATCGGTAGTTCAAATAGGTATCTCCAATATCTTCGGTGGTCATTGGTGTAGTTTTCCCTTTTATTAATGATTTAAATATTTTATTTATAATATTAAAATACATTAATTATATTTTATTTTTAAAGATAATTTTGATGAGTGTCTGTAGATATTGGTGAATAGTTTTTTCTTTTTGTGTTAATATTTTTTAAGAAATGTAACACCCGTGTTTTAGGGTTAGGAGTTAGTCGGGTTAGTTGGTCAGAGTCGGTAAAACTAATTTTAATCAAATTGACCTTGGCTTGAGCCAAATGAGTTTTAAATGAAAAGGAGAGATCATTTTGGTAATTTAGCCCAAAACAATTAAAAAGCTAGATCACCTATTTTATTCAAAAAGGAACAAAAAATATAAAACTCTCATCTCCCTTACCCCCATTTTCACGTGAGAAAGCTTCAAAACCCCTCCCAAACCCCCTAAATCACTATTCCATCAAATTTCTTCCTCTATTCAAGGGCGTTTTTGAAGGTAATCACATATTCTCACTCTCCTCTTCATCCTCTACATTTACCTAGTTTTAGAATTTAAAACTATCATCTTTTGGAAATTTGGGGTTTAAAGAAAGTTTGAGTTTTTATTGGGTTTTTCTTTTGGTTTTGAATTATTAAGTTGGGTTTTAGTTTAGCCTCCTTAAAATACACATAATATGTTAAAATGGGTGATTTTGGGTGAAAACCCGAAATGGGTCCTTGTGGCCATTTTTGAAGTGTCTAAAACTTGGATTTTGGTGAGTTTTAGGGTTGGGTTGAAGGAATGATGGTTTAGGGATGTTAGGAGGGTGTTGTGGGACCCTTTGGATGTCATTTGGGTGTTTGAAAACATGGTTTTCAGCTGGGTTTTTAGGGAGCTCGAAAATGGATATTTTGGGTGATTGTTGGGTTTGAAATTGTTGAAGTATGGCTTGTATTTATGGATTGGAGTAGGGACTGAGATTTAGCTTTGATTTGTGAGTAATGGATGTGTTTTGATTGGCTAGAAACAAGAGGAGACTTTGGAGAAGCATTGGGATCGAATCCGGGCATATAGGAGGCTTGCTTGCTTGTTTTGGTTGCTAAGAAAGGGTGGTGAGTAACTTTAAATATGTTTTAAAGTTGGTTCAAGTGTGTGTAGTGTGTGTGTTGGAATGTGCTTGGTAGGTCATTCCTATGTGGGAGTTAAATTGGTAACTTATCCCCTTGATTTCTATTGATACTATTTATGCCTTGCCTATTTGCTCTTGTGAAATGTGGATTGATTTGTATATGTGTACCTTGATATATGCATGTGATGAGTATGTGATATAAATGGTGGATGTGTGAGGCGATCAAAGGAAATTGGCACTAATTAACTTACCGGGTTTAAATGATCGATCATTAGGATTAGTGTGCACACAAATTGAGTCAAAACGTACGTGGCCTTGATGGCGTTGAGTTATCAAGGAGGAGTACGGTGATGTAATATTCCACCGGAAATTTATATACATTCTACGTGATGATGAGTGGAATCCCATCCGTAGGGCATGTGGTGATGAGTGGAATCCCGCTCATGCAAGGTCCGGTGATGAGTGTAATCCCACCGAGGTAAAGTTGTTGTTGAGATTAAATCTGCACATCCGGGTAAACTAATAGTGGCCAATTGAAGTTGTTCTTATAATTATGATGTTATGATGTTGATATCTAATGTTTGAGCTTAGTATGATGTGAGATGCCATATTATGACTCTTGAAAGACTAGCTAGGTTGACTTGTTGTTTCCTATGTATGTGGAATGTGAGGTTGAGGATTTGCATGGTTGGACCCTGCATTGTTGTTGTTTTTTATTTTAGAGCATCCTCACTAAGCTTCTAGCTTACGCTCTCATTTTCAACAATGCAGATCATTAGCGTGGTGTTAGCAAGGAGCAAGGCGAAGGGGCTTTCCAAGTTTTTGTTGCTCAAGTATGGTTTAACAATTAATGTAGTAGCTTAGCAATGAGGCAAGAGTGTATTTGTTTGAGCATTGTATGACTCATGGAGTTTGTTGGTAGTTGTGTTTTGATTGAATTTGTAAACCATGTTAAGCCTTGATGAATGCTTGATTGTGATGCTATGCTTTTGTATGAGTGCATGTGTGGTTGTGGCATGTAACTCTATGTGTGGTGAATTGAGCCTTAAGGGCCTTTTAATGCTTAAGGATGCTTTGGATGATTTTTAGAATGATTGTCTTGTCATAAATATTGTGATGATTATGAATGTTTGCAATAAGGAGCATGCCTCTAGAGTGTTTTTGTTTGTGATGTATGCTTCTTGAAGTTGTTGAGGGCTTTTGGGATCATTTAGAGTTGCCTAAGTCTGATTTTTGAAAGTTGCAGACAGCCAGCGTTTCGAAACGGGCTGAGCCGTTTCGGAACGGGTGAGGCTTCAGGGACCCCATATCGGAACCCATTTCGATACGATTTGGCCACTGTGAGCCCCTGTTCCGAAACAGGTTTCGGAATGTTTTTGCCACTGTCCATGCCTGTTTCGAAACAAGTTTCGAAACGTCAAGGCAAATTCGTAGCCCTGTTCCGAAACGGGGTGGAGGCGTTTCGGTACGGGTGACTTGCTTTTTACCTGGAGCCCGTGTTTCGAAACGGGCAGTACCTGTTTCGAAACACAGGCCTGAATGTGAGCCTTTAGGCATCTCTAAAGGGTCTCGATGTTTGGGTTAGGCCTGTTTTGCCGTAGGGCCTCCCGGGAGTCTTGTTTCCGCTGTAGAAATCACTTAAGAACCAATTATGCCTCTAGTTAAAATGTAATTTAAATGAAAAAAATTAGGGTCGCTAACCGAGGGGGAGCCTTAACGGGTTTCGCTTTGGTTTTCCCCGTGTGGCCTACTCGGACTGGTCATCCGGCCAGACCGGGACGAGGGGGTTACATTTGTTGGTATCAGAGCCTGAGGTTACCGAGACCTCGTGCCGGTAAGTGAGGTAAGCTTGATGTGTTAAGTGATTGTATTGGTTGATGTATGCTTTGCCATGAAATCTCGTTGTTTGATTATTCGTATGATGATTTGAAGCATGAGTTGTTGTGTTTGGTGTAGAGTCGAGTGCCCATTGCTACTATTGCTTAATTTAAAAAGGTTTTTGTAAAAGAAGTACTTGAGCACGGTTGGACCCTTGCTTTTGCTAACGTAATCCTTATCTGTTTGTTGTTGTTGTAGTTATAATCTTGCTAGTTGTACCATGAGACCACGTGGGAGGCCTAGGATGGTTCGACCGGAACCAAGGGCAGCGGCTCCGGGAGTTGAGCCAGTAGTTAGAGTTGAGGCTCAAGTAGGAGAGCTTATGGTTGGAGTTGGAGCTCCTCCACCACCACCACCTCCACCAGGAGCAGGAGGCGAGGCTGGGGCCGAAGGAGAGGGACCTCAGGGAGGCCAAGGTGGCCAAGGTCCGGCCGGAATAGACTTAGCTCCTTTGGTTCAGGCGATAGCCGGGGCTTTCCAGGCTGCAGTGGTTAGGGGTCAGGCAGCAGCACATCATCAGGGAGAGGGCACTGGGTTGCCATTAGAGAGACTCCGTGGTCTAGGGGCCGAAGAGTTCAGAGGGTCTACTCCGGAGAGATCTGAGTTGTGGTTTGAGAAGACTGTTCGTATCCTCGCACAGATGGGATGTACCGGGGAGCGCAAGTTAGGGTGTGTTGAGTCCTTGCTTCAGGGTGATGCCTACACTTGGTGGGTCACCATCACTACGGGTATGAATGAGGCCGAGGTTATTTGGGAGTTCTTTGAGTCAGAATTCCGTAAGAAGTATCTGGGTCTGCGATATCTCGATGAGAGGAAGAGGGAGTTTATGGCTTTGCTTCAGGGGAGTATGACTGTGACAGACTATAAGATTCAATTTGTCAGACTGAGTCAGTATGCATCTGAGCTTGTTCCTACTGAGGTGGAACGATGTAACTGTTTCCGTTATGGGCTGAATGAAGAGATCAAGAGGTATACTCTAGCTTCAGATTACACTGAATTTGATGTCTTGGTCGCGAGGGCCAAGGACTTGGAGCACAGTTTGGGCTTGACCAAACGATCTGGTGGTTCTAGTTCGGGTAAGAGGTCCAGTGACTTTGATAGAGGTGATGCCAAGAGGCATCGAGACAACCGGCATCATTATGATCATAGGCGTGGTGGCGGTAACCACGGTAGGGGCCAACAGAGCCAGAGGGCTGGTGGGAAGTTGCCCACATGTGCTACTTGCGGGAGGAACCACACCGGTGAGTGTTGGGGGAATTTCCACTCGTGTTGGAGTTGTGGGGCTAGAGATCATATTAGGCGTGACTGTCCACATCATGTGGGACAGGCACCAGTTCAGGCTCCTTCTAGGGCCAATGATTTTCAGAGAGGCCGCGGGCGCGGTAGAGGTAACTTCCAGCCGAGGAATGATGGCCAGAGAAACATAGCACATGTAGTTGCAGTCTAGCCGGAGGGCGGAGGTCAGGCCAAAGTTTACGCTCAGCGTGGGGATCAGCATGACACCGATGTGATCGCAGGTAACTTCTCGATACAGTCTTTGGGTTTGCTTTCTTTGATTGACTCCGGGTCTACACATTCTTATATTTTGAGTGAGCATGCACAGTCGTTGAATTTGCCTTGTGAAGTGTTAGAGGTAGGAGTTAGTGCTACTAGTTCCTTTAGGGACACGGTAATAGTTAGAAAAATGTACAGAAGGTGTCCGTTGATGGTTCAGGGACACGTGTTTCCAGTGGATATGATGGAGCTACCTTTCTATGGTTTTGACGTAATTCTGGGTATAGACTGGCTCACTGAGCATAGAGCTAGGGTAGACTTTGAAACTAAGAGGATTTCTTTGAGGCTCACGGATGATTATGAGATTGTTGTGGTGGGTGAGAACGTGAAGTTCTTGTCCAATGTGGTTTCAGTCCTAGAGGCTAAAAGGTTAGTTGAGATGGGTTGCGAAGCATATTTGGCTTATGTGATGAACCCTAACATGAGTGAGGTTAGACCTCAAGACATCCGGACAGTGTGTGACTTTCCTAGTGTGTTTCCGGAAGAGTTTCCAGGGTTACCATCGGATAGAGAGGTAGAGTTTACTATTGAGACTTATTCTGATTCAGCTCATGTTTCGATTGCTCCGTATCGCATGGCACCAAAAGAACTGGAAGAGTTGAAGACGCAGTTGCAAGAGTTGACAGATAGAGGCTTTATTCGACCTAGTTCTTCACCTTGGGTGCACCGGTTTTGTTTATGAAGAAGAAAGATGGAAGCATGAGAATGTGTATAGATTACAGACAGTTGAACCAGCTAACAGTGAAGAATAAGTATCCTTTGCCTAAAATTGATGATTTGTTTGACCAGTTGAGAGGGGCATCAGTCTTTTCGAAGATTGACTTGAGATCAGGTTACTACCAGCTAAAGGTAAGAGAGGTTGATGTACTGAAGACGGCCTTTAGAACTAGGTATGGTCACTATGAGTTTTTAGTCATGCCTTTTGGGTTGACTAATGCACCGGTTGCTTTCATGGATATGATGAATAGGATTTTTCATCAGTACCTAGATCAGTTTATAGTTGTTTTTATAGATGATATCTTGGTGTACTCGCGAACTGAAGAAGACCATGCCCGACACTTGAGACTAGTTTTGAAGACTTTGCTAAATCATTAGTTGTATGCGAAGTTGAGCAAGTGTGAATTCTAGATCCGAGAGGTAGTCTTCCTAGGACATGTAGTGTCAGCCGATGGGATTAGAGTTGATCCGAAGAAGATTGAGGCCATTGTTGAATGGAAGCAACCGAAGTCTGTAACAGAGGTACGTAGCTTCCTAGGCTTAGCTGGATACTATAGAAGATTCGTAGAAGGTTTCTCTAAGTTGGCCGCTCCATTGACACAGTTACTTCAGAAGAGTGTTCAGTTTGAGTGGACAGATGCAAGACAGAAAGCCTTTGAGAAATTGAAAGAAGCTTTGACCCAAGCACCGATTTTGATTCAGCTAGAGTCTGAGAAAGACTATGTAGTTTACAGTGATGCTTCTTATGTAGGCCTAGGTTGTGTTCTCATGCAAGACAAGAGAGTGGTGGCTTATGCCTCAAGACAGTTGAAGACCCATGAGCGTAACTATCCGACCCATGACATAGAGTTAGCTGCAGTTGTGTTTGCTCTGAAGATTTAGAGGCATTATTTGTACGGTGAGAAGTGCATAGTGTACACCGATCACAAGAGTTTGAAGTACATCATGACGCAGCGAGATTTGAATCTCAGACAGCGTAGGTGGTTAGAGTTGCTAAAAGACTATGATCTTACCATTGAGTACCATCCGGGTAAGGCCAATGTAGTGGTCGATGCTTTGAGTAGAAAGATAGTTGTAGACTTGAGAGCCATGTTTGCTAGATTGAGCTTGTCCGGAGATGGTGGCTTGGTAGCCGAGCTTCAGGTTAGACCTACTTTAGGTCAGTTGATTAGAGAGAAGCAGATCTTAGATAGATCTTTGGCACCTCACGTGCAAGATATAGCCGAATGTAGATCTTCAGACTACAGTTTCAGTACCGATGGGGTTTTGTGTTTCAAAAATAGGATAGTTGTGCCAGAAGACAGTGACTTGAGACGTACGATCTTGACTGAAGCACACAGTAGTCTGTTTACCATGCATCCTGGAAGTATGAAGATGTACCGTGATTTGAAGAATGAGTACTTTTGGGTTGGTTTAAAGAGAGAAGTGGCCGACTTAGTGAGTAAGTGTATGGTGTGTCAGAGGGTGAAGGCGGAACATCAGGTTCCCTCAGGTTTGTTGCAACCGTTGAGAATTCCGGAATGGAAATGGGAGAATATCACCATGGATTTTGTTTCGGGCTTGCCTTTGACTCCTTCGAAGAAGAACTTAGTGTGGGTTATAGTAGATCGTTTTACGAAGTGTGCTTACTTCTTGGCAGTCAATACTACTTACACTTTAGATAGATTGGCAGATTTGTACATTGGTGAGATTGTTAGACTGCATGGTATGCCGAAGTCTATTGTGTTCGATAGAGATCCGAGGTTTACAGCTCGATTTTGGGAGTGTCTGCATACAGCTTTGGGTACCCGTTTGAATTTTAGCACGTCTTATCATCCTCAGTCAGATGGTCAGTCAGAGAGGGTTATACAAATCTTAGAGGATATGTTGTGTTGTTGCATTATCGATTTTCAGGGTACATGGGAGAAGCACTTGCCTCTAGTTGAGTTTTCTTACAATAATAGCTTCCAGTCGAGTATTCAGAAGGCTCCGTATGAGGCCTTGTATGGCCGGAAGTGTATAACTCCAGTTTGTTGGGCCGAAGTGGGACAGAAGTTGTTACCTATGTCGAATTTGCTCAAGGGGACAACTGACAAGGTAAAATTGATTTGCGATCGGTTGAAGGCTGCTTCAGATAGGCAGAAGTCCTATGCCGACTTGAAGAGAAAGGAAGTTTAGTTCTCAGTGGGTGAGAAGGTATTCTTGAAAGTGTCTCCGTGGAAGAAAGTAATGAGATTTGGCCGAAAGGGGAAGTTGAGTCCGAGGTATATAAGACCGTATGAGATTGTGAAGAGGGTTGGTCCGGTTGCTTATCAGTTGCGTTTGCCATCCGAGCTAGAGAAGATACACGATGTATTTCATGTTTCGATGCTCCGTAAGTATAAGTCTGATCCATCACATGTTATGCCTGTAGAGGAGATTGAATTGAATCCGGATTTGACTTATGAGGAAGAACCAGTTGAGATCCTAGCTTCTGACAGTAAGGTGTTGCGGGGTAGATCGATTGAGTTAGTAAAGGTGTGGTGGCAACGTCGAGGTGTGGACGAGGCCACATGGGAGAGGAATGAGGATATGGAAAGGCAGTTTCCGTATCTCTTTCAGTCAGGTAATTTCAGGGACGAAATTCCTTAAGTGGGAGAGAGTTGTAACACCCGTGTTTTGGGGTTAGGAGTTAGTCGGGTTAGTTGGTCTAAGTCGGTAAAAGTAATTTTAATCAAATTAACCTTGGCTTGAGCCAATTGAGTTTTAAATGAAAATGAGGGATCATTTTGGTAATTTAGCCCAAAACAATTAAAAAGCTAGATCACCTTTTTGATTCAAAAAGGAACAAAAAATATAAAACCCTCATCTCCCTTACCCCCATTTTCACGTGAGAAAGCTTCAAAACCCCTCCCAGACCCCCTAAATCACTATTCCATCAAATTTTTTCCTCTATTCAAGGGCGTTTTTGAAGGTAATCACATATTCTCACTCTCCTCTTCATCCTCTACATTTACCTAGTTTTAGAATTTAAAACTATCATCTTTTTTGAAATTTGGGGTTTAAAGAAAGTTTGAGTTTTTATTGGGTTTTTCTTTTGGTTTTGAATTATTAAGTTGGGTTTTAGTTTAGCCTCGTTAAAATACACATAATATGTTAAAATGGGTGATTTTGGGTGAAAACCCGAAATGGGTCCTTGTGGCCATTTTTGAAGTGTCTAAAACTTGGATTTTGGTGAGTTTTAGGGTTGGGTTGAAGGGCTGATGGTTTAGGGATGTTAGGAGGGTGTTGTGGGACCCTTTGGATGTCATTTGGGTGTTTGAAAACATGGTTTTCAGCTGGGTTTTTAGGGAGCACGAAAATGGATATTTTGGGTGATTGTTTGGTTTGAAATTGTTGAAGTATGGCTTGTATTTATGGATTGGAGTAGGGACTGAGATTTAGCTTTGATTTGTGAGTAATGGAAGTGTTTTGATTGGCTAGAAACAAGAGGAGACTTTGGAGAAGCATCGGGATTGAATCCGGGCATATAGGAGGCTTGCTTGCTTGTTTTGGTTGCTAAGGAAGGGTGGTGAGTAACTTTAAATATGTTTTAAAGTTGGTTCAAGTGTGTGTAGTGTGTGTGTGTTGGAATGTGCTTGGTAGGCCATTCCTATGTGGGAGTTAAATTGGTAACTTAACCCCTTGATTTCTATTGATGCTATTTATTCCTTGCCTATTTGCTCTTGTGAAATGTGGATTGATTTGTATATATATGTGTACCTTGATATATGCATGTGATAAGTATGTGATATAAATGGTGGATGTGTGAGGCGGTCAAAGGAAATTGGCACTAATTAACTTACCGGGTTTAAATGATCGATCATTAGGATTAGTGTGCACACAAATTGAGTCAAAACGTACGTGGCCTTGATGGTGTTGAGTCATCAAGGAGGAGTACGGCGATGTAATATTCCACCGGAAATTTATATACATTCTACGTGATGATGAGTGGAATCCAATCCGTAAGGCATGTGGTGATGAGTGGAATCCCGCCCATGCAAGGTCCGGTGATGAGTGTAATCCCACCGAGGTAAAGTTGTTGTTGACATTAAATCCGCACATCCGGGTAAACTAATAGTGGCCAATTGAACTTGTTCTTATAACTATGATGTTATGATGTTGATATATGATGTTTGAGCTTAGTATGATGTGTGATGCCATATTATGACTCTTGAAAGACTAGCTAGGTTGACTTGTTGTTTCCTATGTATGTGGAATGTGAGGTTGAGGATTTGCATGCTTGGACCCTGCATTGTTGTTGTTTTGATTTTAGTGCATCCTCACTAAGCTTCTAGCTTACGCTCTCATTTTCAACAATGCAGATCATTAGCGTGGTGTTAGCAAGGAGCAAGGCGAAGGGGCTTTTCAAGTTTTTGTTGCTCAAGTATGGTTTAACAATTAATGTAGTAGCTTAGCAATGGGGCAAGAGTGTATTTGTTTGAGCATTGTATGACTCATGGAGTTTGTTGGTAGTTGTGTTTTGATTGAATTTGTAAACCATGTTAAGCCTTGATGAATGCTTGATTGTGATGCTATGCTTTTGTATGAGTGCATGTGTGGTTGTGGCATGTAACTCTATGTGTGGTGAATTGAGCCTTAAGGGCCTTTTAATGCTTAAGGATGATTTGGATGATTTTTAGAATGATTGTCTTGTCATAAATATTGTGATGATTATGAATGTTTGCAATAAGGAGCATGCCTCTAGAGTGTTTTTGTTTGTGATGTATGCTTCTTGAAGTTGTTGAGGGCTTTTGGGATCATTTAGAGTTGCCTAAGTCTGATTTTTTAAAGTTGCAGACAGCCAGCGTTTCGAAACGGGCTGAGCCGTTTCGGAACGGGTGAGGCTTCAGGGACCCCGTATCGGAACCCGTTTCGATACGGTTTGGCCACTGTGAGCCCCTGTTCCAAAACAGGTTTCGAAACGTTTTTGCCACTGTTCATGCCTGTTTCGAAACAAGTTTCGAAACGTCAAGGCAAATTCGTAGCCCTGTTCCGAAACGGGGTGGAGGCGTTTCGGTACGGGTGACTTGCTTTTTACCTGGAGCCCGTGTTTCGAAACGGGCAGTACCTGTTTCGAAACACAGGCCTAAATGTGGGCCTTTAGGCATCTCTAAAGGGTCTCGATGTTTGGGTTAGGCCTGTTTTGCTGTAGGGCCTCCCGGGAGTCTTGTTTCCGCTGTAGAAATCACTTAAGAACCAATTATGCCTCTAGTTAAAATGTAATTTAAATGAAAAAAAAAATTAGGGTCGCTAACCGAGGGGAGCCTTAACGGGTTTCGCTTCGGTTTTCCCGTGTGGCCTACTCGGACCGGTCATCCGGCCAGACCAGGACGAGGGGTACAAGAAAGTATTGAAAAAGTTAATTCACTAGTGGTGCAAAAAAAAATAGCTCAACAACAAGAATATCAAAAATTATTATACAAATTATCGTAATTTATTTCAATGGACATAACGGATACGAAATCAAGTTACATGTTTGTTTCATTTTTCTTTGGTCTGTAAAATATAGTTTTATTTTCAATCTTTTTATATTTCAAAGCTCTTCTATAAATAGTTGCTTCTCTTTTTCTTTTTTACAAATACATAACTTACGACAATTACTATGGAAAAGTTATAAAATATTAGTTTGGAACTTTGGATTAGCGTAAAAAATGAATGATTATATAAAGAAATCTAGGGGGACATTGTCTAATGTATAAATAATATAATAAAAACATGATATTTATATAGTTATCATATTTTATTTAAATAAAGTCATATTATCTTCCAATTTATAGGACAAGCGTGTAATATAGAATTCAAAAATAATAAAAATCATTTTCGGAATTTTTGGATTTTTAAAAATTTGTTATAATTTTATAATTATTATTTGAAATTATATTTTTATTATATTTTTATGATTTTTAGATAAAGAAATAAATTTTAGTTAATCAGATGTTGTCACGTGTTTGTTAGTATAATTAATGAAAGCTGCAATTAGAGGGCCTTTATCAATCTTTCAAATAATAACTCAATTGATTCATAATTAAAAGTGATTGTTCACTTGATTTTTAGATACCATTAAAGGGATCAAATGTATATTTTTTTTAT
Source organism: Hibiscus trionum (assembly GCA_030270665.1). NCBI lineage: Eukaryota > Viridiplantae > Streptophyta > Magnoliopsida > Malvales > Malvaceae > Hibiscus > Hibiscus trionum. The sequence goes on from BSYR01000003.1 coordinate 68,651,268, forward strand.
TAAGTTGCATTTTCAAGGCAAATGTCATGGTTTGAACCTACATAGAAGGTGTGTAACACCCGGGTTTGGGGGTCGGGTGAAATTAAAATATTAAAATATTATTTTGGGCCTCGTGTTTTCAAAACAAATAAAATTTATGTTGGGCTTGTTTTGATTTAAAACCCAAATTTCATGGATTTTAGAAATTTAAAGATAGTCATTTCAGCAGTTTCGTAAATACTTGGACTTGTAAAATAAAAAACCCTTTTATTTCAAAATACCCAAAATATTCATCATCTTCTTCCTCCCAAAAACAAAACCAACGTGAAAACCCCTCCCACCATTGAAGTTACTATTCCATATCCTCCCTCCATCATCCTTGGTGATTTTTAAAAGGTAATAACACTTTCGAGTTGTCCTCACCTTCCTCTTTCTCCCCATGTATTTAGTTTTCCATGAAACCAATTGTTTTGTGTTTTGAGTTTTTGAGCTTTAAGTTAAAAATCCAATCTTTGTTGTCCAATGTTGGAGCTTTTGATTTCTTATCATTATTTATGTTATTAGCAACCCAAATGGTCCAACATATGTGATTTTTACTTGGTTTTATATTGATTTCCGGATTTGGGTTTTATTGGGGGGTTTAGAAGGGTTTAAGGTTGATTTTGGGGCTGTTTTGGGTGAAAACTTGTTGGCTGATGGTTGGTTGATAGTTAGGGGTTGTTTTGAAAGCTTTTAGGTGTGTTACAAGTGTTGGAATCGATGGTTTTTGGTTGTGCATATGAGCTGCTCAAAAATGAGAGTTTTGTGGGTGTTCTTGGCTTGATTTGATGCATAATTGGTGTTATGAGTTACAACAGTGGTTTGTGGTTGTTTTGGTGATTAATAGAGTGTGTTTGATTGTTTAGAGACAAGGAATTGTGTTGGTGAAGCCTCGGGAACGAATCCGGATAGCTTGGTGGATTGATCGGCTAGAGTTGTTGAACTTGAAATAGTCGGTGAGTGGTTCTACATTTTTAAATTAGTTTTCAAATGTTGGTTCAAGCATGTGGACCTAGGTCAGGCTTGGTAAACCCACCTAGGGTTGGGATTAGATTGGTAGTCTAATCTCAAGCTTTAGTTAGAGACTTTGGTTAAACTTTAAATGTTGTGTATGCCTCATGTTTTAATTGTGATTAATGCGGTTGTGTATATTGTGTTATACATGTGTGTTGAGGCATGACGTTGATGCATTGTGATATGCATGTGGTTGTGGAATGTGGTTTGTGCATGATGGTAAATCATGGTGAGTACGTGCTAAGCACGGAAAATGGTAAGAAATTGTGTTGTGAAAGGTTGTGAAATGAGTTAGTATTGGCACTAGTATGCTTGGGTACAATGATCGATCATTAGAATGTTTAGTGTGCACATGAGAGTCGAAATGCGCGCGTGGTCTTGGTGATGGTAGTCATCAAGATGGAGTACGGGTACGCCCGAAAACCTTCTTACATATGTTATTCAGTGATGAGTGGAATCCCATCGACGGGGCGTGAGGATGAGTGGAATCCCCTCCGCGTGAAACGGTGATGAGTGTAATCACACCGTAAGGTAATGGTTAGGTGTTGGATGTGAGTTCCAACGGTTATTATCCGCGTATTCGGGTCATAGCTAGGTGCCAATATGTTTGATATATATGTTTCCATATGTTGTGTTTATGGACTTGTTGAGCATGGCATGATATTGATATTGTGTTCATGCATCACTTATATTTTGACTCTTGCGGTTTCGAAGGTAACAACATGCATTCTTCCTTGGTTGTGTTGTTCGTGCTTGGATCTTGTATTGTTGAGGTTTGTTTTATGAGCTTACCCTAACTAAGCTTTATGCTTACGCTCTCTTTTGTTCGACAATGCAGATTCGTAGTTTGTAGGTTGCTTGTGCAAGAAGAGGGCCTCCAAGTGCTAGTTGTGCTTTGCTATCCTCAAGTATGAGTTTTTAAGTTAATGATGTAATAGTTAAGCAATGGGGATTTATGTTGTTGTTATGTGTTAGGAGCATGTTAGACTCCTTGATATGTTGATGTTATGGTATGGCTTGTTGATGCATTGTTTTGAATTGTAAACCTTGCCTATGTTGCGTATTTTGAATGCTCTTGAGTTTTGTCCTAAGGCATGAACCCTTGAATGTTATGTATGTCTCTTTTATGGTAAATGCATGAATCCTTTGAATGTATGATTCTTGATCGTTTCAAACGTCTCGTATGCTGAAATTTTGGTTGTTAAATGTTGTATGAATGCTTGCGTGTGCCTAGGCGAGTCTTAATTTACATCTAGAGTTGTGTTTTGGAGTCCTTAGCTGCAAATTTGAGTATTGCAGTGCAGGGCGTATCGGTACGGCCCTTGGGCCGTACCGATACGGTCCTACACTTTGGGACTCAAGTTTGGCTTAGCGTACCGATACACGGGGGTGTATCGATACGCCAAAACCTCTCTGGAAATTTGAGATTTTGGCGTATCGGTACGAGTCTAGGGTGTATCGGTAAGGTCTTGTATCGTTGACCGTGAGAAGTTGACCAGTGAGGGCGTATCGGTACGGTCAACCAGTGTACCGATACGGTCTCCCTGAGTTGACCTTGGGTTGTTGACCTAGTCAAGGCGTATCGATACCCTCTACAGGTGTATCGATACGGCCTACCTTATAAACTAAAGTGGGCTGTTTTAAAGTGTTGTTTTGGATGGTTGTTTTTATTCTTGTTGTGTTTCCGCTGTCGTGTTTCACATAGGACATAATAATGCCTTTAGACAAGATAAAGTTAAAAAATTTCTAGGGTTGCTAACCGAGGTGGGACCTTAACGGGTTTCACATCGGTTTTCCCCGTGTAGCCTACTCGGACCGGTCAGTCGACCAGACCGGGACGAGGGGGTTACAAGGTGAGGCGTATGAACATCCATGATCAGTAAGTCAATTAGTAGATCTCGATCAAATGTATATTTAAACCTAAAAGATGATAGTTTTACCCAATTTCCCTTTTTTATATTATTTACAAATCTGACACCCAAAAAATATTAATTTCTGGTCTAGAACTCTTTACAGAAACTCGCCGGGCGAGTTCCCTGTTTTTATTTTTTTAATGAAACTCGCTTAGCTGGTATGGTGAGTTCCGTGGGATATTCGTTATCAGCTCCCATTAAAGAAATAAAAACCTATGGAACTCGTCATGCCAACTAGGCGAGTTCCATTAAAAAAATAAAAATGCATGGAACTTGTCATACCGGCCAGACGAGTTCCTGCAAATGGTGCTAGTTTGGGAATTAATTTCTTTTAGGATGTTAGATACGTAAATAATATAAAAAATGAAATATTTGGGGTAAAAACACCTTAAAATTATTATTTTAAAATAAAGGAAAGAGTGAGAATTTTTTTACAAATTCTAAACCTAACCCTAATCGTGCCTGGAATGGAGGGGAATGGAGACTCTAGAGAAAGGAAGGAGAATGCTCTTAGTGGGTCTAGAAGACTAGAACTCATAACCTAAGAGAATATTAGAGAATAAAAATGAATAATTTGACTAACCGACGAAATGTACTTACTCAAAAAGAGTGAGAAATTACACAAAATTGAATTCAAAATCTAATAATAACCAAAATTAAAATCATTTCTTTATATTATACCACAAGTTTTATTGACAGTAATTAAAAACAATTTATTAGTGAGGCGTCTGGGGTGTCCTGAAAACCTATTTTATCAAGAGGTTTTACTATTCTATTTCTTTTTTAGTTCATTTGATAGAAAAAGCACTTATCATTCAAATAATTTATATTTGGGTAAAGTGTACAAATGGTAACTAAACTATCCAAAAATTATAAAATTATCGCCAAACTTTCTAAAGTTACATAATGGGCATTAAACTTTAATTTTTGTTACAAAATGGTCAGCGAGTTGTTAACTGACGTTAAGTTAATGATGTGACAGTTACAAAATTTTGAATAATAACACATTTAATCCTCAATATTTATACATTTAATCAATTTAGTATTAATTTAACCCTCATTATAGATGTCTAAGTTGATTGAATGTGTAAATATTGATGATTAAATGTGTTGCTATGCAAATTTTCGTAACTGTCATGTCACTCAGTTAACAACATTTAACGGCTCAGTGACCATTTTGTAACAAAAATTAAAGTTTAATGCCTATTATGTAACTTTTGAAAGTTTAGTGACCATTTTATAATTTTTAGGATAGTTTAGTGACCATTTTTATACTTTACCCTTTATATTTTTATCACTTTAAGTCGCATCAAAATACAAAATTTTATTAACCCCATGATTTATGTGAGATAACCTATTTTAACCAGTGGTTAATGGTTCGATCTCCGCCTTGAGTATAAAACAAAGGGAATAAAAATGAGCAGCTTAACCAATCAGCCAAATATACTTACTCAAAAATAGTGAGACTTTGCTCAAAATTAAATTCAAAATCTAATACTAACCAAAATCAAAATCATGTCTTTATATTATACCACAAGTTTTATTTACAATAATTAAAAACAATTTATTAGTGAGGCAGTTGGGGTGTCCTAAAAATCTATTTTATCACTTTAAGTCAATTTCTTCTTTTATTAGTTCATTTGATGGAAAAGGCACTTATCATTTAAATAATATCACTTTAAGTCACATCAAATTATAAAATTTTATTTACCACATGAGCAGAAGCAGATTTTGACAATAGAGTTTAAGGGAGTTTATTTAAAATTTTTAAATAATTTAAAGGCCCCAATTAAAATTTTTAAAAATTTTGAAGGTTTAATTTTAAATTTTCAAAAAAACGTGTTTAACAATTTTTTTTAAAAAAATTGAGATATAATGAGAAATTTTTAAAATTTTATAAATGACTTAATTAAAAACATTTAAAAAACTAAAATATAATAAAAAAATTTAAAATTTGTAGAGGCCAAATTGAAATTTTTAAAGTATTTAAAAGGCTAATTTTAAATTTTCAAAAGTTTGGGGGCCAAGGCTACCCCCGGCTCCCATAATGATCCGCCTCTGCACATGAGTTATGTGAGATAGTATGAGTCTCTCTTATTTTACTCAATAGTAAATGGTTCGACCATCGCCTTAGGTATGGAGCAGTTTTAAAACTTGTGGTCAGTGTTTATCACTCTATGAGTTAACAAAATACAAAACATTAATTAATATGCTCGTTCCCCTGGATAACTTAAAAAACTAAAAAAAATACAAAATTATATTATTGACGTTATTCATTTGTACTAATTCATTAAGTAATCATATAAAAATGAATTTGCATATATACCTAACTGGTCAGCCGACTTAAACACGTAGATACCTTCAGGCTTTATGGCTTGGTTTAAATCGATACTTAAATTTAGTTTTATAGTTCAAATCGATTTAAATAAGTCGTTTATTATAAGTATTAATTTAGACAAAAATAAAATAAAATTTGAGTACGAATTTGAACTAATAAATCAAGTTCAAGAACCTAATTAGACGAGAAAAACTTTATTGAACCTTAAAGCCAAGTTTTAAGAACCTAATTGGTCCAAAAACTGTTTAGGTACTAAATTGTACCTTGAAGCTAAATTCAACTAAAAAATATATATATTTTCCCTAAAATTAATAATCTATTATATTAATAATAATGAAATTTTAATAAAATTAGTGTTTAATTTGTTTAAGAAACTCATAATATAAAAGGTTAATTTGTTTAAGAAACCCTTAAACTAATACGTTTTGTTCAAGTGAATGTTTAGACCTTTTTAACTAAAAAGCCCTTATTATTTGATTTTTATTCTTAAACCCCATATGAGAAGTATACTTACATGAATGTCCTGGAAGATCATCGAACAATACTTCTCCTTCATCTTCCATGTATTCGGTAACTGCTTCATCTTATACAAATTTGTTTTGTTCTCCTATGCAAAATCAAATATTAAGATCCAATTGTAGTGTTTCATTTAAAATTTTACATTCGTAAAATGGAATATGAAAATATCTTATAAATAAATGTTTTTTTGTATAATCATGTGTTCCGACCAATAGTCAATTAATCCGGATTGAATATTGTAGTTTATAATAGGTTGACGCTCAGGGATAGAGCCACAATTTGGAGTTGGGCGTAAAACATAAATGTTTAAAAGTGGAGGGTAAATTCATAAATAAAATATTTTTTATAAAAAATTATATATAAGAAAAAAGGGTAAAAAAATTATAAATGTCATACTAAAGTCTTATTGATTTTTTTTGTTAAATTTTTTAAACTTTAATCACAATTATTTTAAATAATTAAATTTTATAAAATATATATTCAAAAACTACTTATCAAATTGTTGTTAATAAAATAACAAAGAACAAGAATGGAAGAACAAAGAGATGAGAGAAAGAGGGAGATTTGTATTATTCTCAAATATAAACTTATGTATACAATGCCTTTAATGAATTATCTATTTATAGGCATAAGAAGTACATATTACATTAAAGTCTAATTAATAGAGATAATATTCCTAATAATAAATAAATCAAACTCCTTAGATAAAGTTCTAATCATGATAGACATCCACGTAGATAAATATTCATAACACTCCCCATTGGATGTCTATGAAGATAATGTGCCTCGTTAAAACCTTACTAAGATAAAAACCCAGTGGGAAAAAAAAATCATTAGTGAAGGAAAAAGAGTACACACATCTTTAATACGCATAACATGTTGCCTCATTAAAAACCTTACCATGAAAACTCATTGGGACAAAACCTCAGTCAAGTGAAAAAGAGTGCAACGCGTATTTACTCTCCCTCATGAAAACACTACTAAAGATCTTTGAATCTTCATAATTCAACCTTGAATACTATTTTCTAAAGATAGCGGGGGATGAAACTTTGGAGTAATATTTTTCATGATGTATCCACATTCCATTATCTCTACACAAGATAACATTTGTATCATATCTTGTGAAAGTAAATCACATATCTTCTGGATATGTTGGGTCAATGGTCTTAGTCAAACACATTTTTGGCTTGCCTTGTGCATAACAATTATTTCTACAAGATTTGAGAAGGCATCGAAGAATGTTTGAAGATCTAAATGTAATGATCTTTGTATATTCATAGATATTTCTTGACCAACTAATATATAGTGCTTCAAGACCAAGAAAAGATATAATTATCTTTATTAACATACAACAATCTTACAACTATTGAGATACTCAATAGATATGCTCTATTCATATTAAATCTTCTTTAAGATTCTTTCAGCTTATATCTATTCATAGACAAAAAGAAATATATAAAAATGCTCGATCTTCAGGTCGAGATAAACTTGATGTCAAGATTCAAGTACTTGTATTGAAAGTACTTCATGAGTTTCCAATTTGAAGCTCTTTAGTAGTTCTAAAATTATCATAATAGATCTTGATCCAAACTCCTTTATAAAATACATAAGGAAATCTGGTCATTCTTATAGTATTTTCTCAATTAGTATTCACTAAGGCGATTATACAAAATGCGCTAAAATATTCATGAGACATGTCTAAATAAATTTCCTCGGAAATTTCTAAATGCTTCTAGCATTTTAAATCCTTCAAGGATAAATATGGATCCGCAAATAATTAAAATTTTTCATAACTGCCAAAGTAATTGCATTACACCTTTAGGTGTTTGGACTGCTGGTCCAAATACTTCTATTTTAGAAGTTCAAAGTGTCTTTCAATATCGGCCAATTCAATATCTATACTTCTTGATAGATTTCATACAAGATCCTCGATTTTTTTCTTTACTTCTATAGAAGTATTTTATGTAAAATTGTTGTCGACAACTTTTCAATTTTCTGGTTCCATTCTCGTAATGACACAACTCATCGAGATCTCTTCAAGATTTCAATCTTTATTTCAGTTACCTGAAACTCTTCAAGAGTTTTATTATTAGTTATGTCTTGGGTCTCTTTAGGAACACCCGCCTCCAATATATGATCATCTCATATTACTTTCTATTTACGAGAATTTTGATCATTGGAACCATTTCAACTATCATGCTTCAAGCATGATTTACATCCACTTGCTCTAACATGTAATTTAAACTTAGAGCATTTCAGCTGGTATATGAGACTTAATTACTCTCATTGGGTCAGTAAATATGTCTGGCAGTTGACATGAAATAACATGAATTGTCTTATGAACTTTTAGTTCATATTCGAGGATCTAGATAATGATAATTCATTTCCTTCTTTATCCATCTGATTATTCTCTCCCCCTGATGTTGAGAAAAATCATCTAATAAATGATTCTCAATTAATGTTTAGAATTTAAATATAAAAGGAGACTCGTACTCAATATATATTCTCAACCCTTTTTACTTGCTCATTTTGTGCGTTATGGTGGAACAATTCAACTATATATCGCACATTCAAAAATTCAAAAATGAGAAATATAACTTCTGACCAAAAGTCAAATCATAATAGGGAGTTTATTATAACTCGTTGGCTTGATGCGTATAAGTGTTGCTATATGGAAATACTTTATAAATAATAAATATTTTGTTCTCACAGTTTAGCTATTAAATAGGAGGCATCCAATTAAAAATTTGCTAAACTGTATTTTTCATAATCAATAGGCTTTGTAACAACCGATATAGCCTAAAATATAAACCCACTAGCTTTTTAAGACGAATAGTCTAACTGCATAATCTGAATCTTTTTAGAATCAATCTCACAAACTTCTGGTTGTAAGTAGATAAAACAATGTAGATGCATCTACTAAGATCATATAAAACTTTCCATATTTGTGGATATATGGGCCCATATTTCGTTCAGATATGCAAGACATACAGCCTCAACTTTAGTACAAGAACTTTAAGTTCTAATTCTTTTGATACATGGGATCATCTATATCCTTTGAGAACAAACAACATAAGAACTTCAAGTTCTTTTAGTAAGTGGAATTTAATCAATTCCTTTAAGCAACACAAGAACTTCACGTTCTTTAATAAGTGTAATTTAATCCATTCCTTTAAGAATAAGCACCACAAGAACTACAGGTTCTTTTAATACATGTGCATGTAAATCTCAATAATTTCTGCACCATTATTGATCAGGATGGTCTAACCGATCATGCCAACTATATATGTGTGTGTATATATCTCTGAATTTGTAAACTCCTTGTTTACCATAACATGTAATTCAATCTCACTCGTACATGTCTAGTACGGCCATCAAAATTATTCCTTTAAATAGGAATATATTTAGCTCTTTCGGAGCTTTCAATTGAAATTATCTTTTGGTAGCAATATATAGCTCTTCTAGAGCTTTCAACTGACTTTTTGGCTACCAGAACTTATATCCATATTGACTAATTTCAAATGTCAATTGATAACATATGTTATCTATAATTCCCAAAGGAATAGTTTGCGAACTCATATTGCTCTCTTAAAATTTCCACTTATAGTGGTGACGATATTATTACCATTAGTGGTAATTATTGCAATATTCGCAATTCTGCACTTTTCATAATGTGCTTTCTCTCAAGATTTATTGCTCTTCTAAAGTATCAATATTTTCAGTACTTTGAGATGTAGTACTCACGTTATTCCCTTGCATTTAAATGGGAAAATATATCTTATGCTTATGTTGAGCATAAATCGTCACCATAAATTATATTTGATAAGTAATCATGTTAAACAAAATAAATAATATGATAATATATAAATATAAATATTAACATGAATATAAATATAAAATGTAAATAATCAATGTATAAAGTAAATAAACATAAAACAAAATAAATAAAAAATAATTAGTTCTCTTCAAAGTTATGAGAATAATTAGAAGATGATTTATTCAATTCGAGGGTTATAAGGAAATCAACAATGTCCAAATGAGTTGGACTAACAATGTCCAAATAAGTTGAACCAATATCAACTTTGTCATTTTTCGCAAATAGAATTTGCTTTTATTTTCTTTTCTTTATCATTCAATCATTGTTGATTATTTTCAACGTACGATAAATACGAGACCAATGGTTTATAATATCACATTGGTAATAAAAAGCAGATTCCACTTTTTTAAAATGATCTTTATCGCTCTTGGCATCCTTATAACCTCTCTACCAGTGGGTAGAAGTATTCTTAAAATGACCATATTTTTCATGTCTATATTCATAGCCTCGACCACGACCACAACTTCTAATGTGGTTTTTATTCCTTCCATAATATAATCTCACATTCACTTCAGGGAATGGAGTAGAGCCAGTGGGCATTTGAAACTTTTACACATATCCTTATCACAGAGAACAAAGATTTAATCCTCGTACGCAGCATTGTTAAACATGTCCACAAGGTCCTTTAAAAACCTCCTTTGAGACCAGTAGCCTCGCAGAACGGGATATCCAGTCAATATACTTGGATTATATCAAAATTATGTCTCTAATTGAATAATGATTTACCATCTTTGCATTCACTTCAGGGAATGAAACAGTTCCAATAATCGCATGGAATAAACATCATGCTTGCATTCACTTCAGGGAATGCCCCATCATTGAAAATCGCATGGAATAAACATCATGCTTTGCATTCACTTCAGGGAATGCCTCCCATAAAACTTTTGGATCAAGACGAATTTTCGTAACTTGAAATTGGGAGAAGTCTATGGTCGAGTTTTTCAACGAAGAAAAAATATTGCTTTCGAGCAAATATAGACTTTACAACAATCTTTTTATAGATTGAAATTCGCCATGATTTATCGCACTTTAAAATCATAGTTTAAGGGGAAAATAGATTTTACCGATAATGATTTTCCTCTCGAGAATGATGAAGACATAGCAAATGAATGAGACAGCTACTCATAATCCATTTATATCACGTCTCTTTCCAAGTCATTTAAATACATCTAAAACTCAAAACAAGGTTAAAAATATTAGCTTTCACCAATAGAATAACGTAAATAAAAATTGATCTCAATATAAACATATTGAAGAAACGTACTGTTGAGTGGATCGCAAGATCGAAATTGACCAAGAGAGGGTGAATTGGAAATTTAAAGGTTTGTGGTGGAAGTTTGCAAATTAAAAATTGATGGACAAGAGATTTAGAGTGGTTCAAGTTCCAAATGAACTCTACATCCACTACCTTAGCTTCACTAAGGATTTGCAACAATTCCACTAAATCGTTCTTCCCCTTTTCTAGGACAAGGAGGCAACCCTTTACACTTTCGGTTGATTTTTCTACCCAAAAATCAACCCAACCCTCACACAAGAGAACAAAGAAATTTGAAGGCTAATAAGGTATCTCTCAATACAAATGATAGCCCCAATACAAGCACTCAACCCAATTTGACAAAATATGAATGAAGATTACAAATGGGTTTCTACACAAATATGAATTTTGGCACAATTGCTTGGATTTGATGAATAAGTGTTTTCTTGAAGATCAATAGTTGTTGTTGTAGCTTTTGGATGTGTCTTTTATACCTCCTCATTGATTTCTAGCCGTTTGGGTGGTTGGAGACATAAATGGAGCCGTTGGAACCCTCTCTTACCACCATAAATGCACTTCTGCAGCTACCGGTATCGGTACGCGGGAAGGGGTATCGGTACCTGTCTCAGAAAAGAAAGAGTCGTTGTGTGCATTTAATAAGGGGTATCGATACGCGCGTAAGCGTATCGGTACTAGGTATCGAAACGGCAAGGGCCGTATCGATACTATTTTCTGAACTTAGCTCACTGTCAAAACTCGTATCGGTACGGGGGTTAGGCGTATCGATACGGGTCAATGAACTTTTAAAGTTTGGTTACCAACCAACTGACACCAACGGTCATATTTTTAAATCGACTTAAATACTTTAAAAATTATAAAGCCCGTATCGATACGGGGGTTTGCCGTATCGGTACGCTATTCAAACTCTTTGAGATTTAACACAGGGGCGTATCGATACGAGGGTTTGTCATATCGATACGTGTTCCTCCAGTAACCAAGTTTGGTAAAATGGTATCGATACGCTTGGTGCTGTATCGATACGCCTGGCCGATTTTCAATGGTTTTGCCTTGGAACACTTAGAAAATATTTTGAGTTTGAGTTTTATAAATCAGTTTTAAAGTGTTGGTGTTTTAAAACTTATTAAGGGATTTATAAAAACAATTTTAAGTTTTTCAAATTGATCCTTAAAGATCTAGTTATATCAAAATCAAACATAGGTTTTACAATCTCCCCCTTTTTGATATAACAAAACTAAAACTTAAAATTTTTGACACTTTTGAAAAACTTTACAAAGTTAACTCCCCCTTAATATAAGCTTGGTAACCTTTGAGTTAAAATCAAAATATTTAAGGTGTGAGCTAGTTCCTTCTCCCCCTTTTTGTTAGATCAAAAAAACAATCTTTGAGACAATTAAGTGCATCAAGAAATCAAAGGTATAATAAGCAACATAGATATTATTCATTAAGGCAACATACTTAAAATCCAAACAAAAGCAAAATAGAAATCAAAGCATAGGTTTTAATCCTAAAACAACCTTAATCCTAAGAACATAAAACATAGGTGCATAAAAATATAAAATCCTAAATGATATGCATGACAAACAAGAGAAAACGTCTAAGCATCGTCTTCGTCGTCTTCATCATCTTCATCATCAAGTCCCAAGGGCTCATTAGAGCGCATGCTATTACGCCATTCATCATGGAAAGCGGCAATGGAAACATTTAAGGAATTGTGCCCGCTCTCAAGAGATGTAAGGCGATTCTCCATACCCATCATCCTAGTGTCAAAAGTAGTTTCCATGGAAGTGAGACGAGTATTCATGTCCGTGCACAACCCGGTAAATTGCTCATTGAGATAGGTCATGAGAGCATCCATATTGGGTTGTTGGGCTTGAGGAGCTTGAGGAGCTTGAGCCTCTTCAAACATGGCGGCGGCTTCCGGTGGTAACTCGGCAAGACGTATCCATTCACCATTAACATAAGAGAATTTTGCCCGAGCAAGAGATCGCTCATCAATGGGATCGGTGAGAGAAGTTGGATAGTCATAAGAGCAATCAATATCCTTTTTTAACAAAGAAATAGCTCAAAGCCGTACCGTATGTGAAGGAGGTGACATGAGGAGTGTTACGATTTTGAACGATATAGACGATCTCCGCGAACATGAGACGAGCTAGATTTGGTCGCTTGGCTTCACGGAAGCATCGAATCCAAAAATCATCCACTTGACGGATAGTGGAATATTTCCCTCCGGAAGGACGAAACCACCACGACACCATCAAATGTAGAATTCGATCATGGGCATTAAGGGCGGTGACGGAACCACTAAGAACATGCCCTATACCATGCTCATCATCAAGGCCTTCATCATCCAACTTAAAGACATCACAAATAGACTTGACATCAAGGATTAATTTCTTCCCCATAAGAAAAGAGCTAATAGCCACAACTTCCCCATTACGAGAAATACATCTTGCATTAGCATAGAAAATCACAACCAAGAGACGATAGTAAAAACCCGGAATAGAGAGAAAATCCATGAAATTCCAACGGTGAAGCAAGGGGAGGTATTCAAACTTAAAACGCTCCGAATTGAGAAAAGGAATGGATATTACCCTTTCGGCACGGATCTTGTAATTCTCATATTAACGAAAGTGAGCGAGACCCGCATTGCCGGGAAAGCATTGATCATAGATGATGGAATAGTTTGGACGAGCAATTTCTCCACCGGTGGAGGAATCACCGGCTTGATTAGTCCTTGGTCGCTTCCTCGATGGATCTTTTGGTGCCATGATCTAAGAGAGAAAAAAGCAAGGGAGATTTCTTCAAATTGAGTAAAAATCAAGGTAAGAGGAATTTTTTTAAAAAAAATTTGAAAAGAAAAGAAAATCAAGAAAAAGTTTGAAGAAAAATAAAGTTTAAAAAAATAAAACAAGAAAAATTAAAAAAAAAAAGAGAAAGAAGGAGATTACCTTGATAGAAACTTGAAGATTTAAAGAAAACTAGCACAAGGATGAGAAAGAGAGCACAAAGCCTTGCTTGATTCAAAAACTCTTTTAGGTTTGAGTTGAGATGTGAAAAATATGAAGGGTGAAGGGCCTTTTATAGGCAAAAACGGCTAGGGTTAATTAGGTTTTGAAAAGTTTGAATTTTGGTAAAAGTTGAATACATTAAAAGCCTAATTAAAGCCATCAGCGCAAACGAGTATCGATACGCCCGTTGGGGTATCGATACGGGGATATAGATGTCTTTTTGCAAAAATGCCCATTGGAAAAGTCGTATAGAAACGGAGGGGTCCGTATCGAAACGACCCGTATCGATACGGGATGAATCGCATCGATACGCGTGAAGCTAAGAGAATTCTGGGAAGCGGAATGAAGAACAGGTATCGATACGCATAGTGTAGTATCGATACGGTATGACCAGAAATGCATATTTGGTTCAAAGAACAACCAAAGGCTCAAACCTAACCTCTCCTATGAGTATGCAAATGATGTATGAGCAGTTCTAAGCATATTTTAACAGAATCATACTCCCCCTAACTATAGGCATGGAAGAAATTGGGAGTCTAAGCATACAAACATGGCATTTCACAAGATCAAGCATATTTAAGCACAAAAGAGGTCCTAAAAAGATCAAGATAGGCTAGCTAGACCTAACTCTCTCCTAAGGGACCAAAAACGCTCTTTGTCTAAGGGTTTTGTAAATATGTCCGCTAATTGATTCAAGGTGTCTACGTACTCTATAACAACATCTTCCTTAAGGACATGATCTCTAATGAAATGATGCCTAATTTCAATGTGTTTGGTTCTAGAGTGTTGGATGGGATTTTTTGTTAAACATATTGCACTAGTGTTGTCACATTTTAGGGGTATGGTTTCAACTTTAATTCCATAATCTAAGAGTTGTTGCTTCATCCAAAGGACTTGAGCACAACAACTCCCTAAGGATATGTACTCGGCTTCGGTGGTAGATAAGGCTACACTATTTTGTTTCTTAGAGAACCAAGATATGAGCATACTACCTAAGAATTGACAAGTTCCCGAAGTACTTTTCCTATCAATTTTGCAACCCCCATAATCCGCATCCGAGTAAGCATGAAGGTTGAAGGTAGAGTCTCTAGGATACCAAAGACCTAAACAAGGAGTGTCTCTAAGGTATCTAAAGATCCTTTTAATGGCTATAAGGTGAGACTCTCTAGGACTAGCTTGAAACCTAGCACACAAGCAAACACTAAACAAGATATCCGGTCTACTTGCGGTAAGGTAAAGCAAAGATCCAATCATGGAATGATAAAGCTTAGAGTCAACACACTTACCTCCTTCATCTTTGTCAAGCTTTGTAGATGAGCTCATAGGAGTGGCTTGAGGCTTTGCATTCTCCAAGCCAAACTTCTTGAGCATATCCTTTATGTATTTTGCTTGGTTGATGAAGGTGCCATCCTTCTTTTGCTTGATTTGGAGTCCCAAAAAGAATGAGAGCTCCCCCATCATGCTCATCTCAAATTCACCTTGCATTAACTTAGCAAACTCTTGAAAATAACATTCATTAGTAGAACCAAAAATAATATCATCAACATAAATTTGAACTACTAAGATGTCATTGTTATACATTTTTATAAAGAGTGTAGTGTCCACCTTACCTTTTTCAAATCCTTTTTCAATCAAAAAATTTGAAAGCCTTTCATACCAAGCTCTAGGAGCTTGTTTTAAACCATAAAGAGCTTTGGTAAGTTTGAAAACATGATTTGGAAATTTTGAATCTTCAAAACCCGGTGGTTGTTCCACATACACTTCCTCATTTATAAAACCATTTAAAAATGCGCTTTTAACATCCATTTGAAAAAGCTTGAAATTATGATAACATGCATATGCAAGCAACATCCTAATGGCTTCCATTCTAGCTACGGGTGCATAGGTTTCATCAAAATCTATTCCCTCTTCTTGAGTGTAACCTTGTGCTACAAGTCTAGCTTTATTTCTCACAATGTTACCACTCTCATCTAGTTTGTTCCTAAAGACCCATTTAGTTCCTATTGTAGATTGATTACTAGGCCTGTCAACTAATGTCCATACATTACTTCTCTCAAATTGATTTAACTCTTCTTGCATAGCCATAATCCAAAAGTCATCTTTCAATGCTTCTTTTATATTTTTAGGCTCTATGCATGAGATAAATGCAACATGGTTCATTAATCTAAGAGAAGAACGAGTGGTTACCCCCTTGGATGGATCACCCAAGATTTCACCATCTTTGACATAGTTCAACTCCCTTGGGTAGCTCACTTCCTTTTCCTCAATAGCCAAGTCCTTCAAGGCTTCAAGAGGTGGATCTTGTGATTCCTCTTCCTTTGTTGGAATCTCATCCTCCTTTGAAGTTTGACCTCCATCAAAGGCATTTATGATCCCTACATCATCATCATCACAAGAATCCTTCCTAGAAAGGAGGTTATCATCGAATACAACATGAATAGATTCTTCTACTACTAAAGTTCTTTTGTTAAATACTCGATAGGCTTTAGAGGTTAAAGAGTAACCTATAAAAATGGCTTCATCACTTTTTGCATCAAATTTACCTAAGTTGTCTTTTCCATTGTTTAAAACAAAACACTTGCACCCAAAAGGGTGGAAATAGCTAATGTTAGGCTTTTTAGATTTTAAAATCTCATAAGGTGTTTTCTTTAAAATTGGCCTAATCATTACTCGATTTACAATATAACAAGTGGTGTTTGTGGCTTCCGCCCAAAAATATTTAGGTAAATTGTTTTCACAAAGCATAGTTCTAGCCATTTCTTGTAAAGTTCTATTTTTCCTCTCAACTACCCCATTTTGTTGAGGAGTTCGAGGAGCCGAAAAATTATGGCTAATACCATTTTCATTTAAAAAATCTTCAAACCCTAAATTTTGAAACTCGGTTCCATGATCACTTCTAATATGTGAAATTCTAAGTTCAAGATCATTTTGGGTTAGTTTTGAAAATGTGATGAATTTTTCCAAAGCCTCATCTTTAGTACTTAAAAAGAGAACCCAAGTAAATCTAGAAAAATCATCAACTAGCACAAAAGCATAAGACTTACCACCCAAGCTCATAGTCCTAATTGGCCTAAATAAATCCATGTGAATTAATTGTAAGCATCTACTAGTAGAAACATCATTAATGGATTTAAAGGAAGACCTATGTTGTTTACCCTTTGAGCATACATCACAAATTTTATCATTTGAGAACTTTATTTTGGGTAAACCTCTAACTAGATTTAGAGAGACTAGTTTTTCTAAAACACTTATGCTAGCATGTCCTAGCTTCCTATGCCACAACCATGCATCATTTTCATTTTGAGCAACTAAGCATGCATGAGATGTATGTATGTCATCTAAATGCACCATGTATATGTTTCCTATGCGATGACCTATGAGCATAATATTATTAGATTTAATGTCTATAATTTTGCATCCATTTTTATCAAACAAAACATTAAATCCTCTATCACATAGTTGACTTATGCTCAATAAATTGTGTTTAAGACCATCGACATATAAGACATTTTCAATAAGAATGGTAGAGTGATTACCTATGGAGCCAATACCTTTAATGTGGCCTTTGGAGTTGTCACCAAATGTTACTACTCCTCCACTTTTTGGCTTTAGATCCATGAATCGACTCTTGTCTCCGGTCATGTGTCTCGAGCATCCACTATCAAGGTACCATGAGTTTTGACTTTGTGCCTTGGCCTTGTAGCAATGCTCCCCCTACAAACAAAGATATTAAACTTTGGTTTTTGGTACCCAAATCATTTTGGGTCCATGAGTGTTAGCTCCCAAAACCTTGGTTCCCTTAGGAATCCAAGATGACATAGCAATAATATTATTAGATTTTACAAGTTCCTTAGGAACCCATACACTTCTAATTCTTTTAGCTCTACTATGTCTAGGGTAGCTACCTTGTTTGTAGTAGTTAGTCTTTTTCCTAGGTTGGTGTGTTCTAGATGATTCTCCTACTTCATGCTTAGCACTACCAACATTCTCTAAAGACTTTTTGAGCTCATTTAGCTCACCCAACACCTTTTGGTGTTCACTATTACATTGAGATAAAAGATTATTAAGATCAACATTTTCATCTTGAAAGAATTTAAGTTCATCTTTTAATCCTAAAATCTTTTTCTCAAATTTAGAATTAGCTTGAGTAAGTGAGTCATTTTTCTCATTTAGTTCTAGAATGATCTTTTTATTCCTAATGACCGACTCCTTATACTTCTCAACTAATTCATCATATACCTCTTGTAACTCATCATATGCATCATTTAATTCTTCATATGAAAAATCTAAAGTAGATGAGTTAGAGGTTACCATGGAGGAATCTTCCTCAAGTGCCATGAGGCAAAGGTTAGCCACTTCTTGTTCGTCATCCTCCGATGACTCCTCATCACTCCAAGTAGCAAGCTTGGCTTTGAGCTTTTTCTTCTTCTCAAAGCCCTTCTTCTTGAGTTGAGGGCACTCTGAACGTATGTGGCCGGGTTTATTGCACTCAAAGCAAATGATTGGATCCTTTCCATCTTCCTTGTTCTTGCTTTTGAAGTCCATCTTCCTTTGGATTTTTCTTCCCCGGTTGGACCTCATAAAGCGTGAGAATCGTTTGGCTATCATAGCCAATTCTTCAAGTTCATCCTCATCACTAGATGAGCTCTCATCTTGTTGTGAAGCTTTAGCCTTGAGAGCTATTCTCATCTTCTTCTTCTTCTCAACTTCAAGCTTCTCTACTCTTTTCTCTTCTTTCTTCTTCTCATCTTCCCTTCCTTGCTTCATGATCTCATGAGTAAGGAGAGAACCCACAAGCTCATCAAGCTTCAATGTCTTCAAGTTCTTTGCTTCGATGATAGCGGTTCTCTTCCCATCCCAAGACTCGGGAAGTGAATAGAGTAGTTTCCGGACAAGCTTGTCTTCCGGTATGATCTCTCCAAATCCCTTTAGACCATTGACGATCGTGGATAATCGATCGAACATCTTTGACACCGTCTCATCGGACTCCATCTTGAAATTTTCATAACTAAGATTGAGAATTCCAATCTTAGTTTCCTTGACATCATTGGTGCCTTCATAAGTGGTCTCAAGAGTGTCCCACACTTCCTTGGCACTTTCAATTGATGAGACCTTTGAGTAGATGTCCGGACCGAAAGCACAAAATAGCATGTGGAGAGCTTTATCATTGACTTGAATCTTTTTCCTCTCCTCTTCACTCATTTCAGCTTTCTTCTTCAACACCATCTTGCCTTCACCATCTTGCTTCAATGGAATGTATGGCCCATCCTCAATGACATCCCACACAAGATAGTCATTTGACTTGATGAATAGACGCATTATATTCTTCCAAAAAGAATAGTTATCACCGTTGAAGAAGGGAGGCTTTGTGGTCGATTGTGACTCGTACATGCCGGAACCGGAGGTAGAAGCCATCTCTTGATAATTTGATGATCACACTCTTCCAAGGATCTCCTCTTGTGGTTGTTAATCCTCAAAGAGTTAAGCTCTGATACTAATTGTTGAGTGGATCGCAAGATCGAAATTGACCAAGAGGGGGGTGAATTGGAAATTTAAAGGTTTGTGGTGGAAGTTTGCAAATTAAAAATTGATGGACAAGAGATTTAGAGTGGTTCAAGTTCCAAATGAACTCTACATCCACTACCTTAGCTTCACTAAGGATTTGCAACAATTCCACTAAATCGTTCTTCCCCTTTTCTAGGACAAGGAGGCAACCCTTTACACTTTCGGTTGATTTTTCTACCCAAAAATCAACCCAACCCTCACACAAGAGAACAAAGAAATTTGAAGGCTAATAAGGTATCTCTCAATACAAATGATAGCCCCAATACAAGCACTCAACCCAATTTGACAAAATATGAATGAAGATTACAAATGGGTTTCTAGACAAATATGAATTTTGGCACAATTGCTTGGATTTGATGAATAAGTGTTTTCTTGAAGATCAATAGTTGTTGCTGTAGCTTTTGGATGTGTCTTTTATACCTCCTCGTTGATTTCTAGCCGTTTGGGTGGTTGGAGACATAAATGGAGCCGATGGAACCCTCTCTTACCACCATAAATGCACTTCTGCAGCTACCGGTATCGGTACGCGGGAAGGGGTATCGGTACCTGTCTCAGAAAAGAAAGAGTCGTTGTGTGCATTTAATAAGGGGTATCGATACGCGCGTAAGCGTATCGATACTGGGTATCGAAACGGCAAGGGCCGTATCGATACTATTTTCTGAACTTAGCTCACTGTCAAAACTCGTATCGGTACGGGGGTTAGGCGTATCGATACGGGTCAACGAACTTTTAAAGTTTGGTTACCAACCAACTAACACCAACGGTCATATTTTTAAACCGACTTAAATACTTTAAAAATTATAAAGCCCGTATCGATACGGGGGTTTGCCGTATCGGTACGCTATTCAAACTCTTTGAGATTTAACACAGGGGCGTATCGATACGAGGGTTTGCCGTATCGATACGTGTTCCTCCAGTAACCAAGTTTGGTAAAATGGTATTGATACGCTTGGTGCTGTATCGATACGCCTGGGCGATTTTCAATGGTTTTGCCTTGGAACACTTAGAAAATATTTTGAGTTTGAGTTTTATAAATCAGTTTTAAAGTGTTGGTGTTTTAAAACTTATTAAGGGATTTATAAAAACAATTTTAAGTTTTTCAAATTGATCCTTAAAGATCTAGTTATATCAAAATCAAACATAGGTTTTACACGTACCTCTTTTGATTTTATCTTGATTCAAGTCATACCAAAATACATTAACCAATTTATAAACCTCTTATGTGGATGTACGCACATCACCTTAAAGCGGTGTTAAAGAACAATGCTACACCAAAAATGGTTGAACGTTGTTTGATCAAATTCACATCAAAATGGAAAGCACCATAACCAAGTGAATTGATACTCGAGATTGAATCGTCACCTATCCAAGTACATTCCCTGAAGGTTTCGCTGAAGGTTAAATATATAAACTTGGTCCAATAAACATCATATAATATTATATCGAAATAATATATTAAAATATACCAACCTTAATTTGTGAGTGATTAGTCAATCATTATATCTATATGTAAATAAGTAAAACATACCAGACTTTCCAAGCTATATTGAATATATGGTACATATGATCGCCAATATCAAATTGAAATCTTTTCGAGAATCACCAACAATAACCAGGGTAATTGGGCGAGATTCCATGGTTCGCTCAAGCATTCAAAACATGTTACCATACTTTTTCAAAAATAAAGACCAAGTTAAAATATCAAGATAAAAGCAATCAATAACAAAAATATGGAAAAGAAAAAAAAACTTATCTTCGGTTCAACGTAGAATCAAATTTGTTTCGGTAACTACTTTGGGATTCAAACAAAGAGCACCAAAATCTTTCGAGAAAACTCGTGATGATAACGTGTTGTGAATAAAATAACAAAGAACAATAATAAGAACAAAGAACAAGAATGGAAGAACAAAGAGATGAGAGAAAGAGAGAGATTTGTATTATTCTCAAATATAAACTTATGTATACAATGCCTTTAATGAATTATCTATTTATAGGCATAAGAAGTACATATTACATTAAACTTTAATTAATAGAGATAATATTCATAATAATAAATAAATCAAACTCCTTAGATAAAGTTCTAATCATGATAGACATCCACATAGATAAATATTCATAACAATAAACTATATTTTTTATATTTTTGTAATAATAAATTTTAAAGTAAAAAATTGAAAAGAAAAAAAAGTAAATAAAAATAATTTTAACGGACAAAGAATATGATTTTACGTTTAGTCAAAATTAAATACTTTTCAAATACTTTATTGGGTAACAATAAAAAAATAGAGAATGTTTTCTTTTTCTTTCCAAAAAAAATGTGGCTAGTTCAAAACATCCGACCTAAATAACTAACTCAAGCTAAAACAGTTGAATAATGAAAAGAGTGCATAGCTACATCATTGATAAGAATAGAACCTTGAAACAATGGACTAAATATGAGTGTTATCCAATCAACAAAAGAAAAATTAGAAGGAAAACAAAACCAAAAGCAAACTAAACTGCATAATGAGCCAATGGCCCCCAAAAAAACAAAAGCTTAATAGTTTTGTATTTTTATATCAGTTTAATTTATCTATACTAGTATTAAAATTTTAACTGAGTTTAGTGTCATGAATTAATTTGAAAATCAACTCAATTTGAAATTATAAAGGTACCTTTTTTATGAGGTACCTACAGAATTATTGACGTTTGTTCACACTTTTAAAATTACTTCAAATTTGAACGTATGATTAAATACTTTTATATATAAATCTTTTATCACTCACCTATAATCACTTATTAATTTAATTTTCACAAACAAAATTTTATTTTATATTTCTCGGCAAATATTAATTTTATTCATGATAATAAGGCATAAGTTACATTTGGGTAATTTCGTTTTAGGGTTTTCTCTTAATGTATAGAGTTTTTTGCAGAGCAGCCGCCTCTTGTTCTTTTTATTTGATTTGGCCGCCGTCGGCGGCACCAGCCTTAGTGCTGGTTATTGACCGTCAGTAAATTTTTTTATTTTTTGTTATATTATTTTATTTTAAATTTTAATAATAATAACTTTGTCTTTATATCACGTCTTCTTTTACCTTGTGGCGCGTTTTTCTCCGTCTTTTGCATGTTTTTTGTTCTTTTGATTTTTATTTTTTTTCAAGATTGGATTTAACATCGCATCAATTGATCTAGATGGCGCTTATTTGGTTATCATGTTGATCTTCCCTGTTTTGGACCCTACGATTAGATTTGGATACACGGTTTGCATTCGTGGATAGTCTTCTCACGACGCTCGGCTCTGATTTGCGGTTGTCGATGGTCTTTCAACAATTTGATCCCCTTTTGTGGTTCGTTTGCCGATGCAATCAAATCTGTTCGTATCTATATTTTGTTAGAGTCTTTTGGTTGGGTTTTAACCTTTTCCATAAATGGTCATTGTATGATCTCAAGTGGCTAGTTTATTATTATGTCAACAGTTATAGAAAAATGTCTGAATTATGTATTTAGTGTACGATTGTGATCGCAAACCCTCATTGTAATTCTGGATATTTCCTTTTAATAAAACTAGCGGCTTTCTATAAAAGAAAGTTACATTTGAGTCACTCAATTATGAGTAAGGTTACATTTGGATCACTCAATTATTAAAAGTTTGGGTCACTCAGTTATGGGTAAGGTTACATTTAGGTCACCCAGTTATTAAAGGTTACATTTGGGTCACTCAATTATGGGTAAGGTTACATTTAGTCACCCTTCATATTTAAAAAGTATATCAATTTGTGTATTAGATTAATTAATGATTTCAAATGAAGTACTCTAATGTTAACGAGTGTATACAAGTTATTTAGAAGAAAAAATGACTAACCGCTTAATAACTGAGTGACTCAAACGTAACCTTGCCCAGGGACGGACCCAGGACTTTAGGTTAGGGGGGCGAACCTATAAATTTCTAGGGGGCGAACCTATAAATTTCTAGGGGGCGAACTTATAAAAGTTTTGGGGGCGAAAATAGATTTTTAATAGAAAATACATAGAAAAATTCTAAAATTTTTCTAAATTATATATGATTTTCAAAATTTTAGGGGGCGGTTGCCCCCACCAGCACCCCCCTCGGTCCATCCTTGACCTTGCCTATAATTGAATGACTCAAATGTAAACTTACCTATAATTGAGTGACCCAAATATAACTTTAATAATTGAGTAACATAAATGTAACATTACCCATAATTGAGTGAACTCCGTTATAGTTTACCCTAACGGAAAACAACCGCTTAATAACTGATTTGTGTGATGAAAACAACCAATTTAATTTTATCCCATAGCATAAGTTGATCATCATATGTAGTTATGTACACGAAGCCACTTGATTAATTATACTTATTTCGGGAGGACATTATACCTCTAAAGTCACTTGAACCATAATCTTTAAGAATATATAATATTAACTGAACTAATCCTCAGCTCACAATCACTATTATTTTAAGAACTTTACCATTTCTCTTTTGATCTAATATAGAACATGAACAGAGGCATAATACAATTCAATTTATATATGTTCAAATTATCATTAAACTCTCTATTCGTAAAATTGTCACTGTACTTATAATTTTATTATATAGTCTTTATTATTTTAAAATTTAAAATATTATAAGCAAGCATATTTGGTCGGTTGGCTAAGCAGCTCATTTTTGTTCCATCATATTTTCTTAGTTCATGAGTTCTAGACCCACTAGGAGCACTCCTCTTTCTTCCACTAGAGACACATTCTCCTCTTCTCTAGGTAGGATTAAGATTAATTTTAAGATTTGTAAAAAAATTAAAATAACAAGTGATTGAATTACATCACTATCAACCCTAACCCTACAACTTTTCAATAACAACTTAAAAAACATGAATTTCACGTTATAACAATGCAAAAAATATTATAATGGATTGAATGCACTACAAGAAGCTCAACATTTAGTTCAAAAAAGAAGAAAGAAAAATTGGATTATTTCTACCGACAACCGGTTGGTATAGTGAAATGATGCGTTAAGTCTTTTAAACAAGGTTATGGGTTCAAATTTTAATATTGTAAATGGAAAAAACTGGGTTTAGAGAGTCACCCTTATATTGGGCCTCTGTAAAATCCAATCGAAATTAATTGGCCAATAAATTAGATATTGCATTTATAAAAAATGGGATTCTTTCTAGCAGAAATGGGGACATAATGTTTGTCTACCTCGCAGCAGGTCTTAAGTGATTTTCATGAACCCCACATGTTCCCCACTAAAAATAAAAACTTTCCCTTCCTTCAATGGATCATGACAAAGATGACTGAGAATCGCAATGTTTTGTTTCGTTGTTGATTACATAGTAATGCTATACACATTGCAGTTGGATCCACTATAAGTATTTGAGGCATCAGTGACGAAAGAAATCCGTCACAAAATGTTCTAAACATGTTACTGTTTACATTTAGTGACGGATCCAGTGATTCATGAAGCGACCCTAACTAATAAGGTGTGTCGCAAAGTCGGCAATTTCAAATTGTTCCTTTATGGTAAAGACAGTTGCAGGTAGAACACCTAACCAACCATGCCTCCTGCTAAATGAGGAGGGTAAAATAGTGCAATGATATAATTTCACTTTTCTTTTTTTGCAAAGAAAAATATATTTTATTAATAAAGTTAAAGAACTCGATCCCGACATTACAAAATTAAAGAATATTGAAGGCTTAATAATAAAAAAGTGGCCAACCTATACACTTTGTTTTAGTTTGGTGCCTAACGTTTTTTTGGCTACTTTGGTGCCTAACGTTTCATTCTTTAACACATATTGAGTATTTCCGTGACGGGCGTTAAAAATTTTCTGTTATCTAATAAAAGCATGACATGTGGCATATTCTGGTATTTTCTTTAATTTTTATTTTTCTAAAAATCAGAAAATCTTTAATTTTATAAAAAAAAACTCAAAATCTTTAATTTCTCTAAAACCCCAAATCTAAACCCTAGATCCCTAAAATCCTCCCTCCCACCACCGGCCACCCTTGCCTTCGCCCCCCCACCACTACCGAAAGCCCCATGATTTCGTCGTCGAAAACCGACGAATGAAACGTCGATTGCTCCGTCGACAAACATCCAAAAATGAAAAAAAACCAGTTGGACTTCTAATTGACGGCTAGAGGGTGGGGATGTTGAACGGTGAGGTATCCGACGCTTGGGTGGTGAATGGTGAACCGCTGACATGGGGGGTGCTGAACGGTGATGGAGATGTGATTTGAGGGATTGTTTGAAAGAAATTAAAACTTTGGAGTTTTTTAAGAAGTGTATAATTTTTAAGCAATTCAGAAATTATATATATATATATATATATATAATATGCCACATGTCATGTTATAATTAGTTAACGAAAAAATTTTAACAGCCGTCGACAGAAAAACCTAATTTGAGTTACGAAATGAAACGTTAGACACCAAAGTGACCTAAAAAACGTTAGGCACCAAACTAAAACAAAAAGTATAAGTTGAGCACCGTTTTAACTATTAAGCCACTATTGAACCATAGTCTGTTGTCCTCAAAGGACACAATAACTAAGCTCATCTAGGAAAACAAACAAAAAATCGAACCAAATTAAACTTCACATTTAGCATCCTATTTATTGATGTTTTCATCCTCTTATTTGTCAATGTTCTCGGTGGCGGATCTAGAAATATTTTAGAAGGTGGGCACACGTAATATCTTAAAATTTTAGGGTGAGTACAAGATATTAAAATTAAAAAATTGAAGGACCAATTCATACAAATTAAAAATTTTGAAGCTAAATATATTTCTGCCACTGAATGTTTCCATTTTGTGTTTCGTTATGCATTTTACGAGAAGGTATGTGGTACAACAATTTAATTTATTTTTTTTTTAAATAATTTAATTTAAGATTAAAAAACAACAAATTTCCGAACAACTAAAATGTTACATTTTTTTATAACGTTTTAAGTTTATTTTTTTTATTTTTTTTGGAAAATTTTTGAAACTAAACTAAAATGTTGTAAAAATATAACATTTTAAGTTATTTAAACAAATTTACCTTAAATTAGGCTGCTATATTATAAACTCACCCGCATTTTACTGCAATTCTATTCCTTGACAAATGGATTTTCGCAGCCCATATGAACATGAGTTCCCATATTTGGCCCACTTGAGTGAGGGAGAGTTAACCTTCCCATTTGTAAATTACCTTAAGCAATATTACCTTTTTTCAACAAGGCTCGTAGTCATAGAAAGATGAGCAGATTTGGCCCACTAAAAAAGGAACTTCAACTATTATCGACCTCTGCGCTTATGCTGGGTATCCATTTGTTTGCTATAAAATTTTAATTAATAAATAGAAAATTATAGTAATAATTTAAAAAAATAAAAAATAAAAATTGTTTTCCAAATGTAATAATATTAATATTTTTTGGATAAAATGTGTACTTTATTTATCCAAGAAAGTAGCAAGCTACTTATAAAAAAACATAAACCAATCAATCAAAGAGAGAGACTCAACTATACAAGGATCCCCAATCAAGACACAACCTCCTATTTACAGTTTCATTTGTATCTATACTTTTCCTATGAAGCTTAATGCTAGCAAAATCGTTTACAATATTCACAAGATCAGCAACGGTTTTCGATGAGTTTCGAAACAACCTGTAATTTCTTTCTTCCCATATGCAATAGATGCAAGCATTTATGGCAATCTTGAGGATGAAAACAATGAGAGACTTTCCCTTCAGGTTATCCACATCCCACTTTATTTCATCATCCCATACAAAAACAAAGAATACTTGTCCATAAGTTGCCCAAGAATGGACAGTCAAAGAACAGATCATTTCCACAAAAGCACACAACGGTTCTACTGGGTGATCCCCATCAAATCAATCCATCTTTGGTAAGAAGCCTATTGTGCAAGACCATCCAGACCATAATAGAGTTCTTGGGAGTGTGCAGAGGATGCCATTCAACTCTGTCTCCTTTCCCAAATTTACCTGCAGGAGAAAAAAAAGGATCTCGGCCTCCCCTCTAAGTTTTAACATTTTTTAGTTATCTAACTGAAATGAGCCAAAAGTCCTCAACCTTGAAAACATATGCTTTCAGCAGTTAGTATGTTTTTGATTAGGAAAAGTAAGCACGTTTTATTCCAAGTTTTCATACTTTTCAATCCAAGACCCCTTCCCCGTCAGACTTTGGAGAGTAAATAGTCTTCCAGCTAGAGAATCATCTCCCTTGTAGAAAAAGCGAGTGAGAATCCACAAATTGAGATTCGATCTTAGTTTCTCTAGAAGGGGGTCAGCTTTCTAGTAACCAAAGGGACCCCCAAGTACCTCACCGGTAAGTGCCCTATTTTGAAACCAGTAGCAGAGTGAATAGCAGCAAGCTTTTCCTCAGAAATACCACATGCTAATAGTTCAGTCTTGGCAACATTCATCTTCAGTTCAGAAAGCTCATACAAGGTTTCAAAAACAGTAAGTACTCCCAAGCCAGATTCAATGTTACCTTTGAAAAAGATGAATAAGTCGTCCGTAAAACATAAATATGCCTCTAGTTGCAGCAGCAGTTATAAAAGCATATAAGACATTCATCACCGGGGAGAGGGGTAATAATATTAATATTTGGTTTCATCAATTATGAAAAGAAATTTATATTGCATATTTCATCAGATTAGCCTATTTAAAAATGAAATACAATTAAACAGATTATTTAACACTTAGAAATAAATAGATAATTTATCACTACCGGGTATCACAAACACATTTTTTTAAATTGAATTAATATGTACTCCTTGAAAACTGAATGATAATTTCGTTGTCAGTCCAACCAGGGATGACCGATGGGTGTTAGAAGGGGTAGTCACACCCCCAGGAAATTTCAAACTTTCATATAATTTATGTATTTTCTATTGATGATCTTCTCACCCCCTAAAATTTTGTAATTCTACGTCCTTAAATTTCTAATATAACTTTCTAACAGTTCACACCTACTAACATAAAATCTTACGTCCGTCCCTAAATCCAACAACAATTGGATTCTCAAGCAAGGCGTTCATGGTTTGCTAGACACTAAGCAATTAGTAGACAAGAACATAAAAATAATTAAAACATAACATTGTAAATATGTTACGAACACTACCCATATATAAAAATATAATAACTTAAATACGGAGTCTCCACCTACTATCTTCCTCCTGAGACGTGTTGTAGGTAAATGCTATCAATTCAACAAGGGGGTTAAATCAAGAAGCTTACCAGAACACAAGCCCAAGCATGTAGGTCAATTATGGACTTACGCAAACAATCTAAGGCACTACGCAACAAAATCAAAATCTGAAACAGCCCAAGGCCTTCACCAAGATGGGACTGAAAAACACAAGATTACGGACAAGGAGAGCAATTAGCATATGTCCACAGCTCATGTTGACATGTTAACCCTAAAACAATGGAAAAGGTCATATAATATAATCACACCCCCACTAAAGATAAATCACCAGACACAGCTGAAGCAATATGACAGAGTTAAGAGAGCTAAGAAGTTAAACCAAAGCAATGCTGCTTTCACCGCCCGGGGGTTTGCGTACGCCACCATAGTAGTCTCGAGACTCCGCCTTCCCATCAGTAAAGATGTTACTGCCACTCATCTCCCGTAGTTTTGCGGCACTGAGTGGTTTCTCAGCAGAACCTGGAGGAACATCACCCTTAAATATGCCATTTCCTGAAAGTTCAGCAAATTTCTGATTATGAATTTTCTTTGCTGTCTTAACCGCAGCCTCCTCACTTGACATGCTACTTCCAGCAGGCTACAAAATAACATCAAAATTCAACCAGTTAGATATTCAAATTTGATTATTGATAAAAAAAAAAAAAAAAAAAAAGGCAATTGATTAATCACAAACTTGAGCGCTTAATGACTGCAAAAGGCAAACCTCAAATAGGAACTACGGAAGATATGCATCCCAGTCTCTGTGCAAGTAAAATTAAAAGTACAGAAAGTCATAATTGTAAATCTGCTACTTACTCCAAGCCAACTATATGGACTCCTAACAATCTTAAGTTCTGTTTGTTACCCAAGTAACTCACAAAAAATGGCATACCATAGTACATAACCAGCAACCTATTAGTGCATTGAGAAAATTCACAAACTTAGGAGTTTTAACATGTACTTACATTATGTGTATCAGGTTCTCCCATGTCAAAATTGTCTTTCAATGCCAATGCACGTACTGATTTTGGCCTCGGTAAAATTTCAGGTGGAGGTGCAAAGATGTCATGCCCACTGAGGTCCTTGCACTTTGCATCAGAGAGTTGCTTCTTCAACTTTGCTTCCTCGGTTCCTAGGGTTCCACTTAGCTCACGCTGCTTCGCCACCTCGGGAAGAGTTGTTGGCTTTTTGGGGGAAATACTCTCTTCCTCGGCAAATGAGATGTGACTAATTCCTGTTAGTGCTTGCTGACAGAGCCAAGCATCAAAATCTTTAATGAAGCGTTACTTGATACAAATGTATTATGATCAAAATTCTAAACATAGGTTTGAATTATAATAAATATTATAACAGAATTTGGAAGTGGAAGAATTGAATGCATACCTGGTACATTCGTAGTCCAGTTTTGCTGTTTGAAGTAGGATTAGCACTGCCTTGTTCTGATTCAACATTTTCTCCATTGGCTGCAAAAATCCCACTTCCAGTCATTTCCTTCATTTTATATCCGGAACAAGGTTTCCTGGGAATTGCAACAGATGAATAAGCAGCATAGAACTAAATGAATAGGAATGAAGAAGATGCAAAATCGACCAAAGCACAAATTCCTTTTCACATTCCACTACAAGATTAAGGGCTTATTGAATAATCCTAACAAATCCCCTTAAGAGAGAGACCAAGAAAATAATAATTGAACAACATTACCGAGTTTTACATAAGAATGCCAACAAACAAGCAAAATCTTGGTAAAAAATGATACGTAGATGTATATTAAAATCACTGAGCCTTGCAATTCGCAAAGCATTACTAATTTCGGAAGCAGTGAGAACTTCAGATTCACGGAGACGTTATAGCCTAGGTTAGGTACATTACAAATAGTTACAGTTAGATCTCCTTCAACGGTTGGTACAGTTGGACCAGAACGGAGATCCGATCGATCGTGGTTGTTAATCACGGATAACAGAACTATCAAACTTCAAAAGTTTTAAATTACGCGCATATTATTTGAAGTAGAAATTTCCTTTTTAGTTAAAAAAAATTCAAAACAGCATTTCAGAGACTAATCTGATTATCTTTCACAACTATCTCCATGCTTGATTCTCTGGTCTAAGTTAATCATGGTTTCTGGTGTAAACAGGATCCACCGAAGTGGCAAGTTTACAGAGCATACGCCAGGAAAACTCACTGGAGATCACTCTTATTCTGCCATTGTTATTTCAAAGAGAAGAGAAAGAGGAATTTAGAAAGCCATAATCACTCTTGAAATATTATATTTCTTCTAGCCCAATTCTGAGTTTACATAGGCATAAGGCTCTGCTTATATAGAGAGCTCAGGAGGAAAACCACAAAATAGCTACTTTACACACGTCCTAAATATTATTGGACCGACACTGTCATAATTAAAGAGGTCTTGTCATAAAGTGACATGACCACAGACTTATTATAACGACAAATTATCATAATCAGTGTCTTCATCATCCGTAATATTTAATTTAATAATACGGTCTTCTTTTTCCTTCCTTCGTCTATAGCATGCCAGCTGGAACTTGTCGTACTGAACATCTGGGTCCACGTCCATGTGATCATTTGGATTTTCTGCTGGTGCTGTCTCTTCAATCATGGGTAGTGTTGTTGAGTCATCTAGATTGTACCATGTGTTGATATTGCTAGCTGTGCTGACATCCCATGGATAAGATTGGGACCACTCCTTTGGGTCTAGTAGGTTATCATGAAACTCATAGAGTGCTTGAGAGATTTCTTGACAGTATTGAGTTTCGAGATCTGAATCACTCGGCCAGGTGTCCCATGATGCTTTTGTTTCTGGTGAGGGCCATATCTCATCTGGTATTTGCCTATTCATTTGACAGATATATCTTTGAAACTTCCTGTATTCAACTGGAATTTTTCTGATATCATCCGGATAGATCTGGTGTACCCATGCGGTTGAGATAGCTGGTAGCTGTTTTGACTTTCCATGTTCCATAACTGCGTGAGCTTTATGAAGGATAAGGATAACATATCCTTTTACCTTCTCCTGTCTTTCCATGACATTACTGATTAGCTCGAACCATACTTCAAGTGGATAAAATCACTGAAGTATTTCCCATAAGTTATCATGTTCTGGTTGTCCAAAACCTGTTTTCCTTCTACCCATGTAATAAAGTAAATCTTCCAGATTAAACTGGACAGCAACATGATGGACATGAGTAAAATACCATAGTAACCATTTAAGTTCATCTGGGTGTTCATGGAATTCGAGGGTTAAAGGATGAATAAATGGGTATTTCGGGTGAAGACCAAAAGGTTTTAAACATAACCCCCCATGGTTTCTAAAGACATCAAGCTGGTAACTGAAAATCATTGATCTTGCAGAGGAATGGAATTTCTTTTCTATTACCAACTTATAGACTTCTGGAGGATATAAGGGGTTGAGATTGGGAGGAATATCCCAGGCTGTTTCTGTTTCTGGTTTTCTAGCTATCGGAGGATGAGACTTCATTTTGGTGGTTTTGGTTTTAGAGGTAGAGGAAGATCCTGTAGCTTTGTACATCAGAATCTTATCTGGAGGTCTAGTCAGCAAATCAGCCAAAACATTGGCTTTGCCTTTGATATGTTTGCAGTCAAAGGAGTACTGAGAGAACCAATTTGCCCACCTTAGTAACTGTGAATTGGGCACCTTCTTTTGTTTGAACTTTAGCATATTCGGAAATGCTGACATGTCCATCTCTACAAGAAAGTGATGGCCAATAAGATGAAATTCAAACTTAGAAATACCTTTCTTGACTGCAAGGATTTCTTTGAAGGTTGAGTGGTAATTGATTTCTGCATTAGAGAATCTTCCACTTTTATAGCCACATATGCGTCTCTTCTTGTCCTTTTCTTCAATAAGAATGGCTCCCCAATATTTATCACTAGCATCTGTTTGGAGAATTCTTCTACCATCCGAGGGGATCTGTAAGGGTGGTAGCTTTTGTAGTTTTCTTTTAAGGAACCGGACTGCTTTCTCATGAACTGAGCTCCAAGAGGAGGATCTTTCTTGAGTAGCTTTCTGAGTGGATTCGTGTACTTAGAGATTTTAGGAACAAAATCTCTTAAGTAATTGACTATTCCGAGGAACTGTAAGACTTGCTTCTTTGTGAGATGTGTATCTGGAAACTTGAGTAATTCCTGAGAAATTTGTTCTCCAGGTTGATATTGTCCATCTTTCAAGTGCATTCCAAGGAACTCAATTTCAGTCTGGGCTATCTGCATCTTCTTTTCTGATAGCATTACTCCGTGCTGTAAGACCAATTGATGAAATTGATCCAATAGCTTAAAATGGGCTTCCTCATCTGGGCTGTACAAAAGGATATCATCAATGTAAATTAAAGCATTTTCCATAATGGGTTGGAAAATCCTTATCATTGCCTTTTGGAATAGTGATGGGGCCGTCTTTAATCCGAATGGCATAACTGTCCATTGGTAGTGATGATTTGGGATACAGAATCCAGTTTTGAGCCTGTCGGCTGGATCTATACCCAATTGCCAAAATCGCCTTTAGATCAAATTTTGAAAATAGCTGTGCCTTGGCAAGGCTGAAGAATAGAACATTTCTGTTGGGCAGAGGGAACTTGTCGTCTTGGAGGAAGTGATTGAGAGGTTGATAGTTGATGACGAGTCTGAGTTTTCCTCGAGCATGTTCTGACCGTTTATTCACATAAAAGGCTTCACAAGCCCATTGTGAATTAGACTGTTCAATAAGGCCTTGTTGTAAGAGCTCGTTGCATTCAGTCTCTGCAAGTGTCTGATGTTCTGGATTCATGCCTGAGTGACTGGCTTTTGTGGGGTTAATATCTTCATTCTTCTTGAAAGGCAGTTGAATGAAAAAGGCTGAATTCTGCCAAAGAGGAGTACTGCATTTGGTGAGAAATTCTGCATGTGAGTTTGCACATGATCTCATCTTTATTTCTTCCACGATCTCTGCCATCTTTTCTGGAGTGGTGAATAGATATAATCGAGGAATATCCACAAACGGTTTGAAGTAATTTTTGTATCTAAGACCATCAGGGGTGATTCTCAAATGTTTTGCCTTAGTGTAGAGGTCAAACCCTACTATCAAGTCTTTTCCAGGAAGCTGTGAACCAAGCACAGTAGTTGTTATTTTACAATCTGGAAAGAATTGGATAGTAATAGGCTTACTGATAACGTGGGTGGCAAAAGTCTGGTCGGCTGCAGAATTGAAGTATCTGGTGTGCGGCTTCCACCATTGTTTTGGAAGGATTGAGGGGTTCATAATTGTCTCTGTTGCTCCTGTATCGATAAAAGCAATAACAGGGATTGGGTTATCATATTTACCCAAATATACTGAGGCTGGTACATGAGACACTGGTACTGTAGATGATTTGACTGAGCAGATCTTGTAGACTCCTAGGTCTGTGGAGGATTCTTCTGTCTCTAATAAGTCTGAATCATCAGGTATTTGTATTGCAAAGAGTGAATGGTCCGTTGGTTCTTCATCAAGGGAGAAGATTGATTCAAGTTCATCCTCGTCTTTGATCTTGACACCTGTGATTTTCTTGATTTCTTGAATCATCTGGTTCTTGCTTTTGTTATTTGGACAATTTTTGCAATGTGGCCTTTCTTACCACAGATATAGCACTTGGAGGATTTTTGACCTGGGAATCTTTTCTTTTTGAGATATCTCCATTGTTTTCTTCTTTTGGGAAG
Source organism: Hibiscus trionum (assembly GCA_030270665.1). Taxonomy (NCBI): domain Eukaryota; kingdom Viridiplantae; phylum Streptophyta; class Magnoliopsida; order Malvales; family Malvaceae; genus Hibiscus; species Hibiscus trionum. The sequence continues at coordinate 68,685,690 of BSYR01000003.1, forward strand.
GAATGGTGATTTGAGAAGTTTTCGTTGTGAGTGTCTGGTTGATCTAGACTTCTTTGGACCACAATGGCATTTCTTCTCATCTCTGCACTTGATTGTTAAGCCTTTCTTTTTGCAAGCTTTATCCATTTCCCTGTGTCCCGTCATATAGTCATTGATAAGTTGTCTTTTTTCACAGAATTCTTCAAGGGCTAGAATAGCTGCTTGTTGAATCTGGCCAACAAATAACTGTAAAATGTCTCTGTATTGTTGTTGAAGTTGTCTGTAGATGGAATTCTGTAATTCTTTTGGGATTGAGGCTAATAGGGCTTGCTTTAGGTTTTGGTCTGCTCCAAGGGCGTAAAAAAGCTTGATCATGATGCCAAAATGTTTTTCAAGGTCCTTCTTTTCGAACGAACATCATCGTCGTTTGAAGAATTCCTTTCGCTTCAAAATCTTTAAATCTACTTGGCTTCCAAGGAATTGATTATGAAGGATCTCGATCACTTGGGAAAAATCTTGTAGAACAAGAAATTGCATTTGATCAATATTACTAAGAGAGCTCCACCAATCTCTAAGAACACCTGTAAACCTGGCGGTGAACTCTGAAAGAATAGCATGGTGGCTATGTTCAGTAAGGCTTTTTGTTTCTAACCAAGAGTGAAACTCTTGAAGCCTTTGAGCCCATCTGGATACTGGAATATCATCCAATGTGAAAGTAAACTTGGCTCCAGAGGGTGTCGACGGGATTGCTGAAGTTGAGGCATCCGCATCCATATGCTGAGGTTCATCATCTTCTTCTTTGACATCTGGTTGTGTCATCAGGACTGGATCTTCAGAGGATTCTGAAGCGTCATCAGAGATTTCTTCTTCCTCGGATGGTGTTGCATTTGAGCTTGCTTCTGAGCTTATCTCTTCTATATCCACAGCAGCAATTTTGGGAATCGTCTGCTCTCTATATTCTTGTAAAAAGGAAGTTAAGGGGTTCTTCTGTGGTGGTTGAACCATTAAGGACCTGGTTGTTTTGGAATTTTGATCTTCTTCTTCCATAGGTTCTTTTCCTTTTTCTCGCTGTCTTTTCTTCTCAGCTTCTTGCTTTTGAATCTGCCTGAGTAGTTCAGCAGGAGATAACCTTCTTGGTTCTGCAGGAGGAATTATTAATCCTGGAGTAGATATTGGAGTATTATAAGAAGCAAAGATTGAGGGTTTTGTTGAGGGAATAGATTTCCCTATAGTAGCAAAAAATTCATCCTCATTAGAAGTTTGAGGAACCCTTCCTATCTTCTTTAAATACTCGATTTGTTCTTTAAGCTTTTCAATCTCTAATCTCCTTTGCTCAAGATGAAGAAAGAGATCTTGTCCAGGAGGTGCAGGAGATTTCTCCACTTCTTTGATCTTTCTATGGAGAGTAACCATTAACTCATTGGCTATCTTTGTGTTGGCATCCACCTTTGATTCTACTTGGTAAAGTTTAGAATCTATCTGGGTGATTTTGGTGTCAATCTTTTGTAAGGTGGTGTTCTGAGCTAGAGCATTTTCTGTTTGCCAGTTAAGAGTGGCTTCTGCAGCACTGACATGCTCTTCCGACCCTTGTATTTTGGTAGGGATTTTGGGCACATGTTTGTATCCCTTTTCAGTAAATTCCTCTAAGAGAGGAAAATCTTTATCATAAGACGGGTTTGGTTGGTACATATGTACGATGGGAAGGTCTGATGGTTTTTCTTTTAGAAGGGAAGAGGAGGTTGTATGGGCATGTTTTGAAACAGCAGGAGTAGTCTGCTGAGTAACTGGTGAGTTCTTCTTAACCCATTTTTGGATCTTTCTGTAACATGGTTGAAGGAGGTTTTCTGGTAATATTTCTGGTGCTTTAGGAGGTGGTGATGGAGGTTTTGATAGAGTTCTTCTTAACCCATACTTGGTATCAGAGCCATACTCCTAGATCTATCTATTCTGTTCATTCTATTCAGAGAGAGGAGATTCATAAAACATGTCAGAAAATAACCAGCCTTCTTCTTCTAAGTCTTTAGTTCATATGGGAGACTTTCCACTGAAGTCTCATAAAGGAAATAAAATATCCTCTTTATATGAAGTAGATTATCATTCAGCTGAAAAGCGAGTTAAGCCTACTGAGCTCCCTCTTGTAAATCCTTATTCAGCATATCAAAAGCCCTTATCCTCCCCTATAAAAAGTATTAAAGCCCTTATAAAAAACCATCTACCACTGTTAAAGAGTATGTCCAGTCTTCTAGCTTTGATCAACATCTTATTACAGGAAAAGCTACGGAGCAGTTTGTTACACTTGAGATTCCTGCAGACTTCCCAGACAGATGGATGGCAGCAGGATATTCTCATATCCACTTTGGAGCTATTCGACTTGCCTTAAATTACCATGGTACAGAAGGAAAGCCAGTCGTTGCTCGTATTGCACTATTGGATACCAGATACTTGAAGTACCAGGATGCTTGTATTGGTACTGTAGAAGCAACGCTCAACAGTGGCTTAGTTATAGTCACTCTCTTTCCAAACTTCACCATGGCCCTCAAAGATCCCAACTTGATGCAGGCTCTCAAAGTCCAAATTCACATAGTTGGTGCCCCTCAGGTGGAATCCTCAATTATTGCTACTCTCCACTATCAGATAGTGTATAGAGTACAGGACCATGCCTTCAAACTACAAGGAAGCGGATCAGGTGATACATCTCTGCTAATTTCAGTAAATACACAGGAGCAGCCTCACTGTGTACATGTTCCTAGACAGATTACAAAGGAAGAACTGATTCAGCTACTACCAGAACGATGGATAACTAATTATGAGCTGATTCAACAACAAAATCAACCTGTCAGATCTACTGAAAACAAGATTCTCTCCAAACCAAGAGGGATGATAGAGATCAAGTTTGATCACAGTCACTTGAAAGCCCCTTCGATTCCTTCAATCTTTCCAACACAACTGATGATGCAGCCTATTGGAGATCCTACAAGTGCCCATGATAGCACTGATAATGACTACTACTGCGATCTGTGTAAACCAGGCTTTGAAGCAAAATATGTCGAAAGCTTTGATGGTGCAGGTCGACCAATCTACATGGGACGTAATCCAGTTACGGGACACAACCTCTGGGATCCGGAGTGTTCGTGTGAAGCATGCATGGATGACAGACTTGACCAATACATCAATAGTAGTCGTCCGACTGCATACTACCCTCACAAGGCTAGCAAAAAGAAGAAGTCATCTCATTCCAAGCTTTGGAAAAGATATATGCAAGGAGATCCATCAGTAGGTCCTCTTGGAGAAGACAACAGAAAGTTTATCTTCCTTGTTGACTATTCTTCTAAACCTCAGAAGCCAGAGCGGTCCAGTATTTCACCACCTCTATCAAAACCTCCATCACCACCTCCTAAAGCACCAGAAATATTACCAGAAAACCTCCTTCAACCATGTTACAGAAAGATCCAAAAATGGGTTAAGAAGAACTCACCAGCTACTCAGCAGACTACTCCTGCTGTTTCAAAACATGCCCATACAACCTCCTCTTCCCTTCTAAAAGAAAAACCATCAGACCTTCCCATCGTACATATGTACCAACCAAACCCGTCTTATGATTAAGATTTTCCTCCCTTAGAGGAATTTACTAAAAAGGGATACAAACATGTGCCCAAAATCTCTACCAAAATACAAGGGTCGGGAGAGCATGTCAGTGCTACAGAAGCCACTCTTAACTGGCAAACATAAAATGCTCTAGCTCAGAACACCACCTTACAAAAGATTGACACCAAAATCACCCAGATAGATTCTAAACTTTCCCAAGTAGAATCAAAGGTGGATGCCAACACAAAGATAGCCAATGAGTTAATGGTTACTCTCCATAGAAAGATCAAAGAAGTGGAGAAATCTCCTGCATCTCCTGGACAAGATCTCTTTCTTCATCTTGAGCAAAGGAGATTAGAGATTGAAAAGCTTAAAGAACAAATCGAGTATTTAAAGAAGACATGAAGGGTTCCTCAAACTTCTAATGAGGATGAATTTTTTGCTACTATAGGGAAATCTATTCCCTCAACAAAACCCTCAATCTTTGCTTCTTATAATACTCCAATATCTACTCCAGGATTAATAATTCCTCCTGCAGAACCAAGAAGGTTATCTCCTGCTGAACTACTCAGGCAGATTCAAAAGCAAGAAGCTGAGAAGAAAAGACAGCGAGAAAAAGGAAAAGAACCTATGGAAGAAGAAGATCAAAATTCCAAAACAACCAGGTCCTTAATGGTTCAACCACCACAGAAGAACCCCTTAACTTCCTTTTTACAAGAATATAGAGAGCAGACGATTCCCAAAATTGCTGCTGTGGATATAGAAGAGATAAGCTCAGAAGCAAGCTCAGATGCAACACCATCCGAGGAAAAAGAAATCTCTGATGACGCTTCAGAATCCTCTGAAGATCCAGTCCTGATGACACAACCAGATGTCAAAGAAGAAGATGATGAACCTCAGCATATGGATGCGGATGCCTCAACTTCAGCAATCCCGTCGACACCCTCTGGAGCCAAGTTTACTTTCACATTGGATGATATTCCAGTATCCAGATGGGCTCAAAGGCTTCAAGAGTTTCACTCTTGGTTAGAAACAAAAAGCCTTACTGAACATAGTCACCATGCTATTCTTTCAGAGTTCACCGCCAGGTTTACAGGTGTTCTTAGAGATTGGTGGAGCTCTCTTAGTAATATTGATCAAATGCAATTTCTTGTTCTACAAGATTTTTCCCAAGTGATCGAGATCCTTCATAATCAATTCCTTGGAAGCCAAGTAGATTTAAAGATTTTAAAGCGAAAGGAATTCTTCAAACGACGATGATGTTCGTTCGAAAAGAAGGACCTTGAAAAACATTTTGGCATCATGATCAAGCTTTTTTACGCCCTTGGAGCAGACCAAAACCTAAAGCAAGCCCTATTAGCCTCAATCCCAAAAGAATTACAGAATTCCATCTACAGACAACTTCAACAACAATCCAGAGACATTTTACAGTTATCTGTTGGCCAGATTCAACAAGCAGCTATTCTAGCCATTGAAGAATTCTGTGAAAAAAGACAACTTATCAATGACTATATGACGGGACACAGGGAAATGGATAAAGCTTGCAAAAAGAAAGGCTTAACAATCAAGTGCAGAGATGAGAAGAAATGCCATTGTGGTCCAAAGAAGTCTAGATCAACCAGACACTCACAACGAAAACTTCTCAAATCACCATTCCTTCCCAGAAGAAGAAAACAATGGAGATAGCTCAAAAAGAAAAGATTCCCAGGTCAAAAATCCTCCAAGTGCTATATCTGTGGTAAGAAATGCCACTTTGCAAAAAAATGTCCAAAGAACAAAAGCAAGAACCAGATGATTCAAGAAATCAAGAAAATCACAGGTGTCAAGATCAAAGACGAGGATGACCTTGAATCAATCTTCTCCCTTGATGAAGAACCAACGGACCATTCACTCTTTGCAATACAAATACCTGATGATTCAGACTTATCAAAGACAGAAGAATCCTCCACAGACTCAGAAGGAGTCTACAAGATCTGCTCAGTCAAATCATCTACAGTTCCAGTGCCTCATGTACCAGCCTCAGTATATTTGGGTAAATATGATAACCCAATCCCTGTTATTGCTTTTATCGATACAGGAGCAACAGAGACAATTATGAACCCCTCAATCCTTCCAAAACAATAGTAGAAGCCGCACACCAGATACTTCAATTCTGCAGCCGACCAGACTTTTGCCACCCACGTTATCAGTAAGCCTATTACTATCCAATTCTTTCTAGATTGTAAAATAACAACTACTGTGCTTGGTTCACAGCTTCCTGGAAAAGACTTGATAGTAGGGTTTGACCTCTACACTAAGGCAAAACATTTGAGAATCACCCTTGATGGTCTTAGACACAAAAATTACTTCAAACCGTTTGTGGATATTCCTCGATTATATTTATTCACCACTCCAGAAAAGATGGCAGGGATCGTGGAAGAAATAAAGAGGAGATCATGTGCAAACTCACATGCAGAATTTCTCACCAAATGCAGTACTCCTCTTTGGCAGAATTCAGCCTTTTTCATTCAACTGCCTTTCAAGAAGAATGAAGATATTAACCCCACAAAAGCCAGTCACTCAGGCATGAATCCAGAACATCAGACACTTGCAGAGACTGAATGCAACGAGCTCTTACAACAAGGCCTTATTGAACAGTCTAATTCACAATGGGCTTGTGAAGCCTTTTATGTGAATAAACGGTCAGAACAGGCTCGAGGAAAACTCAGACTCGTCATCAACTATCAACCTCTCAATCACTTCCTCCAAGACGACAAGTTCCCTCTGCCCAACAGAAATGTTCTATTCTCCAGCCTTGCCAAGGCACAGCTATTTTCAAAATTTGATCTAAAGGCAGGATTTTGGCAATTGGGTATAGATCCAGCCGACAGGCCCAAAACTGGATTCTGTATCCCAAATCATCACTACCAATGGACAGTTATGCCATTCGGATTAAAGACGGCCCCATCACTATTCCAAAAGGCAATGATAAGGATTTTCCAACCCATTATGGAAAATGCTTTAATTTACATTGATGATATCCTTTTGTACAGCCCAGATGAGGAAGCCTATTTTAAGCTATTGGATCAATTTCATCAATTGGTCTTACAGCACGAAGTAATGCTATCAGAAAAGAAGATGCAGATAGCCCAGACTGAAATTGAGTTCCTTGGAATGCACTTGAAAGATGGACAGTATCAACCTGGAGAACACATTTCTCAGGAATTACTCAAGTTCCCAGATACACATCTCACAAAGAAGCAAGTCTTACAGTTCCTCGGAATAGTCAATTACTTAAGAGATTTTGTTCCTAAAATCTCTAAGTACACGAATCCACTCAAAAAGCTACTCAAGAAAGATCCTCCTCCCTGGAGCTCAGTTCATGAGAAAGCAGTCTGGTTCCTTAAAAGAAAACTACAAAAGCTACCACCCTTACAGATCCTCTCGGATGGTAGAAGAATTCTCCAAACAGATGCTAGTGATAAATATTGGGAGCTATTCTTATTGAAGAAAAGGACAAGAAGAGACGCATATGTGGCTATAAAAGTGGAAGATTCTCTAATGCAGAAATCAATTACCACTCAACCTTCAAAGAAATCCTTGCAGTCAAGAAAGGTATTTCTAAGTTTGAATTTCATCTTATTGGCCATCACTTTCTTGTAGAGATGGACATGTCAGCATTTCCGAATATGCTAAAGTTCAAACAAAAGAAGGTGCTCAATTCACAGTTACTAAGGTGGGCAAATTGGTTCTCTCAGTACTTCTTTGACTGCAAACATATCAAAGGCAAAGCCAATGTTTTGGCTGATTTGCTGACTAGACCTCCAGATAAGATTCTGATGTACAAAGCTACAGGATCTTCCTCTACCTCTAAAACCAAAACCACCAAAATGAAGTCTCATCCTCCGATAGTTAGAAAACCAGAAACAGAAACAGCCTGGGATATTCCTCCCAATCTCAACCCCTTATATCCTCTAGAAGTCTATAAGTTGGTAATAGAAAAGAAATTTCATTCCTCTGCAAGATCAATGATTTTCAGTTACCAGCTTGATGTCTTTAGAAACCATGGGGGTTATGTTTAAAACCTTTTGGTCTTCACCCGAAATACCCATTTATTCATCCTTTAACCCTCGAATTTCATGAACACCCAGATGAACTTAAATGGTTACTATGGTATTTTACTCATGTCCATCATGTTGCTGTCCAGTTTAATCTGGAAGATTTACTTTATTACATGGGTAGAAGGAAAACAGGTTTTGAACAACCAGAACATGATAACTTATGGGAAATACTTCAGTGGTTTTATCCACTTGAAGTATGGTTCGAGCTAATCAGTAATGTTATGGAAAGACAGGAGAAGGAAAAAGGATATGTTATCCTTATCCTTCATAAAGCTCACGCAGTTATGGAACATGTAAAGCTGTTTGGCAGAAACATTTAAAGAAGACAAAGAACAAATTTCTAGTGACAGCTCGAAGCTTCTGAAAGTTATTTTATACGAACATGGAGCTTAAAAATGTTTCCAGATAAATCGAAATGAAGATAAGTTTTATAAGGAGAGAAAGAAGTGAAAGTCGATCTCACTGTTTGTTTAAGCTTTCAAATTCGTCATCTGTCACTTGACCTCCAAACACCACTTTTCTGATCCCATCCAACGGCTGTCATTAAGTTAAAAAAATCAAATCAATAAAAAAAACGCAGATAACATGGCAGAAAAAAATTAAAAAGAAAGGAGAAAGAACCTGGTGAGGGCGGGCGGAGCGAGTGGCGGAGGAATCGGATTGAGGAGAGTCGGACCAGGTGAGAAGATCTGCAGTGGAAGTGTGTGGTTTCCACACAGGAGTGCTTCTCTCCATTTTCTCTGATTCCACTCTCAAAACCACCAAACAACACAAGCAATGCTTCTGTTTAAATGCAAAAAAAAGGCGCATTCGATTCGACACCTCCACAGCAACAACAAAAGGAGTTTAAAGAGCTTTGAAAGATTGAAAGTGGAAGGAATGGTGGATCTGAGAGAAATAACGAACGCGCGCGCGTGGGTGTGTTGCACTTTATATCTGGAGTCGAGTTGAAATAATGAAACGAGAAATGTTGTACTTAATTATTATGTAAACAGTACCGCCCTTTTTACTTTCCCCGGAGTTGGAGGTGTCAATCTGGGTTGGTTTCGATTCGGGTCATTTCAGTTTGGTTATTTCGGATCTGTTTAGAAACGGTTTAGATTAAGTTCGGGTCTGGTTCAGGTTTATTCGGGTCTATGATAAGTCGGGTCCAGTTCGAGAATCAAATTGGGTCAAAATCGAATCGATTGTTTTTAGTTCGTGTCAATCTCAGATCGGCGCTTTCGCTTCGGGTCAAAATCGGGTCGTTCGGATAGGTTTCGGGTCGGATCAGACTTTAAATTTTTGGATCGATTGGGTTTGAGTTGGATTATGATTCACATAAACTTCGTTGATATAGGAGATTGTGTGTTAGTGGAGGATACATAAGATTGTGTCAATTCGGTTCGAGTTGAGTATTTCTATTATCTACCGTTTATATTTTATGGTTTAGTGTTAATAATTTATGGCTTAGTTTAAGATTATTGGTTTATGAGTATAATTATGATTCTTTGAGGTTTATGATTTATGGTTTAATTTTGGTGTTGTTGGTTTGTGAGATTAATTATGATTATTTAATATTTATGGTTTAGTTTAGTGTTATTGGTTTATGACATTAGTTTTGTTTCCTTAAGGTTTATGGTTTAGTATAAATGGTTTATGGTTTGATTTAGGATTATTGATTAATGAGATTAATTATGATTTCTTAAGGTATATAATTTTGGGTTTAATATTAATAGTTTATTGTTTAGTTTAGGGTTATTATTTTATGAGATTAATTATGATTTATCTTTTTATTTTATGCATTTGAATTTGATTAAATATTTAAATCACTAACATAGTTAAAAAAATTCTAAAATTAAATGTGGATTTTAATTAAATTAATTTAAATTAAAACTCAATTAAATTAAACTAGAACCTAAAACTGAAAATTTAAGACTTAAATAAAAAAACATGTAAAATCAGAAAGGTTATACTATTAATTACCTTTAACCTAAAAGTAAAAGATATCTGGTTATTTTAAATAAAAAAGGGAAAAGGTAATATTTTAATTAAAAAAATGTAGAACTAATGTTTTGATATAATAATTGAAAAATATTTTGAACTAATTTGAAAAGAATTTAAAATTTGGTTTTAAGTCCAAACAACTTGAAAATATGTTTGAGGTATTTTAAGAGGTTTTTGGCAATGTTTTTCATGCTTTTATATAGCCAAACTTGTGTTTTCAAGCTACCCGTATCGATACGGTTGTACCCGTACCGATACCTTTTTGCCCCAGTTTGGTCACTGCCAAAACCCGTATCGAAACAGGCTTGGCTGTTTCGATACGGATCGGGATCGTTTCGATACGCCTGGTAAGCGTACCGATCCCCTTTCAACCACCCCAACGGCTAATTTCCCAACGGTCATTTAAATGTGAAACCGTACCGATACGCCCTCAAGCGTATCGATACGCCTAGGCTGGCAAGAGCCCAACGGCTAGTTTATGATGAAGGCCGTACCGATATGGGTCCAAGCGTATCGATACGGAAGGCTGCAGAACAACATTAATGAAGGGAAATAAAGTCCTCAATGACTCCAAATCATCCCCAACGGCTAGTATCGGCTATAAACTCATCAAGAAGTATAAAAGGGACCTCCAAGCATCAAGTAAAGGCTAATGCTCGTATTGTCAAACATCAAATGATCAAGAATTGTCTTAGAGCTTAAATTGTCAATTATTGTATAGACAAACACTAGTGAGCCAAAATTGTCAAATTTGCTCAAGTGTTTTAGGTTTTGGGTGAGTGCTTAATTATGCAAACAAACACCTATTAGAGGGTTTTAAGTTTGCATCTTGTTTCTCTTTGTAAGAAAGGGTTTCAATCAAGGCTTTGGGTAAAAAGCTTGATTGTGTATAAGGGTTACCTCCTAAGCCTAGAAAAGGGGACGAATCAATAGTGGATTGATTAAGAAATCCTTAGTGGGGAGCTAAGGTAGTGGATGTAGACCTTGGTTAGAAGGTTTAACCACTATAAATTATTGTGTCATTATCTTTTTAGCTTCCTTAACCCTTCCGCCCAAAATTCCACCTCTCCACCACTTGGTGAGCAAGAACGGTTGAACGAATCGAGCCCCACACAACTCAACAAAAAAGGAAAAAGAGAATTTATAAAAAAAGGGGGGGGACACATAATGTTGGAGAGAAACGGGGAACGAGCCGCCCATTTTTTAGGTTAGGGGTTACTTAACCTTTAAGTCATGTTGCGTTCGAAATATTATATTTTAGTTCTAATATTTATTTTTATTTTAATTTAATTTAGTCATAAGTATAAAGTATCCTCACGGTTTGGACTTTGGATATAGCAATCCACTTCCCACAGTGATATTTAGTCCTTAAAATTTTACTTTTAGTTGAAATTGACACCTATATATTTTTAATTTTTGTAATTTAGTCTAATAATTTTAATATATTGGTATTTTTGTTCATTTAAGTTCCTAATATTTAATTTTCGGTAAAAATTGACCCCTATTTATTTCTACGATAAAATTGTGAAATTGGTCACTGGACTCTCAAATTTCATTACTTCCAAATTGTCAAATTAGTCCCTAATTTCAGTTTTATGTTATATTTTATGGTAAAATTGTAAAATTGGTCACCGGGCTCTCAAAATTCTCCACTTTGAAATTATTAAATTGGTCCCTAATTTTGGGTTTAAGCTATATTTTATGGTAAATTGTGAAAATAGTCCTTAATTTCGGTTTATGGTTTTGGGTTTAGCCTTAGTGCTAATGGTTTGGAGATTATGTTGTAGTTTAGGGTTATTGGTTTATGAGATTAATTTCTATAGCTTAATATTTATGGTTTAGGATTTTTAAGGCTTAGTGTTAATGGTTTAAGGTTTATGGCGTGGTTTAGGATGGAGTTAAGATCAAATATTGGGAGAGAAAAGTGTCTATTAAACTTCTAAATTTAAAAATTAGCAGAGACAAAAGCCTTATTTAATTAATATTTAAACTTAGAATGACATACAATGTTATTATACTACAATTTTGAAAAAAGCAACGGTCACACCCATAATATAATACAAAAAGATAATAAAAACATACATCATTATACTATTTATTATATTGTTAAAATAGATAACATTAAAAATAAATTATTCATTTACTTTACCTTAATTATCGGGTTAAAATCAGGTCGATATTCGATTCAGCTTAGTTCTGGTGAAATAGGTTCGGGTCCATTCAGTTCGGCTCCATTTCGGTTTAACAAAAATTCAAGTCAATTTTAGTTTGGTTTAATTTTTTTCGAGTTTCGAATTAACTTCGAATTATCATGTTCGGGTCAATATCGAGTCTCGGGTGAAGTTTGCCACTGCACTCTATTCCACCTCCATGCATGTCTGTAAATCTACTAATCGTGGCTAAAATATCATTGGGTAAAGTACCATACTATGAAGATAATAATTTTTTGGTCATTGACCTTTTAAAAATTACTAAATGATCGTTAAATTTATCAAATTGTTACAAAATGATCATTAAATTTATCAAACTATTATAAAATAATAATTAAATTTTATCGAACTTTTACAAATTGATCATTAAATTAATTCAATTTGTGCACTATTTTATAGCATTCAATGACTATTTTATAATAGTTTAAAATTTGTAATTTTTAAATGATTACTAGTTAAAACGATAATTTTTTTATAGTTTAATGACTATTAATACACTTTACCCAACGCTATTTTGGCCCTCAACGTTATATCGAGTTAGCACTTTGATAAAAAAAAATATTTTTTTATTCGATTTGATACCTATAATTAAAATGAAATGGTATGACCTTGAAAGCATGCTACATGACACAAATATATATTAAATTTTAAAAAAACTTTAAAAATACGAAAAGCTTCCATTTAAAAAAATCACATTTTTCAAAAAGTGTGGATTTTTTTTATTTTACTTATTATGATGTTCGAAAAAACTTGTGAAATCTTTTAAAACAATTCTGGTTTTTTAATTGAGATTTTTCAGTTTTTATTTATTTTGGAAGACTTTAACCTTTTAAATTTAATATATATGGACATCTCATATGACATTAATTTTACTTGACACCCCAAGGTTTTGGAAAAATTGTGTTACACCCTTCAAAAATTTTGAATTTTGAATTAGGCCCCTCAAAATTTATAAAATTCTCATAAAGTTCTAAATTTTTTGAATATTTTTAATTATCTCCAAAATTATTAAAAAGTTCATTAAACTTTCTAAAATTTGTAAAACAATTAATTAGACCCTCACATTTTAAAATAAAATTTCTCATTAAGTCCCTAAAAATTTTAATTAGTCTCCTTCAAACTATACGGTCATAATTCGTCACTGCTTGTATTATATTACCCATACGGTGCTGGAATAGGTGCATGAATTGTGCTTTGGTTTGCATCTTCTTTGTAATCTAAAAACTTCTTAACACGGATATGACACCAATCTAATGCACATGCATGGGAGATTTTCACGAGGATATTTACACTAACAAAATCTTTAATAGTAATTTGAGACCAAAATATTGGTTTCTATAAATTTTATTTTTTGGAGGTTAGATTTAAAAAGTGTAAACTATATTGTGGTCATTGAACTTTTAGGACTCTTTTAATATGGTCACTAAAATCGAAAAACTTTTATTAAAATCACTATCGTTAATAAAAATTTTCATTTCGGTCACTAGACCATTAAACAGCTGATGTGGCACGTCCAAATGTCAAAGCGTAGAATTTAAAATTTGGTAAATCATAGGTTGAACCACTTAACTTTCTAAAGTTTTAGAAGTTGAACTTCCTATATTTTGTACTTTTGGCCTTAAATTATATTAATATTTGAGTTTAAATATTATATGAATATATTTATAAAATAAATCATAACATTTTTAGAATTTAAATATATATTAATATGAATGATTCTGCAATAAATGTCATGTACTGCTATGTACTACTAATCATGTGTACCGTTGTATATCATTAACTACTTTAATTTCTTTTAAAATTATATGGACCGAAAAGTGTTATTATCGATTTTAGAGAAAAAAAATCTAAAAACTAATTTTTTTATATTTTTTCTTTTTGGGTAAAGTACACAAATGGTAACCGAACTTTGGTAAATTGTTCAATTCGGTAACTAAACTTTCAATTGCTTCAATGTTACCATTAAACTTTTAGTTTTGCTCCAAATTAGTCACTGACCCGTTAACCGCCGCTAAAAAGGTGACTTGATAGTTAAAATATTTTATATAATAACACATTTAGTCATCCACGTTTGCACATTCAAATAATTTAGTCCTAACTCAAAAAATAATAAATTTAACACTCATTATTTGCACATTATTTCATTTTTACCTATTTTTAATTAAAAATAATTTAACCCTAAACTCTAAACATATACAAATTCTATCAGCATACATACATTTACTTGACATAAAAATCATGTTTTTAAAAAATTGGGGCATATAAACCTTTAATTACTGTCGCGGCCATTTTTTTTGAAAACCCGCTTTTTATATTGTTTGGAATAAAAACAGACTGACGATTGAAATCCGGAAAATTAGGGTTTTTGACCAATTTTATATTATAATTAATTTTCCATTTTTAGTCAAAACCCCCTTTATTTGATTGAAAATCGTTTTGGAGTCGCCACCGGCCACTTTGGTAGGCTGGACACCATAAAAACACACAAGAGATTCTTTTTGAAAAGTTCGGGTTCGGGATTCGGTTACGTGTAGGGAAGGGTTAGCACCCCTACGAACGCCCGTTATCGGTACCTTATTAATTACACGTGGCATTTTGGCATTTCGAACATTAATCTGTAAAATGAATTTTATTCCGAATGGGGATATCCTTTTGCAAGAAAATACATTTCGATCGAATATAATTATGAAACATCCAGTTGCATTAGGACACTTCAACTTATATTCGAAAAATGTACCTCAACACAAAAGGTATAATGCATGATTAATTATTGTCTTGTCATTTTTAAGTATACCCTAATTGGGCTTCATTAATTAATTTAATTAAAAATCTATGAATATTATTAATTGTTAGACATGAAAGACAACGTCCAAAATAATATTAGACACTTTCTTTAATAGGCCCAAAAGTAATAATATTCCTAATTAAGATGTCTCTAATCATTAATCCTATTTTAATTTTAAATTTTACCTAATTATTGAATTATTTCCATTTTCTAAGTTGAAATGAAAAATTGAAACTCTTATTGGAACACTCATTGGTTAACATCACTCTACATTGTGACTGTAACCCCCTCGTCCCGGTCTGGATGACTGACCGGTCCGAGTAGGCTACACGAGGAAAACCGATGTGAAACCCGTTAAGGTCCCACCTCGGTTAGCAACCCTAGAAAATTTCTTTTAATTAAATCTTGTCTAAAGGCATTTTATTTCCTAAGTGATCATGACAACGGAAAACGTCAAGAAATAAAAACAACCGAACCCAAAACAACATGTTAAACATTCCATTTTACACTTACAGAGCAGGCCGTATCGATACACCAATCAAGGGCATCGATACGCCTTGACCAAGTCAACAGCCTTCAGTCAACACATGAAGACCGTATCGATACATCCCTTGAGCGTATCGATACGCCCTTCTCGGTCAATATCTCGCGGTCAACGAGACAAAACCGTACCGATACGCCTAGAACCCATATCGATACGCCAAAGTCTCGTGAAAATCTCAGAATTCCAGTGAGCTTTGAGCGTATCGATACACCCTCGAGTATCGGTACCCCTAGCCAATTCTGTGTCCCAAAGTGTAGGACCGTATCGATACGGCCCTCAGGCATATCGATACGCCCTGCACTGCAAGACACCAATTGGCTGCAAAACCACACAAGACTCAACACTAAATGCATTTTAGGACTTCCCTAGCCACATACAAGCATTCATACAACATTACACCACCAAAAACTAACATGGAGAACAATTTAGATGATCAACAAGGCACTTCCAACATGGTATTCACAACAGGGTAGATATTGCATAACAAGCATACTCAAAAGATTTAAAAGTCAAAAGGCACATGCCTTCACACATAAGGTTTACACGCCAACCAAAAGAAACATATAACATCCAAAGGCATATCCTTTGGTCACAAGTATTCAACAAAACATAACATGGTTTGCAATCCAAAACATATCATAAACAACCTTCAACATATATGAGTCATACAACGCTCATACAAACACATAGTAGCCCCATTGCTAAACTACTACTTTATTTACTAAACCATACTTGAGCAACTACAAGCTTGGAAATGCCCTTTCGCCTTGCTCCTTGCTAACTCCACGCTACTGATCTGTATTGTCGAAAATGATAGCGTAAGCTAGAAGCTTAGTGAGGATGCTCTAAAACCAAAAACAACGACAATGCAGGGTTCAAGCATATCATCCTTAGCATCACACACACAACATACACGAGCTTTCACATAGCAAACTAGCTAGCAACACAAGAGTCAATAATATGGCATCTTACTTCATATTAAGCTCAACAAGATAAAGCAAATATCTCAACATCATAACCACAGAAGCAAGTACATTGGCCATTATTAGTTTACTCGGATATGCAAATTACTCTCAACAACAACATTACCTCGGTGGGATTACACTAATCATCGGACCTTGCATGGATGAGATTCCACTCATCATCACACGCCCTACGGATGGGATTCCACTCATCATCACGTATAATATAAAAAATTTCCGGTGAAATATTAGATCACCGTACTTCTCCTTGATGACTTAACGCCACCAAGGCCACGCGCGAATTTGACTCAACCGTGTGCACACTAATCCTAATGATCGATCATTTATACCCGGTAAGTTAACTAGTGCCAATTACTTTTAAACCACATCACAACAAACATCATTTATAGCACACATCCATCATCACACACAACAATGTATACTCATACATACACAATTCATGCTTCACAAGAATAGAATAGGCATAAACATTTAGAGCTTGTAAACACACAAGAAGTTAAACTACCAATTTAACTTCTACCTTGGAATGGCCTAACAAGCTCATTCCAACACCTCCACTACACACACTTGAACCAATTTAAACAAGTTTGAAGTTTCACTCACCACCCTTCCTTAGCAAACCAAGCAAAGCCAACTCAAGCCTCCACAATTTCCTGATTCGATCTCGAACCTTCTCCGACGTTTCCTCTTGCTTCTAACCAATCAAAAGACAAGATATTACTTCACCAAATCAATGCTAAACTCAGCCACAATCTCAATCCACAATCACAAGCTAAAACTTCATAGTTTCAAACCCAAACTAACCACAAAACTCACATTTTCGTGCTCCCCAAATACCCAGCTAAAATCCACCATTTCCAACACCCATCCAAGACACCTTTCTAACAACCCTATACCATCAGCCCTTCAACCCAATACAAAAACACACCAAAAATTCATGTTTTGACACTTTCAAAACACCCCCAAGACCTATTTCGTGATTTTTCTCAAAATCCTTTCATTTTAAGATATTAGGTGTATTAAAGTGAGCTTAACTCAAAACCTAACTCAACAAACCAAAAGCAAGCTGAAAACCCATTAAAAATCCATACTTTCACCAAACTCGAAATACTTGAATAACAAAAAAATGGTGATGTTTTGAAATCTAAAACCATGGAAATGATTGGGATAAATAGGAGAGTTCAAAAATGAAATTACCTTCGAAGGAGCTCTTGAAATGATGAAGAAAATGGATGGAATAGTGTTTTTGGGAGGGGTTTGGGTTTCTCACGTTAGAGATGAAATGGGGAGAAGATGACACTTTTTTTTTCTTTCTTTTAGTTTCAAAAAGTTGTCTTCCTTTATTTTAACTTAATTACAAAATTGTCATTCCTTTAATTTTAATCTCATTTAAATTAAAACCAAAGCCTAATTAATTTAAACCAGTTTGGGCGACTCGAACCCAACACACACCAAACTCCTAACCCCAAAACACAAGTGTTACAACTCTCTCCCACTTAAGGAATTTCATCCCCGAAATTACCTGACTGAAAGAGATAAGGAAACTACTTTTCTATATCCTCATTTCTCTCCCAAGTGGCCTCGTCCACCCCTCGACGTTGCCACCGCACTTTGACTAACTCAATTGATCTACCCCCAACACCTTGTTGTCTGAAGCTAAGATCTCAACTGGTTCCTCATCATAAGTCAAATCCGAATTCAATTCAATTTCTTCTACATGCATAACATGTGATGGATCTGACCTATACTTACGGAGCATCGAAACATGAAACACATCGTGTATCTTCTCTAGCTCGGTTGGCAACCGCAACTGATAAGCAACTGGGCCAACCCTCTTCACAATCTCATACGGTCCTATGTACCTTGGACTCAACTTCCCCTTTCTGCCAAATCTCATTACTTTCTTCCACGGAGACACTTTTAGGAACACCTTCTCACCAACTAAAAACTTAACTTCCTTCCTCTTCAAGTCGGCATAGGACTTCTGCCTATCCGAAGCAGCCTTCAAGCGATCGCAAATCAATTTCACCTTATCGGTTGTCCCCTTAAGCAAATCTGGCATAGGCAACAACTTCTGTCCCACTTCGGCCCAACAAGCTGGAGTTCTACACTTCCTACCATACAAGGCCTCATACGGAGCCATCTGAATGCTCGACTGAAAACTATTATTGTAAGCAAAATCAACTAGAGGCAAGTGCTTCTCCCATGTACCCTGAAAACCAATGATGCAACAACGCAACATATCCTCTAAAATCTGTATAACTCTCTATGACTGACCATCTAACTGAAGATGATAAGACGTGCTGAAATTCAAACGGGTACCCAAAGCTGTATGCAGACACTCCCAAAATCGAGCTGTAAACCTCGGATCTCTATCGGACACAATAGACTTCGGCACACCATGCAGTCTAACAATCTCACCAATGTACAGGTCGGCCAACCTATCTAAGGTATAAGTCGTATTGACTGCTAAGAAGTGAGCACACTTCGTGAAACGGTCTACTATAACCCAAACTGAGTTCTTCTTCGTAGGAGTCAAAGGCAAACCCGAAACAAAATCCATGGTGATATTCTCTCATTTCCATTCCGGAATTCTCAATGGTTGCAACAAACCTGAGGGAACCTGATGTTCCGCCTTCACTCTCTGACACACCATACACTTACTCACGATATCGGCTACATCTCTCTTCAAACCAACCCAAAAGTACTCATTCTTCAAGTCTCGGTACATCTTCGTACTTCCGGGATGCATAGCAAACGGACTACTGTGCGCTTCAGTCAAGATCGTATGTCTCAAGTCACTGTCTTCTGGCACAACTATCCTATTTCTGAAACACAAGATCCCATCAATACTGAAACTGTAGTCTGAAGGTCTACCCTCGGCTATGTCTTGCACGTGAGGTGCCAAAGATCTATCTAAGAGTTGTTTCTCCCTAATCAACTGATCTAGAGTAGGTCTAACCTGAAATTCGGCCACCAAGCCACCATCTCCTGACAAGCTCAATCTAGCAAACATAGCCCTCAAATCTACAACTACCTTTCTACTCAAAGTATCGGCCACTACTGTAACACCCCCAACTCGGGCCGGGAGCCGGGGGCGTTGTCGGAGGTCAGAAAACGGACATAACGGAACATATCAGACAAAAGCGGAAGCATTTCGGAAAACATGATATTATTTTAATCAGTATTTCTTATTATGCGCACGCGGAAGATGGGCAATCAAAAAACTTTCTTAACTTAGACACAATTACTTTTATTCATGTTACCAAATTACGAGCCAATTTAAAACTTTTATTATCATTTTCGTATTACTACTACAATTAGGTCATAAAGTCGAATTCTTAATCAATCAATTACATGCCATTCGAAAACTTAACTAAATGGCCTAGGTGATTTCCGATTTAATCCAAATTACCAATAATTAATCAATTCAATTTCATGCAACACATAATATATATCCATTTCATGGCATTTGCTTTCCTTTACTTAGGACCTTACAAAATAACATAGCTTATATACCCCTAAACATGTCAAGCTGTCGACTATGGACAACAAAAAGGATCGACACAACCACTAGCTTGACTTACATTTTTATACACAAAATAATGAGGCTACCTACTTAAATACAAAACATGAATCTAGCCTCCTAATCAAGCATCACAGAGCATATAATTTCAAACACCATTTCAAACTTAAGTTACGACCAAACACAACAAAACGAATCCTTAAACAGACTTCAAAGCCACCATCTAGGAGTCTAAAGATAAGACTTAGATCGTACATATTTCAGAACTGTGAACTTGAGAACTTGCTAACTTTGATCCAACGAAAGCTAGCTTTAGGGTCCGAGCTATCCTGCTAAGGTTGGGAAGAAGAAAACAACGGAGCGGTAAGTACAAAAAGTACTTAGTGAGGTAATGCTAAAACTAATTCATTCTTTGAGCTTAAGCGTGTTCAAGCATTGAGCTTACTTAGCTAGGTTTATTAACAATTCGGTTTCACCCAACTAGGCTTACATAAAATTCATACACATAGCATCATACATGTCATATCAACATTCATGGCACATGCTCGCATACATAACATGTCACAATAATTCATCGCATGCTTGCACATAATTCGATCAACAACATAATTCAATCCATTTTCAGCATACTCCATATCATGCTTAACAATTGAATAAATCAAGATCCCATGCTAAACCATACATAGCATTTTTAACTTATCAAGACAAACTCACAAATTCACCATAGCATGTCATTCGAATGATCTCAAATTATCATTCAAAAATCAGAATTTCTCATTTCTTAATCACATATTTTCGAATAGGGTCATTACCCAAATTTCATGTAATCGAACTTATAAGTAATTCATATGCTTCGTATCATAACCGGAAAGGACCAAATGTCCACATAGCATAGCACTTCGTTTCATATCATAATCGGAAAGGATCAATGTCCACATAGTATAGCATTTCATATCATATCATATCATGCTAAGTCACACAATCTTTTATCCACTTTATAAGCTTATTTAACTCAACAAGTTCCATTCAATTCATGCACTTCATATCACACGGTAATTCATTTCATTTCTTTAATTTGGTTTCTTAGCCCAAGTATCTTATTTAATGTTTTGCCCATGGTAGAATAGTCGTAACAGAAATTCGAGCCATCGGAAGGGTAACACATAACGGATATAGTTGCCCGCGGCAACGTTAAATATTGCACAAAGCAACGTCAAAGGGGATGCCCATAGCATCGTGTGTCTCGAACAGCAATCAAGATCACACATCTTATCAAAAGTACACAAAGTACTATCAAAGATTGCACAAAGCAATATCGGACGGTGAGCTCAGACTCTAGGCATGCCGTTCTTATCTAGAATGTCCAAACGACCAAGGGCGTAATCTTGTTAGGTGATTAGTTCATTATTTCATTTCATGTACATTTTTCAGAATTTACTTTGCATGCTCATTCGATCGTATCATCATGCATGGCAGCAACATCATTCATACATAATCATATGCATTTTCAAGCATAGCATAATCATACCATAGGGCAGTCCACATATTCATTTTATCACATATGATCAAGAATTCATTCATGCTTTTCCATCCTACAATCATTCACATGGGCAGTCCACATTTGCACATACTCAACCAATTATCAAAATCCAAATCGACATAAAATTCATGGCATTTAACATCATATAAAACAGCCCACATATCGCACACAATCAAACATGTATCATAAGTTTCAATCATGCATCCAAGTTCCTTTATATCTCCTTCCCTTACTAAACACATTACCGGATATCATTTAGTCCAATTTCATGCATATAAAACATAAATTGCAGAAAATTAAAGTGGTTCAGACACTAGTCCCAACCCTAAGACAAAATTACACTCACGAAAGTTACACTCACGATCCTTAAGCTTGATCTCGAATTGAGATGCCTTTGCTTCTTCCTTTCGAACGATCGATCCTAGCTTCCTCCGAAATTTCTTCGCTATTCGATCTTAACTCTCAACATTAAACAAATATACACCATATTAGGAAGCAATTCAACCATAACTACTTCACAATTTCAAGCATGAACTCTTAATTTCAATTCTGACTTTTCATTAAGCTAGTTCGGGGACTAGTTAGCGTTTTAATCATAACTTTTTAATTACTAATCCAAAATTAACTTATCATATACCTTTGGAAAGGTATTAAACTCAATTTTACATTCACGTGAACTTCATATTTTTATCTTATCCGAATTAATACAGTTTATTACTTAATTATACTCACTTCGGTAAATCTGGACAGCATGCACTGCCCAACTTTAAAAATTCATATCTTTCAATTTACATACTGAAATCGAGTTCCGTTTTCTCTCAATGATTCTAGACATATCAAAGTTTATACAGTATAAATTTCAGCTTCAAATGCCTTATATCCGATTTTTGGTGAATTTCCAAAGTTACTGTTTTTACATTGAACACCACTGGACAGTTTTCTTAACTTATACTTTAAATTGAAAATACATTTAATCACACACTTGAACCTAAATTTCCTCCATGGTATGTCTTATTCTTCTTTTCCATGATATTTTTACAGTCCATATAAACTTTTAATTTCAACATTTAGGCACTCAATTTACCGATTTCCCCAAATCAGTCCCTAATCTCCAAACTTTCGATTTCATGACTATTTTTAGTTCTAATCAAAATATCATCTTTCTAACTCATTTTTCCAGCAACCAATAAACTTTTATAACAAAATATTCATTCCTTAACAAATTTCTCCTAGTGAAAATTTTCAGATTTTTAATCCTTAGTAAACTTTCCAAAAGCTCAAGATTTTATATTTTCTTTCAAAACAATCCCTTTTTTACTCTATTCATGTGTTCTTGAAAAGTTTTCACATATTTCCATATTTCATCTTGTTATTTCATTCAAGATTCATATATCTTCATGTTCACACAAATTTTAGGTTTGCATGCATGGTTTTCTTAACACAACCGAAAACTACAAAGAGTAGGAAACTTACTTTCTTTAATTCCTTGACAACATTAGCTACTTTCTTCAATTTCCTAGCTTAATTCTCCACCATGCAACCGAAAATTTCACTATTTTTAGCTCTCAAAATGGCTGACTATTGAGCTTCTCTCCTCCCCATATTTTCCTTTTCTTCACGGCAACGGAGAGCAAAATGAGGAAGGAAGACAAGCTTCCATCATTTGGATGATTTGATGGCTCTTTAAATTACCTATGAGCCCTTTTTACTAACTCTTTTATTCTTAATTCACTAAGGGCAGCCCCAAGGATATTTTATCCTTAACATGCAATTTTTACTATTTATAAATCTTTTAATTTAATCACCAAATTGCCTTGTTATATGCTTTATTGAATTTTATCAATTTCATCCGATTTCAAGGAGTATAAGGTTATTAAATTTCTTTTTGTATTCTTTTAATTCCACACTTTAGATCTTGATATCACTAACTCAATTTCATTAGTTTACCAATTGGCTAAGCTACTTAATTCGAATCTAATTTCCTTTCTAATCCGAATTGGTGCACTAATTGCCCAATTGAGGACTTTAGGGACCAAATTGCATAATTCACAATTTTGCAAGCTCAATTTGCTTCTAAGAATAAATAAAATAATTAAATTCTACGGCTTTAAATTCTAGGACGGAAATGTGGGTGTTACAACTACATTGGCCTTACCTGGATGGTACTCAATCGTAAGATCATAGTCTTTTAACAAATCTAACCACCTACGCTGTCTGAGATTCAAATCTCGCTGAGTTATGATATACTTCAAACTCTTGTGATCTGTGTACACCGTGCATTTCTCACCGTACAAATAATGCCTCCAAATCTTCAGAGCAAACACAATTGCAGCTAACTCTATGTCATGGGTCGGATAGTTACGCTCGTGAGTCTTCAACTGTCTTGCGGCATAAGCCACTACTCTCTTGTCTTGCATGAGAACACAACCTAGGCCTACATAGGAAGCATCACTGTAAACTACATATTCCTTCCCAGACTCTGGCTGAATCAAGATCGGTGCTTGGGTCAAAGCTTCTTTCAATTTCTCAAAGGCTCGCTGTCTTGCATCTGACCACTCAAACTGAACACTCTTCTGAAGTAACTGTGTCAATGGAGCGGCTAACTTCGAGAACCCTTCTACGAATCTTCTATAGTATCCAGCTAAGCCTAGGAAGCTACGAACTTCTGTTACTGACTTTGGTTGCTTCCACTCAACAATGACCTCTATTTTCTTCGGATCAACTCTAATCCCATCGGCTGACACTACGTGCCCTAGGAAGACTACCTTTCGGATCCAGAACTCAAACTTACTCAACTTGGCATACAACTGATTTTCTAACAAGGTCTTCAAAACTAGCCTCAAGTGTCGGTCGTGGTCTTCCTCGGTACGCGAATACACCAAAATGTCATCTATGAAGACAACTACAAACTGATCTAGGTACTGATGGAAGATCCTATTCATCATATCCATGAAAGTAGCCGGTGCGTTAGTCAACCCAAAAGGCATGACTAAAAACTCATAGTGACCATATCTAGTCCTAAAGGCCGTCTTTGGTACATCAACCTCTCTTACCTTCAATTGGTAGTAACCGGATCTCAAGTCGATCTTCGAGAAAACTGATGCCCCTCTCAACTAGTCAAACAAGTCATCAATTCTCGAGAACAGATACTTGTTCTTCATTGTTAACTGATTCAATTGTCTGTAATCTATACACATTCTCATGCTTCCATCTTTCTTCTTTACAAACAAAACTGGAACGCCCCAAGGCGAAGAACTAGATCGGATGAAGCCTCTATCTGTCAACTCTTGCAACTAAGTCTTCAACTCTTTCAGTTCTTTCGGTGCCATACGATACGGAGCAATCGAAATAGGAGCTGAATCTGAATAAGTCTCTATAGCAAACTCTACCTCTCTATCAGGTGGTAAACCCGACAATTCTTCCGGAAACACACTCGGAAAGTCACACACTATCTGGATATCTTGAGGTCTAACCTCACTCATGTTTGGATTCATCACATAGGCCAAATACGCTTCACAACCCGTCTCAACAAGTCTCTTAGCCTCTAGAACTGAAACTACATTTGACAAGAACTTCACGTTCTCATCTACCACTACTATCTCATAATCATCCGCGAGTCTCAAGGAAATCCTATTAGTCTCAAAGTCTATCCTAGCTCTATGCTCAGTTAGCCAGTCCATACCCAAAATCACATCAAAGCCATAAAATGATAGCTCCATCATATCCACTGGAAATACATGCCCCTGAACCATTAGCGGACATCTTCTGTACATCTTTCTAACTACCACCGTGTCCCCGAAGGAACTAGTAACACTAACTCCTACCTCTAATATCTCACAAGGCAATCTCAACAACTTTGCATGCTCACTCAATATATAAGAATGTGTAGACCCGGAGTCAATCAAAGAAAGCAAACCCAAAGACTGTATCGAGAAGTTACCTGTAATCACATCTGTGTCATACTAATCCCCGCGCTGAGCGTAAACTCTGGCCTGGCCTCCGCCCTCTGGCTGGACTGCCACTACATGTGCTATGTTTCTCTGGCCATCATTTCTCGGCTGGAAGTTACCTCTACCACGCCCGCGGCCTCTTTGAAAGTCATTGGCTCTAGCAGGAGCCTGAACTGGTGTCTGCTCCACCTGATGTGGACAGTCACGCCTAATATGATCCCTAGCTCCACAGCTCCAACATGAGTGGAAATTCCCCCAACACTCACCGGTGTGATTCCTCCCGCAAGTAGCACACGTGGGCAGCCGTCCACCAGCCCTCTGGCCCTGATGGCCTCTACCGTGGTTACCTCCACCACGTCTATGGTCATAGTGATGTCTGTTGTCCCGATGCCTCTTGGCATCACCTCTATCAAAGTCACTGGAACTCTTCCCAGAACTAGAACCACCAGATCGTTTGGTCAAGCCCAAACTGTGCTCTAAGTCCTTGGCCCTCGCGACCAAGACATCAAAATCTGTGTAGTTAGAAGCTAACGAGTACCTCTTGATCTCTTCATTCAACACATAGCGGAAACGGTTACAACGTTCCACTTCAGTAAGAACAAGCTCAAACGCATACTGACTCAGCCTGACAAATCTGCTCTCATAGTCTGTCACAGTCATACTCCCCTGAAGCAAAGCCATAAATTCCCTCTTCTTCTCATCGAGATATCGAGGACCCAGATATTTCTTACGGAAAGCTGACTCGAAAAACTCCCAAGTGATCTCGGCCTCTTCCATACCCGTAGTGATGGTGACCCACCATGTGTAGGCATCACCCTGAAGCAGAGATATAACACACCCTAGCTTGCGTTCCCCGGTACATCCCATTTGTGCCAGAATACGGACGGTCTTCTCAAACCACATCTCAGATCTCTCGGGTGTCGACCCTCGGAACTCTTCACCTCCCACACTGTGGAGTCTCTCTAAAGGTAAACCAGTACCCTCTCCCTGGGGTTGTGCCACTGCCTGACCCCTAGCCACAGCAGCCTGAAAAGCCTCGGCTATCGCCTGAACCAAGGGAGCTAAATCTATTTCGGCCGGTCCTTGGCCAACTTGAGGTCCTACGCCCTCAGCTCCCGCCTCACCTCCCTCTTGGTAAGGAGGAGAAGGAGGAGGTTGAGAAACCTGCGCCCCACCAATTTGCTCAACTCCCGGAGCTTGTGCCCGTGGTTCCGGTTGAACCATTCTAGGCCTCCCTCGTGGTCTCATGTTACAGCTAGCAAGGTAATAACTACAACAAACAAACATATAAGGATTAAGTTAGCAAAGGCAAGGCTCCAACTGTGCTCAAGTATTTTCCTTTACAAAGCTTTTTCAAATTAAGTAATAGTAGCAACGAGAACTCGACACTACACCAAACGCAACAATCATGCTTCCAAACACCATATGAACGATCAAACAACAAGAATACATGGCATAGCATACACTGAGACATAAAAATTACTTAACACATCAACTTACCTCACTTACCTGCCCGAGGTCTCGGTAACCTCAGGCTCTGATACCAACAAATGTAACCCCCTCGTCCCGGTCTGGATGACTAACCGGTCCGAGTATGCTACACAGGGAAAACCAATGTGAAACCCATTAAGGTCCCACCTCGGTTAGCAACCCTAGAAAATTTCTTTTAATTAAATCTTCTCTAAAGGCATTTTATTTCCTAAGTGATCACGACAGCGGAAAACGTCAAGAAAGAAACACAACCGAACCCAAAACAACATGTTAAACAGTCCATTTTACACTTACAGAGCAGGCCGTATCGATACACCAATCAAGGGCATCGATACGCCTTGACCAAGTCAACAGCCTTTAGTCAACACATGAAGATCGTATCGATACAGCCCTTGAGCGTATCGATACGCCCTTCTAGGTCAACATCTCGCGGTCAAAGAGACAAAACAGTACTGATACACCTAGAACCCGTACCGATACGCCAAAGTCTCGTGAAAATCTCAGAATTCCAGTGAGCTTTGAGCGTATCCATACACCCCCGAGTATCGGTACCCCTAGCCAATTCTGTGTCCCAAAGTGTAGGACTGTATCGATACGGCCCTCAGGCGTATCGATACGCCCTGTACTGCAAGACACCAATTGGCTGCAAAACCACACAAGACTCAACACTAAATGCATTTTAGGACTTCCCTAGCCACATACAAGCATTCATACAACATTACACCACCAAAAACTAACATGAAGAACAATTTAGATGATCAACAAGGCGCTTCCAACATGGCATTCACAATAGGGTAGATATTGCATAACAAGCATACTCAAAAGCTTTAAAAGTCAAAAGGCACATGCCTTCACACATAAGGTTTACACGCCAACCAAAAGCAACATATAACATCCAAAGGCATATCCTTTGGTCACAAGTATTCAACAAAACATAACATGGTTTGCAATCCGAAACATAATATAAACAACCTTCAACATATATGAGTCATACAACGCTCATACAAACACATAGTAGCCCCATTGCTAAACTACTACTTTATTTACTAAACCATACTTGAGCAACTACAAGCTTGGAAATGCCCTTTCGCCTTGCTCCTTGCTAACTCCACGCTACTGATCTGCATTGTCAAAAATGAGAGCGTAAGCTAGAAGCTTAGTGAGGATGCTCTAAAACCAAAAACAACAAAAATGCAGGGTTCAAGCATATCATCCTTAGCATCACACACACAACATACATGAGCTTTCACATAGCAAACTAGCTAGCAACACAAGAGTCAATAATATGGCATCTTACTTCATATTAAGCTCAACAAGATAAAGCAAATATCTCAACATCATAACCATAAAAGCAAGTACATTGGCCACTATTAGTTTACTCGGATATGCGGATTACTCTCAACAACAACATTACCTCGGTGGGATTATACTCATCACCGGACCTTGCATGGATGGGATTCCACTCATCATCACGTATAATATAAACAATTTCTGGTGGAATATTACATCACCGTACTCCTCCTTGATGACTTAACGCCACCAAGGCCACGCGCGAATTTGACTCAACTGTGTGCACACTAATCCTAATAATCGATCATTTATACCCGATAAGTTAACTAGTGCCAATTACTTTTAAATCACATCACAACAACCATCATTTATAGCACACATCCATCATCACACACATCAATGTACACTCATACATACACAATTCATGCTTCACAAGAATAAAATAGGCATAAACATTTAGAGCTTGTAAACACACAAGAAGTTAAACTACCAATTTAACTTCTACCTTGGAATGGCCTACCAAGCTCATTCCAACACCTCCACTACACACACTTGAACCAATTTAAACAAGTTTGAAGTTTCACTCACCACCCTTCCTTAGCAAACCAAGCAAAGCCAACTCAAGCCTCCACAATTTCCGGATTCGATCCCGAACCTTCTCCGACGTTTCCTCTTGCTTCTAACCAATCAAAAGACAAGATATTACTTCACCAAATCAATGCTAAACTCAGCCACAATCTCAATCCACAATCACAAGCTAAAACTTCATAGTTTCAAACCCAAACTAACCACAAAACTCACATTTTCGTGCTCCCCAAATACCCAGCTAAAATCCACCATTTCCAACACCCATCCAAGACACCTTTCTAACAACCCTATACCATCAGCCCTTCAACCCAATACAAAAACACACCAAAAATTCATGTTTTGACACTTTCAAAACACCCCCAAGACCTATTTCGTGATTTTTCTCAAAATCCTTTCATTTTAAGATATTAGGTGTATTAAAGTGAGCTTAACTCAAAACCTAACTCAACAAACCAAAAGCAAGCTGAAAACCCATTAAAAATCCATACTTTCACCAAACTTGAAAAACTTGAATAACAAAAAAATGGCGATGGTTTTGAAATCTAAAACCATGGAAATGATTGGGATAAATAAGAGAGTTCAAAAATGAAATTACCTTCGAATGAGCTCTTGAAATGATGAAGAAAATGGATAGAATAGTGTTTTTGGGAGGGGTTTGGGTTTCTCACGTTAGAGATGAAATGGGGAGAATCTGACTCCTTTTTCTTTCTTTCTTTTAGTTTCAAAAACTTGTCTTGCTTTATTTTAACTTAATTACAAAATTGCCATTCCTTTAATTTTAATCTCATTTAAATTAAAACCAAAGCCTAATTAATTTAATCCGGTTTGGGCGTCTCGAACCCAACACACACACCAAACTCTTAACCCCAAAACACGAGTGTTACAGTGACACTGCCAATATTGAGTGTTCTAACATTGTTTCAAATATTCACTTATTTTCTACAATGATCTCCCCTATTTAAATTATTTAATTAAGTGACCTAGGCTGAAGGCTCTAATTTAATTATGCTAGGTGAATTAAATTTCCCTAAACAAATATACTACATGTATATTTAAAAAAAACATGCAACCATACAAATAATTAAAACAGATTAATTAAAGCTACAAAAAAGGATTAAATTGAATTAAAACAGAAGTTAAAGGGATGAAGTTATGATATTATTACAAAATAGACCCAACTTACTAATATGTGCAACCCATACCATTATAAATTCAGCCCAAACACTTACAATCAGCCCAGACCCAAATCACCCAACTCAACCGGTGGCCCAAAAATACATGGCTTGACCCGAAATGGATCTCACAGATCCCGAACCCGGTTCGTTTGACCTCTGCGGAATTTTCCAAACTCGTCACCAAAACGGTGTCGTTTGGGTAGGGCTATAAAAGCCTAATTTCGAACACTCTCCCTCATTTCAACAGAATTCACTCTCTCTCCTCACCCCTCTCTCAATTCTCTCTCAACAAACACCTAAAAATTCAGATTTTATGATCCAAATAGATCAAAACCCCAAGTTCTTACCCCAAAACATCACCATTCTTCATTTTTCTTCGATTGATCCGAATAAACACCTAATCCTCCCTAAATCTTGTTTATTTCGGATCAAACACACCTTTTCACCCCAAAATCATTCTTTATTCTTCGTTTTTTCTAACTTAATCCTCACAAACACAAAACCTTCCTCCCCTTAATGTTTTTTAAGATCAAATCATGAATTTCTCATGAACACCAAATGAACTTTTCTCATTTTTCCACTTCAATCCGAGACCGCCGTGGCAACCCTTCTCCGTCATGTTTACCGATCGTCGAAGGCGACGCCGGTCACCGGCCGTCGTCTCCGATCATCTTCTCCGACGACCTAAACCCCCGATCTCCGGCCGAGAAACTTCCAATCATCGCTGCAACTCTGACCAAGCTCCGATCGTCTTCTCCGGCCAACTTCCCTACTCCGGCCACCGTCTGGTTCAACTCTGGCGACCGGTCACTACCGCGAGGCGATTTCCGGCAGCCGCACCGCCATCGTGTCAGAACCCTAAAAACCATTTTCACGATTTTCCACCTAAAACTAGATCTAGGCCCGAATTCGATCGAATCCTCCCCGCCACACCCGATCCTAAACATAATCTATCCGAACTGGACTCTCAACCACTCATTTTCAACTCCGACAAAGCTCAACACTCTTCGGTCGTCGTCTTTGTTTTCCGGTCAAGCTTTTACTTATTTAATTACTGTTTTTTATACTTAAGACTTAATTTTTTTTATTTTCTTGCAAGAAATGAAGAGATCGAAGAGGATTTTACCTCAGTGACGGTGAAATGATGCTTCCGGCGATGTTGTCGTCGCTCTGGCAACGATGACGATCAAGTCTCCGGTGTCCGATGAGCTTCCCGACGACGGTTAGCCTCCCACGAACGATTTAGTTTCCCGATATACTCTCTCTCCTCTCATTAATGTTTTATTGTATATTATTATTATTATTATTTAATGGAAGTAATTAATATGGTTATCATTTTCTGACATTGATTTCTCTCTCTTCATTATATAGGGTCCCGATTTGCCGATGTCATGATGACGTCAGCGTACGCCAGCTGGTGCCATCTCACGGGAGAAGAAGCACAATCTGTGTGCTCTTGTTTGAACGAATGAAACACTGCCACGTGGATTGGTTTTGGGCGGGAAACTTAGCAGACTGATATTTGGGGTTAAAATTGGCGGGAAATAGGTTGTAATCAGATTTGAGAATGAGATTCGGGCCTTAATTGGGTTTTTTGTATTGTGAAGAGTATTTTTTTTTGTAAATGGACACTAAAAATGAACTTTGGGCTATTATGAACCCTTTATTGTATTTTTGGGACTTTTATTATTTGTTTATTATTTATTTATTTTTGGTTTTATTTATAGAAATGTATATGTATATATAGGTATATCCGGACAAATTTTGGGTCTTACAATTACAAACATAATGTAAAAAAAAAACTTAGACATAAAAATTTCAATATAATAATAACTCATGTTAAAAAATTGCTAAAGCAACATTGTGTTGTTTTTTGAGATTTCCTTACCCATCACCAAACCTTTGTTTGCTGTCAAACATCTCGGATGAGCTTCCAGCAGAAAGGGAAGCCCTTCGCCGATTTGACTCACGTATAAGGGCAGTAGGTTCAAGTGGCAATTGGTTCGAGTCACAAATCTACTATTTATGGAACTTGTATATGTTTAGGGTTAAATTATTTTTAATTAAAAATAAGGTAAAATTAAAATAATGTGCAAATAATGAGCGTTAAATTTATTATTTTTAAGTCAGGACTAAATTGTTTGAATGTGCAAACATGGAGGACTGAATGTGTTATTATACAAAATATTTTAACTGATATGTCACCCTTTTAACTGTTGGTAACAGGCCAGTGACCAATTTAGAACAAAACTAAAAGTTTAATGATAACATTGAAGTAATTGAAAGTTTGGTACCAAATTGAACAATTTAACAAAGTTCAATTCTATTTGTGTACTTTACCCAAAATAATAAATATAAAAAGTAATATATTTTTTAGATTTTTTAGATTTTTTTTAAAAAGAGATAATAATGCTTTTAGTTCCTATGATTTTAAAAGTAATTAAAATAATTAATAGTATATAGAGGTACACATGATTAATGGTACATAACGATACATGACTTGTAGAATCACCAATATTAATATTTGAGTTTGTATAATACAATATAAAATAACTAAACGATATTTAGATTATATCATGAAATTAATTTTATGAAATCATAAATTATAAACGTATAATAATATTTTTATAAAATAAATTGTAATATTTTAGAATATATATATATATATATTGATATTTGAGTTTGATATAATATAAATAAATAATATTTAGATTAGATTATGACAAATAATTTATTTTATTTTATTAAAAGATATCTGAAAATAATATTTATAAAATTAATATATTTAATTGTTTTTATAATTGATGTTACAAATATACTTATATTATTTTATAAACATATTTTTTATTAATATAATTTTATAAGAAATGAAATTATTTTATCTGAAATTTTTTAACTTAAATGTCATTTTCATCAAAACATACCAAAATCTTTACTTACTCATAATCTCTTTCATCAAATAATATTTTATCAAAATATAACAAAAACTCATGCTTTGGACAGAGCTATTATTAGTCTTACAATGAAATTTAGAAACTTGATTGAGAAAATTCAAATTTGATGACTAAATTGTATGTTTTTGAAGTTTAAGGATATTTTTCTAAAAAAGTAGAAGTGCAAGGGTTAAATTGTGAATTCTAGAAAATAAGGATCAAATTGCAAAGTTTCAAAAATTTAGATCGAAACTATAAAATCAAGAAAAGTTTGATGTCACTTCTGAAAATACAAGAAAAATGAGAGGCTCAATATATGATTTATCAACATTTAAATTCTACCGCTTTAACACTTTAACATTTGAACGTGAAGTTTTTATTAACGCTAGTGACTTTAGTGAAAAAGTTTTAGAATATGGTGACCATAATGAATACATGTTACAAGTTCAGTGACCATTAGTGTAGTTTATTCTTAAAAACAAAGTTACAGTCCTGATATCTTCAGCTTTTCTCGTTCTCTAGTTTACTTGCCCCCTCAACTTTCTCCCCAACCAAACAACATTAAAGTGTTTAGGGTTTTTGTTTTTGCTATTATTTTCCTCCAAACCCAGTGAGGGTTTTGTTTTTCTCAACCAAACAGATACACAACAACCCCTCTTTCGTTCTTAATGTAAAATGGAAAATCCCGGTGAAGGTTTCTCTCAATTCGATATATCAAAAGAGGTACTTTTTCTTTCGCTAATACTTTTCGAAATGTATAATCCAATCTGTTAAAAAGTTTGTTTCTTTCTCTTATTTTGTTTATGGTAGGAAAAAGACAAGCTTGTTGC
The DNA here is from genome assembly GCA_030270665.1 of Hibiscus trionum. Lineage (NCBI taxonomy): Eukaryota > Viridiplantae > Streptophyta > Magnoliopsida > Malvales > Malvaceae > Hibiscus > Hibiscus trionum. The sequence goes on from BSYR01000003.1 coordinate 68,719,185, forward strand.
AGAAGTAATTCGTTACATACTGTTTAAAACACATCAGAACTCAGGATGCCCAATTAAAAGGGAAGAGCTCTCTCAATTAGTCACTAAAAACTATCGTCACCGTTTACTTCCTGCTTATATCATAAACCAGGCTAAAGAAAAACTCTCCTCCATCTTTGGTTACGAATTGAGGGAACTTCAAAGATCACGCCCTTCTTCCACAAACCAATCCCGGTCATCTCAACAAAGTAACAATTTATTGCCACCCTTTGTTTTAAATTCTCACGATTCATATTAATTTTTTCTCTAACTTTAATTTCCATGGTGTTTGTTGTTTTTAAGGTGGAATTGATGCCAAATCCTATGTTGTCATAAGCCAGTTACCTGCTGAGGTGTATAAGAATTATGTTGAGGATGTAAATACATCTCATATGTCTGGCTTTACTTTTGTTGTGATTAGTATCGTGCAGCTTGCCGGAGGCAAAATTGCGGAAGGTACACTTTATTGATCTATATATGTGCTTTAAAATTTTGGGTATTAACTCTTGAAGCCAAACTTGCTGTATGTTTATGAGAATCTGCTTTTTCTTTGTCTTATATATTTATAGATCATGTGTTTGGTAGGCTGTCCTGTTTTACTGTCATTCGAGTGAATTTACTTAGCTGAAAGTTATTATCAACTTAGGGCATGATAAATAGTGTTTTCCCGATGACTTATGGGTTGAATTTGATTTTCCTTTTTCCTGCACCCAAACTAATCCTCTCGTGCAGATAATCTTTGGCATCATTTGAAGAGGATGGGATTGCATGAAACCGATGAAAACCACCCGGTACTTGGAAATGTGAAGCAGGCATTGGAGATGCTTGTCCAGCAAAGGTTAGGGTCTACCCTGTAGTTCGTTGTTCATAATGCCTTTTACTTTCAACAGCCAGTTGACTTGGACAGTTTCTTAATGGCTATTCCTGTATTCTTCTTGTAGATATCTGCAGAAAGACAAGGTTAGTGGCCCTGAAGGTACTACTTTGTTTTATGAGCTTGCTGAGAGAGCTCTAGAGGGCACCGTCAGTGAGAGAATTAAGCAATACGTAACACAGGTTTTGATAACATACCCTTGTCAGGTCTTTATGGTTGATATTTTACTCAAGCATTGCAAGTTATTTCTAAATGCGTTTACACTACCTGGTGCCTTCATGATCAAGCACTGCTTTTTCTATCTGATAACTTTAATTTTTTTTTTTCATGTAAATTTGATTCGAGCAAGTTCCATTCCATCGGTAATCGTAGTTGTGTATGTCATAGGTGTTCATTAGAAATACATGATATACTCAATATTATAATTTATAATGTTGTTGCTTTAATGTGCTAGAGTACAACTATTTTTCTTGGAGATAGTACTTTTTGTTGTACAATACAGCTGCAAGAAACACTTTCCTGATCATTAATAATTTGTGCTCATGTACAACCATGTACATTCATGCAACTGTTATAGATGCAGAGATTTGAAACTATAGAGTTAGGTTTTGCTTTAATTTTTGTGGACCTTTATTATTATTTTTTTACAGGGTAAGTTAATACAGCTAGCTATCTGTACGACCTTAGATACATGTCACATTCTGCTGGCCCTTTACTATCATGGACATTTGTTGAACTTATAAGATAGAACATTGTTGCCTTGGAATATCGTAATCTGGAACTATGAAATTTCTATAATTCATTTAACTTTGCAATGCCAAACTCAAGTTTAGATTATTGGTATTGATGGCACTGACCTGTAGGGATGTCTTGTGTTGGCAGATTGTGAAGAAAGATAGCACCACCGTGGATATCTCATAAGTCATAACAGCTTGGTGCTAGCTATTACCGAGTAAATAGAGGTGGATGTTTGACTTCTTGTTCCACGGCTGACTTATTACCGAATGAAGCTCAGTTCGTCATTGGATGTTTGTTTTAGGTGCTGCTGGTGCTTTTGTTCATTGTCACCCTCTTGCTGTTTATGTACCACCATGAGACCAGCACGGATTTCTGGATTTGAACAGATTGGTTTAAGGTAACAGTTGAAACAAGAAATAGTGGTTCATTTTGGTTTTAGACATCATTCTGTGTGTATACAACTCTACAAGGTGGTTAACGGGTGGCCTATTTTGGTTTAGACATTCTGGGTGATACACACTCTTATCTCTATATGGTAAGTAATCATACATTGAAGGTCAAGAATTTTAATACGTACAATAAACAAAAGCACGGTAAATAACTAAAAGCCTTGACCCCTAAACTCAAAAAGTGTTTGCCTATGTGCCTTCATTTTTTTTGGAACAATAAATTAATACGACATAAAATTACATTTTGAGGTCAAGAATTTAAACCTCTTAAAATACATTCTACCAACTAATTGGTATAGTGAGATTAAGTATTAAATCCTTCAAGAAAATGTCAGTGGTTCGAATTCATTGAAATTCTAGCATTGTGAATGAAGCAAATTAGGTCGGAAAATTGTCCTCATAATGAACCTTTGTAATCTCTAATCTAGATTAGTCGGCCAATGAATTAGATACAGGTAGTTATATCAAAAGTAATACATTTCAAACTTCAGCCCTTAAAACCTCATCTAGACTGGGATTTAGGCCACCCGTTAGCTACAAGTTCCACCCCCACACAATTGACACCAAAATGAGACAGGGAGGATGGTGCCCAGTTAGTCGTCTTCAAATAATAATATAGAGAAAGGAATTTAGGTCTACAAATATTCAACAAAAACTTGCAAACATACGTGCTTTGAATAAGCCAAAAACCAGATGACAGCTACATAAACAGTCGAATACATTGCGGCTATTGGCGGTAGCCTATTCACAAGTTGCAGTGCCCACTTTATGTGTAAACATGTATTCTAGACCATATCAACAAATGGTAAGCAACTAGTACAAGGTCAATATAACATACATAGCATAATAATTCAAATTAACACCCAAGCTGGTGTATTGACAACTCTTGAAACAAAAAAGGGATCCTGCTTCCCGGAGATTGAGGCCAAACATTCCATAGGAAACAAATATAGCTACATCCCACACCAGCCAAAGAGCTAGTGACATCCGGTTATCGGCACAGCACGGCTTGTGTTGGCATCACCGATTGATACGGTCGCAAGGGATTTAGAGGCCCATGCTCTAGCATTCATTGCACCTTGTAGATTGCTTCTCTTGCAAGGTTCCTTCAGGGAATTAAACAGCTGAATCGCTCGTTTCAGATATGCCAAAGAATGTTCCAACAAAGCCCCCAATTTCACATTTCGGATCAACCGTCTCCAAGTTAACTGTGCAATTACAAGCAAAGTTGGATACAATAGGTAAAGCAGTCTAAGAAGCACAAAAGTGGTGGCCAGAGCCAAATATGTCTCTTGTGGAAGTAAATTCTCCGGAGATCTTGCCCATGGGAATGGGCAGCTTTCCTGCTCAGTGCTATTATGCTTCTCATGATTTGACAAGTGTCTGATTTTGTCCAGTGATGTTTTATCCAGAGAGTTCTTAATGCCTAGAAGAATGTAACATATTCATTAGAATATTAAACATGGGCAGGCAAAAAATACCAGCTAAGATTAATGGCAAAGCAAATAGGTTAGGCATGCTTTTCATAGCCTCCAGATGTAGAATATTATTAAACGCCATCAAACTTTGTTTTCAATCAAACTCCCCATCTTGGAAATGAATGAATCACAAATTAACATTACTTGATGGGGAGAATTTTTTTAATGGGGCGTGAAAGAAGGTAAGAAACTATAAATCATTAAAGCCTGCGCCAAGAAGGGGGAAATTCGTAAAAAAAAAAAAAAAAACTCCTTAATGAAGTATTTACTTTGGAAAGCAGGATCATAGATAACTAACTTTATCTAATAAGATAATACAAGATTCTTATTCAGTTAACTTCACCTTCTTCTGCATCATTGTATCCATGTTGGATTATGCAATCTTATGATGAGAAGTAGGATTGCAATACTTTCGATTGGATTATGAGTGGGATGCTATGGCACATTTGTCTTCACTTAAGCCAAAACAAAGACAAAATGAGGACAATTTATTGCTCAAAACTATCTTATCACTCCGATCCTATTGAATCCATAAGCTTATGCACTAAACCAAAAATCGAGCATTATTAATAGAGCACCAGACAGACAGGTTAATCACACAACACACCGGCTAGAACCAGAAAGCGTTTTTAACCAAAAATTAAAATAGAAACTACATAAAAAGTATGCCATTAGTCAAAACATATGAATAGTGATGAACTCCACCTTAAATCTACTAAATAAATCAACTCAATGAAATATAGATATAGCAAAAATCCAAAAGTTGCAGAACAAGGCCATACCAGTGACATCACCATAGAATGCACTGAGAGATTCCAAAGACCGGTTTCCATGATAACGTGCACGCATTGTAGAATTTAAAAGGAAAAGTGTAGGAAAACCGCGAACTCCATACTTTGAGAGTGTGCTGAGGAAATCAAAATCCACAATTTAGTTTAACCAGATACATATTCATAGCATGGATATACCAAATGACAGATATTCGTTTGCAAACCTTGGCCTGACAGCCGCTTCTTCTATGGCAAAATGAGGAACAGAAGGGTAAGAAGAAGAAAGGATATTGAAGGTTGGTCTAAAAGACCTTGAAAAGGGGCACCAAGATGCATAGAAAAGCACTGCTACATATTCATGACTGTTCTTGTAAACCATGTTAAGCGCCTTTTGCAATGAAACCTCATCTCCCTTCCCAATCAAAGAAAAAGTGTAATTAAAAATTGCGAAGAAAAGAAGAATGATCATAATTCAATGCAATTTTGAATATGAATTTATTAAAAAAAATGTTAGTTCCTTTAGACCCAATGCAATGAACTAATAGAAATAAATAAATAAAAGCTTTTAAAGAAATTTAAGATATCTCCAATTCCATCAAGATCATTCGTGAGATTCTTGAGAATTAATCCAGCGAATTCATACAAAAATGCAAAACAAAACTGAGTGATTTTTTTTTTGTGATCATATAATTCTCAGCTCATACATGATAATTAGCGTATTTTCTCTAATCTTGAGAAATCAAGCTTCCACCTTTCTAAAGCAAATTTTACTTTTTTAGCAACCAAAATGAAAAACCCTAAATCCATTCATTTTCTTTTTACATATTACTTATCAGCTTATAATAAAGGGTTCTTACAAAATAATTTCAAAAACCTAGTTCACAGCATCAAATCAGCCAAAAAAAGGGAGATTAAAAGAAAAGGATAAAATGAATAAAACATTGAAAGGGAAAAAAGTGAAGGAAATGGAAGACTACCTCGGTAACACCCACGAACTCGATAGATTCAATATGTGCAGAGGTAATCGGACAATAAGAGTCTCGGAAGTCAAAGATCGCGTCGGAAACGGAGGCCTTGGGACAAAACGGAACCCTAAAGGGGACGAAGGTGGCGCACGTTAGCCTCCACCAGAAAACCAATATTAGCAACCTCGTTGGCCATGCCTTCGTACCCATCAACTACCAACAATGGTTTTGCCGATTGACGCGGATTTTTTTTCTTCTTTTAAAGGCTGGCAAATTATAATTAATTTTCTATATATAAAAAACCCCTATAAAGGGATTTCAGACATTCAATCGGGAAAAAGGAGAAAAACAAATCGGAGGAAAAGCTGATGCTCATATTTGTATTATGTATAAACAGAGAAGATAAAGTTATTTATTTTCAGGGTAAAAGTTCACAAATAATTGCTAAACTATCCTATAAAATTTATTTTGGTCACTAACTTTAAAAAGTTATAAAATTGCATTAAATATTAAATTTAGTTATAAAATACATACTGAGTCATTAGATGTCGTTATCAAAAGATCCTTGAACTATTTAATTTTTACAAATGGTCATTGGACTATTTAAATTTGTATATATTTTAATCGTTATATAAAAAAATTCATATAATTTTAAATTTTTTATTTTAATCGTGCACTAAACATAATTTAAAATATATACAAAATATTGTTAATTTTAATTTAATTATTAAATTTATTTAATTGGGTTAAATGTTTTTATGCATCATAAGTATATTGTGTTCGAATTTCCTAAAACCGCATTTTTTTCATTTTTCATGCATTAACAGTAATATAAGAGATATATTATATGTTGTATTTCATATCATAAAACTAAACTTGGCCTAATGGCAAGCACATTATTCTTTTTACCAAGGGATCCTTGGTTCGAATCCCCCAGCCCCAATTTTGTTACTTTCAAATTTTCTAGGCATTAATAACGATATAAACATATAATATATGTGGTACTTCATAACTCAAAAATAGGCTTGACTTAGTGGCAAGCCCAGTGTCCTTTCACCCTTCCAACCCAAGTTCAAATCCCCCCACCCCCAATTTTTAGATTTCAATTTTCCTTCTCCAATAAGGTGGTGACACGTGTCACCAAATAATTAATTTATTTTATTAAATTAAAATTAGGATCAAATTAATAGAGTGTATAAGTAACGAGGACCAACTGTGTAATTATACCTTTATTTTTTTAACTGCGACGTCACCTTCTGTTAGCCCATTAACGGCTGGTGCTTTAATTGATCCAATTTTAATAGTTTGGGTGGTCAATTGAGTCGATTTTTTTTAATGTGGCCATTTTAATACATTTACCATAGTATGGTGATCATTGTGTTAGTGTACCCTTTGTATTATGTATAAACAGAGAAGATAAAGTTATTTATTTTCAGGGTAAAAGTTCACAAATAGTCGCTAAACTATCCTATAAAATTTATTTTGGTCACTAACTTTAAAAAGTTATAAAATGGCATTAAATTTTAAATTTAGTTATAAAATGGATACTGAGCCATTAGATGTCGTTACCAAAAGATCCTTGAACTATTTAATTTTTACAAATGGTCATTGAACTATTTAATTGTTAAAATATATTTGGTTATTGCATGTTATGTTGTAGGGTTTTTCACAATTGATTTCAAGACTTTGTTTTCATAAAGGTTTCAAATGAAATGAATTAAAAAATTATTTTCAAAATCTTTTAAATGAAAAGAATTAAAGAGTTTTTTCAAGAAATGTTTCAAATGAAAGTAATTGAAGTTTTTCCAAGAAATGCTTTTGGAAACCAAAAATCATTTCATTCCTTCATTTGAAACATTTCTGGAAATAAAGCCTTTTGAAATCAATAACAATAAAAATTTACATTATAACTTGTAATAACCAACCATTTTGTAATAATTAAATAGTTTAATAACTATTTTATAATAATTAAATAGTTTAATGGTCATTTTGTAACAATTGAATATTAAATTTACCATTCAATAACAATTAAATAGTTTAATGACCATTTTGTAATATTTATAAAGTTTAATGATATTTTTGTAACAAATAATATATTACTTTAGTTGCATAGTCATACTGTCGTTATGATGTTAACGGCATCTAACGGCTCAATGTCTATTTTGTAACAAAATCAAAAGTTTAATGCCTATTTTGTAACTTTTAAAAGTTTGGTGACCAAAATAAACACTTTAAGATAGTTTAGTGATCATTTGTGAACTTTACTTTTTTTATTTAGTGATATTTTGGGTATTAGGGGGATTTTTTTTGCTTAAATATACATTTAGTACACAAATTAGATATCTTCTTTCAATTCGATAACTAAAGAATTTTTATTTCTAAATTAGAACTTAAACTAGATACATTTTTTCAAGTCAATACTTACATAATTTTTACTCCCAAATTGGTACATGAACTAAGCATTTTCTCCTAAGTTGGTAGCAATTTTTTTTGTTCATAATTTAAAATAATTCAATAAATTTAACCCTTTATATTTAAAAAGTCTATACTATTTGTCTTCTCCTAAATTGTTTTTTTCTTCTCCCATAAACGTTGTTATTATTTTCTTGGTATAACAAGAGTTTAATAGTAATTTATTGTTTTATGATAAATTACAGTTATATAATTGTTGTTTTGATTCGATTAACTCACTTGGTTTGAATATATCATAAAAATGACTGAATTGATGAAATTTTTAAATATAAATGGTTAAATTTATTGAAATATTTCGAATTAGGACCAAATTGATAGATTGTATAAGTTTTGACGACTAAAAATATTGATAAAAATAACAAATTAATGGATGAAAATAAAGTTCAGGTACCAACTTGAAAGCAAATAATTATTAGGTATCAACTTCAAAGAATGTATTTAATTGAGATATCAATTTTGTTGAGATATTTATTTTGATATAGCTTTAATGAAAAAATGTTTTTTTGACTTAAACCAAATTTGAAAAAATAAGTCAAAGTCCAAATAATTTGAAAAATATGTTCTAAAGGTTTTTAAAATATTTTTGACTTGAACAAATGCTTTCAAAATAACCCAAGAGTCAAAACAGGCTCTGAGTACCGTACGGTCTTACTCGTACCAATACATAAAAGAGCATGTATCGGTACAGTCGCCCGTGTACCGATACACTATTTATTTCCCCAAGACTTTATTTTTCCGGTAGCCAATCTTCGTACTGGTACTGGCTATGCCGTACCGATACGCAAGGGCCCGTACCGATACTTTGTATCGTGTACCAGTACAACTTATGTTTATTATGTAATGGCTCTTTCTTCTTTGATGCATGTACCGATACCCAAACACGAGTACTGATACCGAGATGTCTAAAAGTGCATTTAATGTTGGAAGTTAAGTCCCCAACAACTCTTAACAACCCCCAACAACTAGAAATGAACTACCAGTCGCTGTTGACTGCATTGGCCGAGCTGTTGACTTTTTCTGGGGACCCTACTTGGGGGTTTCTTGACGTTCTGAGTCCGTTGGCGTTGTCTGTTTCGCCAAATTCAAACACAGTAAGTTTTTTATGTGTTTGACCTTGTGGATTAGTAAGTGAATGAGGTTAATTAGTAATTGTGGTATTCATATATTTATGAGGATTTATCGATAATTTCTTAAGGTTAGTACACCTCGAACTCCTATTGCTTTAAGAGCATTATAAATGTGATTGATTTGCGTGTTAGTATCTGCAAAATAGGTAGACGATGAATATGCATGTTTGGAGACTGATATGATGAGACTTGATGTAACATCCTAAAAATTAGCTTAGAAGTTTAGGGATTTAATTAAATAATTAGATGACTTATTAGATTAAAATCTTAAATTATTGAATTGGAAATGGATTCAATAAGGATCAAATTGAAATGTAAAGGAAGGTTCAAGAAGAATTCGGTTATTTGTCTAGTGACTAAACCGAATGATGCATCAAATACAAGAGATGCATGCTAAAGTCTAAAATTCTTAAGTTAACCTTGAATTAACATGAAATTATAGTATTATTAAGGGTAATAAGGTGGTATTAGTTGAGACATTGACATGAAAGTCAAGTCTGATAAATGTGTCTCCTCTCCCTCCCCCTAACCGGCCACTCTAACCCACCAAACTAAGTAACAATTGTTCATTTTCACACACACACTTACAAACACAAAATTGAGAAAAAAATTTGAGAGCTTTCGGTGAAGAAGATAATGGCTTGCATGACATAGAAATTAGTCTAGAAAATCCAAGAAAAAATCGGAAGTAAGTAGCTCTCTCCCTCTACCTTTCGAATGTGTGAAAATTCTTGATAAAATTAGTGGTCTTAATGTCTTTATAAAATCATGGAAGTGATTAGATTAAGGGACATGCTGCTGGAAATTTTAAGAACATGAGAAACCTTAAGAAAGTTGAGTGATAATAGGCTTTTGAACATGCAAGATCAAATATGGACAAATTTGATAATTGTAAGAACATGCAACTTCAGAAAATTGTAGAAAATTAATTATTAAGAATTTCATGATGAAATTTTGATATGTCATACTTTGATATGTCTAATTTGGTAGAAAAATTATAAAAATGAGATTTGATACTTGTAGTGAAATCTGAAAAATTAATTCGAATAACATGCAAATCTGTCCAGCAGTGTTCTCAGCTGGACAGTGAACTTTGAAAAATTGTGAAAAATAAATTACTTGGAGTTTCGATCTGAAATTTTAATAGGATGAACTTGAACATGTTAATTGAATTTAGACACAAACGGTGATTTAATTGGAGTTATATGCTGGAAATGGGATACAGTTTAAGTTAAGAGGTCAAAATAGTGTGAAATAAATGAGAGAAATTGAAGAACTATTGAGAAATTTAATTTGTAAAAATTTGATGAAAAGAAAGGTGGTAAAGTGTTAAGTAGACTGCTAAAATGAAATTCACATGAATAAGCAAGCAATTTGAAATCTTAAGCACTAGTTAAAATGAATTAGTAATATTAGATTTTGGTCATGTTCGAACCATAATAATATAGGGATTAAAATTGGAATCAAAAGAAAATTCAGTTTTGAATTAAATGAATAAAATTCTGAAAATTTCCCTTTTATTGGCTTAATTGTATTAGATCCTAGAGGAGAAAGAATTGAGGAAGAACCGTACCTGGAACGACTGCGGATCGCGCGAAAGGCCTCCGAATTCAAAGTTAGCTTGGCGAACTGTGAGTGAAACGAACTTAGAGTTGAGATTAGAGTCTCAACTACCCTTAATTTGATTTTAGTATATATTGAGCATGCAATTGGACTAAATAAATATTGGAATTTGATAAGGGAAGAAGGAATAAAGGAATTTGGATTGAATGCACGTGCTATGTGATTTTTGTGATCTATGTGCTTGAATTGAAAATTGATGTTTGCCATGTTGATTTCGAATCTGATTTGAGGTATATTAGATTGATTATGGATGAAATTGAGATGCTGAATATTAGAACTATTGACATTGATATTGATTGTTTGATGAATTGAAGATATTGTTCGATATGACATGTGATCAAATGATGATCTTATATGATGTATGTATTTGGTGAATTCGATTGAAAAATTGAATTATGACATGTGAAATTGAACTATGTGATATGAGATTGAAGTGTGTATATGCTGATTTGAAGATGTGCAACTTGAATTGCAATCCATTATATGTTATATGTTATATGTGATAGCATGAGACATTGAAATTGAAATTACATGAATACAATCGAAAGGATTGAGAAAGCAAATTCTGAAAATTTATTGAATAATTATACGATTGAAATTAAATGTCAATAAGCAAAGCCCTTGGTGTGTAAAGTCTGTCCAGGTAGTACGGCTAGCCTAGAGTCTTGAGCTCAATAAGAAAATCGGTATGTTAGTGTACTCGATATTGTGGTACGTAAGTGTACCTTCTTGCTTAATGTCTGCGGACATTATGATATGTGATACGATGATATGAAATTGGTACGTGGTACCTATTATATGGTGAATTTGATTCACACTTCAGTTATATGTGACTCGAATACCTAGCTTACTATACTATCTAAGGCAATGCGAATTGATTTAATAAGAAATTAAATGATTGGAATTCGAAATTAGAATTTTTGATTTGGTGAATTTCTTTGAATTGGATGGTAGCATGCCAATTATAAATTATGAAATTAATTGATTCTCTGCTACAGTTTGCTGCTGCTTGTTATCTGAAATCGCCATTGATCGAATATATGAAATTGAATTATGTATTTCGAATTGAGCATGATGATTGAGAAATGGATGAATTGATTTTAAATCCATGTTAATTGTATGCGATTGAAATAAAATTTAATCATTGAATGATTCGATTGTGATACAATTGGTATCTTAAATTGGTTGTATTCGATTGCTAAATGATTGGTATATTGTATTGATCTAGTCGAATGATAGTATTGTTTAATAATTGAATGTTAAATTGTGTTGATTGATTTGATATATTCGAATGGAATAGAAATATATATATGAATAATTTAAAGTGGAATCCATTGTGTGGTCACTTGGCAATAAATGAAAATCAATTAGATTAAGGTTTCCTCACTAAGTACTAGAAGTACTTACCACTCGAACCTTTCCTTCCTTCCCAAAAATTTCAAGTTATAGCTTGTTGACCTACCTTCTGATATCTTTTTGCACGAAGACTAAGTATGCCCTTCTTTATCTTTGTTATGCTCATGATGGGTGGATTAACGGTCAGCATGCTAGTGCAGTTTGCATTGCTGGTTATGTTCATGAATTACTATTTTAAATAATGTATGAACTTATAAGTAGTTTCCCTCTATTTTGATATGTAATTAAGGGGTACATATTTTGGGGTATAGATCGCCCGAGTATATGTTTTAGGGCATGATTCTTTTTGTTACATTTTGTATAGGCAACCGATAGGTTTAGCCGTTTATAGTTACCCCCGGGGGAAAGTTATTTTGTATAAGGGAAACGAAGGATTCTATGGATGTTATTCGGATATCATATATATATATATATATATATATATATATATATATATATATATATATATATATATATATATGATGTATGAATCGGTTAGTATTTTAGTTGGATTTGTTCTTAAACGGTATCATGGAAATTGAATTAAAATGTTTAAGGGTAGTATTCGAATGGATTGAAAATTTATGAAATTGGATTATAAATGTATCGATTTAAATGTATTTGATATTTGAATGAACTTAGAAGTTAAATTAGTTATTGAGGCAAAGCATGAATTAAGTAAATGAATGAATTATATGTGCCCACCATGCTAATGATTGAAATATGATATGAAATATGTATGACTTAGATGTTTAATGAATGAAATAAGATATGAAATGAAAGAAAGTAAACTAGAGTACTTTTATAGTGGTATTCGAATAAGTACATGTTATGATATGAAAATTTTGTATGATATGGGTAGTGAATGAATTTAAGATGGTTAAATTACAAGGGATGTTTTCGAATGTGTACATGATTAAATAAGTTTTTCAAAAAAAATGTTACATGAAAAATTACCCCTTCCGCTGCATAATACAAATCCGTTATAAGTTAATATAACGCTCCTTGCCCCTAATCCAGGGTGAGGGGTGTTATACTTGATATATGTGTGAGGCATGATGATGTTGTGAATATGATGAGAGTCATGGAGACTTTAGAGACCGTGTAGGATCGTTTGAGATGCTCATATAATTACTTAATGACTTTTTGATTGATATTCATGATGCCTTGTATGTTTGTTCGAATAGATTGACATGATTGATGAGAATTATGCTTAAAAGATAAATACTCGATTAAATGATTATGAAGCTGGTAATTAATATTATTGAATGAATGCGTTAGTAAAGAAACCCTAATGACTTTCATAAGCTTTAGGGATCGAATAAAACGTTGTAATATCGGGATTTGAGAAAATTGTGAGAACTCGTGAATAGGCTATTGGTACGAGCTTTAGTCGTACTGATACACAATTGGGGGCCGTACTGGTACAGGTTGACCCGTATCGGTACTTTTGGGAATCTAGGATTTTTGGTAAGCAATATTAGTATCGGTATACGTATGAGTACCGATATGCAAGGGTATTGTATCGATATTCATGTTCGAGTATCGGTACTCACTAAACGAAATAATCTTTTATTCTAATAAAAGATGGAGGCTGGCATGGAATATTAATAAGATAATATAGATTAATAAGATAATTAATGAGAATGATTAATGTACACTTCTATAATGTATTAATAATTTGGTAGACTTAATTGAGTGAACTGATAATTGATAGAAACCATAGAGTTATGGTAATCGTGCTAATGTTGTGTGTTGTATAGTAATTGTGTCTATGTTGTGTGCTGTTGGGACACTTGGTTGTTTAAGTCACCTTTGGTTAATGGGATCCAGATACCTAGAGAGTGTGTTGCAACACCCATGAGATGAAATACCGAATTTACGTTCTCGAGGTTGTATGACACCGAGCCTCATTCAAAGATACTTGATGAGAGATGCCGAGTATGGGTATATGTTCCCGAGGCTGTGTGACACTGGGCCTCACCTAGAGAGAGTGTATTTTCTCGAGGATGTGTGACACCGGGCCTCACTTAGAGTGTATTTTCTCGAGGTTGTGTGACATTGAGCCTCACTCCAAGTTTGTGGTTATGACTATGTGTGCTTTTGCCCAGATGATCTAGTGAGATTCCAAGTATGGTTGGGCCTTGTGTGCCATTTATGATGACTTGCATGATGAGAGCATGTGTTTAGGCGACTAGTGGTAGCACCACATGTTTATTTATCTCTTATTATTGCTCGTACTAGCTTTTATGTTTATGTTTATGATTAGCATGAAGTATGGTAGAGTATATGTGTACCATTGAGCTTTGTAAGCTCAATGCTCAGAATCGTTGTTTCTGTGCGTTGATTGATTGTGGGATTAAGGAGCACTGTTAGTACGAGATTTCAGCATATGGTGATTTTCAGAATACGGTACTTGTGTTTAGTAGGTTGTGTTTTCGTAGGACTTTACGTGGTGGAGTCTAATTCTTGTTTTTGAAATTGTATTAATCAAGTCGAATGTTTAAATATTTTAAATTAAAGTAGGGCTCTTTTGTAATGTTTTAAATTTTTTATCTATGTTTTCAACTATTGGATTTAATGTTTTTGGGAAATAACTTGTTTAGGCTAAATCAAGTTGAGAATTTTTATGGTAAATGGTTCAGCTTAAGGCCCAAATGTGACATCTGGGTTTAGGGTGTTAGATTTAGTGGTATCAAAGCTTAGGTTTAGCTGGTTCTAGGAAACTCCGAGGTGGTATAGGTGTTTTAGTAAGGTGTTTAGTGAATACAAGCCCTTAAATTAAGTTCGTACTCCTTAAGACTGGAATCCTAATGGTGCGTCCAATGTTGCGACGCTAAGATGGTTACGATCGTGGCTGAGAGGGCCATTTTAAGTGTTGAGCTGCTCATGGGAGCGATTTTGGGGGCAAGTTTGCCCCAGACTATTGAGATGTGAGTTAGTTGAATGATGTTGGAGTCGAGGATGTGTCCTTCTTTCTCCGCCTGAACGGTGCCTTCCTTTTGTGTAGTGGTCGTTCCGAAGCCTTCAGATACGTTATGAGAGTTTGTGGAAAAGAATCTTCATCGTTAAGTGTGAATAATATTTATAATGCAAGCATGGATAACCCTCTCTCGAAATCGATCAGTGGATGCACTGTAACACCCGAATTTGGGTCTCAGGAGATATTCGGGTTTGGGTTAAACTGATTTTAGGGAAACAATTTAAAATAAACCAATTCTAAAGCTTTAAAGGGAAATAGGTTTTTTGGTAAAGTGTGTTCAAATAGGTTTTTGGAAATGAGGTTTTAATTAAAAAAGAAAATAAAATATTATATTTCAAATTTCAAATTTCCCATCTCTTCTTCTTCTCCAAAACAAGTTTCACGTCATTTTTGCTTCCTTCCACCAAACCTCCATCACTTTTGAGGATTCATCAAGGTAAGTGTTTTATTCATAATATTCCTTCACATTTTCTTAATTTCTATTAATATCCTTCCAAAACTTTGAAAGATTTCTCAAGTTCCTCTATTTGGGAGAAAATGGGGTTTTTGAAGGGTTTAAGCGAATGTTGATAAAACAGTGTTTTGGGGTGAGTTGTAAACCATACTTTGGGTGTAAAAGATGCTAAGATAATGGGTGTAACTAGAAATCCCAGAATTTGGAAAATGGGTAAATTTTAAATAAGGAGTATTTGGGTTTTTGGCTTGGAAATGGTGGGGATGGACTTCTCTAATGGTTTGATGGTGTTGGGTTGATGTTTTTGGAGTATTTGAACATGTTTTGGATGATAAATTGATGAAGTTATGGTTGACTTGAGGTTAGAGTAGAAGTGATGATGGTTTTGGTTAGTTTCGGATAGAAATCGGAAACTTGATGTTGTCGACTTTTGATAATATTGATTTCAATGAGATTGATTATTGAAAAGTGTATTAATTCTTGTTTTGATTTGGGTAGAAGCAGTGGATAAGGATTTGGGTTCTTCGGACGCTACATCGGGAGTTGAGGAAGCTTGAAGGAGGACCGTTAGCTTATTTTGGTATTGTGCTGGTGAGTGGTAATGTTTCGAAGCTTTAAAATGTTTCAAAGAAGATTTCTTCGGGTTTGGGTAGGCCTTAGGGGCCAACCTAAACCCAAGTGCAAGTTTGTCTAATTTTGCCTTGTTTCGTTGATTGTTGGTGTAAGCGTTTATTCGTGTTGTTGTGTGAAATACAAATTGCTTTTACCTCTTTTTAATGTTGTTATGATGTTGTTGTTGTCGTCAAAGCCTCACATGATGGTTAATGGGAAGTGTGTTGTTGAATACGGTGATGTGTAGTCCCACCGGAAGTTGACTAGTAGATGAGTATGGTGATGTGTAGTCCCACCGGAAATATGCTAGTTGTTGTAAATGATGATGTGTAGTCCCATTAGAAATGGTTGTGCTTGTGCATACCATGGTTTTGTCTTGTGCTTTCGATTTATCGTATTTCTATTTTAATGGTTTTGTCTTCAAACTAAATACATGTTTTGAATTGCATTGTTGTTGTTATGATTTTGAGCTCCACACACAAAGCTTTTAAGCTTACGCTCTCTTTTCCAACAATATGGATCATTAGTGGCTTTAGGAGGCAAGTGGGGCAAAGGGGGAACTTGGAGTTCTTTTACTAGCTCAAGTATGGTTTTCATGGTTGTAATAATACTTAGGCAATGTGAATGCTAGACTTTTGTGTTGGGGAGTGGGTGTCCAAACTCCTATGTGGTTGTTGTTGTTGTTAACATGTTTAAAATGTTGAAGTGTGCCATGGTTTGTCTTTTGACCTCTTTATGAATGCCAAGCATGAGTGTTTCCTTTAGCTTTTTCGCCATGCATCCATTTTGTGTATGTATGTATGTTTGATGCTGGTTTTAGGGTACCTTGCCTCTAGTTTCCTTGTTTAACGTGTTGTCATGTTGTTTGACGCGTTTTGGGACGAGTTCGAGAATGTTTGGGGATGCCAAAATGACTTTTTGAAACCCATCTGTGCCCAGGCGTTTCGGAACATCTGGTATGGTTTCAGAATAGTCAGGCTTTTGGGGCACCCGTATCGGAACGAGGGTGGTGCCGTTTCAGTACGTTTTGCCACTAGAGGCTTCCGTTTCGGAACCAAGAGGGACATTCCAGAACATCCTAGTTTTTACTTTTTGTTGAGAGCCCGCGTTTCAGAACGGGCAGCCCTGTTCCGAAACACATGTAGTTAAAGTGGTTAAATGTCATCTTTGAAGGTTTCCAAACGTCACATTTTAGTCCCTAATGCTTGTATGTTTCTTAAATGAGTTTATATATCTTGTTGGTGTTGGTTTTGCCTCGTGTGCTTGAAACTTGACTAATTAACTGATTGGTAAGGTTAAATTACCTTTTTGCCCCTATTTAGTGTTGCCTTTGCAAAATGGTCCTTCGCGACTGTTTGTCTTTAATTGGACATCCGATTGATGTCCGATTGAGACATTGTTCTTCCGCTGTGACTCCCTTAACACCATAGGACCGTAAATTGCATTTAGACAAGATAAATCTTAATCTAGGGTTGTTAATTGGAGGGAAATTCTTAGATTTTTCTCCGGTTATCTCCGTGTAGCTCTCCCAATTCGGTCTTGCAACTAGACCAGGTCTAGGGAGGTTACATTTGGTGGTATTAGAGCCTCAGTTACGAGGTCTCTTGGGAATGTAAGTCAGGTAAGTTGGTTTGTTTGCCATTGCACGGTGTGTGAAAGCATGATTTCTCGTTCTTGTTGTTGGTTGAAGTGTAGTTGAGCGTCCCCATTGCTAAGTATTGTTATTGGAAAAAATGGTTTTGGTTCAAAGAGTTTTAGCACTTGGATCCTTGCCCTTGCTGACCCAATGTTTTCTTGTGTGTTATGTTTGTTGTTTTAGATTTTATCTTCGTTATGGTGAGACCGAGGGGAAGGCCTAGAGCAGGTGACCAGGCACCCGAGGTTGTGCCTCCTCCTCCTCTTCCTCCTGATCCTGATGGTAATGGGGCGAATGTCGGAGATGATGTTCCTCAGACTGGGGCGAATGTTGGAGGTAATGGAGCTCAGGCTGGCCAGGGTCAGGCAGGTGCGGACATGACTCATTTGATTCAGACCATAGCTGAGGCTTTTCAGACAGCTTTAGTCAGCATGCATGCTGTAGCACCACCTCAGGGTGCGGGGACTAGTTTTCCCCTTGAGAGACTTCGTAGTTTGGGCGGAGTCGAGTTTCGTGGTTTGAATCTCGAGAGTTCAGAGGCTTGGCTCGAGAGCACTACATGAATCATAGGTCAGATGGAGTGCTCAGACACTCATAAGTTGGGTAGTGTTGTCTCCTTGCTTTAGGGAGATGCGTATGCTTGGTGGACTACGGTTATTTCGGTTATGCCTGAGGCGGTTGTCACTTGGGGATTCTTCCAAAAAGATTTTAGAAAGAAGTACCTTGGAGCCCGATATCAGGATGAAAAGAAGAGGGAATTTATGGCTTTGGTTCAGGGCGGTAAGACGGTGTCAGAGTATGAGGTACAGTTTGTGAGGTTGAGCCAATATGCTCCCGAGTTGGTTCCCAATGAGAGAGAACGGTGTGAGCGCTTCCGTTACGGTTTGACTAGAGATGTGAAGACTTATATGCTTGCTTCTGATTACACCGAGTTTAATGTGTTGGTCTCTAGGGCCAAGGATATTGAGCAAAGTTTAGGCTCGAACACTCGTGCTAGTGGGTCCGATTCAGGGAAAAGACACGCGGATTGGGACAGAGAGCATGTCAAGAGGCACAGAGATAAAAGATATCAGCCTGACTCGAGACATAGGGGTTGTAACCATGGACGTGGCTATTAGGGCCAAGGAGCTGTTGTTCACACACCCGAGTGCACTAGGTGTGGGAGACGCCATCCGGGCGAGTGTATAGGTATCTTTGGGGTATGTTGGAACTATGGATCCCGAGATCATTTGAGGCATAACTGTCCTCACCCAGCTAGGGGCGGACAGGCCATAGTTCGAGGTTTTGAGCACTCGAGAGGCTGTGGGCGCCGTCGAGGTAATTTTCAGCCAAGGAATGATGGTCAGAGAAATATAGCTCATATGGTAGCAGTTCAGCCCGAGGGTGGAGGACCGACTAGGGTGTATGCACAACAAGAGGTTGGGAATGACATGAATGTCATCGCAGGTAATTTCTTGTTACGGTCTTTATCCTTGCTTTTGTTGATAGATTCAGTTTCGATACATTCCTACATTTTAGGTGAGCATGCAAGATCTTTAGATTTACCGTATAAGTAGTTAGAGGTAGGCGTGAATGTTACTAGTTCTTTTGGTGAGACTGTGGTAACGAGGAAAATGTATAGGAGGTGTCCTTTGACGATTTAGGGACATATGTTTCCAGTCGATACGATGGAATTGTCGTTCTATGGTTTCGATGTGATTTCGGGCATGGATTGGCTCGTAGAGCATAGGGCTAGAGTAGACATTGAGACCAAGAGAGTTTCCTTGAGACTTGAGGATGATTATGAGGTTTTAGTAGTTGGTGAGAACATTAAGTTCTTATCCAATGTTGTTTCCGCTTTAGAAGCTCAGATGTTGATGGATTTGGGTTGTCAAGCATATTTGACCTATGTGATGAATCCGAATATGAGTGAGGTTAGACCGCAAGACATCAGAACAATTTATGATTTTCCTAGTGTCTTTCAAGAAGAGTTACCGGGTTTGACTTCAGGTAGGGAAGTTGAGTTCGCTATTGAGACGTATTCAGATTCTGCTCCCGTATCTATTACTCCGTATAGAATGGCACCTAAAGAGTTGAAGGAGTTGAAGACATAGCTTCAGGAACTATCAGATAGAGGTTTCATTAGGCCTAGTATTTCTCTGTGGGGTGCTCCGGTCTTGTTTGTGAAGAAAAAGGACAAAAATATGAGAATGTGTATAGATTATAGGTAGTTGAACAAGGTAACATCAAAGAACAAGTATCCTTTGCCGCAGATTGACAATTTGCTTGATCAGTTGAAAGGTGCTACAATATTTTTGAAGATTGATTTGAGATCCGGCTACTATCAGTTGAAGGTGAAGGATGTGGATATACCGAAGACAGCTTTCTGTACACGTTATGGGCACTACGAGTTCTTGGTAATGCCTTTCGGTTTGACTAATGCCCCAGCTGCATTTATGGACATGATGAACCGAGTGTTCCACGAGTTTTTGGATAGGTTTGTAGTAGTGTTCATAGATGACATTTTAGTGTACTCTAGGACCGAGGAAGAACATGATGAGCATTTGCGATTAGTGCTTCAAACCTTGCTTGAAAACTAGTTGTATGCCAAGTTTAGTAAATGTGAGTTTTGGATTGGGAAAGTAGTCTTCCTAGGTCATATGATCTCAACCGATAGGATTAGTGTGGATCCCAAGAAGATAGAAGCAATAGTGAATTGGAAACAACCGAAGTCAGTGACTGAAATCCGTTGTTTTCTAGGCTTGGCGGGGTATTATCGAAGATTTGTTGAGGGATTCTCAAAGATTGCGGTACCTTTGACTAAATTGCTTCAGAAAAATGTTCTGAATGAGTGGACAGTTGCAAGGCAGCAAGCGTTTGAAAAGTTGAAAAAAGCATTGACAAAAGCTCCTATTTTGATTCAGCCTGAACCAGGGAAAGAGTTCGTAATCTACAATGACGCGGCGTATGTAGGTTTAGGTTGTGTGCTTATGCAAGAAGGAAGAGTTGTAGCTTATGCTTCTAGACAGTTGAAGGTTCACGAGAAGAATTACCCCTCTCATGACAAAGAGTTAGCTACTGTAGTCTTTGCTTTGAAGATTTGGAGACACCACCTTTATGGTGAGAAGTGCACAATCTACACCGACCACATGAGTTTGAAATATTTGATGACTCAGAGAGAGTTGAATCTTAGACACCGTAGGTGGTTAGAACTTCTTAAAGACTATGACCTCACAATAGAGTATCATCCGGGTAAATCGAATGTAGTGGCTGATACTTTGAGAAGAAAAGTGGCAATTGAGTTAAGAGCTATGTTTGCTAGATTTAGTTTATCTCAAGATGGTGGTTTGATAGCCGAGCTACAGGTTAAACCTTTGTTGGTTCAGTTGATTCGAGAGAAACAATTGCAAGATGGATCATTGGCACCTCACGTGCAAGATATAGCCGAGGGTAGACCTACATATTTCTTCTTTGGTGAGAATGGGATCTTATGTTTCAAGGATAGAGTAGTTGTTTCCAGAAGATGTCGAGTTGAGACGTACTATCTTAAACGAATCTCATAACAGTCCTTTTTCTATGCATCCGGGTAGTACGAAGATGTACCGTGGGTTGAAAGATGAGTATTTCTGGATTGGGTTAAAGAAAGAAGTGTCCGAGTATGTGAGTAGGTGTATGGTTTGCAAGCGTGTTAAGGCCGAGCATCAGTTTCCTTCAAGTATGTTACAACCGTTGAAGATTCCAGGGTGGAAGTGGGAACAGATTACTATGGATTTTGTGTCAGGGTTGCCGTTGAATCCTTCGAAGAAGAATTCAGTATGGGTAATAGTTGACAGATTCACTAAGTGTGCCTATTTCATACATGTTCATACTACTTACACTTTAGACCGGTTGGCCGAGTTGTATATTAGTGAAATCGTGAGACTGCATGGTGTACCGAAGTCTATTGTGTCAGATCGAGATCCGAGGTTTACAACTAGATTTTGGGAGTGTTTGCATCGTGCCTTGGGGACTTGGTTGAACTTCAGTACTTTGTATCACTCACAGTCAGATGGTCAGTCAGAGAGAGTTATTCAGGTGTTAGAGGTCATGTTGAGGTGTTGCATCATCGACTTTCAGGGTATGTGGGAAAAACATCTACCGCTAGTAGAGTTTGCGTACAGTAACAGTAATCAGGCTAGTATTTAGATGGCACCGTATGAAGCTCTGTATGGTAGGAGATGTAGAACACCTGTTTGTTGGGCCGAGGCCGGGCAGAAGCTTGTACCTATGCAAGACTTGCTTAAGGGCACTACTGAGAAAGTAAAACTGATTTGTGATCGTTTGAAGGCAGCTTCAGACAGACAAATCGTATGCCGATTTGAAAAGAATAGAGATAAAGTATGCTGTGGGCGACAAAGTATTTTTGAAAGTCTCACCTTAGAAGAAGGTGATGAGGTTTGGTAAGAAGGGTAAGTTAAGTTCGAGATTCATTGGTCTGTACGAGGTAGTTGAGAGGATTGGTCCCGTTGCTTATAGATTGAGATTACCGACCGAGTTAGAAAAGATTCATGATGTGTTCCACGTTTCGATGCTTCGAAAGTATAGATCAGATCCGTCCCATGTAATGCCAGTGGAAGAGATCGAGTTGAACCCAGATTTGTCGTATGATGAAGATCCAGTTAAGATTCTTTCTACATATAGTAAAGTTTTGCGTGGGAGGACCATTGAGTTAGTCAAGGTTTTGTGGAGACATCAGGGTGTGGAAGAGGCTACTTGAGAGAGAAAGGATGACATGGAGAAACAATTTTCGCACCTCTTCCCATTAGGTAAATTTTGGGGACGAAATTTTTTAAATGGGGGAGGGTTGTAACACCCGAGTTCGGGGCCCGGGAGATATTCGGGTTTGGGTTAAACCGGTTCGGGTTAAGCTGATTTTGGGGAAACAATTTAAAATAAACCAATTCTAAAGCTTTAAAGGGAAATGGTTTTTTTGGTAAAATGAGTACAAATAGGTTTTTGAAAATGGGTTTTTAATTAAAAAAACAAAATATTATATTTCAAATTTCCCATATTTTCTTCTCGAAAACAAGTTTCACGTCACTTTTGCTTCCTTCCACCAAACCTCCATTATTTTTGAGGATTCATCAAGGCAAGTGCTTTATTCCTAATATTCCTTCACATTTTCTTATTTTCTATTAATCTCCTTCCAAAACTTTGAAAGATTTCTCAAGTTCCTCTATTTGGGAGAAAGTGGGTTTTTGAAGGGTTTAAGCGAATGTTGATAAAATAGTGTTTTGGGGTGAGTTGTAAACCATACTTTGGGTGTAAAAGATGCTAAGATAATGGGTGTAACTAGAAAACCCGGAATTTGGAAAATGGGTAAATTTTGAATAAGGGGTATTTGGGTTTTTGGCTTGGAAATGGTGAGGATGAACTTCTAATGGTTTGATGGTGTTGGGTTGATGTTTTTGGAGTATTTGAACATGTTTTGGATGATAAATTGATGAAGTTATGGTTGACTTGAGGTTAGAGTAGAAGTGAGGATGTTTTTGGTTAGTTTCGGATAGAAATCGGAAACTTGATGTTGTCGACTTTTGATAATATTGATTTCTATGAGATTGATTATTGAAAAGTATATTAATTCTTGTTTTGATTTGGGTAGAAGCAGTGGATAAGGATTTGGGTTCTTCGGACGCTACACCGGGAGTTGAGGAAGCTTGAAGGAGGACTGTTAGCTTGTTTTGGTATTGTGCTGGTGAGTGGTAATGTTTAAAATGTTTAAAATGTTAGACTTTTGTGTTGGGGAGTGGGTGTCCAAACTCCTATGTGGTTGTTATTGTTGTTAACATGTTTAAAATGTTGAAGTGTACCATGTTTTGTCTTTTGACCTCTTTATGAATGCCAAGCATGAGTGTTTCCTTTAGCTTTTTTGGCCATGTATCCATTTTGTGTATGTATGCATGTTTGATGCGTGTTTTAGGGTGCCTTGCCTCTAGTTTCCTTGTTTAACGTGTTGCCATGTTGTTTGACGCATGTTGGGTCGAGTTTGGGAACGTTTGAGGATGCCAAAATGACTTTTTGAAACCCATATGTGCCCAGGCATTTCGGAACATCTGGTATGGTTTCAGAACGGTCATGCTTTTGGGGCACCTGTATCAGAACGAGGGTGGAGCCGTTTCGGTACATTTTGCCATTGGAGGCTCCCGTTTCGGAACCAAGAGGGGCATTATGGAACAACCTAGTTTTTGCTTTTTGCTGAGAGCCCGTGTTTCGGAACGGGCAGCCCTGTTCCGGAACACAAGTAGTTAAAGTGGTTAAATGTCATCTTTGAAGGTTTCCAAATGTCACGTTTTAGTTCCTAATGCTTGTATGTTTCTTAAATGAGTTTATATATCTTTTTGGTGTTGGTTTTGCCTCGTGTGCTTGAAACTTTACTAATTAACTAATTTGTAAGGTTAAATTACCTTTTTGCCCATATTTAGTGTTGCCTTTGCAAAATGGTCCTTCGCGACTATTTGTCCTTAATTGGACATCCGATTGATGTCCGATTGAGACGTTGTTCTTCCGTTGTGACCCCCTTAACACCATATGACTGTAAATTGCATTTAGACAAGATAAATCTTAATCTAGGGTTGTTAATCGGAGGGAAATTCTCAGATATTTCTCCAATTATCCCCGTGTAGCTCTCTCGATTCGGACTTACGACCAGACCGAGTCGAAGGGGGGTTACATGCACGTTGTTTAGAGGACCCTTTGTTCACTTAAAAGGAGTCTTGTTGTTACTTGGGAAGTATCATCGCCCTTATCAAGGGCATTTCTCGGAGATAGTGGATTCATGATCTACTAGTTTGTTAGAGTGCGACCAAAGTTAGACGTTCTACAAGTTTGATAGATTTATCTTATTGAGAGTTGTTGATCCTTGGAAATTGATTTGGTTAATCAAGCGCGACGCTAGCCTGTAATGTCGAGAGTTGTGCTCGAGTCTTCGAGACCTCGAGGCAACCCAACCTTTTGTAATGAGAATGTTGTGCCATTACCTTCTTATCGTGTTCTTTGTAGTAGTCGGTTTGAGAATGGCGCAACGGGGTTGTGGGACATGTTTGACCGTTTGGTAAGTGACAATGTGTGTAGTTCAACCTTCAAGAGCTTTTGGACTGATAGAGTATTTGTTTGTGCTTCCTAGAGGCATCGCTGGGACTTCCTCTCTGACAAGAATGTAAGTAGATGTTGAGGTAAGGCCGAGTTGGACGTCGGTTCCCATTGCCCTTGTTAGAGGAAACCAACCCAGTTGAGAGAGTTAGAGATTCAGTTGCGAAGGTGTAACTTGAACGAGGTTTCTTTTGTCTGAGTTTTTTGCCCAAGGGAGAACCATGCTTATTCGCTAGTAAAAAGTTGGGTCGTTAAGGTCATGCTTAAACCGTTGATAGCTTGTTAAGTGATAGTGAAAGATCGTTACCTGTCTCATAGGTTGGATTACTCGTTTAATCGATTGTGAAGTACTCGTGTGTTTTTCCAAGATTTGTTCGAGAATGAGATGCTTATAGTTAAAGTGTTGGAGGCTAGTAATTTCGAAATGAATTTTAGAATGAAGATTTTTTTCTTAGGGCGTGTCGTGGTAACATAGGATGTTTGCGTGACTCGAGTGAAGGTACGAGGAATATGTAACTATAAGCGTCGACAAGATAATTACCTTAATGACCTTGAGAGTCTGAGAGGTTAGTTACCATGTAATCAGTTAAGAAAGCAAGAGTTTGAGACTTTGTAAATGCTTTTGATTTGTATCACAATTTCCTTGAGACGAGCCAAGAGAAATTTGGTGGAGATTCGAGTTGCATGAGACCGTTTTGTTGTGACAGTGGTACTGAATCGATTAAAGTTGAGTAAGAATTCGAGATCTTCGAGGATGTTTTGTTGTAATTTCATGGCTACATTTCTGTGCTAGAAGAGGGGCGTTTATGTTAACCCCAATAGTGTGAAATTTTGAGTGCTTGTTCACCAAGAAAGTTGAGAACGGGACAACAACGTGAGTCGAAGTAATTGAGAATTGTTGATCGTGTGATCGATCACCACCTAAGTAAACTGAAGTTGATAAGTGATGGATTGTACGGAGTTAGTTCGGATTAGAGTATCATGTTGCCTATGTGGGGCGATCAAGGATTGTGAGTAATGGTCTTGTAAGGGAGTATCGATACTAGCTCCGTGCGATATCGGTACTCGATTCATCTAGTGTTGGTACTGACCGGTCAGTACCGGTGCCCCTGTGTTTTGTTAGTTAAGCTCCGAGTTAAGGATTGTGTGAAACAAATATTTTAATTTTGATATAACTAAAAACCTAAGGACTAAATTGAAAATGTCAAAACGAATTTTAAGTCCTCAAAATATCCACATATAATTTTAAGATTATGCCCAAGTTAAAAACAAAGTTTTTCAAATATTTTTCTAAGTGTTTAAAGCCAAAACAATGATTTTCAAGCCCCTGTTTCGAAACGGCCTAAAGCGTTTCAAAACGTTTTCATCACTGTCAACCCCTATTCCGAAACGAGTATCGAAACGGCTTAAGAACACTTGAACCCGTTTCGAAACGGTCTCATACGTTTCGAAACTGTTCTTCATATTTGATCTAAAAAGGCACAACGGTTACAATATTTTAACTGAATATTTAAAGATAAATAGGGTGTTTCGAAACGGGCTAAGGCTGTTTCGAAACGACCCTTGACAGTAGCAAAACCGTTTCGAAACGAAGCCAAGCGTTTCGAAACAGATCTTAAGTCTAAATTAAAAAATATGACCGTTGAAGTTGTTTTTAACTGATTTTCTGAAAACCGTTAGGGTGTTTCGAAACGGGATAAGACTGTTTCGAAACGACCCTTGACAGTGGCAAAAGTGTTTCGAAACGGCCCTAAGGCGTTTTGAAACGGGCTCTTAAATGCACCCCAACAGCTCTTTCTATTTTAGTCCGTTCTGAAACAGGTACCCCGCGTTTCGAAACGGGTTGTTGCAGACTGCATTTATGGTGGTGAGATAACATCCCCAACGGCTCTATTGATGAGCGCAACAACCACAACGGTTAGAAATCAATGAGAAGGTATAAAAGAGACCTCTAAAAGCTCCAGAAACGATTATTGATCCAAAAGCAAACATCCAAACATCAAATCCAAGCAATTGTGCAAAAATCCCATTTTGTCTAGAAACCCCAATTGTAATTTTCATTCATATCTTGTTCAATTGGGTTGAGTGCTTGTAATTGGGCTATCATTTGTATTGAGAGATACCTTATTAGCCATCAAATTTCTTTGTTCACTTGTGTGAGGATTGGGTAGAAAATCAACCGAAATTGTAAGGGTTACCTCCTTAGCCTAGAAAAGGGGAAGAGCAATTAGTGGAATTGTTGCAAATCCTTAGTGAAGCTAAGGTAGTGGATGTAGAGTTCATTTGGAACTTGAACCACTCTAAAATCCCTTGTCATTATTTTTAATTTGCAATTTCCACCACAAAACCTTTAAATTTCCAATTCACCCCCTCTTGGTTTATATCGATCTTGCGATCCACTCAACAGATTGATTTACTTTGGAAGCTGCGAGAAGTAGCACTTGATTTTAATTAAGAAGATACAGAGTTGTGATTGAATTTTTGTTCCATTGGTACAGATGATGTATTTTCCGGACACGTTATAGTTGGGAGTCTAAGACTCTTGCCTGAATTTAGTTTGTGAGAGCTGCATTAGTTACCATTTTGATTAAGGTAATTGCTTGAGGCGAGTTGAGGCGTCGTTCGTTTTCAGAAGTCTTGCACCTAACAAGTCTTCTTCAGGGAGTCTCCATGAGAGGAATCATTTTATTTGGTTGCAACAATTGTTTAACCTCATGTTCTTTTAGATTATACGGAGTTGTGGAAATATTTTGTTGTGCAACAACCTTTTGGGTTCTACAACATAAGTTAAGTTTCTTTGATGACATTTTTGTGTGACACTTTTGATGGGGTACCGTTGGGTTTTGCTTGTTCTCTGTAATGCACCGAGCGAGGATGAATTCCTACCAAAAGAAGAATCAGTTGAGATTATGTTTGTACTGTTAGAAGACAAGGGTCATGATTGATAAGTATTGTGAGAGATCAGAGTAGCGCAATGAGAAATCTTTGAGAACGTCGAAGAGTTAATTAAGTTTCAACATATTCTTTTTGATTTATGGATACAAATTTCCAAGACGAAATTTCTTTTAAGGAGTGGAGAGTTGTAACAACCCAATTTTCGGGTTAGCGAATCGGGTATTAGACCCGAGTTATGGGCCTTTATTTTAGAAGTCTAAGTTAAGAATATTTAAGTTTGGGATCATTATATTGGGGGAGAAGGTTTTAAATTTCAAAATAGTGGGGATAGGAGAAAACGGAAAGAGAAAGATATTATAGGAGAAAGAGTGTGTGAAAAGAGAATAATGCGAGAGAAAGTGTAAATAGGAGTTTTAATCTCCAATCTACCAGGATTCGGCCTTCTATTGTTAACACCTCCACCGCCATTGTGTTCATCTCGTCGAGACGAGTTTGTCGGTACTAGCGGTGTCACCATCAGAGCCACCGTCAGAGGGGTAAGAGAAAAAAAATCTAGGTTGTTGAGTTGGGGTAGTTCAAGGGCTCGAATTGAGAAAATGAGGCCACCAGTGTGTCCACCGGCATCAAGATGGTCGATTTGGGCGTTTGTCATCACCGTCTGACTATTGAAAGCCGCCGCACACGCTGCCGCCTGCGCGTGGGCGACCTTCGACCGAGCAAGACTATTATAATAGGTGGGCCCCAACTATTGGCTTCATTTGTTGGGCCGAGTCGAGCCGCTAGTCGTCGTTGACCGCGTTAATCGAGCCGTTGATCGCGTTGACCAAGCTGTTGACTTTTTTCACGGGACCCTACTTAGGGTTTCTCAACGTTTTTAGTCTGTTGGCGCTGCCATTTCTCCAAATTCAAATCTGGTAAGCTACTTTTATGTGTTTGACCTTGTGGATTAGTTAGTAAATGAGGTTAATTAGTAATTGTGGTATTCGTATATTTATGAGGATTGTTCGGGCTCAAATACCGAATCAAGAGGAGCGTTTGCAGAGCTCTAGTAAGGATTTATCAATAACCGCTTTAGGTTAGTACACCTCAAGCTTCTATTGCTTCATGAGCATCATAAATGTGATTGCTTTGCGTGTTAGTATATGCAAAATAGGTAGACGATGCATATACATGGTTAGAGACTGATAGTATGAGACTTGATATTTGTGTGAGGCATGATGATGTTGTGAATATGATGAGACTCATGGAGACTTTAGAGACCATGTAGGGTTGTTTGAGATGCTCGTATAATTACATATTAATTGTTTGATTGATTGATATTCGTCATTCCATGTATGTTTGTTCGAATAGATTGACGTGATTGATGAGAATTATGCTTAAGGAATAAATACTCAATTAAATAATTATGAAGTTGGTAATTAATATTAATTGAATGAATGCATTAGTAAACAAAACCTAATGACTTTAAAAGCTTTAGGGATCGAATAAAGTGTTGTAATATCGTGATTCGATAAAATTGTGCGAACTCGTGAATAAGGTATCGATACGAGCTTCAGCTGTACCGATACGCGATTGGGGGTCGTATCGGTATGGGTCGACCGGTACCGATACTTGTGGAAATATAAGATTTCCAGTAAGCAATATCATTATCGGTACGTGTATGAGTACCAGTACGAAAGGGTATCGTATTGATATTCGTGTTCGAGTACCGATACCCACTGAACGGAATAATCTTTTATGCTGATAAAAATGTAAAACCTAATTTGATTTTGATATAACAAATTGTCTAAGGACGTATTTGTAAAAGTAAATAAGTTTTTAAGTATTCTAAAGTCTTACAAATTGACAAGTAATTTGAGCCAAAACTGATTTTCAAGTCAAAACGTTCAAACCAAACAATTTTTTTCTAAGTGTTTTCAAGCCAATTTTAACACTTACGCTAAGGCGTATCGATACGCTCTAGTCGTATCGATACAATTTGACGTTACTGAAATTTCAATCGCTTAATGTGCACCGATACAGTAAACACTGTATCGATACGATTTTTAATCTAAATTTATTTTAAAGGCATAGCTTACCGATACGGTAACCGCGTATCGTTACGGTAACCCCGTATCGATATGATTTGGTTTGATTCAGCAAATCTTTGCATTAAATGAAAATAATCGTTGCTTGTCAGTTATCGGGAATTAGCAATTTTCAAACGGTCGTTGGATCGTATTGATACACCCCTATAGCGTATTGATACACTTTTTGCTTAAGTTTCACTCAAGATTCCAGTGAGCAAAATCCGTATCGATACGCCCCTTATTTTACACTATAACCGTACCGGTACGCCTTCCCGTGTATCGATACGCCTCTCTTAAATGTACACGACTCTTTCTTCTTTGAGACAGATATCGATACGGGCCTTCGAGTACCGATATGGTGGGAAGTTGAAGAGCATTTATTGCGCCAAAAATGCACCCCAACGACTAGATTAATGATCTCAACCTCCCAAACGGCTAGAAATCAATGCAAGGGTATAAAAGCAAGCCTCCAAAGCCTCAGCAACAACTATTTAGGCATGTAAAAAGTTGACCCGACCTGTAAAACTGACTGAAACCGACTTGAGTCAGAACTTGTTAGGCTTGATAGGCTCGATTTCCTTCAACCGTTATGGATTTCCAAGTAGTGGAGAAGTTGAATTTTTGGGTGATTGGGGTGTGGAAGCTAAAAGATAAAAGACACGATAATTTAGAGTGGTTCGGCCTTCTAACAAGCACCTACATCCATTACCTTAGCTTCCCACTAAGGATTTCACAATCAATCCACTAATTGATTCGTCCCCTTTTCTAGGATTAGGAGGAAACCCTTACAACGATCAAATCTTTCTAGCCCAAAGCTTGATTAAACCCTCTCCACAAGAGATAAAGATAAGAAAACTAAAATCCCTCTTACAAGGTTGATGTTTTCACACTAAAGCACTCACCCAAACCTAAACACTTGAGCAAAATTGACAATTTAGACTCACAAGTGTTGTCTATACAAAGAATGGATAAATTAGGCTCTAAAGACAATTTGACATCATATTGTTGTTGAAAATTGAAGCATTAGCCTTCCCTTGATGCTTGGAGGTCCCTTTTATACTCCCAATTGGGTTTGTAGCAGTTAAGGACCGTTGGGGTTGAATTGGAGCCGTTGGAGACTTTATTTTCCACCATAAATGCAGTTCTACAACTGCCCATATCGAAACGGTACCAACTTGTTTTGAAACATGACTAAAACAGAAAGAGTCTTTATGCGCATTGAAGAGGACGTATTGAAACACATTGGGTCATATCGGAACGCCCGTATCGAAACGCCTAGTGTCGTATCGGAACAACATGCAATTCAAATAGTCGTTGGGAAATAGCCGTTGTGGTTATAGCCGTTGGGGTGTATGCCATATGGGCGTATCGAAACACCAAAGGGTGTTTCGAAACAACACCTATCCGTATCGAAACAGGTAACCCCTGTATCTAAACGGGTTCTGGAAGTTTCAAAATGTATCAATACAAATTATGCCTGTATCGAAACATGTACATTAAAAACACTGGTTTGGCTACTTAAAAACATTTTAAACATTGCCAAAACCTTTTGAAACATCCTCAAACTTATTTTCAAGTTGTTTTTGACTTAGAGAATGTTTTAAATTCTTTTCAATTAAGTCCAAAACATTTTTCAATTATTATATCAAGACATATATTTCTACAATCTCCCCCTTTTTGATATAATAAAACCAACTTGAAAAATTGTTTGGGATTCTCCCCCTTAGTATTTTAAAAATTTGAATAAGAGATTTTAAAATTTGAATGAAGTTAAATCTCCCCTTTATTCTCTTGAAAAATTAAATTTTCAAACTATTTCTCCCCCTTTTGTTATATCAAGAAGAATTTAAAAGATATCAAGCTCAAAAACATAGGAGGTTTAAAGAGTTTTGACACAGTTAAAATTTTTTGGTTTTAAAATTGGTTCCCCCTTACTCAAAGCATCAAATATTGTTGGTCCAACAATATGATAATCTAGTTGTAAAAAGAAATAATCTAACTAAAAAAACAACTAGAAATTTTACCAACACTTGAACTTTAAGGGAGGATGTGAAGCCTTCCTTCTTCAAGTGTTATTTTTTGTGTGTATGGAGCTCCCCCTCAAATTTGGACTTGTTGATCATTCTCTATCACACCTAACATAAGACAATCAAGTGATTTTTGGTATCCAAATTGCTTTGGATCCATAGACGTTAGTGGCACAAAATTTAGTCCCCTTTCCATTTTTAAATTTCATCCTTTTTAGTTGAAGTGGTTAGTCCTTTTGGGACCCAAACACTTCTAAAACATTTTCCTTTTATAAATCTAGGGGCACTATATTATCTAACATAAAAGTTTGATTTTCCAAAACTATTTTTCTTTTCAAGCTCTTTGGAAATCAAATTTTTTTCTTCTTGAACTTTATGAAGCAAATTTTGTAAATCAAACACATTTTTGCTCAAACTCATTGAGCTTTTCTTCAAGTTCAATTTTGGCTTTAGAAATCAAATCATTTTGAATTTTTAACTTAGAAACAACTTTCTTATTTTTCAAAATGTGATTTTTAAACTCTAAAATCAAATCATCATAGGCATCTTGTAATTCATCAAAAGAATATGAACATGAGGTAGATGAATTATAAGTTACCCTTGAATCTTCTTCGATGGCCATAAGGCAAAGGTTGGCTTGTTCATCGTCGGTGGAGTCTTCATCACTCCATGTAGCCACATATGCCTTCTTCTTATGGCTTGAAGTGCTTTCTCTCTTCTTCTTTTTCATAGATTCACGTTCGAATTCTTTCATTTCTTTCTTCATGAAAGGGGCACACTTCTTGAAAAGATGAACTATCTCTTCTTCTTCATCCTCCTCCTTGCTTGTATCAACAAGGTTGTACTTGGAGGATTTGAGAGCAACGACATTGACATCAATGCCTTGCTTCTTGATCTTATTTTCCTTCTCCTTCTTCAAAGGTAGAGACATCATCTCATGGGTAAGAAGAGATTCGATTAGCTCATCAAGCTTGAGCTTCTTTAATCTTTGACTTCAATGATGGTCGTCGTCTTTGAATCCCATGACTCAGGAAGTGAATAGATCACCTTCCGAATGGGTTTGTCTTCCAAAATCTCCTCTCCAAAACCTTTGAGTTGATTGACAATTGTGGAGAATCGGTCTAACATCCTCTTGATTTCTTCATCCGGGTCCATCTTGAAGTTCTCATACTCTAAGTTGAGAAGATCGATCTTGGTCTCCTTTACTTCGTTGGTTCCCTCATATGTGACTTCAAGCTTGTCCCAAACTTCCTTGGCATCTTCTCATAGATGTTTTGGCTAAATGCACAAAAGAGGATGTGCAAAGACTTGCAATTAAGCTCTATCTTCTTGCGATCATCCGCACTCCAATCCGCCTTTCTTCGTTATGGCACGAACAGACCATCTTCAACTATGCCCTAAAGCTTGTAATCCTTAGATTTGATGAAGAACATTATTCTTGTCTTCCAATAGGCAGAGTTTGTTCCATCGAAGAATGGTGGCTGTCGATGGATTACGCCATTTGACCGGTTGATTGAAACTTGTATCGAGCTACCCGGATTGCCTCAATAGAATTTTAATCCCCTTCGATTGAGCCTTGCTCTGATACCAATTGTTAGGCTTGATAGGCTCGATTTCCTTCATCCGTTATGGATTTCCAAGTAGTAGAGAAGTTGAATTTTTGGGTGATTGAGATGTGGAAGCTAAAAGATAAAAAACACGATAATTTAGAGTGGTTCGACCTTCTTACAAGCACCTACATCCACTACCTTAGCTTCCCACTAAGGATTTCACAATCAATCCACTAATTCATTCGTCCCCTTTTCTAGGATTAGGAGGAAACCCTTACAATGATCAAAGCTTTCTAACCCAAAGCTTGATCAAACCCTCTCCACAAGAGATAAAGATAAGAAAACTAAATTCCCTCATACAAGGTTGATGTTTGCATACTAAAGCACTCACCCAAACCTAAACACTTGAGCAAATTTGATAATTTAGGCTCACAAGTGTTGTCTATACAAAGAATGGATAAATTAGGCTCTAAAGACAATTTGACATCATATGGTTGTTTACAATTGAAGCATTAGCCTTCCTTTGATGCTTGGAGGTCCTTTTTATACTCCCAATTGGGTTTGTAGCCGTTGAGGACCGTTGGGGTTGAATTGGAGCCGTTGGAGACTTTATTTCCCACCATAAATGCAGTTCAACAACTACCCGTATCGAAATGGTACCAACTTGTTTTGAAACACGACTAAAACAGAAAGAGTCGTTATGCGCATTGAAGAGGCCGCATCGAAACACCTTGGGTCATATCAGAACGCCCGTATCGAAACACCTAGTGTCATATCGGAACAACCTACAATTCAAATAGTAATTGGGAAATAGCCGTTGGGGTGTCTAAATCGAGTGCAAGTGTACACTGCTGCCAAGTTATAGTATAAAAGATATCGTCTCCACAGGGATTGTATTGCTACTTTAAGAGTTTAAGTTCCTACACAAGTAAAAATAAAAACACAAGTTAAGGGGTTTGTTTTGAAAGTTCAATTAAACTAAAGGAAGCAATTAAAATAAAGAGTTGGGAAAACAAATTGAGAGAATGGGCTAGGTTAAGTTGCATCGTAGTGTAGAAACTGCGTTGAACTCGTCTCAGATTTGCATGCAATGCCGACTTAGCTGCCTCGGCAGTTGAAGATGGATGATGTCTCGACAGGTAGATCAGTAACCTTCAAGGTTCGTCAGAACGTCCTTCAATGATTCCCCCTTATGTCTAAGTTGGAATTCTATCGATGCACACTTCTTGATAATACCTCTCGGCATAAACCAATGGTGGGCAGCAACCAGTCTCACGTTCTTGTTAGCCGCTGAAATTCGTTCTTATCTCTAAGTCAAATTAATCTTCATCGGTTGGATAAAAACCGTGCTTACTCATTTCGTGAGTCTAACTCTCTCGATGGTAGACAAATAAATGCATTATCAACAAGATCTCTCGATTCAATTGCATGTAAGATTTGAAACCAAGAATAAGCAAAGCTTGAATTAAAAGTGCATAACAAATCTTCAACTAATTACAACCGTTTCTCACAACTACTAAACAACAAAAACCCTAACCTAAACTTTCGACTAGGCTCTCTACTCTCTTCTCTCCTCTATATCTCCCTTAATGCAGTCAAGCCTTGCCTTTATATAGGTGGTTACATGTAAAACCTTACTCGGGGAAGAAGTCTCTCTTTGGGAGGATGGTTGGTCCTGTGTGACTGGATGTGATCATTCTGCTTTCTCCTTCTCTCCGATCATTCTTCTCTCCTATTGCCGCGGCAGCTGTACTGGCGGTAGTCTCCTGTAATGCAAATGCAAACGAAAACAATATATTTTCTCCACAAATAATCATAAAAACTGTAATAAGCTGAGTGAAGCAAAGATAATGTAAAGCATGCATGAAAACCTAAATATGAACTAGAATGAGCTTAAGAACAACGACAATATGAGCTAAAATGGGCATAAAATATAGGTCTTTTAAGCACTTTACATACCCCCAAAATCGAACTATTGCTTGTCCTCAAGCAATGCAAACCTAATAAGTACTTACCCCTCTTCTAACAAAAAGGAACTTGTCTTTAACTTGATTTCATGACTCAAGGCCGTAACACCTATATCATTTTATTGTGTAGGATAACATGAATTTTCTCGGAAACAAACTCTAATGCTTGTGATCAAGTGTGTGCCAAATTGTGTTCAAGTTGATTTTCAAGAAATTTTTAAGTGAACAAAAGACTTAGCCAATTTCGGGCACCTCTAAGCAACATAGCAGTGATTTTTTTATTCGACTAGAGCCAATTTCGGGCACCTCCAGCGTTTTGTTTTGTTTTTTTTTTCACTAGAGCCTGTTTCGGGCACCTCTAGGGTATAATTTTATGTCTTCTTACCTACCGCGGCAACCTTCTTTGCAGTTTTGACAATTTCTTCTGCCGAGGTGACAACCTGTTAATCATGTGAATTAAAAGTACCAGATATTTAAACAGTCTATGTTCACTACTTTATTCTATCAATCATCCTTCCATAATTGTATTAAGGATAAAGAGCACTATAGTAAATTTCTAAGTCATCTTCATTCTACCGAAAAATTAAAGTGTTTTTTAATGGTGCGAGATGTCGACTATTCTATCATAGGCACACGTTATTTAACAAGTTCTTTTTATTCAAGATGAGATAAGTATAATTCAACTAAGATGGTGAATTAATATGCAACTAAATATGAACTATAATAAGGTGGAATCTCCCTCCCCCAAACTCGAGGCGGGCATTGCCCCCAATGCAACAAAAAAAGAAATAAAAACAGATTACCATAGAAGGGAAGGAGAGGTAGAGTTTTTGGCTACTGGTTCTTCCTCATAGGACAGTACCAACGTCCGCCTGCGCAAAGGTGAGGGTGGGGCAGGTTTTTGCAGCAGACTTGGAGGCCCTTGAAGGCTAGATTCTGGTGGGTGGTGTTCGTTTTAGCACAATGGGAACATCATCATCATAGTCTTCCTCTTCTGGATCATCGGCGATGACATGGTACTTAAGTTTTCTCGATGTTCCTGCCGTGGTGGTTGCTGCTGTTGGGGACATGGGATGAGTCTTTGCGGCCGAGGAAGAGTAATGTTGTGTTGCTGAGGCGGCTTCAGGTGTTGCCGCGACGGGTGAGTCTGGAATGGGCTCACTTGCAAGGTGGCCTCAGTGATCTTCATAGAGAAGATAGGAAAATGAAGCTCATCATCTGGAAATTTCTCTTGGAGGAAAAGCTCAACACCGGTGTGATAGTTGTTAAGTGTCTAAAAGTCTTATTTTATTTACCCTTTTTACTCATATTATTGTTAGACTTAGGCACATTTTAGTTGCATAATTACGCATTCATGCATATTCTCATAATTTCCTTCACCATTAAGCTTGATTACATATTTTAGTTTATTTTGTGGAAAAGGTGTTGTTTTGGTATGTATTTTGGAGCATGCAGGAAAACTGCTGCAGAGCCTGATGCCTAGACAGACTATGTCGAGGCAACAATGAGGAAAGAAGGAAGGAGCTGGATATTAATGGAGGATGTTGTTGGACCCACTGAAGAGCTAATAAAGAGGAGAAACACAGGATAAGGAGCCATGCCAAACCCTGCAAGTCAACACAGACCTCTGCCCAGGCAGTTAACTATTTGTCGCCCGGGCAGTCAACTATTTGCCGCCGAGGTAGCTGTAGAGCATTAGGATGTTCTCCATTTATGAGCGCAAGTGCACTCTCTTGTCAAGTTATAGTATAAAAGATATCATCTCCCACAGGGATTGGAATAGCTCCTATGAATGGTTTCCTGCACAGAGATTTAGTAAATGCGCCATTAAATCTCAAGATGTGGAAATATAAAAAACACAAATAAAGATAAAGATAGTAAAGAGAGGAATGATAAGGAGAGATTGGGCGATAAGCTGGGTAAGACAAGTGCATCTTAGTAGCTTGTGGACTGCATTGTAAAGTCTTGAGTATGTTTTGCGCTGCCATGAATTGCTTCCTCGGCGGGTACGGCGGGCGGCAAACTACGACCCTGTCATGTGATCGGAGCAGGTCACTGCCACTATAGGGGTGTGTACTGTCTCGGCAGGTGGAACGGAAAGAAGTCCTAGCGGAAAGTCTGGCAAACATTCCAAATTCGGCAGGATAGTCGACAGTGATCCCTCCTATTTCTAGGTTAGGATGCTCGAGATTGCTTAACTTGAGGACTGGTGTGGAACCAAATTAGACAACTCGGTTGGTAATCCCTTTTAGCCGCTGAAACTTGTAGACTAGTGTGGAACCAAGTTAGTCACACCTTTGTGAGTTGTGACCGTACTTAACCCTTTCGTGAGCCTTGCACTCTCGTGCCCGACAAATAGATTTTCTCTTCAACTGACTGGTGTAGACTAATTGAACGAACAAGAAGCATAGATTAAGAAAACTCAGAACTTTGTTGAAAACAACTCAAAACTATACAACCGTTTCCACAAATTACTTTACATACACGAGCCTAACCCTAGGAGAGTTAGGCCGCGACCCCCAACACTCCAACTTATCTAGCTATCCCCCCATCTACACTCTCATCGGCAGATGCCGTCGATTCCTCACGACATGCTATGATCCCTCTATGAGATGCCCCTATACCCTTACATGCATTGGGTATATATAGGGCTCTTGACCTAAGTTGAGTCCTCCTTGAAGTAGGAGTTCTAAAAGTAAATTGCATTAAATACAAACTCCTTTATGCTTTAAATACAGACTCTTTGGACGTTGTCTTCTTCTGCAAGTAAAGATAAGTGCTCCTACTTATCGATCTTGAATCAACTCTACCAGCCGCTACAGGCTTCGGGAAATTGAAAGACTGGGCTCATTGGGCTTAAGAAATTGTCCTCTTGAAATCGCAACCCATCTTGGCTAAGTCGGTGTAACTCCTGCCCAGGTGGCTCTTGGCGGCAATGCTGCTTCGGCAGCGTCCTAGGCGGCATCTTGAGCTGATTCAGTACAACTCCTCTGGTTCTAGCTTTCTGTCTTGTCCTGTTCTGTCCTGTCCTCTCCTAGCTATAGAACCTGAGAATATAAACTAAACTAAAACAACAACTTTCTCAACCAAACATAAAATATTCAATACAAACATGGTAAAAGAGAAGATATTGTTATAATGCATGCAAATCACCTAAATATGCCCAAAATGAGCTTAAGAACAACAATAATAAGGGCAGGAATGTGTACAAAATATAGAACTTATGGAAACTCTACAGTAGCAACTTCCAAGAAGGCCGAAATATGCAAAGTGGTATGCGACTGAAAGAGCTCATCAAGCCCGATTTTGGAGACCACCTGCTCGTGCATTGGAGCCCAACAAACAAACAAAAACACATGGTCAAAGTCAAGGTGGAAAAAGTCAAACGAGAATCTAGGAAGATTTAATGTTAGATTTGTTCTTTTAATGAGTTGTAATTATATTCTAACTAGGATTCCTGCCCTAAACCGACTTAGACCTAAGCTCCTCCCCTATAAATGTAAATCGACTAGAAGGAGAAACACACAATTCAGATTAGAGAGAAACCCTCATTCTTGTCAAAAAATACCCTTGTGCCGCCACCCCCATTTTGTTCTAAACCTTCCCTAGGGCTAAGGGTTGGTTGCCGAGTAGTTGTGAGAGTTTTGCTTGTATTTGTTTAGGTTTCATTTTTTGCAATAAAATTCAAGGTTTGTTTACTCTTGGTTCTTCATTGTGTGCAATCTTTATCGGGAGAGAAGAGGGTAATAATCTATTTGTTCAATATCAGGAGAGTTGGACTCACGAAACGAATAAACTCAGTTTTATCCAACCATATGGTAAAGCTACTTCAGCTTAGGGATAAGTTAGAAGTTCAGCGGCTAAGAGAGGCTTCATAATCGATTGGTGTTCATCCTTAGATTAACACCGAGAGGTATTATCCAAGACATGTTCGCCAATAGTACTTCAAGCTTAGGGATAAGAGGAAGTCATTGAAGGAAGCCTTGCCGAACCTTAAATCATCTCTTAACTGCCCAAGCAGTCACATTGCTCTCTTACGAGGCAGGCTTCTGCCGAGGCATACTCGTGGGCGGCTACTAAAACTTGTTAATTTGATCTGCAAAACTGTATCGAGACAATGCATCCAATCTCCACACTACGAAGCATTCCAATACCGGCCCATTCTCTCACTCTGACTTCTCAATTTATTTTATTTGCTTTAATCTTAGTTTTAATCAAACCAACTTTCAATATTTGTGTTTTTACTTTTATCTTGTGCAGAAAAGTGAATTCTGAAGGTTGTCACAATCCCTGTGGAGACGATATCTTAAATACTATAACTTGGAACCGTGTATACTTGCACGTAATTTGCGCATCACTTTTGCACGCAACAAGTTTTTGGCG
This sequence comes from Hibiscus trionum, assembly GCA_030270665.1. Classification (NCBI taxonomy): domain Eukaryota; kingdom Viridiplantae; phylum Streptophyta; class Magnoliopsida; order Malvales; family Malvaceae; genus Hibiscus; species Hibiscus trionum. The sequence goes on from BSYR01000003.1 coordinate 68,758,777, forward strand.
CTGTTGTCGGGGATTGGCGTACAACTTCATTTTTTTTATTTTTCTGCACTTATCTTTATTTCCTTGCATTATATATTTAATAATATTTCAAGTGCAATACAAGTTCAAGGGCATCAATATGTCCAGAAAAACCACTCGAGAGTTGTCAGCTTCTTTTCGTTGAATACATGGACGAACCGAGATGGGACCAACATCAAGATTATTTATGTTACGACCAACAAGCTCAAAATTTTTCCTACCATGACAATTTTGTTGTCGTAGCAGCAGACACACCCAACAATATAGTCCTCCTCAAGAGCAATCAAAATCCTTGGAAGACACGCTTCAAGCTTTCATTGCCTTCACTCAAGAATTGTCAGCTTCTATGGACGTAAGAATCTCCAAGGTGGACACACTTTTGAGCAATTCGGTACACATTAATACCATGGATAAACTTGATGCCTCGACAACCATTGATCACCAACAACTACATCTCATGGACACTGACATCCCAAGGCAAGAAGACGCGGAGTGATACGAAGAACATATTGATGAGCCTATGCAACAGATTGCCCTATCAAGGACTGAGGAACCTGATCAGAGCTATGCCTCGGCAGCTACACCTGCCTCGGCAGCTAAGGAATTTGTAGATTGCTCTCATCTACCTTTGCTTGGGCAATTGAACGACCACATAGAGGAGCAACACGATGGAAATACTTTGCTAATGGAATATGAGCCGGTAATAGCTAAACCTTTTGAATTCTTTGAAAAATCACCTTTTCCATTGCAGGTATTTCCTGAGGAACCAACACCGATAGAGTTGATGCCAACAAAATCTCTACTGATGGAGATGGTTGAGAGACCTAAAGAAAATGGTGTTCACAAATCTCTTCATAAAATTGGGTTTTCCCTTGACCCGCACAACATTATGACAAAATATTGCCACAACAACTGGTTGCCGCAACAGTTGTCTCGACAACAAAGGCTACTTTCCACCATAACGAACTTCGACAAGAATAAGGTAAGTACATGGTTGGATATTGATATGATTTTTCCTAATCACATATTCATGCCTCCAGGAAAAACAACAAGGTGGAAGGTACACATGGACTACAAGGGAACAAGGAAGAAAGGAACCTCTACCATGATAATGCAAAAGCAAGCAGTTGCAAACACAGCCACCCTTTTATGGGCAAAATAGTCACTCGATGGAGGGTGCGGGTAGATTACAAGAAGTATCGGAAATGAACCCCTCAAGCTCGAATAGACAAGGGAGTCGTCACTTTAGGAGATGCATGCCCATGCACTCCCAGAGTAACATAATTTTTATTTTATCTTCTACATTTTTTTATGCTTTCGTAGACTTAGATTTTTTTTTTAAAATTTTTAGTTTTTAGGAAGAAAATTTAAATTTAGTATCTATTTTCTCGCACTAATAATTTTTATTTCAATTTTTTATTTTAGGAGAAACAATAGCCCAAGAGAAGAGAGAAGAAGCAAGCTCAAACCAATCAACCATTCCAGCCCACCCGCGAAGTCTGCCGTGACAGACAGACGTTGCGTCCCACCAGAAATAGCCGTTGTAGACTAGCCGTTCTCATACGCCTATTTCGTTCCAACGGCTCTCTACCCGTCAACGTCTGCCTCGGCAGATGAAACGACAGACCCTTTCACTCCTATTTAAACCCCTCATTTTTTTACTATTCACTCTTCTTTATTTTCTCTTGCATATTGTTTCACAGATTTCCTTTGCTTTCAGATTTCTTTCCTTTTCTACATATTCTCAAACTCTCACAACCCTCTTCGCACAAAAACCCTAAACCCTAAAATCAAGATTGGCAAGAACACCACATCGCCGCACTGCCCTGGTAGAATTCGAAGAATCTCTCAATCGCAGGTCAAAGCATTCCATAACGAGAAATTTAAAGAGAGATCGGTGTGGGAGGAGCAAGGATTTTTCTATGATACGGGGAAGAAGAATTTAGGGTTTGAACAATTCATATACTACAAGATCGCACACCAAAGATGGCAGATCTTTGCCCAGCAACCAAAGCCTGCAAATCAGAAAATGGTGTGCGAATACTATGCCCATGAGCCGACAGAGGAAGTGCCGACGATGAATGTCTGCGGGCGGCCAGTGTTGATCGACGAAGACAAGATCAACCTCTACTACGACCTTCACATTCGAGAAGATCAACACGTGTAGTTCCTTGCCTCCCTCACGACAGATAGTTATGAGGCAATGAAGGAAGAGCTTTGCATTCCAGGGACAGTTTGGAATGAAGGCAAAAACAGAGGCACCGTCAATCCGCAAAACTTGCTGCCCGAGGCGAAATTGTGGAACACGTTCGTGAAAAGAAATCGAAGGGGCAACTCTACTTCCCCAGCCTCATCACGACGTTATGCGAGAAGGCACACGTTGCGGTCGCCCCAATTGACACCATGACGCCGGACAGAACTGGGTGGACGAAGGACATCATCCTTCGAAAAATGGAGATTACAGCGGCCACTCTAGAAAACTATGCTCAGGCATCGAAGATGGGCAGCCAACAACAATTCCAACAGCCCGCCCTGACAACCACCATAGGCGGCTTGGCAGCACAACTGGATAGAATGGAACGACGCCAGCTGACCTTCATGGCTTACATCCGGGACTTCAACAATGCAACCGTGACCACCATCAAGGAGAATTTTCCAGCGGCCCACTTTCTAGAATTCTCTGCCGAGATCTTTGCCCTGGCAGCACCAGAACTATCAGCCGCACCCTCTGCCTCGACAACCCAACCAGCCGCCTCCGCAACTTCAACTGCCTCAATCTCAACAAAGTCTCAAGCCTCTCTAGCAGCCACTGCCACCGAAGTCCTCTCCATCTCCAACAACCATGGTGACACAACGACTGACCCAATCAGAGAACAAGGGTAGACATCACGGGTGGCAGCCTACGCACTAGGACCATCCAACTCAGCCTACCTCAACTCATTATCATCAGACTCAGTATGGCAAGACTCGGTTCGGTCCATCACTAGGAAACTCGAGCCATCATTCTCTCTCAGGGGCAAAAAGAAAGCACTCTACCACCGAAGAGGTCTGCCCAGACAGCGAAGAGGGCGGCAAACGAGAAGTCACGCAACAAGCAGTACAAAGTCTACCTTTTCGCCAGTAGCCGCCGAGGGCGGCCAAACGCTTCAAAATGGCAGCTCGAAAGAGGGTGATCATAGCCGCCGCCGCCGACGAAACCTCCTCCAAGACACCATCAATCTAAGCATCTCTCTCCTTCTTCTATTTTATTTTTGTCTAATTTGTGCTAATTTTTGTGTATGTAGGCATGTATTGAGGACAATGCCCCTCTCGAGTTTTGGGGGGGGGGGGAATTAGTCCTCTAATTTTTTCTTTTGTTTTCTTTTATTTTCTGTTTTTTATGCCTTTATTTTTCTATTTTGTTTTTTTTGAACAATTTCATTTAGGTTCTAATGTAACATACCTTTATTTAAAATCTAATGAATTCTTAGTTTGAGAAAAATCCTTGAGTAGTTTTTACCCGTCGCAGCATATGGTCTGCCCATGCGACAACCTTATCATGTTATTGTTAGATTGCATTGCTTGAGGACAAGCAATAGTTCGAGTTTGGGGTGTGTTAAGTGTCTAAAAGTCTTATTTTATTTACCCTTTTTACTCATACTATTGTTAGACTTAGGCACATTTTAGTTGCATAATTAGGCATTCATGCATATTCTCATAATTTCCTTCACCATTAAGCTTGATCACATATTTTAGTGTATTTTATGGAAAATGTGATGTTTTGGTATGTATTTTGGTTCATGCAGGAAAACTGCCACCGAGCCTGATGCCCAGACAGACCATACCGAGGCAGCAAGAAGGGCAGAAGGAATGAGCTGAACAATTAATGGAGGATGCTGTGGGACCCACTGAAGAGCTGATAAAGAGGAGAAACCCATGATGAGGAGCCATCCAAAACCTTGCAAGTCAACACAGTCCTCTACCCAGATAATCAACTATTTGCTGCCTAGGCAGTCAACTATTTGCCGGCAGGGCAGTCAACTATTTGCCGCCTAGGCAGGAACTTCCAAGAAGGCCGAAATATGCAGAATGGTATGTGACTAAAAGAGCTCATCAAGCCTGATTTTTGGAGACCACTTGCTCGTGCATTGGAGCCCAACAGACAAAGAAAAGTCATGGTTAAAGTCAAGGTGGAAAAAGTCAAACGAGAATCTAGGAAGATTTAATGTTAGATTTGTTCTTTTAATGAGTTGTAATTAGATTCTAACTAGGATTCCTGCCCTAAACCGACTTAGACCTAGGCTCCTCCCTTATAAATTTAAATCAACTTGAAGGAGACACACACAATTGAGATTAGAGAGAAACCCTCCTTCTTGTCGAAAAATACCCTTGTGCCGCCACCCCCATTATTTTCTAAACCTTCCCTAGGGATAAGGGTTGGTTGTCGAGTAGTTGTGAGAGTTTTGCTTGTATTTGTTTAGGTTTCAGTTTTTGCAATAAAATTCAAGGTTTGTTTACTCTTGGTTCTTCATTGTGTGCAATCTTTATTGGGAGAGAAGAGGGCAACAATCTATTTGTTCAATATTGGGAGAGTTGGATTCACGAAATGAGTAAACATGGTTTTATCCAACCATAGGGTAAAGCTACTTCGGCTTAGGGATAAGTTAGAAGTTTAGTGGCTAAGAGATGCTTCATAATCGATTGGTGTTCATCCTTAGATTCACACCGAGAGGTATTATCCAAGATGTGTTCGCCAATAGTACTTCAAGCTTAGGGATAAGAGGAAGTCATTGAAGGGAGCATTGCCGAACCTTCAATTATCGTTTAACTGCCCAGGCAGTCATATTGGTCTCTGCCGAGGCAGACTTCTATCGAGGCATACTCGTGGGCGGCTACCGAAAGTTGTTAAGTTGATATGCAAAACTGTACCGAGACGGTGCATCCAATCTCCACACTACGAAGCATTCCAATACTGGCCCATTCTCTCACTCTGATTTCTCAATTTATTTTATTTGCTTTAATCTTAGTTTTAATCAAACCAACTCTCAATATTTGTGTTTTTACTTTTATCTTGTGCAGAAAAGTGAATTCTGAAGGTTGTCACAATCCCTGTGGAGACAATATCTTAAATACTATAACTTGACACTGTGTATACTTGCACGCAATTTGCGCATCACTTTTGTACGCAACAATAGTTGCACACAGACTCCATGAATTTTAAGTCCCTATGCTCCATCCGTTTCAGCTTTCGGTAGATACCCTGGAGCATGAGTATTGGATCGATGCCTGGATGAGTTTCAGGCCCACCTTGGGCTGATGTGCCTACCGCCGTGGTAGAAGGATCATGCTAGTTTTGTCGCTAATCTCATCTTTTTGGGCTTGGGTTTTGTGAGATTTTGGTTGGAATCGAAAACAACTAAAAGAAACAAAGATAAATGTAAAAAGAGTTCTTATCCTAAAATAATAAGAAAATATAAAGACTAAAGCTTAAAACGAAGATAACAAAACAAAGATGTGGAAAATAAAAATAAGTCTGAAAAAATTAAAAACTCTTAGAAAGAGCATTTTCATGTATGACCTAAGGTTATTGCATAACCGGGAGAACTTGAAGAGTGACGTTTCTGATACTTCTTATAGTCCATCCGCACCCTCCATCGAGTGACAATATTTCCCAAAAAGAGTTGAGCTAATGTGCTCGCAACTACTCCCCTTTGTATTACCATGGTGGAGGCGTCTTTCTTTTGTGTTCCCTTGTAGTCCATTTATACCTCATTCTCGGTGAAATATGTCATGGTTGGATATAGCCTTCGTTGTCGTGGCAACTGCTGTGGCAACCAATTGCTATGTTAATCTTCTACCATAATTCGGTGCAAGTCAAGGGGAAAACCAATTGTTTGAAAAGCTTCATCCATCCAACCATTGTTTCCTTTAGGCCTTTCAAAAATCTTCATCAATAGAGATTTTGATTGCTTCAACTCTATTGGCGTTGGTTCCTCAAGAAATACCTGCAATGGAGAAGGTGAGTTTTTAAATAATTCACAAGGTTTGGTTATTACCTGCTCATTTTCCATTAGCGAAGTATTGTCATCTTGTTGCTTTTGCATATGGTCGTCCGAAGGCCATGGCAAAAATGGATGTAAGCAACCTTTGACGAGCTGTGCCAAGGCAGTGGCTTCAGGTCTTGCCAAGGCAGTGTTCGTCACCTCGGAAGAGGTTCCCGCAGCATTCTCAATACTTTTCTCAACCTCATTAAGTGTTGTTGCGGCATTGCTCTATTCAAGTTCCTCAACCATTGTTAGGGTAACAAGTTCATCATGTGTTGGGCAGTCTCTCTCATTGGCATTCTCTTAACTTGGAGGTTCTAATTGTTCCTCACATATCAGGGAGTTTTCTTTGTATTGCTCATTGTCCTCTTGCCTTGGGACGTCAGTATCCCTGGGTAAACCATTTTCTAGGGAATTGGAGGGTGTCTACTATTACAGCGGCATTTGTTTTTGCAGCATCTGTTGCGGCGACATATGTTTCTGCGACATCTGTTGCGGCGGCATCTGTGTTGTCACAACAAAACTATCATGGAATTTTTTTAGGTGTTTGATCATACCATGAGAAGTTTTGTTTTCGGTTCCTTCTTTGGTCCTCCATGTAACCATCTACACCGAAGAGGTGGGGGCAATCCTCAAACACATGATGTTCTCCACAAAAAGGCAAGATATTTCCACGGTTTTGGTTCCTTGGGCTTTTCCTGGTGGGAATAGGTAAAGAAGGTCTTCATTGGAGTAATTCCTATATTCCCACATCCACTATAAAGTAGTTTTTCTCGACATGTTGATGTCCTTTTGACTTGTAGCGCACCTAATTTTTTTTAGATAAACAGAAATAAAAAGACAGTGTAAGAAAATAAAAACGAAGTCGCTATTGCCAATCCTCAGCAATGGCGCCAAAAACTTGTAGAGCGTAAAGAAGTTCTCTAAATCGAGTGCAAGTGTACACCGCTGCCAAGTTATAGTATATAAGATATTGTCTCCACAGGGATTGGATTGCTACTTCAAGAGTTTAAGTTCCTGCACGAGTAAAATTAAAAACACAAGTAAAGGGGTTTGTTTTGAAAGTTCAATTAAACTAAAGAAAGCAATTAAAATAAAGAGTTGGGAAAACAGATTGAGAGAATGGGCAAGGTTAAGTTGCGTCTTAGTGTGGAAACTGTGTTGAACTCGTCTCAGATTTGCATGCAATGTCGACTTAGCTGCATCGGTGGGTGAATGAACAGGTGGTTGCCGCGGCATGGCCAGTGCCTTGGCAGGTGAAGATGGATGATGTCTTGGCAGGTAGATCGGCAACCTTCAAGGTTCGAAGGAACGTCCTTCAATGATTAACCGGATACCATGAGAGCGTGTTGCAACACCATGGGAAGAATATATTTGTAAAAATAGTATCTTGGTTAATCTTTGGGTAGAAAGATTAACCGGTTTGTAAAGGTTACCTCCTAAGCCTAGAAAAAGGGAAGAATATCTTGTGGATATTTTTCAAAATCCTTAGTGGGAGCTAAGGTAGTGGATGTAGAGCTTGTTCGAAGCTTGAACCACTATAAATTGCCTTGTCTTCAATTTTTACATTTTCAATTTGCTCCCTTCCACTTGAAAAAGCCAATTCACCCCCTCTTGGCCAATTTCAATTCGATTGATCCATTCAACAAAAAAATGGAGACTGACGTGGAATATTAATGAGATAATATGGAATAATAAGGTAATTAATGAGAATGATTAATGTACACTTCTATAATGTATTAATAAGTTGGTAGACATAATTGGGTGACTTGATAATTGATAGAAACCATAGAGTTATGGTAATCGTGCAATGATGTGTGTTATATGGTAATCGTGTCCATGATGTGTGTTGTTTGTACAGTTGGTTGTTTGAGTCACCTTTGGTTGATGGGATCCGGATACCATGAGAGCATGTTGCAACACCATGGGATGAGATGTCGAATGTATGTTCTCGAGGTTGTGTGAAACTGGGCCTTATTCGAAGATACTCGATGAGAGATGTCGAGTATAGGTATACATTCTCAAGGATATGTAACATCGGGCCTCACCTAAAGAGAATGTATGTTCCCGAGGTTGTGTGACACCGGGCCTCACTCAGAGTATACGTTTCCGAGGCTGTGTGACACTGGGCCTCACTCTAGGTTTGTGGTTATGACTTTGTGTGCTTTTGCCTGGATGATCTAGTGAGATTCCGGGTATGGTTGGGCCTTGTGTGCCATTTATGATGACTTGCATGATGAGAGCATGTGTTTAGGCGACTAGTGGTAGCGCCACGTGTTTATTTATCTCTCCTTATTACCAGTACTAGCTTGTATGCTTATGTTTATGACTAGCATGAAGTATGGTAGAGTAGATGTATACCACTGAGCTTTGTAAGCTCAGAGCCCGGAATCGTTGTTTCTGTGTGTAGGTTGATCGTGGGATTGATGAGCACTATCAATTTTGGATTCCAGCATGTGGTGATTTCCTGAGTACGGTTCTTATGTTTAGTAGGTTGTGTATTGATAGGAGCTTACATGGTGGAGTCTGTAATTCTTATTTTTGAAATTGTATTAATCAAGTTGAATGTTTAAATGTTTTAAATTAAAGTGGAGCTTCTTTGTAACGATTTAAAATTTTTATCTATGTTTTCAACTATTGGATTTAATGTTTTTGAGAAATAACTTGTTTGGGCTAAACCGAGTTGAGAATTTTTATGGTAACGAGTTGGGTTTAAGGCCTAAATGTGACATTCGGGTTTAGGGTGTTACATCCTTAGTGTGGATAGCTAAGATAGTGGAGGTAGACTCGGTTGAGAAGTCGAGCCACTATAAATCATTGTGCAAATTTTTAATTTCGTGTTGCTTCTACCACATTCACTCAAAGGTCAATTCACCCCCTCTTGGCGTATTCGCTTGATCGTTCGAGCCTAACAAATTTGGAAGTAAAATTCTTTAGGCGTCAACTTGAGAGAAAATACCTAGTTTAGAGATCATAAGTACATTTAAGCCTTTTTTTATAATATCACAAGAGAAATTTAATTTGGAAGGATTAGAGTTAGATGGAAAAAATCGATTCGAATAAAAATTTATTTTTAAAATTTTGAGATAATCAAATAGAATTATTTAAATTATTTAGTTTATTGAATTAATTTGAATAAATTTTTCAATTTTTTTGAATAGTTTAAAGGCTAATTTAATTTTTTTTGACAAATCCTAATTATAATGTAACCTCCTAGACCCGTCTATGCGTTAATACGGATCCTAGGAAGTCACATTAGGATCACCGGAGCGACCCACGTTAAAATTTCAAATAAACAAACTGCTAAACCATTTAAAATCATAAATCAAGTTTTAAATTAAAATACAATTTCAGAAAATATTTAGACAATGAAACAAAACTGTGATAAAAGTTGTTAATACAAGTTTCATACTCGAATATAAATCAAAACGTGACACACATGCCCTCTAATTACACAGGTGCCGTACTCCGCAAGCAAAGCCGAAGAAACTCCCATACTGACGTTGATAGCTACAACATGGTAGATCTTTTAACCTGTGATGGTAAAAAAACGTGAGCTTCGAAAAGCTCAGTAATACAAACTACCAGGAGATGCTAAAGGTACAAGTAGGTATATGGCAACTTAACATTGTCATGAAGAATTAGGCAACAGTAAGCTCAAATTACGATTCGTTAGTTCAGTGAAGCATTATTAGGAGGTCACATAGTTGTTCTTTATTTGATCACTCGAACCTTAAGAGGTAAGTCTAAAGCCAAAGATTCAAAAGAGATTCATATTTCAGAAGTTAAATCAAGGAGTTCAGAGTGGTCCATTAAGCGTGAATTGTAATTTTAATGAGAGTTCAACATTGATACATTAATTTAGTAGGGTATGTTTCAAAGAGGTCAGAAAGTTTTATTAATTTACTTAACTACCCTCCAACCGAACTCCAAAATGCAATTCCCCCTGAACTGCATACAGAAGGTCTTACCCTAGGCCTGAGGCGTAGGAGCCTACCTAAGGGAATGCCTTAGGTCCAGAAAGACTTACCCTAGGCTCGTCAAACATAGGAGCTTACCTAAGGGAATGCCTTAGGTCCAGAAAGACTTACCCTAGGCCAATTGGGCGTAGGAGCTTAGGTCTAGAAGGGCTTACCAGTGCTGAGCCTACAGATCTTCATTCATATCCCAGATAATATACCCCAGATGATTTCAGTTTATATTCAGAAGACAGTATTACAAAAATAGATATCATATCTATTTTTATACCAAAGGAAAGATGTCAAATTTATTTTATTATTATTATTATTTCGTATTCAATGTCATATATCAGAGATGTTTTTCATATCAGAGGTTAGAATCATGGAATTGCTTTCCTTTCGTATAACATTGTCATACTTTTAAATTTTAAGCATATGGTCTTGGTTTAGAACAGAAAGTATTTACAGATACATGGTACGCGCTTTATGACCTAATTCATTTCTCAGAGGCACTTGATAGATATCAGAAATATGACATTTGATAAATTTGGACTGATTTTAGAGCGAGGTCCCACGAAAGAGAGTTCGGTAACAATGACTCAAACCAGACATCAAAGTTGATGCATCAAGATCATTGAGAATTTAGATATATCGAGAGCGGTTCGATCATTAAAGTCTACGAGGGTATTTTGGTCATTCTGACCTTCAGAGGTAGTCTGGTAATTAGACCAACAAGGTATAAGTAGTGATGTACGGAGTTCAGAGATTTCTATTTGCTTATCAAGTTTTCGAGTCCCTTCGAACTAATCGCAAACCATCATCGCAATGTTTATTATTTGACCGGGTCGATACACCTTAAGTACTCACTTCTCAGAACTGACTACATTGTATAACGAAAAGCTCGTCTTCACCAAGCAACCACTAACGTACAACGGAAAAATCGAACATGTGTGTTGCACCTGAATTCGATCCATGGCATCAAATACACACGAAGAACAGACTGCTCTTACTATTAACCTAGGTACTTTCTCTAAATAACTCGAACATGCTCTTGTATGGTATTCTTCCAACGTCGCAATAATTCCCGGAACGACCAACCACAAGGGTCGTGCATTACCATTTCTAGAGCTATTGCATTTGCTTGACTTTATTGATATTTCTCAATCCAAGTCTTAGAGGTATTTTTAGTCTCCTCGATGTCCGAAGGTGTTTCAATTATTCTGAGCTTTTTGGTTCTTCCTACTACTCATCCATTAAAGTTCTCGAGGGTAAATCCATCATTTTTATTAGTTTTGCAATTGGTGTCAAGGATAGATTATCCGTTTTGGTCATTATGGATATCCCGATCAGTTCAGCCTTATCATTATTTCCAAACATTTCAGTCATTTCGATCAATTCAGCAATTTACGCGACTTTGACTAATCCAACATACAATTATTTTCTCGCGAATGTCTTCAGAGATTATTCAATCTCAGAAAGAATCTAAGCAATTTACAATCTCAAGGGTGAAGCCTCGCTACTATAACTTCCCAAGCAAATTTCAAGGCTTTCAGAAGAATCAGTTGTTTTACCGGATCTGGTGTAGATTCTCAGACCATTTTCTTTAATAAGGGTATTTTAGTCATTTTCATACATCAAGGGCATTTTCGTAACTCATTAGCCAAAATAATCAGACCTAGAGATCAACCATTTTTATTAATCATTTACTGAACTCGGAAGTCCTTTCGATTTATCAAATCTCTTATTTGAATATTTGTCTTGGACATTAATATTCTTATTTCTTAATTGATTGACATAGCAGAATTAATTACATGCTCAATCATGGTCGTGCAAGCATTAACCGAATGCCAACAAGTTTTGGAAGCATGCAGAAGATAGTAATGTATTACCTTGGCTCCGAGCGACAACGATCGATCTGTGAACGACATTCAAACACCCTTGAACCCGGATTCGACATCCCTCAACAATTCATATTCCAAGAACTATGATTACCTTCAATTACACAAATCCCAAGATCAGTCCTTATTCACAAAGCTCTTAACCAATTAACTAAATACATAAGCACTCTCGGGTTCAAGGTCAGATTCGGAGGCCTTCTGGTCAGAATTTTGCGAAACGGGCTTCAAAATCAAACTCGGGACGTCAAAAAACATGGAATACAAGTTTTTGGAAAAAATGAATTTTTGGGTCAAAGTCAACGTTGACGTCATGCTGACGTCAATAGTCAACGCTGATGTCAGCAGTCAAAGTCAACACTGATGTCAGCAGTCCAGTCAACGCTGACATCACAGGTCAACTGGGTTGACTTGGGCGAGTTGACTCAGACGGGTTGGCTCACTGAGTTGACTCGAAAGGTTTGACTCGGTCAACGGTTTGCGCGGACGAGTCAGACACACGGGTTGTACAGACGAGTCTGGACTCGGTTCGGGTTTGGGCTCAGATATGAGTCGGGTCGGATATCACGGCTTAGGCTCTAGTTATTTGGCCTTAACATGCCGACCCACTTTCGGTTTAAAATAAACAAGCCCGGTCTATGATGACCGGTTTGGGTCGGATCAGATTTGGTGGACATGGGTTGACAGCTGGGCCGACCGGTTTAGGGGTTGGGTTAAACTGAGAGTAGTTTACCCGGTTCAGAGGCAAACCCGATCTCAGCAATCCACCTGTCAAACTTGTCGGCGGCTCACCGAGATCCTCGCCGGTGACTCCATTGGCCGCTACACTGCCGGAAAAACACGGATCATCAAACCTTCAACTAAACTAACCAAAAAGAACAACTTAACTAACCGAAATCTCGTCGAAAATACTTGAAACGCGAGATAACGACCGAGAAACGAAGCAGCTCCGTCGAGGGCTCAAACGACGATCGAATGATGAACGATGACTAAGGTATTGCTCGCCATGACATGGGGAACCCAGATCCGGTGGCCATGACACGAACGGACGCTTGGGTTCTTGACGGACTTCAACTTGCTCTCCACGGTGAATGTCAGCACATCACTGCGAGTGGAGGGGTGGGTCACGGTCGGGGCAAGGTGACGGTCACACTAGTGCTGACAGTGCACGCCACGCCCCGACGGTGGAAGAGATCGAGCAAGGGCAAGGGTGGTGGCGGTCGAGGAGTTTTAAAACCCTCTAGATTTTCTCAGATTCGAATAGACACCCAAAGTTGGAGGGTAGATGGATTGGTGGTTAGTTTTAATTATTATTGTGTATACCCAACGGGTATAATTTAAAATTAACCCCGAGACAAACTTAAACCAAGAAAGGTCTTGGCCCTGATGGCAAAAGCCTTCATCCATAAAGCTAAAGGGTGCGGTTTCAAATCCTTACAACCACAAATCTATTTTTTTTCTTCTCTTTTTTTAACCAAATTTGTCCCTCTTCGTTTATAATTATACAAATAAATATTAAGAGAGTGACATCTAATCTTAATCCTACCTAAAAGGGAGGGGAATGAGACTCTGGGGGAAGGCCTAAGGGAATACAAAGGAACAAAGACGAACAACTTAACCAACTTACCAAATGTGCTTGCTCAACGCTAATTTAATCTAAATTATTTATTCTCCAACCATGTAACATAATATCTAGATTAGTTAAGTGGTTATGCTTTAAGGACCAAGGTCCCGGGTTTGATTCTTACTTTTATAATCAAAATTTATCTTATTTTTTCTAGCGCGTCACCAACTATCGGAGGACATTAATATATTCGAAAAAATGACATTCGAGTGTGTTGATGTCATTAGAGATCTAATGGTTAAGTGATTGAAGTAAACATTTTTCTTGATAATATTGATTAAAATGAAAATTTTTAATTTCGTGATGGAAGTACAAGTGTTCTAAAAGATGGATGAAGTACATATACCCTAAGTTTTATTGGCTTTCTTATTTCTTGTCATCATTTTCCTTTAGGAGTTCCTATCACTGTAAATAAATTTAAATGAATTTTTCCTTAAAATGTTACGATTATATGTTAATATTTAATTTATTTAAAAAATATATTATTAATATGCTAAATATTTATCTTATATATGTTATAAAAATATTTTATTTTATTTTTCTAAAACCCATCAAGATTTCGGTGTGTGTTTGGAGAACTATTGAATTTGAATACAAGGTTGTGTTTGATAGCCGTAATTCCAACTTTAGAATTAATTTTCCCCTTTTTACGGTGTTTGATGAGAAGAAAGTGAATTTAGTTAATGCAGTTTCAATTACGATCAAAGAAAAAAATAAAAACTTTCTTATGTAGTTTGTTTTACCGAATTAAACTCGGTAAAACACTCTACAAGCTTTATTCTTCAATGCATGACACCCAAATATCGTGATACCTTCTCCTATCCAAGAGGCAAGAACCATCATTATCAGCGTCAACACTCTCGCTCATCTGTGATAATAATTAAGGTGAGTGTGAAGTCTTTTCTGTTTTCATTCTTTTATCACAAATTTTGAAAAATGACATTCGAGTGTGTTGATGTCATTAGAGATCTGATGGTTAAGTGATTGAAATAAACATTTTCCTTGATAATATTGATTAAAATAAAAAATTTCAATTTCGTGACGGAAGTACAAGTGTTCTAAAAGATGGATGACGTACATATACCCTAAGTTTTATTGGCTTGCTTTCTTCTTGTCATTATTTTCCTTTAGGAGTTCTTATCAATGTAAATAAATTTAAATGAATTTAATCTTAAAATTTTATAATTGTATGTAAATATTTAATTTATTTAAAAATATATTATTAGTATACGAAATATTTATCTTATATATGTTATAAAAATATTTTATTTTATTTTCTAAAACCCATCAAGATTTCGGTGTGTGTTTGGAGCACTATTGAATTTGAATGTAAGGTTGCATGTGATAGCCGTAATTCTAACTTTAGAATTCATTTACCCCTTTTTACGGTGTTTGGTGAGGGGAAAATGAGTTTAGTCAAATGCAGTTTTAATTACGGTCAAAGAAAAAAATAAGGCTTTCTTATGTAGTTTTTTTTTACCGAATTAAACTCGGTAAAACACTCTACAAGCTTTCTTCTTCAATGCTCGACACCCAAATATAACTCATGATACCTTCTCCTATCCAAGAGGCAAGAACCATCATTATCGGCATCGATGCTCTCACTCATCTGTGACAATAATTAAGGTGATTGTGAAGTCTTCTATGTTTTTATTCTTTTATCAGAAATCTTAAAAATTTTCTTTTTCAAAACTTTCCTTAGTAAAAGAAAACTAGTGAAAAGGAACTCACTCATCTCCGCGTCCAAAAACCATCACCGACACTGGTGTTTCTCCCTCTTTGACGGCGGAAAAACTCAAGTAAAATTTGATACATCTTTTTGTTCCATTTTCCTTTTGTCTTTGATATTTTTTCGGACACCCAAAATTTTGATAATCCAATTTTTCATTTATCTTGAGATCCCTAACCTCCAAATATGTTAAAGGTCACTTTTGTTTGATTGAAAGTAGTTATGAATGTTGCTGCTAATTATCTATGTTATTTACTCGATTTTAACATAGCTATTAACAATTAGGATTTTAGGATCAATGTAACAATGTAAGCCAAGAGGGGGTGAATTGGATTTTTAGAACTTTGGTGGTGGAATGGAAAAATAAAAATGATGGACAAGAGGATTTAGAGTGGTTCAAGTTCCAATCGAACTCTACATCCACTACCTTAGCTTCACTAAGGATTTTCCAACAATCCACTAATTGTTCTTCCCCTTTTCTAGGCTAAAGAGGTAACCGTTACAATATCGATCAAATTTTCTACCCAAAATTTGACACAATCCTCACACAAGAATTACAAAGAAGATGATGGATAAAACAAGTATCTCTCAATACAAAATGTAGCCCTTTTACAAGCACTCAACCCAATTGAAAAGATAAGAATGGAAATTACAATTTCACAATTGGGTTTACAAGAAATATTGGGATTTTTGCACAAATGTTTGGCTTTGATGTTTGGATAAGACTTTTGAGATCAATAGTTGTTGCTGAAGCTTTTAGAGGTCCCTTTTATACCTTCTCATTGAATTCTAGCCATTGGGGTTGTTGCAATCATCAATAGAGCCGTTGGGATGTTATCTTCCCTCCATAAATACAGTCTGCAACCACCCGTTTCGAAACACCCGATCCTATTTCGAAACAGACCAAAAAGAAAGAGCTGTTGGGGTGTATTAAATAGACCGTACCGAAACGGGCACGATCGTTTCGATACGCTAAGAGCCCGTTTCGAAACTCATTTCGAAACACTTTGCCACTGTCAAAGTCTGTATCGAAACGGCTTGGAAGCGTTTCGAACGACAAGTTTAAAATCAGTTAAAAACTTCAACGGTCATATTTTTAAAACCAGGTTTGAGTGCCGTTTCGAAACGTTTGAGGTCGTTTCGATACTACCGTATCGAAACGGGTCAAACCGTTCCGATGTTTTTCATTCGTTTCGAAACATGTTTCGAAGTAGAGGTTAACAGTTTCAAAAGTGTTCCGGAACGTCCAATGGTCGTTCCGAAACGGTGACTCGAAAATCACTGTTTTGACTTGAAAAACACTTAGAAAACTTTTGACAAGTTGAGTTTTAAACTTAACCATTTTTCTTTAAAGGCTAAAGGGTCAAATTTGCCCCTGTAGTAATCCAAAATCAGCAATGTTGCCCCTACTTTTTTTTCTCTGTAATTTTGCCCTCAAAGTCAGTCAATTGTAGCAATGTTGCCCTTTGACCGATTTTGACCGTTAAATGCTGACGTGGCAGTTAACGGTGCTGACGGGGCAATTTTACCCTTGAAGTCATTCATACAATTTTGCCCTCGAAGTCATTAATTGCAGCACTTTTACCCTTTGGTTTATTTAGTTGTTGAATAAAATTGGATAAATAATTTGGTTTTTTTCGAGTTGAACTTTAACAAACAGAATATATGAAAAATCGATTAATGAATTGATGTAAATATCCTTTGAGTCCCTAGTAATTTTAAAAATAAGCAAAATGAGAACTCTCACAAAAAATCAAAATATTATTCAATTTTTTTAAAAATCAATAAACTTAATAAAAATAAATACGATATTCAAAAAAAATTGTTGAAAAGAAACCAACGAGAAGCGTGTTAATTGAACGGTGAACGCGAACTATTCTATTCGAACGACGTTCGATTGACACACTTACCGACGATGGGTTGTCAGGAAAAAATGTACGGTGAACTCGAATCATGTGGCTCAGGTTGAATTCTGCTTTATCTTCTAGATATCCTTGTATTTATCTCCCATGCCCTTATCTCCTGTGTCGTTTTCTGAGATCATTGTACATTTTTTCCTAACAACCGATCATCGGTAAGTGTGTCAATCGAACGTCGTTCTTATAGAATAGTTCGCGTTCATCGTTCAATTAACACGCTTCTCGTTGGTTTATTTTCAATAATTTTTTTGAATATCGTATTTATTTTTATTAAGTTTATAGATTTTTTTTAAAAAAAATTGAATAATATTTTGATTTTTTGTGAGAGTTCTCATTTGGCTTATTTTTAAAATTACTAGGGACTCAAAGGATATTTACATCAATTTGTTAATCGATTTTTCATATATTCTGTTTGTTAAAGTTCAACTCGAAAAAACCAAATTATTTATCCAATTTTATTCAAAAACTAAATAAACCAAGGGTAAAAGTGCTGCAATTAATGACTTTGAGGGTAAAATTGCCCCGTCAGCACCGTTAACTGTCACAATCGAGCGATCGGGGCCTTGACCCTATGCTCACGAGATTTTCCGCATCCGAAAGCACGATCGAGCGCCGGTGCACCGACATGATCGAATCATCTTGACCGACACAATCGGGGCACCGGGCATGACTAAGGCCCGCCGAGTAGCCGCAACGGTCAAAATTGGTCAAAGGGCAACATTGCTACAATTGACTGACTTTGAGGGCAAAATTACGGAGAAAAAAAAGTAGGGGCAACATTGCTGATTTCGGATTACTACAGGGACAAATTTGACCCTTTAGCCTTCTTTAAATATATAGAGAGGTTTGATGACTTAAAAATTCGTTTTCTCTTTTTCAATTTAGTTCTTAAATTCTTTAGTTATATCAAAATCAATTTATCGGTTTCACAATCTCCCCCTTTGTGATATAACAAAACCAAGTTAGAATTTTTAAGAGTTTTGAATTTTTGAAGACATTCTAACTTCCCCTCAATTTAAGATGGGTTTTTAAGTTTTTGTAAAGATATAAAGTTGAAGTTTTAAAACTCAAAACCGATTTAAAACAAATTTTGGCTCTTATATTTTCTCTTCCTTTTTGTTAGATAAAAAAATAAGAAACAAGGCTCAACAAGAGAAGAAACAAGGTTAAAAGCAATAGGCAACATAATATATATTCATATAATTCAAATATCCAAACATAAAACTTAAAGCAATAAAGTTTAAAGCGTAATCCCAAACAAAACAATCAAAGCATAGGTTCATAAAATATAAATAAAATATAGGTGCAAACTTAGTCCTAACATGATAAGCTAATATGCGATGCAAGAAAGACCCTAAGCCTCGTCATCGTCACCATTAACATCCGAGGAATCATCATCGTTCTTAGCTTGAGAGCAACGAAAGGCCATCCATTGACCATAGAAGGTAGAGAATGACAAGTCCATTGATTGATGTTGATTCTCAAGGGAGGTGAGACGATTCTCCACGGATTGCAAACGATTATTGATAGCACCAAGACCCGACTCTATTGTGTTGAACCGCTCGGTGAGAAAAGCCATAAGAGCTTCATTGTTAGGACCCGGAGCTTAAGGTTGAGGTTCGACTTGAGGTGGAGGAGCATGCATATCAAATCGTTCCCATTGGCCAAGAGTGTAATGGAACCCAGACTTGTGGAGAGAAGATTCACCAATCTTTTGCTTACGGGGTTCCGGAGAGTCATATGAGCAATCAAAGTTGAGCATGCCAAAGATATAGCTCAAAACAGTCCCATAAGTGAAGGATTTAAGAGCATCGATTTCACGAAGCTTCACATTATTGACCATTTCGGCGAACATAATCTTGACAAGATTTGGGCGTTCTCCACGGCGAAAGCACTCAAGCCAGAAATAATCAACTTGACGAATATGAGAGAATTTACCTCTGGAGGGGCGAATAAACCATGAAATCATCAAGTGAAGGAAACAGTCATGAGCATCCAAAGAAAGCATGGAACTGGTGTGAGCACCAAAATGGGTTTCATCCTCAATGCCTTCATTCTTAAGCCCAAGACAATTCTCTAAAAAGGGGATGTTGATAACAAAACTCTTCCCCAAGAGATATGACTCAATGCCAATGACTTCGGAGTGATCTTCATTATCAATAGCTGGGCATTTGAGTAAAACATGAGAACCACGTGCTTGTAGATAATGTCTGGTATGTTCAAGAAAGCCATGAAGTTCCATTCTTGTAGACGCTCTAGATAGTGGAAGGCGAAACGCTCCGAATCAAGGAATGGGACATCAACAACACGCTCGTGACGAACGACAATATTCTTGACATAAGTGAAACGATCCCTCATCTCTAGAGTCCGAAGACTTTTGAGAAAAAGTTGGGTGAGATTAGGGCGGATAGTGGATTGACTAGCAGCTTCACTCGCTTGACCCGTCTTACGTTTCTTGTTAGCGTTTTCCATTGAAAGAATCCTAAAAACATTAAGCAAGCAATTTTAAAATTAAAGTGTATGCATGAATATCCTCAATTCAATCCAATAACAAATCCCATTTAGGTTTAAAAAGATTTTAGAAAAATATTTAAGAGAAAAACAACTTTTGAAAAACTGAAAAACAATACGAGTGAAAAATAATATTCGAACCAAAAATTTTAAGATTTTGAAATTTTTTTACAAGTTTTGAAAAACCCAAGAGGGAAAACATATAAACTATAAAAAATTGAGATTTTCTAACCTAAAAATCGAATAAAATCAAGGGAAAAAGAAAAAAGTAGAAAATATACCTTAGATGGGGATTTTGGATGAATGAATGGAAAATCTTGCAAATGATTGATAAGGCTTGCTTAGACTTGAGTTTGTGTGTAAAAGCCCTCAAGATTTGATGAAAAACAATGAGGTTTAGAGGGTTTTTATAGGGAAAATCGGGTTAGGGTTTTAAGGGTTTTAGAAGAGTTTTAAATTAAAGTGAATTTTATCATTAAAAGCCCTCTTTAAAGCTGTCCGCATACCCGTTTCGGAACAGGCACGATCGTTCCGAAATGTGGGTACCGAAACGTTGACTGGCATTTCGAGTCTAGTCGACCGTTCTGATACGACTTTGACCGTATTGAATCCCACGTGTTGACCCGTATCGAAACTCGTTTCGATACACTCCTTGGCAGTGGCAAAATCGTTTCGAAACCCTTTTAAGGCGTTTCGAAACACCATTCTCACAGATCACTCTTTTAAGCACCCGTATCGAAACAATTGGACCCGTTTCGATACATCTAGGCTTGGAAGTGCAGATGAGGCTCTAATATTGCAGAAAAATAGATTTCATAAAGTCTTATATGCATAAATGTCATAAATGAGTAGGAAAGACATGTATAAACAAAAACATACTCCCCCTAACTATTAACATGGATGAGATTAGGAGCAAAAACACATAAGCATGGCATTTTCAAGAATTCAAGAAATTTAAGCACAAAAAAGGCCCTAAAAGGTCAAGAAAGGCTAGTTAGACCTAACTCTCTCCTAAGGGACCAAAAACACTCCTTATCCAAAGGCTTTGTAAAAATGTTTGCTAGTTGGTTTAAGGTGTCAACGTACTCTATAACAACATCTTCCTTAAGGACATGATCTCTAATGAAATGATGCATTATCTTTATATGTTTGGTTCTAGAGTGTTGGATGGGATTTTTAGTTAAGCATATGGCACTAGTGTTATCACACTTAAGGGGTATGGTTTCAACTTTAATACCATAATCTAAGAGTTGTTGCTTCATCCAATGGACTTGAGCACAACAACTCCCTAAGGATATGTACTCGGCTTCGGTGGTAGATAGAGCTACACTATTTTGTTTCTTAGAGAACCAAGATATGAGCATACTACCTAAGAATTGACATGTTCCCGAAGTACTCTTCCTATTGATTTTACACCCCCTATAATCTGCATCTGAATAAGCATGAAGGTTGAAGGTTGAGTCTCTAGGATACAAAAGACCTAGACAAGGAGTATCTCTAAGGTACCTAAAGATTCTCTTAGAGGCTATAAGGTGAGACTCTCTAGGACTAGCTTGAAACCTAGCACACAAGCAAACACTAAACAAAATATCTGGTCTACTTGTAGTAAGGTAAAGCAAAGATCCAATCATAGAGCGATAAAGCTTAGAGTCAACACACTTACCTCATTCATCTTTGTCAAGATTTGTAGATGAGCTCATTGGTGTGGCTTGAGGCTTTGCATTCTCCAAGCCAAACTTCTTGAGCATATCCTTGATGTACTTTGCTTGATTGATGAAAGTGTCATCCTTCCTTTGCTTGATTTGGAGTCCCAAAAAGAATGAGAGCTCCCCCATCATGCTCATCTCGAATTCACCTTGCATTAACTTAGCAAACTCTTTGCAATGACAATCATTAGTAGATCCAAAAATAATATCATCAACATATATTTGTACTACTAAGATGTCATTTTTATACATTTTTATGAAAAAGTGTAGTGTCCACCTTACCTTTTTCAAAACCTTTTTCAATTAAAAAGTTTGAAAGTCTTTCATACCAAGCTCTAGGAGCTTGTTTTAAACCATAAAGTGCTTTGGTTAGTTTGAAAACATGATTTGGAAATTTTGAGTCTTCAAAACCCGGTGTTTGTTCCACATACACTGCCTCATTTATAAAACCATTTAAAAATGTTATTTAACATCCATTTGAAAAAGCTTGAAACCATGATAACATGCATATGCAAACAATATCCTAATGGCCTCCATTCTAGCTACAGGTGCATAGGTTTCATCAAAATCTATTCCCTCTTCTTGAGTGTAACCTTTAGCAACTAATCTAGTTTTATTTCTCACAATGTTACCACTCTCATCTAGTTTGTTCCTAAATACCCATTTAGTTCCTATAGTAGATTGATTACTAGGCCTTTCAACTAATGTCCAAACATTACTTCTCTCAAATTTATTTAACTCTTCTTGCATAGCCATAATCCAAAAGTCATCTTTTAATGCTTCTTTAATGTTCTTAGGCTCTATGCATGAGATAAAAGCAACATGATTCATGAGTTTAAGAGAAGATCTAGTAGTTACCCCCTTGGATGGATCACCCAAGATTTCACCACCTTTGACATAGTTGTACTCCATTGGGTAGCTCACTTCCTTTTCCTTAAGAGCCAAGTCCTTCAAGGCTTCAAGAGGTGGATCTTGTGTATCCTCTTCTTTTGTTGGAATCTCATCCTCCTTTGAAGTTTGTCCTCCATCAAAGACATCAAGGATTCCTACATCATCATCATCATCACAAGAATCCTTCCTCGGAAGGAGGTTATCATCGAATACAACATGAATAGACTATTCTACTACTAAAGTTCTCTTATTAAATACACGATAGGCTTTAGAGTTTAAGGAATAACCTAAGAAAATAGCTTCATCACTTTTAGCATCAAATTTACCTAAGTTATCTTTTCCATTGTTTAAAACAAAACACGTGCAACCAAATGGATGAAAATAGCTAATGTTAGGCTTTTTAGATTTTAAAATCTCATATGGTGTTTTCTTTAAAAGTGGCATAATCATTACTCGGTTTACGATGTAGCAAGCGGTGTTTGTGGCTTTCGCCCAAAAATATTTAGGTAAATTGTTTTCACAAAGCATGGTTCTAGCCATTTCTTGTAAAGTTCTATTTTTCCTCTCAACTACCCCATTTTGTTGAGGAGTTTGAGGAGCCGAAAAATTGTGGCTAATATCATTTTCATTTAAAAACTCTTCAAAACCTAGATTTTGAAATTCGGTTCCATGATCACTTCTAATATGAGAAATTCTAAGTTCAAGATCATTTTGAGTTAATTTTGAAAATGTGATGAATTTTTCTAAAGCCTCATCTTTAGTACTTAAAAATAGAACCCAAGTAAATTTAGAATAGTCATCAACAAGTACAAATGCATAAGATTTACCAACCAAGCTCATAGTTCTAATAGGCCCAAATAAATCCATGTGAATAAATTGTAAACACCTACTTGTAGAAACATAATTAATGGATTTAAAGGATGATTTATGTTGTTTACCCTTAGAGCATGCATCATAAATTTTGTCATTTGAGAACTTAATTTTGGGTAAACCTCTAACTAGATCTAGGGAAACTAATTTTTCTAAAACACTAATTCTAGCATGTCCTAGTTTCCTATGCCATAGCCATGCATCATTTTCATTTTGTGCAACAAAGCATGCATGTGATGTATGAATGTCATCTAAATGCACCATGTATATATTACCTATGCGATGACCAATGAGCATTATATTATTTTATTTAATGTCAACAATTTTGCACCCATTTTTATCAAATAAGACATTAAACCCTTTGTCACATAATTGACTTATGCTCAATAAATTATGTTTTAGACCATCGACATATAAAACATTTTCAATAAGAATAGTAGAGTGATTACCTATGGATCCAATACCTTTAATGTGGCCTTTGGAGTTGTCACCAAATGTCACTACTCCTCCACTTTTTGGCTTTAAGTCCATGAATCGACTCTTGTCTCCGGTCATGTGCCTCGAGCATCCACTATCAAGGTACCATGAGTTTTGACTTTGTGCTTTGGCCTTGTAGCAATGCTCCCCCTACAAACAAAAATATTAAACTTTGGTTTTTGGTACCCAAATCATTTTGGGTCCACGAGTGTTAGCTCCCAAAAGCTTGGTTCCCTTAGGATTCCAAGGTGACATAGCAACAACATTATTAGACTTGACGAGTTCCTTAGGAACTCATACACTTCTAATTTTATTGATTCTATTATGCCTATGGAAGCTATTTTGTTTGTAGTTATATGTCTTTCTTTTAGGTTTGTTAGTTTTAGAGGATTCACCTATCTCATTTTTCACACTACCAACATTTTTGAAAGACTCCTTGAGCTTGTTAAGCTCATCTAACACCCTTTGGTGTTCACTATTTCATTGAGAAATAAGATTGTTTAGGTCTACATTTTCATCTTGAAAGAATTTAAGTTCATCTTGTAAACCTAAGATCTTTTTCTCAAATTTTAAGTTAGCTTGAGAAATTGAGTCATTTTTATCATTTAATTCCGAAATAATATTTTTATTTCTAATGACCGACTCTTTATACTTCTCAACTAACTCATCATATACCTCGTGTAACTCATCATAAGCATCATGCAATTCATCAAATGTAAAATCAAAAGATGATGAGTTAGAGGTTACCATGGAGGAATCCTCCTCAAGTGCCATGAGGCAAAGGTTGGCCACTTCGTGTTCCTCATCCTCGGATGACTCCTCGTCACTCCAAGTAGCAAGCTTGGCTTTGAGCTTCTTCTTCTTCTCAAAGCCCTTCTTCTTGAGTTGAGGGTATTCCGAACGAATGTGACCGGGTTTTTTGCACTCAAAGCAAATGATTTGATCCCTCTCTTCTTCTTTGTTTTTGGTTTTGAAGTCCATTTTTCGTTGAATCTTCCTTCCTCGGTTGGACCTCATGAACCGTGAGAACCTTTTGGCTATCATAGCCAATTCTTCTAGGTCATCCTCCTCACTAGAAGTTCTCTCCTCATGTAGTGAAGCTTTGAGAACTACTCCTATCTTCTTCTTCTTCTTTTCTACCTCTAGCTTCTCCACTCTTCTCTCTTCTTTTTTCTTTTCATATTCCCTTCCTTGCTTCATTATCTCATGAGTTAGGAGGGAACCCACTAGATCATCAAGCTTGAGTGTCTTCAAATTTTTGGCCTCAATGATGGCGGTTCTCTTCCCATCCCAAGACTCGAGAAGTGAGTAGAGTAGCTTCCAGACAAGTTTGTCTTCCGGGATTATCTCTCCAAAACCCTTAAGCTCGTTAACGATTGTTGAGAAACGATCGAACATCTTGGACACGGTTTCGTCGGGCTCCATTTTGAAATTTCTCATAGCTAAGATTGAGAATTCCAATCTTGGTCTCCTTCACATCACTTGTTCCTTCATAAGTGGTCTCTAGTGTATCCCACACTTCCTTGGCACTTTCAATGGAGGAAACTTTGGAGTAGATGTTGGGACCGAAAGAGCAAAACAACATGTGAAGAGCTTTATCATTGATTTGAATCTTCTTTCTCTCTTCTTCACTCATCTCAATTTTCTTCTTTAGCACCAATCTTCCTTCTTCGTCTCTCTTCATTGGAACATAGGGACCATCTTCAATGGCATCCCAAACTAGATAATCGTTGGATTTGATGAAGAGGCGCATTCGGTTCTTCCAAAATGGGTAGTTATCACCGTTGAAGAAAGGCGGTTTTGTGGTTGATTGAGACTCATACATGCTTGACCCGGAGGTAGATGTCATGGCTAGATTTTTGGATGATCACACTCTTCCTAGGAACTTCTCTTGTGGTTGTTAATCCTTCAAAGAGGTAGGCTTTGATACCAATTGTTGAGTGGATCAATGTAACAATGTAAGCCAAGAGGGGGTGAATTGGATTTTTAGAACTTTGGTGGTGGAATGGAAAAATAAAAATGATGGAAAATAGGATTTAGAGTGGTTCAAGTTCCAATCGAACTCTACATCCACTACCTTAGCTTCACTAAGGATTTTCCAGCAATCCACTAATTGTTCTTCCCCTTTTCTAGGCTAAGGAGGTAACCGTTACAATATCGATCAAATTTTCTACCCAAAATTTGACCCAATCCTCACACAAGAATTACAAAGAAGATGATGGCTAAAACAAGTATCTTTCAATACAAAATGTAGCCCTTTTACAAGCACTCAACCCAATTGAAAAGATACGAATGGAAATTACAATTTCACAATTGGGGTTTACAAGAAATATTAGGATTTTTGCACAAATGCTTGGCTTTGATGTTTGGATAAGACTTTTGAGATCAATAGTTGTTGTTGAAGCTTTTAGAGGTCCCTTTTATATCTTCTCATTGAATTCTAGCCGTTGGGGTTGTTGCATTCATCAATAGAGTCGTTGGGATGTTATCTTCCCTCCATAAATGCAGTCTGCAACCACCCGTTTCAAAACGCCCGATCCTGTTTCGAAACAGACCAAAAAAGAAAAAGTCGTTAGGGTGTATTAAATAGACCGTACCGAAATAGGCACGATCATTTCGATACGCTAAGAGCCCGTTTTGAAACTCGTTTCGAAACACTTTGCCACTGTCAAAGCATGTATCGAAACGGCTTGGAAGCGTTTCGATATGCCTTAACGACAAGTTTCAAATTAGTTAAAAACTTCAACGGTCATATTTTTAAAACCAGGTTTGAATGTCGTTTCAAAACGTTTAAGGTCATTTCAATACTACCGTATCAAAACGGGTCAAACCGTTCTGTTGTTTTTCATCCGTTTCGAAACCTGTTTCGAAACAGAGGTTAACAGTTTCAAAAGTGTTCCTCAACGTCCAATGGCCATTCTGAAACGGTGACTCAAAAATCACTGTTTTGGCTTGAAAAACACTTAGAAAACTTTTGACAAGTTGAGTTTTTAACTTAACCATTTTTCTTTAAATATATAGAGAGGTTTGAGGACTTAAAAATTCGTTTTCTCTTTTTCAATTTAGTTCTTAAATTCTTTAGTTATATCAAAATCAATTTATCGGTTTCACACATAGTTAGCTAGGATGTAGTTGGTAGCTTTCGATATGAGTTGCTGATGTAAATCGATCTCGGCCACTCATTGTACGGAGATTCAACTATAAATAGAGGCTCCCCACCCCATTTGTAAGTCATCCATTCTTTAAGTAATACAAGGCATTCACTCTAAACTCTCTTGTGTTCTTAAGCGTTCTTAGCGTTCTTCTTTTGTTCTTGAGTTGCCTTCTTATTTGTTTGTTTCCGCTAGAACGATTCAACGTTCATAGTTCCTAGGAAGAGTTTGATCTTCCGAAAAGAGTTTTAATTCTGATTTAGTCGTTTGTCTTGAGAACATCGACTAAGGCCGCACGATTTGCTAAGTCAAAAAACTAGCCAAGTGACAGTTGGTATCCGAGCAAGGTGGTTCGAGCAAGGCAATAATCGAGATGGCACTTGAAGAATGAGACATTGCGGCTAAGGGTGTGGAGACCCTAGTTGGGCAAACCAAGAGAGCGAGTTCGAGGGATATTGTGGCTACACTGGTGAAAAGACTTGACAAGCTCGACCAGGTTATCGACAGTGCGAATCAGATGAGTGATGCACTTGAAGCCAAGATGAAGACTTTGAAGTTGGAGGTGAAGGGTCATAAGGCGGACCTGCTCGTGTACAAGATTGCCATGACGAGTGGAGTGGCAACCATTGTGTCTAATCTTGTGAAAGATTTCCCAAAGCTAAAGCAGTTTGATGGGACTCGATCGGCACAAGATGTGGACAACTTCTTGTAGGGTATGGAGTAGTACTTTCGAGTTACGGGCATCGTCGAGGATGACAACAAGGTAAATATTGCGAGTGTTTATTTAACCGATGTTGTTTTACTGTGGTGGCGTCATAGGTGCTCCGATGCCAAGAGAGGGGCACTACTATTGGAACCTGGGAGGAGTTCCAAGTCAAGTTGAAACAGCAGTTTCACCCAGGGAATACTGAGAACAAGGCGCGATCCAAGCTTAGGAGGCTTAAGCACGAGGGATCGATTAGGGAATATGTTCGAGAGTGCAGTGAGTTACAACTCCAAATCCATGAGATTAGAGACCGGTTTGCTTTATTCAACTTCTTGGATGGGTTGAAGCCATGGGCCAAGGCTGAGCTAGAGTGGAGAAATTTGCAGGAACTTTCTAAAGCTCTAGCAGTTGTTGAATCCTTGACCGAGTACATTGGAAACAAGTTTGAGAGGTCGAAGTCTTCCAAGTCCCGAGGCAAGGGGGCGAGGGAGACGAAGAGGAGCACGAGTCGAGTGATGGCAAGGAAGAGCAATCGAAAGATAAGGACAAGTCCAACCGTCATAGAAGAGACTAGAGGGGGTCATTGAGGTGCTACCATTACAAGGAGCCATATCTGATCAAGGACTGTCTAAAGAAGAATCGTCATGAGGCTATAAGGGATGATGACTCAGATGAGGAGCTGAAACTTGGCACAGTTGCTTTATACAAGGCAGTCAAGCCGAAAGTAGAGGGGAAGGAAATGAAGTGCTACCAATGTAAAGGGTCACACATGTTGCGAGTTTGCCTGGATCGAGACAAACCGTCCACCAATGAGGAGGACTAGCCTGAGTGTCATGAGGCTTTGAAGCTTGGTTCAATGTTGCTGAGTTCTGCCAAGGCGTGGAATGGCAAAAAACAGAGAGGGTTGATGTTCGTGGACATCAACGTTGTGGGTCAGAAGAGAAGTGCTCTTGTGGACACATGAGCTTCTCACTTGTTCATGTCCAAGAAAGTTGTCGGGAAGCTTGGTTTGAAGGTTGAAGAGTCAACCAGGGTGATCAAGACTGTCAATTCCAAAGGTGTTCCAACAGTTGGGACGACATGAGGCGTGGAGTTACAGATCAGAAATTGGAAGGCCAAGGAAACATTCGAGTTAATCCATTTGGATGACCATGACTTTGTTCTTGGTTTGAGTTTCCTTGAACGGATTAATGCGCTACTTGTCCATTTTGCTGACTGTGTTTGCACTTTGGACCCCTACAAACAATGTATCGTTCCGGTCCATTGAGACGCAAGGGTAGAGACCAAGGTGTTGAATGTTGTTCAGCTAGCCAAGCCAGAAGACTTGGTTGTTGCCACTGAGGAAAGACTAGAGAAGCCAATGCCTTCCCAAGATATGAGACCTGCCGAGGCACGAGATAGACTACCACCAATGGGTAAGGTGGTTGAGGCGTCAAACTTTGAGAAAGAAGGGTCGATTAGCGAAGGGTTGCCGGAGGGCAACGGTGCATCAAGCTTTATAGGCGAAGGATTGATGCAACTTAGAGTGAATGTCACTTAGATTGAGTCGATGGAGATACATCTCAAACACAATAGTCGTGTTTTTCAGTTTGATTTGCCACATTTACTAGGTGTGGAAAGCAGAAAACCTATCCCACCAAGGTCTGAAAGATCGAAGACTTGGTGAGGACACAAGAGGTCTTTCAAAGTTTTGAGGGTACACAAAGTGTTCAACGTAGTGACATCGGCGTCCAAGCCTTTGTTCGAGGATTATGAGGGTCCACGCTGAAGAAAATCACAACTTGTAAGAGAGAGCTCTTACGAACGAGATATATGGAATGATAGTGAGCAAGATGATGTTACATGGCGGCAGAGACCAAGGCGAGCAGTCCCTATGGAGGGACAACCTAGCCCGATTCCCAATTGGGAGTAGACCAAGGTTTCGAGGGAGATCCAACCAGGCCAAGCTAGTTCCGAGTCAGCGATGAGGGCATTGTTAGATTGGGTGGAGGAGAATGTCACGGTCCTTGAGTTTGAAACCGAGACATGCGCGCATCAAGTTGCACAAGAGTTACTTTGCAAGATCTTGGGCTTGCCTAGCAGACCACCTGACTTGGCCCGACAGTTGGAGACTGAGAGAACGCCTGATCACACTAAAGTTGGTAATTTAATAGATCGCATCTTACCGTGGCATATTCCAAAGGAAAGAAATATCCAAAAGTGTGAACATCCATTTGAACGCGAACCTAAGGAAAGTATTCCAAGGTGATAGACTTTCCATAGTTATCTAGGATGTAGTTGGTAGCTTTCGATCTGATTCGCTGATGTAAATCGATCTCGGTCATACATTGTACGGGTATTTAACTATAAATAGAGGCTCCCCGCCCCATTTTTAAATCATCCATTCTCTGAGTAATACAAGGCATCCACTCTAAACTCTCTTGTGTTTTTTAGCGTTCTTCTTTCGTTCTTGAGTTGCCTTCTCATTTTTTCGTTTCCGCTAGGACGATTCATCGTTCGTAGTGCCTAGGAAGAGTTGATCTTCCGAAGAGAGTTTTAAGGCTGACTTAGTCATTTTTCTTGAGAACATCGACTAAGGCTGCACAGTTTACTAGGTTGAAAAGCTAGCCTAGGGACAATATAATTAGGTCACATTGTAGGATTGGAGGCGATTTCTGTGTATGACTTGGCCTTTCTGTCGAGGGATCTCAAACAAAAGCTCTGTTACTTAGCCTTGATATAATAACATATGGCCCTGAACTCGGCAATAGCTATTAAAGTTTCTAGGAGTTTTGAATTTATGAAGCTGGGGTTATGTATAATTAGATTTTTATATTGGAGTTTAAGGAGTTAGATTTGTTTTTTCCCTTCTATTTCTTCTTTCCCTTTAATTATCTTTGATTCTCTGGTTTCTCTTTTTCTTTTCCTTTTCTTGAAACCCAAAATCTCTAAATGAACATTTGACATTCTTTTCTCTGCAATTGTTAACTCAAAAATGTTGCTTCAAGAAAACACTTTAACCATTAAGTTAAACATGGTCCTTAATAAAAAAAAAAATGAGTCACGAAGTTCATCTTTAAAGACATGGACATTTATTAATGCATTATCTTAAGAAACACATATGGCTTATTTTGAAATGGCTAGATCATTTTAACGAGAACTTGTTGAATTAATTTTGATGATAAGAATTACAAGTGGAAGCCTTGATGCTGGTATGGAGGTCATTGTTGCTCAATCATACAATAAAAACATTAGTCTTCATGCAGAAATGATTGGAGCAATTAATGTTGTTTGCTCATCACAAATGTTGCTGGAATTAAAGTGTAGTTTTGCTTGATAGTGTAGAATGTTATGTAGTAAACCTTTGTTTATTTGATAATATTTTGTAATTGTAGATTTGTAGTTACACGTTTTCTGACTCAATGTGAAAATTATAGCTCTTAGTTACAAGTGTCTAACAATGATATTATTAATGTGATATAAATTGAATGTTGCTTGCCCTAGCCTTCTAATGCATAATTCTCGATCAAGTTCTTTATTATATTATTTAGATATTTTTTTTGTGTTTCTTCAGGTTTTTATGATAACATTTGTGTTTGGCATATATTTACACATGGTAAAAGATATTATTTTTCAAGTGCATTGAAAATATTGAGAATCATTCTCAAATGGTAAATTTTATTTCTTTTGTAAAATATATGCAAACCCTTTGTAAAATGTAATTTTATAATAATTTATAAAATTAACTCTCAACAAAAGAATTAATAGATAAAATTCATTAAAAACAAATTTCAAAAAATGTTTTTAATTTTTTTTTACCAAACAACGGAAAATAAATTATATACCACCATTCAAACATCAAAAAATGATTTTTGTAAATGATTTTTAAAAAAATATAATTTATTTTCTATAATCTAGTTTTAGTGAAACAAACCCTAATTACTCGTAATAGCTACGAATTGAAGAGTAAGTATTGTTTGTACAACTAGTTTAAGGGCGATAATAGCCAATTCACATCTAAAGCCTCTCTCTCTTCACATTACTATCTATCTAACTTCTCTCTAATTCTTAAGCCTTTTTTGGGTGACGTTGCTGCTCGGTTTTCAAGCGGTAGCCACCCTCTCCCTTTCTTTGTTCTGCCTTCCTTTTCTCTTCGGTTTGCTTGTTTGTGGAACCTTCTTTCCCGACGGCCTTAGCATGTACTTGCCCTTTTTTCGTGAGGGGATGATCGGATCATAGACGGGAATGTGTTTCCCTCTTCTCTCCCACTTTTCCTTTCCCTTGGTCTTTTTTCGAGATTTTATTCTGTCAATCTCTCTGTTTAGGGGTCTGGGCCTTCATTTTTTCGTCGACGGTTGACGCTCCGACTCTGTCCTCTTTGCTATCCTTCAGTCATCGAAAACCCATTGATTTTGACGCGATAAAAGCTGTTGGATTTCTTACTGCATTCCTACAAGCACTCATATCCTCTTGTGTCACCAAGCGAGTTATACAGATGAAAAATGATTGTTGGCTTTGTTTTTTTTTTATCTGGTTTCTCCTGTTGATCTGAGGTGTTTGTGTTGTTTTCTACTTTATGTGTTGTTTTCTTTCTCCGTCCCCTGTTCATAACATTTGGTGCTCTCGTTGAGAGATAAAATCCATGGCGAATATTATCGAAACATAAGAAGCGACTACAAAAACTATGAAGGAGAACAATGAAATGCTAAAAGAGGTGCTTAGGCAACTAAAATCACTATCGGCTCAGCCCGGTATGTTGAACGGTAGTGAAATCAGCGAAGTCACAGAAATTGGGGCTAAGCAAGATGAACCAGGAGGCAACGAACCACTAACTGTTCGACGAATTGCCAACGCCCACTGACAGTAAGATTGGCGACGATGGAGGACTTGAAGCAACGTTGCAGGATCGTTTTGAAGAGAGGCCTCCGTTCTTAGTCACCGACCATAAGCCGTTGTTCAATTATGTGAAACATGGGGAACAAAGCTTTACAAAGCAGATGCTCTCGCGACACAAAAGAGTGGTCAAACCTCAAAAGGAGAGAGGAATCACAAAAGTTGTGAAATTCGCTCATGTGGGTGGTCATGGAGAATTGCCGACATACTTTGTAAGTAAGTTTTCATCCATTGATTGTTTAAAAAGATGGTCAAAGAAAGAAAGTGTTTAATGAGAAGGAAGTAGTTAAAGTGAATGGCTGATGGAAAAAACAATGAAGTTGAGGTTTGAAGTTACTGAGAATATAAATACTAAAAAAATAGAGAAATATTGGTCTCATAGATAAAGAATTACAACAAATTTCATGAGGCATTCTCTAGTGGAATCGAGTGTTGGGATACATGGCAGTTCAAGTACCCAAAGGGTCTTCATTTGGGAATGGGCATATTAAAATCTGGTCTAGCCCATAATAGCCAACAGACCCACACTTGTACTAATTTTGACACTGACCATAAAATCCAACTTCATGGAGTGGAATTGGTTGATCAGTCCAAGCTGAAATGTGGTTATCAAAAGAATCGAGAAGTAGCAAGGAAGGCTAGATTGAGGAAAAAAGAGTATGTGCAGCAACTTGGGCTTACAGAGCCAGAGCTTCAAAGGCCATGTCTGGTCATTCGGTCATGGGAAATGAGGTTAAAAAACATTGGTACCGAGGCATATGTATTTCACTTGCAGAGAGATGGGTTATGAGGTTGACAGGATTTCTCAAGATCCTTGGACAGACCAGCAGTTGATGGGCATATGTAAGCTGCACCAATTTTCTTACCAGACTGAAGATGCCTCATCACAAGGAAGGGAAGCTTTGCAACAATCCTTTTATCTGCATGCTTTTGGAAACGAAACATGCCAGTTGAGAAGTAGTTGAGGAATGTCAAGACGGATAAGAGCTTCGTCCTAGAATTCCTAAGGTTAAGCAGCTTTTGCAACATTTCTTCAGATTCCTAAAGGGTGCTGCAGTTATAAGGGACGGAAAAACTATGGCACTCCAAACGAATTCATATGTTTATTTGTAGTGGAGATTCTATTGCATTGAAAAATCATTCCGCTTAACTCCAGAATTTCATTGCAAGATCCCTTGAATTTTATATATCATCTGCTCTTTTCTCACATTTTGGATGAAAAACACTATATTACGGTTTAGAATTTATGTTCACAAGTCAAGTAAAGACTCAAATTATTATTAACAAACTAAAGGCCAAGGGGTGGCAAACAGCAAACAGCAAACAGCAATAGCAATGCTTTAGAATTTATGTTCCAAAAGCTTCCATTTCCATAACAAAATCACATTGCTCCTATATCATACATCTACAGTCCCAACACTAACATTGCTCCTATATCATACATCTACAGCCCCAACATGATGATGCCCAGATTAGTGCAGGAAAAGAAATGTCATACATGCATGCTCATATCTACACAACATTAAAACTGAAAACCTACCTGATACCAAATACAACAACATACTCTTACAAGAAATCATCAAGCAAATCCAGCTGGAGGTGCTGAGGTCTCTAATAACCTACAACCCTAGTTTACACTATAGCACACCAACCGAAACGGGGGCGGGGGTTGTGATATACATACAAATGAGCCAAGACCCAAGCAGAAATATCGTCAAAAAAGTAATTGCCTCCCAGAACATTTAAAATGCGTAAAAGTACAACAGAAGCTAAGCTCATGTGTCTCAGTTATGCCCAAGTAAGTGTGTAATGCTTTCTCACTCCTTACCTCTGCTGGAAATGAAGAGGACCACACAATATCCTTGAGAAACAAATGTCAACACAACTGATGAACTAGATGATTTGGACCGAGGGAAAAGCATCAAGGGTGAAACGCAAAACATAAGTCATATCAGAACCGCAAACTCTGCCTTGTGCAATTCGGGAGGACACCAGCAAACCAGTTCAGCCTTCCAATTTGTTTCAGATGCTGTCTGCAAAAGTCTACAAGTCATTAGTGTACCTATATTTCATTAGGGTTTAGAAGCATCAAGGTTGCGAGGGAAGAAAAAAGTTTAACAAATGCCAATGGAAATAAGCAAGCAATAAAAAGATGCTGCTGTCATTCATCTCATTGTCCATGCTCTCCTAAAAAAGAAAGAGATGAGAATATAGGCCGAGACATGCACATAAAAAAAGCTCTGAACCAAATTTCAGAACACTTAAAACTTGTTTTGCAAGTTGAAAAAAATGAGTGGAGTGACTAGAACATCAAATCACATCAGTTGAAAGGAAAGGGCCACAGTACAAAGCAAATACATAATGTACCACCCCTTAATAGTTTTTCTGGCACAGCAGTTGGAATCAAGTTAGGGTATGTCCGTATGTTAGAATGTATGATTATATTATAGATTGCACACAACCCAAGCTTCAAAACAACCTTGAACAGAATCAACTAGATTGAATCCCACTGAAGGGTGCCGAAAGATCTAGCAAGGTTTATTCCTTAAAACATTTAAGATATCAAAAAATTTTAAGCGAAAGTATGTAGGGGATAGCATCGTTTCCATTGATCATGTTGAGTCATAATACTTAACCATGATCAACTTGAACCATATCACCTTGTGTTGGGAACTATATCAAAATGGTTCTAGCAGTTGCAGTATCCTTCAGAGAATAGTACATACATCAATCAATCCATCCAATCATGAAAACTTGACTTATATCCAGCAAATAATAGTTTCGTTTGATGTGGAAGTTACCTTGTATCATAGACATTGGTAACCACACGTGCAGGTATGCTTGTAAACATGCTATTCTACATAAAGTCATGGTTCCTGGAGAACCTAGCCCGACAGTTGGCACACATAACCATTGTGCTTCTTTGTGCCCCGATGCCAACAGCCTCATCATAAAGTTCATTTCCACAACAAGAACACAAGGTAACCTGATGTCTGCCAGCTATTTTAGGCAACAGTGGCAAAGCATCCTTTCCAAGCCAAACAGAGGAATCAAACTTTAATGCCATCTCTGAATTGTATGATGGTACCTTGGAGTTTACTGAACGAGAACTCGGTTGAGCAGTCATAAAACTATATTCCATATGTTCTAAGTTATCAGATCGCAGCCCTCCAAAACCCGGTTCATTGCTGCACTTCCCACTAGCGTTGAACATTTCACTTCCACCCTGTCCATTACAAAAAAAATTCAAAGTCAAATTTCATTAAGCAAACAACCACTCACTACAAGCATTTATTTACTTTCAGCATTGCCTCTCAATCATATAGTGATACCTTGGAATTTCCTGAACAAGAACTTGGTTGAGCAGTCAGAAAATTATATTCCATATGTTCTATGCTATCTGATTGCAGCCCTTCAAAACCCGTTACACTGCTGCACTTCCCACTAATGTCGAACATTTCACTTTCACCCTATCCATTGCAAGAAACTGCACTGTCAGGTTTCTTTATGCAAAGTAACACTAATTTATTTATAAGAAAGTTGAGCTTAGCGGGAAAAATAGTTTATTTACTTAAAATTCAAGATCCACATCTTGAAAGAAAAAAAACCAGCAACTAAACATCACAATACAACACTTGATACATATATCATACTGTTTTCTGAGAAAAAAAAACAGTTTCCTGATTTTTTTGCATTATATCAGAACTTATAGGAGAGAATGAGAGATCATATATGTACCTTATGTGACATCCAGTCAAATGTAGGGTAATAACCAGATGATGGCAACAACTGAGATGAAGTATCAGCCAAACCACTCAGAAGAACATTTCCTTCATTACT
Source organism: Hibiscus trionum (assembly GCA_030270665.1). NCBI lineage: Eukaryota > Viridiplantae > Streptophyta > Magnoliopsida > Malvales > Malvaceae > Hibiscus > Hibiscus trionum. The sequence goes on from BSYR01000003.1 coordinate 68,794,969, forward strand.
TTTCCATGTGAGTCCAGTCATGGAATCCTCAATAGGTCGGGCATGATTGGAATAACCAATCATTATTTCATTATTCCTTGCATTTTCAAAATCCTGTAACCTAGACCCATTATGAGCTGTGCCTGCATGAACCATGTTCAGATTATTTGCAACATGTGTTTGTTGGCTACTGGATAGACCAAAGAAATTCCCAAAAGCACCTTTATTTTGCTTTGGTTCATGAACAGCACCACTGCTGATATCAGGTACATTATTTTTACCAGCAATTTTTCCCCTATTTCCAGAAAAATGAGGGGAACAACTTTCCTGCACAGTGCCTGTCAAAGCAAATGTGCCTGATCTAGCATAAGCACTTCCAGCAAAGGAGCTTACCCCTTTGTGTTTGGGCTCCTCTATTGTAAAGAAAGAAGCTTTGTTCATACTATTTTCATAGTTACTGTTTTGCTGATTAGCATACTGTGGATAGAGAATGCTCTCAGACCCTTTATCCTGTTTATACTCTGGTGTGCTGATAGATGCTTTCTTATATGAAGATGGGCCAAATTGACGATCTTTAGTCTTTTCATGCTTGACACTAGTCAAGATATTAGCACCCACACCACTGTCATGCCTGTTCACACCTTGAATTAATCCTCTAGAATTTTGGGCTTCTTCAAGTTCAGACGTCTCTACTGTCCGGCTAAAGACCTTAAATGCATTATTGGCAGAAGGAAAATTTTGATCCCTTCCATGTGAAGTCCGCAAGACAGTTTCACTTTTCTCGTGTGAGGGTTTCTTCATAGGGGGGTGACTTTGAAAACAAACAGCAGGGTCAATATTTGCAGACTCATTGATCACAATAGATCCCGGACCATTTAATGTGCCAGAGACAAGAATCAAATTATTGTTGATGACACATGTTTGATCATCTTTAGATGAAGTTAAACCACATCCAGAACGTCTTTCATGTGAAGAATCTATTGTAACAGAAGCCCCTTTCAGATGATCTACGAGATTAACTCCTTGTTTGTTGCCGGAAGGAATGAGTGAATAACCTTCACCGTAATTTTCCTGCTTAGCATCAACTCTGACATTGCTAGTATCAGAACAACCAGCTTTTCGATCATCCCTTGTAGCTTTATCCTTCAAATCAGCTTCCATTCCTTTCAAAAAGCTAGGAAAATGTCTATCCTCAATATTCATATCAGTAAAGATATTTCCCTTAGCATTTGGAGCAAGGAAACTGGTACTTGAAGCAAATTCCCTCTTCTTCTTCTCCACTGGAAGGGCAAATCCAGCATCTATTTTCCGTGAAGGTTGGGAAATCCCTTCTTTGTCAGCAGTATACAAGATGTTTTCAGAACCCAAACAAACATTAAGATCAGCAGCTGCAGCAGTATCATTGACGTCTCCTTTATTATCAGTTGCGGAATAGAATTTACCTTGTTTATCACAGTTTTTCTCAGCTTTCTCATTCCTGTTAACCTTATCCTGTTCATCACGAGACAATAAATTGCCATCATGATTGTTATCAGTAAACGTTTGAACCAGAGGATTTTCATTAGATTCACTGCAGCGAAAACCAGGTCCTATTTCATTGTTGCCAGCAGAATTTAATGGTTGAATGATGTTTTGCTCTCCAACAAAGCCTTCAACTTTCTTCACATTGTTTTCTATGTGGATCGCAAGATGACTACTGTAGCAATTCCTTTCTTCAAATAGTTCATGACAGAAGTGGCACTCATATTTTCCATTTTTGTTTTTTACCTCCTCATTAGTTGAGGTACCATGTCCAGAACTCATCGCTGATCCTTTGTGAGATGATAACAGGTGGCATATAAAATCGTCTTGCAAACTAAAAGTCATGGTGCATTTGTGGCATTTTATTATTTCAGCTCTCTGGACTTCCCTTGGACTCCCCATTCTTTGTAAGGGAGCTTGCTTCTCGGGTTCAGAAGATCTATTTGTAATTGGCAACTGTGGACAGCATTTAACATTCTCAACATCAACTGCATAATCAAATGGAGATGAAGTGTAAATGATAGTTGCAAACACAATAAGAAACTTACATTTCCAGATGAGGGTTTGACACCAAAATCAATGCTACGGTCAGCTACATTCGAAGTTTCCAGGCTTGAATCTTTAAGTCCACCAAAGGAGAACAAGTATGAAGAAACCTCTTTGCAGGACACAAACTGTTGCCCATTAGGGCTGGTAGGTACCAAATTAGGGAAGAGTGTAAGAATGACATGGCCAACAAAGTTAACAAAAAGAGGAACTGAAAATCATAAGAAACAAATTTCATGAATCCGATTGTTATGTGGTTCCTTTTCTTTAGTAAGTGCTCTAAATCTCTCTTTCTTGGTATCAGACATGCAACAGCTAATCTGAGGATTAAAACAAACAAGGAAGAATAATACAGTACTCAAAGTCTAAACAGAAAATATTCTAGAGCAGAGACTCTACAGTATTCTCTACAACAGGGGAAAAGAAGGAGAACGAAAATTCAACTAGATAAAAAGGCTATCATTAAGAAGAAATTGTGTGTTTTATATTTCGCACAAAAGTAAACAGCGTCGATAAAATATGCAGGTTATCATTAACAAGAATTTTAAAATAAAGTTTGATAAAAAAAAAAAGTAATGGTAAAACCTTATATATCGGCTACAAGCTAACCAAAAATGGTTGCCTCTCCTCTTCACAAAGAGCTTAAGCTTCCACCCTTGTGGAAGCACATTCCCAAAGCCAGCGGCGTCAACAATCCTCTTTTTCTGTTTTTTACTCGCCCATTCCCCCTCTAAACCCCCCATAAACTCCGACAGTTGCGCCTCTGTCACAATCCCCTCAGTCCTCCTCCTCAACTCTTCTTCAATTCCCAGAATCTTCTCCACATTCCCCAATGCTTCCCTCTCAATTTCGCTCTCGAATTTCTTTTGCTCGTTGCCAATCATTCTACCTTGACTCTCATCCCTTCGTGGCCTCCCTCTCTTCCTCTTCCCACCGGTACAACTACTATTGTTACCGGCATTCGGTGTCTCATTTGGCTTATCTAAGGTTTCCGTTTCTTTATATTCCTCTACTGGTAAACGCTCGTTCTCAATCAGCAAATTATCTTTCCCGTCCTTCCTCGGCCTCCCTCGCTTCCTTTTTCCTACACTACTACTAACAATGTCGACTGGAATATTCGGCAAAGATGAGTTCGCGTCCGGATATTCGATTTGAACCGGCAGAAGATCCTTATCGTCGTACGGTTCATCGATTTCGGGGTTAGCAGTCACCGAATCATCGATTTTGAAAAGTGATTTAAGCAGAGAGAGGGCGTTAGAGCTTTCTTCGTCAAGAGATTCAGGGTTTAGGTTTAGGGGAGGAGGAGGGAAGGGCTCGGACGAAGGAGAGGAATGTTGGTGGTGTAGGTGGCTGCGGGGCGCGGCGAAGCGGAGGCGGAAGAAGGTCTGTTTCCGACTACCTGCGGACTCGTTGAAAACGGAGCGGTCAATTTTGGGAGTGAACAGTTCGGTTTCGGCATTGGAAGGGGAAGGAGAAGATGAGCATAGAGATAGGGAAAGGAGTTCTGGTTGGGAGAGGAGACGGAGGTCTACGACGGGGATAGATTCGAGGTGGAGGTAGTTGCGGTGGTCGACGGTGGTCATCGAAAACGGAGAAAAAGACGGACCACGATGAGGAAAAAGCGGAAGTGTTGTCGATGGAACTGATTGGGATGGGATTTATTTTACAGAAGGAGGGATTTGACTTAACTTCCCTACCAAACGTTGCCACGTCGAAATAAAACGGTACGGATTGGGTTTAACCGGGTTTTACTAACCCAATTCTGGCCCGGCTCAATTGTTACCCAAATCTGTTAATTTGGGCCCATTCATAGAGTTTAGCTTAATTAATTAGATATTGGGATGTCCTCCTGTCCATTTTCAATTGTATTAGTCTTGGGCCAATTTCACATTGTTTTTTTTATTATATGCATGTCCGTCTTACGGTCCATGTTCGAGGTGCGTGGCTGCCCCTACCAACAATGTCGTCTCTAAGGTTCGAACTCACGTCCTCTCCTTGAGAGTGTAATGTGCCTTACCAATGCACCCAACCTTTGTTGGTATTGTTTTTTAAAAGTGTGATGGAAAATAATTTTGAAAAGTAGTTTTGAATTGTTTTGTTGAAAATTAATGGTTTGAGATTATTGTTAAGAATTGCTGAAATAAGTGATAATAAATAAGTAATTTTGCTCAAAAAGAGAATATTTTTGTTGAAGAATATTTTTGGTCTCGTATTACTTTTGGTGCTAAAAGTACTTCTAATTCTAAAAATACTTTTGAAAATGTTGAGATGTTTATTTCGATATAATTCAATGAAAAATATTTTTGGATTTGAACAAATATTGAAAAATTAATTCAGGGTTCATTCAACTTGAAAATTACATCCGAAAGGTTTTTGAAAAGATTTTTGAATCGAACAAATTTTTAAAAATGTCTTAAAAGTCAAAAATTGATTGCTAGTATCGGTACGGTCTTTCCTCGTACCGATACGCAAAAGCTTTTTTATTTTCAAAAAGAACTTCGTGTATCGATACGGAAGCCTTCGTACCAATACCTAGACCTGACAAAATTGACCCGAGAACCGAATTGGTTTACATGAATCGAGACCCAAAATCGACCCGAACACGATGACCCCAATTTGATCTGAAACCCGAAATAAACCGAACCGAAATCGAACTAAATTTCTGTTAAATCGAAAATGGACTCAAACCGATTTTACTCGAACTGAAAGTAATCCGAACCGATGGCAACCCGAAATAAAGAAAATATATTAAAATAAATAAATATGAGATGTGAATTGTGGGACAATTCACCAAGATGTCAAATATACATGCTATATAAAGTCAGGGTGAAAAAACCTAACTCGCATGAAAACCCGACTAAAATTGATCGATCGCCTATTAACCCGATACAAAAATCAACCGACCCAACGTCCTGACCCGATACCTGAACTGAAATCACCATAAACCCGAACTAAAACCGAATGTAGTTAGACCCAAAATGACCCGAAGTATTTTACTGATACGAATGTATCGTGTACTGGTACGCTCTGCATTTATGTGCAACGACTCTTTCTTGTTTTGGCATGTACCGATACCCAAGGTTGCAGAAATGCTTTTTCAACTGCTAGTTTTTCATTCCGCACTATAAATACAAGCCAATGGCTGGAATTAAAATTCTTTATAAATTTTCTCCAAAAAAATAGTAACGCGCGCAAACATGTTGCCACGAAGCCGAGACAAACGCTGGCGGCAGCACGCAAGACTAGCTCTTCTTCTCTATCACTCAACAAGGGAGGGGAAGATGAAGGCTATAAATACCCTTCACATGTTAGTTTCCACTCAATGAAGGATTCTTCTTTTGCATTACTAACATTTGTTTATTTGTTTACTGTATTTTTTTTTGAATAGTCGATTACAAGATAATATCCGTTCATATATATTTTTCACCCTTTAACAATGCACGCACTTTGCAGATAATACGATTTGAACCCGAATCATTCTCGGATGAACATCATCCGTTTTTTTATTGAGACAACTCGTTGGATTCTTGTTTATTGTATTATTAGATACTGTGCACTCACGTAAATGAAAAGAAAATGTGAAAGAACATATATTTTTATTAAATATATATAGGTGAATTACTTTTAAAAACAATAGTTTTTTTAAGAAATACAAACAAGAATCATAGACATGAGTATATTTGTGTTATATTTTGATACACAAGCTGTATAAAAAAATTACACAGCCTTTTATTTTTAAACCGAAAAAAATCTAAAATCTAATTTTTTAACCTCTAACATCTTAAACCATAAACTCTAAACCCTAAATTCTAATAATAGACCTTAAACTCCATATCTAAAGCCTTAAACCCTAAAATTGAGAGGCTTGTGTAAATTAAGGTGGTGTGAGTATTTTCCAATATATTTTGACCAATTTCTCTGTTTTATATATCTTTTAACTCTCTTCCGTCCAAATGGTGGGTGCAGTGCACAACCATTAACACCGCATATGGTGCATGCATGTCGTTTTACTATTTTAAGTCAGCCTATTGTCACACCCCGCCATTTTTCCCTAAAACCCAAACCGAGGTTCTTGCCACCCTTGGGCACTTTTGAGGCAAGCTAGCAACAAGGAAGGCACTATAAAGGCATAGGACGGCCATGAAGACTCTAGAGACATGCCACAGCGTTCTAGAAAGATCCGGGACGTTCTCTCCAAGTCTAGACACACCCGGGAGGACCCAGAAGGCTCGGGAAGACTCGGGAAAGCTCGGGACAACTCTGGAAGACCCTGGAGCTTTCTAGAACCTTTTGGATACATGTAGATATGTATACACATATGTAGAACTCTCTAGATTAGTGTAGTCTCTTAGGAGATATTTTAGGAGGCAACATTTGGACCGTTGGATCAAATCGATCTCAACCGTCCATTGAGGAGGTGGGAGCCTATAAATAGGGCCACCCCCTTCATTTTGTAATCACTCAAGCAATTAGCCACTAAAGCCTTCTTGTAAAGCATACTTTGTAAAGCTTCCTTCTTAGTTCAATACAAGTTTCTTACTTGTAAACTCTAGCCTTCTCTTGTGTTCTTTGTTAGCCATTGCATTGCGTGAAGGATCAAGGCTGGTTAGCACCATCAAGACTTGCTAACGCCGCACGGATCGGGTTTGAGTGAATTAGTCCGTGACAGTTGGTATCAGAGCAAGTTACGAGACTCGAGATATGGCAAAAACAGGCAAGAGTCAAGCTGTAAGCTCATCCGACGTGGAAGTCGTGCATGATCGAGGGCGCGAGGAGATGGTTGAGCCTGTTGAGGCGAGGCCTAGGGCCAAGTCCAAGGACATGCTCTCTAGCTTGGAGACCCGTCTTACCCACATGGAGGAGAATGTGGTGGGTGTGAGCACCCAAGTGGACGACCTTACCAATCGGGTGGAAGGCCTTGAGGCGGAGGACGCCGAGCTCCACACAGCCATGAAGGCAATGATGGTGAAGCTAGAGGAAACCATGCGGGCGGAAATGGGGCAAATCCGCGATCTCCTAATGGGAGAGCTCTCGAAGGTACGTGACTCTTTCCAACAAGAGCTTGCTCATTCTCATGCTCAGATTGAGGCCTTGCAAGGCGACCTTGCCTTGTGCAAACGAGCCATGGCCGCCGGGCCAAGCACTTCATATGAATCTAGGAAGGTCGAGGTGCCCAAACCTAGGACCTTCTCGGGTGCACGCAATGCAAAAGAAGTCGACAACTTCTTATATGGCTTGGAACAATATCTAGTTGCGGTGGGAATCGTGAACGAGGCCGCAAAGATCCAAACCGCCTCACTTTACCTCACCGACACAGCTATGCTCTGGTGGAGGAGAAGGCGTAGTGATGTGGAGAAGGGCACGTGCACCATGGCTACCTTCGATGACTTCAAGAAGGAGCTTAAAAGGCAATTCTACCCAGAGAATGCCGAAGACGAGGCGAGGGCACGATTACGAAGGCTCAAGCAGTCGGGGAGCATTCGTGACTATGTAAAGGAGTTCACCACCCTAGTGCTCGAGATCCCCGATCTCTCCGACAAAGACTCCCTTTTCAACTTTATGGATGGCCTCCAACAATGGGCCAAGGCCGAGCTTAGGCGACGAGGAGTTCAAAACCTAGCCGATGCCATTGCCATAGCAGAAAGCCTTGTTGACTACTCTAGCAACAAGGAGTCCAACAAGTCGAAGGACAAGAAAGGTGGCCATTCCAAGGGTGGGGGAGACAAAAGCCATCGCAAGGAGGGACACCATGAAGACAACGCCCCCAAGCACAAAGACTCGTCTTCATGGAAAGGCAAGGACAAAGGCAAAGCTAAAGACACTCGAGGCCCGAGGCGACCTTCATCCAACAAGTGTTTCATTTGTGATGGAGACCATTGGGTTCGAGAGTGCCCGCATAGGCAAGCCCTCAACTCGCTCCTCGCGAAGCATCGAGAAGGCGGTGACACCGACAAAGAGGGTGAAGGTGTCCAGATGGGGTCTATGCAACTACTCAATGTCATCCAATTCGCCCCTAAGACCGAAGCCAAGGGATTGCTCTATGTAGACGTCACCATCAATGGGAAAGCATCGAGGGCAATGCTCGACACAGGTGCATCTCATAACTTTGTCTCTTTAGAAGAAGCTAAGAGACTAGGTCTTAAAGCCGTGGGAGGAGGCGGATCCATCAAGGCAGTCAACTCAGCCGCCAAGCCCATCCATGGGATCGCACGAGGGGTTAGGACCGTTGTGGGAAAATGGTCAGGGCACATAAACTTTTCCGTGGTGCCGATGGACGACTTCAAGATTGTCCTAGGGCTTGAGTTCCTTGATCAAGTTAAAGCATTCCCAGTGCCCTTTGCCAACAGCATGTGCATCATGGATGGCAATCAAGCATGCATGGTGCCTACGACTAGGGCTACCAAGCAAGATGCCAAGGTACTCTCCGCCTTGCAGTTCAAGAAGGGCGTAAAGAGAAATGAGGAAAGCTACTTGGCCATCCTTAGTGAGTATGATGAAGAGGAGGCCATGCCCGACGAAGACCTTCCAAGGGAGGTAGCCCAGGTGCTTGATGAGTTCAAGGATGTTGCACCACCCGAACTACCCCGAAGGCTACCACCAAGAAGAGAAGTTGATCACAGGATCGAGTTGGAACCCAACACGAAGCCACCATCCATGGGGCCTTACCGCATGGCACCCCCAGAGTTGGAGGAATTAAGGAGACAACTCAAAGAGCTACTCGATGCAGGGTTCATCCGACCATCCAAGGCACCATTTGGGGCACCAGTCCTTTTCCAGAAGAAGAAGGATGGTTCATTAAGGATGTGCATTGACTACCGAGCACTCAACAAGGTCACTATCAAGAACAAGTATCCAATCCCTCTTATCTCAGATCTGTTTGACCAGCTCGGGCATGCACGATATTTCTCCAAGTTAGATCTTCGATCGGGATACTACCAAGTGCGTATTGCGGAAGGGGATGAGCCCAAGACCACGTGCGTCACAAGGTATGGTTCTTATGAATTTCTAGTCATGCCTTTCGGACTAACCAATGCCCCAGCAACTTTTTGCACCTTGATGAACAAGCTTTTCCATCCCTACCTCGATCGGTTTGTGGTCGTCTACCTTGACGACATTGTGGTGTATAGCAAGACCCTTAAGGAACATGTTGAACACCTAAGGGAAGTGTTCAAGGTTCTGCGAGAAAACCAGCTCTTCATCAAGAAGGAGAAATGCTCCTTTGCCAAGCCCGAAGTCATGTTCCTAGGGCACCGAATCAAGGATGGGAAGCTAATGATGGAGGATGGAAAGGTGCGAGCCATTCAAGAGTGGGAGCCACCCACCAAGGTACATGAGCTACGATCCTTTCTCGGGCTGGTGAACTACTATCGCCGATTCATCAAGGGCTATTCAGCGAGAGCAACACCCTTAACCGAGCTCTTGAAGAAGAACAAGCCATGGGTGTGGTCACCAGCCTGCCAAGAGGCCTTTGAAGACCTAAAGAAGGCCATTTGTGAGGAGCCAGTACTGAGCTTGCCCGACCACACCAAGCCCTACGAGTTGCACGCCGATGCATCGGATTTTGCCATAGGAGGGGTTCTTATGCAAGATGGGCATCCGATCGCCTACGAGAGTCGGAAGCTCAACGACACCGAGAGGCGCTACACCGTGCAAGAAAAAGAGATGACTGCCATCATTCATTGCCTCAGGGTGTGGCGACATTACCTCCTAGGGGCTAAGTTCTTGATCCTCACCGACAATGTAGCAACAAGCTACTTTCAAACTCAGAAGAAACTTAGCCCGAAGCAAGCTAGGTGGCAAGATTTCCTAGCCGAGTTCGACTACATCCTACAGTATAAGCCGGGCAAAGCAAATGTAGTCGCCGATGCACTAAGTAGAAAGGCAGAGCTCGCAGCACTAAGCCAAGCCACCAGTCCACTTCTTGATAGGATCAAGGAGGGTCTACACCAGGAGCCCCTTGCCAAGAGCATCATTGCACTAGCCAACGAGGGGAAGACCCGATGGTTTTGGGTGAGTGAAGAGCTACTCTACACCAAAGGCAATCGCCTATATGTACCAAAGTGGGGCAACCTACGCAAGGAGCTGATCAAGGAGTGTCACGACTCCTTATGGGCCGGGCATCCAGGTATGCGACGTACTCTTGCACTCTTAAAGTCCAACTACTATTGGCCCCGGATGCATGATGATGTAGAAGAGTACGTGAGGACTTGTCTTGTGTGCCAACAAGACAAGGTTGTCCAACAACAACCAGGAGGGCTCTTAGATCCTTTGCATGTACCCGACAAGCCTTGGGAGAGTGTTTCTATGGACTTTATCACTTGTCTTCCCAAGTCAGAAGGGTTTGGAAGCATAATGGTCGTGGTGGACCGATTCAGCAAGTATGCTACCTTCATTGCCGCATCACCCGATTGCACAGCAGATGAGGCAGCAAGGCTATTTCTTCACAACGTGGTCAAGTTGTGGGGCGTACCAAGCAACATTGTGAGCGATCGGGATCCAAGGTTCATAGGGAGGTTTTGGACCGAACTCTTCAAGATGCTAGGGTATCTTAACTTCTCAACAAGCTTCCATCCCCAGAGCGACGGGCAAACCGAGCGCATCAATGCTCTCTTGGAGCTTTATCTAAGGCACTATGTTAGTGCCAATCAAAGAGATTGGGCCAAGCTTCTCGACGTTGCTCAGTTCTCCTACAACCTACAGAGGAGCGAAGCCACCAACCGAAGTCCCTTCGAGATTGTCTTGGGACACCAACCGACCACACCACTCTCCCTTGCCACGTGCTATGAAGGGAAGAGCCCCGCAGCCTACAAGCTTGCCAAGTCATGGCACGAGCAAAATGAGCTTGCTCGAGCATCTCTACACAAGGCTGCCAAGAGGATGAAGAAGTGGGCAGACAAGAAAAGAAGGCCCCTAAAGTTCAAGGAAGGAGACCTTGTCATGCTCAAGCTCCTACCCCAGCAGTTCAAGACCCTAAGAAGGGTGCACAAGGGACTAGTCCGCAAGTACGAGGGACCATTCCCAGTAATTAAGAGAGTTGGCAAGGTGTCTTACAAACTTCAGCTTCCACCAAGGCTCAAGATTCATCCAGTCTTCCATGTGAGTTTGTTGAAGCCTTATCATGAAGACTTAGAAGATCCATCGAGGGGAGTCTCCACTAGAGCACCCACAGCCGTGGTCACTTCCTTTGACAAGGAAGTTGAAGAAGTGTTAGCCGATCGACTAATTAGGCGAAGGGGCGTGCCAGCCTATAAGGAGTACTTCATCAAGTGGAAGGGTCTGCCCATTGCCGAAGCGAGTTGGGAGACTGAAGAAGCCCTTTGGCAATTCAAGGACCAACTCCGAGAGTTCAACGAAGGCGCGACGAGGGCGTCGCGAGCTTAGGTGGGGGAGAATGTCACACCCCGCCATTTTTCCCTAAAATCCAAACCGAGGTTCTTGCCACCCTTGGGCACTTTTGAGGCAAGCTAGCAACAAGGAAGGCACTATAAAGGCCTAGGACGGCCATGAAGACTCTAGAGACATGCCACAGCGTTCTAGAAAGATCCGGGACGTTCTCTCCAAGTCTAGACACACCCGGGAGGACCCAGAAGACTCGGGAAAGCTCGGGACAACTCTGGAAGACCCTGGAGCTTTCTAGAACCTTTTGGATACATGTAGATATGTATACACATATGTAGAACTCTCTAGATTAGTGTAGTCTCTTATGAGATATTTTAGGAGGCAACATTTGGACCGTTGGATCAAATCGATCTCAACCGTCCATAGAGGAGGTGAGAGCCTATAAATAGGGCCACCCCCTTCATTTTGTAATCACTCAAGCAATTAGCCACTAAAGCCTTCTTGTAAAGCATACTTTGTAAAGCTTCCTTCTTAGTTCAATACAAGTTTCTTACTTGTAAACTCTAGCCTTCTCTTGTGTTCTTTGTTAGCCATTGCGTTGCGTGAAGGATCAAGGCTGGTTAGCACCATCAAGACTTGCTAACGCCGCACGGATCGGGTTTGAGTGAATTAGTCCGTGACACTATTCCCCAAGTTCCAGCTTTTTAAAACCCTTCTCTTCTTCTCTGTCTAATACATGTTGATCCTTTCAAAGATGTGAAGAGCTTGGAAATTTGTGTTGCACCATAATGATGATGCATTGTTTCATCAACAGGTTTGTTTCTGATTTATCTCTAAAAGTTATGTTTTCAGAAATGGGGTTATTTCGATTGTATTTGTTTATTAAGAGACTCGAATCTTGATATTTATCAACTGAATTGACCCATGCACAGGGGAGGCATAGAGTAAGGGTTCGATAAAATTATATGAAAAGCTGAAATTTCAAAAAGTGGGGTGCGACTGTTCCCCAGCACCCGTCGATCCATCCCAGCTTCAGACTGCACTGGTTCGTTGACTTGATGCCTTCGTGTTGATTATGGCTAAAGATCTCTTATGTGATCTTCGCAACACAAATTTCCATTGTTAGAAACAGCTTGAGAATTGATTAGAGATGTAAGCTTCAGAACAGGCGGGGAAAACTCGAAACAAGCAGTGCATCTACTCAAGCCTTCTTTGAGGATCGAGATCATTCAACTTAGGAAAATGGTTACATTCACTTGTTTCCCTTTACTGAAATCAAAGAACAACAACAAGAAGAAAGGCAATGTGAGAATATTTCAGTTTATTACTTCTATTTTGTGTACATTTTTTTAAAAAAAATTACTGGCTTCATTTGATTTATTTGTAGGAGGATGATGCAGCTCCGGAAGGAGCAAGGGACCTTCAAAAAGGGATTGAAAAATGGGTGCAACCTTTCGAGAGTGATGAACCGAAATTGAAAAGCTTCGCCGTCCTTCGGGAAGAATCTCTTTGCAATGCCAAAGTAATCAGTCCTGAGAGTCCTCTTGGATTTATAGCGTCAGAGGTGGCATATGAAGGGGAAGATGAGCACGAGGAGGACGCCTTGATCGGGATAAAATTCTCTGATTTCGAGTTCCAATCCCATGTGACCAGTTCAGTTGAAGCATTTGATTTTAGAACCAAAAGGGTGGTTTCTTCAGATTCATTTGAAATTAGCACTGAGGAAGTGTTCATCAACCAAGATGAAAAAGATGCTGAAAACAGTGTTGATACGAATGAAAGTGGGCATATAAGCGACCCGGGGATCGAGAGGACCGAGTTCTGGGCTATACCAAGCCTTAAGCGTTCTTGCTCTAATTTGGAGACAAGGAATGTACAAAGAAAGGTGGTTGATCAGTTCCCTCGTAAGTCTCGGTCCTTCGAAGAACTGTGTGAGTTATCTGCAAGAGCAATTAATGATTTGAATGCTGGTAGCCCTGCTTCTGTAATGACTCGTTGCAACACGGAGAGAGTGATGTTGAAAAAACATTCTTCCAGCCAAGTTTTGCCTTCTAGAAGTAGAAAGTTATGGTGGAAATTGTTCCTCTGGAGCCATAGGAATTTGCACAAATTTTGGCCAACAAAGCCAAAGCCTCTTCCTCTTGTTGCTACTTCGAACCAACAAGGCGGTTACCCTTCAGATACCGTGGAGCCAGATCGAGCACTGAATGCGAGTGAGATGGAATCACCTGGTTCATTTATTGTATCATCCTTGAACAAAGACTCGGTTGGAAAATGCGACGAAAACCAGAGTTGGAAAGGTTTCCATAATGGGGTTACTAGTAGCTTATGGCCTCAGAACCAATGGGTTGAACTTGCATTCCCTTCATCATCACCATCTTTCGCAAGAGTCGATGAGTGGGTGAGAGGTCTTGATGTCGAAACTACACAGCCTGCCGATGATATGAATGGTGATGAGTGCACAACTTTTCCATTTTCTGTATGCACTGGTAAATCACCGGCAAGGAACACACCCCACTCGAGTCCCCGTTTCGACATGAATCTGTCTGAGGAGATGTTATACGCCAACGATGTCATTCAGACTCTCGATTTTTCCTCGGTTGTTGCTCACATTTCAGGAATAAATTTGAAAGCTATTCCAACGATCTCAGGTTTCTCCAGCCTTCGATCTGTCAACTTGTCGAACAACTTCATAGGTGTGCTCTCAAGAGAAGTTACCCATCATTTTTGACCTAAGATATATGACTATGATTCTTGCTTTCTTGTAGTCCAAGTTACTCCAGGATCACTGCCAAAGGGCCTTCACACGCTCAACTTGTCAAAAAACAAGATCAACAATATCGAAGGACTTCGAGAATTAACTCGATTGCGAGTAGTTGACCTCAGCTACAACCGCGTTGCTCGAATTGGACACGGTAAATAACTTGTGAAACTGTTTGCCGTATGTAAATACATTACAAGTGCATTGTGGTTTCTATAATGCCAGGGTTGTCAAACTGCATATTGATAAAAGAACTGTACCTAGCTGGGAACAAGATAAGTGATGTTGAAGGGCTTCATCGGCTTTTCAAGTTAACAGTCTTAGACCTTAGCTTCAACAAGATATCGACAACGAAGGCATTCAGCCAGCTTGCTGCCAACTACAACACATTGCAAGCACTGAATCTGTTGGGAAATCCAGTCCTGGGTAACAACGCCGAAGAACAGCTTCGAAAGGCAGTTTGTAGCTTACTTCCCAAGCTTAGATACTTAAACAAGCAACCCATTAAGCCACAGAGAGCAAGGGAAGCGTTAACCGATAGCGTTGCCAAGGCTGCTCTAGGGAGTGGCAATTGGAGCTCTCGAAGACAGGCAACAAAAAGAGCAGGACAAGGTGGATCAACAATCTGCAATGTGCACAGGAACAGTGTGGCAACTGGGAAAAAGAACAATAAAAAATTAAAGAGCCGAAGTCGCCGTCAATGACATGTTTGTGCTGCCTCATCCAATTGCATATTTTGGAGAATTCCAGGAAATTTGTTTTGTCCTAAAAGATTTTTTTGCTATGCAAAGACATATATGTCCCCCCCTGTACATTGAAGTTTTTCTATGCAAATCAATTGTCAATGCATGAGCTCTTGATTCTTATCATGCTCAACTTAACATGAATGATCAGACATTGAGATTATTAGCATGAAAACTTAGTATATATTAGTTGAGCTAAACATGCATATTTCAGACTAGGAGATATGCTTGTATTATATTAATCAAGTGGCTGAAGAATGGGAAATGGATTAACAAAACTTACGAGAACCGGAAGACATTCAATGATACAATTAAGATAAAGTGTTGGGGGTGGGTAAAAATCTTCTGCCCCTAACCATGCCTCCTTTTATGCCCCTGCCTAAAAAATAGATAAAATTAAATCTTGCCCTATAACCCTAATTTTCATATCCTAAACCCCAAACCCTAAACCCTAAAAAAATACACCCTACTCCTAATTCCCTACACCCTAACCCTAAGCCCAAACTTTAAACCCTAAACTCTAAACCCTAAATCATAAACCCATTATTTTAAAGTGGGGGTACAAATGGAAGCATACTTTGGGGCAGATGATTTTCATCCGTTGGGAGTTAAATTTAAATAACGATACAATGGAATAAGGTTTAATTTAAAATCTAAAAATTAATAGGACTTATTTAGCTAAGCTAACATCCTCATGCAAGAGGGAAATAACCTCATCCGGAGGGAAAGATAATAAATGAATTCTAAAGTCTTCAGATTCTACAATCTTTGCCAATTTATCTGCTATCTTGTTACCGGCTCGATGGACATGTTGAAACTTAATCTTCCACTAACGACGATGCAACTCAAATATATGAGAAGTAGTGTGCAGGGACGGAGCTAGTATTTAGTTTTACGGGAGGTAAAATATAAATGTTTAAAAATAAGAAGACAAATTTAAAAATAAACTAAAATTTAAAGAAATTTATATAAAAAGAGAAAGGTGAAAAAAAATCTCCTTACTGTATGTGTGCATTCTAATCAACCATGGCTAGAGTTGACAAAATAGGCATGAGTCCAAAAGTTTAAATGTTTCGAACTGATTAGAGAAAATCTAAACTCATAAAAGTTTGAGTTCA
This sequence comes from Hibiscus trionum, assembly GCA_030270665.1. Lineage (NCBI taxonomy): Eukaryota > Viridiplantae > Streptophyta > Magnoliopsida > Malvales > Malvaceae > Hibiscus > Hibiscus trionum. Next base: position 68,810,976 of record BSYR01000003.1, read on the forward strand.
AGAAATTATGAGTTTCTAACTTGAAAAAATTGAGTATGTGAAAATCTGAACCCAATAAAATATGAGACCAAGACCAACACAAACTAAAATATTGTTTAATAATTAAATTAAAAGGTAAAATACAATATCCAAACAAAATATTTTAAATTCTTAAAGAGCTAGTCATACGATTATGATCATTTATTACTATTAGTAATACATATACAATTGTTGATAGTATAAAATTTATATGCCGTTAATTAATGAGATGATAACATATCATCATGGTTATTTATAAGAATATTATTATAAAATATATTATTTGTAAAAGAACATTTTATTAAAATTATTAATGAAAATAACATATCATCACGTTTTTTTCATTTTCCAGTCTCTAGCTTCAAATTAAATGTTAAGGCTTAGCAAATTAGATCCCTAATTACCTCCGGGATGCTTATAGAGAGAGTCAATCATGAGTTAAGCAATGTTCGACCCGATTCGAAAATTATTTAACTTGTACTCGACTCGACTCAATATTCGATAAGCTTAATAAAATTTTGGTTAACTCGTTGCTCGTTAAATTCGTTAAGATTTTGACTTTGTTTTTTTTAACAAAAAAATAACAAATATTCACCTTATTTAACTCAACTCGTTGCTTGTTAAGCTCGTCTGCTTAATATAAACATAAATTAATAAATTTAATAAAAAATGATCAAAATAATATGTGAAACAATTTCAAAATTTAAACTCTAAAGTAACAACCCACAAATACACTAAACTAACATATTATAAAAAAAATTAACAAACTGCTCGCGGACTTATCAAATCGAGTGAAGCTTTGCTCAACCCGATTCATTAAAGTCGCGAGTCAAAACGTGTTGAGCATTAACCGAATTTTAACCGAGTCGAACTCGAACTGCTCGCAATCATATATACATGAGAGTGGGACAGCTCGATTTAAAGTTTCTCGGCAACCAAACAGGGTACTTAAAAGAGGGGGAAATAGTAAAGTAGAACAAAACAAAAAAATCCATGTGAAAATGAAAGGAAATTCCCGAGTGAGCGCAACCGCAACACCGATTCCATCAAACAGCAACACCAAATCGACGCAGGGACTAGCAGAAGTAGGACTAAAACATTCATCAGAAGAAACCGTTGCATCTCTTCGCACGGTGCTCGCTATCATTTTTGATTTTAACAAACTACTAAAATGTTGATCACCAATTAGTCGATATGTCCGAGTGGTTAAGGAGACAGACTTGAAATCTGTTGGGCACTGCCTGCGCAGGTTCAAACCCTGCTGTCGACGATTCGCTTTTTTTATGTTGTTTGTGCTTTTATTTTACCTTCTCTGCCCAACAGCTCTGTTTTAAGCAACGATGATCCGGCAGCCAATGATCACTTTCTCATAGACTTTATAGGAGAATGGGAAAATGGTGCAACAGAAGAGATGGTATAGTATGATGCTTTGTAATATAAGCTTGTTTTTTAACACAAAATCCTCTTGTGTTAGGCAGGCGCATACTGGAATTTGTCCAACTGGGACATGTTCCCAACTTGTTCAATCCTTTTAACCAAAATCTCAGGATATTCGGAATTCACCTCTTATATGTCAACATTTCTGAAAGTTTAAAAACAAAAGCTCATCCCATTGTGTCCTGGTGGCAAAGGTAGATGTTAATCATCCCTTGGGACCTGGGTTCGAGCACCAGTAATGCCATGATGTGTGTGCCGTCTTTGAAAAGACTAAGAAAGTTGAACAGATGCTACCCTTGCATCACACCAACATATTAAAAAAACAAAAAAATGGATTTGTATTCGTAACCATTTCACTGTCGCTAAATGTGCAATAACAGCACCTACAGATGACAAACAAACAAACCCGATCATCGAGCCAACAAAACAAAACATGGAAAGGGCCTGAGATCCCCCAAAAGACACCAACGCGTCCTGAGATAATCTCAAGGAAAGAGTTTCCAAACACCAGAGTTGAAACTGTGATCCGAGGGGAAGGAGGGACGCGCCTAAGACACCTATGACCCTTCCCATCATAGGTTGCGCATCATAGGGGAAGAAACCAGGTCCTCACCATCACTTATATGAATTTTTTCGTTGAGTGAAAAGTTGCCGTCCACACACATTGAAGGGATACGAGTAATGTTTTTCCCAAACGGGTCAATTCCTAGTTTGATAAGTCCTGCTTCGTCGACCATAACCCTCGTACATTTCCTCCTTGCTGCCTTCCTAATCAATGTTAGCCTCCTCGAGCCGAAAATCTTCCCCCTTTTCTTACGTTCGATATTCTGAATGATGGTTGAGGATGGCAAAATAGAGGTTGGGAACGAGGCAGCCATAAGCATCTCATCAGTTGCTGTCGGGTTCTTCTCCGAGAGAATCCAATTTTGAGGTCCAATCTGAACTATTGCTTTCGACACCTGCTCCCATAACTCTTGTCTCTTAGCTGGGCCAAAGTAACCGCAACCATCTTCCTCCCTCTTTCTCTTTTTATTAGTTGTCACCTCTATTCTGTCCAAACATGCGGCAAGCAAGTTTTCCCATGAATGGACTAGATTTCCTTTTGGCTTAACAATATTTTGGGATGATTCGGTGCCAGAGTCGATGGTTGTCTTAGGAGCTGGAGTCGAATGGCTTCCTTGTGCAGGCTCCAAAGAAGTGAAAAGTCCTAGGTTGTAGTTGTGCTTACTTGGCTCTCCCTTATCCAAAAAAGGAAAATTAGAGTTGACTTGGTGAAGGGCTGATGGGACTTTGCCTGCAACCTTAAACGAAGTGCTCAGATCCCTCAGATTTGGGATGGATTGCGATTTGGCAAGGTGCCAGGGAAGTTTGTCTTTAGCTCTCTCCAATTTGTTTTGTAGTGGAGGTTGAAACGCAGCGTTGGAGTCAAGTTTTGGATGTGGGACTAATTGATGTCTTGCACCGGTGGGGGTGCGTAGCCATGGCCTAAACTTGCCGGCGAGCTTCACCATCACCAGGTCATTGTTATAGTCCCTTTCGACGTGTCCCAGCCGTCCACAACGGAAGCAGAACTTCGGCAAACTTTCGTATTTAAAATCAATCTCCAGTGGTTTATCCTTTCTCCTATTAAAAAAGAAACCCGTTTTGAGAGGGTCCTCCACCCTTATAGCCACTCGAATACTCACATTGCCGTGCCACACAACTTTTTCGTTCTCATCCATCGAGGAGCCGTAGTAGACTGGGAAAAGATTTTCGATCCGTTTAACATTATCGGCAGTGGTCAAGCCTATGAGAAGATTGTGTATCTGCACCCAAAACTCCTCCGTCGAGAAATCTAACTCTTCCAGGGCCTTATCCGGCTGCCACTCTTTCAAGACCATGAGTGAATCTTGCACCGACCACGGCTTACCTCCAAGAATGCGATGGCGGTCTTTAGTCGATTTGAAGATGAAGAGGAAGAAGTTTCTTCCAAGGTCATGACATTCGAGTCCCTCACATTTCTAGGTTTTCCTTAGGATGGCCGTCATTGCCAAGGATTTAATGTAAGAGGATGACATCAACTTCCCTAGCAGAGATAGGTTTTTCAGTGTGAAATTTACCTTAATGTCTTCGTTGAGCTCCAGCTCATCAATGAATTCCTGATTTGGAAGCTTGGTATCATCCTGGACGTTGGAGAAGTCGTTATTAATGACCCCTATATTGAGGCCTTGACCACGCTGCAACATGATTCGCTAGGAAGCTAAAGGAGTAAATGCGGCGTTGAAAAGAAGGGTGGTTAAGACAAGAGACGAGGGTAGGCAAGACCACAAGAGCAAACAGAGAGAAAAGGAAGTGCAACAGTGGCTCCAAACCACCTCCACTCCAAAAGGAACCACACCAGCAAGACGAGCCCTCAACCTGAACAAGCTAGGGCAAAGGATCAGAGAGATAGTATATTGTAACGTATACAACTTCAGAATTATTTGACTTTGTTTAAGCCAACTCGGTTCAGATAAACCCAAATCTAAAATAATTTAAATCTAAAAAATTTGAATTAAAAAATATTCGAGTTTAAGAAAATCTAGCCCAAACTGATCCAAAACCAACAAAATCTGAATTTGAAGACAATATGATCAAATTCGAGACGTCTGAACTCGCAAGTTTACCACCCCAACCTTGACTAGGATAAAACATAGAACAATTCTTGTTGCTATTCGATATTTAGATTGTAAAAATCCATCTCAAAATTAATTCAAATAACTCGTTTAGAAAAACTCAAACTAAAATATATCATATGATAAAAAAAACTAAATATATCCAATGTAGAAATAGTGTTTTTTTGTCATAATACTAAAAAAAATGCCCCTAACATTTGTCTAAATAGTCACTTTGCCCCCTATTTTTTTGAAGCAATTTAGCCCTCAACATTTCACTTTTGGTCAAAATAGTCCCTCCGTCACTAAAATTGTTAGTCAACTAACGATAAACAATTTGAAATGACTTGGCAGAATAACACGTCGGATTTTTTAATATATTTATACATTTTTAAATTATTTTTGACTGATGTGTCATTCTGTAAAGTCAACATATTTGCCTATGTGACATTGTTATTGCGGTGTGCACTGCCATGTAGGTTTGCCACGTCATTTTAAGTCATTTACCATTGGTTGACTAACAGTTTTCATCTGCAAAAAGACTATTTTGACCCAAAATAAAAGGTCAAGGGCTAAATTACTTCAAAAAAGAATAAAAACCACAATGACAATCCAGTCAAGCGCTAGGAGCATTTTTTGGCATTATACCTTTTTTTCTCTTTAAAAGATTTGCAACCCATCAAATACGAGGCAATTTTATATAAATATTCTATTTTTAATAATTAATTAGAAAAATTACCCCCAAGCCCAATTATTTAAAAAATTGACCCTCATTTTGCCTACATAGGAACGACTCACGTTTTACAAAAAATGTTTATTGAACTCGCTATCTACAGGAAGCGAGTTCAGTCCTACGTGGATGCACTTTTCAGATAGGCCCGTATAATAATTGGAAATATGAACTCGCGCTTTGCAAAACATGAGTTCTGCAAAAATTGAATCGACATAACTGATAGGCTCGATGTACTCCAACCGAGTATTACCGATGAGAGGTGTGAAGGTCTCCTTTGAATTTGGAAAGCAAAAACCAAAATAAAAATGAAATTTTGGCACAATCGATTTTAAAGTGGTTGGACCTTCTCAACCAAAGTCTACATCCACTACCTTAGCATCCACACTAAAGATTTCCCACTTCACTCATGAATTCTTTCATTTTTACAGGCTTGAAGAGATAACCTTTACATCTGTATCTTTTCAAAGGCTAAGATAGAACATCTCCCTAGATTTTCTAAGACTCAACTATAACCTATCCCTCAACAATGAAGTCTTGACATCTGTAAACTAATTACCTCTCTAGGTGGGTGTGATCTCTAGATCGCGTTCAAGTCTTTGTTGACGTTGTTTGTTCTTCTTTTCCCGAAGTGTTTGTGTGTGCAACTTTAGTGCTACTGCTTCGATTTCTGGGACATAATCAACTTGTTCTCCCGGATTACTCATGGTCATAAATCAATAAAGAACGATATTAGTAACTTTGTCGTAGTCCCCAGCAAAGGCGCCAATTTTGACACGCGTCGTTACTTGCGTCAAAATAAATCCTTAAAATCAAATAAATAAGTAAAAATAATATAGCGAGAGTAAGGGTCGACCCACAAGGACTAGGGAGTTCCAACACCTATTCGTTTTGACTTAGACCAAGAAACCTGCAAATAATAAAAATGGGGGTTTAATAAACTAATTCGAGTAATAGAAGTATAATAAAAGCGAAAAGAAATATTGAAATAAATTATGGAATGAATTAGCCTCAAGCTTCGCTTTGCCACAACTCTTCTTGATCACGAAAATGGATTTTGCTTCAACCTTCTTGCCGGTTACAGTTTACAAGGCCCAACCCTTGTAACTTGCTTCTCTACGGTAAACTCAATTCCCAGGGAAATCCTTGAAATCAAGTGCTAAGTTGATTAGCTACGACCATCGATGCTAACACAAGTCTGCATTAGTGCTGGAGAAACCCGTGCTTGGATAGTTCTCTCAATGAGAATCGTTTCCGATTTTGATTCCCCTCAGTGGACCGCCATTAAGTTTGTTCTTAGGGAGTTGAATTTGCTACAAGCCTATTCTCGTCCCCGACGGTGGATCTGAACCACTTCTAATTCGAAGACACCTTCAGAATGAAATAATTGAGATGCCTAAAGGTTAGGCCGATTGCCTAACCAATTTTACAAAGAATCGAAAAAAGAAATGTTGTAGGAATGAAGAACTCTTCTGCAAAACCTATGTTTGATTTTGATATAATAAAGTATGCTAAGGATTAAATTGAAAAACTTGAAAAAGTTTTTTAAGTCCCTCAAAAGATTTTAAATAAACAAGGCTTTAATCTAGGTTGAAAAACTCAAACTCCAAAATATTTTCTAAGTGTTCCAAGGCCAAACTATTGAAAATCGTTCAGGCGTATCGATACGCTTCTAGCCGTATCGATACCTTTTTTACAAACTTGGCTACTGGAGAAACGCGTTTCGATACGCCCTTTACCGTATCGAAACAGATTGAATCTGTATCGATACGCTCTCTCTGTAAAAACTGAAGGAGTTTGAATGGCGTACCGATATGGTGTCACCCGTATCGATACGGTTTTAATGGAATTTTAAATTCGAAAGCTTTTAATGATTTTGACCGTTGGTGTCAGTTGTTAGGTAACATATTTTTAAAGTGATAGTTGTCCCGTACCGATACGCCCTTTGCCGCATCGATACAGAAACTTCTAGTGAGCTTTGTGAGAAAAATGGTATCGATATGGTCTTACCCGTACCAAAACGGCCCTTTTCCTGTACCGATACGTTTACACGCGTATTGATATGCCCCTCTTGTTATTGTGCAACGACTCTTTTTGTTTTGAGACATGTATCGATACGGATCCCCGTGTACCGATACGGTAAGCTGCAGAAGTACATTTATGGTGGAAAGAGAGGGTCCCAACGGCTATATTCAATACCTTAACCATCCAAATGGCTAGAATTAACGGAGAAGGTATAAAATGAAGCCAATTGAAGATTAGCAACAACTATTGCATAAAAAAGAAATATCCTTATAAAAATCCAAGCTCAAAGTGCCTAATTTCTTATCTCTTGTAAAATTCCAAATTGTGTTGTGTTCAATTCTGATCTTGTATTCAAATTTGGGTTGAGTGATTGTATTTAAAGGGGAAATCTTGTATTGAGAGATATCTTTCTTGCCTTAATTTCTTCTTTGTACTCTTGTGAGGGTTTGGTCAAATTTTGGGTAGAAAATTTGACCGGTATTGTAAAGGTTACCTCCTAAGCCTTGAAAAGAGGAAGAGTAATTAGTGGATTGTTGGAAAATCCTTAGTGGTAGCTAAGGTAGTGGATGTAGAGTTCATTTGGAACTTGAACCACTCTAAATTGTTTTGTTCTACGTTTTTAGCCATTCCACTTTCACAACAAATTTTAAAAACCCAATTCACCCCTCTTGGCTCTAATCAATCCATTGATCCACTCAACAATTAGTATCAGAGCCTACCTCTTTGAAGGATTAACAACCATAAGAGGAGATTCTAGGAAGAGTGTGATCAACTACAAAGCAAGCCATGACATCTACCTCTGGGTCAAGCATGTACGAGTTTCAATCGACCACAAAACCGCCTTTCTTCAACGGTGACAACTATCCTTTTTGGAAGAACCAGTTGTGTCTCTTCATTAAATCCAACAATTATCTAGTTTGGGATGCTATTGAAGATGGTCCCTCTATTGCGATGAAGAGAGACGATGAAGGAAGACTTGCGCCAAAAAGGAAAAATGAGATGAGTGAAGAAGAGAGAAAGAAGATTCAAATCAATGACAAAGCTCTTCACATGTTATTTTGCTCTTTCAGTCCCGATATCTACTCCAAAGTTTCCTCCATCGAAAGTGCTAAGGAAGTGTCGGATACACTTGAGACTACATATGAAGGAACAAGTGATGTGAAGGAGAAAAAAATTGGAATTCTCAATCTTAGCTATGAGAATTTCAAAATGGAGCCCGACGAAATCGTCTCAAAGATGTTTGATCGTTTCTCAACAATCGTCAATGGGCTAAAGGGTTTTGGAGAGATAATCCCAGAAGACAAACTAGTCTGGAAGCTACTCTACTCACTTCCCGAGTCTTGGGATGGGAAGAGAACCACTATCACTGATGCCAAAAATTTGAAGACACTCAAGCTTGATGAGCTAGTTGGTTCTCTTATAACTCATGAGATCATGAAGCAAGGAAGGGAAGATGAAAGGAAGAAGGAAGAAAGAAGAGTGGAGAAGCTTGAGGTAGACAAGAAGAAGAAGCTAGGAGCGGCTTTCAAAGCCTCTCTACATAAGGAGAGCACTTCTAGTGAGGAGGAAGACCTAGAAGAATTGGTTATGATAGCCAAAAGATTCTCACGGTTTATGAGGTCCAACCGAGGAAGAAAAATTCAAAGAAAAATAGACTTCAAGACCAAAAACAAAGAAGAATAGAGGGATCAAATCATTTGCTTTGAGTGCAAAAAATCGGGTCATATTCATTCCGAGTGCCCTCAACTCAAGAAGAAGGGCTTTGAGAAGAAGAAGAAGCTCAAAGCCAAGATAGCTACTTGGAGTGATGAGGAGTCATCCGAGGATGAGGAACACGAAGTGGCCAACCTTTGCCTCATGGCTCTTGAGGAGGATTCCTCCATGGTAACCTCTAACTCATCTACTTTTGATTTCACATTTGATGAATTGCATGATGCTTATGATGAGTTACAAGAGGTATATGATGAGTTATTTGAGAAGTTTAAGGAGTCGGTTCTAAAAAATAGAAAGATCATTTCGGAATTAAATGCTAAAAATGACTCACTTTCTCAAGCTAACTTGAAATTTGAGAAAAAGATCTTAGGTTTGCAAGATGAACTTAAATTTTTTCAAGATGAAAATGTAGACTTAAACAATCTTATTTCTCAATGCAATAGTGAACAACAAAAGGTGTTAAATGAGCTTAATGAACTTAAAATGTCTTTCAAGAGTGTTGGTAATGTGAAAAATGAAATAGGTGAATCATCTAGATCAAACCAACCTAAAAGAAAGAACAATAACTACAAACAAAGTGACTTCCATAGGCATAGTAGAACTAAAAGAATTAGAAGTGTATGGGTTCCTAAGGAACTTGTCAAGACTAATAATATTAATGTCATGTCACCTTGGATTCCTAAGGGAACCAAGCTTTTGGGAGCTAACACTCGTGGACCCAAAATGATTTGGGTACCAAAAATCAAAGCTTAACTCTTTGTTTGTAGGGGGAGCATTGCTACAAGGCCAAAGCACAAAGTCAAGACTCATGGTACCTTGATAGTGGATGCTCGAGGCACATGACCAAAGACAAGAGTCGATTCATGGACTTAAAGCCAAAAAGTTGAGGAGTAGTGACATTTGGTGACAACTTCAAAGGCCACATTAAAGGTATTGGATCCATAGGTAATCACTCTGCTATTCTCATTGAAAATGTATTGTATGTCGATGGTCTAAAACACAATTTATTGAGCATTAGTCAATTGTGTGATAAAAGGATTTAATGTCTTGTTTGATAAAAATAGGTGTAAAATTGTTGATATTAAATCAAATGAAATAATGCTCATTGGTCATCGCATAGGTAACATATACATGGTGCATCTAGATGACATCCATTCATCCTATGCATGTTTTGTTGCACAAAATGAAAATGATGCATGACTATGGCATAAGAAACTAGGACATGCTAGCATTAGTGTTTTAGAAAAATTAGCTTCCCTAAATCTAGTTAGAGGTTTACCCAAGATCAAATTCTCAAATGATAAAATATGTGATGCATGCTCTAAGGGTAAACAACATAGATCATCCTTTAAATCCATTAATGGTGTTTCTACAAGTAGGTGTTTACAACTAATTCATATGGATTTATTTGGGCCTATTAGAACTATGAGCTTGGGTGGTAAATCGTATGCTTTTGTACTTGTTGATAACTTTTCTAGATTTACTTGGGTTCTATTCCTAAGTACTAAAGATGAGGCTTTAGAAAAATTCATCACATTTTCAAAATTAACTCAAAATGATCTTGAACTTAAGATTTCTCATATTAGAAGTGATCATGGAACCGAGTTTCAAAATCTAGGTTTTAAAGAGTTTTTAAATGAAAATGGTATTAGCCACAATTTTTCAGCTCCTCGAACTCCTCAACAAAATGGGGTAGTTGAGAGGAAAAATAGGACTTTACAAGAAATGGCTAGAACCATGCTTTGTGAAAATAATTTACCTAAATATTTTTGGGCGGAAGCCACAAACACCGCTTGCTAAATTGTAAATCGAATAATGATTAGGCCACTTTTAAAGAAAACACCATATGAGATTTTAAAATCTAAAAAGCCTAACATTGGCTATTTTCATCCATTTGGTTGCAAGTTTTGTTTTAAATAATGGTAAAGACAACTTAGGTAAATTTGATGCTAAAAGTGATGAAGCTATTTTCTTAGGGTATTTTTTAACCTCTAAAGCCTATCGTGTATTTAATAAAAGAACTTTAGTAGTAGAAGAGTCTATTCATGTTGTTTTCGATGATAACCTCATTCCGAGGAAGGAATCTTGTGATGATAATGATGTAGGAATCATTGATGCCTTTGATGGAGGACAAACTTCAAAGGAGGATGAGATTCTAACTAAAGAAGAAGATGCACAAGATCCACCTCTTGAAGCCTTGAATGACTTGACTCTTGAGGAAAAGGAAGTGAGCTACCCAAGGGAGTTCAACTATGTCAAAGGTGGTGAAATCTTGGGTGATCCATCCAAGGGGGTAACTACTAGATCTTCTCTCAAACTCATGAATCATGTTGCTTTTATCTCATGCATTGAGCCTAAGAATATAAAAGAAGCATTAAAAGATGATTTTTGGATTATGGCTATGCAAGAAGAGTTAAATCAATTTGAGAGGAGTAATGTATGAACATTAGTTGAAAGACCTAGTAATCAATCTACTATAGGAACTAAATGGGTATTTAGGAATAAACTAGATGAGAGTGGTAACATTGTGAGAAACAAAGCTAGATTAGTTACTCAAGGTTACACTCAAGAAGAGGGAATTGATTTTGATGAAACCTATGCACCCATAGCTAGAATGAAAGCTATTAGGATGTTACTTGCATATGCATGTTATCATAATTTCAAGCTTTTTCAAATGGATGTAAAAAAATGCCTTTTTAAATGGTTTTATAAATGAGGAAGTGTATGTGGAACAACCACTGGTTTTGAGGATTCAAAATTTCCAAATCATATTTTCAAACTAACCAAAGCACTTTATGGTTTAAAACAAGCTCCTAGAGCTTGGTATGAAAGGCTTTCAAACTTTTTGATTGAAAAAGGTAAGATGGGCACTACACTTTTCATAAAAAGGTATAAAAATGACATCTTAGTAGTACAAATATATGTTGATGATATTATTTTTGGATCTACTAATGAGTGTCATTGTAAAGAGTTTGCTAAGTTAATGCAAGGTGAATTCGAGATGAGCATGATGAGGGAGCTCTCATTCTTCTTGGGACTCCAAATCAAACAAAGGAAGGATGGAACCTTCATCAATCAAGCAAAGTACGTGAAAGATATGCTCAAGAAGTTTGGCTTGGAGCAAGCAAAGCCTCAAGCTACACCAATAAGCTCATATGCAAAGCTTGACAAAGATGAAGGAGATAAGTGTGCTGACTCTGAGCTTTATCGCTCTATGATTGGATCTTTGCTTTACCTTACCGCAAGTAGACCATATATTTTGTTTAGTGTTTACTTGTGTGCTAGGTTTCAAGCTAGTCCTGGAGAGTCTCACCTAATAGCCGTTAAAAGAATCTTTAGGTACCTTAGAGATACTCCGTGTCTAGGTCTTTGGTACCCTAGAGACTCAACCTTCAACCTCCATGCTTATTCGGATGCGGATTATGGGGGATGTAAAATCGATAGGAAAAGTACTTCGGGAACATGTCAATTCTTAGGTAGATGCTCATATCTTGGTTCTCTAAGAAACAAAATAGTGTAGCTTTATCTACCACCGAAGCCGAGTACATATCCTTAGGGAGTTGTTGTGCTCAAGTCCTTTGGATGAAGCAAGAACTCTTAGATTATGGTGTTAAAGTTGAAACCATACCACTTAAGTGTGATAACACTAGTGCTATATGCTTAACCAAAAATCCCATCAAACACTCTAGAACCAAACATATAGAAATAAGGCATCATTTCATTAGAGATCATGTCCTTAAGGAAGATGTTGTTATAGAGTATGTTGACACCTTGAACCAACTAGCGGACATTTTTACTAAACCTCTAGACAAAGACCATTTTTGGTCCCTTAGGAGATAGTTAGGTCTAACTAGCCTTCCTTGACCCTTTAGGACTCTTTTTGAGGTTAAAATTGCTTGAATTTGTGAAATTGCATGCTTATGTGTTGTTGGTCTTGAAAGTATCCATGCTTATAGCTAGGGGAGTATGCTTCTGTTAAAATATGCTTATAACCGCTCATTCATCATTTGCATACTTTTAGAAAGTGTTAAAGTCGAGCCTTTGGTTGTACTTAAGGCCAAAAATGCATTTCTGGGCATAGGGTATCAACACGACCTTCTGCGTATCGATACGCGTACTGTACTAGTTTTCCATACTGCATTTTGTCTAAAACGGGTATCGATACGGTTAAACCCGTTTCGATACGATATGTGAGCATTTCGATACGGATGATATTCGTTTCAATACAGACCTTTGACACGAGTTTCCAGGGAATTACCATTTTACCCTCGTATCGATACACCCTCTGGCGTATCGATACTCGATTGCGCATACAGCTTCTTAATGGCATTTAAAGAGTTCCACTTTTACCAAAATTGCAATTTTAAAACCCTAACCGTTTTTACTCTATAAAAAGCCTCTCAATCCCTTATATTTTCACCACACAACTCAAAATCTCTTAAGGGTTTTCAACATCAAGCCAAGCTTTTCAAGCTTTCCATCAATTTGGTGCAAAGTTCTTCTCCCATTCCTCTCTATCAATATCAAGGTATAAATCTCTTTTATCTTTTTATTTTCTTTGATTTTCGTTTTAAATTTTCCTTGTTTTGTTTTGTTTTATGAAAAACAAACTTTTTCAAACTTTTTACTTTTGTTTTGTCTTTCAAAATTTTTTAAACCTTGATCATTTATTTTCAATGGGTTGTATGAGAAAAATAATGCATACACACTATTTTGATCTATTTTTCTAGTCAATGGCACCCAAAAAGAGAGTGCGTACTAGCGAAGTCGGTGAAGCTTCCAATGCCAGAGATGGTACTCGCCCAAACCTCACTCTTATTTATCAAAAGTGCTTTAGGACCACCGGAGAACTCACCTATTTCCGAAAATTTCAAAACTATAAAATCTATCCGGAGAGGGTAATTTCCGTTCCTTTTATTAACTCGGAGCGCTTCAAATTTGCATACTTACCTTTGCTCCAAGAATGGAAATTTATGGATTTTATTCAAATTCCCAACTTTTTCTATCGCAATTTGGTTTTGATTTTCTATGCTAATGCCAAGTGTGTTGCCAATCAAGTGGGTGTTGTTCATGCTGTCAACTCTTATCTAATGGGTAAAAAGATCACCATCGATGTTCAATCTATTTGTGATGTTTTAAAGTTAGAAGATGAGGGTCTAGATGATGAGAATTCTCTTGGCCATGTCTTGGGAGGTTCCGTGACCGCTCTCAATGCTCAAGATCGAATCCTTCACTTGATGGTTTCTTGGTGGTTTAGGCCTTCAGGAGGAAAGTAGTCAACTATCCACCAAGTTGACGATTGTTGGATTCGGTGCTTCCGTCAAAGACAACAACCAAATCTTGCTCGGATTATGTTTGCGGAGATTGTCTATCTCGTGCAACATCGCCACACTACTCTTGTCACTTCCTTCACATATGGCACGACTTTGAGTTATTTCTTCACCCAAAAGGAGATAGATTGCTCTCACGACTACCCGATGCCCCTCACCGATCCCATTGATGAAAGATCTCTTTCAAGGGGGAAGTTTCATTACTTCAATGGTAGTTGGTTTCGTCTCTCCGAGCTCCCTAGCAATGCAATTCCAGAAGAAATTGCCAATCCTCAAGCCTCTCAAGCTCCTCAAGCTCCTCCTCCACCTTTCGTGGATGCCCTTATGACCTTTCTCAATGAACAATTCACGGGCTTACGCACGGGAATTGCTTCCATGGATCAAGCTATGAATTCAGGGTTTGCCGCCATAGACACACGCTTTACAAGCCTTGAAGATCGTGTGAAGAATGTGGAGACGCGTCTCACTTCTCTTGAAGGCGGTCACAACTCGATGAACATATCTCTTACCGCTTTTCATGATGAGTGGCGTCAATCAAGGAGGAATGATGATGCACATGAAGAGAACGATGAATATGGCAATGGAGAAGCGTAGTAGTTTATCTTTGTATACCATTCATGTCATTTAGGATATCTATTTATGCACTTTGAATTATGTTTTTAGGACTAAGTTTGCATTTTAAAACCTATGCTTTGATTATTGTTATTTGGATTATATTTTTGATGTTTCCTTTGTTACGAACTTAATGTTTATCTATAATATGTTGCTTGGTTATTATTTATGCCTTTTGCCTATGTTTATCTATGTCTCTATTTTTGATTTAACAAAAAGGGGGAGAGGGAACAAGCTCACTTAAAAAAATTTAACTTAAATTTTACCTACAAATATTAAGGGGGAGTTGTTTTCAAAAGTCTTAAATATTAAGGGGGAGTTGTTTTGCAAAGCTTTTCAAAAGTCTTAAAAATTTCAAGTTTTGGTTTTGTTATATCAGAAAGGGGGAGATTGTAAAACCAATTTTTGATTTTGATATGACAAAGTATGTTAAGGATTAAATTGAAAAACTTGAAAAATGTTTTTAAGCAAACTAAAAGATTTTAAATCAACAAGGCTTTAATCTAGGTTGAAAAACTCAAACTCCAAAATATTTTCTAAGTGTTCCAAGGCCAAACTATTGAAAATCGTTCAGGCGAATCGATACGCTTCTAGCCGTATCGATACCTTTTTTACAAACTTGGCTACTGGAGAAACACATTTCGATACACCCTTTACCGTATCAAAATAGCGTATCGAAACAAATTGAATCTGTATCGATACGCTCTCTCTGTAAAATTGAAGGAGTTTGAATGGCGTACCGATACGGTGTCACCCGTATCGATACAATTTTAATGGAATTTTAAATTCAAAAGCTTTTAATGATTTTGACCGTTGGGTGTCAGTTGTTAGGTAACAGATTTTTAAAGTGATGGTTGTCCCGTACCGATACGCCCTTTGTCGTATCGATACGGAAACTTCCAGTTAGCTTTGTGAGAAAAATGGTATCGATGCGGTCTTACACGTATCGAAACGGTCCTTGTCCCGTATCGATACGCTTACACGCGTATCAATATGCCTCTCTTGTTATTGTGCAACAGCTCTTTCTATTTTGAGACAGGTATCGATACGGATCCTCGTGTACCGATACGGTAAGCTGCAGAAGTGCATTTATGGTGGAAAGAGAGGGTCCCAGCGGCTATATTCAATACCCTAACCACCCAGACGGCTAGAATTAATGGAGAAGGTATAAAATGAAGCCAATTGAAGACTAGCAACAACTATTGCATCAAAAAGAAACATCCTTACAAAAATCCAGGCTCAATGGGCCTAATTTCTTATCTCTTGTAAAATCCCAAATTGTGTTGTGTTCAATTCTAATCTTGTATTCAAATTTGGGTTGAGCAATTAGTGGATTGTTGGAAAATCCTTAGTGGTAGCTAAGGTAGTGGATGTAGAGTTCATTTGGAACTTGAACCACTCTAAATTGTCTTGTTCTTCATTTTTAGCCATTCCACTTTCACAACAAATTTTAAAAACCCAATTCACCCCCTCTTGGCTTTGATCAATCCATTGATCCACTCAACATCTTCTAATCTCACGAGGTAAGTCGAGTTTGGCGTTGCTTTTGGCTAAGGGAAATTTAGCTAAGCATGATTGATGAAGAAACCATACTTAGTTTTAACAAAGGAAAAGAAAAATAAAAACCAAATAAAGGTAAAAGAAAAGAGATATATTTAAGCTCAAGATAAATGAAGAACAAAAGTGAATTCCATGATGAGTTTCACCCCAAAGTGGGGTATTTATAGTAGTCTAAAACCCTAAAAATCACTCCAAAGTGATAAAGATAAATTCTAAAATAATTCAAATTAATTACATAAGACAATGATAAAGTTTAAAATTTAAATCTCGCTGATAAGCAAGTTGATATGCGGCTGATAAGTTATCACGTTGCTGACGTCGGCTTCTAGAAGGTGTTGACATGGCGTCTAGTCAGCATTCATGCCCCAGTTCATGCCCAACATCCCAACCACAAAACTTGATTTTCTGCAGTTCCCAGCCTTTTCCTTTTTGTTCTACATCCACCAAGTTCTTCATGAGAAAACACGAAATATCCCACAATTAAGATCCAAAATTCATCAATTTAAGCACAATTAGGAATAAAAAGACGACTAAACTAGCTACTCATCAATTAGACTCTAAAGATTTACAAGAGATTACAAAAAGAAATAAAACAATGAAAATTTATTCTATCTTGATCTTTAAGCTTGGATGTCCATCCTCTTCTTCTTCAAGTGTCCCAAGCTTGTATTTATTGTGTGGAATGAAAAACTAGTCGTTTATAGCCGTTTAGATGAAATATAGCCATTGTGAACTTTAATTCCAACCATAAATGCATTTTTATAACCTTGGTTATCGGTACTCGAAAGTGAGTATCGGCACATGCTAAAATAAGAAAGAGTCGTTGCATATAAATGTAGAGCGTACCAGTACACGATACATCCGTATTAGTACGGTGCTTTGGGTATAGGTATGTAGGCTTCTGTATCGGTATGCGATGTGCTCTCTAAAATCTTAAAAACAAAAGCGTACCGCTATAGGGCATTGTCGTACTGATACGTGCAGCTTCTTATAGGTACTAGGAGTATCGTACTGGTACCGAAGGCTTGTTTTGACATTTAAACCATTTTGAAAATGTTTTTGCAAGTCAAAAACACTATTAAAAGCTTTCAAACATATTTTTTTAAGTGTTTTGGACTTTCAAATATTTTTGCAATTTTGTTTAAGTTCAAAAATATTTTTCATTGAGTTATATCAAAATAAATATCTCAACAAGAACTAATTTATCGCTGAACGTTATTCTATTGAACTTGTTTCATGCAGATAGCAAGTTCAATCTAACGTCCTTGTTCAGTACCGAATCAAAGTAACTTATTCGAATAATTTATTTTATTTACAAATATTTTATTATTTTTATTCGAATATAATATATTACACAATCAAAGAAGAACACCACACCGTTCCTACTCGAACCGTATTCCCCAGCACGTATCAAGTCATGTAAAGCTGTTCAAACCTCACCATGCTCTTCCAACACGCAAGGGGCGTAGACCCCAACCAAGCAACCATACAACATTCCCATCCATCAGCAAACCATCACCCTCTCAGCATAACATACAGTTGCACCACAATTGACTCAAAACTAAAAATGAGATGTCTCCCAAACCATAAGAACGCCACCTAACCTCCCACGAGACAGAGAAAACGTAAACACATAAATCAATGAACCATAATTTCCTAACAATCGACAACGTAAAAACCTCTAATTTAGTTTCAAGAAAGACCATATCAATAAGGTACCACCTCAATGGTAAAATAATTGCTCTCTACTTCGCCGCAATCCCAAACCCCTAATATTCTAGGCTAGTACCTTCATTAACGACAACTATTGTGTCTTGTCTCATTTCTCAATAATCCAAGCTATGTCCCTAACAATGTCCTCTTCCCTTCCAATAGTTGTCGCCCCAATCAATTTGCCCAAATTGAGGGTCGCCTGAGCATCTCGTCACATCGCATGTTGTTAATTTAAAAAAATCAGAAGATAAGACTGAACCATTGGCAATATGTTGTTTTTCTTAGTCTTCCCCGACCCCTTTTCTTCAATTTCTCCTCAAACTGTCCACGATCCTCCGAATTGAGAAAGTTAAGAACTAATTCATTCACGTTCTTCCTAGAGTCCCCCTTGTATTGAACAAACTCAGTATCAATAATCCTTTTTCTACATCCTCAGGCTCATATGAATCCAAAGCCTCAATAGACATACCCATTGCGAGTGTCCCTACCGGATTTAAATATCTTTTAACCACACCCGCCTCTTCATCCATTGATCTATTCACCGGCTCCTCATGTACCTCATCCTTTTGCATGTCCACCTGCCCCTCACACTCTCATAAACCATTGTCTATCCATGCTAAGGGCTCGCCTGATGAGCTCAATACAACCGTTCCTTTTCCTTTGTCATTACCGTTTGTGAATTCCTTTGTACCTATATACATACCCTTTGTCAATGTCATATGTTGCACATCCTCCACCAATCTAAACTATCATGATCAGCAGTAACCATCTCAACATTTTCCTTACAATCCCCAGACGCACCAACCACCTCACAAATTTGAGATTCATGTTGCGTGTAAAAGCGTCTATCGCAATGTAGTGCAAGTGTACACGACGCAAGTAGTAAAGTGATACTGAAGTATCGGATATCGTCTCCACGGGGACTGGGCTAATAGCTTCACCTTGAATTACTGCACGAGAGTAAAAAGAATGATTTAAGATTTTGTCACGGGAAATATAAAGAGTACTGGAAAATAGAAGTAAAGTAATCAAGATAGAGAGAATGGGCTGGTATTGAATTGCTCAGTAGTGCAGGTATTGCTAAGTCGAGGAATATCAGCGCTGTCGTCGTTCCCATCGCGGCAGCACCTGTCGCGGTAGCAGTCCGTTGGTTATCGCGGCAGCGATTACCCAACTCAGTACTTCAAGTTTGGCAAGAATCCCTGCTGTGCCTTGGCCTATCCCTAGGTCCAAGTCTGTCGATGATCACGTCTTTGATGATACCTCCCGGCGTGAATCGAAGGATGAACACCGATGTTGTTGAATTCTTCTTTAGCCACTTAACCTCGTCCTATCCCTAGGTCCGAGATAGTTCAACTATAAACTAGAGAACTCGCACTTATCCCTTTCGTATACTTAACTCTCCCGATATGAAGTAAATAAATAACCTCGCAATGCTCTCCCGATACTCTTGCAAGATGTTAATAACCAGAATAAGAGAACTTGAAGTTTATTTTATTGAACTGAAAATTCCTAAAACAAAAGCAACCCTTGCAACAACTTTACAAATCAACCCGTGGCCCCAAGGGGAATTTAGAACATGATGAGAGGATGAAAACGGCTAGGGTTTTGGGAAGAAGGCTAGAGATAGGATATCCTCCCCTAGGTCGAATTACATGCCTTTATATAGGCCTTGGGTTCAAGTTTTCTAATATGGAAGGAATACAACTTTAAATCAAAGTACAATTCTAATAAAGACTAAATCTTCAGAAAAACAGTCTTTAATTCGTCATTCCTTCTTTCTTGGGATATCTTCCTTGAACCTTGGGCTTGACCTTCATTCTGATCTAGGGCTCAGAAAAATATAGGAGTACTCCACGACAGACGACCTGAATTTTCTCTTTCTGTCGAGGTCCACTTTGCTTCTTCTCCTTAAAACTACTATCGTCCTTTGCTGTCACGGCGGCAACCATGGCAGCATCGTCCTCTTTGACTGCTCGTCCAGTTCCAGCTCTGCTGCAATTCTGCCCAGCGCCTGCCTCTCCATCTGCCACAGCAGCAACCTGCAAGAGCAACCAATTTCAGTAGAAACTGTGCCTTTTAATATATTTGTGATGTCTAACTGTAAATTGACCTAAATGCAATGAATTATGCTTGAATGCAGCATAAATATGGGTTAAATAAGGGGTAAATAATATAACTTTTACACACTCAACACACCCCCAAACTCAAGTTTTTGCTTGCCCTCAAGCCACTAAGACCTAAAAGAAAAATAAAATATTTTTGTTTTGGCTTAAAATAGTGAACTTTCTCTTACCCTCCATTCCTTCTCTGTGACGGCAGCTGTAACACCCGGGTTTAGGGGTTAGGTGAAAATAATATTTTAATATTATTTTAGGCTCGGTTTTATACTCTAAATAATATTTCGAGTTGTTTTCAAAATTAATTAATTTGGGTTGACCATATTTTAAGATTAAACTCCATTTAGCCATGGATTTACCTTCCTTGTAAATGCCTCATTTCATTAAGGGCAAACAAGTCTTTTGAGCTTTAAAATTTAACACATGTCAAATAAAACACCCACCCTTCTCATCTTCTTCCCCTCACTCTTTCAAACCCAACGTTTCCTTCTTCTCTCCTTGGGGGTTCACTATTCCATCACCATACACTCACATCCTTGGTGATTTTTGAGAGAATCGAGTTTGGGCATCGGTGAAGCATCGGAAGTGAATCCGGAAATTTGAGGGAGGTTGCTTGCTTGGCTTGGAGCTTGGAAGCTTAGGTGAGTGGTTAAATATTTTTAAATGGTTTTCAAGTGTTGGTTCAAGCATGTGAACTAGTTTGGGATTGGTAGACCCACCTAGAGTTGGGATTAGGGTGGTGGCCTAATCCCAAACTTTAGTTAGAGACCTTGGTTGATCTTTAAAGTGTTGAATTATGCCTCATGGTTAATCATGCTTATGGTGGTTAAGCTTATATTGTTATACATGTATGTGGGGGCATGGCTTAATGCATTGTTACATGCATGTTGATGATAAATGTGATAGAGATATACATATGAAATATGATGTGATATTTGTGTTATTGAGATGCATGTAGTGTTGACATGTGTAATGATGTTATGAGGTGATTGTATGATCCGAGGATCATGGTGAGTACATGCTAGGCATGAAAATGTGGTTTGTGCATGACGGTGAGTCATGGTGAGTACATGCTAGGCATGGAAATGTGGTTTGTGCATGACGGTGAGTCATGGTGAGTACGTGCTAAGCACGGAAGTTGTTATGGATTGATATTGTGATAGATTAATGAAATGTGTAGTATTGGCACTAGTATGCTTGAGTACAAATGATCGATCATTAGGATGTTTAGTGTGCACACGTGAGTCAAAATGCGCGCGTGGTCTTGATGATGGTAGTCATCAAGATGGAGTACGGGTTCGCCCGGAAATCTTCTTATATATTTATATGTCGGTGATGAGTGAAATCCCATCGACGGGCGTGAGGATGAGTGGAATCCCCTCCGCGTGAAATGAGGCGTGAGGATGAGTGGAATCCCCTACGCGTGAACGGTGATGAGTGTAATCCCACCGTCAGGTAATGGTTGTGTTGTTGGATGTGAGTTCCAACGGTTATCCGCGTATTCGCGTCATAGCTAGGTGCCATTACGGATTGTGGTTTATGTTGCCAATATGTGTTTAATTGTGAGCCAATGTGATTTGGGATGTGTTGCTAACATGGTTTAATATATGTGATTTCATATGTTGTGGATTTAACATGTTGAGCATGACATGATATTGAATATATGTTCATGCATCATTTATAATTATGGCTCATTTGGATCGGAGGTAAGATCATGCATTTTATCTTGGTTGTAGCTCGTGCTTGGACCCTGCATTGTCGAAGGTTTGTTTTATGAGCTTACCCTCACTAAGCTTTTATGCTTACGCTCTCTTTTGTTCGACAATGTAGATCAATAGCTTGTGGGTGGCAAGGGCAAGGAAAGGCCTCCAAGTGTTGCTAATGGTTAGCTCAATGTATGATTTATTAAGTGGTAGAATGTAATAGTTAAGCAATGGGATAGGTGTTGTTGATTTGTGCTTTTGCTGGTTGTTTAGGAGCATGTTTAGACTCCTTAATTATGTTGTTTTGATTGGCTTCTTGATGCCATGTTTGAATTGTAATCCATATCTAAATTGCTTGTTATGAATGTTAGCCATGCGCCTTTGAAGTTGCCTATGTGTTTGGTTGTTGAAGTATGAGCTTGAATGCTTGAATGCCATCTTGGGTCTATTGCATGATTTCCTTGGTGTTTATACTTGTTGGGTGTTTGTATGGCTATATGGTGGTATGTAAATGTTGTAAGAATGTTTGGTTGGGGCTAGGGAAGTCTTATATTGCATTTAGACTCGAGTCTTGATCGTTTTGTTGAGTTTGGGAGGTTTTGCAGTGCAGGGGTATCGATACGGTTGGCACGGTATCGATACCACCTTCTTGTTTCAGGCCTCGTGTATCGATACGCGAGGGGGGGCGTATCGATACCATTTTGGTCACTGGAGCTACTGTCCATTTCGGTATCGATACCGGCCTCTGGTGTATCGATATCGTCATCTTAGCGTTGACCGTGGGAAGTCAACCGTTGGGGAGGGTATCGATACACTCCTTGGGTGTATCGATACGGTCTCTACGGGTTGACTTTGACCAGTTGACCTAGTCAAGGGGGTATCGATACACCCCTTAAGGGTATCGATACCGCCTGCAGTTAAAGCTTAAACCTAGTCAAGGGGTATCGATACACCCCTTAAGGGTATCGATACCGCCTGTAGTTAAAGCTTAAAATTGGGCTGTAAGATGTTGGGCTGAGTTCGTTTGTTTGCCTCGTGAATGTTGTTCCGCTGTATGATCACATAGGATTAAATACCCATCTAGACAAGATTTAAAATGGAAAAAAAATAGGGTTGCTAACCGAGGGGGAATTCCTTAGGGAGTTTTCACTCGGTTTTCCCCGTGTAGCTCACTCGGACCGGTCATCTGGCCAGACCGGGACGAGGGGGTTACATTTGTTGGTATCAGAGCCTAAGGTTACCGAGACCTTGGGTAGGTAAGAGAGGTAAGTTAAGTTCTTGCATTGAAATTGCACGGTGTTTGCTTGCCATGTAAGCATGTTGCTTGTTATCCGTGATTGCTGTGGTGTACGCTTGTTTGATTGAGAATGTATGTTGTTTGATAGTATGCATGTGTTTGCTTGTTTAGCAAGTAAGCCTTGTTATATGCTTGGTTGAGCGTGTATGTGTGTTGACTTGTTTGAAAAATGTTTCGTAGAGTCCCATTGCTACTATTACATAAAAAAAGATTTTATGTGAGGGGAACATACTTGAGCCACTTGGAAGCCTTGCCTTGCTAACCCAATCGTGTATGTTTTACTGTTGATGTTGTTGTTGATTTAATTGCTTTTCGGTAAGTAGAAGTTGTAGTTCTGAAAAGGTGGTCGATGTAGAGGGAGTCCATCACCTTAGTTAGGGAGGTATGGTTGTACCGGAATTGAGGTACAATTTGTTCGTTTGAGACGGTGTGTATGTGGGTTGATTCCTGTGGATGAGGGACGATGTGATCAACACTGGCATCAGTTGGTAAGAAGAAGTGAAGGCATATGAGTGGGAGTTAGAGTGGTGTTGATGTTTTAACAGATAAGCCCTTGGTACAATAATAAGTTGTTTCCTCCAGTTGATTCTAAACCCGTGCTTTTGTATATCGATAGTGAGTATGCAAGTTTGAATGTGCCCGATGAGGTGTCAGAGGTAGGTATGAGTACCTTAGTTCTTTTGACGAGATCTAGGTAGGGGTCTCGTGTGAGTAATCTGAATTTCAGAAGTGTTAGTTGGTGACCGTTGGGGTTCAACCTATGATTTTGATACAAGATAGCCGATCAGTATCCGTGAATGGGAATCAATTTGTGTGTTTGGGGCCAGTGTGCGTCTGGGTGGTTTTCCAGCATGGTTGTCTGTGTGTGCTCAGAACTGCGTTTTTGAAGTTTTAAAATGCTCTAAGAACGGTCTAGAAGAGTCAGATTTTGTTGAAGAACCAGTCTGAAAACAAGAGGACCGAAGACTATCAGTTGTGTACATGTGAAGTTGCAATTTCCGCGGATACCTCCTTTTGTGTGAACATGTAAGAAATTAGATATCTTTGTTGAGACCTTAGATGTGGGGACACATGTGACTAGCCTTTTGGGAGATAGTAGTGATCAGAAAGATGTACAGAAGACGTTTGTTGGTGGTTCAGAGTTACTAGTTTCTAGTAGATGTGAAGTGATTGTCTTCCTACGGTTTCGATGTACCTTTTTGACATGGTTTGGCTTGTAGAGCACAAAGCTAGGATATACATTGAGACAGAGAGAGAATTGCCTTGAAGTCGCAGATTTTTGTGAGACTGTAGTAGTAGGTAGGGGTGTTCAAAAAAATCCGATCCGATTGATCCGATCCGATTATCCGTTGATCCGATCCGAAATTTAGGATATCCGATCCGTTTTTTATTTTTCGGATAATTCGGATCGGATATCCGAAAATTTCGGATCGGATACGGATAGTGGTTTTACATTCGGATCGGATATCCGATTATCCGATATCCGAAAATTCAATTTTTTTATAGGTATAAATCTTATTATATTCGATATTTTTACTTGTTATATATGAAAAATTAAAATTTTCATGGATACAAATTTGTTATATTTAATAATTTATTAATTTTTATATTCGAAAACCTAAAATTTTCATGGATAGAACCATTAAATTAAAAAATAATCAAACAAATTCATAAATTTCGGATATTCGGATATCCGAGTATCCGATCCGAAAATTCGGATATCCGGATTTTCGGATATCTGATTTTTTCGGATCGGATACGGATCGCTATTTAGGTGATCCGAATTTTTCGGATATCCGAATTTTCGGATCGGATCGGATCGGATATCCGAAATGAACACCCCTAGTAGTAGGTAAGGATGTGAACTCCTTATTGAATGTTGATCCAGCTTTAGAGGTCAAAGATTGGTTGAGTTTAGTCAACAGGCTTGCTTAGCAATTGTGATGGATTTGATTTTGAATGAAGATTAAACCACAGAATGTTAGAATAGTTGTGTTTTCTTTACCTAGAAGTGTTTGGAAGAATTGCCGGTTTACCTCTTGTTAGAGGAGAAGAGTTTGTTATTGAGACCGTTTTCGAGGTTGCTTCTGTTTTGTTTGTTCTGTAACTTATGAATTCTGGAAGAATTGAGAATGTTGAAGAATTAACTTCGAGACTTGTTAGACCTTAGATTCATTAGGCCTAGTGCATCATCTCAGAGTTCTACAGTGTAAATTGTGAAGAAGAAAGAGTGATAGTACGAGAATGTGTTCAGATTACATACAGTCGAAACAAGTGACAGTGAATGATTAGTATCCGTTTCCGAGTGTCAGCGATTTGTTGGTCAGTTAGTGTGTGCTTCAGTCTATTTGAAGATTAGTTTGAGATCCGTTTACTACCAGCTGAAAGTGAGAAAAGTTGAAGTACCGAAGACAGCTTTAGGGGCAAGATGTGATCACCTTGAGCTCTGAGTTATGCCGTTTTGTTTGACTAGTGTAATAGTTACCTTCATAGAGATGCTGAGCAGAATATTTTCCTGAGTTTCTTGATTAGTTGTAGTAGCTCTTCTAGATGTCACGTGAGTGTATTCAAGTGCCGAGGAAGATCATGACAAGCTTTGAAGTTAGTATGGTAGATTCTATTAGAGAATTAATTGTATACCAAGTTGTGCAATGTGAACTTTGAGTTAATGAAGATGTTCTCTTAGGACATGTAAATTAGCCGAGTGTATTAGAACAAATCTTGAACAGACAGAGGAAGATGGGAGTTGAAAGAAACTGAAGACTGTGACAGGAACCTATAGTTTCTAGGTCTAGCAGTGTTACAACGGAAGTTTGTAAATAGTCGTTCGAAGATAGCTGCTCTTTTGTTTGATTGCTACAGAAGAATGTTCAGTTGTGAGGTTAGATGCGAGACATTGAACCCTTGAGAAACCGAAAGAAACTTTGAAGAGAGCTTCGACCTTGATCCAACCTATACTAGAGAAAGAGCTTGTGAACTGTAGTGATGTGTTACATGTAGGGTTAGGTTGTGTGCTTATGCAAGACGGAAGATTGTGACTTGTTCATCGAGTTAGTTGAAAGACCGTGAAAAGAGTTATCCGATATGAGACGTAGAGTTAATTACATTTGTATTTGCTTCGAAGACTTAGAGACAAAGCTTGTATAGTAAGAAATGCACAGTGTGTACGTACGTATTATCAGAACTTAAATTGTTAGACAACTTAGGAAGGGTTGAAACTTGAACAACATGAGTTGTTAGAATTGCATGAAGACTGTAATATCAAGATTGAGTACCATCCGAAGATAGTCAACGTAGTAACTGATGTTCCGAGTTGTAATTGTTGTTAGATTAGTAGTTGAGTTGCGAGTTGTATTTGCCGAATTCAATTACCGAATGACAGTATTTTTGTGGCCGCGTTTCATGTTGAACCTACTTTGAGTCAGATACTTGAAGAGAGACAGCTACAAGACAGATTCTTGGCACCTCACGTGTAAGACATGGCAGAAAGAAGACCTTCAGAATACAGTTTTAGAGATGATAGAGTTTGTATTGTTAGAGACGGATTAGTCATACCGATTGACATAGTGTTTTGAGATGTATTGTTTTGGCCGAAGCACACGATAGTTCATTTGTATTGCATCTGAGTAGTATGAAGACGTATTGTGGGTTGAAGATGAGTACTTCGGGATTGAGATGATGTGTGATGCGGTTCAGTAGGAGAGTAAGTGTATAATTCGCTAGCGTGACAAGACCGAGCATTAGCTTTTCTTCTAGTTTGTTACATCCGTGGAAGGTTCTTAATGGAAGTGAGTAATAGAGATTCGAGATTTCAACTAGATTTTTGAAGATGTCTGCATAGTGTTTGGTTACATGTTGAAGTCAGAGGGTTAGTCAGAAAAAGTTATGGGTCGGGTATTCAAACAGTGCTGTATGAGATTGTGAATCGGGCTAGTTCTGTTGTTTAATCATTGCGGTTACCACCAGAGTTAGGAAGAGGTTTGTGATGTGTTCTGTATGTCTATGATTCGGAAGTGTGAGTCAGATCTGTCCCGTGCTATGTTGTTGAAGAGATTGAGTTGAGTTTTAATTTGACATGCGGTGGAGAACCAGTTGGGATCTTAGCATCAGATATCTGTTGTTGTGTGGTGAGCCTACCGAGATTGGTTAGTGTGTTGTGGTGAGAAGGAAAATGGGTAAGAACAGACTTTGTGGTAACTCCTGTCCGATAAATTTCGGGGACGAAATTTCCCTAAGTGGGGGAGAGTTGTAACACCCGAGTTTAGGGGTTAGGTGAAAATAATATTTTAATATTATTTTGGGCTCGGTTTTATACTCTAAATAATATTTCGAGTTGTTTTCAAAATTAATTAATTTGGGTTGACCATATTTTAAGATTAAACTCCATTTAGCCATGGATTTACCTTCCTTGTAAATGCCTCATTTCATTAAGGGCAAACAAGTCTTTTGAGCTTTAAAATTTAACACATGTCAAATAAAACACCCACCCTTCTCATCTTCTTCCCCTCACTCTTTCAAACCCAACGTTTCCTTCTTCTCTCCTTGGGGGTTCACTATTCCATCACCATACACTCACATCCTTGGTGATTTTTGAGAGAATCGAGTTTGGGCATCGGTGAAGCATCGGAAGTGAATCCGGAAATTTGAGGGAGGTTTCTTGCTTGGCTTGGAGCTTGGAAGCTTAGGTGAGTGGTTAAATATTTTTAAATGGTTTTCAAGTGTTGGTTCAAGCATGTGAACTAGGTTGGGATTGGTAGACCCACCTAGAGTTGGGATTAGGGTGGTGGCCTAATCCCAAACTTTAGTTAGAGACCTTGGTTGATCTTTAAAGTGTTGAATTATGCCTCATGGTTAATCATGCTTATGGTGGTTAAGCTTATGTTGTTATACATGTATGTGGGGGCATGGCTTAATGCATTGTTACATGCATGTTGATGATAAATGTGATAGAGATATACATATGAAATATGATGTGATATTTGTGTTATTGAGATGCATGTAGTGTTGACATGTGTAATGATGTTATGAGGTGATTGTATGATCCGATGATCATGGTGAGTACATGCTAGGCATGGAAATGTGGTTTGTGCATGACGGTGAGTCATGGTGAGTACATGCTAGGTATGGAAATGTGGTTTGTGCATGACGGTGAGTCATGGTGAGTACGTGCTAAGCACGGAAGTTGTTATGGATTGATATTGTGATAGATTAATGAAATGTGTAGTATTGGCACTAGTATGCTTGAGTACAAATGATCGACCATTAGGATGTTTAGTGTGCACACGTGAGTCAAAATGCGCGCGTGGTCTTGATGATGGTAGTCATCAAGATGGAGTACGGGTTCGCCCGGAAATCTTCTTATATATTTATATGTCGGTGATGAGTGAAATCCCATCGACGGGCGTGAGGATGAGTGGAATCCCCTCCGCGTGAAATGAGGCGTGAGGATGAGCGGAATCCCCTCCGCGTGAACGGTGATGAGTGTAATCCCACCGTCAGGTAATGGTTGTGTTGTTGGATATGAGTTCCAACGGTTATCCGCGTAATCGAGTCATAGCTAGGTGCCAATACGGATTGTGGTTTATGTTGCTAATATATGTTTAATTGTGAGCCAATGTGATTTGGGATGTGTTGCTAACATGGTTTAATATATGTGATTTCATATGTTGTGGATTTAACATGTTGAGCATGACATGATATTGAATATATGTTCATGCATCATTTATAATTATGGCTCGTGTGGATCGGAGGTAAGATCATGCATTTTATCTTGGTTGTAGCTCGTGCTTGGACCCTGCATTGTCGAAGGTTTGTTTTATGAGCTTACCCTCACTAAGCTTTTATGCTTACGCTCTCTTTTGTTCGACAATGCAGATCACTAGCTTGTGGGTGGCAAGGGCAAGGAAAGGCCTCCAAGTGTTGCTAATGGTTAGCTCAATGTATGATTTATTAAGTGGTAGAATGTAATAGTTAAGCAATGGGATAGGTGTTGTTGATTTGTGCTTTTGCTGGTTGTTTAGGAGCTTGTTTAGACTCCTTAATTATGTTGTTTTGATTGGCTTGTTGATGCCATGTTTGAATTGTAATCCATATCTAAATTGCTTGTTATGAATGTTAGCCATGCGCCTTTGAAGTTGCCTATGTGTTTGGTTGTTGAAGTATGAGCTTGAATGCTTGAATGCCATCTTGGGTCTATTGCATGATTTCCTTGGTGTTTATACTTGTTGGGTGTTTGTATGGCTATATGGTGGTATGTAAATGTTGTAAGAATGTTTGGTTGGGGCTAGGGAAGTCTTATATTGCATTTAGACTCGAGTCTTGATCGTTTTGTTGAGTTTGGGAGGTTTTGCAGTGCATGTGTATCGATACGGTTGGTACGGTATCGATACCACCTTCTTGTTTCAGGCCTCGTGTATCGATACGCGAGGGGGGCGTATCGATACCATTTTGGTCACTGGAGCTACTGTCCATTTCGGTATCGATACCGGCCTCTGGTGTATCGATACCGTCATCTTAGCGTTGACCGTGGGAAGTCAACCGTTGGGGAGGGTATCGATACACTCCTTGGGTGTATCGATACGGTCTCTATGGGTTGACTTTGACCAGTTGACCTAGTCAAGGGGGTATCGATACACCCCTTAAGGGTATCGATACCGCCTGCAGTTAAAGCTTAAACCTAGTCAAGGGGTATCGATACACCCCTTAAGGGTATCGATACCGCCTGTAGTTAAAGCTTAAAATTGGGCTGTAAGATGTTGGGCTGAGTTCGTTTGTTTGCCTCGTGAATGTTGTTCCGCTGTATGATCACATAGGATTAAATACCCATCTAGACAAGATTTAAAATGGAAAAAAAATAGGGTTGCTAACCGAGGGGGAATTCCTTAGGGAGTTTTCACTCGGTTTTCCCCGTGTAGCTCACTCGGACCGGTCATCCGGCCAGACCGGGACGAGGGGGTTACAGCAGCACCTTGTCGGATAACTTAGGATTTGTCCGGAGTCTTGCTATAGTCCTCGTGCAGTGTGTGCATGCTTGTGAACAATTATATGTCAAGACTCTCTTAGTTTCAATAGAATATTTCAGCCTCTAACTCGAATTTTTATGCCAAAGTTTATCTTTTTGAAGGCACTTCTTATGCTCTTTTGATTTTTGTTTTGACTAGATTTGTATATATATTTTTTAAAGCTAAAGTTTCACTAGAGCCGGTTTCGGGCACCTCTAGGGCTGTTGAGTCTATTTTGCTAAACTTCTTTCCTAGAGCCAGTGTTAGGCACCTCTAGGGGCTATTCAAGTGCTAAGCTTCCTATTCTAGTTAACTAAAAGAGTTCTAGGCAGTATAACAGTCACAAATGGTGTTTAAGTTTCAGAACTATAGAAAGGCTCTAAACTGCTCCTAAAGCTATCCTAAAGGCACTGCCATGACAGAGCTGTCACAGCAGGTAAGTTCAGTTCAAAGACTTAAGCCAAAATTTTCAATTTTTTTACCTAAAAAATAAACTAAGTAAACGACACAATTTTAAAACTAAATTAGACACCATTAATGGAGGGATGCCACCCCCAAACTCAAGGGTTGCATTGCCCTCAATGCAAAATGACAGAATAAAATAAAAACATTACATCACAAAATATATAAGGAGACAACAAAATAAGTTAAGAAACTCAAATTTTTAAGCGATGTCGTCACTGCTGCTGTTGACTCGGATCTGGCGGCGGGTACGGGCCTTCGGAGTTGGCTGGTGGATGGGGGAGGCAGATGTGTTCTTTGTTTTAGCCTCCCTCGGGGGTTGAATTCTGGTTGGGGAGATGTGAGGGGGTTTCTCCACAACTTGGACCTCTGAACTGCTGCTGCTGTCCTCACCACTGCTGCTGTCACTGCTGCTGCAGCTTCCACTGTCCGGCTTGTTTTTATCTGCCATTCTCTTCTTCCGTTTCACCGGTGTAAACTCCTTTGAGAGATTCCTCTTAACAGAGGGTTCGTGGTCGCTTTCTGCCCAAACAGAGAAAGAAGAAAACCCGGCAATGAAGGCCTCAAGCTCTTCTGAGGGCATTCGTCGTTTTGTTCCACGGGCAGAAGTCTCAGCACGGGTACTGCCGGCGGCTGTCGTGGCAGGTTTTGGTGTGGATGCTGCAGAAGGTGTTCGTGGTGTGGCAGCAGGTGTTGGGGTGTGGGCAGGGGTTGGTACAACAAAATAATGTGCAGGGAAGGTGGGAAATACGACATCAGGGAAATTTAAAGAGTTTTGGATAAAGTGTACCGTAGATGTAGTGAAATCCCTGATGAAGCTCATAAGACCGAGCTGTCGTTCCTCCATCTTCTGGATAGCAGAAAGAATCTGGGAGGAGGAGTCAGTCGGGGCTACTGTTGCTGGATGCTGCCTGGCTTCTGTTGCAGCAGGTTCAGTCTCCGTCGGTTCTGTCGTGTCAGCTGTCGTGGCAGCTGGATCAAATGAGGACAGAGGGGTGGCAACAGCCAGCTCCATTAAGCTGAGTATGTTCTTGTCCGTCCATCCCTTCCCTTGGACTCTAAGGTCGGTGATAGCTTCAGGTACCCCATGGCCGCGACAGAGGGCTGTTATGAGGTATGAGAGGTAGAGCGGTCCCGTCGGCCAGTGTGCGCACTCCAGAATGCTCTCACGGATATAACTGCCCACGTTAATGGGCCTCTCATGTAAAATGGAGTGAATTAAGGCTAACCTAGGTTGGTCGATAGTGGTGTTGTACGATGACGGCATGATCCGTTTTTTGATGAAAACGTTCCATAATTTGGCTTCCAGCAGGAGTTGAGTTCTTTTTATCTTCCTTGGGCTCTTACGGTTGGTATTCCACTGAGTTCCTTCATCTGTTAGTTCTGCCATGACAGCATCATAGGTAGCAGGGTCGAGGCTGTTCAGGAACTGTTGGTGGCCTTCGTAGTTGCTGCCGACGTAGAATCCGTACAAGGTGTTGATATATTCAGCTTCGAACGGCACTTCCCTCCCACGTACGGTAACTGTTGTCGCCGTCCTGCTGTTGATGGCAACATAGAAATCACGCACTAAAGAGACGTTAATCTCCTCAGGTTGTTCGGCAAAGATCTGCCACTGTAGAGCTCGTATTTTGCGAGCAATGAATGGCTTGAGGCCCAAATTTCCTTCCTTCGAAGTGTAGATGAATCCCCTTTCTTCCCACATGTCTCTGATCTGGAACGGACGTGGGGTGGATGCTGTCGGGGTGGAGCTAGAGGTAGCATTCCTACGGGTATTTCTAGAAGACATTGTTGCAAGGGTTGAGATAAGAAAAATGAAAGCAAATAAAATCTAGAGGAAGCAAGTGAGAAGAGTAGAAGTGAGTGAAAATGAAAAAATGAAACGGGGTTTATATAGAGAAGAATTTGCTGCCCGTTGGAGCTGTAACGGTAGACGCGAATAACGGGGCCAGCTGTTTCGCGTTTGCGTGTCTGACGCGTCTGTCACGCGTTTCCGTGTCTGCTGCGCGTCTGTCGCGACAGCGTGTCGACAGTCTGTATTTTCCGCGTCTGTCGCGGCAGCTGAAACGACAGGCTCCAAAATTTGGGCTTTTTGGGCTGGTGGGAGGATGGTGGGCTGAATTCACTTCTCATGTTCTTCTTGTCTACTTTATTTCCTAAAAACAGAAAAATAAAATAAATCTAATTTCCTAATAAATAATACTAAATTATAAAAATAATTAAAATAAAATTTAGGTTAAGTTAGGGATGCCTGGTGGGGCATCTCCTAAGGTAACCACTTCCTACATTCGTGGGGCTTCAGTCCCCTGATAATGCTTCAAGTGTTGTCCGTTGACTTTGAATTGGTGCCCGTCTTTTAAAGATCTGATCTTGATGGCACCATGGGGAAAAACCTGTACAACTTGGAATGGGCCTGACCATCTAGATTTCAGCTTCCTTGGGAAGATTTTCAATCTAGAGTTAAATAGCAATACAAGCTGCCCTGGGCAGAACTGTCGTGGCAGCAACTTTTTATCATGCCACTTCTTAGTTTTATCCTTGTAGATTCTTGCATTGTCATAAGCCATTGTCTGGATTTCTTCAATTTCGTTCAGATCCAATAGCCTTTTCTGCCCTGCCTTTTCCAAGTCCATATTAACTGCCTTGATTACCCAGTATGCTCTATGCTCTATCTCGACAGGTAAATGGCATGTTTTCCCGTAAATCAATCGGTAAGGAGACATTCCCAATGGAGTTTTGAAAGCTGCCCTATAAGCCCATAACGCGTCACTCAGGTGTAAAGACCAATCTTTCCTAGTTGGCTTAACCATTTTTTCAAGAATGTTCTTAACTTCCATGTTGGAAATTTCAGCTTATCCATTGGTCTGTGGGTGATATGTTGTTGCGATCCGATGCTTGACACCATACTTTTTCAAGGTAGCAGCTATAACCCTGTTGTCGAAATGTCTCCCTTCATCACTGATGATCGCCTTAGGGATGCCAAATCTGGAAAAGATGTTTTTTGTGTAAAAACCTTTGAACTATCTTGGCATCATTCTTTTGAGTGACGATAGCTTCAACCCACTTAGATACATAATCTACTGCCAGGAGGATGTATAGATTCCCACACGAAGATGGGAATGGTCCCATAAAATCGATCCCCAAAACGTCGAAGATCTCGACTTCAAGAATGTTCTGCAGTGGCATCTCGTGTCTCCTTGAGATGTTTCTTGTCCGTTGGCACTTGTCACAGCTCTTGTAGAAGATTTGAGCATCTTTATACAGTGACGACCAATAAAATCCTGACTGCAGAACCTTGGAAGCAGTTCTGTTGCCTCCTAAGTGTCCTCCATACTGTGAAGTATGACAGTGATGAAGTATGCCTTCCTGCTCATCCTGTGGTATGCATCTTCTTATAACCTGATCTGCACAGATTTTGAAAAGAAGAGGTTCGTCCCAATAATAATGTTTAACATCATTTTGGAACCTCTTCCTGGCTTGATAATTAAGGTCAGGGGGAATTATTCTGCTAACTAAGAAATTAACGAAATCAGCATACCAGAGGAGTTCAGAAGACTTACCTGCCGCCATGGCTGTCGCGACAGTGACTGTGGCAGCAAATAGCTGCTCATCTGGGAAGGTCTCCAATATGTTTGTCTCATCTGTCGGTAGACTCTGTCCCTTCTCCAACCGTGACAAGTGATCTGCCACCTGATTTTCTGTCCCTTTTTTGTCCTTGATTTCAAGGTCGAATTCTTGCAATACCAGGATCCAACGTATCAGTCGAGGCTTTGCATCCTTTTTCGTGAACAGATATTTCAGTGCAGAGTGGTCTGTGTGTACTATAACCTTCGTTCCAAGTATATAAGAACGAAACTTGTCAATGGAGAATACCACAAATAATAACTCATTCTCTGTGTTGGTGTAGTTCACTTGGGCGTCGTTCAGTGTCTTGCTGGCATAATATATGACATGAAAAAGTTTGTCTCTCTGCTGCCCAAGTGCTGCCCCGACAGCATAGTCACTAGCATCACACATGATCTCGAACGGCAGTGTCCAGTCTGGTGGCTGTACTATTGGGGCTGTTACCAGCTTTTCCTTCAGAACCTTGAATGCCTCAGTGCATTCTTTGTTAAAGTCGAAGGGTCAATTCTGCTCCAGAAGATGGCATAGGGGCTTGGTGATTTTTGAAAAATTCGCAATGAATCTCCGATAAAAACCAGCATGTCCTAAGAAACTTCTGATGCCCTTGACTGTGGTGGGCGGCGGCAGCTTTTCGATTACTTCTATCTTGGCTCTGTCGACTTCTATGCCACGACAGCTAATCTTATGGCCAAGGACTATCCCTTCATCCACCATGAAGTGACATTTTTCCCAGTTCAAAACTAAGTTTGCTTTTTCACATCTCTCGAGTACCTTTTGTAGGTTGCCTAGGCATCTTTCAAAGTCGTCTCCAAAGACTGAAAAGTCATCCATAAAAATCTCTAGGAAGTCCTCCACCATATCGGAGAATATGACCATCATGCACCTTTGAAAGGTGGCTGGTGCATTGCATAATCCAAAAGGCATTCTCCTAAAAGCGTAAGTTCCGTATGGGCATGTGAATGTCATCTTTTCTTGATCGTCCAGTGCGATAGCAATTTGATTGTAACCTGAATAACCATCAAGAAAACAATAGTAAGGTTTACCCGCTAATCTATCAAGCACTTGATCAATAAAGGGTAAAGGAAAGTGGTCCTTTCGGGTAGCTTTGTTAAGCTTCCGGTAGTCCATACAAACCCTCCAACCGGTCACAGCCCTGGTTGGGATTAGCTCATTGTTTTCGTTGGTTACCACAGTCATTCCTCCTTTCTTGGGAACACATTGCACCGGGCTCACCCATTTGCTTTCCGAGATGGCATAGATTATTCCAGCATCTAGCCATTTGATTATCTCTTTTCGCACCACCTCTTTCATCGCATGGTTCAGCCGTCTTTGAGCATCAATAGTCGGCTTATGATCATCCTCTAGGAGGATTTTATACATACATAATGCCAGACTAATGCCTTGAATATCAGCTACGTCCATCCAGTAGCCTTTTTGTGCTGCTGCAGCATCTCTATTAACTGTTGTTCCTGTTCCTGCATCAACTTGGAAGAGATGATCACGGGCAACGTATCATTTAAACCAAGAAAAGCATATTTAGCTGCCCTGGCAGGGGCTTAAGATCTAAAACAGGGGGCTCAACAGTTGATGGCTTTTGAATTGCATGGTTATCCGAGGTATAATTTAAAGGCTCGAATAACTTACCTGGACGATTGCCTATCCAGTTTACCTCCTCCTGATCTTCAGTATCAGATGTATCAGATTCTGAGGAGTTGCTGTCGTTTTTGTTGTCGTGACAGTCTTGTAAATGGCTGCCGAGGAAGTGACCAATGTTGATGTCGTGACAGCCCGACCTGATGTAGGGTTGGTCAAGGGTAACTTCAGTGATAACCTTGCATTCTTCTTCTGCATCAGCATGCTTCATAGCTTGAAGAACATTCAACTTTATTTCTTGATCGTTCACTCTCATGGTGAGTTCTCCTTTTTCCACATCAATTAGTGATCTTCCCGTGGCTAAGAAGGGTCGCCCCAAGATGATTGGTGCGTTTTCATCTGCTTCACAATCTAAAACAAGAAAGTCAGCAGGAAAAATAAATTTGTCCACCCTTACCAGAATATCTTCAATTTTTCCTTCTGGATGAACGTAAGAGCGGTCTGCCAGCTGCAGTACTACTGTTGTGGGCTGAGCTTTTCCAATACCTAATTTCTGAAAAACAGATTTTGGCATTAAATTTATACTAGCACCAAGATCTCAAAGTGCCTTACCCACAAATTTGTCTCCGATTACGCATGGTATGATGAAACTCCCAGGATCCTTCTTCTTCTGGGGTGGATACTTGTGCAAAATACTCATGCATCCATGTGTCATATTTACCGTTTCAAACTCCTCAAGTCTGGACTTCTTTGACATGGCATCCTTGAGAAATTTGGCATAACCGGGTATTTCCCTAACGGCATCTAACAGCGGAATGTTGATATGAACCTGCTTAAAAATATCATAAATTTTCTCAAGCTGTGATTCTTGTTTCAATTTTGTAACCGTTGAGGAAAAGGAGGTGGGGGACGATAATCAGCAATACGTCCTTCCCACTGCATACGGATCTGAGGAGGCTTGGGTTCATCATCTTTCTCCTCTGTCCCTTCTGCTGTCGTGACAGGCTCATCGGTAGCAGGCTGTTTGTTACCTGTCGGGGCAGCTTCCTCGGCAGGTATGTCCAAGGCTGGTTTCTTCACTGTTTCAGCTTCTTTCTCAGGCCCTGGTAATTTCTTCCCACTCCTAGTAGTAATGGCTTTACACTGCTCATGTGTGGGCTGCCTAGCGTTTTCAGTATTGCTAGGAAATCCGCCAGTCTGCCTTGTGTTGATATGCTGGGAAACCTGACCCATCTGTGTCTCCAAAGATTTCAGAGTAGCTTCATGATTTGTCATCCGTATCTCTGTTTTATCCATGAATGTCTCTATCTTCTTGACAAATTGATTCATGTTCTCAATATAATTTCCTGTTTGAGACATAAACGTAGCCAAAGTCTGTTCCAGTATACTGTTTGTGGCAGCTGGTGGCTGTTGCTGCTGCGGCTGCAGTTGCTGTCGAGTCAGCAATCTAGGTCCTCCCTGATTCTAATTATTGTGTGCTTGAGGATTCAGGGCATTATTAGGATTACTCCAAGAGAACTTGGGATCCTTTCTCCAGCTGGGATTGTAGTTGTTGGAGTTGTAATTCTGCTTGTTGTAGTTTCCAGCATACTTTCCCTCTTCTAACTGTATAGGATATTCATCCGAACTGTGATTTCCTTCACAAATTTCACATACCTCTTCGACAGCAAATACCGGCTGTGAATCATCGTTCAAGAGCTTTTTCATTGCCTTAGTAAGGTATGCCACTTGTGATTTCATTGTGTTGTCGGCTTCATAATCCTTAACAGCTAGAACCCGTTTACCCCCTCTTCTTGCTGTCGGAAACTGCTCCTCATTCTTAGCCAGATTTTTCAATACTTGCATTGCCTCATCTGGGTCTTTGTCCAGTAGTAATCCGTTTGCTGCTGAATCAATTTGAATACGAGTTTGTAAATTGGCAGCATTATAAAACTTGGATACCTGGTTCCAAACGGGGAATCCATGCATTGGGCAGTTCCTTAGAAGAGTAGTAAATCTGTCCCAGGCCTCGTGCATCAGCTCGTCATCTTCCTGTTGAAATGTAGCAATTTTGTTACGTAATCGCTCAGATAAATGTGAAGGATTAAAACGAGATAAGAATTCACGAGACAAATCTGCCCAAGTTCTAATTGAACCCGGCGTAAGTTTATTCCACCAAGTCTTTGCTCTGTCCCTCAATGAATGGGGAAACAACCGAAGCCTCAGTATCTCCGGATTAACTCCTGGTAGTCTAAACGAACCACAGATTTCCCG
Source organism: Hibiscus trionum (assembly GCA_030270665.1). NCBI lineage: Eukaryota > Viridiplantae > Streptophyta > Magnoliopsida > Malvales > Malvaceae > Hibiscus > Hibiscus trionum. Next base: position 68,848,800 of record BSYR01000003.1, read on the forward strand.
GAACGTTTTTAGATGCTCCCTAGCATCCTCTATAGCAGCACCACTAAATTGGCCGGCGTTGTTGATCATGCTAAACATAACAGGTTTCAGCTCAAAGTTGTCAACATCTATATCCGGCAGCGTGGTTTCTAGTTCTACATGATCAATCAGCATGTAGTCTCGACAGGACCGTCGTGCGGCAGCGGCAGGAGGATCGCCGACAGGAGGAATAATCTCTCCATCTCTTGCAGGATTATCAACCTGGGGGTTCCCTTGGTTGTTCATCGTCTCTAACTGTTCTTCAAGGTACTCGTTCCTGGCTAGTACGTGACGAAGTCGGTTCCTAAGATTGAACGAACGTTCTATTTCAGGATCTAATGGATATTCAGGTTCTTCTCCTCGTCTCGATCTGCGCATAAACAAGAAACCTTGTGAAAAGCAAAAGTTGAACAAACCAAAATAAAATAGAAAAATAAAAATAAAAAGAAAAGTGCAGTAAAAGAAAGGGTAGAGTTATGTTGCCAGTCCCCGGCAACGGCGCCAAAAACTTGTTGCGTGTAAAAGCGTCTATCGCAATGTAGTGCAAGTGTACACGACGCAAGTACTAAAGTGATACTGAAGTATCGGATATCGTCTCCACAGGGACTGGGCTAATAGCTTCACCTTGAATTACTGCACGAGAGTAAAAAGAATGATTTAAGATTTTGTCACGAGAAATATAAAGAGTACTGGAAAATAGAAGTAAAGTAATCAAGATAGAGAGAATGGGCTGGTATTGAATTGCTCAGTAGTGCAGGTATTGCTAAGTCGAGGAATATCAGTGTTGTCGTCGTTCCCGTCGCAGCAGCAGTTCGTTGGTTATCGCGGCAGCGATTACCCAACTCAGTACTTCAAGTTTGGCAAGAATCCCTGTTGTGCCTTGGCCTATCCCTAGGTCCAAGTCTTTCGATGATCACGTCTTTGATGATACCTCCCGGTGTGAATCGAAGGATGAACACCGATGTTGTTGAATTCTTCTTTAGCCACTTAACCTCGTCCTATCCCTAGGTCCGAGATAGTTCAACTATAAACTAGAGAACTCGCACTTATCCCTTTCGTATACTTAACTCTCCCGATATTAAGTAAATAAATAACCTCGCAATGCTCTCCCGATACTCTTGCAAGATGTTAATAACAAGAATAAGAGAACTTGAAGTTTATTTTATTGAACTGAAAATTCCTAAAACAAAAGCAACCCTTGCAACTACTTTACAAATCAACCCATGGCCCTAAGGGGAATTTAGAATATGATGAGAGGATGAAAACGGCTAGGGTTTTGGGAAGAAGGCTAGAGATAGGATATCCTCTCCTAGGTCGAATTACATGCCTTTATATAGCCCTTGGGTTCAAGTTTTCTAATATGGAAGGAATACAACTTTAAATCAAAGTACAATTCTAATAAAGACTAAATCTTCAGAAAAACAGTCTTTAATTCGTCCTTCCTTCTTTCTTGGGATATCTTCCTTGAACCTTGGGCTTGGCCTTCATTCTGATCTAGGGCTCGGAAAAATATAGGAGTACTCCACGACAGACGGCCTGAATTTTCTCTTTTTGTCGAGGTCCACTTTGCTTCTTCTCCTCAAAACTGCTGTCGTCCTTTGCTGTCACGGCGGCAACCATGGCAGCATCGTCCTCTTTGACTGCTCGTCCAGTTCCAGCTCTGCTGCAATTCTGCCTAGCGCCCGCCTCTCCATCTGCCACAACAGCAACCTGCAAGAGCAACCAATTTCAGTAGAAATTGTGCCTTTTAATATATTTGTGATGTCTAACTGTAAACTGACCTAAATGCAATGAATTATGCTTGAATGCAGCAGAAATATGGGTTAAATAGGGGGTAAATAATAGAACTTTTACACACTCAACAATTCACGTCCAAATTTCATTTCAACCTCTCTAACTCCAATTCTAAAAGTCTGGCCTTCTACAATGAGATCAATATTTTCATTAATGATTATTGTTGAATATTCTGGAAAGTTAGCTTTTGTTGAACTAGAAGAAGTTGGCCTCAAACTAAATCTGCTAATCTGTTTTGAGATAATTTCATAACGAGCCCGCTCGAACCTAACAGACTTAATAACTTCAATATTATTTTATATTAAGGTTAATGGGCTATATAAAGAATAGGTCCTTTGACCTAAGGCCTCATCGCCATTTATTATCTTTGTAAGGCCAACATCTTTATTCGAGAATATTTCTCTAACCTTTCATCATCCTTTTGGATGACAGCTGTTCAACACTTGCTTATACAATACAACTCTCATTTACTCTCTGTTAATTGAGTTTTCTCTTTCATTTAATATAGTATCATTCGCTCAGGCCACAGATTTTTTATTTTCTCTCGCTTCGCTTTCTTCTTTCTAGTTGTCGTTTCATTTCTGATCTGCGCTTTCTGTTTCGTTTCTGTTTCCTGCTCTTATTTCGATATGTCTCGATACCAAGATTTGATGCTCAAGCTCCTAGATCTTGTGATGGTGATGCCTCTGGATCTGGCCTTGGAGGAACTCGTGTGTTCACCAACAAGAGAATCAATGTCTTGCTTGATGAATCCAATTTTCTCGTTTGGAAGCAGCAAGTACTTCTCATTATTCGGAGCCATTGCCTTGAGAAACTGCTCAATGGCACAGTGGTTGCTCCGCCAGCTACAGTCAGATCTGCTAACGACGTGTAAGCTCCTAACGATGAATACGAAGAGTTTGTGGCCCATGATAGTGACGTGGCCTCCTGGTTATTGTCCACTATGAGTCCTCAGCTTCTATCGCAGTTTGTTAGAGCTGAAACAACGGCTGGTATTTGGAAGATTGTGATAGAGTATTTTAGCAACCGTTCAACCACCACGGTCATGATTCTTCACTTTCGACTCAGGTCTATTCGAAAAGGGGACTTAAGCATGCGGACCTACATCTCTAAAGTTAAGGAGATTTATGATGTGTTAGCTTCTTGCGGAAGTCCAGTCTCTACCATAGAGCACATTGCGTCTATTCTAAATGGCTTGTCGATCGAATATAGGCCATTCATTGTTGTAATCATAGCAAGTCGTGAGCCGTTCACACTCGACGACATCACTGCAATTCTGGTGGATGCTGAAGCCCAACAAGTTATGTATGATCAAGGTTTACCCGCGCCTATGAGTGTTCAAAATGTACAGTTCTCTGCCTCTTCTGGTGACAAGTCTGGCAGTGAGTCACGGTCTACTCAATCTCAACCTACTTATGGTGGTCGTGGTCGATCTCGCAATCGGTTCCAATGTCAGTTGTGTGGGAAACTAGGACATCTGGTCGACCGTTGCTACTGGAGGTTTGACAAGTCTTTTGCAGGTGTCACTGCCAGTTCCAACAGACCTCGCACTAGTGAAGGACCTTTCTCGATCAATATATGCTTTGTTGATGCCTCTAATACCAGTCAAACCACCTCCCCTGGGTGTCATCAGTGTAGTCCGAGTAGCTATTCTGGATCTCCTGGGCACTCTGACTCGTGGTTCTTTGATACAGGAGCTACTCACCATGTGTCTCTTGATGCTTCCACTACACACCAGTGCATCGGCTACACAGGACCGGGTAAATTGGTGGTTGGTGATGGTAAGGGACTTTCAATTTACAACGTTGGTTATACTCATATTTCTACCAATTCGAGAGCTTTAATGTTTCATAATCTTCTCATTGTTCCCCATGTCACTAAAAACTTGCTTTCGGTGTCCAAGTTTGCTAGAGACAATCACGTCTACTTCGAGTTTCATGCCTCTTATTGTGTGGTTCGAGATGAAGATACTAGGGAAGTTCTGTTGCGTGGAGCTGAAAATGCTGGTTTATACGCTTTCAATAAATGTGTTGTTGCTGTTGATAACGCTAGGATTCAGTCTAGTTTCAGTCAATGTAACTCTGGTGATTTTAGTAATGTTCAGTTACATTCTGCTTCAACTTGTTGTTATGATGTTAAGCTTTGGCACTGTAGGTTGGGACATCCAGCTCAAGCCACATTAACCAAAGCTCTCAAAGATTGTAATGTTTCGATTCACAATAATAAATTCTCTGTTTGTTCTGCTTGCCAACAAGGAAAAAGTCACAAGTTTCCATTTAAAGACTCTGAAACTGTTTATAATCATCCTTTCCAGATTGTTTTTACTGGCCTATGGGGCCGGCTCACATGTCTTCTGCAGGTTTTTCATACTATGTATCATTTGTTGATGCACACTCTTGGCACACTTGGTTGTTCTTGCTCCGAAATAAGTCCCAAGCAGTTCAGGCTTATCAACAGTTTGCTCAACTTGTGCACACTCAGTTGGTGCTAAAATACAAGAGATTCAAAGTGATTGGGGTGGCGAATTTAGAAGCTTGTCCATAGTTCTTGATGCTACTGGTGCGCGCCATCGAGTTTCGTGTCCACATACGTCTGAGCAGAACGACGTTGTGAAACGAAAGCATCGTCATATTATTGAAATGGCTCTTACGCTCCTAGCTCAAGCTAAGTTACCGTTACACTTCTGGTCTTATGTTGTCATAACTGCAGTTTATTTGATTAATCGGCTACCCACCACTGTTCTTGAAGGCAAATCTCCCTTTGAGAAGGTCTACAACAAGCTACCAGATTATCACTTTATGCGGGTGTTTGGTTGTTGTTGCTACCCATATCTCCGACCATTCAAGAAGCATAAACTCAAATTCCGGTCACAGTCGTGTGTCTTTCTGGGTTATAGCCCACCGCATCGAGGCTATCGATGTCTAACCCCTAAGGTAAAATAATCATCTCACGACATGTAGTTTTTGATGAGTCGACCTTTCCTTTTGCAGGGGTTAAAACACAAGGGACTGTAGAACCATCACTCAATGACACTTCTCGTTTGTTTCAGTCTGCATCTTTGAAAGTTCTGCCTCATGTGCGTGGTCAAACCAATACGATGCCAACATCACAAGCTAGTCCACATAACTTCTTTAGTGAGTCTCCAGCCGTGAGTCAATGATATGGTTCTACCACATCCAATCCTCATGTGTCAACACCTGTCACATGTCCTGCACCAGCTGGTGATGATAGTATGCATATGGGTGCTAACAATGGTGATGCACCTACAATTTCTGGTGATCCTCAAAATGGTGCAGGTTGTATTGGTAATGAACATACAACTTTTAGTGGTCCTCATGGTGTTGTAGGTTGTCTTGAATCTGTTGTTTCTTGTGATAATCAAAACGAGCCTGGCTAGGAATGGTGTACAACTACTGATAATAGCAATGAGCAGTCTTGGCATGTTAGTTCAGAGATTGTCCACAACACTAATAATAACAATAGTGATAGTTCACTGGTCCATGGTGCAAGCCTACCTGGGGTCACTTTTAATACTCATCATATGCTTACAAGAAGCAAACGGGGCATATTTAAACTCAAACTTTACTCTGCTACTGCTCAACTAGAACAAGTGGTCACAGATAGTATTCAACAAGCCTTAACTATTCCAGCTTGGAAGGAAGCTGTGTTGACCGAGTACAACACACTAGTTGGCAACAATACTTGGAAACTTGTAGCTCTACCAGAGGTCGTAGCATGATTGGCTGCAAGTGGGTGTTTCGTATAAAACGAAACCCCAATGGATCAGTGTCACGGTATAAAGCACGACTTGTGGCTAAAGGATTCTCTCAAATCTTGGGATGAGACTTCAAAGATACTTTTAGTCCGGTTGTTTGGTTCTCCATGTTGAATATAGTTTTGGCCATAGCGGCCACAAACAAATGGTGCCTAAGACAAGTTGACGTTAACAACTCCTTTTTAAATGGTGAGCTACATGAGAAGGTGTTTATGCAACAACCGTCGGGATTTGGACAAACTAGTGATGATGGGTTCAAACTAGTTTGTTGTCTTCAAAAGGTGTTGTATGGTTTGCGACAAGCACCTAGAAATTGGTACAATATGCTTGGAGCACATCTTCTACAAATTGGGTTTCGAGAATCTAAAGCCGATGCGTCTCTTTTTGTGAGTGATAAATAAGGTGTCGCCACTTACTTGATAGTGTATGTTGACGACATCATTGTCACTAGCATGTCAACACAACATGTTGAGGATGTAATCTTGGCTTTGAGCAACAAATTTTTTTCTCAAAGATCTTGGCGAATTGACGTTCTTCTTAGGAATTGAAGTTGTACGGGTCGATAACTCAATTGTCCTTAATAAAAATAGTTCATCCTTGAGCTGTTACAAAAAGAAAAGATGGATCAAGCAAAATAGACTCCCGCGCCAATGCTATCATCCACAGAGCTTGTTCAAGACGGTGGTAGCCCTTTACAAGATGCTCAAGAATATCGGAGTATAGTTGGAGCCCTCTTATATGTGTGTCACACTCGTCCGGATATTGCTTTTAGAGCTAACAAAGCGGCACAATTTATGCATAAACCTTGTGATACACACATGGACGCAGTCAAACATATTCTTTGATACCTTGTTGGTACTATAGACCTTGGCTTGACATTTACACCCTCAGAAAAAGGTGTGATAAATGTAGTAGCATACTCAGATACGGATTAGGCAAGTAGCTTAGATGATCGAAGATCGACGATTGGCTATTGCGTGTATAACAATAACTGCCTAGTTACTTGGAGCTCCAAGAAACAAAAGTCGATGTCTCGGTCAACGATTGAAGCAGAATACCGAAGCATAACCGATATATTTTCTGAAATTACTTGAATTAATGTTGTGTTAAACGACCCGGGTGTGCATTTGTGTTGAGTGGATCAAAGGATTGATCAAAGCCAAGCGGGGGGTGAATTGGGTTTTTAAAAGTTGTTGGAGTAAATGGAAAGGCTAAAAATGAAGAACAAGGAATTTTAGAGTGGTTCAAGTTCCAAATGAACTCTACATCCACTACCTTAACTACCACTAAGGATTTCCAACAATTCACTAATTTTTTATTTCCTTTTTCAAGGCTTAGGAGGTAACCTTTACACAACCGGTCAATTTTTCTACCCAAAATTTGACCAAACCCTCACAAGAGTACAAAGAAGAATTAAAGGCAAGAAAGATATCTCTCAATACAAGATTGCCCTTTTAAGTACAAACACTCAACCCAAATTTGATAAAAAGATCATAATTGGACACTACACAATTTGGGGTTTACAAGAGATTGGAAAATAAGCACTTTGAGCTTGGATTTTTGCTTGGATGTTTATCTTTGATGCAATAGTTATTGTTGGTCTTCAATTTGCTTCAATTTATACCTTCTCTATCAGTTCTAGTCGTTTGGGTGGTTAGGGTATTGGTTATAGCCGTTGGGACCCTCTCTTTCCACCATGAATACACTTCTGCAGCTTATCGTATCGGTACGCGTGGACCTGTATCGATACCTGTCTCAAAACAGAAAGAGCCGTTGCACAATAACCAGAGGGCGTATCGATACGCGTGTAAGCGTATCGGTACGGGACATGAACTGTTTCGATACGGGTAAGACCGTATCGATACTATTTTCTCAACTTAGCTCACTGGAAGTTTCCGTATCGATACGGCTAGGAGCGTATCGGTACGGGACAACCACCACTTTAAATTTCAGTTACCTAACAATTGACACCAACGGTCGAAAACATTAAAAGCTTTTTGAATTTAAAATTCCCTTAAATTCGTATCGATACGGGTGGAACCGTATCGGTGCGCTATTCAATCTCCTTCAGTTTTTACAAAGAGGCGTATCGGTACAGATTCAATCTGTTTCGATACGGTGAGGGGCGTATCGAAACGCGTCTTTCCAGTAGCCAACTTTGTAAAAAAGGTATCGATACGGTTGGAAGCGTATCGATACGCCTGGACGTTTTTCAATACTTTGGCCTTGGAACACTTAGAAAATATTTGGAGTTTGAGTTTTTCAAATCAGATTAAGGTGTTGGTGATTTATAAATCATTTGAGGGACTTAGAAATCTATTTCAAGTTTTCAATTTAATCCTTAACATACTTAGTTATATCAAAATCAAACATAGGTTTTACAATTTGTCAACAATGTCTGTTGTTTGGAGCGACAATTCGAGCGCCATTGTCATGTCTGGGAATCCTGTGTTTCATTCTCGCTCAAAGCAAGTGGAGCTAGATGTTCACTTTGTCAAGGAAAAAGTTTCCCAAGAACGAGCGCCATTGAGGGACTTAGAAATCTATTTCAAGTTTTCAATTTAATCCTTAACATATTTAGTTATATCAAAATCAAACATAGATTTTACAATCTCCCTCTTTTTGATATAACAAAACCAAAACTTGAAATTTTTGACACTTTGAAAAACTTTGCAAAGTAACTCCCCCTTAATATTAGCTAGGTAAACTTTAAGTTGAAAATCAAAATATTTTAAGTGTGAGCTTGTTCCCTCTCCCCCTTTTTGTTAGATCAAAAAATAGAGACATTGATAAACATAGGCAAAAGGCATATATAATAACCAAGCAACATAATATTGATAATCATTAAGTTCAAAATAAAGATAACATCAATCATAAAATCCAAATAACAGAAAATCAAAGCATAGGGTTTAAAATGCAAACTTAATCCTAAAAACATAATTTAAGGTGCATAAATAAATATCCTAAATGACATGAATTATATGCAAAGATAGGCTACTATGCATCTCCATCGCCATCTTCATCCTCCTCCTCATTTGCATCATCATTCCTCCTAGTTTGACGCCACTCGTCATGAAAAGCGGTGAGGGATATGTTCATCGAGTTGTGACCGCCTTCAAGGGAAGTGAGGCGTGTCTCCACATTCTTCATTCAATCTTCAAGGCTTGTAAAGCGTGTGTCAATAGCCGTAAACCCTGAATTCATCACTTGATCTATGGAGAAAATTCTCGTGCGCAAACCCATGAATTGCTCGTTTAGAAAAGTCACGAGGGAATCCATAGAAGGTAGAGGAGGAGCTTGAGGAGCTTGAGTGGCTTGAGGATTAGCAATTTCTTCCGGAATGGCATCACTAGGGAGCTCGGATAGACGAAGCAAAATACCATTAAAGTAATGAAACTTTCCCCTTGCAAGAGATCTTTCATCGATAGGATCGGTGACGGAAGTTGGGTAGTCATGTGAACAATCTATCTCCTTTTGTGTGAAGAAGTAAATCAAAGTCGTACCATATGTGAAGGAAGTGACGAGTGTAGTGTGACGATGTTGCACGAGATAGACAATCTCCGCAAACATAATTCGAGCAAGATTTGGATGTTGTCTTTGACGCAAGCGTCAAATCCCAAAATCATCAACTTGGCGGATAGTGGAATACTTTCCTCCCGATGGCCTAAACCACCAAGAAACCATCAAAGTAGGATCTGATATTGAGCATTAAGAGCGGTGACGGAACCACTTAGGACATGGCAAAGAGCATTCTCATCATCAAGACCTTCATCCTCTAACTTAAACACATCACAAAGAGATTGAACATCGATGGTGATCTTTTTACCCATTAGATAAGAATTAACGGCCGTAACCACATTCTCTCTATTGGCGACACACTTGGCATTAGCATAGAAAATCAATACTAAAGTGCGAAAGAAAAAGCCGGGGATTTGAAGAAAATCCATAAATTTCCATTCTTGGAGCAAAGGCAAGTAATCAAATTTGAAACGCTTCGAGTTAAGAAAAGGAATGGAAATTACCCTCTCCGGACGAATTTTGTGGTTTTGAAATTGTCGGAAATAGTTGAGATCTCCGGTGGTCTTAAAGGATTGTTGATAGATAAGAGTGAGGTTCGGGCGAGTACCATCTCCGATAATAGAACTTTCACCAGCTTCACTAGTACGTGCTCTCTTTTTAGGTGCCATTGACTAGAGAAAAGATCAAAAACAGTGTATGCATTAACTTTCTCATTCAACCCATTGAAAAAAAATCAATAATCAAGGTTTTTGTAAAAAAATTAGAAACAAAACAAAAATAAAAGATTTGAAAAGAATTTTGTTTTTGAGAAGACAAAACAAAATACAACAAAATTTAGAACGAAATTCAAAAGAAAATAAAAAGAAAAGAGAAATTTTTACCTTGATATTGATAGAGAGGAATGGGAGAAGAACTTTGCACCAAATTGATGAAAAGCTCGAAGAGCTTTGCTTGATTTTGAAAACTCTCAAGAGATTTTGAGTTGTGGTGTGAAAATATGAGGGATTGAGAGGCTATTTATAGAGTGAAAAACGGCTAGGGTTTTGAAAATTCAATTTTGGTAAAAGTGAAACACTTTAAATGCCAATTAGAAGCTGTCTGCGCAATCGCGTATCGATACGCCTGAGGGTGTATCGATACGGGGGTAAAATCATAATTCCCTTTGAAACGCCCGTTGAAGGTCCGTATCGAAATGGATGCAATCCGTATCGAAACGCTTGTAGCTCGTATCGAAACGGGTTTAACCGTATCGATACCCGTTTTAGGCAAAATGTAGTCTGGAAAGCTAATACAGTACTCGTATCTATACACTTAAGGTCGTATTGATACCCTATGCCCAGAAGTACATTTTAGGCTTTAAGAACAATCAAAGGCTCGATTTTAGCACCTCCTAAATGAATGCAATTGATGAATGAGCAGTTCTATGCATATTCTAACAGAAGCATACTCCCCCTAGCTATAAGCATGGATATTTTTAAGAGCACCAACACATAAACATGCAATTTCACAAATTCAAGCAATTTTTAACTCAAAAAGAGTCCTAAAGGGTCAAGGAAGGCTAGTTAGACCTAACTCTCTCCTAAGGGACCAAACACGCTCTTTATCCAAAGACTTTGTAAAGATGTCCGCTAGTTGGCTTAAGGTGTCAACGTACTCAATAACAACATCTTCCTTAAGGACATGATCTCTAATGAAATGATGTCTTATCTCTATATGTTTGGTTCTAGAGTGTTGGATGGGATTTTTTGTTAAGCATATGGCACTAGTGTTATCACACTTAAGGGGTATGGTTTCAACTTTAATACCATAATCTAAGAGTTGTTGCTTCATCCAAAGGACTTGAGCACAACAACTCCCTAGGGATATGTACTCGACTTCGGTGGTAGATAGAGCTACACTATTTTGTTTCTTATAGAACCAAGATATGAGCATACTACCTAAGAATTGACATGTTCTCGAAGTACTCTTCCTATCGATTTTACACCCCCCATAATCTGCATCCGAATAAGCATGAAGGTTGAAGGTTGAGTCTCTAGGGTACCAAAGACCTAGACAAGGAGTATCTCTAAGGTACCTAAAGATTCTCTTAATGGCTATAAGGTGAGACTCTCTAGGACTAGCTTGAAACCTAGCACACAAGCAAACATTAAACAAAATATCTGGTCTACTTGCGGTAAGGTAAAGCAAAGATCCAATCATAGAGCGATAAAGCTTAGAGTCAACACACTTACCTCCTTCACCTTTGTCAAGCTTTGTAGATGAGCTCATAGGTGTAGCTTGAGGCTTTGCATTCTCCAAGCCAAACTTCTTGAGCATATCCTTGATGTACTTTGCTTGATTGATGAAGGTGCCATCCTTCTTTTGCCTGATTTGGAGTCCCAAAAAGAATGAGAGCTCCCCCATCATGCTCATCTCGAATTCACCTTGCATTAACTTAGCAAACTCTTTGCAATGACACTCATTAGTAGATCCAAAAGTAATATCATCAACATATATTTGTACTACTAAGATGTCACTTTTATACCTTTTTATGAAAAGTGTAGTGTCCACCTTACCTTTTTTCAATTAAAAAGTTTGAGAGCCTTTCATACCAAGCTCTAGGAGCTTGTTTTAAACCATAAAGTGCTTTAGTTAGTTTGAAAACATGATTTGGAAATTTTGAATCTTCAAAACCCGGTGGTTGTTCCGCATACACTTCTTCATTTATAAAACCATTTAAAAATGAGCTTTTAACATCCATTTGACAAAGCTTGAAGTCATGATAACATGCATATGCAAGCAACATCCTAATAGCCTCCATTCTAGCTACGGGTGCATAGGTTTCATCAAAATCTATTCCCTCTTCTTGAGTGTAACCTTGAGCAACTAATCTAGCTTTATTTCTCACAATGTTACCACTCTCATCTAGTTTGTTCCTAAATACCGATTTAGTTCCTATAGTAGATTGATTACTATGCCTTTCAACTAATGTCCAAACATTACTTCTCTCAAATTGATTTAACTATTCTTGCATAGCCATAATCCAAAAGTCATCTTTTAATGCTTCTTTAATGTTCTTAGGCTCTATGCATGAGATAAAAGCAACATGATTCATGAGTTTAAGAGAAGATCTAGTAGTTACCCCCTTGGATGGATCACCCAAGATTTCACCACTTTTGACATAGTTGTACTCCCTTGGGTAGCTCACTTCCTTTTCCTCAAGAGCCAAGTCCTTCAAGGCTTCAAGAGGTGGATCTTGTGTATTCTCTTCTTTTGTTGGAATCTCATCCTCCTTTGAAGTTTGTCCTCCATCAAAGGCATCAATGATTCCTACATCATCATCATCACAAGAATCCTTCCTCGGAAGGAGGTTATCATCGAATACAACATGAATAGACTCTTCTACTACTAAAGTTCTCTTATTAAATACACGATAGGCTTTAGAGTTTAAGGAATAACCTAAGAAAATAGCTTCATCACTTTTATCATCAAATTTACCTAAGTTATCTTTTCCATTGTTTAAAACAAAACACTTGCAACCAAATGGATGAAAATAGCTAATGTTAGGCTTTTTAGATTTTAAAATCTCATATGGTGTTTTCTTTAAAAGTGGTCTAATCATTACTCGGCTTACAATGTAGCAAGCGATGTTTGTGGCTTCCCCCAAAAAAATATTTAGGTAAATTGTTTTCGCAAAGCATGGTTCTAGCTATTTCTTGTAAAGTCCTACTTTTCCTCTCAACTACCCCATTTTGTTGAGGCGTTCGAGGAGCCGAAAAATTGTGGCTAATACCATTTTCATTTAAAAACTCTTCAAAACCTAGATTTTGAAATTCGGTTCCATGATCACTTCTAATATGAGAAATTTTAAGTTCAAGATCATTTTGAGTTAATTTTGAAAATGTGATGAATTTTTCTAAAGCCTCATCTTTAGTACTTAAGAATAGAACCCCAAGTATATATAGAATAGTCATCAACAAGTACAAATGCATACGATTTACCACCCAAGCTCATAGTTCTAATAGGCCCAAGTAAATCCATGTGAATAAGTTGTAAACGCCTACTTGTAGAAACGTCATTAATGGATTTAAAGGATGATTTATGTTGTTTACCCTTAGAGCATGCATCACAAATTTTGTCATTTGAGAACTTAATTTTGGGTAAACCTCTAACTAGATCTAGGGAAACTAATTTTTCTAAAACACTAATGCTAGCATGTCCTAGTTTCCTATGCCATAGTCATGCATCATTTTCATTTTGAGCAACAAAGCATGCATGTGATGTATGAATGTCATCTAGATGCACCATGTAAATATTACATATGCGATGACCAATGAGCATTATATTATTTGATTTAATATCAACAACTTTGCACCCATTTTTATCAAATAAGACATTAAACCATTTGTCACATAATTGACTAATGCTCAATAAGTTATGTTTTAGACCATCGACATATAAAACATTTTCAATGAGAATAGTAGAGTGATTACCTATGGATCCAATACTTTAGAACTAATGTTTTGATATAATAATTGAAAAATGTTTTGGACTAAGTTAAAAAGAATTCAAAACTATTTCTAAAGTTCAAACAACTTGAAACTATGATTAAGGGATGTTTTGAAAGGTTTTCACATGTTTTCAAAGACAAATTAAACAAAACCTTCCAGGCGTTTAGAAACACCCCTAGGTGTTTCGATACGGGGTCTTCCAGTGTCAAAACGTTTCGATACGGGTCCTTTCTGGAAGAGGATTTTGCCAAGCGTTTCGATACGGCCTATACCGTTTCGATACGCCTACGTGGAATCAACCACAACGGTCATAAACCCCAAACGGCTATTTCTCAACTAACATTTAAATGCGGATCGTTTCGATATGGGGAAAGGCATTTTGATATGGGTGTTTCGAAACGACCAAGAGCGTTTCGATACGGGTGCTGCATCATACTGCAACGGCTCTTTCTACTTGAAGAGCGTATCGAAACGGGTTCGAGCATTTCGGTACGGGTAGCAGTAGAACTACATTTATGGTGGAAAATTATGTCTCCAACGGCTCCAATTCAACCCCAACGGCTAGTAACAGCTACAAACTCATTAAGGAGTATAAAAGGGACCTACAAGCATCAAGTAATGGTTAATGCTTCAATTGTCAATCAACAAATGATCAAAAATTGTCTTTGTCCTTAAATTGTCTTTTCTTTGTATAGACAAACACTAGTGAGCCAAAATTGTCAAATTTGCTCAAGTGTTTTAGGTTTTGGGTGAGAGAAAAATTGTGCAAACAAATACCTATTAGAGATATTTAAGTTTGCTTATCTTTTCTCTTTGTAAAGAGGGTTTGATCAAGGCTTTGGGTAGAAAGCTTGATCGGTGTATAAGGGTTTCCTCCTAAGCCTTGAAAAAGGGACGAATCAATAGTGGATTGATTGGAAATCCTTAGTGGGAAGCTAAGGTAGTGGATGTAGACCTTGGTTAGAAGGTTGAACCACTCTAAAATCATTGTGTCATTTATCTTTTAGTTTCCACACCACATCCACCCAAAATTCTACTTCTCCACCACTTGGCGAGCAAGAACGGTTGAAGGAATCGAGCACCCTAAAACTCAACAATTGGTATCAGAGCCTCGTCTCCATCGAAGAACTAACATCCGAGAGTAAATATCCAACGCTCGTAGTCCACCATTCAAGAAAATGGCAAGATTTGAAGGATGCCGCTCTATCTCGTGTCCTCTACTCTTCGAAGGAGAAGCATACTTCCAATGGGCAATTATCATGAAATTCTTCATCAAGTCTCAAGACTATGAGGTTTGGGACATCATTGAAGATGGGTACTTGGAAGCTCCGAAAAAGAAGAAAAAACAAAGGAGTGTCAATGAGACGAAGGCAAAGCTAAACACCAAGGCGATGCACATTCTCTATTGTGGCCTTAACGAAGAAGTTTCCAAAAGGATCTCCACATGCAAAAGTGCAAAATAATTATGGGAGAAACTTGAGAAGCTTTATGGCAACAAGAAGGGAGAAAAGAAAGATGATGATCAATCATGTGCAAACCTTCTCTCCAATCCAAAGGTGGATGATGTTTTGGCTCTCGATGAGCCTAAGGTATCTTCTAACTCAAGTGAGCTTAATTCTTACTCTTTCGATGAGTTGCAAGATGCTTTTGATGAATTATTTTTGGAATTTGAGACAATGAATTCCAAATTTAAGAAAATGATTTCAAAACTTGAGTTTGAAAATGATTTTCTTTTGAAAACAAAATTGGATTTTGAAAACCAAAATGAAATTTTGAAAATGATTTAGAGTTTTCAAAAACAAGTAAAGATGTTTTAGAAAAAGAAAATATTGATTTGAAAGTTAAGCTTGAAAGCATAATAAAAGAAAAAGAAATTATTTTTAATAATTCATCTTGTCACATAATGACAAAATGCTCATATTGCCATTATCACGGTCATTCCTTACATACTTGTCCTATTAAGAAGAGAAAACCTTATAGGATTAGACAAGTATGGGTTCCTAAGGGAACAAAAGACATTGTGACTAACGTAAATGGATCCAAAGCAATTTGGATACCAAAAATCAAGTGAATGTCTTTTGTAGGTGTGTTGGAGCAATGAGAAGAAATGCAAAGACATGAAAATGCTCTAGTCACACAAGTGAAGAAATTGGGTAACCTCTAAGCTTACAGCTTTTATTTTCTTTTATCTCCGGTTATCTAATTTTCGTTTTAAAAGTCTTGGATTATTTGTTAAGCCTAACAATGATGCTTGAGTAAGGGGGAGCCATTTTAAAACTAAAATTCTTATTTGTGTCAATTTTTTTAACCTCCTAAGTTATTTTGAACTTAAAGTTATTTAAATTCTTTTTGATATAACAAAAAGGGGAGAAATAGTTTGAAAATTTGATTTTTCAAGAGAATAAGAGGGAGCTTTTAACTTCTTTTATTTTTTGAAACCTCTTATTTAAAATTTTAAAATACAAAGGGGGAGAATCCCAAACAATTTTTCAAGTTGGTTTTATTATATCAAAAATGGGGAGATTGTAGAACTAATGTTTTGATATAATAATTGAAAAATACTTTTGGACTAAATTGAAAAGATTTCAAAAATGCTTTTAGGTCCAAACAACTTGAAAATAAGTTTGTGGATGTTTTAAATGGTTTTGGCAATGTTTGAAACGTTTTTAAGTAGCCAAACTAGTGCTTTTAATGTACACGTTTTGATACAAGCATAATCTGTTTCAAAATGTTTTGAAACTGTCAAAACTCGTTCCTATACGACCCCACCCGTTTCTATACGGCCATTCCTATACGACCTCACCCGTTCCTATACGGCCTCACCTGTTTCTATACGGCCTAACATGTTTCTATATGGCCTCACCCGTTCCTATACGGCCTCAGCTGTTTCTATACGATCGTTCCTATACGGCCTCACCCGTTCCTATACGGCCCTACCCGTTTCTATACGGTCTCCTTATTTCACATAACGACTCTTTCTATTTTGAGACTGTTTCGAAACAGGGACACATCTTTCGATACGGGTAGCTGCAGAACTACATTTATTGCGGAAAAAAAAGGTCTCCAACGGCTCCAAAACATCCCTAACGGCTAGTAACGACCACAAACTCAATTGGGACTATAAATTGAAGGCTGGAACACTTGAAGAATAGTAAAGACAACATCCTTATTTTACTATTCTCTTGTACATAGTCTTTAGAGAGTGAGCTTAATTGTAAATCCTTATACTCTTGTGAGCTTAAATTTATGTAAACACCCACCTTGTGAGATATTAAGTTTACCAAACAAATCCCTTGTAAAAGGAGAGGTTCTAGTTTAGCCTTGAGAGAAAAACTAGAGTTGGTTCTATCTTAGCCAAGTCCAAAAGATAGGGTTGTAACAGTTTCCTCCTAAACCGGGAAAATGGGACGAATTCATTGTTGAGTGAATTGGGAAATCCTTAGTGGTGTGCTAAGGTAGTGGATGTAGGTGCTTGTTAGAAGGTCGAACCACTCTAAAATCATTGTGTCACTTTTCTACCTTTATTTTGATTTTAGCCAATTCAACCACCAAACATTTACAACCCTCCTTGACGGTTTCGGTGATCGATTCGAGCGTGCTATAAACTCAACAATTGGTATCAGAGCTTGGCTCAATCGAAGAGGATTAACATCCTATTGAGAAGATCTGGCAAGCTCGATTATCATTTCACACAACCGGCTCAATGGCGCAATCCATCGACAAACCGCCCTTCTTCAACAGAACTTACTATGCCCATTGGAAGAAAAAGATGAAGTTCTTCATTAAGTCAAGAGACTACAAGCTATGGGACATAGTTGAAGATGGTTCGTTCGTGCCTCAAAGAAGCAAAGAGGAATGGAGTGCCAAAGATCGCAAGAAGATGGAGCTCAATTGCAAGGCCTTGCACATCCTCTTTTGTGCATTTGGCCCAACCATCTATGAGAAGATGTCTTCTTGTGAGAGTGCCAAGGAGGTATGGGACAAGCTTGAAGTCACATACGAGGGGACAAATGAAGTTAAAGAGACCAAGATTAGGCTCCTCGCCTTAGAGTATGAGAACTTCAAGATGGATCCGGAAGAAGACATCGAGAAGATGTTTGATAGGTTCTCCACTATCACCAATGGTCTCAAAGACTATGGAGAAGCCATCCCAGAAGAAAAGCTTGTCCGAAAGCTCATCTACTCACTTCCCGAGTCATAGGACTCAAAGAAGACCGCCATCATCGAAGCTAAAAACTTGAAAACCTTGAAGCTTGATGATCTCATGGGGTATCTTCTCACTCACCAAATCATGAAGAGAAATAAAGAAGATGAGAAGAAGAGGGAAGAAATTAGAGCTATGGGGGAGAAGAAGCTCAAAGGGCTTGGCATCAACATTAATGCCATTGCTCTCAAATCCTCCACTTGCCACCATGAAGATTCAAGTGAAGAGGAGGAAGAAGAAGAAGAGATAGTTCATCTCTTCAAGAAGTGTGCCCCGTTCATGAAGAAAGCCTTGAGGGAGCTTGAACGAGAATCCATGAAAAAGAAGAGGGCAAACACTTCAAGCCATAAGAAGAAGGCACATGTGGCTACTTGGAGTGATAAGGACTCCACCGACGATGAACAAGCCAACCTTTGCCTTATGACCATCGAAGAAGATTCAAGGGTAACTTCTAATTCATCTACTTCATGTTCTTACTCTTTTGATGAATTACAAGATGCCTACGATGATTTGGTTTTAGAGTTTAAAAATCACATTTTGAAAAACAATAAAATGATTTCAAAGTTGAAAATTCAAAATGATTTGATTTCTAAAACCAAACTTGAACTTGAAGCAAAACTCGAAGAGTTTGAACAAAAATGTTTTGATTTACAAAATTTGCTTCAACAAGTTCAAGAAGAAAAAGATTTGATTTCCAAAGAGCTTGAAAAGAAACATAATTTTGGAAGATCAAACTTTTATGTAAGACAATCTAGTGCCCCTAGATTTGTAAAAGGAAAATGTTTTAGAAGTGTTTGGGTCCCAAAAGGACTAACCACTTCAACTAAAAATGATGAAATTGAAAAATGTATTCCTAAGGGGACTAAATTTTGTGCTACTAACGTTTATGGATCCAAAGCAATTTGGATACCAAAAATCACTTGATTGTCTTTTGCTAGGTGTGGTGAAGAGTGATCAACAAGTCAAAAATTGAGGGGGAGCTCCATGCACACAAGGAAGAACACTTGAAGAAGGAAGGCTTTACATCCTCCCTTGAGTTCAAGTGTGGTAAAATCTAGTTGTTTTTGCTTTTATTTGATTTATTTTTCATTTATTTCAACTAGATGATCATTCATGTTGGACTAACATTTCAATGATGCTTTGAGTAAGGAGGAGCCACTTTTAAAACCAAAATTCAAATTTTGTCACATTTTCAAACCTCTTAAGTTATTTTGAACTTAATGTCTATTGAATTCTTTTTGATATAACAAAAAGGGGAGAAATGGTTTGAAAATTTGAATTTTCAAATGAATAAGGGGGAGCTCAAATTGATTTCAAATTTTACATCTCTTATTCACATTTTTTAAACTTAAAGGGGGAGAATCCCAAACAATTTTTCAAGTTGGTTTTATTATATCAAAAAGGGGGAGATTGTAGAACTAATGTTTTGATATAATAATTGAAAAATGTTTTGGACTAAGTTAAAAAGAATTCAAAACTATTTCTAAAGTTCAAACAACTTGAAACTATGTTTAAAGGATGTTTTGAAAGGTTTTCACATGTTTTCAAAGCCAAATTAAACAAAACCTTCCAGGTGTTTCGAAACACCCCTAGGTGTTTCGATACGGGGTCTTCTAGTGTCAAAACGTTTCGATACAGGTTTCGAAATGGGTTCTTTCTGAAAGAGGATTTTGTCAAGTGTTTCGATACGCCTACGTGGCATCAACCACAACGGTCATAAACCCCAATGGCTATTTCCCAACTAACATTTAAATGCAGAATGTTTCGATACGGGGACAGGCGTTTCGATACGGGTGTTTCGAAACGGCCAAGAGCGTTTCGATATAGGTGCTACATCATACTGCAACAGCTCTTTCTATTTGAAGAGCGTATCGAAATGGGTTCGAGCGTTTCGATACGGGTATCAGCAGAACTGGATTTATGGTGGGAAATTATGTCTCCAACGACTCCAATTCAACCTCAACGGCTAGTAACGGCTACAAACTCATTAAGGAGTATAAAAGGGACCTCCAAGCATCAAGTAATGGTTAATGCTTCAATTGTCAATCAACAAATGATCAAAAATTGTCTTTATACTTAAATTGTCTTTTCTTTGTATAGACAAACACTAGTGAGCCAAAATTGTCAAATTTGCTCAAGTGTTTTAGGTTTTGGGTGAGAGAAAAATTGTGCAAAAAAATAAATATTAGAGTGATTTAAGTTTGCTTATCTTTCCTCTTTGTAAAGAGGGTTTGATCAAGGCTTTGGGTAGAAAGCTTGATCGGTGTATAAGGATTTCCTCCTAAGCCTTGAAAAGGGGACGAATCAATAGTGGATTGATTGGAAATCCTTAGTGGGAAGCTAAGATAGTGGATGTAGACCTTGGTTAGAAGATTGAACCACTCTAAAATCATTGTGTCAGTTATCTTTTAGCTTCCACACCGCATCCACCCAAAATTCCACTTCTCCACCACTTGGCGAGCAAGAACGGTTGAAGGAATCGAGCACCCTAAAACCCAACAAATACCTTTAATGTGCCCTTTGGAGTTGTCACCAAATGCCACTACTCCTCCACTTTTTGGCTTTAAGTCCATGAATAGACTCTTGTCTCCGGTCATGTGTCTCGAGCATCCACTATCAAGGTACCATGAGTTTTGACTTTGTGATTTGGCCTTGTAGCAATGCTCCCCCTACAAACAAAAATATTAAGCTTTGGTTTTTGGTACCCAAATCATTTTGGGTCCACGAGTGTTAGCTCTCAAAAGCTTGGTTCCCTTAGGAATCCAAGGTGACATAACATCAACATTATTAGACTTGATGAGCTCCTTAGGAACCCATACACTCCTAATTTTCTTAGTTTTATTATGTATATGGAAGCCATTTTGTTTGTAGTTATATGCCTTTCTCCTAGGTTGGTTTGTTTTAGATAATTCACCTTTTTCATGTTTCACATTACCAACATTTTTGAAAGACTTCTTGAGCTTGTTAAGCTCATCTAACACCTTTTGGTGTTCACTATTGGATTGATGAATAAGATTATTTAGGTCTACGTTTTCATATTGAAAGAATTTAAGTTCATCTTGTAAACCTAAGATCTTTTTCTCAAATTTTAAGTTAGTTTGAGAGAGTGAGTCATTTTTAGCATTTAATTCAGAAATAATCTTTTTATTTCTTAAAACCGACTCTTTATACTTCTCAACTAACTCATCATAAACCTCTTGCAACTCATCATAAGCATCATGCAATTCATCAAATGTAAAATCAAAAGATGATGAGTTAGAGGTTACCATGGAGGAATCGTCCTCAAGAGCCATGAGGCAAAGGTTGGCCACTTCGTGTTCCTTATCCTCGGATGACTCCTCGTCACTCCAAGTAGCAAGCTTGGCTTTGAGCTTCTTCTTCTTCTCAAATCCCTTCTTCTTGAGTTGAGAGCACTCTGAAAGAATGTGACCAGGTTTTTGCACTCAAAGCAAATGATTCGATCCCTCTATTCTTCTTTGTTTTTGGTTTTGAAGTCTATTTTTCTTTGAATCTTCCTTCATCGGTTGGACCTCATAAACCGTGAGAACCTTTTGGCTATCATAGCCAATTCTTCTAGGTCGTCCTCCTCACTAGAAGTGCTCTCCTCATGTAGTGAAGCTTTGAGAGCCACTCCTATCTTCTTCTTCTTATTATTTACCTCTAGCTTCTCCACTCTTTTCTCTTCTTTCTTCCTTTCATCTTCCCTTCCTTGCTTCATTATTGTTGAGTTGATCAAGCAATTGCAAATGGCCAAGAGGGGGGTGAATTGGCAAATAAAAATTTTGTGAAGAGAATATTGGAAAATAAAATGACACAAGGGGTTATAGTGGTTCAAGTTCAACAACCGAACTCTACATCCACTACCTTAGCTCCCACTAAGGATTTTCCAAAACAATTCACTACTTGAATTCGTCCCCTTTTCTTGGATGAGGAGGAAACCTTACAATCTCGATTAAGCTTTTCAACCCCAAGCTTAATCCACTCAAATACAAAGAAGATTTTTGGTAAACTCAAGTATTTCCTCTCAAAGGATGATTGTCTACCCACTTACAATAACAGCAACCCAAAACTCTCAATAATATGACAAAATGAAATACAAAGAGTTGGGCACAAGAATATAGCTTTGAATAGCTCTAGGATTTGGATTTTTTGCTTTGATGATGCTTGAATGTGTATTGTTGATCTTCCTGGTGATATGAAGCTTGTATTTATACCCTTGAATCAGTTTCTAGCCGTTTGGATCATTTGACTTGTTGAAGGAGCCGTTGGGAACATTTTTCCATCTATTAAGGCAGCTCCCCAGCACCGCGTATCGATACACGACAAGGGTGTATCGATATGCTAGTTTAAATTCAACTAGCCGTTGTGCATAAAAACAGAGTGTATCGATACACAAGGCGTATCGATACGGTCCAAACTCTCTGCCAAGATTTGTTGCATCAAAGCGTATCGATACAGGGGTCGTATCGATACGGTCCAAACTCTCTGTTAAAAACATTAATTTGTTGCATCAAAGAGTATCGATACTGTGACCAAGAGTATCGATACGTCATAACGGTCAAAACAAATTTTCAAATAATTATGCTAGGCGTATCGATACGGTTATTAAGCGTATCGGTACGGTTGCCCAGATGAACACTGTATCGATACGTATGGAAGGCGTATCGATACGCTATGTTCATTCAGAATTACAGTGAGTTTCAAGTGTATCGATACGCTGTGTGTATCGATACGCAGGGCCATTTTTGCATAATTTGGCTTTGAAAAACATGAAAGAGGTTTGAGAAACTTAATGTTTTGAGATCCAATCTTCAAACATTATTTTGTAAAAACATTTTGTTAATTTTTGAAACTTGAAAGAGTTCTTAAAAATTTATTTGTTTTGCAAATTGGTCCTTAACTTTTTATGTTATATCAAAATCAATTTTAGTTTTACAATCTCCCCCTTTTTGATATAACAAAACCATAATAAATTTTTAAGTTTTTGAAAACTTTGAAAAAGGCTTTTCTCCCCCTTGCTTTAAGATAAATGTTTCAAAACAAATTTGTTTCTCCCCCTTACTTAAAGATAGAGAATTTTTGAAAAATTTTGACCTCTTGAAAAATTTTTGACCTTTACACAATGAGTCCTTCTCCCCCTTTTTGTTAGATCAAAAAGAAACACAAGGATTAGAATAATCAAGCATAGGAATATCAATCATAAAACATAAAGCTCCAAATTCATAAACCAAGCAAGCATAGCAAGCATAATAATCCAAACCTTAAAAATCCTAAAACATAGAAAATAGGCATAATTCATGTTCTAATAAAAATGCAATGAAATCCTAAAATATCCTAATATGAGATGCATAATCTATGCGTCTCCACCATCATCATCATGATCATCCTCATCATCTTCTTCCTCGTCTTCATCTTCTTGAGGTGGTTGGTTCCTTCGATTTTGGTTGATCCAAGCACCATGGAAAGCGGTAAGAGAAAGATCCATTGAGTCTTGGCGAGCACTCAAGGTATCTATCTTCTTGTCCATGCCTTGAAGTCTTTCTTCCATCGATGTAAACCGATTATCTATAGCGTTGAAGCGACCGTCCATAGCATTGAACTTTTCATTGAGGAAAGTCATGAGAGTTGCCATGGAGGAAGAGGAGGAGTCATGAGAAGCACGGCTAGAGGATGCGCGAGAGGCATTGACCGGGGCAGCGGGAGGATCAGCTTGAGGGTTGCGAACCCATTCATTGCCGACAAAAGAGAAACCGGAGCGAGAAAGGGAATGCTCATCTATGGGTTGACCAAGGTTTTCGGGAAGGTCATGTGTGCAATCAACACCAAGGGAATGAAATAGACAACTCAATGCCGTAGTGTAGTAAAAAGATTGAACAAGTTTGGTGTGACGATTTTGAACCAAAAACACAAGATCGGCAAACATAATTTGACAAAGATTTGGTCGTTTACCCTCCCTAAAGCATGAAAGCCAAAAATCATCAATTTGACGAATGGTAGAATATCTACCACCCGAGGGACGAATAAACCAAGAGATAATAAGATGAAGTATACGATCATGAGCATCTAAAACTTTTGCCGGACCTATGTAACCCGAACCTAAAGAGTGTTCATCATCTATCCCAACATCCTCAAAACCAAAAACATTACACAAGACTTTTTGATCAATTAGAATAGGAGTTCCCATAACCGAGGATTCAATGGCAATAACATGCTCATTGGCTTCATCATTGACACAACAAGCATTTGAAAAGAAGACAATGACAAGATTCCTATATAAAATAGGAGGAATATTCAAAAAGGTTAAAAATTTCCATTGCCTAATTAAAGGAAGATATTTAAATTTGAATTTTGCAGAGTTTAAAAACGGAATAGACACGATTCGTTCTTCCCTAAGATTGATTCCCATACAAAGCTTATAGGTTTCTCTAGCTACGGGTGTGGGAAAACTAGTTTGGATAATATGAGGAAGGTTAGGAGTAGGATTACCCTCATCCTCATTAGAAACGGAAGCGGTGCGATGTCTCTTATTCCCCTTTTTCGGTGCCATAATCCTGAAAATACATCAAAAAGGATTCGAATATGTATGCAATTAACATCCAATTTAATCCAATAGATTCTAATAATTCAAGGTAATTTGTTTGAACAAAATTGTTTTAAAGAATATTAAAAAAAAATTTTAGTTTTCGAAAAAAAATTTATCGAATATAAAATATATTCGAACCAAAAATTTATTTTTGAAAAATTTTATGAACAATATGAAACCCATAGTAAGTTAATCATAATGTATATAAAAATCAGTTGAAATAATAATTGAAAATTAACGAAATTTAAAGAAATTTGAAAAATAAAAAATTTACCTTGATTTCTTAGAGTGGATGAAAGAGGGTGTGTTAGTGCACAAGATTGATGCCCAAGGATAGCCTTGATGTATGAAGAAAAATCCCTCAAGAGATTTTGAAGATTTGTGTAAAATTTTGAAGAATTTTGAGGGTTTTTATAGGGGTTTTCGGTTAGGGTTTTTGAAGAGGAGAAGAGGTGTTTTAAAATTGTGGGATTTTGATTAAAACAGCCTAAATAGGCTCTCCGTCCATCGAGTATCGATACGCTATGCATGCGTATCGATACGCTATAACCTAATATAATCTTTGTCGTTTTATGTGTATCGATACAGTTGACGTATCGATACGCACCGTGTTGACTTTTTCCCTTGACTCTGACCGTATCGATACACTATGCTGTATCGATACGCATTCATCTGCAAAAATCCCAGATTTGAATACCGTATCGATACTCTGATATGCAGTATCGATACACGCTTGCCTGTTTCTGCAATATTGGTATTTTTATGTGCAAAAATCCAATTTGAGACGCCCCTAAATGCATGTATGTGTTATATGAACAAGTTTTAATGACTTAATATGATACATACTTCCCTTAGCAATATGTGTAGGAGCAAAAAGAACAAAAATAACATAAACATGAATCACAAACAATCTCAAGCAAATTTTTGTCATTTTGGGACCCAAAAAAAATTAAGAGAGACAAGTTAGACCTAACTCTCTTCTAAGTGTCCAAAAGCGCTCTTTATCTAAAGGTTTAGTAAATATGTCTGCTAATTGGTTCAAGGTGTCAACAAATTCTATAACAACATCATTTTTCGAAACATGATCTCTAATAAAATGATGTCTAATTTCTATGTGTTTAGTTCGAGAGTGTTGAATGGGATTCTTAGTGAGACAAATAGCACTAGTGTTGTCACACCTAAGGGGTATGGTTTCCATTTTAACACCATAGTCTAAGAGTTGTTGCTTCATCCAAAGGACTTGAGCACAACAACTCCCTAAGGATATATACTCCGCTTCGGTGGTAGATAAGGCTACGCTATTTTGTTTCTTAGAGAACCAAGATACGAGCATACTACCTAAGAATTGACATGTACCGGAAGTACTTTTCCTATCTATCTTACACCCCCCATAATCCGCATCCGAAAAAGCATGAAGACTAAAAGTTGAATCCTTAGGATACCAAAGACCTAAGGTCGGTGTGTCTATTAGGTATCTAAAAATTCTTTTAATGGCAACTAAGTGTGATTCTTTAGGATTAGCTTGAAACCTAGCACACAAGCAAACACTAAACATAATATCCGGTCTACTTGCGGTAAGATAAAGCAAAGAACCTATCATGGATCTATAAAGCTTAGAATCAACACATTTACCGCCTTCATCTTTGTCAAGCTTTATGGAAGAACTCATAGGTGTGGCTTGAGGTTTTGCATTCTCTAAGCCAAACTTCTTGAGCATATCACTTACGTATTTAGCTTGATTTATGAAGGTGCCATCACTCATTTGTTTGATTTGGAGTCCCAAAAAGAATGAGAGCTCCCCCATCATGCTCATCTCGAACTCACCTTGCATTAGCTTAGAAAAATCTTTACAATAACACTCATTAGTAGAACCAAAAATAATATCATCAACATAAATTTGAACTACTAAGATGTCATTGTTATATCTTTTTATGAAGAGTGTTGTATCTACCTTTCCTTTTTCAAAACCCTTTTCAATTAAGAAAGTTGAAAGTCTCTCATACCAAGCTCTTGGAGCTTGTTTTAAACCATAGAGAGCTTTTGTAAGTTTAAACACATGGTTTGGAAATTTTGAATCCTCAAAACCTGGTGGTTGTTCAACATATACCTCTTCATTTATAAAACCATTTAAAAAGGCACTTTTTACATCCATTTGAAAAAGCTTGAAATCATGATAACATGCAAATGCAAGTAACATTCTAATAGCTTCCATTCTTGCTACGGGTGCATAAGTCTCATCAAAATCAATTCCCTCTTCTTGAGTATAGCCTTGAGCAACAAGCCTAGCCTTGTTTCTCACTATATTACCGTTTTCATCTAATTTATTCCTAAAAACCCATTTTGTACCTATAGTAGATTGATTATTAGGCCTTTCTACTAATGTCCAAACTTTACTTCTCTCAAATTGGTTTAATTCCTCTTGCATGGCCAAAATCCAAAAATCATCTTTTAAAGCTTCTTTAATGTTTTTAGGCTCAATGCATGAAAGAAACGCAACATGATTCATTAATTTGAGAGAGGATCTAGTGGTTACCCCTTTGGATGGATCACCCAAGATTTCACCATCTTTGACATAGTTTAACTCCCTTGGGTAAGATACCTCTTTTTCTTCATGAGCTAAGTCTTTTAAGCCTTCAAGAGGAGGTTCTTGTGAGTCTTCTTCTTTAGTTGGAATCTTATCCTCTTTTGATGTTTGTCCTCCATCAATAGTATCAATGATTCCTACATCATCATCATCACAAGATTCCTTTCTCGAAAGGAGGTTATCATCGAAAACAACATGTATTGACTCTTCAACAACTAGAGTTCTTTTATTAAATACACGGTAGGCTTTAGAGTTTGAAGAATATCCTAAGAAAATGGCTTCATCACTTTTAGCATCAAATTTACCTAAGTTTTCTTTACCATTATTTAAAACAAAACACTTACATCCAAAAGGATGAAAATAGCTAATGTTAGGCTTTTTGGACTTTAAAATCTCATAAGATGTTTTCTTTAAGATTGGCCTAATCATTACTCGATTTATTATATAGCAAGCGGTATTTGTAGCTTCTGCCCAAAAATATTTAGGTAAATTATTTTCGCAAAGCATGGTTCTAGCCATTTCTTCTAAAGTTCGATTTTTCCTCTCAACTACCCCATTTTGTTGAGGAGTGCGAGGTGCAGAAAAATTATGGCTAATCCCATTTTCATTTAAAAATTCATCAAAACCTAAATTTTGAAATTCACTTCCATGATCACTTCTAATATGAGAAATTTTAAGTTCAAGATCATTTTGAGTTATTTTAGAAAATGTGATGAATTTTTCTAAAGCCTCATCTTTTGTACTTAAGAATAGAACCCAAGTATATCTAGAATAGTCATCTACAAGCACAAATGCATATGATTTTCCACCCAAGCTCATTGTTCTAATTGGCCCAAAAAGATCCATATGAATCAATTGTAAACATCTACTAGTAGAGACATCATTTATGGGTTTAAAAGAACTCCTATGTTGTTTACCTTTTGAACATGCATTACAAATTTTATCATTTGAAAAATTAAGTTTGGGTAAACCTCTAACTAGATTAAGGGAATTTAATTTTTCTAGAACACTCATGCTTGCATGTCCTAACTTTCTATGCCATAGCCATGAGTCATGTTCATCATGTGCAACTAAACATGCATGGGATGAATGGATGTCTTCTAAATGCACCATGTAAATATTGCCTATTCTATGTCCTATGAGCATTGTTTGATTTGTTTTAATGTTTATAATTTTACAACCACTTTTATCAAATAAAACATTAAAACCTTTATCACATAACTGACTAATGCTCAACAAATTATGTTTAAGACCGTTGACATACAAAACATCTTTAATGTAGATAGAAGAGTGATTACCAATAGAGCCTATTCCTTCAATGAGTCCTTTTGAGTTATCACCGAAGGTTACTACTCCACCACTCTTAGGCTTTATTTCCACAAATCTACTTTTGTCACCGGTCATATGTCTTGAGCATCCACTATCAAGGTACCAAGAATTTTTGCTTGAAGCTTTAGCCTTGAAGCAATGCTCCCCCTACAAACAAAGAATTTAGGCCTTGGTTTTTGGTACCCAAATCATCTTGGGTCCATGAGTGTTAGCCTTTAACAATTTGGTTCCCTTGGGAATCCAAGAAGCAATAGCATTTAAGTTATTAGAAATGATAAGTTCTTTAGGAACCCAAACATTTCTAATTTTATGACTTTTAGTTTGCTTATAAAAATTTCTTTGTTTAGGTATAAAATATTTTCTTTTTGTATATTGGGGTTTAAAATGATTTTCCTTCTCAAAATTCTTTTTCCCAATATCAAAAGATGTTTTAAGATTATCTACTTCCTTTGTGTGATAATCTTGAAAATCGGAAAGACGTTTTTCAAGTTCTAGATTTTTAGTTTTAAGATCATTTGAAAAATTGACTAAAGATAAAACTTTCTTTTCCAATTCGGAGTTATTTTTTAAAATTGTCTCATTTTGAATTTTTAAATCAGAAATTATTTTCTTGTTTTTCAAAATGGACTCCTTGTATTTTTCTACTAACTCATCATACACTTCTTGAAGTTCATCATAAGCATCTTGAAGTTCTTCAATAGAAAAATCTAAATTGTATGAATTAGAGGTTACCTTTGATTCATCATCGAAGGCCATGAGACATAGGTTGGCCACTTCTTCCTCTTCCTCGGAAGACTCATCATCACTCCAAGTTGCAATTTGTGCTTTGAGCTTGTTCTTCCTCCCAAAGCTTTTCTTTTTCAATTGAGGACATTCGGAACGAATGTGACCCGGTTTGTTGCATTCATAGCAAGTAATTGGGTCTATTTCCTCATCTTTGTTTTTACTCTTGAAGTCCCTTCTTCTCATGAATTTTCTTCCACGATTTGACTTCATAAACTGAGTAAATCGTTTGGCCAACATAGCCATTTCCTCTTCTTCATCCTCACTAGAATCGTTTTCTAATTGTGAAGCCTTTAATGCGATTCCAACTTTCTTTTTCTCAGCTTCCTTCTTTTCTGCTATCTTCTTCTCTTGTTCTCTTCCCTTTCTCATAATCTCATGTGTGAGTAGAGATCCAACAAGAGCATCTAATTTAAGAGTCTTCAAATCTTTGGCTTCAATTATGGTCGTTCTCTTGCTATCCCACGATTCCGGAAGAGAGTATAACAACTTTCTTACTAGCTTGTCTTCGGGAATGATTTCTCCGAAACCCTTTAATCCGTTGACAATGACCGAGAATCGATCAAACATTTGGGAAACACTTTCATCGGGATCCATCTTGAAGTTCTCATAGTTCAGATTGAGTAGTCCAATCTTTGTCTCCTTTTCATCGCTAGTCCCTTCATATGTTGTTTCGAGAGTGTCCCAAACCTCCTTGGCATTTTCGATTGAAGACACCTTAGAGTAGATATCCGGACCAAGTGCACAAAATATTACATGAAGAGCTTTGTCGTTCACTTGCATCCTTCTTCTTTCATCATCGGTCATTTCGGCTTTGATTTTTGGAACAAGCCTTTCTCCATCTCTCCTCATGGGAATGTATGGACCTTCTTCAACTACATCCCACACCATAAAGTCGGTAGATTTAATGAAGAGTCTCATCCTATTCTTCCAATAAAGATAGTTATCCCCATTGAAGAATGGTGGCTTGGTGGTGGATTGAGATTCATAGTTGGAGGTGGATGCCATTGCTTGACTTGTTGTTGATCAACCTTTCAACTTTCCAAGGATCGACTCAAGAGGGTTGTAATCCTTCCAATGAGTGTAGCTCTGATACCAATTGTTGAGTTGATCAAGCAATTGCAAATGGCCAAGAGGGGGGTGAATTGGCAAATAAAAATTTTGTGAAGAGAATATTGGAAAATAAAATGACACAAGGGGTTATAGTGGTTCAAGTTCAACAACCGAACTCTACATCCACTACCTTAGCTCCCACTAAGGATTTTCCAAAACAATTCACTACTTGAATTCGTCCCCTTTTCTTGGATGAGGAGGAAACCTTACAATCTCGATTAAGCTTTTCAACCCCAAGCTTAATCCACTCAAATACAAAGAAGATTTTTGGTAAACTCAAGTATTTCCTCTCAAAGGATGATTGTCTACCCACTTACAATAACAGCAACCCAAAACTCTCAATAATATGACAAAATGAAATACAAAGAGTTGGGCACAAGAATATAGCTTTGAATAGCTCTAGGATTTGGATTTTTTGCTTTGATGATGCTTGAATGTGTATTGTTGATCTTCCTGGTGATATGAAGCTTGTATTTATACCCTTGAATCAGTTTCTAGCCGTTTGGATCATTTGACTTGTTGAAGGAGCCGTTGGGAACATTTTTCCATCTATTAAGGCAGCTCCCCAGCACCGCGTATCGATACACGACAAGGGTGTATCGATATGCTAGTTTAAATTCAACTAGCCGTTGTGCATAAAAACAGAGTGTATCGATACACAAGGCGTATCGATACGGTCCAAACTCTCTGCCAAGATTTGTTGCATCAAAGCGTATCGATACAGGGGTCGTATCGATACGGTCCAAACTCTCTGTTAAAAACATTAATTTGTTGCATCAAAGAGTATCGATACTGTGACCAAGAGTATCGATACGTCATAACGGTCAAAACAAATTTTCAAATAATTATGCTAGGCGTATCGATACGGTTATTAAGCGTATCGGTACGGTTGCCCAGATGAACACTGTATCGATACGTATGGAAGGCGTATCGATACGCTATGTTCATTCAGAATTACAGTGAGTTTCAAGTGTATCGATACGCTGTGTGTATCGATACGCAGGGCCATTTTTGCATAATTTGGCTTTGAAAAACATGAAAGAGGTTTGAGAAACTTAATGTTTTGAGATCCAATCTTCAAACATTATTTTGTAAAAACATTTTGTTAATTTTTGAAACTTGAAAGAGTTCTTAAAAATTTATTTGTTTTGCAAATTGGTCCTTAACTTTTTATGTTATATCAAAATCAATTTTAGTTTTACAATTATCTCGTGAGTTAGGAGAGAACCCACTAGCTCATCAAGCTTGAGTGTCTTCAAGTTTTTGGCCTCAATGATGGCAGTTCTCTTCCCATCCCAAGACTTGGGAAGTGAGTAGAGTAGCTTCTGGACTAGTTTGTCTTCCAGGATTATCTCTCCAAAACCCTTAAGCCCGTTGACAATTGTTGAGAAACGATCGATGATCTTGGACATGGTTTCGACAGGCTCCATTTTGAAATTCTCATAGCTAAGATTGAGAATTCCAATCTTTGTCTCCTTCACATCACTTGTTCCTTCATAAGTGGTCTCTATTGTATCCCACACTTCCTTGGCACTTTTAATGGAGGAAACTTTGGAGTAGATGTCGGGACCGAAAGAGCAAAACAACATGTGAAGAGCTTTATCATTGATTTGGATCTTCTTTCTCTCTTCTTCACTCATCTCAATTTTCTTCTTTAGCACCAATCTTCCTTCACCGTCTCTCTTCATTGGAATATAGGGACCATCTTCAATGGCATCCCAAACTAGATAATCGTTGAATTTGATGAAGAGGCGCATCCGGTTCTTCCAAAATGGATAGTTATCACCGTTGAAGAAGGGCGGTTTGGTGGTCTATTGAGACTCGTACATGCTTGGCCCGGAGGTAGATGTCATGGCTTGATTTTTGGATGATCACACTCTTCCTAGGAACTCCTCTTGTGGTTGTTAATCCTTCAAAGAGGTATGCTCTAATACCAATTGTTGAGTGGATCAAAGGATTGATCAAAGCCAAGAGCGGGTGAATTGGGTTTTTTAAAGTTGTTGGAGTAAATGGAATGGCTAAAAATGAAGAACAGTGAATTTTAGAGTGGTTCAAGTTCCAAATGAACTCTACATCCACTACCTTAGCTACCACTAAGGATTTCCAACAATTCACTAATTTGTTCTTCCCCTTTTCAAGGCTTAGGAGGTAACCTTTACACAACCGGTCAAATTTTCTACCCAAAATTTGACCAAACTCTCACAAGAGTACAAAGAAGAATTAAAGGAAAGAAAGATATCTCTCAATACAAGATTGCCCTTTTAAGTACAAACACTCAACCCAAATTTGATAAAAAGATCAGAATTGGACACTACACAATTTGGGGTTTACAAGAGATTGGAAAATAAGCACTTTGAGCTTGGATTTTTGCTTGGATGTTTATCTTTGATGCAATAGTTGTTGCTGGTCTTCAATTTGCTTCAATTTATACATTCTCTATCAGTTCTAGCCGTTTGGGTGGTTAGGGTATTAATTATAGCCGTTGGGACCCTCTCTTTCCACCATAAATGCAATTTTGCAGCTTATCGTATCAGTATGCGTGGACCTGTATCGATACCTGTCTCAAAACAGAAAGAGTCATTGCACAATAACAAGAGGGCGTATCGATACGCGTGTAAGCGTATCGGTTCGGGATAGGAACTATTTCGATACGGGTAAGACCGTATCGATACTATTTTCTCAACTTAGCTCACTAGAAGTTTCCGTACCGATACGGCTAGGAGCGTATCGGTACGGGGCAACCACCACTTTAAATTTCAGTTACCTAACAACTGACACCAACGGTCGAAAACATTAAAAGCTTTTCGAATTTAAAATTCCCTTAAATCCGTATCGGTACGAGTGGAACAGTATCGGTACGCTATTCAAACTCCTTCAGTTTTTACAGAGGGGTGTATCGATACAGATTCATTCTGTTTCGATACGTTGTTTCGATACGGTGAGGGGCGTATCGAAATGCATCTTTCTAGTAGCCAACTTTGTAAAAAAAGGTATCGATACGGCTGGAAGCGTATCGATACGCCTGGACTTTTTTCAATACTTTGGCCTTGGAACACTTAGAAAATATTTGGAGTTTGAGTTTTTCAAATCAGATTAAGGTGTTGGTGATTTATAAATCATTTGAGGGACTTAGAAATCTATTTCAAGTTTTCAATTTAATCCTTAACATACTTAGTTATATCAAAATCAAACATAGGTTTTACAATTTGTCAACAATGTCTGTTGTTTGGAGCGACAATTCGAGCGCCATTGTCATGTCTGGGAATCCTGTGTTTCATTCTCGCTCAAAGCAAGTGGAGCTAGATGTTCACTTTGTCAAGGAAAAAGTTTCCCAAGAACGAGTGCAAGTAAACTACGTTCCATCGCAATACCAAGCTGCCGACGGGCTCACAAAACCTCTGTCAAAATCAGGGTTTATGTCGTTTAGAGAAAGAATGAATGTTCACTCAGTAAACTGATTCAAAGAAAGAAGCAGAATATGAAAAGAGCAGGGTGAATGTTGAATATTCTGGAAAGTTAGCTTTTGTTCAACTGGAAGAAGTTGTCCACAAACTAAATCTGGTAATTTGTTTTGAGTTAGTTTCACAACGAGCCCGCTCGAACCTAACAAGCTTAATAACTTCAATATTATTTTATGTTAAGTTTAATGGGCTATATAAAGAATATGTCCTTTGACCTAATGCCTCATCACTGCTTATTATCTTTGTAAGGCCAACATCTTTATTCTGAAATATTTCTCTGACCTTTCATCATCCTTTTTGGATGACAGTTGTTCAACACTTGCTTAGAGAATACAACTCTCATTTACTCTCTGTTAATTGAGTTTTCTCTTTCATTTAATAATTATATCTTTTGTTGTTTCGATCAACACATACCTTCTCTCAAATGAGGTCAGCTCTGTTGTTGTTGAGTTTAAATAGGTCAGTTCGGGGTTAACCGAGACTGGCAGGCTATAGTAGGGTCTTACGTGACTCTGATGGTAAAGTGTTAACATTTTGTTTTCATGTCCTTTATGCGTTATGGATTCGAATGAAGCTGAACTGCATGTGATTGCTTTTGCATTGGACTTGTTAGTTCTTTCTAAATGGGCTAAGGGGGAATGGTTCTTGGTGATTGAATCAAACTCGATTATTGCGGTCTCGTGGATTTTGCAAACCGTTCAGCTAGCCTCAAGGGGTGACCAAAAAAATGCTATCAAGGTCGTGTTAACGGCATCAAACATTGTCGTCGAAGGGTTCTACATGAGCCGATGTGGGACTCATGGCTCAACCTTAGGATCGAGCGGTGGTCACATCAAGGCCAAGAGGTACACCAAATTCGCTTACATCTGGGTCGACAACTCCCAAACCCAGTGCTGGGTCAATGTGCTTGGCCATTCCACCAACCAATCTACGGACCACAGACTCCTCCTTTGGTTGCACCGAATAATTTGAATAACTTGAAATTTTTAGTAATTAGTAGATTATTTTTTAAGTTCAAGTCGATTCCCTTAATTTTTCTTGGTATATATACTGATATAAAAATATATGAAGAAATATGTATGCATATTTTATATGATTAGAGAAAATCGTTTAAATTGGAATCAAATTGTACTATAATTGATAAATAATTACAATTAAATTTGTATAGGAACTCGAAAACTCGACTCGAATTTCATAAACTCGACTTGAAGTGAAAAAAAATTCAAATAAAGTTTGAGTTGTAAAATATAACGCGTCAACTTAAATAGTTCAAAAAATTTTAACCCGACTCGATCGAACGCTCGCACACCCATCATTAAAGTTGATGATATTATGCGCCGAATAAACATGGCATGATGTCCGAAAGGAATAAAAAATAAAGAATAAAAATAAACATGTTTTGTTTTTGTTTTACCCCTTCAACCTTTTTTAAACATAAAAACAACTTGCACTATTGATCAGTGGGTAGTAAATTTAGAGGCGGCAAAAGGTTGTTGAGGTCGGTCATTTTAGTTCGGGTTATTTTGTGTCTGAGTATATTTAGTTTCGGTTTGAGCTTAATTCGGTACTAGTTCGAGTCTATGGGGATTAGAGTCATATCGGGTCGGTTATTTTTTAATCAATTAGGGTTAATATGAGATCAATCAATTTTTTATTCGGGTCGACCTTTGGTCTGGTCAATTTTGTCGAGTTTTCAGGTTGGGTCAATTTTTTACACACCTATATATGACTTTTTGATGAGTTTTGCGGTAGTTCACATTTCATCTTTATTTATTTATTTTAATATTTTTTAATTTATTTCAATTTACCTTCGGTTCGGGTCCATTTTAGTTCAAAAAAATCATGTCATTTTCGGTTTCGATTCCATTTATTTCAAGTTTCGGATCTAATTTGAGTCATCATGTTTGGGTCGATATCGAATCTTGAATCGGATAAATCGGTTCGGATCTTAAGTCAAATTATCAGTTCTATTAGTAATGGATCCAAATATTCAATAATGAGAGTTAAAAATATTTTTTCAATGAATATGTAGATTTTTTTTTCTTTATACACTAAATTATTATTATTATTCTCAAAAAACAACACAAAAATAAATTTATTTTTTCAGAAATAAGTATTCAATTGTTCTCCATGGAATTTCATGCATCCGCCCATGCTATTAATTATTAGTATTTTTTTCTTCTTTTTATTATGGGGTGGATCGCCTTTGGTTTTGTTTTAGTACACATTATGTCAAGCAGAATAAATGCGGTAATGACTTGTCTCCGTATCAATAAACATTCAGACTTTTCGACAAAAAAATCTGTTTTTTTTTTCAACAATAAAAAAATTAAATCATAGTCTTAACTTAAAATTTTAAATTCTACATAATAAATTTTACACCCTAAAAATATAACATACATACAATACTTTAAATCTTAATCTTAAACCTTAACTTAAAGGTGTCTACTATATATTTTTTTAAAATAAAAAGTGTCTATTATATAGAAATATTAAAATTGTATCAATGTTTTCCAAAAGTAATATTAAAATTAAAGTCGTTTAATTTATTGGGATATGAGGTCAACAATACTTATTAGAGTATTATAAAAATTCTCATAACTCATACCTTATTTTGACCCCACTATATAAAAATTCTGACACTGTCGTTGCTAACTTTAAATCATGATCTTAAATTTTAAACTTATTCTATTAACGATGAGGTATAAATAAGAGTACCGAAGAGACATAAAAGCTTTATACTCCCGACATTCCTTATTACGCGTTTCCCTTTGCATAAACCTGTTAATGGGTCCAAACCCATATGGATTGGATTGGATTGGATTTAGAATAGATTTGTAGTCGTTTTTTTTAAATAGAGATTTGTAGGAGTATAGATGGCAATTTAATCTAAATTAGATCTGCAGAAAAAAAAATTGATCCAAATTTAATTGGAAAAGGTTTAAATTCAAAAAAAGGTTCGAGTCTTAATAGGAGGCGAACTAAATATAGATATTGTCATGATCGGATTCGAATTTGATCCAAGTTCATGTTCGATTCGAGTCTGATCCATATTCGAGTTCAAATCAAAATATTTATGACTTTTAATTCTTTAAAACAAAATATCATTTATAATATTTACATTAAAATAATAAGACAACATATATAAAGTAAAAAAGCTAACCTAAATACATTAAAGAAACATAATATATATTATGTAACTTGGAATAATGGTAAAAACAAAATTAACTTACATGTATATATCTATATTAAAAGTGATAATAAAAATATAAGTTAAATAATAATATTTACTATGATTTATATCTATGAACTAAACTTAATATAGTGTAATATATTTATGTATATATGCAATTATGCATATATATACATATGAAAAAAAGAAATAAATGTAAGATAAAATCATAGACAAACAAAAAGAAAAAATACAATGGAGAAATAAATAAATGTAAATATCAATGAATTACTGAAAATTAAGGAAATTAATGAATAAAATAGTAAATTATGTGAAATTGCAAAATAAAGTTAAGATATATTAGGCTAAAATTATAAATTAAAATAGAAAGCAAATTAGAAGCATAAATAATAAACACAAAAATTTAAATGTAATAAACAAACAAGGGGCGAAAATAATAAATACATAATTAAGATGGCATAAATTAAAACACAAGCAATTAAATACACAAAATTATGGACTAATTTGCTTTAAAAATAAAAATATTAGAGGGCTAAAACACAATATACCCTAAAAACGCTAATATTTACATAACTAACCCTCGAATTTAGGTCAACACTATGGATGACAATTGATCTGAAAAAATTCGATCTAAAAACAATTCATCCAAATCCGATTAAAAATCTGAATCTAAATCTAAAAAAAAACATCCGAGTCTGATTGTAATTAGATTTGGACTTAGACTCTACACAGTCTGCTCTATTACCATCCCTATGTAATAGTTTTATTTGTTCAAATATTATTCAAAAATAATAAAATTCATAGTATTAAAAATGTATAAAAAATATTAATTTAAAACATATGTTAATATATTAAGGATTAATATCTAATACACTGGCGGTGGAAACTGGAAGTTTCCACAAGCGCCTTAATTTTAGGGTATAATGAGTTAGTTTAGGGTATAGGGTTTAGGGGTTTAGGTGTAAGGGTTTAGAATTTAGGGATAGTTGTTTCAATTTAAGGTTTAGGGTTATAATTTAGGGTTTATAAGTTAGGGTTTAGTTTTTAGGGTAATATGGTGAGAATTTAGGTTTTATCCTATAAACCCTAAATTATAACCCTAAAGCTTAAATTAAAACAACTATCCCTAAATTCTAACCCCTTACACCTAAACTCCTAAACTCCATACCCTAAACTAACTCCATATACCCTAAAACTAAGACGCTTGTGGAAACTTTTAATTTTCACCCCTGTGTATAGAATATTTATCCATATATTAAATACTACAACAAGTTTATGAACTTGGGCAAATAAGGACCTCTGAACACGACCTATTTGAACACACTCAAATTTCCCTTAAGCACGTCTTCTTTGTCCTAATCTGGTACGAGACTTTGTCTATCTTCCTAACGCATTTGATTCTGCTGTCATTTTCTTTCTCTTCATCCATTTTATTATTTTGTCTTCTCTGCTTTTTCATTTGATTCTTCCGTACATAACTACTTTCGTTACTTTCAGTGTTGTTTTTTTTTCTTTTTCTTTCTTCTAATACCAATTTTTTTAAATTGTCTTTCAACCACTTAAAACTGACATGACCGTCATTAAAACATTCTCGTACTTTCTCAAGCAAATTGTAGCACACAACATGTTGGAGAAACTGAGTTATTTCTCACGCGAACGTAACTTCAAATCTGAGCTGAAATGTCGAGATAGAAACTACCGAAATTTGCACAGCGGACAAACCCGTCAACTATTGAATATTGAAACCTAATGGAAAAACTCAATAATAAGCAAGCGAAATAAATAATAGAGAGAACAAACCAAATTTACGAGGTTCAACGAAAATGTCGTCTACTCCTCGGGCACCACCACCGGATGATAACTTCACTAATACCAAAATGGTACAAACAAATGGAATTCCTAAGAATTTCCAATATTAGAAATGAGAGAAGAGAATCAAATAGGAGAGATGGTATGGATGTTGGGATGGTTTCAAATGACAAATGCTAGGCTTATTTATAGTTGAGCTTTAAGGACTAATCTTGTAAATAGTCTAAAGTTTAAGGACTAAAAATTAATTTCCCCATTAGTAATTTCAACACTTACCGCTGGAGCATTAATTTAGCGCTCCAATTTTCCTCATTTGCTGCACCTAAAACCTGACAAATTCAATTTGTCAATTCAGTGCCCCACTTTTTTGACATTTTGCTTTGAAATTTCAAAGCCATTTTCAAAAAATCTCCACCTTGACTTGAAATTTCACCAAGCTTTTCAAAAATTTCTTCTCCCCAAACGTTATCTTTTGTAGTGCCTCCAAATGCACTCACGAACGCCATACACCCGAAGGTGCTCAAACTTGCAAGATGTTAATCAAGTTCAAACAATGATTGAACTTGATTGATGTTACCACCTTGGTCAACATATCTGTAGGATTTTCTGCCGTCGCAATCTTCTGAAGTAGAACCTTTCCTTCTATAATGATCTCTCGCACAAAGTGATACCTCACGTCGATGTGCTTGGTTCTTAAATGGTAGACTTGATTTTTCGCTAAATGAATGGCACTCTGACTGTCACAATAGAGACTAATGTGACTTTGAACAACTCCCAATTCTTCCAACAATCCGTTAAGCCAAATCGCCTCCTTAACAACCTCTGCAACCGCCATGTACTCTGCCTCTGTAGTTGACAAAACCACCGTTGACTGTAAAGTGGACCTCCAACTCACTGGGGCTTTTGCTAGAGTAAAAAATACCCAGTAGTAGACCGACGCTTGTCCAAATCACCAGCATAGTCGGAATCAACATATCCAACCACAAACTGACCAAGTGTTTATTCTTGCTCAAACACTAAACCAACATCTACGGTTTGTTGGAGATACCGTAGAATCCATTTCACAGCTTGCCAATGTCCTTTTCCAGGATCATGCATGTACTTGCTCACAACTCCAACTGCTTGTGAAATGTCAGGCTGCGTACACACCATCGCATACATCAAGCTCCCTACTGCATTAGCATATGGAACTTTTTCCATGTATTCTCGCTCTTCATCAGTTTTAGGAGATAATTGAGAACTGAGTTTCAAATGAGAAGCAAGTGGGGTACTTACATGTTTTCTGCTTTCATTCATGCCAAAACATTGCAATACCTTTTTCAGATATTGCTTCTGTGTCAAACAAAGCTTGCCTCTCCGTCTGTCTCTACTTATCTTCATGCCGAGAATTTTCTTGGCCTCACCTAGATCTTTCATCTCAAACTCTTGATTCAACTGAGCCTTCAATTTGTCTATCTCTTGTTGACTCTTTGAAGCGATCAGCATATCATCAACATACAAAAGAAGATAAATGAAAGATCCATCTTGTAGCTTTCGCAAATACACGCAATGGTCGTATTTGCTTCTTGTGTACCTTTGCCTCCTCAAAAAGCTATCAAATCGCTTGTACCACTGCCTCGAAGATTGCTTCAATCCATATAGCGATTTGTTCAGCCTACAAACCCATTTCTTACCACCAGCATCCACATATCCTTCTGGTTGAGTCATATAGATCTCCTCTTCCAAATCACCGTGCAAGAAAGTCGTCTTTACATCGAGTTGAGCTAGCTCCAAATTCAATTGTGCTACCAATGCCAACAATATTCTAATGGAGGAATGCTTCACAACAGGGGAAAATACTTCATTGTAGTCGATTCCCTCCTTCTGAGCGTAGCCTTTAGCTACCAACCTTGCCTAGTAGCGAACATCTCTCTCGCTGGGAGATCCATCTTTCTTTGCAAATACCCACTTGCATCCAATTGCCCTTTTACCTTCTGGTAAATATGCCAAATCCCAGGTGTTGTTCTTCTGGAGAGATTTCATTTCTTCATCCATGGCACTTTTTCACTTGTCACTTTCTAAGCTTTGCATTGCTTCTTGATAAGTGGCAGGGATATCATCATCAACAACTGGAAGGGCATAGGCCACCGTATCTGTAAATCGAGCAGGTCTACGAATTTCTCTCCTTGGCCTTGTAACTGCAAGTGGTTCTGGTGTCTCCAATGGTTCTCGGGTTTGAACTTCTTCATCTTCTGATTCCTCCATTGGAGTTGGAGAAACATTAACATCAAATGCTGAACTAATCACCGTCTCTTGAAACTCCACCTGGTTTGGAGTATACTCCACCTGTTGTGGAGTACTACTTGTCTGAATAGCTCCATTTGTTACCTTCTTCAACATGACAGATTCATCAAAGGTAAAAACTCTGCTACAAATTATCTTCTTTGTGTCTAAGCACCAAAGTCGAAATCTCTTCACTCCATGAGTGATTCCCATAAAGATAGCCTTCTTTGCTCTAGGATCAAGTTTTGACTCCTTCACATGATAATACGCAGTGGATCCAAATACATGTAAGGAATCATAATCTGTAGCGGGTACTCCAAACCATACCTCCAACGATGTTTTTCCTCCAATCGCCGATGACGGTAGACGATTTATGAGATGGCCAGCATATGTCACAGCCTCAGCCCAAAATGGTTTGCCCAACCCAGCATTGGACAACATACATCGAACTTTCTCAAGTAGTGTCCGATTCATACGCTCTTCCACCTCATTCTGCTGTGGTCTATGTCTAACAATGAAGTGTCGAACAATACCATGCTCATGGCAAACGTTGAAGAGCGGATCACTTCTATATTCCTCTCCATTGTCCGTCCTAAGCCGTTTGATCTTCTTGCCAGTCTGGTTCTCGATCATATTTTTCCACTTCAGGAAAACTTTGAGCACTTCATCTTTAGACTTCATTGTATACACCCAAACTCTTCTGGAAAAGTCATCAACAAAAGTTACAAAATAGTGTTTTCCTCCCAACGACGTTGTTTTGGAAGGACCCCACACATCTGAGTGAACATAATCCAAAATACCTTTCGTATTATGGATAGTAGTGTCGAATTTCACTCTCTTCTGCTTTCCCAGAACACAATGCTCACAAAAATTTAACTTGCAAGCCTTTGCACCTTTCAACAATCCTTGTTTTTCCAAAATTTGCAAGGATTTCTCACCAGCATGTGCCACAATTGAGTAGAATCCAATTTGTCTCCACCGGAAGCTGCTGCTACTGCTCCAATAACTGTACTACCTTGGTAGAAATACAAGTTATTTTTCCTGATTCCCTTCATTATCACGAGTGTGCCTGATGTGACTTTCAAAATTCCATCTCTCATAGTGACAATCGAGCCTTTAGATTCCAAAGCTCCCAACGAGATGAGATTTTTCTTCAAACTAGGCATGTATCGGACATCAGTCAAAACTCTGGTTGATCCATATTGATTCTTCAATCGGATTGAACCTATCCCAATCGTTTTACAGGCGTTGTCATTGCCCATATAAACAACTCCTCCATTTAGTTCTACTAAATCGAAGAACCACTCCCGATTAGGGGATATATGATAGGTATAACCCGAATCCAATATCCACTCGTCTGAACGAAATGATGATGATGAAGCAACCAGTGATATTTCAGAGTCACTAGAATCATGCTCTGCAACACATGCATCTGGAGCGGCTTTTCCTTTCTTCTTCATCTTCGGGCAATCTTTCTTCCAATGACCTTTCTCATGACAAAAGGCACATTCATCTTTCCCAAGTCTGGACTTTGACGTTGATCTCCCTCTCATTTTTGGCTTTTGGCTTTTTGAGCGACCTCTTACCACCATGGCCTCCGCTGCATTATACTTGCTCTCCATCTTGATTTTCTTTTTGAGCTCGTAACTATACAGAGCATCAGTTACTTCTTTAAGGGTCACTTCATCCTTTCCATGAAGTAACGTTGTTTCAAGATGCTCAAATTCATCTGGAAGGGATGACAACAACATTAGAGCCAAATCTTCATCTTTGAAAGTTTCATCCATGCCCAACAGATCTGCCACTAACTCATTGAAGGCAATGATGTGTTCATTCATACTGGTGTCTGGCTGATAATCAAATCTGAAAAATCTTTTCTTCATGTGAAGACGATTCTGAGAGCTTTTCTTAAGGAATTTTTCTTCTAATGCTTTCCACAGTTTGCTTGCAGAAGTCTCATTCTTGTAGGCATACTTCTGCTCCCTAAAAAGACAAGATCGAATCGTACTGCACGACATACAGTTGATTGTTTTCCAATCTTTCTCCACTATATCTGCGGGTTTTTCTTCCTCAATGGCAATGTCTAGACCTTTTTGAAATAAAGAGTCTAGCACCTCGCCTTGCCACATGCCGAAGTGACCGGATCCATCGAACAACTCCACTGAGAAGTTTGCATTTGACATTATCCTCCTCATCGGTATAGAGGAAGAGCTTGATGCACCATCTGATCCGATTTTTGCCATGGCAACGAATAATATTCAACAGCACGAACTGGATATTGAAACACTGCACCAGGTAAGTTCCTAGGAAAGAGAGGTGGATCACACGGATCGCTTAAATACCAAGTCTTTCCTAGCCAGAACTTTCCTAGACATGCACTGTCACAACACCACACTTCTTTGTAGCAACCGAGCGACCGGGATAGCCTTCACCGAAGCTCTGATACCAATTGTTGGGGAAACCGGGTTATTTCCCACGCGAACGTAGCTTCAAATCTGAGCTGAAATGTCGAGATAGAAACTACCGAAATTTGCACAGCGGACAAACTCGTCAACTATTGAATATTGAAACCCAATGGAAAAACCCAATAATAAGCAATCGAATAAATAATAGAGAGAACAAACCAAATTTACGAGGTTCAACGAAAATGTCGTCTACTCCTCGGGCACCACCACCGGATGATAACTTCACTAATACCAAAATGGTACAAACAAATGGAATTCCTAAGAATTCCCAATATTACAAATAAGAGAAGAGAAACAAATAGGAGAGATGGTATGGATGTTGGGATGGTTTCAAAT
This sequence comes from Hibiscus trionum, assembly GCA_030270665.1. Classification (NCBI taxonomy): domain Eukaryota; kingdom Viridiplantae; phylum Streptophyta; class Magnoliopsida; order Malvales; family Malvaceae; genus Hibiscus; species Hibiscus trionum. Next base: position 68,892,518 of record BSYR01000003.1, read on the forward strand.
GACAAATGCTAGGCCTATTTATAGTTGAGCTTTAAGGACTAATCTTGTAAATAGCCTAAAGTTTAAGGACTAAAAATTAATTTCCCCATTAGTAATTTCAACACTTACCACTGGAGCATTAATTTACCGCTCCAATTTTCCTCATTTGCTGCACCTAAACCTGACAAATTCAATTTGCCAATTCGGTGCCCCCACTTTTTTGACATTTTGCTTTGAAATTTCAAAGCCATTTTCAACACAACAGATCAGCCATCCTCATCATGATCGGTCACAACTCGAAAGACTTTAACTAGAGTGAGTGATCATATACTCACCACACCAGAGATGAAATGTATGTATTTTTTATTCCTACTTTTTTAGGAGTGAAAATTAATTTTGGTTGCAGCTTACAACCTTCGATTATCTAACACACGTAAAAAAATTAACTTGCTTTATGTACTAATGGCAGATCTAGAATTTTTTTTGACGGTAGACACATATCAAAAAAAATTTAAGTGTGAGCACAAATTATAAAAATTTCAAAATGTCAAGATATAAATCATAAAAATTTAAAGGTTAATTTATAAAAATTATATAAATGAAAGTCAAATATATAAACTTCGAAAAATTTGAAGTGAGCATAGGCCCACCCAACCTTTAACGTGCATTTGCCGCTGAGTACCCCTAAGTGACTTTAAGGAGAGCTACATTAACGTGATGAACAAACACATCGCGAATAAGTTTATATTCTTGTTAACTTTAAATAATTATATTCCTATAATAAACTTTAACTAATTATAGTAATTAAGTAAAAAATTAAAAACATGATAACAAATCTAGTTTGTTTACGTTATGTTGATGATAGTTCGAAATGTGATTCAAGCTCAATTTGTGCATTTCTATTTTGTAACTGTAAAATATATCAATTAATATATTATTTAACAATAACACTAACAGTTTAATTGTTTCCTCTTATTTGTCAAATTTTCTAACTTTTCTGCAATTTTGTTGTTTTTCCTTCTTCTCTTTATCAAAAAAACTAGATCAATTTTTTTTCTTCTAGTTTTAGCATGAGGAAAGTAAAGGGAGGTGGATTTTTTTTATAGAGAATGTGTGGGCTATAATACATACATTATCAAATAATTTAAACATTTTTAAGAAAGTTACTGACCATGAAATACGTATTCTTAAATATATTTTGTTTTTCGTGAAAGACACGGTCAGTTAATAACGTCTTTCGTTTATTAAATTTAAATAATTATGAATTTTAATCAGTTTTGTCATGTATGTGGTAGACGCTTCCAGTCACCCACGCATCCTAAAGGAGCTTATGACTGAACGTGCATTCGGTGAACAAAATAAATGTCATTTTCATAAATAATTTTTTGGTGCTATTTCGTTAAATAACTTAAAAAAATATTATTATTGGAGTAGAAATGCCTTTGCTAAAGTTAATCCAAATACTTGTCTAAGATTTTACTAATTTACCTATATATTATAGTCTATAACAATAACAAAGTAGGCTTGAAAAAAACAAACTAAACTTTTGTTCTTTCTTTCTAATAAAGAGAGTAGTTGCTCGAGTTTAAAATCAAAAGTATAGTTTTATCAAGTAAATATATTTCATATTTAGAAAAGGTGAGTGGGCCTCTTTTCTGATCTTCATAGGACCAAAGGAGTTGGTCCAAGAAGCCCAGTAATTACCCAAAAGCCCAACCATATATTCAAAATTTCAAATCCGCCCCTCCCTCAAAAAGAGGGGGAGACAACGTGAGATTAGCTTCTTGAATTGCCCCTCCCCCCTCACCAAACTCAGAATCCCGTGTTTGCCAGCTTCCATTCTTCAACGCAATCATCGCCCCTCACTTCTCCCATCCTCTCAAACCCTAAAAGCCGTACATCTAAATCAATTTCCATTCCCCTTTCGCTTCCGAAACCCAGCGAAATGGCCGCCGCCCCTTCTTCACGCGAGGACTTCGTTTACATGGCCAAACTCGCCGAACGCTACGACGAAATGGTTGAGTTCATGGAGAAGGTCTCCGCCTCCGCCGACAGCGAGGAGCTCAGCGTCGAGGAACGGAACCTACTCTCCGTCGCTTACAAGAACGTGATCGGCGCACGCCGTGCTTCGTGGCGGATCGTCTCCTCCATTGAGCAGAAAGAGGAGAGCCGTGGCAACGAGGATCACGTCGCTGTCATCCGTGATTATCGGACCAAGATCGAGTCCGAGCTTTCCTCCATCTGTGGCGGGATCTTGAAGCTGCTTGACTCTAGGCTTATCCCTTCGGCTTCCGCTAAAGACTCCAAGGTCTTTTATCTTAAGATGAAAGGTGATTATCATAGGTATTTGGCTGAGTTCAAGACTGGAGCCGAACGTAAGGAAGCTGCTGAGTGTACTCTCACTGCTTACAAATCTGCTCAGGTTTTCAAAATTGTAGCCTTTTTTTTCTCTTAGAGATCTGCTTCTAGTATTTCTATTGACATTGACCTTCTTTTTGTTTCATAGGACATTGCCACCGCCGAGTTGGCTCCAACTCACCCGATCAGACTCGGATTGGCACTCAATTTCTCTGTTTTCTACTACGAAATTCTCAACTCTCCTGATCGCGCATGCAATCTCGCAAAACAGGTTTGTTGCAGATACAATTACCTTCATTTTTCTCCCTAAAATGAATACTTTGCTCATACATATAGAGTTGCTAACGTGCTGCATTTTGATCGGGACAGGCATTTGATGAAGCAATCGCTGAGTTGGATACTCTAGGCGAGGAATCGTACAAAGACAGCACCCTCATCATGCAACTCCTCCGGGACAATCTCACTCTCTGGACCTCCGATTTGCAGGTAAATACAAATTATTTATCCTCACAAATGGCTCATTAGAAGAAAAAAAAGACTGTACAATACTAGCATATACGAGCGGGAATGTATAATTTTTAAACTAAAATTTACAATCAAGAAAATCTCTCGTTCACCAAAAAACTCAACCTTGTTTTTTGTTGCTTGTAATCTGGACCCTATAGAATCATTAGGGTTGAAAATCTTTAGCTTGCCAAAACACCCAAGCTTTTGCTTTCTTTCTAAATGTTTCTCGGAATGCAAGTAGTTCAAAAAAAGAGTCGGAGTAACAGAGAAATGTAGTTTAAGAATTACATGGGCAGGGATTTTTCCTTCACCCACTTCATTGATCCCTTTGAAAACCTCTATTGGGTGTCCTGAACAGTTTTCTTAGAAAAGAGAAAAAGCTCAAGCAATTCAGAAGGTGTTTGTAACAGAATATTATGTCTGAGCCTGTGCTTGAAGAAGATTAGATATGCCATAACAAACACTTTAGGCCTAAACCCTTGCGGAATCTGCTTGTGTAGATGTAGGCAGAGTTCCAAGCTTAAATATCTTTTTATCCCCAATACTCCAACTTTACGACAAGAAATGAATGCCTGGTTTTTTAAATATCTTTTTATCCCACATAAACTAATTTTATTGGAATTGATTAGGATGACGGAGCTGATGAGGTCAAAGAAGCATCGAAGCAAGAGGATGAGCAGCAACAACCGGAACAGGCATAGCAGTAGCGAGAGTTGGCTTCTCATTCTGCTATTACAATATTTAATTGCCAATTTAACTGAAACCTCTACATTTTCTTATGTTTTTTATGGGAGATTTTCTCCCGTTACACTTTTTAGCCAATTTCTTATCTTTTGTTTTCCACTGCTTCGTTCATCTAATGTTCCTTTTTCTTTTTCATTTTATTCTCTATTTTTTTTAGCTTGCTTCTATCAAGTATTAAATGTGCTTATTAACATTGGTCTAAGAGATTAAGGGGATTTTGGAAATTAAAGATTTGTTATACAATAGTTTCTTTAGTTTTTGTTTGCACACTATAATGTATTCATGCATAATAATTTATAAAAATGTACAAAAATATTCTTAGTTTAAATATTTATAATAATATTGATGCATCGATGTTATTGTAGTATACATGAAGATGTAGATTCGAGTGTGCTTAAGTGTTCGAAATCTTCTGATTATTGAAGTTATTATTAAAATTTTATTGTTCAATTAATATTTTATTTTAAAAGATTAAGAGTCAAATTGATAAAAAAAATATAAATGTAGGGTATAAATTTTATTTTTACAATTTTCAATTTAACAATTAACAATAAAATTGAACATAAATTAAGAGAGGGACTTGGATTTTTGAAGAAAAAAAATAGCACAAGAACTAAAATTTTAAAAATATATAGTATATAGACTAATTTTTTTCTTCATTTTTTAAAAATAATACAGGGACCCTAGCATATATAGACATAATGACAAAAAATTCTCTTAATGTTTGACTTGATAGTCACCTTGGTCTTTTTTTCTTTTGAATTACTTTAACCCTTAATGTTTCATTTTGGGTCAAAATAACCACTCCATTGATAAAAATTGTTAGTCAACTAATGATAACAACTTGACAAAATGACACATTATTAGAAAAAAAAAATTCTGTTTTATGTAATTTTATTAAATTATTTTTAACTAGCGTATCATTTTGTCAAGTCAGCACCATTGTTTATGACACTATTATATTAATGTGCATTGTCATGTATGTTTGTCATGTCATTTCAAATCATTTACTTTTAGTTTACTAGCAGTTTTCATCTGCAAAGAGTCATTTTGCCTGAAATAAGACGTTGATAGTTAAAGTACATTAAAAAAAATAGAGACCAAAATAACTATCCAATCATATATATTAGGAGATTTTTGACATTATGGCTTAAATCTATGCCAAACGTGGTAAGACTTTTCCAGCAATGACAATCTTTTTCAATCAGATACATTCCAGAGAAGGCCTAATGATATTTTTGGCCCTTGAATTTTTAATAAAATCGTTTTTGCCTTTAATTTTGTTTTTTTTACCCTCAATTTTTATTTTTTTTTATCAAATTGAAGCAATTAATAGAAAAAGTAGAAGACTTGTTATGTTTTTGATGGGAGATTTTTTGTCATTATTATTGTCAAATATTTTATTTTTTGCGTAAAAGTTTAAAAATAATAAAATTTTAAAAAGTAAAAAAAGTAAATAAACTTAGTAAATTATTAAAATTATAGAATAACTAAAAATGAAAAAAAGAGACAAAAATAACCGAAGTTATCTTAACATGTCTATTACTTGTTACGTTAGTTGATTTAAGTTGATAAAAAATTAAAATTTAAGGGACAAAAGAAATGGGAAAAAAGTTTAACGGCTAAAAATATCATTAGACATCCATGAAATCACATTCTATTGGAATATAAATATAGGAGAGTACCAACTGACACCGAAATGTTTTTTTTAACCTTACAAGATAGTATATATTTATTAATCGTAGTCCTTTAATATCGCGCGCACACCGTACAGATAAACTGCTCAAACTCAAGTTATCTAAAAATAACTACTTTCCATTTTTTATTAAGACTATTTGATATTTATTAGTTTGTATCAATTAATACAAGATTTTGATTAATTTTTAATACTTATTAAATTATTTAATTTAATTAATAATTTTAAAATATTTAAAGTCAAATAATACGCCATTAAAATATATTTGCATCCTTTTATGATATATTGTATTAATTCTTTTTGAGGAAATTATGTATTGTATTAAAAAAAACTAAAAAATAGACTATAATATATGAAAATATTTGACAAATAGCTTATCCAGGTAGCTATGAAAGAGGAATAGTCCGAAGTTGCTAACCTATGATTGTTGAGCTCCTACAAATTTATATTGAAAAAAGAAGTTTGATGTAAAACTATGAACTTATGGTAACAATAAGAGTAATATAGAACATAAAAAGAGGGGAGTGAATAATATTTTTGTTGTTGATCACATCTTATTACTTGTTGCATAATACATGTCCCTTGGCAGAGATGGACTGAGGGGGCTAGAGAGGGCGATCGTCCCCTAAAAATTTGAAATTCCTATATGATTTAGAAAATTTTTAAAAATTTTCTATGTAATTTCTATTGAAATTCTAGTTTTGCCCCCCTAAATTTTTATAAATTTGCCCACTCTAGAAATTTATAAGTTGCCCCCTAACCTAAAGTTCTGCGTCCGTCCCTATCCTTGGTACATTTCCCAATACAATGTATTATATATTACATGAATATAATAAATGGGAAGGTGACGAATTTTCTTACAATATAAATGTATGTATGAACATCACTACCACTATAAATGAATTTATACCATTGTTATCGTTTTCAATTTGATTTTATATATAAAATTAACAAGTGGTTCCAGCGGAAAAGAAGATGTTATTCATCTTAGGAGATTGTGTGTGTCTTATTAAAGAGTTAAAAAAACTATGAACATATACTACATTGCAATCACCGGCCTTATCCATTTGTGGAAGCTCCAAGAAAGTGATGATCAAATTGGGTCCTTGGGAAGGGAGTGTCGATTACACTGTTACACCCATGGATGATTTCGATGTTGTACTGGGGCTGGATTTTATGACGTCGACTCAGGCAATTCCTGTACCTGCCGTGGGTTGTCTAATGTTCTTGGGAGACTGTCCGTGTGTAGCGCCTGCTACGATTGTCCCACAGGGTGGTAAAAAGATGTTGTCGGCTATTCAATTCAAGAAAGGGATAAACAAAGGAGAGCCATCGTTCCTGGTGTTGCCAGTTTGTAAAGAGGTTTCGTCTGCAAGGGCTTTACCGAGAGGGATTCGGAAGATATTGGAAGATTATAAAGATGTCATGCCAGACCAATTGCCCCAAGGTCTACCCCCTCGAAGGTTTGTGGACCATGGGATTGAACTAATGCCGGGTGTGAAACCCCCTGTTAAGTGTCCCTATCGTATGTCTCCACCTGAGTTAGCTGAGCTGAGGAAACAGTTGAACGAGCTACTTCAAGCCGGGTTCATTCGGTCGTCCAAAGCGCCGTTTGGGGCGCTAGTGCTATTTCAGAGGAAAAACGATGGAAGCTTGAGATTATGTGTGGATTATCGGGCTCTGAATAAGGTAACAATTCGGAACAAGTATCCTATCCTGTTGGTTGCAGACTTGTTTGATCAGCTAAGTAGTGCAAAGTATTTTACTAAGCTGGACCTTCGTTCGGGATATCATCAAGTAAGAGTGGCTGAAGGAGATGAACCGAAAACAACTTGTGTTACCCGGTATGGAGCGTTTGAATTTTTTGTTATGCCATTTGGGCTAACCAATGCACCTGCTACTTTTTGTACTTTGATGAATAAGGTATTTCATGATTTTCTTGATAAGTTCGTGGTGATATATTTGGATGACATAATGGTATACAGCTCGTCTCTAGAGGATCATGAGAGGCATTTGCAGTTAGTGTTGCAGAGGCTCAGAGATAATCGACTATTTGTAAAAAATGAGAAATGTGAGTTTGCTCAGACTCAAGTCAAGTTCATGGGACACCTCGTTGGACAGGGGTATGTTCAAATGGATGAGGAAAAAGTGAAAGCAATCCAAGAGTGGCCGGCTCCAAAGAATGTCAGCGAGCTTAGATCGTTCTTGGGTCTGGCTAACTACTATAGACGGTTTGTCGAAGGTTACTCTCGGAGGGCAGCGGTGCTTACTGACTTGCTAAAGAAGGGTGAGAAATGGGTCTGGACTAAGGAATGTCAAGATGCCTTTGAGGGATTAAAAGCGGTTGTGATGAGTGATCCTGTCCTAGCATTACCTAATATTGGGAAACCCATGGAAGTTGAAACGGATGCATTTGACTTTGCCATATGGGGAGTATTGATGCAGGAGGGTCACCCTGTGGCCTTTGAGAGTTGGAAACTGAGTGGGGCCGAGACGAGATATGCAACCCAAGAGAAGGAACTTCTAGCAGTAATCTATTGTCTTAGGGCTTGGAGGCATTACTTGTTGGGCTCCAAGTTTGTTGTGAAGGTGGACAACACAACTGCTAGTCATATTCTGACACAGCCAAAGCTGTCGGCGAGGCAGGCAAGATGGCAAGAACACCTAGCAGAGTTTGATTTTTGTTTTGAACATAAAACTGGGAAAAAAAATCAGGTTGTCGATGCGCTGAGTCGAAGGGCTGGTCTGGCAGCTCTTAGGCGAATTGCTCCTATGTCAGCTAGTAGGGTGACGAATGATATATGTGAATTGATACTAGAGAATATGAAGAAAGACCCGCAGATGGTGGCAATAATGAAGATGGTGGAAAGTGGGTAGTCGAAAACCTTCTGGATATAAAATGGAATCTTAATGACCAAAGGTCCGCGGATGTATGTCCCGAGGGCGAGAGAACTCAGACAGAAACTACTGCAGGAATGTCATGACACTCACTGGGCAGGTCACCAAGGTTGGCGACGCACTCTGGCCCTGTTGGAACAAAGATATTATTGGCCGCACATGCGACAAGATATCATGGATTATACGAAAATTTGTCTTATTTGCCAACAAGACAAGGTAGATCGACAAAAGACCGTTGGGTTGTTGGAGCCATTGTCGGTGCCGGAAAGGCCCTGAGAGAGCATTTCCCTCGACTTCATAATGAGTTTGCCTAAAGTGAGGGATCTTGGAGCTGTTATTGTGGTGTTGGATCGGTTCTCAAAATATGCTACGTTTATCCCAACACCGAAGTATTGTTCCGCGGAGGAGAAAACTCGGTTGGTTTTCAAACATGTTGTGAAATATTGGGGTGTGCCACAGGATATTGTCAGTGATAGGGATGGTCGGTTCACGGAAAAATTTTGGAGAGAACTATTTAGGATATTGGGGTCCAAGCTGAATTTATCATCGAGTTACCATCCTCAAACAGATAAGCAGATTTTAAATATTTAATGTTTTATTATTAAAATTTATTAATGTGTTTGGATACTATAAAATAATTAAAAAAATGTAATTATTAGGTAGTAACTACATAAATCACAAGGATTTTTGTTTAGCAGGCGACATCACCAATTTTAATGTTGGTTGCCGAACAACGATGTTTATTATTTCTCTTTTTTTTATACTATCTCCTTTATTTTTCTTTTTTCTTAATTTTTTTTTCAATTTTGAATAAGATTCTCTGTCTTTGTGACACACTTTTCTATGCTTTTGTGGCACATTCCTTATACTTTTGGTGTGTTTTTCGTATACCTTTGCGGTCATTTTGGTGCTCGCACAAAAACACTCACGACTTTTGTTTTCTGATTGGTTTGTCGGTGGTCAAGTATAGTTAGATCTCCTCTTTGGTAAAAATATATTTTGCTGATATAATCAAAATTGTGTAGCGAAGCAGCCTGTCGATAGTTTGGTTCGCTCACCACTCCTTTATCACTTCGTAAAGCGTCTCGTTCGACAAAGACAATGAGTTTTTATGAAGGTTACTAAGTTATTTTAATGTTGGACGTCATTCTCAAGGGAATATTTTATTTTTATTCGTATCGTTGGGTTTAAATTTTTTATTTTATGTATGAGTTTTTTTGTGTGACCATTGTCCCCATTTTTTCTCTATGTGCTTAACTGCATTGTAATTTTAATTTCTTTAATTGTTTTTATTAATGGAATTCAGTTGCTATTGTTAAAAAAATACATAAATGAGAAGGTTTTATAATTCTCTATATATTTGGCTGATAAAAATGTAATTTAGCATAATTTAGTGCTACTCATTAATTAAGTAAAAATTACATTTTTGATTGTGTTTTCTTTTTTTTTTATCATCAAATCATGAAAAAATTAATTAAATTATTAATATTTTTAAGGATGAGTCTATAATGAGCGACGCACACCGCTGTACACCACTAACGCAATATACTGTTGTACATCATTAAGTTTTTAATGACTTTCAAATTATTATTAAAAATCTTAAGGATTCTACTTGCAATTACAATTATTTCAAAAGAAAATAGAATTTTGATTTAATAAACCTTTCATATTTGTTTTATATTATTTTTTTAATTAAAATATTAGAATCTCTATCATCAATAAACCCCAACCTCAACCCTAAACCCTTATATTCTCGTCTTTACCGCCGCTCACGCCGCCTCCATTGAACTTTCTCTACCGGCAAACTTGCATGGTGTAACGAGTTCAAATTGTAGTTAAATAAAATTGCGTCGTTTTAATTTTAGGGGAAATAGTTTAAACATCTTAATGTTGTTAGCGTTGGTGTTTAAGTTTTGTTAAAACGTTGTGTTTGAGTCTGTAGGGTTAAATAGCGTGTTTTTCTCTTTTCTTCCTTATGTGAGAAATTAATGGAAAATGTTCAAGTCGTTTTCTCTTGGCTATTCTGCTTTTTTTTTCTAATCTTAACTCTTTTATCTTCCCATATATTCATTTAATTTTGTTCTTGAGATTTTGACTCTTATAAAGGTATCAGAGTCATGTTCTTGCTTCGTTCATCAAAAATGAGAGAATTTACTAAAAAATTTGGGAAGGAACTGCTGAAGCAAGTTGCTATTATATGAGATAAAGCGTTTGATCAAGTCTCTCGGCATTCAAAAAGAAAAGAGAAACAACATTTCTAGCCTGAGTTAGTAAATCCAGAAATCCCAGACTCTATAATAGCTGAGGAATCGGATGAATCGTCTATGGTGATTAATTTCGTAGAACCAAATGTTCAAGTCTCGACAATTGAAATCTCAGCTGCAGTGGAGTTTAGCGACTGTTTGTTGGAATCACCACTGGTTCAAGGTGAAGTGCCGATAGAGTTAGCTGAGACAGAACAAGAAGCGTTGGTAACAGGCTCTATTGAATTTAAGCTGTTCGACAAATTGTCTGTGACAACATACAAAGAAGTTACACGTCAAAAAATCCTGGCTCCAGAAGAAACTGATGGCTTTATGATCGAACAACCATTATTGGTTCATGTGGTTGATGAAAAACTCTAAAAAAATGGTCGAGAGTCCAAGGTGTATGATCATGCGTCTAATGGAATACAAGCAGGGCCAGCAATGAAAGAAATTAGTGAAGCAATGTAAATCGACTTCGTTAGTATTCGAGGTAACAATTTGGTTGAGTTTTTGCTTAATAATTATATTTTCACTGTGAATGAGTATTTAATGTTGGAGCAATTGCAATTGATACAATTTAATTTTTTTGATCATTGTATCTTCATTAGCAATGCTATAACATTGAGCGTAACTTTTATATGGTTGAGCAAATGGAAGTGCCTAAAAAATTAATAGTCCCATAACAGTTGCAAGAGCTGAAGATGTAGGGGGTCTTATTTTGCTTTTTTTATTCCTACAAAAAAGGGTTACAAAATTGTAGGACAAGGAACTCGTATTAGAGTTAGGGGAGGTGTAATGCAGCTCATAGTTGGTCGGGGAGAGATGCTGAATTTTCTGATTCAAAAGGAGCTAAAAAAATAAGTGCTCGACCTCTCAATGAGGATGATCGAGTTGATAACTCCTTAGGGGAACACTTGGTTCATATGGTGCTCTGGCTGGAGGATACAAGTGATAGAGATAGACAATTGTATTTGTCTTACTATTGGTCTATTCGAAGAGTTTGGTACATTTACTGGCCCAAAAAATCATATTAGCTATGATGAATGGGGACTTCTCAGAGGAAGAGATGGAGTTTTGTATTTTTGATTTATAGCAACTAAAAACTCCGAAAGTGAGCATGAATTTGATCCAATCTTCCTTCAAACTTGTTCATTTGAATTGCAATTTCAACAAGTACTCTTGAAGGACACTTATAATGGGGGATGTGCCCTGCACCTAACCAATGGGGTTTTACAATGGAAGGAAAAGATGTATGGGATTCAATTGCAGTTGCAGATGAAGCACAACTCCATTCTAATGAGAGAAATGACGTTCATAAGGATCTACAAAAGAAACTTTGCAGCCCTCCACTTCTGTATGGCAGAACAATATGGCTACTAGTTGTGGTTATAAATTCTAGAACAGTCTGAGATTCTTTTGGATTAACATATAATGTATCATTTGAGTTGAGTTGGTTGATCGACTTAAGTTTGGATGGTTGGCTCCTTGTATTTTGTTGATAGTTTTAATCAGATGTTTATTGACTTGATTGTTGCTGAGGGGGGGGGGTCTCCGACACTTGTGATTCATTGTTATTCAAGTTGGCAGGAAGTGACTCAATTAAGGGTGTTATAGTTGAGCAAAGAGGATTCTGATTTTAATTAGTTTCAAGAAACAAGGAATATTTTAGGATTAACAGATTTTGGTACAAACAAACGACAATGCCAACTTGCACTGGAATTAGTTAAAAAAGAAATGAAAATCAGCGAGACTCAAGAATCTAAGTGGTGATGTAGAATAAATTCAACTAGTTTAGACCATAGTATTTCAACCAGTTCAAAGATTTTCCAATGAGACATGAGGTTCAGGGGTCCATGGTATGCATAGTGATCCAGTTCAATACAATAACACTGTTGGACTTAATAGTAGGCCAGTTCGAATGTTGAATTCTCATTTGATTCAGAATATGCCGTTTACTTTCGGACATGATCAACTTGCTGAACCAATTAGGGTGCTTTTTGATACTGAGAGTATTAAGCTTGTCTGCGTCGACATGGAAACTATATTGTTGGTTTTCAGCCATTGCCGAACTACTGGCGGTTCATATTTCATTTTCGATCAAGGCTAAGAAAGCATGGGGACACGTTTGGTCTAATCATCGAAAAATGAGGGTCTTGTTTTAATTCTTGAGGACAAAGATTATTTTGAGTAGGAGGATTTTTAACGAGTCTAATTTGTAGTTAAATAAAACTACGCCGTTTTAATGTTAGGGGGGAAGAGTTTAAACATCTTAATGTTTTTAGGGGGGAAGAGTTTAGACATCTTAATGTTGTTAGGGTTGGTGTTTGAGTCTGTAGGTTTAATTAGCGTGTTTTCTTCTTTTCTACCTTATCTAAGAAATTAATGTAAAATGTTCTAGCCGTTCTTCTCTTGGCTATTCTGCTTCTTTTCTCATCTTAACTATTCTATCTTCTCATCTATTCATTTAATTTAGTTCTTGAGATTTTAACTCTTACACATGATAACTCTTACTTGCAACCAAGTATTTTGAGATGCTTGATTCTAATATAAAAACAACAATTTTCGATTGGGGTAGCACTAATAGCCATGCCACATTCTCTTCCTGATCGTCAAAATATTAGAATAGATGTAGGGTGTTTATTTTCAACAACAATATTTGGTTGTTGCCGATCCTAAACAATTTTGTTTATTTTCAATTACCCTAATCCTTCTCTTTCGCCGCTGCAAAAGGTGTTTAAGGTTTTTGATATTAAAAGTATTTTGGGATATTTGATTTTAACATTTTAATTAAAATACTATAAAAAATATAAAAGGTTTATTAAATTCAAGTTCAAATTTTCTTTTGAAATAATTTTAATTACAAGTCGAATCCTTGAAAATTTTGATTATAATTTAAAAATTATTAAAAATTTAATGGTGTGCAGTGGTGTGTTGCGTTAGTAGTGTGCGGAGAAAATTTAATATACTCATTGGGTAACTTACCCAGTTGATGTGACAACTGAGATAAAATTTAATAAATTATGTATTTATTATTCTTACTTAAATAATCATAAAGGACATTAAATGAATCATTCAAATATATTCAAGTTTCAATCACTATTTATCTCTCTTGACCTTTATATAATTTTAATGTTTTAATATAAATGATAAATTTCAATTTCAATATGTTTAGATGAATTAATTTTATCATTCATCTTAATATTTTTACAGATAAATTATGTAAGTAATAAATTAAAATTTTATAGTTGGATCATGAATTTAGTATTTTTAAACTTGTATTTATCTTTAAAAATTCTTTAAGTCGAAATATTTGTTGAACAATGAGATTTTAATCGACATCATGATTTTAGTGCCCAAAATTTTTAAAAAATTCTTTAATGCGAATATTCGAAGAATAAAAGTTAAAATGATTATTTTAAAGGCTTAATGCAAAAATAAGCCCAAATTCTTTAATTCGAAACATTCTTTAACTTTAGGTGCCTAAACTTTTTTGTTTTGGTAAAAATATGTGCTTCAAGTTTCATTTCGTTGATTTTAGGTGTTTTGACGTTAAAGGCCGTTCAAAAAATTCGTTATCCAATCAAAACATGACAGATGACATGTTTTTTTTTTTCTTCAAAAAAATGAAGATAAAATATATTTTTAAAAATATCCCAAATAGTCTCAAATTCCTAACCCAAAATCTCTAAAATAGTTGTTGTTACCGCCATCAATAACATCGTCGGACATGCATCATTATCTTTGCTGGACGTCGCCGTCCATTTTTTTCTAATCACCCATTGCCGGTAACCGACGAAAAACATGCCAATCGAACGTGGAACAACAAACATAAAAGGTTCCAATCGAGCGATATCTGATTGGCACACCATCTTCGATTACCGATGATGTGTGGCTGACAGAAATGGACGGCGGCGGTCGACGACGATAATGATGGGGTCTGACGAGATTATCGACAAAGACAATGACGATAATTTTAGGGCTTTTAGGTTAGAGATTTGGGACTATTTTGGAGAATTTTAGGAATTTTGAATTTTTTTAAAAATTATTTTATTTTCATCTTTTAAAAAAATAAAAATAAAAATAAATACCAGATGTGTAAATCTCTTTGGGTGATAATTTTTTTAACAATACATCCTTAAAATGGTAACTGATTGAAACTTTGGGCACCTAAAATTAACAAAAAAGAATGTTAGACACTTATTTTTACTAAAAATAGTTTAGGTAACTAAAATTAGAAAGAAATATGATGTAAGCACTTATTTGTATATTTAGCATATTTTAAATTATACTAATATTTTATAGCTAATATTTTGTATGTTGTAATTTGTTATATAATTAAATAATTTTAAAAAATATTTATTTGTAAAAAATGTATTCATTACATTGCGTTATAGTCTTAAAAATTATTTATTATTAAAAGATACATTAATTGCATTTATAGTCTTGAAAATTCTTTATTTGGTAAAAAAAAATTATTTTTCTTCTTCAATCATATCTATCTGAAACGTAATGTCATGTGCCACCTCAGCTGGGTAGATGACCTAGTGGATAAATATAACATTTCCGTGGTGTGCAGTAGTGTGAGTCGCCCGTTGTAAATTTTTTTAATTTTTTAAATTCATTTCTTCTAATAACTATATTGTTAGGTCTGAAACTGAATAATGATGTGGCATTTTTTGCTGCCTTAAAGTCAAAAATAATTTATTTATTTGCTCTGATATGTAAGTCATATTGTTTTCTAACCTCATTTGAAACCACCATTGAAATCACTCTTCTACCAATTTAGACATCAATGAACTCACCTAATTGTTCTTTGTTACTCTTCGAGTTTAGATTTTATAAAATCTTTTTAAAACTAGTAAAATTGAAACAAAAAATTCACAAGAAAACATCTATAATATGCAATCTCCATTATCAACATAAAATTGTAATATATTACTTTTATCCTCCTTTCCACCTTTGATATTTAGAAGAAGTTGTTCAAATAGCATCCTCTTGCTCCTCCTTCTTTCTCTCTCGTTCTGGGATTTCCTTGAATCTAAAAGGTTCAACGCGTTTGTTAAAAACTCGAAGAGTGAAAAGCATTTATTTGAGAGTATTGAAGGTTAAACATTCAGAAGTTACCAAAAGTTGTTATATTAGCAGTTAGGTTAACAACTTGTTAACATATTCTGTTTACAGAAGTTATTGATGATTTGAGCTTTTAAGCGCATGTATAAATACCCCTCACATATCATTATTGTAATTAATCTTCTTTTCTTAGAAATATACAATTCGTGTTAATCTCATTTCTTCCTCTTCCTTTATTATCATATGACTGTTAATATGGTTTTTTAATATGGTATCATTCGTCGTCGTTCTTGGAGGTTTCTTTGTTTCACTACAAATTTCTATTTGTTTTGTCTTTTGATCATTGTCGTCATGCCCAATAGTACCTCTGATCAACCACTTGATCTGAGTTCCTGTTGAGTGGATCGCAAGATCGATATTGACCAAGAGGGGGTGAATTGGAAATTTAAAGGTTTTATGGTGGAAATTGCAAATTGAAAATAATAGACAAGGGATTTAGAGTGGTTCAAGTTCCAAATGAACTCTACATCCACTACCTTAGCTTCACTAAGGATTTGCAACAATTTCACTAATTGCTCTTCCCCTTTTCTAGGACAAGGAGGCAACCCTTTACAATTTCGGTTGATTTTTCTACCCCAAAATCAACCCAATCCTCACACAAGTGAACAAAGAAATTTGATGGCTAATAAGATATCTCTCAATACAAATAATAGCCCAATTACAAGCACTCAACCCAATTGAACAAGATATGAATGAAAATTACAATTGGGGTTTCTAGACAAAATGGGATTTTTGCACAATTGCTTGGATTTGATGTTTGGATGTTTGCTTTTGGATCAATAGTTGTTGATGGTGCTTTTAGAGGTCTCTTTTATACCTTCTCATTGATTTCTAGCCGTTGCGGTTGTTTCACTCATCAATAGAGCCGTTGGGGATGTTATCTCACCACCATAAATGCAGTCTGCAACAACCCGTTTCGAAACGCGGGGTACCTGTTTCTGAACGGACTAAAATAGAAAGAGCCGTTGGGGTGCATTTAAGATCCCGTTTCGAAACGCCTTAGGGCCGTTTCGAAACACTTTTTCCACTGTCAAGGGTCGTTTCGAAACAGTCTTAGCCCGTTTCGAAACACCCTAACGGTTTTCAGAAATTCGGTTAAAAACATCTTCAACGGTCATGTTTACAATTTAAACTGAAGAACTGTTTCGAAACACTTGGCCTCGTTTCGAAACGGTTTTGCTACTGTCAAGGGTCGTTTCGAAACAACCTTAGCCCATTTCGAAACACCCTATTTATCTTTAAATATTCAGTTAAAAGTTTGTAACCGTTGTGCCCTTTTTAAATCAAATATGAAGAACAGTTTCGAAACGTATAAGACCGTTTCGAAACGGGTTCAAGTGTTCTTAAGCCGTTTCGATACTCGTTTCAGAACAAGGGTTGGCAGTGATGAAATCGTTTCGAAACGCCTTAGGCCGTTTCGAAACAGGGGCTTGAAAATCACTGTTTTGGCTTTGAACACTTAGAAAAATATTTGAAAAAACTTTGTTTTTAACTTGGGCATAATCTTAAAATTATATGGGGATATTTTGAGGACTTAAAATTCGTTTTGACATTTTCAATTTAGTCCTTAGGTTTTTAGTTATATCAAAATTAAAATATTTGTTTCACAATCTCCCCCTTTTTGATATAACAAAACCAAAGTTAGAATTTTTAAGAATTTTGAAAGTTTTGAAATAATTCTAACTCCCCCTTAATTTAAGATAGGTTTTTAAAGTTAAAAAAATGTTTGACTTAAAATCCAAGTTGTAAAGCTTAAAAAACCTTTTAAAAATTTTAAAACGAATTTTAGTTTGTGGCTCTTAAATTTCTTCTCCCCCTTTTTGTTAGATCAAAAAGAACAATGAAAGCTCATAGAGAAGACAAGGATTAGTACCAATAAGCATTAATAAGCAACAATAATATTAATTCATAATATCAAAATATCCAAAACATAACCAACATTAAGTTCATAATAAAATCCCAAACAAAAGATCAAAAGCATAGGTTCCTAAAACATAATGAAACATAAAGATGCAATCTTAAACCTAAAAAGCATAGATAATATGATATGATATGATATGAATATCCTAGGCCTCGTCATCATCATCGGAAGTATCATCATCGCTCTTGACTTGAGAACGGTGAAACTTCGTCCATTGCCCATAGAGAGTGGAGAAGGACAAATCCAAGTTTGAATGGGAAGTCTCAAGAGTATGAAGATGATCCTCGACATTTTTCAAACGATTGTCTATGGCAGTAAAACCCGAAGCAATGCTAGTATCCAAAGCATTGAACCGCTCGGTAATGAGAGCCGTGAGGGCTTCATTGTTTCCAACTTGAACTTGCGGTGGAGGAGCAACGGGAGGAGGAACAACTTCTCTATCAACTCTTTCCCAAACATCATTCACATATGTAAACCCGGACTTGCGAAGGGAGGACTCACCAATCTTGGTCTTGCGAGGTTCCGGAGAGTCGTAGGTACAATCGATACCAAGATCATTAAAGATGTAGCTCAAGATTGTGCCATAGGTAAAAGACTTCAACTCATTTGTGTCAATAAGCTTAATATTATTGACTATCTCGACAAAAATAATTTTAGGCACATTAGGGCGCTCACCTCTAAGCCAAAAATGATCAGTCTGATGGATATGAGAGTATTTACCGCCGGAAGGTCGAATGAACCATGAAACCATCAAGTGAAGAACGCGATCGTGCACATCCAAAGTAAGTGCTTTACCGGTGAAATTGCCAAAGTGACGTTCATCCTCAAGACCCTCATCTTTAAGATTAAAAATAGACTCCAAGAGAGCAACATTAACAACAAACTTTTTGCCCAAAATAAAAGATTCAATTCCTATAATCTCGGTTTTGGTCTCATCATGAATAAAATGAGCATTAGAGTAGAAAAGGAGTACCATGTGTTTGTAGCGAATATCCGGAATGCTCAAGAAACCGATAAGATTCCACTCACTCAAACGGTCGAGATAACGGAATAGGAAACGCTCGGAATTGAGGAAATCAAGATCAATGGCACGTTCTCTACGAACTTCGAAATCCTTGACAAAAGAGAAGCGAGCACGCATCTCCGGAGTTTTAAGGGATTTCTGAAAAAGCAGAGCAAGATTCGGACGAATGCTCGAATCACCGGTTTGAACGGCCTTATGCTTTTTGTTAGATTGTTCCGCCATCTAAAAACATTAAGCAAGTATATTTTAAAATTAAGTGTATGCATTGATATTTAGAATCAATCCAATAATAAATCCCACTTAGGTTTTTGAAACAAAATTAAAAACAAACAAAAAGATAAAAAGAAAACAGTAAAAAAAAATTAAAAAAAATACGACTGAAAAAATTTATATTCGAATCAATAAATATGAGATTTTGTAATTTTTTTACAAGATATTGAAAACCCACAAAGGAAAACCTATAATTTATACAAAAATAAAATTTTCTAACCTAAGATTCGAACATAAATTGAAAGAAAAAGAAAAGAAAAAAATTACCTTAGTTTGGGATTTTGGATGATTTGATGAAAATCCTTGCACAATGTTGATGAAACTTGCTTAGACTTGAGTTTTAGAGTAAAACCCCTCACAATTTTGTGAAAATCAATGAGTTTGAGAGGGTATTTATAGAGAGGGAGGCGGTTTAGGGTTTTTAAGAGTTTGATAAAAAGTGAATTTTAACATTAAAAGCCCTAAATAAAGCAATCTGCGATGCCGTTTCGGAACGGTCAGGACCGTTTCGAAACGGAACGACTAGGGTTTGACCGTTTTGAGACCATAGGCTGACCGTTTCGATACGGTGTTGACCGTATCGAAGCCCTGTTGACCCGTATCGAAACACGTTTTGATACACCCCTTGGCAGTAGCCAAAACGTTTCGAAACACCTTGGAGGCGTTTCGAAACGCCCTTCTCTCAGAACTAGATTTAAGGTATCCGTATCGAAACAGGGTCACCCGTTTCGATACACCTGAGCCTGGAAGTGCAGATGAGGCTCTAAAAGTGCAGAAAAATGAAGTTTTAATAGCCCTAACATGCATAAATGTCATGAATGAGCAAGCAAAACATATTCAAGCATAAACATACTCCCCTTAGCTATAAGCATGGATGAAATTAGGAGACTAAACACATTAACATGGCATTTCACAAGATCAAGCAAATTTAAACACAAAAGAGGTCCTAAAAGGTCAAGATAGGCTAGCTAGACCTAACTCTCTCCTAAGGGACCAAAAACGCTCTTTGTCTAAGGGTTTTGTAAATATGTCCGCTAATTGATTCAAGGTGTCTACGTACTCTATAACCACATCTTCCTTAAGGACATGATCTCTAATGAAATGATGCCTTATTTCTATGTGTTTGGTTCTAGAGTGTTGGATGGGATTTTTAGTTAAACATATTGCACTAGTGTTGTCACATTTTAGGGGAATGGTTTCAACTTTAATTCCATAATCTAAGAGTTGTTGCTTCATCCAAAGGACTTGAGCACAACAACTCCCTAAGGATATGTACTCGGCTTCGGTAGTAGATAAGGCTACACTATTTTGTTTCTTAGAGAACCAAGATATGAGCATACTACCTAAGAATTGACAAGTTCCCGAAGTACTTTTCCTATCAATTTTGCAACCCCCATAATCCGCATCCGAGTAAGCATGAAGGTTGAAGGTAGAGTCTCTAGGATACCAAAGACCTAAACAAGGAGTGTCTCTAAGGTATCTAAAGATTCTCTTAACGGCTATAAGGTGAGACTCTCTAGGACTAGCTTGAAACCTAGCACACAAGCAAACACTAAACAAGATATCCGGTCTACTTGCGGTAAGGTAAAGCAAAGATCCAATCATAGAACGATAAAGCTTAGAGTCAACACACTTACCTCCTTCATCTTTGTCAAGCTTTGTAGATGAGCTCATAGGAGTGGCTTGAGGCTTTGCATTCTCCAAGCCAAACTTCTTGAGCATATCCTTTATGTATTTTGCTTGGTTGATGAAAGTGCCATCCTTCTTTTGCTTGATTTGGAGTCCCAAAAAGAATGAGAGCTCCCCCATCATGCTCATCTCAAATTCACCTTGCATTAACTTAGCAAACTCTTGACAATGACATTCATTAGTAGAACCAAAAATAATATCATCAACATAAATTTGAACTACTAAGATGTCATTTTTATACATTTTTATAAAGAGTGTAGTGTCCACCTTACCTTTTTCAAATCCCTTTTCAATCAAAAAATTTGAAAGCCTTTCATACCAAGCTCTAGGAGCTTGTTTTAAACCATAAAGAGCTTTGGTAAGTTTGAAAACATGATTTGGAAATTTTGAATCTTCAAAACCCGGTGGTTGTTCCACATACACTTCTTCATTTATAAAACCATTTAAAAATGCGCTTTTAACATCCATTTGAAAAAGCTTGAAATTATGATAACATGCATATGAAAGCAACATCCTAATGGCTTCCATTCTAGCTACGGGTGCATAGGTTTCATCGAAATCTATTCCCTCTTCTTGAGTGTAACCTTGTGCTACAAGTCTAGCTTTATTTCTCACAATGTTACCACTCTCATCTAGTTTGTTCCTAAAGACCCATTTAGTTCCTATTGTAGATTGATTACTAGGCCTATCAACTAATGTCCAAACATTACTTCTCTCAAATTGATTTAACTCTTCTTGCATAGCCATAATCCAAAAGTCATCTTTCAATGCTTCTTTTATATTTTTAGGCTCTATGCATGAGATAAATGCAACATGGTTCATTAATCTAAGAGAAGAACGAGTGGTTACCCCCTTGGATGGATCACCCAAGATTTCACCATCTTTGACATAGTTCAACTCCCTTGGGTAGCTCACTTTCTTTTCCTCAATAGCCAAGTCCTTCAAGGCTTCAAGAGGTGGATCTTGTGAGTCCTCTTCCTTTGTTGGAATCTCATCCTCCTTTGAAGTTTGACCTCCATCAAAGGCATTTATGATCCCTACATCATCATCATCACAAGAATCCTTCCTAGGAAGGAGGTTATCATCGAATACAACATGAATAGATTCTTCTACTACTAAAGTTCTTTTGTTAAATACTCGATAGGCTTTAGAGGTTAAAGAGTAACCTATAAAAATGGCTTCATCACTTTTTGCATCAAATTTACCTAAGTTATCTTTTCTATTATTTAAAACAAATCACTTGCACCCAAAAGGGTGGAAATAGCTAATGTTAGGCTTTTTAGATTTTAAAATCTCATAAGGTGTTTTCTTTAAAATTGGCCTAATCATTACTCGATTTACAATATAACAAGCGGTGTTTGTGGCTTCCGCCCAAAAATATTTAGGTAAATTGTTTTCACAAAGCATAGTTCTAGCCATCTCTTGTAAAATTCTATTTTCCCTCTCAACTACCCCATTTTGTTGAGGAGTTTTGTAACGCCCCGGTTTTGGGCTTAGAAGTTTTGGGCGTTGACCGGTTTGGTCAAAGTGCTGTTCGAATCTAAAGAGGTGAAATTAGGAAAGCCTAGTTCGGGTTGCATTAAAAATATGGAAAAATGTTCTAAAATCATCTTTTAATATAATTAAGTGAACTGTGAAATCAATTTTGGAAAATGAGTTTCGGAAGGGTGACATTTTGGCTAGTGACCAAAATGTGATTTTTGAAAGTTTTGTGACTGTTTTAAAAAGGATTGAAACTTTGAATCTTTAGGGAGCTATTTACCCAAAGGGGAGTTTCTCCAGATTTTCTAGAATATTAAATGATTTAATAATGGTTTAAAATAAAAGTAAAAAGGAGGGAAAGATATTTTTAGTCATTTTTAACTAACTTTCTAAATTTTCCATTCCCATTTTCTCTCATCTTTTCTCTCAAACCAAACACATTCTCTCCAGATCTTTTCCTCTGATTTTTATCACCTAAATACTTCTTTTCAATCCTCATTTGATTCCTAATCATCTTCTCATCAAAACCTTTGTATTTGCTACTTGATTCATCAAGCTTTTTGGCTCTAAAAGAGGAGAAACTCAAGTTTGGAGGTAAGAACGTCCTTCTCCTCTGAACTTCAAGTTCTTTAATGAAATTCCTAAGTTCTCAATCCCTAATTGATGTTTTATAAATGGCTTTTAAGATTGTTTAGTGGATCTTGGCTTAAAATGCAAGATTTGGTGTGTTTTTGATGAAATTTCGTTGGATCTGTTTAAGCAGTGTTTTAAGGTGCTAAAATGATGATTAATGAATGTTAATTTGATAAGGAAATGAGTTTTGATTAATGCAATCCCGGATAGGTTGTGTTTCCTAAGTTTAGCTTGTGATTCTTGGATGTTTTTGTGGTGATCTTGTGGATCTGATGTTGCTGGAGGTATAAAGATGTTTATAGGTTGTTTTTAGATGTTAAATGGTGTTAATGGATGTTAGGTTTTGATGGTTTATGGCTGGGCTTTGTTGAGAAGTGGTTTTGATGCAATTTCGGTTGTGTTTGGTGGCCGAAATTGGAGTGTGAATGAGAGCAGCGAGTTAGAGTGCTTTCATTGAAGCTTTTGATGCATGATGATGCATTAAATCTCTGCTTTAATGTGTTTAATCAGGGGAGGCATCTTTGGATCCAAGAGTTGTTGATCCGGAAGCTTGAATTGGTGCTTCAGCAAGAGGCGAAGTGGAATCGGTGAGTGAAATTGGGTTTTCGGCTTTGAAACCAATGTCTTGGGAGCTTAGTTTAAGTCTAAACAACTTTGCTAAGCTCGAGTGTAAGTTTTTGGAAATTCTCTCTAGTGGTGGCCATGATTTTGTTGTGATGCAATGTGGTTTATTGCATGTTTTGATTACTGTTTTGAAAGCATGATTTAGCATGGTATTTGCTGTTTTGATAAGCCATATGTTAAAGGAAGCTCAAGGTAAGGGTTCCTTGTTTTTGAACATTGATTAAAGGTGGTTTGATGCTTTTAAATGCATGATGAATATGGCTTGGTTTAATGCTTAAAACAGTGGATAAATTGATGATAATGATGTATATTGGCAAGTGATGTTTTGAAAAGGTTAAGGTCACTAAGGTGGTTAAAAGTCCTTGAGTGAGCCTTGTTACTTAAGAACATCAAGGTGGTTAAAAGTCCTTGGATGATTCTTGTTACGGACACAAAGGTGTTTAAAAGTCCTTGTGTGGTCCTTTCTATGGTGTTTAAAAGTCCATAGGCCAAGGTGTTTAAAAGTCCTTGGGCTCAAGGTGTTTAAAAGTCCTTGAGGTGATTCAATTCATGGTGTTTAAAAGTCCATGGCCAAGGTGTTTAAAAGTCCTTGGGGTCAAGGTGTTTAAAAGTCCTTGAGGTGATCTAATTCATGGTGTTTAAAAGTCCATGACCAAGGTGTTTAAAAGTCCTTGGGGTCCAAGGTGTTTAAAAGTCCTTGGGGTGAAAGTTGATGAACTTGTTTTCAAAGAAATGAAATGTATCACTTGAGGCCAATATGACATGTAATGAAATGAAGCATGAGATGCTTGTTTTAAGTATGCTTTTGAGCATGTGTAAATGATGATTTGAAGCATGATTTATAAATGTTTTGTTAATGCATTATTGGATGGTTTTATTGAGCATTCCTCACTAAGCTTTTGCTTACGCTCTCTTTGTTTTCTTAATTCAATAATGCAGAACATTAGAGTACTTGAGGGCAGCAAGGAGGGCAAGCATCCAAGTGGAAACAAAGCTCTAAGTATGGAAGGTTTTCTAAGTACATTTTAGCTTTTGGTAATTTGGCAATGGGGGACCTATGTGTATGTTTTGGGAGATGTTTTGAACTCCCTAAGTATGTTGAATGTTGTTGAGAATGCTGGTTTTTGTGGTTGGCCTTTATATGCTTGAATTGGAAGTTTATGCTTGAATGGCTTACTTGTGTAGGAAGCATGCCTATAGATTTGGGGCTTTTCATATATGTGGATGTTTTGATGAATTGTTGATGCAAGTATGTCTCATACATGTTGAATTGCATGTTGGAAAAGTTTGGTGGCATTTGGAGCATGATTGGTTGGTCAATTGCATGTTTAAGTATGCATTTTTAGGCAATCTGTGCAGGGTGTTTCGGAACAGCACCTACCGTTTCGGAACGGGTGCCTTAATTGTGCCCAGGCGTCCGAAACGGGAGGGGCCGTTCCGAAACGGAAAGGCCACTGCCAGACCCCCGTTTCGGTACGCGTTGCGGAACGGCCCCGAGTTTCGAAACGGGCTATGCCTGTTTCGGAACGGGTGACCGTTGGGGGCTGACATTGGCAGTTATAAGTTTTGAAATGTTTGCGTTTTGGTCCCTAAAGTTGTAATTTGTTCAATTGAGTCCCTGTTTGATCTCTGATGTTCGTGATCTTTTGGTATGATATTTGTGTGATCACAATTAGGTCTAAAGTGCATCTAGACAAGGTTAAAAAGAAAAAAAAGGGTCGTTAATCAAGGTTGACTTTTGGGTTGACTTTGGTTTTCCCCGTGTGACTTTCTTAATTCGGGTCAACCGTCTAGGCCGGGTTAAGGGGGTTACATTTGGTGGTATCAGAGCTGAGTTCTCGAGTAATTGGGAATGTATGTATGCATGATTGAAGTATGTATGCCTTGTATGCTTGTTGAGTGAAAGCATGTTTAATGGCTTGTGTTTTTGATGCAATTGAAGTATGTGCTGTGATGTAGCATGTTGTGGGTACCCATTGCCAAATCAAAGCTAAAGGAAAGATGTTGTTTTGAAATGAAATTGAGCTTGAATACTTGGACTGCTTACCTTGCTGGGCCTGACTTTGTTTTATTTGTGTTGTGATTGCATGGTAAAAGTATGGCACCACGTAGAGAGTTACGAGGTAATGTGCGAGCTACGGCTCCTAATGAGAACGAGAATGAGGAAAACACGGGTAGTGCGGTGTTACCTCCTCCTCCACCTGGTGGTGGTGGTGCTGGGGCTGAGGAAGCTGGAGCTGCAGCTGGCGCTGGAGCTGCTGGACCTGGGGCTGGTCAGGGGCAAGCTATGCCTGATATGACGATGTTAGTGCAAGCTATTGCTGGTGCTTTTCAAGCAGCAGTAGCTGGGGCTCGTGGAGCGGGGCATCAGGAAGATGCTGGTGTCAGACTACCTTTGGAGCGTTTGCGCAGTCTTGGTGGGACGGAGTTCAGGGGTATGTCTGCTGAGAGTTCTGAAGCTTGGCTAGAGAGTACCAAGCGAATCTTGGGCCAGATGAGTTGCACTGATGTGCAGAAGCTGGGTTGTGTTGTGTCCTTGCTGCAGAAGGATGCGTATACGTGGTGGACAACCACTATTGCTGGGATGGCAGAAGCTGATGTGACTTGGACATTCTTTCAGAATGTGTTCAAGAGGAGATATCTGGGTGTAAGATATCTAGATGAGAAGAAGCGTGAATTCATGTCTCTTACCCAAGGGAGCATGAGTGTGGCTGAGTATGAGGTGCAGTTTGTGCGACTCAGTCAGTATGCACCGGAGCTGGTACCTGATGAGCGGGCAAGGTGCGAGAGGTTCCGTTATGGTTTAGAGACGGGTGTAAAGATGTATTTGCTGGCCGCCGAGTATGATGATTTCGACGTGTTGGTGGGCCGAGCCAAGGACGTTGAGATGAACTTGGGTTTATCTGTGAGAGGTGCTGGAGCAAGTGCTGGGAAGCGATCAGCTGAGTTTAGTTCCGGAGGTGGACGGAACAAGAGAGGACGTGATCAGAAGTATCAGTCTTCAGCTAAGAGAGGTGGTGGTGCACCTGCTAGAGGAGGCAATGCTAGAGCTGATCCGAGTGCTTGTTGGATCTGTGGTTCACGTGGTCACATGAAACGTGACTGTCCTCGTGCCGAGAGAGTAGTGCAAGCTCCTGTTGCGGCTTCTGGTAACGGGTGCTGGAGTTGTGGTTCTGCAGACCACTTGAGGCGAGATTGTCCTAGGTTGGCTGGTGATCAGGTACGTGCTCCTGTTGTTGCTGCACCGCAGAGAGGTCGTGGGCGCGGCCGTGGTAATTTCCAGAGGAGAGAGGAAGGTGGTCGTGGAGTGGCCCATGTTGTGGCTATTCAGCCTGAAGGTGGAGGCCAGGCGAGGGTGTATGCTCAGCGTGAGGGAAGGAATGATGCGGATGTGATTGCAGGTACCTTTACTTTGCAATCCTTGTCATTGCTTTCATTGATTGATTCTAGATCTACGCATTCATACATTTTGCGTGAGCATGCTGAATTGCTTGGTTTGCCTGTTGAGTCTTTGGATGTTGGTGTTCGAGTCACTAGTTCTTTTGGTGAGACTGTTGTGACTAGGAAGCTTTATAGAAGGTGTCCCTTGGTCGTTCAAGAGCATGTTTTCCATGTTGATCTTATGGAGTTGCCCTTCTATGGTTTCGATGTGATCCTTGGTATGGATTGGCTTGCTGAGCATCGTGCTGTTGTGGATTGTGAGAACAAGCGGGTTTCGCTTAAGCTTGCGGATGATTATGAAGTTGTTGTGGTTGGTGAGAATGTGAAGTTTCTTGCCAATGTGGTGTCTACCTTGGAGGCGAGCAGGATGCTGAGGCAAGGTTGCGAAGCTTATCTAGCTTTTGTGATGAATCCTAGCTCTAAAGAGTTGAGGGTGCAAGATATCAGAGTTGTGAAGGAGTTTCCTGGTGTTTTTCTTGAGGAGTTGCCTGGTTTGCCTCCTAACCGCGAGGTGGAGTTTGGAATTGAGCTGTTTGAGAATACAACTCCTGTGTCTATTACTCCCTATAGAATGGCACCTAAGGAGCTGAAGGAGCTGAAGACGCAGTTGCAAGAGTTGCTTGATCGTGGGTTCATCCGGCCGAGTGTGTCACCTTGGGGAGCACCGGTCTTGTTTGTGAAGAAGAAGGATGGCACTATGAGAATGTGCATTGATTACCGTCAGCTGAACAAGTTGACTATCAAGAATCGGTATCCTTTGCCGAGGATTGATGATCTCTTTGATCAATTTCGGGGAGCTGCTGTGTTCTCTAAGATTGACTTGAGGTCAGGGTATTATCAGTTGAAGGTGAAGGATGGGGATGTGCCTAAGACAGCTTTCAGGACAAGGTATGGGCATTATGAGTTTCTTGTGATGCCGTTTGGGTTGACAAATGCTCCTGCTGCTTTCATGGACATGATGAATCGTGTGTTTCATGAATACCTGGACAAGTTTGTTGTGGTGTTCATTGATGATATCCTCGTGTACTCGCGTACTGAGGAGGAGCATGAAGAGCATTTGAGGATTGTTTTGCAAGCTTTGTTGGAGAATCAGCTTTATGCTAAGCTGAGTAAGTGTGAGTTCTGGTTAAGGGAGGTGGTGTTTCTTGGACATGTGGTCTCAGCTGAGGGGACTCGTGTTGATCCTCAGAAGATTGAGGCGGTGATGAGTTGGAAAGTTCCTAAGTCTGTTCATGAGGTCCGTAGTTTCCTTGGTTTGGCGGGATACTACCGAAGGTTTGTGGATGGTTTTTCCAAGATTGCTGCTCCTTTGACGAAGCTGTTGCAAAAGGATGTTAAGTATGAGTGGACGGAAGCGAGACAACAGGCTTTTGAGAAGCTTAAGGCGGCTTTGACGCAAGCTCCTATCTTGATTCAGCCTGAATCAGGGAAAGAGTTTGTGGTTTACAGTGATGCATCCTATGTTGGTTTGGGGTGTGTGTTGATGCAGGAGGGTAAAGTGGTGGCTTATGCATCGCGGCAGTTGAAAGTGCATGAGCGCAATTACCCTACGCACGATATTGAGCTGGCTGCAGTGGTTTTTGCTCTGAAGATCTGGAGGCATTATCTGTATGGTGAGAAGTGTACTGTGTACACAGATCACAAGAGTTTGAGGTATCTGATGTCTTAGAAGGAGTTGAATCTTAGGCAGCGGCGTTGGTTGGAGTTGCTCAAGGATTATGATCTGACGATTGAGTACCATCCTGGGAAGGCTAATGTTGTTGTGGATGCCTTGAGTAGGAAGGTAGCTGTTGAGCTGAGAGCCATGTTTGCTAGCTTGAGCATATCGCAAGATGGTGGTCTCGTTGCTGAGTTGCAAGTGAAACCCTCTTTGGTTCAGTTGATCAAGGATAAGCAGTTGTTGGATGATTCCTTGGTGTCTCATGTTCAGGATATCGCGGAGGGTAGACCTTCGGATTTCTGTTTCAATGATGATGGTGTGCTGTGTTTTGGGAGTCGGATAGTAGTGCCTGCTGATGCTGAGTTGAGGCGTGCTATTCTGACTGAAGGTCATAGTAGTCCTTTTTCTATGCACCATGGTAGTACTAAGATGTACCGTGATCTTCGTGATGAGTACTATTGGGTGGGTTTGAAGAAAGATGTTGCAGAGTTTGTTAGCAAGTGTTTGGTGTGTCAGCGAGTTAAGGCTGAGCATCAGTTCCCTTCAGGGTTGTTCCAACCGTTGAAAATCCCTGAATGGAAGTGGGAGAGGGTTACCATGGATTTTGTATCTGGTTTACCTTTGTCTCCATCGAAGAAGAATTCGGTCTGGGTGATTGTGGATCGCCTGACGAAGTGTGCGCATTTCTTGCCTGTGCATACCACGTTTTCTTTGGATAGGTTGGCAGAGCTGTACATTGCTGAGATTGTGCGGCTGCATGGTGTGCCTAATTCGATCGTGTCGGATAGGGATCCGAGGTTCACATCGCGTTTCTGGCAGTGTTTACATCAAGCTTTGGGTACGAGGTTGCATTTCAGTACGTCCTATCATCCTCAGTCGGATGGTCAGTCTGAGCGAGTTATCCAGATTTTGGAGGATATGTTGAGGTGCTGCGTGATTGAGTTCCAAGGTTCTTGGGAGAAGCATCTGCCTTTGGTTGAGTTTGTTTATAACAACAGTTATCAGGCAAGTATACAGATGGCACCTTATGAGGCTTTGTACGGGAGGAAGTGTAGGACTCCTCTTTGTTGGGCTGAAACTGGTCAAAAGTTGGTTTCGATGCCGGCTTTGTTGAAAGGGACCACAGAGAAGGTAAAACTCATTTGTGAGCGGTTAAAGGCTGCTTCTGATCGGCAGAAGTCTTACGCGGATTTGAAGCGTAAGGAGATAGAGTATGCGGTGGGTGACCGTGTGTTCTTGAAGGTTTCGCCTTGGAAGAAGGTGATGCGGTTTGGCCGAAAGGGTAAGTTGAGCCCTAGGTACATTGGACCATATGAGGTGGTTGAGCGTGTGGGTCCTGTTGCGTATCGGTTGAGGTTACCTCAGGAGTTGGAGAAGATTCATGATGTGTTCCATGTCTCTATGCTCCGGAGGTATAGATCTGACCCTTCGCATGTGATGCCCGTGGAGGAAGTGGTTCTGAATCCGGATTTGACCTATGATGAGGAACCGGTGAAGGTTCTGGATTCGGATAGCAAGGTTCTTCGTGGCAAGACCATTGAGTTGGTGAAGGTGCTGTGGAAGCATCGCGGTGTTGAGGAAGCCACGTGGGAGCGGAAGGAAGACATGCTGAAGCAGTTTCCTTATCTCTTTCCTTCAGGTAAATTTCGAGGACGAAATTTCTTAAGGGGGGGGGGGGAGAGTTGTAACGCCCCGGTTTTGGGCTTAGAAGTTTTGGGCGTTGACCGGTTTGGTCAAAGTGCTGTTCGAATCTAAAGAGGTGAAATTAGGAAAGCCTAGTTCGGGTTGCATTAAAAATATGGAAAAATGTTCTAAAATCATCTTTTAATATAATTAAGTGAACTGTGAAATCAATTTTGGAAAATGAGTTTCGGAAGGGTGACATTTTGGCTAGTGACCAAAATGTGATTTTTGAAAGTTTTGTGACTGTTTTAAAAAGGATTGAAACTTTGAATCTTTAGAGAGCTATTTACCCAAAGGGGAGTTTCTCCAGATTTTCTAGAATATTAAATGATTTAATAATGGTTTAAAATAAAAGTAAAAAGGAGGGAAATATATTTTTAGTCATTTTTAACTAACTTTCTAAATTTCCATTCCCATTTTCTCTCATCTTTTCTCTCAAACCAAACACATTCTCTCCAGATCTTTTCCTCTGATTTTTATCACCTAAATACTTCTTTTCAATCCTCATTTGATTCCTAATCATCTCCTCATCAAAACCTTTGTATTTGCTACTTGATTCATCAAGCTTTTTGGCTCTAAAAGAGGAGAAACTCAAGTTTGGAGGTAAGAACGTCCTTCTCCTCTGAACTTCAAGTTCTTTAATGAAATTCCTAAGTTCTCAATCCCTAATTGATGTTTTATAAATGGCTTTTAAGATTGTTTAGTGGATCTTGGCTTAAAATGCAAGATTTGGTGTGTTTTTGATGAAATTTCGTTGGATCTGTTTAAGCAGTGTTTTAAGGTGCTAAAATGATGATTAATGAATGTTAATTTGATAAGGAAATGAGTTTTGATTAATGCAATCCCGGATAGGTTGTGTTTCCTAAGTTTAGCTTGTGATTCTTGGATGTTTTTGTGGTGATCTTGTGGATCTGATGTTGCTGGAGGTATAAGGATGTTTATAGGTTGTTTTTAGATGTTAAATGGTGTTAATGGATGTTAGGTTTTGCTGGTTTATGGCTGGGCTTTGTTGAGAAGTGGTTTTGATGCAATTTCGGTTGTGTTTGGTGGCCGAAATTGGAGTGTGAATGAGAGCAGCGAGTTAGAGTGCTTTCATTGAAGCTTTTGATGCATGATGATGCATTAAATCTCTGCTTTAATGTGTTTAATCAGGGGAGGCATCTTTGGATCCAAGAGTTGTTGATCCGAAAGCTTGAATTGGTGCTTCGGCAAGAGGCGAAGTGGAATCGGTGAGTGAAATTGGGTTTTCGGCTTTGAAACCAATGTCTTGGGAGCTTAGTTTAAGTCTAAACAACTTTGCTAAGCTCGAGTGTAAGTTTTCGGAAATTCTCTCTAGTGGTGGCCATGATTTTGTTGTGATGCAATGTGGTTTATTGCATGTTTTGATTACTATTTTGAAAGCATGATTTAGCATGGTATTTGCTGTTTTGATAAGCCATATGTTAAAGGAAGCTCAAGGTAAGGGTTCCTTGTTTTTGAACATTGATTAAAGGTGGTTTGATGCTTTTAAATGCATGATGAATATGGCTTGGTTTAATGCTTAAAATGGTGGATAAATTGATGATAATGATGTATATTGGCAAGTGATGTTTTGAAAAGGTTAAGGTCACTAAGGTGGTTAAAAGTCCTTGAGTGAGCCTTGTTACTTAAGAACATCAAGGTGGTTAAAAGTCCTTGGATGATTCTTGTTACGGACACAAAGGTGTTTAAAAGTCCTTGTGTGGTCCTTTCTATGGTGTTTAAAAGTCCATAGGCCAAGGTGTTTAAAAGTCCTTGGGCTCAAGGTGTTTAAAAGTCCTTGAGGTGATTCAATTCATGGTGTTTAAAAGTCCATGGCCAAGGTGTTTAAAAGTCCTTGGGGTCAAGGTGTTTAAAAGTCCTTGAGGTGATCTAATTCATGGTGTTTAAAAGTCCATGGCCAAGGTGTTTAAAAGTCCTTGGGGTGAAAGTTGATGAACTTGTTTTCAAAGAAATGAAATGTATCACTTGAGGCCAATATGACATGTAATGAAATGAAGCATGAGATGCTTGTTTTAAGTATGCTTTTGAGCATGTGTAAATGATGATTTGAAGCATGATTTATAAATGTTTTGTTAATGCATTATTGGATGGTTTTATTGAGCATTCCTCACTAAGCTTTTGCTTATGCTCTCTTTGTTTTCTTAATTCAATAATGCAGAACATTAGAGTACTTGAGGGCAGCAAGGAGGGCAAGCATCCAAGTGGAAACAAAGCTCTAAGTATGGAAGGTTTTCTAAGTACATTTTAGCTTTTGGTAATTTGGCAATGGGGGACCTATGTGTATGTTTTGGGAGATGTTTTGAACTCCCTAAGTATGTTGAATGTTGTTGAGAATGCTGGTTTTTGTGGTTGGCCTTTATATGCTTGAATTGGAAGTTTATGCTTGAATGGCTTACTTGTGTAGGAAGCATGCCTATAGATTTGGGGCTTTTCATATATGTGGATGTTTTGATGAATTGTTGATGCAAGTATGTCTCATACATGTTGAATTGCATGTTGGCAAAGTTTGGTGGCATTTGGAGCATGATTGGTTGGTCAATTGCATGTTTAAGTATGCATTTTTAGGCAATCTGTGCAGGGTGTTTCGGAACAGCACCTACCGTTTCGGAACGGGTGCCTTAATTGTGCCCAGGCGTCCGAAACGGGAGGGGCCGTTCCGAAACGGAAAGGCCACTGCCAGACCCCCGTTTCGGTACGCGTTGCGGAACGGACCCGAGTTTCGAAACGGGCTATGCCTGTTTCGGAACGGGTGACCGTTGGGGGCTGACATTGGCAGTTATAAGTTTTGAAATGTTTGAGTTTTGGTCCCTAAAGTTGTAATTTGTTCAATTGAGTCCCTGTTTGATCTCTGATGTTCGTGATCTTTTGGTATGATGTTTGTGTGATCACAATTAGGTCTAAAGTGCATCTAGACAAGGTTAAAAAGAAAAAAAAGGGTCGTTAATCAAGGTTGACTTTTGGGTTGACTTTGGTTTTCCCCGTGTGACTTTCTTAATTCGGGTCAACCGTCTAGGCCGGGTTAAGGGGGTTACAAGTTTGAGGAGCCGAAAAATTATGGCTAATACCATTTTCATTTAAAAAATCTTCAAACCCTAAAATTTGAAACTCGGTTCCATGATCACTTCTAATATGTGAAATTCTAAGTTCAAGGTCATTTTGGGTTAATTTTGAAAATGTGATGAATTTTTCCAAAGCCTCATCTTTAGTACTTAAAAAGAGAACCCAAGTAAATCTAGAAAAATCATCAACTAGCACTAAAGCATAAGACTTACCACCCAAGCTCATAGTCCTAATTGGCCCAAATAAATCCATGTGAATTAGTTGTAAACATCTACTAGTAGAAACATCATTAATGGATTTAAAGGAAGACCTATGTTGTTTACCCCTTGAGCATGCATCACAAATTTTATCATTTGAAAATTTTATCTTGGGTAAACCTCTAACTAGATTTAGGGAGACTAGTTTTTCTAAAACACTTATGCTAGCATGTCCTAGCTTCCTATGCCACAACCATGCATCATTTTCATTTTGAGCAACTAAGCATGCATGAGATGTATGAATGTCATCTAGATGCACCATGTATATATTCCCTATGCGATGACCTATGAGCATAATACTATTAGATTTAATGTCTACAATTTTGCATCCATTTTTATCAAATAAAACATTAAATCCTTTATCACACAATTGACTTATGCTCAATAAATTGTGTTTAAGACCATCGACATATAACACATTTTCAATGAGAATAGTAGAGTGATTACCTATGGAGCCAATACCTTTAATGTGGCCTTTGGAGTTGTCACCAAATGTTACTACTCCTCCACTTTTTGGCTTTAGATCCATGAATCGACTCTTGTCTCCGGTCATGTGCCTCGAGCATCCACTATCAAGGTACCATGAGTTTTGACTTTGTGCTTTGGCCTTGTAGCAATGCTCCCCCTACAAACAAAGATATTAAACCTTGGTTTTTGGTACCCAAATCATTTTGGGTCCATGAGTGTTAGCTCCCAAAACCTTGGTTCCCTTAGGAATCCAAGATGACATAGCAATAATATTATTAGATTTAACAAGTTCCTTAGGAACCCATACACTTCTAATTCTTTTAGCTCTACTATGTCTAGGATAGCTACCTTGTTTGTAGTAGTTAGTCTTTTTCTTAGATTGGTGTGTTCTAGAGGATTCTCCTACTTCATGCTTGACACTACCAACATTTTTTAAAGACTTTTTGAGCTCATTTAGCTCACCCAACACCTTTTGGTGTTCACAATTACATTGAGATAAAAGATTATTAAGATCAACATTTTCATCTTGAAAGAATTTAAGTTCATCTTTTAATCCTAATATCTTTTTCTCAAATTTAGAATTAGCTTGAGTAAGTGAGTCATTTTTCTCATTTAATTCTAGAATAATCTTTTTATTCCTAATGACCGACTCCTTATATTTCTCAACTAATTCATCATAGACCTCTTGTAACTCATCGTATGCATCATTTAATTCTTCATATGAAAAATCTAAAGTAGATGAGTTAGAGGTTACCATGGAGGAATCTTCCTCAAGTGCCATGAGGCAAAGGTTAGCCACTTCTTGTTCGTCATCCTCCGATGACTCCTCATCACTCCAAGTAGCAAGCTTGGCTTTGAGCTTTTTCCTCTTCTCAAAGCCCTTCTTCTTGAGTTGAGGGCACTCCGAACGTATGTGGCCGGGTTGTTTGCACTCAAAGCAAATGATTGGATCCTTTCCATCTTCCTTGTTCTTGCTTTTGAAGTCCATCTTCCTTTGGATTTTCCTTCCCCGGTTGGACCTCATAAAGCGTGAGAATCGTTTGGCTATCATAGCCAATTCTTCAAGTTCATCCTCATCACTAGATGAGCTCTCATCATGTTGTGAAGCTTTAGCCTTGAGAGCTATTCCCATCTTCTTCTTCTTCTCAACTTCAAGCTTCTCTACTCTTTTCTCTTCTTTCTTTTTCTCATCTTCCCTTCCTTGCTTCATGATCTCATGAGTAAGGAGAGAACCCACAAGCTCATCAAGCTTCAAAGTCTTCAAATTCTTTGCTTCGATGATAGCGGTTCTCTTCCCATCCCAAGACTCGAGAAGTGAATAGAGTAGCTTCCGGACAAGCTTGTCTTCGGGTATAATCTCTCCATAGCCCTTTAGCCCATTGACAATCGTGGAGAAACGATCGAACATCTTTGACACCGTCTCATCGGGCTCCATCTTGAAATTCTCATAACTAAGATTGAGAATTCCAATCTTAGTTTCTTTAACATCGTTGGTGCCTTCATATGTGGTCTCTAGAGTATCCCATACTTCTTTGGCACTTTCAATGGATGAGACCTTGGAATAGATGTCCGGATCGAAGGAACAAAATAGCATATGGAGAGCTTTATCATTGACTTGAATCTTTTTCCTCTCCTCTTCACTCATCTCCACTTTCTTCTTTAAGACCATCTTGCCTTCACTATCTTGCTTCAAAGGGATATATGGCCCATCTTCAATGACATCCCACACTAGATAGTCATTTGATTTGATGAAGAGACGCATCCTATTCTTCCAAAAAGAATAGTTATCACCGTTGAAGAAAGGAGGCTTTGTAGTGGATTGTGACTCGTACATGCCCGAACCGGAGGTTGAAGCCATCTCTTGATATTTGATGATCACACTCTTCCAAGGATCTCCTCTTGTGGTTGTTAATCCTCAAAGATTTAAGCTCTGATACCAATTGTTGAGTGGATCGCAAGATCGATATTGACCAAGAGGGGGGGTGAATTGGAAATTTAAAGGTTTTATGGTGGAAATTGCAAATTGAAAATAATAGACAAGGGATTTAGAGTGGTTCAAGTTCCAAATGAACTCTAAATCCACTACCTTAGCTTCACTAAGGATTTGCAACAATTCCACTAATTGCTCTTCCCCTTTTCTAGGACAAGGAGGCAACCCTTTACAATTTCGGTTGATTTTTCTACCCAAAAATCAACCCAATCCTCACACAAGTGAACAAAGAAATTTGATGGATAATAAGATATCTCTCAATACAAATAATAGCCCAATTACAAGCACTCAACCCAATTGAACAAGATATGAATGAAAATTACAATTGGGGTTTCTAGACAAAATGGGATTTTTGCACAATTGCTTGGATTTGATGTTTGGATGTTTGCTATTGGATCAATAGTTGTTGCTGGTGCTTTTAGAGGTCTCTTTTATACCTTCTCATTGATTTCTAGCCGTTGTGGTTGTTGCACTCATCAATAGAGCCGTTGGGGATGTTATCTCACCACCATAAATGCAGTCTGCAACAACCCGTTTCGAAACGCGGGGTACCTGTTTCGGAACGGACTAAAATAGAAAGAGCCGTTGGGGTGCATTTAAGATCCCGTTTCGAAACGCCTTAGGGCCGTTTCGAAACACTTTTGCCACTGTCAAGGGTCATTTCGAAACAGCCTTAGCCCGTTTCGAAACACCCTATTTATCTTTAAATAATCAGTTAAAAGTTTGTAACCGTTGTGCCCTTTTTAAATCAAATATGAAGAACAGTTTCGAAACGTATGAGACCGTTTCGAAACGGGTTCAAGTGTTCTTAAGCCGTTTCGATACTCGTTTCGAAACAGGGGTTGGCAGTGATGAAATTGTTTCGAAACGCCTTAGGCCGTTTCGAAACAGGGGCTTGAAAATCACTGTTTTGGCTTTGAAAACTTAGAAAAATATTTGAAAAAACTTTGTTTTTAACTTGGGCATAATCTTAAAATTATATGGGGATATTTTGAGGACTTAAAATTTGTTTTGACATTTTCAATTTAGTCCTTAGGTTTTTAGTTATATCAAAATTAAAATATTTGTTTCACAGTTCCTCATCGTCAAGAAGTGGGAAGATGTTCACAAATAGGAAAGTCAACATCGTGCTCGATGAAATGAACTTTTTACTCTGGAAGCAATAAGTCTTGTTGACAGTACGTAGCCATCGATTGGAGCGTCTTCTCACAGGGAAGGTTAAAGCTCCTCCAGAAATGGTGCCTGGTGATAATGGTGAGATGGTGCCAAATGAGGAGTATGAGGATTTTTTTGCACAGGACAGTGCCCTGGCTTCCTGGTTACTCTCAACGATTGGTGCGTAGCTTATTCCTTAATTAGTCAGTGCAGAAACGATGACTGAGTTCTGGACCACAATTGAAAAATTCTTTGCAAATCATTCTACAACCAGTGCCATGAGCCTCCAGTACAAGCTTCGTTC
Organism: Hibiscus trionum; assembly: GCA_030270665.1. NCBI lineage: Eukaryota > Viridiplantae > Streptophyta > Magnoliopsida > Malvales > Malvaceae > Hibiscus > Hibiscus trionum. Next base: position 68,929,758 of record BSYR01000003.1, read on the forward strand.
GATGCGCAAGGGAGATGAAAGCATGAGGTCTTACCTTACACAAATCAAGGAGGTAAGTGATGCTCTAGCTGCTTGTGGTAGTTCAATCTCAGAAATGGAACAAATAGCTACAATTTTAAATGGATTATCTGTTGAATACCAACATTTTATGGCGGTTATAACAACGAGTAAAGAACCATATACTCTAAATGGTGTTAAATGTATATTGGTTGATGCTGATGTACAAATTAGGGTTTTTAATACTCAGATTCAATCACCAGTTAGTGTTAATGTTGCCCGTTTTCAAAGCAACAGTTCTGTGTCTACCAATCAAGACACCAGGTTTGGTAGACAACAACAATTTTTAGGTGGAAGGGTTGGTGCTCGTGGAAGAGGGCAACCCAGAATTCAGTGCTAGATTTTTGGCAAACCATGACACTCAGCATATCGATGTTGGCATCGATTCGATCAATCATTTAGAAATTCTAGTGATATGAATAAAGATTCTCCAAATGCACTTGTGACTGTGGTGGACACTCCCAGCACTTGCTATACTTATTCTCATTCTCAGGGACCTAGTGTGACCAATGGTTCTGACTCGTGGATTGCAGACTCAAGAGCCACACATCATGTCATGCATGATGCTACCAAAGTGATACAAGGCTTTGAGTACACTGGTCCAGGTAAACTTGTTGTTGGCAATGGACATAACTTAGATATTTACAAATCTGGTAGATCCTTATTAATGACTTCATCTCGTGCTTTGATGATTAATAATCTGCTTCATTTTCCATTGGTTACTAAAAATCTCCTATCTGTTTCAAAGCATGCTAGAGATAACAATGTGTTATTTGAATTCCATGCTTCAACGTGTCTTGTTCGAGATGAAGCCAATGGAGAGGTGATGTTTCAAGGGGAAGAACGTGATGGTTTGTACCAGTTCACTAGAGGAAGTTCACCTGAGCTAAGAAACTGTAACACCCACATTTCGGTCCTAGAATTTAAGGTCGTTAAAATTAAACTATTTATTTATTTATTTATTCTTAGAAGCATTTGAGCTTGCAATTTAGTGAATTGGTCAATTTGGTCCTTAAATTTCTTATTTGGGCAACTAGTGCACCAATTCAAATTAAAAAAAGAAACTTAGCTTTGAATTAAGGAATTCAGCCGAGTGATATTAATAGATTCAAATTAGTGATAACAAGATACAAAGTGTGAAATTAAAAGAATGAAAAGAAATTAAGTAATGTTGCATTTTCTTGAGAAGATCGGATCAAATTGAGAAAATTCAAGAAAGCATGGAACAAGGGAAATTGATGACCAATTTAAAATAATTATAAAGATTGAAATTTGCATGTTAAAAACAGAATATCCTTAGGGCTTCCCTTAGTAAAATGATGATTAAAGTTATAGGCTAAAGGGCTCTTAGGTAATTTTGTAAGCCATCAAATCACCTAGATTAAGGAAGCTTGTCTCTCCTCATTATTTTATTCTTCTTTGCCGTGAGGTTGAGAGAAAAATGGGGGGGGGGGGGGAAGAGAAGCTCAAAGGTCTGAAAAATTCTAGAGCTTAAAGGGTGAAGATTTGGCTTGCATGGTGGATGGATTAAGCTAGGATTTGGAAGGGATAACTAGTGTTATTAAGGAAATCAAAAGTAAGTTTCCTTCTCCTTGTAGCTATTCGGTTGAGTATAACACCATGCATGCAAACCTAAAATTTGTATGAACATGAAACCATGAGAGTCTTGATGAAAATAATGAGATGAACTAATGAAATCTTTGAAAATTTCTTGAGAAAATATGAATAGAGTCATAAGGGGGCTGTTTTGAAAGAAAAATGTAAAATCTTGGGTATTTGGAAAATTTCTATACTTGGAGATTAAAATTAGAAAATTCTCACTAGGAGAAAGTTGTGAAGAAATAAGGATTTTATTATATATGACTATTGGTTGCTGGAAAAATAAATTAAAAAGATGAAAATTCGATTAGAACTAAAAGTGGACACATTCGAAATTTATGGAGATTAGGGACTAAACTGGAAAGTCGGTAAAAATTGTGTACCTGATTGTTGAAATTAAAGGTTAATATGGACTGTAAAATGTCATGGAAGAATATTATAAGTCATGCCATGAATGAGTTTTTATATTGAAGAATATGATTAGGTGAATTTTAAGTTTAAAGTGTAAACTAGATAAGCTGTCCAGTGGTATACAACTTATAAACAGTAACTTTGGAAATTCACCAACAATTGGATATAAGGTATTTCGAGTTGAAATTTTTACTGTATAAACTTTGGTATGTCTAGAATCATTGAGAGAAAACAGAACTCAATTTTAGTATGTAAATTAGGAGATATGAATTTTTAAAGTTGGACAGTACAGGCTGCCCAGATTTACCGAAAGGAGTGTAATTAAGCAATAAACTGTATTGATTCGAATAAGATAAAAATATGAGGTTCACATGAGTATAAAATTTAGTTTAATACCTTTCCAACAGTATATGATAAGTTAATTTTGAATTACTAATTAAAAAGATATGATCAAAACACTAACTAGTCCTCCAACTAGTTTAATAGAAAATCAGATTTGAAAATATGAGTTTATGCTTGAAATTGAGGAGTAATTATGATTGATTTGCTTCCTAATATAGTGTGTATTCGTTTTATGTTGAGAGTTAAGATCGGAATTGTGAAGAAACTTTGGAGGAAGCTAGGATCGATCACTCGAAGGGAAGAAACAAAGGCATCTCAATTCGAGATCAAGCTTAAGGAGTTGTGAGTGTAATTTTGTATTAGGGTTGGGACTAGTGTCCGAACCACCTCATTATTTGAAATTTATGATTTCTATGCATGAAATTGGACTAATTGATATTCGGTAACGTGTTTAGTAAGGGAAGGAGATCAAAGGAAAAATTGGATGCATGATTTGAGACTTGTGGTTAATATTTGATTGTGAGAAAATGTGGGCTGCTTTATGTGACTTTATATGCCATGAATTATATGTTCAATTTGGATTTTGATCATGTTTGAATATGTGCAAATGTGGACTGCCCATGTGATTATTTGTATGTTGAACATGTGTGAATTTGGATTCTTGATAATGCTTGTTTATGTGAGTATGTGGACTGCCCTATGGTATTTATGCCATGCTTAAAATGCATATGATTATGTATGTATGAAGTTGCTGCCATGTATGATGATATGATCGAACGAGCATGCAAATTGAATTATGAAAATGTATATGTTAAATGAAATAATGAATAATAATTCAGCAAGAATAATATGCCCTCGGTCGATTAGAAGTTTTAAATAGTACGACATGCATAGAGTCTGAGCTCTCTTGTTTGTTGTTGCTTCGTGCAACTCTTGCTTGTTGCCTTGGGCAACCTTTAATAGTACTTTGTGTACTCTTCGATTATAAGATATGTGTTCTTGATTGCTGTTCGAGACACATGATGCTGTGGGCATCCTTTGTTAGTTGCTTTGTGCAACTCTTGATGTTGCTTCGTGCAACTAATATACGACACTTGTTACCCTCTTGATGGCTTGAATATCTGATACGTCTACTCTACCTAGGGCAATGAAATTAAATAAAATGTAATGCAATGAATTATAAGGCAATATAATCTACACGAATTAAATGAAAATTTGCTAAATTAAGTATAGCTTATGAAGTGGATAAATGGTTGAATGACTTGGTATGTTATGATGTGATACGAAATGATAAATTATGTGGACATTGGTCCTTCCGATTATGATATGATGCATATGATATGCTTATAAGTCCGATGCGAAAATCAGCAGGGTGAATTGGATGGTAGCTTGCCAACCGAAGCGTTTTGGTGGATTAGGAGTGGTGAATCTCCATACCCGAAATTTGGCCATGCTTGCTAAGTGGGCGTGGAGATATACTCAAGCGGATGGCTCGCTCTGGAAAGCGATTATCGTGGCGAAATATGGCAGCGATGTCCTTGCATGGCGTCTCAATTCGAGGGGCTTGATGAGCATGCCATCGATGTGGAAACAAATAGTTGTGATCCAAAGCAATGAGTATGTGGAAAAATTTATGAATACTGCACAATTCACTTGGGCATTGGGCGATGGAAAGAGTATTCTTTTTTGGAGGGACTGTTGGTGCCTTGCGGATCCGTTGAAAATTATTTTCCCCCGGTTGTTTAGCTTGGCTTGCAATAATATGGCAAGGGTGTGTGACTATTTGGGATTGCCGAGAGAGGGGTGGGTTGGATGTTTTCGGCGTCCATTGCGCACTTTCGAAAGTGCCTAATTACGTGAATTGCAAGCTTGTATCGCTGGATATTCTATTCGTGCGAAGGCTATGGAAAAATTGGTATGGATCCATGATGTGGTGGGGCAGTTTTTGGTAAGTACGTTACATAAGTTAATGGCATCTTTTGGATTACATGATACATCCGATATTAGCATGATTTGGAAGTTGTCGTTGATACCAAAAATACAATGTTTTATATGGTTTTTAATGTTGAACCGGCTGCCTACTTTGAGGATGTTGATGGAGCGTGGTATGCCGTTGGGGTTAAGTAATATTGGTTGTCGATGGTGTGCGGATGGGGAAGATAACGTGGATCATATTTTCGGGCAATGTGAGATGGCGAGGGGTGTGTGGGATATGTTCTTCGATTGGTGGTCAGTATCGACGGTCCGTCCATGGCACATTAGTGAGTTTATTCACCAGTGCTGCATGAGTTATTTTGAGGGGGAGTTACGATCTTGGTGGATTATTGGTTGCGCGAGTGTGTTGTGGTCGTTGTGGCTTGCCCGTAACGAGTTGATGTTCAAGGAGAAGAGGGAATCATGCCATTCGATTTTTTTCTTGGTTCAACTTCGGTCCTTTCATTGGACTTGTGCTCGATTTGAGCTGCTCCAAGCGGGGGAGGCAGCTTGGTGGTCTTGCCCCATCTTGTGCAGGCCATCACAGGTGCAGCGACGGGAGCCGAGGCAGGGTGTTGTGTGGATGCCGCCACCACAGGGGGTATGGAAGTTCAATGTCGACGGGTCATCGAGGGGAAAACCAGGTGCAGCAGGTTGCGGGGGAGTTCTTCGCGATGGGAGCAGCAGGATTGTGGCGCTGTTTTCAGGGCCTATCGGGGTCGAGGATTCCAATATGGCTGAAGTGCAGGCGATAGCGTATGCTATGAGGATGGTACGGGAGATCGATTGTGAGGGAGTGCATTCGATAGTGATTGAGTCGGATTCAGCCGTTGCCATTTCTTGGGTATTAGGAGTGGAGCGGAGGCCGTGGAGGTTGGGAAATTGGCTGTATCAAATCGACGATGCTTGGGAGGCGATGCCTTTTATATGTTTTAATAAGATTTTTAGAGAGGCCAATTGTATTGCGGATGCACTAGCTAAGAGTGGCGTATTACGCGCTAATTGGGTATGGATGTATTGAGTATTGTCGGGTTTTAGCCTATTGGGATTCATCGTTGTACCATATGCACGGGTACTCTTTTCCCCCATTTAGGATTAGGGGGGTTTTTAATGAGGCCGGTGCATTGGTTTTTACATGATTTATCAATAAAATAAAATCATGTTGCTGATCAAAAAAAAGTCCGATTATGTGTAATTTGGGTAATGACCCTATTCGAATACATGGAATTAAGAAATGATAAGTTCTAATTTTTGGATGATGGTTGAGATCATTCGAATGATATGCTTATGATGAAATTATGATTTCGTTTTGATAAGTTAATAATGCTATGTTTGGATTGGCATGAAATTTTGGTTAATTCAATTGTTAAGCATGAGCTTGAGTATGCTGAAATTGAATTGTATTATGGTATTGATCGAATTAAATGGAAGCATGTGATAAATAAATGTTATTGATATGTATTCGAGCATGTGCTATGAATGTTGTTATGTTACGTATGATGCTATGTATATTTGATTGTTCATAAGCTTAGTTGGGTGAAATTTTTTGTTAATAACCTAGCTAAGTAAACTCAATGCTTGATCACATTAAAAGCTCAAGAATGAATTAGATTTAGCATTACCTCGCTAAGTACTATTTGTACTTATCGCTCTGTTGTTTTCTTCTTCCCAACCTTAGCAGGATCGCTTGGACCTTAAAGCTAGCATTCGATTGGATCAAGTTACGAGTTCGGAAATATGTATGATCTTAGTATTATCTTTAGACTCCTAGATGGTGGCTTTGAAGTCTGTTTAAGGATTCGTTTTGTTGTGTTCGGCCGTAACTTAAGTCTGAAATGGTGTTTGAAGTTATATGCTCCGTGATGCTTGGTTAGGAGGCTAGAATCATATTTGTATTTAAGTAGGTAGCCTCATTATTTTGTTGTATAAAAATGTAAGTCGAGCGAGTGGTTGTGCCGATTCTTTTTGTTGTCCATAGTCTATAGCTTGACATGGTTTAGGGGCATATAAATCATGATATTTTGTAATGAACTAAGTAAAGGAAATCGAATGCCATGGTATTGAAATATATTATGTCTTGCATGAAAATTTATGTAATTAATTATTGGTAATTGGATTAATTCGAAAATCACCTAGACTATTTAATTAAGGTTTCGAATGGCATGGATTTGAATAGTTTTAAGTATTTGACTTTTTGATTTAATTGTAATAGTAATTTGATGATGGTAATGAAGATTTAAATTGGCTTGTAATTTGGTAACAAGATTAAAAGAAATTGTGTCTAAGTCTATGCATAATCACAAGAAGATAAGAAAATTTTTGTTAGCCCACTTTCCGCGTGCGCATTAATACGAATATCTTAATTAAAAATGATATCTTGTTTTCCGAAATGCTTCCGCTATTTTCTGATATGTTCCGATATTCTGTTTTCCGTTTCCGGTAACGCTCCTAACTCCCAGCCCGAGTTAGAGGTGTTACAGAAACAATCATAGGATAAAGGCTAATGTTGCTAGTAGTAGTAATCATTTGTGTGATTTGTGGCACAGGAGATTAGGGCACCCTGCCCAGTCTACACTTGTGCAAGTTTGTAAAAAATTGGATATTGTAATTCCCTTGAATGATAATAAAGTGGTTCAAGATGTTTGTGTATCTTGCCGTATGGGCAAAAGCCATAAATTACCATTTACTGAGTCCGCAACTGAGTATTCAGATCCTTTCTCGTTAGTCTTCACAGACCTTTGTGGTCCTGCTCACGTTGTTTCAAATGGCTACAAGTATTATGTGTCATTTGTGGATGCAACCACAAGACACTATTGGTTGTATTTGTTGAAGACAAAGGATCAGGCATTTCATACATTTTAGCTGTTTGAGAAAATGGTTAAGAGTCAGTTCAAAACTACTGTGAAAGAAGTGCAAAGTGACTAGGGTGGCGAATTTCGAGGCCTCCCCACTCTCTTAGGTTCATTGGGCATCAAGCATAGAGTTATATGCCCACATACCTCAAAGTAAAATGGTGTCATTGAATGGAAGCATCAACACATCATCGAGCTTGACCTTGTGTTGCTTGCAAAAGCCTCTCTTCCCTTCAGATTTTGGTCATATGTTGTCAGCACAACCATACATTTGATAAACATGCTTCCTACAATGGTTTTGTCAAGCTTGTCACCCTTTGAGAAGTTGTATGCCCAACAACCAGATTATAAGTTTATGAAAGTTTTTGGATGTCGTTGCTTTCCCCACTTGTGACCTTATCAGAATCATAAGTTGAGTTTTAGGTCTCAAGCATGCACGTTTCTTGGGTACAGTGCTCAGCCCAAAGGATACGTGTGCATGACAAAGGATGGTCGAGTGTATATTTCTCGTCACATGGTGTTTGATGAAAATAACTTTCCTTTTGCGGTGGAGACAAATCAAGGAGAGGAATGTGCCACAAAGTCTTACTCCTACACTCCAGGCTTTGAAGAAATGGCTCCAGACGGGTCAAAGCTAGTGTGTAAGCTACAAAAGGCAATGTACGGGCTAAGGCAAGCGCCCAGAAACTGGTACTCAAAGCTAAAGGAACATCTAATCTCAAATGGATTCAAGAGTTCATAAGCATATAGTTCATTTTTTATCAAAATTGACGGTGGCACAGCTACATATGTTCTTGTTTACGTAGATGACATCATAGTAACTGGAACTTCAAAAATAAGAAGTTGAGAGGGTTGCCAAGAAACTTGATGTTGAGTTTTCAATAAAAGATCTAAGGGTACTAAACTTCTTCCTAGGAATTGAGGTTGATAGAATCGGAGAAGCAATTGTTTTCAGTCAAAAGAAGTTTATTATGGAGATTTTGGTCAAAGCTCAGATGACTAATGTGTTAGAGTATGCCCAAAGACCAATCATAAGATGATTATAAATGATATTTGTTTTTACCTTATTTATTCATAAAAGACATTGCCATTATTATTTTCAGTTACAATTCTGCGTGTGTAAATAAACTGAATTATAATAAAGTCCTTAGAATAATATAATTATTCTTAAATGTCCTTAGTTGAGTATTATTGTGGGCGTGGGCAACAATAATGCATTAAGACTAATATGTAGCTAATTTATGACAAAGTGTTGTCATTGACATGGAGATGTCAAAATCAATACATAAGTATGTGTTAGAGAATGACATACTGGACTGACCCGCTATAAGCATGTTTCTTGGATTATTATGTGACAGTCACAACATTGCTCATAGTGATAACTGATGAGTGTGTAAAAGTATTGTTTTTCTTTCCCTTTTTGCTCATATTATTGTAAGACTTAGGTGAATCACTAATTTTCTAGGTTGCTAGAATTGTGTTTTTGAGGAGTTGTGGGTGATTATTGAATGCTGGAGGTATAAGGTTGGTATTGAATGGTTTTGGATGTTAATTAATGTTATTTGATGGGTCAAATAAGTAGGTTTTGGTTGGGTTACATTTGGAGAGTGTTAGATGTTTTCAGTAGTTTTGGTGAAGTTTCTGCTAATGTTTGAAGAAGATTGTTGGGGATTGATGTTGCTGGGTTTATGAATGCATTTTGATGCATTGGAACCTCTGTTTTTATGTGGTTAAAACAGGGGAGAACGATCTTCTAGCAACTGGTGAAGCTTTGGAGGCATCAAACGCTTAGTTTCGCGTCGACGAATCGAGGTTTCGCGTGTCGGCGAGTGAGAACGCGAATTTCAGCCTTGTAAGTATATGTTTTATACTTGTGTTTAAAGCATGGTTTGTTGCTTTGGAAAATGGTTTGATGTTGATGCTCTGAAAACAGTGAGATACACGGTTAAATGTGAATTATATTGGCAAGTGATGGTATGTAAATGGTTTTGAAAATGCTATCAGATATAGTTAGCGGGCTATAGGATTGAGTGCACTATAAACAAGTCTCCTTGGATGTTGAAGGGTTTATACGGTGCACCGAATATTCTATCCAGGTACCCTAATAGTCGAGGAAGAGTAGTGTCCCATCTCTCGTTAGTGGTGTTATACATCCACTGATGAGTGGTGTTGAGGGGTTTATACAGTGTACCAAATACTCCACCACGGGTGTCACAACGGTTGAGGGGTTTATATTGTGTATCGAATACTCCTGTGTGTGAACCTTGAGATGCCGATGAGAATGTATGAAGTTTAAGACAACACTTGTGAATCTGTGTATCCGATGTTGTGTTTTGGAAATGGAACTTGGTTGATGATCACTTGTAAGCCAATATAATTGTTGAAGTATCATGTGTTGTATAATGGGATTTATACATGTTTACTCTTTAAGCTTTGCATAAGGTATGTTATGCATAGGAAGGCTTAAATTGAGGTTAGCAATGTGAGTTGTTGAGGTTTTATAATACATGTTGCATATGGCTTAATATGATGGTTTTTGAATGGTTAAAGTGCATGGTTTTAAAGGCATGGTGTTTCAAATGATGACTTGAAGTGATTGAAGTGAGATTTCAATGTGGTTTTGGAAAATGGTTTTAAAGTGCATTGATGGTGTTTTGTTTTTTAACACTCCTCACTAAGCCTTGTGTGATTACGCTATCTTTGTCCATCAATTCAGAGAATTAAAGTCAAGGGCAGCGAGGAAGCAAGGGATTCCACAAGACTTGGTATTGAAAGTATGTTTTTGAATTAGACTATAAGTAATAAAGGCAATGGGGTTCCGTTGTTGTTTTGGGAGCGTTTCGTTAAACTATAGATTTGTGCAAGTTTATATTGTTGTTTTAGAATTGTATGAGTGTTGAGTGGATCGAATGATCGAAATGAACCAAGAGGGGGGTGAATTGGATTTTTAAAGGTTTAGGTGGTGGAAATTGCAAATTAAAAAGATAGACAAGGAATTTTAGAGTGGTTCAAGTTCCAAATGAACTCTACATCCACTACCTTAGCTTCACTAAGGATTTGCAACAATTCCACTAATTGCTTTTCCCCTTTTCTAGGCTAAGGAGGTAACCCTTACACTTTTCGTTTAAATTTTCTACCCAAAATTTAACCCAATCCTCACACAAAAAAAACAAAGATTTTGTTGGCTAAGAAAGTATCTCTCAATACAAATTGTATCCTAATTACAAGCACTCAACCCAATTGAAATGATAAGAATGAAAATTGCAATTAGGGTTTCTAGACAATATTGGGATTTAGGCACAAATGCTTGGATTTGATGTTTGGATGTTTGCTTTTGGATCAATGGTTGTTGCTGGAGCTTTTAGAGGTCCCTTTTATACCTTCTCATTGATTTCTAGCCGTTGTGGTTGTTGCATTCATCAATAGAGCTGTTGGGGATGTTATCTCACCTCCATAAATGCAGTCTGCAACCAACCGTTTCGAAACGCCCGACCCTGTTTCGAAACAAACCAAAATAGAAAGAGTCGTTAGGGTGCATTAAAGAGCCCGTATCGAAACGGTCTGACCCTTTTTGAAACACTTTTGCCACTGTCAAGGGTCGTATCGAAACGTCTTGAACTCGTTTCGAAACGCCTTAACGGTTTCTTAAAAATCAGTTAAAAACTTGCAACGGTCATATTTTTCAAATCAAATGAAGAACCGTTTCGAAACACTGAGTGTCGTTTCGATATGGTGTCTCTATGTTCTTAAGCCGTTTCGAAACTTGTTTCGAAACACAGGTTGGCAGTGTTGAAAACGTTTCGATACCCGTTTCGAAACATAGGTTGACAGTTTCAAAACTGTTTCGAAATGCCTTAGGCCGTTTCGAAACAGGGACTCGAAAATCACTGTTTTGGCTTTATGAGCACTTAGAAAATATTTGGAAAACATAGTTTTTAACTTAGGCATATTCTTTAAATCATATAGGGATGTTTGAGGACTTAAAAATTCGTTTTCACATTTTCAATTTAGTTCTTAGGTTCTTTAGTTATATCAAAATTAAAATATCGGTTTCACAATCTCCCCCTTTTTGATATAACAAAACCAAAGTTAGAATTTTTAAGAGTTTTGAAAATTTTAAATACATTCTAACTCCCCCTCAATTTAAGATTGATTTTTTAAAGTTTTTAAAATAGATTTATCTTTGAAATTCAAGGTTTAAAACTTAAAAACACATTAAACATTTAAAAACAAATTTTTGGCTCTTAGATTTCTTCTCCCCCTTTTTGTTAGATCAAAAATAGAAACAAGGCTCATAAAGAAGAGATAAGGTTAGTAGCAATAAGCATTAAGCCATAAGCAATAAGCAACAATAATATTAATTCATAAAATTAAAATATCCAAAACATAAATCTTCAACAATAAGTTCAAAGCATAATCCCAAATAAAACTAAAAGCATAGGTTCATAAAACATAATGAAAATAAAGATGCAAACTTAATCCTAAAATGCATAGCTGATATGATATGTCATGAATATCCTAGGCCTCGTCGTCACCATCATCATCCGAGGTCTTATCATCACTCTTGACTTGAGATTGACGAAACTTCATCCATTGGCCATAAAAGGTAGAGAAGGACATATCCATGGCCGAATGTTGATTCTCAAGGGATTGGAGTCGATCCTCTACATTTTGCAAATGAGTATTGATAGCACCAAAACCCGTAGCCATGTTAGTTTCCATGGCATTGAACCGCTCGGTAAGGAAAGTCGTGAGAGCTTCATTGTTTGCAACTTGAGCTTGTGGTTGAGGTTCAATGGGAGGAGGAGGAGGTGCTTCCCGATCAACACGTTCCCAATGTCCATTGTTTACATAGCGAAAACCGGACTTACGGAGAGAGGACTCACCAATTTTTGACTTGCGAGGTTCCGGAGAGTCGTAGGTGCAATCAAGATTAAGCTTGCTAAAGATGTGACTTAAAACCGTTCCATAAGTGAAGGATTTCAGTGCATCGGTGTCACGAAGCTTAACATTGTTAACCATTTCGGCAAACATGATCTTAACTAGATTAGGGCGCTCACCACGACGGAAACACTCAAGCCAAAAATAGTCTACTTGACGGATGTGAGAATATTTACCTCCAGAGGGGCGAAGGAACCATGAGACCATCAAATGGAGGAAACGATCGTACACATCCAAAGTAAGCACCTGACCGGTGTGAGAACCAAAGTGACTCTCATTCTCAATCCCTTCATCCTTAAGAGAAAACGTAGACTCTAAGAGAGGGACATTAACAACAATCCTTTTTCCCAAAATAAAAGACTCAATCCCAACAATTTCAGAGTTTTCTTCATCATTGATAAATTGAGCATTGGAGTAAAAGAGAAGTACCATGTGTTTGTAGCAAATGTCCGGGATGCTCAAAAGACCAATGAAACTCCATTCTCTCAAACGCTCGAGGTAACGGAAAAGAAAGCACTCAGAGTCAAGGAAGTTGATATCAATAACCCGCTCACGACGAACTTCATACTCCTTGACATACTTGAATTGATCCCTCATCTCTTGAGTACGAAGAGATTTTTGAAAGAGCAAGGTGAGATTTGGACGAATACTCGAGTCACTAACTTGACTGGTTTTACGCTTTTTGCTAACATAAAGACATTAAGCAAGCAAAAAAATTTAAGTGTATGCATGAGATTTCATCATTCAATCCAATGATAAATCCCACTTAGGTTTAAAAACAAGTTTTTAAAATCAAATTAACATAGCAAAACAAAACAAAAATTTTTTTAAGAGAAAAACAGTGAATAAAAATACGAGAGAAAAATTTTATATTCGAATCAAAAATTTGAAGATTTTGAATTTTTTTTACAAGATTTGAAAAACCCAAGCATCAAAACATATAAACTATACAAAAATAAAATTTTCTAAACTAAGATTGGAATACAAATTGAAGGAAAAAGAAAAAGATGAAAAATACCTTAAATTGGGATTTTGGATGAATGGATGAAAATCCTTGCACAATATTGTTGAAGCTTGCTTAGACTTGTGTTTAAGAGAAAACCCCTCAAGATTTGGTGAAAACAAAGAGGTTTAGAGGGTTTTTATAGGAAAAGTTCGAGCCTAGGGTTTTTAGGGTTTGGGAGAGTTTTAATTTGTGTTAAACTTTATCATTAAAGGCCTCTTTAAAACAGTCCGTGAATCCGTTTTGGAACGGTCTTGACCGTTTCGAAACGCAGGCATGAAGGTTTGACCGTCTTTTCGACTTCAGCTGACCGTTTCGATACGGGTTTGACCGTATCGAAGCCCCGTTGACTCGTATCGAAACTTGTTTCTATACACCCCTTGGCAGTAGCCAAAACGTTTCGAAACCCTTGGAAGGCGTTTCGAAACGCCCTTCTCTCAGATAGAAATTTAAAGCAACCGTATCGAAATAGGTTTACCCGTTTCGATACACCTGGGCCTGGAAGTGCAGATGAGGCTCTAAAAGTGCAGAAAAATGAGTTTTTCTAGGGCCTAACTTGCATAAATGACATGAATTAGCAGGAAAAACATATGCAAACATAAACATACTCCCCCTAGCTATAGGCATGGATGAAATTAGGAGTAAAAACACATAAACATGGAATTTCACAAGATCAAGCAATTTTAAGCACAAAAGAGGTCCTAAAAGGTAAAGATAGGCTAGCTAGACCTAACTCTCTCCTAAGGGACCAAAAACGCTCTTTGTCTAATGGTTTTGTAAATATGTCCGCTAATTGATTTAAGGTGTCAACATACTCTATAACCACATCTTCTTTAAGGACTTGATCTCTAATGAAATGATGCCTTATTTCTATGTGTTTGGTTCTAGAGTGTTGGATGGGATTTTTTGTCAAACATATAGAACTAGTGTTATCACATTTTAGGGGTATGGTTTCAACTTTAATACCATAATCTAAGAGTTGTTGCTTCATCCAAAGGACTTGAGCACAACAACTCCCTAAGGATATGTACTCGGCTTCGGTGGTAGATAAGGCTACACTATTTTGTTTCTTAGAGAACCAAGATATGAGCATACTACCTAGGAATTGACAAGTTCCCGAAGTACTCTTCCTATCGATTTTGCATCCCCCATAATCCGGATCTGAATAAGCATGAAGGTTGAAGGTGGAGTCTCTAGGGTACCAAAGACCTAAACAAGGAGTATCTCTAAGGTACCTAAAGATTCTCTTAACGGCTATCAGGTGAGACTCTCTAGGACTAGCTTGAAACCTAGCACACAAGCAAACACTAAACAAGATATCTGATCTACTTGCGGTAAGGTAAAGCAATGATCCAATCGTAGAACGGTAAAGCTTAGAGTCAACACACTTACCTCTTTCATCTTTGTCAAGCTTTGTAAATGAGCTCATAGGTGTGGCTTGAGGCTTTGCATTCTCCAAGCCAAACTTCTTGAGCATATCCTTTATGTCCTTTGCTTGATTGATGAAGGTGACATCCTTCTTTTGCTTGATTTGGAGTCCCAAAAAGAATGAGAGCTCCCCCATCATGCTCATCTCGAATTCACCTTGCATTATCTTAGCAAACTCTTTGCAATGACATTCGTTAGTAGAACCAAAAATAATATCATCAACATAAATTTGAACTACTAAGATGTCATTTTTATACATTTTTATAAAAAGTGTAGTGTCCACCTTACCTTTTTCAAAACCTTTTTCAATTAAAAAGTTTGAAAGTCTTTCATACCAAGCTCTAGGAGCTTGCTTTAAACCATAAAGAGCTTTAGTGAGTTTGAAAACATGATTTGGAAATTTTGAGTCTTCAAAACCCGGTGGTTGTTCCACATACACTTCTTCATTTATAAAACCATTTAAAAACGCGCTTTTAACATCCATTTGAAAAAGCTTGAAATCATGATAACATGCATATGCAAGCAACATCCTAATGGATTCCATTCTAGCTACGGGTGCATAGGTTTCATCAAAATCTATTATCTCTTCTTGAGTGTAACCTTGTGCTACTAGTCTAGCTTTATTTCTCACAATGTTACCACTCTCATCTAGCTTGTTCCTAAAGACCCATTTAGTTCCTATGGTAGATTGATTACTAGGCCTATCAACTAATGTCCAAACGTTACTTCTCTCAAATTGATTTAACTCTTCTTGCATAGCCATAATCCAAAAATAATCTTTCAATGCTTCTTTTATATTCTTAGGCTCTATGCATGAGATAAATGCAACATGATTCATTAATCTAAGAGAAGATCGAGTGGTTACCCCCTTGGATGGATCACCCAAGATTTCACCATCTTTGACATAGTTGAACTCCCTTGGGTAGCTCACTTTCTTTTCCTCAAGAGCCAAGTCCTTCAAGGCTTCAAGAGGTGGATCTTGTGTTTCCTCTTCTTTTGTTTGAATCACATCCTCCTTTGGAGTTTGTCCTCCATCAAAGGCATTTATGATTCCTACATCATCATAATCACAAGAATCCTTCCTTGGAAGGAGGTTATCATCGAATACAACATGTATAGATTCTTCTACTACTAAAGTTCTCTTGTTAAATACTCGATAGGCTTTAGATGTTAAAGAGTATCCTATGAAAATAGCTTCATCACTTTTTGCATCAAATTTACCTAAGTTGTCTTTTCCATTATTTAAAACAAAACACTTGCAACCAAAAGGGTGAAAATAGCTAATGTTAGGCTTTTTAGATTTTAAAATCTCATAAGGTGTTTTCTTTAAAATTGGCCTAATTATTACTCGGTTAACAATATAGCAAGCGGTGTTGTGGCTTCCGCCCAAAAATATTTAGGTAAATTATTTTCACAAAGCATGGTTCTAGCCATTTCTTGAAAAGTTCTATTTTTCCTCTCAACTACCCCATTTTGTTGAGGAGTTCGAGGAGCCGAAAAATTGTGGCTAATATCATTTTCATTCAAAAAATCTTCAAACCCTAAATTTTGAAACTCGGTTCCATGATCACTTCTAATATGTGAAATTTTATGTTCAAGATCATTTTGGGTTAGTTTTGAAAATGTGATGAATTTTTCTAAAGTCTTATCTTTAGTACTTAAAAATAGAACCCAAGTAAATCTAGAGAAATCATCAACAAGTACAAATGCATAAGATTTACCACCCAAGCTCATAGTCCTAATTGGCCCAAATAAATCCATATGGATAAGTTGTAAACATCTACTTGTAGAAACATCATTAATGGATTTAAAGGAAGACTTATGTTGTTTACCCTTAGAGCATGCATCACAAATTTTATCGTTTGAGAATTTAATCTTAGGTAAACCTCTAACTAGATCAAGAGAAACTAGTTTTTCTAAAACACTAATGCTAGCATGTCCTAGTTTCCTATGCCACAACCATGCATCATTTTGTGCTACTAAGCATGCATGGGATGTATGTATGTCATCTAGATGCACCATGTATATGTTCCCTATGCGATGACCTATGAGCATAATATTATTAGATTTAATGTCAACAATTTTGCATCCATTTTTATCAAATAGAACATTAAATCCTTTATCACACAATTGACTTATGCTCAGTAAGTTATGTTTAAGACCATCGACATACAAAATATTTTCAATGAGAATAGTAGAGTGATTACCTATGGAGCCAATACCTTTAATGTGGCCTTTGGAGTTGTCACCAAATGTCACCACTCCTCCACTTTTTGGCTTTAGATCCATGAATCTACTCTTGTCTCCGGTCATATGCCTTGAGCATCCACTATCAAGGTACCATGAGTTTTGACTTTGTGCTTTGGCCTTGTAGCAATGCTCCCCCTACAAACAAAGATATTAAGCTTTTGTTTTTGGTACCCAAATCATTTTGGGTCCATGAGTGTTAGATCCCAAAACCTTGGTTCACTTAGGAATCCAAGATGACATAGCAATAATGTTATTAGATTTTACAAGTTCCTTAGGAACCCATACACTTCTAATTCTTTTAGTTCTATTATGTCTAGGAAAGCTACATTGTTTGTAGTAGTTAGTCTTTTTCTTAGGTTGGTTTGGTTTTGAAGATTCACCTATTTCATGCTTGACACTACCAACATTTTTAAAAGACTCTTTGAGCTTATTTAGCTCATCTAACACCTTTTGGTGATCACTATTACATTGAGATAAAAGATTATTAAGGTCAACATTTTCATCTTGAAAAAATTTTAGTTCATCTTTCAACCCTAATATCTTTTTCTCAAATTTTAAATTAGCTTGAGAGAGTAAGTCCTTTTTATCATTTAGTTCCAAAATGATTTTCTTATTCCTAATGACCGACTCCTTATATTTCTCAACTAATTCATCATAGACCTCTTGCAACTCATCATATGCATCATTTAATTCATCATATATAAAATCAAAAGATGATGAGTTAGAGGTTACCATAGAGGAATCTTCCTCAAGTGCCATGAGGCAAAGGTTGGCCACTTCTTGTTCGTCATCCTCCGATGACTCCTCATCACTCCAAGTAGCAAGCTTGGCTTTGAGTTTCTTCTTCTTCTCAAAGCCCTTCTTCTTGAGTTGAGGGCACTCCGAACGTATGTGGCCAGTTTTATTACACTCGAAGCAAATGATTTGATCCCTTGCTTCTTCTTTGTTTTTACCTTTGAAGTCCATCTTCCTTTGAATTTTTCTTCCTCATTTGGACCTTATAAAGTGTGAGAATCGTTTGGCTATCATAGCCAATTCTTCTAGCTCATCCTCCTCACTAGAAGAGCTCTCCTCAAGTAATGAAGCTTTAAGAGTTATTCCCTTCTTCTTCTTCTTTTCTACCTCTAGCTTTTCTACTCTCTTCTCTTCTTTCTTCTTCTCTTCTTCCCTTCATTGCTTCATAATCTCATCAGTAAGGAGAGAACTCACTAGCTCGTCAAGCTTTAAAGTCTTCAAATTTTTAGCTTCTATGATGGCGGTTCTCTTCCCATCGCAAGACTCGGGAAGTGAGTAGAGTAGCTTCCGGACAAGCTTGTCTTCTGGAATTGTCTCTCCAAATCCTTTGAGCCCATTGACTATGGTGGAGAAACGATCAAACATCTTGGACACCGTCTCATCGGGCTCCATCTTGAAATTTTCATAATTAAGATTGAGAATTCCAATCTTAGTTTCCTTGACATCATTGGTTCCCTCATAGGTAGTCTCAAGAGTGTCCCACACTTCTTTGGCACTCTCAATGGATGACACTTTGGAATAGATGTCCGGACCGAATGAACAAAAGAGCATGTGGAGAGCTTTGTCATTTATTTGGATCTTTCTCCTTTCTTCTTCACTCATCTCCACCTTTTTTCTTCAAAACCATCTTCCCTTCACTATCTTGCTTCAATGGAATATAGGGGCCATCTTCAATTACATCCCAAACCAAGTAGTCATTGGACTTGATGAAGAGACGCATTATATTCTTCAAAAATGGATAGTTGTCACCATTGAAGAAGGGAGGTTTTGTAGTGGATTGAGACTCATACATGCCCGAACCGGAGGTAGAAGCCATCTCTTGATTTTTGGATGATCACACTCTTCCTAGGAACTCCTCTTGTGGTTGTTAATCCTCAAAGAGGTAGGCTCTGATACCAATTGTTGAGTGGATCGAATGATCGAAATGAACCAAGAGGGGGGTGAATTGGATTTTTAAAGGTTTAGGTGGTGGAAATTGCAAATTAAAAAGATAGACAAGGAATTTTAGAGTGGTTCAAGTTCCAAATGAACTCTACATCCACTACCTTAGCTTCACTAAGGATTTGCAACAATTCCACTAATTGCTCTTCCCCTTTTCTAGGCTAAGGAGGTAACCCTTACACTTTTTGGTTAAATTTTCTACCCAAAATTTAACACAATCCTCACACAAAAAAAAACAAAGATTTTGTTGGCTAAGAAAGTATCTCTCAATACAAATTGTATCCCAATTACAAGCACTCAACCCAATTGAAATGATAAGAATGAAAATTACAATTGGGAATTCTAGACAATATTGGGATTTAGGCACAAATGCTTGGATTTGATGTTTGGATGTTTGCTTTTGGATCAATGGTTGTTGCTGGAGCTTTTAGAGGTCCCTTTTATACCTTCTCATTGATTTCTAGCCGTTGTGGTTGTTGCATTCATCAATAGAGCCGTTGGGGATGTTATCTCACCTCCATAAATGCAGTCTACAACCAATCGTTTCGAAACGCCCGACCCTGTTTCGAAACAGACCAAATTAGAAAGAGCCATTGGGGTGCATTAAAGAGCCCGTATCGAAACGGCCTGACCCGTTTCAAAACACTTTTGCCACTGTCAAGGGTCGTATCGAAACGGCTTGAACTCGTTTCGAAACGCCTTAACGGTTTCTTAAAAATCAGTTAAAAACTTGCAACGGTCATATTTTTCAAATCAAATGAAGAACCGTTTCGAAACACTTAGTGTCGTTTCGATACGGTGTCTCTATGTTCTTAAGCCGTTTCGAAACTTGTTTCGAAACACAACTTGACAGTGTTGAAAACGTTTCGATACCCGTTTCGAAACATGGGTTGACAGTTTCAAAATTGTTTCGAAATGCCTTAGGCCGTTTCGAAACAGGGACTCGAAAATCACTGTTTTGGCTTTATGAACACTTAGAAAATATTTGGAAAACATAGTTTTTAACTTAGGCATATTCTTTAAATCATATAGGGATGTTTGAGGACTTAAAAATTCGTTTTCACATTTTCAATTTAGTTCTTAGGTTCTTTAGTTATATCAAAATTAAAATATCGGTTTCACAATGAGGCTTTATATGATTGATTTTGATGCGGTATTACGTTTTGGGCGTTGGTTGGTTTGGTCATTAGGAAACATGCCTTTAGTTGATGTTATCGAACTTGAATTGGTATGTGAATTGATATGCAAGTCTTTAGAAGCATGTTATAGGTGTGAGGTATAATTGAAGTGTGTATTAGAGTAATTAGGGCTAATGTGGATATGTTTAATGTGGTTTTAAAGTGTTTCGAATATGAATTTTCTGCAAATCTGTAGGTACATTTCGGAACCTTAGGAACATGTTTCGAAACCTTTTGAAGATGTTTTCGAAACCAAGGCTAAGGTTTCGAAACCTTGAGGCAAATTTTGATAATTTTTGGTTACTGGAAAAAATAGTTTCGAAACCTTTCCTAACGGTTTCGAAACCTTTAGTGTGGATTTTTTTGCAAAGTTTAAAAATGTTATAATTTGGTCCATAGCTATTATTTATGCAATTGAATGAGTTTGGATGATCTTTTAGAGCTGAAATTTGACACGTATGCATGGAACCTAACCTATTGAGGATTAGTAAATCTAATTTCAACTAAGTTCTTTTAGTTTTACAGATTTACATTTTGGTCCCTACATGTTGAAAATGTTTAATTGAGGATACAAATGAACTTGGTTTGAGATGAAACTTCACATTTATGTTATAAATGTACTTAATTACAGTTTGATAAACTCAATTGTGAAGTTGGGTTGTATTTTAAGAAAATTTACAAAATGGTCCCTATCTTATTTATCGAGCTTTCGTTAATTGAATCGAAGTTGGATTTCGTTGTTTCTTCTTCCGATGTATGTATGATCACCTTAAGTAATATTAAATGCATCTAGATAAGTTAAAAAGAAAAAAAGGGTCGGTTATTGGGGGAAATCTTCACAGATTTTCTTCGATAATCCCCGTGTAACTCTTTTGAGTCGGTAAATCAGTTAGAACGGTTCACGGGGGTTACAAAACTAAAGGATATTATTTCTTAGATTCCATTGAGAACAAAGTGTTTGTTTCAATGCGCCTGAAAAATATGGATTTCTTCAATTACACAGTTTTGGAAACACAACCACTGCGAAGGTCTTTGAGAGAATGCAATGCGTCTCAGAAATATGGATTTCTTGTCACATTGCATGGTGATGTTCTCTTCATGGATCAAGATGAGCCTAAGAATTATCAAGAAGTAGTTACGGGCTCAAACTCTGAGAAAGGGTTAGAGGCCATGAAATTCGAGATGGATTCCATGTTAGAAAATCAAATTTGGACCTTGGTTGACCCATCTCTAGAGATTAAGCCCATAGGGTGTAAATGGGTTTTCAAAAAAGAAAAATGACATGGATGGTAATGTAAAAACATACAAAGAGCGATTAGTCGCTAAAGTTTTTGTCAAATTCATTGTATAGACTATGATGAAACATTTTCTCTTGTTCCTATGTTTAAATCTATCCGCATCTTATTTGCGATAGCTGCGTTTTATGATTATGAGATATGAAAATGGATGTTAAATCCACTTTCCTTAATGGAAAACTAGATGAGGATGTGTATATGACACAACCTAAAGGTTTTGTCGATTCAAAAGATGCCAACAAAATATGCAAGCTACAAAGGTCCATTTATGGATTGAAGAAAGCTTCTCGAAGTTGGAATCTTCGTTTTAACGATGCAATCAAAGAGTTTGGTTTTATCAAAATGAGGATGATCCATGTGTTTTTAAGAAAATTAGTGGGATCACTGTCATATTCTTTATATTGTATGTTGATGACATACTGATAATAGCAAATGGCATACCTAGCTTACAATCTTCAAAAAAAAAACTTGGTTAGGAAAATGTCTTTAAAAAGGGGATTCTTACCTATGAGACATGGTATTTCACTCTCTAAGGAAATGTGTCCTTCAACGCCTCAAGAAAAAGAGTGCATGATTAAGATTTCACATGTTTCGGCCATTGGACCTATCATGTATGCCATGCTATGTACACGTCCGGATGTATCATATACATTAAGTATGACAAGTTAATACCAAGTAGATCCCGGTGAAAGTCATTGGGTTGTAGTAAAAAACATCCTCAAGTACTTGAGAAGAAATAATGATGTATTCCTTATGTATAAAGGTGGGGAAGAACTAAGTATAAAAGGTTATATTGACGGAAGCTTCCAAACCGATAAGGATGATTCTCGATCGCAATCGGGTTTTATGTTTTGTCTTAATGGAGGTGTTGTGAGCTAAAATTTTTCAAAGTAAGATACATCAGTTGATTTTACAACATAAGCCGAGTATATTACAGCATGTAATGCTGTAAAATAGGGTGTTTGGATCAAGAAGTTTATATCTGAACTAAGGTTTTTGGTTAGCACATCAAATGCTATAGATCCACATTGTAATAACAACTGAGCCATCACATAAGTAAAAGAACCCAGATCTCACAAACGATCCAAACACATATTAGGCATTACAAACTCATTCAAGAAAATATATATTGAGGAGATGTGAAAATATGTAGAGTACCAACAGATGATAACATTGGTGATTCACTGACAAAGCCTCTGACGCAGCAGAAGCATGATCGTCACACTAAGTCACTTGGTATTAGATATATGAGTGATTGGTCTTAGTGCTAGTAGGAGATTGCTAGAGTATGCCCAAAGACCAATCATAAGATGATTATAAATGATATTTGTTTTTACCTTATTTATTCATAAAAAAGACATTGCCATTATTATTTTTAGTTACAATTCTGCGTGCATAAATAAATTGAATTATAATAAAGTCCTTAGAATAATATGATTATCTTAAATATACTTAGTCGAGTATTATTGTGGGCATGAACAACAATAATGCATTAAGACTAATATGTAGTTGATTAATGACAAAGTGTTATCACTGATATGGAGATGTCAAAATCTATACATAAGTATGCGTTAGAGAACGACATACTGGACTGACCCGCTATGAGCCTGTTTCTTGGATTATTATGTGAAAGTCACAACATTGCTCATAGTGATAACTGATGAGTTTGTAAAAGTATTGTTTTTCTTGCCCATTTTTCTCATATTATTGTTAGATTTAGGCACATTTTAGTTGCATTGTTAGGCCTTCATGCATAATTTCCTAGTTTCCTTCGTTATTGAGCTTGGTAGTACATTTTGGTTGTATTTCGTGGAAAATTCGCTGCTGGTATGCTTTACTATGTGCAGGATAGGATTGTTGTGATAAGTGCAAATTGTCGTGGCAATTTAGGAGAATACTGAAGGACATGCCGAGTGATTGCCAGGGCAAGTCGGAATTTGTGAGATGTTGAGGATAAAGTATAGAGAATCTTGACGCCATTAACCTTGATTTATTTCCTCTTAAATGGGATGATATGAAATTAAGGATAGGAAATAAAGCTTGAATTATTTCCATATCTTTAGATAAGGAAATAATGCTTGAGTAATTTCCATATCTTTAAATAAGGAAATAAAGCCTAAAGAAACTCCTCTAGAAAAGGGAATAAATCAAATCTCTTTAAAGATCATTGGAGCTTTTCGTGCCTAAATAAGAAGACTCAGCCATAGCCCTTGGGAAGTAGCGGATTTGAGAGAGAAAAGGATAGGACTGTTCGACATCTTCTTTTTCTTCTTTTTCTTTGATTCCATCCAATTCATGTTTGGGAATTTTTATCTTGTATTTCTTTTGCACCCAGCCATGAACTAAATATAATTGGCTTGGGTTATTGTGTTTTGTGGTTGTGAAAACGTTTGGATTTGTTTAGGTTTTTGAGTTGCAATTTAAATTCAAAGTTTGTTCATTCTTGGTTCTTAATTTTGATTACGAGTGAATTGGGAGAGGATCTCGTGAATCCATCCATTCATTTAATATCGGGAGAGTTAGATTCAAGAAACGAATGAGCATGGCTTTCATACAAACAATCGTTGGTGAAAACTAATCCGACTTAGAAATAAGTTGCGGATTTCAACGGCTAAGAGGTGCGTATGATCGGTTGTTGTTCACCTTATGGTTAACGCAGGGATGTATCAGTAAGATATGTACAATTAACAATGTTTTGAGTTAGGGATAACAAGAAGCCATTGAAGAACGCTTCGCCGAACTTTGAAGGAAGTCGCCCAATTGCTCAGACAATCTCACCATTCCCAGTTGCCCAGGCAATTACAATTGCCCAGACAAATCGACTGATGCTATTTGTTTAAGACGATTGAGCTGCACTTGCAATCAATTACCATGATGGTTCATTCAATCATCACACCACGACTCATGATAATCTGACCTACTCTCTCATTCGATGAACATCTCTTTTATTTACTTGTGCATTTTACTTTACTCGTTTACTTAAACTCCTACTATCACAAACTGTGTTTTCTTTTTCAGTGCAAGCAATTGGAATTCGAAGTTACAACCAATCCCTGTGTAGACGATGTCTAAACTATACAATAACTTGTGACGTGTACACTTGCACCAATTGTGAAGCACTCTAAACGCACAACAAGTTTTTTGCGCCTTGTTGGGGATTGGCAATAGAGACTTTGTTCTTAGATTTCTTACACCTTTGTTTCTTTTTCTTTTTATTTTTTTATTATTTTATTTCCTCATTTAGTTTCAAGGGGCTAAAACTTGGTTTTTGCATTGGTGTATGACCAGGGCAAGACTGACAGCACAAGATTACCCACTTACACCCGAGATCGAGCGAGCTTTTCGTAAAAGATTACGCGAGCAAAGAGCCGCAATGGTAGATCCATCTGTTGGTCCAGTTGGCAACCAGAATGCCGAGGCAAGAGGAGGAGGAGCTTTAGTCGACCAACCTGTTCAAGTAAGGAACAGAACCATTCGAGACTATTTAGAGGAAGATCTCAACGGTCTCACTCCAGGAGTTGTCACACCTGAAATTGAAGCCGCCCACTTCGAATTAAAGCTAGTAATGTTCAATATGATCAATATAATTGGTCAATTTGACGAATCAGCAACTGAAAATGCCAGACAACATCTCAAATGTTTCCTGGAGATTTGCAATTCATTCAAACTACAAGGAGTCCATGAGGATGTTCTAAGGCTGAAATTATTCCCCTATTCACTGAGGAATAGGGCGAAATCGTGGTTGAATAGTATTTCATCCGGATCTTTGGAATCTTGGACGAATTTATATCGTGATTTCCTTGATAGATTTAGTTCTACACATATGACTGATAAATTGCATAACGATATTACTTCTTTTCGAAAGGCAGATGACGAGTCTATGTACGAGGCTTGGAAACGATACGAGAAGCTTTTACGCAAATGTCCCATGCATGGATTCCTAGAATGGACACAAGTGACAATATTTTACAACTCAGTAAATACACCGATGAGGATAATGCTAGATGCCTCGGAAAATGGCATACTCGTAGACAAGTCACCAGAGGAAGCAATAGAGATCTTGAACAAGCTTTCCAAAAATGATTATCAGTTCCCAACTACTAGAAAGGGAATAGTCAGATGGAATGCCACGTTAAACGAACTTGATTCATCGAACACTATTTTCACACAATTGGCTACCTTAACCAATTTGGTTAAGAATATGCATCGACCTAGCAATACACAGGAGATCAAGGTAGTAGATTCACTTTGTGATTTATGTAACGGTAACCATAATTCTTTTGAGTGTCCGCAGAACCTAGAGTCTAGTTTCTATGTTGGAAACTACAACCGGAACAACAATGTGATGTCCAACACATACAATCCAACCTAGAAGAAGCACCCTAATTTCTCATGGAGCAACCTGAACAACGCCATTAATCAAAACAGTCATAATACACAAGCATTGAGATTCCAGCAGAATATGCCACATCAACAAGTGTTGCAGCAACAATCAACACCATCTAGTTCTTTGGAAAATTCTCTCAATGCTTTCATGTTAAAAACTGAAACTTATATGGTTGAGAATAGTAGTTTCATGAAAAGAACTAATGCTTTCATTAACAGGACCGAGATGAGATTGCAAAACCAGGAGGCAGCTCTAAAGTCATTGGAGACGCAAGTCGAGCAATTTGCTCAAAACTTGAAAACGAGACCACTGGGCAGTTTACCCAGTGATACGGAGGTCATGAAGGGAATTGGCCAAGAGCAGTGTAAAGTAATTACCACTCGAAGTGGATGAAAGCTAAATGATGCATCTGCCCAGCCCACAGAAAGAATTCTACCAGCAGAATTCAGAAAGATCTCCTGTCCAAAAAGACGCATTATCCAAAAATGTGGAATCGATAATTACCTAGGCAATTCCAGATGCCCAGACAAGTTGCGATAAAAATCCTAAATCAGAAAAGAAGGATGAGGAGATCCAAATTCCACTACCATTCCCACAGAGGTTGAAGCGGCAGAAACAAGAGTAACATTTCAAGAAATTCCTCGACATCTTGGAGCAAGTCCACATCAACTTTCCATTAGTTGAGGCAGTAGAAAAAATGTCGAACTATGCTAAGTTCCTTAAAGACATTATATCTAAGAGGACTAGGATAGGAGAATTTGAAACAATTTTTGTGACGGAGGGTTCCATGGCCATGTCACACAACCGAATGCCACCCAAACTTAAAGATTCGGACAGTTTCACCATACCATGTGCAATTGGAAATCACTATGTCGGTAAAGCATTATGTGATCTTGGAGCAAACATAAACCTTATACCGAAATCTGTTTTTCAAAGGTTGGGTATAAGGAAGGCAAGACCTACAACAATTATGTTGCAGCTTTCGGATAGATTTTATGTGCATCCAGAGGGAAAAATCAAGGATATACTGGTAAGAGTTGATAAATTTATTTTTTCCACTGATTTTATTGTTTTGGATTGTGAAGCAGATGAGTTCACACCTATAATTCTTGGGAGATCATTCCTAGCAACGGGAAGGACCTTGATTGATGTCGAGAGGGGAGAACTCATAATGAGGGTGAATGACCAGTGAGTCAAGCTAAATGTTTTCCAAACCCTAAAGCATGCTGACGACCCAGAAGAATACCAAGTCATTCAAGCCACCACCGAATTCAATTTTGACATTGAGGTGAATTGCCTCGGCAATTGCATTGCCGAACATGAGGAATTTGAAGAGCCGGACGACGAGGAACAAAACGAAGTAAATTGGATAGTAAGTTGACCAGGTAAATATTTTGAACCATTGGATTACTCAGGTAAGGAAGGTAAACTCAAAAAACCTTATATTGAGCAACCTCCTATTCTAGAATCGAAACCATTGCCAGTGCAATTAAATTATGCTTATTTAGGAACCAATAACACATTGCCCGTAATAATTTCTTCTAAGTTGCAGTCTGAAAAAGAAAAGAGGTTGATTGACATATTGGCACTGCATAAAAAGGCAATATGGTGGACAATTGCAGACTTGAAGAGAATTAATCCGACGATATGTATGCACAAAATTCTTTTGGAGGATGATCATAAACCGGCAATTGAGGCGCAAAGGAGACTTAACCCTGCTATGAAGGTAGTCGCGAGGAAAGAAATCATCAAATGGATTGATGCCAGAATTATATATCCTATCTCTGACATTGCATGGGTAAGCTCGATCCAATGTGTACCGAAAAAAGGGAGGTATAACGGTAGTAAGCAACGAAAACAACGAACTCATTCCAACTAGGATTGTCAGTGGTTGGAGAGTTTGTATGGATTACTGTAAGTTAAATAAAGCTACTAGGAAAGATCATTTTCCTTTACCTTTTATTGACCAAATGCTTGATTGTCTTGCAGGAAAATCAATTTATTGTTTTCTTTATGGCTATTCAGGTTATAACCAGATCGCCTTAGCACCAGAGGATCAAGAAAATACTACCTTCACATGCTTGTATGGTACATATGCATTTTGAAGGATGCCATTTGGATTATGCAATGCTCTGGCAACCTTCCAAAGGTGTATGGTGGCATTATCCTTAAACATGGTGGAAGATTTCCTTGAAATATTCATGGATGACTTCTTGGTATTCGGAGATAGCTTCGACAATTGCCTCAGCAATTTGGAAAAGGTGTTAGCACGATGTTAAGAATCCGATCTAGTTTTAAATTGGGAGAAGTGCCATTTTATGGTGGACGAAGGTATCATGCTCAGTCATAAGATCTCATCCGAGAGAATCGAAATAGATAGAGCCAAGGTGGAAGTGATTGAGAAATTGCCACCACCAAATTCAGTTAAAGGAATATGAAGCTTCCTTAGACATGCAGGTTTTTACAGAAGGTTTATTCATGATTTTTAAGATTACTAAACCCTTGTGTACCTTGCTTGAACATGACAAAGCTTTCGATTTTGATGATTCCTACGCCCGGACATTTGACACCCTAAAGAAGCAACTTGCTTCGGTACCCATTGTCGTTCCACCTGATTGGACCTTACCTTTTGAACTCATGTGTGACACAAGCGATTTTGCGGTAGGAGCTGTTCTAGGTCAGCGAACAGGTAAAATTTTCCATGTGATATATTACGCTAGTAAAACTTTTAATGGCGCTCAATTGAATTACACCACAACAGAAAAAGAGTTACTATCAGTGGTTTTCACATTTGACAAGTTTCGCTCCTATTCGATCGGTACCAAGGTAATTGTTCAAACTGACCAATCAAAAATTAAGTACTTATTTGCTAAGAAAGATGCCAAACCTCGTTTAATTTGTTGATTTTACTTTTACAAGAGTTTGACATTGAAATTAAGGACATGAAAGGAACGGAGAATTACGTTGCTGATCACTTGTCAAGACTTGAAGGAGGCAATGATGAGGATGATTCTTTAGAGATCCACGATGCATTCCCGGACGAGCAGGTGTTAGTTGCCACGGTAACACCATGGTATACCGATCTAGTTAATTTTCTAGTTTGGGCATTATGCCTTATAACCTTACTCACCAAGGGAAGAAGCGGTTCCGACATGATGCTAAGCATTATTATTGGGACGAGCCTCTTTTGTTTAAACAATATGTAGATCAGGTTATAAGACGATGTGTTCCTGAGGAGGAGGAGCAAAATGTGCTTCGGCAATGCCATTCCTCACCCTATGGAGGCCATTTTAGAGGTACTCGCACCGTGGCCAAAGTCTTACAATCCGGCTTGTATTGGCCCACGCTTTACAAAGATGCCTAAGATTTCTACAAGCAGTGTGATCGGTGTCAACGAATGGGAAATATCTCTAGGTGACACGAGATGCCACTACAGAACATTCTTGAAGTGGAGTTGTTCGATGTGTGGGGTATCGATTTCATGGGGCCTCTCCCATCCTCATTCGGTAATCTATACATCCTACTTGCCGTCGACAATGTGTCTAAATGGGTCGAGGCAGCGGCAGTGTAGAGCGTTTTAGTGTTCTCTTTTTATGAGCGCAAGTGCACACTCTTTGCCAAGTTATAGTATAAAAGATATCGTCTCCCACAGGGATTGTAATAGCTTCTTCGAGTGTAAATATGCACATAAGTAAAATAAATGCACAATTAGTTTCAGGTTGAAGAAAGAGCTTTTAATGTAAAACACAAATAAAAGAGATAGACGAAATCAGGTTGATAAGATGGGCAGGGTTATGATGCTGCTTAGCGTGAAACTATGTTGAATAGGACAAGTTGTTTTGTGATGCCACGATATGCTACCTCGGTGGGTACTGGAGGATAGAGGCTGCGACCCTTTCGCTGCCGCAGCGGATCTCTGCTCTTGCAACTTTCGTTGTTTCGGCAGGTGAAATGGGGAGAAGTCTTGGCGGCAAATCTGACAGATACTCCAAGTTCGGTAGAACAATTCTGATTTGATCCTCCCTATGTCTAGGTAAGGATTCTGTCACCACGTGATGTAGGCAATACCTAGCAATCTCAGCTTAAACCTAACACATGTAGTCGACGTTTGGTTGCTCCTTTTAGCCGCTGAAATTCGAACTTATGTCTAAGCCGAATTAGTCAACACCTCGACATGATGAGACCGTACTTAATTCTTTTGTGAGTTTGACACTCTCGTGCCCGACAAATGGATTTCTTCAACTGGACTTTTGGAACTAATTGAAGAAGTGAAGATCATGAATTAAGTAAACTTGGAATATTTTATTGAAAACAACTCAAAAGCCGAATACAACCATTTTCACAACTAAATTACAACACAACCCAAACCATATGGAAGAATTAGAACATGACGGTGAAAGAGAGCACTTAGGGTAAACGACTATGAGGAACTCTCTCTATGCCCTTATACCCTCAAATACATGGGTATATATAGGGCTTGGCCTAAGGTTGAGTCCTCCTTGGAGTAGAAGTCTTCATTGATGGAAAAATAGCTTTTCATTTAATGTCCTCCTTCAATGTTAACTTCGTTTTGAGTTGATTATGGACTCCTTGGACGTTGCCTTGTTCAACAAGTAAAGATAAACCATCTTGCTTATCAATCTTCAATCAGCTCTATGCACCGCTCCATGCCTCAGAAAAATGCAAGACTAGGCTTGTTGGACTCAGAAAATTGTCCTCTATTAATCGCAACCCATCTTGACTATGTCGGTGTAATGCTGCCTGGGTGGCACTTGGTGGCGGCGGTGGCGTTCTTGGCGGCATTCAGAGGCGGCGGCGGCACTGGAACTGCTTCAGTATAGCTCATTCTGCTCTCTGCCATCACGTCCTCTCTTCCTATGATCAGCTCCTAGCACCTGAAAACATAAAACTAAACTAAATAATATCTTTTTCTAACCAAAACATAATATATTTTATAAAGTCATGGTAAAGTAAAGAGTACTGTAAATATGTATGAATGCACCTAATTATGCCTAAATGAGCTCAAGAACAACAATAATATGAGCAGGAATGTGCAGATAAAATAGAACTTCTAGACACTTTACAGGCTGTCCCTTGAAACGATTCCAAAATGTGTAGAGATTCCTGTAGAAAAATATATTCACACGGTTCGGAACCAAGGGCAATCATTAGCGACGAAGGCAAACATTTCGACAACAAACTTATTGCCAGGATGTTGCAACGCTTTGGAGTGACGCACAAAATTTCTACGGCATACCACCCGCAATTTATCGGGCAAGCTGAAATTTCCAACCGTGAATTGAAAGCTATCCTTGAGAAGGTTGTCAATACCTCTCGAAAGGATTGGTCTTTGCGAATTGATGAAGCAATTTGGGCCTACTGAACAACATTCAAGACTCCCTTAGGCATGTCTCCTTATAGACTTGTCTACGGCAAGACTTGCCACTTGCCAATGGAGATCGAGCATAAGGCTTATTGGAATATCAAGACCGTTAACATGGACTAGGAAAGTGTAGGGCAGAAACGACTACTAAACCTCAACGAGATAGATAAATTTCGTTCTGTAGCTTATGACAATGCCAGGATTTACAAAGAGAAAACGAAGTGTTGGCATGACAAAAAATTGTTGCCGCGACAATTCTTGCCAGGGCAACTAGTGCTACTCTTCAATTCCTTATTGAAACTTTTTCCGAGAAAACTGAAGTCAAGATGGTCCGGGCCATTCAAGGTCGTAAAACCTTACTCTTACAGGTTGTTGTGGTGAAATCGACAGTGGATGGACACGAGTTCAAGGTTAACAGACAACGGTTGAAGTACTACACCAGTGCACATGTGACCAACGATAAGGAGGCTATATCCTTAGAAGATGCATGAATGTTCTCTTTCTAAGAGTTTTTTTGTTTTTGTTTTCTTTAATTTTCGAACTATTTTTTTCTTTTCAGATATTTTAGGGTTTATTTTCTTTCGTTTAGTTTCCGTTCTCTTTGATTGAATAAGTTATTTTTTTATTTTTTCTCGTTTTATTTGATTTGTTCGTATCTTTATTTTGTTTTCTCTTTTTATTTTGTTTGAATAAGAGTTCAAGAGAAGAAGGAGTTCGGCTTAAGGTAGAGTTGAAGTGGATAGAGTTGATGTATACATGTCACGGCAAGTGCACATGCCTTGGCAAGCATCCTTGATATTGCTGATATCCTCTTCCTTCGCAAAAGAAAACGAACCATAATAATGGCTCGAAGGAAACTAGCCATACCAGGTGATGACTCCACCAACTAACTCATTTGCATCTCAATTTCTTTTTCCTTTTATTTTTATTCTTGCATACATTGAGGACAATGCTTCTCTCGAGTTTCGAGGGGATTGTTTTTATTTGTATTTGCATTAGTTGCATTCATCTCATATAGTTTGCATATGTTACTTGCCATATCTTTCACTGGATTAAACTACCTAGACCTGTTGTGATATCCTATAATGAATTTTTGCCACTGCACTTACATGATAGAACCTTCATTTTTAGGATTTGCATGGAAAGTACTCAGAATTTTACTATAATGTTGATTATTGATTGACATTGTTGTGACTTGTTGATTAAGGGAGACTTGGTGAACTTAGGTTATTTAAAATTGGGTAAATTGAAATTAAAGATAAATTCTCACTAGAGGTGCCTAAAACTGGCTCTAGTTGACCAATAATTAAACAAGAAATTTCTTACTTCATTAGAGGTGCCCGAAATTGGCTCTAGTTGACTAATAATTAAACAAGAAATTTCTTGCTTTGCTAGAGGTGCCTAACACTGGCTCTAGTAAACTTAAATTCCCCAGTAATTAAATTGATAAAACCTACTATTCACATGGAATCCTATTAGTCGACTTGTACACAACTCCACACACACATTTCCACTAGCATTATAATTTGATTTTGAGTAATTTTCTATGTCGTCCAAAAAATCGAAAGGTAGTCAAACTTTGTGCCACGGTTATGAGGATTGAAGTCATGTACGAAGTATGTTTTTTATGGTCGAGAACTTGGCAAGTAATTGTTAGTTTTTGCATTGCTTGAGGACAAGAAATAGTTCGAGTTTGGGGGTGTGATGAGTGTGCAAAAGTACTAATTTTCTTTCCTTTTTTTGCTCATATTATTGTTAGACTTAGGCACATTTTAGTTGCATTGTTAGACATTCATGCATAATTTCCTAGTTTCCTTCGTTATTGAGCTTGATAGTACATTTTGGTTATTTTTTTAGTAGAAAATTCGCTACTGGTGCGCTTTACTATGTGTAGGTTAGGATTGCCGTGACAAGTGTGAATTGCCATGGCAATTCAGGAGAATACTGAAAGACATGATGAGCTGATTGCCGAGCAGTTGCCAGGGAAAGTCGGAATTTGTGAGCTGCTGAGGATGAAGTATAGAGAATCTTGGCGCCATTAACCTTGATTTATTTCCTCTTAAATGGGATGCTATGAAATTAGGGATAGGAAATAAAGCTTGAATTATTTCCATATCTTTAGATAAGGAAATAAAGCTTGAGTTATTTCCATATCTTTAAATAAGGAAATAAAGCCTAAAGTAACTCCTCTAGAAAAAGGAAATAAATCAAATCTCTTTAAAGATCCTTGGAGCTTTTCGTGCCTAAATAAGAAGACTCAGCCATAGCCCTTGAGAAGTAGCGGATTTGAGAGAGAAAAGGATAGGACTGTTCGGCATCTTCTTCTTCTTCTTTGTTTCCATCCAAATAATGTTTGGGCATTTTTATCTTGTGTTTCATTTGTACCCAACCATGAACTAAATATAATTGGCTTGGGTTATTGTGTTTTGTGGTTGTGAAAACGTTTGGATTTGTTTAGGTTTTTGAGTTGCAATTTAAATTCAAAGTTTGTTCATTCTTGGTTCTTAATTTTGATTGCGAGTGAATTGGGAGAGGATCTCGTGAATTCATCCATTTATCTAATATCAGGAAAGTTAGATTCGAGAAACGAATGAGCATGGTTTTCATACAAACAACCATTGGTGAAAACTAATCCTACTTAGGAATAAGTTACGAATTTCAACGGCTAAGAGGAGTGTTTGATCGGTTGTTGTTCACCCATGGTTAACACAGAGATGTAACACTAAGGTATGCACAATTAACAATTTTTCGAGTTAGGGAAAACAAGAAGCCATTGAAAAACGTTTCGCCGAACTTTGAAGGAAGTCGCCCAGTTGCCCAGACAATTGCACCATTCCTAGTTGCCCGGTCTATTACAATTGCCCAGGCAAATTGACTGATGCTATTTGTTTAAGATGATTGAGCTACGCTTGCAATCAACTACCACGATGGTCCATTCAATCACCACACCACGACTCACGATAACCCGACCTACTCTCTCATTCAATCAACATCTCTTTTATTTACTTGTGCATTTTACTTTACTCGTTTACTTAAACTCCTACTATCACAAACTATGTTTTCTTTTCAATGCAAGGAATTGGAATCCGAAGTTACAACCAATCCCCGTGGAGACGATATCTAAACTATACTATAACTTGCGACGTGTACACTTGCACCAATTGCAAAGCACTCTAAACACACAACAATAACTATATGTATGTTCCTCAAACTTAAGATCATCATTATTTCAACATCGTGAGTGACATATTTTAATACAGTTTAATGTGTGTCGTAACTGACTACACTATAAAGACTGATATTGGATATGTCACAATCTATGTATGGGATATGGTTGATCAAGATAGGATTTGTCCCTCATATATAATAAGAGTAATATTGTAGGCCACTTGATTGAGTGAGATTAGAAATGTATGGCCATGCTCGAATAAGTTGATATGATATATCATAGTTATTTGTTTAGAATAGTCTATTCAAGATATCAAGAAATATTAGATGGACTATACAAGTGTGACTATTCCATGACTCGTGTCCAATCTAGATATAAGGACAAAAGGATGTAATACATGAAAATAGTTAATCACGAAGATGTTATGTCGAATCATGATTTCTTGTAACTTAGGTGACAATGACATATTGTTAGATGTCACTCATTGTTTGCAATATTAGAAATGTTCTAATATTTACTACTAACGTTACATGAACCTACAAGGTCACACACATTGTTGAAATGAGCATATATTAAACGAATTATATATGTACAAATTTGTTGTACACGGATTTAGTTAAATTAGTATACATTTGATATATATGTATATATATATATATATATATATATGTATATATAATTTAACTATTGTGTAAATATTAAAAGAAAAATAATTGTTGTAATTATGACTCTTTTAATATATAAATAATATAATTCGATTTAAATCAATATATATATATTGAAATCCTAATTAAGTTGAATTGAGATTATATATATTTAATATATATATATATATATATATATATATATATATATATATATATATTGAAATCCTAATTAAGTTGAATTGAGATTATATATATTTAATATATATATATATTGAAATCCTAATTAAGTTGAATTGAGATTATATATTTAATATATATATATATATTGAAATTCTAATATGAGTTGAATTAGGATTACAAAGGCTATATAAATGCATAAAAGATCTAGCAGTCATTAATGCTTTTTTGGGAAAAACCTTCTAAATAGTCTAGATAGTTTTTATATGTTTGTTCCCTTCTAAATAGTTTAGAAAGTTTTATATGCTCGTTTCAACTGAGTCAACTACGTAGAGGTCGGAGCGTTATCATTGTGGCTTAAGAATAGACATCATGAAATCATGATTGGATATCCATCTTCTCCAGAGTCAAAATTCCAGATTTTAAATAGGTAATTCTTCACCCTTATTCACCTTGATTTGTTCATCGTACATGGATCTCTGGTGGTGATCGCCGGATAATTTTTCTATATGCATGTCACACGAGGCATGACATTGCATTTAGTGTAAACAAATTGGCACAGTTTATGCACAGTCCTTATGAAAAACATTTGGCTGTAGTTAAAAGAGTGTTATGTTGAATGGGACACTTGATTATGGCTTAATTTTTTCTGTCCTCGGAAGCATGTCAACTGGTCACATTTACAGATGCTGATTGGGCAGACAGCATATATGATAGATGATCAATATCTGGAAACTATGTATATTTGTGAGGGAACTTTGTTCTATGGAGCTCCAGGAAGCAGAAGACAATATCTCGTTCCAAAACAGAGGCTGAATATTGAAATTTGGCTGATGTTTCATCTGAAGTAACTTAGATAGACACTCTACTCAAGGAAATAGAGGTTCGAACAGCAGCTGTACCAGTAATTTGGAGTGATAATTCATGGGCTATTGCTATGAGTGCAAATCCAGTTTACCATTCGAAGAGTAAACAAGTTGAGTTGGATGTACGTTTTGTGCGAGAAAAGGTTGCAGCCAGTAGTCTTCAAATTAACTATGTTCCTGTAGAAAATCAAATCGCAGATGGTCTAACTAAGCCGCTTTCAAAAGCCTACTTCCAGGTGTTTCACCAAAAGCTAGGAGTAGTGACAATTGAAGAACTAAAAAGTGAAAAGAGCAGGGAGCATATTAAAGGTTAAACGTCTAGAAGTTAACAGATTCTTTTTACAACGGTTATTGATGATTTGAGCTCTTAAGCTCGTGTATAAATACCCCTCACATATCATCGTTGTAATCAATCTTCTTTTCTCAAAAATATATAGTTCGTGTTAATCTTATTTCTTCCTCTTCCTTCATTATCATATGGTTGTTAATAGGGTTTCCTAATAAAGAGGAAAGAAAACATATCTTGAAAATTAATTTCGACAAAGACCAAACTAAGAGAACTTTATGATTTATACAAAAAAATTATGTGCAAATTATATCACAAACTTCAATGGGCGACGAGCAACGATAACCTAAGAGAACTTTATGATTTATACAAAAAAACTTTCGAAGAAAATGTTGTCATCACACCGTTAAAGTATAATGGCCCAATAACTAAAAACAAATTTAACAATTTTAGTGCTATAATTTTAATTTTCTATGGTTCAACGACCAAAATATAAACACGATAAAAAATTAGTGACTAAACTATTAATTAAAAATAACATAAAAAATTAGAAGTGATTACAATTACATTCATTATAATCCTAATCTTCATCCTATGAAAAGGAGAATATAATTAAAATGTTTCGATCACACTCAACATTTACTCAATCCACCAATTACAATGGCTGATGATTGTACTTACAGACATTTAGCATTGAAGAGAAAGATCTAATTATCTTTATAGGTAATTATACCATGTACTAATGATGAAAATAATTTTTTTTAGTAGCGTATTGTTTTAGGGTTTATAGATTTAATCTAGGATCAAATGTTTACGTTTTTAGAATTTAGAATTGCTGGTTAGAATTTAAGTTTATGGTTAGAATTTAGGATTTATAAATTAAAACATAAATCCTTATCTATATTACCTTAAACTTAAGCCTAACTCCTAAACCCTAAAATTTAACCATCGACACTAAATAAGAACTTTTTTTTCCTTTGGATGAAATATTTTCTTTAAAAAAAACTAAATAAAAAGAAGGCTTAAGTGTCAAATAAGTAGCTAAACTATACATTTTTTTCTATATATGTGTGCAAAGTTTTTTTTCGAGCCAAGTAGGTGCCTAACGTTTTCAAAGTTACCCGTTTAGGTGCCCGCCATTAACTTACTTAAAAAAATTTCTATATTTACCAAAATTCACAAAATAACCCTAAAATCTCTAGATCCTTAAATCCGACCACTGTTGTCGTCGCTGTTCATCATGCTGCCGGCGAAGAAATAAAGCTTTCTTCTCTTGTCGCAAGACTCAAACGTCGTTTGTCAGCCCATCAACAACCATTTGTCGTCGATCGTTTTTCTTTCCTTTCGCAAGTTTGACTTTATTTTGACGATAGGCACATCGTCCGTCGACTATCGGTGACAAAAAAATGAGGAAAATGATCGTGGGGTCTAGTGACAGAAGTGGTGGGCACGCCGTTGGCGATTGGCGATAACAACGATTGAAATCGAGATTTGAGACTTAAGAATTTAGGGATTTGGGGACTATTTTAAGAATTTTCGAGATTTTTAAGATATTTTTGAAAATAAAACATATCACATGTCATGTTTTATTGACTAACAAAATTTTTTAACAGCTATTAACAGTAAGACACCTGAATAAAATTTTTGAAAATGTTAAATACGTATTTGGCAAAAAAAAATATTTTAACCATCTATGTAAAAAATAATTACAAAGAAGTAATTACGTGATTGACTGAATGCGCAGCGAAACAGTTTGACCGCTGGAAATTCTATTTCTAACCTATCTCTTGCTCTCTCCCTCGCCATATTATCCTGCTTTGGCCGCCTCTCCAAACATCTCCGCCGTCCCACCCTCCAGCAGCCGACTACAAAGTTTCCCAAAGCTTTCGATCGCATCCTCTTCTGGAAATGGCTGAAGCTGAATCCGGAAAACCCCTTTCCCTATCCGAGGTATTCCTACTTTAGTTTCATTTCTTTGAAACCGATATTTGCAATAGTTTATTTCTCGGGACTGTTTTTTTTTCCTTTTTTGAATTTTTATTTCTCTTAGAATTTTGCTCAATTGGACTGAAATGAGCGGATCTAACAGATTAGTGCTGGATTTTATTATTGAAATTAGTATCCGCGTTTTGAAGTTTTGATGCGGTGGGTTTGATTAAAATTTTGACTGTCTATACTCCATCAAATATATTTAAGATTCAACTTTTTTGAGAATCATCGTGATTCATGAACATGATTTGTTGTGGCTTTTGTTTTCTAAATAAACCAGCTCATTGAAGTTTCTCTATGATTTGCCTTAAGATTTTATCTAGATGTCGGTGTTTTGAGGATGTCATTGATAAGGGTCAATGAAAAATGTAATATTTTGAGCAAAATTGTCATATTGGTTTCACTAGCTGCCATGGTTATAGAATGTGGAATCAAGTAAAAATTCCGAGCAAAATTTTGGATGACTCAGCATTCAAGCTTTTGACTAACTAAAAGGAAATTCATTTATGACTATGTTGTGTGGAAATAATGTATATCAATGTTATAGAATGATTACTTAGGATTTCAATCTTCTTTGAAGCTTGTTGGTCCTTCTTCAACAATTCATGCTTAAATTTAGCTAGGATGCAACCTTGTTTGCAAAGCTTTGGCGCTGATAACTTGACATATTTTGCTTGTAATGCCTTCTGTGTAGCTGAGAAGGTACTAAAGTTTTTTTTTTTTTTGATAGTGGGTGTGTGTATAGTGGGGGTATTTATTTGACCTGTTCATCCTGTAAACTTATTTGAATGTTTGTACATTTAGCAATATGCACTGAAGGAGGAAAAATCAGATGTGGCTACAAAACCAGCAGAGGCGAAAGAGGTTGAAAATCCTGTGAATGCTGCTTCTGTGGAAGTTGTCACTGAGAAAGTGGAGACTCCTGCTGCTGCTGAAGAAAGTACTGAGGCCCCTCCTGCTCCTGCTGCAGAAAGCACTGAAGCCAATTCCTCTGCTGAGAACAGTGGTGAAGATGCTCCAGCTGCAGCAGAGAACTCAGATGATGCTGAAGATACACCAGAGATAAAGGTTGCCTTGCAAACATGTTTATTCAGATCTCAATCTTTGCTGCCTCCAGAATCTTTATGTGCATATTAAAAACTCATCATTACATGTTACATTGCTTCACTAACATATTTTGGTGATGTTTGATATGCAGCTTGAGACTGCCCCAGCAGATTTTCGCTTCCCAACTACAAACCAAACTAGGCATTGCTTCACACGATACATTGAGTACCATCGGTGAGCTATGAATTACTTTGTATCTTATAAAAGTACAAAGGTTTGTTTCTTTTAAAATGCTTCTTGGTGTATCTTTATACTCTCTTATACAGTTGTGTTGCTGCAAAAGGAGAAGGTGCTTCAGAGTGTGATAAATTTTCCAAGTATTATCGTGCCCTATGTCCTGGAGAATGGGTGTGTATTTTCTCTCAAGATTCATATACACTTCTCTTCATCATAATCAATTGCATAATGGTTTTAACTTTTAACTGTTATCGGATGCCTACTGTCTGTTGTCCTTTTTGCATTTGTAAACTAGGGTATTCCCTATGACTCGACATCTTTTTGAGATAGGTGTTTCTAAGTTGCCCTAAAATAAGAATATTAGGTCACAGATGGTCATGTTGAAGAGCTGTCAAAGAAGAGTACAGTGAATTGTTTGAATTATTTTTTGTGTCTTTTGATGAACTTAAGTGCTAGAAAGTCCATATGGAGGGCATATATTGGTGCCACTGATGTAGAACCATATTGAAATCTGCCCATTGGTGGGCTTAGGCGGGAAAGAGATTTCTTTGAGGGTTCGCATTTGGAGAAGGAGAATATTTTGGGGTATATCACTTGGATAGATAAGTAGATACAGCTGTAGACCTATTTGGGTTAGCATCAATGAACATGTTGAAGGATATTCCTTTTATCAAGAAGTTAGGGTTTTATGGGGAAAATAAAGGAGATTAATTGATAAGAATTTAGCTTGAAATTTGTGAAAGAGCTTGGTTGAGAGGAGATGATGAAAGTAATTAAATTTGGATTTTCGATTGCGTCCATGCTGTAGGAACCTATTCAGTCTAAGATACAGCGATTACACAGGAAGCTAGCTTAAAAGTAGACAATGAAGGCTCCAATTAGTCTAAAAATATGATAAGAATCCAATTTTGAGCTCTGCTTTTGAACTAAATCTTATAATCGATTCATTGGTTGAATTAAAATTACTGAACTATAGAAGATTAAATCTTGTTCCCCATTTCCTTATCTCAAACTGTTCCAGTATTGGAGGTCTTCATTGTCAACAGATATGGAGATTTTTGCTAAAACTGAACATGAAGAAGCATGAAAATAAAAGGTAGTAAAAAAAGAAAAGAGTCGCAATGAAAATGATTAGTTTTTCTTGCTCAGTTCAATATTTTTATTAATACATTGTACTTCTAGGGATTGGGAAAGGTTATGCTTTGATTAATACATTCTTGCAGTCCCAGTTTAAACTATTTGAATGAGTATAATGTTAATAAACTCAGTGGCTGAAGATTATAAAAGCAGTCTATCTTCATAAGTAGAATTTCATCCTTGATGGAAATTTGATTTGCTCTTCAATCTAACAATCACTTGTCTGTGTTTCAGATCGACCGATGGAACGAGCAAAGGGAGAATGGCACTTTTCCGGGACCTCTGTAGAAGGTACTATCTATTGGAAAGCCTTTGTTGTGGTTTTCTTGTGTTGTATCCCACACAGTTTAACCACAGATGAATTTGTTGAAAATCCTATTTGGAAAGGATGAGGTAATAAAAAATTTTGGCATGTATTCTAGACTATTTAGATCAAGGTTATGATACAGTGCCTTGCCCCTTTGCTCATAAAAAGGAAGCTTTTACTTCTGTTTCCATGATTTTCAGCGGATAAACCTTTTGTTTGGATTTTTACTTTACAACTCTTTCTTCTTGGGCTCTCTTCCTCTCATGCCAAGTTTCTTGGTGGTGCGTCATTTGAAATTGAAACCATCAAATTCCAACCATTAGGATTGAGTATTTGTTTGAATCGAGTTAAAAATTTTGTGTTGAGTTGGCTAGTCTTGTTTTAATATTCAAACTTTTGATTTTTTTTTCCTGAGTTGGGTTGAGATGTTATAGTTTCTCTTCAAGTTCAATTGTAATTATTTATTGGCTTAATGGCCCGTTTGGCCCCTTAAGTATACACAAAATACCGAATTGCCCCCTAAAGTATTTTTTGAGACATTTTACATATAAACTAAAAATCATGACCTTATATGCCCTTTGAACTAAAAATTGTGACCTCATATGTCTCTTCTGTTAACAAAATTCTCACAGACTAATCAGGACGTGCAATGTGTTATTTTATTAACAAAAAATAATTTGAGTTAAATAAAAGGTGTAAATTGTATGTTAAGTATGACAAAATTTATTTTTTGTTCATTTTAGTCACTCGAAATGTTTATTTAACCCAAAATTGACCTTTTTTTCTAGTTTTTATAATTTAGTTTTATATTTTTAATATGGTGATATTTTTATTAATTTTAGTCATTGAAAATTTATTTAACCTAAAATTCACCTTTGTTTTTTTTTTCTTTTTGTACAATTTAGTCCATTTTTTTAGAATTTCACGAAAGACCCAATCTGCAAATCCTCCTATTCAAGTCAAGCTTACCAAATAACTTCAAATGTAGCTTGACTTGATTACACCCAAGAAAAGAAAAGAAAAGACAGAATTTGTTCAAGAGTATAATGCAGTTTCCTCTTCTTCTTTCTAGCTTCTGCCAATTCCTATCTAAACTAATAAAACAAAAATGGGATGGCTTTTACAATTTCTAACCACAAATAAAGGGGGAAAACTCGAATGACCTTTGCTTGGATTTGATGTTATCACTTAGTATTT
The DNA here is from genome assembly GCA_030270665.1 of Hibiscus trionum. NCBI lineage: Eukaryota > Viridiplantae > Streptophyta > Magnoliopsida > Malvales > Malvaceae > Hibiscus > Hibiscus trionum. The sequence goes on from BSYR01000003.1 coordinate 68,971,873, forward strand.
TTCATTCTCAGATTCTGGTTTCTTAAACTTTGAATGACTTGGGTTTTCTTGTTTTCGTTTAGATGAGTTGAAAGGCTTTTTCAACGGCTTGATTGAAAGATTTTTGGCGCGGTTATAAATCCCTATTGAAAAAGATGAAACGAGGGGGGGTTTAAAAGTAAAATATTTTTAATTTTATTTTCTTTAATTTTGATTTAATATTTCATGAGTGTTGGGTTGGTTAAAAAGAAAATTTTTTAATAACAAAGTATTATTATATTTAAAATTTTGGACTAAATTGTAAAAAAGAGAAAAAAAGATAGGGGTGAATTTTAGTTTAAATAAATTTTCAATGACTAAAATTAATAAAAATATCACCATATTAAAAATATTTAACTAAATTATAAAAACTAGAAAGAAATAAAGTCAATTTTGGGTTAAATAAAGATTTCGAGTGACTAAAATGAACAAAAAATAAATTATGTCATACTTAACATGTAATTTACCCATTTTATTTAACTCATATTATTTTTGTTAATAAAATTACACGTGACACGTTCTGATTGGTCCGTGAGAATTTTTTTAACGGAAGGGGCATATGAGGTCACAATTTTTAATTTAGGGGGCAAAACGTCCCAAAAAATACTTTAGGTAGTAATTCGGTATTTTGTGTATACTTCAGAGGCTAAATGGGTCATTAAGCCTTATTTATAATATTAAGATACAAATTGTAATTATTTATAATATTAAGATAGAGATTGGTTTAAACGACTCACTACTAATACTAATCAAATCACAAAAAAGTAAAAATACTCAAGAAATTCTATATCTTCTGACTGCTGGCATTTTCAATTTTCATAGTGAACCCATTTTTCATTCATGATTTTTGGTACTAACATAACAAAGCAATAAGTAGGAGATGTTTAAGAATAGGTTTTTTTTTTATAATCTTTACCTGTAGTCCTAAACGTGCTTTATTTTGATCATCAAACTTAAAAAACTGTTGTTCTGATCACTTATGTTTTTGCCGGTTATTTTTTTAGTCACCCGATCATTAGGCTCCGTTAACCCCGTTAATACGATGGCGTAATATGTTAATAAAAAAATTTAACTTTAAATTTAACCCTCAAACTTTTAAAATTTTATTTGTTTTTCATAATCTTCACAAAAAAAAAAAACTTGGCTTTCTCTAACAAAAATTCTCTCACCCAAACCTTAAACCATTTTGCATCCAACCAATGATCCATGTAAGGCATGAACAACCCATTTTGCATCCAACTCGAGAATGAATCGAGTGACAACAAAATCCTAACTCCCCACAATTGCATTCGCATTGCCAACAACAATGGATTATTAAGGTTCTCCCACAATCCCACTTTTGCGGTTCATTTAAGCTTCTCGAGGCAGAGTAAGTATTGTTGCAGATGTGCAATGAAAATCAGTCATGCAGTGAAGCAAATATCACAAAGCTTGGGGCCGGGATAATCACAGTAAAATGTAACTGAAAATCGATTTTGATCTACTTACATGTAAACATATTTTCTGAATATTCTTTTATTTATTTTATGCAATATTCCATTCATTAATAATATTAATATTATATTTTACTATTTGTTATTTTATTCTTGGATTAACTCTTTTTTAAAGATTTGGTTGAAGCTATTTGTGGTGGTTGTTTTTTAAATCGATGCCCTGCGTTCTTCCTCGAGGGAAAATTCAAGAAAAGAAGAAATTGATGACCAGATGGCTGATGATAGAGTGGATTGCTCTAATGATTTAAATCCACGTTTTAAGTAAAAGTCGAATCTGTTTGATAATATAGTATTATGTTTATGTTTTTGTTTTTGTTTTCGTTTGATTTCTTTTCTGTTCCTTATTTTCTTTACGGTATTTGGAAATTTCATTGGATTATTACTACATTATTTCTAATATTATGTGGTTCAAGGAATTACCATTAAAGGAACCATCTGTGGCCGAAGGTGACCGACAACGATCGTGAATGTATGCCGATGACGTGGTCAAACATTTTTATCTAAAATTTAAGAATCAAAATGATATTTTATTTAGAATTAAGGGATCAAATTAATATTTTATATAAAGTTCAGAAGTCAAATTAAAATGTAATATTTTCTACTAATGTGTTACATCATCAAACTAACACCCGTATAGTGACCAAAATTTATAAAGCGATAACGTAAGTAGATGTGGCAATCGGGTCATCCGGGTTTAGGTTGATTTTCAATTTAGGTTCAACTCGGGTCATATCAAATCTGATTCAAATTTAGTTCAGGTCTACGTTATTTCGGGTTTGGTCGAGTATCATATCAGATCATTATCATATCAAGTCGGTTGAATTTTCGGGTCGGGCTAATATCGAGTCGATTGATTTTCAGTTCGAGAAATATTGAATCGTTCGGTTTCTTATTTGAGTTAATATATGAAGATGGTCTTTTCGGTTCGGGAAATATCGAATCGTTTGGATCACTATGGGTTATTATCCCAAGCAGTGAAAACTTTTTTGTTTCCACAAGCACCTTAATTTTAAGGTTTTAGTGTAGGGGTTTATAATTTAAGGCTCATAGTTAGAATTTAGTGTATAGGGTTAGAATTTAGGGTTTACGGTTAGGGTTTAGGTTTTAGGGTAATATGGTTAGGGATTTAGGTTTTAAACCATAAACCCTAAATTTTAACCCTAAACCCAAAATTCTATCAATAGCCCATAAATTCAAAACTACTACACTTAAACCCCTAAACTCTAAATCCTAAATGGGGTCCCTAAACCCTAAAACTAAGGCACTTCTAAAAACTTAATTTCCACAAGCGTTTGTGCATGGAATAATTACCCTTGAACTATTACTAAAGGTGATTGTTAATTAGTAAGATAATACAAAAGGAGAATAAAACATACATATTTGAGGAAACTAAATTCGAGTTGATTTTCAGTTCCGGTTTCTTTTGGTTCCGATTATTTTCTGTTTTTGTTACTTTCGGTTCAAGTTGATTTTTAGTTCAATTAAAATTTGGTTTGGTTTTGGTTCATTTTAGTTTGTTTCGTGTTCGGGTCAAGGTTAGACCATCGTGTTCGGGTTGAAATTGAGTCTCGGGTAGGGTAAATTGGTTCGGGTCTCGGGTCAAGTTTGCTAGCTCTAAACGTAAGTGATCATAATATTACTCCCTCCGTCCCACTAAAACTGTCACATTTTGACATTTTTCTAGTCAAAATTTTTCAACTTTGACTATAATTTATTTAATTAATTAAAAATTATAAAAAAATATATTTAAAAACTAGTCGATTCAAAGTTTTTAAAATATATTTTTCATATTTTTATCAATAATAAATTTTAAATTATAAGAAGTCAAAGTTGAAAAAATTTGACCCAAAAAAAGTCAACATGTGACAGTTTTAGTGGGATAGATGGAGTATTTTTTTTAATTTAATGAACAATTGTGAACACCTATAAAAAAGATAAGTGACCAACGTTGTATTTTCCCCTATGCAAAATAGTGTCCCAGATGTAACGTTGGATAATGCGTGGAATAAAGTTCAAAGGAAGTGGAAAATAAATATGGACATTTGAGATATACTTTGGGGGCCATGATGACATTGAAAGAAAATAAAAGAGGAGAAATGTCTAGGAAATTTACTTACGATGAGATTGTGATATGTTTTGTCAACTGGTTTGTTTTTCTCTTTTGCTGGTGGTGTTGTTGAGTGCATACTTTTAAAACCACAAAGTTGAAAGACTTTAGTTCATATGAACAACTAAGTCCACTCCCAAACCCAACAAATGGGTAAGAACTAAGTTCATATGAAACTCGCTTCAAGTTAGGATTTTTGTTGTTTAGTATAAATAAGAAATTTGGTGTAGAGTGTTGAGAACTTAAATATTCTCCAACCTTTTTAGTTTGAGCAAAGTAAGTAAGATTGTTAAGCCGTGTGATTTTCGTAGAGTCCGGAAAAATCAATCACGCAAAAAAAAAATTTAGAAGATTCAAGGTAACATTTTTTTGAATTTTTAGATTATGGTGTTTTGTGAGTGTTTTTGATAAAAATATTTGTTATTCGATTATGTTGTTACGATTTAAGGTTTTTTGGCGTAAAATTTTTAGGAAAAAATGACGTTGTTAAGATGTGAAGAATTACACATCACGAAAAACATGAAATTATTGGTAATAATTGTTTGTTTTTTACGAATATTAAATTGTTGTTCGTAAATGATAAAGTAGTAATTTAATTTAAAATTTATGTTTGTAGACGGAGGGGATACTATTTCGGCCCCCGTTGCTATGGAACGATCTGCCAAGCATGAAATTTGTGGATTTTTGGACATCCAAATTTAGTTACGCGGTAAAGATTCCTGACTTTGAAATCATGCCGCATTTGATTAATGTGTTGGTGGAGTGTTTGAGACCGGAGACGAACACCTTCCACATGCTATGCGAAGAGTGCACAATCACCATTGAAGATGTTGCTATGCATCTTGGTGTCCCAATTTCGGACAGTCCAATAGTTGCATGCAACAAGTATGTTCCTGAAGTTTATTGTATGAAGTATTTGGGGAAGGCACCAGAGCGCAAGATATAAATGGCAAACGGGTGAGGATGACATGGCTTAGGAATGTATTTCAAGTGAATCAAAATTCCAAAGTGGTAGAAGTTGCAACCGTTACTCGGGCGTATATATTGCGCCTTTTCGGTGGGATGCTACTGCCAGACAAATCGACTTCCCATGTGTACACGTAGTACATCTCGTTCTTGGATACTTCGTTCGAAGTATGAAGTTACAGTTGGGGATATGCAATATTAGCTTTCTTCTACCGCGAGTTGTGCAAGGCAGCGACCCAGACAGTCGTCAACGACAGATTCGTGGACGCCGATATTGGTGAGTGTGTGTTGCTGCTTCAATCATGGGCCTGGTATAGACAAGCTTCCATTTTGGAACCAATTTGCGATGCTCCGTATGAATTTCCACTGGCTTCAAGGTAATAATTTGTATTCTCATAATTATTTTAAATGTTGTTTAGGGAATCCATGATGTATCTATGTATTTGTATTATGCAGATGAGCCCAAAAATTCAAAAAGAATGCGTTCTAGGCCAATTTAATTCTCGAAGTTAGAACGAAGATTTGACCTTTTTAGTTTTCATTGGTAGTTGCAAAATTATATTAATTTATATTCGAATGATTTTCTTTAATGGACAAATCGTTGCAGTTCCAATGGATGACATATTTGGATGGTGATTGTCGAGCGGTGATTCTGAATCATGCGTACAAAGATGCCAAAAATTGGTGTTCTTGTAACACCCCTCGCCCGGGTTAGGATCGAAGGGCGTTACAGTTTTGCAGAACTGATTTAGAACTAATAAACATATAGCGTTCACCACAAACATAGAATTCTAACAAATATGTCATATTAATGGTGGGCTAACAAATTTTTTTAACTAACATTCATGTTAATAATACACTTAGACATGTATACACTTATACATTCATGTTATCATTCTCCTAATCAAGCTTACAAAACAAATAACATACAAAAACAACCAATCTAGATCAACCCTATATCACGTTCAGTCTAACAACCAAACAACCTTCAAACAACATATTTAACTTGTAATCATACATACTATCCTGGCATATCATACTACCATTCGAACCTTTCATGGTAACACATTAAAGCCTCACATTCGAATTAGGCTAATTATCACTTAAGATCATTCGAAACACTACAATCATTTAAGATCATTTGAACTTCATTCTATATCAACCAACTAAATGCATTTTACATTCTTATATCATCATGAACCATTCGAATCATTCAACTAATTCAAGAAGGATTTTAGATGCAATATCACCTAATCAACCAAACATTCCATCATGTTTAACATCAAACATTTGAATGGCAAAACACATAATAATCCATAGCATTTGCAAGCTTCATATTAAGCCTTAACCAAACCTTAATCACATGCATTCACATCAACACATAGCCATTAACATATATATATCAAACATAATTAGTTCAACCATTACAAACCATAAACACTTATGTCTTATGTAATCCAACTAAACATATATACAATGTTCAAAATGCATGTGACACAACTAATATATACATATCTATGCCACCTTCTAGGAGTCTAAACAAAATATACCAAATCATACTTGTCTTTGGCTTGTGATATGCTCCCGGATCAAAACATGATAGCTTCGGAATCAGAGTGACTTGTAGGTTTAGAAAGAAGGAAACAAAAGAGTGATAAGTACGATATGTACTTAGTGAGGCAGTTCCTATATCTATCAATTCATTCTTTTAAATGTTATATTTCATTTTGCCATGATTACCTAGCTAGGCTTAATACCATTTAAGAATCACCTAGCTAGTCTCATTATCAATTTAACACCAAAACATGAAGATACAAACATGTCAAATATTCACCAAGCATGCTATCATATAACACATTCAATAGACAAGTTACCAAGCCTTCAAATACATTGATCTAACATGGATCAAACATTCTAAACATAGTTCATATTCCCTTTATTTCATTCGATCAAGATCATTAACATAAATTCCATATTCAATTCAAGCCAATTAGATTGAAACATAAAACACATTCCATTGATCTTATTACATGTTTTATTCAGAGTACTTTTAACTGTTTGCCTTGGTAGATAGATGGACTAGATAATCAAGTCTTATTAGGTACTAAGTACCAACATCAAAGGATGCACATAGCATCAAAAATTCAGAGAATACGCAATGTATTAAGGTGTTTTATACACCATTATATCACATATAACATGTACACATAGGATGCACCAAGCATCTAGATCATTAGGTGCCAATTACACCATTTCAGAGAGTACAAAGGTACTAAATTTTTTAGGGGAGCTCTAGATTCTAAGGCTTGCCCTTCTACCAAAGACCAACTAGCCAACCTAGGACTTTAGATGTCTTTTAATTTCCACCAAGCATATTCAAGTTTATAGAAACCAATTTGCAAGATCATATAACATTTTCACATCACAAGTATGCAAACCTATTCAATGTCATGGTTTAATCGATTTCCAGCAAGTATTTTTTATAATCTCAATCATATATCATCCAAAAACAGTAGCATAATCTCACATATAGCCATCAAATTAAGACAAATCATATCAAGCATCAAGCAAAGCAATTACTACTAACATAGAACATGCTTTCATATTTCTTTTTAATCCTTCTTCCTTTAAGATTAATACCAAGTTCATATTAGATTTATTTCATGATTCAATGTAAAATCATAATTTAAAACATAAACATTGGTTAGGACACTAGTCCTAACCCTAAGTTTAACCACACTCACAATACTCCAAGCTAATCTTAATCTTTAATTACAATGCCCTTATTCTTTTTATTTGGCTTCTCAATCCTTGTTTCCTCCAAGGTTTCTTTGTAATTGTATCGGGTCTATAAATAGATGTGTTATTTGTAACCTAAGGACCATTGATTGAATAAAAGTAAACAACCGTTTTTTGTTCCCCGAAGACGTAAATACACTGCTGAACCTCGTTAAATTTATTGTGTTCTTGCTTGTTTGATTATTTTTTTTTCGTTTTTCGTGTGCACAATAAATATATTTATGCAAAACCTATCACACATATAATATGTAAACTCAACCTGTATTTTTATAACTAATTCATATATTAATTTGACCCAAAATACTCCAAAATTCATCAAATCTTCTTTTACTCCATTATCAAATTTTCATAATTTTCTTATAGAACCCATACATTCCCATGATAAAAGATATAAATTAAATTTATACATGAACTATAATTCGGGACATTACAGTCTAATATTAAAACATTGAAATTTGGCTCGTTTGATAATTCATTGAACTTGAACTCTGGTCAATAATAATCAAACTAAATTCAAATTATTAATAGAATTTTAATTGTTTATAAAGTCTTGTAGAACAAACATCATTTTGTAGAAATTTTATTCCATGATTTGATTAATTTACTAAACAAATCGTTGAAATAACCATATTTAGAGCAGCAAGGTTGTTGAATGTTGACATCAAAAACCAGAAATCAAACCTTGTGTCACCTATCCACTCCATAAACGTGTTATGATAAAAAAAAATAGTAAACAAAGCAAAATATTACTTAATAAGCTTTATCATTACGCTTGAATTTAAACTCTGTTATCTATGAACAAATCAAATCATAATTCGAGTTAAAATTTAATACTAATTAGAATGATAAAAATATATAGACAAACTGAATGAACACAAATAATGGTATGTTTATGTTCGTTCGTTTAGTTTTAACTGAACGAACAAGAGTAACTAAACGAACATAATTTCTTGTTCATGCTCGTTTGTTAAAGAATATAGCTTGTTCGTGTTCGTTCATATTCGTTCGTTAAAATGATAAACGAACATAAACCACAACAACAATAACCACATAAAAAATCATTAATATAAGTTGCAACTGTGAAATTGAATAGAGAGATGAAAAGTTTAGGATTTTTTTCTTAAGAAGTCTGAAGTCTCTACATTGAGTATTCTTTATTTTTTTTTTATTTTTTCATAATTTTAATATATATTTTTAAATTTTTTAAAGTATAATAATTTTGTTATGAAAATAATAAATATAAATGAACATATGTGAATAAATTTACACGAACATAAACGAATGGATTACTGAATATTCACGGACATAAATAAACGAACGAGCCCTTTATTCGTGTCCGTTCATTTAATTAAACAAACAAAAAATCTTGTTCATATTCGTTTGTTTAATAAATAAGCGAACTTCCCGCCAAACGGTTCATGAAGACTTCGCCGAGATCATTCGGTTGGTTTACAACCCTAAAAATATATATTTAAAAACAGTCCATTAAAGTCATGAATAACAGTAGAAACGCGTAATTTTATTGGATGTGACAAATTTCCAAATACTTGTTGGACTCTTGGATTCATATTTCTAATATTGTGGTTACTTTTCAACTTAATAAAAGAAGGAAAATACATATTTGTGTTGATGTTACTTGTTGGAAAATGGTGGCCACTCTTTTTGAAATATTTGGATTAAGTAGTAAACTGGGTTGTTCCTCTCCTTATTCGCCTTATACCCACATCTAACCTTATGGAAAACACCGGCTTCCTTTCCCCTCTTACAATAGTGCTGCTATTTGCAACCTTTGGGTCTATTTTGTGTGTGAATTCACCAAATATCACAGCTGATGAATCAGCGCTCCTAGCACTAAAGTCTCGTATAACTTATGATCCTCGCAACTTCTTAGCAACCAATTGGTCTACTTCTACCTCTGCCTGTAATTGGATTGGTGTCATATGTGAATCCAGACACCATAGAGTCGTTTCTCTGAATTTGTCAAGCATCCATCTCAACTGGGAAACCTATCTTCCCTTGCATGGCTCGATATTAGCCACAATAGTTTCCATGGCTCTTTGCCCATTGAGTTAGCTAATCTGCACCGACTAGAATATTTCAGCTTTGGCACCAACAAATCCCATCATGCTTTGGTTACTTCACCCAGCTTCGAAGCTTGTTTTTGCATGCCAACAACTTCACCGGTGAGATCCCGTCTACTCTGGGCAATTTGTCGAAACTAGAAAAGTTGATCTTGTATCACAATGGTTTCAAAGGACAAATTCCGATAACGATTGCAAATCTTTCAAACTTGAAATGGATTGATATACATAATAATTCTCTTTCAGGTATGATATATTTTTCTTGATCTTGAATATATAGTCGAACTTTGGTTTTATATATAACTAACAATTCCATTACAGGTCATCTATCATCGGGAATATTTGATAACCTTACAAAATTGCGAAAACTCAACTTGAGTAGGAATCAAATTTCCGGTAGAATTCCAACTAGTTTATTCAGGTGCAAGGAGTTGACATATTTATCATTGTATAACAACTCTTTGGATGGAAATATACCTGTAGAAATTGGAAATTTGACTATGCTCAACTCTTTGCTTCTTGGCTACAACAACCTCACAGGTACACAACTCCTCGTTTTTAATTTCATTGTTTTGTTTTCCTTATCTATTTTGAGATTGAATTCATGAATTGATCTTATTTATTGCAGGTTCTATTCCTTCCTCAATCTTCAACATTTCTTCATTGCAAGAAATTGTATTGGGAAACAACAATCTCTTTGGTCATCTCTCATCGAATACATTCAATTACCTTCCTCGGTTACTTCGTCTCGATTTGGTTGGAATTCAACTTTCTGGGAGAATTCCATCAAGTTTATTCAAATGCAAAAAATTAGAATATCTAGAGTTGTATGATAATCGTTTTGAGACGGACAAGGTGCCTTTAGAAATCACAAATTTGACTTCACTTGTGTATTTCTCCATCCCCAAGACCAACCTCTCAGGTAAGCTAAATGACTTGTTCTCCTTTAATAAAGTGCTTAAAATAAAAGAGCTAATTATCGTACAACTTCATTTTTCTCATATTGTTGTAGTTTATGTTAGCTTTTCAATCTTCTACTTTATTGATATAGTAGTACTTTAGTTCAGAAAAGAACAAATTAATTACACTTAAATGCTTTAACACATTTTATACTTGTCCAAGGTCATTCCATTTCCATTTTCATATATGGACTTGATTTTTTTTTTCAAATTCATTTACATTTATAAATATTTAAACTTGTTTATTGATCATATTATTTTTGAATTTTAAAATATGTTTGTGCTATTTTGATTTAATATAATATATTTTACCGATAAACTTCCTGTCATATTTTTTAATGTTTACATTACATTAATGTATAAAATTATAGATTTTATTTTTGTGTGATATAAATTACATAATATATTACAAACTTAGAAAAAACGAGTTGAGCCGGGCTTTGGCCCTAAAGCTTGTGGCCCGTGCCCATTCCATGTATAGGAGCCTTTTTCTTTTTTTGCTTAATCCCAATTTTTGGGCCTAATATATCAGTAAGTTTATATGTAGCAGGTGAAATTCCACAATTTATCGGAAACATGACTTCTCTCGAGTACATTGATCTTTCTTATAACAACTTAAGAGGTATAGTTTCATACTTTTTTAGAAAGAAAAATAAACGCTCAATAAAAAAACGAAGGGTTTGCTAGAAAAATATTAGTAAACTTTGATAAATGTAATTTATATGTTTCAGGTGAAATTCCTCATGCAATACAAAACTTACCTTCTCTCCGAGAATTTTTTGTTTTAGAAAACAAATTGTCAGGTATAATTTCATCTTACTTTTCTTCTATTTTTTTATTGCTACATATATACAATGCCTTTTAAGTAAATGAAATAAACATTTTACTTTTAAGAGTACATGCAAAGATAGCCGTGGTAGTTTTCTTTTGGTAGATTACAATCTTAAGAGTTATTCTCATGCATCTAAAAAGGGCTAGATGCGGCGAAGGTTATACACATAGACGGACCTAGAATTTTATGTTAGGTCTAACTTATAAAATTTTGTTATACACATCATCCATTTCTTACATGAAAAATATAGTTTATTTGAAACTTGTTTTTGTTGTTACCAAGAATCTTGCAAATTCTAATTCTATTCCAAATTTTCTCCAAGGGCGAATTCCAAATCTTCAACCTTCATTGCAGAGGTATGGTGTTGCAGATAATAACTTAGTTGGAGAAATCCCTTCTTCAATATGCAATTTGAGTTCCCTCGATTCTCTCTATTTATCGGAAAATAGTTTGGAGGGAAAAATTCCAGAGTGCCTTGGGAATTTGAGTTCTTCTCTTTCAAACGTTGAGCTACAGAATAATAATTTTCATGGTGAAATGCCAAAAACTTTTGCTCAAGGTTGCACATTACAAAGTTTCCGGATCAACAACAACAAAGTAGAAGGGTCACTGCCACGGTCTTTGGCTAATTGCAAAAACTTGAACATTCTTGATGTTGGGAACAACTATTTAAATGACACTTTTCCATACTGGTTAGGAAATTTGGATCGGCTACAAGTTCTTATCTTGAGATCGAATAGATTCTATGGTCGAATAGATAATTCGGATGTCGTAGTTTCCTTCTCTAGTTTACACGTCATTGATCTTTCTCACAATAACTTCAGTGGTTACTTACCTATAGAATTTTTCGAAAATTTACGAGCGATTAAAGAAGGAAATGAAAAGAAAGTTGAACCAGAGTACCTGAAATACTCATTGGATGATGGATCGATCTTTTATGTGCACGATTTATATTTTACTACAAAAGGTTTGGAAAGGGAGTTTCACTCGCTAGTAACCACTTGGATGGTAATTGACTTTTCGAACAATCATTTCTCCGGCGAAATTCCTAAAACACTTGGAGAGCTTCATTCACTCATTTCCCTAAACTTCTCTCACAATAGTTTAACGGGTTCTATTCCATCATCATTAGGTGATTTGTCGGAGCTCGAATCATTAGACCTTTCATCAAACAAGCTCCATGGAAGAATTCCAACAGAGTTGAAAAATCTTGGATTCTTAGCTATGTTGAACCTTTCTCAGAATAATCTTGTTGGACCAATTCCTCAAGGAAAACAATTTGACACTTTCACTAATGATTCCTACATGGGGAACTCGGGTTTATGCGGGTTACCATTGTCGAAAAGCTGTGATAATGATGAGGAAACTCCGGAAAAAATTGATCCAGAAGATGATGGTGATGATGAATTGAATTGGAAATTTTCTATATTGATGGGGTATGGAAGTGGGTTGGTGCTCGGACTGAGTATGGGATACATCGTATTCACGACCGGAAGACCACGGTGGCTCAATAGAATCATCAGGAGAGTTGAGCAAAGATTTGCAAAATGGTACAGAAACAAACTCTTTGGCTGATTCTTTTGCAAAACAAGCTGTTTATTCTTGTATAGCTATTTCTGTATATGTGCTGCCCCGGTGCTTTATTGTATGTTGTGTTGTTTGTACTAGAATCATCATCATAGCTATATTTATTTATTTTTTTATCAATGGCATCTAGATTTTATTAAACATCATAAAAAATATTACAAATACAATACATAAAAAAGAGAGAAAAAGAACTAGTCCACTAAAAATTAGAGGTGTTTAAAATTGCCCGACCCGAACTATCCGATCCGACTACCCGAACACAAATAACCGGGTAATTATCCAAATTTTTTTTACCCGGCCCGCCATTTTCTGGGTCACAAAAATAGAAATTCTTGGGTACCCGGTTCCTAATTTTTTTTTTAAATATAATTATTTTTTTAAACAAAATATTTTTATATTCACTATATTTCCAAATCAAACAAACTAAATTTTAAATCTCGATCCTTCAAATGCTCTCCCTTCATAATTCGCACTCGTTGTCTCTCTCAATTTCACCGCACTCCATATATATTACAATTTAGAGTATTGCAGTATATGTATATTACAATTTACAATATTCAGCGAATATTGTAACAAATAAGGATTTCAATATTATAGTAATAAGGATTAGTTGTATGTATTACAATTTACAGTGTATATATATATATATACCGTAACAAACAAGAATTTCAGTATTATAGTAATAAGGATTTCACATAGATGAAAAATAGAACTTGAAGTCTTAAATTTATGGAGATCTACTTTAACAAATAAAAATATAAAATACAATGTAATTTGTAACTAAGACTTTAAAATTATATGTTTGGATGTTAGATTATGTAATTTGAACTTTTAAATTTGTGTATGTTTTTTTTTAATTTAATGATTTGAAAAATGGTAAAAATCTGGGTACCCGATACTTAATTTTTTGGGTACCCGCAATGTACGGGTACCCGATTATCGGGTACCCGTAATTTCCGGGTCGGGACATGGGCCGATTTTATAAATACCCGACGATTTGGGTACCCGGTACTTCGGGTACCCGAACACCCGGGTACCCGGATTCGAACACCCCTACTAAAAATCTCATACAAAAGCGCAAAGAAAAGCAAACTCTTTCATGGAGTATAGCATACCATCAAAATTCAGAAACTTTCATGCATCTCATTGTCTCTAGCCAAACGAGACGCTTTCCGAGATGAAAAAACAGTGGTGAGCGAACGAAACTATCATGCAGATTGCTACGCTACACAGTTCTGATTACATCGGTTAACAAACCATCAAACAAGAAGGGATCAATCTTTTCTATGACCACCGGCAGAATCAAATCAGAAAACTAGCGCCGTGAAAATGTTTATACGAGCACTAAACGACCACTAAGGTATGTTGCAATTGTGCCAAATGATAGATGAAACGAACCAAAAAAGCTAATGGAAAGCGTGTCATAAAGGCAGAGGAAACATGTGCCACAAGAGCTGAGATTTTTATTAAAATTAAAAAATAAAACATGAAGGAACAAGAAAAATAATGAACACTGATAGTCAACAACCAGTACTAAAACTGGTTGCCGCCACTAATTAAGCAAAAGGATATAAAAAAACTTGCGGCGACTATGAAGAAAAAATTAGGTTTTTTCAAAAACCCGGTATCTGTTGAACTTTGTCTTTTAACAAAAAAAAATAGTAATCTATATTTATTTATTTAGTTAGTTAAAAAATAGTAATCTATATTTATTTAGTTAGTTAGTTAAAAAATAGTAATCTATATAAAAAGTCGATGAAGGATGATCTCTACTAGAAATTGAAACGCTTAAATGAATTAGCTCCAACAGATGATAATTTGGGTGACATTGTTGACAAGAAGTAAGCGTTGAATTTGGAACTTGATAGGGAGGAGCTATATTATGAATAGATGGGTATTGTTGAAAAAATATGTAATTATATTAAAATTATATTCGAATCATGTTCATATTATATTCGAATCATATTCGAATTACATTCGAAATATCATATTCAAATTATATTTCGAAAATAATTTGAATATGATTCGAATATAATATAGACATGATTCAAATATAATTCTAATATAATTTGAATTTTGCTCAAAAAATATATTTCGAATATAGCAAAATTCGAATTAATAATTTGAATATAATTAGAAGATGATTAAAATATAATTTGAATATGATTCGAATATAATACGAACATGATTCGAACATAATTTAAATTTTACTCAAAAACTATAATTCAAATATAGTGAAATTAGAATTTAATTGGAATTCGAATCTAAAAAATTACTACTAATTTAGTATTAAAATATTTGTTTTTATTTATTTTTATTAAATATTAACATTTTAATAAAATAATATTATTAATAATAACAAATAATGGACTAAATTATAAAAATTAGAAACAAATAGGGGTCAATTTAAGGTAAAAATAGACTTTTCAGTGACTAAATTGAACAAAAAAACAAACCTGACAGACTTGACATGTCATTTACCCTTTAAATAAAATCAGACGGATTGACTTAGTCAATCCGTTGATGACGTGGCAGGATGTTATTGGCCGAATTTTTTTTAACAGAAAAAGGTAACAGAATGGGGCAAAATGAGTAACGGCGAATTGTTTAAAGGGAAAAAGTGGGCAAAATGAAGTTTAGGGAGCAAGTTGGGAAATCAGGTATACTTTAGGGGAAAAAATTGTATTAAGCCATTTATATTTTATCATTTTTAATCTCAAATACATTTTATTTTTTATATTAGTTTTTGTTTTCAAATTTTTTTAAATATTTTATTTATTTATATTAAGTTTATGGGTTTCTTTAAAAATTGAAGAATATTGTGATTTTTTGTGAGAGTTCTCACTTTGCTTGTTTTAAAATTATCAAGAACCCAAAGGATATTTACATCAATTTGTTAATCGATTTTTCATATATTCAACTTGTAAAAGTTCAACTTGAAAAACTAAATTATTTATCTAATTTTATTTAAAAACTAAATAAATCGATTAAATTAACTTAAAATTTAAACAAATTATTTATCTATTTTTAAAATTTTAATAATTTCTTAAATTCTATTTTTAGCTTAAATATTAAATAAGTTATCAAACTTTCAATTAAATTGAATTATGCCCCTAAACTCGGATAAAATTTCAATTATGCCCTCGAATTCAATTTAAAAAATCAATTCAACCCCTCTGCCACGTCATCATCACACATGTATTGTCACGTCAGTATCGTGTGCCGCCACGTCGGCACTATTAACTGCCACGTCAGCACTGTAACGGTCAACGTTGGTCAAAGAGTTATTTTGCTGCAATGTGTGAAGTGGAGGACCTAATTGAACGCGTTTTCGCGCGAGGGGTAACATTGCTAATTTGGGTGGAACTCGGGGCAAAATAATCCCTTTATCCTTTGTTTTTGCTTCAAAGCTTGTAATTTATTCATTTCTTGAGTTGAATTGGGTTATACATTTAATATATATTACTATGGCCAAAAACACTTTAATGTTCAATAATATAGGAGCGATAGTACATCTCAATAATTTTAAAAACTATTTTTTTATTTTTTAAGTTTTAATATTCTTATGATTTTATATGTATTAAAGAAAAAACATAATCGATCGGCGTTTCACAATGAAGTCGGCCTATGAAATTCGCACAGGCCAACGTAATATCCCGGGGAAACAATCTGGTGTACCATTCGGAAATATAGAGGGATTCAGAAGGTGAAAACATTCCTATGGCTAGTCAGTCACGGTCGTATTTTAATTAATGCCAATGTATTCATCCGACCGATCGAGAATTGGGATATTTTGTTTGGCTGCTTAATTTGAAAATATGGCTCTATCGGAACTCGGTCGCTTTGATTCTCCGTTGGAAGACACTCGATTCGTGCTAGATCGTAGTAAGCATCTTGCTGAACTCACATGTCGCACATTAGCTATGGACGCGTCTCATTTGGTATTGCATAAGAGCTCTGACACGCGTCGTATAGTGTCAAAAATAAAACCTTAAACTCAGAATAAATAATATTTAAATTAATATAGCGAGAGTAAGGGTCGATCCGCAGGGAATAGGAACTCTAACACCTCTCTTCTGATTTAGACCAATAACATGTAGAAAATAAAGGGGGATTTTAGAATAGTGATTTGAATGAGAAAAATAATAAGAACGTAAAAATAAATATTGAGAATGAATTATAGATAAAAAATAGCCTCAAGCCACGCTTTGCCACGACATCTTCGATCACTGAAGTTGATTTTTCTTCGACTTTCCTGCAGGTTACAGTCTACAAGGTCCAACTCTTGTAACTTACTTCTCGTTGGTAAATTCGATTCCCAGGGCAATCATTGAAGTCAAACTTTAGTGAATTAGCCATGGCAATCGATACTAACTCAAATCTGAGTTAGTGCTGGAGAAGCCCGTGCTCGGATATTCGTCTCGATGAGAATTGTTTCCGATTTTGATTCCCCTTAGTGGACCGCCACTAAGTTTGTTCTTAGGGAGTTGAATTGGCTACAAGCTTTTCCTCGTCCCCAACGATGGATCTAAACCACTTCAAGCCGATGCGCGCTCTCGGAATGAAACAATTGCGATGCCTAAAGATTAGGCCGATTGCCTAATCAATTTTACAGAGAATCTAAAAAGGAGTTGTTGAAGGATTGAAGTATTTTCCTAATCTCACGAGGTTTGTCGGGTTTGGCGTTGCTTTTGGCTAAAGGGAATTTAGTTAAGCATGGTTTGTGAAAAAACCATACTTAATAAAATAAATAAAGAAATGGAGAAGAAGAAATGGAGAAAAATAGAGAGCTTTATTAACTCAAGGAAGAAGAGAACAATGGAAAATAATTGATGAATAATTCACCCCCAAAGTGGGGTATTTATAGTAGTTGAAAAATCCTAAAAACCTAAGATGATAAATCCTAAATTTAAAATTACATAAGATAAATATCCAAGTTTTGAAATTTAAAATAAAAATCGGATGATAAGCTATCTTTATAAGTGGACTGATAAGTTATCAGAGTTGCTGACGTCATCTTCTAGAAGGTGCTGACGTGGCGCCCAGTCAGCATTCATGCCCTGGTTCATGCCCATGAATCTGCCCACGACTCCAGTATTTTCTGCAGCATTCCAAATTATTTCCAGCATTACGTATCCTGCACGAGAACAACATAAAAACAGCCCAATTAAGTCCTTCAAACATATATATTCGATAAAAATAAGGACTAAAAACATAACCAAAATAAATACTTATCATTTTTTTGGAAGATGATTTTGTCTTAAAAAGGGGACAAAAATAATGGGATTAAGAGAAAAGTGGATTAGGCTTAAAATGTGGTGATTTTCAAGAAAAAAGCTAAGGCTCAAAAATTGTTTCACTAGGGGAAATTAATTAAAGGGTAGGTAATTTATTTGGGAAGAGAAATGGTTAAAACCTAGTGCCTCTATCATATTAAAGCATCATAATCAATCAACGTAATCTCAAAAAGAATTTAAAAACAAGTTATAGAATGCAACTAATTTAGCTAGACACACTCAAAGAAACAAAGAGCAAATATCATGCATGCTCATTAGGCTCAAAAACTCACAAATATGTCTTGTGTACTTAGGTAAGCATCATGTGAATTAATAGAGGAAGAAAATGTCATATAAAAGATTTATTCAAAAAATTAATCATGCCAAAAATCTACAATGCAACCTAGAATTTTCTAACAAGATAGATACTGAACCATGTGAAAACAGTGAGACAAGGCGAAATTAAGGATTAAACGAAGAACTTAAATTAATAAAATCAAGATTTCAAGCGAACAATCAAGACGGATAAGCAAGATAAAAATTGATAAGCATATCTCCCTCCCCCTCACTTAGATGCATTTTGTCCCAAAATGAAAAATTAAATTAAAAGAGAGGAAAGGAAAGACTCCCCTAATCAATTGCGGCCACGACTGCGGCCACGTCGTCCGCGGGAAGTGCCGGGGCGAAGATAGGATAAGATTTCGGCCAAGTTAGTCTCGATGGAATGGAGGCGCTCATCCATATCTCTTTGGGGTTGGTCGTCTTGTGTTGGTTGTGATTGGGCTCGTCGACGAAACACTCGTTCTCGACGAGTTGGGAGAGTGCCCGGGGGAACAATATAAGGTGCATCAGGGGTGCCTGCAAGTAAGCCCATGACATCTAGGCATCTCTCATCTAAAGCACTCATAGAAAACACATAAGTAAACTGAGATGGATCAAAAGTAGCAGGAAAAATACGCAAAGCTAAATGGGTAATATAAGGACCCAGAATTAATGGTCGTGGCCTAGTGGTTCGCGGTACACGATGAAACGTGTGGGCCAACCAAAAACCAAGATTTACCTTAATATTTACCTGCATACACCAGAGAAAGAATAACTCAGTTCTACTCACGGTTGATGGAGTGTCGTTTCTGCTGGAAAGGTTGTAAACGAGGAATCGATGGATATATCGTAAAGCAAGGCTATGAATAGTGTGGTCCTTAGTTGTTTTCGGATTGTATTGCGCACCTGCTAAACCTGTCAAAGTCTCCAGAGAGGTTGTTATCGAAATCTTCCGGTATGTCTAAAAGGGCATATTGATAGTTAGGGTCCGAAACATTAGTGACAAAACCCATATAAACATTAAATTGAGTAATAGATAACCGAAAGTATTGACCCAATAGGCGAAAAGATATTATATTTGGTGTATCAAGAGACCTCGCGCGACTACGATCAAACGAAAAAGTAGAATAAAATTCAAGTACTAATTCGTAGTATGTGTCACAGGTAATAATATGAAATCGACGCCATCAAATATTATCAAAAAGTGCCAGGACCGACTCACGTAAATGCAAACGATCTAAAGTTTGATCGGGGATATACTTACAGACCGGAAGTGAGCGATGTCGAATATGGTTAAACATATCGAGTTCGTCTCCAGTAAAGTGTAAAAACCCTTTCAAGTTCTCATCGTTAGGTGTCGTAAATCGTTGGCTACGTCGTGGATGTTCTTCATGGTCCGATGGAATATCGTTGTGGTCGTGAGGCGGTGATTCCGGTTGAGCAGTGTCTGAGGGATTATGGGCAGCAAACTCAGCGTGCATGTGATCTGCAAATTCAGAGGTAGGGTTAATAACTAATAAAGGTTGAAAAAATTCAGAACTTACCTCATCGGCCATATCGGCCGCCGAATAGTGATCCGAATGCACGGACATGTTGGTGTGCATGTGATAGGAGGGCACACGGGTTGGTGAAGGGATGGGCATGTAGTGTTGCTGTGATGATCCGCCAACCGCGTCGGAGGCCAAGGAGTGGTAAGGGGAAGGTGGCGGCGATGGTGGACGTGACGAACGGCGGAGTGGTGATGGCCTTGTTTCGCCACTGCCGGTGACAAGAGCAGTGCGGCCGGTGCTGGTCTGTCCGGATCTGTGCGTGAGAGTACCCCTCGCCATGGCTGGATCGTTGTGATCGAGGGAGAGGGTTGGTGCGTGTGGGCAGTGGCGGTGTGCATGGATGTACTTTGTGTCTCAAGGGAGTGGAAGGAAGGTGATGGGGGTGACGGTGGTCGCTGCGGTTGGTGGTGCAGTGGTGAATGGTCGAGAGGGTGGGAGGTGGTGTGTGGGATGATGGGAGGCTCGGGAGGTGGGGTGGTGTAGTGTAGCGGCTGTGGTTGCTCGGAGTCGCTGCTGAGGGCGACGTACTGTGGTGGCTGGAAGCGCCGGCGGCCACCGATGACGAGTGGTGGCTGCTGTGGAAGCCGACGGGCTTGGTTTCTGGTGCGAGGCATTCCAACGGTGGTGTGTAGGGTTGGTTTCGGGTGGCTGGTGAAGAAGTAAAGAGAAAAGGGTTTTGGGAGGTGTGCGGCTGGTGAAGAAATAAATAGGAAGGGTTTAATGGGTGCTTGGGGGTGTGTAGGTCAAAGCTATGGGTTTAGGTGGGGTCCACGAAATTTATGGTGATTGGGTTGAAATTGAGGTCTTGGCCGGTGGATAAGGGAGATAAGGTGGTGTATATGTTTAAAATTTGGACGGGGATAAAAAATAATAATATTTAAAAATTGGGCCCACCAAATCTTGTTGAAAAGGATAGCTTCTCATCCTTTATTCGACCTAAATTATCTGCAAAAATAAATAATAGATCAGATAAAATGAAATTCAAAATAAATAAGGATAAAATAATTAAAATGAGATAAAAATAAATTCAAAAGATAAAATAAATTCAAAAATAAATATGAAAGATAATGAAAATAAATTGAAAAAAAGGATAAAATCAAAATTAAAAATCTAAAAACGGATTAGATAATTTCGATTATTTATTCTCTTTTTTTTTATATTTTTTTTGTTTATTTTAACTAAAAAGAAAATTCAAATAACATTAAATTATGGCAGTTTAAAATGGAATAAAATAAATAAAATAAAGAAAAATAAAAATAATTAAAGTAAAAAGAAATGGGTTGCCTCCCATCTAGCGCTTGTTTATCGTCGCTAGCTTGACGACCTTATTTATGCATTTGGTTCCTCGAAATGAATTTCTTCAACCAAACCGATTGGAACATTTTCGTAAAATTGTTTTAACCGTTGTCCATTAACTTTAAAGCTATGTCCTTCGGTGTCTTGAATTTCTACTGCTCCATGTGGAAAAGATTGAACAACAGTGAATGGTCCGAGCCATTTGGAACGCAATTTTCCTGCAAAAAGTTTGAATTTAGAATTAAATAATAGAACTTTTTGACCAACGGAAAAAGATTTAAATGAAATATCTTTAAAAATTTGTGCACTATCGTAGGCATGTTTCCGGATTTCCTCGAGATCTTGAATGTGTAACTTGCGTTCCCTTCCAATTGCATCCATTTCCATGTTACATTGTTGAATTGCCCAAAATACGCGATGTTCCAGCTCGACTGGTAAGTGACAGGGTTTACCGTAGACGAGACGGTAAGGTGACATCCCTATGGGGCCTTTGTACGTAGTACGGTATGCCCACAACGCATCGGATATCTTGATGCTCCAATCTTTGCGATCTGGCTTCACGATTTTTTCGAGTATGGTTTTTATCTCTCGATTCGACACCTCCGCTTGACCATTCGTTTGCGGATGGTAAGATGTTGAAATCCGGTGGGTGACACCGAACTTCTTCATGAGAGCGTCAATCACTCAGTTAATGAAATGCTTCCCTCGGTCGCTTATTATCACTCGCGGTGTGCCAAACCTGCAAAAGATAGATTCCTTTAGAAACTTAACAGTGGTTTTAGCATCATTATTTCGGGTTGCTCTAGCTTCAACCCATTTAGAAACATAATCTACCGCAAGAATTATATAAAAATTACCGAATGAAGAGACAAAGGGACCCATATAATCTAATCCCTAAACATCGAATATCTCACATACAGTAATGGGATTAAGTGGCATTTCGTTTCGTCGACTCAAATTACCAACCCTTTGACACTTTTCACAAGATTTGCAAAATAAATAGGCATCACGAAAAATGTTGGGCCAGTAAAAACCACACTCAAGAATTTTATGTGCAGTACGTTTAGGCCCGAAGTGACCACCGCAAGAATAAGAATGACAGAAATTTAAGATAGAGTTTACCTCACTTTCTGCTACACATCGTCTAATTACCTCATCCGAACAATGTTTCCAAAGATAGGGATCATCCCAAATGAAGAACCGAGACTCCATTTTTATTCGTTTAACTTCCGTTGTCGGTAAATCTTGTGGCATTTTACCTGAGCAAAGTAATTCACCATGTCTGCGAACCATGGAACGTTAAGCTGAGCTGCCATTAATCCTTCGTCAGGGAACTCCTCTCTAACCGGTGGATCGGACATAGATAATGGGATGCGACTCAAATGGTCCGCAACAAGGTTTTCGCATCCCTTCTTATCTTTAATTTACAGGTTGAATTCCTGGAGTAATAGTATCCACCAGATCAGTCTCGGCTTTGCCTCCTTTTTGCTCATCAGAAAGCGTAAAGCTGCATGATCAGAAAAGACAACGATTTTAGTACCGAGTAAATAAGATCTAAACTTTTCTAAGGCAAAAACAATAGCAAAGAGTTCTTTTTCCGTTGTTGAATAGTTTTTCTGCGCAGGATCCAAGGTACGTGACGCATATGCTATAACATGCGGTTCCTTGTCGATTCTTTGACCTAACACCGCTCCAACGCTAAAATCGGAAGCATCGCACATTAATTCGAACGGGTGGTTCCAATTTGGTGGTTGGACGATAGGTGCGTTTACAAGCTTCTCCTTGAGTATGTCAAATGCCTCCTTGCATTTCTCGTCAAAACTGAAGGGTTGATCCTTTTGCAATAGAATGCAGAGGGGTTGCGCCAACTTTGAAAAATCCTTAATAAACCTGAGGTAAAACCCTACATGGCCAAGAAACGATCGAATATCCCTCACAGTTGTGGGGTATGAGAGTGAGCGTATAACATCTGTTTTAGCCTTATCAACAGTAATACCTTTTGAGGAAACTATATGTCCTAGAATTAACCCTTTATCTACCATGAAATGACATTTTTCATAATTTAAAACAAGGTTGAATTCAAAGCATCTTTTTAGCACATTTGTTAAGTTTAATAGACATTCTCCAAATGAATTACCGTAAACTGTAAAGTCATCCATGAATACCTCTATACCTTTTTCGATGAAATCTGAGAAAATGCTCACCATGCATCTTTGGAATGTGGCCGGCGCATTACAAAGCCCGAATGACATTTGACGATAGGCGAACGTGCCAAAAGGACATGTAAAGGTTGTCTTCTCTTGATCCTCGGGCGCCACAGGAATTTGGAAAAAACCTTCCGCGTTCTTAACCACCGTGACTCCGGTTTTCTTAAGGACTACATGGATCGGGCTTACCCAGTCACTATCCAAAATTGGATAGATTATATCCGCATCTAGAAGCTTTTGTATTTCTTCTTTAACTACGTCCATCATAGGTTGATTCAGGCGGCGTTGTCCTTGTCGAGATGGCTTAGCTCCATCTTCGGTTTTTACCTTATGCATGCAAGTGGAGGGACTAAGGCCCTTGATGTCTGCAACGGTCCACCCAATGGCTTCCTTATGCGCTCGCAGCACTGTTAGCAAGTCCTCCTCTTCTTCGTTTGACAGCTTGGTTGAGATGATAACCGGTAGGGTCTCTCTTTCCCCTAAAAATGCATACTTTAGATGCTCGGGTAATTGTTTAAGTTCGATCTTGGGTGCCTGCAATACAGAAGGTAAAGGTTTAGTTTTAGATGCAGTAAGTATTAAATCTTTATTTACTGAACAAAGATTTTCAAACTCCCTGTCTTCTTCGTCGGAATCCGCAATTTCTCTGTACAAATCATCCATGAAGTCAGTAAAACTAGTGTCAAAGAAATCATTTATGGCAGGTTCAATGACATCAACAAAATTTAAACTAGCAACATTTTCAGGATGTCTCATAGCTTTGTAAACGTCAAATTTTACTACCTCACCATCGAATTCTATTGTAAGGATCCCACTTCTTACATCGATTTTTGTGTTTACAGTGCTCAAAAATGGGCGGCCAAGGAGGATCTCAGAAGAGTTGTTTGCTCGGTCGTTTTCCATGTCAATAACATAGAAATCTGCTGGGAAGATCAAATCATTTACCTTTACGAGGACGTTTTCCAGTAATCCCTTTGGGTAGATTATGGATCTGTCCGCCAGTTGTATTGTTACCTTCGTATCCTTCAAAGGCTCAGCAGAAAGTGAGTTATAAAATGAAAGGGGCATAACATTAATAGAGGCCCCTAAATCACACATTGCTCGTTTAATACCCACTTTACCTATTTTGCAGGGAATGGCGAACATACCCTGGTCCTTCAATTTTGGTGGCAACTTTCGCTGGAAGACCGCCGATACATGTTCTCCTAGATTAACCTTTTCAACTCCAATAAGACGACGTTTATTAGTGCATAAATCTTTAAGGAACTTAGCATACCTTGGAATTTTTTGGATTACGTCGAGGAGCGGAATGTTGATCTCTAGTTTTTGGAACACGTCTAGAATTTCCTTTTCTTCTGCTTGTTTGTCTCTTTTCATCAATCTTGACGGGAATGGTGGTCGGACAACATAAGGGGATGGTTCAGGGGTTGGATTTGGTGTATCTTTTTCGACTGATGGAGTTGATTTGTCTTTTTGGGTGTTTACCTCCGAGGTTTTGGGTTCTACAACGGTGCCACTTCGAAGAGTGATGGCATTAACATTTTCTTTTGGGTTTATTTCTGTTTGTGAAGGGAGTTTACCTTTGGATTCAAGACGACTTACTGTTTGGGCTAGCTGGCTCATTTGTTTGTCTAACTCTTGTAAGTGGATTTCGGTACGGTTTTGGAACTTCTCTTGGGATATTGCTAGTCGTTCAACCAAGGTTTCTAGAGACGTCTTTTGTTGTGGGTAGGGTTGTCTTTGTTGGTACGGTTGATTTGGCCTTTGGTTGTTCGCGTACCCATAATTTGATTGGTTCCTCCACCCGGAATTATAAGCATTCCCTATGGCGTTGGCTTAGGCGACGTCCTCTTCCTGGATCATCGGACAACAGTCTGTCGGATGTTCTGGGCTGGTACAGATTCCACAAAGTCTAGCTGTTTTTCTCTTATCTGCAACAAGAGTTTGCACTGTTTCAGCTAATTTATCGATTTTGTTTTCTAATGAAACTGTACTTACCTCGCGAACCCTTCGAGATGGTTCGCTATACTGATTGAATCTTTGAGAGTTGGCGGCCATGGTTGATATCAGTGTTTTGGCCGCTGTTGGCGTCATGTTGACTAAAGCTCCGCCACTTGCTGCATCTATTACCTTCATATCCATAGGCGTCAGTCCTTCATAAAAATACTAGAGGAGGGTTTGTTCTGTCAACCCATGTTGTGGACAATTTGCACACAACTTTTTAAACCTCTCCCAGTATTCATATAAAATTCAGCCTCTCTTTGTTGAATGCTCAGGATGCTGCGTCTAATTTCGCTTGCTTTCGCTGCAGGGAAGAATCTGTCAAGAAAAAGTTTAGCCATGTCAGTCCATGTTGTAACAGAATTAGGGGGTAAATCAAATAACCAATCTTTCGCTATATCAGCTAAGGAAAATGGAAATGCTCTAAGTTTGATTTGGTCATCGGATACTCCCTGTGGCTTTGTACTTAGACAAACCATGTGAAATTCCTTCAAATGTTTATGAGGATTTTCTGTCGGCAAGCCGTGAAAGGTAGGCAAGAGGTGGATCAAACCCGTTTTTAGCACGAACGGTGTTTCGCCATTTGGAAAGGTTATACACATTGGTTGCTGGCCATCTGGCGCCGCATTCAGTTGGCGAATGGTTTGATTTTCGTCTCCCATCGGATTGGGTTCGTAATTCGATTCTGCTTCGGATGTGATTTCTAGATCGCGTTCGAATCTTTGCTTGCGTCTTTTGTTTTTCTTTTCCCGAAGTGTTTGTGCGTTCAACTTTCGGGCTAGTGCTTCGATTTCCGGGATGAGTTCAAATTGTTCTCCCGGATTGCTCCTGGTCATAAATCAAATAAAACGATATTAGTACTTTGTCGTATTCCCCGGCAACGGCGCCAATTTTGACACGCGTCGTATAATGTCAAAAATAAAACCTTAAACTCGGAATAAATAATATTTAAATTAATATAGCGAGAGTAAGAGTCGATCCGCAGGGAATAGGAACTCTAACACCTTTCTTCTGATTTAGACCAATAACCTGTAGAAAATAAAGGGGGATTTTAGAATAGTGATTTGAATGAGAAAAATAATAAGAACGTAAAAATAAATATTGAGAATGAATTATAGATAAAAATAGCCTCAAGCCACGCTTTGCCACGATATCTTCGATCACTGAAGTTGATTTTTCTTCGACTTTCCTGCAGGTTACAGTCTACAAGGCCCAACCCTTGTAACTTACTTCTCGTTGGTAAATTCGACTCCCAGGGCAATCCTTGAAGTCAAACTTTAGTGAATTAGCCACAGCAATCGATGCTAACTCAAATATGAGTTAGTGCTGGAGAAGCCCGTGCTCGGATATTCGTCTCGATGAGAATTGTTTCCGATTTTGATTCCCCTTAGTGGACCGCCACTAAGTTTGTTCTTAGGGAGTTGAATTGGCTACAAGCTTTTCCTCGTCCCCAACGATGGATCTAAACCACTTCAAGCCGATGCGCGCTCTCGGAATGAAACAATTGCGATGCCTAAAGATTAGACAGATTGCCTAATCAATTTTACAGAGAATCTAAAAAGGAGTTGTTGAAGGATTGAAGTATTTTCCAAATCTCACGAGGTTTGTCGGGTTTGACGTTGCTTTTGGCTAAAGGGAATTTAGTTAAGCATGGTTTGTGAAAAAACCATACTTAATAAAATAAATAAAGAAATGGAGAAGAAGAAATGGAGAAAAATAAAGAGATTTATTAACTCAAGGAAGAAGAGAACAATGGAAAATGATTGATGAATAATTCACCCCCAAAGTGGGGTATTTATAGTAGTTGAAAAACCCTAAAAACCTAAGATGATAAATCTTAAATTTAAAATTACATAAGTTAAATATCCAAGTTTTGAAATTTAAAATAAAAATCGGATGATAAGCTATCTTGATAAGTGGACTGATAAGTTATCAGAGTTGCTGACGTCATCTTCTAGAAGGTGCTGACGTGGCGCCCAGTCAGCATTCATGCCCTGGTTCATGCCCATGAATCTGCCCACGACTCCAGTATTTTCTGCAGCATTCCAACTTATTTCCAGCATTACGTATCCTGCACGAGAACAACATAAAAACAGCCCAATTAAGTCCTTCAAACATATATATTCGATAAAAATAAGGACTAAAAACATAACCAAAATAAATACTTATCAAGCTCAATACGAAGTTACTCGATGAGGTTTCCTCCCCCAGTCAGTTGGTTAAAGGTCAACTCCGATGGTGCACGAAATCGAGAGTCTGGTTTCGCCTCATGTGGTGGTGTCATTAGAACACATCTAGGTGAATGGAAACTGGGATATACCAAGTGTATTGGAATATGTTCAGTCATGGAAGCTGAAATCTGGGGTGTGTATATGAGATTGTTGTGCGCATGGAAAATAGGTGGTCACGAAATTATTATGGAGCTTGATTGTTTGGAGGCCATCAAGGAAATAGAGAGAGCTGGTAGTGAACTGGGCAGTACAAATTCAGCATGTGTAGCGACAAGGTAATGGTGTGGCAGATAAATTAGCAAAACTTGCGGTCGAATGTGTTGAGCTTACGGACCCACCAGCCTTGATACTACAACTGCTACAAGAGGATGCTGCGAATGGTAGTTTGGTTTGACAACTAGTAGGTTTAGAAATGTTAGCATTTATATTTAGGGTAAGCTACAGCAGTGACCTTCTAACTATTGGCGGCGACCTACTTTGACCACCTAATTTAAAAATTTTAAATTTCGACCACTCAACTATTTAAATGGACTTATTTTGACCATCGGCTGTTAAAAGCTAACGGAAAGGTGACGTGATCGTTAAAGTAAAATGTGTATAATTACACATTTGATCCTTGTTAGTTACCTATTATATCAATTTAGTCTTAATTTTAATTTAAATAAATAAAATTAATCACCCAATCAAGTTTTAACAGTTCCGTCAACTTTTTCGTTTTTTTTAACGGCGTGTGGCTAAAATGGAACCATTTAAATAGTTGTGTGGTGCATTTGCGGCAAAAAATAATATAGTGGTCATTTTGACACCAAACTCATAGTTCAGTGGTCATCTGTGTAGTTTACCCTAAATTAATATATAGTTCACTCAAATATGCTTAGTAATGTTATATTAAAAAAATAGTTTTCATAATCTAATTAATATTAATAGATACAAAATATTGATAACTAATAAACTATTCAAACTTGTATCGAATATAATCATGTCCTTATATGTCATTTTGCTTGTTTATATAATCAAACAACTATCACCTATCAGTTAATTTTACCAAACACATTTTACAATCTGCTAGTCAAATAAGCTAATGTAATAAGCTATTAACTATCATCTAATGTAATCCGCTATCAACTATCCGCTAATTGTCAAACAGGGTCATTATCTTAATGTTAGAATTTACAAGTTCAAGGTTTAACTTCAATTTATTATACTTTCATTACTGTCGATTTTATTTAATTGAGTGAGAATTCTCTTTTTTGGCCTGTAAACGAATCGAACGAACACGAACGAGGGTATGTTCATGTTCATTCAGTTAATTTTAACCGGATAATGAACGAACACGAAAAATTAAACAAACATAAGTTCTTTTTCGTGTTCGTTTGTTAATGAATGTAGCTTGTTCGTGTTCATTCGTTAAAATGATAAACGAACGTAAACAAACACAAACAAACGAACATAAAAGAGCATATGTGAATAAAATTATTTTTATAAAATATAATACTTTTGTTATGAAAAATAATATATAAATGGATATATGTGAATAAATTTAAACGAACATAAATGAACGGATTATCGAACATTCATGGACTTAATTGAACGAACAAGTCATTTGTTTGTGTTTTTCATTTAATTAAACAAACATAAAACATTGTTCATGTTGATTCGTTTAATAAATAAATGAACTTCCCGCAAAACAGTTTGTTGAACGTTTGATTCGTTTACAACCCTGCTCTTTTTTTAATCAATTGCGGAATTTTCCAAATAAGTACTCACTCGAATTTATTGAAAGATGTTCTTATACTTTGAACCATAAATGGACGCATTCCAGTAAGTTTGCATACTATCTGATTTATTGCGCTAATAAAAAAATTTGCCTATTTATTTTATAAAAGCCAAAATCAATATGTATGCACATATACAATAATGGGATATATGATGCACTGGTGGTTTAGAAATTCAATTTAGGGTTTATAGTTTAGGGTTTTAGGTTCAAGGGTTTAGAATTTAAGGTTTGTTGTTAGAATTTAAGGTTGAAGGTTAGGTTTTAGGGTAATATGTTAGAGATTTAAGTTTTTACCTATAACCCCTAAAGTCTAACCCTAAACTCCAAATTCAAACCACAATCCTTAAATTCTAAAGACATAAACCTAAACCCCTAAATTATGAATCCTAAACTGAATCCTTAACCCCTAAAATAATACACCGCTAATGCGTAGTATAATTACCCATATATTAAAGCAATGAATGTCATGAAATGATAAGGAAAAAAAAGTCCTTAAGCTTTAGGAAAATACATGTTAATTTGGATAATCAAATAAAGTCACATTCCAGTAAGTACAAATACTACTTCTCGATTAACTTCATTAATGAGTATGTCCTTTAAAACATTTACATAATAAATGATAATGATATTTACGTTATAAAATATAGAACAAGGAAAAAATGAGAGATAAAGAGAAAATTTTGTATTATATTCGTAATGTAAGGTTATTTACAATATTTTTTTTAAACTCTATATCTATAGGTACAAAGGAAAACCCTAATTTTAATGGGTATTACATTATAATAATAAAATACACTAAAATCTCATTTAATACATGAATATCCACCATATATAAATATTCATAACACTCCCCTTTGGATATTCCTGAAGATAATGTACATTGTTAAAATCTTACTAAAATAAAAACCTCGTGAAAAAAAAATTCTCTAATGAAAAAAAAAAACACACATCTTTAATACGCATAACAAGTTGCCCTATTAAAAATTTTATCAAGAAAACTCACTGGACAAAACCTCGGTTAAGGGAAAAAGAGTGCAACACGTATTTACTCCCCCTCATAAAAAACTTTGAATCTTCATAATTCAATTTTTAATACAATTTTCAAATGTTGAAGTACACAAATCACTAGTGAATAGATCTTCCAAATTATTGCTCGAAAGGATTTGTCTAATATTATTCTTCTAAAATTTGAGTCAATACATAACATATTAATCATTCTAAAATTAAAGATCCACTAATCAGCCGAGTGGTTAAGAATGCTCATATTGCCCTATTTTACATGAGTTCGAATTCTAACATTTACCTTATGAATATATGTATCTCACTACTTAATAAAAAATATTATAAAATTATGTTATTTTTACACTAAAAATATCCTACCGTAAGCCCGAAAGCCAGCCGTTTGTGCTGCTGACCAATCATAGGGTGGTTTTGCCTAGGGGTGAGTAAAAAATTCGGTTACCCGGTTTTGGTTCCGGACGTGATCGGACCCGGTGGATCTTTATCAGGAACTAGTTTCGGTGGGACCGAGACCAGATATAAAATTTAGGTCTTGATTGCAACCGTGACTGAATCCTGATTTCCTAGACCCGATACCCGATGGGTACCTGGTACTCGTCTATTAGGACCACTTAGCTGATGTTTTGGTGGATGTAGATTTAAAGTTCTTTAGTTTATTCTTTCTCTTTATGTATGAATATTATGAGCATGCTCAATTTTTTTAATAGTAGACCAATTGACCGGGTACCCGATACTGGTACCGAAATCAGCTCTTAGAATCCGGAACTCGATCTGGCCGAAACTGGTGGCTACCGAAACCGAGACTAATTCTGGACAAACTAACCGGATAGCCGGTCTTGCCAACCCCTAATTTTGCCATAGTGGTTTTGCTTAAAATATGAAACTTTTCCCTTCCTTTTTTTTAACACTCCACCATGAAATAACAACAATAAAAGAAATATAATGGTGATATCATATCCTACCATTAATCTCGCATTATATTTATTTAACAAACAAAAAGCTTGTCGGAGTAGTAGTGATACATACTACTAATCTGTCAATGAAACAAAAATTAAGCAAACACCGCCATTAATGGATGTGAGAAAGGAGACATCGGTGTCGGAGATGTAATAAACGACAGTGTCTGTGCGATGAACGGTGGTTAGGAATTTAGATTGTGCTAAAGATGAAGAGAGAACAAAATATGATAGCAAAGAATTACTAATATGATTTATTAGAAATGGATCAAGATGTCTCAACCCAATACAATTGTTTGGGAACCAACCCAACTGATACTAACAACCAATACCAACTAATTAACATACTACTAACTAATTAATTTTCAACTAATCATGTTCTTTGGTTTAGTATTTCTTGGGTGAAGCAACCAGGACAAGAACCCACCTTTCTTCTTCTTATGATCATCGCCTTCTTTGCTTCTCATTCCGGAACCACAAGCGACTGATCTGCTCTTAGTGAGTAAATTCTGCCATTAAACAATAAAAAGGAAAAAGAAGACCCTTTACCATCTGCAGTAAAACGATGAGGACGAAAGGGAGAGGAAGAACACGAAGAAGAAGAAGAGTGAGATGATAAAGAAGAAGAGGCAAGTGTGGACCACCTCCTCCGATATCTTTCCAATTTCCATGATGTTTTCAAGTTAGGCATTGTAAATTTTGCTTCTAAGTTCTAAGTTTTGGAGTCTTGGTCTTTGTAGCGCTCTAAAAGAAACTAGTATTATAAGGCAAAGTGGAGGTTGGGTTTTGCAAGAGAGTTTCATGGGAGGTTCCCCTTGTGTTCTTTTCCTTTTAAATTCAGGTTGACTATTGGAAAAGTTGAATATGGAATTAATGAAAGGCTCTGATTTAGGGAATGTTGGTTGGGGTCCTCTTGATCGTTCACTTTGGTGGTTGGGATTTATTATTATTTTTATGGCTAAACTTCACCGAAAGTACCTTATGTTTAGGATTTGTTCTATTTTGGTCACCTATTTTGAAAAAGAGTTATTTTTGGCACTTTCGTTTTTTATCGTTATTATTTTAGTCACTCGGACGTTAACCTCCGTTACTTGGGTAACAGATAACTGACATGGCATTTTTAGGTTTAAGGTTTAGGGTTTTAAGTTAGGGTTTATGGTTAGGGTTTAAGGAATTTAGGGTATGTTGTATTTTTTAGAGTATATAGTGTATGGTTTAGGATTTAGAATTTAGAGTTAGGGCTTGAAATTTAGTTTTGTATTGTTTTTTAGTGTTGGGGCATAATTAGGGACACCGAAAAGGGGCAGATGATTTCTATTCCTTTAAAAACATTAAAAAATCATGTGACTAATACACGTCATTTGTTTAATTTCTCCTCCAATCACCACATACCCTCCTTCAACCACCTCATCACCTCCGCCTTCATCCTCTGCCACTCAACCTCCTCCCGCCACTACATCTCCACCTCCATCATCGTTTAGGTCATAATAAGATGCTCCATTTTTTTCTCCACCCCCATCTCAAGGCAGTAAGGCTCTCCTTTTATATAATATTTTTCTTCTTTTTCTTTTAAAGCTCTGCCCAACAACCATGCAAACTGATTTTTAACAATGGTAAGTTGCTGATAAAATTAAGACTACGGTGCATTTTTGCCATTTTGGTTTTGGGTCTAAATTTTTTTAACAGTTCATAAATGCAATTGCAAAGTGGAACCCAGACTTGAGATCAATTTGTTCATGCAGCCAGTAGAATTGGGTTCGAATCCGAGTATCTAAACCCTTTCTATATCCCCAGTTTATGTCTTCCGAAGTAGAACACAATGGCAAAATAAGTAACATGAATGACATGATTATGACGTTGAAGAAGTAAATCATATTGGAAGTGCAAGATTAAACATCAAGGATCAAATAAGTAATGAATAACACCACTATAAAAGGATCTATAAGGGTAAATCAACATAGAGACGCATTTTTTATTATGTTATAGTAAGCATTGATTCAGGTCTAAAAAGGAAGAAACTACACGTGAAAAGAAAAAAAACCAAGGATACAAGTTGAAAAGGGACATTAAACCCCATAGGTTTCAGAATGGCAAGAAATGGAGCATCTTTTCAAAAGAAAAAGAAGAAAAACGTTAATTAGAAGAAGAACCTTACTGCCTTGAGATGGGAATGGAAAAAAACGGAGCATCTTACGATGACCTAAACGATGATAGAGATGGAGATATTGTGGCGGGAGGAAGTGGAGTGGCAGAAGATGAAGGTGGAGGTGATGAGGTGGTTGAAGGAGGAGGGGATGAGGTGATTGGAGGAGAAATTGAACAAATGACATGTATTACACACATGATTTTTTTAATGTTTTTAAAGCGCCATGTTAGCTCTCCGTTACTCAAGTAAAACAAGTTAGTACTCGGGTGACCAAAATAGTAACAATCGAAAAAGTAAGTGACAAGAATAATCTT
Source organism: Hibiscus trionum (assembly GCA_030270665.1). Classification (NCBI taxonomy): domain Eukaryota; kingdom Viridiplantae; phylum Streptophyta; class Magnoliopsida; order Malvales; family Malvaceae; genus Hibiscus; species Hibiscus trionum. Next base: position 69,005,810 of record BSYR01000003.1, read on the forward strand.
TTTTTCAAAATAGGTGACTAAAATAGAACAAACCCTAAACATAAGGGACTTCCGGTGAAGTTTTCTCTATTTTTATTTTCTTGATTTATTTCTATTAAAGTGTAATGTAGCTTTAACACTATAGCATGTTTGGCAATAAATGGATAGTTGATAGTGGATTACATTAACTGATAATTGATTGCATTAGCCGATTTGATTAGCGGATTGTATTAGCTGATTATATAAAACTGTTTGGTAAAATTAACTGATAGCTTATAGTTGTTTGATTATTTAAACAGACGAAATGGCATATAAGGACATAATTATATTCGATAATTGTTTGAATAGTTTATTAGTTATCAATATTTTGTATATATTAATATTAATTAGATTATGAAAAGTAATTTTTTTAAATATAACATTACTAAGCATATTTGAAAGATCTATATATTAATTTATTATTTATATAATTATTTTTAATACAATTTAATTAATTATTAAATTTCAATACAAATATAAATGTGTGAGAATTAAAAGAAAAAAAAACAAAAAATATTAAGTTTACAAATGTCACAATGTAAATACGTGATGGTGAAGAATTAAAATAAAAATAGTTAAATCTAAGTTATTTGGAGATTTTTTTACAATTGTTTAGGATAAAAAGGTTTTTATAATTTTCATGTCAAAACCTCTAATTTCAAAAAGCTCATGTTAACAGCTTTTTTTTTCAAATTTAGAGGTTTTCACCTCAATCTGCTATTCACCAAACATCCAAATTAACAGATTTGACCGGTCAAACCTCTAATTTTAACTCAAACCGTTGTTTACCAAGCAAGGCCTATATCTAATATGGTTTAAGGGATATGCAATGCTTGATTTTTTAGGGAAAAATCAATCAAGTCCATTAATTTTTTTTTTCACTCAATTAAGCCCTTGAACCAAGAAATTGAATTAATTAAGAACTTTGATCAACATTGGCTGTTGAAACTAACTATTTTTTACCTTTTGGTGCAACTCGTCGTGCCATAGTATTACCACTTGACATTTTAGAATTTTTCATTTTATTTAACAATTCTTTAAAAATTCTAAAAATTCTTTAAGAAACTTATAAAATTTATATAATTTTTTTTTTAAAAAATATAAATGTCACGCGATAGAACTGTAGTGTGTCATATGCTAGTAATATCTAAAGAAAAAAACTGTCAAGATTTAATGGTCAAAATTTGTCAAATACTTAAATTGATTTAATTTTTTTGTTCAAATGTTTAATTGAGTGAAAAAATTCAAGAACTTAATTGATTTTTTTCAAAAGTTCGAGGGCTTCTTACACCTTTAAGCCATTTAACATTTACCGATAAATTGTGTTTTTAATTAAAAAATATTAAAATTTATTAAAAATGTTATATTATTCAAAATTTGTCACATTAACATTGCAGGATAAGGACAAAAATAGGATTAAAAATTTTCCCTTTGCATGATCCAGAATCGTAAAATGTCAAATATAGGACCCAAACAGTAAACTCGCCGCACTACCACGGAGAGTTCCAAAAAATAATATTTTTTATTCCAACTCGTCGTCCCGCCGTGGCGAGTTCAATTTTTTTTTCCTTTAATCCTGTTTAAATTATAATAAAGTGATTAACGGAGGGTTAAACTGAACTCACCGTATGAGTATAGCGAGTTTCACCTGGCCTAACGTTCGCCCAATGGCATTTCCAAACGCCGTGACTGGGGAAGCTAAAACTCGTCGTGTATGTACGACGAGATAGGTAAAGTTTTAGGGGTTTTTTAGTAATTAAGTTTAAGGGTTATTTAACGTATAGAGAGTCGGTTTGAAATTTTGTTCGATTTGGGTCAGTAAATTATTTACATGTACGTTAATGGTAGTCAATGTTGTTAGAATAACTGAGGTAAATTTTATCTCCTTATCCTAACATGCTGAAAAAGATAATTTAGGATGATTTGTACCAAACAACATTTCACATAAATAAAATGAGGGTAAATTGCAGTGTTGCACATACGTTAAACATTAATAAATGACGAAAAAGCAACACATAAAACATAATTTGACAATGATTTGAGGAGTGAAAGATTAATCGTTATCATCGTAGTCAGTTGATACATCTAAACTTAAGTTAAGTTCTTCGGTCAACTGTTGTTTTTGTTGTCTGCGCCTGTGCATAAAAGGATACAACGCATCAGCAGTTGCATCAACATCCGGTGAAGATTGAGCTTGTTCAGTGGTCGCTGCGAGTGCGAATTGAGCAACTTCTATGGGCGCAGACGTACTACCTTCGTCGGCGTCGACCTCATCGAACTTAACATTTAAGTGGATGTATTTAGCTCCTACAGAATTGAGCTGGTCATACATGTTGCGTACGTCGGCTTCATTGGCAAGCTTTCTAATTTAGTGCGTTTCAGTTGTCGTCGGTGTTGTGATTTTACATTCCAAGTAAGAAATTTGATTGACATTTACCAACCTCGTTTGATATCAACTGCAACAAATCGTGGAGTGACATATTGGTGGTGATTACTAAGTCGAAATTGGTATCGAGAAAATAAAATGTTACGAAAAACTTAGCCATAAGGGGAGCAAAGTGTTGGATGTATTGTTGAAATAGACACAATTGGAGTGTAGGTTTTATAGTGAAAGATAATGACGTGAAACTTGCCAAGTTGTAAAGGCGAGTTTAAAAATTATTCATATTTAATTTTATCGAAGAAGAATTATCACCTCATGCGTAAAAATAATGAATACTACTGAATGAAAAACAAAAATGAATCAATGAAATAACCGTAAAATTTAGAAATACTAAATAGGATGTAGAAATTACAATTATTTCAATGTCGTGGTCGTTTGATATTAGATTATTTCAGGCACCCGTGTTCGTAAATACACCGCTATGTCATGCTTGGTAAACCCATAAATTCCAAATGAATCAAGACCATGGCTTTGGACTCATTACACAAAGTTCTCCTTACAACATGAAGTTTCGCAATACCTTCGAGAAAAAAAGGAATAACGATACGTCTTGGTGTAAGGAGAAATTTGTGTAACTTGTCTGAACCCATGATGCGTAAAATATTCTTGGTTCGTTTGGAATTGACAGAAATAACAAGCTTATCTCCTCGGAATAACGTTGCTCCAAAATAACACTAACATTTTCAGTTGGAAAAGAAAAAGTTGAAGGTAAAAACTTGAAATTTATAGGTATTTTTATGAATCTTTTACCTGCAAAACCATGCAAAGGGGGAGGCCATGATAAGTGGAACTCAGTTTTGCAAAACCATGCATGGCGAGTTCCACTTATCATTTCGTCCCCCTGCATGCTTTTGCAGGTAAAAGATTCGTTTAGAACTTTCTGCATGAATGTTCAAACGTAGGAATTGGTGTAACTCGGTTTACATACAAGGCGAGTTTCAAAGGAATAACCCTACTATAAATAGCTTGCAAACATCTCGGAGGCGATCGCAAAAAAAGTTAAAAAAATCAAAATTTTGTTGTATCGTAATGCAGTCGATCAAATCAGTTGTCATGTCTTGTTTTGGTGAAGCTTAGTTTGATGCACGAAGTTCTCCTTTCAACATGATGTGCACACAGAGCAAGTGCAGCAGTTGAGGCTGCAAATGTATTACGTGGACCAACCCAGAGCATCTACATGTACAAGTCGACCTTTACGGCTGCATATCCCATGTTAGCTTACTCTATGTAGCACCAAAATCAGATTACCGATATTCTCGTTCGATCAAGTGAAGAGGGCCAGAGCCAACTTTATCTCTCCAAATTTTGAGGCAGAAGAGAGGGCATGCATTGCTCGTAATAGGATGCGTAGAAGTCATATGTTGTATATGCAATTTTCGGTACTCATGTATCATTGTCAAGAAAAGAGGATCAAGGTGGGATTTAGTACAGATCCACATGCGTATCTTTTTACATTTACGAAGTTCTTCTTACAACAAGAAGTATTCTACAAAGTTATCCGTACAGCTACGATGTTTGGGGCTTCTTTTCTCGAAACATCTTTGACAAAAGCGTCAACGACATTGTTGGACACCAACGTTGCCAGTGCTGCACTGGCTTTGTGAATGGTGTAAGGCTCTGGGAAGGTTAATCGGACTTCCAGTATTTTTGAAAGAATTAGCCTGAGCCTTTTCGGTGTCCCTCAACACTTGCGAACATCTTATCTCCTTGGACTTTTATCAACAGATGCAAATGAGGAGGCGGTGTATTGCTCGTAATGAGGTTGTGAGAAATCATATTGTCAACCCCCAATAGTAATGGAAGTTCTTCTTACAACATGATTGTTGCGTGAACTCGTATTGTTAGAATTATATATCATTTATTTCTAACCGGTTCGTAACATAATACCTTGTTATTAAGTTTTTTAATACAAGAACGAATATCTTTACAAAATTTATAGGGGTTTGCTTGTTCATTTAAAACATTATTGTTCTTCTATAGGGGTTTTTAGGCAACGTTTTCGTTGTTTTAGAATGTTTTTTCGACACATTTTTTTCAACACCGTAACACCCACGTGTTTATCTATCAGACGACGTTGCCACTTTTTTTGTTCACACTTGAAAATGTTCAGAATCTTTCCTGTGAAATTCAACTGTGGAATAAATGATTTTAGGAACTCGCCATATGGTCATGGAAAGTTTAAACTCGCCATGACTTAAAGGCAAGTTCCAATGTTCATTTCTTCCACGGTGAGTTTTCGCAAGCGAATCTCTGCATCCCTTATAAATACGCCTAACAAATAATGTTCAAGTATAGAATTTAATTTTCACGAAAACTTAAATTTGGTTCGTACAAACAACTGCTCGACATTTAATTAGTTCTAATTTATTACAATTTTACTATTACTTGAAAGCTACATTCATTTACACCGCTATAATGGCCGGAACTTAGATGATTTGTCATCTATAAGGCGACCGTCATGCAATGCTGGAGTCGATATTGACAGTGAACTACGAGTTGGAATAATTTTCATGAAAAAGAAAATCGTGGAGGATGCAATTAAGAACTACAACATACGCCACTCAGTTCTGTCGACAGTGAAGAAAACAATTACCGACAACTATATTATAGAATGTGCCCAAAAAGATCACGGATGTAACTAGAGGATTCGTGTATCAAGAACCAAGAGGTTCAAACGACATCACAAAAAATTCACAATGTCCAAAAGGATCATGTACGTTAAATTAAAGCAATCTTTACTCCCTTATGGATGCATTTACTCCCTTTTGGATGCCTTTACGTGTGTTGAGTTTCACACAATTTTGTTTAGATGTTTCAGTACTATGCCGTGAAAGTAAAAAAATACAAAATATTATCCCCCAAAAATCCATAAATTCACTTTAAACATGGCTATCGAAGCACTGAATCTTGCCTTCAAAAGCCTACATTGATCTCTTTCGTAGGGGTCTTTAGGCAACGTTTTTTTTCTTCCATTTTATGGTGTTTTTTTCGATGCAATTTTTTTGCCACCGTAAAGTCCACGTGCTTATCTATCGGACGACGTGGCCGAATTTTTATGCGTATTCAAAAAGTGCTCAGAATCATACCTGCAAAAGCCTACCATGCGAGTGCTTGAGTAAGAAATGATAGGTTGAATCCGCCCTACATGCAAGACGAGTTAGAACTCACCGTGCCTAGCCGGTGAGTTCGGCCTACCATTTCTTATTAAGGCACAATCTGTGCATCTCCTATAAATACTCGTCAGAAAACTTAAGTCTTCTTTCAAAGTGCTCGACTATTTTATATGTTCATTTTCTTTCAAAGTGATGATCTATAAAATCAAATATACCCAAAAAATTAAGTATGTATGTTTCAAAATTTCAAAGTTCTTCTTACAACATGATCTATGCTGCATAAGTCATCCCCATAGCTGTTGGAGTAAGAAATGATCATTGGATAGCATGCGACCTCAGTTCAACACGATCTCGTCAGTAATTGAAACGGGTGTTTCTTTTGCAGCTTGTTTATTGGAATCCGACGGTCTCATCAACTTCTTATAGGGATGAAGTAGTATATTGATGATATCCTACGTGCACCGCCGCCTCATAGGATTTTAAATGGGGCTTCAAAAAGGCCAAAGGTTCACTTAAAAGTGATGATCACTAGTAAAAGTGTGACGTGCGGCCTCGCGAGTTTGATGATCTCATCATTAACTGAAACTGGTGTTTCTTTTGCAACTGATTTTATTGAACTCTGTCATGCGTGTACAACAGAATATTTACACGAATGTATTACATTAATTTATTTATAACCATTATAAATAGTAGAATATTTATACGAATATATTATCTTTATGTGAAGATAAATATATGATGGGCTCGAAAGTCGTCAACAAAATTGCAAAATAAATTAGTTCCAATTCAAACTTCTTCTTACAACAATAAGAAATCAATATTTAAAAACCATCCATTTAATATTTTCATAACTAATTGAACAAAAAAACAACTACTACAATATTTATTTATTACAAACAAACAACCTCGACATTTATCAACCTCTTCTTTGTCCTCTTCCTCTCTTTGGCCTTAAGGTTTGTCGGTGCCTCGAGTGCATCTGGTCATACAAACGCGGCCCCCGTCGAATTCTCGGCTGAATTGGGGTTTGTTCATCATCGTCGTCGTCTATATCATCATTATCATTGACACCTCCTCCTCTAATATCCTCTCCTTCCTCATCGTCTATATCATCGTCATGATTAAGAGTCATACAACGCGGTTGACTGAACATAATCGGACCTACTCCCCCAAAATCGCCGGAAAATAGGACATAAAATAGACGTCGTTGACAATAATGATGCCATGGACTCCACATCAGGATACTACATTTCTTGACACTGAGCTTGCAGGACCACAAACTCAGGCTCATAAACAGCTTCGGCAGAACTACTCGGGCCTTCTCCTTGACTCCCCCCCAATTACCAGGCATAGTTCTCCACACGCCTGGTTCATATGGAATCTGCAAATTCCATGACCCTTGTGTCATGGAAACAACTTGATCCCAACTCGGGGACCCATATGACGGTTGAAAATTGCAGCATCAAATGGCTGCAATGTTGGTTCAGGTTCCGGTTATGGTTCAGCCTATCTTGTGCCGCGTATGCCTCTATATGTACCTCTCCTCCTCCCGAATCTTCCTTCAGATGACCCCGCACCAGATGCCGATGCTTCTTGAGCTTTTCAGAATAACAATACAACTTCTCGTTCGGGTTGGCTCGTCAAGTACAATTTGTTGTTCGCAACAAACCACTGATGGTATTAAGAAATAGAAAAGGCGAAATCATCCGCTCAAATGGATTCGACAGGAGGCAACACGTTTGACCTTCCATGCCACTCATCAGTGTACGCCAAATATTTTGTTGGCCAGTCCTTTTCACTATTGCCGTGTCTGTTTAATTCTTCTAAATGATCCAAGATGCGCGGATCAACCAACACTAGCTGGTGGAATCCGAATTGTCTAAGGACTCGGTCGCTGTAAAACATCTCAACAATCGCAAAATTTATCAATGGCATTACAGAAAACCAATTCTCGACATCATCGTACGCAATGGCCGAAATCAGGACTTTAGAATCAACATCCACATATGGCATCCATACGAACTATAACAATTTTCCATTAAAGAAAGTCATTCACATATAAATTAACATAATTTTCCAACTACCAACGAAAACCAAATATGGGATAAAAATTACAAATTACAAATTTGTATTACCTGATCTTGGTAGTAGAGGTTAATCTTCGCTCTCACTTCGAGGATTAATTCCGTATGGTACACATCCTTTTTGTTGTTTTGTTTCCATATGCATAATACAAATACATACATACATCATGGTTTTTCAAAAAAAAAAACTATTAAAACTAATTATGGGAATGAACATTATTACCTTGTTGCGAGCGGGAATTCATACAAATGTTTGGAAATTGGAGACAAGAATGGAAGTCTCCACCAAGCCCATGATTGAAGAAGCACCAAACACCCGCAATATCGACATGTACGAATCTATCGTTTACGAATGTCGGGTCGCTGCCTTGCACAACTCTCAGTAAAAAAAAGCTAGTATTGCAGATCCCTAATTTTATCTTCCTACTTCGTGCGCAGTATTCAAGAACCAGAGGTATTGCGTGTGCGCGTGGGAAGTCGATTTGTCTGGCATTAGCATTCCACCGATAAGGCGCAATATATATGCCCGAGAAGCATTAGCAATTTTGGCTGTTGTGGAATTTTGATTCACGTGAAACTCACTCTTGAGCCACGTCATCCTCACCCGTTTGCCACTTATTTCCGTTCCCGCTGGTGCCTTCCCCAACAGTTGAATACAAAGGTATTCTGGAATATAGTTGTTGTATGCAATGACTGCCAATCCCGAAATTGGGACACCGAGATGCATAGCTACATCTTAGAGGGTGATTGTGCACTCCCCTCACGACATGTGGAAGGTGTGCGTCTCTAGTCTCCAACGCTCCACCAACGCATTAATCACCTGCAACACGATGTCAAAATCACAAATATGCGCCGCATAACTAAATCTGGCAGTCTCTAGAAATCCACAAATTTCTGGGCATGGCGACTCGTTTCATAGAATCCGGGGCCGAAATTTGTTCTCCTCCCTCTAGAAACACAACATTTAAATTAAACTACTAACAAACCTTTTAGAAACTACAAATTTAAAATTTTAAAAAATATTAATAAATTATTACTAATAAGTCCATATTGTTCGTGATGTGATCCTCTTCTCGTCTTAACAACGTCATTTTTTGTTCTAATAGTTCTCTGCCAAAAAAAACGTTAAACCGTAACAACACAATCAAATAACAAGTATTTTTATCAAATAAACTTGGAAACACCACAATAAAAAAATAAAAAAACCTTTACCTTAAGTCTTCCGATTTTTTTTGCGTGCTTGATTCCGGGCCTCTTCGAAATTCACACAGCTTAACAAAAATATCATTTGCTTTGCTCGAACTAATGATGTTGAAGAATATTTAGGTGCTCAACACTCTACACCAAACTTCCTATTTATACTACAAAACTTAAAACCCTAACTTAAAAAAATTGACCGTTGGCCAACGGGTCAAAAGGGAACTCGCCAGGGATCCACGGCATGTTTCCAATTTATAGCAGTTATCCAACGATCATATGCCCCAGTCACGGCGTTTGGAAATGTCATTGGGCGGACGTTAGGCCAGGCGAAACTCGCCATACCCATACGTCGAGTTTGGTTTAACCCTCCGTTAATCACCTGATTACAATTTAAACATGATTAAAAGAAAAAAAATTAAACTCGCCACGGCAGGACGACGAGTTTGAATAAAAAAATATTATATTTTTGAAACTCGTCGTGGTAGTGCTTCGAGTTTACTGTTTGGGTACTATATTGGGCATTTTACGATTCTGAATCCTGCAAAGGGAAAAATAAGATTCAAAGATCATATTTTTGCCCTTATCCCTAACATTGCAAGACAATTTTTAAAGACATTCGTAAAATAAACAATACTTCATATTATTTGGACAGCCTTTTTTATCTCAGGTTGGAATTTTTTTTAATTTTGGTGTTTTTCTCATTAACCTAAGAAATAAAAGAATATACATAATTTGGGTTCATGTCCTTGGTTTTAACCATCAAATAAGTATTTTTTTTTAATTATCATTTCAGAATATCATTTATACTTGAAAGTATGATAGAAAATATCTATATATTTTTATTATTTTTAACATATAATTTAGGTACAACGCTTATACTATTTAGGGGCGTTTGGTTCGTGAAAAATAAGATTACCTCTAGGAATAGGATTCTCGGAATATAACATTACTTGGTGGATTACCGAGAATATTACATTACTTTGTTTGGTTCATTTGACAGAAATGTAAGATGACAATGTTTGGTTGACGGATATAAGATTACCTAAAAGCAAATTTGACCATATTTTCCTTCTGATATTTCTAAATAGTTAACAAGGTCATATATGTAGAGTGCACTTTAATTGTAATTTAAACACTAGTTCTTTTCAAGAAATTATATTGGGACACACAAAAAATTAAAAATTGCATGAAAAAAGCTGCAAAAATTCAATGAAAATATACTAAGCTGCATCAAGAACAATATATCAATATTCTACATAATCTCATACTTTACCAACACTTATCTATCACGCATTACAAAGCAATAATACTAAAAAACTACCATGCCGATTTTTTTCATTATCTACCAAGGTTCGTAATATGTAACACTTATCGAACAATCCAATCCTTGTAATTAGTTAACAAGTCCTTTTTTCCTTAACATTGATTTGATGGGATTTTACCAAAATTTTGAGTACCATTCAAAGAGTCTAGTAAGTATTAGAGACCAATAATACTAAAAAAAGGAAATTGAACAAGAATAAGTATTTCGTTTTAAATTTGAATTTATTCAAGAGCCTAGTAAGTATTTCCGTTTTTATTCAACAACAACATTCAATAATACAACATTCAATAATAATACCGAAAAATTGAAATTTATTTAATTATAGAGTCTAGTGAATATTTCAGTTTTATAGGTTTAAAACAAAAAAATAAATTTGCAATGAGTATTTCTTTTTTTTTCTATTTAAAGGAGAACGAGTAAAGTTTCAATCGATTGAATATTCTTAAAGAAGATAAAATAATTTTTATTCAAATTTTATGAATAAAATTACTTGTAAGAGGTGATTTGAATAAAACAAATAAGAAAAAGAGAGAAAAGCATGATCATGTTTCAAAATCAACAAATAAAAAGAGAAAAAAAATTATTCAAAGAAATAGAATTGAATGAAATAACAAAAAAATAACGAAAAGGAAAAGTTGAAGAGAACACTTACCAGGAGATGTGCAAAACAAAGAGAGGGAGACGTGATTTTGGGTTTAGCAATTTCACGATAAAACAAAGGATAAAAACACCTATATTATACAAGGGAAATTTGGTCCAAGTTGGTCAGGAATTATTAAATACCTAAGAATATGAAGGGAATCACATTTCCACCATTTACTGAAAAAGCTACCACTGTTGGGAATTTTATATTACTCCGTGATGAGAATTCTCTCAAACCAAATGTGGGTATGTGATTCTGGGAAAGAATATTACCTCTGGTAATAATGTTTTCCATGAACCAAACGCCCCCTAGATCCTCTTCACCCATAAATAGAAAGATATTAATCGCTTAAGTATGCTCAATCACATATCCTCTTGTATGTTGTACTAACAACAATATAAATTGAGTTAAACTCAATCGGCATATATCTTATTTTATAATTGAATCCTTTTAAATTAAGTAAAATAATGTTCATATATTTTTGGAGGAAATTAGTTTAATAATTATTAAGACATGTTGTTGACTAAATTTTAGTTCCACTGTTATTATTATGGCTTTAATTTTGATACACGGGCTATACAAAATTTATTTTACACATGCTTGCATATTTATACTATAAACTCAAATCCTAATTACTAAATCTAAACCCTAAATTACTAAACCACAAAGTCTACACTTTAAACCCTAAATTCTAAATACTAATATTAAATTCTAAACACTACAACCCAAACCCCTAAACTCTAAACCCTAAACTAAACCCCTAAAACTAAAAGGCTTGTGTAAACTTAAGTTTACCCATCATGTGTATTGAAGTTTTTCTCTATTATTATTGTTGTAATATAATGTGAGTTATAAATTTTTTGATTAAATAGAGGTATTACATTCTCATGTCGGAATTCGAACCCATATAAGATGTGGCAAGATCAACATCCTTAGCCACTAGGCCAATTAATGGATCTCAGGAGTAAAAACTTTAATATGTTTAAATGTATAATAATTTTTTAGTATAAATATATAACATTTTTTTTATTTAAAACTATACATTATATAAAAAAATTAGGGAAAACTGCATATTTAGTACCCCAGCTATTCATGCATTATTGTTTTCGTACCTTAACTATTATTTTTGGCAAAATGGTATCTAACATTTTGTTTTTATTCTATTTTGGTACATCAGTCGTTTAAAATTAACAAAATAGTGATGTTTCTTGGGTTAATAATAATTTTAGTCTAAAAACTTATACAATCTATCAATTTAGTCTAATATTCTAACAATTTAAACATTATTTTAATATTTAGATTAAAAGTGTAAATTCCACACTTTTCTTCTTGTTGTTGTTGAACACTTTTCGGGTTTAGGGGTTCAAAAAACATGTTAGGGATAATCCAAACTTTAGGATTTAGGGATCAATGAAGGTTAATGCAGGGTCTATTGGAGGACTCAAACTCCACGACCGGGATACCAACGAGAATACGAGGGGTGGGAAAGGGATGGGACAAAATGGGATCAAAGCATTGCAAAATTAGGATGATGTTTTAAATTGATGGATTTTGAACTAAATTGATAATATTTTTTGGACTAAAACTGTTATTATACCAAGCCACGTCATAATCTCTGTTAGTTTTTAACGTGTAACCCCCTCGACCCGGCCTAGCCACCAGACCGCATCGAACGGGTTATACGGGGAAAACCAAAGAGAAACACGTTAAGGCTTCACTTCGATTAGCAACCCTATTTTTTCTTTTAAAACTAATATTGTCAAAATGTCATTTTAAACCTATGTGAGGAGACAAGCAGCGGATAAGCAAACACGAACATGAATCAAGCAAGGCGGACGCTAGAGGTCAACTTTTAACAATTTGACTACCGGCCGTATCAATACACCTAAGGTCCGTATTGATACGCCTCCAATGGTCAACTCCCCAAGTAAACTTTAAGAGACTGTATTGATACCCTACAAGGCTGGTATTGATACGCCTTCAATAGTCAAGCTCCCAAAGTCAACACCAGGGGCCGTATCGATACACCTAAGTCCCGTACCAATACCCCAATTTCTCGCCAAAATCTCGGATTTCTAGTGACCAAAAACAGGTATCGGTACGCTCTCGCGTATCGGTACGATAGGCTTAAAACAGAGGACCGTATCGATACTGCCCTTGAGCATATCGATACCCCATGCCTAGAAAGACAGTTTTCTATAGATTAAGCATAAGAAAGCCATCACAAACACACTAAGCAAGCATTCAATCAACTCATAAACACGCATACAAATTAAGGCAACTATGAACACTCATGTAAAACAAGATAAACATTCAATGAGACAAGATTAAATATGGCAAGGTTCATAAAGGGAAAAAATTCATGCTTAACATTCACCAAAAAGGTCAAAAGCCAAACCATGGCATGTTTCAACATGATAAGAGGCATTACAAGCTAAACACAACCAAACAAACTTGTCTAAAGCAAAGAGACATATCAACAACCCCTTAAACCAAAAGATCATATCCCATTGCTTAATACTAATTATTGAAGTCTAAAAACCATACTTGAGCAAATCATCCCCCTTGGATTTCCCATTGTTCCCCGAGCTGCTCCGAATGTCTAAGGACCTGCATTGTTGGAAAGAGGGAGCGTAAGCATTTATGCTTAGTGAGCAGTTCTCAAACAGTAGCTACAACAATGCAGTTTTAAAACCATAGTTTGCTTGAAACCAAAACCATTTCCAAATCATTTCCTTCATGCTTGAACACATAACAGACATGCATTTAACTTCTCGTGCATTTACCGAATGCATCCACAAGCCATAAGCTTGCCTCATGCTCATTCTCATCATACAAGCAAAGTAACCAACTACACGCATAAGCATAAATGGTAATGAACGATAAAACATGCTTAACATGAGAATTTAGAGCATCATGGGTATATTGACATTTAACACTTTTACTCGGATATGCGAATAGTTCTCAAACCCACTAGACACCTTCGATGGAATCGCACATCACCGTACTCACTCGTTTAGTAAAACATAGCTTCCGGTGGAATCTTACATCACCGTACTCCTCCTTAGTGGAATCTAGCATCACTAAAGCCACACTCGACTTTTACCACGAGTCCACTAACATCCTATTGGTCGACCAACTATATCCGGTAATAAGATTTCACATTGTCAATAACCCACCAACCAACACTTACCTCGTGTTCTCATGGTCACAACCATAACTAACATGGGAACAGTTAAAGCAATCATATGCATAACACAAGGATATTCATGGCAACAACACTATGGAAATCATTCTAAACGCATATTAAAGTTTATCGAAAGTAAAGACTAAAACACATTAAAACTTACTCTTGAGCTTAGATTGACTTATCAAGCTCAACCTAAACCCCCAAACACATCCTTAACCAACTTAAGGCTTAGAAAACAATTCCACTAACCAGCAAACACACCAATGTTAGCCGAAACACAGATTCAAGCCTCTGAACTACCCGGTCTTGCGTCCGAAGTATCCAAATATGTTTCCGCTACTTCTAAACAATCCAAAATAGAGTATTAATACCCTTTTCAACATACATGCCCATTGAGATTTACAAACACAGTATTCAACAACATTCGCTCATCGATTCGTAGCTGAAGTTATCTAAAAATATCATCAAATCAGCCTTAACAATAACCCAACAATATAATCATCCAAACCACATCTATTTACTCCGAAAACATCATTCCAAAGCTACAAAACCATCAGGGGTCGTTTCAACCCAAAACCAAGCCAAAAAATCTAGTATTTTAACCTTTAAAATTACCCACTTACCTAGTTTCGGGATTTTATGATTGAACTAGCATCTCAACATTATTTTTACACTCAAAACATTGTTTTTAAACAACCAAAAACACAGCAACATCAATGCACACGAAAAATCCCCAAAAACCCATTATTTTCAACCAATGAACTTTGAGGGAAAATGGGAAAATCATTTGGGCTTTGAAGAGAATCCATCAGAAGGAGTTCAATGAAGAAAAGGCAAAGTAAATGAGAGATTACCTTCAAGGATCTTCAATGAAGATGATGTTTGGTTGAAGAAAAAGTGAGAAAATAGGTTTGGGAGAAAATAACATGATCTTCTCTCAAAAGATGACAACTTTTAAAATAAAAACCCTTTGTTATAATTAAAGATCCTTTTAAAAAAAAGAATTTACCTCTTTAACCTTTTAAAATATTTCATCTCAAGACATAACCTTTCTTGTTAAAATAAATAGAACCGAAATTAGTCTAACCCGTCCAACGGGTTCGGTTCGACCCTCAACCCGATCTGATAACTTCCGACCCTAAACTCTGGGCGTTACAACTCTTCCCCACTTAAGAAATTTCGTCCTCGAAATTTACCTGTCGGAAAGAGATACAGAAACTACTTCTTCATGTCATCCTTCCTCTCCCAAGTGGCTTCTTCCACTCCTCGGTGTCGCCACTTAACCTTGACAAGCTCAATGGTTCTGCCACGCAACACTTTGCTGTCTGAAGCTAAAATCTCAATTGGTTCCTCATCATAAGTCAAATCCAGATTCAATTCTATCTCTTCAAATGGCATAACATGCGACAGATCTGATCTATGCCTCCGAAGCATCGAAACATGAAACACATCGTGAATCTTTTCAAATTCGGCCGACAGTCTCAATCTATAGGCAAATGGACCAACTCGCTCAACTATCTCATACGGACCAATAAATCTCGGACTCAACTTACCCTTCCTACCAAATCTCATCACCTTCTTCCAAGGTGAGACTTTCAAGAACACTTTGTCACCCACGACATACTCTATCTCTCTTCTTTTCAAATCGGCACAAGACTTCTGTCTATCCGAAGTTACCTTCAAATGATCACATGTCAACTACACTTTCTCAGTAGTACCTTTAAGCATATTAGGTAAGGGTATCAATTTTTTCCCGCTTCGGCCCAACAAACATGTGTTTTACATGTTCTACCATACAGAGCTTCATAAGGTGCCATCTGAATACTCGCTTGATAACTGTTATTGTAAGCGAACTCTACTAATGGTAGGTGCTTCTCCCACGAACCCTGAAATTCAATAATGCAACATCTCAACATGTCTTCCAAAACTTGTATGACTCTCTCCGACTGACCATCAGTCTGATGATGATACGAAGTGCTGAAATTCAATCGAGTACCTAAAACACTATGCAAACTATCCCAAAATCTAGCTGTGAATCTCGGATCTCTGTCTGACACTATAGACTTTGGTACACCATGCAATCTCACTGATATACAAATTGGCCAATTTATCTAAGGTATAAGTAGTGTGAACAGCCAACAAGTGTGCACATTTCGTAAAACGGTCAACGATTACCCAAACTGAATTCTTCTTAGAAGGTGTCAATGGAAAACATGATACGAAATCTATGACATATCTCCTACTTCCACTCGGGAATTCTCAACGGTTGTAACAAACCTGAAGGAAACTGATGTTCGGCCTTAACTCGCTGACAAACCATACACTTACTTAGAAATTCGGCAACGTCTTTCTTCAAACCAACCCATAAATACTCATCTTTCAAATCGCGATAGGTCTTCGTACTTCCCGGATGCATAGCAAACGGACTACTGTGAGCTTCGGTTAGAATGGTGTGTCTCAAGTCAACATCTTCCGGAACAACTACTCTACTTTTGAAACACAAGACTCCATCACTACTAAAACATAAATCTGTCGATTTACCCTCCGTTATGTCTTGCACATGAGATGCTAATGATCTATCTTGCAATTGTTTCTCTCTAATCAACTGAATCAACGAAGGTTTAACTTGCAACTCGGTCACTAAACCACCATCTTTAGACAAACTTAATTTAGCAAACATAGCTCGTAACTCGACTTCCACCTTCCTACTCAAAGCATCAGCCACTACATTGGCTTTACCCGGATGGTACTCGATCATGAGATCATAGTCCTTAAGTAATTCTAGCCATCTACGCGGTCTAAGATTCAATTCTTTCTATGTTATCAAATACTTCAAGCTCTTATGATCGATATACATTGTGCATTTCTCACTGTAGAGGTAATGTCTTCAAACCTTCAAAGCAAAAACCACTGCCGCCAATTCTATGTCGTGTTTAGGGTAATTACGCTCATGAGTCTTCAACTGTCTAGACGCATAGGCCACTACTCTTCCTTCTTGCATAAGCACACAACCCAAGCCAACATACGATGCATCACTGTAGATTACGAACTCTTTCCCTGACACAGGCTGAATCAAAACATGAGCTTTTGTCAAGGCTTCTTTCAATTTCTCAAATGCTTGTTGTCTTGCATCAGTCCACTCAAACCAAACCTCCTTATATAGCAATTTAGTCAAAGGAGGTGCAACCTTTGAGAAGCCCTCAACAAAACATTTATAGTAACCGACCAAACCTAAGAAACTACGAATTTCGGTCACAGACTTCGGTTGCTTCCAATTCGCAACTGCCTCGACTTTCTTAGGATCCACTCGGATTCCCTCGGCTGACCCAATATGACCTAGGAAGACTACTTTCCTAATCCAAAACTCACATTTGCTCAACTTGGCATACAACTGATTGTCTAACAATTTCTGCAATACTAAACACAAATGTTGATCATGATCCTCCTCGGTACGAGAGTACACTAAGATATCATCAATGAATACTGCCATAAATTGATCCAAGTACTCATGAAACACCCTATTCATCATATCCATGAAAGCTACTGGTGCATTCGTTAAACCAAAGGGCATCACTAAGAATTCATAATGTCCATATCGAGTGCGGAAAGCTGTCTTCGGTACATCTTGATCCCTTACCTTCAACTGATAATAACCGGATCTCAAATCTATCTTTGAAAACACTGAAGCACCTCTCAACTGATCAAACAGGTCGTCAATCCTCGACAAAGGGTATTTGTTCTTCACTGTCAACTTATTCAACTGTCAGTAATCTATACACATCCTCAAACTGCCATCTTTCTTTTTCACAAACAACATTGGTGCACCCCAAGGTGAAATACTTGGACGAATGAACCCTTGGTCTATCAGTTCATGAATTTGTGTCTTCAACTCTTTCATTTCTTTAGAAGCCATTCGATACGGAGCAGAATTAACATACGTCTCTATAGCAAACTCCACCTCTCTATCAGACGGCAAACTAAGTAATTCTTCCGGAAATACCTCGAAAAATTCACAAACAATTCTGATGTCTTGCGGTCATGCCTCACTCATATTTCGATTAATAACATAGGCTAAGTATGCCTGACAGCCAACATCCATTAACTTCTGAGCCTCTAAAGTTGAAACAACATTGGACAAGAACTTAACGTTCTCGCACACTACTACTACCTCATAATCATCTGAAAGCCTCAAGGACACACACTTTGTCTCGAAATCTACCCTAGCCCTATGTTCCACAAGCCAATCCATGCCCAAAATTATATCAAAATCATAAAACGGTAATTTCATCATATCCACGGGAAAAACATGACACTGAACCATCAAAGGACATATTCTGTACATCTTTCTAACTACAACTGTCTCACCAAAAGAACTCGTGACACTCATACCCACATTTAATATCTGAACTAGAATATCTAACAACTTTGCATGCTCACTCAATATATACGAATGCGTAGAACCGAAATCAACCAAAGAAAGCAAAGTCAAAGACTTTAACGAAAAATTAACTGCGATCACATATGTGTCATTCATGTCCTCACGATGCGCATACACTCTAGCCGGTCCACCTCCCTCAAGCTGAACTGCTAAAACATGAGCCACATTTCTCTGACTATCATTCCTAGGCTGAAAGTTACCTCGACAGCGCCCACGGCCTCTCCGATGCTCAACAGCTCGTGCAGGAGCATGACCATCTCTAGCCGGATGTGGACAATCACGCTTCGAGTGCGCTCTAGACTCGTAGTTCCAACATGAGCCATAAGTTCCCCAACACTCACCGAAATGATGCCTACCACACTTGGTACACTTAGGAGTACGATTTTTAGCCCCTTGGTCGTGATGGCCTCGCCCCAGATTACCACTTTCACGCCTATGATCATGATGGGGTCTCTTATCCTTGTGCCTCTTGGCACGGTCTCTATCCCACTCGGTGGTCCTTTTCCTTGAATTGGATCTACCTCTCCAATCAGCAAGTCCCAAAGACTGCTCAATATCCTTGGCCCTAGCTACTAATACATCAAAATCCGTATAGTCAGAAAGCAATATATAGGTCTTCACTTCTTGGATCAAACCATATTGGAAACGCTCACATCTTTCCCTCTCAGTAGGAACCAATTCAGAAGCGTACTGACTCAGACGTACGAACTGTACCTCATACTCGGACACGGTCATGCTACCTTAAACTAGAGCCATGAACTCTTTCTCCTTCTCGTCTAGGTATCGAGGTCCTAGATACTTCTTACGAAAAGCAGTCCTAAAGAATTCTAAAGTAACCTCGGCCTCTGGCATACCCGTTGTGATGGTAGTCCACCAAGTATAGGCATCTCTCTAAAGCAAAGAGACGATGCAACCTAACTTATGTGCATCAGAGCACTCCATCTGTCCCAAAATACGAACCGTGCTCTCAAACCATGCCTCTGAACCCTCGAGTGACAATCCCCGAAACTCGACTCCGCCCAAGCTAAGAAGTCGTTCTAACGGCAGACCAGAACCTACACCCTGAGGCAGTGCTGCAACCTGAACACACGCTAAAGCTATTTGAATAGCCCCGTCTATAGCTTGAATCAACATATTCACATCAATGCCAGCCTGTCCCTGACCAACCTGGGGTTCAACACCTCCGACATTCGCTCCACCACCCCGAGGAGGAGGAGGAGGGGGCAAGTTCTCCCCTCGCACGTCCTCAACGTTCTTAATCCGCTCAACCCTCAAATTATCCATTATGGGCCTCCCCCTCGGCCTCACCATGCTAACTGGTGCAAAACTAAACAAAATAAACACAACAAGTGAAATGATTTGGGGTCAGCAAGGAACAAGGTCCAAGGTGCTCAAGTTTTTAAACTTAAAACCACTTACAATAACATTATACTAGCAATGGGTGCCTTTAACTATCTCCCAACCAACATAAAGAAATACCATAAGCATGCTTACAATCACTGTGCTTCACAACCAACAACAATACACAATAAAACTTACCTCACTTACCTTTCGGCTTTGCGGAAACTCAACGAACCTAGGCGAAACCTGGTTCTGATACCAACAAATGTAACCCCCTCGACACGGCCTAGCCACCAGACCGCATCGAACGGGTTACACGGGGAAAACCGAAGAGAAACCCGTTAATGGCTTCACTTCGATTAGCAACCCTAATTTTTTTTCTTTTAAAATTAATCTTGTCTAAATGTCATTTTAAACCTATTTGAGGAGACAAGCAGCGGATAAGCAAACACGAACATGAATCAAGCAAGGCGGGCGTTAGAGGTCAACTTTTAACAATTTGACTACAGGCCGTATTGATACACCTAAGGCCCGTATCGATACGCCTTCAACGGTTAACTCCCCAAGTCAACTTTAAGAGACAGTATCGATATCCTACAAGGCTGGTATCGATACGCCCTCGATGGTCAAGCTCCCAAAGTCAACACCAGGGACCGTATCGATACACCTAAGGCCCATACCGATACCCCAATTTCTCGCCAAAATCTCAAATTCTCAATGACCAAAATAAGTATTTGTACGCCCCTACGTATCGGTGCGATAGGCTTAAAACAGGGGACCGTATCGATATTACCCTTGAGCGTATCGATGCCTCATGCCTAGAAAGACAGTTTTCTATAGATTAAGCATAAGGAAGCCAACACAAACACACTAAGCAAGAATTCAATAAACTCATAAACACGCATACAAATTAAGGCAACCATGAACACTCATGTAAAACAAGATAAACATTCAACGAGACAAGATTCAACATGGCAAGGTTCATAAAGGGAAAACATTCATGCTTAACATTCACCAAAAAGGTCAAAAGCCAAACCATGGCATGTTTCTGTAACGCCCCGGTTTTGGGCTTAGAAGTTTTGGGCGTTGACCGGTTTGGTCAAACTGCTGTTCGAATCTAAGAGAGTGAATTTAGGAAAGCTTAGTTCGGGTTGCATTAAAAATATGGAAAAATGTTCTAAAATCATCTTTTAATATATTTAAGTGAACTGTGAAATCAATTTTGGAAAATGAGTTTCGGAAGGGTGACATTTTGGCTAGTGACCAAAATGTAATTTTTGAAAGTTTTGTGACTGTTTTAAAAAGGATTGAAACTTTGAATCTTTAAGGAGCTATTTACCCAAAGGGAGTTTCTCCAGATTTTCTAGAATATTAAATGATTTAATAATGGTTTAAAATAAAAGTAAAAGGAGGGAAAGATATTTTAGTCATTTTTAACTAACTTTCTAAATTTTCCATTTCCCATTTTCTCTCATCTTTTCTCTCAAACCAAACACATTCTCTCCAGATCTTTTCCTCTGATTTTTATCACCTAAATACTTCTTCTGAATCCTCTTTTTATTCCTAATCATCTCATCATCAAAACCTTTGTATATGCTACTTGATTCATCAAGCTTTTTGGTTCCAAAAGAGAAGAAACTCAAGTTTGGAGGTAAGAACGTCCTTCTCCTCTGAACTTCAAGTTCTTTAATGAAATTCCTAAGTTCTCAATCCTTAATTGATGTTTTATAAATGGATTTTAAGATTGTTTAATGGATCTTGGCTTAAAATGCAAGATTTGGTGTGTTTTTGATGAAATTTCGTTGGATCTGTTTAAGCAGTGTTTTAAGGTGTTAAAATGATGATTAATGAATGTTAATTTGATAAGGAATTGAGTTTTGATTAATGCAATCCCGGATAGGTTGAATTTCCTAAGTTTAGCTTATGATTCTTGGTTGTTTTTGAGGTGATCTTGTGGATCTGGTGTTGCTGGAGGTATAAGGATGTTATTAGGTTCTTTTTGGATGTTAAATGATGTTAAAGGATGTTAGGTTTTGATGGTTAATGGTTGGGCTTAGTTGAGTAGTGGTTTGGATGCATTTTCGGTTGTGTTTGGTGGTCGAAAATGGAGTGTGGATGAGAGCAGCGAGTTTAGGTGCTTTCATTGAAGCTATTAATGCATGATGATGCATTAATCTACTGTTTTAATGTGTTAAAACAGGGGAGTCATCTTTGGATCCAAGTGGTGGTGATCTGGAGGCTTGATTTGGTGCTTCGGCAAGAGGCGAAGTGGAATCGGTGAGTGAAATTGGGTTTTCGGCTTTGAAACCAATGTCTTGGGAGCTTAGTTTAAGTCTAAACAACTTTGCTAAGCTCAAGTGTAAGTTTTCGGAAATACTCTCTAGTGGTGGCCATGATTTGATTGTTGTGCAATGTGGTTTATTGCATGTTTTAAATTCTGTTTTGAAAGCATGATTTAGCATGGTTAATGCTGTTTTTGTAAGCCATATGTTGAAGGAAGCTCAAGGTAAGAGCTCCTTGTTTTTGAACATTGATTAAATGTGGTTTGATGCTTTTAAATGCATGATGAATATGGCTTGGTTTAATGCTTTAGAACAGTGGATAAATTGATGATAATGATGTATATTGGCAAGTGATGTTTTGAAAAGGTTGAGGTCACTAAGGTGGTTAAAAGTCCTTGAGTGAGCCTTGTTACTTAAGAACATCAAGGTGGTTAAAAGTCCTTGGATGATTCTTGTTACGGACACAAAGGTGTTTAAAAGTCCTTGTGTGGTCCTTTCTATGGTGTTTAAAAGTCCATAGGCCAAGGTGTTTAAAAGTCCTTGGGGTCAAGGTGTTTAAAAGTCCTTGAGGTGATTTAATTCATGGTGTTTAAAAGTCCATGGCCAAGGTGTTTAAAAGTCCTTGGGGTCAAGGTGTTTAAAAGTCCTTGAGGTAATTTATATCATGGTGTTTAAAAGTCCATGGCCAAGGTGTTTAAAAGTCCTTGGGGTCCAAGGTGTTTAAAAGTCCTTGGGGTGAAAGTTGATGAACTTGTTTTCAAAGAAATGAAATGTATCACTTGTGGCCAATATGACATGTAATGAAATGAAGCATGAGATGCTTGTTAAAGTATGCTTTTGAGCATGTGTAAATGGTGATTTGAAGCATGATTTATAAAGTGTTTTATAAATGCATTATTGGATGGTTTTATTGAGCATTCCTCACTAAGCTTTTGCTTACGCTCTCTTTGTTTTCTCAAACCAATATTACAGAGCATTAAAGTACTTTGAGGGCAGCAAGGAAGGCAAGCATTCAAGTGGTAGTAAAGCTCAAAGTATGGAAGGTTTTCTTAAGTACATTTAGCTTTTGGTAATTTGGCAATGGGGGACCTATGTGTATGTTTTGGGAGATGTTTTGAACTCCCTAAGTATGTTGAATGTTGTTGAGAATGCTGGTTTTTGTGGTTGGCCTTTATATGCTTGAATTTGGAAGTTTATGCTTGAATGGTTGCTTGTGTATGAAGCATGCCTATAGATTTGGGGCTTTTCATATATGTGGATGTTTTGATGAATTGTTGATGCAAGTATGTCTCATATATGTTGAATTGCATGTTGGCAAAGTTTGGTGACATTTGGAGCATGATTGGTTGGTCAATTGCATGTTTAAGTATGCATTTTTGGGCAATCTGTACAGGGTGTTTCGGAACAGCACCTACCGTTTCGGAACGAGTGCCTTAAACAAGCCCAGGCGTCCGAAACGGGAGGGACCGTTTCGAAACGGAAAGGCTACTGCCCGACCCCCGTTTCGGTACGCGTTGCGGAACGGCCCCGTGTTTCGAAACGGGCTGTCTCCCGTTTCGGAACGGGTGACCGTTGGGGGCTGACATTGGCAGTTAAATGTTTTGAAATGTTTGCATTTTGGTCCTGAATCTTGTTTGTGCAATTGTATGAGTTTGGGAAGTCCTTTTGAGCTGATATTTCACAGAGAAGCATGAAACATGATTAATTTCAAGTTGGTAACTTCAATTTGGGTTAAGTCCTTATAATTATCAGAATTTACAATTTGGTCCCTAAAGTTGTAAATTGTTCAATTGGGTCCCTGTTTGATCTCTGATGTTTATGATCTTTGAGTATGCTGTTGTATGATCATATCTAAGGATTAATATGCATCTAGACAAGTTTAAAAAGAAAAAAAAGGGTCGTTAATCAATGTTGACTTTCGGGTTGACTTTGGTTTTCCCCGTGTGACTTTCTTAATTCGGGTCAACCGTCTAGGCCGGGTTAAGGGGGTTACATTTGGTGGTATCAGAGCTAGGTTTTCGAGTAATTGGGAATGAATGTGTGCATGATTGAAGTGTGTATGCTTTGTATGCTTGTTGAGTGGAAGCATGTTGAGTGAATTGTATGTATGTTGCATTTGAGATGTATGTTGTGATGTAGCATGTTGTGGGTACCCATTGCCAAATAAAAGCTAATGAAATGGTGTTGATTTTGAATGAAATTGAGCTTGAATACTTGGATTGCTTACCTTGCTGGGCCTGACTTTGTTTTATTTATGTTGTGATTGCATGGTAAAAGTATGGCACCACGTAGAGAGTTACGAGGTGATGTGCGAGCTACAGCTCCTAATGAGAACGAGAATGAGGAAAACACGGGTAGTGCGGTGTTACCTCCTCCTCCACCTGGTGGTGGTGGTGTTGGGGCTGAGGAAGCTGGAGCTGCAGCTGGTGCTGGAGCTGCTGGACCTGGGGCTGGTCAGGGGCAAGCTATGCCTGATATGACGATGTTAGTGCAAGCTATTGCTGGTGCTTTTCAAGCAGCAGTAGCTGGGGCTCGTGGAGCGGGGCATCAGGAAGATGCTGGAGTCAGACTACCTTTGGAGCGTCTGCGCAGTCTTGGTGGGACTGAGTTTAGGGGTATGTCTGCTGAGAGTTCTGAAGCTTGGCTA
Organism: Hibiscus trionum; assembly: GCA_030270665.1. Classification (NCBI taxonomy): domain Eukaryota; kingdom Viridiplantae; phylum Streptophyta; class Magnoliopsida; order Malvales; family Malvaceae; genus Hibiscus; species Hibiscus trionum. The sequence continues at coordinate 69,030,533 of BSYR01000003.1, forward strand.
GAGAGTACCAAGCGAATCTTGGGTCAGATGAGTTGCACTGATGTGCAGAAGCTGGGTTGTGTTGTGTCCTTGCTGCAGAAGGATGCGTATACGTGGTGGACAACCACTATTGCTGGGATTGCAGAAGCTGATGTGACTTGGACATTCTTTCAGAATGTGTTCAAGCAGAGATATCTTGGTGTGAGATATCTTGATGAGAAGAAGCGTGAATTCATGTCTCTTACCCAAGGGAGCATGAGTGTGGCTGAGTATGAAGTGCAGTTTGTGCGACTCAGTCAGTATGCACCTGAGCTCGTACCTGATGAGCGGGCAAGGTGCGAGAGGTTCCGTTACGGCTTAGAGACGGATGTGAAAATGTATTTGCTGGCCGCCGAGTATGATGATTTTGATGTGTTGGTGGGCCGAGCCAAGGACGTTGAGATGAACTTGAGTTTATCTGCTAAGGGTGCTGGCAAGCGAGCTGCTGAGTATAGTTCTGGAGGTGGACGGAACAAGAGGGGACGTGATCAGAAGTATCAGTCTTCAGCTAAGAGAGCTGGTGGTGCACCTGCTAGAGGAGGCAATGCTAGAGCTGATCCGAGTGCTTGTTGGATCTGTGGTTCACGTGGTCACATGAAACGTGACTGTCCCCGTGCTGTGAGAGAGGTGCAAGCTCCTATTGCGGCAGCTGGTAATGGGTGCTGGAATTGTGGATCCGCAGACCATTTGAGGCGTGACTGTCCTAGGTTGGCTGGTGATCAGGTGCGTGCTCCTGTTGTTGCTGCACCGCAGAGAGGTCGTGGGCGCGGTCGTGGTAATTTCCAGAGGAGAGAGAAAGGTGGTCGTGGAGTGGCTCATGTTGTGGCTATTCAGCCTGAAGGTGGAGGCCAAGCGAGGGTGTATGCTTAGCGTGAGGGAAGGAATGATGCGGATGTGATTGCAGGTACCTTTACTTTGCAATCCTTGTCATTGCTTTCTTTGATAGATTCTGGATCTACGCATTCATACATTTTGCGTGAGCATGCTGAATTGCTTGGTTTGCCTGTTGAGTCTTTGGATGTTGGTGTTCGTGTCACTAGTTCTTTTGGTGAGACTGTTGTGACTCGTAAGCTTTATAGAAGGTGTCCCTTGGTTGTTCAAGAACATGTTTTTCATGTTGATCTTATGGAGTTGCCCTTTTATGGTTTTGATGTAATCCTTGGTATGGATTGGCTTGCTGAGCATCGCGCTGTTGTGTATTGTGAAAACAAGCGAGTTTCGCTTAAGCTTGCGGATGATTATGAAGTTGTTGTGGTTGGTGAGAATGTGAAGTTTCTTGCCAATGTGGTGTCTACCTTGGAGGCGAGCAGGATGCTGAGGCAAGGTTGCGAAGCCTATCTAGCTTTTGTGATGAATCCTAGCTCTAAAGAGTTGAGGGTGCAAGATATCAGAGTTGTGAAGGAGTTTTCTGGTGTTTTTCCTGAGGAGTTGCCTGGTTTACCTCCTAACCGCGAGGTGGAGTTTGGAATTGAGCTGTATGAGAATACAACTCCTGTGTCCATTACTCCCTATAGAATGGCACCTAAGGAGCTGAAGGAGCTGAAGACGCAGTTGCAAGAGTTGCTTGATCGTGGTTTCATCCGGCCGAGTGTGTCACCTTGGGGAGCACCGGTCTTGTTTGTGAAGAAGAAGGATGGCACTATGAGAATGTGCATTGATTACCGTCAGCTGAACAAGTTGACTATCAAGAATTGGTATCCTTTGCCGAGGATTGATGATCTCTTTGATCAATTTCGGGGAGCTGCTGTGTTCTCTAAGATTGACTTGAGGTCAGGGTATTATCAGTTGAAGGTGAAGGATGTGGATGTGCCTAAGACATCTTTCAGGACAAGGTATGGGCATTATGAGTTCCTTGTGATGCCGTTTGGGTTGACAAATGCTCCTGCTGCTTTCATGGACATGATGAATCGTGTGTTTCATGAATACCTGGACAAGTTTGTTGTGGTGTTCATTGATGATATCCTCGTGTACTCGCGTACTGAGGAGGAGCATGAAGAGCATTTGAGGATTGTTTTGCAAGCTTTGTTGGAGAATCAGCTTTATGCTAAGCTGAGCAAGTGTGAGTTCTGGTTAAGGGAGGTGGTGTTTCTTGGGCATGTGGTCTCAGCTGAGGGGATTCGTGTTGATCCTCAGAAGATTGAGGCGGTGATGAATTGGAAAGTTCCTAAGTCTGTTCATGAGGTCCGTAGTTTCCTTGGTTTGGCGGGATACTACCGAAGGTTTGTGGATGGTTTTTCCAAGATTGCTGCTCCTTTGACGAAGCTATTGCAAAAAGATGTTAAGTATGAGTGGACGGAAGCGAGACAACAGGCTTTTGAGAAGCTTAAGGCGGCTTTGACGCAAGCTCCTATCTTGATTTAGCCTGAATCAGGGAAAGAGTTTATGGTTTACAGTGATGCATCCTATGTTGGTTTGGGGTGTGTGCTGATGCAGGAGGGTAAGGTGGTGGCTTATGCATCGCGGCAGTTGAAAGTGCATGAGCGCAATTACCCTACGCATGATATTGAGCTGGCTGCAGTGGTTTTTGCTCTGAAGATCTGGAGACATTATCTGTATGGTGAGAAGTGTACTGTGTACACAGATCACAAGAGTTTGAGGTATCTGATGTCTCAGAAAGAGTTGAATCTTAGGCAGCGGCGTTGGTTGGAGTTGCTCAAGGATTATGATCTGACGATTGAGTATCATCCTGGAAAAGCTAATGTTGTTGCGGATGCCTTGAGTAGGAAAGTAGCTGTTGAGCTGAGGGCTATGTTTGCTAGCTTGAGCATATCGCAAGATGGTGGTCTCGTTGCTGAGTTGCAAGTGAAACCCTCTTTGGTTCAGTTGATCAAGGATAAGCAGTTGCTGGATGATTCCTTGGTGTCGCATGTTCAGGATATCGCGGAGGGTAGACCTTCGGATTTCTGTTTTAATGATGATGGTGTGTTTTGTTTTGGGAGTCGGATAGTAGTGCCTGCTGATGCTGAGTTGAGGCGTGCTATTCTGACTGAAGGTCATAGTAGTCCTTTTGCTATGCACCCTGGTAGTACTAAGATGTACCGTGATCTTCGTGATGAGTACTATTGGGTGGGTTTGAAGAAAGATGTTGCGGAGTTTGTTAGCAAGTGTTTGGTATGTCAGCGAGTTAAGGCTGAGCATCAGTTTCCTTCAGGGTTGTTGCAACCGTTGAAAATCCCTGAGTGGAAGTGGGAACGGGTTACCATGGATTTTGTATCTGGTTTACCTTTGTCTCCCTCGAAGAAGAATTCGGTGTGGGTGATTGTGGATCGCCTAACGAAGTGTGCGCATTTCTTGCCTGTACATACCACGTTTTCTTTGGATAAGTTGGCAGAGCTGTACATTGCTGAGATTGTGCGGCTGCATGGTGTGCCTAAGTCGATTGTGTCGGATAGAGATCCGAGGTTCACATCGCGGTTCTGGCAGTGTTTGCATCAAGCTCTGGGTACAAGGTTGCATTTCAGTACATCCTATCATCCTCAGTCAGATGGTCAGTCTGAGCGAGTTATCCAGATTTTGGAGGATATGTTGAGGTGCTGTGTGATTGAGTTCCAAGGTTCTTGGGAGAAGCATCTGCCTTTGGTTGAGTTTGCTTATAACAATAGTTATCAGGCAAGTATACAAATGGCACCTTATGAGGCTTTGTACGGGAGGAAGTGTAGGACTCCTCTTTGTTGGGCTGAAACTGGTCAAAAGTTGGTTTCGATGCCGGCTTTGTTGAAAGGGACCACAGAGAAGGTAAAGCTCATTTGTGAGCGGTTGAAGGCTGCTTCTGATCGGCAGAAGTCTTACGCGGATTTGAAGCGTAAGGAGATAGAGTATGCGGTGGGTGACCGTGTGTTCTTGAAGGTTTCGCCTTGGAAGAAGGTGATGCGGTTTGGCCGGAAGGGCAAGTTGAGCCCTAGGTACATTGGACCATATGAGGTGGTTGAGTGTGTGGGTCCTGTTGCGTATCGGTTGAGGTTACCTCAGGAGTTGGAGAAGATTCATGATGTGTTCCATGTCTCTATGCTCCGGAGGTATAGATCTGATCCTTCGCATGTGATGCCTGTGGAGGAAGTGGTTTTGAATCCGGATTTGACCTATGATGAGGAACCGGTGAAGGTTCTGGATTCGGATAGCAAGGTTCTTCGTGGCAAGACCATTGAGTTGGTGAAGGTGCTGTGGAAGCATCGAGGTGTTGAGGAAGCCACGTGGGAGCGGAAGGAAGACATGCTGAAGCAGTTTCCTTATCTCTTTCCTTCAGGTAAATTTCGGGGACGAAATTTCTTAAGGGGGGAGAGTTGTAACGCCCCGGTTTTGGGCTTAGAAGTTTTGGGCGTTGACCGGTTTGGTCAAAGTGTTGTTCGAATCTAAGAGAGTGAATTTAGGAAAGCTTAGTTCGGGTTGCATTAAAAATATGGAAAAATGTTCTAAAATCATCTTTTAATATATTTAAGTGAACTGTGAAATCAATTTTGGAAAATGAGTTTCGGAAGGGTGACATTTTGGCTAGTGACCAAAATGTAATTTTTGAAAGTTTTGTGACTGTTTTAAAAAGGATTGAAACTTTGAATCTTTAAGGAGCTATTTACCCAAAGGGAGTTTCTCCAGATTTTCTAGAATATTAAATGATTTAATAATGGTTTAAAATAAAAGTAAAAGGAGGGAAAGATATTTTAGTCATTTTTAACTAACTTTCTAAATTTTCCATTTCCCATTTTCTCTCATCTTTTCTCTCAAAATAAACACATTCTCTCCAGATCTTTTCCTCTGATTTTTATCACCTAAATACTTCTTCTCAATCCTCTTTTGATTCCTAATCATCTCATCATCAAAACCTTTGTATATGCTACTTGATTCATCAAGCTTTTTGGTTCCAAAAGAGGAGAAACTCAAGTTTGGAGGTAAGAACGTCCTTCTCCTCTGAACTTCAAGTTCTTCAATGAAATTCCTAAGTTCTCAATCCTTAATTGATGTTTTATAAATGGCTTTTAAGATTGTTTAATGGATCTTGGCTTAAAATGCAAGATTTGGTGTGTTTTTGATGAAATTTTGTTGGATCTGTTTAAGCAGTGTTTTAAGGTGTTAAAATGATGATTAATGAATGTTAATTTGATAAGGAATTGAGTTTTGATTAATGCAATCCCGGATAGGTTGAATTTCCTAAGTTTAGCTTATGATTCTTGGTTGTTTTTGAGGTGATCTTGTGGATCTGGTGTTGCTGGAGGTATAAGGATGTTATTAGGTTCTTTTTGGATGTTAAATGATGTTAAAGGATGTTAGGTTTTGATGGTTAATGGCTGGGCTTAGTTGAGAAGTGGTTTGGATGCATTTTCGGTTATGTTTGGTGGCCGAAAATGGAGTGTGGATGAGAGCAGCGAGTTTAGGTGCTTTCATTGAAGCTATTAATGCATGATGATGCATTAATCTACTGTTTTAATGTGTTAAAACAGGGGAGTCATCTTTGGATCCAAGTGGTGGTGATCCGGAGGCTTGATTTGGTGCTTCGGCAAGAGGCGAAGTGGAATCGGTGAGTGAAATTGGGTTTTCGGCTTTGAAACCAATGTCTTGGGAGCTTAGTTTAAGTCTAAACAACTTTGCTAAGCTCAAGTGTAAGTTTTCGGAAATACTCTCTAGTGGTGGCCATGATTTGATTGTTGTGCAATGTGGTTTATTGCATGTTTTAAATTCTGTTTTGAAAGCATGATTTAGCATGGTTAATGCTGTTTTTGTAAGCCATATGTTGAAGGAAGCTCAAGGTAAGAGCTCCTTGTTTTTGAACATTGATTAAATGTGGTTTGATGCTTTTAAATGCATGATGAATATGGCTTGGTTTAATGCTTTAGAACAGTGGATAAATTGATGATAATGATGTATATTGGCAAGTGATGTTTTGAAAAGGTTGAGGTCACTAAGGTGGTTAAAAGTCCTTGAGTGAGCCTTGTTACTTAAGAACATCAAGGTGGTTAAAAGTCCTTGGATGATTCTTGTTACGGACACAAAGGTGTTTAAAAGTCCTTGTGTGGTCCTTTCTATGGTGTTTAAAAGTCCATAGGTCAAGGTGTTTAAAAGTCCTTGGGGTCAAGGTGTTTAAAAGTCCTTGAGGTGATTTAATTCATGGTGTTTAAAAGTCCATGGCCAAGGTGTTTAAAAGTCCTTGGGGTCAAGGTGTTTAAAAGTCCTTGAGGTAATTTATATCATGGTGTTTAAAAGTCCATGGCCAAGGTGTTTAAAAGTCCTTGGGGTCCAAGGTGTTTAAAAGTCCTTGGGGTGAAAGTTGATGAACTTGTTTTCAAAGAAATGAAATGTATCACTTGTGGCCAATATGACATGTAATGAAATGAAGCATGAGATGCTTGTTAAAGTATGCTTTTGAGCATGTGTAAATGATGATTTGAAGCATGATTTATAAAGTGTTTTATAAATGCACTATTGGATGGTTTTATTGAGCATTCCTCACTAAGCTTTTGCTTACGCTCTCTTTGTTTTCTCAAACCAATATTGCAGAGCATTAAAGTACTTTGAGGGCAGCAAGGAAGGCAAGCATTCAAGTGGTAGTAAAGCTCAAAGTATGGAAGGTTTTCTTAAGTACATTTAGCTTTTGGTAATTTGGCAATGGGGGACCTATGTGTATGTTTTGGGAGATGTTTTGAACTCCCTAAGTATGTTGAATGTTGTTGAGAATGCTGGTTTTTGTGGTTGGCCTTTATATGCTTGAATTTGGAAGTTTATGCTTGAATGGTTGCTTGTGTAGGAAGCATGCCTATAGATTTGGGGCTTTTCATATATGTGGATGTTTTGATGAATTGTTGATGCAAGTATGTCTCATATATGTTGAATTGCATGTTGGCAAAGTTTGGTGACATTTGGAGCATGATTGGTTGGTCAATTGCATGTTTAAGTATGCATTTTTGGGCAATCTGTGCAGGGTGTTTCGGAACAGCACCTACCGTTTCAGAACGGGTGCCTTAAACAAGCCCAGGCGTCCGAAACGGGAGGGACCGTTCCGAAACGGAAAGGCTACTGCCCGACCCCCGTTTCGGTACGCGTTGCGGAACGGCCCCGTGTTTCGAAACGGGCTGTCTCCCGTTTCGGAACGGGTGACCGTTGGGGGCTGACATTGGCAGTTAAATGTTTTGAAATGTTTGCATTTTGGTCCTGAATCTTGTTTGTGCAATTGTATGAGTTTGGGAAGTCCTTTTGAGCTGATATTTCACAGAGCAGCATGAAACATGATTAATTTCAAGTTGGTAACTTCAATTTGGGTTAAGTCCTTATAATTATCAGAATTTACAATTTGGTCCCTAAAGTTGTAAATTGTTCAATTGGGTCCCTGTTTGATCTCTGATGTTTATGATCTTTGAGTATGCTGTTGTATGATCATATCTAAGGATTAATATGCATCTAGACAAGTTTAAAAAGAAAAAAAAAGGGTCGTTAATCAAGGTTGACTTTCGGGTTGACTTTGGTTTTCCCCGTGTGACTTTCTTAATTCGGGTCAACCGTCTAGGCCGGGTTAAGGGGGTTACAGTTTCAACATGATAAGAGGCATTACAAGCCAAACACAACCAAACAAACTTGTCTAAAGCAAAGAGACATATCAACAACCCCTTAAACCAAAAGGTCCCATCCTATTGCTTAATACTAATTATTGAAGTCTAAAAACCATACTTGAGCAAATCAACCCCCTTGGATTTCCCCTTGTTCCCCGAGCAGCTCTAGAAGTCTAAGGACCTGTATTGTTGAAAAGAGGGAGCGTAAGCATTTAAGCTTAGTGAGCAGCGCTCAAACAGTAGCTACAACAATGCAGTTTTAAAACCATAGTTTGCTTGAAACAAAAACCATTTCCAAATCATTTCCTTCATGCTTGAACATATAACAGACATGCATTTAAAATCTCGTGCATTTACCGAATGCATCCACAAGCCATAAGCTTACCTCATGCTTATTCTCATCATACAAGCAAAGTAACCAACTTCATGCATAAACATAAATGGTCATGAACGATAAAACATGCTTAATATGAGAATTTAGAGCAGCATGGGTATATTGACATTTAACACTTTTACTCGGATATGCGGATAGTTCTCAAACCCACTAGACAATTCCGGTGGAATCTCACATCACCGTACTCACTCGTCTAGTAAAACATAGCTGCCGGTGGAATCTCACATCACCGCACTCCTCCTTAGTGGAATCTAGCATCACTAAGGCCACACGCGACTTTTACCCTGAGTGCACTAACATCCTATTGGTCGACCAACTATATCCGATAATAAGGTTTTACATTGTCAATAACCCACCAACCAACACTTACCTCGTGTTCTCATGGTCACAACCATAACCAACATGGGAACATTTAAAGCAATCATATACATAACACAAGGATATTCATGGAAACAACACTATGGAAATCATTCTAAACGCATATTAGAGTTTATCGAAAGTAAATGACTAAAACGCATTAAAACTTACTCTTGATCTTAGATTGGCTTATCAAGCTCAACCTAAACCCCCAAAACATATTCTTAATCAAGCTAAGGCTTAGAAAAAAATTCCACTCACCAGCCAGCACACCAACGTTAGCCGAAACACCGATTCAAGCCTCCGAACTACCCGGTCTCGCATTTGAAGTATCCAAATCCATTTCTGTTGCTTCTAAACAATCCAAAACAGAGTATTAATACCCTTTTCAACATACATGCCCACTAAAATTCACAAACACAGTATTCAACAACATTCGCTCATCGATTCGTAGCTGAAGTTATCCGAAAATATCATCAAATCAGCCTTAACCAAAACCTAGCAATATAATCATCCAAAACTCATCTATTTACTCCGAAAACATCATTCCAAAGCTACAAAACCATCAAGGGTTGTTTCAACCCAAAACCAAGCCAAAAACTCTAGTATTTCAACCTTTAAAATTACACACTTACCTAGTTTCGGGATTTTATGATTGAACTAGCATCTCAACATTATTTAACACTCAAAACATTGTTTTTAAACAACCAAAAACACATCAACATCAACCCACACGAAAAATCCCCAAAAACTCATTATTTTCAACCAATGAACTTTGAGGAAAAATGGGAAAATCATTTGGGTTTTGAAGAGAATCCATCAAAAGGAGTTCAATGAAGAAAAAACAAAGTAAAGGAGAGATTACCTTCAAGGATCTTCAATGGAGATGATGTTTGGTTGAAGAAAAAATGAGAAAATAGGTTTGGGAGAAAATAACATGATCTTCTCTCAAATGATGACAACTTTTAAAATAAAAACCCTTTGTATAATTAAAAATCCTTTTTAATGAATTTACCTCTTTACCCTTTTAAAATATTTTCATCTCAATATATAACACTTCTTGTTAAATAAATAGACCCGGAACTAGTCTAACCCGGCCAACGGGTTCGGTTCGACCCTCAACCCGATCCGGTAACTTCCGGCCCTAAACTCTAGGCGTTACGTAACGACTGGGGTACCAAAACAGAACAAAAACGTAACATTAGGTATCATTTTGCTAAAAATAATAGTTGGGGTACCAAAATAGTAACACTTGCATTATTAGGATACTAAATATGTAATTTTCCCAAAAATTATTATGAAACATCGAGAGTAGGAAGAATGAAAGTTAATTAGTGAATACAAATACAATACAATGACTTGAAATTTAAGTCTAGGAACCATGGGTTGACTTAAGTTTTGGTAGAGGACGTCCAGATATTTTTCCCTAAGAAAGGGAGTGGCCATTAATGAGTTAGAATTGGTCTACATCCATCACGATATCAACATAATATAGAAAAATAATTAATATATGTAGGGGTGTAAAAAACAGATAATCGGATGGGTTTCAGGTTAGGTCATGTCAGATACATGTCATTTCATGTTGATTTGATGTTTTGACTCGACTCGTATCGGGTGCAGGTCAATTTTAGGTTGGGTCAAAATGGTTTGGGTCTGAATTAGTTAATTGACGGGTTAATTTGGGCTCGGGTGGACTTCAGGTCGGTTTCATTTCAGGTCGGGTTAATTCGGTTTTGAATTCGTATTAAGTTTGAGTTTGGTACCAATAGTCGATAGACTTTGGGTTGAGTTATTTCGAGTGAATCATTTAACGCCTTTCACGAACACGAATCACATTAAAAATAAATATTATGGACTAGAATGAACAAAAATATCATCATATTTAAAACATTGGACTAAATAAAAAATATAAATAATTAAGGGTCAATTTTGGCTAAATATAAAATATTATGGACTACAGTGAACAAAAATATCAACATATTAAAAATATTGGACTAAATTACAAAAATATAAAACAAATAGGGGTTAATTTTGGTTTAAAATTAAAATTTTAGGAACTAACATGAACAAAAATATCATCATATTAAAAATATTGGACTAAATTACAAAAAATTAATAGATGTCAATTTCGACTAAAAATTAAATTTTAGGTAATAGAATAAACAAAAATATTATTTGACTAAATTACCAAAAATATAAATAAATATGGGGCAATTTTGACTAAAAATTAAATTGTAGGAACTAGAATAAACAAAAATATTATTCGACTAAATTACCAAAAATAAAAATATATATGGGTCAATTTCGGCTAAAATATATAGTTTTAGGGACTAGAACGAACAAAAATATCATCGTATTAAAAATATTGGACTAGATTACAAAAATTTAAAATGAATAAGAGTCAATTTCGGTTAAAAAAGTAGGGACTAATATGAACAAAAATATACTCCTAAACCCCAAGCATCAACCCATAAATCTTACAATCACTAATAATTAAAGTGCAAGCCTAATCGCCTAAACCCCAATTTCCTAAACTAATCCTATAACCTCAATCAGTCGACTTGAAATGTATACCCCTATACTCCAAACATCAACCCCTAAATCTTACAAACACTAATAATTAAAGTGCAAGCCTAGCCCCTTAATCTCATAACCCCAAACACTCAACTTGAAACATATAACCCCTACAGCTCAAACTCCAACCCTTAAATCTTACAAACAATAATAACTAAAGTTCAAGCTTAATCCCCAAACCCAAACCCCTAAACTAATCTCACAAATCAAACCATGAATTTTATTTTTAATTTTAATTAAGTATATTATAATTAAAATTACAATAATTTAAATATTAAATTAATATTAATTTAAGTACGTTAAAATTATTATTTTTAATTAAATATCAAATTGAATATTAATTTAAATATATTAAAATTATAATTTTTAATTAACTATTAATTTGAATATTAATTTAAATACATTAAAATTATTATTTTTAATTAAATAGTAATTTAAATACATTATATTTAACATTACAATAAATTAAATATTAATTTAAATACATTATAATTAACATTACAACAAATTTGAATATTAATTTAAATTATGGGTTTTAATTAAATATTAATTTAAATATTAAATAAATACATTATAATTATTAATCAAAATTACAATAATTTATCAATTTAAATTTCAATAACTTATACTATAAATATACCCTTATAAATTCACCCGAAAACCCTAGTTTTATTTTTCACTTTTGCGCCGTAAAATAAAGCTTCCTCTCTTTCTTAGTGTCTCTACAACTTCCAAATTCTCTCATCTCTCAGGCTCTAAAGTTTTCGTACGTTTTCGATGTTCTTTTATCATTGCTTTCGTCGCTAATTTAACTATGATGATGATGCTTATCAAATATTATATTTTGTTATGATGGGGCTGAGGGAAAATGTTGACATCTAAAGCTTCAAATTTTTTATAATGTAAACTTGCATTTTCTTGCTAATCAAATAATAAAAGACCTGTCTATTTAGGACTTTGAATCTTATGTTTAAGAAGTGACTTTAGCAATGTGATTTGATTAAAAGAAAATATAAATATGGTTTTTTGTTTATTTCCTTCCCTTTTTGATGTTTTTTATTCAAGATGAATTTATTTGGTTGTTTAGAACAAAGACATAAATATAGTTTACATTTATCAACACTTTAAATTGATTATATATATATATATATATATATATATATAATTTAATAAACTAATAATCAATAATTGAATTATTTAACAAAAAAAATTAAATAAAAAATAATAATTAATAATTTAAATGGTGAAAAATTTGTTTCTCACATTATAATATAATAAATTCATAATTTATCAAACACTTCGTTTTTCTCTTAAAAATCATCAAATCATAGACCTCTTTAATTACAGGTCAGGTAAATATCAAGCCAGGTCAATATCAGTTCAAGTCAACAACAGGTCGGGTCAATTAACATGTTGAGTTCAAAATAGGTCAGGTAAAATCGGATCTCGTTTATCAGTGTTTGGTACAACATTTGGGGAATGCATCCATAGCTCACTACAACAAATTTGTTTATTAGTGGCATCTAAAATATTGTCACAAAAACTTACATTTACATCATTATTTGTATTTTGTGACGTAAAATTTGATATCACTCTAGGTGTGTCATTAAATGTCTAGCGTGACGATGTACTTGTTTTCGTCATGTATTGTTAAGAATATAGTGACGTTAATGTAAAATGTCACCTTATAATTTGTATTCGGTGACGGTTGTTTACGTCATCAAATGATATAGAATTTCGTCATTGATCATTCCTATCGTCACTAATAATACAAAAAATCATTGTATTAAGTGACGAAAATAATATCGCCACATTGTTAGTGACGTAATATATCGTCACCTAATAGTACTCTGAACGACGATGGTACATAACTTTACTTTATAATTTATATTTGATGACAACTAGTTACATCACTTAATCGTATAAAAATTCGTTATTGATAATTCTTATCGTCACAAATAATACAATAACTTTAATTTATAGGTGACGAAACGATATTGTCACATTGTCACCTAAAATGCTAAAATTACATCATAACATTTTTATTAATTGTCAATTGAAAATTGCCACATATTACAATTTTTCACCTAATTAGAGACTATACATTTTTATAATTATATTAAGATCTTTACTAACAATGAAATTGAATTATCAGTGATAGAAACTAAACTATAAAATTAATAATGGCTAATTATTGTTAACTAAAATGATAAAAAAAAATGTACACATTCATCAAAAATATTTCTATTATACTAGAAATATTACAATTCATTTCTTATACAATAATAAAAGTAAAAACAATTAAAATTGTCTATTTAAAATTTTTATTCCTAATATAATAAAACTCAAATGTTAAAAAGAATTTGACAATAGCTTATAGGTACAAGTTTGTCTATACCCGACTTAATCCAGTAGAATTTTGTATAGTCATTGGAAATGAATCCAAACCATCTTTAGTAGCAACAACAAAGCAAGACACCTCATAACTAGTGTCTTCACCATGACCATCAGCATCCATGAACAATTAATTCAGTTGCTCTCTTCTTTGAAGACTGATGAAAATTGCAAAGGCCAGATACTCACAAATATAATGTAAGAAATAAAACAATACATTTATTTAAGAAAAATACCACTTATTCATGTAAAGAATTTAAAATATCATCCTACGAATTCAGAACCGAGAGAAACTTATTTGATTATTGTGTTTATAAAATCGAGATCCAAAAACTCCAAATGTTGACCCCAAATCCCTCACGACATGATCTACCTAAAATGGGGAAACAATAGAATGACTGAGCTAGAAAGCTCAGTGTGGTCAGAAGATACAAATATTAGACATAATATCTAAACAGAGAACATGGTATCTCAGAATCGTTAAATTGAACATATACCAGACATTAAAATCACAAATACAAGTTATACAATAATTAAAACAAATGGCATGCTTAACTAAGCTAGTAAGTTCATCTACATAGCATTTATGACATGCTTTCATGATGCAAAATCAAAATATAAATTTCAATACTCAAGATTATTCCAAGACCATACTCTCAAAGACCCAAATAAATATACAATTATATATATATATATATATATATATATATATATATATATATCAAAATATATATTAACACACAATTCAGAACAGAGATATCATTAGCAATCAGATAGTCTCGAAGCAGTTCAAATATTTTAGGTCATTTAAAATGCTTAATCGAGTAACAAGAATTTAATAAATAGGACAAACTGTAACACTAATATGGGGGAGATATATACATAACACAAACGGATTAATTATCATTTCATAGAATATCAAACAAGTGGTATAACAACAAGCTGAGACCCACACCTAATATACTGGCCAGTTGAAAATGTCTTAGTTCAAATTGATTGTTTCCTCGTCCTTTTGCCAATCAGTACATATACCATCATTACCCGGATGTGTTACAAGAATCACAAGGTAGAAACTTGGAACGGTTTGAAATGACAAAGAAGAGAATGTATTGTTATATTCTAACAGAGCAAATATAAGCAAAATTTTTTGGAGAGCATATATTAAATCCTTCGAGAACGGTTTCAATATATATATATATATATATATCTTTCTTCTAAAATAAAAGTAATTAAAAAGGAAAAAAAAACATAGCCTTGAAACAATGAACATATCACCTAACATAATCCGGAACATATCACATAACTTAATCTAAAACATACCAAGAATACTCTAGAAATAGATCATCCGACTAAAAAAAGACAACTATATAACCAAAATAATCTAGAATATACCGAGAATTTGACAGATTTAATTGTCGAAAGATAAAATAGATCATGCCATATCTAAATTGAAACGGTGCAAAACAGGAGGTAGGTATAACTAATATAAATTATTTAGGGACATTTGTAAGAAATAGATGTACATTGCCTCAAAAATCTGAATTCTGAAAAAGTATGGTTACCGGATTGGACATTATTAAATCCTTGTGCTCTTGTTCTGGTTGTCTAATCTAAAAATAGATAAACCCCAACCCTACCTAAGAAAAAGGAAAAAAAAAACAATTGGTCCAACAAGTTCTACACCATGCTACCCAAACTTAAGGAAAGTGTTGTAAATCGACATAAGTCCAATACAAGTTATTCATTTTTCTATGCTTTTCCTTGATCAAACCCATACACATGCTCGAATATTTGTCAAACAGATGTGTCGGACATGGGTACTTACAAAGAAAAGAGACTTCAAAACATCAAATAGCATAAGTTCTATATGCATGTTCAACACTAGAATAATAATCTTAAAATACAAAAACTTGGGTACTTCGTAAACTAAAAGGCTAGAATTTGATTGAAAAGGCTAGAGATTGAGAGTACCAAAGCTTCAAGAAGCAAGTGATCATGCTTATATGGTGAGAATTGGACACCATCCACGCCTTTCACTCCTTAAAATATTGAATCTGTTAAACTAAATCCCAAAGTTTTCACAAGTGCTTTAGTTTTAAAGTTTAGTTTTAAAATTTAGGGTTCAGAGGTTATGAGTTTAGGTTTTAGGGGTTTAGAACTTCATAGTTGTAGTTAGAATGTAAGGTTTAGGGTTATAATGTAAGGTTTAAAGTTTAGGATATTATAGTTAGAGATTTAGGTTGTAACCTATAAACCCTGAATTCTAATCATAAGCCCAAAATTCTAACCGTAATCGATCGATTCTAAACCACTAAACCTAAACCCCAACATATAAACCCTAAAACTAAAGCTCTTGTAGAAACTTTTTGTTTCCACCGCATGTGTATGAAATAATTATCCATAATTTTATATTTTTTTAATAATTCACAAAATTATAGTTTTAAATATATATATTTTTATAATTTAAAAAATAAATTATGATTTTTTTAAATGTTTTTATATAAAAAATTAATTTTGTTTATTTTTAGATTATTGCTTAGAAATATTTGAAAGTGTTAACATAAAATTTTATTTACAATCGAGTGGCCAAAATGAAATGTTAATCATTAATTTAAAATATCACATCATCTCCCCTCAAGATAGTTAACATTGTGATGATCATTTTACAACAAAAAAAAAACTATTTTAGAAGCTTAATGATCAACTTCCAAACACCATTTACCAAATGATCATTTTAGCTTCATTTAGTGACTACTAGTGTACTTTATCTTTTAAATTTTTAGTAATTTTAATGATTTAGACCGGCCTGAAAACCTCTGCGTCCACCACAAGCCCTCATTTTTCTCTTAAAAAAATTCTTCACCAAATAAGTCGCACAATAAACTTTTCAAACCATATCAAATGAAATTTGCATCACTATATCTAACAAGAACTATTCATTAATCAAAATTACAAACAAATTTTGAAAATACATATAAATATATACAAC
The DNA here is from genome assembly GCA_030270665.1 of Hibiscus trionum. NCBI lineage: Eukaryota > Viridiplantae > Streptophyta > Magnoliopsida > Malvales > Malvaceae > Hibiscus > Hibiscus trionum. The sequence continues at coordinate 69,046,791 of BSYR01000003.1, forward strand.
ACAATTTTAAGAAAACTAGAGCTTATTGAAATTATGAGCCTAAAATATAAAACATTCGAAAATACATTACTAATAAAATTTGAATCAGAGATACAACTGAGACATCACTATAAAACTTCTCCGACTATTTTGTGTTAACTTTTTTATGTTAAACATTAAGTGACAGAATGTTATGATGTCTTTTAAAATTTTCATATAACACATAAGAGATATGACAATGAGTGATGAATAATTTTTTTGTCACACTAAACTTATTTTTATGAAACAAATAATTTGTCACCTTTTATGTCTTATGAAATATGACCAATAAAATTGTCACGAATAAAAATTATCAATGACACATTTGCGACGTCATCAATTTAAATTGAATTGGTATAATAATAATTCGTCATTAATACAAATTTTTATTCGTGACGATTTTTTGCAACGTCACCACTTCATTTAAACGTCATTGAAATGTTTCCCACCAGTTTTTTTGGAGGCAAATTTTGGCGCCAAACATATAGTGACGAAAATAGATGACGCATTTTGAAATTGTCATAAAAGATTTACCACCAATCACTAAATGTGACAAAAACAAATAATCGTCACATTTATAGTACATTTTGTGACGTTATATGCATCGTCATATAGAAATTTCTTCATTAATTGATAAATTTGTTGTAGTGGCTTGGAGCAAGTCTTGAAGAGATGCACTAAGACAAACCCAGTGTTGAACTAGGAGAAATGCCACTTCATGATGAAGACGGGCATTGTTCTCACTCACAAGGTAATCAAGAGAGGACTAGAAGTTGATCAAGCCAAAGTGGAGGTAATTAAGAAATTGCCACCCTCAACTAGTGTTAAAGGTATAAGGAGTTTTCTAGGTCATGCCGATTTTTATTGGCGGTTTATAAAAGATTTTTCAAAAATTGCTAAACCTTTATGCTCGTTGTTGGAACATAATACCACCTTTTCTTTTGATGATTCTTGTTTGAGATCATTTCAAGAACTTAAAGAGAGATTGATCAATGCCCCTATAGTTGTAGCACCAGATTGGAATGAGCCTTTCGAGCTGATGCCAACGACTATGCCGTTGAGCAGTTTTGGGACAACGACATGGTAAGGTTTTCCATGCCATCTACTATGCCAGCAGGACCTTGAATGACGTGCAACTAAATTACTCTATAACCGAGAAAGAGTTTCTTGCGGTTGTATTTTCTTTTGATAAATTTAGAGCTTATCTAATCAGTAACAAGGTTGTGGTTTATACAGATCACTCGGCATTGAAGTATCTCTTGGAAAAGAAAGATGTCAAGCCCAGATTGATCCGATAGACGCTCTTACTTCATGAATTTGACTTAGAGATCAAAGACAAGAAAGGCAGTGAAAACATAGTAGCTGTCCACCTCTCTCGATTGGAGCATCACATTGAGGATGGTAAGTCCACTACTATTAGAGATGAGTTCCATGAAGAGTATTTTCTTGCAGCCAATGTCATGCCATCGTACGCTGACATAGTCAACTACCTGGTAAGCAATATTCTACCACCACACTTGGCATACAATGCCAAGAAAAGATTTCTACGAGAGGTGAGGCAATACTATTGGGATGAACCGATATTGTTCAAGTAATGTGCCGACCAAGTGATTCGCCGGTGCGGGCCAGAGGATGAGCAACAAAACATATTGCATATATGTCATGTCGCACCATATGGAGGTCACTTTGTTGGGATGAAGATTGCTGCCAAGGTGTTGCAGTTAGGATTCTTTTGGCCCACGTTGTACAAAGATACCCACGAGTATGCCAAGGCATGTGATCGATGCCAACGGATAGGGAACATCTCTGGCAGACACCAATTGTCGTTGTTGGATTCCCGCCGGAGTTCATGGCCATCGTCGACATGCACAAGTGGAATGCTTTCTACCAACTCAAGGGAGAGGTTTACACCATTATTGTTCAAGAGTTTTACGCGCACCTGACCAAAAAATCTCCATTTTTGATGATTCGAGGTAAGTGTGTCCAATTTGATTTATGTCAACTCACTCTTTTCTTTACCTACTGAAGGAGATGAATATTTTAAGGAAGTCGAGACCATAAACGTTTCCAAACGCAAGAAGATACTGGCAGATTTGTGGGAACCTGCAACAACTTGGATTGTCTCGTCCACTGGACAATAAACTGTCAAGAGGTTGGCATTGAAGTCTCAGATGCGAGGTTGGAATCATTTTATCAAACACAATCTCATTCCCACATCTCACAATGACACAGTTTTGGAGGACCGGTTGATCCTTTTGCACTCTATTTTCAAGGGGCGCAAGATAAACGTTGGCAGAATCATCATCGAGGAAACTTATAAATACGCTGCCAAAGGCAAGGGAAGTATGTTTTTCCCTTTCTTAATTTCTAACATTTGTTTGCGCCATGAAGTGCAAATGATGGATGAGGATCGCGACCAGGTCATCAAAGGACCACCATCACTGTCATTATTTGGAAGAATCTCACAGCTCTAGAGCCAAGGAGAATGGGAAGGGAAAAGTCACGACTGACACGCCAAAGGCATAGCCCAACAGTGTGCCAGAAACCATACCAACGACCTCGTTGGCGGTGCTGTCTCAAGTTTACGCTCGCCATGAGATTATTCTCCAGAAGTTGGAGGCAGATGAGGAGCTAAATGCCAAACTGGGGCACTATACCAAGGAGAGGGATGCCATCGCGCGGGAGGTTCTTGTTAAACTTTCTCCCGACTAGGTTCTCTTGTTTTCACCTTTCTCTACCTAGCCTTTTGTTAGTGATGCTAGGCCAGCCAGTCCAACCAGTCAAGCAAGTCCAGTCCAGTCAAATCCACAAGTCCAGTCCAGTCAAGTCAGCCAGTCTAGTCAGTTCAACCAGTACAGAATCTAATGCTACTATTCTTGTCTCCCCGATGCAAGTTGATTCTGCTAGCACCGATTCCTCGTCTGAGTCGGAAGAAACCCCTGCCAAGACACCCAAAGATAAACCAGTAACACCGCTAGTTGAACCTGCCAAGGAGCAGGAAGATGTTGGAGCCTCCACTGTCACAAAACCAGCCATGACAAGAGTTAAATGCAAAGCCCCCAATCGTAGGAGCTTTGTCAAAAAAAAATACCCGCGTCACACGAGAAGTCTCCGAATGGGAGTCATCCTCTTTCTAAACTCCTTTGCTTTAAATTTCATTTCATTTCCATGATCATGCATTTTAATTTTTCTATTTTAATTTTATATTTGCGTTGTTTTCATGCATTGAGGACAATACACATCTTGGGTTTTGGGGTGTGCATTTCCTCACATTTATGCCATGCCATGCATTTCACGTTTAAATTTTTGCATTTTTGCTTGCCATGCCATGTAGGTCATATAGATAGTTGCATACCGAGCCATTAAAAAAAGAAAAAGAAAATTTTGCCTACATTAAATTTTGAAGGATGTTAACATTTGTTAGGAAATTTAATTTGATCTAGGTTTCTGTCCAATGAGGAAATTTTAATCTTTAGTTGTCATGCCATGCCAGCAGGATAGTATGTCAGGATTTCTTGGCAATTGATCTCTAGTTTAGGGAATTGAATTTGCACTTAACACATAGTATGCATCTAGTTCCCTAGCAAACTTAGACTGTTTGAAACTATGCTTAGTTTTGAAAAAAAGAGAAGAAAGAATTCCAGGGTAAAAGAAAATAAGGCAGCAATGTTCTACCAATGCAATGAAATGAACTCTCATCTACTTAGGGATAATAAGTACTTATGGCTTCGTGGTTTGCTCCCTCTTAGTTCTTAAGTCCAAAACTCTAGAGTATGAGTTGAAGAGAAAGCCTAGTGATGTCTGGATTAAGGTGGGGATTCGTGGTATGCTCCCTCTTATCACTCACGCTAAACAATGTCACGAAGCAAGCTTAAGATAATGCCAGAGACCCTCGGCAAAGAAGAAAAAAATGAAAATGGAAATAAGAATATGAGTTTAGGAAGTAAAATTGGCTAAGAGAGTGAAAGAATACTTGATGCATATTGCTCACACATCATGCACTCTTCATGAGCTTAGACTAGAGTTATATTGTTGCATCTTGAATTATTGTCTTCTTGGCATAATTACACTAAGATACTGAGGACAGAAATAGAGCCAAATTATGTTTTCCAGCAGTTGTTATTTTCACAGTTTTTATTTTTGTTCTTTGCATTACTTGAGGACAAACAATGAGTTGGGTTTGATGGTGTGTTACCTCTCCCAAAGTATTGTTTTTAATTTCAATCTTACAATGTTTTTGCTTGTTTTAGGTACATTTAGTTGCATCATGATGTTAAAATCATGAATTTGCATAAGGAGTTTAGTTTTCTGTCTATGCAGGGTGAATGATTGTTTTGTGGTTATTTTGCAGGTTTGACATAGGATTTGGCATAGGAAAGCAACACAATTAGGATTGCCAAGAAGAATGACAAGTGTTGTTGGCATAGAAGAACCAGATGGCGCCAAGCACTTGTTGGCAGAGAAGTGCACTTGATGCCATGCCAAGAGATTGTTGAACCCCGAAAAAATAGGAAATGATCAGGCTCCTAAAAGATCGTGAATGGATCAACTTCCAAAAAAATAGTGGATAAGGTGGTGCCAAGTGATGTTGGCAAAGTTGTGGCAAGCTTGGATTCCAAGGCAACATCGACATGATAACTTCAGCCCTAGCCTGATAATCTATCACACCGAGTTGATAAGATATCAAAATGATTGGGCAGAGCTCTATCTTTTATCCCTTGATCATTTCAAATCCAAATTCAAAGGCTTATCTCATCCTTTCCCATACACGCCTATATAAAGACCAACTGATCAAGCAATTGGGGGGAGCGAAGTGAAGACTTAGAGTGATCAGAGTGAGGTGTTGGAGAGCTCGGCGAGTGATGGCCGACTGCTCTGAGAAAGGGTGGTTCAACCTCCTTGCTGAGAGCCTGGCGTGGAGGACTACATCGAGAGACCCATCTGCCTATTCCTTTGGCACAAGTGGTTTATCTTTAGTTTTTCTATGATGATATTTTGAAAACGATTATGGTTGTGTTGGTTAACCCCATCACCATGAACTAATTTTCTTAGTTGGTGGGGGATATTTTGGATTGAATATTGGCTTTATGCCTTAGTTTCTTTATAATAATTCTTTTTTTTTGCAAAGTTTTTCTATTTGACATACTCTAATTTTTCCTAAACACTCTACCAAGCGAAAGCTGGCACAATACGCCTATTACCTCCCAATATCTTAACAGACTTGGGTTGGCGATGATTAAGTTGTTGAATACTTGGGAGAGAAGCTTCGAGAGAAGTCATTCAAGTAGATGAACTTACTTCGGAAGTGAAATCTACCCCCTCATGGTATAGATTGGTTTTAATCAAACTGGTTTAAGAAAAACATACATTATAGAGATATCAAGGTTTTTACTTGGCCAATTTAGGGCAATGACCATCGAGAGAGGCTTTGCTAATGTTGAATCTGCTCGTCAAACAATGTCAAGACAGTTTTGCCAATAAAGACTAGCATGAGCCATGTTAAATCCTAGCATTCTCGGCCAACAGTCATCACTCATTTAGAAACACCTTCCTTGCTAACATTTTACTTTATTTTTCTTTCTTTTCTTTAGTTTCTAAAACAACTCCAAAACAAATCATCTTTTTCCCAAGACAAGTAAACCATTAAAGCAATCGAATTCCAATTCAAACTTTGTGGGATCGATAACTCAGCTCACCAAGCTGTATTACTTGCAGACCGTGTATACTTGCACACAAAAGACTCTTGGCATAACTTGCCCAAAACTATATAATTTATAACTTTTGTCAGTATTCATTTTAAGTATCTTCTACAGAGTCAACAGCTACCGATTCATGTGTGTTCGTAGGAGACATACGACAATTTGGCTGCGCTTTTGGGGAATTTGATATGGGTGGATGCAGACACTTTTTCACCAGTATCATTTGCATGATGTAGGCTGTTAATAGAAACACGCTGCTGGCAACAAATTTAGGAATGGGTGGATATTTGGGTGCAGGGAGTATGTTTTAAAGTCTGTGTATCCGAATTTGAGGAATTTATGGCTACTAGATGTGAAACATTTTAGGAAGCCACAAGTGACGATTCAGATAGTGAAGGGGAGGCACATACAAGAACGGTGGAGTCTCAATTAGAGGAGGAGGCAATACATGCTATGTTGAGTGTATTTGCGAAATAGGAACAACATCGAATGGTGGATCGAAAGGTTGAGGGATGAATTAAAGCCTAAAGAGGCTGGGATTATGGAAATAATGAGTGATATGCCTTTTGAAGAACACGAGTTTGGCGTGGATGAATTAAAGTCGAAAGAGGATGGTAATGTGGATTTAAGGGGTGACTTGTCGAATGATGAACGAGCAGGAAGTGTTGTTTCCAAGGGAGTGATGGTGATCTGGAATAAGAATCATTTATGGAGGACGGATAAAGGGTGCATGGACAAGGAAGTGGACTTGCATAAGGACAATCAAAATTTAAAACGAGGATTAGTGGAAACATGTAAAGGTGATGGAGGATCAGTGGCAGCGGAATGGGTGGTGCGATTCTTGGATATTATGCAAGTAAATTTAAAGCGAGGATTATCTAACCACACTCCTTTGCATTTTTCTAGTGAGAATCAAAATTGGGGTCTTAGGCCTTTTAGATTTCTAAATTGCTGGGTAGAGCAGCGGAAACATGTCAAGGTGATGGAGGATCAGTGGCAACAGATTTCAAAAGAACATGAAGGGTGGTTTAAATATGATGGAGAAGTTGTGATATTTTCGAACATTCTTATGGGAGTGGAATCAAAAGGATTATGGCAGTTTGGATGATCAAATTGAAGCTACGACTGCCTTGATTGATGATCTGGATAAACGCATAGCATTGCATGGGGATCAATCGATTTTTTTGTGGAAAGGAAAAAGTTAACGTTACGGCTGTGGCAATTGTATACATCGTGGGAATCAGTTTGGCGTCAGAAATCAAGGGCTTTGTGGTTGAGTGCGGGAGATAAAAACACTAACTTTTTTCACAAGTAAGCAGTTATTCAAGGGATGAGAAATCAGTTCCGGGGTCTGCATATTAAAAGAATGTGGGTTGATGATCCGAAACGTGTGAACTATTTCTTGTTCAAGGAGTTCCGTGTGCATTTTGCTAAGCCTAAGGCCATGGCTTCTATTGATGCCGAGGTTGACTTTTGATACTTATCGGAGAGGCAAGCACAACAGTTGACGTTAACTTTCACTGAAGAAGAGGTCAAGAAAGCAGTGTGGGGGTGTGGTGGTTCAAAAGCACCGGGATCGGATGGCTATAGCTTTGAATTTTACAAGAAGGGATGGGATTTTTTGAAACATGACTTGATGACAGTGTTAGCCGAATTCTATGCGACGAGTAAATTGCAAAGGGGATTAAATTCGGCTTATATAGTTTTATTGCCGAAGAAGGACAATCCGGTGGTCATTGAAGACTTTCGCCCCATTTGTTTGATTAAATCTGTTTACAAGATTCTTGCGAAGGTATTAACGAATCATTTTCAATATGTAATAGGGAATTTGATAGAGGACACACACATTATTTATCAAAGAGCGACATATTATAGATGGATTTCTTCTCGATAATGAGGTAGTTCATTCGTTGCAACATAAGCATTTTTTCATTTTGATGGGGGAGGTGTTTTGGCGAAGTTAGATTTTGCCAAAGCATAAGATTGTGTGCGATGGGATTGTTTGTTATATATTTAGAGAGGGTGGGATATGGTGATCGTTGGGTTAGTTGGATATGATAATGCGTAAGCTCGGCAAGGTTAGTTGTGTTGGTAAATGGGATCACGACACAAGAATTTAGAATGGGGAAGGGTTTTGTAGAACTAATGTTTTGATATAGTAATTGAAAAATGTTTTGGACTGATTTAAAAAGTATTTAAAACATTTCTAAAGTCCAAACAACTTGAAATTATGTTTAGGGAAGCTTTTAAAAGGGTTTTTCATGTTTTTCAAAGCCAATCTAAACAAAATTGTCCAGGTGTTTCGAAACACCTTAGGGCGTTTCGAAACAGGGGATTCCAGTGGCAAAATCGTTTCGATACTCGTATCGAAACGGGCTTTCCTTGGACAAGATTTTTGCCCAGCGTTTTGAAACGGGCTAGGCCGTTTCGATACGCCCACGTGGCAATGACCACAACGGTCATAAACCCAACAGCTCTTTCCCAACCAACTTTCAAATGCAGGCGTTTCGATACGGGCCTATAGTGTTTCGATACGGGCCTATAGCGTTTCGATACGCGTTTCGAAACGGCAAGGGGGTGTTCCGAAATGGGTACCCTGACAGACTGCAACGACTCTTTCTACTTAAAGGGTGTTTCGAAACGGGGAGCTGCAGAACTGCATTTATGGTGGGAATTAAAGTCCTCAACGGCTCCAATATGATCCCAACGGCTAGTAACGGCTACAAACTCATTTGGGAGTATAAAAGGGACCTCCAAGCATCAAGAGAAGGCTAATGCTCATATTGTTAAACATCAAATGATCAAATATTGTCTTAGTGTCTAAATTGTCAATTCTTGTATAGACAAACACAAGTGAGCCAAAATTGTCAAATTTGCTCAAGTGTTTTAGGTTTTGGGTGAGTGCTTAATTGTGCAAACAAACACCTATTACAGGGTTTTAAGTTTGCTTTGTTTATCTCTTTGTAAGAGAGGGTTTCAATCAAGGCTTTGGGTAGAAAGCTTGATTGTGTGTAAGGGTTACCTCCTAAGCCTAGAAAAGGGGACGAATCAATAGTGGATTGATTGAGAAATCCTTAGTGGGGTGCTAAGGTAGTGGATGTAGACCTTGGTTAGAAGGTTGAACCACTATAAATTATTGTGTCTATCTTTATTTTAGCTTCCTCAACCCTTCCACCCAAATATCCACCTCTCCACCACTTGGTGAGCAACTTTGGTTGATCGAATCGAGCCCCAGACAACTCAACAATTGGTATCAGAGCTTGGCTCAATCGAAGGGGATTCACATCCTATTGAGAAGATCCGGCAAGCTCGATCACTTTTTCATCAAACGGCTCAAATGACACAATCAATCGACAAACCGCCTTTCTTTGACGGAACCCACTATGCCCATTGGAAGACGAAAATGAAGTTCTTCATCAAATCAAGAGATTACAAGCTATGGGATATAGTTGAAGATGGTACGTTCGTGCCTCAGAGAAGTAAAGCGGAGTGGAGTGCCGACGATCGCAAGAAGATGGAGCTAAATTGCAAAGCCTTGCACATTCTATTTTGTGCATTTGGTCCATCCATCTATGAGAAGATGTCTTCTTGTGAGAGTGCCAAGGAGGTATGGGACAAGCTTGAAGTCACATACGAGGGGACCGATGAAGTCAAGGAGACCAAGATTGGGCTCCTAACCTTAGAGTATGAGAACTTCAAGATGGATCCGGAAGAGAACATCGAGAAGATGTTTGATAGGTTCTCCACCATCACCAACGGTCTTAAAGGTTATGGAGAAGCCATCCCGGAAGAAAAGCTTGTCCGAAAGCTCATCTACTCTCTTCCCGAGTCTTGGGACTCAAAGAGGACCGCCATCATCGAAGCCAAAAATTTGAAGACTTTGAAGCTTGATGAACTCATGGGGTCACTTATTACTCATCAAATCATGAAGAAGAACAAAGAGGATGAGAAGAAGAGGGAAGAAATTAGAGCTATGAGAGAGAAGAAAATCAAAGGGCTTGGCATCAATGCAAGTGCCATGGCTCTCAAATCCTCCACTTGTCATCATGTCTACTCAAGTGAAGAGGAGGATGAAGATGAAGAGATATTTCATCTCTTCAAGAAGTGTGCCCCGTTCATAAAGAAAGCTTTGAGAGAGCTTGAACGAGAACCCAAGAGAAAGGAGAGGGCAAACACTTCAAGCCATAAGAAGAAGGCACATGTGGCTACTTGGAGTGATGAGGACTCCACCGACGATGAACAAGCCAACCTTTGCCTTATGGCCATCGAAGAAGATTCAAGGGTAACTTCTAATTCATCTACTTCATGTTCTTACTCTTTTGATGAATTACAAGATGCCTATGATGATTTGGTTTTAGATTTTAAAAGCCACATTTTGAAAAACAATAAATTGATTTCAAAGTTAAAAATTCAAAATGATTTGCTTTCTAAAACCAAACTTGAACTTGAAGCAAAACTTGAAGATTTTGAATTAAAATGTTTTGACTTACAAAAATTGCTTCAAAAAGTTCAAGAAGAAAAAAATTTGATTTCTAAAGAGCTTGAAAAGAAAAACAATTTTGGAAAATCAAATTTTTATGTTAGACAATCTAGTGCCCCAATATTTACTAAAGGAAAATGCTTTAGAAGTGTTTGGGTCCCAAAAGGACTAACCACTTCAATTAAAAAGGATAACATTGAAAAATGGATTCCTAAGGGGTCAAAATTTTGTGCTACTAATGTTCATGGATCCAAAGCAATTTGGATACCAAAAATTACTTGATTGTCTATTGGTAGGTGTGATGGAGATGTTCAACAAGTCAAACATTGAGGGGGAGCTCCATACACACAAGGAAGAACACTTGAAGAAGGAAGGCTTCACATCCTCCCTTGGGTTCAAGTGTTGGGGGAGCCATTTTAAAACCAAATTCTTATTTTTGTCAAAGTTTTTACCTCTATGGTTATTTTGAACTTAATGTTTTAAATTCTTTTTGATATAACAAAAAGGGGGAGAAATGGTTTGAAAAATTGAATTTTCAAATGAATAAGGGGGAGCTTTATTCGAATTAAAATTTTTAATCTCTTATTCACATTTTTAAAGTTAAAGGGGGAGAATCCCAAACAATTTTTCAAGTGAGTTTTATTATATCAAAAAGGGGGAGATTGTAGAACTAATGTTTTAATATAATAATTGAAAAATGTTTTGGACTGATTTAAAAAGTATTTAAAACATTTCTAAACGGGCTTTCCTTGGACAGGATTTTTGCCCAGCGTTTTGAAACGGGCTAGGCCGTTTCGATACGCCCACGTGGCAATGACCACAACGGTCATAAACCCCAACGGCTCTTTCCCAACCAACTTTCAAATGCAGGCGTTTCGATACGGGCCTATAGCGTTTCGATACGCGTTTCGAAACGGCAAGGGGGTGTTCCGAAATGGGTACCCTGACAGACTGCAACGACTCTTTCTACTTAAAGGGTGTTTCGAAACGGGTTCGAGCGTTTCAAAACGGGGAGCTGCAGAACTACATTTATGGTGGGAATTAAAGTCCTCAACGGCTCAAATATGATCCCAACGGCTAGTAACGGCTACAAACTCATTTGGGAGTATAAAAGGGACCTTCAAGCATCAAGAGAAGGCTAATGTTCATATTGTCAAACATCAAATGATCAAATATTGTCTTAGTGTCTAAATTGTCAATTCTTGTATAGACAAACACTAGTGAGCCAAAATTGTCAAATTTGCTCAAGTGTTTTAGGTTTTGGGTGAGTGCTTAATTGTGCAAACAAACACCTATTATAGGGTTTTAAGTTTGCTTTGTTTATCTCTTTGTAAGAGAGGGTTTCAATCAAGGCTTTGGGTAGAAAGCTTGATGGTGTGTAAGGGTTACCTCCTAAGCCTAGAAAAGGGGACGAATCAATAGTGGATTGATTCAGAAATCCTTAGTGGGGAGCTAAGGTAGTGGATGTAGACCTTGGTTAGAAGGTTGAACCACTATAAATTATTGTGTCTATCTTTATTTTAACTTCCTCAACCCTTCCACCCAAATATCCACCTCTCCACCACTTGGTGAGCAACTTTGGTTGATCGAATCGAGCCCCACACAACTCAACAGGTTTGCGATAGAGAGATCCATTATCGCCATTTTTGTTCGTTGTTGTGGTGGAGGCTTTGCATCAATTCGTTGTGAATGCGAAACATGTGGGTTTGATAGAAGGTGTTTAAGTGGCGCCCAATTTTAGAATTTCTCATCTGCAATTTGTGGATGACACGATTATTTTTCTTCCATGGAATGTAGAGATGGCGCAAATGTTGAAACGCTTATTGACATGTTTTCAGTTTGTGATAGGATTGCAAATCAATTTTTCTAAGTCTTCTTTGGTTGCAATTGAGGTGGATGAGGGAGTGGTTGCAGATATGGCAAGAGAATTGGGTTGCGATTATGGGGAGTTACCATTCAAGTATTTGGGGATGCTAATTGGGGTGAATCCGAGGTCGTTGGAAGTGCGGGAGCCCTTGTTACAAAAGTTCATAATTAAGCTAGCGGGTTGGAAGCAAAGATCGTTGTCTTTGGCAGCTAGAATCGTGTTGGTTAACTTCATTTTATTGGCACTTCCAACTTATTATATGGCGGTATTTTCAATTCCAAATGGTGTTATCTGGAAGATTGATCGCATGAGATGTGCATTCTTATGAAGAGAGATGGATGGGAAAAGGAAGATGAGTCATGTAGGTTGGGATCGAGTTGGTCATCTGAAAAATTTAGGGGGGTTTAGGGGTGGTGAGTTTACAAAATCAGAACTTGACGTTGCTTTCCAAATGTGCTTGGCGTTTTGTTTTCGATAGAGAGTCTTTTTGGAATGCATTGATAGAGGAGAAGTATGGCGCGCAAATGCTGCAGTGGCGTTTTAACACAACGAGAAAGAAAAAGATTTTCGTCATGTGGTGAAAATTTGTCGAAGTACACGAGGATGTAAATGTACAACGTTATATGGGTGTTCAGTGTTTTTCTTGGGTTGTCGACTCAGGAGATCGTGTGTTATTTTGGTATGATGTATGGTGCTCAGATAAGCCTCTCCGTGTGTTATTTCCTAGGCTCTTTCGAGTGGCTTTATCGAAGATTGCTTTAGTCTCAGAGTATGTGAGGGAGAGGGTGTTCGTGCATGATTATTAGGAGGAGTTGTAACCCCCTAGACCTGCCCATCCATTAATAAGGAACCTAGGAAGTCACATTAGGGTCACCGGAGCAACCTACGTTAAAATTTCAAATAAACAAATTGCTAAACCATTTAAAATCATAAATCAAGTTTTGAATTAAAATACAATTTCAGAAAATATTTAGACAATTAACCAAAACTATGATAAAAGTTTCAAACTCAAATATAAACCAAAACGTGACTTACATGCCCCCATAATTACACAGATACCATACTCCGCGAGCAAGTCGAAGAAACTCCCATATCGACGTTGATAGTTGCAACATGGTTGATCTTTTAACCTGTGATGGTAAAAACAATGTGAGCTTCGAAAAGCTCAGTAATACAGACTACCAGGAGATGCTAAAAGAATAAGCAGGTATATGGTAGGCTTCAAAAAGCTCAATAATACAGACTACCAGGGGTGCCTTAGGTCCAGAAGGGCTTACCAGCGCTAAGCCTACAGATCTTCATTCATGTCCCAAATAATATACCCAGATGAATTTAGTTCATATTCAGAAGTTAGTAATGCCAGAAGATAGATAACATATCTATTTTTTATACCAGAAGGCAGATGTCAAATTTTATTTTTTTTATCATTATTATTATTGTATTCAATGTCATATATCAGATATATTTACATATTAGAGGACAGAAGCTAGAGATTGCTTTCTTTTCGAATAACAGTGTCATACTTTTAATTTTAGGTGGATATTCGTGGTTTAGAACATATAGTATTTACGGACACATGGTACACGCCTTATGATCCAATTTATTTCTCAGAGACACTCGATAATTATCAGAGAGAGAATACTTGACAATTTCGGACTAATTTGAGAGCGAGGTCCCACAAAAGGGAGTTCAGTAACAAAGACTCAAACCATACATCAAAGTTGACGCATCATGATCATTGAGAATTTAGATATATCGAGAGTGATTCGATCATTAAAGCCTATGAGGGTATTTTGGTCATTTTGACCTTCGGAGGTAATCTAGTAATTTGAACCAACAAGTTATAAATGGTGATGTACAGAATTTAGGTATTCTAGTTGCTCATCAGGTTTCCAAGTCCCCCTGAACTAATCGAAACCATTAACACAGAGTTTGTAATATAACCAGATAAGTACAACTTAAGCATTCATTTTCAAAACTGACTACATTGTAACACCAAAACAGTTTGCCTTCACCAATCATCCACTGAACTTACTACGAGCAACCGATCATATATATATATACAAGCGGTATTTTCCAAGTATTCGATCATGTGCATTGAACCTGAACTCATTCCAAAACATCGAAAGTGCCTTTGGAGAACCGGTCTTTCATACCATTAACTATGTACTTTCTCCAAATAAATTGCACGTGCATTCACATGGTATTCTTCCACTATCATCATAATATCTGAATCGACCAACTGACACGGGTCGTATTTTATCACTTTTGGAGCCATTACATTTGTTTGGCTTTATTGGGATTTCTAATTCCATCTCTTAGAAGTATTCTCTGTCATTCTAGTATTTGAGGGTATTTCAGACATTACAATGCTAAAAAATATTTCAATTATTCAGAGTTTCTCGGTTCTTCCATCTATTCATTCATTTCAAACCTCGAGGATATATCCCATATGTCGGTCAATTGGCAATTAATGCCCGAAGAAAATATCGATCTTTAGGGTCATTCTGACCTATTTCAGCTTTATCAGTATATTCAATCCTTTTTTCGCCCCATTGCTCAATTCATACATACGAATATTTTTTTCGTAAATTTATCTTCGGAGGGTTTTTTCAGAACTCTAACAAAGTCAAGTGCTTTACAATCTCGAGGAATTAAGTATTGTTATCATAACATTTCAAATAATACAAGGTTCTCAATGCATCAGATGTCTTATCGAATCAAGTATAGTTTCCTGGGTTGTTTTTATAGTTCGGGGTATTTTTGTCATTCGTTAACCAAACATTCCCGACATTTATCTTTATAAAAAAGGATAATCAAACTTAGAGATTAACCGTCTCATTAACCATGTGCTAAACTTGGAATTCCTTTCGATATATCAAACCTCTTATTCGAATATCTTTGCCTTGGTCATTATTATTCTTATTTCATAATTGATCGACATAGATAGAAATAATCATATGCCCAAACATGGTCGTGCAAACATAACCGAATACCAACATGTTTCAAAAGCATTTAGAGGGTAGTAATGTATTACCTTGAATCATTGCTATACCGGTCGACCCTTGAACGAAATTCGAACTCTCTTGAACCCGAATTTGACATCCTTCAACATCTCGTATTCAAGAAACCGAGAACACCTTCAATCACACAATATCCCATTTCAGTCCTTATTCAAAGTACTATTAACTAAATAATAAATACATATACAAGTTCGGGTTCAAGGTCAGATTCGGAGGCTTTCGGGTCAGAATTTCATGAAACGAACTTCTTAATTAGACTCAGGACGTCGAAAAACATAAAATAAGGCTTTTTAGAAAATTTGACTTTTGGGGTCAAAGTCAACGCTGACATCAGCGGTCAAGTCAACACTGACGACATGCTGATGTCACTGGTTTACTGGGTTGACTCGGACGGGTTAACTCGATCAACGGGTCGGGCGTCGGGTCGGATAGACAAATCAAGTCAAACTCAGGTCGTGGCTTAACTAGACCGACCGGTCCGGCCGGTTCAGGCCCTTCGGGTCACAAACAAACCGGCTACTTACCCTTGGAAGGAAAATACGGTCGGAAAGCCACCGAAACGATCACCGCTGACGCCATTTTGCTCTGATTCTGCCGAAAATCAAAGGATCGTTAAACCCAAAACCATTTTGAACCTAAGACTTTGCCAAACAAATCAGAATATGACTGGGACTTACCCAAACGGTCCAAAGTGGTCGGATTATTACGTAACTCCGACGAAGCTCTTGCCGGTGTCGAACGGACGATCGGCCGGTTGGGTTATGTTTGCCCTCTCACGCTGAACACACTCGGGACGTCGACGTGCCCTAAAGACGACAGAGGTTACCGGAATCAACGATGAAAAGACTGGTTATAAAACTTAGGTTCGTCGAACCTAATACCTTCATTTCCCAGTGATCAAGACAACGATTTTGCGAGTGGTGAACAAGGTTGGGTTTAGGGTGCGACGGTGAGCACGCATGGGTGGAGGTGACGGTTACGGCGTAGTGGTGGAGAGATCGGGGATAGAGTCGGTGAGGGAAGAGGAAGTGCCTAGGTGAGAGAGAGATCAGATATTTTTTAGTGGTATTCCATTTGGTAGGTGAGGAGTCAAGGGTCATTAACTTAGATTTGAAAACACATCCCAAACTTAGTTCTAATATTAAGCTAGGTAACATTTAACAAGTATGAGTACTTGGTTCAGATGGTTAAGGCTTATGTTTACTAAGCATATGGTCAAGGGTTCAAATCCCTTAGTTATCATTTTCCTCATTTCCCTTTTTTTCAATTTAGCCTTAAATAACTGAAGAATAAAATTTAGGGTGTTACAGGAGTTCTTTAGCCGTGCGTTACGACATTTTGAGCAAGAGCAGCTTAAGGAATTGCAAGAAGTTGTTGTGAGCTGTGTGCTTGTCTACGACTTAGATGATAGGTTGGTGTGGCGTCCGGATGCAAAGGGCAGTTTCTCGATGGGGGCGTTGACTCGTTTGTTGAATTCGTTTGGGTTATCGGATGACAGTTTTGACGCGTTTGCTATTTGGGAGGTAGATGTGCCACCAAAGTTGCAATGTTTTCTTTGGTTTTTATCGTTGAAAATGTTGATGACCCTTAGTATATTGCTAGAATGAGGGATTGTTTTTCCCAACTTGGATTATTCTTGTCGGTGGTGTAGTGTCGGCAAAGACGATTGTGAACATACTTTGTTCTTGTGCTAGTTGATTCAGTAATTGTGGATTTGGTTTTTTACATGGTGAGGAGTTGACAGGTGCTACCAAAGAGTTTGCTGGAGTTTTTAGCGCATGGGGCTAGATTGTTTTCGGGGGTGGTTCGAGAGTGGTGGATAGTAGGTTGTGCCTCGGTTATGTGGTTGGCTTGGTTGGCGAGAAATGATTTGTTGTTTAACAGCTCTCAGATCCGTATAGAGGAACTTTTCTTTATCATTAAGTTGTGCTTATTGTATTGGGTCAAGGCATCGATGTCGTCAGCTATAATTGATGAAGCATGTTGGTGGGAGTGCCCACGACAGTGTTATCATCTTGTACGTGATGCAAGGAGTCGTGTCAGCATTAGTTGGCAACCTTCTCCGATTGGGGTATTGAATATCAATGTGTATGGTTCTGCGTGAGGTAAATCAGGATTGGGGGTGTTGAGAGATTCTTTAGGGTGTATCTTGGCAGTGTTCTCCGGTCCTTTGGGGGTGGACTCAAATGAAGCTGAGGTACAGGCCCTTCAGTTTGCTTTGGAGATGTTGGTGAATTCGAGATAGAGGGAGGGATTTAATTTCATCATCGAATCAGACTCGACGGTTGCGGTTGCTTGGGTGTTACAAGTGGAAAAATGACCATGGCGATTGTGGCAATGTTTTCATGTGATTGATATTTTTATTTCAGAACTATCGTGTGTTTGTTTTGAAAATGTGCTTCGCGAAGTTAATGGCGTGGCCGTTGTGTTAGCTAAGGGATGTGTCGATCGTACCTCTTGGTTTTATGAGAGTTCTTAGCTAACTTGGGGGATGGCTGATAGTTCTTTTTTTCTGGGGTTTGGGCAAGGCACAAGTCCGAGGTGTTTCGCATGGTTTGGGTGCATTTTTTTGGCAGTCGGTGTGCATGGTATGGGCTGATTCCTGAGTTGCAGGCATGGCTGGTCGTTGTGGACAAGGGTGCTGGATTTTTTAGCATGTCTGCTCGATGTGGGAGTAGGATTTGAGTTTTTTCTTTTTCAGTTGTTTTATCCATTGTTTTTATTTGGTTGCGGGTTTGGTTCTCAGATCCTATTAGGAGGACATACTCTTTTCCTCCAATTTAGGTTAGGGAGGTTTTTAACAAGGCACTCGAATGATCAGTGTATGATTTTTTTACCTATGAAATCATACTCTTCTGAATAAAAAACAAATGTATTAGAAAAGAGAAGGGAAAAACATTTTGTGTCACTCAATTACGTGTTTGTTTACAAACAAGTCACTTTTTCTAAAGGTTGTAATTTAATTACTCAATTAAAACTTCATTACAAACAAGTCACTCTATTGTTAAACTTGAAACATGGCATGATAGAATAGAAGTTTTAGTCCCTAAAACTTATAATTATGTCATTTTGGTCCTGATACAAAATAATACAATATTTTTTTTTGAAATAAACGGTACCACCTGAGCTTTATTACATAATGGAAAAGACAAGCAAATAAACTGTCTGGGAAAAGCAAAAGACAATAAACTTAAAAACAAATAATGATGCACATGTGATCCAACCCACTTGGCAAAAGAAGACCATTAAACGCGTCGGTCAAGAAAGGTAAAATTGGGGAGAAAAATCTAGAATAAGCCCCAACCAAAGGGTCAAAATCGATAGACCTAGAATCCCTAAAATCACGGTGGATCCAGCAAACGACGATCTTCATCCACGGCCAAAAGTACCGACGTAGGAGCGTCTTCTACCCAGAAACGGTCCACTTGTTCCCTCCGACCGAAGGCCACCATTGCATGTGCTGCCCGATTCCCGTTACGGCCGATGAAGACGAAACGACAGCTCCGGAAATGAAGGGCAAGATGCTTGGCATCCGCTATCAATGGGCGAACGATTGAAGAGTCATCAGACGGAGCGCAAAGCTTCTGAATAACTGAGCGGTAGTCCCCTTCAACAATAATGTCTAGAAAACCCAAGTCTGTCGCGAATCGAAGGCCCTGAACACAGGAGAGTGCCTCTGCTTCAAAAATCGACGAAACCCCAGTATTTATTCGGTAAGAAGAACCCAAAATCTCTCATGAGCTATTTCGCAATACATGCCCTGACCACGATTTTCCTTCATTGATGCAAAAACCAGCATCAAAATTCAGCTTGGAAAACGGTACAATTGGGGGAGACCATGAGACATTGAAACTCGTGTGGGGATGTGTCAAGGACGACGACAGAGATTGCAGCTCAACGCAGTACCCTCTAACAAAAGAGACAACGGTAAAAACATCCTGCCTCACCCCCTCATGGATTAGTTTATTCCTTGCAAACCAAAGACACCATACCACAATTAAGAGTTCCACATGTTTAATTTTGTTTAAATTATGAAACGCCCAAATAAACCAGCTAGGAAAATCCATTTGATCAATTTGCGATGGCCACTGATAATTTAGGGCAAACCAAACCTGCTGGGCGAATGGACACTGTCTAGATACATGACACACATCCTCGACTGTTGCACTACATCTTGGGCAAGATCTTGAATTAGCTACTCGTTTAGTAAACAAATTGTGCATTGTAGGAACATAATTCATAATAAACTTCCATATAGTGATCTTGATTTTCGAAGGGCAACTTAAACTCCACAGGTTGTTAAAAAGATAACGAAAGGTAGGATTCTGATTCGGAATTTGTAGAAGCAATCGATAGGCACTTTTAATAGTATAAATACCTGTTGGTTCAGCCCTTAGACACGAATATCCTCTTGTCCCACAACCGAAAGGCGAATAGAAAGGATGAGATCAGCATCTTCAGAAGAGAATGTATCCCGAACCAAATTGTCTCTCCATTGCCGTTGACCATCATCAATTAGATCAGCAACGACCTGTAAACCAGCCACCGATGGGGATGACACCATACGAGGAGGGATAACAGGAAGCCAGAAGTCATTCCAGATGGAGATCGATCTCCCCACATCAACTCTCCAGTATAAGCCCAATTCTAACGTGCGCTTTGAGGCCCATATGCTTCGCCAAATATACGACGGATTAGAGCCCAAGTTAGAATGCATAAAGTCCACCGTAGGAAAATACCGGGCTTTCAACAGTCTTGCCACCAGAGAAGTAGGATTAGATAGGATCCGCCAACCTTGCTTTGCAAACAAAGCAATGTTGAACTTTCCTATGTCCCTAAAGCCCATCCCACCAGCCTCCTTCGGGAGACAGAGACTATCCCATGTGCACCAATATATGCCTCGCTTTTCACTAGATTTTTGCCACCAGTATTTTGCAAATTTCGCTTCTAATTCTTTGCATAAGGACTTAGGAAGAAGGAACACCGACATAGCATATAACGGCAAAGCTTGGAGGATGGATTTAATATACACCTCCTTCCCTCATGTAGATAAAAGCCTAGGAGACCAGGATAAGAGACTCTTAGAACACTTTTCAGACAGGAAGAGTAAAGATTGTTTCTTGTTTCTTCCTACCATGGATGGCAAGCCAAGGTACTTGTCCGGGCAAATCTGATGTGTAACGGATAGAATACGACAAACATCCTCCTTATTTTCAGCAGTCACATTAGAACTAAAAAACACACTCGATTTGGAGAAGTTTATACACTGACCTGAGCAGCGTGAATATTGTGCCAACAAATCCTTCAAGTGGGCAGCACCCAAAGCTGTTGCGTCACCAAAAATGATGCTATCATCGACGAATAAGAGGTGAGACACCAATGGGGCACCTCTAACAATCCGGGCACCTCGTAATAAGTCCTGTGACACAACCTTGCGCAGTAAAGTAGAAAGACCTTCACTGTATATTAAAAATAGATATGGGCTAAGAGGGTCCCCTTGTCGGAGACCCTTAGACAGCGTAAAACTGTCACTGACAATCCCATTGATAACAACTGAATAACTCACTGTGCGAAAACACCTAGATAGTTGAGAGATCCACTCATCAGCAAAACCAAACTTTCGCATCATGGCCTCAAGGAAAGACCATTCCACCATATCATAGGCCTTGTTCATATCCAGTTTTAGTGCAAACGATCCTTTCTTACCCACTCTCTTATTCTTAAAAGAATGTAAGATCTCATACGCCGCAATAATATTATCCGAAATAAGTCGTCCCGGAAGGAAAGCACATTGTGCCTCATCTATGCAAGCCGGCAAAACATGTTGAAAACGATTAGCCAACATTTTCGCAATAATCTTATAGAGCACATTGCATAAGCTGATAGGACGGTATTGAGACATACTTGTCGGATAGTCAACCTTGGGAACAAGAACAATGTGAGTAGCATTAATTTCTGAGATATCTTGGCTTCCACGTAGGACATCAATACAATATTCTGAGACTTCCCTCCCCACAATATGCCAGAACCTTTGATAAAATATAGCACCAAGGTCGTCTTCTCCTGACGCTTTTAAAGGGCCCATCGATCGAATAGCCACAAAGACTTCTTCACCAGTGAAATCAGCAAGCAGAGTTCTATTCATATTATGAGTGACACAGGTCGCAACACCATCAAGAATATCTGTAGGATCCTCAGTCCCATCAGACGAGAATATTGCTTTAAAATAATTTAGGGCAATAGGGAAAAGCTCGTCCGCAGACTCAGTTATAATATCGTCCTCCCCACGTAATCTTTTAATGTTGTTACGTGTTTCCGTTGGGACGCAAAACTGTGAAAAAAACTCGTATTCCGATCACCATTCTTAAGCCAATTGGCTATAGCCCGTTGTTCCCAATAAATCTCCTCTCTATCCACTTCTAAATTCAGAGCAATCTTTGTTTCTAAAATCTCCCCAAGAACAACCTCAGACGGCTGCAAATCATTAAGTTCACGCAATCTCTTCTTGAGGCTCTCTGTAGAAACCTTCTTTATCGCCCTTAATTTCTTAAACCATAGATTAAGCCAACACTAACTTGTCTGAGGCGGGCCGGGATTGGGCCAGTGGCAACACTCCATAAACGGGCCACTTCTTGCTCGCATGACTCCTCTACTAACCATGCAACCTCAAAACGGAAATGGGCAGCACGTTGCACAGTTTTGTGGGCCACATTTGTACTAAGGAGCAAATGACAATGGTCCGAGAAGGAATGTGGTAAGTGTTCCAAATCGAATTGGGGAAACATTAACCACCATGGATCATTGGCAACCCCCCGATCCAACCTTTCACGAATGTTGTTGGCTGCAAGCCTTCCCCACTCCCAGGTAAACCAGGGACCGCGATAACCTACATCCTTGAGGGAATAATCATCCAGGGCCAACCGAAAGTTCTCCATTTGTTGGGCATTACAGAGGCGTCCCCCAGATTTCTCCGAAGCCAAAAGTAACTCGTTAAAATCTCCTATCACCATCCAGGGAACCTCTGGAGTATCATCTAGTTGACGTAACAAATTCCAAGATTCTGCCATATTCTCCAACTCTGGTACACCATAAAACCCTGTTAATCTCCAAGAATAACCATCCAAATCCTCATCAAACATTACATCTATATGACGTGCCGAAAAAGAACGAAGCGTAACCTGACAGTTAGATCTCCAGGCCAAAGATAAGCCTCCACTACGACCATTGGAGCTAACCTCAATACCAAACTGAAAACCACAACTCTTCCGAACTTTTTCCATATTGGAGCACTGCAATTTCGTTTCTATTAGAAACATCACAGTCGGATTGACGTCTCGAAGCAGATTCCGAAGACGTCCAACAGTCCAAGACTGCCCCAGGCCTCGGACATTCCAACTCAGGATCTTCATTGGGCCCGACTGGCCCGTTGGACTGGGCCTGTCGATAAAACAGTGGACGGATCAATCGAATCATTTACAGAAACTCCCGATCCAGAGTCTTTAATGCGTTGACGTTTTGATCCTTCTGCCAACGTGTCAAAACTATTTTCCTCAATAGAGGACATGTGGATATCCCTAAAACCAGCTAAACCCTCCTTTTGACTAGCGGCAATAGCGGGATTATGCAAAGGTATCTGCTGATGTTGCGCCACTAAAAGAGATGCCCCTTGATTCCCATATTCTGCCGAAAAATCAGTTGCTGCCGATTTACCCTTATCTCCAAATGGAGTAAGTGACGGGGATTGAGCCGGAAAATTAGCAAATAGATTTGTAGAATCATGCCCAAAGTATTTTCCTTCCTCACGTAACCACCGGCTCGACGAATTCCCTGCCGAACGGCACGGTGCAGCTCTCAGACTAAGATCCCAACCGAAAACAATGTCCTCTTTTGGCATGGTAAGTCGAACTGGACAGAAACTCTCACCGTGTCCCAGCTTTCCACAGATGAAAAAAAAAGAGGGAGTTTCTCATACTCAAAATGAACATAATGAGAACCACCATTCTTTAGCACAAACTTTTTGCGCCTCTTAAGAGGTTTCCGCGTATCAAAACATACCCGAATACGGAGAATCCCTCTATAGCCTAAGCTTACCGCCTGAGTATCATATTCAACGAACAGACCAATGAAGTTCCCCAACTGCTTTGCAACCTTCTCCGAGACGTATCCATGCGGGATCTCGTGTGCCAAAACCCAGAAAGTGGCATCAAACAAAGGAACCTTTTGTGGATCCTCTCCTTCTTGTAAGCGATGGAACAAGAGGAGATACGTGTTGAAAGACCATGGCCCTCTTGATACGATGCTATCCAAATCAACACTATGGTAAAACCGGAATAGAAACCTTTCATTCCCCAGATCAGTGATGGCGATCCCACCCAACGGCCGCCACAAATTCGCCAAGGTTGTTCTCATGGACTGGAAATGGACAATGCTAGTTGTTAGAAAACGCCCCACCAGACAAAGATCATAAGAGATGGTCAACTGTTGATCCCCCTCCTCAAACGGCACTTCCAGATCTTCATCGTCCTCGATAGAGAGCCCAGCCAAATCATCTTCAACGTGATCAGCCATCAAAACCAAAAGAAAACAAACATCGTGCCAAAAGGCAGAAGAGACGTGCTAAGAAGCATAGGGTATCGTGCTAAGAAGCAGAGGGTATCATGCTAATAAGTGAGAACCATAAGAATTAAAATCATTTTAAAAATTGAATCGTAAATAATACAATAAATTATTCATTCATATTTAAAAATATGACATTGCACCCTTCAACTACTTGTCGCACTCTCGGCTACTGTCCATCACCTTGATAACTGACATATGAGATAGCTCAACAGACAATCACTTCAATATTGGATGGTTGATAAACTCATGGAACATACTCAATATGACACTAATGTCCCCTGCTAGAAGACACAGTCACTTTGTTAATGAAATTTTAAATACAAAGGGTTGAATTTATTCAATTATTTCGAACTAGGACTGAATTAATGAAATGTATAAGTTTTGGGACTAAAATCATTATTACACCAAGACACTTTAGACATCCGTTTTAGTTTTAACGACAAAACAACTTACTTGTAACAAAATTTTAATTAAGTTACTAAATTGTAAGTTTAAAAGAAAAATGACATGTTTAACTAAACATATAATTGAATTACATGATATGTATTTTACTCAAAAGAGAAATGGCAGTTCAACACCAACAAACAAACCCAATTATACAATGAACCACAATGCATCTTTTGTACTGGTATACAAGCCCAAGCCTTAAAGAAAGAGGCTTGCAAGTTGCCCAAATATATATAAATAATCCAAGTGCGTTGTAAAGATCAAACTCCAACGTCTTATAATCCTATTTTCATCCTTTCAGAAATTCGAATTAGCTGAGAACAATGCGGATCTACGAGTAATGTGGGGTGTGCCTATGCCCACCCTAAACTTTTAAAAGTTTAT
The DNA here is from genome assembly GCA_030270665.1 of Hibiscus trionum. NCBI lineage: Eukaryota > Viridiplantae > Streptophyta > Magnoliopsida > Malvales > Malvaceae > Hibiscus > Hibiscus trionum. The sequence goes on from BSYR01000003.1 coordinate 69,071,328, forward strand.
ACATTTGTCTTTAATTTTCTTAATTTTTATAAACTAATCCTTAAATTTTTGTAATATTTATGACTTGTGCTCTCCTTAAAATTTTGAAATTTTGTTTGCCCACCCTCAAACATATTTCTGAATCGGTCACTGGCCCGAGAAAATCTCACTATCTAAGGTTAATCAATTGCACTCACAATGACAACACTCGATTATATTATCTGAATTTGAATGCATAGAGGACCTATTTTTGAGATGAGATGAGAGGGACTTTAGGGTTAGCCAAGAGCCCCAACCAGCTTTTTGGTATGTCCCTTTCCCACTCAAACTAGTAAAAGTGGAAAGGGACCAGCCTATTCCTAATCTCATCTTCCACACCTTCGTAGCTTCAATGGCTAAGATTGCCACACAAGCTCCATTCTCACTTCCAGATACACATCGTAATCCCCTTCCATTCAACAGAATTTGAGTGTTGGGTTTGTCTTTCTGGTTTAAAGATTTTTTTTAATATTACGTGACTACATGGTAATATCTATTTATTAATACGTACATACAATGCAAACAAATTGTGCTGGCTTATGTATATGCGAGGAGTGAGGTGTTAGACAGTTAATAATTGAATTAGTAATTAGCTTGATTAATTAGCTGCTGATCTCATGAGTTGTTAAGCTGTTAGTTGTTGTGTCGTTGCTATTGTTACATTCTGTTATACTATTAGCCTATATAATTTGATGTAATGGGCTGTAGATAATCACTTTTGAAGTAATTCATTTTTTCTAATACGAAGTTCACTCTCATTCTCTGCATCTTTATTATTTCCTTAATCTAACTGCCGTTAACATCTTTATTCCACAAACATCTCCATTCGTCACTATACACCGCCCACCGTCCGGCCAATATGTCGGAGTTCTCACATGGTATCAGTCGCCGGCGGTCCTGACGCCGTTTATTTTTCTTCCGCTGCAGACAACTCATCAGATCTGATTTTTTTAGTTCTTCTCGTCATCGCTGGGATTTTTTTTTTTTGATTTGGTGCTTGTAACTGGTGAGATCTTTCCGATTTCTTCATCGATTGACTAGTGGAGTAATATGATTCGTATGACCTTCCTGATTTACTGGATCTTTCGATCTGCATAGTGCCTATTTCTAATTCGTCATTTGCTTCGTTAAATTTCGTTCTTCATTTAGCTTCTTTTTCTCTCTGATGTGTTTCAAATTTTGTTTCAAACTCCTAAGGGAGGTTATTTGTTTTCTACATAATATTCCATTTGGCATCGAGTTTGATTGTTCTTTTTCTCTCCTGCAATTTTGGATTCTATATTGGACGGATCTGTTTTTCAATATGCAACTGCTAATGTTGATCGCTAATTGGAAGGTTATTGTTGATTAATGTTTGGCTCATTATGTTTTGCTGCTTATTTTTTGCTATCGTGAGAGTCGTAGCTTGTTACAGTAATATCTAGTGTGGTATATTAGTGTCCGCTTCTTCAATTGGAACTGGAACAAATGTTATTCTCCAAATGGATTTGGACGTGTTGCTCACCAGATGTTTGAAGTTTGGACTGATTTTGATTACTGAGCGACTGAGAGTCATATTTTTTGTGGTTCATGGACAGTGTTCACAATTTTCTCTTGAAATCTTCATTTGTTCGAAAGTGCTTCAGTATGATGTTGCACGCTAGCTGCAATTGTTGTTCACTTGTGCTTTACATGCTACTCCGCTGTTTTATGTCTCAACTGCTCACTTAAGTGTCTTTTTAATCGGTTACTGTGCATATATGGTTTGGATTCACCATGCTATTGCTTTTTTGGTTTTTTGGTTACAGTTGCTACTGGACTTGTGTTGCATTGATTTTTTGGTTGCTATTGCTTGTGCTTACAATCTACTGGTTGATGTTGGAAGTTGGTGTATGCTGGAATTTTATTCAAGATCAGTGAATTTCTATCTCTTCATGCACAAGGTGTACCTGAACTAGGCTTAACAACTAGGTTATGGGAAGAAAATCTCTGGGGGAGTATAGTGTTTAACAGCCTTGCTCTCGGACATAAGTGGGTGCTTTCTTGCCCAAGAGAGGCTTCAGATTGTATCCAAGAGTTCGTAGCTTAACCGCCTTGCTCCTAACAAAAAGAATGACCAGCGATGAAGGAAGACGGTGGAGATGAAGGAAAAAGAAATTTCTGAAGGAATTTCAAATGATAAAAATAGTAGGACAAAACGGTGAGTAAAGAAGAACGAAAGGATAAAGAACACCTTTGATTCTCGGTAAACCACTAAGTAAGAAATACAAGTTTTGTTTCAAAAGAAATTCCGGATGAAGGAAAAGTAAGATGAATGATGAAGAAAGAAAGTAAGAAATGGTTTTTATTTGTTTGGTATGAATTTGTTGCTTGGGGACCAACTAATGAACCAGTTCAAGATCAAGTTCAAGTGTCATTGCCAAAATTTCAGCTTGAAATTCAATTCACTATACATGTACCTTCTGCTCAAGAATAATCAATTTAACGAAAATTCAGAAGCTTGAATAAGCAGAGTGAATGTTAGACAGTTAATAATTGAGTTAGTAATTAGTTTGATTAATTAGATGCTGATCTCATGAGTTGTTAAGTTGTTAGTTGTTGGGCGTATATAATTTGATGTAATGGGCTGTAGATAATCACTTTTGAAGCAATTCATTTTTTGTAATACAAGTTCACTATCATTCTTTGCATCTTTACTATTTCCTTAATCTAACTGCCGTTAACATCTTTATTCCACAAACATCACTGTTCGTCACTATACACCGGTCACCGTCCGGCCAATATGTCGGAGTTCTCACATGAGGACCTACTTTACCCACCACATGGGCTGATGGGACCTATCAGAAATGGTATCAATCAAGAAAAGTAGTAAAAGATTGGACCAAAGAGGTTCCCTACTCTCCATTTTGGTTGCCTTTCTTAAATGGAAAACAGCCTTGGTCGTATTTTGCATTTTAGCAATGCCAGCTTATAAACCCTTTTCAGAACTTTGAAGTTGATAAAGATGTATCAATCTTTATCCAGTAGAGCACAAATCATATATAATTCTTTTATGAAGTAATCTTGAATAAGATAAGATGATATTAACTACTTGAAAATTAGAACCATAGAAACTAGCCGCTTATTCTAAATCTACAGATCATATTTGTTAAGCAAGAATTTGATGGGTTTTGAGGACTTTAGTTCTTTTTCACTGCCCCATGAAATACCATTGAAGAGATGGAGCTTGGTCCACCGATAAGAAATTGCAACATTCCTCTGCAGTAATCATGCATTGTTCTTCCACTTTCACTACCTGCGGTTCATACATATCACCCGCAATCATTCTCGGCTCAAATGGTTGAATCCATTGATGATGATTCGATGAATCCGAAGACGAAAAAGATCCATTCACTAGCAAAGAAGAAGAAGAAGCATGATCATCACCATTCTCCCGCATCTTCTCTGAATTCTCATCTTTGAGCTTTGATTTCAGATCTCTCAGCTGCAATTTCAGCATCCAAAAAGCACATTAAACATGCAAGAATTTCAACTTCTAATTCAAAAAAAAGAAAAAAGAAAATGGGTTTTTATGAACTATATGTGCCTTGGAAGTTAATGCATCATTCTCTTGTTGAAGATTGTTATAATCAAGCTTAAGAGTTTCATAATTGGCTTTAAGAACACCATAATCTTTCTCCAGCTGCTTAGTCTTCCAACGGGCACGTCGGTTTTGGAACCAGATGGCTACTTGTCTCGGTTGCAGACCTATTTCTTCAGCCAATTTAGCCGTCCTCTCGGGCTCTACCTTGGTTTCGACCTCGAAAATCTTCTCCAATGCCTTAACCTGAGCCACAGATAATCGCTTTTTCTTCCCAGTAGCTTGACCAGCTTCTTCTAGTCTGTCTTCTTCCACTAAACCATCTAGCATTGCTTGGAACTCCCTGCTGTAAACTTGCTTCTTCTTTGAATTCTTCTCCTCTACACAATTCAACAGATTTAACTCATTAACATGGTCAACATAAAAATTGCAGGTCTAATTCTAAACCAATAGTAGAATTTGGTGTACCTTCAGGTGGAGAAATAGAGATCAAAGCATTCATGGAACATGAAGAACTGGACAGATTCATGATTTAAGCCAAAAGCTAAGGACAAAGATTTGATTTTTTTTCAGGGTTCAAACTCTGAACTCTGAAGCAAATTTGACAAGAATGGCAAAAATGGTTGTACACAAAAGGTTACTTTTCTTCTAATGCTTGTCAGTTGTCTCAGCCAAGCAGCGTCGAGTACTTTGATGGAAAAAATGAGGCAAATTGGGCTGGTAAGAATTTTATATGGGAAATGAAGTCTGGAAATGATAAGAAAAAGAAAGACGGCCCTTTTCTTGATCAAAGTTAGCTACAGTATTAAGAGACATATGAAGGAAGCATGCTTCACCAGGAGCTGTTATATAAAAGGGGCATTTTTATCTAAAAACCCATTTTAAAAAGTTATTTAAATAAATGACCCCCGACCAGTTATTTAGAAAAATAACTGTCAAATCGTCCATGTGAAACGACCTCGCGTTCTACAGAAAGCGAGTTTCATGTTAGAAAACGTAAAAAATTAATTTTTTTAATAACTTACTCAACACAGAACTCGCGTTTTGTAAAACGCAAATTCACCTTATGTAGATGATTTGAGGGTTTTTTAAATAACTCTGGACCATAGTCATTTATCTAAATAACTTTTTAAAATGGGTTTTTTCATTTAAAATTGCCATATAAAAGGCTTTAGAATTAAATCCCTTTCATTGATGTGAACTAGTTAAGTGATTTGAGACTTTCACATTTGGGGAAAATCAAGCCAAACTATCATTACTTACATATTAATGTAATACAAATTAGATGAGTAAAACTTTATCCAATTTGAAAATTTAAAATTTTTAATTGGATTCAACTTGATTTGAACCATAATTTATAAATTTGATTCAAAAAATTCGAATAAAATTTGAGTTATAAAATAAAAATTCAAATAATTAGAATAATTTGAAACTTTTAGTAATTAGTGGATTAGTTTTCATGTCCGAGTAAAATTTCTCAACTTTGTCTGATATGTGTATATTGTATATGAAAAAAATACAAAGAAATGTATATGTATATGTACATGTATATGTATATGAAGAAATATATATTATATGATTATATAAAGTTGTTTAAATTAGAATCAATTAGTATGATAATATGATAAATGTTTACAATTAAATTTGAATAGAAGCTCAAACAACTTGACTAGAATTTCATAAATTCAAATCGAATAAAAAAATTTAAATAATATTTAAATTATAAAACAAGACTCGTCAACTCTACTAACTCAAAAAAATTTCATTCGACTTGATCGAATGTTCACCTTAGTAAAAATTAGGGATGTAAAAACATGTAATCAGATGAGTTTTAGGTCGGGTCAAATCAGATACAAGTTATTTCAGGTAATCAGATGGGTTTCAAGTTATTTCAGGTTATATGTATATGTATATGTATATATTATATGATTATATAAAGTTGTTTAAATTAGAATCAATTAGTATGATAAAATAATAAATGTTTACAATTAAATTTGAACAGAAACTCAAACAACTCAACTCGACTAGAATTTCATAAATTCAAATCGAATAAAATATTTAAATTATAAAATAAAACTCGTCAACTCTATTAACTCAAAAAAATTTCATTTGACTTGATCGAATGTTCACTTTAGTACAAATAGCACATCAATTGAAGTTCGGACAGAAAGGATATCTCAAGGGAGTTGATGAATATGAGAAAAATCAGACTAAAATGCTTGCTTGAGCTTTCCTTTAATTATTTAAAAGGCTGTCATTCTGCCACATCCAATGACTGTAAAATGAAATCGGAATGGGTGTTTTATGATCTTTGGTGACCAGAAGAATTGGCTTTTGGCTGTAAAATACAATGAAGTAGCTTGTACGCTATTTGATTGGAACAACATAGTTTGATATGAAATTACCAATGACCCAAATTTTGTAGGCAACAGCTTACACTTCGTTTATCATTGCTTTTCAAACCAATTTTTGGTTCCAAAAAGCTATGGCCTATATATATATATATATATATATATATCATTGGAGAGAGGGATTACAACAAGCTATGGCCTTTGTTTTTGAAATGCCAAGAAGGGGTCGGTCTAAACCACTGCACACTTGTACTGTTGACAAACTTATATGTTTTTATACTTGGGAAAAATTCCACATGTTATGTTATAATGATGAGAAATACATTTTAAAAATATTTAAAATAAATAAATGTTGTAAATAATATAACGAAGAACGATAACAAGAATAAAAAACAAAGATGATAAGAGAAAGAGGGATATTTGTATTATTCATAATATTGACATTAATATTGAGTGCCTTAATCAAATCATCTATTTATAGGCATAAGAAGTACATATTACATTGAACTCTAATTAATGGAGATAATATTCCTAATGATAAAGTAAATCAATCTCCTTAGATAAAGTTCTAATCATGATAGACATTCACATAGATAAATATTCATAACATTCCCCATTGGATGTCTATGAAGATAACGTGCCTCGTTAAAACCTTTACTAAGATAAAAATTTAGTGGGAAAAAATTCTTTAGTGAAGGAAAAAGAGTACACACATCTTTGATACGCGTAACATGTTGCCTCGTTAAAAACCTTACCAGGAAAATTCATTGGGACAAAACCTCGGTTAAGGAAAAAAGAGTGCAACGTGTATTTACTCCCCCTCATGAAAACACCACAGAAGATCTTTGAATCTTCATTATTCAATCTTAAATACTTTTTCTAAAGATCGCGAGGGATGAAACTTTGGAATAATATGTTTCATAATGTATCCACCTTTCATTATCTCTACACAAGATAACATTTGTATCATATCTTGTGAAAGTAAATCACATATCTTCTAGATATGTTGGGTCAATGGTCTTAGCCAAACACATTTTTGGCTTGCCTCGTTTATAACAATTATTTCTACAAGATTTGAGGAGGTACCGACGAATGTTTGAAGATCTAAAGGTAATGATCTTTGTATATTCATGGATATTTTTTGACCAACTAATATATGGTGCTTCAAGACCAAGAAAAGATATAATTATCTTTAGGGTAAACTACTCCAGTGACCACCCAACTATGGGTCGCGACCTGTTTTGATCACCCAACTAAAAAAATCTAAAATTCGACCAGCCAACTATTTAAATAGACCTATTTTGACCACCGACTGTTAAAATTTAATAGAAAGGCGACGTGGTTGTTAAAGTAAAATTTGTATAATTACATATTTGGTCCTTATTAGTTACCTATTATATCAATTTAGTCCTAATTTTAATTTAAATAAATAAAATTAGTAAACTAACCAGGTGACGACACGTGTCATCACCTGATTGGATATTTTAATCAATTTTTTCATTTTATTTAATATATTAATTTCAACCTTTGCTTGACATGGGGTTTAATCCCATGACCTCATGGGTGAAAATCCATGCCTTTACCACCACACCAACTCACTCTTTGTGAAATGAATTGTACTATTTTGTATTTGTCTACTATTTTTTGCACCTGATTATTTCTTGACACAATACCAATAACACGAAATATAATATGATCCCAACATGCACAGTTTACCGAACCTATTGCTGAGCATGAAAAGCTTTTGCAAAATGTGAAATATATAAGAGGTTTAAACAAGGATTTATTTACAGAGGTTAAAGAATTTTCATCTTCTAAGCATTCTTGAAAGTAATAAAAGTGAAAAATTTTACATGTAAATTACATACATCAATCATCCAAGCACAAACTTGATGGGAAAATCTGAAAGTTCATGAAAATGAGGGGCAAAACATACCTAAATGGGGTTAAAATTATCCACCATTTTTTCAGATCAATAAAAAAAAGTATTGTACCATGGAGTCAAAACACAGCCTTGAAATAGTAGACAAATACAAAATGGTACAATCCATTTCACAAAGAGTGGATTAATGTGGTGGTAAAGGCATGGGTTTTCACCCATGAGATCATGGGATCAAACCCATGCCAAGCAAAGGTTGGAATTTTAATTTTCCTTTCACCAGGTGGTGACACGTGTCACCACCTGGTTGGAGGAAAATTAATATATTAAATAAAATAAAAATAGATTAAAATATCCAATCGGGTGATGACACGTTGTCACCTGGTTGGTTTACTAATTTTATTTATTTAAATTAAAATCAAGACTAAATTGGTATAATAGGTAACTAATAAGGACCAAATGTGTAATTATACAAATTTTACTTTAACAACCACGTCACCTTTCTATTAAATTTTAACGGTCAGTGGTAAAAATAGGTCTATTTAAATAGTTGAGTGGTCAAATTTTGATTTTTTTAGTTGGGTGGTCAAAACAGGTCGCGACCCATAGTGGAGTAGTCACTGGAGTAGTTTACCCTTATCTTTATTCACATCCAACAATCTTACAACTATTGGGATACTCAATAGATATGCTTTATACATATTGAATCTTCTTTAAGATTCTTTCAGCTTATGACCATTTATAGACAAAAACGCATATTTAAGTGCTCGATCTTTATGTGGAGATAAAACCACATCTCAAGATTCTTTTTCTCAAATACTTTCATTAAATGCATTGAAAGTACTTCATGAGTTTCTAATTTGAAGCTCTTCAGGAGTTTTAATGAAATTCAAATTATCATAATGAATCTTGATCTAAAACTCATTTATAAAATACATAAGGACATCTGATCATTCTTGCAATATTTCCACAATTAGTACTCACTAAGGCGATTATACCAAATTCGCCAAAATATTCAATGAGACATGTCTAAATAAATTTCCTCAGAAATTTCTAAATGCTTCTAAAATTTTAAATCCTTCAAGGATAAATATGGATCCACAAAATAATTAGACGCATATAAAATATTTCATAACTGCCAAAGTAATTGCATCCCCCATGAAGTAATTAAAACTCTTCATAAATCATAATTCAATTCGAATTTACGACTACTTATTTGTGCCTCACTTGCATTACACCTTTAGGTGTTTGGACTGCTAGTCCAAATACTTCTCTTTTGGAAGTTCAAAGCGTCTTTCTCTATTGGCCAATCATTTAAACATCTATAGATTCTTATACAAGATCCTCATTTTCTTTCTTTACTTCTATAGAAGTATTCTATGTAAATTTTTTTGCAAAAACGTTGTCGACAAGTTTTTTATTTTGCTTCCATTCTCGTAGTGACATAACTCATCGAGATCTCTTCAAGATTTCAATCTTTATTTCAGTTACCTGAAACTCTTCTAGAGTTTTATTATTAGTTATGTTTTGGGTCTTTTCAGGAGCACCTGCCTCCAATATATGACCATCTCATTTTACTTTTCATTTACGAGAATTTTGATCATTGAAACCTTTTCAACTATCATGCTTCAGGCATGATTTACATACTCTCGTTCTAACATGTAATTTAAACTTAGAGCATTTCAACTGTATATGAGACTTAATTACTCTCATTAGGTTAGTAAACATGTCTGGCGGTTGACATGTAATAATATGAATTATCTTGTGAACTTCTAGTTCATATACGAGGATCTAGATAACGATAATTCATTTTCCTTTATCCAGCTAATTATTATCTCCCCCTGATGTAGAGAAAAATCATGTCATAAATGATTCTCCAATAAATGTTTAAGAATTTAAACATAAAAGGAGACTCATACTCAATATATATTCTCAACCCTTTTATTTACCCATTTGTGCGTTGTGGTGGAGCAACTCAATAATATATCGCACATTCAAAAATTATAAAATGGGAATGTATGGCTTCTGACCAAAATCCAATCATAACGGAGAGTTTATTATAACTCGGTTGCTTGATGCGTATAAGTGTTGCTATACGGAAATACCATATAAATAATAATTGTCTTGTTCTCATAGTTTAGCTATCAAAGAGGAGGCATCCAATTAAAATTTTGCTAAACCATTTTTTATAATCAATAGGCTTTGTAACAACTGATATAGCCTAAAATATAAACCACTACCTTTTGTAAGACGAATAGTCTAACGGCATAATATGAATCCTTTTAGAATCAATTTCACAAACTTCTGGTTGTAAGTTGATAAAACAATGTAGATGCATCTACTAAAATTATATAAAACTTTCCACATTTGTGGATATATGGGCCTATATTTTATTCAGATATGCAATACATGCAGTCTCAACTTTAGTACAAGAACTTCAAGTTCTTTTGGTAAGTGGGATTTTAATCATTTCATTTGAGAACAAGCAACACAAGAACTTCGTGTTCTTTCAATAAGTGGAATTTAATCAATTCCTTTGAGAACAAGCACCACAAAAACTTTAGGTTCTTTTAATAAATGTGCATATAAATCTCAATAGCTTTCTGTAGGGCATGTAGGTGTTCCATTTTTGTGGGAGCGCAATTGCACACTATTATCAAGTTATAGTATATAAGATGTCGAATCCCACGAGGATTGGACAGCTTGTCTCGTTCTTTAGTTCCTGCACAATGGTAAAATAAAAGCACAAGTGAATAGATTGGTTGAGATCGAAAACTAAATAAAAACACAAGTAAAAGAGAATATGGGAATCAGGTTGATAGAGCAGGCAGGGTTATGCTGCCACTTAGTGTGAAAACTACGTTGAATTAGGTATGAGTTATCCTTTGCTGCCACGATATGCTGCCTCGGCGGGTGGCAAACTACGACCCTGTCACGCGGCCGCAACAGGTCACTGCCACTGCAGGGGTGTGTACTGTCTCGGCAGGTGGAATGGAAAAACGTCCTGGCAGCAAGTCTAGCAGATACTCCAAGTTCGGCAGGATAGTCGACAGTGATCCCTCCTATTTCTAGGTTAGGATGCTCGAGATTGATAACTTAAGGACTAGTGTGGAACCAAATCAATCATCTCGATTAGTGATCCCTTTTAGCCGTTGAAACTTGTTGACTAGTGTGGAACCAAGTTAGTCACGCCTCCCATTGTGACCGTACTTGGAATATTTTATTGAAGAAATAACTCAAAACCTAAAACAACCGTTTCACTCTAGTTACAACATAACCCTAACCCAAGGGGAATTTAGAATATGGTGGCAGAGAAGAGCACAAGTAAAGTCTATAGAAAACCTATGATGATTTAAACTAGAAGTACAATGGGTATTTATAGACTCAAAACTAGGTCAAGTCCTCCTTGAAGTAGAAGTCCCCTAAAGTAGCTTTTCTTCTTTAATGTAGCTTTAAATGCTGACTTCTTTGCTTGGAATATCGACTCTTCCTCGTTTTCCTTAGCCCGCAAGTAAGCTTGGGAATTTCGCTTCGGAAGCCCTAGCCGCTGCTACAGACGTCATAAAATCATATGACCATCGGTGATAGATTCAGGGGTTTTTGCTCTACAGATAACGGTCTGGTTCTCCTAACTTTCATAGTCAGCTGCCGAGGGCAGCAAGGTCGGCAGCAGCTTTGCTCGGCAGATGCTCGGCAGGTGCTCGGCAGCAACTTACTTCAGTTGGAACTGCTTCAGTACAGCTCCTGAGTTTGCTTCTCAGTGTTGTATCCTCCGTTCCTCGGCTCCCTCGTTCAGTTGTTAGTACCTAAAGTACTTCTAGTTGGAAAGTGCTTGTCCTCAAGCAATGCAACCTAAAGTACTTGCTCTAATACTAGTCTGAAGGAAAAACTTGTTTTTAACCTGATTTTCTACCTCAAGGTCGCGACACCTAAATATATATAACTTAATAAAGGGAAATAAGAAAGAAAACAAATCAGAATTAAATTCCTAATGCATGTGTGATGTTTGCAAATATGTAAACAAGCTAAATACACAGAATAAAAGATCAAACAAAGATATTGTTGTAATTTAAAGGTTGTTGTCGAGGCAGCACATTTAAGCATATTATTTTTAATCAAGCCATTGAGGGCTTCAGCTTATCACAACTACTCTTCCAGGTCTGACGTTTAGATAGGAGCAAACTACAGAACCCCAAACCCTTGGAGTAGAGTCATCCCGTGAAGGCTTTCATTCACTCATGCTATTTTTTCCGTCACTTTTAGGCTTTTAGATTCATGGACTTTGATAGCAGCGGAGTGTCCTCGCACATGATTCTTCCTAGAGCCTGTTGCGGGCACCTCTAGGGTAACACAACACTTTTCTCTTTGTTTTTTATTTTTCCGCCTTAGTAGTTCTGCATTCTTCTGTTTCTTTTGCCTGCCTCGGCGGCTACCTGCAATTATCGTTAGAATCTTGCAAAGAAAACAAGCAGGCAATGTTCATCAAATATTCTAACACATTCAACAAGTAACAGAGATTTTTAACATTTTCAGGCAAAAAGAAAAAAAGTCTAAGTCATATTTCATTCTCTTTCCCAAGATTAAGTTTAATTTTTAATTAGGTGCGAAAATAAGGTAATCAGCTATCCTATCACAGGCACAAGTCATAACAAACTTTTCTTTTCTGATTATTACTAAGGCAAGTACAATGCAATCTAAATGCAACTAAGAATGCCTACAAATGATGCGAGAACTATCCCCCACAAACTCGAGACGGGCATTGCCCTCAATGAACAAAACAGAAAATAAGAAAATGTACATGTTAAAGATAAATAAAAAAGAAAACATGAAATAAAAGAAAAGAAAATAAGTTAAAAATTTGCTGAGGGTTGAGAGGAGGAGGAGGAGGAGGATGAAGAAGCGGCGTTTTGTAACATCCCAATTTTGGGCTTAGAAGTTTAGGGTCTGAACCGGACCGGTCTGATTTTCGGTTCGAATATAAAAGGAGGTTTTATGGAAAGCCTAGTTCGGGATGCTTTAAAAATATGGAAAAATACTTAAAAAATCCTCTTTTAATATATATAGAAGAGTGGTGAAGTCAATTTTGCAAAATAAGGTTTGGAAATACTACATTTCTGTGTAGTGACTAAAATACGATTTTTGAAAAGTTTAGTGGTGACTGTTTCGTAAGGATTGAAACTTTGAATATTTAAGGAGCTAATTTACCCAAAAATGATTTCTCCAGATTTTTCCTTAATTTGGGTGAATTAATTAATGTTTTAATTAATTAAATGAAAAGAAAAACTACTTTTTGGAATTTCATAACTACCTTTTCCTAAAATTTTCTCATTCCTTTTTCTCTCAAAATTCCATCATCCAAACACTATTTCTCCAGCAAATTTTGCATTGATCTTCACTTCAATTGATGAGATTTCTATCATCAATTAATTCCTAATCAATCTTGCATCAAATACTTTTGATTTCCTCATTGAATTTTCAAGGAAATTGGCTCAAATCAAGGAGAAATCACCATTTAGAGGTAAGATTGTTCTTCTCCTCTAAATACTCAGTTCTTTACTGAAATTCCCAATTTGTCAATCCTTAATTTAAGTTTTAGAAATGGTTTAAATGTTAGAAGCTTGTTTTTGGCTTAAAACTCAAGATTTGGAGGATAGTAGTGCCGAATGATGCAGAGTTGAGGCGTACCATTCTGACTGAAGCTCATAGTAGTCCTTTTGCTATGCACTCTGGTAGTACAAAGATGTATCGTGATCTGAAGGATGAGTACTATTGGGTGGGTTTGAAGAAAGATGTTACGGAGTACGTGAGTAAGTGCATGGTTTGTCAGCGGGTTAAGGCTGAGCATCAGTCTCCTTCAGGGTTGTTGCAACCGTTGAGGATTCCTGAGTGGAAGTGGGAAAGGATTACCATGGACTTTGTGTCTGGTTTGCCTTTGTCGCCATCGAAGAAGAATTCGGTGTGGGTGATTGTGGATCGCCTTACGAAGTGTGCGCATTTCTTACCTGTGCATACTACATATACCTTGGACAAGCTTGCAAAGTTGTACGTTGCTGAGATTGTGCGACTGTATGGTGTGCCAAAGTCTATAGTATCGGATAGGGATCCGAGGTTTACATCGCATTTTTGGGAGTGTTTGCATCAAGCTTTGGGTACGCGACTGAATTTCAGTACTTCTTATCATCCACAGTCGGATGGACAGTCTGAGCGTGTTATCCAAGTGCTGGAAGATATGTTGAGGTGATGTGTGATTGAGTTTCAGGGTTCTTGGGAGAGGCATTTGCCTTTGGTGGAATTTGCTTATAAAAATAGCTACCAGGCAAGTATTCAAATGGCACCTTATGAAGCTTTGTACGAGAGGAAGTGCAGAACTCCTCTTTGCTGGGCTGAAACAGGTCAGAAGTTGGTTTCAATGTCGGCTTTGTTGAAAGGAACCACCGAGAAGGTGAAGCTCATTTGTAAGCGATTAAAGGCAGCTTCTGATCGACAGAAGTCTTACGCGGACTTGAAGCGTAAGGAGATTGAGTTTGCGGTAGGTGACCGTGTGTTCTTGAAGGTTTCGCCTTGGAAGAAAGTGATGAGGTTTGGCCGGAAGGGTAAGTTGAGCCCTAGGTATATTGGACCATACGAGGTGATTGAACGTGTGGGTCCTGTTGCGTACAAGTTGAGGTTGTCGCAAGAGTTGGAAACGATTCATGACGTGTTTCATGTCTCTATGCTTCGGAAGTATAGATCGGATCCTTCGCATGTTATGCTTGTGGAGGAAGTGGAGTTGAATCCAGACTTGACCTATGATGAGGAGCCGGTTGAAATTCTGGATTTGGACAGTAAAGTTCTTCGAGGCAAGACCATTGAATTGGTTAAGGTGTTGTGGAAGCATCGTGGTGTTGAGGAAGCCACGTGTGAAAGGAAGGATGACATGAAGAAGCAGTTTCCTTACCTTTTTCCTCCAGGTAAATTTCGAGGACGAAATTTCTTACGAGGGGGAGAGTTGTAGCACCCCAATTTTGGGCTTAGAAGTTTAGGGTCTGAACCGGACCGGTCTGATTTTCGGTTAGAATATAAAAGGAGGTTTTAGGGAAAGCCTAGTTCGGGATGCTTTAAAAATATGGAAAAATAATTAAAAATCCTCTTTTAATATATATAGAAGATTGGTGAAGTCAATTTTGCAAAATAAGGTTTGGAAATACTACATTTCGGTGTAGTGACTAAAATGCGATTTTTGAAAAGTTTAGTGGTGACTATTTTGTAAGGATTGAAACTTTGAATCTTTAAGGAGCTAATTTACCCAAAAATGATTTCTCCAGATTTTTCCTTAATTTGGGTGAATTAATTAATGTTTTAATTAATTAAATGAAAATGGAAACTACTTTTTGGAATTTCATAACTACTTTTTCCTAAATTTTTCTCATTCCTTTTTCTCTCAAAATTCCATCATCCAAAGACTATTTCTCCAGCAACTTTTGCATTGATCTTCACTTCAATTGATGGGATTTCTATCATCAATTAATTCCTAATCAATCTTGCATTAAATCCTTTTGATTTCCTCATTGAATTTTCAAGGAAATTGGCTCAAATCAAGGAGAAATCACCATTTAGAGGTAAGATTGTTCTTCTCCTCTAAATACTCAGTTCTTTACTGAAATTCCCAAGTTGTCAATCCTTAATTTAAGTTTTATAAATGGTTTAAATGTTAGAAGCTTTTTTTTGGCTTAAAACTCAAGATTTGGAGGAAATCTTGAAGATTTTTGTTGAGATTGATTGGGCTATGTTTTGACATGATTCTTTAATGTATTTTGGATGTCTAATGATGTTGAAATGATGTTTTATCAATGCAATCCCGAATAGGTTGAATTTCCCAAGTTTTTGCTTATGAAAATGGTGGTTTTTGAGGTGTTTTTGGTGTTCTGTTATAGCTGGAGGTATAAGGACGAGTTAAGGTGTATTTTGGATGTTGATTGAAGTTTAGAAATGGTTAGAAGTGATGGATCTTGGCTGGGTTAAGTTGTGAAAGAGTTTGGAGGTGTTTCCGGTTGTGTTTGGTAGCCGAAATGTTGGTTTTGGGTAGATCAGCGAGTTTAGGTGTGTTGGCTGAAGATTTCAATGCATGATGATGCATTAATCCTCTGCTTTGATGTGTTTAAAACATGGGAAGCATCTTCGGACACTATTGGAGTTGATCCAGAGGCTTGATTGGCGTTTCGGCAAGCGTGCAAAACGTAATCGGTGAGTGGAGTTGGGTTTCAAGCTTTGAATCGATTATTTGGAGGTTTTGGGAGCTTAGTTTAAGTCTAAACAACTTAGCTAAGCTCAAGAGTAAGTTTTCGGAAAAACTCCCTCGGATGTGCTATGAAGTGGTTTGATGCATTGGTTATAATTTGCATGTTTAAATTCTGTTTTGAAAGCATGTTTTAGCATGGTTAATGCTGGTTTTGAAAGACATGTATTGAAGGATGCTCAAGGTAAGAGATCCTTGGTTTGGTACATTAAGAATACGGTTTTGATGCATAGTGATGCATGATGTTTAATGACTTTGAGTAATGCTTTAAAACAGTGAATTGTTGATGGTAAATGATGTATATTGGCAAGTGATGTAATGGTTTTAAAGTACTTGAATCGGATATAGTTAGCCGGCTATAGGATTGGGTGCACCATGAATAAAGTCGCCTTGGATGTTGAGGGGTTGTGATTGTACCGTAAACTCCATCCAAGTATCCTAACGAGTGAGGTAAGATCACAACGGTGGTTAAAAGTCTGTGCGTGGATCTTGTGTTATGTGTCCCTTGCACTCGTTAGTGGAATTATACAACTACTGATGAGTGATGTGGAGGGGTTGTGATTGTACCGTTAAACTTCATCACGGGTGTTGAAGGGTTGTGATTGTACCGATAAACTCCACCTTATGTTGTTCGGTAGTGTGTATGAAGCGTATGGGACAACGCTTGTAATCCGCGTATCCGATTGTGATTTGTGTTGTAAATGGTTATGAACTATCACTTGAAAGCCAATATGATGAGTTGAATGTAATGAAGCATGAGATGCTTGTAAAGTATGCAAGGTTGCATGAAAAGAGATGAGCATGTGTTTAAAAGCTTTGTTGAAAGTGTTTTCTAAAATGCATTATTGTGTTATTTTCTTTAGAGCATGCCTCACTAAGCAATTGTGCTTACGCTCTCTCTCTTGTACCAATAATGCAGATAATTGAAGTGTTTAAGGGCAACAAGGAGGCTAGAGTGTCCAAGGGAAACCAAGCTCATGTATGGTGATGTTTTCATACACTATTAGTTTTGGTAATTTGGCAATGGGAACCTAAGATGTGCTTTGGGAGATGTGTTGAACTCCCTAGGTTGTGGCATGATGCTTTTGATGTTTTGAATTTGTAAATGGCCTTTTAATGCTTGTTTTGGAGTTAGGTTGATTGCTTGGTTTTGGTTATTAGGATGCTTGCCTATAGTCATGTGAAGTTTCATGTTTGATGCCATGAATGTGTTTAGGAGTTGCAAACCTGCTCCATATATGTATGATGACTTGTTGGCATGATTAGGAAGTCATTAGGATGTGTTTGAGTGGATTTATGTATGAAAAACCAGCAAAATCTACAGCTTCTGGGCAAACCGTATCGGAACACCCACTGGTGTTTCGAAACGGGGGCCTGAAATGGCCTTCGTGTTTCGAAACGGCTGGAGGCTGTTTCGAAACGGTTTGGCTACTGGAAGGCCCTGTTTCGGTACT
The DNA here is from genome assembly GCA_030270665.1 of Hibiscus trionum. Classification (NCBI taxonomy): domain Eukaryota; kingdom Viridiplantae; phylum Streptophyta; class Magnoliopsida; order Malvales; family Malvaceae; genus Hibiscus; species Hibiscus trionum. The sequence goes on from BSYR01000003.1 coordinate 69,088,864, forward strand.
AGTCTCGGAACCAACCCGTGTTTCGGAACGGTCAATGCCGTTTCGAAACAGGTGACCGTTGGGCACTGATTTGAATGGTGTTAAAGTTTGCAAGCTTTACGTTTTAGTCCCGAAAGTTGAATTGCAATTGTATGAGTTCGAGATGTCCAAATAAGGTGAAATTTGACAGGGAAGCATGTAATAAGACTAATTTAATATTGGTAACTTTAAAATCAGTTATGACCTTCTAATTTATAGAATTTACGTTTTGTTCCCTAATATTTGTATATTGTGCAATCGAGTCCCTCTCTAAAATCCGATCGCTGTGCTTTACACATATATGTTTCATGAGTGCTCATTTAGGGTTAACGTGCATCTAGACAAGATTAAAAGGAAAAAAGGGTCGTTAATCAAGGTTGACTTTCGAGTTGACTTTGGTTTTCCCCGTGTAATCTTCGTAGTTCGGGTCAACCGTCTAGGCCGAGATAAGGGGGTTACATTTGGTGGTATCAACGCTTAGTTATCGTGTAATTGGAGATTGTTATGTGGGTGATGTATGTGTTTTTGCATGATGGACCTTTTAAGTGAAGGAATGTTTTATGAATTGTGATGTATGGTTGCAATTGTGATGCTATGCTATGTTGAAGCATGTTAGGGGAACCCATTGCCATATCAAAACTAATGAAAGGAATTGTTTTTGAAAAATGAGCTTAAGTACTTGGATTACTTACCTTGTTGAGCCTAATTATGTTTATTGCATTGGTGTCAGTGCATTGTTTTCTTGTAAATGGGGCCTCGTAGAGAGATGAGGATGAATACGAGAGCTATGGCTCAGAATGAGAATGAGGAAAATGCTGATAATGTTGTGGATATAACTCTTCCCCTGGTGGTGGACCACCCGGCTGTGATGGTGCTGAAGGTGATAATGCTGTTGTTGGTGCTGATGCTGGGGTCGCTGGACCTGAAGGTGTGCAGGGGCAAGCTGCTCCTGACATGACTGTGTTGATTCAGGCTATTGCGGGAGCCTTTCAGGCAGCAGTAGCTGGAGCTCACGGAGCTGCGCATCAGGGTGATGCTAACGTGAGATTACCTTTGGAACGTGTTCGCAGTCTGGGAGGGACTGAGTTCAGAGGTTTATCTCATGAAGGATCTTAATCTTGGTTGGAAAGCACCAAGAGGATTTTGGGGAAAATGAACTGCAACAATGTGCAGAAGTTGGGTTTTGTGGTATCACTGTTGCATGATGATGCTTATACGTGGTGGACGACCACTGTTTCTGGAATAGAGGACAATGATGTGACTTGGACGTTCTTCTTGAACTCGTTCAAGCGAAAGTATCTAGGTGTGCGATACCTAGATGAGAAGAAAAGAGAATTCATGTCTCTTGTACAAGGAAGTATGACGGTGGCTGAGTATGAGATCCAGTTTGTCCGCCTTAGCCAGTACGGACCTAAGCTAATCCCTGATGAGCGGGAGAGGTGTGAACGTTTCTGATATAGTTTGGTGACAGACGTAAAGACTTTCATGTTTGCAGCTGAGTATACGGATTTTGATGTGCTGGTGAGTAGAGCGAAAGACATTGAGCAGAACTTGGGTTTGTCTTCCAGAGGCGTTAGTTCTAGCTCGGGCAAAAGAGCTGCTGATCATAGTTCCGGTGGTGGACAGAACAAGAGAGGACGTGATAAGAGGTATCAGTCTTCTGCTAGGCATGGTGGTGGAGGACATGGTGCGCCTGTTCAGGGAGATAGGATGAGGGCTGATCAGAACACGTGCTGGACGTGTGGATCTCGTGGTCATATGAGGCGAGATTGTCCTCGAGCAGCGAGGGAGGTTCAGGCTCCTGTAGCAGTGACTGGTAATTCATGCTGGAATTTTGGTTCGACAGACCACATGAGGAGAGAGTATCCTTTGTTGGCCGGTGGTGGTCAGGGACGTGCTCCTGGGGTAGTTGCACCACAGAGAGGTCGTGGGCGCGGCCGTGGTAACTTCCAGCGCAGAGATGATGGTGGGAAGAATGTGGCGCATCTGGTGGTTGTTCAACCTGAGGGTGGTGGCCAGGCTCGAGTGTATGCTCAGCGTGAGGGAAGGAATGATACAGATGTGATCGCAGGTACCTTTACTTTGCAATCATTGTCATTACTTTCCTTGATTGATTCTAGATCTACACACTCATACATATTGCGTGAACATGCTCAATTGCTTGGTTTACCTGTTGAGTCTTTGGATGTTGGTATGCGTGTGACTAGTTCCTTTGGGGAGACAATCGTAACACGGAAGTTGTATAGAAGATGTCCCTTGAAAGTGCAAAACCATGTTTTTCATGTTGATCTCATGGAATTGCCATTCTATGGTTTTGATGTAATCATTGGTGTGGATTGGCTTGTTGAACATCGAGCTGTAGTGAATTTTGAGAACAAGCGAGTTTCGTTGAAACTAGCGGATGATTACGAAGTAGTGGTGGTTGGTGAGAATGTGAAGTTTCTTGCCAATGTGGTGTCTTCGTTGGAAGCAAGCCGAATGCTGAGGCAAGGTTGTGAGGCTTATTTAGCCTTTGTTATGAATCCTAGCTCTAAGGAGTTGTGAGTTCAATATATCATGACTGTGCGAGAGTTTCCTGGAGTGTTTCCGGAGGAGTTACCTGGATTACCTCCTAGTCGAGAGGTGGAGTTTGGAATTGAGTTGTATGAGAACACAACTCTAGTGTCCATTACTCCTTACCGAATGACACCTAAGGAGTTGAAAGAGCTAAAGACGCAACTTCAGGAGTTGCTTGATCGTGGTTTCATTCAGCCGAGTGTGTCACCTTGGGGTGCACCGGTCTTGTTTGTGAAGAAGAAGGATGACACTATGAGAATGTGCATCGATTATCGTCAGCTGAATAAGTTGACTATCAAGAATCGGTATCCTTTGCCGAGGATTGATGATCTTTTTGACCAGTTCCGAGGAGCGGTTGTGTTCTCTAAGATTGACTTAAGGTCAGGTTATTACCAGCTCAAGGTGAAGGATGTGGATGCGCCAAAAACAACCTTTAGAACGAGGTATGGGCATTATGAGTTCCTTGTGATGCCGTTTGGCTTGACGAATGCTCCTGCAGCTTTTATGGACATGATGAATAGAGTGTTCCATGAATACTTGGACAAGTTTGTTGTGGTGTTCATTGATGATATCCTTGTGTACTCTCGTACTGAGGAGGAGCATGATGGGCATTTACGGATTGTGTTGTAGGCGCTGTTGGAGAATCAGCTTTATGCTAAGCTGAGCAAGTGCGAATTCTGGCTTAGGGAAGTTGTTTTCCTTGGTCATGTGGTTTCTGCTGAGGGGATTCATGTTGATCCTCAGAAGATTGAGACGGTGATGAATTGGAAGCCTCCTAAGTCTGTTCATGAGGTCCGTAGTTTCCTTGGGTTGGCAGGATACTATCGGAGGTTTGTGGATGGATTTTCAAAGATTGCTGCTCCTTTGACGAAGTTGTTGAAGAAGGATGTCAAGTATGAGTGGACCGAGGCAAGACAACAAGCTTTTGAGAAGCTTAAGGCAGCTTTGACGCAAGCTCCTATCTTGGTTCAACCTGAATCAGAGAAAGAGTTTGTGGTGTATAGCGATGCATCCTATGTGGGTTTGGGGTGTGTGTTGATGCAAGAGGGTAAGGTGGTGGCTTATGCATCGCGCCAGTTGAAGGTGCATGAACGCAATTATCCTACGCATGATATTGAGTTTAGCTGCGGTGGTTTTTGCTTTGAAGATTTGGAGACATTACATGTATGGTGAGAAGTGTACTGTGTACACGGATCACAAGAGTTTGAAGTATCTGATATCTCAGAAGGAGTTGAATCTTAGGCAACGACGTTGGGTGGAGTTGCTTAAAGATTATGATCTGACGATCGAGTACCATCCGGGAAATGCTAATGTTGTAGCGGATGCCTTGAGTAGGAAGGTGGCAGTAGAGTTAAGGGCTATGTTTGCCAGCCTGAGTATTTCGCAAGATGGAGGGCTTGTGGCTGAATTGCAAGTGAAACCATCTTTGGTTCAGTTGATAAAGGATAAACAGTTGTTGGATGATTCTTTGGTGCCACATGTTTAGGATATTGCTGAGGATAAACCATCGGATTTCTGTTTTAATGATGATGGAGTTCTATGTTTTGGGAGTCGGATAGTAGTGCCGAATGATGCGGAGTTGAGGCGTACCATTCTGACTGAAGCTCATAGTAGTCCTTTTGCTATGCACCCTAGTAGTACAAAGATGTATCGTGATCTGAAGGATGAGTACTATTGGTTGGGTTTGAAGAAAGATGTTGCGGAGTACGTGAGTAAGTGCATAGTTTGTCAGCGGGTTAAGGCTGAGCATCAGTTTCCTTCAGGGTTGTTGCAACCGTTGAGGATTCCTGAGTGGAAGTGGGAAAGGATTACCATGGACTTTGTGTCTGGTTTGCCTTTGTCGCCATCGAAGAAGAATTCGGTGTGGGTGATTGTGGATCGCCTTACGAAGTGTGCGCATTTCTTACCTGTGCATACTACGTATACCTTGGACAAGCTTGCAGAGTTGTACATTGCTGAGATTGTGCGACTGCATGGTGTGCCAAAGTCTATAGTATCGGATAGGGATCCGAGGTTTACATCGCGTTTTTGGGAGTGTTTGCATCAAGCTTTGGGTACGCGGCTGAATTTCAGTACTTCTTATCATCCACAGTCGGATGGACAGTCTGAGCGTGTTATCCAAGTGCTGGAAGATATGTTGAGGTGCTGTGTGATTGAGTTTCAGGGTTCTTGGGAGAGGCATTTGCCTTTGGTGGAATTTGCTTATAACAATAGCTAGCAGGCAAGTATTCAAATGGCACCTTATGAAGCTTTGTACGAGAGGAAGTGCAGAACTCCTCTTTGCTGGGCTGAAACAGGTCAGAAGTTGGTTTCAATGTCGGCTTTGTTGAAAGGAACCACCGAGAAGGTGAAGCTCATTTGTGAGCGATTAAAGGCAGCTTCTGATCGACAGAAGTCTTACGCGGATTTGAAGCGTAAGGAGATTGAGTTTGCGGTAGGTGACCGTGTGTTCTTGAAGGTTTCGCCTTGGAAGAAAGTGATGAGGTTTGGCCGGAAGGGTAAGTTGAGCCCTAGGTATATTGGACCATACGAGGTGATTGAACGTGTGGGTCCTGTTTCGTACAAGTTGAGGTTGCCGCAAGAGTTGGAAACGATTCATGATGTGTTTCATGTCTCTATGCTTCGGAAGTATAGATCGGATCCTTCGCATGTTATGCCTGTGGAGGAAGTGGAGTTGAATCCAGACTTGACCTATGATGAGGAGCCGGTTGAAATTATGGATTCGGACATTAAAGTTCTTCGAGGCAAGACCATTGAATTGGTTAAGGTGTTGTGGAAGCATCGTGGTGTTGAGGAAGCCACGTGGGAAAGGAAGGATGACATGAAGAAGCAGTTTCCTTACCTTTTTCTCCAGGTAAATTTCGAAAACGAAATTTCTTACGAGGGGGAGAGTTGTAACACCCCAATTTTGGGCTTAGAAGTTTAGGGTCTGAACCGGACCGGTCTGATTTTCGGTTCGAATATAAAAGGAGGTTTTAGGTAAAGCCTAGTTTAGGATGCTTTAAAAATATGGAAAAATACTTAAAAATCCTCTTTTAATATATATAGAATAGTGGTGAAGTCAATTTTGCAAAATAAGGTTTAGAAATACTACATTTCGGTGTAGTGACTAAAATGCGATTTTTGAAAAGTTTAGTGGTGACTATTTTGTAAGGATTGAAACTTTGAATCTTTAAGGAGCTAATTTACCCAAAAATGATTTCTCCAGATTTTTCCTTAATTTAGGTGAATTAATTAATGTTTTAATTAATTAAATGAAAATGAAAACTACTTTTTGGAATTTCATAACTACTTTTTCCTAAATTTTTCTCATTCCTTTTTCTCTCAAAATTCCATCATCCAAACACTATTTCTCCAGCAACTTTTGCATTGATCTTCACTTCAATTGATGTGATTTCTATCATCAATTAATTCCTAATCAATCTTGCATCAAATCCTTTTGATTTCCTCATTGAATTTTCAAGGAAATTGGCTCAAATCAAGGAGAAATCACCATTTAGAGGTAATATTGTTCTTCTCCTCTAAATAATCAGTTCTTTATTGAAATTCCCAAGTTGTCAATCCTTAATTTAAGTTTTATAAATGGTTTAAATGTTAGAAGCTTGTTTTTGGCATAAAACTCAAGATTTGGAGGAAATCTTGAAGAATTTCGTTGAGATTGATTGGGCTCTGTTTTGAGATGATTCTTTAATGTATTTTGGATGTCTAATGATGTTGAAATGATGTTTTATCAATGCAATCCCGAATAGGTTGAATTTCCTAAGTTTTTGCTTATGAAAATGGTGGTTTTTGAGGTGTTTTTGGTGTTCTGTTATAGCTGGAGGTATAAGGACGAGTTAAGGTGTATTTTGGATGTTGATTGATGTTTAGAAATGGTTAGAAGTGATGGATCTTGGCTAGGTTAAGTTGTGAAAGAGTTTGGAGGTGTTTTCAGTTGTGTTTGGTAGCCGAAATGTTGGTTTTGGGTAGATGATCGAGTTTAGGTGTGTTGGCTGAAGATTTCAATGCATGATGATGCATTAATCCTCTGCTTTGATATGTTTAAAACAGAGGAAGCATATTCGGACACTATTGGAGTTGATCCGGAGGCTTGATTGGCGTTTCGACAAGCGTGCGAAACGTAATCGGTGAGTGGAGTTGGGTTTCCAGCTTTGAAACGATTATTTGGAGGTTTTGGGAGCTTAGTTTAAGTCTAAACAACTTAGCTATGCTCAAGAGTAAGTTTTCGGAAAAACTCCCTCGGATGTGCTATGAAGTGGTTTGATGCATTGGTTATAATTTGCATGTTTAAATTCTATTTTGAAAGCATGTTTTAGCATGGTTAATGCTGGTTTTGAAAGCCATGTATTGAAGGATGCTCAAGGTAAGAGATCCTTGGTTTGGTACATTAAGAATACGGTTTTGATGCATAGTGATGCATGATGTTTAATGACTTTGAGTAATGCTTTAAAATAGTGAATTGTTGATGGTAAATGATGTATATTGGCAAGCGATTTAATGGTTTTAAAGTACTTGAATCGGATATAGTTAGCCGGCTATAGGATTGGGTGCACCGTGAATAAAGTCGCCTTGGATGTTGAGGGGTTGTGATTGTACCGTAAACTCCATCCAAGTATCCTAACGAGTGAGGTAAGATCACACCGTGGTTAAAAGTTCGTGTGTGGATCTTGTGTTATGTGTCCCTTGCACTCGTTAGTGGAATTATACAACTACCGATGAGTGATGTGGAGGGGTTGTGATTGTACCGTTAAACTCCATCACAGGTGTTGAGGGGTTGTGATTGTACCGATAAACTCCACCTTATGTTGTTCGGTAGTGTGTATGAAGCGTATGGGACAACGCTTGTAATCCACGTATCCGATTGTGATTTGTGTTGTAAATGGTTATAAAATATCACTTGAAAGCCAATATGATGAGTTGAATGTAATGAAGCATGAGATGCTTGTAAAGTATGCAAGGTTGCATGAAAAGAGATGAGCATGTGTTTAAAAGCTTTGTTGAAAGTGTTTTCTAAAATGCATTGTTGTGTTGTTTTCTTTAGAGCATGCCCCACTAAGCAATTGTGCTTACGCTCTCTCTCTTGTACCAATAATGCAGATAATTGAAGTGTTTAAGGGCAACAAGGAGGCTAGAGTGTCCAAGGGAAACCAAGCTCATGTATGGTGATGTTTTCATACACTATTAGTTTTGGTAATTTGGCAATGGGAACCTAAGATGTGCTTTGGGAGATGTGTTGAGCTCCCTAGGTTGTGGCATGATGCTTTTGATGTTTTGAATTTGTAAATGGCCTTTTAATGCTTGTTTTGGAGTTAGGTTGATTGCTTGGTTTTGGTTATTAGGATGCTTGCCTATAGTCATGTGAAGTTTCATGTTTGATGCCATGAATGTGTTTAGGAGTTGCAAACCTGCTCCATATATGTAAGATGACTTGTTGGCATGATTAGGAAGTCATTAGGATGTGTTTGAGTGGATTTATGTATGAAAAACCAGCAAAATCTGCAGCTTCTGGGCAAACCGTATCGGAACACCCACTGGCGTTTCGAAACGGGGGCCTGAAATGGCCTTCGTTTTTCGAAACGGCTGGAGGCTGTTTCGAAACGGTTTGGCTACTGGAAGGCCCTGTTTCGGTACTAGTCTCGGAACCAACCCGTGTTTCAGAACGGTCAATGCCGTTTCGAAACAGGTGACCGTTGGGCACTGATTTGAATGGTGTTGAAGTTTGCAAGTTTTACGTTTTAGTCCCGAAAGTTGAATTGCAATTGTATGAGTTCGAGATGTCCAAATAAGGTGAAATTTGACAGGGAAGCATGTAATAAGACTAATTTAATATTGGTAACTTTAAAATCAGTTATGACCTTCTAATTTACAGAATTTACGTTTTGGTCCCTAATATTTGTATATTGTGCAATCGATTCCCTCTCTGAAATCCGATCGCTGTGCTTTACACATATATGTTTCATGAGTGCTCATTTAGGGTTAACGTGCATCTAGACAAGATTAAAAGGAAAAAAAGGGTCGTTAATCAAGGTTGACTTTCGAGTTGACTTTGGTTTTCCCCGTGTAATCTTCGTTGTTCGAGTCAACCGTCTAGGCCGGGCTAAGGGGGTTACACGGTTGGCAGGTGCCTTGGTTACGCGATTTCTGATGCGTCCGTCACGTGTTTCCGTGTCTGTTGCGCGTCTGTTATGCGTTTGCGTGTCTACCGCGACAGTGTGGTGACAAGCTGTCTTTTCCGCGTCTGTCGCGACAGCTGATGACAGGCTGTGACGATAGACTCATCCTTTGGGCTTTTTGGGCTGCTGTTGATATGGTGGGCTGGTTCACTTCTTCTCCTCTCCTTGTTTCCTTTATTTCCTAAAAAGAAAAATAATTAAAATAAAAACTTAATTCCTAAAATAAATAAATCTTAATTCCTAATAAATAAAAAAAATAAAAAAAATAAAAACTAAGTTAAATTAGGGATGCCTTAAGGGGCGTCTCCTAAAGTAACTACTTCCTGCATCATTGGGGCTTCAGTCCCCTGATAATGCTTTAGTCTCTGTCTGTTGAATTTGAATTGGTGCCCGTCTTTTAAGGATTTTATCGTGATGGCACCATGGGGAAAACCTGCACAACTTGGAAGGGGCCGGACCATCTAGATTTAAGCTTTCCTGGGAAAAGTTTCAATCTAGAGTTAAACAACAACACAAGTTGCCCTAGGCAGAACTGTCGTTGCAGCAACTTCTTGTCGTGCCACCTTTTGGTTTTGTCTTTGTAAATCTTTGCATTGTCGTAGGTCATTGCTCGAATTTCTTCAATTTCATTCAAGTCAAGTAGCCTCTTCTATCATGCCTTGTCTAAGTCCATGTTTACTGCCTTGATAGCCCAGTAAGCTTTGTGCTCTATTTCGACAGGTAAGTGGCATGTTTTTCCATATATAAGCTTGTAGGGTGACATTCCTAATGGTGTTATGAATGCTGTTCTATAGGCCCAGAGTGCATCATTAAGGTGTAAAGACCAATCTTTTCGAGTAGGTTTAACCATCTTCTCAAGAATGTTATTTACTTCCCTGTTGGATATTTCGGCCTGTCCATTGGTTTGAGGGTGGTATGCTGCCGCAATTCGGTGCTTTACTCCGTATTTTCTCAAGGCAGCAGCAATTACCCTATTATCAAAATGTCTCCCTTTGTCACTGATGATCGCCTTAGGTACGCCAAACCTGGAGAAAATATTCTTGTGCAGAAATCTCTGAACAGTCTTGGCGTCATTTTTCTGTGTGGCGATCGCTTCAATCCACTTGGACACATAATCCACTGCCAATAGGATGTAGAGGTTCCCGCAAGATGCTGGGAACGATCTCATGAAATCGATCCCCCATACATCGAAGATTTCGACTTCTAGGATGTTCTACAATGGCATCTCATTTCTTCTTGAGATGTTCCCAGTCCGTTGGCATTTGTCACAGCTCTTGTAGAAGGCTTGGGCATCCTTGAACAGTGAGGGCCAATAAAACCCGGATTGCAAAACCTTGGCAGCGGTTTTGTTTCCACCTAAGTGTCCTCCATATGGGGAAGCATGGCAGTGATGAAGCACAGCTTCCTGTTCATCCTGTGGTACACAACTCCTGATAATTTGATCTGCACAATGTTTGAAAAGAAGAGGTTCGTCCCAATAATAAAGTTTTGCATAATTTTGGAACCTCTTCCTTGCTTGGTAATTAAGTTCAGGAGGGAGTACTCCGCTAACAATGTAATTAACAAAATCAACGTACCAAGGAAGTTCAGAAAACTTACCTGCCGCCATGGCTGTCGCGGTAGTGCTTGTGGCAGCAAACAGCTGCTCGTCCAGGAAGGTCTCCAATATGTTGGTCTTGTCTGTTGGTAGACTCTTTCCCATCTCTAATCTCTACAAGTAGTCTGCTACTTGGTTTTCTGTCCTCTTTTTATCCTTGATTTCTATGTCAAATTCTTACAGCAGCAGAATCCAACGTATCAGTCTAGGTTTTGCATCTTTTTTTAGCGAACAGATACTTCAGTGCTGAATGGTCTGTATGGATCACCACCTTCATTCCAAGTATGTACGAACGAAACTTGTCGATTGAGAACACCACTACTAACAATTCCTTCTCTGTTGTGGTGTAATTCACTTGGGCATCATTCAATGTTTTACTAGCGTAGTAAATCACATGGAAGAGCTTATCCTTCCTCTACCCTAGTGCTACCCATACTGCATAGTCACTGGCATCACACATTATTTCGAATGGCAAACTCCAGTCTGGTGGCTGTACAATCGGGCATGTTACCGGCTTCTCCTTCAGAATTCTGAATGCCTCAGTACATTTAGTGTCAAAGTCAAAGGGACGATTCTGCTCTAATAAGTGGCATAAGGGCTTGGTAATCTTCGAGAAATTTACAATAAATCTTCGATAAAACCCAGCATACCCTAAGAAACTCTGAATTCCCTTGACTGTGGTGGGCGGCGGCAGCTTTTCGATGACTTCGATTTTCGCTCTGTCTACCTCTATGCCGCGACAACTTACCTTGTGGCCTAGGACTATCCCTTCATCCACCATGAAGTGACATTTTTCCCAATTTAAGACCAAGTTCACTTTCTCGCATCTTTCGAGCACCTTCTGTAGGTTGCTTAAACAACCTTCAAAACTGTCCCTAAAGACGGAAAAATCGTCCATGAAAATTTCCAGGAAGTCCTCTACCATGTTAGAGAATATCGCCATCATGCATCTTTGGAAGGTTGCTGGTGCATTGGAGAGTCCAAATGGCATTCTCCGAAAAGCATAAGTGTCGTATGGGCAAGTGAAGGTTGTTTTCTCTTGATCCTCCGGTGTAATAGCTATATGGTTGTAACCAGATTAACCATCAAGAAAACAATAATAAGGTTTCCCCGCTAATCTATCAAGCATTTGATCAATAAAAGGTAGGGGAAAATGGTCTTTCCGGGTCGGTTTGTTAAGCTTCCGGTAATCCATACAAACCCTCCAACCGGTCACAGCCCTGGTTGGGATTAGTTCGTTTTTTCGTTGGTCACCACGGTTATTCCTCCCTTTTTAGCTACGCACTGCACCGGGCTCACCCACTTACTATCCGAGATGGCATAAATTTTCCTGGCGTCAAGCCATTTGATAATTTCTTTTCTCACCACTTCTTGCCTAGCATCGTTTAAGCGTCTCTGAGCATCAATAGTCGGCTTATGATCATCCTCTAGGATAATTTTGTGCATACATAGTGCCAGATTGATGCCTTGGATATCAGCTATCGTCCATCCAATAGCCTTCTTATGCTGCTGCAGCATCCCAATTAACTGTTGTTCATGTTTCTGCATTAACTTGGAAGAGATGATTACGGACAACATATCATTTAAACCAAGAAAAACATATTCAAGCTGCCCTGGCAGGGGCTTAAGATCTAAAACAGATGGTTCTACAGTTGAAGGCTTTTGGATTATGTGTTTATTCGAGGTATAGTTTAGGGGCTCGAATAACTTACCTGGACGATTTCCTATCCAATTCACCTCCTCATGACCTTCAGTGTCGGATATGTTTGATTCAGAGGAGTCATTGTCGTCGTTGCTGCTGTGACAGTCTTCCAGATGACTGCCGTGGTAATGACCAAATTTGATGTCATGGCAGCTCGACCTGATGCAGGGTTGGTCAAGGATTACTTCAGTGATGGCCTTGCATTCTTCTTCTGCATCAGCATGTTTAATTCCTTGGAGAACATTGAGTTTGATCTCTTGATCATTTACTCTCTTTGTTAGTTCTCCCTTTTCTACATCAATAAGTGATCTGCCTGTGGCTAGGAAGGGTCGCCCCAAGATGATTGGTGCATTTTCATATGCTTCACAGTCTAAAACAAGAAAGTCAGTAGGGAAAATAAACTTATCCACTCTTACAAAATATCTTCAATTTTCCCTTTTGGTTATACGTAAGAGCGGTCTGCCAGCTGCAGCATGACTGTCGTGGGTCGTGCTCGTCCAATACCTAATTTCTGAAACACAAATTTTGGCATTAAATTTATGCTAGCACCTAGATCACAAAGTGCCTTGCCCACGAATTTGTCACCAATTATGCACGGTATGATGAAGCTCCCAAGATCCTTCTTCTTCTGGGGTGGATGCCTGTGCAAGATAGTCATGCATCCCTCTATCATTTTTACCGTTTCAAATTCCCCAAGTCTGGATCTTTTCGACATAGCATCCTTGAGAAATTTTGCATAACCGGGCATCTGCTTGATGGCCTCCAACAACGGTATATTGATGTGAACCTGCTTAAAAATATCATAGATCTTTTTTAGCTGGTACTCCTGTTTCTGCTTTTGCAACCACTGTGGGAAAGGAGGTGGAGGACGGTAATCTTCAATTCGTCCCTCACATGGTATTCAGATCTGAGGAGGCTTAGGTTCTTCAGCATTTTTTCCTTGCTCTTCTATTTCCTTTGCTGCCGTGACATGTGTGTCGGCAGCGGGTTTCTCTTCTTCTACCGGGGCAGTGTTCGCGGGAGGTGTTTGTAGGGTTGGTTCCTCAATCGGTATGGTTTTCATCTCCGGCCCTGACCGTTGTTTCCCACTCCTAGTTGTGATAGCTTTACATTGCTCATGTGTGGGTTTTCTAGCGACTTCAATATCACTAGGGAATCCTCCGTTTTGCCTTAGCTTAATATGTTGGGAAACCTGTTGGGTCACATCGGCACGCCCCATGGAGCAGCGGAAAAATTAATCAGACGTAATCCAGCCAGGATCCATGTACATCAACGAATCTGAGGAGAAAAGATGAAGAGTTACCTTTTAAAACTTTGGAAACTAGAAAACCGACGGTATGTCAGAATAACCACGTCAAGTAAAACCGGAATCGTCATAGGTTCGCAACGACCTCTACGGAGTCCATCCGAACAAAACGAACAAAGTTTCTGCCTCCCTAACACTTAGGGATAAATTTCGACAGGTTTGAACACCTTCCAGGAAGAAGTCGAAATCCCTCCAAGGATTCCTAAGGGAGTTTGAAATCGACCAGGAGTTCAACCTGGACTTGCAATCGAGCAAAGGAACCTTCAGGGATTTGCCAGAGGAAGTAGAACACCAGAAAAATATCGAACAACTTCTCAGAGAGCTTTCTGGGATATGTCGAATTCCAGTGGGGAATCCCTAGGGGTGTTGTCGAAATCTTCAAGAGGAGGAAGAGAGATGATATGGTTGCTAGCCCTTGTCCCTTTAAATAGTATTCAGAGACTTAATTCTAGTTGAATACCTTAAATCCAAGTTCAACCAAAAGTCATGGTTTGACTTTCCTAATTCCTGAATAAACTTACTTTATGTATTTCATCCTTTTGTCCTTTATATCTTAGATGAACACAAGTCATGGGTTAGTCACACTTGCATTGTCCATCTAGTGTTTCTTGATGTCTTGAGTAGATTATGATACACGAATCTCTATGATATCTCATATCATAATATTCGAGCATGGCCATGCATTTTCTAATCTCACTCAATCAAGTGGCCGAAGATATTTCTCTTATTATGTAGGAGGGACAAATCCTTTCCTGATCAACCATATTTCACTACATAGGTCATCACGTATCCAATCATCAGTCTTTATAATGTAGTCAGTTACGACACACGTTTGACTATGTCAAAATACGTAAATCTTTATGTTGAAATCATGTTGATCTCAAGTGTGAGGATTATACATATGTTTATCATGAGCAATGTTGTGACTGTCACATAATTACCCAAGAAACATGCTCATAGCGGGTCAATCCAGTATGTTGTTCTCTAACAAATACTTATATGTTGATTTTGACATCTGTATGTCAATCACAACGCTTGTCATCAACCACATATTAGTCTTTATATATTATCACTGTCCATACCCGTAATAATATTCGACTAAGGATCCTATTTAACAATAATCATATTATTGTATGGACATTATTATCCAGTGGTTAGTTTGATGCACAGAAACATACCAAATGATAATAACGTCAATGCCATTACTTGATAAATCTAGTAAAATAATATGTCTATTCAATCATCATATGATTGGTCTTTGGGCATACTCCAACAATCTCCCACTAGCACTGAGACCAATCATTCTCGTATCTAATACGACATGGCTTTGTGTAACTGACATGCTTATGCTGTGTTAAAAGCTTTGTCAGGGAGTTGACAAAGTTATCAACTTTGTGCGTATGTTGCATACTTTCACATCTCCAAGATGTAAGTACTTTAGAATATGTTTGGATTTATTGATGAGATCTGGGTTTTATTTGCTTATGCAAAGGTTTCATCATAACAGGGTTATGTAGCATCTAATATGCTGGGAACAACCCTTAGTTCAGAAGTGAACCCTTTAGATCCAAACATCCTTCTTTATTGCTATGTCGACTGTAATACATTCAGCCTATGTTGTAGAGTTAGATACTGTCTCATGTTGCTAACTCGTAGTATCTTTTATTAATGCAAAACGGATTGCGATCTTTAGTTCCTTTTGATGAGTATGTTATCTACATACAATACTTAGGAAAGTAACAATGCACCCACTAGCTCTTTTGAAAACAGGACTCCCCTTTGTTTCTAGATAAACCAAACCTTTTGATTGTATCTTCTGAAACGAATATCCCAACTTCGAGAAGTTTGCCTTAGTCTACGGATAGACCTTTGTAGCTTACATACCTTCCAAATGTTTACTGGAGTGACAAAACCTTCTGGATGTGTCATGTACACATATGTTTCAAGTTTTCCCTTAGGAAAGTGGTTTTGACATTCTTTTATTTGATTCCATAATCATCGTATGTAACTACTTGCAAGTGAGATTAAGATGGATTAAACATAGCTACAAGGAAGATGCTTTATCATAGTCTATACTATGAAGTTTGTCAAAAACTTTTAGCGACGAATCATCATTTGTATGTTTTATCATCCATGTCGGTTTTTCCTTTTTGAAAAACTCATCCATACCTCTTAGGTTTTACCCCTTTAGGTAACCAAAGTCTATACTTGGTTTTAGACATGGATTCCATCTCATATCTCATGGCTCTTAGCCATTTCTCGAATTTTGGGCTCACCATTACTTTCTGATAAGACCTAGTCTTTATCTTGATCCGAAAAGAAGAGTGTTTCCATGTACGGATAATGAGAAATCCACATTTCTCAAGTATATGGTATTCTCTTAAGGATCAACACAATGATTGTGTTTTGTTCCAATGTTCCTTGATCATTTGTGGAACATTCTCAATCTTTGGTTCATAAATTTGTTGTCTAAAATTTCTTCACATTCCAAATTCCATTTTTTCCTTTTGTGAGAGGTAATCTCTTTCGAGAGAAACTCTCGTTTGAGCAACAAACATTTTGTTCTCGTTGAAAAATGAAATCCCTTAGTGATAAGTATTCTCTTTTGAGATAAACTATCGTTTGAGCAACAAATATTTTGTTCTCGTTAAAGTTGAAGAAATAATATCCCATTGTGAGAATTAATCTCTTTCAAGATAAACTCTCGTTTGAGAAACAAACGCTTTGTTCTCGTTAGGATAAACAACAAATGGAGTTTTTAAGGTTCGAACTTTGTAAACATTTTAACATGTAAGTAACCTTAAAACTTCAAAGGTATTCTAGAACAATTCTTAGTCCATATCTTATATGACGTTTCGAAAAAAAACAATTAAGTATGAGAGTTTTTTTCTAGTGTGTAAAGAAGTCGAAAATGACTTGTTCTGAATCAAAACATGTCTAACATATTTGATTCTCTTTCAAAGACTTTTCGTTCCACTTGTGGGATTTAATTATGGGACAATCCCATATTCTTTGAAAGTTCATCAAACTTTAAATATTCTTGAATTTGATCTCATCAAATTACCTTAATACTTTTTATGAGTTTGAGATTAGTCATTTGTTTTATTTATCTTATAAATATTATTGATTTGATTTGTTTAAAGATCATTGATTCGTTGTGCCATAAGAGATTAAAAGAATAACATTTATTTAAATAATCTCAAAATTAAAATATCTTATCCTTACAAGATAACTAAAACTTAGGCACAAAATAATAATCTTAAAAACTAAAACAAATCTATTTAAGCAAAAACACATGTCCTAATGGATGATGTAGCAACTCTTGCTTTATTTCCATTTGCAGGTCCATGTCTATTATGATGCCTTCTCTTTAGAAGCCTCTGAGGTTGATGCCTCACTTGTTTTTGCTTTCTTGACTTCTTGTATGTGTGTGTGGCAGTTTCTCTTCCAATGTCCGGGCTTGCCGCAATGGAAACATTTTCCATCCTTCTTGATTCCCTTCTTAGGTTTCAATGCCTCCTTTCCATCGGTTTTGGTCTTACCATCACCTTTAGACTTTGCTGCCGATTTACCTTTCTTCTTGCCCTTGCGGACCATCAGAACATGTTTAGGTCCTACCTTCTTCAGGTTGATTTCAGCAGTTCTCAACATGCCGAGCAACTGTGGCAGCATCTTATTAATTTCATTCATATTGAAATTAAGGACGAACTGATTGAAACTATCCGGCAACGATTGGAGGATGACATTAGTAGCTAATTCTTCTTTCAGCGGAAAGCCGAGCTTCTCCAACGTTTGGATGTAGCCTGTAACCCCCTTAACCCGGCCTAGACGGTTGACCCGAATTAAGAAGATTACACGGGGAAAACCAAAGTCAACCCGAGAGTCAACCCTGATTAACGACCCTTTTTTTCCTTTTTAATCTTGTCTAGATGTTCATTAACCCTAGATGTGATCACACAAACATCATACTCAAAGATCACAACCATCAGAGATCATTTAGGGACCCAATTGCACAAAACACAACTTTAGGGACCAAACTGTAAATTCTGAAAACTTTGAGGACTTAACCATATTTTAAGTTACCAACTTAAAATTAATCATGTTTCATGCGTCTCGGCCAAATTTCAGCTCAAACGGACACCCCAAACTCATACAATTGCACATACAAGATTCAGGACCAAAATGCAAACATTTTGAAACACATAACTGCCACTGCTAGCCCCCAACGGTCAACCATTCCGAAACGGGAGACAGCCCGTTTCGAAACGCGGGGCCGTTCCGCAACGGGTACCGAAATGGGGGTCGGGCAGTAGCCTTTCCGTTTCGGAACAGTGTCACCCGTTTCGGACGCCTGGGCTGCTTCGAGGCACCCGCTCCGAAACGGCTCACCCTGTTCCGAAACGACCTGCACAAAATGCAGAATTTTGCCTACTTAAACATGCATTTGGCCAACCAAACATGCTCCAAACGCTACCAAGCTTTACCAGCATGCAAAACAACATATAAGGGACATACTTGCATCAACAATTCAACAAAATAACAACATATATGAAAAGCCCCAAATCTATAGGCATGCTTCCTACACAAGCAACCATTCAAGCATAAACTTCCATATCAAACTCATAATAGCCACAACATGATCCAACAACATTAACAACAACATTAAAACATCCTTGTCCGAGCATAAACGAACACATACACATATCCCGAGAGATTCAACCCCCATTGCCTTTATTAACTATAGCTATTCACCGAGACATACATCTCAAATGGAGTCCTCCTTGAATCCCTTGCTTCTCGCTGTCCAAACTTCAAGAATCTGCATTGATGGACAAAAATGAGCGTAAGCACATAATGCTTAGTGAGGAATGCTCAAAACCAAAACACCACCAATGCAGCGAGTCTTAAAACCTCTTTGAAAAGCAACTCGATTTGTTTACCAAGCAAGGTTTGAAAACTCTTTTCAACATCACGCATAAAACCATGCATTGCACATACATGAAAACCAACCCTTAGTTTAGCAAACTAAGAAAACCCTTTTCAAAGCACAACTTGCAAAATCAACCATTTAACCATCCCATGCATAAACACCATATGCAAAGTTAAATTCAAACCTTGAAAAACACTTCCAATTCACAACATACCTCTCTTATACTTGAAAACCATTCCAAGCAAGAAACCCTTTAAAAACATTTACTCAAGAAATCCAACACATGCATTAAACAAAGGCAACATATGAACCACAACATCATCTTCACATGCCTTTCAAAACAAGTCTCAACAAGACTCCAATGCATTAAGGAGATTTCATGCACATATGCATCATTTACCAAATGATAATCAACACTTGCTCAACTTAACAAGTAAACATGCATTCACAAGCATTTAACACTTATCATGCAACCATGCATCTTTTCAAGCATCTCATGCTTCTTTATAATCAAGAACATCATATTGGCTTTCAAGTGATCAACCACATCCACTTTTCAACTCAACATCCAATCGGATACGCGGATCACAAGCGTTGTCCCCCACGCTTCATACACACTACCAATCCAAGGTCTCCAAATGGACTTTTAAACACCATTTGACCTCACCATCCTAAGGTTCCCATGTATGGACTTTTAAACACCATACAACCTTAGCTTTCCCGAGGTTCCCATGTATGGACTTTCAAACACCATACAACCTCAACTTTTCCCAAGGTTCCCATGTATGGACTTTCAAACACCATACAACCTCAACTTTTCCCAAGGTTCCCATGTATGGACTTTCAAACACCATACAACCTTGACTTGCACAAGGTTCCCATGTATGGACTTTCAAACGCCATACAACCTTTGCATTCACCGATTGGTAGTTGTACAACATCACTAACGAGATCCGGGACACCCTACACAAGATCCACACATGGACTTAACACCGCCATTGTGATCTCAACAAGCACAAGGTTCCCATATATGGACTTTTAACCACCATATAACCTTTGCTTAACCAAGGTCCTCGAATGGGCATTCAACCTCCATTATGACCTTAACCATCTCGTTAGGATACTTGAAGGGAGTTTACCGGTTCACTCTTAACCACTCCACCTCCAAGGCGACTTTATTCACGGTGCACCCAATCCTATAGCCGGCTAACTATATCCGATCAAAGAAACCAAGAACCATTACGTCACTTGCCAATATAACCAACTTACAACATTAGTCCAATGATTCACATGCATAACCAATATGCAAAACCATTACCACATTAGTCCAATGATTCACATGCATAACCAATATGCAAAAACCATCATTTACCATCATCAATCCACTGTTTTAAAGCATTACACAAAGCCATTAAACGTCATGCAACACCATGCATCAAAACTACATTTTCAATGTATAAAACCAAGGATCTTTTACCTTGAGCATCCTTCACATATGGCTTTCAAAACCAGCATTAGACCATGCTAAAATATGCTTTCAAAACAGAATTAAACCATGCAAAACACATGCACTGGAACCATTAAACACAATTGCTTTTAAAGCCAAATCACAACACAATTCAAGAGCGAAAACCCATTTACTTACTCTTGAGCTTAGCAAAGTTGTTTAGACTTAAACTAAGCTCCCAAAACCTTCAAACCTTGGTTTAAAAGCTGAAAACCCAACTTCACTCACCGATACACAAAACAAGGCTAGCCAACAAGCCTTCCAAGCATCCGAAACCTTCCGCAACACCTCTAAAGCTCACGGATCAAACTCCCCTGTTTCAAGCACACAACAACAGAAGATCAATGCATCATTATGCATTAAAAACACCAGCAACACAACCAAACTCGTTGCTCATCACAAAACCAACAATTCGGCTACCAAACACAACCGAAATCACCTCCAAACACTTCCAAAACTTAACCCAGCCAAGATCCATCACTTCTAACCATTTTTAAACACCAATTAACATCCAAAATGATCACAAACACGTCCTTATACCTCCAGGTATAACAGATCACCAAAAACACTCCAAAAACAACCAAAAACTCAAGCAAAACTTAGGAAATTCAACCTATCCGGGATTGCATTAATTAAACCTCAACTTCTAATCAATTTAGCATTCATTTTACATCAATTTGACACCTCAAAACACTGCCCAAACAGTTCACACGAAAATTTCACCAAAATTAAGCAAATCTTGCATTTTAAGCCAAAAATCAAGATTTCAATTGAAAAGCCTTTAACAAATCACAAATCAAGGATTGAGAACTTAGGAATTTCAGTAAAGAACTTGAAGTTCAGAGGAGAAGGACGTTCTTACCTCCAAACTTGAGTTTCTCCTTTTTAGAACCAAAAAGCTTGATGAAACAACTTGCAAATGGTGAGGTTTTGTTGTAGAGATGAATAGGAATCAAAAGAGAGTTGAAAGGATGAATTTAGATGACAAAATCAGAGAGAAAAGCTCTGGAGAAAGATGTTTGGTTTGAGAGAAAATGAGAGAAAATGAAAATGGAAGATTTGAGAGAAAAGTTAGTTATGAATAAAAATATCTTCCCTCCACTCTTATTTTATTTAAAAAAAACATAAATAAATCATTTAATATCTTTAGAAAATCTGGAGAAACTCCCCTTTGGGTAAATAGCTCCTTAAAGATTCAAAGTTTCAACCCTTCATAAAATAGTCACGCAACTTTCAAAATTTACATTTTGGTCACTAGCCAAAATGTCAACCTTCCGAACCTCATTTTCCAAAATTGATTTCACAGTTCACTTTTATATATTAAAAGATGATTTTAGCACTTTTTCCATATTTTTAATGCACCCCGAACTAGGCTTTCCTAAATTCACTCTTATATATTCGATCAGCACTTTGACCGAACCGGTCAACGCCCAAAACTTCTGAGCCCAAAACCGGGGCGTTACAACTCTCCCCCCTTAGGAAATTTCGTCCTCGAAATTTCAACTGGCAAAAAGGGAACCACAACCCAACTTCTCCGAGCAACACACAAGGCAACACAAAAGCCTCAACCAACACTGAACACTTTCCACACAAAACTCCACCAAACTCAACACCATCACATGCTGTTCACAATTCTCAGCACACACAAAGCTAACCACAATTTAACCTTTCGCACTTCCGACTGCCCACAGCTCTAACATCAACCCGTAGAACTCAACTTTTACAGCACACATCACCGTAACACACAACTCCCAAGACTTGCTTACACAGTGACATTAACCAATCCAAATCAGCCACTATGCAAACTTCTCTGCTTCTAAAACTCTTGCAAACTCCCAAACCTCTTCCAAGAATTTCCCAACAAGCAAAAATTCTTTAGCATCAACTGTTTACTCAAACTCCTCAACAATGCTGATAATCCTTCACATCTGCCGCTAACATTACCATAACAACTCACCAGGACTACACACCCAGATTCCAAAATTACATCACAACCCCAACTAGACTCCGTCAGCCGTTCCACACACCACCAACTGACTTCAAACGGAACTTTCTTAACCACAACCAGCCAACCACTTCTCACAAGAACCCAAAACAACCAACAATGGCCTTCAACCCTTCATTACTTCTCCACCACAAGCTTGACCCCAACACTTGCCTTGCCAGAACATCGCTTAACCCAAACATACATAACAATTTCTCAAAGGTTGCTAAGAACCAACACTTACAAACACAACCCTTCCACAACAACTTAAATGCTAAGCAACCTCAGCACCTGGAAAAAAAAAAAACCACTAAACTGCAACCTCACTTAGCACCAAGGAACTACCCCTTCCACTAACTATCCAAATCACTTGACCGATTCTAACTTCAATCGGTACCACTCACCAAACCACTAAACTCTTTAAGCACCAACACCTTCCTTCAAACACATGCTAAACCGCACTCACTATTACTAGCAACTAGCTTAACAAACTCCATTACTTCTAACTTCCACTCAGCACCAACACAACCTCTAAAACCCATCATCCAACCTAACCCAACCACCATACTAACAGATTCGATTAGTTATTAGCGAGTGTGAACATCGTATGCATGCTCACCAACATGCCTTATCAATGCCTAATGTACATGTATGCAAAACCTCTAATGTCATGCCACATGTATGCATGGACCAGCACATATAAAATATAGCATATAACAAATGATTTTAACTGTGCATGTATGTCAGTTCACACCCACCAATAACATCCTCAGAATCCGTCTAAGAACAACCTCCCAACTCACTTCTAACTTAACTAACTCTACCATACCAACAACCACTAACCACAAGATTCTCACTAAACCCTTCTTCACATCAAAGACGTTTCCAAACTACAACCATTACCCCAAACATGCTAGCAACAAGACTAAACTTACCACGCAAGGAAAACCAACAGAAACCAACCAAGGTAACTAGAGCAAAGATTACTTAGCAAGGTTACCTGAAAACACAACACCACCCTGAAGCTTCATCAGACGAGCTCTCTTCCTCGCGGAACCATCAACCTCCTGCTGCACAACTGCGGCACCAGCTAACACACTAGGGTCACCACCACCTCCTTGCGGTAAAGAACCTTGACTATTCCGAGCCAACATCAAACAATCACGCCTCATGTGACCAGCAGACCCACATTTCCAGCAATTCTCATTTCCCAAACTCTTCTCAACCTTCTGCTCTCTCTGCCACCTCTGAACCTTGCCTCGGCCGTGCCCACAACCTTTCAGAGATCCTTTGGCTACCACCAAAGCTGACTTCACCCCAAGAGGACAATCGCGCTTAACATGCACTTTAGAACCACAGTTCCAGCAAGCACCCGCGCCCCAACAACCTCCAACATGGCGCCTTTCACAACGGTCACACACAGGTAGCTGAACTTCCACTCCTTGCTCAAGCAACACCTGCTTCACCACTGTACTATCTTTACATTGCTTAACCCTTGGAAACTTCTCTCCAAGATATCTTTCACAAAAGGCAGATACAAAGAAATCCCAATCAATATCATGGATATGTGACGCCACCGCCACAGATGTCCACCAGACACATGCATCCTCCAACATCAGAGAAACAACACTCCCCAGCTTACAAGCAAGATCACAGCCTTCCTGATCCAAGATCAGAACCACACTGGCCAACCAGGCCTCAAACATCTCCGGTGTAGAACCATGATATTCCACAGCACCCAAATCCAACAAACGCTGTTTCGGCAAACCCACACATCCCACAGCCAGCACATCCACTGACTTTACTTTTACCACAGCCTGAGACATTCCCAACACCTCCTGAACAACAGGTGATGAATTCTTCATCACAGAACCAGCTTCTTTCCCTTGCCTTACCGCCTCAACTCCAAGCACAGAAGACTGAGACAAAACATCTCTACAGAAAGGTGAATTCCATACCTTGACAACCTGCCCCAAGGCAGCAACCATCTCACCCAACCGCCATTCTTTCATCGACTTTGCCATACCACTATCAACAACAAACAATCACAACAAAACAAACAAAACACTTAGACCAGCTTAAGCAAGGATTCAAACTCCAACTCCAAAATAACACAATAGCTATATTAATAAGGCAATGGGTATCCCGAATCCTCCCCTTTTCATGACATAACAGTCAACACAAACATGGATATCACAGCATCAAGCATATCAAACAACATACTTTGATCATGCTTACATCAAACAACATCCACTTGCAACAACATATTAGCAACATAACATACACATTACACTTTCATCAAGCATAACACCAGCTCACAACATCAGCACATATCCACATTACTTCAACGATGATTCATAACCATAAAGCATGCTTGAAAACATCAACAACTTGCTTAGAAACACGTGTTTCAACCAACATTCAACCAATTTTCATCCACACAACAAGGTAAACATCAACACACATCACAACAACTTACCGTTTTCCCCAAGCATTCGCAACTCAGCTCTGATACCACCAAATGTAACCCCCTTAACCCGGCCTAGACGGTTGACCCGAATTAAGAAGATTACACGGGGAAAACCAAAGTCAACCCGAGAGTCAACCCTGATTAACGACCTTTTTTTTTTCTTTTTAATCTTGTCTAGATGTTCATTAACCCTAGATGTGATCACACAAACATCATACTCAAAGATCACAACCATCAGAGATCATTCAGGGACCCAATTGCACAAAACACAACTTTAGGGACCAAACTGTAAATTCTGAAAACTTTGAGGACTTAACCAGATTTTAAGTTACCAACTTAAAATTAATCATGTTTCATGCGTCTCGGCCAAATTTCAGCTCAAACGGACACCCCAAACTCATACAATTGCACATACAAGATTCAGGACCAAAATGCAAACATTTTGAAACACATAACTGCCACTGCCAGCCCCCAACGGTCAACCGTTCCGAAACGGGAGACAGCCCGTTTCGAAACGCGGGGCCGTTCCGCAACGGGTACCGAAACGGGGGTCGGGCAGTAGCCTTTCCGTTTCGGAACGGTGACACCCGTTTCGGACGCCTGGGCTGCTTCGAGGCACCCGTTCCGAAACGGCTCACCCTGTTCCGAAACGACCTGCACAAAATGCAGAATTTTGCCTACTTAAACATGCATTTGGCCAACCAAACATGCTCCAAACGCTACCAAGCTTTACCAGCATGCAAAACAACATATAAGGGACATACTTGCATCAACAATTCAACAAAATAACAACATATATGAAAAGCCCCAAATCTATAGGCATGCTTCCTACACAAGCAACCATTCAAGCATAAACTTCCATATCAAACTCATAATAGCCACAACATGATCCAACAACATTAACAACAACATTAAAACATCCTTGTCCGAGCATAAACGAACACATACACATATCCCGAGAGATTCTACCCCCATTGCCTTTATTAACTATAGCTATTCACCGAGACATACATCTCAAATGGAGTCCTCCTTGAATCCCTTGCTTCTCGCTGTCCAAACTTCAAGAATCTGCATTGATGGACAAAAAGGAGCGTAAGCACATAATGCTTAGTGAGGAATGCTCAAAACCAAAACACCACCAATGCAGCGAGTCTTAAAACCTCTTTGAAAAGCAACTCGATTTGTTTACCAAGCAAGGTTTGAAAACTATTTTCAACATCACGCATAAAACCATGCATTGCACATACATGAAAACCAACCCTTAGTTTAGCAAACTAAGAAAACCCTTTTCAAAGCACAACTTGCAAAATCAACCATTTAACCATCCCATGCATAAACACCATATGCAAAGTTAAATTCAAACCTTGAAAAACACTTCCAATTCACAACATACCTCTCTTATACTTGAAAACCATTCCAAGCAAGAAACCCTTTAAAAACATTTACTCAAGAAATCCAACACATGCATTAAACAAAGGCAACATATGAACCACAACATCATCTTCACATGCCTTTCAAAACAAGTCTCAACAAGACTCCAATGCATTAAGGAGATTTCATGCACATATGCATCATTTACCAAATGATAATCAACACTTGCTCAACTTAACAAGTAAACATGCATTCACAAGCATTTAACACTTATCATGCAACCATGCATCTTTTCAAGCATCTCATGCTTCTTTATAATCAAGAACATCATATTGGCTTTCAAGTGATCAACCACATCCACTTTTCAACTCAACATCCAATCGGATACGCGGATCACAAGCGTTGTCCCCCACGCTTCATACACACTACCAATCCAAGGTCTCCAAATGGACTTTTAAACACCATTTGACCTCACCATCCTAAGGTTCCCATGTATGGACTTTTAAACACCATACAACCTTAGCTTTCCCGAGGTTCCCATGTATGGACTTTCAAACACCATACAACCTCAACTTTTCCCAAGGTTCCCATGTATGGACTTTCAAACACCATACAACCTCAACTTTTCCCAAGGTTCCCATGTATGGACTTTCAAACACCATACAACCTTGACTTGCACAAGGTTCCCATGTATGGACTTTCAAACGCCATACAACCTTTGCATTTACCGATTGGTAGTTGTACAACATCACTAACGAGATCCGGGACACCCTACACAAGATCCACACATGGACTTAACACCGCCATTGTGATCTCAACAAGCACAAGGTTCCCATATATGGACTTTTAACCACCATATAACCTTTGCTTAACCAAGGTCCTCGAATGGGCATTCAACCTCCATTATGACCTTAACCATCTCATTAGGATACTTGAAGGGAGTTTACCGGTTCACTCTTAACCACTCCACCTCCAAGGCGACTTTATTCACGGTGCACCCAATCCTATAGCCGGCTAACTATATCCGATCAAAGAAACCAAGAACCATTACGTCACTTGCCAATATAACCAACTTACAACATTAGTCCAATGATTCACATGCATAACCAATATGCAAAACCATTACCACATTAGTCCAATGATTCACATGCATAACCAATATGCAAAAACCATCATTTACCATCATCAATCCACTGTTTTAAAGCATTACACAAAGCCATTAAACGTCATGCAACACCATGCATCAAAACTACATTTTCAATGTATAAAACCAAGGATCTCTTACCTTGAGCATCCTTCACATATGGCTTTCAAAACCAGCATTAGACCATGCTAAAATATGCTTTCAAAACAGAATTAAACCATGCAAAACACATGCACTGGAACCATTAAACATAATTGCTTTTAAAGCCAAATCACAACACAATTCAAGAGCGAAAACCCATTTACTTACTCTTGAGCTTAGCAAAGTTGTTTAGACTTAAACTAAGCTCCCAAAACCTTCAAACCTTGGTTTAAAAGCTGAAAACCCAACTTCACTCACCGATACACAAAACAAGGCTAGCCAACAAGCCTTCCAAGCATTCGAAACCTTCCGCAACACCTCTAAAGCTCACGGATCAAACTCCCCTGTTTCAAGCACACAACAACAGAAGATCAATGCATCATTATGCATTAAAAATACCAGCAACACAACCAAACTCGCTGCTCATCACAAAACCAACAATTCGGCTACCAAACACAACCGAAATCACCTCCAAACACTTCCAAAACTTAACCCAGCCAAGATCCATCACTTCTAACCATTTTTAAACACCAATTAACATCCAAAATGATCACAAACACGTCCTTATACCTCCAGGTATAACAGATCACCAAAAACACTCCAAAAACAACCAAAAACTCAAGCAAAACTTAGGAAATTCAACCTATCCGGGATTGCATTAATTAAACCTCAACTTCTAATCAATTTAGCATTCATTTTACATCAATTTGACACCTCAAAACACTGCCCAAACAGTTCACACGAAAATTTCACCAAAATCAAGCAAATCTTGCATTTTAAGCCAAAAATCAAGATTTCAATTGAAAAGCCTTTAACAAATCACAAATCAAGGATTGAGAACTTAGGAATTTCAGTAAAGAACTTGAAGTTCAGAGGAGAAGGACGTTCTTACCTCCAAACTTGAGTTTCTCCTTTTTAGAACCAAAAAGCTTGATGAAACAACTTGCAAATGGTGAGGTTTTGTTGTAGAGATGAATAGGAATCAAAAGAGAGTTGAAAGGATGAATTTAGATGACAAAATCAGAGAGAAAAGCTCTGGAGAAAGATGTTTGGTTTGAGAGAAAATGAGAGAAAATGAAAATGGAAGATTTGAGAGAAAAGTTAGTTATGAATAAAAATATCTTCCCTCCACTCTTATTTTATTTTAAAAAAACATAAATAAATCATTTAATATCTTTAGAAAATCTGGAGAAACTCCCCTTTGGATAAATAGCTCCTTAAAGATTCAAAGTTTCAACCCTTTATAAAATAGTCACGCAACTTTCAAAATTTACATTTTGGTCACTAGCCAAAATGTCAACCTTCCGAACCTCATTTTCCAAAATTGATTTCACAGTTCACTTTTATATATTAAAAGATGATTTTAGCACATTTTTCCATATTTTTAATGCACCCCGAACTAGGCTTTCCTAAATTCACTCTTATATATTCGATCAGCACTTTGACCGAACCGGTCAACGCCCAAAACTTCTGAGCCCAAAACCGGGGCGTTACATAGCCCATAATTTTGATGACGTGAGCTCCTACGGGAGATCCCTCACTCATCTTGCATTGAAACAGAGCTTTAGAGGTCTCGTACCTCTCTTGACGAGCTTGCCCTTCATAAATCTCCTTGATATTTTGAATCATATCATAAGCTACCATGTCCTCATGTTGCTTCTGAAGCTCAGGGGTCATGGAGGAAAGCGTAAGACAACCGACATCCAGCATTTCGTCTATGTGTTTCTTAAACTTGTCTTTGTTAGCTCTGGAAGCAGTGGCAACCGGTTCATCAGGAACATGTTCTTCAATGACATATTCCTTCTTTTCATGTTTGAGAACAATTCTCAAATTGCGGAACCAGTCAAGGAAGTTTATGCCATTGAGCTTATCATTCTCAAGGATAGATTGCAGAGATAGAGTATCATTTGCCATTAATTCTACAACAAAGAAAATATGCTACATAAGTTTTACTAAATTTTAAAATTTATAGATAGGTCTTTACTATAAATTTACTCCCACTATTTTCTTCAAAATTAAAAACCCTCTAGTTTTAATTTCGGAAAAATGTTTCGATAGTTTTTCTAGTGAGTGAGGATCCGTATTTCACCATTCCTAACTCAGCTTTGGCCAGTCTTTTAGGAAATGGTTATTTAGGTAAGTAACACCTTACTAATTACATCTCATGTAATTCCTCATCTTTTGGCGAACAACTCTTGTTCTTTAAATCATCTTATGATTATCCAAAACTTTTAACCACTAGGTTTTCTAATCCTATTAGAACAACCCAGCTAAGTCAATACCAATATCTCAACCGGCGAATATCACTAGCTTATTCTTCGCGTTTAACTAAGATAGATAAATGTGACATTGCTTTGGCAAAGCTCGCATTATATCGATCAAAGCTTTAACGAGGGTAAATATTGGATGGTTAAAACAGACTTAGAATTATAGTGAGGGATTTACTTAATTATCTCATCATTTTAACATTGATCCTATCAATAAAACTATGTTTAATCATGCTTATAAAACATCCATTGCATCACATACAAGGTAAATATAAGCGGTAAATAAATATGCAATGATTATAGCCCTTCTTAACCTAAGGCGACCCGTCCCAAGCCAATGGGAGGACCATTCTACTGAAGATAGAATCTGCTTCTGAAACGCCCGGTCCACCAGGGAAGGCCCACCACGCTGCTACCTTGGTTCTTGCTTTATCTCCATGAGTATTTAACATTGATCCTATCAATAGAACTATGTTTAATCATGCTTATAAAACATCCATTGCATCACATACAAGGTAAATATAAGCGTTAAATAAATATGCAATGATTATAGCCCTTCTTAACCTAAGGCGACCCGTCCCAAGCCAATGGGAGGACCATTCTACTGAAGATAGAATCTACTTCTGAAACGACCGGTCCACCAGGGAAGGCCCACCACGTTGCTACCTTGGTTCTTGCTTTATCTCCATGAGTATTTACAATTTTCAGAAACTCGCGTTACATGCGAGGGAGTGAGATGAGAAGAGAAGTACAATAGAAGATAGAGAAAGGCACGACACGCAGGCCGTATTTATAAAAACCAAAACTATAAAGGCTATGGGCTATAACCATGCAAAACAAACACCATGCAATCTAACATGCATTTCAAACATCATGCGAACAAAGTAACGACGTGTTTACGAAGTTTTAAACTGATTATCCCTATGTTGCGGTTAATGGGCCAAAGAAGGATCACGAGGTTTCATAAACCATTTGCGTTAACGAACAAATGCACCAGGTAGGTCAACATGAAAGAGAGGTGGCGCACTAGGCACACTTAAGTACCAGGTCTTTGATGATGCCAATCCTAGACATGCATTTTTCATAACGTCTAACCATAACTCTTATGGATTCACCGTGAAAGATAGTTCGATAACTTTTATCAAATTAGAATCCCTTTTAGAGATTTCATAAATCTATGAAACTACGAACAACTACTTGTTCTCTAGATTAACTATTAGTCTCAACATGTTAACATTTAACATTGAAGCAACCTAACATAGTTATGATTAACTCTTAATCATTTAGTTATAATCGAAATAAGTCTTTATCAGGTGTGATATGATAAACGATAAATATCTAAATCGATTCAAACATCATGCATCTGATACCACTGTTGGGTCACGTCGGCACGCCCCGTGGCGCAGCAGAAAAATTAATCCGACGTAATCCAGCCAGGATCCATGTACAGGAACGAATCCGGGGTGAAAAGATGAAGAGTTACCTTTAAAAACTCTGGAAACTAGAAAACCGACGGTATGTCGGAATAACCACGTCAAGTAAAACTGGAATCGTCACAGGTTCGCAACGACCTCTACGGAGTCCACCCGAACAAAACGAACAAAGTTTCCGCCTCCTTAACACTTAGGGATAAATTTCGACAAGTTTGAACACCTTTCAGGGAGAATTCGAAATCCCTCCAGGGATTGTTGAGGGAGTCTGAAATCGACCAGGAGTTCAACCGGAACTTGCAATCGAGCAAGGGAACCTTCAGGGATTTGCCAGGAGGCAAGTAGAACACCATAAAAATATCGAACAGCTTCTCAAAGAGCTTTCTGGGATATGTTGAATTCCAGTGGGGAATCCCTAGGGGTGTTGTCGAAATCTTCAAGAGGAGGAAGAGGGATGATTTGGTTGCTAGCCTTGTCCCTTTAAATAATATTCAGAGACTTAATTCTAGTTGAATTCCTTAAATCCAAGTTCAACCAAAATTCATAGAATCTAATTCTACTTGAAATTGGTTTATATTAAATATACATTATATTTAATAATATTAAATAAAATATATATTTAATTATGTAGAATCTTATTCTACATAAAACATTGATTTAAATATACATTATATTTAATCCAAATATATATATATTTTATTATATAGAATCTCATTCTATCTTTACTTGGATTTAAATATATTTAAATATATATTTTTAATTATGTAGAATCTAATTCTACATAAACTTGGAATTAAATATACATTATATAAATTCCAAATATATATTTAAATTTCTAGAATCTTATTCTATAATATTTAAGTCTCTAAATATTTTCCATACTTTAAATAATATTTGATAAATACAATATTTATCCAATATTATTCCCATTTAAGGGAGTTGTCGATTTCCCCTATCCCATAGGGGATTTTCGGCAACCTCCCTAAAATAGGGAGTATGGTTTCCAATTTTTGTTCGTTTCATTCGAAGGGTGTGACCCTTGTAGGTTCATGCAACGTTAGCAGCAAAATTAGAACTGTTCTAATTTTACAAACAATGAGTGGCATCTAGCAATACATCATTGCTACCTAAGTTGCATGAAGTCATGGTTTGACTTTCCTAATTCCTGAATAAACTTCCTTTATGTATTGCATCCTTTTGTCCTTTATATCTTAGATGAACACAAGTCATGGGTTAGTCACACTTGCGTTGTCCATCTAGTGTTTCTTCATGTCTTGAGTAGATTATGATAAATGAATCTTTATGATATCTTATATCATAATATTCGAGCATGGCCATGCATTTTCTAATCTCACTCAATCAAGTGGCCGAAGATATTTCTCCCATTATGTAGGAGGGACAAATCCTTTCTTGATCAACCACATTTCACTACATAGGTCATCACGTATCCAATCATCAGTCTTTATAATGTAGTCAGTTACGACACATATTTGACTATGTCAAAATACGTAAATCTTTATGTTGAAATCATGTTGATCTCAAGTCTGAGGATTATACATATGTTTATCATGAGCAATGTTGTGACTGTCACATAATTACCCAAGAAACATGCTCATAGTGGGTCAATCCAGTATGTTGTTCTCTAACAAATACTTATGTGTTGATTTTGACATCTCTATGTCAATGACAACGCTTGTCATCAACCACATATTAGTCTTTATATATTATCATTGTCCATACACGTAATAATATTCGACTAAGGATCCTATTTAACAATAATCGTATTATTGTATGGACATTATTATTCAATGGTTAGTTTGATGCACATAAACATACCAAATGATAATAATGGCAATGCCATTACTTGATAAATCTAGTAAAATAGTATGTCTATTCAATCATCATATGATTGGTCTTTGGGCATACTCCAACAAAACTTGGCCCATCTGTGTCTCCAGTGATTTCTGTGTAGCTTCATGGTTAGTCATTCTCATCTCAATTATGTCCATGAATGTTTCAGTCTTCTTGACGAAGTGATCCATGTTTGCCATGTAAGCTCCTGTCTGTGACATAAATGTGGCCAATGTCTGCTCCAGTATACTAGGTGCGACTGCCGGTTGCTGTTGTGGCTGATGTTGCGGTTGCTGCCGTGTTAGGATTCTATGTGCCCCCTGGTTGTGGTTGTTCTGTAATTGAGGATTCAGTGCGTTGTTTGGATTGCTCCAAGAGAACTTGGGATCTTTCCTCTAGTTGGGATTGTAATTGTTGGAGTCATAATTTCTAGGTTTGTTGTAATTTCCAACATACATCCCTTCCTCTAGCTGTAACGGGCAGTCTTCCGAACTGTGATTCCCATTGCAAGTTTCACATACCTCTTCTGCAGAGTAGACAGGTTTTGAATATTTCTTCAACAAATTTTCCACTGCTTTTGTGAGATATGCAACCTGTGTCTTCAGGGAATTGTCGGCTTCATAGTCTTTTACAGCTAACACTCGTTTACCTATCCTCGCTGTAGGAAATTGCTCGTCATTCTTTGCCAAAATTTTCAACACTACCATGGCTTCATCAGGATCTTTATCCAACAACAGTCCATTTGCTGCTGAATCTATTCTCATACGAGTGTGTGTGTTGGCAGCATTCTAGAATTTTATGACTTGATTCCACACGGGGAATCCGTGCATCGGGTAGTTCCTTAGCAGAGTGGTAAACCTGTCCCATGCCTTGTGCATTGGCTCGTCATCTTCCTGTTGAAAAGTAGCAATTTCATTACGTAATCGCTCAGATAAGTGAGAAGGATTAAAACGAGATAAAAATTCACGAGTGAGATCTGCCCAAGTTCGTATTGAACCCGACGTTAGTTTATTCCACCAAGTTTTAGCTCTGTCCCTCAGTGAATGAGGAAATAACCAGAGCCTCAGTATCTCCGGATTTACTCCTGGTAGTCTAAACGATCCGCAGATTTCTTGGAACATTTTCAAGTGTTCTCAAGCATCCTCTATTGCAGCACCACTAAATTGGCCAGTGGAATTGATCATGCTGAACATAACAGGTTTTAGCTCGAAATTTTCAGCTTCGACGTCTGGTAAGGTGGTCTCCAATTTCACATGATCGTTGATCATGTACTCACGACAAGACCGCCGTGCGGCCTCGGCAGCAGGCCGTCCATTACAGGCATCTTGGGGATGATCTCTAATAACCCCTTGGTTATCATCTACCCTATTGTTCTGTCTTCCGTTCACCATTGCTTCTAGCTGTTCCTCAAGATAGTCAATTCTTGCTATCAAGAGGCGGACTCGGTTCCTGAGAATGCACGTACGTTCGATTTCAGGGTCTAATTCGTACTTATGTTCTTTGCCCCGTCTAGATCTGCGCATAAGCAAACAGAAAACCTTGTGAAAAGCACAGGGTAAATAACACTAATTAAAACAGAAAAATTAAAAAGAAGTGCAGTAAAAGTAAGGGTAAAGATATGTTGTCAGTCCCTGGCAATGGCGTCAAAAACTTGTTGTGTGTCTAAAGTCCTATCGCAATGTAGTACAAGTGTACACGACGCAAGTAGTAAAGTGATACACGAAGTATCGGATTTCGAATCCATGGGGACTGGAAATAGCTTTATCCTCGAATTGCTGCACAAGAGAGAAAGAAGAAAGTTTAAATTGTTTGGGAAATAATATTGGAGAATAATGAATGTAAAAGATAACAGATTCAGGGTTAAGAAATAGGCCGGTATTGATTTGCTCGATA
This sequence comes from Hibiscus trionum, assembly GCA_030270665.1. NCBI lineage: Eukaryota > Viridiplantae > Streptophyta > Magnoliopsida > Malvales > Malvaceae > Hibiscus > Hibiscus trionum. The sequence goes on from BSYR01000003.1 coordinate 69,123,204, forward strand.
GTGCAGGTGTTGCACCGTATAGAAATTCATGTTCTGTCGTCGTCCCTGTCGCGGCAGCGATCACACAACTCTGTACTTCTAGCTTGGCGAGAATCCCTGATGTGACTTGTCCTATCCCTAGGTCCAAGTACTATCGATGAACACGTCTTGGATGATACCTCCCGGCGTGAGTCGAAGGATGAACACCGATGTTGTTGAATTCTTCCTTAGCCACTTAACCTCGTCCTATCCATAGGTCCGAGATAGTTCAACCATAAACTGGAGAACTCGCACTTATTCCTTTCGTATACTTAACTCTCCCGATATTAAGTAAATAGATAATCTCACAATGCTCTCCCGATACTCTTGCAAGATGTTGAAACCAGAATAAGCAAACTTGAAGTTTTATTCAATGAACAGAAAATTCCTAAAAACAGTACAATCCTTGCAACTACTTTACAAAATCAACCCTTAGCCCTAGGGGAAGTTTAGAACATGATGAGAAGGGGGAAAACGAAAAGGGTTTTGGGGAAGACGGCTAGAGAGGAGATATCCTTCCCCAGGTCGAATTACATGCTTTTATATAGGCCTTGGGTTCAAGTTTTCTAATAAGGTAAGAATACAAGTTCAAACTAAAGTACAACTCTAATTAAGATTAAATCTTCTGAGTAAATGCCTTTAATTCGTCCTCTTTTCTTGCTTTGGGTTTCTTTCTTGAACTTTGGGCTTGGCCTTCATTCTGATCTAGGGCTCAGAAAAATATAAGAGTGATCTACGACAGGCCGGCTTAAATTCCTCTATCTATCGAGCTCCACTTCACTTTTCCCTTCACCAATGCTGTCATCATGGCTACCACGGCAGTGGCCACGGCAGCGTCCTCCTTCTCGACTCCAGTCATGTGTTCCAGCTCTGCTCCTTTGCTGTCCTAAGTCTGCCACCGCAGATACCTGCGAAAGCAGCCAAAATCAGTAGCAACTGTGCCATTTTATCTATTTGTGATGTATATGTGAAACTTTACCTAAATGCAATGAATTATGCTTGAATGCAGCAGAAATATAGGTTAAATAAGGGGTAAAAAGTAGAACTTTTGCACACTCAACAAGGGTCGCCCGAGAATTATGGGGGCTTTCTCACCAGCCTCACAATCCAAGATGAGGAAATCGTCAGGAAGAATTAGGCTGCCCAGTTTGACCAGTATGTCTTCAATCTTTCAAATGAGTGATCGTCAAGTTTATACTGGCTTAGGCATCAGGTCCAATACCTAGTTTGTCGAAGACGGCCTTAGGCATCAGGTTTATACTGGCTCCCAAATCACACAGGGCCCTGGTCTCATGCTTGCTACCTAGCCTACATAGTATAACAAAGATGCCCGGATCTGTCTGCTTTGGCGACAGCTTGTTATGCAGCATAGCCATGCATTCTTCAGTGATGACCACCGTCTCGAATTCCCCTATCCGTCTCTTCTTAGAAACTATATCTCTGAGATACTTGGCGTAGTTGGGCATGCTTTGTATAACTTCTATCAGAGGTATGTTAATGTGCACATGCTTCAGAATATCTAAGAATTTTTTGAATTGGTGCTCATGCTGCTGTTGTTTGAGCTTTTATGGGAATGGAGCTGGCGGGTGGATGTCCTCTATTTGCTCCTTGCTTGGGGGCTTAGTTCGGGGAGGATCATCCTTGTCAGGGCTGGTTTCATGTTCTGCTGCTAGGGTGACTAATGTTGGTATTGCTCGGGCAGGTTTACTTGTCTGTTCTAACAGAGTTCCTAGCTGTTCTACAATCCTATGTTCATCCAGCTGCTTCCCCACTACTTGTAGTTATGGCCTTGCAATGTTCAAAAGTGGGCTTGGCTGCTTCTGGCGGGCTGCTAGATGATGCTCCCATGGTCCGGCTGTGGTAGATTTCAGTGAACTTCCCAAATTGGGTCTCCAAGTTTTTAATAGCAGCCTCCTGGTTGTTCATCTTCATCTCCGTCATGTCCATAAAAGACTCAGTTTTTTCAATAAATTTATTTGTATAAACAATAAATTCACCAGTTTGTTTCATAAAGTTATTCAGAGTTGCTTCTAGTGAATTATTGTGTTGTGGCTGCTGAGTCTGCTGCCGGGACTGATTCTGCTGGTAGCCTCTCTGTAGCTGTTGTGGATTTGCTGTTGTCTTTGGGTTGCTCTAGGAGAAGTTGGGATGGTTTCTCCAGTTGGGATTGTATGTGTTCTATGCTGGCATGCTATTCCTCTTATATCCTCCCATGTAGTTTGCAGATGTTGTGCATTCAGAGGAATCATGGTTGGCCCCACATTCGCCGCAGAAAGGTTCCACAGCTTTTACTTCATGGACCTTCCCTGGGGATTGCACCATCTTCATCACCAGCTCCATCAGAGTGTCGAGGCGGGCATTAACAGATTCGGAGGCTTCAACCTCATTTACAGTAGTTGGCTGCCTTGTGCCGCCTCGACGGGCTGTCGGGTATTTGTAATCATTTTTAGCTGCTATGTTGAGCAGTCGTAGTGCTTCCTCTGGAGGTATGTCTAGGATGATCCCATTGAATGAGGCATCTATCAACATCTGAGTTGGGTTGTTAACCCCATTGTAGAAGATATATACCTAAGTCCAAGCCGGTAAACCATGAAGCGGACAGTTGTTCAACATTTGTTGGTACTGCTCCCATGCCTCATACATCGGCTCGTAATCCCCTTGTCTAAAGGCCATGATCTCATTCTGCAGCCTATTGGGGACGTTGGATGGGTTGAATCGGTCTAGAAAGTCCTTGCAGAGCTCTTCCCATAAAGTGAAAGATCCGGCTGGCTGGTTATTCAACCACTGTTTCGGCCTATCCCTCGGTGAATAGGGAAATAACCTCAGCCGCAATACGTCCTGGTGTACCCCATGAATCTTGAATGCTCGGCAAATGTCCAGGAATCCTCGTAGATGCTGCCGAGCATCTTCTGTGCCAGTCCCTCCGAAGTGCCCTAGTGTGTTTAGCATGTTGAACATGACATGCTTCAGTTCAAAATGATCTGCCCCTATCTCCGGTTCCGTCACAATTGGCTCAAACTTTTGGAAGTCATGTTCAAGGTAGTCCCTAGTTGTCAGCACTTGGGGTGGATCAGAGGGATCCTGCCTCTGTTGTACTTGTGGTCCTCTGGGCGGCAAATCTTGATGCCCGCTCTGCCATTGATGGGATCAACTAGGGGGTCCTCGTTTACCATGGTCTCTTCCTTTGCTTTGCCCTTGTCTTTGATCTTTAAGGCTTCCCTTAGCTACCTCTTGATTCGTCTTGTTTCACGCTCAATATCGTCGTAAATAATGAAGTTTCCGTTAGGGTTAGCCCTGGTCATACACTTGCAAAGGACACGGTAAAATTCTCTTCTTTTTTCGATTAAAAATAGAAATAAAATAAAAAAGTAAAAATATGTAGAAATTAAAAACGAAATTCGCGGTTACCAATCCCCGACAACGACGCCAAAAACTTGTAGGGCGTGTAGGTGTTCCCTTTTTGTGGGAGCGCAAGTGCACACTCCTGTCAAGTTATAGTATATAAGATATCGAATCCCACGAGGATTAGACAACTTGTCTCGTTCTTTAGTTCCTGCACAATGGTAAAATAAAAGCACAAGTGAATAGATTGGTTGAGATCGAAAAGTAAATAAAAACACAAGTAAAAGAGAAGAGGTGAATCAGGTTGATAGAGCAGGCAGGATTATGCTGCCACTTAGTGTGAAAACTGTGTTGAATTAGGTATGAGTTATCCTTTGCTTCCACGATATGCTGCCTCGGTGGGTATGGTGGGCGGAAAACTACGACCCTGACACGCGGCCGCAGCAGGTCACTGCCACTGCAGGGGTGTGTACTGTTTCAGCAGATGGAATGGAAAAACGTCTCGGAGGCAAGTCTGGCAGATACTCCAAGTTCGGCAGGATAGTCGACAATGATCCCTCCTATTTCTAGGTTAAGATGCTCGAGATTGATAACTTGAGGACTAGTGTGGAACCAAATCAATCAACTCGGTTAGTGATCCCTTTTAGCCGCTGAAACTTGTGGACTAATGTAGAACCAAGTTAGTCATGCCTCCCGTTGTGACCGTACTTAACCCTTTCGTGCCCAAAAAATAGATTCTCTGAAACGAGTGGTGTAGAAAGATTGAAAGAATGAAGAACAATAAATTAAGTAAACTTGGAATATTTTATTGAAGAAATAACTCAAAACCTAAACAACCGTTTCACTCTAGTTACAACATAACCCTAACCCAAGGGGAATTTAGAACATGACGACAGAGAAGAGCACACGTAAAGTCTATAGAAAACCTAGGATGATTTAAACTAGAAGTACAATGGGTATTTATAGACTCAAAACTAGGTCAAGTCCTCCTTGAAGTAGAAGTCCTCTAAAGTAGCTTTTATTCTTTAATGTAGCTTTAAATGCTGACTACTTTGCTTGGAATATGGACTCTTCCTCGTTTTCCTTAGCCCGCAAGTAAGCTTGGGAATTTCGCTTCGGCAGCCCTAGCCGCTGCTACAGACGTCAGAAAATCATATGACCACCGGCGATAGATTTAGGAGTTTTTGCTCTACAGATCGCACTCCGGTTCTCCTAACTTCCATAGTCAGCTGCTGAGGGCAAGAAGGTCGGCAGCAGCTTTGCTCGATAGATGCTCGGCAGGTGCTCGGCGGCAACTTACTTCAGTTGGAACTGCTTCGGTACAACTCATGGGTTTGCTTCTCAGTGTTGTGTCCTTCGTTCCCCGGCTCCATCGTTCAGATGTTAGTACCTACAAGCAAGAATACACTAAAATAATATCTCTTGTTCACCAAATAAATGATAAGTTATAAAAGCAGGGTAGAACGATGAAATACTGTAAAATGCTATGCATGAACCTACTTATGCATAAAATGAGCTGGAAAATAGTAATAATAAGAGTTGGAAAGTGCATGAAATATAGGACTTTTGGACACTTTACACTTTCACATCATTATTGATTAGGATGGTCTAACTGATCATGCCAATTATATACAAGTATTTATATATAAATATTTTTGAATTTCGTAAACTTTTGGTTTACCATAACATGTGATTCAATTTCACTGGTACATGTCAAATACGACCATCAAAATTTTTCCTTTGAATAGGAATATCTTTAGCTCTTTCAGAGCTTTCAATGGAAATTATCTTTTGGTAGCAATATATAGCTTTTCTAGAACTTTCAACTGACTTTTTGACTACCAGAACTTATATTCACATTGGCTTATTTCAAATGACAATTGATAACATATGTTTTTTATAATTTCCAAATGAATATTTTGCGAACTCATATTGCTCTCTTAAAATTTCCACTTCTAGTGGTGACAATATTATTACCATTAGTGGTAATTACTGCAATATTCACAATTCTGCAATTTCATAATGTGCTTTCTCTCAAGAACTTATTGATCTTTTGGAGCATCAATATTTTTAGTACTTTGAGATATAGTACTCACATTATCCTTGCATTAAATGGGAAACTATATCTTATGCTTCTGCTAAGCATAAATCGTCACCATAAATTGTATTTGATAAATAATCATGTTAAACAAAATAAATAAATATCATAATATATAAATATAAAACGTAAGTTATTAATATGTAAAGTAAATAAACAAAAAAATAAATAAAAAGATAAATAATTCTCTGAGAATAATTAAAAGATGATTTTTTCCCTTCGATGGTTATAAGGAAATCAGCACGTCCAAATGAGTTGGACCAACAATGTCCAAATAAGTTGAACCAATATCATCTTCATCATTTTTCGCAAATAAAATTTGCTTCTATTTTCTTTCCTTTATCATTCAATGATTGTTGATTTTTCCAACGTATGATAAGTACGAGACCAATGGTTTATAACATCACATTGGTAATAAAAATGATTCCACTTTCTTAGAATGATCTTTATCACTTTTGTCATCATTATAACCTCACTACCGGTGAGTAGAAGTATTCTTAAAATGACCATAATGTCTATGTCCATGGCCTCGACCATGACCATAACTACTAATGTGGCTTTTATTCTTTCCATTATAAAATCTCATATTCACTTCAGGGAATGAAGTAGAGCCAGTGGGCCTTTAAAATCTTTTTCACGATATTGTGTCTGAGGACAACATTATTTATCGTGAAAAGTGGAGTATGTTTTTATTAACATTTCCTCATCACAGAGAACAAAGATTTAATCCTCATACGCGACGTTGTTAAACTAGTCCACAAGGTCCTTTAAAAACCTCCTTTGAGACCAGTAGCCTCACAGAACGAGATGTCCAGCCAATATACTTGGATTATATCGAAGTTATGTTACTAATTGAATAGTGATTTACCATGTTTGCATTCACTTCAGAGAATGAAACAAATACAATAATGGCATGGAATAAACATCATGCTTGCATTCACTTAAGGGAATGCCTCCCATAAAACTTTTTGGATCAAGACGGATTTTCATAACTTGAACTTGGGAGAAATAGTCGAGTTTTTCGACATATAATTTTTTTTTGCTTTTGAGCAAAATTACCATGATTTATCGCACTTTAAAATCATAATTTAAAGAATAAAAATAAATTCAGAATTTACTGATATTGATTTTCCTCTCGAGGACAATGGAGACGTAGTAAATGACCAAGACAGCTTCTCATGATATCATGTCACTTTTTAAGCCATTTAAATACATGTAAATCTCAAAACACGGTTAAAAATATAAACTCTCATTAATAGAATAACATAAATAAATATTGATCTCAATATAAACATATTGAAGAAACGTATCTCTTTAGATTTTATCTTGATTCAAGCCATGTTTTTAAGTCATTAAAGCATATCATGTAAAACTCAAAACATTATTAAGAACACAATCTTTTATCAAATAAATATTAAATATCAAATAATAGCATAAACTTCCGATCATGTATTATTAAGCATACTAACAAGTAAACAATTTTTTAAAGCTTTCCTTGAAAATACTCAAAAACTGTGCGCATGGGGATGTTAATTGTTTCAAGAAACAAACGTGAAAAGTTGGCTACATATTATTTTTTTTATTAGTTTAATTTATATACTTGGGTGAATACACGAATATGAACTTGATGTCGTGACTAATCAACCAATAAAACGATATATAGATAAACGGAACTTACCGGATGTAGCCAAAAAATCAAATTGAAATCCTTTTCGAGAACCACCAACAAGAACCATGATAATCGAGCGAGACCGTGCTGATAACGTGTTGTAAATAATATAACGAAGAACGATAACAAGAATAAAAGAACAAAGATGATAAAAGGTTGTCGGGGCATTACATAATCCGAAAGGCATCCTTCGAAAGGCATAAGTACCGTATGGGCATGTAAAGGTGGTCTTTTCTTGGTCTTTTGGTGCTATGACAATTTGGTTATAACCTGAATAACCATCAAGAAAACAATAAAAGGGTTTACCTGCAAGATGGTCAAGCATTTGATCAATAAAGGGTAAAGGAAAGTGATCTTTTCTAGTAGTTTTATTCAACTTATGATAATCCATGCAAACCCTCCAACCAGTCACAGTTCTAGTTGGGATTAGTATTGTTTTCATTACTTACCACATTTATACCTCCCTTTTTCGGTACACATTGTACCGGACTTAACCATGTACTGTCAGAAATAGGATAGATGATAACGGCATCAAGCCATTTGATGATTTCTTTCCTTACAACCTCTTTCATGACTCGGTTAAGCCTCCTTTGCGCCTCAATTGTTGGTTTATGATCATCCTCCAAGAGGATTTTGTGCATACAAACGCTGGGCTAATTCCCTTCAAGTCTACAATCGTCCATCCTATTGCCTTTTTGTGCAGCTTTAGTGTGTCAATCAATCTTTGCTAATGTTCAAGCTGCAACTTAGAAGAGATGGTTACGGGCAATGTGTTATTGGTTCCCAAATAAACATATTTCAGTTGCTCTGGCAGTGGTTTTAATTCAAGAACCGGAGGTTGCTCGATAGAAGGTTTTTGGATTCCTTTTTTCCCTGAGTAATATAATGGTTCAAAATACTTACCTGGACGACTTGCTATCCAATTGACTTCATCTTCTTCATTGTCGCCCGGTCCTTGATGCTCTTCAGGGTTAAGGCAATTGTCAAAGCAATTTCCGAGGCAATCGTCAAAGCAATTGTCGAGGCAATTGTCACAGCAATTGCTGAGGCAATTGCCAAGGCATTCTTTCTCCACATCAAGGTCGAACTCGATTGTGGCATGGATGACTTGACACTCTTTTGGGTCATTGGCTTGCTTAAGGGTATGGAAAACATTTAACTTGATTTGCTGATCATTTACCCTCATGGTGAGTTCTCCTCTCTCAACATCGATCAAGGTCCTTACCTTAGCTAGGAATGGCCTCCAAAGGATAATAGGTGCGAACTCATCTGCTTCACAATCCAAAACAATAAAGTCAACAGGGAAAATAAATTTATCAACTCTTTCCAGGATATCTTCAATTTTTCCCTCTGGATGAACATAAGATCTATCAGAAAGCTGCATCATCACTGTAGTAGGTCTCTCATTCCCTATTCCCAATCGTTGGAAGTCTGCTTTCGGCATAAGGTTTATACTTTCTCCAAGATCTCTTAATGCCTTTCCGACATAGTGATTCCCTATCGCACATGGTATGGTAAAACTATCGGGATCTTTAAGATTAGGTGGCATTCGGTTGCGCAGCATGGCCATACATCCTTCTGTTGCAGCAACGATTTCAAATTCTCCTATTCTTGTTCTCTTAGAGACAATATCTTTAAGGAACTTGGCGTAGTTCGATATTTGCTCAATTTCTTCTACGAAGGGCAAGTTGATGTAGACTTGTTTCAAGATGTCGAGAAACTTCTTGAATTGGTATTCTTTTTTCTACCGTTTCAACCTTTGTGGGAACGGTGGTGGAAGTCGAATGTCATCAATATGTTCCTTGCATGGGAATTTTATTTGAGGCATTGAATCAAGACTTTCAGAAGCCTTCTTGTTTTCTGCTGTATCTTTGTCGGGTAGTACCAGGGCAATGTTGTCGTGCATTGTCGAGGCAATGTTGTCGGGTATTGCCGAGGCAATGTTGTCGCGCATTGCCAAGGAAATTTTGTAGGGTATTGCCGAGGCAATATCATTGGGCATTGCCGAGGCAATCGGCTCCTTTGATTTTGTCTCCTTTGTTTCATGAAGTCGGGGTTCCTTGAGTTATTTACCACTTCGTGCGGTGATTGCCTTGCATTGGTCATGAGTTGTTCCCCTTGCGACCTCAGTATCGCTAGGCAAACCACCCATCGGTCTTGAATTCAGGATCTGAGCAAATTACCCAACTTGAGTTTCCAATGATTTCAAGGTTGCTTCGTGGTTTTGCATTATCATCTCAGTCTTGTCAATAAAAGCATCGATTTTTTATGAATTTATCAGTGTTAGCCATAAATGCACTAGTTTGTGTCTTGAAAGCATTTAAAGAGTTTTCAAAAGAACTGGACAGTAATGATTGTTGTTGCGGCATCGATTGCCGAGGCATGTTCTGTTGGAATCCCAGTGCTGGAGCATTCTGATTGTTCTGATTGAGGGCATTGTTGGGATTGCTCCATGAGAAATTTGGATGTTTCTTCCAGGCCTGATTGCAAGTGTTGGACATCACGTTGTTTGTTTCGGTTGTAGTTTCCAACATAAAAACTGGACTCTGGGTTATGTGGACACTCAAAATAATCATGGTTACCATTACATAAGTCACAAAAGAAACCTACTACCTTGACCTCTTGGGTGTTTCTTGGTCGTTGCATATTCTTAACCAAATTGGTTAAGGTAGCCAATTGCGAGAGAATTGAATCTGATGGCTCAAGCTCGTTTATTGTAGCATGGCGTCTGACTCCTCCTCTTATGGTAGTTGGGAACTGGTAAGCATTTTTAGCAAGCATGTTTAAGATCTCCATTGCTTCTTCTGGTGGCTTGTCTAGGAGTATGCCATTTGCCAAGGCATCTAGCATCATCTTTGTCGGTGTGTTTACCACGTTGTAAAACATCGTCACGTGTCCATATAGGAAATCCGTGTGGGGGACACTTGTGTAACAATTCTCTATATCGCTCCCAAGCCTCGTACATGGATTCATCATTTTCCTGTCAAAAAGAAGTGATTTTGTTACGTAACTTATAAGTTATATTTGTAGGATTAAATTGAGAAAGGAAATCATGACATAAATCAGTCCAAGATCCTATTGATCCGGCTGGAATACTATTCAACCACGTTTTCACCCTATCCCTCAGTGAATAGGGGAATAATTTTGGCCTCAAAATATCCTCATGGACTTTAAATAGCTTGAATGAATTGTAAATCTCCATGAAGGATTTGAGATGTTGTCTAGCATCTTCAGTTGTTGATCTGCCAAATTGAAAAATTGTATTGATCATATTGAACATTACTGGCTTCAATTCGAAGTGGGAAGCTTCGATTGCAGGTGTGACAACTCCTGTGTTTAGTCCGTTTTGATATTCCTCTGAATAATCTCGAACGGTTAGGTTCCTTACTAGAGCAAATTGACCTGGTAGATTCACTCCATCTCCTGCTGTAACAATCTGATTGTCGTTGGCCTTAATATTGCTGACTTGATCTCCCATTGTTACTCTTAGTTTATGTCTGAGTCTACGGTAGGTACGTTAAATCTCTGGGTTAAGAGGATATTCTAGAGCTGTTGGATTTGCCCTGGTCATAAACCAATGCAAAACCAAATTTTGTTAACCCTTTAGAAACTGAACAATAAAAAGTAAAAATAAAAGTACAAGAAAATAAAAACAAAGTGGCTATTGCCAATCCCCGGTAACAGCACCAAAAACTTGTTACATGATTCGAGTGCTTCGCAAATTGTGCAAGTATACACGTCGCAAGTTATAGTATAGAAAGATATCGTCTCCACAGGGATTGGTGCAACTTCAAGAATATATCGTCTTGCACTGAAAAGTAAAAGAAACACAAGTAATAGTTTTGGGTTGAATAATCGACAAAACTAAAATAAACGAAATAACTAAAGAATTGAGATGAAAGAATGTGAGAATAGTCCGGATTATATTGCGTCTTAGTGTGGAATTCGAATGGAATAGTCTTGGTTTTGCATGCAAGAGGAAGCTTGATTGCCTCAGCAATAGGCAAAATGGTTGCCTCGGCAATGAGCAATACGATTGCCTGGGCAATGCACAAAGTGACTGCTTGGGTAATTGGTAGGGCAGTTGCCAGAGCAAAGAATTAAGCTACTGCTCGGACAATTGAGCGACAACCTTAAGGTTCGGCAAAACGTTCTTCAATGGTTTCTTCTGATCCCTAAGTCAAAACTCTATCAATGTGCAAGCCTTGATAATACCTCCCAGCGTGAACCAAGGGTGAACATCAACCGATCTTACGCTTCTCTTAGCCTTTGAAATTCGTACTTATTCCTAAGCCAAATTGGTATTCACCGAATTTGGGAAAACCATGCTTATTCGTTTCTTGAATCTAACTCTCCCAATATTAGATAAATGGATGCAATCACAATTTTCTCTCTCGATTCAATTGCAAGTAACAATAAACACCAAGAATAAGCAAACCTTGAACTTAAATTGCATAACAAAAATCTAAACAAAATCCAACCATTTTCTTACAACTACTAAACAAATAACCCTGGCCTAAGATAGTTTAGTTCATAGTTGGGACTAGGAACAACACAAGATGATTTCCCAACAAGAACATCAACCGAAAAACAAAGAAAAATAGAAGAATAGGGCCGTCTTGATCTTCAACTTCCTTGCTGATTTTTCTCTCTTAATTCGACTCTCGTCTTTGGTTGCGCATTCTCTTCTTTTTATAGGAAATTGGTAGGTTATACTCTTTCTTGAGGAGGAAGTTAAGTTGTAATTAAATAATATAAAATAAAAGAAATAAATCCCTTTTTATTTTTTTATTTTATTCCCCATATAACTCCTCATATCTTCTTGGAATTTAATCTCCTTTAAACACTCAAGGGACTTCGACTTCTCCTAGGAATTCTTGTGGCTTTCGACTTGAAAAAAGGTTTGAATCCTTGTTGAAGTCGGCATCTCTTGGTCGTGAAGAGTAGCAGCTTCTTTATGTTGAAATTGACAACTTATTATTTCCTTAAATCGGCATCATTCTTCTTTGCTGCATTGACGCGGCAGTACTTGCCCGGGAAATTAACATGCACACATCGAAACATATACCAGAGTAGCACCTTTTCCACAAAATAAGCAATTAAAGATAATCAAGCATGGCGATGAAAACAATGCAAATATGCATGAATGACTAATAATGCAACCTAAATGAGCCTAAGTCTAACAATAATTGAGATGAAAAAGGATCGAAATCTAGTACTTTTATACACTTAACACGCCCCCAAACTCGAACTATTGCTTGTCGTCAAGCAATGCAACCTAACGATTACTTGCCAAGAGTTTCAACTTCATGAATTTTGTTTCGAACTTAAATATTTTCTCAGAACCATGCACTTGTTTGTATGACTTTCAACCAGTCAGATGGCTTACGAATTACCCGGAATCAAACTATAATGCTCGTCAGTTTGTGCATGTTTTGTGTACAAGATGATTTCCTGGATTCTAGTGCAACATTAGGCAATCAATTAAATTCCTCGGGTTCTTATTTACTTCAACTAGAGCCAATTTTGGGCACCTCTAGTTTATTAATTTCTTTCAAAATAATCTAATCAACTAGAGCCAATTTCGGGCACCTCTAGTGATTCTTCTAAGAATAATACTAGAGCCAATTTTGGGTACCTCTAGTAGTGACTTCTAAAGCCATTTTTTGGGTATCTCTAGAAAGATTCTAAATTTTTTTACCCAAATTGTTCAGTGATTTACCTAAGTTTACTAGAATTCCTTCAATCCTTCGAGTATCAAAAGTGTGCATTTAGTTTTAGCATCATAGTAGGATTCTAAGTATTTTCCATGATCATCCTAGAGTTGAAAGCTATGGCAAATTAAGTGCAATTAAAAAGTCATCAAGTTTAGGCAAATTTAATTTGATTAGAACTAGGTTAAGTAATCGATGCATCCTACATGTGATTCCTAAAGATGAGTGCAACATGAAACTAAACTAAACATGAAACGAAATAAAGACAATTATCCCCCCTAAACTCGAGAAGAGCATTGCCCTCAATGCATGAAAACACAAAAGTACAAGGGAACAAAAGGTGAAAACAAAAGGAACAAAATTACAATGACTCAGAGAGGTCAACGTCTTGAATTATGAGTTTCCTTTTCACGGTTTGCTTGACTCTCTTTCTTGCTCGAGGTGGTTGATGGCGTGTTGCGGGTGTAGGAGCCGGTTGTTTTCTCACATAGTCTTTATTGTCTTCCTCATTGTCGATTTCCTCGGTGGTGGAGGCCTTGTGTTTTGTCGTGGCAATGGATGCCGGAACTGCTTTTGGTTGGACGACAAATGACTCGTCTGAATCAGAGGATTCTGACCATGTCACGGTGTGGCTTGGCTCGGTTAATGGTGCTTTACCGAGGTAGTGGCAGCGGGCATTGCCGAGGCAGTTGCGGTGAGCATTGTCGAAGCAGGGGTTTTAGGCATTACCGTGGCAATGATGTCGGTTGGCAAAATTGGGAACATCACCTAGTGGTCTGGGTATTTATATGAGATCACTCAATTTATGGAATTGTTGTAGTTCTTCATATACCTCATAAACTCCAGCTGCCTTTTCTACATGGTCTCTAGCCTGTGTGCAAGTGGTCGGATGATTGCCTCGAGTGTTGTCATCGTCGGTTCACCCGTATTGGCGTTGGTAGGGGGTGTTGCTGCGACATTGCCCAAAGATGTTGTCGCAGAAATTCCTTTTATCGGAGTCGACTATGGCTCGTCTTCGGAAACTCTTATGATCTTTAAATATTGGGCTCTCGTCCATCATTTCCTTGTCGGTGTCTTCTCATCGGCCGGATCACTTTCCATACGTTGTTGCTCAGACAACCCGGTTATGAGACTTGGGAAATAGAGTTTCCCCTTGTCCTTTAGACTACTTTGAGACATCTCATTGCATATGATAGATCCAACATTTATAATATGGTTATGCAATATAGAATGAATTAATAATATCCTAGGCTTGTTAACCGTGATAGTTTGTGAGGTTGGCATTAAGCATCTTTTGACAAAAATATTCCAAAGTTTGTCCTCGGGCTTAAGCCTTAGGTGATTTACCGTGCCTTTGAATGCCCCCTCGTTCCATGTTGTGCCGACAATGGTGTGCTCTTTGAAGATGTCATCGTAATCTCCCGTCAAGAGGTTGTTAACGAACTCCTTGTGTTCATCTTTCGGAATGGTTATCCCATAAAAGAGGTTGATGGAGCCGGGATCAACTTAGATGGCCTTGCCGCGGATAAATACATAGGGATTGTTTGGGTTGGGTCAGTGGGCATAAAATTCCGGAACCCAACTAACATTGCCCGACTTTGGTTGGTGGCAAAGGATTTTCCATTTTTTCTAGTCCACTATGCATAAGACGAATGAATCCAAACCGAAATCTCGGTGTGTTGTGGTGTAGAAAAAACCTTGTTCTTCCAAGACCTTTTGGTGGGCAAACTTCGCCAATAATCTTCTCTTTATTGCCGGTGTGGCATATCTCTTAAAGGACGAATCTTGGCTTGTTTCTTGGTGTTCCATTTCTTTGAGTTTCATGGCAATGGTGGTTTTACGGTGTTGTGGGAATCGGCTATGTAGAGAAAATAGAAGAAGAAATTTTGGGAGTTTAAGTGTAAGAGAAAATAGAAGAAGAAAATTGTGATGGTTGAGTGTAATGGGAAGCGGTCATTAAATAAGGTGTTTTGTCATGATTGAAAATTTGAAAATCAAATTTGAAATCTTCAATGACATTGATTTGAGTGGGCGGCAAGTTTGTATGAGGAAGGTGGAGAGTCGACCGGCTAGTGGTGGGGTTTGGAGGTAATTTTGGGGTGAAATTTTGGGTTTAGAATCCCTAAAAATTAGCTAATGTATCCCTAATAATCAGCCCTTGTTTCCCTCAAAAATCGGCCCGTGATCCCCCTTCTTTAGGTGAGACTTCAATCTTCTTTCCATTTCTTCTTCAAGTTGAACTCCTTTCCTGAAAACATGCATAAAGTAAGATAATATTAAAAATAAAGATAATAGGAATTAAACTTAAAACAGACTCTTATCCTAAAAAATGTGGAAAAAAATAAAAGAAAAAATTAAAAATACTAAAAGAGAGTATGGTTATGCATCTCCTAAAGTGATCATTTCTCTATCGCGCGTGATATGGGTGTTGGAGTAGTGTTTTAATCTTTGTCCATTAACTTTAAATTCATGGCCATCTTTTATGGACTTGATTATTACGACACCATGGGAGAATGGTTTGACAACTTCAAAAGGCCCAAACCATCTTGATCGCAATTTTCCCGGGAAGAGTTTCAACCGAGAATTAAAAAGGAGAACTAATTACTCGGGCAAGAATTGTCGAGGCAATAGCTTCTTGTCTTGCCAACGTTTGGTTTTCTCCTTGTATATTCTTGCATTGTTGTAAGCTAAGGCACGAAACTCCTCTATCTCATTAAGGTCCAATAGTCGTTTTTTTTCAGCACTCTCCCAATCCACATTCACAGTTTTGATTGCTCAGTACGCCTTATGTTCAATTTCCACCGGTAGATGACAACTTTTGTCGTAGACAATTCGAAAGGGAGACATGTGTAATGGTGTTTTAAATGATGTCCAATTGGCCCAAAGTGCATCATCAAGTCGAAGGGACCAATCCTTGCGAGAGGGGTTGACTACTTTCTCAAGGATATTTTTCAACTCTCGGTTAGAAATCTCAGCTTGCCCATTTGTTTGTGGGTGATATGACGTGACAATTTTGTGTGACACTCCAAATCTTTGCAACACCTTGGCAATTAGCTTGTTATCGAAGTGCTTGCCTTCTTCGCTAGTGATTTCTCTCAGCATTCCAAACCGTGTGAATATGTTTTTTCTGAAGGAATTTTTGCACGGTTTTGGAATCATTGTTTGGAGTTGCTATCGCCTCGACCCACTTGGATACATAGTCAACGACAAGAAGGATGTAGAGATTCCCACATGAGGACGGAAAAGGTCCCATGAAATCAATTCCCCAAACATTCAATAGTTCGACTTCAAGGATGTTTTATAAGGGCATCTCGTGTCGCCTTGAAATATTGCCTATTCGTTGACAACGATCGCATTGTTTGTAGAACTCTTGGGCATCTTTGTAAAGCGTGGGCCAATACAATCCTGATTGAAAGACTTTGGTTGTGGTTCATGTCCCTCCAAAATGGCCTCCATAAGGTGAAGAGTGGCATTGCTCGAGCACATTTTGTTGTTCTTCTTCTGGGACGCACCTTCTTATAACCTGATATGCACATTGTTTAAACAGAAGAGGCTCATCGAAATAATAATGCTTAGCATCATGTCGAAACTGCTTCTTCCCTTGGTGAGTAAGGTTATAAGGCAATATACCACTAATAAGAAATCTACAATATCGGCATACCATGGTGTTGTTAAAGCTAGTGCTGCAGTTGTTGCCGAGGCAATCCCTATTGCCATTTTCAGGGCAGTATCGATTGTGGTTGCCCGGGCAATGATTAACTGCTCATCCGGGAATGCTTCTTGGATTTCTGCGTTTGTGGTGTCTTTTTCTCCTTGTTCCAGTCGTGACAAATGATCGGCAACTTGGTTCTCGGTACCTTTCATGTCCTTAATTTCAAAGTCGAACTCTTGTAAAAGTAAAATCCAACGAATTAAACGAGGTTTGGAATCTTTCTTTTCAAAGAGGTACTTAATTGCTGAATGGTTAGTATGAACAATTACCTTTGTTCCAATTAGGTATGAACGAAATTTATCAAAAGCGAACACTACGGCTAGTAACTCTTTCTCGGTGGTTGTGTAGTTTACTTGCGTCTCATTAGGAGTTTTACTAGCATAGTAGATCACATGAAAGATCTTACCTGTTCGTTGACCTAGGATTGCTCCTACCGCGAAGTCACTTGCATCGCTCATAAGTTCAAAGGGCAATGTCTAATCCGGTGGAACTACTATTGGTGTGGTTACAAGTTTTTTTAGGGTCTCGAATGATTTGGTGCATGAGTCATTGAAGTCACATGCTTTATCATGTTCAAGCAAGTTACACAAAGGTTTCGTAATCTTAGAAAATTTTTCTATAAACCTTCTATAAAAACCTGCATATCACAAGAAGCTCCGAATTCCTTTGACTGAAGTTGGAGGAGACAGTTTCTCGATCACATCCACTTTTGCTTTGTCGACTTCAATTCCTTTAGATGAGATTTTGTGGCCGAGCACTATGCGTTTATCCACCATAAAGTGACACTTCTCCCAATTTAGGACCAAGTCGGATTCCTCGCATCGTTTTAGTACTTTCTCCAAATTACCAAGGAAATTGTCGAAATCATCTCCAAATACCGAGAAATCGTCCATGAAGATTTCTAGGAAATCTTCTACCATGTCGGAGAAAATTGCCATCATGCATCGTTGGAAGGTTGTTAGGGAATTACATAATCCGAAAGGCATCCTTCGAAAGGCATAAGTACCGTATGGGAATGTAAAGGTGGTCTTTTCTTGGTCTTATGGTTCTATGGCAATTTGGTTATAACCTGAATAACCATCAAGAAAACAATAAAATGGTTTACCTGTAAGATGGTCAAGCATTTGATCAATAAAGGGTAAAGGAAAGTGATATTTCCTAGTAGCTTTATTCAACTTATGGTAATCCATGCAAACCCTCCAACCGGTCACAGTCCTAGTTGGGATAAGTTCATTGTTTTCATTACTTACCACATTTATACCTCCCTTTTTTGGTACACATTGTACCAGACTTACCCATGTACTGTCAGAGATAGGATAGATTATACCGACATCAATCCATTTGATGATTTCTTTCCTTACAACCTCTTTCATGAATCGGTTAAGCCTCCTTTGCGCCTTAATGGTTGGTTTATGATCATCCTCCAAGAGGATTTTGTGCATACAAACCGCTGGGCTATTTGCCTTCAAGTCTACAATCGTCTATCCTATTGCCTTTTTGTGCAGCTTTAGTGTGTCAATCAATCTTTGCTCATGTTCAAGCTGCAACTTAGAAGAGATGGTTACGGGCAATATGTTATTGGTTCCCAAATGGTGACTTGCCAAAATGCTTATATTTTACACACTTTTGCTCAAGTATTTGTTTGTTCTCGAGATCATATCATAGCATGTAGGTGC
This sequence comes from Hibiscus trionum, assembly GCA_030270665.1. Lineage (NCBI taxonomy): Eukaryota > Viridiplantae > Streptophyta > Magnoliopsida > Malvales > Malvaceae > Hibiscus > Hibiscus trionum. Next base: position 69,141,433 of record BSYR01000003.1, read on the forward strand.
ATTTAGAGCATATAGTTGCATGTATCTTTACTTGGTAGTGGTTTGTGTTGAGTTGTGTGGGGCTCGATTCGATCAACCGATTATGCTCACCAAGTGGTGGAGAGGTGGATATTTGGGTGGAAGGGTTGAGGAAGCTAAAATAAAGATAGACACAATGATTTATAGTGGTTCAACCTTCTAACCAAGTTCTACATCCACTACCTTAGCTCCCCACTAAGGATTTCTCAATCAATCCACTATTGATTCGTCCCCTTTTCTAGGCTTAGGAGGTAACCCTTACACACAATAAAGCTTTCTACCTAAAGCCTTGATTGAAACCCTCTCTTACAAAGAGATAAACAAAGCAAACTTAAAACCCTCTAATAGGTGTTTTTTTGCACAATTAAGCACTCACCCAAAACCTAAAACACTTGAGCAAATTTGACAATTTTGACTCACTAGTGTTTGTCTATACAAGAATTGACAATTTAGGCACTAAGACAATATTTGATCATTTGATGTTTGACAATATGAGCATTAGCCTTCTCTTGATGCTTGGAGGTCCCTTTTATACTCCCAAATGAGTTTGTAGCCGTTACTAGCCGTTGGGATCAATTTGGAGCCGTTGAGGACTTTAATTCCCACCATAAATGCAGTTCTGCAGCTCCCCGTTTCGAAACGCTCGAAGCCGTTTCGAAACACTCTCAATGTAGAAAGAGCCATTGCATTCTGTCAGGGTACCCGTTTCGGAACACCTCCTTGTTGTTTCGAAACGCGTATCGAAATGCTATAGGCCCGTATCGAAACACCTGCATTTGAAAGTTGGTTGGGAAAGAGCCGTTGGGGTTTATGACCGTTGTGGTCATTGCCACGTGGGCGTATCGAAACGGCCTAGCCTGTTTCGAAATGCTGGGCAAAAATCCTGTCCAAGGAAAGCCCGTTTCGATACGCGTATCGAAACGATTTTGCCACTGGAATCCCCTGTTTCGAAACGCCCTAAGGTGTTTCGAAACACCTGGACAGTTTTGTTTAGATTGGCTTTGAAAAACATGAAAAAACCTTTTAAAAAAAACTTCCCTAAACATAATTTCAAGTTGTTTGGACTTTGGAAATGTTTTAAATACTTTTTAAATCAGTCCAAAACATTTTTCAATTATTATATCAAAACATTTGTTCTACATTTGGCTTTATTTCATGAGACTAGATGCTGCTTGATGGTTATTTGCTGGTGTGGTGTTGTGCAGGCTAATGCTGATATGAAGCGGGGCAAGGAAGGAAAATGCTATAGCAAATTGGACATCAATTCTGGGCGCAGAAAAGGACAAAGTAACGCGCACACGCTGATAGCCCACATGTGTGAGCTCCTTTTTGTCTGTTTGTGCCCCACATGTATATGGAATATTCCCTAGATGCCAGAGAATTATTAGGGCACAAAACCCTAGGAGCCTCTACTATATAATGGACACAAGACCCTCATTTAAGGGAGAGCGTGAAAAGGTGACAAAAAGGCTAGGGAGAGAAAGCTAAAGGCGACTCTTTTCTTTTCTTCTTCCTCCTCCACTTGGTGTCCTCCATCGTAGATGCTCCAAGGGTCTGACCTTGCTGACCTTAAGAGAGGCGGCAAGCCTAGGGCGATTCGTGGCGCTGCAAGTCCATCGCGGATTGGGAGTTCTCATCTTCCCTTTCTATTGCTTTAGCATTTATTTTTATATCTGGAAAATGGGTTGTATGAATGAAGATACTTCAGATGATTTTTGCCCAGCCATGAACTGATTTAGGTGCCTAGGGCTATTAGGATGAGCTATGTTTTGTTTTCTTTTATGAATGTTTATTTATCTCTTGCTCGTATCTATGCTTTGTCTATGTTGTTAAATGCTTAGGGTTGTAAGAGCCTTCGAGAGTTGGTATTTCCTTAGGTGTTAGTTGAGGTTAGTGGTCGAGAGAGCTTTCTTTAACCTGCATAGACAATGAAGTTGGATGCTGAGAGGCACAACTCTAATCCACCTTAGAGATAAGTGTTGAGTTTCAACGGCTAAGTGGGATAGACCTTTAAGGGTAGGGGAGTGATAGAGTTTACGCTGAGAGGTATTGCTGTAGCATTTCCCACTCCCAGTTTCCTGGCTAGAGATAGTTAAGGAGCACCTTGAGTAAATCCTACCTAGCATAGACTAAGTCAGAGAGGTAAACCCTAGTAGAGAGGTAAAACATAGGTAAACTAGATAACCCAGCCAATCATTCCCAAGAGAGTTTCACACGCGTAAGAGGACTTGTTTGTCTACTAATTTCAGCACGCTATCTTTTACCTTCATTTGCTACAACATTTATATCTCTGCTCTGATTTGCTACAACATTCATCACTCTATCTTGAATTGCCACAACATTCTCCATTTACATTTTATGACACTTGTGTGCTTAAGCTTACCTTGAGCACCTCCAATCCCAGTGGAGACGATACTCACTCATCACTTTATTACTTGTCCCACGTGTATACTTGCACCATATTTGTGTATCATTTATAGTACATAACACGCGCAAACAAGTTTTTGGCGCTGTTGCCGGGGATTGGCAATTGGTTGTTTTAGGTTTAGTCTTTGCACTAGTTTATTTTGTTTTTGTATATATTTTCTTAACTTGTTTTTGTTTGTCTTTTTAGGTATTGTGCTATTGCATACGCCGAAGGAGACATCGATAGCCTATATTACTTTATATTCCTGAAATTGAACATCAAATTTCTTCAGCGGAGACGTATACAAGAAGCAATTAGAATCATGAACGGAGCTCAACATCAAGGGGAACCTGTTGTAGTAATTGGAGACCAAGGTCAAAGTGCTCCAGCAAGACCCAGAGCTGTTAGAGATCACCTAAATCCTGTCTTGGATGAGCTTAATCTAGGAATTGTTGCTCCAGAAATTCAGGCAGCCCACTTTAAGCTTAAACATGTCATGTTCAACATGTTGAACTCAATTGGTCAGTTTGGAGGCTCGCCTCATGAAGATGCTAGACAACACATATGTGCTTTCTTAGAAGTGTGTTAATCTTTCTGTCAACAAGGGGTGCACGAGGATGTGTTGAAAATCAAACTATTTCCTTATTCTTTGTGTGATCGAGCACGAGAATGGTTGAGTGGTGTGCCAGCCGGGTCATTGGAAACATGGACAAATTTATGTAAGAGCTTTTTGCTGCGGTATAATCCACCAAATAGGAACACTAAATTGAGGAATTTAATCTCCTTTAAAAACTCAAGGGACTTTGACTTCTCCTAGGAATTCTTGTGGCTTTCGACTTGCAAAAAGGTTTGAATCCTTGATGAATTCGGCATCTCTTGGTCGTGAAGAAACATATACCAGAGCATCGCATTTTCCACCAAATAAGCAATTAGAGATAATCAAGCATGGCGATGAAGAAAACAATGCAAATATGCATGAATGACTAATAATGCAACCTAAATGAGTCTAATTCTAACAATAATTGAGGTGAAAAAGGGTCGAAATCTAGTACTTTTACACACTTAACAATCTACATGAAACAACCCCCTAAGTTTGAAAAGAAAGGTCCGGATGGAGAAACTCTTGTCTGTAGACTTAAGAAAGCATTATATGCTCTTCGACAAGCACCTAGGGCTTGGTTTTCGACTCTGAGAGAATTTTCGGTACATCAACTTCACTTCACTCCTTTTAAAGCTGGCTCATCTCTCTTTATTAGGAACTCAAGCACATCTTATCTGCTTCTCAGGTTATATATTGATGACATAATCATCACTAGAAGTCATCCAACAGAGATTGATGTTGTAATTCACAGAATTAATGATGAGTTCTCTCTTAAAGACTTAGGTCAGCTTGGCTTCTTTCTTAGGATGGAAGTACTCTCTTGTTCTCATGGCTTGCTATTAAATCAGAAGAAGTACATTGTTGATCTTCTCACAAAAAACTAATATGTTTGATTCGACACCTACTCCAACACCCATGGTGGTTACTCCTAAGATAAAAGCTAATGATGGACAACAATTTCTTGATGTTCATTTGTACAAAAGCACAGTAGGTGGTTTGCAGTATATATGCTTAACACGTCCAGACATTGCTTTTGTTGTAAATAAAGTAAGCCAATACATGAATCATCCCTGCGAGTCTCATTGGAAGGTGCCAAGTGTATATTGAGGTATCTTCGAGGGACTGTCGATTGTGGAATCATGTTTTCTGCTAATAATAATATCATTCTTGTCTGTTATGTGAATGCTGACTGGGCAGCATCTGTTGAAGACAGACGATCCACTTCTGGCTACTGCATCTTTTTAGGTGATAATCCTATAGCTTGGTGCTCTAAAAAGTATAGTGTTGTCCCTTGATCTACCTCAAAAGCAGAATACAAAAGTCTTGCTAATTTTGTCTCTGAGCTCATTTGGCTTGAGCAATTACTTATTGAGGTTGGGATGCCTATTGTTGGAAAGCCAACTGTTTGGTGCGAAAACACGTATACAGTTTCCATGGCTGCTAACCCCACACATCTTGCTCGCATTAAGCATGTTGACATTGATATACACTTTGTTCAGGAAAGAGTTTTAGCTGATCAATTATTGGAAAATTAGGTGTCTTCCGCTGAACAATATGCAGACATCCTTACCAAACCAGTTCCACCAGGTTCTTTTACTCAAATAAGGTCTCGCCTTGGTGTCATCTCTTTGAAAGAAATTCGAGAAAAAGATAAAACCATGAGTGTAACGCCCTGGTTTTGGGCCTAGATGTTTTAGACATTGGATCGGGCCGGTCGGGAGTGGTTCGAATCCTTAAGGCCAGTTCAGGGAAAACCTAGTTCGAGATGTTTTAAAAATATGGAAAAATATCTAAAAATCATTATTTATTATGTAAATGATTATGGTAAAAACAATTTTATAAAATGAGTTTTGTAAATATTACATTTTGGTATAGTGACCAAAATGCAGTTTTTACAAAAGTTGGCTAGTGACTGTTTTGTAAAGGATTGAAACTTTGAATCTTTAAGGAGCTATTTTTACCAATCATTTTCATCAGATTTCTCTTTAATTTGAGAGATTTTAATAAATGATTTTATAATAAAATAAAGGGAATTAAAAAGGAAATTAAAAGTTGACTTTTCATAACCAATTTCACGTTAGTTTTTCTATCCTCATTTTCTCTCGACTTCTATTCAGCCAAACACTTTTCCCATATCAAAGAACCTTTGATTTTCACCTTGATTGTTGAGAATTCATTCTCTAAATGATTCTCCAACTTTGTTTCATCAAATCACATTGATTTTGCTTTGGGTTTTTCAAGAAAACTTGCCCAAATTGAAGAGAGATCAACCATTAGAGGTAAGGTTCATTCTTCTCCTCTAATGATCAGTTCTTTACTGAAATTCTCAAGTTATCAATCCTTTTTAATGGTTTTTTAGTTGTTTTAATGTTATAAACAAGAAAAAGTTGTTAAATTCAAGATTCTTGATGAGATCTTGGTAATTTTCGTATTACTATGTTATGATCTGAGTTGAGGTTGATTTTCAACATATTTTGGATGTTATTTGATGTTGAGAACGAGGTTTTAATAAATAAATCTTGAATAGTCTTGGGTACCTAAGTTTAAGATGTTAGATTTGTGGTTTTTGAGGTGTTTTTGATGTTATGCTATTGCTGGAGGTATAAGGTCGTGTTTATGTTGATTTTTTATGTTAATTTGAGTTTAGAAAAGGTTAGAATTGATAGATCTTGGATGGGCTTTGATTGGTGGAAGTTTGGAAGTGTTTTCGGTTATTTCAGATAGCCGAAATGCTAGTTTTGAGTAGGGCAGCGTGTTAGAATGAGTGGTTGGTGATTTTAATGCATGGTGATGCATTAATCCTCTGCTCTTATGTGTGTTGAATAGGGGAGACTTCATCAGACGCATTTGGTGCTGATCCGAAAGCACCGGAAGCTTAGAAATCGTTTCGGCAATCAAGCGAAACGTCATCGGTGAGTGAAAAATGGTTTTAGAAGTCCTTGAGGAACAAGGAAGCGAGTTTTGGGGATTTAGGATTGGTTTGAAATAACATCCTAAGTCCGGAAGTAAGTATGTTTAGATTTGCTCTCGAAATGTGGATGATGCCCCTAAATGCTTTTGACATGATCTTGATTTGAGAAAGATAAATTCCTACTGTTTTATGCATGATTTATGACATGAGATGATGTTTTATATTGATCCCATGAGATTAAACAAATTTTGCAAAGAGTTTTGAGATTTTGATCAAATGCTATGCATGGATTTGATTTTGAAATGAGATGTGTTTTGTGTAGAAATGTTGCATCAAAACAGTAGGTGAGATGATGATTTTAATATAATATATTGGCATAATTGATGAGATGTTACCAGATATAATTGGTCGACCAATAGGATGTAAAGTGCACTCTAAACTAAAATGTAGAACTAGTGTTTTGATATAATAATTGAAAAATGTTTTGGACTAATTTGAAAAGAATTTAAAACTTGTCTTCAAGTCCAAACAACTAGAATTTATGTTTGAGGGATCTTAAAAGGTTTTTGGCAAAGTTTTTCATGCTTTAAAATAGTCAAACTTGACTTTTCATGTTGCCCGTACCGATACGGTCTAACCCGTACCGATACCTTTTTGCCCAAGTTTGGTCACTACCAAAACCCATATCGAAACAGGCTTTGCCGTTTTGATACGGTAAGGGATCGTTTCGATACGCCTGGTAAGCATACCGATCCCCATTTTAACAACCCCAACGGCCACTTTCCCAACGGTCTTTTAAATGTCATATCGTACCGATACGCCCTCAAGCGTATCGATACACCTAGGCTAGCAAGAGCCCAACAGCTAATTTCTAATGAAGGTCGTATCGATACGGGTCCACGCGTATTGATACGGAAGGCTGCATAACAGCATTAAAGATGGGAAATAAAGTCTCCAACGGCTCCAATTCAACCCCAACGGCTAGTAACGGCTACAAACTCAAAGAGGATTATAAAAAGGACCTTCAAGCATTAAGTAATGGTTAATGCTTCAATTGTCAACAACAAATGATCAAGAAATTGTCTTAGTGCTAAATTGTCATTTCTTTGTATAGAAAAACACTAGTGAGCCAAAAATTGTTCAATTTGCTAAGTGTTTTAGGTTTTGGGTGAGAGCTAAATTGTGCAAAAAAATACCTATTAGAGGGATTTGAGTTTGCTTATCTTTTCTCTTGTAAAGAGGGTTTGATCAAGGCTTTGGGTAGAAAGCTTGATCGGTGTATAAGGGTTTCCTCCTAAGCCTAGAAAAGGGGACGAATCAATAGTGGATTGATTGGAAATCCTTAGTGGGAAGCTAAGGTAGTGGATGTAGACCTTGGTTAGAAGGTTGAACCACTATAAATCATTGTGACCTTTATCTTTTAAGCTTCCACACCACTTACACCTAAAATTCCTCTTCTCCACCACTTGGCAAGCAAGAACGGTTGAAAAAATCGAGCACAGAACATCCCAACAATTGGTATCAGAGCTTGGCTCAATTGGTATCAGAACTCACTATGCCTATTGGAAGACAAAGATGAAGTTTTTTATAAAGTCAAGGGACTACAAGCTATGGGACATAGTAGAAGATGGTCTGTTCGTGCCTCAACGAAGTAAAGCGGAATGGAGTGCCGAAGATCGCAAGAAGATGGAGCTTAATTGTAAAGCCTTGCACATCCTCTTTTGTGCTTTTGGCCCAACCATCTTTGAGAAGATGTCTTCTTGTGAGAGTGCCAAGAAGGTATGGGACAAGCTTGAAGTCACATACGAAGGAACCGATAAAGTAAAGGAGACCAAGATCGGCCTCCTCAACCTAGCGTATGAGAACTTCCAGATGGATCCGGAAGAGAACATCGAGAAGATGTTTGAAAGGTTCTCCACTATTACCAATGGTCTCAAAGGCTATGGAGAAGCCATCCCGGAAGAGAAGCTTGTCTAAAAGCTCATCTACTCACTTCCCGAGTCATGAGACTCAAAGAGGACCGCCATCATCGAAGATAAGAACTTGAAGACCTTGAAGCTTGATGAACTCATGGGGTTACTTCTTACTTATCAAATAATGAAGAAAAACAAAGAAGATGAGAAGAAGAGGGAAGAAATTAGAGCTATGGGGGAGAAGAAGCTCAAAGGGCTTGGCATCAACACAAATGACATTGCTCTCAAATCCTCCACATGTCATCATGTAGATTCTAGTGAGGAGGAAAGTGAAGATGAAGAGATGGCCTATCTCTTCAACAAATTTACCCGGTTCATGAAGAGCGAAATGGAAAAATCCAAGCATGAATCGAGGAAGAAGATGAAGGAATCCCACAAGTCCAACAAGAGGGGATCATCTTCAAAGCAAGCATATGTGGCTACATGGAGTGATGAAGACTCCACCGATGATGAGGTGGCCCACCTATGCTTGATGGCCCTCAATGAGGGGGAGGTAACTTCTAACTCATCTTGTTCAAATTCATATTCTTTTGATGAGTTACAAGATGCCTATGACGATTTGCTTTTGGAATTCAAGGAATCATTTTCCAAGAACAAAAGGTTGATTTCAAAAATGAAAAATGAGAATGATTTGCTTTCCAAAACAAATCTTGAACTTGAAGAAAAATTGAAGGATTTTGAACAAAAATGTTTTGATTTACAAAATTTGTTTCTTAAAGTTCAAAAAGAAAAAGATTTGATTTCCAATGAAATTCAAAAGAAAAATGATTTTGGAAAATCAAATTTTTATGTAAGACAATCTAGTGCCCCTAGATTTGTAAATGGTAAATGTTTTAGAAGTGTTTGGGTCCCAAAAGGACTAACCACTTCAACAAAAAGGGATGAAATTGAAAAATGGATTCCTAAGGGGACTAAATTTTGTGCTACTAACGTCTATGGATCCAAAGCAATTTGGATACCAAAAATTACTTGATTGTCTTTTGCTAGGTGTGATGGAAAGTGGTCAATAAGTCAAAATTTGAGGGGGAGCTTCATGTACACAAAGGAAGAACACTTGATGAAGGAAGGCTTCACATCCTCCCTTGGATTCAAGTGTGGTAAAATCTAGTTGCTTTTGCTTTTATTTGATTTATTTTCATTTATGTCAACTAGATGGTCATATATGTTGGACTAACATTTTGATGATGCTTTGAGTAAGGGGGAGCCATTTTAAAACCAAACATTTTAAAATTTAAACCTCTATTGTTATTTTAAGCTTAAAAGTGTTTTAAATTCTTTTTGATATAACAAAAAGAGGGAGAAATGTGGTTTGAAAATTTGAATTTTCAAATGAATAAGGGGGAGCTTTAATTGATTTCAAATCTTATTCTCTTATTCAAAATTTATTTGACAAAGGGGGAGAAATCCCAAACAATTTTTCAAGTTGGTTTTATTATATCAAAAAGGGGGAGATTGTAGAACTAGTGTTTTGATATAATAATTGAAAAATGTTTTGGACTGATTTGAAAAGAATTTAAAACTTGTCTTCAAGTCCAAACAACTTGAATTTATGTTTAAGGGATCTTAAAAGGTTTTTGGCAAAGTTTTCCATGCTTTAAAATAGTCAAACTTGACTTTTCAGGTTGCCCGTACCGATACGGTCTAACCCGTATCGATACCTTTTTGCCCAAGTTTGGTCACTGCCAAAACTCGTATCAAAACAGGCTTTGCCGTTTCGATACGCCTGGTAAGCGTACTGATCCCCATTTTAACAACCCCAACGGCTACTTTCCCAACGGTCTTTTAAATGTCATACCGTACCGATACGTCCTCAAGCGTATCGATACGCGTAGGTTGGCAAGAGCCCAACGGCTAGTTTCTGATGAAGGTCGTATCGATACGGGTCCACGCGTATCGATACAGAAGGCTGCAGAACAGCATTAAAGATGGGAAATAAAGTCTCCAACGGCTCCAATTCAACCTCAACGGCTAGTAACGGCTACAAACTCAAAGAGGAGTATAAAAGGGACCTCCAAGCATTAAGTAATGGTTAATGCTTCAATTGTCAACAACAAATGATCAAGAAATTGTCTTAGTGCTAAATTGTCATTTCTTTGTATAGACAAACACTAGTGAGCCAAAATTGTTCAATTTGCTCAAGTGTTTTAGGTTTTGGGTGAGAGCTAAATTGTGCAAAAAAATACCTATTAGAGGGATTTGAGTTTGCTTATCTTTTCTCTTGTAAAGAGGGTTTGATCAAGGCTTTGGGTAGAAAGCTTGATCGGTGTATAAGGGTTTCCTCCTAAGCCTAGAAAAGGGGACGAATCAATAGTGGATTGATTGGAAATCCTTAGTGGGAAGCTAAGGTAGTGGATGTAGACCTTGGTTAGAAGGTTGAACCACTATAAATCATTGTGTCCTTTATCTTTTAAGCTTCCACACCACTTACACCCAAAATTTCTCTTCTCCACCACTTGGCAAGCAAGAACGGTTGAAGGAATCGAGCACTGAACATCCCAACATAAAATTCGTACGTGCTCTTTGGTGTCGGGCAATGGGGGTAGTGCCATCTCGATCCAAAGTGAGAGTTCGGTGATGAGAGATTCCATCGGGGTAGGTCTTGGTGAAACACCCAAGCTTTGTGGCGAAGATAGATACCGCCATGAGAGTCCGGTGATGCGAGATTCCACCGGAGTAGGACTTGACTTATGTCAAGCTAATCCGTATATCCGAGTAAAGATAGAAAATGAAATGCCAATATATGAGAATGAGCTATGATTCACATGTACCAATGTTTGAAATGTTTTTATGCTATGAGAAATGCATATGAGATTTTGAGATTATGAAATGCTTTTGTATATCAAGCATGTGTGGCATTGCCATGAGTTTTGCATTGGTTGAATGCATGAGATAGATAGATGGTACATGTGGTTTTCAAATGGTGTTTTGCTTTGAAATGGATTCCGGGGATGAGATAGAAAGAGCATGGTTTTAGAAATGGATTTCAAGATTATGTTTTAAAAGCTTGCATTGTTGCGTTGGTGTTTTTAGAGCATGCCTCACTAAGCTTTTGTGCTTACACTCTCTTTTACCAACAATGCAGATAATTGAGACATCTTGGGTAGCAAGGAGGCTTAAAGAAATCCAAGGAGTTGATAAGCTCAAGTATGATGTTTTACATTTACCTTAGTGATGATATATGGCAATGGGATTTATTGGTTGTTTTGGGAGATGTGTTTTGGATTCCCTTGAGTTGCAGCAAATTATGTGTGCTCTTTTTGGTTTGTAGAAGGTCATTATATTTGTTTTGTTGTTTTACCTTGCCTTTTGGGATGCTTATCATTTTTGGTTATAGCATTCTCTTTTATATGCCTTTCTTTCTTGTGATGTTATGCCATGTGCTTGCCATGTGCTTAGAATTGGATGCCTTTGTGTAAGTTTTGATGTTGCTAAGATGTCCATATGTTTTGGTGATGATTTGGCGATGTTAAATGTGAATTTGTGGCGGATTTTGGTATGTGTATCGATACTCGGGCTTGCGTATCGATACACATAAGTAAAATTTGTGCCAATTGGTCCAGGGGTAACGGTACGAATGGGGAGCGTATCGATACGCCTGGGTAAAGTTTGAAGGGCGTATCGATACTCAGAAAGGTGTATCGATACCCTTTTCCCAAGTTTGGCCACTACCTTCCCACGTATCGATACGGTTCCTTGGTGTACTGATACTCGACCGTTAAATTTTGTTAAAAGCATTTTTTGAAGTCCTGAAACGTTACATTTTAGTCCCTGAACATCGTGTATGCAATTAGGTGAGTTTGGATGATCTTGTTGTGATGAAATTTTGCACAGAAGCATGAAATAAGACTAATCGAACATTGGTAACCTTAAAATCAGAAATGTCCTTTCATTTTACAGAATTTATATTTTGGTCCCTAAATGCTTAATTTATGCAATTAAACCCCTAAATGAAATCCGATCATTGTGTCGTTTCTTCCTATGCTCTTTGACGATCACATAGGATCTGAATTGCATCTAGAAAAGATAAAAAGAAAAAAAGGGTCGCTAATCGAAGTTGGCTTTAACGAGTTGGCTTCGATTTTCCCTGTGTAGCTCCTTGGTTCGGGTCATCCATCTAGACCAGGCTAAGGGGGTTACAAGGAGAATATAAAATATAGTACTACATGACAGCTAGGCCTGCCAGTTGGGCCTCTAACTTCAGTTTTGGGTTAAACCAATTTGTAACCGTCTTGGGTTGTTATCTGTGTACTGGGCTAGCATTATAAAAATGCCCATTTTTTGTATTGAATCATAGAGGGGTTGTAATCCAATTTCTATTATCAATGAAATCAGATATTCTCTTTTCCCTTTTGCGTTCTCACTTTCTCTCTGAAGTTTAGGGTTAAACTCTATTTGTTCATCTTCGTTTTATCTTCATCTTCCTTCAGTTCTTCGTGTTCTATAATTCCTTTCATAATCAAATAAAAGGTATGTAACTATATTGCGATATGAGTTTGCATCATATGTATTGGAATGTACTTAAGAATTTACACAACTTATTAGGTTAGAACATAATTTTAATCTTATTTTGTTATTACAATGATCATATGTTTTTTTTGTTTTTATATTATTTTTATTTTTAGTAATTTTAATATTTATTTTAGAATATTTTAACATTTTTACTTAAAGATTAAATAAGCCCTCAAACTTCATAAAAAATCATTTAAACCCTAAAACTTTAAAAAATCAATTAAGTCCTCTTCCACGTCATCACTTTCTTTTAACATGGACCACCATGTATGTACTGTCACGGTCAACAACAGATTCTGTCAGTTAAAGGGTTGGATTGGTTAATTTTTGGGGTTTGAGGGTGACATTGAGTGCAAAAAATCTTTAAGGGCTTAATTGATTTTTTTAAGTTCAGGGGCTTCACGAGCCCTTAAGCCTAATTTAAACTATTAAAGATAATTAAAATTAAGACAAAAATAAAAACTTGGAAAAGAATGGAGTTAATCATAAATTGTGTTGGATTTAAAATCATAGCTAAGATTCATGAAATCAGTCTACAATTTTTAAAGTAAATTCATTCCAAAATTCAACAGTACATACCATACAAACAAATAAGATTTTACCCTCAAATTTGAATTCACTTTGAATAAAATTTTGTTCTTTAAAATTTGAAGCATTTTGAACCAATAGATAAAATATTACAGAAAAATTTGACGCGATTATTAAAACTTGTAGAAATCACTTATTATTTAATCAAAGAACACTTTTGATACTAATCAACTAGGTTTTTATTTCTTTAGTTTAGGGTTTTGAAATTTTAATGTTTAATTTAATACAGACGGTTTGAAGTTTTTATTTTGATATTTAGTATTTGAAAATAAATTTTAAAAATAATATCAAATGAAACTTTTATGAAATTTAAAAAAAATCATGGAAACACTAAAAATGACATAAAATTAAAAAAATTATAGGTTTCAAATTGATATGAAAACTTAAATTGGGGTTTAAGAAATTTGAATTAGGTTTAGGAATTCGTTTATTAGCTTTGTGTTTAGGTGTTAAATTTTCCGTGATAAATTAGTTGTTTGTTTATGTTTATATTTTGTTAGTTTTTTTTAAAAAATAGTTGAGAAATATATTTTTAAGTAAAAATATTGACATGTCATCACCGTTTAAACTTTTAACGATTTAATCGAGATGTTAATTAAAAAATGAGTAGTCTGACAAAATGATATAGGCTAGGGGCTAAATTTATCCTTAAAATATATTAACCAAAATGATAGAAATTGTAAACGTTAAGGTTAAAATTATCTTTATGCTATAATTTTATATTGACATAAATTAAATAAATAATGAATAATAAAAATATAAAAAAAATAAAAAAACAATTGAAGGGTCCCATATATTTTCCATGGAAAATATTCTTCTTTTAACAAAGACTTGTTTTAATTGGTATGATCTTTGATTTTTTTTCCTTTTTATAACGGGTAAACAACATAAATGAACATCATATTATTGGTAAGGTCGCAATTTGATTACCTTACTTTTTTCTAAGCAATTAAACCATCATACTATTAAATTGGATGCAATTTGACCACCAGCCGTTAAAAACTAACTGAATGAGTGACGTGATAGTTAGTAAAATTTTGTATAATTACACATTTGGTCCTCGTTACTTATACATTCTATCAATTCGGTCCTAATTTTAATTTAATAAAATAAATTAATTATTTAATTAGGTGGTGACACATGTCACCACCTTATTGGAGGACTTTAATTATTTTTATTTAAAAATAACGAAATTGGGGATGGAGGGATTCAAACTAGGGCTCCTTTTGTGGAAAGAAGCTTGTGCTTGCCACTTCGCCAAACTTACTTTTTTTATATACAACATATAATATATGTGTTATCTTGTTGTTAATGCCTGAAAAATAGAGAAAATGCAGTTTTAGGGAACTCAAACACGACATACTTATGATGCATAAAAGCATCTAACTCAATTAAATAAATCTAATAATTAAATTAAAGTTAACAATATTTTGTATATATTTTAAATTATAGTTAGTGCACGGTTTAAGATAAAAAAATTAAAATTATATTAAATTCATTTAGCGAATCTAAAGTCAAGAACATAATTCAATATAATTTTAATTTTTTATTGAATTAGATATTTTTATAATTTTAAAATTATATTCAATTATGTTCGTTAGTTTAGATTCGCTAAATGAAATTAATATTATTTTCTATTTTTTTATAAAAAAAACATCATTTATTTATATATATATATATATATATTTTAATTTTTTATATACAAATTACATAGGAAAAAAATTTCTAAAAAATTTTAGAGTGCTATAAGACACCCCATTACATAAGGTGGTTCTGCCCATGACCAAAGAGGCCTTTATTTACGTACATATTAAATTATTTGTATTTCTTTTTATTAGCGACTACTTTATTTGTAATATTATATCTTATGTTTTCACATTTTTATAGGTAAAAATAATTACATTTGCATGCAATGAAATCATGATATCCAAACACATCTTTAAAGATTTGTGATAGTGTACGAAAAGACGAGACTATTTTTACAATAATATTTATTATACTTTTTAATTAAGGTTATTTTGCTCATTATTCAGCTGAGCCAGTGTCAAGTAGACCCGTGACACAAAGAGAATCATAAAATTTAAGTTATTAGAAATTAGATATATAAGAATAAGAAATATGTATGTTTGGGGTATGGAAGGAATTTTATTTTTCCTAGGTGTGAAGTAAAGGTAGATTTGCAAAAGACTTTTAATTTATTGAGTTAGAGTTTTTTGGTGCATGTTTTGAAAGCTATTGGCCTGCTACAGAAGTTAAGAGGCTGGATCAGGGTGTGTTTCACTGGCAGCAGATTTTTATCTCTTTAAATAGGAGTTTGGTGGGGGGGTTTTAAGGGAAAAAGAGGGATAAAGCAGGGAAACTCGTTATCTCCTTATCTCTTTGTGATGACTATGAATGTACTTTCTCACTTGCTTGACTTAGCTGATGCAAATGGCATATTTCAATTTCACCCCAAGTGTAAAAAAGTGGGGATCACCCATCTATATTTTGCAGAAGATTTACTTATTTTCTGCAAAGGAAATCTTGATTCGCTGCTAGGAATACGGTGTGTTCTGGAGAAGTTCTATGACATGTCTGGATTGAAATTAAATGCTACGAAATCTGAATTATTTGTGGCAGGGGTGAGCCTAGAGAATACGAATGTGTTGGGGCTGGCTACTGGTTTCAAGGTTGGCCAACTACCTGTGAGGTATTTAGGCATCCCTTTGGTCACGAGAAATTAACTGACAATGATTGTCTTGTTCTTGTTAATAATGTAAAGGCTCGTTTGGTTACAGTTAATTAATGATGTTCTATTTAGCATTGCAAACTACTGATGCAGGCAAGTCATTTTGTCTAAGGGCGTGATTCGAAAGTTAGAGCAACTCTATATGAGGTTCTTTTAGAAGGAGAAAGATGAGTCTGCTGCTGGTGCTCGTGTAAGTTGAAGAATAATCTGCAGGCCAAGAAGTGAGGGTGGTCTTAGAGTTAAAGATCTCACAACTTGAAACACGGCATGTATAATCGAGCTAGCTAAAAACCTTCTAATTGCTGAGGGGTCTCTATGAGTAGCATGGGTTAGAGCTCATGTTTTTAAGGGAAGATATTTGTGGGATGTGGAATCCAAAACACACTTAAGTTGGGAGATTAAAATTCACTCTTTAATTCCTACTAGAGTTATGAAGGCTGGTAATATATGAAATCATAAAAGTGAGGCCTAAAATACCTTGGCACATATTGGTATGTTATGACTTGTACATACCAAAACATTCAGTGATACTTTGGATGGCTATCTTGGAACGTTTGCCCACTTTAGACAGGCTTCAACATATGAGATTGAATGTTAAAAATTGTTGTTTACTGTGTGATGCTTCTCCTGAATCCAGAAATTATCTCTTTGCGGAGTGTTCTTATTCGAAGCAGATTTGGAATGAAGCTTTGTGTGGCCTAAATAGGAAGATGCTGGACCGAGAAGGAGAGTTGAGCTGATTATATAAGCACTTGAAGGGCAAGTCATTGCTTGTTTATGTCCTCAAACCAGCATAGAGTTCATATGTGTATCATATTTGGGAGGAAAGAAACTACAGAAGATTTAGGGGCAGTTATAAAAATTGTAATAGGCTGATTGATTATATAAAGGAAACTATGAGTATACGTATCTATAGCAAGAATATTCGAATGGATGATGTAAATAGGGACATTTGTATAGCTTGGGGATCCTCTCGGAGTTGGACGCCCAAGAACTTTCATAGGGTTACTGTATTGTTGCAGGTTTTTTATACATGCTTTCTTGGATAATCAAATAAAACAACACACTTATCCAAAAAAAATCTATGTTTGAATTGTTATATTATTGATGAAAATATTTTAACTATTCTTAGATATATTTAAATTTTATTTATTAAACAAATAATTTTTTTGAACAATTCCTACTTAGGGGAGAGAGAAAATTTGTTTCTAATGGGTATTAAACCCACAACCTAGGGGAGAGGGGAGATTGTCGATTGAAAGCTTTTAACCACATACTCTAGAGATTATTGACCATTAATATCCAACTCATTGATTGACTAATTCAGATCGTGTATTATAAAAAAATTGATTATGGGATAATCCTTGCAACCCAATTTACTTCATTCATAACATCAAGATTCAAACTCCTGACCTTAAAGAATCCGATGTATTATGACACTAGATCAACTAGTTGTTAGTACACCATTTTAATATTTTAACCAACGATAATTTTAATACTTAGACAATTTCTTCTGTCATACAAACATACCTATTCATTTAAACTCAATATATTTACAAATTGATTTATGATTTTTTAAACAAACACAAATTTAAAAATACAGGAACAAATTAAAAAAGAAACCAAAAGCACACAAAAATACCTTTATCCATGTCCTCAAATCTATAATACGAGAAAATAAACCCATTTTAATTTGCAATATTTTTCTTTCTTTTCCTTAAAAGGAGGAGTCTTGACCTTGTTGCCTAGTTTCAGATAATACGGAGAATCTAACGTACAATATGTAAGAGTACAATTAAAAAAAAATAAATTTTAAAATTTGTAAAAGATTCGCCTAAAACCTAAAATGTTAGATTTTTTGACAACATTTTAAGTTGGTTTTTTCGTACTTTTGATAAGTTTCAAAACTTAAAAAACAAGTTTTAAAACTTGTTTTTTATATATATAACATTTTAGGTTATTGGACAAAAGTTATGAAACTTGTCAAAAATCACGAAAAATCTAACTTAAAATGTTATCAAAAATTTTAACATATTAAATTTTAGGTGAATCCTTTTACAAGTTTCAAAACTTGTCGTTTTTTTAGCCACACCTTAGACCTGCTACACCCTAGACTCGCCCAAATAATGCAGCATCTTTGTCATTTTTTTTTTGTTCAAGATCTTTGTCATTCTTTTTGCCTCGTGTAAAATCATTCTTTCAAATAATACGATTTTTGTGTATGCATTGGCTATGCCAACATGTTTAATTTCAGGATTAGTGTCTTTCTCGAATTGATGAAAAATATTCTTCTTTTAACAAAGACTTGTTTTAATCGGTATGATCTTTGATTTTTTTTCTTTTTATAATGTAGCATGTATAATATGAACATTATTAATTTTGACATAGCTTGTAAGAAACAACTTTCTATGGGTAAATAGTCGTGTCCACTTTAATCGGGACCATCTTTTTATTTTTATAATTTAACGTGAACATCTTTAATTTTGATATAGCTTGTAAGAAACAACATTCTATGGGTCAATAATCGTGTCCTGCACTGCAACACCTCCTTATTCTAGACGTTTTTTTTTTCCTTTTCCTTTTTCTTCTTTTGGTTTCTTTTTTTGACCACGTCTATGCCTTTTTTTTTTCATTTAGACCATTACTTGAGTTAAAACGTGAGATAAACCTATGATTATTGTGATAATGATGGGTAGAAAACAAAGCTGCATTATTGGGTATTATGATTAGTTAACATTTACATCAAATGAAAGGAGAACAAAGATAATTTGAAGTGGCCAAAAAATTCCACAATTCTCATTTCAACTCTAATTTGTAGGATTATTGGAAGAAAATCCAGCCATTCACGCCACTGTCTCCTACTCTAGTGTACGTATGGACTACAATAGTGGCCATTATTATCCAAGCAAGAAAGTCGAAAGCAACCACAAAAGTATCGTTATAATCGTTGTGGGTTTTCAAGTTTTGGAGCTACATAGGGCCAATGGTGGATCTATAAATCTTTTTGAGGGTGGACACAAATTAAAATATTTTTGAGTGTAGGCACAAGTCATAAAAATTTCAAATCGAATTTTCTAAAGGTCCATTATTGAAGGGTCCTCCCAAACTAATTTTCTCAATTCACAACATCATGACTCAAACTTCAGACCTTATTTAAAAAATCTAATATCTCATCTCACTAGACCAATTAATTGTTGGTAAAAATCGTTGTACTTGTTTTTTCATGTGTTGGGCTTCCAAGAAGTCAACTTTGTATCCACCCGTTTAAAAAGAGAGAAGAATTTTCGAAATGGTTGATGATAGGCATGTGAACGAACACGAACGAGAGTATGTTCATGTTCGTTCGTTTAATTTTAATCGAACAAATGAACGAATACGAACAACTAAACGAACATAATTTCTTGTTCGTGTTCGTTTGTTAAGGAATGTATCTTGTTCTCGTCCGTTCGTTTAAATGATAAACGAACGTAAATGAACACAAACGAACGAACATAAAAGAACACATGTCAATAAATTTAAACAAACATATGTGAATTCATTTATTTTTTAAAATACAATACTTTTGTTATAAAAAATAATAAATATAAAGGGATATATGTGAATAAATTTGAACGAATATAAATGAACGGATTACCGAACGTTCACGAACGTAAATAAACGAATGAGCCCTTTGTTCGTATTCGTTCATTTAATTAATCGAAAAAAAAGCTTATTCGTATTCGTTCGTTTAATAAATAAACGAACATAACGAACTTCCCGCCGAATCGTTCATTAACGATTCACTGAATGTTTGGTTCGTTTACAAAAACTAGTTGATGGAAGTCCTGGAAACAAAAAATTCAATAAGTTGAATAAAAAATTAAGAGAACTGTCCGCAACAACAAAAATTAAATCAAAAGGTGGTGACTAAAGAATTGATTGGTCTAACGGCTCAATTATATAAGTTGAATAAAAACTTGGAAAAATAACGGGCAACTGGAAAAACCCGATTAAAAACTAGAAAAGTGGATTCATCTTTTGTTATATATATATATTTCTTGAAAAAAATAAGGCTTAGGTGGCAAACAAGTGCTCAAAGTATACTCTTTTTTAGTTAGGTGCTTAAATTATTTTTCGGGCCAAATAGTTGCCTAACGTTTTATTTTGTGCTAAATAGGTACCTACAGTTAATTTTCACCGTTAAATGTCACGTGTCACCTCATGAAAAATTCAAAATTATATTAAAAATAAAAAAAATTAATAAAAAAAAAATATCCTAATATTTTCAAATATTCCTAAAATAGTCTCCAAATCCCTAAACCCCCAAAATTCGACCACTCCCGCTGGAGGCGGCCGTGTTACCGGCGACGAAATGAATCGCCCTCCCCTCGTCGAACAACCCACACGCCGTTCATCGCTTCTTCTGCTATCGTTCGTGGTGAATCGTCTGAAAGAACCATTCGACAATTTGTCGATTCGCACGGTGCCAGTCAATTTCCGGCGATGAGGTGGTGGAAAAATGGTCGGGATGGTCCGTCGACCGATGTGGTGGGCGAAAGCGTGGCAATCGACGGCAAAATTGGCCCAAATCGGGATGTAGGTTTTGAGGAGTTAAGAATTTTGGATTTTGAGTTGTTTTGTAAAACCTAAAAAATTTAGAGATTTTCTAAAACTTAATTAATTTTATTTATTTTTAATATAATTTTGAATTTTTCAAGAGGTGACACGTGGCATTTAATGGTAAAAAATAACGGACGTTGACGACATGCACCTATGTGAGTAACGTTGAAAACGTTAGGCACCTATTTGGCTCGAAAAATAGTTTAGGCATCTAACTAGAAAAAATGATATACTTTGGGCACTTATTTGACACTTAAGCCAAAAAAATAAATGGCTAAGATTATTTTTTATATGTTTTTTTTTGTGTGAAAATCTTCACTGTAGAACTAATGTTTTGATATAAAATTTGAAAAATGTTTTGGACTAAATTGAAAAGAATTTAAAATTTTTTTAGTCAAAAACAACTTGAAAATATGTTTAAGGGTTTTTAAAGGCTTTGGAATGATTTTAAAGTACATTTAATGTAGTCAAAACCAGCCCTTTCAAGTACCCGTACCGATACGGTCTTGGACCGTACCGATACGCCTTAGGGTTTCAACTACCTGATTTTTCCAGTAGCCAAAACTCATACCGATACGCTTAGCTGTATCGATACGGTGTGTTTTGAAATAGCCCAACGGCTAGTCGCGTACCGATACGGGTGTGTCGCGTACCGATACGCCTAACTACCCCAACGGTCATTTTCCCAACGGTCTTTTAATTGCAGGACCTTACCGATACGCCAGGTAAGCGCATCGATACGCATCAGCTGAAAAGCCCAACGACTAATTCCTCATTGAGACCGTATCGATACAGTTTGACGAGTATCGATACGCCAAGCTGCAGAACTGCATTTATGGTGGGAAATAAAGGCTCCAACGGCTCCAATTCAATCCCAACGGCTAGTAACGGCTACAAACTCATCAAGGAGTATAAAAGGGACCTCCAAGCATCTTGTAATGGTTAATGCTTCAATTGTTACAACATTATGATGTCAAAATTTGTCTAGAGCTTAAATTGTTTATTTCTTGCTTAGACAACACTTGTGAGCTAAACATTGTTAAATTTGCTCAAGTGTTTAGATTTTGGGTGAGAGCTTAGTATTGCAAACACACACCTATTAGAGGGATTTCTAGTTTGCTAAGTCTTTCTCTTGTAAGATAGTGTTTGATCAAGCTTTGGGTAGAAAGCTTGATCATTGTAACGGTTTCCTCCTAAGTCGAGAAAAAGGGACGAAATTCTTAGTGAATTTGTTTGGAAATCCTTAGTGGGGAGCTAAGGTAGTGGATGTAGACCTTGGTTAGAAGGTTGAACCACTATAAATCCTTGTGTCAAATTGCCAATTTTTCATCTCCCACTAAAACACCCAATTATCCAACTTCTCCACACTTGGTGAGCAAGAACGGTTGATCGAATCGAGTCCCTAAAATCTCAATAATTGGTATCAGAGCTTGGCTCAATCGAAGCGGATTCACATCCTATTGAGAAGATCTGACAAGCTCGATCAACATTTCACCAACCGGCTCAAATGGCGCAATCCATCGACAAACCGCCCTTCTTCGACAGAAATCACTATACCCATTAGAAGAAAAAGATGAAATTCTTCTTGAAGTCAAGAGACTACAAGCTATGGGACATAGTTGAAGATGGTCCGTTCGTGCCTCAAGGAAGAAAAGCGGAATGGAGTGCCGACGATCGCAAGAAGATGGAGCTTAATTGCAAAGCCTTGCATATGCTCTTTTGTGCATTTGGCCCAACCATCTATGAGAAAATGTCTTTTTGTGAGAGTGCCAATGAGGTATGGGACAAGCTTGAAGTCACATACGAGGGAACCGATGAAATCAAGGAGACCAAAATTGGGCTCCTCACCTTAGAGTATGAGAACTTCAAGATGGATCCGGAAGAGAACATCGAGAAGATGTTTGATAGGTTCTCCACAATCACCAATAGTCTCAAGGGCTATGGAGAAGCCATTCCGGAAGAGAAGCTTGTCCGAAAGCTCATCTACTCCCTTCTCGAGTCATGAGACTCAAAGAGGACCGCCATCATCGAAGTCAAGAATCTCAAAACCTTGAAGCTTGATGAACTCATGGGATCAATTCTCACTCACCAAATAATGAAGAAAAACAAAGAAGAAGAAGGAAGAGATTATGGGGAAGAAGAAGATCATGAAGCTAGGCATCAATGCAAGTGCCGTATCTCTCAAATCATCCACATGCCACCATGTAGATTTAAGTGAGGAGGAAAGTGAAGATGAAGAGATGGTCTATCTCTTCAACAAATTCACCCGGTTCATGAAGAGCGAAATGGATAAATCCAAGCATGAATCGAGGAAGAAGATGAAGGACTCCCAAAAATCCAAAAAGAGGGGATTATCTTTAAAACAAGCATATGTGGCCACATGGAGTGATGAAGACTCCACCGATGATGAAGTAGCCCACCTATGCTTGATGGCCCTCAATGAGGGGATGTAACTTCTAACTCATCTATTTCAAATTCTTATACATTTGATGAGTTACAAGATGCCTATGATGATTTACTTTTGAAATTCAAGACATCATTTTCCAAGAACAAAAAATTGATTTCAAAAATAAAAATTGAAAATGATTTGATTTCCAGAACAAATCTTGAACTTGAAGCAAAATTGAAAGATTTTGAACAAAAATGTTTTGATTTACAAAATTTGCTTCTTAAAGTTCAAAAAAAAGATTTGATTTTTAATGAACTTGAAAAGAAAAATAATTTTGGAAAATCAAATTTTTATGTAAGACAATCTAGTGCCCTACATTTGTGAATGGAAAATGTTTTAGAAGTGTTTGAGTCCCAAAAGAACTAACCACTTCAACTAAAAAGGATGAAATTGAAAATTGGATTCCTAAGGGGACTAAATTTTGTGCTACTAATGTCTATGGATCCAAAGCAATTTGGATACCAAAAATTACTTGATTGTCTTGTGCTAGGTGTGATGGAGAGTGATCAACAAGTCAAAAATTGAGGGGGAGCTTCATGCACACAAAGGAAGAACACTTGAAGAAGGAAGGCTTCACATCCTCCCTTGAGTTCAAGTGTGGTAAAATCTAGTTGCCTTTGTTTTTATTTGATTTATTTTCATTTATGTCAACTAGATAATCATATATGTTGAACTAACATTCTTATGATGCTTTGAGTAAGGGGGAGCCAAATTTTTTTTAAAAAAATGAATGTGTCAATTTTTTTGCCTCATATGTTATTTTGAGTTAAAAGTCATTTTAAATTCTTTTTGATATAATAAAAAGGGGGAGAAATGGTTTGATGATTTAAAAAATTGAATTTTCAAATGAATAAGGGGGAGCTTTATTTGATTTCATATCTTTAATCTCTTATTCACAATTTTAAGATTAAAGGGGGGAGAATCCCAAACAATTTTTCAAGTTGGTTTTATTATATCAAAAAGGAGGAGATTGTAGAACTAATGTTTTGATATAATATTTGAAAAATGTTTTGGACTAAATTGAAAAGAATTTAAAATGTTTTTAGTAAAAAACAACTTGAAAATATGTTTAAGGGTTTTTAAAGGCTTTGGAATGATTTTAAAGTACATTTAATGTAGTCAAAACCAGCCCTTTCAAGTACCCGTACTGATACGGTCTTGGACCGTACCGATACGCCTTAGGGTTTCAACTACCTGATTTTTCTAGTAGCCAAAACCCGTACCGATACGCTTAGCCGTATCGATACGGTGTGTTTTGAAATAGCCCAACGGTTAGTCGCGTACCGATACGGGTGTATCGTGTACCGATACGCCTAACTACCCCAACGGTCATTTTCCCAACGGTCTTTTAATTGCAGGACCGTACCGATACGTTAGGTAAGCGTATCGATTCGCATCAGCTGAAAAGCCCAACGTCTAATTCCTCATTGAGACCGTATCGATACGGTTTGACGAGTATCGATACGCCAAGCTGCAGAACTACATTTATGGTGGGAAATAAAGGCTTCAACGGCTCCAATTCAATCCCAACGGCTAGTAACGGCTACAAACTCATCAAGGAGTATAAAAGGGACCTCCAAGCATCTTGTAATGGTTAATGCTTCAATTGTTACAACATTATGATGTCAAAATTTGTCTAGAGCTTAAATTGTTTATTTCTTGCTTAGACAACACTTGTGAGCTAAACATTGTTAAATTTGCTCAAGTGTTTAGGTTTTGAGTGAGAGCTTAGTATTGCAAACACACACCTATTAGAGGGATTTCTAGTTTGCTAAGTCTTTCTCTTGTAAGAGAGTGTTTGATCAAGCTTTGGGTAGAAAGCTTGATCATTGTAACGGTTTCCTCCTAAGCCAAGAAAAGAGGACGAAATTCTTAGTGAATTTGTTTGGAAATCTTTAGTGGGGAGCTAAGGTAGTGGATGTAGACCTTGGTTAGAAGGTTGAACCATTATAAATTATTGTGTCAAATTGCCAATTTTTCATCTCCCACTAAAACACTCAATTATCCAACTTCTCCACACTTGGTGAGCAAGAACGGTTGATCGAATCGAGCCCCTAAAATCTCAACATTCACATTTCATAGTGTTAATCTCAACCATTCATTTACCTATTCATTCAGTGGTCCAAAAAAATGTAAAATTTTCAAGTTTTACATAGTGAAAAATGATTTCATCTCTTATATATATATATATATATAGACTGTCAAGACTATTAAACCAAAATTTGGAAGTACAATCAATTCAACTTATAAATACAATTTTTTCCCAGCCACAGATCTCTTATTCAAAGAAGAATACACGTGGTTTTAAACATGTATAATAAAAATATTCCAAAATGAATCAAGTTAAATAATCATAATTATTTTATTTCATAAATTTTAAGTTATGTTATACTTATTTTTATTCAAAAGTCAACCAATTCCGCACGCATGTCAAATAACATTTAAACTTTTTAATTTGAGTCCCTGTTTTAATAAATTGCTCAAAACCCTAAATCATTAAACCAGCCTATACTTTGAGAGAATATATGGTTTAATCAGCCTATATTAGTAAATTGTAATTACTAATTATGTAAATATATACTTTAAAAATAAATTACTGATTTAGATGGTATATAAATGAGTTTTATTTTAGATTACAATTACGGTATGAAAATTTTATATAACCTTTACATTCATACCATGTTAAATAATTTGAATATAACTCCTTTTCTTCGAAACAATGTTTCAATTATTTATTTATTTATTAATTCTTAGTTTCATTATACAATAAAACATGTTAACCATTAAATTGCATTAGGACAAAAATCTTCAACTCTTTTTCGGTGTTTTTTATGCCCCAATACTAAAAAATTAAATTTTAAGTCCTAATTTTAAATTCTAAATCCTAACCCATAAACTCTAAACCCTAAAAAATACAACATATTCCTAATTTCCTAAACTTTAACCCTAAAGGCCTAAACCCTAACCTTAATTTTTTAGTATAGAGGCATGCATATAAGGACCGAAAAGAGGCATAAGATTTTTATTCATCAGATTATATTCAGCAATCAAAATCTCATTAATTTTGAATGGACACAAGTTAGTACAAACATGAACCCAAGGAGTGGTCCGAATGAAAAAGAGGATGATGTTCATCCTAGGAGACTCGGGTTCGAGCAGCTTTTTTTGTACCTTATCAAAGAGTTAAAAAAAGTATGAACAGATAATACCTTGTAATCACCTTGAGAGTTAATACACAAATTCAACACATTTGATGACTTAAAAAAAAGTTAAAGTGTGTTCAGTGGGGTGAAGCAGCATATTATATAAGCTACAAAATTTATGCTGCTCTATATAGTTGGTACCTGTAAATTAAATTTCTTCAATCTCAGCCCTAGAAAGCCGAAGCAAACAATTCCATTCAACCTTGGAAAGGAGCACATCATGAAGAGATGTCAATTTCAGCAACTTCCATGGCATTGCAGACCCATTCGGGGACATCTCCTTTAGGAAACTACAAGAAATCAGTGCAAAGTTTCATAAAGTTCCAGGGCCACGCAATTCTTCCTAAATATCCAGTTAAATTACATGACAGATCCTTGTACTGTACGCAGAAATTATTTCTTACATGCAATTTCGTCCATCTACACTTAATTTTGAAGGAAAGAGGTAAAAATTTAAAAGGACTAAAGTGCTTACTTTGATAGACTAATCTGCTCCTAAACCCATAGTACAAGGATCCACCATATAATTTAACCTAAATATTCATATATATGACAAAGTGGATGGATTATCAAATTAATCTAGTCCGCTTTCTCTTAGTTCTCAATAGTATAGTAGTATACTGCTCTAAAAAGATTCATAAATACATTTTTCTTCCCTTGTTGCTGGGTATTAAAGTAGACATAAATTAGGCTAGGGAGATGGTGATTGATGTAAGGTTAACAGCGGGTGATGTTGCAATGTAACAGATGCCATCGTACTCGGATTGGCACCGAAGACAGGACAATATTACATCACTTAAAACTTATGAACACAGAACTTCAAAACAATTTTAAAATTGAGCCAACCACTATCAAAGAATAATGTTTTGGAAAAATGAAAGACTGAAGAGAGACGAAACCAATGGCGGGAAGAAAGAGAGACGAAAATACCATTTTCTGCAAAAAGTTGCATACAAACCTGTAAAAAAAGATTAAGAACAGTAAATTTTCTTTTAATGCAAAGAAGGAAACGAGAAAGAAAAACGAAAGTTGGAGAAAGGAAGAGGCAAACATACTCGGGAAACTTCCCCTGGACTATGGATGAGTGTAGATTTCTGCTAAGCTAAAGTTGGCAAAGATTTACTCTCAATCATTAAAAACAAACCAAACATGAAAGCAACAAAGCTTAAAACATATAAACTTTAAATTTGTACCTGCATCATAAAGTATAAATTATGATATGACAAAAGCTGAGATCCCATAGCATCCTTCGATACAAGAGAATGAATGTAGGCCCTCGAATAGTTCTTGCATACCTAAATTTGGGTAGAGAGTTCAATATAGCAAAAAGTAAATTCATATATTAACAATTTTAAGCAATTATGTCATGAAATGCATACCATACAAGCACATGAGGAATCAATAGGGCGAGTATCATCAGCCATCGCATTGTTCTTGAGTTTAAGCACTCCCTGCATTAAGTGCTCTAATGACATCAAAATACTAAATTCATATTTTAAATGGAAATTGGTGTAATTAATACCCTTTAAAACATGAAAAACACGAGTTATAGTAAAGCATTCAATGAGAAAAGACAAGTCATACTAGAAGGCAAACAGAATGAAGAACACTAACTCAAAAACTTTGTAAATATATCACCTCCGGAACAAGAGCAGTGCCAAAACGAGCAGTTCGAGTAGGATAAACACAGTCATACATGTCAGCACCCAAGGCACTACAGACTACAATATCCAGTGGATACCCAACACCCTGAAATGAAGCAGGCACAAATATACTAATTTACAGCAGTCTAAATGGAGAAAAGAAAATGCAATTTGTCAGAATCTAAGGATGTAGATTACAGTGATAAAACCCCATTTGTACCATTACATATCGCGGTTTATCTTCAGGAAGTGCTGCAGTACACTGAGCAACAACACGCCAAAATGAATCTTTATCTTCACCGCCTGCAAGACCACCAATTGCATACCTGTCACACAAGTGTTTAAGTCAATTCAGCTTCTTGTTGACTGAATCTTTACCGGGCAACTAAGTTATCCTAGTCTAACACCCCCTCCTCTTCGAGAATAATAATGCTGGGCCTGGGAATCATAAAGATTTAGATATTGGAGTTGTATTTTCTTAAATAGTCAATCATTTTATCTGCTAATAGTAAAACCAATTATTTTCCAGCCATAGAAATTGGTTTAGATATTAAAATGCAATGTGGAAAATTCTATTGAAACTTGATAAGGTATGTATGATACATCAAGGTTTGATCATCTGCTGTAAAAGTATATTCAAAGCAAACATAACATGGGTAGGAAACTATTCATCAACTTAAATAATCATTTATTCTTTAGTCAACTCAACCTTTTATTTTTTGTAGCCCTAGAAATCAACTTGGATCTTGAAATGTTAGGTGGAAAATTTTATCGCAACTTGCTAAAGTATTGAACATCAAGATCTGATTATATGCTATAAAATATCTTCAAAGGAAACATAGCATGAATTATTCCTTGATATAGAATGCACATACCCCGGTAAATTTCGATCCACCAATCCCCGAACACATATATCCCTGATAAAAACAAGTATCACAAGCACGAAAAAGCCAAAGTAACATTAGTAAATGAAAAGGGGGTAAAACACAAAAAAGCATGGTTGCAAGAAGAGCAGAGATTCACCTTAGTACTGGATCTAAACCACCTTGTACTATACCAAACAAATTCTGATCATGTGGCCTTTTATGAGCTGTCCATAAGATCAAGGCAGCAAAAAAAGAATCTAAGTCAATCAGAATGCCACCATTAAGAGAATGAAAAATTACTAAGAAAATAACAATGACTTAAAAGGGACACCAGAAAGAGCTATGTTAAATGAATTATGGAAAATTGAAAGATCCAAGTGATGACATTCAACAATAACATTAGGATGTTTTGCATGATTATAACATTGTAAGAACTTTTTAAAAACTTCAAAAGTCCATGCACACAAGCCCAATAAAAGATAATCCACCCCAACAAGCCAGAGGACAAGAAGGCAAGGGAAAATGCTTATTTAAACTTAAAACATTGACAAGCAATATGATTCTCAGCCAAATGGTTAATCTACCATGCGAGAACTGTGAGTAATATCCAGTCTTAGGGTTAAGTACCAGCTATGCATCTGTCTATCCAACGAAGGGTACGATACATGGCCTCTTCAATTCGTGGGCCAGTAATAGTGGTTTTCACCACATCGTCAAGGGCCATTATGATATCTGCTCCAATTCTATTCTGTATAATTGTTAGGAGAAGACAAAGTTAAAATGGCATATTCAAAACATATGAAGACGACAAGTCTAAGAAACTTATAGAATTTTATCATGTCACGTGGTTATTGTTAAGGGTTAAAAGAGTAAGGGTTTGGGGATAAAAACGTGAAGGCATAAAATAAGTTACCCAAGTAAAAATCATGTCTTGAGAGTAACAAATCTCAGTAAAGTACACTATCAAGCATCTGACAAACAAGCGCATCCCTTGCTTACACATAATCAACCTTTATGAAATTTCAATTCATGTCTTGAAAGAGACAATTGTTTAGTTGAAAGGCAATCAGGAATAACAAAACTCCACCTCTCATCCCATTAATATGACCCAGTGTTACAAAATTTAGGGGGAAGAGAGAACATAAATTTTTAGTTTTTTTTCCACAACATATAATGTAACAAGAATAACCAGAGTAGGCTAAAGTAAAGCACATACTTGGATTTGAATAGACTCCTCTGGTGTAAGGAGCATTGGCTTTCCATCCACTGGAGACTGAGTTAAGAAACATGAAGACTTTTGTATGTAACACATCACAAAAAACAAGAAAAACAGAATGCTACTTGAAGCTAATACTTAAGCAGATTATTATACAAAAGTTTCATGAACACTGAATAAAAATAAATAATAAAACGAATTACCTGAAATGTTACACCTTTTTCAGTGATGTCAGCTAAATGCAGCAGTGATACCTAAAAAGTAATCAGCAAGAGAGACAGTCATATTCAACGCACACACCACCCATATATTATCTATCACTAAAACCGAATATTACTGTGGATAAAGGTCCTTAATGCGATCATCCAAAACTATAACACACTTGAGACCATGATTTTTAAGACACTACTGCTGAGAAACTACATAAACTGTATACATGCATAAAAACAGCGGCATATACATGAAATTTAAAGGATGAACAATATAATGAACCAAAAATTTTGAGAAATACAGCAACATGTGAAATCATATCACAACCATCTGAAAACCTCCGGAATCAGTCAGTAATGCCCTAGGCCAGTTCATAAATTTGTGAAGACCACCCAATTCATCAATAAGCTCAGACGTAGGACGAAGTGCCAGATGATATGTATTCCCAAGAATTATTTGACAACCAATATCTTCAAGCTGGTTAGTCGCTAAGCCTTTTATTGTACCTGGAGGACCAACCATGTCTTCTAGTATAAGGTTTAAGGAATAAAAGGCACATGACGCAATGAGCTGGTTTGTGCTCTATATGAACATACTGATCCTTTCAAACATTTAATATACATAACATAAAATTATTTGTAGCAAAGACAAGAATGCAACTCAAGGTCGTTAAGAAAATAGAAAATCCGATAAAGTGGTGAAGTATACAATGCATGGCATGTGTCAATCTTGACCTATTCATGCTAAATGTCCCTTCTATGCAAAGCAATGCTGGTTACTTATATTCACAACTAGTCATCAGTAGAATCAAATACAAACAAATTCATCGTCATCTCTTGGTTTTAGAATATTAGAAGAATTTACAATCTAACAACAACAGAAAAGTTAAGGGCGTTGATGTGAAACATCTAACCTACATTTTTTTAAAAAAATGGGTCTAAATTGCAATCTATTTTGCAACCTAAAAGATTCAAAATTCTTATAGATTGTTCTAAGTATCCTGAGTATGCTATTGAATGTGTGATATTAATATTAAAAGATCCAACCTTGGGTTCCCACTGGCATAAACAGAGGTGTTTGGCATACAAAGTGAGGAAGTGTTAGTTGAGCAGCCCGGGCACGATTAAACCTCCCTAGAACCTATCAAAACCAGAGGGAAAAAATGTTATATTAACACTGAGAGAATTCTTATCTAATGTTAATTTTAAGATATTTTTGGCTCGAAAAGGTAAATAAAAACAAAGAAAATGCGGCAGTCCAAAATTTAAAAGTCCGACCTCGAAACGAAGCGCCATCAATGCAGTTTTCGCCACTGCTCCTTTAGCTGAATATGGATAAGCTTGTAAGAGAGGAATGAATAAACCGCGGCGAAGAGAGCGAAAACTCGAGCAAAACGACGGAGGAGGCGAGAAAAATGAGGTTAGCGCCATGGCGGCAGATGAGAATTCTCTAAAATGGAAACGGTCTCCCGCGGCGGCTTTGCTTTTGTTTTTCGATAAATGTATTGATGCATAATACTCGACTCGAAAGAATTAAATGTGTAACAAACCGTTTTAATTAAAAATAAAAACGGTGTCGTTTGATTATGCTTTAGTTTTACGAAATGCTGTTTTATGTTTTGTCATTTGTTGTGTCCGATCACTGCCAAGTTTTCTCACCGTATGGGTTGGTGGAGAAAATCATTCCGGTTCAAGAGTCAACTAGTTTTCAAGTGCTGATCCAATATTAAGAGCGTCGGAATGCTATCTCGGCCACATTTTCTCTTCAAGGTCGTAACATTTACGACGGATGCCGTTAAATGAATATTCAATTTGGTAATGACACACAATTTACGGATGATGTTGAGCCGAAACAAGAAACGAAATGTTCAAGTCTCGACAACTGAAAGCTTCAACTGTCATCGAATTAAGTGAATCGACTACGGCTCTAATGGAGCAGTCAAAGGCCAAATTTTCAATTTCGGAGAGGTGTGATGACCCAAATATAGGTATGTTGGAATCAACATTGATTCAAGGTGTATCGTTGAATCTAAGTACAACAACTAGGGATATGGGTTTAGGTGAAGCCAGGGTGTTCGATGAAATGGTTGCAAAATATGATGGCAGCCAGGGTGTTCCTTTCCACTTCCTTACGGGTATTGCATTCTTGATATTGTAATGGCAGCCATAGTAGCTCGACGATCACTGCCACCGTTTCTGAGGGCTCTTCTTCAACCAAGGTATTCACCAACAAGAAGGTGAACATTGTCCTCGATGAAAACAACTTCCTCATGTGGAAGCAGCATGTTCTTCTAGCCGTTCGGAGCCTGAGGTTAGAGAAATTACTCACTGGCAACCTCAAACCACCTCCAGCCACCGTCACCGCTTCCGATGGCACCTCTGTTGAGAATGAAGCATATGGGATTTTCGTTGCCCAGGACAGTGCTTTAGCCTCCTGGCTATTATCCACAATCAGTCCCTCTCTTCTTTCTCAGTTTTTCGGTTCAAAAACAGCTGATGCGATCTGGTCTGCCATTCTTCAATATTTTTCCAGCAAATCTACTACAACCATCATGAGCCTCCACTACAAATTTCGATCTGCCAAGAAAGGAGACTCCAGCATGCGATCCTTTGTTTCTCAAGTGAAGGAGATCTGTAACTCCCTGGCTGCCTGTGGGAGCCCTGTATCGGATGTTGAAACCATAGCCACCATATTGAACGGTCTCCCCTCTGACTACCAACCATTTGTTGCCGTGATCACTGCTAGTCGAGAAGCATTTACTCTTGATGCTGCCATTTCTGTGTTGTTTGATGCGGAAACTCAACTCAACACATTTAATCCCCTTGGAGATATTCCTTCATCCCTTAATATGGTGCAAGCTTCCTCTGATGTCGCAAATCGATCTTCCAACTCAGGCTTCAGTCGCCCTTATCGTGCCTCCTACAGTCGTGGTGGTCGTGGTGGCAGATCCGGTCGTTCAAGACTTCAATGCCAGCTTTGTGGAAAGCTGGGTCACCTTGTTGATCGTTGCTGGCACCGATTTGATGAGGATTTTGTCCCTATCACGGCTCGATCTCACTCTCAGTCAAAGGAAGACTCCCCTACTGCCAATCTTTGTTCCCTTGACACTGGTCATTCTTGTTGTTCACATCACTGTGGAGTGCACCATTCAGATGTGTCCACCTCTCAGAATCCAGCTCAAGCAAACATTGCCACTGCACCCAGAGGATCATGGTTTGTTGACTCAGGCGCATCTCACCATGTCTCTCCTGATTCTTCTGCTCTCATTGATGGCAAAGATTACACTGGTCCTGGTAAGCTTATTGTTGGTAATGGGATCCCTCTTCCTATTTCTAAATTGGGTCATTCTACCTTGCCATCATCATCTATGTCTCGTGTGTTACTTCTAAATGATGTGCTTCATGTTCCTAGCATAACCAAGAATCTGATTTTTGTTTCAAAGCTAGCTAAGGATAACAACGTCTTCTTGGAATTTCATGCTCGCTCGTGTGTGGTTCGAGATGAAAACACTAGATCTGTGCTTCTTACTGGAGAAGAGAATGATGGCCTTTACAGATTTAATTCTAGTTTACAGTTTTGTATTAATCAATCTACTGCTCAAGTTCATGTTGCATTTGCTTCTGCTGGTTTGTATGAACTGTGGCATCGTCGTTTAGGTCACCCCTCACATGAAGCTTTGTTACAAGTCTGTGAATCATGTGATGTTCATTTTCAATCAGATGTAAATAAAAGTTTATCTAAGTGTGTTGCTTGTCAAATGGGAAAGTCACATAGATTGCCATTTGCTTCTTCTGAAACCTGCTATAATGCTCCATTCGAGCTTGTGTACACTGATTTATGGGGTCCTGCACCCGTTGCTTCACAAGGATATCTCTATTACTTGTCCATTGTGGATGCATACTCCAGACATAGCTGGGTATATCTGCTCAAACTTAAGTCACAAGCCACCGCAGTGTTCCAATCGTTTCTTGCCTATGTTCAAACTCAATTCCACACATCTGTGAAAGCTGTTCAAAGCGATTGGGGAGGTGAATACAGAAGCTTACACCCCAAGTTACTCCAAGTAGGTATCTCTCACCGTGTCACATACCCACATACCTCTCAACAAAACGGGGTTGTTGAGAGGAAACATAGGCACATCATTGAATCGGCTTTAACCTTGCTAGCTCAATCATCTCTTCCACTGAGATTTTGGTCATTTGCAGTTATCTCAGCTGTGTATCTTATCAATCGGCTTCCCACCAGAGTCCTTCAGGGATCATCACCATTTGAGAAGTTGTTTAACAAGAAACCCTCATACGATATGCTCAGGGTATTTGGATGCATGTGCTTCCCACATCTAAGGCCATTTAACACTCACAAGCTCGACTACATATCACAACCTTCTACCTTTCTGGGCTACAGTCCCCTACACAAGAGGTATCAGTGTCTTGCACCTAATGGGAAGATCTATGTCTCTCGACATGTTATATTTGATGAAAATGTCTTTCCATTCGCAGAAACAAAGTGCATCAATGGGGCTTGTCACAAGGGTACATCTCCTAAATCAGTACCTACACAGAACACATCCTCTATTCATATAGTTCATGGAGCTGAAGGTATATTCAACAGCAAGAATCCTACTCCTACCTCACCTACAACATTCCCAGAGCACCCTCCACATACATCAACCCCTTCCACTACATCACCACTTCCTGATAGAGAATCTATCATCTCTACATCTCCTACTAGACCTACTACCTCACCAAACACATCCCAACCACATGAAACTATCACACCAAATGAACCTCATTCCCCTCATTCCCCTACTACACCCAATGAACCTACTTCAACTTCAGCCTTGTGTCCTTCACCTCCTCCTGACTCCATACACATTGTTCCTATCGACCATCATGAACCTACAACCTCTCCATCACCTGAACATCCCTCCTCACCCTCAATCCCTGATACAGGACATCCAATGATCACCAGAAGTAAAGCTGGGGTGTTCAAACAAAAAATATACCTTGCTAATGCCTCCTGTGATACAAGTATACCGTCCACTATTCATGAAGCATTATCTTCTCCTCACTGGCGAGATGCAGCTGTTGCTGAGTTCACAGCACTTCAACAAAACAACACGTGGACCCTAGTCCCTCTTCCAGAAGGTCGAATTCCAGTTGGATGTAAGTGGATCTTCAAAATTAAACATCATGCTGATGGTACTATAGCTAGATTTAAAGCCAGGCTCGTGGCTAAGGGATTCTCACAAGTTCCTGGCCGAGATTTTATGGAAACTTTTAGTCTAGTTGTGAAGTTTACAACAGTGAATATGGTCCTTGCTCTTGCTATTACAAATGGTTGGACATTGAGACACGTTGACATCAACAACGCATTCCTCCATGGTGATTTAGAAGAGGAAGTCTTCATGGACCAGCCACCTGGTTTTGAAACACACACTAAAGAGGGAACCAAGCTTGTATACAAACTTACCAAAGCCATCTATGGACTAAAGCAGGCACCTCGCAACTGGTACTCGAAGATTCGTGACTGCTTACACAACATTGGATTTTGTAGCTCTAGAGCTGACTCATCCATGTTCATACTTCACAAGATGGAAGTTGTCACCTACATACTTATATATATAGACGATATTATAATCACCTCAAATTCAGATGATCATACAACAGAGGTGGTGAAGCTTCTAAGTACAAATTTCTCATTGAAGGACCTGGGAAATCTTAGCTACTTCCTGGGAATTGAAGTTCACCGTAGCAAGGAAGGATTGTTTCTGAGTTAGAGAAAATATATTCTTGAACTTCTTGCAAAGTCAAGAATGGACAAAGCCAACAGCACCTCTACACCAATGCCCGTGTCTGAAAAACTTGCTCAAAATCCAGGACCTCCTCTTGCAGATGCTCAAGGATATCGAAGCATTGTTGGATCACTTTTGTACCTGTGTCACACTAGACCTGACATCACTTACAGTGTTCATCGAGTGGAACAATACATGCACAATCCCTGTGAGAATCATTTAGCTGCAGTCAAAAGAATCCTCAGGTATCTCAGTGGCACTTTAAATCATGGGCTACTTCTGCCTCCCTCGGAGCCAAATGCCAGTCTCATTGCTTTTGTCGATGCTGATTGGGGAAGTTCACCTGATGATCGGAGATCCACTTCTGGCAACTGTATCTATCTTGGTAACTCTCTGCTCACTTGGTCCTGCAAGAAACAAAAGGTTGTAGCCCGATCAACCATGGAAGCTGAATATCGAAGCATAGCTGAAACAACCTCAGAACTCACATGGTTATGTGCTCTACTATCAGACATGGGCGTTTCTCACAAGGATACACCAATCATCTGGAGTGACAGCAGTAGTGCAGTTGCACTAAGCACAAATCCAGTATTTCATGCTCAATCCAAGCATGTTGACTTGGATATCCAGTTCATAAGGGAAAAGATAGCTGATAAGAAGCTGCAGGTCAACTTTGTACCTGCCTTATTCCAAACTGCAGATGGTTTCACCAAGGCCCTCTCCAGTTCCTTTTTTACCTTGTTCTGACAACGATTGAATGTTGTTAGTCTCGATGAAGTAACACAAAAAGAAAAAAAAAGCAGGGGGAATGTTGGCGTATGAAGATTCTCAGCAACGTTGTGCATGAGCTGTTGTACGACGTTGTGCATGAGCTGCATGAGCTGGAGCTGTTATCAATTCTGTTAGGGATGTGCTGAGCTGTCAAGCATGCTGGCAGTGGTTGTTAGGGTTTTACCTTTCATGAACTTGTATTGTAACACCCCCAACCCGGGCCAGGAGTCGGGAGCGTTACCGGAATAGGAAAACAGACAAACGGAACATATCAGACAATAGCGGAAGCATTTCGAAAACAAGATATCATTTTTAATTAGATATTCATATTAATGCGCACGCGGAAAATGGGCTAACAAAAACTTTTCTTAAATTCTTAAGAACATACATAAACTTAGACACAATTTCTTTTAATCTTGTTACCAATTTACAAGCCAATTTAAAACTTTATTATCTTTATCAATTTACTAGTACAATTAGATCGAACATGCCGAGTACTTAAGCTATTCAATTTCATGCCATTCGAAACCTTGGTTAAATGTTCTAGGTGATTTTCGAATTAATCCAAATTACCAATAATTAATCACTTCAATTTTCATGCAAGACATAATGGATTTCAATACCATGGCATTCGATTTCCCTTACTTAAATCATTACAAAATATCATGATTTATATGCCCCTAAACCATGTCAAGCTATCGACTATGGACAACAAAAAGAATCGACACAACCACTAGCTCGACTTACATTTTTATACAACAAAAATAATGAGGCTACCTACTTAAATACAAAACATGATTCTAGACTCCTAACCAAGCATCACGGAGCATATAACTTCAAACACCATTTCAGACTTAAATTATGACCGAACACAACAAAACGAATCCTTAAACAAACTTCAAAGCCACCATCTAGGAGTCTAAAGATAAGACTAAGATCATACATATTTCAGAACTTGATCCAAACGAATGCTAGCTTTAAGGTCCGAGCGATCCTGCTAAGGTTGGGAAGAAGAAAACAACGGAGCGATAAGTACAAATAGTACTTAGCGAGGTAATGCTAAAACTAATTCATTCTTGAACTTTAATGTGATCAAGCATTGAGTTTACTTAGCTAGATTTATTAACCATCAAATTGCACCCAACTAAGCTCATGAAAAATTCATACACATAGCATCATACATATCATATTAACATTCATAGCACATGCTCGAATACATAACATAACATAATGATTTATCATATGCTTGCATATAATTCATCCAACATCATAACTCAATTCAATTTCAGCATACTCAATTTCATGCTTAACAATTGAATTAACCAAACTTTCATGCTAATCAATACATAGCATTATTAACTTGTCAAAACGAAATCACAATTTCATCATAAGCATGTCATTCGAATGATCTCAAACATCATCCAAAAATCAGAATTTTCCAACTCTTAATTCTATGTATTCGAATAGGGTCATTACCCAAATTTCACATAATCGGACTTATAAGCAATTCATATGCTTCATATCATAATCGGAAAGGACCAATGTCAACATAGCATAACATTTCATATCACATCATATCATGCTAAGTCACACAATCAATTTATCCACTTCATAAGCTATATTTAACTTAGCAAATTCCATTTAATTCGTGTAAATCATATCCCATTACAATTCATTTCATTACTTTTTATTTAATTTCATAGCCCAAGGTAGAGTAGTCGTATCAGATATTCAAGCCATCGGAAGGGTAACATGTAACGCATATAGTTGCTCGAAGCAACATCAAGAGTTGTACAAAGCAACAACAAAGGGGATGCCCATAGCATCATGTGTCTCGAACAGCAATCAACAACACATATCTTAATCAAGAGTACACAAAGTACTATCAAAGATTGCACAAAGCAATATCAAACGGTGAGCTCAGACTCTAGGCATGTCGTTCTTATCCAAAACTTCTAATCGACCGAGGGCGTTTTCTTGTTAATTAATTAATTCGTTATTTCATTTAACATATACATTTTTCAGAATTCACTTTGCATGCTCATTCGATCATATCATCATACCTGGCAGCGACTTCATACATACATAATCACGTGCATTTTAAGCATAGCATAAATACTGCCCATAGGGCAGTCCACATACTCATTTTATCAAGTATCATCAAGAATCCAATTCATGCATATTCATCATACAATTAATCACATGGGCAGTCCACATTTGCGCATATCCAGACATTATCAAAATCCAAATCGAACATATAATTCATGGAAATTAACATCACATAAAGCAGCCCACATATTGCACACAATCAAATATTAATCACAAGTTTCAAATCATGCATCCAATTTCCTTTTTATCTCATTCCCTTACTAAACACGTTACCGTATATCAATTAGTCCAATTTCATACAAATAACTAGGTGGTTCGGACACTAGTCCCAACCCTAATACAAAATTACACACACAAAATTACACTCACAAACTCCTTAAGCTTGATCTCGAATTGAGATGCCTTTGTTTCTTCCCTTCGAGTGATCGATCCTAGCTTCCTCCAAAGTTTCTTTGCAATTTTGATCTTAACTCTCAACATAAAACGAATACACACTATATTAGGAAGCAATTCAATCATAATTACTTCTCAACTTCAAGCATGAATTCATATTTTCAAATCTGACTTTTTATTAAACTAGTTGGAGGACTAGTTAGCGTTTTGATCATATCTTTTTAATTACTAATCCAAAATTAACTTATCATATACCGTTAGAAAGGTATTAAACTCAATTTTACACTCATGTGAATCTCATATTTTTATCTTATTCGAATCAATACAGTTTATTGCTTAATTAAATCCCCTTTCGGTAAATCTGGGCAGCTTGTACTGTCCAACTTTAAAAATTCATATCTCCTAATTTACATACTGAAATTGAGTTCCGTTTTCTCTCAATGATTCTAGACATATCAAAGTTTATACAGTAAAAATTTCAACTCGAAATACCTTATATCCAATTTTTGGTGAATTTCCAAAGTTACTATTTTTACATTGTACACCACTGGACAACTTACTTAGTTTACACTTTAAACTTAAAATTCACCTAATCACATTCATAAATATAAAAATTTATTCATGGCATGACTTATTCTATTCTTCCATGACATTTTACAGTCCATATTAACTTTCAATTTCAACAATTAAGTACTCAACTTCATCGATTTTCCAGATCAGTCCATCATCTTCATTAATTTCGATTACATGTCCATTTTTAGTTCTAATCGAAATTTCATCTTTTTAACTCATTTTTCCAGCAACCAATAGTCATTTATAACAAAATCTTTGTTTCTTCACAACTTTCTCCTAGTGAGAATTTTCTGATTTTAATCCCTAAGTATAGAAATTTTCCAAATATTCAAGACTTTACCTTTTCTTTCAAAACAATCCCCTTATGACTCTATTCATATTTTTCTCAAGAAATTTTCAAAGATTTCATTAGTTCATCTTGTTATTTCCTTCAAGATTCATATAGTTTCATATTCATACAAGTTTTAGGTTTGCATGCATGGTTTTTAACTCAACCGAATAGTTACAAGGAGTAGGAAACTTACTTTTTGATCTTCTTGACAACACTAGCTATCTCTTCAATTTCCTAGCTTAATTCTTTCACCATGCAAGCAAAAATTCTCACCATTTTAGCTCTCAAATTTTCAGACTTTAGATCTTCTCTCCCCCCCCCATTTTTCTCTCTACTTCACGACAAAGAAGAAGAAAATGATGAAGGAAGACAAGCTTCCATAATCTAAGTGATTTGATGGCCTTTGTAATTACCTTAGTGTCCTTTAGGCTATCTCTTTTATCTTTATTTTACTAAGGGCAACCCTAAGGATAATTTGTTTTTAACATGCAAATTTCATTCTTTATAAACATTTTAATTTGGTCATCATTTTCCCTTGTTCCATGTTTTCTTGAATTTTCTCAATTTAATCCGATTTTCTCAAGGAAATGCAACATTAATTAATTCCTTTTTATTCTTTTAACATCATTATTTAGATCTTGTTATCACTAACTCAAGTTCACTAATTTACCAATCGGCTAAACTCCTTAATTCAAAGCTAATTTTCTTTCTAATTTAAATTAGTGCACTAATTGCCCAATTAAGAACTTTAGAGACCAAATTGCATAATTCACAAATTTTGCAATCGAGCTTGCTTCTAAGAATAAATAAATAATTCTAATTTTAACGACTTTAAATTCTAAGACGGAAACGTGGGTGTTACATGTATATATAGTCTCCTACTGTTTGTAAGTTTACACATCAATGAAATATATCCTTTCACTCTCTTCTTCGATACTCAACATATATTATCTATTTAAGGCAATTGGTTAACCAAGTCATTTGTCTTGCAATTCTTGATGCATCCTAGTGTGGTTTTCATGACTCTATCATCACAGTTTTTTCCAGCATACATTTCTCATTGTAGATGCAAATCAGGTTGTTGCTCCTACGGTTCACGAGGTGCAATCACTTCCTATGTTTTATTATGTCGTGGGAGTTTAAATGGAACCATTAATGTCGGTTTACTCATTAATTTAGTTCTACTGAAAATAGCAATGGGAAATGTTTGGTCAAACCACTTAAAGAAAACAAGTATGGTTGATGGTTCTTCATTAGCTCGTTTTACTGGTTTCTTCTTTAATCCTTGAGGAAAAGGAGGGGATGTATTGTAACGAACCATTTTAATTAAAGTTAAAAACGGTATCGTTTTATTATGCTTTAGGTTTATGAGGTGTTGTCGTTTTATACTTTAGGACAAAAATATCAAAGTTGTAGGTTTTTCACTATCGAGTGAACTTCTATCTTCTTCCCTAAATTTTTATTTTGTTGTCTCCTCCTGCTCTTCAATATTCTCCCCTTCAAATATCCCTTTTCTTTTGATTTGTGTTGTCACAGAATTATTTGACTCGACTTGATCTAAGTTCGAGTCGAGCCTCTTAATTATGTCTAATATATATGAATTATTATCATATACACTGACGGTGAAAAATTAAAAGTTTCCACAAGCACCTTAATTTTAGGGTTTAGAGTCTTAGTTTAGGGTGTAAGGTTTAGGTGTAGCAGTTTAGAATTTAGGGATAGTGGTAAGAATTTAGAGTTTAGGATTATAATTTAGGGTTTATAAGTTAAAACCTAAATCATAATCATATTACCCTAAAAACAAAACCCCAACCTCTAAACCCTAAATTCTTACCACTATCTCTAAATTTTAAACCCCTACACCTAAACCCATAAACCTTATACCAAGACCCTAAACCTTAAAACTAAGGTGCTTATGAAAACTTTCAGTTTCCACCACCAGTGTATATGATATATATATATATATATATATATATATATATATATATATATATATATATATAGAGAGAGAGAGAGAGAGAGAGAGAGAGAGAGAGATTAAATATGATTTTATCCCTAACTTTTTAACATATATGTTTTTGCCCCTCAATCTTAATTTTGTCCCTAGTCGAGCACCAGAATAGGGTAAACATGTAGTTGATCATCTGTAACATTCCCTTCCCAGTTAGGTAGGGAACCGGGTCGGAGCATGCTACGGATGATCAAAACAGTAAACGATACATTATTTGTGGACAATGTTCAATGATTCAATAGCGGTATAATAACATCAACAACTCGATCCAATATTATAGAAATACAATAAGGGCGATAATTTAGTTTGGAACTATGATCTTTCATTTTAGGGACAAATTAAACTTTTTACAAATTTTAGGGACTAATCTGTAATTTCAGTAATTAGACGCCCTTTTCAGAAATTAGACTTACCAATAGGAAATTTAACCTATGAAGAATACAAATTTTTATCCCAATTAGAGGTCATTTACTCAGCCAATTAAACCGTTTAATAAACAGTGACCATTTCGTGATTTATCAAAGCTTTTAACAAACTTACTTGTATCGGTACCAATAATTGAAAGGTTGTATCGATACGCCTTTTCAATGACCATTAAGATCGTCAAGATTAGTGTACAAGTATTGGTACGAGGTCTAGCCGTATCGATATGCAATGCATGATTCAAATATTAATCAATTCCAGTAGCGTTTTAGCGTACCGGTACAATTGGGTCTGTACCGGTACGGGGTTTATACCCTTAAAGGGGTCGGTACGACCCTAACTCGTAACGGTACCCAATTCAATACACCAATTTGCGTGCCAATACACCCTTACACGTATCGGTACGCCTTAACGACTGTGACCAATAATACACACATGTATCGATACGCCATCACCTGTATCGGTACGCCCTGTTATGTGATGACAAATTGTAGAACTAATTGTTTTGATATAATAATTGAAAAATGTTTTGGACTAAATTGGAAAGAATTTAAAATATGATTTTAATCAAAAACAACTTGAAAATATGTTTAAGGGTTTTTAAAGGCTTTGGAATGATTTAAAGTGTATTTAAAGTAGTCAAAACCATGTTTTAAATGTAACCGTATTGATACGGTGTGGAACCGTATCGATACCCTTTATGGTTTTAACTACAGTGATTTTCCAGTAGTCAAAGCCTGTACTGATACGCTTTGTCGTATCGATACGGTGTGCTTTAAAATGCCCAACGGCTAGTTCGCGTACCAATACAATTGTATCACGTACCGATATGCCTAACTACCCCCAATAGTCATTTTCCCAACAGTCTTTTAAATTGCAAGACCGTACCGATACGCTAGCCAAGCGTATCGATATGCACCAGCTTGAAGTGCTCAACGACTATTTTCTTATCGGGACTGTATCGATACGGATTCAAGGGTATCAATACGCCAAGCTGCAGAAACTGCATTTATGGTGGGAAATAAAGGCTCCAACAACTCTAATTCAACCCCAACGGTCTTTAACGGATACAAACTCAATTAGGAGTATAAAAGGGACCTCCAAGCATCAAGAGATGGTTAATGCTTCAATTGTCAACAACATTATGATGTTAAATTGTCTTTAGGCCTTAAATTGTATATTCCTTGTATAGACAACACTTGTGAGCTTAATTGTTAAACTTGCTCAATTGTATATGTTTTGGGTGAGTGCTTAGAGTTGCAAAAATATACCTATTAGATGGATTTCTAGTTTGCTTTAAATTTCTCTTGTAAAAGAGTGTTTGATCAAGCTTTGGGTAAAAAGTTTGATCGTTGTAACGGTTTCCTCCTAAGCCGAGAGAAGGGAACGAAATTCAATAGTGAATTTGGCTGAAATCCTTAGTAGGAAGCTAAGGTAGTGGACGTAGGCTTTGGGTTAAAAAGCCGAACCACTCTAAATCATTGTGTTTAACTCTTATATTTTTAGCTTCCACAAAACACCCAAAATTCAATCTTCTCCACCCTTGGCAAGCATTTCGGTTGTGACCATCGAGCCTAACACAAATTATGTCTGGTTTTTAAGCAATTTAACCAATCATACAATTTATAAATGCAATGAAATTTTACAGGCAAGTTTATAAAACCATTATCTACTAACATGCCTAATTTCATAGCTATGTGAATCCATTTACTAGGATTTTACCTTCTTAGGCCAAATAAGCATAATTTGTCGATTTTAAGCATTTTCAAAGGGTCACTTTAATCCCTTAAAGCATTCACAAGCCACACACAACATATATACAACAAAATGATGGAATATGACTTGTTTAGCTAATATGCCACAATACTATGAGTTTGTAGGGACGATATACAATACTTCAAAAGCATGACGACTTGCCAAAGACCTTCGATTACCCCAATCTCGAGAAAAAACCTTCTTTACCCTGAAAATGCATGAAATGAAATGCATTAGGCATGTTTTGCCTAGTGAAGTAGTCATAAACAACAACAATAAACATGAGATGCATAACAAATCATGCTATGACAATAACAATGCAATACTTCACATTTAAAGATTATTCAGCATATATATTTCAATAATAATCTTTTGATCGAATCAAGATAATGGATACGTGAAGTCTTACGCCTCACCAAATCAATGAATGGTCAAGTTCCTCCGCCTCGCCAATTGACCAATAGCACAATCATCCCTCTGCCTCGCCAAAATAAAAGTCGTAGCCTAAGGACCGTAGTCCACCCGTACCAA
The DNA here is from genome assembly GCA_030270665.1 of Hibiscus trionum. Taxonomy (NCBI): domain Eukaryota; kingdom Viridiplantae; phylum Streptophyta; class Magnoliopsida; order Malvales; family Malvaceae; genus Hibiscus; species Hibiscus trionum. Next base: position 69,186,045 of record BSYR01000003.1, read on the forward strand.
TGAGCTCATGAATTATATGGCATGCAATTGTATCCAAATTCCATTCGAATCCAAGTTTCGGTAACAATACCAATAGTAATATTTTAATGGTAATAGAGATATCAATATCAATGTTCAATGACAATAGCAATAGAAATAGCTATAACAATGGCTATATCAATGACAATATCAATGTCCAATGGTCAATATTTCTATATTCCAATGTTTCGATGATGACAATGATAATAACGATGATGCTATGTTCAATATTTTGATGCAATAGCTTACCGATGCTTGCCAATAAAGCCTCCAATGAGGTCTAATGCAATAACCCTTCGACAAAATGTTACCTATGCAATAAGCAATATCAATGAAACTAGGAAAGACGCCTAGCCTATTCCTGAGACTCCGACTACACTCACCTAGCTTTTCGAAGCTCCTATGGCTCTCGGATGACAACTCCCTTGCTTCTATCTTTCGGTGGAGATGGTAACTCTTCTTTTTTCAACTCTTGAGCTAGATAGAAACAATAGAAGATTATTACAATCAATATAACAATATTGAAATCAATATCTATGCTTGAAATAGCTATTAAACTTCATGGATTTGAGCTTAAGAGACATGGTCTATATTGAGACTTCAAGAACTTTATCTTGAAATTAATCATCAATTATCCATGGAATCAAACAATAGATTGGGTCTTTATCTTACCCAAACCGATAGCTATTCAATGGAGTCAAGAAATCGAAGGAAGTTCAAGCTTTGAGTTAAGCTTCAATGCTGGTGCTAGCTTGGAACTTGGGGAAGATGACAATTGTGGTGTGTAATTTGTTAAGTATGACTCATATATTGTAAAAAGACAGATGCTGGCTACTTTAACCAGGATTATAATTGTTCTAATCCTTCGGGGAGTAGTATTCCTTATCCTAGTTAGAATAGGACTTGGATGTAGGGGACTATATAAAGAGGCTTACCCCCACCTCATTAGGCACATCATCAATTGTTCTTTAGGCTTTGCAGAGCGAGAGCATCTGTCCATCAAAGGAGTACTCGAATTTTCAGTGGGCTCGAATTAAGTGGGTTGAGAGTGTGGGGGCGAAGCCCCTGCGGTACGGTATGTGGTATCTTTGTAATTGTACGAGGTCTATAAATAGATGTGTTATTTGTAACCTAAAGACCATTAATTGAATAAAAGAAAACAACCGCTCTTTGCTTCTGAGGACATAGGCACACTGCTGAACCTCGTTAAATCTCTTGTGTTCTTGCTTGTTTGATTTTCTTTTTCGTTTGTCGTGTGAACAACATAATTGAATTTGGAAAGGATGTAGAGAGTTGGTGGCCTCGATGGATTTGTAAAGTGTTTTAAAACACTACCCTCTCACCTTAAAACCACCTAAAGGTTTCCTTCTCCAAAGGGTAATCTATATTTTATCAAATTCAATCATTTCCTACGTTTGCTTATTTTAAGACAATATTAATTGCCCACATAATATTGTCATCTTTTTATGACAAAATATGACCATTTCACGTGATTTCAAAGAAGCTAGTGGGTGACGCACCCAACCTTTGCGGAAATTACAAGGGTGGTCCCTCGTCTTTCAAAACTTTATATTTTTCCTCAAACTTCCGATTTTCACAATTTAGTCATTAAAAAGTTTTCGATGTGTTTATTAACCTCTTTAATCAATAATTTGACTCAATTAGAGTTTAATTCCAGAATAATTGACCACCCGGTCAAAGTCAATGCAATATTTGGACCTTTCTGGTATAGGGTTTTCAATCGTCGAAACCCAATTCCGACTAGACCGGTTTTTAGGGTGTTACACCATCATTTTCAAGTTTAGGGAGATCTCTTGAGTAAGAACCTTCCAAAATAATCTTCTTTTGAAATAGGCTTACATGGAACACATGATACATCATTGATACTGATAGTTGTAGTTGATGTGTTACCGACCCTATTTTTTATCATTGTGCAAGGCCTATAGTAGCAAACATAGAGTTTGGGGTTCTTTCTTAGTGCCAAGTCTATAAGTTTGCAGCCTATGTACATATCATCTCTCACTTGAAAGTCTCTTTTACTTCTCCTCTTGTTTACGTAGTGCTTCATCCTATTTTTGCCTTCAGCGGTTGTTCTTTAAGCATATTGTTTAGTTGTTCTTTGTTTAACATGAGTTCTCAAAAAATCCTCCACTACTGAATTATCACCTTAAGACCTTGTATCACCACTCAACTAGTGGTAGTGTTAAAAATATCAAATTCTTATAATGTTAACTGCTTAAACTGAAGTTAGTTACTCTGTTAAGCTTATTGTACATATTCTTTATTCTTATTTAAAGGAAGCATAGTTTTCATTTTTGCACTCACTTTTCAGATGAAATAAAAGATTAAGAGCTTCTTTACATGGTATTAGATGATATCTTCTTAGTTTTCGCATTCTCATAGTTTCTTCACAAGATCTTTGTTCCATCTTAAGTTCCCAATGATTGATACATATATGAATGATCAATTCAACAATGGTGCCAATCCTTATTACTTGCATCAATCAGATAATTCTGACATGTTTTTGGTTACTCAACCTCTTGGCAATGACAACTACAACAGTTGGAGGCGTTCGATGATAATGACTTTGTCAGCCAAAAATATATTTGGCTTGTAGATGGATCGATTCCTGCTCCTTCTTCAACAAATCGAAATTTGTATACATCATGGACAAGAGCAAACAATCTTATCAATTCTTGGATTCTAAATTCAGTCTCAAAAGACATTGTAGTTAGTCTTCTATATCATTCAACAACTGTTGATATTTGGAAAGATCTTGAAGATCGTTTCCAGCAAAATAATGGCCCAAGAATCTTTTAATTAAGAAAGAAACTTGGTGAGTTGGTTCAAGGTCAAATGTCTGTAAGTACTTACTATACTCAGTTAAAGATTTTTTGGGATGAATTTAACTCTGTCAAATCTGTTTGCACTTGTTCTTGATGTAATTGTGACGGTGTTCATAAAATGCTTGATGAGCAACAAAAAGAACATGTTATGCAGTTTCTCATTGGTCTTAATGATTCCTTTTCTCACATTTGATGTCATATTTTATTGATGGATCCCTTACCTTTTATTACAAAAGTTTTTTTAGTTGCTCCAGAAGAAAGTCAAAGGGTTATTAGGTTAAACAATCATGTTGTTACTGATGCTACTGCCTTTACTGTTAAAACCATTTATAATCAATGCAAAACTTGACCCCCAATGTAGTTACTATAGTATGATGGGTGATATTAAAGAAAAAAATTTACTAGCTTCAAGGATATCCTCTTGATTTCAATTCTCTAAACAAGAATAATTCAAATGATATACCTCGCGTTACTACTAATGCAGCTATTAATGTTTCATCTCAAGAAAAAAATATTTCTTGTAATGATTCTTTAAGCACTATGCAATGTCAACAAATTATAGCTCTGCTCACAAGTCAGTAACAAGTTGCATCTTCTTCTGATAATCCTTCCACTACTATTAATTTGGCCATGCAAGGTAAAAGTTTATTTTATGTCAGCAATTTTAGTTCTTCTAATAACATAAATTGTTGGATTGTCGATTCAGGTGCTTCCAGGCATGTATGTCTTCAAAAGAACTTCTTGAATATTTAAATCTTAATTTCGGTGGTAATATCATGCTTCCAAATAAAACCATTGTATCTGTTCAATTTTCTGGAACTATTAAAAAATTTTCTCGCCTTGTTCTCAATCATGATTTATTTTTCCCTGGTTTCAATTTCAATTTACTAGTTGTTAGTTGCTTGTTACAAGACACTGATATTCAAGTTTTATTTTCCAATGATCATTGTTTAAACTCGGACCCTTGGCAAGTGATTGGGAAGGGTGACCGTGCTTGCTTCATTCTTCTACAGATTCTTCTATTGTTGTTTTTAATAATGCCAATTTTACTTTTGTTTCATAGCATGATCGACTTGGTCATCCAAGTTTACAAGTTCTACATTTGTTAAAAAGATGTTTTGCATTTTCATGTTGATAAGAATCGTAATAATCCTTTTAAGGTCTGTCCAATGGTTAAACAACAGAGAATTATATTTCTTTTATCTACTTCTCGTGCTTCTTGCCCATTTGAATTAATTCATTGTGACATTTGGGGTCTTTAAAAAATCCCACTTATAATAATGAACGATTCTTTTTTACTATAGTAGATGATTACACACTTACCACTTGAACTTATTTGCTTAAACATAAATATGATGTTAATTTCATAGTCCCCAGCTTTATCACTATGATCAAGAAACAATATGGTTTTGATATAAAAATTGCCAGGTTTGGTAATGCTTATGAATTACGTTTTACAGATTTATTTCTCAAGTTAGGTATCGTGCATCAGTTCTCGTGCGTTGAAACTCCTCAACAAAATGTCATTGTCGAAAGGAAACATCAACATCTCCTGGCAGTTGCTCATGCCCTCTTCTTTCAATCTAGAGTACCTTTACATTTTTGGGGAGAGTGTGTTTTAACTGCTATACACATTATCAATAGTCTTCTTTCTTCAATTTTACATAATAAATCTCCATATTAAATGTTATACAATGAACTTTCAGATTACATGCATCTTAAAATTTTTAGTTGGCTATGCTCCTAGCATTAAAGGATACAAAATCTATGGTTTTAAAGTCTAAAACGGCACACACAACATGCATTATTGGTGCTCGAACTCGGGTCTCAAGGGATGATAAACATCTACTTTTGTTATCAGGACACAAGGGGGTGAGCTTCTTGATTGTTTTATTAGCTCCTTCTAAAAGATGCTAGTGAATGTTTTATTCATGTCTAAATTAGTTATTTTAAATTGTCCATGTAGCTTGCAAATTTGATCTAAGTAGACTTTAGCCGCTTTAGATGTTGTATAAGGATGGGAAATAGAATTAAAATGATCATATTTAATGTATATATCCACTGCCACTAGTATGCAACTGAGTTTTGAGGAAAGTAGGTAGCTCGTATGAAATTCATAGAGATCGTTTCCCATGCTATCTGTTGGACATTAAAGAAGGAGAGTTCAAATTAAAAATATAAATAAGTTTTAATTGATAATTAAATAAAAAAGTTATTTAAAGTTTAACTTCATCGAAGATAATTTTTAGAATCTCTCATGTCAGTTTTTAATTTTCTTTAAAAAAAATAAGTCAGAATTTTCTATTATTTCTATTATATATATATTATAAAATTCTAATACAAATAATTTAATATATATTTTTAATATTATAATACTATATTATATATTTATCTTCATATGATATTGATTATAATGGATATTAAAGAAATTTCATCTCACACATTCCTCGGGAAGGTAAAGGTCATGTTTAGCAATTAACTGATAGCAGATATGTAACACCTCGATCCGAATCCAGATCCGAAGTATTACATAAGGGTCACCAAAATTTGAACAAAAAAGTTTTGGTTTACAAATCATATATTTAGCCTTTGTTCAAAACAATAATAGATCAAAGACTCCATATAATTAAATAAACAACATAAATTAATTTTAAAAAATATGGGCTCTAAGTTTATACATTGTATATCAAATAATATTTCAAAATAATATTACAGACTCAACAATTGTAATGTCCTATGAATATTCAGCCCACTAAATATAAGTATTGTATTATAACAAATGTCGCTTGTTGAAATCCCATACAGACAGTGCTCCTCGGTCCCACGATCAACCTACGCACGAAAACAACGATTCTGAGTGCTGAGCTTACAAAGCTTAGCGGTACACATCTACTATACTATACTTCATGCTAATCATAAACATAAGCATGCAAGCTATTAAGAGCAATAAGGAGAGATAATAAACATGTGACACTACTACTAGTCTCCTAAACACATGCTCACAACATGCAAGTCATCATACATGGCACACAAGGATCAACCATACTCGGGATCTCACCAGATCATCTGGGCAAAAACAAACAAGGTTTTAACCACAAACAGTGGTAATCAAACCAGTTTAGACTGGGGTCACCTAGACATCAGGCTAGTCACACATGTACTCGGGATTACCAAGATATCGAGTACCCACCCTCACTACATACTCGGAATCACCTAGCCATTAAGTATGAGCAAGGTCATCTACTCGGGATCACCTAGACATAAGGTAGGGAATGCCACATACTGAAAAACACCTAACGATCGAGTATGAGCGGGGTCATCTACCCAGGATCACCTAGACATCAGGTAGGGAATGTCACATACTCAGAAGCAGCTAGCCATCGAGTAGCGGGTGCCACTCGGGATCACCTAGACATCGAGTGCACGTGAAGAAGGGAACAAGTACTGCAGTACAAACCTTGGGTATCCAGAACCCATTAATAATCGACTCAACCAATCAAATGCCTACCCGACATACAAGCAACGTAATCCCAAAGATCTTCCTATTGTTGCTAATCGCCAACACCATTTATTTTACATTACCAAATTGTTAATACAATATCTATGTGTATTTAATTAATCTCATTTATTATCTCCATTAACCCACATTATCACATTAATTAAGACATAAGTCAATTATCAATATACACATCAATTTTCATCTTTAACTTGCATTTGTAGATTGTTTAGTGTATCAGTACTCAAATACGAGTATCGATACGGTACTCTCGGGTACAGGTACTCACACGTGTATCGATACAAAAATTTATTGTTGGAAATATTCAATTTCCCCTAGTACTGGTACGGGTCGACCCGTACTGGTTCAAAATCGAATAGCTTACCGATACAGCCGAAGCTCGTACCGATACCCTAAACACGAGCTCAAACCATATTGGTGAACTACATTATTACTATACTTTAATCGATCCTTAAAGCTTATGGAAATCATTAGGGTTTTTTACTAGCACATTTAAACATTAAATATTACTTATCGGCTTTATGATCATTCGTTCAAATATTACTAATTATCAGTCCATTTAGTATAATTTCCATCAAAAAAGCCAATTCATATCTCAAGATCTCGAGCAACACAACTTAAAATCAACCAATTAGATAGTTATACAAATATTCAAGCGACCCTACACGGTCTCTAAAGCTCATAATAGTCTCAAATATTCTCAAGCTCATTAGGTATCTCAATATTTACCAAGTCTCGTAATAACGGTCTCAACATATTCTTATTTTCATCAACCTATTTTGCAAACACTAACAAGCAAGGCAATTACACTTATGATGCTCTTGAAGTATTTCAGAGTTCGAGGTATACTAAACTCAAACAATTATCGGTAGATCCTTACTCGAGCTAATCAAACGCTCCTCTTTATTCGGTATTTAAGCCCGAACAATCCTTATAAATATATGAATACCACAAATGTTAATTAACCTTGTTCACTAACTACTCCACAAGGTCAAACGCGTGAAAATAGCTTATAGGGTTTGAATTTGGAAAAATAGACTGTGACAACGGGCTCAGAACGTTGCGAAACTCCTAATTAGGGTCTCCTAGAAAAAGTCAAGGGTCAGACAATGCCGGTCAAAGGCTGGTCAAGGTCCAGCGATCTTGTGCAACGCAGTGTAAGGTAGCTACAAAGCACCCGCGAGCAGTGATTCGGCGTAGCAGGGTGTAGGTGCGCATTGCCAAGCAGGATGCAGCGCGGTGAACTAGAGTGTGGTGTACCCACCTGGGTAGATGCACGACCACTCTCATAGGCGGCACGTGGGGCATGCTTTGGTGGTCAGACGGCAGCGACGAGCTCCAGTCCCGCTGTCTTGACACTGGTGAACACGATAGTGCCCTTAGATTTTGGTTTTGTCCGCCGAAACCTCTCTATTCTGAAATGGTCAAAACTTCATTTTCCTCACCCCCTCCGACGAAGGCTCCGACGGTGATGCAACAACCATCATCCGACTCATCTCGACGAGATAAACACAATGGTAGTGGAGGTGTCGAAAACGTACGAACAAATCTCGGTAGATTATAACCAAACTCCTCACCCATTTCACTTTTCTCTTACTTCTCTCTCTCCAACAAAATATCTTATATTTCATTTTAATTTTCCTTCTCTCTTTCCTTTTTCTCACTCACCATCAGCCACTTTAATTTAAATTCACCATTCCCACCAAATGGGTAAACCGATTAATTGAGCATTTAACTTTCCTATTGTTTCCACTTTAAGCTCCCAACTCTAACCCTCATAATTTTTAGTCCTCAACTTTCTTAATTTGAGCTTTACATTTCTAATTCTTTTTAATTCAATTACCAAATTAGAGGTCCAATACCCAGATCTGAGACCTAATTTACTAACCTGAATTTTGGGTCGTTACAACTCTCACATCCTTAAAGAAAATTTCATCCTCAAAATTTGTATTCATAAATAAATGAAGATGACCAAACTCTTATAACTCTTCGACGATCTCAAAGATTTCCCGCTACACTTATGAATCATGACCCTTTTCTTATAACGTTACAACATAATTTTAACTAAATTTGAGCTTATCAATCATGACCCTTGCTTAATTTGAGCTTCACATTTCTAACTCTTTTTAATTAAATTACCAAACTGATCTCTCACAACACTTATCAATCATGACCCTTGTCTTATAACGTCACAACATAATTTTAACTAATTCTTTCTCTTAGAATGAATTAATTCTCCCTTGGTACGTTACAAACGACAAACAAAACCCAATGGTACCCTGATAACCTTGTAAAAAGTATACATTTCATGCCTTTTTACTTAAGTTATTGTTTAGTTTCAAGCCCATTTCATTTCATATAGTTCATATAGTTGCATATAGTGGTGTTTGCTAGGTTTATTATATATATGTGTGAGTGTGTGTGTGTGTGTGTGTGTGAAATTGGTGCTGCTTTGAGGAAGGTTTGTTTTGGTGTGGTGATGTGCAGGATAGTTATGGAGCAGTGCGGGGCAAAGGCAATATGCTGCGTCATTTTGGACAACATTTCTGGGCGCACAAGAAGACAAAAGATGAAGATATTTGGCAACCCCCACACGTGAATCCCCAGCCAGCTGTGCCACACATGTGTAGGGAATATTCCTTAGGGCACACAAAGAATTAAGGGCACAAAACCCTAGGAGCCCCCACTATATAAAGGACAAGACACCCACATTAAATGGAGAATTGAAAAAGGTGCTTTGTGAGCTAAGAGAGAGAATGAGAGGAGAAAAGGCTGCCGCTTTCCTTGTTCTTCATCTTGGTGTCCTCCATTGTTGAAGCTCCAAAGGGTTGATCTTGATTGCCTTTGAGAGAAGCAACAAGCTTAGGCTGGTTCAGGACAGTCTAAGGCGGCTTGTGAGTTTCTTTTACTCTTAGTTGCTCTTTTCTCTTACATTTTTATTCTGAAATAGGTTGTTTAAAATGGATGATTATGGATGATATTTACCCAGCCATTAACTAACTTTAAGTATCTTGAGTTTGTTTTGGATAATTTTGTTTTAGTTTTTAATGGATGTTTAGCATTTTCTAGTTCTCTATAAGCTTTGTTCACTATTTTTTAGCTTAAGTTTGTAAGAGCTTTCGAGAGTTAGCCTTTACTTAGGTGTTTGATAGCTTAATATTCGAGAGAGTTAATCTTAGATCTACGTGGACAACAGGGTTTGATGCTGAGAGGCAAAACCCTAACTCACCTTAGAGATAAGGATATAGTTTTAACGACTAAAAAGAGTAGAACTTCTTCGATAAGTAGCTTGCTAGGGTTCACGCTGAGAGGTATTGCTGTAGCATTCTGCCTGTCAAGTTTCTTGCTAGAGATAGTTTAGAAACACTTAAGTAAACTCTGTCGAACATAGTATAAGCTGGAAAATGTTAGCCATACATGAAAACTAGGCATGAGATTCCTTGACAAACCCAGCCTGTCATCTCATTTGAGAGTTTCACACACGTGCGAGGACGTACAAAGTCTTACTATTCAACTCTAGTTTTTATTATTGTTTTTGCTACAACATTTAATTTACTTGCTCATATAAACTCTTTCATTTATATTTAGTTTTTGTTTTGAATGCTTGAACTTGACTTAATTTACCTCCAATCCTTGTGGAGACGATCTTACTTATCACTATTATTACTTGTTCGATATGTATACTTGCATCGTTTGCGTATCATTTATAGTACATCCTTACACGCAACATACCTCATGAAAAGTGTTACACAAAAATGTCATCAAAGAAACTTAACTTATGCTGTAGAACCTAAAAGGTTGTTGCACAACAAAATCTTTCCACAACTCCGTATGATCTAAAAGAACATGCAGTTAAACAATCGTTGCAACCCAAAACGAAACAATTCCTCTTGTGGTGACTCTCTAAAGGAGACTCTAACTCTAACAACATTCTTTATCGATATCATTGTTTGCCTGGTTAAAAACTTCTGAAATCAAGAGACGTTTTTACATGTCTCAAGGCTGACCTTAGATCTCGACATGCTTTTCATCAAAATGGCAACTAATGCAGCTCCTACAAACTCGGTTCACGTAAGAGTCTTACACTCCAAACTATAACATGTCTGGAAAACACATCATTTGTGCCCTCACTAGGATCCGTCATCGCATAAAATCCCACCAAGGGATAGGGTTCCATCACAAACCTTGAATCTCGTGTCAAAAAGATAGTATGTACACACCTTAGTGTCGTACAACCCAAAACATGCGGCGAAAGTTTAGTACAAATGTCACTCTCAAAATTCACCATATATTGTCCACTGTACTATAAAGGAAGAATCTCTTGCCTTGACATATCTTTCTCTAAAACACCCACAAAAAGATCTCAAAGTCCATCAGAAACCATCGAACCTATATCCAATCATAACACAATGTCCTCTTAATTAGAATAAGAAGCTACTTGCGGCTTCTAAAGTTACCCAATCCTTAACTTGGAACTTAACTAATAAAACACAATAAACGATTCTCAATTACTTCGACTCACATTATTGTCCCACTCTCAACTAGGTCGGTGTCCTCTAACAAGGGCGATGGGCACCGACGTCCAACTCGGCCTTACCTTAACATCTACTCATGTTCTTAACATTGAGTAAGTCCTGACGACTCCTATAAGAAACATAAACAAACACTCTGACAGTCTGAAAGCTCCTGAGCGTCGAACCACACACATTGGCATATGCCAAACGGTTAAACATGTCCCACAACCCCGTTGTGCCATTCTCTAAACAACCACAACGAAAAATCATTGTAGTAGGGCAACGGTTCAAAATCCTCTTTACTAAAGGTTGGGTTTCCTCGAGGTCTCAAAGCCTCAAGCTCACTCTCGACATTACTGGCTAGTGTCGCACTTGTTTTAAAAAAAAATAAATTCCAAGGTGCAACAACTCTCAAGAAGGTAGCTCTATCAAACCTGTAGAACGTTTAACTTTGGTCAAACTCTAACGAACTAGTGGATCTTGAATCCACTATCTCCGAGAAATGTCATCGAGAAGGGTGATACTTCCCAAGTATCAACTAGACTCTTTTAGAAGAATAAAGGGTCCTCCACGCAACGTGCATCCACTGATCGATTTCGAAAATGTCTCTAAAGATTTCGAAAATAATATAACAAAATGAATGCACCATTCAGGTGGCAAAAGAAGGACACTTCCTCGACTTTGACATCATTTCACTAACTCACATCTCAACAGTCTGGGCGACCTCACCCCTAGAATCACTCCCATGAGTGACATCATTTAAGGGCTTGTATTCAGTAGACACCATACTAAAACACCTAAACCACCTCAGGGTTTCCTAGAACCTTCTAAATCTAAGCTCTGATATCGGTAAATGTAACACCCTGATCTAGATCTAAATCCGAAGTACTACAATCGGGTTACCCAAAATCAGAACCAAAAATTTTTTGTTTACAAATCATAGATTTAACCTTTTTTTCAAAACATTAATACATCAAAGACTCCATATAATTAAATAAACAACATAAATCAATTTATAAAATATGAGCTCCAAGTTTATACATTGTCGATCAAATTAATATTTCAAAATAATATTACAGACTCAACAATTGTAAGGTTCTATGAATACTCAACCAACTAAATACAAGTGTCGTACTCTGATAAATGCCATTTTTTGAAATCCCGTACAGACAGTGCTCCTCGATCCCACTATCAACCTATGCATGAAAGCAACGATTCCGAACTCTAAGCTTACAAAGCTCGGTGGTACACAACTACTCTACTATATTTTATGCTAAATATAAACATAAGCATGCAAGCTAGTACGAGCAATAAGGAGAGATAATAAACATCTTTTGCTACTACTAGTCGCCTAAACACATGCTCACAATATGCAAGTCGTCATGCATGGCACACAAGACCCAACCATACCTGGGATCCCCACCAGATCATTCGGGCGAAAACACACAAGGTATTAACCACAAATAGTGGTAATCAAACAAATTAAGTCCGAGGTTACCTAGACATTAGGCTAGTCACTCATATACTTGAGATCACCTAAACATCAGGCTAGTTGTTGCGTGTAAAAGAGTCTATCACAATGTAGTGCAAGTGTACAATACGCAAGTAGAAAAGTGATACGGAAGTATCGAATATCGTCTCCACAGGGACTGGGCTAATAGCTTTAACCTTAGAATTGCTGCACAAGAGGGAAAAGAAATAGTTTAATTGTTTGTCACGAAATATTAAAGAGAACTGAAAGTAAAGGATGAAAATATTCAGAGTAAAGAATGGGCCGGTATTGATCTGCTCCGTAGTGTAGGTGGTTGCAAGTCTAGGACTTCTCTGTTCTTGTCTTAGCGCCTGTCGCAGCAGCACCTGTCGTGGTAGCAGTCTGTTGTTGTCGCGGCAGCAAACACACAACTCAGTACTTCAAGCTTTGCAAGAATCCCTGCTGTGCCTTGGCCTATCCCTAGGTCCAAGTCTGTCGATGAACACGTCTTGATGATACCTCCCGGCGTGAATCGAAGGATGAACACCGATGTTGTTGAATTCTTCCTTAGCCACTTAACCTCGTCCTATCCCTAGGTCCGAGATAGTTCAACCATAAACTAGAGACCCGTACTTATTCCTTTCGTATACTTAACTCTCCCGATATTAAGTAAATATATAATCTCACAATGCTCTCCCGAAACTCTTCCATGATGTTGAAAACTAGAATAAGCAAACTTGAAGTCTATTTTATTGAACAGAAAAAATCCTAAAACAAAGCAATCCTTGCAACTACTTTACAGAATTAACCCTTAGCCCTAGGAGAAGTTTAGAACATGATGAGAAGGGGAAAACGACTAGGGTTTAGGGGAAGACGGCTAGAGAATAAGATGTTCTTCCCTAGGTCAAATTACATGCCTTTATATAGGCCTTGGGTTCAAGTTTTCTAATATGGCAAGAATACAAGTTTAAATTAGAATACAACTCTATTAAAGACTAAATATTCAGAGCATATATCTTTAATTCGTCATTCCTTCTTGCTTGGAGTTTCTTCCTTGAACCTTGAGCTTGGCCTTCATTCTGATCTAGGGCTCAGAAAAATATAAGGGTGCTTCACGACAGACCGGCTTAATTTCCTCTTTCTGTCGAGGTCCACTTCACTTCTTCCCTTCACCATCGTTGTCGTCCTTGGCTGCCACGGCAGCAGTCATGGCAGCATCGTCCTTAGCGTCTGCAATCCAGTTCCAACTCTGCTTCTTCACTGCCCTCCATCTGTTACAGCAGCTACCTGCAAAAGCAACCAATTTCAGCTGAAACTGTGCCAATTGATATAATTGCGATGTATAAATGAAATCTATCCTAAATGCAATGAATTATGCTTGAATGCAGCAGAAATATGGGTTAAATAGGGGGTAAAATATAGAACTTTTACACACTTAACACACCCCCAAACTCAAGTTTTTGCTTGCCCTCAAGCAATTAAGACCTAAAAAAGGAAAAGAAATTTTTTTTGTTTGGCTTAAAACAATGAACTTTTCATTACCTACCATGCATTCCCTATTGTAAGCAACACCTTGTCGGATAATTCAGGATTCATTCGGAACCATGCTATAATTCTCGTGTAGTGTGTGCATGTTTTGTGAACAATTATATGCCAAGACTCCCTTAGTTTACTAGAATAGCTAAGCTTCTAACTTGAATTTTTATGCCAATTTCTATCTTTTTAGAGGCAATTCTTAGGCTCCTTTAGTTTTTATTTAGACTCGATTCTATTTCTCAAGCTTAAGTTTGACTAGAGCCGGTTTCGGGCACCTCTAGCTAACTTCCTAGAGCCAGTTTCGGGCACCTCTAGGTGTATTGAGTCTATTTTTCTTAACTTCTTTTCCTAGAGCCAGTGTTAGTCACCTCTAGGGGCAACTCAAGTGTTAAGCTTTCTATTCTAGTTCACTAGCAGAGTTCTAGATAGTATAAAAGTCACAAATGGTGTTTAAGATTCAGAACTATAGTAAGGCTCTAAACTGCTCCTAAAACTATCCTAAAGGCACTGCCACGACAGAGGCTGTCACGGCAGGTAAGTTCAGTTCAAAGACTTAAGCCAAATTTTCATTCATTTTTTTAAAGCAAAAATAAACTAAGTAAAAGACACAATTTTTAAACTTAAAGACACTTTATTAATAGAAGGATGCCACCCCTAAACTCAAGAGTTGCATTTCCCTCAATGCAAATGGCAGAAATGAAAAATAAAAATAAAAACAACATCACAAAATATAACAAAATGGCAGACAACAAATATAAGAAAAGAAACTTAAATTTTTAAGTGTTGTCGTCGCTGCTGCTGCTGATCCGAATCTACCGGCGGGTAGTGACTTTCCTTGTCGGTGCCAGCAGATGGCTGGGAGAGGCAGAGGGGTTTTTGTTCTTGGCTTCCCTCGGAGGCTGGATGCGGGTAGGGGAGATATGTGGTGGTTTCTCCAACACCCGAACCTCGGAGGAGGAGCTGCTGCTGCTGCTACTACTGCTGCTGCCGTTGTTAGATTTTCCTTGATCGGATGCTCCGACATCGGTGTTTGTTTTCTGCCGTTTCACCGGGGTGAATTCCTTAGACAAGTTCCTTTTGACTGAGGGCTCGTCATCGGATTCCTCCCAAATCGAGGAAGAGGAAAAACCATCAATGTATGCGTCAAGGTCGGACAATGTCTCTTTTCTCTTTGTTCCCCTGGCAGAGACTGGTGTGGTATGGCTGCTGCCTGCAGCTGTCGTGGCCGGGGTCGGGGTGGACGCGACAGACGATGTTCTCGGTGTGGCAGCAGAGGTAGGGGTATGGGTAGGGGTGGAGGCAGCAAAATAATGGTCGGGGAAGGCAGGGAATAGTACATCAGGAAAATTAAGATTAGTTTTAATGAAATATACCGTTGCTGTGGTGAAGTTTCGAATGAAACTCATAAGGCCCAACTGCCGTTCCTCTATTTTCTACAGGGCAGCAAGGATTTGTGTTGAGGAGTCTGCTGGGGGAGCTGCTGCAGTGGGCTGCCTGGGTTCTGTGGCAGCAGGCTAGGTTTGGTTGGGCTCTGTCATCTCACCTGCCGTGGCAGTGGGGTCGAAGGACGACAGGGGTGTGGCAGCTTTGAGTTCCATCAGGCTGCAGATGTTTCTTTCTGCCCATCCTTTTCCTCAGACTGTCACATCCTCGGCAGTTTCTGGTACGTTGTGGCCACGGCAGAGGGTAATAATGAGGTATGGGTAGAAGAGTGGTCCTGGCGGCCGGTACGCACAATCCAATATTCCCTCATGAGCGTATCTACCAACGTTAATAGGCCTCTCATTGAGAATGGAATGGATGAAGGCTAACCTTGGTTGGTCTACTGTCGTGTTGTGCGAGGAGAGCATAATCCTCTTCTTGATGAATGCGTTCCAAAGCTTGGCCTCTAGAGTAAGTTGAACTCGTTTTACCGTCCTTGGATGTTTAGGATCGGTATTCCACTCGGTACCTTCATCGGTAAGTTTTGCCATAACAGCATCGTCATCTACCGGCTCCAAGCTTTCCACAAATCTCTGGTGGTCTTCTTCCTTTCTCCCAACATAGAACCCATAGAGTGTGTTGATGTATTCGAGCTCAAAAGGTACCTCCTTTCCTCGAACCGTCACTTCTGTCGCCTCCTTGCTGTCGATGGCAACATAGAACTCTAGGACTAAGGTGACGTTCATTTCTTCTGGCTGCTCGGCAAACATCTACCACTGCAGGGCTCAGATCTTGCGGGCTATAAATGGTTTAAGCCCAAGATTCCCTGTACGTTGGCTATATATGAACCCTCTTTCCTCCCACATGTCTCAGGCCTAGAAAGAGCTGGGAGTAGATGCTGCTAGGGCAGATCCTGAGGCAGCACTACGACGGGTATTTCTGGTACTCATATTGCAAGGACTGTAGAAAAGAAAATGAAGCAAATGAAATTCTAGAGGAAACAAGTAGAGAGAGTAAAAGTGAGTGAAAAATGAATAGTAAAACGGGGTTTATATAGAGGAGGAGTTTGCTGCCTGTTGGAGCTGTAACGGCAGGCGCGAATAACGGGGCCAGCTGTTATGCGATTTCTGACGCGTTTGTCACGCGTTTCCGTGTCTGCTGCGCATCTGTTATGCGTTTGCGTGTCTGTCGCGACAGCGTGTTGACAGGCTTGATTTTCCGCGTCTGTCGCGGCAGCTGTAACGGCAGGCTCCTGAGTTGGGCTTTTTGGGCTGATGGAAAGATGGTGGGCTGAATTCACTTCTCCTTTTCTCCTCGTCTCCTTTATTTCCTAACAATAATAAAAATAAAAACTTAGTTCCTAAAATAATTCTAATTACCTAATATATATAAATAATAAATAACAGTAAAAATAAAATTTGGTTAAATTAGGGATGCCATGAGGGGCATCTCCTAAAGTAACCACTTCCTGCATTCTTGGGGCTTCAGTCCCCTGATAATGCTTCAATCTTTGTCCGTTGACTTTAAATTGGTGCCCGTCCTTTAAAGATCTGATTGTGATGGCACCATGGGAAAAAACTTGCACCACTTGGAATGGACTGGACCACCTAGATTTTAACTTCCCTAGGAAGAGTTTCAACCTAGAGTTGAACAACAACACAAGCTGCCCTGGGCAGAACTGTCGTGGCAGCAGCTTCTTGTCATGCCACTTTTTTGTCTTGTCTTTGTAAATCCTTGCGTTGTCATAGGCCATTGCTCGAATTTCTTCAATCTCATTCAAATCAAGAAGCCTTTTCTGTCCTGCTTTTTCCAAGTCCATATTCACTGCCTTGATGGCCTAGTATGCTTTGTGCTCAATCTCGACAGATAGATGGCATGTTTTCCCATAAATCAGCCGGTAGGGTGACATTCCCAATGGAGTTTTGAATGATGTTCTGTAGGCCCATAATGCATCGTTGAGGTGTAGAGACCAGTCCTTTCGAGTTGGCTTAACCATCTTTTCAAGAATGTTCTTAACCTCTCTGTTCGATATTTCAGCCTGTTCATTGGTCTGAGGGTGGTATGCTGTTATGATCCGATGTTTGACACCATACTTTTTTAAGGCAGCAGCTATAACCCTATTGTCAAAATGCCTCCCTTCATCACTGATGACCACCTTGGGGATGCCAAATCTGGAAAATATGTTTTCATGCAAAAACCTCTGAACCGTTTTGGCATCGTTTTTCTATGTAGCGATCGCTTCAACCCATTTGGACACATAGTCCACTGCCAGGAGGATATAAAGGTTCCCACATGATGTTGGGAAGGGTCCCATGAAATCAATCCCCCAAACGTAGAAGATTTCGACTTCAAGAATGTTTTGCAGCGGCATCTCATGTCTCCTTGAGATGTTTCCAGTCCGTTGACATTTGTCACAGTTTTTGTAGAATATCTGGGCATCCTTGAACAGTGACAGCCAATAAAATCCTGACTGCAAAACCTTGGTAGCAGTTTTGTTACCACCTAAGTGTCCTCCATATTGTGAAGCATGGCAGTGATGGAGCACAACTTCCTGTTCATCATGTGGTATGCATCTCCTAA
Organism: Hibiscus trionum; assembly: GCA_030270665.1. NCBI lineage: Eukaryota > Viridiplantae > Streptophyta > Magnoliopsida > Malvales > Malvaceae > Hibiscus > Hibiscus trionum. The sequence continues at coordinate 69,203,949 of BSYR01000003.1, forward strand.
TAACCTGATCTGCACAATATTTGAAAAGAAGAGGTTCGTCCCAATAATAATGCTTAACATCATTTTGGAACCTCTTCCTAGCTTGATAATTAAAGTCAGGAGGAGTTATTCCACTAACTAAATAGTTAATGAAATCAGCATACCAGGGGAGTTCAGAAAAATTACCTGCCGCCATGGTTGTCGCGGCAGTGCTTGTGGCAGCGAACAACTGCTCGTCAGGGAAGGTCTCCAGTATGTGTGTCTCGTCTGTTGGGAGACTCTTTCTCTTCTCTAATCTTGACAAGTGATCTGCAACTTGGTTCTCTGTCCCCTTTTTGTCCTTGATCTCAAGGTCGAACTCTTGCAGTAGCAGAATCCAACGTATTAGTCGAGGCTTTGCATCCTTTTTGGCGAACAGATACTTTAATACAGAATGGTCTGTGTGGACTATGACCTTTGTTCCAAGTATGTATGAACGAAACTTGTCAATCGAGAACACCACGGCTAACAGTTCTTTCTCTGTTGTGGTGTAGTTTACTTGGGCGTCGTTCAGTGTTTTGCTGGCATAGTATATAACATGAAAGAGCTTGTCCTTCCGCTGCCCCAACAGCATAGTCATTAGCATCACACATAATCTCAAATGGTAGTTTCCAATCTGGTGGCTGTACTATTGGGGCTGTTACCAGCTTTTCTTTCAGAACCTTGAATGCCTCAGTACATTCAGTGTTGAAGTCGAAGGGACGGTTCTGCTCCAAAAGATGGCACAAGGGTTTTGTGATCTTCGAAAAGTTTGCGATAAACCTCCGATAAAAACCAGTATGCCCTAAGAAACTCCTGATTCCCTTGACTGTGGTGGGTGGCGGCAGGTTTTCGATTACCTCAATCTTAGCTCTGTCGACTTCTATGCCGCGGCAGTTTACTTTATGGCCTAGGACTATCCCTTCATCCACCATGAAGTGCCATTTCTCCCAGTTCAATACCAAGTTTGCTTTCTCGCATCTCTCGAGCACTTTCTGGAGGTTGCCTAGGCAGCTTTCAAAATTGTCTCCAAAGACAGAGAAATCATCCATGAATATCTCCAGGAAATCCTCCACCATATCCGAGAATATTGCCATCATACACCTTTGAAAGGTTGTTGGTGCATTACAAAGTCCAAATGGCTCCTCCGAAAAGCGTAAGTACTGTATGGGCAAGTGAATGTCGTCTTCTCTTGATCCTCCGGTGCGATGGCTATTTGGTTATAACCTGAGTATCCATCAAGAAAACAGTAGTAAGGCTTTCCCGCTAATCTATCAAGCATTTGATCAATAAAAGGCAGGGGAAAGTGGTCCTTCCGGGTAGCTTTGTTAAGCTTCCGGTAGTCCATACAAACCCTCCAACCGGTCACAGTCCTGGTTGGGATTAACTCGTTTTCTTCGTTGGTTACCATGGTTATTCCTCCTTTCTTAAGAACGCACTGCACCGGGCTCACCCACTTGCTATCCGAGATGGCATAAATTATTCCAGCATCTAGCCATTTGATAATCTCCTTATGAACCACCTCTCGCATAGCATCGTTTAGACGTCTTTGGGCATCAATGGTCAGCTTGTGATCATCCTCTAAGAGGATTTTATGCATGTATAGTGCCGGACTTATGCCTTGGATATCAACTATCGTCCATCCAATAGCCTTTTTGTACTGCTGCAGCATCCCTATCAGCTGTTGTTCTTGTTCCTGCATCAACTTGGAAGAGATGATTACGGGCAACATGTCATTTAATCCAAGGAAAACATATTTGAGTTGCCCTGGCAGGGGCTTAAGATCTAGAACAGGTGGCTCTACAGTTGATGGCTTTTGGACTATATGTTCATTCAAGGTATAGTTTAAGGGCTCGAATAACTTACCTGGATGATTGCCTATCCATTTTACCTCCTCTTGATCTTCAGTATCAGATATGTCCGAATTTGAGGAGTTGCTGTCGTCGTCGCTGCCGTGACAGTTATCTAAATGGCTGCTGGAGCAGTGGCCAAATTTGATGTCATGGAAGTCCGACCTGATGCAGGGTTGGTCAAGGATAACTTCAATGATAGCCTTGCATTCTTCTTCTGCATCAGCGTGCTTAATCGCTTGGAGAACATTCAGCTTGATCTCTTGATCATTCACTCTCATAGTAAGTTCTCTATTTTCTACATCAATCAGTGATCTTCCTGTGGCTAATAGCTTTAACCTTAGAATTGCTGCACAAGAGGGAAAAGAAATAGTTTAATTGTTTGTCACGAAATATTAAAGAGAACTGAAAGTAAAGGATGAAAATATTCAGAGTAAAGAATGGGCCGATATTGATCTGCTCCGTAGTGCAGGTGGTTGCAATTCTAGGACTTCTCTGTTCTTTTCTTAGCACCTGTCGCGGTAGTACCTGTCGCGGCAGCAGTCTGTTGTTGTCGCGGCAACAAACACACAACTCATTACTTCAAGCTTTGCAAGAATCCCTGCTGTGCCTTGGCCTATCCCTAGGTCCAAGTCTGTCGATGAACACGTCTTGATGATACCTCCCGGCGTGAATCGAAGGATGAACACCGATGTTGTTGAATTCTTCCTTAGCCACTTAACCTCGTCCTATCCCTAGGTCCGAGATAGTTCAACTATAAACTGGAGAACCCGTACTTATTCCTTTCGTATACTTAACTCTCCCGATATTAAGTAAATATATAATCTCACAATGCTCTCCCGAAACTCTTGCAAGATGTTGAAAACCAGAATAAGCAAACTTGAAGTCCATTTTATTGAACAGAAAAAATCCTAAAACAAAGCAATCCTTGCAACTACTTTACAGAATCAACCCTTAGCCCTAGGGGAATTTTAGAACATGATGAGAAGGGGAAACGACTAGGGTTTAGGGGAAGACGACTAGAGAATAAGATGTTCTTCCCTAGGTCGAATTGCATGCCTTTATATAGGCCTTGGGGTCAAGTTTTCTAATATGGCAAGAATACAAGTTTAAATTAGAATACAACTCTATTAAAGACTAAATCTTCAGAGCATATATCTTTAATTCGCCCTTCCTTCTTGCTTGGAGTTTCTTCCTTGAACCTTGGGCTTGGCCTTCATTCTGATCTAGGGCTCAGAAAAATATAAGGGTGCTCCACGACAGACCGGCTTAATTTCCTCTTTCTGTCGAGGTCCACGTCACTTCTTCCCTTCACCATCGCTATCATCCTTGGCTGCCACGGCAGCAGCCATGGCAGCATCGTCCTTAGCGTCTGCAATCCAGTTCCAACTCTGCTTCTTCACTGCCCTCCATCTGTTACAGCAGCTACCTGCAAAAGCAACCAATTTCAGCAGAAACTGTGTCAATTGATATAATTGCGATGTATAAATGAAATCTATCCTAAATGCAATGAATTATGCTTGAATGCAGTAGAAATATGGGTTAAATAGGGGTAAAATATAGAACTTTTACACACTCAACACTAGTCACACATATACTCGAGATCACTTAGACATTGAGTACCCACCCTCACTACATACCCAAAATCACCTAGCCATCAAGTATGAGCAAGGTCATCTACCCGGGATAACCTAGACATCAAGTAGAGAATGTCGCATACTTGAAAACACCTAGCCATCGAGTATGGGTGGGATCATCAATCTGGGATCACCTAAACATTAAGTAGTGAATGTCACATATTCAGAAGCACCTAGCCATCGAGTATCGAGTGCCACTCGGGATCACCTAGACATCAAGTGCACGTGAAGAAGGGAACAAGTACTGCAGTAAAAACCTTGGGTATCTGGATCCCATCAATCGTTGACTCAACCAATCAAATGCCTACTCGACATACAAGCAACGTAACCCAAAAGATCTTGATATTGTTGCTATTCACCAACACACCAATTATTTTATATTACTGAATTATTAATACATTATGTATGGGTATTTAATTAATCTCATTTATTATCTCCATTAACCCACATTATCACATTAATTACGACATAAGTCAATTTTTAATACACACAACAATTTCCATCTTAACTTGCATTTGCATATTGTTTAGTGTATCAGGTACCGATACTCGAATACGAGTATCGATATGGTACCCTCGGGTAAAGGTACTCACATGTGTACTGATATAGAAATTGATGATTAGAAATCTCCAATTTCCTCTAGTACCGGTACGAGTCGACCCGTACTAGTACGACATCGAATAGACTATCGATACAGCTGAAGCCCGTACAGATACCCTAATAACAAGCTCAAACCACATTGGTGAATTACAGCATTACTATACTTTAATCAATTCTTAAAGCTTATGGAAGTCATTAGGGTTTTTTTACTAGCATGTTTAAACATTTAATATTACTTCCCAGCTTTATGATCATTCGTTCAAATATTACCAATTATCAGTCCATTTAGTATAATTTCCATCGAAAATGCCAATTCATATCTTAAGTTCTCGAGCAACACAACATGTAAATCAACCAATCAGATAGTTATACGAATATTCAAGTGACCCTACACGGTGTCTAAAGCTCATAATAGTCTCGAATATTCTCAAGCTCATCAGGCATCTCAATATTTACCAAGTCTCGTAATAACGGTCTCAACATATTCTTATTTTCATCAACCTATTTTGCAAACACTAACAAGCAAGGCAATTACAATTATGATGCTCATGAAGTATTTCGGAGTTCTAGGTGTACTAACCTCAAGTGATTATCGGTAAATCCTTACTTGAGCTCCTCAAACGCTCCTTTTGATCTATTATTCAAGCCCAAACAATCCTCGTAAATATACGAATACCACAAATATTAATTAACCTCATTTACTAACTAATGCACAAGGTCAAACACGTAAAAAAATCTTACCGAGTTCGAATTTCAAAAAATGGACTGCACCAACTAACTCAGAACGTCGAGAAACCCCACGAAATAGGATCTCGAAAAAAGTTAACGGGCGGTCAAAGCCTGGTCAAGGTTCATCGATCTTATACGGCGCGGTGCAGGGTAGCTACGGTGCACCCGTGGGCAGCAATCCGGTGCAACAGGGCGTAGGTGCGTCTGGCCGAGCAGGATCCAGTGCGGCGCGGTGCACCTGCCTGGGTAGACGCACGCCCACACTCATAGGCGGCGCGTGGGGTATGCTCCGATGGTCGGATGGTGGCGACGAGCTCCAGTTTTGCTATCCAGACGCCGAATGAACACGGTGGTCCCCTCAGATTTTGGGTTTGACCGCTAGAACCTCTCCATTTTGAAACAGCCAAAACTTTCTTTGCCTCACCCCCTCCGACGGTGATGCAATGACCACCGGCCGACTCATCTCGGTAAAGTTAACACAATGCCAATAGAGGTATCAAAAATGAACGACCGAATCTCGGTAGATCGGAGCCAAACTCCTCACCCCTTTCACTTTTCTCTTACTTATCTCTCTCCAACAAAATATATTATCTTTCAATTTCCTGTTCTTTTTTTTCCCGCACACCATCAGCCACTTTAATTTAAATTCACCATTCCTACCAAATGTGTAAACCGATTAATTGAGCATTTAACTTTCCCCTTGTTTCCTTTTTAAGCTCCCAACTTTAACCCTCGTGATTTTTAGTCCTCAACTTCCTTAATTTGAGCTTCACATTTCTAATTCTCTTTAATTGAATTATCAAATTAGAAGTCTAATGCCCGAAACTGAGACCCAATTTATTACCCGGATTTTGAGTCGTTACATTGCATTATTTGATTTGACTATCAAATTATATTAATTGATTGTATAAAAGTGTGAACAATGGGTATTGAATGAATCAACACAAAATGAATCACGTTGAATAAGTGAATATGTTGTATTAAATAGTGAATTTATATAACCATGGGGCTTAAGTGAGATGTTAAGTCTTTCCTCCCTTAATCAGTGGCAGGGGTGATTCTGGACATGTGCAATAGGGGCGACCGCACAGAGCTCCCAAAAAATAAGGGCCTAATTTGAAATAAGTTTTTTAATAGCAAAATGAAATAAGTTAAATGCTTATAAGAGTAAAAAATACAAAATATTAGTTATTGACTAGTAATAAAATACATGAAAAAATAAAATGTTATTGTACTTCATAAATTTTAAGTCCGGTTATACTCTTTTTTTTATTCATAAGTCACTCTACCACACACAACAAATCATCAAACATTTATTTTTTTTAAGTTAAAGGTCTCATTGTAACAAAATGTATAGGACCTCTTAAATCTTTGAACTGCCACTCATCAATCGTTGAGGGATTGATCCTCACTTTAGGTATGAAGTATCTTTAAAATTTGTAGCTAATATTTACCTCCAATATGAGTCAACATAATGTAAAAAATTAGTCATTGCACTCGCTCGAACGGATACATTGAAAAGCTAAAAAATTGAGATTTATATGAATAAAAGATATTGTTTTTAAGAAATTTTTGTCTAAAATAACATGAATTGACAAATACTTGAAACATTCCCACTATTTTGACAAAATGTAATACGGTTAATAATAATCTTTTCTCCCGGGTGAAACACCCCCATCGAAACATGGAAATGTGATTTAAAAATAGGAAAATTACATATTTAGTACCCCAATTATGCCCGCATGACTATTTTGGTACTCCAATTTTTTTAGCAAATGGTACCTAATGTTATATTTTTGTTCTGTTTTGCTACTCCGACCATTAAAAACTAACAGAGATGATGACGCCACTTGGTATAATCATAGTTTTAGTCAAAAACACTTATATATATATATATATATATATATATATATATATATATATATATATATATATATATATATATAATCAATTTAGTCCAAAATCCATCAATTTAAAACATCATCTTAATTTTGATACAATTTTGTCTCATCTCTTTCTCACCCCCTCGTATTCTCGCCGGTATCTCGATGGTGGAGTTTGGGTACTCCATTGAACCCCGCATTATCCCCCGTTGATCCCCAAATCTTAAAGTTTTAATTATCCATAGCATGTTTTTTAAACTCTAAACCCCAAAAAGTGCTTGACTAGAAGAAGAAGAAGAAAAATGGGAAATTTACAATTTTAATCCAAAAATTAAAATAATGCTTCAATTGATAGAATTTTAGACTATATTGATAGATTGTATAAGTTTTGGGGCTAAAGTTGTTATTAACCCAAGCCACATCACCATTTCTATTAATTTTAAACGGAAGAGGTACTAAAACATAACAAAAATATAACATTAGATATCATTTTACTAAAAATAATAGTTGAGGTACCAAAATAATAATACGGACATAATTAGAGTACTAAATATATAGTTTTCCTAAAAATATATATAGCATCCTCGAACCAAGCGTCCCGTAACCTCATTAGTTTAACTTAGCTTTGCCTAAACCGACGCGAATGCTAAAAGCCTAAAAATCCCTCAATTATGCAAATTTACTACTAATTTATATTTTACGTTTTTCATTAACTTTTAAGACAACAATGTACCAACTACCATCAACTTACCAAAAATTGTCAACATTTGTTAGCACCTCGTTTAATATTAACTCTATTATTGAAAATATTCCTCCTCATTTGGTAAAAGCACTATAAGCAAGGTTGAACAACCAAATTAAAACATAAATCGATGAAACTTTCCATCATAGATTTAATATATTTAAATTATTTTTATTTTAATTCAATTTTTATTAATTTAATCGATTTTACCAACCAACGGAAACCTTAATTTCAATTAGATACCCAATTAAAGAAATGTCGACTCTCGATTAAATCAGTACCAATCGATTTTTTTTCAAAGAAATTATATTTGAATGAAAAGGAATTAGAGTAGATAGTGGATATTTTAAAGTTGTAAGTATAATAATCATAATTGCAAATATAAAGTAATACATATTCAAATAAGGGAAAACAACTTTGAGCTTTCCAAAAAAAAAATCTTGAACTTTCAAAAGAAAAAAAAAGGGAAAATAATTTTGATACTCAAATCGCGTAATTAAAGTTTACACAAATTTGTTAATTTAATATTTAATGGATTAGTTTAAGGTTAAGGAGTTTAAGTTGTTTGAGTTTAAAATTTATAATTTATGATTAAAGTTTAGGGTTTATAATTTATAATTTTAATGTTAAGAATTGATTTTTAGATTTTAAATGAGAATTATGTACTATTTTTTACAATATATTAAAATATAACTTATTAAATAAGTATCATAAGAACATATATAATAAAATACTATCTTACTGATAGTTAAAATATGTTTAAATAAAATTTACATTTAATAATTTTTTTGAACATACGTATGATAAAATTAAAATCAAAATAAAACTTGAACAGTGAACTCACAGATAAAAATTTCCTGTCTTTTTTGGTGTTCTTTTCTATGCTCTAACACTAAAAATATAAAAAAATTAAATTTTAAGTTCTAACCCTAAATTCTAAATCCTAAATCCTAAATCCTATACTCTATACCCTAAAATATACCCTACCTTAAATTTTCTAAACATTAATTTTAAACTCTAAACCTTAAATCTAATTTTTAGTGTGGAGACATAAATAGAGACGCCGAAAAAGGCGGAGGATTTCTATTCGTGAACTCACACGTAACATCTACGCATTATAAGATTCAAAATTGAGCCAAGATCTCGTTAGGACAAAAGGTGGATTTGAGTTGAAAAGGCTAAGAGGCGAGCAACAATGAGGGGGAAGTTGGAGTGTCCTTGTCATGTGTTGGCTGAAATCTGTTGAGCATTGACAGATAAGATCCAGACCCACGTTTTGGCACCACTCAGCTCTAGCTCTTTATGATTCCAATTTCTCTATCTTCACTTATTTTTTGTTCCATTTAAATTATAAATGTTAGTTTTTCTTTAAAAAATTTAAGTGATTCATTTTTAGGGTGGGCAACGGGGCGGGGTGGGGCGGGTTTTTGGCCGTCCCGAACCCACCCCGACCTATAAAATATTATATCCGACCCGTTCCGTCTCGAATTAAAATATTAATTTACCCGCCCCGATACAATAACCTTTAAACCCGACCCTGCCCTGACCCGCCCCGAAAAAATTAAAAAAATTTAATCTCTGTCGACGATAAATGTTTGATTCGACCAATCTTCCACCACAATCACAAATTATAGTTTCGAGGGACTTCAAACTTATATAAAAAAATAAAATAAAACTAATTTTAAATTATCAACATGTTAAACTACATATTTAAAAGAATAAACTTGAATCATTGACCGTTAGAATCGAATATATTAAAACTTGAACAACATCTAACAAAATTTTACAATAAGTATGAACCAAAATAAAAACAAAAAATAGCTTAAAACTCATAAAAGTGTTTAAATATAATGATACTTTTTATAAATATAATAAATATATATAAAAATATAAAAATGTACCGGGGCGGGGCGGGGAATTTCTAGCAAATACCCAAACCCGCCCCGCACCGACTTCATGCTTTCCACGCCCCGCCCCGCCCTGCCCCAATCCCCAAAATTTTAGAAAAAATACCCGGTCGGGTCGGGTCGGGGCCGGGTATTTTTTCCATCCCTAGTGATTTTAGTGTAGTAACGTTAATTTTTCATAATCATTTAATAAGAAACATATACTTTTATATGTAAATTGTACAAATCCGAATTTTTTAAAAATAACAATATTTTATTTTCCCTTAGAACTACTTTCAGGTTTTTATGAAAGTTGAAATTTAATTCTCTATTTTATTAGGGAAAATATTCCATGCACCGGTGGCCACCAACACCTTAGTTTAGGGTTTAGGGTTTAACGGTTTAAGTGTATGATTTTAGAATTTAATGTTTATGGTTAGAATTTATGTTTTAGAGGTTGAGGTTTAGTTTTAGGGAATATGGTTAGAGATTTAACCTGTACACCCTAAATTTTAACCCTAACCCTAAATTTATAACTCATACACTTAAACCCCTAAACACTAGACCCTAAACAAAATTCCTAACACCTAAAAGTAAGGCGCAAAATTTACACAAGCGCTTGTGCATGGAATAATTGCCCATTTTGTTAAGTCTTACTAATAAGATTGTTTTAGTTGATTTTCCGTATTTTTATTCCATATATTTAAAAGATGAAAACAATGAGTTTTTTTATTATAAAAGGTGGAATACTACCACAGGCTTCGTTATAAACTTCCATACATCTAGATGGAGGAAAAAAGTATCTCATGGTAGTATTTACATAAAATCATTACGAGATCGAACTCGACAACAAGATCGATAAGAAACACAAAACAAGGACCAACACAAAAAAGAGCTCAAAAACAAAGAGCAAAAGGTACCAAGAAAAGAAGACCGAGCCTAGCCCCAAGTATCCTCATGTCCACCAGCCGCATCACTAAGAGAACCATGGCTCGACCCCAACCCAGGCGCCTCCATGTCGACTGCAACCGCAAGGGCAGTGGGAGAACCAGAAAATATTTCGCGCCTATGGGAGCACCACGGCTCAAGGAAGCAAGCCAATCTATAACTAAGTTTCTCTCCCGATGAACATGGTGTATATGCACCCTCCACTCACGACCCAACAAAGCATAGATGTCGTCCACCAAGGCGCTGCCAGCTAAAGCATTCGATTTATTGCGTAAAATCCTAGCAACCTCCATATTATCAACTTCCAACTCAACCTAACGACATCCTAATCGCCAAGCATGAAAAAGAATATCATGAGCAGCCCACAACTGATACAAGAGCACCAAGCAGCAACTGAGACTTCGAGTAAAGCCAAAAATCTAGGATCCCCTATCATCCCTCAAGTTGCCACCCGCTGCAGCCATACTATCAGACTCCCACACCGCCCCATCAGAGTTAGCCTCAACCCAACCCCAACCAACATGAGGACAATGCCAAACAGAAGAGGCCTGAGATCGGACCACCCTCCTAGTGTGCGCAAGAGTGGCCATGAAATCTATCGAGATACGTTCACCACATCTTCGTATATCCTATTTTATGTATAATGCTGGTCGAAAATCCTACTACACCTATGTTTCCATAGAAGCCAACAAAAAACAGAAAACCTCATATCTCAATTCAACGACTCCTTAGCAAAATCACTCGTATTATAAATGTTCAAATGCATCTAATCTTCATAAGGAAGCGATAGAAAGTCATGTAATCTATTTGGATTAATAACTTGAGCCCATAAACTAACGGCCACTGGACAATGCTGTAAAACATGATCAATACTTTCCAACCCATTGAGGCGGATAGAGCAATCACCTGAATTGGCAAGGTGTCTCCTCACTCGTTCCTCATTTGTGAGCAAACGGTTCTAAATAGCAAGCCAAAGAAAAACTTTAACACGCGGCGATAACTACAACGACCAAAACTTTTTCCACTCAAACGTACGAGGCTCCACCAATTCAGAATCAAGAGAGGAATAAGCGGACTTGGTAGATATACAACAGTTTTTCTCCTATTGCCACCCAGGGAGATTAGCGCCCAGACTATCCCTTGGAGGTAGGACAATAACAATTTTATGCAGGACATGCGTAGGAAGCATATGCTTCAATCGAGTCCAATCCCACATCCCATTTCCATCTACCATAGTGCAAACCATCGTGGGAGGGGGTGAAGATGTGGTATAAGAAAATAATCAAGCGACTCTCAGGCCCCAACCAGTGATCATACCAAAATTTTGTACTTCCACCATTTATGATATGCCAGCAAACACTCTCCTTTATATTCTCCAACATAGCAGAAATGCCAGTCTACATCTGAGACACGTTTCCACTACGAAGAGAAAGAGGTAATGCATCATCCCATCCATACTTGGCCTTCATCACACGAACCCATAGTTTATCTTGATTCGTAACCCAACTTCATAATAAAAGCCTTGTTATGCTGGTGTAAATTCTTAAAACCCATGACACCATTATCCAAAGGTTTAGTCATCTAATCCCACCTAACAAGGGACATGTCATGATTTCCATTACTACCACCCAACACAAACTTGCGGGTGATCTTTTCCATATTGTTGAACTAATATTTTGATATAACAAATTAAGTGAAAAATGTTTTGGAGTTGTTCAATTATTTCAAAAATAATTCAAAGTCTAAACAAACTGTAAAATTTCTTTCGAATGTTTTTCAACTTAGCCGAACTTTTTCAAAATGAATATGATACATTTTTGCACTTAAAAAAGGTCATTTCCAGACCTCAAGGCAAAAAGGATTGATCCCCTAAATAAAGAGATCGGTCCCTTTGTAAACAGAATGCCTCAATCTTTTTATTCCAGCCACCAAGTGCAAAAGGATCGATCCCCATAGTTTTAAGGAATCGATCCATTTGGTGTAACAGTCATATTTTTTTGAAAAATGATTGATCCATTTAGTTATAAATGTTGAAATTTTCTATAGGTAACGACTATTTTGCATCCCCAACTGCTATTACTCACCCCCACGGCCATAAACAGCTAGAAATCCATTCCACACTATATAAACACACAAAGGAAATTTGAAGAAGTTTAGAGACCACATCCAAGCTTAATGTTCAAGAGAAATTGAGTTTAAGTCTGTATTTTCTTCATTTCTCTTGTAAATATTTGTAGAGAGTGATTTTATTGTGTTTATCCTTCACTCTTTCTTATGAGCTCAATTGTGTAAACATCCACCTTGTGAGGTATTTTGTTTACCAAACACCTTGTAAAAGGGAGAGGTTCTAGTTTAGCCCAAGTAAAAACTAGAGTGGTTCTATCTTAGACATTGAAAGATAGGGTTGTAAGGTTATCCCTTTGGCCTCAAAAGGAAGAATTTGTAGTAGTGAATTAGAAAATCCTTAGTGGTGTGCAAAGGTAGTGGATGTAGACTTTGGTTAGAAAGTCGAACCACTCTAAAATCATCGTGCAAATTGTCTATCATTTTTATCAGTTTTAGCCAGTTCTTTCGAGAGGTTCAATTCAACCCTCTTGACAGTTTCGGAAGATCAATTCGAGCATGCTACAAGCCTTTCAATTGGTATCAGAGCCTCCTCTACATCAAAGGACTAACATCCGAGAGTAAAGATCATTTGCTCGAAATTCACCGATCAAGAAAAATGGCAAGATTTGAAGAAGGCCACTCTATGTCGTGTCCTCTACTCTTCGAAGGAGAATCATACTCTCAATGGAGAAACGTCATGAAGTATTTCATCAAAACTCTCGATTTTGAGGTTTGTGATATTATTGAAGATGGTTATTGGAAGCTCCAAAGAAGAACAAAAAGAAAAGGAGTGTAAACGACATAAGGCAAAGCTAAACGCCAAGGCATGCACACTCTTCTTTGTGCCTTCAATGAAGATGTTTCCAAGAAGGTCTCCACATGCAAAATTGCCAAAGAGATATGGGAGAAGCTTGAGAAACTCTATGGCAACAAGAAGGGAGTCAAGAAGGATGATACTTCATCTTGTGCAAACCTTCTCTCAATCCCTAAGGTGGATGATGTTATGGCTCATGAAAAGACCAAGGTATCTTCTAACTCAAATGAATTAAATTCATATTCTTTTGATGAATTATTTTTGGAATTTGAGACCATGATTTCTAAATTTAAGAAAATGATTTTCTTTTGAAAACAAGATTGGATTTTGAAAATCAAAATGAAATTTTAAAAAATGATTTATAGTTTTCAAAAACAAGCAATGGAGTTTTAGAAAAAAGAATATCTTGATTTGAAAGTTAAGCTTGAAAGCTTAACAAAAGAAAATGAAATTATTTTTAATAATTCATCTCATCCCATAATGACAAAATGCTCACATTGTCATTATCATGGTCATTCCTTGCATACTTGTCCTATAAAGAAGAGAAAATCTTATAGGATTAGACAAGTATGAGTTCCTAAGGGAACTAGAGTCATTGAGATTAATGTTAAGAATCTCAAATACTCTAGTCACACAAGTGAAGAAGATGGGTAACCTCTAAACTTAATGTATATTATTTTTTTTGCTCAATACGTATGATTTTTATTAGAATCGAAAAAATCATACAACGCATCCACCCCGGGCCTCATTAAAAACCTCCCTACACCTAAATGGAGGAAAAGAGTACCCGAAGAGGACAACCGAGAACCATACACCAACAAGTGTAACAGTGATCATGACATGCACATCCAATTCCCCTCCCCTTTACATGCCTGTTGAGTTGAGAGGTTCTCGATTCGATCAACCGTTCTTGCTCGCCAAGTATGGAGAAGTTGGATAATTGGGTGTTTTAGTGGGAGGTGAAAAATTGGCAAAGTGACACAAGGATTTATAGTGGTTCAACCTTCTAACCAAGGTCTACATCCACTACCTTAGCTCCCCACTAAGGGTTTCCAATAAATTCACTAAGAATTTCGTCCCCTTTTCTCGGATTAGGAGGAAACCGTTACAACCCTCAAAGCTTTCTACCCAAAGCTTGAAGGAACACTCTCTTGTACAAAGAAAGACTTAGCAAACTAGAAATCCCTCTAATAGGTGTTTGTTTGCAATTCTAAGCACTCACCCAAAACCTAAACACTTGAGCAAATATAACAATGTAAACTCACAAGTGTTGTCTAAGCAAGAAATGTACAATTAAAGCTCTAGACAAATTTTGACATCATAATGTTGTAACAATTGAAGCATTAGCCTTTACTTGATGCTTGGAGGTCCCTTTTATACTCCCAAATGAGTTTGTAGCCGTTACTAGCCGTTGGGGATGATTTGGAGCCGTTGAGGACTTTATTTCCCTTCATTAGTGTTGTTCTGCAGCTATCCGTATCGATACGCTTGGATTCGTATCGGTACGGCCTTCATTAGAAACTAGCCGTTGGGCTCTTTTAGCCTGGCGTATCGATACGCTTGAGGGCGTATCGGTACGGGTTCACTTTTAAATGACCGTTGGGAAAATAGCCGTTGGGGTAGTTGAAAAGGGGATCGGTACACTTACCAGGCGTATCGAAACGATCCCGATCCGTATCGAAACGGCCAAGCCTGTTTCGATACGGGTTTTGGCAGTGACCAAACTGGGGCAAAACGGTATCGGTACGGGTACAACCGTATCGATACGAGTAGCTTGAAAACTTGAGTTTGGCTGTATTAAATCATGAAAAGCTTTGCCAAAAACCTTTTAAAATCCCCCAAACATAAATTCAAGTTGTTTGGACTTAAGACAAAGTTTTAAATTCTTTTCAAATTAGTCCAAAACATTTTTCAATTATTATATCAAAACATTAGTTCTACAATCTCCCCCTTTTTGATATAATAAAACTCACTTGAAAAATTGTTTGGGATTCTCCCCCTTTAACTTTAAAAATGTGAAGAAGAGTCTAAAGATATGAAATCAATTAAAGCTCCCCCTTATTCATTTGAGAAAGCAATTTTTCAAACCAACCATTTCTCCCCCTTTTTGTTATATCAAAAAGAATTTAAAATGACATTTAAGTTCAAGATAACATAGGAGAAAAAGAATTGACACACTTAAAATTTTGGTTTTTGAAAATTGGTTCCCCCTTACTCAAAGCATCATGAGAATGTTAGTCCAACATATATGATTATCTAGTTGACATAAAAGAAAATAAATCAAATAAACACAAAAGCAACTATATTTTACCTCAAGGGAGGATGTGAAGCCTTCCTTCTTCAAGTGTTCTTCCTTTGTGTTCATGGAGCTCCCCCTCAATTTTTGACTTGTTGATCACTCTCCATCACACCTACCAAAAGACAATCAAGTAATTTTTGGTATCCAAATTGCTTTGGATCCATAGACATTAGTAGCACAAAATTTAGTCCCCTTAGGAATCCATTTTTCAATTTCATCCTTTTTAGTTGAAGTGGTTAGTCCTTTTGGGACCCAAACACTTCTAAAACATTTTCCATTCACAAATCTAGGGGCACTAGATTGTCTTACATAAAAGTTTGATTTTCCAAAACTATTTTTCTTTTCGAGTTCATTGGAAATCAAATCTTTTTTCTTTTTGAACTTTAAGAAGCAAATTTTGTAAATCAAGACATTTTTGTTCAAAATCTTTCAATCTTGCTTCAAGTTCAAGATTTGTTTTGGAAAGCAAATCATTTTCAATTTTTATTTTTGAAATCAACTTTTTGTTCTTAGAAAATGATGCCTTGAATTCCAAAAGCAAATCATCATAGGCATCTTGTAACTCATCAAATGTATAAGAATTTGAAATGGATGAGTTAGAAGTTACCTCCTCATTATTGAGGGCCATCAAGCATAGGTGGGCTACTTCATCATCGGTGGAGTCTTCATCACTCCATGTGGCCACATATGCTTGCTTTGAAGATGATCCCTTCTTTTTGGATTTGTGGGAGTCCTTCATCTTCTTCATCGATTCATGCTTGGATTTTTCCATTTTGCTCTTCATGAACCGGGCAAATTTGTTGAAGAGATAGGCCATCTCTTCATCTTCACTTTCCTCCTCACTTGAATCTACATGATGGCATGTGGAGGATTTGAGAGCTACGACACTAGCATTGATGCCTAGCTCCATGATCTTCTTCTTCCCCATCGCTCTAATCTCTTCCTTCTTCTTCTCCTCTTCTTTGTTTTTCTTCATTATTTGGTGAGTGAGAAGTGACCCCATTAGTTCATCAAGCTTCAACGTTTTGAGATTCTTGGCTTCGATGATGGCGGTCCTCTTTGAGTCTCATGACTCGGGAAGGGAGTAGATGAGCTTTCGGACAAGTTTCTCTTCCGGGATGGCTTCTCCATAACCTTTAAGTCCATTTGTGATAGTGGAGAACCTATCAAACATCTTCTCGATGTTCTGTTCCGGATCCATCTTGAAGTTCTCATACTCTAAGGTGAGGAGCCCAATCTTGGTCTCCTTGACTTCATTGGTTCCTTCATATGACACTCTCACAAGAAGACATCTTCTCATAGATGGTTGGGCCAAATGCACAAAAGAGCATGTGCAAGGCTTTGCAATTAAGCTCCATCTTCTTGCGATCATCGGCACTCAATTCCGCTTTGCTTCCTTGAGGCACGAACGGACCATCTTCAACTATGTCCCATAGCTTGTAATCTTTTGACTTCAAGAAGAATTTCATCTTTGTCTTCCAATGGGCATAGTGATTTCCGTCGAAGAAAGGTTGTTTGTCGATTGATTGTGCCATTGAGCCGGTTGAGTAAAATGTTGATCGAGCTTGTCAGATCTTCTCAATAGGATGTGAATCCTCCTCAATTGAGCCAAGCTCTGATACCAATTGTTGAGTTGAGAGGTGCTCGATTCGATCAACCGTTCTTGCTCGCCAAGTATGGAGAAGTTGGATAATTGAGTGTTTAGTGGGAGGTGAAAAATTAGCAAAGTGACACAAGGATTTATAGTGGTTCAACCTTCTAACCAAGGTCTACATCCACTACCTTAGCTCCCCACTAAGGATTTCCATCAAATTCACTAAGAATTTCGTCCCCTTTTCTCGGATTAGGAGGAAACCGTTACAACCCTCAAAGCTTTCTACCCAAAGCTTGAAGGAACACTCTCTTGTACAAAGAAAGACTTAGCAAACTAGAAATCCCTCTAATAGGTGTTTGTTTGCAATTCTAAGCACTCACCCAAAACCTAAACACTTGAGCAAATATAACAATGTAAGCTCACAAGTGTTGTCTAAGCAAGAAATGTACAATTAAAGCTCTAGACAAATTTTGACATCATAATGTTGTAACAATTGAAGCATTAGCCTTTACTTGATGCTTGGAGGTCCCTTTTATACTCCCAAATGAGTTTGTAGCCGTTACTAGCCGTTGGGGATGATTTGGAGCCGTTAAGGACTTTATTTCCCTTCATTAATGCTGTTCTGCAGCTATCTGTATCGATACGCTTGGATCCGTATCGGTACGGCCTTCATTAGAAACTAGCCGTTGGGCTCTTGCTAGCCTGGGCGTATCGATATGCTTGAGGGCGTATCGGTACGGGTTCACTTTTAAATGACCGTTGGGAAAATAGCCGTTGGGGTAGTTGAAAAGGGGATCGGTACGCTTACCAGGCGTATCGAAACGATCCCGATCCGTATCGAAACGGCCAAGCCTGTTTCGATACGGGTTTTGGCAGTGACCAAACTAGGGCAAGACGGTATCGGTACGGGTACAACCGTATCGATATAGGTAGCTTGAAAACTTGAGTTTGGCTGTTTTAAATCATGAAAAGCTTTGCCAAAAACCTTTTAAAATCCCCCAAACATAAATTCAAGTTGTTTGGACATAAGAAAAAGTTTTAAATTCTTTTCAAATTAGTCCAAAACATTTTTCAATTATTATATCAAAACATTAGTTCTACAATGCCAGAAGCTCGATCCGCCCAGGCCAGCACCCTAGGACTGCCCGACCCCAAATCTTCCGCACAACCCCCTAGCAGCACGCCCCATTCGGCTCCAACACACCCGTCGCACGCCTCAACCACCTCCCTCGATGCTAAAGCCCCACCCGCAGCCAATAGCACCGGTCCACACCACCCTTAGCCAAAGTGTCGGCTAAACCATTCACCTCACGTACAACATGACGGAACACACAACGCACCGCCAAACTTGCATCATCAATGCGCCTAAATAACGAGAAAAGTCTCCAAGGTCGACCCTTCACATTAAGAATCCATGAAACCGCAACTAAAGAATCGGATTCAATGATACAAGGCCAATCACACCATTACGAAGCACGAAACGATTCAATCGCATAGCCAGTCGCATGTAATTCCGCCTCGTTCGAGTCCAAAACTCCCAACAGCCCTAAAATTAACGCCAACAACTGGCCCCGATCATTTCGCAACACACCACCACACCCCGCCAGACCCAGTTTCCCACGCGCCGAGCCGCCGACATTAAATTTCACACTGCTGGGTACCGGTGGCGACCATGAAATTCCCGCACGGGGAACCCTGGACCGCACCTCTCCCGCACCCCACCTAGGGCAAACCCACCATATTGATTCAACAATAATCGATTGTGGGTCTAACGCTCGCACCCAATAAAAAGCGCGTAACTTAATTAGGAAGAATATATCAATATCAGATACCCTCTTATCATTAAAATCAAGTCATTTCTAGCTAACCACATGGACCATAATACTGCAGCACATCCCGCCAACCACCACTGTCGTACTGGTCCCCGGAAAAAACTATCCAACGCCATTCATACAAAATCAACCACCGATGTTGGGCGCACCGCCTCGACCCGCCACCATGCAAAAAAAAACATCGACCATACGCCCCACATATACTTACAGCGAAAAAGAATATGATCTGCTTCCTCCTCCCCTTCCCCACACCAACGGCACAAGAAATTGTGTACATCTAACCGCATCCCCCGATCTCTCAAAAAACATAACGTGGGCAAACGTCGCAACAACACAAACCACACAAAACACTGTATCTTCGGTGGAATTTGCAGCGAACAAATTCCCGAAAGGTCCGTGTCAAGCGTGCCAATTTTGATGATAAATGTTCATTCATCATTGCTTATTTATATTTATAAGTGCATGGCATTTTATGATTCTTTACGCATGCGAATCACATTGTTTCATTCATATGTTTGCATAAAGTTTTTAAAAATTTTGGATAAATTTGAATTTCATGTGATTTTAAATTGATTTGATTCAATGATGAAATTCAATCCCTTAAGTGTCAAAATTTGATCAAAATTTTTAGAAGGAATGCTTTGATTAAGGGGGAGCATTTGATTTAAAAAAATTAACTTATTCTCCATTGGTATTTTATACCAACAATTGGTATTTTCTATCAATTGGTACTAAATTTCCAATGATTGGTTTTTAACCTTTCAACATTTGGTCTTTTGAACTTAATTATGTTTTCAAACATGGTTTTGAATTATTTTTGATATAACAAAAAGGGGAAGAGATATGTTTGAAAAATTCAATTTCAAAAAGAAAAATGGGGAGATTTAATATTTTTACAAAATATTATATTTTTCAAATATTATTTTCCTAAGGGGGAGCATTTGCGAAAAATAATTTTTCAAAGAGTTTTGTTATATCAAAAATGGGGAGATTATGGAACTAATATTATCAATCTGTTTTGTGTAACATTCATATTTTTTTTTGAAAAAGGATCAATCCCTTGAGAAAAAGGATCGATCCCTTTAGTTATAAATGTTGAAATTTTCTGTAGGTAACGACTATTTTGCATCCCCAACGGCTATGACTCATCCCAACGGCCACAAACGACTAGAAACTCATTCCACACTATATAAACACCACAAGGACACTTGAAGAAGTTTAGAGACAACTTCCAAGCTTAATGTTCAAGAGAAATTGAGTTTAAGTCTTTATTTTCTTCATTTCTCTTGTAAATATTTGTAGAGAGTGATTTTATTCTTTTTATCCTTCACTCTTTTTTGTGAGCACAATTGTGTAAACACCCACCTTGTGAGGTATTTTGTTAACCGAACAAATCTTGTAAAAGGGAGAGGTTCTAGTTTAGCCCAAGTAAAAACTAGAGTGGTTCTATCTTAGGCTTTGAAAAGATAGGGTTGTAAGGTTATCCCTTTGGCCTCAAAAGGAAAAATTCATAGTAGTGAATTGGAAAATCCTTAGTGGTGTGCTAAGGCAGTGGATGTAGACTTTGGTTAGATAGCCGAACCACTCTAAAATCATCATGCAAATTGTCTATAATTTTTATCGGTTTTAGCCAATTCTTTCGGGAGTTCAATTCAACCGTCTTGACGGTTTCGGAAGATTGATTCGAGCGTGCTACAAGTCTTTCAATTAGTAACAGAGCATCGTCTCCATCAAATGACTAACATCTAGGAGTAAAGATCATTTGCTCGAAGTTCACCGATCAAGAAAAATGGCACGATTTGAAGACACTCTATCTCGTGTCCTCCACTCTTCGAAGGAGAAGCATACTCTCAATGGAGCAACGTCATGAAGTATTTCATCAAATCTCTCAACTTTGTGGTTTGGGATATCATTGAAGATGGTTATTGGAAGCTCCTAAGAAGAACAAAAAGCAAAGGAGTGTAAACGACATGAAGGTAAAGCTAAACGCCAAGGTCATGCACACTCTTCTTTGTGCCCTCAATGAAGATGTTTCGAAGAAGGTATTCACAAACAAAAGTTCCAAAGAGATATAGGAGAAGCATGTAAAACTCTATGGCAACAAGAAGGGAGAGAAGAAGGATGATGCTTCATCTTGTGCAAACCTCCTCTCAATCCATAAGGTGGATGATGTTATGGCTCATGAATAGCCCAAAGTATCTTCTAACTCAAATGAATTAAATTCATATTCTTTTGATGAGTTACAAGATGCATTTTTTGAATTATTTTTTGAATTTAAGACCATGAATTCCAAATTTAAGAAAATAATTTCTAAACTTGAATTTGAAAACGATTTTCTTTTGAAAACAAAATTGGATTGTGAAAATAAAAATGAAATTTTGAAAAATGATTTAGAGTTTTCAAAAACAAGCAATGGAGTTTTAGAAAAAAAGAACATCTTGATTTGAAAGTTAAGCTTGAAATCTTAACAAAAGAAAAAGAAATTATTTTTAATAATTCATCTCATCCCATAATGACAAAATGCTCACATTGTCATTATCATGGTCATTCATTGCATACTTGTCCTATAAAGAAGAGAAAATCTTATAGGATTAGACAAGTATGGGTTCCTAAGGGAACTAGAGTCGTTGGGATTAATGTTAATGGTTCCAAAGAAATTTGGATACCAAAATCCATGTAAATGTCTCTTGTAGGTGTGTTGGAGCAAAGGCAAGAAAAGTAAGAATCTCAAATGCTCTAGTCACACAAGTGAAGAAGATGGGTAGCCTCTAATCTTAATGTATTTGATTTTAAATCATTTGGTTATTAATTTTGATGATAAATGTTCATGCATCATTGCTTATTTATATTTATAAGTGCATGACATTTTATGATTCTTTATGCATATGAATCACATTGTTTCATTCATATGTTTGCATAAATTTTTTAAAAGTTTTAAATAAAATTCAATTTCATGTGATTTTAAATTGATTTGATTCAATGGTGAAATTCAATCCCTCAAGGGTCAAAATTTGAACAAAACTTTTAGAAGGAATGCTTTGATTAAGGGGAGCTTTTGACTTGAAAAAATTTATCTTATTCTCCATTGGTATTTTACAACAAAAATTGGTACTAAATTTCCCACGATTGATTTTTAACCTTTTAATATTGGTGTTTTGAACTTAAATGTGATTTCAAACTTGGTTTTGAATTGTTTTTTATATAACAAAAAGGGGAGAGATATGTTTAAAAAATTTAATTGCAAAAAGAAAAATGGAGAGCTTTAATATTTTTACAAAATATTATATTTTTCAAATATTATTTTCCTAAGGGGGGAATTTGCCAAAAATAAATTTTCAAAGAGTTTTGTTATATCAAAAAGAGGGAGATCGTTGAACTAATATTATCGATCCCTTTGGTGTAACGTTCATATTTTTTTTTTGAAAAAGGGTTGATGCCTTGAGAAAAAGGATCGATCCCTTTAGTTATAAATGTTGAAATTTTCTACAGGTAACGCCTATTTTGCATCCCCAATGGCTATGACTCATTCCAACGTTCATAAACGGCTAGAAACTAATTCCACACTATATAAACACCACAAGGATACTTGAAGAAGTTTAGAGACCACATCCAAGCTTAATGTTCAAGAGAAATTGAGTTTAAGTCTTTATTTTCTTCATTTCTCTTGTAAATATTTGTAGAGAGAGATTTTATTGTTTTTATCATTCACTCTTTCTTGTGAGCTCAATTGTTTAAACACCCACCTTGTGAGGTTTTTTATTACCAAACAAACCTTGTAAAAAGGGAGAGGTTCTAGTTTAGCCCAAGTAAAAACTAGAGTGGTTCTATCTTAACCATTGAAAAGATAGGGTTGTAAGGTTATCCTTTTAGCCTCAAAAGGAAGAATTCATAGTAGTGAATTGGAAAATCCTAAGTGGTGTGATAAGGTAGTGGATGTATACTTTGGTTAGAAAGTCGAATCACTCTAAAATCATCGTGCAAATTGCCTATCTTTTTTATCGGATTTAGCCAATTCTTTCGGGAGTTCAATTCAACCCCTTGACGGTTTCGAAAGATCGATTCGAGCATGCTACAAGCCTATCAATTGGTATCAGATCCTCGTCTCCATCAAAGGACTAACATTCGGGAGTAAAGATCATTTGCTCGAAGTTCGCCGATCAAGAAAATGGAAAGATTTGAAGAATGTCACTCTATCTTGTGTTCTCCGCTCTTCGAAGGAGAAGCATACTCTCAATAGAGTAATGTCATGAAGTATTTCATCAAATCTCTCGATTTTGAGGATTGGGATATCATTGAAGATGGTTACTGGGAAGCTCCTAAGCATAAGAAGAAGCAAAGGAGTGTAAGTGACACGAAGGAAAAGCTAAACGCCAAGGCAATGCACACTCTTCTTTGTGCCCTCAATTAATATGTTTCCAAAAAGGTCTCCACATGAAAATGTGCCAAAGAGATATGGGAGAAGCTTGAGAAAAAGAAGGGAGAGAAGAAGGATGATGCTTCATCTTGTGCAAACCTCCTGTCAATCCCTAAGGTGGATGATGTTATGGCTCATGAAGTGCCCAATGTATCTTCTAACTCAAATGAATTAAATTCTTATTCTTTTGATGAGTTACAAGATGCATTTGATGAATTATTTTTGAAATTTGAGACCATGAATTCCAAATTTAAGAGAATAACTTCTAAACTTGAATTTGAAAACGATTTTCTTTTGAAAACAAAATTGGATTTTGAAAATTAAAATGAAAATTTGAAAAATGATTTAGAGTTTTCAAAAGCAAGCAATGGAGTTTTAGAAAAAGAAAATCTTAATTTGAAAGTTAAGCTTGAAAGCTTAACAAAAGATAAAGAAGTTATTTTTAATAATTCATCTCATCCCATAATGACAAAATGCTCACATTGTCATTATCACGATCATTCCTTGCATACTTGTCCTATAAAGAAGAGAAAATCTTATAGGATTAGACAAGTATGGGTTCCTAAGGGAACTAGAATCATTGAGATTAATGTTAATGGATCCAAAGCAATTTGGATACCAAAATCCAAGTAAATGTCTCTTGTAGGTGTGTTGGAGCAAAGGCAAGAAAAGCAAGAATCTCAAATGCTCTAGTCACACAAGTGAAGAAGATGGGTAACCACTAATCTTAATTTATTTGATTTTAAATCATTTGGTTGCCTATTTTGATAATAAATGTTCATGCGTCATTGCTTATTTATATTTATAAGTGCATGACATTTTATGATTCTTTATGCATATGAATCACATTTTTTCATTCATATGTTTGCATAAAGTTTTTAAAAGTCTAGGATAAAATTGAATTTCATGTGATTTTAAATTGATTTGATTCAGTGGTGAAATTCATCTCTCAAATTTCAAAATTTGAACAAAATTTTTAGTAGGAATGCTTTGATTAAGGGGGAGCTTTTGATTTAAAAAAATTATCTTATTCTCCATTGGTATTTTACACCAACAATTGGTACTAAATTTCCAACGATTGGTTTTTAACCTTTCAACATTTGGTGTTTTGAACTTAAATGTGATTTCAAACTTGGTTTTGAATTATTTTTGATATAACAAAATGGGGAGAGATATGTTTGAAAAATTCAATTTCAAATAGAAAAATAGGGAGCTTTAATATTTTTACAAAATATCATATTTTTCAAATATTATTTTTCTAAGGGGGAGCATTTGCCAAAAATAATTTTTCAAAGAGTTTTGTTATATCAAAAAGGGGGAGATTGTTGAACTTATATTTTGATATAAAAAAATTAAATGAAAAATGTTTTGGACTTGTTCAATTATTTCTAAAATAATTCAAAGTATAAACAAACTTGAAAAAAATTTGAATGTTTTCCAACTTAGCCGAACTTTTTCAAAATGAATATGATCCATTTTTGCTCTTTAAAAAGGTCATTTCTAGACCTCAAGGCAAAAAGGATCGATCCCTTTGTGGACATAATGCCTCAATCTTTTTATTCCAGCCACCAAGTGCAAAAGGATCGATCCCTTGGTTTTAAGGAATCGGTCTTTTTGGTGTCACTGTCATATTTTTTTTAAAAATGATCGATCCATTTAGTTATAAATGCTGAAATTTTCAGTAGGTAACGGCTATTTTGCATCCTCAACGTCTATGACTCATCCCAACGGCTAGAAACTCATTCCACACGATATAAACACCACAAGGACACTTGAAGATGTTTAGAGACCACATCCAAGCTTAATGTTCAAGAGAAATTGAGTTTAAGTCTTTATTTTCTTCATTTCTATTGTAAATATTTGTATAGTGTGATTTTATTGTTTTTATCCTTCACTCTTTCTTGTGAGCTCAATTGTGTAATCACCCACCTTGTGAGGTTCTAGTTTAGCCCAAGTAAAAACTAGAGTGGTTCTATCTTAGCCATTGAAAAGATAAGGTTGTAAGGTTATCACTTTGGCCTCGAAAGGAAGAATTCATAGTAGTGAATTAAAAAATCCTTAGTGGTGTGCTAAGGTAGTGGATGTAGACTTTGGTTAGAAAGTTGAACCACTCTAAAATCATCGTGCAAATTGTTTATCATTTTTATCGATTTTAGCCAATTCTTTCGGGAGTTCAATTCAACCCTCTTGACGGTTTCAGAAGATAAATTCGAGCGTGCTACAAGCTGAACACATATCTTCACAGACTCATTTCGAAACCTAAACTGATTGCATGATGTACACAAGAATAGACTACAAAACTTATTTTGCAAGAGTAATTCTACCAACCAGGGACAAAGTTTCCGCAACCAAACCAGTCAACCGTGTAGCCATCTTCTCAAGGAGATAAGCAAATGTTGCCTTCGTGACTCTTTTTTGGAAAAGAGGAAGACCAAGATATTTTCCTAGGTCGTTAACTATTTCAAACCCGAAAGATTGAGCCAAAGAGGTGCGTGTACTCAAACCACAATTCTTCGATAAATAAATCTATGTTTTGGCAACGTTGACCCTATGACCCGATTCATTACAAAAAAGATGCATTACCTCTTTAATAACATTCAACTGACTCATACTCACCTCAGCAAATAGGATCAGGTCTTCTGCAAAAAAGAGGTGCGAGAGACTAGGACCTTATCGGGCAAGTCTTATCTGTTCTAATCACCCGCATCAACTCGTCGCATAGTAGCCTATGACAACCTATCCATACATAGAAAAATAAGATATGGAGACATGGGATCGCATTGGCGAATACCCATGGTAGGTTTGAACTATGTAGTTAGCTCGTCATTCCAAAGGACCTGCGTCGAAACCGACCGAACACAAACCATAATAACAGAGATAAACTTTTTCGGTAGGCCAGCTGCGAATAAAGTTTCCTCGATATAGTCCCATTCTAGAGTATCGTATCCTTTCTCCAGATCCACTTTTATGGCCATCCAACCCTTTCTGCCAGTTATGTTAGCCATAAAATGCATCACCTTCTAGGAAATGATAATATTATTTGTGAATTGTCTTCCAGGCACAAAGCATGATTGATTACAATCAATCCACTTGGATAAAAAAAAGGCTTCAAAAGACACACTAACATCTTAGAAATTATTTTATAAAGGATTATGCATAAGCTTATTGGATAGAACTGACTGATGAGTTCATGATTGTCGACCTTTGAAATTAAGATCAACAACACCTGATTCACCCAATCCTCTAGAGTCCTTGTATCAAAGAAATTCCTCACAAAATAGAAGATAGAATCACCCACCAATTCCCAATTATTCTGGTAGAAGGTGACATGAATACCATCCACCCTCGGGGCCTTAAGAGGCTTTATATCAAAGACCAGACCACAAACTTCCTCCATAGTCACATTACCAAGTAGCGGTCTAAGCTCATCATTACTATATCTATGAAACCCACAAGTAAAGTCAACCATACTAGAATCGTGTGACTCACTGGTGAAGAGATGCTGGAAAAAGGACGCATCATGGGTCATAAGGGCCGTTTGATCCTCACTCCAATTTGCATCAGCCAACTTTAATCTTCGGATCATATTACGCCTCCGTCGAGCCATCGTAGTGTTGTGAAAAATTTTGGTATTACGATCACCCTTTTCTATCCAATTAACTATAACCTTCTGGTGCCACTGGCTCTCTTCTTGGACAAGAACCATATCGAGCTCTTTCTTCAAACCCACTTCTAACTCCAAAAGGAAAGGATTTTTAGAATTCTCTAAAGCCTTTTCAAACCCACGAATACAGGTAAGGAGTAAGCTCTTACATCGGCCAATGTGCCCAAAGACATCACGATTCCATGAAAAACTTTTACATTGGAAGTTCGTAATGTTCTGATGAATGGGTCTATTGCTTAGCCAAATACTCTGAAGAAAATTAGCAAAGTCGGAGTGGTCATTCCATGCCACTATGTACCGGTTAGGCCGAGCACTACCAAAGTCCCTCCGAGTATCGGTGTTAAGCAGAAGCGGACGGTGATCGGACCCCAACTGCTATAGATGAACAACTTCAGGAAAAGGCGAAGAACTCATACCAAACTGTATTACATAAACACCTATCCAATCATTGCAAAAGGGAGCCACGTTTCCAAGTAAACTGCGGCTCAGAGAAACCCATTCTAATCAAACTCGAGTAAAAAAAACTCACAAATGCGTAGACAGACACCCAAGCAACGAATAGAGCCCCCATGCTGTTCCAAACTACTACCAATAACATTAAGGTCACCACCCCAAACCCATGACCAATCCAAACCAGGATCCAAAGCTTTGAGCTGATCCCACAAAGCACGCCATTGGCTTACATTAAGACTAGCTTAAATAAAGGTTATAAATAAACTATGATCCCCATTCGACATTAAGCATAACCCATAGATAAACTGATTAGACATTGCAAGAGTATCTAAGTGAATCAAATCCTTCCAAATGACCTAAATATCACCAGAAATGAGAAAACCCATTAGCTTCAACCCTGAAGGAAAACTCAAAACCAATATTCCAAATAAAATCATCATCCAGATGACTACTAATACGTGGATCCATCAATGAAATAATGTTAGGACTTTGCTTTTTCACCAATAAACCGAAATATCTATTAGTAACGGGGTCAAGGGCCCCCTTCAATATTCCAAAAAAATTTGCTTAACCATTAAAATGAATAAAAGGAAAAGAGAGACACATGCCTAAAATTGCATATCACCCGAGCCCTTCTGTTTGATGGTGGTGTTCTCCTGCCAGTAGACATGAATTCCTTCACCTTCCGTGGGTGTTGCTATCTCCCTCGGTAAACTACTCTCAGCAGCTTTAGCTTGATCTAGTTCTAAGACTAAAGCGGTGACACATTCTACTAACCTAGGTTTGGAAGGGCATCTATCCTCCATCTTTTTAGTCTTTGAAGCTGTTTTTTGCAAGCCATTAACACCAGGCACTGACTTAGTCATCCCTTTGCTATGCATTCCTTTAATCGACTGTGGAAGGACCCGGCCATTTTTTCTCGAAGGGGTGGCCTATCTCCAGTACCCCTAACCTGAATTGCAACATGTTTATCCTTGTTTCATAAAGAATCAACCTGCACCACCCTCTCCTTTGAAACCACCAGGGCATCGCTCTTTAACCTCAAGCATTGTGTGACCTTACCCGTATCTTTACCAACTGTCGACATAGAATTTTTTTGGTTTTCCAGATCAACAACCCCTCTAGCAATAGTACTACCTTTAGGTCGTTCCCTACGCTCACCATGCTTGCTAGATTTTGTATGTGGATGCCCACCAACTTTTGGCTTCTCCGACACCACTCGTCGATGCTCTTCACTTTTGGAGCCTACATCAGTATCCGAACTAGCAACCAAAAATCTTTCAGCCTCATTCTGAATATCCATAAAAGAATCAAATCTGGACCTGTTGAGTTGATCGAACAATTGCAAATGGCCAAGAGGGGGGTGAATTGGCAATTAAAATTTTTGTGAAGAGAATATTGGAAAATAAAGCGACACAAGGGGTTATAGTGGTTCAAGTTCAACAACCGAACTCTACATCCACTACCTTAGCTCCCACTAAGGATTTTCCAAAACAATTCACTACTTGAATTCGTCCCCTTTTCTTGGATGAGGAGGAAACCTTACAATCTAGATTAAGCTTTTCAACCCCAAGCTTAATCCACTCAAATACAAAGAAGATTTTTGGTAAACTCAAGTATTTCCTCTCAAAGGATGATTGTCTACCCACTTACAATTACAGCAACCCAAAAACTCTCAATAATATGACAAAATGAAATACAAAGAGTTGGGCACAAGAATATAGCTTTGAATAGCTCTAGGATTTGGATTTTTGCTTTGATGATGCTTGAATATGTATTGTTTTTCTTCCTGGTGAAATGAAGCTTGTATTTATACCCTTGAATCAGTTTCTAGCCGTTTGGATCATTTGACTTGTTGAAGGAGCCGTTGGGAACATTTTTCCATCTATTAAGGCAGCTCCCCAGCACCGCGTATCGATACACGACAAGGGTGTATCGATACGCTAGTTTAAATTCAACTAGCCGTTGTGCATAAAAACAGAGTGTATCGATACACAAGGCGTATCGATACGGTCCAAACTCTCTGCCAAGATTTGTTGCATCAAAGCGTATCGATACAGGGGTCGTATCGATACGGTCCAAACTCTCTGTTAAAAACATTAATTTGTTGCATCAAAGAGTATCGATACTGTGACCAAGAGTATCGATACGTCATAACGGTCAAAACAAATTTTCAAATAATTATGCTAGGCGTATCGATACGTTTATTAAGCGTATCGGTACGGTTGCCCAGATGAACACTGTATCGATACGTATGGAAGGCGTATCGATACGCTATGTTCATTCAGAATTACAGTGAGTTTCAAGTGTATCGATACTCTGTGTGTATCGATACGCAGGGCCATTTTTGCATAATTTGGCTTTGAAAAACATGAAAGAGGTTTGAGAAACTTAATGTTTTGAGATCCAATCTTCAAACATTATTTTGTAAAAACATTTTGTTAATTTTTGAAACTTGAAAGAGTTCTTAAAAATTTATTTGTTTTGCAAATTGGTCCTTAACTTTTTATGTTATATCAAAATCAATTTTAGTTTTACAATCTCCCCCTTTTTGATATAACAAAACCATAATAAATTTTTAAGTTTTTTTTGAAAACTTTGAAAAAGGCTTTTCTCCCCCTTGCTTTAAGATAAATGTTTCAAAACAAATTTGTTTCTCCCCCTTACTTAAAGATAGAGAATTTTTGAAAAATTTTGACCTCTTTGAAAAAATTTTTGATTTTTGACCTTTACACAATGAGTCCTTCTCCCCCTTTTTGTTAGATCAAAAAGAAACACAAGGATTAGAATAATCAAGCATAGGAATATCAATCATAAAACATAAAGCTCCAAATTCATAAACCAAGCAAGCATAGCAAGCATAATAATCCAAATCTTAAAAATCCTAAAACATAGAAAATAGGCATAATTCATGTTCTAAAAAAAATGCAATGAAATCCTAAAATATCCTAATATGAGATGCATAATCTATGCGTCTCCACCATCATCATCATGATCATCCTCATCATCTTCTTCCTCGTCTTCATCTTCTTGAGGTGGTTGGTTCCTTCGATTTTGGTTGATCCAAGCACCATGGAAAGCGGTAAGAGAAAGATCCATTGAGTCTTGGCGAGCACTCAAGGTATCTATCTTCTTGTCCATGCCTTGAAGTCTTTCTTCCATCGATGTAAACCGATTATCTATAGCGTTGAAGCGACCGTCCATAGCATTGAACTTTTCATTGAGGAAAGTCATGAGATTTGCCATGGAGGAAGAGGAGGAGTCATGAGAAGCACGGCTAGAGGATGCGCGAGAGGCATTGACCGGGGCAGCGGGAGGATCAGCTTGAGGGTTGCGAACCCATTCATTGCCGACAAAAGAGAAACCGGAGCGAGAAAGGGAATGCTCATCTATGGGTTGACCAAGGTTTTCGGGAAGGTCATGTGTGCAATCAACACCAAGGGAATGAAATAGACAACTCAATGCCGTAGTGTAGTAAAAAGATTGAACAAGTTTGGTGTGACGATTTTGAACCAAAAACACAAGATCGGCAAACATAATTTGACAAAGATTTGGTCGTTTACCCTCCCTAAAGCATGAAAGCCAAAAATCATCAATTTGACGAATGGTAGAATATCTACCACCCGAGGGACGAATAAACCAAGAGATAATAAGATGAAGTATACGATCATGAGCATCTAAAACTTTTGCCGGACCTATGTAACCCGAACCTAAAGAGTGTTCATCATCTATCCCAACATCCTCAAAACCAAAAACATTGCACAAGACTTTTTGATCAATTAGAATAGGAGTTCCCATAACCGAGGATTCAATGGCAATAACATGCTCATTGGCTTCATCATTGACACAACAAGCATTTGAAAAGAAGACAATGACAAGATTCCTATATAAAATAGGAGGAATATTCAAAAAGGTTAAAAATTTCCATTGCCTAATTAAAGGAAGATATTTAAATTTGAATTTTGCAGAGTTTAAAAACGGAATAGACACGATTCGTTCTTCCCTAAGATTGATTCCCATACAAAGCTTATAGGTTTCTCTAGCTAGGGGTGTGGGAAAACTAGTTTGGATAATATGAGGAAGGTTAGGAGTAGGATTACCCTCATCCTCATTAGAAACGGAAGCGGTGCGATGTCTCTTATTCCCTTTTTTCGGTGCCATAATCCTGAAAATACATCAAAAAGGATTCGAATATGTATGCAATTAACATCCAATTTAATCCAATAGATTCTAATAATTCAAGGTAATTTGTTTAAACAAAATTGTTTTAAAGAATATTTACAAAAAAATTTAGTTTTCGAAAAAAAATTTATCGAATATAAAATATATTCGAACCAAAAAAAAAATTTATTTTTGAAAAATTTTATGAACAATATGAAACCCATAGTAAGTTAATCATAATGTATATAAAAATCAGTTGAAATAATAATTGAAAATTAACGAAATTTAAAGAAATTTGAAAAATAAAAAAATTTACCTTGATTTCTTAGAGTGGATGAAAGAAGGTGTGTTAGTGCACAAGATTGATGCCCAAGGATAGCCTTGATGTATGAAGTAAAATCCCTCAAGAAGTTTTGAAGATTTGTGTAAAATTTTGAAGAATTTAGAGGGTTTTTATAGAGGTTTTCGGTTTAGGGTTTTTGAAGAGGAGAAGAGGATTTTAAAAGGTGTGGAATTTTGATTAAAACAGCCTAAATAGGCTCTCCGTCCGCCGAGTATCGATACGCTATGCATGCGTATCGATACGCTATAACCTAATATTATCTTTGTCATTTTATGTGTATCGATACCGTTGACGTATCGATACGCACAGGTGTTGACTTTTTCCCTTGACTCTTACCGTATCGATACACTCTTCTGTATCGATACGCATTCATCTGCAAAAATCCCAGAATTGAACACCGTATCGATACGCTGATATGCAGTATCGATACACGCTTGCCTGTTTCTGCAATTTTGGTATTTTTATGTGCAAAAATCCAATTTGAGACGCCCCTAAATGCATGTATGTGTTATATGAACAAGTTTTAATGACTTAATATGATACATACTTCCCTTAGCAATATGTGTAGAAGCGAAAAGAACAAAATTAACATAAACATGAATCACAAACAATCTCAAGCAAATTTTTGTCATTTTGGGACCAAAAAAAAATTAAGAGAGACAAGTTAGACCTAACTCTCTTCTAAGTGTCCAAAAGCGCTCTTTATCTAAAGGTTTAGTAAATATGTCTGCTAATTGGTTCAAGGTGTCAACAAATTCTATAACAACATCATTTTTCGAAACATGATCTCTAATAAAATGATGTCTAATTTCTATGTGTTTAGTTCGAGAGTGTTGAATGGGATTCTTAGTGAGACAAATGGCACTAGTGTTGTCACACCTAAGGGGTATGGTTTCCATTTTAACACCATAGTCTAAGAGTTGTTGCTTCATCCAAAGGACTTGAGCACAACAACTCCCTAAGGATATATACTCCGCTTCGGTGGTAGATAGGGCTACGCTATTTTGTTTCTTAGAGAACCAAGATACGAGCATACTACCTAAGAATTGACATGTACCGGAAGTACTTTTCCTATCTATCTTACATCCCCCATAATCCGCATCCGAAAAAGCATGAAGACTAAAAGTTGAATCCTTAGGATACCAAAGACCTAAGGTCGGTGTGTCTATTAGGTATCTAAAAATTCTTTTAATGGCAACTAGGTGTGATTCTTTAGGACTAGCTTGAAACCTAGCACACAAGCAAACACTAAACATAATATCCGGTCTACTTGCGGTAAGATAAAGCAAAGAACCTATCATGGATCTATAAAGCTTAGAATCAACACATTTACCTCCTTCATCTTTGTCAAGCTTTATGGAAGAACTCATAGGTGTGGCTTGAGGTTTTGCATTCTCTAAGCCAAACTTCTTGAGCATATCACTTACGTATTTAGCTTGATTTATGAAGGTGCCATCACTCATTTGTTTGATTTGGAGTCCCAAAAAGAATGAGAGCTCCCCCATCATGCTCATCTCGAACTCACCTTGCATTAGCTTAGAGAAATCTTTACAATAACACTCATTAGTAGAACCAAAAATAATATCATCAACATAAATTTGAACTACTAAGATGTCATTGCTATATCTTTTTATGAAGAGTGTTGTATCCACCTTTCCTTTTTCAAAACCCTTTTCAATTAAGAAAGTTGAAAGTCTCTCATACCAAGCTCTTGGAGCTTGTTTTAAACCATAGAGAGCTTTTGTAAGTTTAAACACATGGTTTGGAAATTTTGAATCCTCAAAACCTGGTGGTTGTTCAACATATACCTCTTCATTTATAAAACCATTTAAAAAGGCACTTTTTACATCCATTTGAAAAAGCTTGAAATCATGATAACATGCAAATGCAAGTAACATTCTAATAGCTTCCATTCTTGCTACGGGTGCATAAGTCTCATCAAAATCAATTCCCTCTTCTTGAGTATAGCCTTGAGCAACAAGCCTAGCCTTGTTTCTCACTATATTACCGTTTTCATCTAATTTATTCCTAAAAACCCATTTTGTACCTATAGTAGATTGATTATTAGGCCTTTCTACTAATGTCCAAACTTTACTTCTCTCAAATTGGTTTAATTCCTCTTGCATGGCCAAAATCCAAAAATCATCTTTTAAAGCTTCTTTAATGTTTTTAGGCTCAATGCATGAAAGAAACGCAACATGATTCATTAATTTGAGAGAGGATCTAGTGGTTACCCCCTTGGATGGATCACCCAAGATTTCACCATCTTTGACATAGTTTAACTCCCTTGGGTAAGATACCTCTTTTTCTTCATGAGCTAAGTCTTTTAAGTCTTCAAGAGGAGGTTCTTGTGAGTCTTCTTCTTTAGTTGGAATCTTATCCTCTTTTGATGTTTGTCCTCCATCAATAGTATCAATGATTCCTACATCATCATCATCACAAGATTCCTTTCTCGAAAGGAGGTTATCATCGAAAACAACATGTATTGACTCTTCAACAACTAGAGTTCTTTTATTAAATACACGGTAGGCTTTAGAGTTTGAAGAATATCCTAAGAAAATGGCTTCATCACTTTTAGCATCAAATTTACCTAAGTTTTCTTTACCATTATTTAAAACAAAACACTTACATCCAAAAGGATGAAAATAGCTAATGTTAGGCTTTTTGGACTTTAAAATTTCATAAGATGTCTTTTTTAAGATTGGCCTAATCATTACTCGATTTATTATATAGCAAGCGGTATTTGTAGCTTCTGCCCAAAAATATTTAGGTAAATTATTTTCGCAAAGCATGGTTCTAGCCATTTCTTCTAAAGTTCGATTTTTCCTCTCAACTACCCCATTTTGTTGAGGAGTGCGAGGTGCAGAAAAATTATGGCTAATCCCATTTTCATTTAAAAATTCATCAAAACCCAAATTTTGAAATTCACTTCCATGATCACTTCTAATATGAGAAATTTTAAGTTCAAGATCATTTTGAGTTATTTTAGAAAATGTGATGAATTTTTCTAAAGCCTCATCTTTTGTACTTAAGAATAGAACCCAAGTATATCTAGAATAGTCATCTACAAGCACAAATGCATATGATTTTCCACCCAAGCTCATTGTTCTAATTGGCCCAAAAAGATCCATATGAATCAATTGTAAACATCTACTAGTAGAGACATCATTTATGGATTTAAAAGAACTCCTATGTTGTTTACCTTTTGAACAAGCATCACAAATTTTATCATTTGAAAAATTAAGTTTGGGTAAACCTCTAACTAGATTAAGGGAATTTAATTTTTCTAGAACACTCATGCTTGCATGTCCTAACTTTCTATGCCATAGCCATGAGTCATGTTCATCATGTGCAACTAAACATGCATGGGATGAATGGATGTCATCTAAATGCACCATGTAAATATTGCCTATTCTATGTCCTATGAGCATTGTTTGATTTGTTTTAATGTTTACAATTTTACAACCACTTTTATCAAATAAAACATTAAAACCTTTATCACATAACTGACTAATGCTCAACAAATTATGTTTAAGACCGTTGACATACAAAACATCTTTAATGTAGATAGAAGAGTGATTACCAATAGAGCCTATTCCTTCAATGAGTCCTTTTGAGTTATCGCCGAAGGTTACTACTCCACCACTCTTAGGCTTTATTTCCACAAATCTATTTTTGTCACCGGTCATATGTCTTGAGCATCCACTATCAAGGTACCAAGAATTTTTGCTTGAAGCTTTAGCCTTGAAGCAATGCTCCCCCTACAAACAAAGAATTTAGGCCTTGGTTTTTGGTACCCAAATCATCTTGGGTCCATGAGTGTTAGCCTTTAACAATTTGGTTCCCTTGGGAATCCAAGAAGCAATAGCATTTAAGTTATTAGAAATGATAAGTTCTTTAGGAACCCAAACATTTCTAATTTTATGACTTTTAGTTTGCTTATAAAAATTTCTTTGTTTAGGTATAAAATATTTTCTTTTTGTA
The DNA here is from genome assembly GCA_030270665.1 of Hibiscus trionum. Classification (NCBI taxonomy): domain Eukaryota; kingdom Viridiplantae; phylum Streptophyta; class Magnoliopsida; order Malvales; family Malvaceae; genus Hibiscus; species Hibiscus trionum. The sequence goes on from BSYR01000003.1 coordinate 69,239,885, forward strand.
TATTGGGGTTTAAAATAATTTTCCTTCTCAAAATTCTTTTTCCCAATATCAAAAGATGTTTTAAGATTATCTACTTCCTTTGTGTGATAATCTTGAAAATCGGAAAGACGTTTTTCAAGTTCTAGATTTTTAGTTTTAAGATCATTTGAAAAATTGACTAAAGATAAAACTTTCTTTTCCAATTCGGAGTTATTTTTTAAAATTGTCTCATTTTGAATTTTTAAATCAGAAATTATTTTCTTGTTTTTCAAAATGGACTCCTTGTATTTTTCTACTAACTCATCATACACTTCTTGAAGTTCATCATAAGCATCTTGAAGTTCTTCAATAGAAAAATCTAAATTGTATGAATTAGAGGTTACCTTTGATTCATCATCGAAGGCCATGAGACATAGGTTGGCCACTTCTTCCTCTTCCTCGGAAGACTCATCATCACTCCAAGTTGCAATTTGTGCTTTGAGCTTGTTCTTCCTCCCAAAGCTTTTCTTTTTCAATTGAGGACATTCGGAACGAATGTGACCCGGTTTGTTGCATTCATAGCAAGTAATTGGGTCTATTTCCTCATCTTTGTTTTTACTCTTGAAGTCCCTTCTTCTCATGAATTTTCTTCCACGATTTGACTTCATAAACTGAGTAAATCGTTTGGCCAACATAGCCATTTCCTCTTCTTCATCCTCACTAGAATCGTTTTCTAATTGTGAAGCCTTTAATGCGATTCCAACTTTCTTTTTCTCAGCTTCCTTCTTTTCTGCTATCTTCTTCTCTTGTTCTCTTCCCTTTCTCATAATCTCATGTGTGAGTAGAGATCCAACAAGAGCATCTAATTTAAGAGTCTTCAAATCTTTGGCTTCAATTATGGCCGTTCTCTTGCTATCCCATGATTCCGGAAGAGAGTATAACAACTTTCTTACTAGCTTGTCTTCGGGAATGATTTCTCCGAAACCCTTTAAACCGTTGACAATGACCGAGAATCGATCAAACATTTGGGAAACACTTTCATCGGGATCCATCTTGAAGTTCTCATAGTTTAGATTGAGTAGTCCAATCTTTGTCTCCTTTACATCGCTAGTCCCTTCATATGTTGTCTCGAGAGTGTCCCAAACCTCCTTGGCATTTTCGATTGAAGACACCTTAGAGTAGATATCCGGACCAAGTGCACAAAATATTACATGAAGAGCTTTGTCGTTCACTTGCATCCTTCTTCTTTCATCATCGGTCATTTCGGCTTTGATTTTTGGAACAAGCCTTTCTCCATCTCTCCTCATGGGAATGTATGGACCTTCTTCAACTACATCCCACACCATAAAGTCGGTAGATTTAATGAAGAGCCTCATCCTATTCTTCCAATAAAGATAGTTATCCCCATTGAAGAATGGTGGCTTGGTGGTGGATTGAGATTCATAGTTGGAGGTGGATGCCATTGCTTGACTTGTTGTTGATCAAACTTTCAACTTTCCAAGGATCGACTCAAGAGGGTTGTAATCCTTCCAATGAGTGTAGCTCTGATACCAATTGTTGAGTTGATCGAACAATTGCAAATGGCCAAGAGGGGGGTGAATTGGCAATTAAAATTTTTGTGAAGAGAATATTGGAAAATAAAGCGACACAAGGGGTTATAGTGGTTCAAGTTCAACAACCGAACTCTACATCCACTACCTTAGCTCCCACTAAGGATTTTCCAAAACAATTCACTACTTGAATTCGTCCCCTTTTCTTGGATGAGGAGGAAACCTTACAATCTAGATTAAGCTTTTCAACCCCAAGCTTAATCCACTCAAATACAAAGAAGATTTTTGGTAAACTCAAGTATTTCCTCTCAAAGGATGATTGTCTACCCACTTACAATTACAGCAACCCAAAAACTCTCAATAATATGACAAAATGAAATACAAAGAGTTGGGCACAAGAATATAGCTTTGAATAGCTCTAGGATTTGGATTTTTGCTTTGATGATGCTTGAATATGTATTGTTTTTCTTCCTGGTGAAATGAAGCTTGTATTTATACCCTTGAATCAGTTTCTAGCCGTTTGGATCATTTGACTTGTTGAAGGAGCCGTTGGGAACATTTTTCCATCTATTAAGGCAGCTCCCCAGCACCGCGTATCGATACACGACAAGGGTGTATCGATACGCTAGTTTAAATTCAACTAGCCGTTGTGCATAAAAACAGAGTGTATCGATACACAAGGCGTATCGATACGGTCCAAACTCTCTGCCAAGATTTGTTGCATCAAAGCGTATCGATACAGGGGTCGTATCGATACGGTCCAAACTCTCTGTTAAAAACATTAATTTGTTGCATCAAAGAGTATCGATACTGTGACCAAGAGTATCGATACGTCATAACGGTCAAAACAAATTTTCAAATAATTATGCTAGGCGTATCGATACGTTTATTAAGCGTATCGGTACGGTTGCCCAGATGAACACTGTATCGATACGTATGGAAGGCGTATCGATACGCTATGTTCATTCAGAATTACAGTGAGTTTCAAGTGTATCGATACTCTGTGTGTATCGATACGCAGGGCCATTTTTGCATAATTTGGCTTTGAAAAACATGAAAGAGGTTTGAGAAACTTAATGTTTTGAGATCCAATCTTCAAACATTATTTTGTAAAAACATTTTGTTAATTTTTGAAACTTGAAAGAGTTCTTAAAAATTTATTTGTTTTGCAAATTGGTCCTTAACTTTTTATGTTATATCAAAATCAATTTTAGTTTTACAGGACCCCAGTGGACTACTCTTACTAGGATCACTCCTCTTAACAGTTGGCTCTTTACTGGGCACCCCCTACTCCTCATGTTAACCACTTGCATCCAAGGATCAAAACGTTCATCCGGCTTCCTACTCTTAGGATTGGCCACATCCGTTAGGCCCTCAGCAGGGATAGCTCGACCACATACTTCCTTTGCATGACCAAATTTACCGCAAAAGTAACAAATAGTTGGCAGACTCTCATATTCAATATCCACACTAAAACCATCTATAGTGTTATAGTCAATCTGTACCACTTGACCGATTCCCCTTGTAGATTATGTAGAAGATGTGTAAATTGAATGCTGGTAAAAGGTATAAATGATATGTATTAGGCAAGTTACGCCAAGAGTCTTTTGCGTGCAAGTATACACTGTCTGCAAGTAATACAACTTGGTAAGCTGAGTTATCGATCCCACAGAGATTGACTTGAGTTTGATTGCTTAATTGTTACTTGCTTTGAAAGAAAAGATGTTTGTTTTGAAACTAAAGAAAAGAAAAAGAAAATGAATTAAATTGTTGGCAAAAAATGTGTCTCTAAATCAGTGATGACTATTGGCAGGGGATGTTTGGATTCAACATGGCTCATGCCAGCCTTTATTGGAAAAATTGTCTTGGCATTGTTTGCCGAGCAGATTCAACATTAGCAAAGCCTCTCTCGATGGTCATTACCCTAAATTGGCCAAGTAAAAACCCTTATATCTCTATAGTGTATGTTTTTCTTAAACCAATTTTATTTAAACCAATCTATACTCTGAGGGGGTAGATTTCACTTCCGAAGTAAGTTCATCAAATTGAATGACTTTTCTAGAAGCTTCTCTCCCAAGTATTCAACAACTTAATCGTCACCACCCCAAGTCTGTTAAGATATTGGGAGGCAATAGGCGTACTATGCCATTGCCAGTTCTCGCTTGGCATAGTGTTTAGGAAAAATTAGAGTATGCACAATAGAAAAACTTTGCCAAAAATAGAATTACTATATAGGAACTAAGGCATAGAGCCAATATTCAATCCAAAACATCCCCCACCAACTATGAAAATTAGTTCACGGTGAGGGTATTAACCAACGCAACCATATTCGTTTTCAAAAACATCACCATAAAAAAACTAAAGACAAACAACTTGTGCCAAGGGAATAGGCAGAGGGGTATCTCGATGCAGCCTTCCACGCTAGGCTCTTGGCCAAGAGGTTGAACCACCCTTCCTCGGTGCAGCCGACCGTCACTCACCGGTCACTCCAACGTCGTACTTCGATCACTCTAGGTCTTCACCCGATTACTCTCCTTGTATCTCTCTCTATATATCCAATGCTTGACCGGTTGGTCATTATATAGGAGTGAGTGGGAAATGATGAGATAAGCCTTTGCATTTGAATTTGAAATGATCAAGGGATAATAGAAAGAGCTCTATTTGATCATTTTGACATCTTATCATCTCAGTGTGATAGCTTATCAGGATAGGGCTTACGTTATCATGCTGATGTCACCTTAGAATCCAAGCTTGGCACAACATTGCCAACTTCACTTGGCACTACCTTATCTGCTATTTTTTCGGAAGTTGATCCAATTGGGATCTTTTAGGAGCTTGATCCTTTCCTATTTTTTCGGGGGTTCATCATCTCTTGGCATGACATCACTGGCATCTCTCTGCCAACAAGTGTTTGACACACCACTGGTCCATATGTGCCCACAACTCTTGGCATTCCTAATTGTGTTGCTTTCTTGTGTCCATTCCTCTACCAAATCCTATGCCAAACCTGCAAAATAGCCACAAAAACAACCCTTCACTCTGGCATAGGCAACCTACTAACTCCTTGATGAAAATGCATGATCCTAACAAATTAATGCAACTAAATGTACTCGAAAACAAGCAAAAGCATATCAATATGTTGGGAAATGCTGGTACACCCCATGGCGTAGTGAAAAATTATCCAGCGAATTTCGCCAGTGATCCATGTACAAGGGACGAATTCGGGGTTAGTAGGGATGAAATATTACCTTAATAAATCTAGTACCTTGATATCCTTAGGGAGTTAGGATAAACCAAATTGAATCCGAGTCGTCACAATAGCTCTCTGACCTCTACGCAGTCCACCCGAACGAAACAAACAATATTTTCTCTTCTCTAACTGTTAGAGAGGTTTTCCGAAAAAGCATACTTTGGCTGCTAGACTTTATGCCTTTATATAGCATTCAAAAACCTAATTCTAATTAAATTCGAATTTATTAAATATACAATATATTTAACCGAATATAATTAAATATGTAGAATCTAATTCTACTTTAATTCGAATTCATTTAATATACAATATATTTAACCGAATACAATTAAATATGTAGAATCTAATTCTACTTTAATTAGGTTTCTTTAGGGATATATATATATACTAATAGTGATTGATAATTACAATAATTATCTAATTATTAATATATATATATATATATATATATATATATAAACGAGATTATTTATAATTATAATAATTATAATAATTTCGTCTTTAATAATTATTACGTGTACAACAAGTTTGTACATGTAACACCCCAATTTTGGGCTTGGAAGTTTAGGGTCTGAACCAGACAGGTCTAATTTTCGGTTCGAATATAAAAGGTGGTTTTAGGGAAAGCCTAGTTCGGGATGCATTAAAAATATGGAAAAATATCTAAAAATCCTCTTTTAATATATATAAGAGAGTGTTGAAATCAATTTTTCAAAATGAGGCTTAGAAATATGACATTTTGAGTTAGTGACTAAAATGTAATTTTTGAAAAGTTCGTGACTGTTTTAAAAGGATTGAAACTTTGAATCTTTAAGGAGCTAATTTACCCAAGGGAGGATTTCTCCAGATTTTTCTTGATTTTTAAGACTCATTTAATGTTTAATTAATAAAAAGAAAGGAGGAAAAAATGATATTTTAGTTTCATAACTAACTTTTACCAAAATTTTCCATTTTTATTTTCTCTCAAAATTCCCTCAGCCAAACACATTTCCACAACAACTTTTATTTTGATTTTCACATCTAATGATGAGTTTTCAATCCCCAAATGATTCCTAATCATTGCTACACCAAATCCTCATCATTTGCTTATTGAATTTTCAAGGATTTTGGCTCTAAATAAGGAGAAATCCACATTTAGAGGTATGAACGTCCTTCTCCTCTAAATACTCAGTTCTTTACTGAAATTCCCAAGTTCTCAATCCTTAAATGGAGTTTTATTAAAGGTTTTAATGTTGTGATCTTGATTTTGGCTTAAAATGCAAGATTTGGATTTAATTTTGAAGAAATTCGTATTGGATGATTGGTCTCTGTTTTGAGATATCTTTTTGAAGTATTTTGGATGTCTAAATGATGTGTAATTGAGGTTTAATTAATGCAATCCCGAATAGGTTGGTTTTCATAAGTTTTTACTTGTGAAAATGGTGGTTTTTGGGGTGATTTTGATGTTCTGCTATAGTTGGAGGTATAAGGACGTGATTAGGTTCTTTTTGGATGTTGATTGATGTCTAAGAATGTTTAGAAGTGATGGATCTTGGCTGGGAAATGTTGTGGAAGTGTTTGGATGTGTTTTCGGTTGTGTTTGGTAGCCGAAATATGAGTTTTGGTGAGAGCAGCGAGTTTAGGTGTTATGGCTGAAGATTTTAATGCATGATGATGCATTAATCCTCTGCTTTGATGTGTTTAAAACAGGGGAGACATCTTCGAATCCTTGTGGTGTTGATCCGGAGGCTTGATCGGCGTTTCGGCAAGCTTGCGAAGCGGAATTGGTGAGTGAAGTTTTGTTTTCAGCTTTGAAACCAATGTTTGAAGGTTTTGGGAGCTTAGTTTAAGTCTAAGCAACTTAACTAAGCTCAAGAGTAAGTTTTCGGAGAAACTCTCTCTTTGATGAACCATGAGATGGTTGGATGCAATGTGTTTAATTTGTATGTTTAAATTCTGTTTTGAAAGCAAATTTTAGCACGTTAAATGCTGGTTTTGAAAGCCATGTGTTGAGGGATGCTCAAGGTAAGAGATCCTTGATTTGACATTGATAAATGTGGTTTGATGCATAGTGATGCATGATTATTTAATGGCTTTGTTTAATGCTTTAAAACAGTGGATTGATGATGGTAAATGATGTATATTGGCAAGTGATGTGTTGGTTTAAAAGTACTTGAATCGGATATAGTTAGCCGGCTATAGGATTGGGTGCACCGTGAATAAAGTCGCCTTGGATGTTGAGGGGTTGTAATGGTACCGTAAACTCCATCCAAGTACACTAACGAGATGTCTAAGATCATAATGGTGGTTAAAAAGCCATGTGAGGATCTTGTGTTGTGTGTCCCGTGTTCTCGTTAGTGATGTTATACAACTACCAATGAGTGATGTGGAGGGGTTGTAATTGTACCGTAGACTCCATCACGGGTGTTGAGGGGTTGTGATTGTACCGGTAATCTCCACCTTGTGTGTTTGGTAGTGTGTATGAAGCGTATGGGACAACGCTTGTAATCCTCGTATCCGATTGTGTTTTGTGATGAAAAATGGTTATGGATTATCACTTGAAAGCCAATATGACATGTTAATGTTTACGAAGCATGAGATGCTTGTTGTTTAAGTTATGTTGATGATTATAAGCATGAGATGCTTGGGTTTAATGCATTGTTGCATGAAAATGATTTTATGAATGAAAAGGCCTTGTGAAAGGTGTTTTGTAAAAGTGCATTATTGTGTTGTTTCATTAGAGCAAACCTCACTAAGCATATGTGCTTACGCTCTCTTTCTTGAACCAATAATGCAGAGAATTGAAGTGCTTTAAGGGCAGCAAGGAGGTCAAGAATCCAAGGAGAGACTAAGCTCATGTATGGTGACTATTTTCACAACACTATTAGTTTTTGGTATTTGGCAATGGGAACCTAGATTGTGTTTTTGGGAGATGTTTTGGACTCCCTAAGTTTGGTTTAATGCCTATGATGTTTGGAACATGTAAATGGCCATTTGGTTTTTGTTTTGGAGTTTTGAAGATTGTTTGCTTTTCCAATAATAGGAGGCATGCCTATAGACTTGTGGTTTTTCCTATTTGATGCCATGATTGAGTTTTGCTGATGCAAATATGTTCCTTTAGTGTATGATGAATTGTTGGCATGATTAGGGGTCATAGGGATGTGTTTGACGGGTTGAAAGTGTGTTAAACCAGAAAATTTCTGCAATTCTGGGCAGCCCGTATCGGAACGGGTGCTACTGTTTCGAACAGGGGGCCTGAAATGGCCTTGGCGTTTCGAAACGGGTAGAGCCGTTCCGAAACGTTTTTGCTACTGCCAAGCCCTGTTTCGGAATAGGTTTCAAAACGGTCCCGCGTTTCGGAACGGTCATCCCCCGTTTCGGAACACTCGACCGTTGGGCACTGAATTCTATGGTTTTATGTTTTGAAACCTTCACGTTTTAGTCCTGATCTTTGTTTATGCATTGATTGAGTTTGGGATGTCCGTGTAACCCCCTCGTCCCGGTCTGGCCGGATGACCGGTCCGAGTGAGCTACACGGGGAAAACCGAGTGAAAACTCCCTAGGGAACTCTCCCTCGGTTAGCAACCCTATTTTTCTTTTTTTTGATTTTAAATCTTGTCTAGATGAGAGTTACATCCTAAGTGATCATACAGCGGAACAACATTTACGAAGCAATCAAACGAACCCAAACTAACATTTAAAAGCCCATTTTAAACCTTAAACTGCAGGCGGTATCGATACCCTTAAGGGGTGTATCGACACCCCTTGACTAGGTCAACAGGGTTTGGTCAACCCTTGGAGACCGTATCGATACCCCAAGGAGTGTATCGATACCCTCCCCAAAAGTTGACTTCCTACGGTCAACGCCAAGATAACGGTATCGGTACCCTAGAGGCCAGTATCGATACCGAGATTGGCAGAAACTCCAGTGACCAAAAAGGTATCGATACTCTCCCTCGAGTATCGATACACGAGGCCTGAAACCAAAAGGCAGTATCGATACCAGACCAACGGTATCGATACCCCTGCTACGAATTTACAAGTTTGAGCTGATTTAGGGCACAAGGAGGCCCCTAAATCCCTCTAAAACCTCAACCAACACACTATCATCAACCCTAAGGCAAACCAACCATAAAAGCATGCTCTCACAAGAACAAAAGGGCATTAAACAACACAAAGAGGTACACATATAATCAAGCAACTTAAGCCTTCCAACACAATCTAAGCATCCATACATGGCATCCCAAAGGGCAATTTAACATACAATGTCATACATAGAACTCCAAGGCTTTAAAAGATGCATGATAAGCTTAAAGAGGTTTGCACTAAAACAAGGCAACCTAGCATCTAAAACATGCTATCACACACAACATCCATCATAGCATACCATGCTTACAAACCAAAACATCAATCCAAATCAACATCAATCGAATGAGTCACACACGCTCATACAAAGACCCTTGCCACATTGCTAGCTAATACAAAATCGATAACCGTACTTGAGCTACAAACTTGGAAGCCCTTCTTGCCTTGCCTCGAGCTAACACCACGCTAATGATCTGCATTGTTGAACATAGAGAGCGTAAGCTATAAGCTTAGTGAGGGTGCTCTAAAACGAAAAACATCAACAATGCAGGGTTCAAGCATGTAATCCTAATCTCACACATATCAAGCATTGCATATAATCAAGTAGACCTAGCTAGTCTTTCAAGTGGCATATATGGTCTCTCAATCCTAGCAAGATTACACATCAATATCAATTATCATGTACAATACCATATGTCAAAACCACATATCACCATCATATATCACATTACATAAACAAGTTTAATTGGCCACTTTAATTACCCCGATTGTGCGGATTTAAACCTCGACAACACTTTACCTCGGTGGGATTACACTCATCACCGGCCCTTGCATGTGTGGGATTCCACTCATCGCCACATGCCCTACGGATGGGATTCCACTCATCATCCCGTAGAAATATATAAAAAGCTTCCGGTGGAATGTTACATCACCGTACTCCTCCTTGATGACTTAACGCATCAAGGCCATGTACGTTTTGACTCAATTTGTGTGCACACTATCCTAATGATCGATCATTTACAACCGGTAATTATTTAGTGCCAATTATCATAACCATGATTTATATATATCATCAACCACAATCCATGCTCACCACACATATACACATCTCATGAATATACATGCACCAACCAATCAAAATCACAAGAGCATAGCTAAATAGCACAATAGCATTTATGGATATCAAAGGTTAAGCTATCAACTTGAATTGAAATAGAAGTGGCCTACCAAGCACACTTTACACACACACTACACATACTCGAACCAAACTTTAAAACAAGTTAAGACCACTCACCGCCCTTCCTTAGCAATTCGAACCAATCCTCCTACGCACCCGGATTCGGTCCCAAAGCCTCTTCCACGTTTCCTCTTGCTTCTAGCCAAGCAAAACATACACATTACTTCCCAATTCAATGCTAAACTCAACCATCAATCTACTTCACAAACATAAACCAAATTTCACAAATTCCCAAATCACATTATCTCTTAAAATTCCCAATTTTCGTGCTCCTCTAAAGACTTGCTGAAAAACCAATTTCCAAACATCCAATTAACTTCCAAATCATCCCAAAACACCCTCATATCATAGGTAGACCAACAGCCCTTCAATTTCAACACAAAACCCACCAAAAACTCAAGTTTTACAACCTTAAAACTAGCCTTAAGACCATACTACGAATTTTCATCCAAAATTAATCAAATTAACATATGTTGTGTATTTCATAGTGCTTAAACAAACCCCCAATACAATTTATCAAAACAAGTTGAAAACCCCCATTAAAAATTCAAACTTTAACATAAACTCTAATTTCCAAAACACCATATTTTTGAAATCTAAAGCAAGGGATAGATAGAGATTGAAAAGGAGGTTAAGAAAATGTGATTACCTTTGAAAAGCACCTTGGATTGAAGAAGAAAATGAATGGAATAGTAACTAGGTTTTGAAAGGGTTTAGAGATGGTGGGGGAGCTTTTAACGTGAAAGTGGGGAGGAAAGAGGGAGGAAGACAACCTTTTTATTAAAGTGGTCTTGCTTTATTTAAAACTTGGGTAAATAGCAACATAGGTCCCTCCCTTCATATTAAAACTCAATTAGACCATTATTTGGAATTGAATTGTTTTAATTAAGTTTCATTTGACTCGAACTAATATCCGGCTAACTCCTAGGCCCAAAACACGGGTGTTACAGTCCGTTTGAGATAAAATTTGGCAGAGAAGCATGAAACAAGACTAATTTCATAATGGTAACTTAAAATTGGCGAAGTCCTCTTATTTTCCAGAATTTACATTTTGGTCCCTAAATTCGTATGTTGTGCAATTGAGTCCCTTATTGCTTTCTGATTGCTGTGATTTTTGAGTATGCTTATCTCAAGAGTACGCCTAGGGTTAATGTGCATCTAGACAAGTTTAAAATGAAAAAAAGGGTCGTTAATCAAGGTTGACTTTGGTTTTCCCCGTGTAATCTTCGTAGTTCGGGTCAACCGTCTAGGCCGGGCTAAGGGGGTTACATTTGGTGGTATCAGAGCTGAGTTCTCGAGTAATTGGGAATGATTATGTGGATGATATGTGTATGATTGCTTTGTATGCTTTTTGAGTGAAAGTATGATGTTTGGATTGTAAGTATGTTACAGTTGTGATGTATGCGGTAGTGAAGCATGTTAGAGGGACCCATTGGCATACCAAAACTAATGAAATGATTTGTTTTATTGGAAAATGAGCTTGAGTACTTGGATTTCTTACCTTGCTGAGCCTGATTATGTTTATTGCATTTGTGTTGGTGCATTGTTTAGTGAATGGGACCTCGTAGAGAGACGAGGATTAATACGCGAGCTATGGCTCAAAATGAGAATGAAGAGAGTGCTGATAACATGGTGGATTTACCTCCTCCTGGTGGTGGACCACCTGGTAGTGGTGGTGCTGGAGGTGATGGAGCTGGTGCTGGTGCTGGGGTCGCTGGACCTGAAGCAGGGCAGGGGCAAGCTGCTCCTGACATGACAGTGCTGATTCAGGCTATTGCTGGAGCCTTTCAGGCGGCAGTAGCTGGAGTTCATGGAACTGGGCATCAGGGCGATACTAATGCTAGACTACCTTTGGAACGTTTGCGCAGTCTGGGAGGGACTGAGTTCAGGGGTTTGTCTGCTGAGGGTTCCGAGTCTTGGTTGGAAAGTACCAAGAGAATTTTGGGACAGATGAACTGCAATGATGTGCAGAAGCTAGGTGGTGTGGTATCGCTGTTACATGATGATGCGTATACCTGGTGGACAACCTCTATCTCCGGAATGGAGGATGCTGATGTGACTTGGACGTTCTTTCTGAATGCGTGCAAGTGAAGGTATCTAGGTGTGCGATACCTGGATGAGAAGAAAAGGGAGTTCATGTCTTTGACTCAAGGGAACATGTCAGTGGCTGAGTATGAGGTTCAGTTTGTTCGACTCAGTCAGTACGTATCTAAGCCTATCCCTGATGAGCGGGAGAGGTGTGAACGTTTCCGTTACGGTTTGGTGACGGATGTAAAGACCTATATGCTGGCCACTGAATACACTGACTTTGATGTGCTGGTTAGTAGAGCGAAGGATATTGAGCTGAATTTGAGTTTATCTTCTAGAGGTGCTGGTTCTAGTGCGGGCAAGCGAGCTGCTGAGTATAGTTCCGGTGGTGGACGGAACAAGAGAGGACGTGATCGGAGGTATCAGTCTTCGGCTAGGGGTGGTGGTAGAGGGCAAGGTGCGCCTGTTCAGGGAGACAGGGCGAGAGCTGATCAGAACACATGCTGGGCGTGTGGATCGCGTGGCCATCTGAGGCATGATTGTCCTCGAGCAGCGAGGGAGGTGCAGGCTCCTATTATAGTGACTGGTAATTCGTGCTGGAACTGTGGTTCAGCAGACCATATGAGGAGGGAGTGTCCTTTGTTGGCCGGTGGTGGTCAGGGACATGCTCCTGGAGTTGTTGCACCACAGAGAGGTCGTGGGTGCGGCCGTGGTAACTTCCAGCGCAGAGAGGATGGTGGAAGGAATGTGGCTCATGTGGTGGCTGTTCAGCCTGAGGGTGGTGGCCAGGCCCGAGTGTATGCTCAGAGGGAGGGGAGGAATGACACGGATGTGATCGCAGGTACTTTCACTTTGCAATCCTTGTCATTACTTTCCTTGATTGATTCTGGATCTACACACTCATACATATTGCGTGAACATGCTCAATTGCTTGGTTTGCCTATTGAGTCTTTGGATGTTCGTATGCGTGTAACTAGTTCTTTTGGTGAGACTGTTGTGACAAGAAAGCTTTATAGAAGATGTCCCTTGGTTGTGCAAGACCATGTTTTTCATGTTGATCATATGGAATTGCCTTTCTATGGTTTTGATGTAATCCTTGGTATGGATTGGCTTGTTGAACATCGAGTTGTAGTGGATTTTGAGAATAAGCGAGTTTTGTTTAAGCTTGCGGATGATTATGAGGTAGTGGTGGTTGGTGAGAATGTGAAGTTTCTTGCCAATGTGGTGTCTACATTGGAAGCGAGCCGGATGTTGAGGCAAGGTTGTGAAGCCTATCTAGCCTTTGTGATGAATCCTAGCTCTAAGGAGTTGCGAGTGCAAGATATCAGGACTGTGCGAGAGTTTTCTGGTGTGTTTCCGGAGGAGTTGCCTGGGTTGCCTCCTAATCGGGAAGTGGAGTTTGGAATTGAGCTGTATGAAAACACAACTCCAGTGTCTATTACTCCTTATCGAATGGCACCTAAAGAGTTGAAAGAGCTGAAGACGCAACTTCAGGAGTTGCTTGATCGTGCTTTCATTCGACCGAGTGTGTCACCTTGGGGTGCACCGGTCTTGTTTGTGAAGAAAAAGGATGGCACTATGAGAATGTGCATCGATTACCGTGTTGAGTGTGTAAAAGTTCTATTATTTACACCCTTTTTAACCCATATTTCTGCTGCATTCAAGCATCATTCCATTGCATTTAGATTAGTTTACAGCAAAACATCACAAATATATTAAAGACACAGATTTGACTAAAAATGGCTGATTTTGCAGGTTGCCGCCATAATAGACGGAGAAGGCAGGCGCGAGGCAGAGAAGCAGAAGAGCTGAACTGGACAAGCAGACAAAGAGGACGATGCTGCCATGGTGCTGCCGTGACAGCAGAGGACGACAGCAAGTTAGTGGAGAAAAAAGCAAAATGGACCTCGATAGATAGAGAAAAGTCTACTCGTCTATCGTGTGAAAACCTTATATTTTTCCAAGCCCCGGATCAAAAGATATGTCAAGCCTAAAGCTCAAGGAGAGAAAATCCCAAGAAACAAGGAGGACGGCTTGAAAGTAGATTCCTTGAAGATTAAGTCTTTATTAGAATCATACTTTTAATTAAAGTTGTAATCTTTGTAAACTTAGAATACTTGAGCCCAAAGCTTATATAAGGGCATATATTTTAACCTAGGGAGATCATAACCCATTACCCCATAACCGACAACCAAAAACCCCTAGCCGTTTACCCGCCGCCGACATGTTCTAAATTCCCCCTAGGGCCACGGGTTGATTTGTAAAGTAGTTGCAAGGGTTGCTTTTGTTTTAGGAATTTTCAGTTCAATAAAATAAACTTCAAGTTCTCTTATTTTGGTTATTAATATCTTGCAAGAGCATCGGGAGAGCATTGTGAGGTTATCTATTTACTTAGCATCGGGAGAGTTAAGTATACGAAAGAAATAAGAGCAAGTTCTCTAGCTTAGAGTTGAACTATCTCGTGCCTAGGGATAGGGCGAGGTTAAGTGGCTAAAGAAGAATTCATACACATCGGTGTTCATCCTTCGATTCACGCCGGGAGGTATCATCAAGACGTGATTATCGACAGACTTGGACCTAGGATAGGCCAAGGCAGATCTGGGATTCTTGCCAAACTTGAAGTACTGAGTTGGTGTGTTTGCTGCCGCGGCGATCAACGGACCGCTGCCGCGACAGGCGCAACGACAGAACTGGATTTCCTAAACTCTGCAATACCTGCACTACTGAGCAATTCAATACCAGCCCATTCTCTCTATCTTGATATCTTTACTCTTTTATTTACGTTTTCTTTATTATTTTCGTGACAACTCTCAAATATTTCCTTTACTTTCGTGCAGTAAATTAAGGTGAAGCTATTAGCCCAATCCCTATGGAGACGATATATGATACTTCGTATCACTTTACTACTTGCGTCGTGTATACTTGCACTACCATTGCGATAGACTATTTTACACGCAACAAGTTTTTGGCGTCGTTGCCGGGGATTGGCAACATAACTCTACCTTTTCTTTTATTGCATTTTTCGTTTCTATTTTGTTTTTATTTTTATTTTTCTGTTTTTCTTTGGTGCATTCAACTCTTGCTTTTCACAAGGTTTCTTGTTTATGCGCAGATCGAATCGAGGTAAAGATCCTGAGTATCCATTAGATCCGGAAATCAAACGTTCATTCAACCTCAAGAAACAACTTCCTCACTTACTAGCCAGGAACGAGTACCTTGAGGAACAGCTAGAGAAGATGGCCCACAATGAAAACAACCCACCTGTTGGAGTTGTTATACCGCATGTCGGCGACCCACCCTTGGCTGCCGGACGACGGTCTTGTCGTGACTACATGTTGAACGATCATGTAGAGCTGGAAACCACGCTGCCGGATATTGAAGTTGACAACTTTGAGCTGAAACCTGTCATGTTCAGCATGATCAACAATGTCGGGCAGTTTAGTGGTGCTGTTACAGATGATGCTAGGGAGCATCTAAAAACGTTCCAGGAGATCTGTGGTTCGTTTAGACTGCCAGGAGTTAATCCGGAGATACTGAGGCTTCGGTTATTTCCCCATTCATTGAGGGACAGAGCAAAAACTTGGTGGAATAAACTTACGCCGGGTTCAATTAGAACTTGGACAGATTTATCTCGTGAATTTTTATCTCGTTTTAATCCTTCGCATTTATCTGAGCGATTACGTAATGAAATTGCTACTTTTGAACATGAAGATGACGAGCCGATGCACGAGGCCTGGGACAGATTTACTACTCTTCTACGGAACTGCCCAATGTATGGATTCCCCGTCTAGAATCAGGTAACAAAGTTTTATAATGTTGCCAACTTACAAACTCGTATTCGAATTGATTCAGCAGCAAACGGACTATTATTGGATAAAGATCTAGACGAGGCAATGCAAGTATTGAAAAATCTGGCTAAGAATGAGGAGCAGTTTCCGACAGCAAGAAGAGGGGGTAAACGGGTACTAGCTGTCAAGGATTATGAGGCCGACAGCACGATGAAATCATAGGTAGCATTCCTTACTAAAGCAATGAAAAAGCTATTGAATGATGATTCACAATATGGATTTTATGTTGAGGAGGTTTGTGAAATCTGTGAGGGGAATCATAGTTCGGATGAGTGCCCTATACAGTTAGAAGAGGGAAAATATGTTGGAAATTACAAGCCGAATTACAATTCCAACAACTATAATCCCAATTGGAGGAAGGATCCCAAATTTTCTTGGAGTAATCCTAATAATGCCCTGAATCCTCAAGCACACAATCAGAATCAGGGAGGACCTAGATTGCTGACGCGACAGCAACTACCGCCGCAACTGCCGCAGCAGTAGCAACAGCAGCCACCAGCTGCCACGAGCAGTATACTGGAACAGACTCTGGCCACTTTTATGTCTCAGACAGGTACTTATATTGAGAATATGAATCAGTTTGTCAAGAAGACAGAGAATTTCATGGATAAAACAGAGATGCGGATGACGAATCATGAAGCTACTCTGAAATCTTTGGAGACACAAATGGGTCAGGTTTCCCAACATATTAAGCCGAGGCAGACTGGAGGATTCCCTAGTAATACTGAAAATGCTAGGCAGCCCACACATGAGCAGTGTAAAGCTATTACTACTAGGAGTGGGAAGAAATTACCAGGGCCGGAAAAGGAAGCTGAAATAGTAAGAAAACCAGCCTTGGACAAACCTGTCGAGGAAGCTGCCCCGACAGGTAACAAACAGACTGCTGCCGATGAGCCTGTCACGACAGCAGAAGCGACAGAGGAGAAAATTAATGAACCTAAACCTCCTCAGATTCGTATGCAATGGGAAGGACGTATTGTTGATTATCATCCCCCGCCACCTTTCCCTCAACGGATACAGCAAGCTAAGCAAGAATCTCAGCTTAAAAAGATTTATGATATTTTTAAGCAAGTTCATATTAATATTCCGCTGTTAGATGTCGTTAGGGAGTTGCCCGGTTATGCTAAATTTCTCAAGGATGTCATGTTAAAGAAATCTAAACTTGGGGAATTTGAAACGGTAAAGATGACAGACGGTTGCATGAGCATTCTTCATCGGCAGCCACCCCAGAAAAAGAAGGATCCGGGGAGCTTCATCATACCTTGTGTAATCGGAGATAAATATGTGGGTAAGGGACTTTGTGATCTTGGTGCTAGTATTAATTTAATACCAAAATCTGTTTTCCAGAAATTAGGTATTGGAAAGGCGCGGCCCACGACAGTAACTCTGCAGCTGGCAGACCGCTCTTATGTTCATCCGGAAGGAAAAATCGAAGATATTCTGGTAAGAGTGGATAAATTTATTTTTCCTACTGACTTTCTTGTTTTAGATTGTGAAGCAGATGAAAACGCACCTGTCATCCTTGGGCGACCCTTCTTAGCAACGGGAAGATCACTGATTGATGTGGAGAAAGGAGAACTCACCATGCGAGTTAATGACCAAGAAATTAAGTTGAATGTTCTTCAAGCTATGAAGCATGCTGATGCAGACGAGGAATGTAAGGTCATCACTGAAGTTACCTTTGATCAACCCTGCATCAGGTCGGGCTGTCATAACATCAGAATTGGTCACTGTCGCGGCAGCCACATACCGGACTGTCACGACAGCACTGACGACAGCACCGACGACGGCAACTCCTCTGACTCTGATATATCTGATACTGAAGATCAGGAGGAGGTAAACTGAATAGGCGACCGTCCAGGTAAGTTATTCGAACCTTTAAATTATACTTCGGATAACCATTTAATCCAAAAGCCATCTACTGTTGAGCCACCTGCCTTAGAACTAAAGCCCTTGCCAGGGCAGCTAAAATATGCTTTTCTTGGTTCAAATGATATGTTGCCCGTAATCATCTATTCTAAGCTGCCACAGGAACAGGAACGGCAGCTAATAGACATGCTTCGGCAGCACAAAAAGGCAATTGGATGGACGATAGCTGATATTCAAGGCATTAGTCCGGCGTTATGCATGCACAAAATCCTTCTAGAGGAAGATCATAAACCGACTATAGATGCCCAAAGGCGGCTAAACCATGCGATGAAAGAGGTGGTGCGTAAAGACATAATCAAATGGTTAGATGCTGGTATTATTTATGCCATCTCCGACAGCAAATGGGTGAGCCCGGTGTAGTGTGTTCCAAAGAAAGGAGGAATGACCGTGGTGACCAAAGAAAACAATGAGTTAATCCCAACTAGGACTGTGACCGGTTGGAGGGTTTGTATGGACTATCGGAAGCTTAACAAAGCTACCCGAAAGGACCACTTTCCTTTACCCTTTATTGATCAAATGCTTGATAGATTAGCGGGTAAACCTTACTATTGTTTTCTTGATGGTTATTCAGGCTATAATCAAATTGCTATCGCACCGGAGGATCAAGAAAAGACGACTTTCACCTGCCCCTACGGAACGTATGCTTTTAGGAGAATGCCGTTTGGACTATGCAATGCACCCGCCACCTTCCAAAGGTGCATGATGGCCATATTCTCCGATATGGTGGAGGAATTCCTTGAGATTTTTATGGATGACTTTTCAGTCTTTGGAGACGATTTTGAGAGTTGCCTAGGCAATCTACAAAAGGTACTTGAAAGATGTGAAAAAGCCCTAAGGTTTTGCACCCTTTTTAACCCATATTTCTGCTGCATTCAAGCATCATTCCATTTCATTTAGATTAGTTTACAGCAAAACATCACAAATATATTAAAGGCACAGATTCTACTAAAAATGGATGATTTTGCAGGTTGCCGCCATAGTAGACGGAGAAGGCAGGCGCGGGGCAGAGAAGCAGAAGAGCTGAACTGGACAAGCAGACAAAGAGGACGATGCTTCCATGGTGCTGCCGTGACAGCAGAGGACGACAGCAAGTTAGTGGAGAAAAAAGCAAAGTGGACCTCGATAGATAGAGAAAAGTCTGCTCGTCTATCGTGTGAAAACCTTATATTTTCCAAGCCCCGGATCAAAAGATATGTCAAGCCTAAAGCTCAAGGAGAGAAAATCCCAAGAAACAAGGAGGACGGCTGGAAAGTAGATTCCTTGAAGATTAAGTCTTTATTAGAATCACATTTTTAATTAAAGTTGTAATCCTTGTAAACATAGAATACTTGAGCCCAAAGCTTATATAAGGGCATATATTTTAACCTAGGGAGATCATAACCCATTACCCCATAACCGACAACCAAAAACCCCTAGCCGTTTACCCACCGCCGACATGTTCTAAATCCTTTCTAGGGCCACGGGTTGATTTGTAAAGTAGTTGCAAGGGTTGTTTTGTTTTAGGAATTTTCAGTTCAATAAAATAAACTTCAAGTTCTCTTATTTTGGTTATTAATATCTTGCAAGAGCATCGGGAGAGCATTGTGAGGTTATCTATTTACTTAGCATCGGGAGAGTTAAGTACACGAAAGAAATAAGAGCAAGTTCTCTAGCTTAGAGTTGAACTATCTCGTGCCTAGGGATGGGGTGAGGTTAAGTGGCTAAAGAAGAATTCATACACATCGGTGTTCATCCTTCGATTCACGCCGGGAGGTATCATCAAGACGTGATCATCGACAGACTTGGACCTAGGGATAGGCCAAGGCAGATCTGGGATTCTTGCCAAACTTGAAGTACTGAGTTGATGTGTTTGCTGCCGCGACGATCAACGGACCGCTGCCGCGACAGGTGCTGCCGCGACGGGCGCGACGACAAAACTGGATTTCCTAAACTCTGCAATACCTGCACTACTGAGCAATTCAATACCAGCCCATTCTCTCTATCTTGATATCTTTACTCTTTTATTTACGTTTTCTTTATTATTTTCGTGACAACTCTCAAATATTTCCTTTACTTTCGTGCAGTAAATTAAGGTGAAGCTATTAGCCCAATCCCTGTGGAGACGATATCTGATACTTCGTATCACTTTACTACTTGCGTCGTGTATACTTGCACTACCATTGCGATAGACTATTTTACACGCAACAAGTTTTTGGCGCCGTTGCCGGGGATTGGCAACATAACTCTACCTTTTCTTTTATTGCACTTTTCGTTTTTATTTTTATTTTTCTGTTTTTCTTTGGTGCATTCAACTCTTGCTTTTCACAAGGTTTCTTGTTTATGCGCAGATCGAATCGAGGTAAAGATCCTGAGTATCCATTAGATCCGAAAATCGAACGTTCATTCAACCTCAAGAAACAACTTCGTCACTTACTAGCCAGGAACGAGTACCTTGAGGATCAGCTAGAGAAGATGGCCCACAATGAAAACAACCCACCTGTTGGAGCTGTTATACCGCCTGTTGGCGACCCGCCCTTGGCTGCCGGACGACGGTCCTGTCATGACTACATGTTGAACGATCATGTAGAGCTGGAAACCACGCTGCCGGATATTGAAGTTGACAACTTTGAGCTGAAACCTGTCATGTTCAGCATGATCAACAATGCCTGGCAGTTTAGTGGTGCTGTTACAGATGATGCTAGGGAGCATCTAAAAACGTTCCAGGAGATCTGTGGTTCGTTTAGACTGCTAGGAGTTAATCCGGAGATATTGAGGCTTCGGTTATTTCCCCATTCATTGAGGGACAGAGCAAAAACTTGGTGGAATAAACTTACGCCGGGTTCAATTAGAACTTGGGCAGATTTATCTCGTGAATTTTTATCTCGTTTTAATCCTTCGTATTTATCTGAGCGATTACGTAATGAAATTGCTACTTTTCAACAGGAAGATGACGAGCCGATACACGAGGCCTGGGACAGATTTACTACTCTTCTACGAAACTGTCCAATGCATGGATTCCCCGTCTGGAATCAGGTAACAAAGTTTTATAATGCTGCCAACTTACAAACTCGTATTCGAATTGATTCAGCAGCAAACGGACTATTATTGGATAAAGATCCAGACGAGGCAATGCAAGTATTGAAAAATCTGGCTAAGAATGAGCAGCAGTTTCCGACAGCAAGAAGAGGGGGTAAACGGGTACTAGCTGTCAAGGATTATGAGGCCGACAGCACGATGAAATCACAGGTAGCATTCCTTACTAAAGCAATGAAAAAGCTATTGAATGATGATTCACAACATGGATTTGTTGTTGAGGAGGTTTGTGAAATCTGTGAGGGGAATCATAGTTCGGATGAGTGCCCTATACAGTTAGAAGAGGGAAAATATGTTGGAAATTACAAGCCGAATTACAATTCCAACAACTATAATCCCAATTGGAGGAAGGATCCCAAATTTTCTTGGAGTAATCCTAATAATGCCCTGAATCCTCAAGCACACAATCAGAATCAGGGAGGACCTAGATTGCTGACGCGACAGCAACTGCCGCCGCAACTACCGCAGCAAGCAGCCACCAGCAGCCACGAGCAGTATACTAGAACAGACTCTGGCCACTTTTATGTCTCAGACAAGTACTTATATTGAGAATATGAATCAGTTTGTCAAGAAGACAGAGAATTTCATGGATAAAACAGAGATGCGGATAACGAATCATGAAGCTACTCTGAAATCTTTGGAGACACAAATGGGTCAGGTTTCCCACCATATTAAGCCGAGGCAGACTGGAGGATTCCCTAGTAATACTGAAAATGCTAGGCAACCCACACATGAGCAGTGTAAAGCTATTACTACTAGGAGTGGGAAGAAATTACCAGGGCCGGAAAAGGAAGCTGAAACAGTAAGAAAACCAGCCTTGGACAAACCTGCCGAGGAAGCTGCCCCGACAGGTAACAAACAGACTGCTGCCGATGAGCCTGTCACGACAGCAGAAGTGACAGAGGAGAAAATTAATGAACCTAAACCTCCTCAGATTCGTATGCAATGGGAAGGACGTATTGCTGATTATCGTCCCCCGCCACCTTTCCCTCAACGGATACAGCAAGCTAAGCAAGAATCTCAGCTTAAAAAGATTTATGATATTTTTAAGCAAGTTCATATTAATATTCCGCTGTTAGATGCCGTTAGGGAGATGCCCGGTTATGCTAAATTTCTCAAGGATGTCATGTCAAAGAAATCTAAACTTGGGGAATTTGAAACGGTAAAGATGACAGACGGTTGCATGAGCATTCTTCATCGGCAGCCACCCCAGAAAAAGAAGGATCCGGGGAGCTTCATCATACCTTGTGTAATCGGAGATAAATATGTGGGTAAGGCACTTTGTGATCTTGGTGCTAGTATTAATTTAATGCCAAAATCTGTTTTCCAGAAATTAGGTATTGGAAAGGCGCGGCCCACGAAAGTAATTCTGCAGCTGGCAGACCGCTCTTATGTTCATCCGGAAGGAAAAATCAAAGATATTCTGGTAAGAGTGGATAAATTTATTTTTTCTGCTGACTTTCTTGTTTTAGATTGTGAAGCAGATAAAAGCGCACCAGTCTTCCTTGGGAGACCCTTCTTAGCCACGGGAAGATCACTGATTGATGTGGAGAAAGGAGAACTCACCATGCGAGTTAATGACCAAGAAATTAAGTTGAATGTTCTCCAAGCTATGAAGCATGCTGATGCAGACGAGGAATGTAAGGTCATCACTAAAGTTACCTTTGATCAACCCTGCATCAGGTCGGGCTGTCATAACATCAGAATTGGTCACTGCCGCGGCAGCCACATACCGGACTGTCACGACAGCAACTCCTCTGACTCCGATATATCTGATACTGAAGATCAGGAGGAGGTAAACTGGATAGGCGACCATCCAGGTAAGTTATTCGAACCTTTAAATTATACTTCGGATAACCATTTAATCCAAAAGCCATCTACTGTTGAGCCACCTGCCTTAGAACTGAAGCCCCTGCCAGGGCAGCTAAAATATGCTTTTCTTGGTTCAAATGATACGTTGCCCGTAATCATCTATTCTAAGCTGCCACAGGAACAGGAACGGCAGCTAATAGGCATGCTTCGGCAGCACAAAAAGGCAATTGGATGGACGATAGCTTATATTCAAGGCATTAGTCCGGCGTTATGCATGCACAAAATCCTTCTAGAGGAAGATCATAAACCGACTATAGATGCCCAAAGGCGGCTAAACCATGCGATGAAAGAGGTGGTGCGTAAAGAGATAATCAAATGGTTAGATGCTGGTATTATTTATGCCATCTCCGACAGCAAATGGGTGAGCCCGGTGCAGTGTGTTCCAAAGAAAGGAGGAATGACCGTGGTGACCAACGAAAACAATGAGTTAATCCCAACCAGGACTGTGACCGGTTGGAGGGTTTGTATGGACTATCGGAAGCTTAACAAAGCTACCCGAAAGGACCACTTTCCTTTACCCTTTATTGATCAAATGCTTGATAGATTAGCGGGTAAACCTTACTATTGTTTTCTTGATGGTTATTCAGGCTATAATCAAATTGCTATCACACCGGAGGATCAAGAAAAGACGACTTTCACCTGCTCCTACGGAACGTATGCTTTTAGGAGAATTCCGTTTGGACTATGCAATGCACCCGCCACCTTCCAAAGGTGCATGATGGCCATATTCTCTGATATGGTGGAGGACTTCCTTGAGATTTTTATGGATGACTTTTCAGTCTTTGGAGACGATTTTGAGAGTTGCCTAGGCAATCTACAAAAGGTACTTGAAAGATGTGAAAAAGCAAACCTGGTCTTAAATTGGGAAAAATGCCACTTTATGGTGGATGAAGGGATGGTCCTTGGCCATAAGATTAGCTGCCGTGGGATAGAAGTCGTCAGGGCAAAAATAGAAGTGATCGAGAAGCTGCCGCCGCCGACCACAGTCTAGGGTATTAGAAGTTTCTTGGGACATGCTGGTTTTTATCGGAGATTCATTGCAAATTTCTCAAAAATCACCAAGCCCCTATGCCATCTTTTGGAGCAGAACCGACCCTTTGACTTTAATGAAGAATGTACTGAAGCATTCAAGGTTCTGAAGGAAAAACTGGTAACAGCCCCAATAGTACAGCCACCAGACTGGACACGGCCATTTGAGATCATGTGTGATGCTAGTGACTATGCTGTCGGGGCAGCACTTGGGCAGCGGAAAGACATGATATTTCATGTCATATACTATGTCAGCAAGACATTAAATGACGCCCAAGTGAACTACACCACCACAGAAAAAGAGTTATTAGCTGTGGTATTCTCCATTGACAAGTTTCGTTCTTACATACTCGGGACGAAGGTAATAGTGCACACAGACCATTCTGCCCTGAAATATCTGTTTGCGAAAAAGGATGCAAAGCCTCGATTGATACGGTGGATCCTGTTATTGCAAGAATTCGACCTTGAAATCAAGGACAAAAAGGGGACAGAAAATCAGGTTGCAGACCACTTGTCAAGGTTGGAGAAGGGACAGAGTCAACCAATAGATGAGACAAACATACTGGAGACCTTCCCAGATGAGCAGCTTTTTGCTACCGCAATCACTGCCGCGACAGCCATGGCGGCAGGTAAGTCTTCTGAACTCCCCTGGTATGCTGATTTCTTTAATTTTATAGTTAGCGAAATAATTCCTTCTGATCTTAATTATCAAGCCAGGAAGAGGTTCCAAAATGATGTTAAGCATTATTATTGGGACGAACCTCTTCTTTTCAAAATGTGTGCAGATCAAGTTATAAGGAGATGTGTACCACAAGAAGAGCAAGAAGACATTCTTCATCACTGCCATGCTTCACAGTATGGAGGTCACTTAGGAGGCAACAAAATTGCTGCCAAGGTGCTGCAGTCAGGGTTTTATTGGCCGTCACTGTATAAAGACGCGCAAATTTTCTACAAGAGCTGTGACAGGTGCCAACGGACAGGAAACATCTCAAGGAGAAACGAGATGCCACTGCAGAACATTCTAGAGGTCGAAATCTTCGACGTTTGGGGGATTGATTTTATGGGACATTTTCCGTCCTCATGTGGAAATCTATACATCCTCCTGGCAGTAGATTATGTTTCTAAGTGGGTTGAAGCTATCGCCACCCAAAAGAATGATGCCAAAACAGTCCAAAGGTTTTTACACAAGAATATCTTTTCTAGGTTTGGCATCCCTAAGGCGATTATCAGTGATGAAGGGAGACATTTTGACAATAGGGTAATTGCAGCCGCCTTGAAGAAATATGGTGCCAAGCATCGGATTGCGACAGCATATCACCCACAGACCAATGGACAAGCTGAGATATCCAATAGGGAAGTTAAGAACATTCTTGAAAAGATGGTTAAGCCAACTAGGAAAGATTGGTCTTTACTCCTCAATGATGCGTTATGGGCATACATGACAGCTTTTAAGACTCCGTTGGGCATGTCTCCATACCGATTGATTTATGGAAAAACATGTCACATGCCTGTCGAGATAGAGCACAAAGCATATTGGGCGATCAAGGCAGTGAATATGGATTTGGACAAGGCAGGCCAGAAAAGGCTATTAGATTTGAACGAGATTGAAGAAATACGGACAATGGCCTACGACAATGCAAGAATCTACAAGGAGAAAACTAAGAAGTGGCATGACAGGAAGTTGCTGCCACGACAGTTCTGCCTAGGGCAGCTTGTATTGTTGATCAATTCTAGACTGAAACTCTTCCCAGGGAAGCTGAAATCTAGATGGTCTGGCCCATTCCAAGTAGTACAAGTTTTTCCCCATGGTGCCATCACAATCCGATCATTAAAAGACGGGCACCAATTCAAAGTCAACGGACAGCGCCTCAAGCATTATCAGGGGACTGAAGCCCCAGGAATACAGGAAGTGGTTACCTTAGGAGATGCCCCACAAGGCATCCCTAATTTAACCTAAATTTTATTTTTATTTATTTTTATTATTTATTATTTATTAGGAAATAAGATTTATTTTATTCGAATAATGTTTTTATGTTTACTATTTTTAGGAAATAAAGGAGGCAAGAAGAATAGGAGAAGTGACCCAAGCCCACCATCCATCCATCAGCTCAACAAAGCCCAATATTGAAGCCTGTCGTTCCAGCTGCCGCGGCAGACACGGAAAAGACAGGCTGTCACCAGACTGTCACGACAGACGCGGTAACGTGTGACAGACGCGTAACAGACGCAGAAACGCGTATCAGACGCGTCAGACACGCTAAAGCTCAACAGTCACCCCGTTATTCATGCCTGCCGTTACAGCTTCAACGGGCAGCAACTCCTCTCCTATAAAACCCCGTTTCATTTTCATTTCATTCACTTCTGCTTTTCTTATTTGCCCTCCCCTTTAGTTTTCATTTGCTTTATTTTATTTTCAACAACCCTTGCACTAACATGTCTTCCAGAAGAACCCGACGCAGTGCTGCTTCACCTCCTTCACCGGCAGCACCTACCACACAATCCTTTGCTACTAGAGACTTATGGGAAGAAAGAGGCTTTATTTACACTCCAAGAGCAGTCAATATGGGCCTCAAGCCTTTCATCGCAAGGACGATTAGAGCCCTCATGTGGGAACAATTCGCGGAGCAACCAGCAGAGATGAACGAAACGCTGGTGAGGGAATTCTATGCTGCCATCGGCAGCAGGACGGCAACAGCAGTGACTGTCCGAGGGACATAAGTGCAGTTCACAGCCGAGCGCATCAACTCTTTCTATGGCCTCTACTTCGGCCCCAACGATGATGCTCACCAGCAGTTCCTTGACACGCTAGATGATGCTGCCTTCGACGATGTCATGGCAGAAGTGACAGAAGAAGAGACTGAATGGAACACGAGCCGCAAAAATCCCAACACAGTGAAGAGGGGGCAGCTGCTGCCAGAGGCCAAATTGTGGAACGCCTTCATTAAGAAGAGGATTCTGCCGTCATCACATCAGACCACCGTGGACCAACAGAGGTTAGCCCTAATACACTCCATTATCAATAAACGACCCATTAATGTGGGGAGTTACATACGGGAGAGTATTTTGGACTGCGCCCATAGATCGACGGCCCTCCTCTGCCTTCCCTACCTTATCACGTCTCTCTGCCGCCGTTCTGCCGTGCTAGAAGCCGACACCGATCACATAGTGAAGGGACGGGGCTGGACAGACAAAAATATCATCAGCCTCATGGAACTGACAGTAGCAACCCCCCTCTCTTCCTTCAACCCTGCTGCCGCCCCAGCTAAATCGTCAGAGCAGCCAAACCCTGAACCTGCCGCCGCAGCAGATGCTCCGACAGACACATCCACTCAAATCCTTGCTGCTATTCAAAGGATGGAGGACAGACAGCTGGGTTTAATGACATTCATCAAGGATTTTGCCGCATCCACGGTAAATTTTATTCACCATACTTTAAATTTTCCTGATGTTGTCTTTCCCACCTTCCCTGCCCACTACTTCACCGTCCCCACCCCTGCCCACACACCTACACCTGCTGCCACACCACATACACCATCTGCTGTCTCCATTCCATCACCTGCCCAGACAGCAGCCGGCAGTCCTCCTGCTGAAACAACCGCCCGAGGAACGAAGCGACCGGTGCCCTCAGATGACATAGCTGCCTTTGTAGCGGGGTTCTCTTCTTCATCCGTCTGGGCTGAAAGTGACACCGAACCCTCTATTCGGAGGGACTTGGCCAAAGAATTCACACCGGTCAAGAGGCAGAAAAGAATGGCCAACAAGAAAACTCTGCCAAAGGCCACTAGCAGCAGCAGCAGCTGGGACAGTGGCAGCAGCTCTGACATCCAGGTTGTAGAGAAACCACAACAGCCTACCTCAAAGCCCAGAATCCACCGTCAAATCCGCCTTAGCAGCAGCAGTGAAGACAGTGCTTAAAATTTAAGTTCTTATTTTCTTATTGCTGCCTGCTATTTATATATTTTGTGATGTACTGCCTTCATTTATTTTGCTTGTTATTTTTGTCATTTGCATTGAGGGCAATGCAACCCTCGAGTTTGGGGGTGGCAACCCTCCATTTTAATGGAGTCTAAGTACATCTTAGTTAATTATTGTGTCTTTTGCTTATTTATATTTTTTCTCTTAAAAAAAATCAGAAAAGACTGGAAATTTTTGCTTAAAACTATGAATTGAACTTGCCTGTCGTGACAGCTCTGTCGTGGCAGCATCTTTAGGATAGTTTAAGGAGAAGTTTAGAGTCTTTCTATAGTTCTGAAAATTTAAACACCATTGTGACTGTTATACTGCTTAGATTTCTTTTAGCCAAACTAGAATAGGAAGCTTAGCACTTGAATAGCCCCTAGAGGTGCCTAACACTGGCTCTAGGAAAGAAGTTTAGCAAAAGAGACTCAAAAAGCCTAGAGGTGCCCGAAACCGGCTCTAGGAAGCTAACTAGAGGTGCCTAAAACTGGCTCTAGTAAAACTTTAGAAATCGAGTCAAAACAAAGAAATCCATGAAGCATGAAAATGTGCCTTCAAAAAGATAAACTTTGGCATAAAAATTCGAGTTAAGAAGTTGAATATTCTAGTGAAACTAAGAGAGTCTTAGCATATAACTATTCACAAGCATGCACACACTGCACGAGGACTATAGTGAGATTCCGGACATATCCTAAATTATCCGACAGGTTGCTGCCGTCACAGGGAACGAACGACGGGTAAGGGAAAGTTCACTGTTTGAAAGCCAAAACAAAAATATTTTTTTAGGTCTTAGTTGCTTGAGGGCAAGCAAAAACTTGAGTTTGAGGGTGTGTTGAGTGTGTAAAAGTTCTATTATTTACACCCTTTTTAACCCATATTTCTGCTGCATTCAAGCATCATTCCATTGCATTTAGATTAGTTTATAGCAAAACATCATAAATATATTAAAGGCACAGATTCTACTAAAAATGGCTGATTTTGCAGGTTGCCGCCATAATAGACGGAGAAGGCAGGCGCGGGGCAGAGAAGCAGAAGAGCTGAACTAGACAAGCAGACAAAGAGGACAATGCTGCCATGGTGCTGCCGTGACAGCAGAGGACGACAGCAAGTTAGTGGAGAAAAAAGCAAAGTGGACCTCAATAGATAGAGAAAAGTCTGCTCGTCTATCGTGTGAAAACCTTATATTTTTCCAAGCCCCGGATCAAAAGATATGTCAAGCCTAAAGCTCAAGGAGAGAAAATCCCAAGAAACAAGGAGGACGACTGGAAAGTAGATTCCTTGAAGATTAAGTCTTTATTAGAATCATACTTTTAATTAAAGTTGTAATCCTTGTAAACTTAGAATACTTGAGCCCAAAGCTTATATAAGGGCATATATTTTAACCTAGGGAGATCATAACCCATTACCCCATAACCGAAAACCAAAAACCCCTAGCCGTTTACCCGCCGCCGACATGTTCTAAATTCCCCCTAGGGCCACGGGTTGATTTGTAAAGTAGTTGCAAGGGTTGCTTTTGTTTTAGGAATTTTCAGTTCAATAAAATAAACTTCAAGTTCTCTTATTTTGGTTATTAATATCTTGCAAGAGCATCGGGAGAGCATTGTGAGGTTATCTATTTACTTAGCATCGGGAGAGTTAAGTATACGAAAGAAATAAGAGCAAGTTCTCTAGCTTAGAGTTGAACTATCTCGTGCCTAGGGAGAGGGCGAGGTTAAGTGGCTAAAGAAGAATTCATACACATCGGTGTTCATCCTTCGATTCACGTCGGGAGGTATCATCAAGACGTGATCATCGACAGACTTGGACCTAGGGATAGGCCAAGGCAGATATGGGATTCTTGCCAAACTTGAAGTACTGAGTTGGTGTGTTTGCTGCCGCGACGATCAACGGACCGCTGCCGCGACAGGTGCTGCCGCGACGGGCGCAACGACAGAACTGGATTTCCTAAACTCTACAATACCTGCACTACTGAGCAATTCAATACCAGCTCATTCTCTCTATCTTGATATCTTTACTCTTTTATTTACGTTTTCTTTATTATTTTCGTGACAACTCTCAAATATTTCCTTTACTTTCGTGTAGTAAATTAAGGTGAAGCTATTAGCCCAATCCCTGTGGAGACGATATCTGATACTTCGTATCACTTTACTACTTGCGTCGTGTATACTTGCACTACCATTGCGATAGACTATTTTACACGCAACATATCGTCAGCTTAACAAGTTGACTATCAAGAATCGGTATCCATTGCCGAGAATTGATGATCTTTTTGATCAATTTCGGGGAGCGGCTGTGTTCTCTAAAATTGACTTATGGTCAGGGTATTACCAGTTGAAGGTGAAAGATGTGGATGTGCCAAAGACAGCCTTCAGAACGAGGTATGGGCATTATGAGTTTCTTGTGATGCCGTTTGGTTTGACGAATGCTCCTGCAGCTTTCATAGACATGATGAATAGGGTGTTCCATGAATATTTGGACAAGTTTGTTGTGGTTTTCATTGATGATATTCTCGTGTACTCTCGTACTGAGGAGGAGCATGAGGGGCATTTGAGGATTGTGTTGCAGGCTTCGTTGGAGAATCAGCTTTATGCTAAGCTGAGCAAGTGTGAGTTTTGGCTCAGAGAAGTTGTGTTTCTTGGTCATGTGGTTTCTGCTGAAGGGATTCACGTTGATCCTCAGAAGATTGAGGCAGTGATGAATTGGAAGCCTCCAAAGTCTGTTCATGAAGTCCGTAGTTTCCTTGGTTTGGCGGGATACTATCGGAGGTTCGTGGATGGGTTTTCAAAGATTGCTGCACCTTTGACGGAGTTGTTGCAGAAGGATGTTAAGTATGAGTGGACGGAAGCGAGACAGCAGGCTTTTGAGAAGCTTAAGGTAGCTTTGACGCAAGCTCCTATCTTGGTTCAACCTGAATCAGGGAAAGAGTTTGTGGTGTATAGTGACGCGTCCTACGTTGGTTTGGGATGTGTGTTGATGCAAGAGGGTAAGGTGGTGGCTTATGCGTCGCGTCAGTTGAAGGTGCATGAGCGCAATTATCCTACGCATGACATTGAGTTAGCTGCGGTGGTTTTTGCTTTGAAAATTTGGAGACATTACCTGTATGGTGAGAAGTGTACTATGTACACGGATCACAAGAGTTTGAAGTATTTGATGTCTCAAAAAGAGTTGAATCTTAGGCAACGATGTTGGTTGGAGTTGCTTAAGGATTACGACTTGACGATCGAGTATCATCCGGGTAAAGCTAATGTTGTAGCGGATGCCTTGAGTAGGAAGGTAGCGGTGGAGTTGAGGGCTATGTTTGCCAGTTTGAGCATTTCGCGTGATGGTGGTCTTGTGGCTGAGTTACAAGTGAAACCATCCTTGGTTCAGTTGATTAAGGAAAAGCAGTTGTTGGATGATTCTTTGGTGCCACATGTTCAGGATATTGCTGAGGATAGGCCATCGGATTTCTGTTTTAATGATGATGGAGTCTTATGCTTTGGGAGTCGGATAGTAGTGCTCAGTGATGCTGAGTTGAGGCGTGCTATTTTGACTGAAGCTCATAGAAGTCCTTTTGCTATGCACCCTGGTAGTACTAAGATGTACCGTGATCTTAGTGATGAGTACTATTGGATGGGTTTAAAGAAAGATGTTGCTGAGTTTGTGAGCAAGTGCATGGTATGTCAGCGAGTTAAGGCTGAGCACCAGTTTCCTTGTGGGTTGTTGCAACCGTTGAGGATTCCTGAGTGGAAGTGGGAAAGGATTACCATGGACTTTGTGTCTGGTTTGCCTTTGTCGCCATCGAAGAAGAATTCGGTGTGGGTGATTGTGGATCGCCTGACAAAGTGTGCGCATTTCATACCCGTGCATACTACGTACACTTTGGATAAGCTTGCGGAGCTGTACATTGCTGAGATTGTGCGGCTGCATGGTGTGCCAAAGTCGATTGTGTCGGATAGAGATCCGAGGTTTACATCGCGTTTCTGGCAGTGTTTGCACCAGGCTTTGGGTACACGGCTGAATTTCAGTACTTCCTATCATCCACAGTCGGATGGACAGTCTGAGCGTGTTATCCAAGTGCTGGAGGATATGTTGAGATGCTGTGTGATTGAATTTCAGGGATCTTGGGAGAAACATTTGCCTTTGGTGGAGTTTGCCTATAACAATAGCTACCAGGCAAGTATTCAAATGACACCTTATGAAGCTTTGTACGGGAGGAAGTGTAAGACTTCTCTTTGTTGGGCTGAGACAGGTCAGAAATTGGTTTCGATGCCAGCTTTGTTGAAAGGAACCACCGAGAAGGTGAAGCTCATTTGTGAGCGATTGAAGGCAGCTTCTGATCGCAAAAGTCTTACGCGGATTTGAAGCGTAAGGAGATTGAGTATGCGGTGGGTGATCGTGTGTTTTTGAAAGTTTTGCCTTGGAAAAAGGTGATGAGGTTTGGCTGAAAGGGTAAGTTGAGCCCTAGGTACATTGGACCATGCGAGGTGATTGAGCGTGTGGGTCCTGTTGCGTACAAGTTGAGGTTACCGCAAGAGTTGGAAAAGAATCATGATGTGTTTCATGTCTCTATGCTTCGGAGGTATAGATCGGATCCTTCGCATGTTATGCCTGTGGAGGAAGTGGAGTTGAATCCGGATTTGACCTATGATGAGGAACCGGTGGAGATTCTGGATTCGGATAGTAAAGTTCTTCGGGGCAAGACCATTGAGTTGGTAAAGGTGTTGTGGAAGCATCGTGGTGTTGAGGAAGCCACGTGGGAATAGAAGGATGACATGATGAACCAGTTTCCATACCTTTTTCCTCCAGGTAAATTTCGAGGACGAAATTACTTAAGGGGGGAGAGTTGTAACACCCCAATTTTGGGCTTGGAAGTTTAGGGTCTGAACCGGACCAGTCTAATTTTCGGTTCGAATATAAAAGGTGGTTTTAGGAAAAGCCTAGTTCGGGATGCATTAAAAATATAGGAAAATATCTAAAAATCCTCTTTTAATATATATAAGAGAGTGTTGAAATCAATTTTTCAAAATGACGCTTAGAAATATGACATTTTGAGTTAGTGACTAAAATGTAATTTTTGAAAAGTTCGTGACTATTTTAAAAGGATTGAAACTTTGAATCTTTAAGGAGCTAATTTACCCAAGGGAGGATTTCTCCAGATTTTTCTTGATTTTTAAGACTCATTTAATGTTTAATTAATAAAAAGAAAGGAGGGAAAATGATATTTTAGTTTCATAACTAACTTTTACCAAAATTTTCCATTTTCATTTTCTCTCAAAATTCCCTCAGCCAAACACATTTCCACAGCAACTTTTCTTTTTATTTTCACATCTAATGATGAGTTTTCAATCCCCAAATGATTCCTAATCATTGCTACACCAAATCCTCATCATTTGCTTATTGAATTTTCAAGGATTTTGGCTCTAAACAAGGAGAAATCCACATTTAGAGGTATGAACGTCCTTCTCCTCTAAATACTCAGTTCTTTACTGAAATTCCCAAGTTCTCAATCCTTAAATGGAGTTTTATTAAAGGTTTTAATGTTGTGATCTTGATTTTGGCTTAAAATGCAAGATTTGGATTTAATTTTGAAGAAATTCGTATTGGATGATTGGGCTCTGTTTTGAGATGTCTTTTTGATGTATTTTGGATGTCTAAATGATGTGTAGTTGAGGTTTAATTAATGCAATCCCGAATAGGTTGGTTTTCCTAAGTTTTTACTTGTGAAAATGGTGGTTTTTGTGGTGATTTTGATGTTATGCTATAGCTGGAGGTATAAGGACGTGATTAGGTTCTTTTTGGATGTTGATTGATGTCTAAGAATGTTTAGAAGTGATGGATCTTGGATGGGTAATGTTGTGGAAGTGTTTGGATGTGTTTTCGGTTGTGTTTGGTAGCCGAAATATGAGTTTTGGTGAGAGAAGCGAGTTTAGGTTTTATGGCTGAAGATTTTAATGCATGATGATGCATTAATCCTCTGCTTTGATGTGTTTAAAATAGGGGAGACATCTTCGGATCCTTGTGGTGTTGATTCGGAGGCTTGATCGGCGTTTCGGCAAGCTTGCGAAACGGAATTGGTGAGTGAAGTTTGGTTTTCAGCTTTGAAACCAATGTTTGAAGGTTTTGGGAGCTTAGTTTAAGTCTAAGCAACTTAACTAAGCTCAAGAGTAAGTTTTCGGAGAAACTCTCTCTTTGATGAACCATGAGATGGTTGGATGCAATGTGTTTAATTTGCATGTTTAAATTCTGTTTTGAAAGCATATTTTATCATGTTAAATGATGGTTTTGAAAGCCATGTGTTGAGGGATGCTCAAGGTAAGAGATCCTTGATTTGACATTGATAAATGTGGTTTGATGCATAGTGATGCATGATTATTTAATGGCTTTTTTTAATGCTTTAAAACAGTGGATTGATGATGGTAAATGATGTATATTGGCAAGTGATGTGTTGGTGTCTTCCAGAGATGTTCCATGTCTGTTGGAATCGATCACATGCCTTGGCATACTCGTGGGTATCATTGTACAGCGTGGGCCAAAAGAATCCTGACTGCAACACTTTGGCAGCAATCTTCATCCCGTCAAAGTGACCTTCATATGGTACGACATGGCATAGATGCAATATGTTTTGTTGCTCATCCTCTGGCACGCACCGACAAATCACTTGGTCGGCACACTGCTTGAACAATATCGGCTCATCCCAATAGTATTATCTTACCTCTCGTAGAAATCTTTTCTTGGCATTGTATGCCAAGTCTAGTGGTAGAATATTACTTACCAAGTAATTGACTATGTCGGCATACCATGGTATGGAATTAACTGTAACCAAACACTCGTCGAGAAACTCATCTCTAATATTAGTAGTCTTACCATCCTCAATGTGATTCTCTGATCGAGAGAGGTGGTCAGCTACTAAGTTTTCGCCGCCTTTCTTGTCTCTAATCTCTAAGTCAAATTCTTAAAGTCAGAGCGTCCATCGGATCAATCTGGGCTTGGCGTCTTTCTTTGCCAAGAGATACTTCAATGTTGAGTGATCTGTATAAAATACAACCTTGTTACCAAATTATATATGATCTAAATTTATCAAAAGCAAACACAACCGCAAGAAACTCTTTCTTGGTTGTAGAATAATTCAGTTGTGCATCATTCAAGCTTCTGCTGGCATAATAGATGGCATGGAAACCGTACCATGTCGTTGTCCCAAAACTGCTCCAACGGCATAGTCGTTGGCATCACACATGAGCTCAAATGGCTTATTCCAATCTGGTGCTACGACTATAGGAGCATTGATCAAACTCTCTTTAAGTGGCAAGCTTCTTGAAAACAAATAGTGGCATCAAATTGATACTAGCTCCTAAATCACACAATGCCTTACACATGAATTTATTTCCAATTGTACAAGGGATAGTAAAACACCATGGATCTTTCAGCTTTGGTGGCAATCAGTTTAGGATCATGGCACTGCATCCTCCAGTAAAAGCAACAGTTTCAAACTCTCCCAACTTCCACTTTTTGGACAAGATGTCCTTCATGAATTTTACATAGTTGGGCATTTGCTCAAGGGCCTCTACCAATGGAATGTTAATTTGCAATTGTTTAAGTACTTCCAAGCAGTGCTTAAATTGTTGGTCATTCTTGTGTTTTTGAAGTCTTGCTGGAAATGGTGGTGGTGGATACACATATGCTGGTACTGTCAGCTTTGCCGAGGCAGTGCTGGCATCCACTTTGGCATCAATATGCTTTTTGGCTTCAGTCTGCTTGTCATCATTGTTAACATCATCATTGGCACTGGAAATGGCATCATGTTGAGCAGTGGTATTGGTATGAGCGTTGGCATCATTGTGGGCATAACCACTGGCACCATCTGCTTTAGCTTTCTCCTTCTCTGATTCCATGGGCGTGTCTTCTGGCACAAGCTTAGCATATCGGCTATCAATTGGCTGCTTGGCAGCCATCTCAGCTTCGCAATGCTTACCACTCCGAAGAGTTATTTCCTTGCATTGCTCATTTCCTTTGTGCCGAGCATCTTCAGTGTCGCTTGGCAAAGCACATTGGGGTCTTTGGCTAAGTGCATTAGCAGTTTTCCCAATCTGCACTTCCAAGTTCCTCATCGATGCTTCCAAACTCTGGAATATGGCATCATTCCTTTCCATATACTTCGTGAGAGTGCCTCCTTTGTTGAGTCCTTGCCCTTGCTGGAAATTGTGTTGAGTTTTATGTGGCATGGCATTCTGATGGAATGTTGGAATGGCATTGATATTCTCTCCACTTGGACAAGGTAATACTCATTATCAAGATCAATTAGGCTAACTCTCCACTTGGATTCCATATCGCTTTAATACGATTAAAAAGAACTTGATAGCCAATCATCTTCCCTAGTAATCAAATAATCATGGAACTAGCCAATTTCGCATCAATGGCATCGCAGATTGGATCAGAAAATCTGATCTCCGGCACAACCGTATCCCCTCCGAGAAGAAAATCCTCCGACCTTGTAACACCCCTAAACTCGGTTTAAGAATAAACCAAACAAGAGGTTTTAAGAAGCAAACAAAAGAATGATTTATTTAGTGTAAACCCTTAAACCGAATTTCAAAAGTAATACAAGGTTAAGGAAAAAAATTCTTTATTTATTCTTCAATCATTAACCCTAGTTTAATTCCTTTAAGATCTAATTGTCTTATAAAAACATAAGGTCTTATTCGAGTTTAAAACATCTAGCTTAAGGAAGGGTCACAAACATTATGGTGTTTGAATTCCTATAGACTTAATCATGTTGCATAATTCGAATAATTTAAATCTCTAAATTATAAGCAATCTTTCAAACAACATGCAAAGATTATCTTACATCAAGATCAAATGATTGTGGTCATTAATACATAGTAAAGTAATTTGATCTAACTACACTTTAGGGTTTGAACGAGAAAGATAAATCGACATTTCAGCTAGTTCCTTGTAACTCAAGTAAGATTAATCAGAGCCAAGTTTTAAGAACTTAAGTTAGACTAAAACATCTTATTTGAATATGAGCCAAAAGGTAACTTAAACATCAAGAGAATTATAAGACCCTATTAACATGATAGACACCAATCGAATAGGAACTATTTTGTTGCAAAACATTTCTTAAGCACATCTCACATTACTATTACACGATATGGGGTATTCCAATTTCATTCATTTCACTAAACTACTAGTTATAATGACTTTCAAATTAGAAATGATAGATATTTTCTATTTACATAGCACATAAGCAATTACCTTAAAGTCATATGAAGCGTTAAGCATATAAAAAGGTTTCTCTTGATCTAAACTATTAATTCATTCATACATCTCTAATCTTATCTCATTAATTAACAAAACATACAAACCAAACATTAACTACTTAAGCTTTACCAAAATTTAGGAAGGTCCAATATATGAAACCAATCGCCCTTTAGTCATAATAATTGCATATTAAACATGAAAACTTAATAACTAACCAAATAGGTTACATCCAAAGTTATATGAGTAACTTTATAGTTTATTTAAAAATCAAAAATGAATTACTTGCATCATACTCAAAGCATTATGCCACCATTTTAAGAGTTTCAACTAAGATAAATCTAAATTCTACTTGGAACTTGGAGTAATGACTTGTAACACTTGACCACGATTGAATTACACAAGCTTTAATCGACCTGCACATACATGAATAATGAATGCATTAGGCTGGTAAAGCCTAAGTGAGGTAGTGACATTAAAATAACAAAACGTAATGCCAAAGATATGGAAAGGAAATTCAAGTGTAAGTTAACATTTGATTTTTATGCCTTAGTCTTATCTTTAACAATCTTTGTTAATCGGAAGGTTATTTGGATTTCATATTTTTTCCAGTCTTAAATGAATATCTTTCAAATCTTTTAACTGAGTTTCACTGAATTTCTTTTCATAACTTATCAAAGTTTTTGGATGTTTTACCGAAATTTATCTGAGTTCTTATCGGAGCCTATTAGAGTTCTTACAAAATTTATGTCTTTTAACATGTTTGCCTTGGATCACATATGGACATATGTAACAATAGTCTAAAATTCACTTAACACAAAGCACAAAGCAATGGTTAGTGTTTAACATATCAGACCTAGCTTTTCTTCTCTATCCAACCAATTGTCGCCAATCTCCTTATCATCTCCCCCCTAACCTCCTACTATCGTCAATATATCACATATATAGGGTCGTCACCCTTGAGCCGTAGCTCATGGACTGTAGTACCGAATTATACCATGTACTATGTCATAGTGTCCAAGGACTTCCATTGTATAAGCAAGTTAGGTACTTTATGCTTTAAAGATTATTAGGTATCTTATGTTATAAGTAACTTATTTATTTCTTCCTTAATGTATTACGGAACACGTGAACTTTATAACTCCAAAGAATTAAGACTTTAAGGATTTATAGCATTAAAGGTTTGGTTCATCAGAAAGGTTTCAAAAGCTTAAAGCCAAAGAAATTAATCTTCCATAGATTGGTATCTTATGGAATTTTTCAACTAATAGTATCTAAGACTTGATCAAGGTTAGTGCTTATCTCCATTTCGAAAACATAATAACAAAGTAAAAAGGTGCATCAACAATGCAAACATAATAACAAACTTATGTCATGCTGTGAATGTGGCCTTTCCAAGAGAGCTCTATGTGAGCTTTATGCAACAATGAAAATGCGCATTCAGAACATAAACATTTCATACACTGAATACATAAAAACAAGAGTCAAAATGACACCGCGTCATCTGAGGAATGTGCAACTACACTCACCTCTTATCCCGAAGTTACGAGATACCAGTTTCTACACTTCCTTATACACCTATTTGGTTTCCCTTTCTAGCCATCACGCCATTACTCATTTCCTTATCATAGTATGTACCTCAAATTAAATAACAAATCATCAACATCAATTCGATTTAAATCTATAACTAATTTCACATTCTAAAGTTCAACAATTCGAACCATTACAAAACAGTCTAGATTTTTATGTATATACGCATACATACTCAAGGCAGCCCCCTAAGTTTTATACTCAATGTAAACTAGTCCTTAATATTGGTATGCATACCTAAACACATCAAAACAGTTTACATGCTTTTCCATCATGCCAAAACAGTCCCTAATTTTACCAATTCGTTCCACGTCTTATTTTAACAATTGTGTTCTCTTTAGACTTCTAAAACAGCCCAACAAGACTCATATTCAAGCAAAGACAGGTCTTCATTTCTTGTATGTTCAAATTCATGTATTAAAACAGTCCCATTAGTTTAATTAATGGTAAATCAGTTTCTAGTTGCTTGCAAAACAGTCCATTAAGTTAGCTTATTTAGGCAAAACAGTCCATTATATTCGTGTACATGTGTATTCACCCAAACTATCCAGTATTGTTCAAATTAATGTAAAACAGCCCCTAACAAGCACATGTCCTCTTAAGGCAGTCCCTATTGAGTATTTACAGCCCCTCTCCTGATTCATATTAATCCAAAGCAGTCCATAGTTTTCTCATACAAACAAAACAGTCCTTAATTCTTATTTATATAGGAAACAGCCCCGAAACATTTGTATATACATTTTTTTTACAAGTCAAAAACAGTCTTGAACTTTTATATGTATAGAAAACAGTCTCGGAACACTTAGATATATATTTTTGTGTCAAAACAGTCCCTCAAGTTCAAGTTGAATTCATATGTGTAAAACAATTACGAAACACTTATATACATATTTTTATGTATCAAAAACAGTCCTTATACTTCATATAAGTGTAAAACAGTTTCCTTTGTTTTTAATACACCAAAACATCCCTTGAAAATTATAATTCGGCCTCTGAAGATTTTCAAAACAGTCCTAGGGTTTACTTATCAAATCAGTCCACATTTTCACATAAAAACAGTCCCTACAATCTGCAAAACAAACCCCTGTTTGGTATGCCCAACATTCCAGTTTTTAAATTGTAAAACAACCCCTCAATTATTCAAAATATTTCATAGAATTATCAGAACAGTTTCGAAACTATTCTCTCTTATATAAATCGGTACTAATCAGCATCACAACATTTTCACGTTACATTCAAGATTCAATCAAATCATCCCCACCTTAACTAAGTTATACTAACACAAATTCAAAATAATTCACCATGCATGACCTTAGTATGACACAATCATTCAAAAGCTCCACATTCGAAGATTGCAAGAGATAACTTTAAACATTCCGATAACTATATGCATGGACTAATCTTCTTTACATAATATATCTGAATGCTCTAAAGTAAGCTCATGACATGTACTTTTTTTTCTCTAACTACAATTAACACAAGGTTCATAAAATTAATGATTCAACTCAATTTAAACTCTAATTTAAAGGAAGAACAATGGAATGCTTACCCACTTCCTTTTATTGCCTAATCAAGGATTCAAAGTCCTTGGATTAACAAGCTTGCTCCTAAGATTTTCATGGCTACATAGCTTTCTCTCTCTTTTTTCCTTCTAATTGGGTTCGACACCTTGTTGTGGAGGAAGATGAATGTGTAACCATTTCTCCCCTCAAATGTCGTGACCCATATCTCATCCTTAGCACATATCTTACTTCAAATTGGACATGTGCACAACCCCCCCCCCATAAAGTTTATTTAGCATGCAAACCCGCAATTTAACTTGGTGTTCAATTTAGCCTTTAATTATTTGGCTATTCATGTTTTTATTATTTTAAAATGGTCCTAATTGACTTAATGGGTTTATCAATTGACATATTAGAACAATTTATTTAACAACCAAATTAGTAACATATCCAATTTCAAATTTCAAGTTCGACAAAGCATTTCTTTACTAATTGATCCCCTAAAGGAGGTAAAGTTAATAACCCGATTTTGAGGGTGTTACATACCTCACTTCAACATCCAAATCACTAATGCACCGATCAGGCTTGGGAGCTTCAGCGTCCCCTACCAGCATGTCACGAAGGAATGCTTGTTTGGGCATGTATCTGTTCTAGTGGTACTGATCGAAATCTTGGTATTACTCATCTTCGCACCATTTGGTGTGTTAGCACATCTTTGATCAACATCTTGGGTTGTCGCAATATTACCGCCCTCGACTGCTTCTCTCATGGTCGTGTCACTAACCACAACCGACCCTTGGGAAGTATTACCTTCTCGAGCATTAGGGTTTTTCTTATTGCGTACTTTTTCCCCATTCGTTGCTTCTCCTTAGGTAAAGGAGATCCAGAACGTTCGTGTACCGTCGGGTTATCCAACACAATTATTTCATCAAGGGAAGTCCTCCCAGAGCCCCGAACAGAAAGGATTTAGCCGACGTCACAGGTGCACCGCTAGGGGTTTTTTCGCAAGAAAAAAAGTTATTATTAATCTTTTATCAATAGACCAAAAACAATGGTTTTTTTAATTTTAAATTTATTTAATTCAAGTTTGAATCTTTCTAATACAATTTAAAAAATTTTGGTTTATTTAATCATATTTTATTTTTTATTATTATAATAAAAACATGTTTCTAATAATTAATTTACTTTAATTTAATTATTTAATAATTATTAGTTTATTTTCTATTTTGAAAAAATAGATATCAAACACGTTTTTATAATTTTCATTTAAAAAAAAGATTTCATTTCTATTAGGCAAACGTTTTTCTAATTTTTTGGAAAACTGAAAATTAAAATTTATTTTTTGAAATAAAAAAAATAATAAAAAAATATTTTCTAAAACCAGACATTTATATTTACATTAGTTTCTTTATCCATTCATAAATTAAGGGAAAAGGATTTGGTGAATTAATTTAGGGTAAACTACACCACATACCACTAACCTATGGCCCCCGAGTCGAAAATGCCACCGAACTTTAAAATTGCTCAAAACTATCACTGAACTTTAATATGTGAGTCGAAAATACCACTCCGTCGTTAACTTTTAACTCCCTCGTTAAGTCAAAACAATGTCGTTTTGTTGGAGGAAAATATTAAAACCATACGCTTGGGGTTTTTTTTTATCAAGTACCTTCAGGAAAAAAAGATAAGCCCTAACCACTAAAACCAACATGATATTATATAATATTTTACCACAAATATTATATATCTCAAACTATTTCAAATTAATTCAAATTATTTTATGAAATAAATAATATTATAAATAATATAAAATATATTATTTGTATATAAAAAATATATAAATAAAAGTGTTTTGTTTTTATTTTTATATAATATTAATAATATAAATATATTATTTTAGAAAACCCAAAATATTCATAAAAATAATATATTTATATTATAAATATTATATAAAAACTATAAACTCTAAATCCTAAACCTTATACGAAGCCCAAACCTCAAACTCTAAATTTTATAATTTGAGGTTTGAGGTATATAGTATTTGTTGCGTGCAAAAGTGATGCGCAATTAGCGTGCAAGTGTACACGGTGCCAAGTTATAGTATTTAAGATATCGTCTCCACATGGATTGTGACAGCTTTTCGGAGTTCACTTTTCTGCACAAATAAAATAAAAAACACAGATATAAGAAGTTGGGTTGATTGAAGCTAAACTAAGACAAGTAAAGTAAATTGAGTAATCAGAATGCGAGAATGGGTCGGTATTGGATGTTTCGTAGTGTAGAGAATTGATGTGTTGTCTCGGCACAGTTTTGCT
The DNA here is from genome assembly GCA_030270665.1 of Hibiscus trionum. Taxonomy (NCBI): domain Eukaryota; kingdom Viridiplantae; phylum Streptophyta; class Magnoliopsida; order Malvales; family Malvaceae; genus Hibiscus; species Hibiscus trionum. Next base: position 69,282,324 of record BSYR01000003.1, read on the forward strand.
TATCAACTTAACAACTTCAGCCACCGCCCACAAGTATGCCTCGGCAGGCGCCCGCCTTGGAAAAGTTGTGTGAGATTGTCTGGGCAGTTAAGCGATGATTCAAGGTTCGGCAAGGCTCCCTTCTATGACTCCCTCTTCTCCCGAAGCTTGAAGTACTATTGGCGAACACGCCTTGGATGATACATCCCAGCGTAAATCTAAGGGCGAACACCAACTGATTGTGGATCCTCTTTTAGCCGATGAACTTCTTAACTTATCCCTAAGCCGAAGTAGCTTTACCTTATGGTTGGATAAAACCGTATTTACTCGTTTCGTGATTTCAACTCTCCCAATATTGAACAAATAGATTGATGCCCTCTTCTCTCCCTATAAAGATTGTAACAATGAAGAACCAAGAGTAAACAAACTTTGAATTTTATTGCAAAACTAAAATCCTAAACAAATACTACAAGACTCTCACAACTACTACACAACCAACCCTTAGCCCTAGGGAAGGTTTAGAACATGGTGGGTTTTGACGGCACAAGGGTTTCGACAAGAAGGAGTTTCTCTCAAATTTCAATTTTTTTTCTCTCTTTCAAGTTGATTACATATATATAGGGGAGGAGCCTAGGTCTAAGTCGGTTTAGGGTAGGAATACTAGTTAGAGTATGATTACAACTCATTAAAAGATCATTAAATAATCTTAGATTCACGTTTGACTTTTCTACAACTTGACTTTATCCTGGCTTTTCTTTGTCTGTTGGGCTCCGATGCACGTGCAAGTGGTCTCTAAAAATTGGGCTTGATGAACTCTTTCTATCGAATACCACTTTGCATTTTTCCATTCTTCCTTGAAGTGCTGCCTCGGCGGTAAGTAGTTGACTACCTCGGCGGGGATATAGATTGGTGTGCAAATGTTGGCACAGTATTACATTATGGTTCTTTCCACCTCGATCAGCTCTCCTGATGCTCCAACAGCTTCCTCCTTCAGCTCCCAACTTTCTCTTCATCTGCCCTCTTTGCTGCCTCTGCGGCATCTGCCTGGGTGGGTACCTACGCACAGGGAGAAAACGCACTTGAGCAGTATCATATGTATAAAATCAACTAAATTCATCAAACAAGGCAGATTATCTAATATATGCTATTTTGTTTATGTTACCTACTAAATGCAACTTGTAACACCCGGGTTTGGGGGTCGGATGGAAATAATATTAAAATATTGTTTCGGGTTTCGGTTTTAAAATTTAAAATAATAAAAATATTATTTTGGGCCTCGGGTTTTCAAAACAAATAATTTGTGTTGGACATGTTTTGATTTTAAAGTCCAATCCCATGGAATTTGGAAATTGAGATAGCTATCCTCATCAATGGCAAAAATGTAATTAAATGGACTTTCAATTTAAAACCCCATTTTGTTTAAAATATCCCTTGTCATCTTCTTCCCTCTCCCTCCCATCTCATTTCTCACGACAAAGAGAGCATCCCTCTCCATTTCACTCTTTCACCACCATACACCTTCATATTTGGTGCGTTTTGAAAGGTAATTTCGGTTTCGACTTCTCCTCAACTCCCTCTCTTCAAAAGTACACTTAGTTTTCATTTTCGTTAAGATTTTTAGAAAATGGAGTTTTGAAGATTTTGATTAAAAATGGAAACTTTATGTTGTTAAGCTCAATGCTTTGATTTAATATGGTTAGTTATGAAGTCTAGGAACTAAATGGTACCACATATGTGAATTTTGAATGGTTTTGAGCAATTCCCGAATTTGGGTATAAATGGGGTTTTTGGAAGGGTTTGGGTGAGTTTTGGGGGTTGTTTTAGGTGGAAATTGATGGTCCAATGTTAGTACTATGGATAGGGTTTGATTTGGGATTATTTGTGGGTGCAATGGATGTTGGAAACAAGGTTTTTGGAAGAGGTATTGGGGCTGTCCGAAATTGCAAAGTATGGGGTTTGGTCATGGCTTGCAACATTTTAAATTGTGATTGAATTGTATTCCGGGTTGGTCTTTTGATGTTGGGCTGATTTGGAATTGTTTGAAATGTGTTTGAGGTTGTTTAGAAGCGGAAATTGGTGTTGGAGAAGCTTCGGGAAGAAATCCGGAAATTTGAGGGAGGTTGCTTGCTTGGCTTGGAGCTTGGAAGCTTAGGTGAGTGGTTAAATGTTTTTGAAATGGTTTTGAGTATTTGGTTCAAGCATGTGAACCTAGGATGGGCTTGGTAAACCCACCTAGAGTTGGGATTAGAGTGGTAGCCTAATCCCAAGCTTTGATTAGAGACTTTGGTTGCACTCCTTAATGATTGTATATGCCTCGTGTTAAATTGTGATGGTGTTGATTATGTATATGTTGTATACATGTATGTTGAGGCATGTTGGATGCATTGTTATATGCATGTTAATGATAGATATGATATGTTTATACACATGTGCAAAATATGATGTGATATGGTTGTTAATGATGTACATGTGGTGTTGTCATGTGAAATGAGATTATGAGGTGATTGCTTGATCCGAGGATCACGGTGAGTACATGCTAGGCATGGAAATGTGGGTTGTGCATGACGGTGAGTCATGGTGAGTACGTGCTAAGCACGGAAGCTATTATAAAATGATATTGTGAAAGATTATTGAAATGTGTAGTATTGGCACTGGTATACTTGGGTACAAATGATCGATCATTAGGATGTTAGTGTGCACACATGAGTCTAAATTTGCGCGTGGCCTTGGTGGCGTTGAGTCACCAAGGAGGAGTACGGGTACTCCCGGAAATTGTATTTATGTTAGTCGATGATGAGTGGAATCCCATCGACGGGGCGTGAGGATGAGTGGAATCCCCTCCGCGTGAGATGAGGCGTGAGGATGAGTGGAATCCCCTCCGCGTGAACGGTGATGAGTGTAATCCCACCGTCAGGTAATGGTTGTGTCGTTGGATGTGAGTTCCAACGGTTATCCGCGTATTCGAGTCATAGCTAGGTGCCAATACGGATTGTAGTTACGTTGCCAATATGTTGTTAATTGTGAACCAAAGTGATTTAGGATGTGTTGCTAACATGGTTTTATATATGTGATTTCATATGTTGTGGATTCAAACATGTTGAGCATGACATGATATTGAATATGTGTTCATGCATCATCTATATTTATGGCTCGCATGGATCGGAGGTAAGATCATGCATTTTATCTTGGTTGTAGCTCGTGCTTGGACCCTGCATTGTCGAAGGTTTGATTTACGAGCTTACCCTCACTAAGCTTTTATGCTTACGCTCCTTTTTGTTCGACAATGCAGATCAATAGCTTGTGGGTGGCAAAGGCAAGGGGAGGTCACCAAGTGATGCTTTTGGTTAGCTCAAGTATGAACTTTAATTTGTAGATCGTAATAGTCAAGCAATAGGATAGGTGTTGTTGATGTGAATGTTTGTTGTATGTTGATGTTAGTTTGGCCTATAGATGCTTCGTTTGGATTGTAAACCTTAATTATGTTGTGTGCCTCGAATGCTTATGTATATGTTGGTCTTGTGCCTTTTGTGGATGTGCTTATGAATGTTTGCCTATGCATGCTATCTTAAATGCCTAGAATGATCTTGTGAATGGAGGTCTTATCATGCCAAATGCTAGTATGATGGATGTCTTATGGATGCTTAAGTTGCCTGAATGGCATGTAAACTTATTTGAGATGCATGATGCTTATTGGTTCCTTTTAATGTCTTCAAGCATGTTTATATGTGTTTGAGTATGTTAAATCTAGGATGTATGCCTCTAGACTTTGTTTGATGGTTTGTGTGCCTTTAGGGGTCCTATGGGACCTTCATACTTGTTGAAATACCCTTAAATCTGAATTTCAAAAGGCTGCAGACAGCCCGCGTTTCGAAACAAGCTGGGTCGTTTCGGAACGGGTAAGGCTTCAGGGACCATGTATCGGAACGCGTTTCGATACGGTATGGCCTTTGAAACCCCTGTTCCGATACGCGTTTCGGAACGTTTTGGCTACTGGAATTTTGAGAAATTCACGAGATGAAGGTGTATCGAAACGGGTATAAGGGTTTCGAAACGGTCAAAATCTCGTTGACCACGAGAAGTTGACCGTTGAGGGCGTTTCGGAACGGTTGACCACCGTTTCGATACGGCCCCTTGTAGAGGCTCTGGGACAGTTGACCTGGTCAAGGCGTTTCGATACGCCTCAAGGGTGTTTCGAAACGGCCTGTTTAAAAGATTAAAAGTGGGCTGTTTAATTGCTGTTTTGGGTTCGAATGTTTGTCTCATGTATTTTATTCCGCTGTTTGATCACATAGGACTTAAATGAACTTTTAGAGAAGATTAAGTAAAAGAAAAAAAATAGGGTTGTTAACCGAGGGGGAACCTTAACGGGTTTCACTTCGGTTTTCCCTGTGTGGCCCACTCGGACCGGTCATCCGGCCAGACTGGGACGAGGGGGTTACATTTGTTGGTATCAGAGCCTAATGTTACCGAGACCTTGGGCAGGTAAGTGAGGTAAGTTTCAGTTTTGAATTGATATGCACGGTGTTTGCTTGCTTTGTAAGTATGATTGCTTGTGTGGCAAGTATGTTCATTGTTTGTTTAAAAGCATGTTGCTCGTTACCCGTGTATGCTGTGATGTGTGATTGTGTGATTGAGAACGTATGTTGTTTGATCGTACGCATGTGTTTGCTTGTTTAGCAAGTATACCTTGTTATATGCTTGTTTGAGCATGTATGTGTGTTGAGTTGTTTGAGACATGTTTAGTAGAGTCCCATTGCTACTATTACATCGGAAAAGAGATTTTAAGTGAGGGAAACATACTTGAGCCACTTGGAAGCCTTGCCTTGCTAACCCAATCTTGTATGTTAAATTGTTGATTGATTTATTGCTTTTAGTAAGTTTGAGGCCAGTGTGTGGGCCGTGAATCGGTAAGTGGAAGTTGTGATTTTTGAAAATGTGGATGATGTGGAGGAAGTTCTTTGCTATAGTTAGGGGAGTATGGTTGTACCCGAGTTGAGGTACAATTTGTTTGCTCGAGTCTACAAGTATGTGAGTTGATTCTTGTTGGTGAGGGACGATGGGACCGATTCTGGTATTAGTTGGTAAAAAGAAGCAAAGGCCTTTGAGTGAAGCTCAGGGGGTATCGATGTTATAGTAGATAAGTCCTTGGTACAGTTATGAGTTTGTTCCCTTTTGATTGATTCTGAATCTGTACTTTCGTATGTTGTTAGCAAGCACACAAAGTTGAATGTGCCCGATGAGGTGTTAGAGGTGGGTGCGAGCACCTTAGTTCCCTAGACGAGATCAAGGTAAGAGTCTCGTGTGAGTAATCTAAAATTCAGAAATGTTAGTTGGTGATCGTTGAAGTTCGGCCTGTAGTTTTAATGCAAGACAGCCGGTCAGTGTCCGTGAGTAGGAGCTAGTTTGTGTGATTGGGCCAGTGTGCGTCTGAGTTGTTTTCCAGCATGGTTGTCTGTGTGTGATCAGAACTGCGTTTTCGAAGTTTTGAAATGCTTCAAGAACAGTTTAGAAGAGTCAGATTTTGTTGAAGAACCAGTCTGAGAACAAGAGGACCAAAGACTACCAAATGTGTACATGTGAAGTTGCAATTTCTACGGATTCGTCCTTTGTGTGAGCATGTAAGGAAGCTAGAATATCTCTGTTGAGATTTTTTACTTAGGAACGCATGTGGCTAGTCCTTTTTTGTGAAATAGTGATGGTCAGAAAGATGTTTGTTAATGATTCAGAGTTACATGATTTTAGTAAGTGTGAAGTGCTTGTCTGTTATTACGGTGTCGAGGTACTTTTTGAGATGGTTTGGCTTGTAGAACATCGAGTTAGGGTGTACGTTGAGACGAAGAGAGAGTTGCCTTGAAGTTGCAGGTTTCAGTGGGACTGTAGTAGTAGACAAGGGTGTGAACTTCTTATCGAATGATTGATCCGGCTTTAGAGGTCAAGAATTGGTTGAGTTTAGTCAACAGGCTTGCTTAGCAATTGCGATGGATTTGATTTTGAATGAAGAATAAACCACAGAATGTTAGAATAGTTGGTGTTTTCTTTTCCTAGAAGTGTTTGGAAGAAATGCTCAGTTTGTCTCCTGATAGAGAAGAAGAGTTCGTTAATGAGACCGTCTCCGAAGTTGCTTCTGTTTTGTTTCTCTGTAACTTATGAATCCTGGAAGAATTGAGAACGTTGAAGAATTAACTTCGAGACTTGTTAGACCTTAGATTCCTTAGGCCTAGTACATCATATTAGAGTTCGACAGTGTAATTTGTGAAGAAGAAAGAGTGACAGTACGAGAATGTGTTTAGATTTCAGACAGTTGAAACAAGTGACAGTGAATGATTAGCATCAGTTTTCGAGTGTCAATGATTTGTTGGTCAGTTAGTGTGCGCTTCAGTCTATTTGAAGATTAGTTTGAGATCCGTTTACTACCAGTTGAAAGTGAGAAAAGTTGAAGTACCGGAGACAGCTTTAGGGGCAAGATGTGATCACCTCGAACTCTGAGCTATGTCGTTTTGGTTGACTAGTGTATTAGTTACCTTCATAGAGATGTTGAGCGTAATATTTTCCTGAGTTTCTTGATCAGTTGTAGTAGCTCTTCTAGATGTCACGTGAGTATGTTCAAGTGCCGAGGAAGATCATGACAAGCTTTGCAGATAGTGCGGTAGATTCTATTAGAGAATTAATTGTATACCAAGTTGTGCAACGTGGACTTCGAGTTCATGAAGATGTTCTCCTCGGACATGTGGATCAGCCGAGAGTGTTAGAGTAAATCTCAAGTAGGCAAAAGAGGATATGAGTTGGAGGAAATTGAAGACTGTGACAAATATCTATAGTTCCTAGGTCTAACATTGTTACTTTCAGAGAATTGTAAATAGTCTTTTGAAGATAGTTGCTCCGTTGATAGATTGCTACAGAAGAATGTCCAGTTGAGTGGTTAGATGCGAGACAATGAGCCCTCGAGAAACCGAAAGAAACTTTGATGAAAGCTTCGACTTTGATCCAGCCAATGTCAGAGAAAGAAATTGTGAACCATAGTGATGTGTTACATGTAGAGTTAGGTTGTGTGCTTATGCAAGACAGAAGATTGTGGCTTGTTCATCAAGATAACTGAAAGACCATGAGAAGAGTTATCCGATGAGAGACATAGAGTTAATTACAGTTGTAATTGCTTCGAAGACTTGGGGACAAGCTTGTGTGGTAAGAAATGCACAGTGTGTATGTGCATATCATCAGAACTTGAAATATTTGAAGACTTAGGAATGGTTGGAACTTGAACAACATGAGTAGTTAGAACTGCTTGAAGACTGTAATATCAAGATTGAGTACCATCCGAAGATAGTCAATGTAGTGACCGATGTTCCGAGTGTAATTGTTGTTAGATTAGTAGTTGAGTTGCGAGATGTAATTGCCGAAATTCAGTTTACCGAAGGATAACAGTTTTGTGGCCGAGTTTCATGTTGAACCTACATTGAGTCAGAATGCTTGAAGAGAAACAGTTGCAAGACATAGTGGAAGGAAGACCGTCAGAATACAGTTTCAGAGATGATGGAGTTTTGCACTTCAGAGACAGAATAGTTGTACCGATTGACATAGTGTTTTGAGACGTATTGTTTTGGCCGAAGCACACGGTAGTTCATTTGTATTGCATCTGAGTAGTATGAAGACGTATTGTGGGTTGAAGATGAGTACTTCCAGAATGAGTGGGTGAATAATGTGGTTCAATATGAGAGTAAGTGTGTAAATTGCCAGCGTGTCAAGACCGAGCTTCAGTTTTCTTCTAGTTTGTTACATCCGTGGAAGGTTCATAATGAAAGTGAGTAATAGAGAATCGAGATTTCAACTAGATTATTTTTGAAGACGTTTGTATATTGTTTGGTTACCTGTTGAAGTCAGATGGTCAGTTAGAGAAAGTTATGAGTCAAGTGTTCGAACAATGTTGTATGAGATTGTGAATCGGGCTAGTACAGTTGTTTATTTGTTGTGGTTACCGCCAGAGCTAGAAAGAGGTTTGTGATGTGTCTGTGAACCTATAATTCGGGAGTGTGAGTCAGACATGTTCCGTGCTATGTTTGTTGAAGAGATTGAGTTGAGTTTGAAATTGTCATGCCTTGAAGAATCAGTTGGGATCTAGGTGTAAGGTAGCAAGTGTTGTGTGGTAAGTCTTTCGAGTTGGTTAGTATGTTGTGGTGAGAGAGGATTGCGTGGAGGTGCATGTTTCAGTGGCCCTCCGTGATCGATATATTTCGGGGACGAAATTTCCTTAAGTGGGGGAGAGTTGTAACACCCGGGTTTGGGGGTCGGATGGAAATAATATTAAAATATTGTTTCAGGTTTCGGTTTTAAAATTTAAAATAATAAAAATATTATTTTGGGCCTCGGGTTTTCAAAACAAATAATTTGTGTTGGACATGTTTTGATTTTAAAGTCCAATCCCATGGAATTTGGAAATTGAGATAGCTATCCTCATTAATGGCAAAAATGTAATTAAATGGACTTTCAATTTAAAACCCCATTTTGTTTAAAATATCCCTTGTCATCTTCTTCCCTCTCCCTCCCATCTCATTTCTCACGACAAAGAGAGCATCCCTCTCCATTTCACTCTTTCACCACCATACACCTTCATCTTTGGTGCGTTTTGAAAGGTAATTTCGTTTTCGACTTCTCCTCAACTCCCTCTCTTCAAAAGTACACTTAGTTTTCATTTTCGTTAAGATTTTTAGAAAATGGAGTTTTGAAGATTTTGATTAAAAATGGAAACTTTATGTTGTTAAGCTCAATGCTTTGATTTAATATGGTTAGTTATGAAGTCTAGGAAATAAATGGTACCACATATGTGAATTTTGAATGGTTTTGAGCAATTCCCGAATTTGGGTATAAATGGGGTTTTTGGAAGGGTTTGGGTGAGTTTTGGGGGTTGTTTTAGGTGGAAATTGATGGTCCAATGTTAGTACTATGGATAGGGGTTGATTTGGGATTATTTGTGGGTGCAATGGATGTTGGAAACAAGGTTTTTGGAAGAGGTATTGGGGCTGTCCGAAATTGCAAAGTATGGGGTTTGGTCATGGCTTGCAACATTTTAAATTGTGATTGAATTGTATTCCGGGTTGGTCTTTTGATGTTGGGCTGATTTGGAATTGTTTGAAATGTGTTTGAGGTTGTTTAGAAGCGGAAATTGGTGTTGGAGAAGCTTCGGGAAGAAATCCGGAAATTTGAGGGAGGTTGCTTGCTTGGCTTGGAGCTTGGAAGCTTAGGTGAGTGGTTAAATGTTTTTGAAATGGTTTTGAGTATTTGGTTCAAGCATGTGAACCTAGGATGGGCTTGGTAAACCCACCTAGAGTTGGGATTAGAGTGGTAGCCTAATCCCAAGCTTTGATTAGAGACTTTGGTTGCACTCCTTAATGATTGTATATGCCTCGTGTTAAATTGTGATGGTGTTGATTATGTATATGTTGTATACATGTATGTTAAGGCATGTTGGATGCAATGTTATATGCATGTTAATGATAGATATGATATGTTTATACACATGTGCAAAATATGATGTGATATGGTTGTTAATGATGTACATGTGGTGTTGTCATGTGAAATGAGATTATGAGGTGATTGCTTGATCCGAGGATCACGGTGAGTACATGCTAGGCATGGAAATGTGGGTTGTGCATGACGGTGAGTCATGGTGAGTACGTGCTAAGCACGGAAGCTATTATAAAATGATATTGTGAAAGATTATTGAAATGTGTAGTATTGGCACTGGTATACTTGGGTACAAATGATCGATCATTAGGATGTTAGTGTGCACACATGAGTCTAAATTCGCGTGTGGCCTTGGTGGCGTTGAGTCACCAAGGAGGAGTACAGGTACGCCCGGAAATTGTATTTATGTTAGTCGATGATGAGTGGAATCCCATCGACGGGGCGTGAGGATGAGTGGAATCCCCTCCGCGTGAGATGAGGCGTGGGGATGAGTGGAATCCCCTCCGCGTGAACGGTGATGAGTGTAATCCCACCGTCAGGTAATGGTTGTGTCGTTGGATGTGAGTTCCAACGGTTTTCCGCGTATTCGAGTCATAGCTAGGTGCCAATACGGATTGTAGTTACGTTGCCAATATGTGGTTAATTGTGAACCAAAGTGATTTAGGATGTGTTGCTAACATGGTTTTATATATGTGATTTCATATGTTGTGGATTCAAACATGTTGAGCATGACATGATATTGAATATGTGTTCATGCATCATCTATATTTATGGCTCGCATGGATCGGAGGTAAGATCATGCATTTTATCTTGGTTGTAGCTCGTGCTTGGACCCTGCATTGTCGAAGGTTTGATTTACGAGCTTACCCTCACTAAGCTTTTATGCTTACGCTCCTTTTTGTTCGACAATGCAGATCAATAGCTTGTGGGTGGCAAAGGCAAGGGGAGGTCACCAAGTGATGCTTTTGGTTAGCTCAAGTATGAACTTTAATTTGTAGATCGTAATAGTCAAGCAATGGGATAGGTGTTGTTGATGTGAATGTTTGTTGTATGTTGATGTTAGTTTGGCCTATAGATGCTTCGTTTGGATTGTAAACCTTGATTATGTTGTGTGCCTCGAATGCTTATGTATATGTTGGTCTTGTGCCTTTTGTGGATGTGCTTATGAATGTTTGCCTATGCATGCTATCTTAAATGCCTAGAATGATCTTGTGAATGGAGGTCTTATCATGCCAAATGCTAGTATGATGGATGTCTTATGGATGCTTAAGTTGCCTGAATGGCATGTAAACTTATTTGAGATGCATGATGCTTATTGGTTCCTTTTAATGTCTTCAAGCATGTTTATATGTGTTTGAGTATGTTAAATCTAGGATGTATGCCTCTAAACTTTGTTTGATGGTTTGTGTGCCTTTAGGGGTCCTATGGGACCTTCATACTTGTTGAAATACCCTTAAATCTGAATTTCAAAAGGCTGCAGACAGCCCGCGTTTCGAAACGAGCTGGGTCGTTTCGGAACGGGTAAGGCTTCAGGGACCCCGTATCGGAACGCGTTTCGATACGGTATGGCCTTTGAAACCCCTGTTCCGATACGCGTTTCGGAACGTTTTGGCTACTGGAATTTTGAGAAATTCACGAGATGAAGGTGTATCGAAACGGGTATAAGGGTTTCGAAACGGTCAAAATCTCGTTGACCACGAGAAGTTGACCGTTGAGGGCGTTTCGGAACGGTTGACCACCGTTTCGATACGGCCCCTTGTAGAGGCTTTGGGACAGTTGACCTGGTCAAGGCGTTTCGATACGCCTCAAGGGTGTTTCGAAACGGCCTGTTTAAAAGATTAAAAATGGGCTGTTTAATTGCTGTTTTGGGTTCGAATGTTTGTCTCATGTATTTTATTCCGCTGTTTGATCACATAGGACTTAAATGAACTTTTAGAGAAGATTAAGTAAAAGAAAAAAAATAGGGTTGTTAACCGAGGGGGAACCTTAACGGGTTTCACTTCGGTTTTCCCCGTGTGGCCCACTCGGACCGGTCATCCGGCCAGACCGGGACAAGGGGGTTACACAACTTAAACTATACTTAGAACAACAATAATTGAGCTAAACTACGATATAAATATAGGACTTTTACGCACTTAACAGTGTTTTTATAGATTATTTATTTTATAAATATATTGTTTTTATGAATATTTTTTGTTTTTTAAAAATAGTATATTTTTATTGATATATGTAAAAACAATGTATTTTATATTATTTGTAGAATATTTTTTATAAAATAATTTGGTTGAACCAAATGGATAAGTTTATATAATTTAAATAAAAATATTTCATTTTTATATTTTTATATATTATTTATAATATAAATATATTATTTTAAAAAGCATAAAATTCATATATAAAAAACCCTTAAACCCTAAATTCTAAACTCTAAGATTTAGAATTTAAGTTCGAGGGTTGGGGTTTGTGGGTAAATAATTTAGGATTTAAGGTTTTTATATATTATTAATAATATAAATATATTATTTTTATGAATATTTTGGGGGGTTTTTAAAAAATAATATATTTATATTATTAATAATATATTTATATTATTAATAATATATTTATATTATTAATAATATATAAAAAATATATATTTTTATTTATATATGTTGATATATATATATATATGCAAATAATATATATTTATATTTTTATATGTTAATATTATTTATTTCATAAAATAATTTGAATTAATCTTATCTAGCTAGTTTGAGATATATAATATTTGTGATAAAATATTATATAATGTTATGTTGGTTCAGTGGTTAAGGCTTAGCACTTTCTGCTAAAGGTTCTGGGTTCAACATGTAACCCCCTCGTCCTGGTCTGGACGACTGACCGGTCCGAGTAGGCTACACGGGGAAAACCGAAGTGAAACCCGCTAAGGCTCCCCTTCGGTTAGAAACCCTAGAAAATTTTCTTTAATTATCTTGTCTAGATGGATCCTTAAATCCTATGTGAGCAGCAACAGCGGTTAAGCAAGACAAGACTAAGCAACGAGACATGAGTTAACTTAGATTTACCATATATTCAGTTAGTCTATTTTCTTACACGTATGCCCCGAACAAGCATACACGACTGCAAAAGAGGCCCACAAGAGAGCCAACAACAAACAGGGCCCTAGCCCGACCCTAGAGACCCTTTAGAGACGTCAAAAGCACATTTTCAGGCATGTGTTTCGAAACAGGTTTTGCCCATTTCGAAATACGGGCTCCAGTTCAAAAAGCCAACCACCCGTACCGAAACGCATCCACCTCGTTTCAGAACAGGGGCCCATTTCGCCTAGGCGTTTCGAAACACGTTTCAGAACAGGCCCTCACAGTGGCCAAAAAGTTTCGAGACCCGTATTGGAACAGGGGCTCACAGTAGCCAAACCATACCGAAACGTGTTCCGATACGGGTGACCCTGGAACCACACCCGTTCCGAAACAGCCTCAGCCGTTCCGAAACACCTGCAACCTGTAAGTTCCAAAAACCAGTTTTAAACGCCTCTAAACAATCCCAAACGTCCTCGGCAACTTCAAGAAGCTAACACAACATACAAAAACATGCTCTAAAGGCATACACCCTACTATAAACATGTTTGAACAATTAACATACATAAAGAGCCATTCAAGGAAGTTCAAGCATCCACCAAGCATTACATATCAAGTCAACATGCCTTTAAACAAACACACATGGCATTTAAGCAAAAGGTAAACATGGTTTCCAATCCATGACATAAAAACATAAACATGGCCAACATAGCATTAACAATTCAACATGATCATTCAAACACAAACCAAACTAAGAAGTTTGACACCAACTCCAAACAAGTCTACACCCCCATCGTCTAGGCATTATTACAAACACGTAAATCATACTTGAGCTACTTGAGAACTACAAAAGCTCCTCCCTTGCCCACTTGCCTCCCGAACTCTAACGATCTGCATGATGGGAATAAAGGAGAGCGTAAGCTAGCTAGCTTAGTGAGTGAAGCTCTAAAACTCAACAAGCATGCAGTTTTCAAAATACTTTTTATAATTGACAAATAAATCAATGGATGCACGAATGATATCACAACAAGACTACACATGGTTTGCACATGCACAACCATCACACACGGTGGGACCACACATCACCGTTCGGTTAGTAGTTTTCCGATGGGACCACTCATCATCTTACTCTACTACTAGTCACTACCGGTGGGACCACTCATCATCGTAGTTATGACAACCATCACGTGAGGCTCGACTTCAACGCGACTACACAACAACAACGTGTGTAAAACAACTCAAGATGCATATGATACCACAACATATAGCCACTCATCCACACATAACAAAAAGGTAGGATTAGTAACTTACACTTGGGTTTAGGTGAACCCTTTAGGTCCCACCCAAACCCCCAAGAGTCCCATTTCGAAAGAAAAACAAAGTTAAACATTTTCACTCACCGTTTCTACCCAAACGGAAGCCGGATACCAAGCTCAAGTCTCCAAATTCTCCGGATTCGTTCCTGAGGCTTCACCAACACAATTCCTTGCTTCTAAACATCCCAACACAATCAAAACAACCAAAATCCTCATTCCCGAGCAGCCCTAAAGCACAGCCTAAAACCAATGACTCCAACACTTATATTACTCCCAAAAGCTTCCAAAACAACCCTTATACATAGTCTAACCATCAGCCAACAAATTTCTACATTAAAGACCCCCAAAACTCAACCTAAAACCCTTCAAAAACCTCCCTAAAACCCAATTTCGGAAATCAACATAAAACCAAGTAAAAATCAAGTATGTTGGGCCTTTTTAATTGTAAACAACTTATATAACGTTAATAAATCAAAAGCTTGAGTTAAAGCTACTAAAGTTCACTCTTTTAATCTAAAACTTCAAAACACCAAAATGAGAAATCATGGGTATTAGTGAAAAATAAAACTATAGACTTGTAGAGAATGATGAGGACAAGTCGAAAATGGGTTTACCTTTGAAAAATCTTCAACATTAAGCAAGAAGGAAGATGGAACAGTGAACTTGAAGGGAGGGGATATTATGTCGTGAGTTTTGAAGTTGAAAGAGGGAGAAGATGAGCAAATAGTCTTCTTCTTTTGTTTTGTTTTATTTTTAAATACCAAAAGACCCATTTACCCTTAATGAATTAAGGCATTTACAAAAAGAGATATACATGGCTATTTGGGCTTGTTTTGAAATAAGTCCAATATAAAATTATTTGTTTTGAAAACACGAGGCCCAAAATATTATTTTATTATTTTAATTTCACCCGACCCCCAAACTCAGGCGTTACAACTCTCCCCCACTTAAGGAATTTTGTCCCCGAAATTACCTGACGGAAAAAAGTACGGAAACTGCTCAAGCATATCACCTTTCGTCTCCCACGTGGCCTCTTCCACACCTCTATGTCTCCATAACACCTTGACCAACTCTATGGTCTTGTCACGCAACACCTTGCTATCAGAAGCAAGTATCTCAACTGGTTCATCATTGTAAGACAAGTCCAGATTCAAATCAATCTCTTCTACGGGCATTACATTGGACGAATCCGATCTATACTTTCGGAGCATCGACACGTGAAACACATCATGAATCTTCTCTAGTTCGGTCGAGATTCTCAATCTATATGCAACGAGACCAATCCTCTCAACTACGTCATAAGGTCCAATGAATCTTGGGTTTAACTTACCCTTCCTACCAAACCTCATCACCTTCTTCTAAGGTGAGACTTTCAAAATCAATTTATCTCCTACGGAATACTCTACCTCTTTCCTCTTTAAGTCGGTATAGGACTTCTGTCGATCTGAAGCTGCCTTCAAACAATCACATATCAACTTTACCTTCTCGGTGGTGCCCTTAAGCAAATCAGGCATCGGTACCAGTTTCTATCCGGCTTCGGCCCAACAAATCGGAGTTCTACACTTCCTACCATACAAGGCCTCATACGGAGCCATCTGAATACTCGACTGAAAACTGTTGTTATACACAAACTCTACTAACGGTAGATGTTTCTCCCATGACCCCTGAAAATCAATGATACAACATCTCAACATATCTTCCAACACCTGAATCACTCTCTCAGATTGACCATCTGACTGCGGAATATACGAAGTGCTGAAGTTAAACCAAGTACCCAAGGCTCGATGCAAACACTCCCAAAATCTAGCTGTAAATCTCGGATCTCGGTCTGACACAATCGATTTCGGTACCCCATGTAGTCTCACTATCTCACAGATATACAGATCGACCAACTTGTCTAAGGTATAGGTGGTATAAACTGGTATGAAGTGGGCACACTTGTAAACTTATCCACTATCACCCACACTGAATTCTTTCTCGAAGGAGTCAACGGTAGCCCCGACACAAAGTCCATGGTGATACGTTCCCACTTCCATTCCGGAATCTTCAATGGTTGTAACAATCCTGAGGGAAACTGATGCTCGGCCTTAACCCGCTGACAAACCATACACCTACTTACAAACTCGGCCATGTCCTTCTTCAAACCAACCCAATAGTACTCTTCTTTTAACCCTCGATACATCTTCGTGCTACCCGGATGCATAGAAAAGGGACTGTTATGAGCTTCATTCAAGATCGTGCGCCTCAACTCGGTATCTTCTAGAACCACTATCCTATCCTTGTAACATAAGATCCCATTCTCCCCAAAACAATACTAGGTAGGCCTATCTTCGGCTATGTCTTGCATGTGAGGTGCCAAAGACTCATCTCGCAACTACTTCTCTCGAATTAACTGAACTAATGAAGGCTTAACCTGAAGCTCGGCTATCAACCCACCGTCATTAGACACGCTCAATCTCGCAAACATAGCTCGTAACTCAACGGCCACCTTTCTACTCAAGGCATCGGCCACTACGTTTGCCTTACCCGGATGGTATTCTATCGTGAGGTCATAATCCTTAAGAAGCTCTAACCACCTACGTTGCCTGGGGTTTAACTCCCTCTGAGACATCAAATACTTCAAACTCTTATGGTCGGTATACACGGTACACTTCTCACCATAAAGATGGTGTCTACAAATCTTCAATGCGAACACCACTGCGGGTAGTTCTATGTCATGGGTGGGATAATTCTTCTCGTGAACTTTCAACTGTCGCGAAGCATATGCTACCACCTTACCCTCTTGTATAAGCACACAACCTAGCCCTACGTAGGATGCGTCACTATAAACCACAAACTCTCTTCCCGATTCAGGCTGAATCAAGATAGGAGCTTCGGTCAAAGCTTTCTTCAACTTCTCAAACGTTTCTTGCCTTGCATCTGACCACTCATACGGAACATTCTTATGTAGCAACTTAGTCAAAGGAGCTGCTATCCTAGAAAATCCCTCAACAAACCTTCTATAGTATCCCGTCAAACCTAGGAAACTATGAATTTCTGTCACCGACTTCGGTTGTTTCCAATTCACTATAGCCTCTATCTTCTTGGGATCCACACTAATCCCATTAGCCGAGATCGTGTGACCTAGGAAGATTACCTCCCTAATCCAAAACTCACATTTGCTTAGCTTGGCATACAACTGATTCTCTAGTAGGGTCTAAAGTACTAACCGCAAATGCTCATCATGCTCCTCTTCGGTCCTAGAGTATACTAAGATGTCGTCTATGAACACTACCACAAACCTGTCCAAGAACTCATAGAACACACGGTTCATCATATCCATGAAAGCTGATGGAGCGTTAGTCAACCCAAAAGGCATCACCAAAAACTCATAATGCCCATAACGTGTACGAAAGGCTGTCTTCAGTATGTCCACATCCTTTACCTTCAACTGGTAAAGGGTACTTGTTCTTCACCGTCACTTTGTTCAACTGCCTATAATCTATACACATCCCCATGCTACCATCTTTCTTTTTCACAAATAAGACTGGAGCACCCCACGGAGAAATGCTAGGCCTAATGAAACCTCTATCGGTCAACTCCTGAAGCTGTGTCTTCAACTCTTTCAACTCCTTCGGTGCCATTCTATACGGAGCAATCGACACTGGTGCAGAATCAGAATACGTCTCAATAGCAAACTCAACTGCTCTGTCCGGAGGCAAACCCGGCAACTCTTCCGGAAAAACACTCGGAAAATCACATATTGTTCTGATGTCTTGAGGTCTCACCTCACTCATATTCGGATTCATTACATATGCCAAGTAAGCCTGACACCTCGAACTCAACAACTTCTGAGCTTCCAAAGCCGAAACCACATTGGACAAGAACTTAACGTTCTCCCCCACTACCACAACCTCAAAGTCATCGGTAAGCCTCAAGAAGACTCTCTTGGTCTCGAAGTCAACCCTAGCTCTATGCTCTACAAGCCAATCCATGCCCAAAATCACGTCAAAACCGTAAAAGGGTAACTCCATCATATCAACCAGAAATACGTGGCCCTGAACCATCAAGGGACACCTCCTATACACTTTCCTAACTACCAATGTATCACCAAAAGAGCTAGTAACATTTACACCTATCTCTAGCCATTCACATGGTAACCCTAATGACCTTGCGTGCTCACCCAAAATATACGAATGTGTCGACCCCGAATCTATCAAAGAAAGCAAACTCAAAGACTGTAATGAGAAATTACCTGCAATGACATCCGTGTCATTCCCAGCCTCTCGCTGAGCATACACCCTAGTCGGTCCTCCTCCCTCGGGCTGGACTGCTACTACATGAGCCAAGTTCCTCTGACCCTCATTCCTTGGCTGAAAGTTTCCACGACCGCGCCCACGGCCTCTCTGATGCTCAAAATCCCTAGCTGGAGCCGGTCCGCCCCTAGCTGGGTGTGGACAGTTACGCCTCATGTGGTCTCGAGATTCACAGTTCCAACACGGCCCAAAGGTACCCGCACACTCGCCCTGATGGCGTCTCCCGCATCTATTGCACTCTGGTTTGTGCACAACAGCTCCTTGGCTCTGATGGTCCTGACCATAGTTACCACCCCAATGTCTCGAATCGGGCTGGTACCTCCTATCCTTATGCCTCTTGGCATGGTCTCTATCTCAATTCGCATGTCTCTTCCTGGAATCGGACCCACTAGCACGTGCACTAGAGCCTAAGTTCTGCTCAATATCCTTGGCCCTAGAGACCAAAACATCGAACTCAGTGTAGTCAGAGGCAAGAATGTAGGTCTTCACATCTCTAGTCAACCCGTACCGAAAGCGCTCACACCGCTCCCTCTCATTAGGGACCAACTCAGGTGCATACTGGCTCAATCTCACAAACTGAACTTCGTACTCAGACACGGTCCTGTTACCCTGAACCAAGGCCATAAACTCCCTCTTCTTTTCATCCAAGTATCGAACCCCGAGATACTTTCTCTTGAAGGCATTCCTGAAGAACTCCCATGTGATATCCGCTTCGGCCATACCCGAAGTAATAGTGGTCCACCAAGTATAAGCGTCCCCTGAAGCAAGGAGACAATGCAACCCAACTTACGGGCATCTGAACACTCCATCTGACCCAAGATGCGAGTAGTATTCTCAAGCCACGCCTCTGAACTATCGGGAGTCAACCCACGAAACTCAACAGCTCCCAAGTTACGAAGCCTCTCTAGGGGCAATCCTATCCCCGTACCCTGAGGTGGTGCTGCAGCTTGTGCATCGGCCAAAGCTGACTGAAAAACCCCGGCTATAGTCTGAAGTAGATGAGTCATGTCCGCGCCCGCTGGACCCTGACCCGCCTGAGCCCCAACACCTCCAACATTAGCACCGGCCTGAGGCTCATTACCATCACCTCCGACTTGCGCACCAGCCTGAGGCACGTCACCTTCGCCACCCACTCCATTACCACCGGGAGCAGGAGGAGCGGGAGGCTCACCTCTGGGTGCCTGGTCACCCGCTCTAGGTCGCCCCCTTAGTCTCACCATAGCAAATTAGGATCTAAAACATCAAACACACAACAAACGAGAAAAGCGTTAGGTTAGCAAAGGGCAAAGGACTCCGGTTCTCAAGCTTCGTTAAACCAAAACAATTTTCCTTTTTGACAACAACACCTAACAATGGGGACATTTGACTAGCCCTCAACCCAAACAGAAAGAACCACTGAAACATGCTTTAAAACACCGTACTAGCAAGCAAACTTCATGCAATACATGGTAAAAACACTCATCGAGGCATAACAACACATAACAACTCAAACTTACCTCACTTACCTACCCGAGGTATCGAAAACCTCAGGCTCTGGTACCACCAAATGTAAGCCCCTCGTTACGGTCTGGATGACTGACCGGTCCGAGTAGGCTACACGAGGAAAACCGAAGTGAAACCTGCTAGGGCTCCCCTTCGGTTAGCAACCCTAGAAAATTATCTTTAATTATCTTGTCTAGATGGATCATTAAATCCTATGTGAGCAGCAACAGCAGTTAAGCAAGACAAGACTAAGCAACGAGAAGTGAGTTAACTTAGATTTACAATATATTCAGTTAGTCCATTTGCTTACACGTCGCCTCGAACAAGCATACATGACTGCAAACGAGGCCCACAAGAGAGCCAACAACAAACAGGGCCCTAGCCCGACCCTAGAGACCCTTTAGAGACGTCAAAAGCCCATTTTCAGGCATGTGTTTTGAAACAGGTTTTGCCCGTTTCGAAACACGGGCTCCAGTTCAAAAAGCTAACCACCCGTACCGAAACGCATCCACCCCGTTTCGGAATAGGGGCCCATTTCGCCTAGGCATTACGAAACACGTTCCGTAACAGGCCCTCACAGTGGCCAAAACGTTTCAAGTCCCGTATCGGAACAGGGGCTCACAGTGGCCAAACCGTACCGAAACGCGTTTCGATACGGGTGACCCTGGAACCACACTCGTTCCGAAACGCCTGCAACCTGTAAGTTCTAAAAACCAGTTTTAAACGTCTCTAAACAATCCCAAATGTCCTCGGCGACTTCAAGAAGCTAACACAACATACAAAAACATGCTCTAAAGGCATACACCCTACTATAAACATGTTTGAACAATTAACATACATAAAGAGCCATTCAAGGAAGTTCAAGCATCCACCAAGCATTACATATCAAGTCAACATGCCTTTAAACAAACACACATGGCATTTAAGCAAAAGGTAAACATGTTTTCCAATCCATGACATAAAAACATAAACATGGCCAACATAGCATTAACAATTCAACATGCTCATTCAAACACAAACCAAACTAAGAAGTTTGACACCAACTCCAAACAAGTCTACACCCCCATCGTCTAGGCATTATTACAAACACGTAAATCATACTTGAGCTACTTGAGAACTCCAAAATCTCCTCCCTTGCCCACTTGCCTCCCGAACTCTAACGATCTGCATGTTGGGAATAAAGGAGGGCGTAAGCTAGCTAGCTTAGTGAGTGAAGCTCTAAAACTCAACAAGCATGCAATTTTCAAAATACTTTTCATAATTGACAAATAAATCAATGGATGCACGAATGATATCACAACAAGACTACACATGGTTTGCACATGCACAACCAACAAACACGGTGGGACCACACATCACCGTTCGACTAGTAGTTTTCCGATGGGACCACTCATCATCTTACTCTACTACTAGTCACTACCGGTGGGACCACTCATCACAGTAGTTATGACAACCATCACGTGAGGCTCGACTTTAACGCGACTACACAACAACAACGGGTGTAAAACAACTTAATATGCACATGATACCACAACATATAGCCACTCATCCACACATAACAAAAAGGTAGGAGTAGTAACTTACACTTGGGTTTAGGTGAACCCTCTAGGTCCCACCCAAACCCCCAAGAGTCCCATTTCGAAAGCAAAACAAAGTTAAGCATTTTCACTCACCGTTGCTACCCAAACGGAAGCCGAATACCAAGCTCAAGTCTCCAAATTCTCCGGATTCGTTCTTGAGGCTTCACCAACACAATTCCTTGCTTCTAAACATCCCAACACAATCAAAACAACCATAATTCAGTCCACAATTCAATGTAGAAAACCCGGAACCCAAACAAAGCACAAAACACATGATTTCAAGCTAAAGGCAACCCCAAAATCCTCATTCCCGAGTAGCCCTAAAGCACAGCCTAAAACCAATGATTCCAACACTTATATTACTCCCAAAAGCTTCCAAAACAACCCTTATACATAGTCTAACCATCAGCCAACAAATTTCTACATTAAAGACCCCCAAAACTCAGCCTAAAACCCTTCAAAAACCTCCCTAAAACCCAATTTCGGAAATCAACATAAAACCAAGTAAAAATCAAGTATGTTGGGCCTTTTTAGTTGTAAACAACTTATATAACGTTAATAAATCAAAAGCTTGAGTTAAAGCTACTAAAGTTCACTCTTTTAATCTAAAACTTCAAAAAACCAAAATGAGAAATCATGGGTATTAGTGAAAAATAAAACTATAGACTTGTAGAGAATGATGAGGACAAGTCGAAAATGGGTTTACCTTTGAAAAATCTTCAACATTAAGCAAGAAGAAAGATGGAAAACTGAACTTGAAGGGAGGTGATATTATGTCGTGAGTTTTGAAGTTGAAAGAGGGAGAAGATGAGCAAATAGTCTTCTTCTTTTGTTTTGTTTTATTTTTAAATACCAAAAGACCCATTTACCCTTAATGAATTAAGGCATTTACAAAAAGAGATATCCATGGCTATTTGGGCTTGTTTTGAAATAAGTCCAATATAAAATTATTTGTTTTGAAAACACGAGGCCCAAAATATTATTTTATTATTTTAATTTCACCCGACCCCAAAACCCGGGCGTTACACAACCCCCCCCCCCCCAA
Source organism: Hibiscus trionum (assembly GCA_030270665.1). Classification (NCBI taxonomy): domain Eukaryota; kingdom Viridiplantae; phylum Streptophyta; class Magnoliopsida; order Malvales; family Malvaceae; genus Hibiscus; species Hibiscus trionum. Next base: position 69,304,557 of record BSYR01000003.1, read on the forward strand.
TGCATGGTTTTAATATTTTTCCTTCAACGATATTAAAGTTCAGTGATAGTTTTAAACAATTTTAAAGTTCAGTGACATTTTCGACTTAAAGGCCATAGTTGAGTGGTGTGTAGTGTAGTTTACCCATTAATTTAATACTCTACACCAAATTGGGAATTTACATTGATTTAATTTTCGTTTAATACCCAACAAGCAAATGAAACGAAACAAAAAAGAATCTTCGGTCTAGCCTTCTTAACTAAGGTCATGTTTGGTAAACAACTTTTGAGCAAAATTAGAGGTTTGACCATTCAAATCCGCTAATTTAGATGTTTGGTAAATAGATGATTGTAATAGCGGATTGGGATGAAACCTCTTAATTTGAAAAGGCTCCTAAAAAGGAGCTTTTTTAATTAGCGGTTTGGATAAAACAATTTTAATTATACTTTTATCCTTGACAATTACAAAAAAAAATCTAAATAACATAAATTTGAATAGCTGATAAAATTAAAAAAAATGATTTCATAAATAAGAAATTAATGTATACATATAAAATTAATAATTATTAAAATTATTTTAATAAAGATAATTTAACAAATAAAAAATTAGTATATACATCTTTCATATATACTTAGTAATGATATTAAAAAATTAATATTCATAATCTAATTAATATTAATATATAAAAAATATTAATAAATAGTAAGTTATTTCCAACAAGTATTGAATATAATCATGTCCTTATATGTTGTAACCCCCTCGTCCCGGTCCGGACGCTTGACCGATCCGAGTGGGCTACACGGGGATAACCGAGGTGGAACCCGTTAAGGCTCCACTTCGGTTACCGACCCAAAAAAAACGTTTTCATTGTTATTATCTTTTTTAGATAGGACATTAGGTCCTATGTGAGAAAAACAACAGCGGAAGAAGCGATGAGGTAAACAACCGAACAGCCCAATTAAAACAGCCCGTTTTACCTTTTTAAAGCAGGTTGTATCGATACACTAAGAAAGGGTATCGATACGCCTTGACTAGGTCAACAGCCCTAGGTCAGACTAGGGAGACCGTATCGGTACACAGGTTGACCGTACCGATACGCCCTGACTGGTCAACGATACAAGACCGTATCGATACACCCTAGACTCGTACTGATACGCCAAAGTCTCGTCAAAATCTCAGATTTGCAATGAGCTTTGGGCGTACCGATACACCCCCGCGTATCGATACGATAGGCCAAACTTGAGTCCCAAAGTGTAGGACCGTATCGATACGGCCCTTGGGCGTACCGATACGCCCTGCACTGCAACACTCAATTTTGTAGCCTAAGACACTCAAACACAACTCTAGATGCAATTTAAGACTTCCCTAGCCCCATACAAACATACATACAACGTTCAACAACCAAGGCATAGCATACAGGACATTCAACACGAACAAGGAACATACACTTAAGGATTCAAGCATTTACTCAAAATGAGACATACTTAACATATATATAAGGTTTTATGCCTTGAACATCCAAACATAAAGCATTCATAGAAGCAACTTAAACATGTCATACAATCCAGACATGGCATCAACAAGCCATACCAACATCAACATAAAAAGGGAGTCTAAACATGCTCCTAAACAACCAACATCAACCACATAAGTCCCCATTGCTTGACCATTACATCATTAACATAAAATCCATACTTGATAGATTCAAAGCCCAACTAGCACACTTGGAGGCCCCTTCTTGCACTAGCAACTCACGAACTACGGATCTGCATTGTCGAACAAAAGAGAGCGTAAGCATAAAGCTTAGTAAAGGTAAGCTCATTAAAACAAACCTCGACAGTGCAGGGTCCAAGCACGAGCACAACCAAGGAAAAATGCATGTTCTTACCTTCGATCCACATGAGCCCAAAATGCCAAAGAAGCATGAACATAAACTCAAAATACGCCATGCTCAATAAGTCCAACCATATCATATGTAAACACATATAATAATCCACATTGGCAACATATCTCAAATCATATTGGCTCACACATAATCACATATTACCACCTAGCTATGACTCAAATACACAGATAACACGTTGGAACTCATATCCAACAACAACCATTACCTTACGGTGGGATTACACTCATCACCGTTCACGCGGAGGGGATTCCACTCATCCTCACGCCCCGTCGATGGGATTACACTCATCACCGACTACATATACATAAGAAGGTTTTCCGGGCGAACCCGTACTCCATCTTGATGACTACCATCACCAAGACCACGCGCGCATTTGACTCACGTGTGCACACTAAACATCCTAATGATCGATCATTTGTACCCAAGCATACTAGTGCCAATACTAAACACAATCCACAATATCATTACATAACATCTTTCGTGCTTAGCACGTACTCACCATGATCACCATCATGAACAATCCACATGCATATGACAATGCATCACAACCATGCCTCAACATACATGCATAACACATTATACATAGCCACCATAAATACACTTTAATCATGAGGCATAACAACAATTAGAGTTCACCTAAGGTCTCTATCTAAAGCTTAGGATTAGGCTACCACTCTAATCCCAACTCTAGGTGGGTCTACCAAGCCCAACCTAGTCTACATGCTTGAACCAATACTCAAAAACCATTTAAAACATTTAACCACTCACCGACTATTCCAAGCTCAACCCACTAGCCGGTCAAGCTTCCAACGATTCTGGATTTGTTCTCGAGGCTTCACCAACACAAACTCTTACTTCTAATCATCTCAACACAATCAAAACAACCTCAAATCAGTTCACACGACAATGTAGCAAACCCGAAACACTACTCAAGCATAAAACACATGATTTTCAAACCAAGAACAACCCCAAAACTTCAAACCCGAGCAGCCTCAAACCCAATCCAAAACTCTTGATTTCAACCCTTTTAACCCTTCGAAAAGCTTCCAAAACAACCCTCAACCAATATACAACCAAAAGCCCTCAATTTCCAACATAAAACAACCCCAAAAACAACCTTAAAACCCTTCCAAAAACCCATCAAAACCCAAATCCGGGAATCATTGTAAAACACTTTAAAATTCACATATGTTGGACCTTTTAGGTTGCAAACAACTCATCTAACCTTAAATAATCAAAAGCTTAGGTTAAAGACAATAAAGCTTCAACCTTTTGACAAAAACTTTGAAAATCGAAAATGCGAAATACATAGTTTTAATTAAAACTAATGGTACCAAAATGTAATGGATGACAAGGCCAAGTCAAAAATGTAGTTACCTTTTTAATAGCTCCAAATATGAAGATGAAAGGGGATGGAATAGTAACTTGGTGTAGAGAGAGCTCTCTTGTCGTGAAAAAGAAATGGGGAAGTGAATAAGAAGATGACAAGGCTTGTTTTAACATAAAGGGGGGTTTAATTTGAAAGTTCATTTATTTACAGTTTTGCCATTAATGAGATGGCAATCTCATTAATCCTAAAATCCATGGAAAATGAGTTTCAAATCAATTTTGGTCCAACATAAAATGTTTGCTTTGAAAATATGAAGCCCAAATAATATATATTATGATTTTAATTATTAAACCGAAACCCAAAAATATTATTTAAATATTATTTTCACTCGACCCATAAACCCGGGTGTTACAACTCTCCCCCACTTAAGGAATTTCGTCCCCGAAATTACCTGACGGAAACAAGTACAGAAACTGCTCAAGCATATCAGCTTTCCTCTCCCATGTGGCCTCTTCCAAACCTCTATGTCTCTACAACACCTTGACCAACTCTATGGTCTTGCCACGCAACACCTTGCTATCAGAAGCAAGTATCTCAACTGGTTCTTCATTGTAAGACAAATCCGGATTCAACTCTATCTCCTCAACAGGCATAACATAAGACGGATCCGATCTATATCTCCTAAGCATCGACACATGAAACACATCATGGATCTTCTCTAACTCAGAAGGAAATCTCAAACGGTAAGCTACTGGCCCAATCCGCTCAACTATCTCATACGGACCAATAAACCTCGGACTCAACTTGCCTTTCCGGCCAAATCTCATTACCTTCTTCCACGAAGATACTTTCATAAACACTTTCTCACCCACTGAGAACTCAATCTCTTTTCTCTTCAAATCTGCATAAGACTTCTGATGATCAGAAGCTGCTTTCAAACGGTCACAAATCAACTTCACCTTTTTTGTAGTTCCCTTGAGCAAATCCGGTATAGGTAACAGTCTCTGACCCATTTCAGCCCAATAGATCGGGGTTCTACATCGTCTACCATACAAAGCCTCATAAGGAGCCATCTGTATACTAGCCTGGTAACTGTTGTTGTAAGCAAACTCAACTAGGGGCAAGTGCTTCTCCTAAGAATCCTGGAAGTCAATCACACAACAACGAAGCATATCCTCTAAAATCTGTATCACTCGCTCTGACTGTCCATCGGACTACGAATGATAAGAAGTGCTGAAATGCAAAAGGCTACCTAGGGCACTATGCAAACAACCCCAGAACCTAGCTGTGAATCTCGGATCTCTATCTGAAACAATAGACTTCGGAACCCCATGAAGTCTCACAATCTCGCGAATGTACAAATTCGTCAACTTGTCTAAAGAATCTGTAATGTTCACTGCTAAGAAGTAAGCACACTTAGTGAATCTATCAACTATTACCCAAACAGAATTCTTCTTTGAAGGAGACAACGGTAACCCCGACACAAAGTCCATAGTGATCCTCTCCCATTTCCATTCTGGAATCTTCAAAGGCTGTAACAAACCTGAAGGAACCTGATGTTCTTCCTACACTCTATGACAAACCATACAATGGCTCACATACTCGGCTACATCCTTCTTCAAACCAACCCTGAAATAATCATTCTTCAAATCACAGTACATCTTAGTACTACCCGGATGCATGGAGAAAGGACTCGAATGTGCTTCACTCAAAATTAGACGTCTCAACTCAACATCTTCAGGTACTACAACTCTGTCTCTAAAGCATAACACATTCTCACTACTGAAACTATACTCAGTCGGTCTACCTTCGGCTATGTCCTGAACATGAGGACCTAAAGACACATCTTGCAACTGTTTCTCTCTAATCAACTGAATCAAAGAAGGCTTCACTTGTAACTCTGTGATCAAACCATCATCACTGGATACACTCAATCTAGCAAACATAGCTCGCAACTCAACTGCAACTTTTCTGCTCAAAGCATCGGCTACTACATTTGCCTTACCCGGATGGTACTCTATGGTCAAATCATAGTCTTTCAACAGCTCCAGCCATCTTCTCTATCTCAAGTTCAACTCTCTCTGAGTTACCAAATACTTCAAGCTCTTATGAACGGTGTAAACTATGCACTTCTCACCGTACAAATAATGACGCCAAATTTTCAACGCAAACACAACTGCGGCTAGCTCTATATCGTGAGTAGGATAGTTCTTCTCATGTACCTTCAACTGTCTCAAGGCATAGGCAACAACTCTTCTTTCTTGCATAAGACACACCCTAGACTCGTACTGATACGCCAAAGTCTCGTCAAAATCTCAGATTTGCAATGAGCTTTGGGCGTACCGATACACCCCCGCGTATCGATACGATAGGCCAAACTTGAGTCCCAAAGTGTAGGACCGTATCGATACGGCCCTTGGGCGTACCGATACGCCCTGCACTGCAACACTCAATTTTGTAGCCTAAGACACTCAAACACAACTCTAGATGCAATTTAAGACTTCCCTAGCCCCATACAAACATACATACAACGTTCAACAACCAAGGCATAGCATACAGGACATTCAACACGAACAAGGAACATACACTTAAGGATTCAAGCATTTACTCAAAATGAGACATACTTAACATATATATAAGGTTTTATGCCTTGAACATCCAAACATAAAGCATTCATAGAAGCAACTTAAACATGTCATACAATCCAGACATGGCATCAACAAGCCATACCAACATCAACATAAAAAGGGAGTCTAAACATGCTCCTAAACAACCAACATCAACCACATAAGTCCCCATTGCTTGACCATTACATCATTAACATAAAATCCATACTTGATAGATTCAAAGCCCAACTAGCACACTTGGAGGCCCCTTCTTGCACTAGCAACTCACGAACTACGGATCTGCATTGTCGAACAAAAGAGAGCGTAAGCATAAAGCTTAGTAAAGGTAAGCTCATTAAAACAAACCTCGACAGTGCAGGGTCCAAGCACGAGCACAACCAAGGAAAAATGCATGTTCTTACCTTCGATCCACATGAGCCCAAAATGCCAAAGAAGCATGAACATAAACTCAAAATACGCCATGCTCAATAAGTCCAACCATATCATATGTAAACACATATAATAATCCACATTGGCAACATATCTCAAATCATATTGGCTCACACATAATCACATATTGCCACCTAGCTATGACTCAAATACACAGATAACACGTTGGAACTCATATCCAACAACAACCATTACCTTACGGTGGGATTACACTCATCACCGTTCACGCGGAGGGGATTCCACTCATCCTCACGCCCCGTCGATGGGATTACACTCATCACCGACTACATATACATAAGAAGGTTTTCCGGGCGAACCCGTACTCCATCTTGATGACTACCATCACCAAGACCACGCGCGCATTTGACTCACGTGTGCACACTAAACATCCTAATGATCGATCATTTGTACCCAAGCATACTAGTGCCAATACTAAACACAATCCACAATATCATTACATAACATCTTTCGTGCTTAGCACGTACTCACCATGATCACCATCATGAACAATCCACATGCATATGACAATGCATCACAACCATGCCTCAACATACATGCATAACACATTATACATAGCCACCATAAATACACTTTAATCATGAGGCATAACAACAATTAGAGTTCACCTAAGGTCTCTATCTAAAGCTTAGGATTAGGCTACCACTCTAATCCCAACTCTAGGTGGGTCTACCAAGCCCAACCTAGTCTACATGCTTGAACCAATACTCAAAAACCATTTAAAACATTTAACCACTCACCGACTATTCCAAGCTCAACCCACTAGCCGGTCAAGCTTCCAACGATTCTGGATTTGTTCTCGAGGCTTCACCAACACAAACTCTTACTTCTAATCATCTCAACACAATCAAAACAACCTCAAATCAGTTCACACGACAATGTAGCAAACCCGAAACACTACTCAAGCATAAAACACATGATTTTCAAACCAAGAACAACCCCAAAACTTCAAACCCGAGCAGCCTCAAACCCAATCCAAAACTCTTGATTTCAACCCTTTTAACCCTTCGAAAAGCTTCCAAAACAACCCTCAACCAATATACAACCAAAAGCCCTCAATTTCCAACATAAAACAACCCCAAAAACAACCTTAAAACCCTTCCAAAAACCCATCAAAACCCAAATCCGGGAATCATTGTAAAACACTTTAAAATTCACATATGTTGGACCTTTTAGGTTGCAAACAACTCATCTAACCTTAAATAATCAAAAGCTTAGGTTAAAGACAATAAAGCTTCAACCTTTTGACAAAAACTTTGAAAATCGAAAATGCGAAATACATAGTTTTAATTAAAACTAATGGTACCAAAATGTAATGGATGACAAGGCCAAGTCAAAAATGTAGTTACCTTTTTAATAGCTCCAAATATGAAGATGAAAGGGGATGGAATAGTAACTTGGTGTAGAGAGAGCTCTCTTGTCGTGAAAAAGAAATGGGGAAGTGAATAAGAAGATGACAAGGCTTGTTTTAACATAAAGGGGGGTTTAATTTGAAAGTTCATTTATTTACAGTTTTGCCATTAATGAGATGGCAATCTCATTAATCCTAAAATCCATGGAAAATGAGTTTCAAATCAATTTTGGTCCAACATAAAATGTTTGCTTTGAAAATATGAAGCCCAAATAATATATATTATGATTTTAATTATTAAACCGAAACCCAAAAATATTATTTAAATATTATTTTCACTCGACCCATAAACCCGGGTGTTACAACTCTCCCCCACTTAAGGAATTTCGTCCCCGAAATTACCTGACGGAAACAAGTACAGAAACTGCTCAAGCATATCAGCTTTCCTCTCCCATGTGGCCTCTTCCAAACCTCTATGTCTCTACAACACCTTGACCAACTCTATGGTCTTGCCACGCAACACCTTGCTATCAGAAGCAAGTATCTCAACTGGTTCTTCATTGTAAGACAAATCCGGATTCAACTCTATCTCCTCAACAGGCATAACATAAGACGGATCCGATCTATATCTCCTAAGCATCGACACATGAAACACATCATGGATCTTCTCTAACTCAGAAGGAAATCTCAAACGGTAAGCTACTGGCCCAATCCGCTCAACTATCTCATACGGACCAATAAACCTCGGACTCAACTTGCCTTTCCGGCCAAATCTCATTACCTTCTTCCACGAAGATACTTTCATAAACACTTTCTCACCCACTGAGAACTCAATCTCTTTTCTCTTCAAATCTGCATAAGACTTCTGATGATCAGAAGCTGCTTTCAAACGGTCACAAATCAACTTCACCTTTTTTGTAGTTCCCTTGAGCAAATCCGGTATAGGTAACAGTCTCTGACCCATTTCAGCCCAATAGATCGGGGTTCTACATCGTCTACCATACAAAGCCTCATAAGGAGCCATCTGTATACTAGCCTGGTAACTGTTGTTGTAAGCAAACTCAACTAGGGGCAAGTGCTTCTCCTAAGAATCCTGGAAGTCAATCACACAACAACGAAGCATATCCTCTAAAATCTGTATCACTCGCTCTGACTGTCCATCGGACTACGAATGATAAGAAGTGCTGAAATGCAAAAGGCTACCTAGGGCACTATGCAAACAACCCCAGAACCTAGCTGTGAATCTCGGATCTCTATCTGAAACAATAGACTTCGGAACCCCATGAAGTCTCACAATCTCGCGAATGTACAAATTCGTCAACTTGTCTAAAGAATCTGTAATGTTCACTGCTAAGAAGTAAGCACACTTAGTGAATCTATCAACTATTACCCAAACAGAATTCTTCTTTGAAGGAGACAACGGTAACCCCGACACAAAGTCCATAGTGATCCTCTCCCATTTCCATTCTGGAATCTTCAAAGGCTGTAACAAACCTGAAGGAACCTGATGTTCTTCCTACACTCTATGACAAACCATACAATGGCTCACATACTCGGCTACATCCTTCTTCAAACCAACCCTGAAATAATCATTCTTCAAATCACAGTACATCTTAGTACTACCCGGATGCATGGAGAAAGGACTCGAATGTGCTTCACTCAAAATTAGACGTCTCAACTCAACATCTTCAGGTACTACAACTCTGTCTCTAAAGCATAACACATTCTCACTACTGAAACTATACTCAGTCGGTCTACCTTCGGCTATGTCCTGAACATGAGGACCTAAAGACACATCTTGCAACTGTTTCTCTCTAATCAACTGAATCAAAGAAGGCTTCACTTGTAACTCTGTGATCAAACCATCATCACTGGATACACTCAATCTAGCAAACATAGCTCGCAACTCAACTGCAACTTTTCTGCTCAAAGCATCGGCTACTACATTTGCCTTACCCGGATGGTACTCTATGGTCAAATCATAGTCTTTCAACAGCTCCAGCCATCTTCTCTATCTCAAGTTCAACTCTCTCTGAGTTACCAAATACTTCAAGCTCTTATGAACGGTGTAAACTATGCACTTCTCACCGTACAAATAATGACGCCAAATTTTCAACGCAAACACAACTGCGGCTAGCTCTATATCGTGAGTAGGATAGTTCTTCTCATGTACCTTCAACTGTCTCAAGGCATAGGCAACAACTCTTCTTTCTTGCATAAGACACACCCTAGACTCGTACTGATACGCCAAAGTCTCGTCAAAATCTCAGATTTCCAATGAGCTTTGGGCGTACCGATACACCCCCGCGTATCGATACGATAGGCCAAACTTGAGTCCCAAAGTGTAGGACCGTATCGATACGGCCCTTGGGCGTACCGATACGCCCTGCACTGCAACACTCAATTTTGTAGCCTAAGACACTCAAACACAACTCTAGATGCAATTTAAGACTTCCCTAGCCCCATACAAACATACATACAACGTTCAACAACCAAGGCATAGCATACAGGACATTCAACACGAACAAGGAACATACACTTAAGGATTCAAGCATTTACTCAAAATGAGACATACTTAACATATATATAAGGTTTTATGCCTTGAACATCCAAACATAAAGCATTCATAGAAGCAACTTAAACATGTCATACAATCCAGACATGGCATCAACAAACCATACCAACATCAACATAAAAAGGGAGTCTAAACATGCTCCTAAACAACCAACATCAACCACATAAGTCCCCATTGCTTGACCATTACATCATTAACATAAAATCCATACTTGATAGATTCAAAGCCCAACTAGCACACTTGGAGGCCCCTTCTTGCACTAGCAACTCACGAACTACGGATCTGCATTGTCGAACAAAAGAGAGCGTAAGCATAAAGCTTAGTAAAGGTAAGCTCATTAAAACAAACCTCGACAGTGCAGGGTCCAAGCACGAGCACAACCAAGGAAAAATGCATGTTCTTACCTTCGATCCACATGAGCCCAAAATGCCAAAGAAGCATGAACATAAACTCAAAATACGCCATGCTCAATAAGTCCAACCATATCATATGTAAACACATATAATAATCCACATTGGCAACATATCTCAAATCATATTGGCTCACACATAATCACATATTGCCACCTAGCTATGACTCAAATACACAGATAACACGTTGGAACTCATATCCAACAACAACCATTACCTTACGGTGGGATTACACTCATCACCGTTCACGCGGAGGGGATTCCACTCATCCTCACGCCCCGTCGATGGGATTACACTCATCACCGACTACATATACATAAGAAGGTTTTCCGGGCGAACCCGTACTCCATCTTGATGACTACCATCACCAAGACCACGCGCGCATTTGACTCACGTGTGCACACTAAACATCCTAATGATCGATCATTTGTACCCAAGCATACTAGTGCCAATACTAAACACAATCCACAATATCATTACATAACATCTTTCGTGCTTAGCACGTACTCACCATGATCACCATCATGAACAATCCACATGCATATGACAATGCATCACAACCATGCCTCAACATACATGCATAACACATTATACATAGCCACCATAAATACACTTTAATCATGAGGCATAACAACAATTAGAGTTCACCTAAGGTCTCTATCTAAAGCTTAGGATTAGGCTACCACTCTAATCCCAACTCTAGGTGGGTCTACCAAGCCCAACCTAGTCTACATGCTTGAACCAATACTCAAAAACCATTTAAAACATTTAACCACTCACCGACTATTCCAAGCTCAACCCACTAGCCGGTCAAGCTTCCAACGATTCTGGATTTGTTCTCGAGGCTTCACCAACACAAACTCTTACTTCTAATCATCTCAACACAATCAAAACAACCTCAAATCAGTTCACACGACAATGTAGCAAACCCGAAACACTACTCAAGCATAAAACACATGATTTTCAAACCAAGAACAACCCCAAAACTTCAAACCCGAGCAGCCTCAAACCCAATCCAAAACTCTTGATTTCAACCCTTTTAACCCTTCGAAAAGCTTCCAAAACAACCCTCAACCAATATACAACCAAAAGCCCTCAATTTCCAACATAAAACAACCCCAAAAACAACCTTAAAACCCTTCCAAAAACCCATCAAAACCCAAATCCGGGAATCATTGTAAAACACTTTAAAATTCACATATGTTGGACCTTTTAGGTTGCAAACAACTCATCTAACCTTAAATAATCAAAAGCTTAGGTTAAAGACAATAAAGCTTCAACCTTTTGACAAAAACTTTGAAAATCGAAAATGCGAAATACATAGTTTTAATTAAAACTAATGGTACCAAAATGTAATGGATGACAAGGCCAAGTCAAAAATGTAGTTACCTTTTTAATAGCTCCAAATATGAAGATGAAAGGGGATGGAATAGTAACTTGGTGTAGAGAGAGCTCTCTTGTCGTGAAAAAGAAATGGGGAAGTGAATAAGAAGATGACAAGGCTTGTTTTAACATAAAAGGGGGTTTAATTTGAAAGTTCATTTATTTACAGTTTTGCCATTAATGAGATGGCAATCTCATTAATCCTAAAATCCATGGAAAATGAGTTTCAAATCAATTTTGGTCCAACATAAAATGTTTGCTTTGAAAATATGAAGCCCAAATAATATATATTATGATTTTAATTATTAAACCGAAACCCAAAAATATTATTTAAATATTATTTTCACTCGACCCATAAACCCGGGTGTTACAACTCTCCCCCACTTAAGGAATTTCGTCCCCGAAATTACCTGACGGAAACAAGTACAGAAACTGCTCAAGCATATCAGCTTTCCTCTCCCATGTGGCCTCTTCCAAACCTCTATGTCTCTACAACACCTTGACCAACTCTATGGTCTTGCCACGCAACACCTTGCTATCAGAAGCAAGTATCTCAACTGGTTCTTCATTGTAAGACAAATCCGGATTCAACTCTATCTCCTCAACAGGCATAACATAAGACGGATCCGATCTATATCTCCTAAGCATCGACACATGAAACACATCATGGATCTTCTCTAACTCAGAAGGAAATCTCAAACGGTAAGCTACTGGCCCAATCCGCTCAACTATCTCATACGGACCAATAAACCTCGGACTCAACTTGCCTTTCCGGCCAAATCTCATTACCTTCTTCCACGAAGATACTTTCATAAACACTTTCTCACCCACTGAGAACTCAATCTCTTTTCTCTTCAAATCTGCATAAGACTTCTGATGATCAGAAGCTGCTTTCAAACGGTCACAAATCAACTTCACCTTTTTTGTAGTTCCCTTGAGCAAATCCGGTATAGGTAACAGTCTCTGACCCATTTCAGCCCAATAGATCGGGGTTCTACATCGTCTACCATACAAAGCCTCATAAGGAGCCATCTGTATACTAGCCTGGTAACTGTTGTTGTAAGCAAACTCAACTAGGGGCAAGTGCTTCTCCTAAGAATCCTGGAAGTCAATCACACAACAACGAAGCATATCCTCTAAAATCTGTATCACTCGCTCTGACTGTCCATCGGACTACGAATGATAAGAAGTGCTGAAATGCAAAAGGCTACCTAGGGCACTATGCAAACAACCCCAGAACCTAGCTGTGAATCTCGGATCTCTATCTGAAACAATAGACTTCGGAACCCCATGAAGTCTCACAATCTCGCGAATGTACAAATTCGTCAACTTGTCTAAAGAATCTGTAATGTTCACTGCTAAGAAGTAAGCACACTTAGTGAATCTATCAACTATTACCCAAACAGAATTCTTCTTTGAAGGAGACAACGGTAACCCCGACACAAAGTCCATAGTGATCCTCTCCCATTTCCATTCTGGAATCTTCAAAGGCTGTAACAAACCTGAAGGAACCTGATGTTCTTCCTACACTCTATGACAAACCATACAATGGCTCACATACTCGGCTACATCCTTCTTCAAACCAACCCTGAAATAATCATTCTTCAAATCACAGTACATCTTAGTACTACCCGGATGCATGGAGAAAGGACTCGAATGTGCTTCACTCAAAATTAGACGTCTCAACTCAACATCTTCAGGTACTACAACTCTGTCTCTAAAGCATAACACATTCTCACTACTGAAACTATACTCAGTCGGTCTACCTTCGGCTATGTCCTGAACATGAGGACCTAAAGACACATCTTGCAACTGTTTCTCTCTAATCAACTGAATCAAAGAAGGCTTCACTTGTAACTCTGTGATCAAACCATCATCACTGGATACACTCAATCTAGCAAACATAGCTCGCAACTCAACTGCAACTTTTCTGCTCAAAGCATCGGCTACTACATTTGCCTTACCCGGATGGTACTCTATGGTCAAATCATAGTCTTTCAACAGCTCCATCCATCTTCTCTATCTCAAGTTCAACTCTCTCTGAGTTACCAAATACTTCAAGCTCTTATGAACGGTGTAAACTATGCACTTCTCACCGTACAAATAATGACGCCAAATTTTCAACGCAAACACAACTGCGGCTAGCTCTATATCGTGAGTAGGATAGTTCTTCTCATGTACCTTCAACTGTCTCAAGGCATAGGCAACAACTCTTCTTTCTTGCATTAAGACACACCCTAAACCTATGTAGGAATCATCACTATAGATCACAAATTCTTTACCTGAAACTGGTTGTACCAACACTGGAGCATTCGGCAAAGCTTCTTTCAATTTCTCAAAAGCCTTCTGTCACACATCTGACCACTCAAACTTCACCCTTTTTTGCAACAATTTAGTCAAAGGAGCAGCTACTCTAGAGAAACCATCAACAAATATCCTATAGTAACCGGCTAATCCTAGGAAACTCCTAATCTCAGTCACGGACTTAGGTTGTTTCCACTCAACAATAGCCTCAATCTTTGACGGATCAACACGGATACCTTCCGCTAATACAACATGGCCAAGAAACACAACTTCTCGAATCCAGAACTCACATTTGCTCAACTTCACATACAACCGGTTGCTCATCAATCTCTGTAAAACAAGTCTCAAGTGCTCATCATGTTCTTCTTCTGATCTTGAGTACACAAGAATATCATCTATGAAAACAACTATAAAACGGTCTAGATAGTCTCCGAAAATTCTGTTCCTCATATCCATGAATGTTGTTGGTGCATTTGTGAGCCCAAATAGTATCACAAGGAACTCATAGTGACCATATCTAGTCCTAAAGGTTGTCATCGGAACATCACACTCTTTCACTTTCAACTGATAGTACCATGTTCTCAGATCTATCTTCGAGAACACTGAAGCACCCCTCAACTGGTCAAACAGATCATCTATACAAGGCAACGGATACTTGTTCTTCATGGTCAACTAATTCAACTACCTGTAGTCAATACACATTCTCATGTTGCCATCTTTCTTCTTTACAAACAACACAGGAGCACCCCAAGGCGAACTACTAGGCCTAATGAAACCACGGTCCAACAACTCCTGAAGCCGACTCTTCAATTCTTTCAACTCTTTCGGAGCCATACGATACAGAGCTATAGAAACTGGAGTAGACCCTGAAACAGTCTCAATCACAAACTCTACATCTCTGTTAGGAGGCAAACCTGGTAATTCTTCTGGAAACACATCTGGAAAATCACAAACGGTTCTGATATCCTTCGGTCTAACCTCACTCATATTGGATTCATCACATATGCTAAGTAAGCCCCACATCCGAAATCCATCAACCTATGAGCCTCTAAAGCTGACATAACATTAGACAATAACTTAATGTTCTCGCCTACTACTACTATCTCGTAGTCATTAGAAAGTTTCAAAGCAATTCTCTTCGTCTCAAAGTCTACACTAGCTCTGTGCTCAACTAACCAGTCCATACCCAGAATAATGTCAAACCCATAGAACGAAATCTCCATCATGTCAACGGGAAACACATGACCCTGAATCTTCAGCGGACACCTCCTATACATTCGTCTAACTACGACTGTCTCGCCAAAGGAACTAGTTATATGCATACCTACATCTAAGATCTCAACAGTTATATCTAACTTCTTTGCAGGCTCACTCAAAATGTAGGAATGTGTAGAACCCGAATCAACCAAAGAAAGCAAAGACATAGACTGTAACTCAAAATTACCTGCTATCACATCCGTGTTGTTCCCGGCCTCTCTCTGAGCATAGACTCTCGCTGGTCCACCTGCCTCTGGTTGTACGGCCACAACATGCGCAAGGTTCCTCTGAGCCTCTATCCTAGGTGCATCAGCCCTAGGCTGGAAGTAGCCACGACCGCGCCCACGGCCTCTCTGATAATCAATGGCCCTCGCAGGAGCCTGAGCAAGATTCGGTGCATGTGCCGCCTGATGCGGACACTCCCTCCTAAAGTGGTCCCTCAAACCACAGTTCCAACAAGCATGGAAGTTACCCCAACACTCTCCAGAATGTTGCCTCCCACAACGTGTGCACTCGGGCAAACGCCCTCCAGCTCTATAGCCCTGGTGGCCTCTACCATAGTGGCCACCGCCACGCCTATGGTCAAACTGTTGTCCGCCACCCCGATGCCTCTTGGCATCACCACGGTCACAGTTGTTATGTCTCTTACCAGAACTAGATCCTCATGATCGCTTGGTCAGCCCCAAGCTATGCTCAATGTCCTTGGCCCTAGCAACCATGACATCAAAATTTGAATTATCAGAAGCTAAAGTATACCTCTTAACTTCTTCATGAAGCCCATATCTGAAACGGTTACAACGGTCCCTCTCAGTAGAAACCAACTCTAGAGCATACTGACTCAAACGGACAAAACGGATCTCATAGTCAGTCACTGAAGCATCTCCCTGAACAAGAGCCATGAACTCTCGTTTCTTCTCATCAAGATATCTCGGCCCCAAGTATCTCTTTCAGAAAGCAGACTCAAAGAAATCCCATCCAATCTCAGCCTCAGGAACCCCCGTAGTAATGGTGACCCACTAGGTGTAGGCATCACCCTGAAGTAAGGAAATCACACAGCCCAACTTGCGAGCTCCCACACAACCCATCTGAGCTAGGATACGGACCGTCTTCTCCAACCACAGCTCAGATCTCTCAGGTGTAGACTGATGTGACCACAACCAGCAAGAATCCCAATGAATTTCCTAGAGGTCCTATGACTCGTTCAAGATCTAAAATGATTCAAGATGCTGTGGAAAGTTTGCTTTGCCAATGCTGGAAAATGAATGAAGAAATGACACCAACAATTAGATCTTGCAACGTTTTGAGTTTGTTGGAAAGTTGAAATAAGTTGCATAAGAATTTGCATGAGTAGTTGCATAATAGTTCATTCATTCCATGAGAATAAATATGCTTGTTGTTGCATTTATGCAAGCACTTCATTAATAAAAATACTTCACTTATGTTTGTGTTTCATTTAAGCATGTAGGTTCATTAATTAAACTAGTTCATTCATTGAACTTGTTCAATTAATTCTTTAAGTTTGCATAACATTTTTATCATATTTTGATTAGTATTTTATGTGTTTTTAGTGTCATTACACGTTGGGATTAAGATGGAAACAATGGAAGACTTTTCATCTTCTTCAAGGAGGCATGTCATCTTTATCACCATTCAAAGAGAGAGTCTTTTTGAATTCCATGGAGGATGAAGCATTTAGAAGACTTTATTATGCTTTTATTCAGCCAATAAAGATGAGAAATAAAGAAAGGAAGTGGAAGAGACACATACACTTAGATGCAAACATGGGCAGATTCATTCAAAGTCATCTACATGCACTTTTAAGAGCCAAGCAAGTGGAATATCAAAGGATCCATCACTTGGACGTGTATAAGTCTTCATTCAAGCCTTATTATGTCCAAATCATTCTAAAATACACAAATGGCCAGCCACACTTGATAGGATTGAAGACAAACTATTGAATGTCATAAATTGGAGCCTTAATGCATTGTTTTGTCCTTTCAAATTCTAGGCTGCCATGTACTATAAATAGGATGCTCATTTGCCTTTGTAAGGACCTTTTTTTGGATGAAAATATATGAGAGTGTTCTCTTCATTGTTCTTTAAGAACTTTATCAGCTTTCAAGCTAGTCTTGTGGCAAATTTCCTTTTTTTTCATTCCATTCTGTTTATAACGTTGGTTCCTAGCTTTCTAGCTAGTGGGTCACATTCCACCCTTCCACCATCACTTGCATTTGATTATATTGTTGGTTCTTAGCTCAATTATAGCTAAAGGGTCACAATCCAACCTTCTTCCATCATTTCACAAAGGGTAAGAACGTGTAAGGTTCGGGTCAACATTCACTATCTTGTTGGTTCTTCCTTGTTCCACACCGATTCTATTCCATCCATATCAACTTCTATCCATTTTCCCCTTACATCTATCTTTCAAACCATAATCACCAACCATTCCAGCACCTATTAAAACAACAATTTTCACCATCTTCATTCCAAATACATCACATCCACACTCAAGTTTGAAGTTTGCAACTTCATACTAGAATCACGATCGAGCAACATCACATACGAATTCGGTCATCACACAACAGGATACGTATCATTACCCTCTGAACTCATCAACCCCTAAGCTACGAAGCCTCTCTAACGGTAAACTAGTATCATCACCTCTAGGCTGAGCTGCAGCCTGGGCTCCGGCAACTGCAGCCTGAAATGCTCCCGATATAGCTTGTACAAGCGGAGCCATATCTATTCCGGTAGGACCCTGGCCACCCTGACCAACCTGAGGCCCTGCTCCCTCAGCTCCAGCCTCGCCTCCCGCTTCAGGATGAGGAGGTGGTGGTGGAGCTCCAACTCCAGCAGCAGCAGGCTCTTCCACATGAGCATCTACTCCAGCTACCGGCTCATTAACAGGAGCCACAACCCGAGGTTTCTGACGAACCATCCTCGGTCTACCCCTAGGCCTCAACATCGTGCTCACAAACAACAACTACAACAACAACAACAACAAAGAACAAAAAGATAGGGTTAGCAAGGCAAGGGTTCCAAGTGGCTCAAGTATGTTCCCTCACTTTAAAAATCCTTTTTCCGATGTAATAGTAGCAATGGGACTCTACACAACATGCCTCAAACAGAACAACACACATACATGCTCAAACAAGCATTCAACAAGGCATACTTGATAAACAAGCAAACATGCTTACATGGCAAGCAAACACCGTGCAATTCAATATAAGAACTTAACTTACCTCACTTACCTGCCCAAGGTCTCGGAAACCTTAGGCTCTGATACCAACAAGTGTAACCCCCTCGTCCCGGTCCGAACGCTTGACCGATCCGAGTGGGCTACACGGGGATAACCGAGGCAAAACCCGATAAGGCTCCACTTCGGTTACCGACCCAAGAAAAAATTTTCATTGTTATTATCTTTTCTAGATGGGACATTAGGTCCTATGTGAGAAAAACAATAGCAAAGAAGCGATAAGGTAAACAACCGAACAGCCCAATTAAAACAGCCCATTTTACCTTTTTAAAGCAGGCCGTATCGATACACTAAGAGAGGGTATCGATACGCCTTGACTAGGTCAACAGCCCTAGGTCAGACCAGGGAGACCATATTGGTACACAGGTTGACCGTACCGATACGCCTTGACTGGTCAACTTCTCACGGTCAACGATACAAGATCGTATCGATACACCCTAGACTCGTACCGATACGCCAAAGTTTCGTCAAAATCTCAGATTTCCAGTGAGCTTTGGGCGTACCGATACACCCCCGCGTATCGATACGATAGGCCAAACTTGAGTCCCAAAGTGTAGGACCGTATCGATACGACCCTTGGGCGTACCGATACGCCCTGCACTGCAACACTCAATTTTGCAGCCTAAGACACTCAAACACAACTCTAGATGCAATTTAAGACTTCCCTAGCCACATACAAACATACATACAACGTTCAACAACCAAGGCATAGCATACAGGACATTCAACACGAACAAGGAACATGCACTTAAGGATTCAAGCATTTACTCAAAAGGAGACATACTTAACATATATATAAGGTTTCATGCCTTGAACATCCAAACATAAAGCATTCATGGAAGCAACTTAAACATGTCATACAATCTAGACATGGCATCAACAAGCCATACCAACATCAACATAAAAGGGGAGTCTAAACATGCTCCTAAACAACCAACATCAACCACATAAGTCCCAATTGCTTGACCATTACATCATTAACATAAAATACATACTTGATAGATTCAAAGCCCAACTAGCACACTTGGAGGCCCCTTCTTGCACTAGCAACCCACGAACTACGGATCTGCATTGTCGAACAAAAAAGAGCGTAAGCATAAAGCTTAGTGAGGGTAAGCTCATTAAAACAAACCTCGACAGTGCAGGGTCTAAGCATGAGCACAACCAAGGTAAAATGCATGTTCTTACCTTCGATCCACCTGAGCCCAAAATGCCAAAGATGCATGAACATAAACTCATAATATGCCATGCTCAATAAGTCCAACCACATCATATGTAAACACATATAATAATCCACATTGGCAACACATCTCAAATCATATTGGCTCACACATAATCACATATTGGCACCTAGCTATGACTCGAATACACGGTTAACACGTTGGAACTCATATCCAACAACAACCATTACCTTACGGTGGGATTACACTCATCACCGTTCACGCGGAGGGGATTCCACTCATCCTCACGCCCCGTCGATGGGATTACATTCATCACCGACTACATATACATAAGAAGGTTTTCCGGGCGAACCCGTACTCCATCTTGATGACTACCATCACCAAGACCACGCGTGCATTTAACTCACGTGTGCACACTAAACATCCTAATGATCGATCATTTGTACCCAAGCATACTAGTGCCAATACTAAACACAATCCACAATATCATTACATAACATCTTCCGTGCTTAGCACGTACTCACCATGATCACCATCATGAACAATCCACATGCATATGACAATGCATCACAACCATGCCTCAACATACATACATAACACATTATACATAGCCACCATAAACACACTTTAATCATGAGGCATAACAACAATTAGAGTTCACCCAAGGTCTCTATCTAAAGCTTAGGATTAGGCTACCACTCTAATCCCAACTCTAGGTGGGTCTACCAAGCCCAACCTAGTCTACATGCTTGAACCAATACTCAAAAACCATTTAAAACATTTAACCACTCACCGACTATTCCAAGCTCAACCCACTAGCCGATCAAGCTTCCAACGATTTCGGATTTGTTTCCGAGGCTTCACCAACACAAAATCTTGCTTCTAATCATCTCAACACAATCAAAACAACCTTAAATCAGTTCACACGACAATGTAGCAAACCCAGAACACTACTCAAGCATAAAACACATGATTTTCAAACCAAGAACAACCCCAAAACTTCAAACCCGAGCAGCCCTCAAATTCAATCCAAAACTCTTGATTTCAACCCTTTTAACCCTTCTAAAAGCTTCCAAAACAACCCTCAACCAACATATAACCAAAAGCCCTCAATTTCCAACATAAAACAACCCCAAAAACAACCTTAAAACCCTTCCAAAAACCCATCAAAACCCAAATCCGGGAATCATTGTAAAACACTTTAAAATTCACATATGTTGGACCTTTTAGGTTGCAAACAACTCATCTAACCTTAAATAATCAAAAGCTTAGGTTAAAGACAATAAAGCTTCAACCTTTTGACAAAAACTTTGAAAATCCAAAATGCGAAATACATAGTTTTAATTAAAACTAATGGTACCAAAATGTAAAGGATGGCAAGGCCAAGTCAAAAATCTTTTGAAATGCTCCAAAGATGAAGATGAAAGGGGATGGAATAGTAACTTGGTCTAGAGAGAGCTCTCTTGTCGTGAAAAAGAAATGGGGAAGTGAAGAAGAAGATGACAAGGCTTGTTTTAACATAAAGGGAGTTTTAATTTGAAAGTTTATTTATTTACAGTTTTGCCATTAATGAGATGGCAATCTTATTAATCCTAAAATCCATGAAAAATGAGTTTCAAATCAATTTTGGTCCAACATAAAATGTTTGCTTTGAAAATATGAAGCCCAAATAATATATATTATGATTTTAACTATAAAACCGAAACCCAAAAATATTATTTAAATATTATTTTCACCTGACTCCTAAACTCGGGTGTTACATATGTCATTTTGCTTGTTCAAATAATCAAATATCTATAAGCTATTAGTTAATTTTACAAACACTTTTATACAATAAGCTAATGCAATATGCTAGTAAAATTAGCTAATACTATCAACTATCCACTATCAACTAATGTAATCTATTATCCGTTATCAGTTATTCGCTAATTGCCACACATTGCCTAACTCAATAAATCTTTCATTAATTTTATTTTCATTTCGTGAGTTTTGAGTTGATCAAATCGAGTTACTTGATTTTTTTCAAATCGAGTTATTTAGGTTGTCTTGTTTATCATGTTATATATTTTAAATATTTAGTCTTAAGTTTATTTTCACTCGCTTGAAAAAAAAATTTTGATCAAGAACTAGGTTTTATTTTGACTTTTTTATTAATTTAACTTGAATAAATTTATTTGACTCATATTTTTTTTCAATCGAATTGATTCGAAAAAGTTAAATCAATTAGTATGATAAACTGGGATTCATCAATTTGATTAACTTAAAAATTTTCATTAAATTTGTTCGAATATTCACCCCAACGACGACGACGACAACAACAACAACAACAAGGGTAAGTATTCGATGGAGTCGAGTCAAAAAAAGAAATTGAGTTAGTCGAGTTAACGAGACATATTTTATCACTCAAACTTTATTTAAAAATATTCGAGTCGAGTAGATTGAGTTTCTGTGCAAATTTAACTTGGTTCTCCTGCTATTTTAAATGTTATGTCTTCGGCTAAAATCACTAATACTATAAAAAAAAAACCAGTTGGTGAATAAAGCTTTTTTTTAGTGCTAGTGATTTATACTAAGAAATAACATTAATAATAGTCTCAAGTGTGAAATAATAAATGGACAAAAAGAATAATTTGACCTATAACTTACAACACTCCTAACTTTATATGAGTAACCTTTGAAAACTTTTGTTGATTGTTTCAGTTTTATCCATAGAAAAATATGGGGCTTGGAGAGGATCATATAATTTCTTCTTTGATTTATAGCCTAAGTTGGTGGGAATAAATAATTTGCAAAAACTTACAGTTGAATGGTTCAAATTTGATCAAAAATGTGTTTAAAACGAATGAGAAATTGAAGAAACAAAGAATCATGCAAAATTAAGGGACCAAATTGCAAAATGTGGGAAGTAAAGTTATATAGGTATTTTACAAGGGTTGAGGAGAATGTAGTTCAAATTTGATAAAATAATTTAAAATGGAGGATAAATTATTGAAACAAGATAATCAATGATCAAATTGCAAAATAAGGAAATTTAATTTATTTTTGTTTTTAGTTTTTCAAATTGGTAAAATAAAAAGTAGACTCAAACTCAAAAAAAAATGAACTAATCATTCAAGTTGGCTCGAATAACTCAACTTGGATAACGTGAAATAAAAAACAGTTTTTCAAGTCAAATCAAGTTTTGCTCACGCCTACTAGTAATAGTAACGATAGTAATAATAATCTATACTTGTATGTAATCATGAATGGACCAAGGAGGGAGCTATGGGGCAGTCACACCCCCTAGAAATTATTTTTCCATATAGTTTATGTATTTTCTTTATATTTTATATCGATGGTCTAAGCTCGCAGCCCTTAAAATGTTTAATTTCGCACCCCTAACTTTCTAATATAATTGAACCTAACAAGTGGCTCCAATGAAAAAAAAGGATGATTCATCTTAAGAGACTCGGATTCAAACAATTGTGTGTACAAGGTGTGTGTTGTCAAAGGGTAAAGAAAAAGTATTTGTTAAGAGTTAAGAAAAAAATATGAACATATACAACCATCTAATCACACTAATATATTCAAAAACTTTCTAATATAATCTAATAGTACACATCCCCTAATATAAAATCTTGCTTCCGTCCATTAGTGTCTTAATTATATTGACATCATAAGTCAAATAGACATCAATTCAATAGTAAATATTATTAGGCTTGATATATTTTTTGTCCCCTAATGTTTACTTATTTTCTCAACTAAGTACTTTTGGTTTTAGGTCAATAGTGTTTTTATCTTTTTTTTGTTGTTATCTATTTCACCCCAAAACTATCGTCCGTTAATTTTTTTTGGAAAATCAGAGTTCGTCACATGACAAATTTAGCTAAAAATGCATCAGACTTTAATATAAAGTGGAAAATAGCATGTCAAGTCTCTCTAGCTTTTTTATTTAATTTAATTTTTGAAAATTTTATTTATTAAATATTAGAGTAAATTATAAAATTAAAAACAAATAAGGATGAATTTAAGATTAAATAAATTTTCACTAACTAAATTTAATAAATTTGGTTTTGGTAATGTTTTTGGTTGATTGACTTGACTGTGACAAGTCTTCCGTGTGTTTGTTTATGTAATGTGCTACGGAAGACGAATGGAGTGACGGATGTCTTGGCCAAGAGGGTGTTGATCGAAGGAAGTGGTGTATGTTTGAGTAGCGATTGGTTTAGTTGGTGGACAGTATGCTCCTGGTGTTTGGATTGGTAGCATTTTGGTGAGTACCCGACAGTTGATCTTGTTTGAACTTGTTTGGTGCGAAATTGAGATTGGGATTGTGTCTTGGCTTTTGCTTGATCTAGTTGATTCTTAGGTTCCGGGTGGTTTTTGCTTCGTGTTTTATTTGTATGATCATTGGAGGTAATTTTTTTTCTATCTTGAGTTATGGAGGTTTTTAACGATGCATTTATTTGATTTTTTATATGATTTTTTTATCAATCAAAATCATACTTTCTGATAAAAAAATTAAATTGAATATAAAATTTAACAGACTTGACATGTCATTTATTATTTTTTTATTAAAGTTATATGTATTTTTGTTACCATATGTGTCACATGACATGTTCTGATCGATTGAATTTATTTTTTAGACAGTGAAATGGATAATAACGCCAAACATTGGGTACTAATGATAAAAACAAACATGTACCAAATTAAGAAAACAAGTAAATATTAAAGACAAAAAGTGCGTTAAACGATATCATTTTAATGATATTTTTACTCTTTTTCATTCAGATATAGTTTAATTATCATATCTCATCCCCTCCATTTTTATGCCACGGTTTATAAATATATTTTTACGTGCAATGTTTACTTTTTTACATGCAATGTTTCATTTTATTTAAGCTTAAATATACACTTTGTACATGAATTATATAATTTCGCTTAAGTTTGTCTTTAAGGAATTTTTACTCCTAATTTAATATTTGAATTAGACACATTTTCTCAGGTTTGTACCTAAAAATCTTTTGCTCTCAAGTTGATACCTTAATCAGACACTTTTTTCAAGTTGATATAAAAACTTATGCATTCTATTAATTTGGTCATAATTTAAAATAATTCAATAAATTTAACCCTCTATATTTAAAAACTCTACCAATCTACTCTTTGTTCTTCTCCTAGATTGCTTATTCTTCCCCCGAAATGTTATATTAATTTTCTAGTATAATAACATTTTAATGATAATTTGTTGTTTCTTTATGGTAGAATGTAATTATCCAATTATTGCTTTGATCTAGTGAACTTGCTTGGTTTGACAATATCTCAAAAAATGATTAAATTAATGAAATTTTTAATATAAAATGTTAAATTTATTGATTTGGTTCATATTAGGACAAAATTGATATAATGTATAAGTTTTGGAACCAATTTAAGAAAATATGCATAGTTCATGTACCAACTTGAGAGTAAAAAAATTTTAGGTACCAACTGGAGAAAATGTGCCTAATTCAAAGTTAATTTAGAAAAAAAATCTTTAACTACCAACTTAAGAGAAAGTATATAAATCAAGCATCAAATGTATATTTCTGTTTTTACATAATGGGTGTACAAAGGTGTGATAACAATTGTAATAATTTTATTTTTAGTCAATAATAATAATAATAATAATAATAATAATAATAATAATAATAATAATAATAATATGACCTACGACGACAAAATGGACATTGGCGCGTGGAGCAGTGGACCACTTGCTCAGTTGTGTACGTGTTTTTTTTTCTCTTTAAAAGCAAAGCTCAAAATTTTAAATTTTGAGACGTATGCATCATTGCATTGACTTCATCAGTCAATAGGTTTCAAATATTGAACCCTTTTTCTAACATAAATATTAAACCGTTGATGATGACTAAATCTCACATTTTTATGTGATATTTAAAATCTATTTACACCTTTGTCAAAAAAAACCATTTACAAATAGATTCCAATTCAAAACTGCATTATGATTTTTGTATTTATTTGATACTTGGATGTTTTTGTAACGTTACTATTTTGTATTTATATGCTTTATTTAAATATTTCAGATGTTAAATATTTATGATTCTGATTTTTATTCCGACTTATAAGCATATAACCCAGAGTTTTGGTTAGTAATAGTGAAGTTATTTTTTTGAATGGTTTAAAGGTAATTAAAAGGTAGTATATGTTCAAACATATTATTGTTAAATAGACAAAACAATTTGAACATGTGTCTCCTAGGATGAACATCATCCGTTTTTCCACTAGGACACTTGTTGGATTCAATAATAGTGAAATTACTGATGTAAGGAAATATTTGAAATCTAAATGAGGAGAATTTATTTCATAATCATACATTATCCAATAAAACGTGATATTTTATTGTTAAATAGACATGTAATATTCTCATACTGAAATTCGAACCCATATAAGATGAGATAATATGAACATCTTTAGTTGCTAATTCAATTAGTAGATCTCAACAAGACGCGATATTAATTGAACTAAATGTCCTATAAAAATACAGATAATTTTAAAATATAATATCAATATATCAAAATAAAAAGAATAAATCAACCCCACTAATTACTTTAATATCTTTAATATGAACACAAACTATTTTAAAATCAATCCTCTAATTTCACCAACCTATTTCACTAAGTATTAGTCCTATGTAAATTTTTTAATTACTTGGTGCTTGTGGTCCAGTCCTATTTGAGTTTTGTGATATCTGAGTCAGCAAACTCGTACAACAAACCTTTATTTTACTAGAACAAAAAAAAAGAATCCAATGCCTTTTTTTCTTAGTCTTAACAACCATATTATAAATTATAATTTACAATCTAGGAGGAGACAACGTTAATAAAATAATTAGTAAGCCTTATTATTATTTTCATCAGGGTTAATTACCCGTTGGTATATGAACTATACGAAATTCTCAGTTTCATACATAATATTTTAAAATTCTTAGTTTAATACATAAGTTATTTCGTCGTTAACCATTTTGCCCACTTCCGTCACAGAATTTGACGTGGTATGTACGGACAAATAAAAAATTGACACATGTCATTTAAAAAAATAATTATTCTCCATTTACTTAAAGGTATAATAACAAGATTAGTAGTCCTTCATGTTTTATTGATTTTTTAATTTACCCTTAAAATTTAAAAAATAAATATTTATTTTAAAAAATAATATAAAAAATTCATATCAACTGACACATGGCATAATATTAATTAAAAAATAATTTTAGTTTCATCATAATTTCTCAATTCCCCTTCCCAACAACCTCTTCTTTGAGAATGAATCGAATCCCAGATTTTTACTTACAAACAAGAATTACCCAGATTTTTACTTGCAAACAAGATCTACCCAGATCTAAAAACGACAAATCGAATCGAATTATCCTCTGGGTGTTTAGGTACTGGGTTTGAACGTGAGCGCTCTTCTAAGAGTTGCATCCATAAGAGAAGATGAAGGGAGAAATCATGGTGTTAATGGATTTGGAGAAGGAAATTAAGAGGCGGCGTTCGACTTCGGGGCGCCACCTCCGTTTAAATTGGCCGATATAAGTGCTGCCATTCCGAAGCACTGCTGGGTGAAGGATCCATGAAAATCTATGAGCTACGATGTGATGTGAGGGATGTTGTTGTGGTGTTCGGCCTGGGGCGGCTGCGGGTTATGTTAATAACTGGCTTGCTTGGCCCATTTACTGGTCTATTCAATGGAATTTTTCGTCGATTCCGACCACCATGGCTGATGTTGCCATTGAAGTTTGGCTCTATCAATGAATTCCAGAGGTTTCGAGAAAAGGTGTCACCAAGGTCTCATGACAAATGTTTTCATTTGATTCAAACTGCAGAGAACAATGATGCTTTCATTTGATTCCAAAGGATGCTATCTGGGTTTGTAAATTTTTTTTGGATAATGACAACAATGTCCTCTACTTTGAAAGAAAATTTAATGTAATGCCTAAACTTAAGACGCGTTCAATGTGCCTCTATAATTTTTTTCTGTCATTTAAAACGCCCCGACCTTAACACCGTTAACTTATGATGTGGTAGGACACATGATAGATTCTTATGCTGCCACATGACATTTTTTATTAAAAAAATAATTAAAGGATATCTAAGCAATTTGACCATTTTATTTTATGAAGTAAAAAAAAAAAATCCTCACCGTTCATCTTCTTCCTCGTCTCTTCTTCTTTTTCTTCTGTTAACTTTTTCATTATAAACCTTAGTAGTAGCCTCTTTATATCATTCAATCGATTTTCGTCTTCCGTTCAAGCCATTAAAGGAATCGAAAAATTAAAAAAAATATGTTTCTTGTTTTAATTCACTGGCACCTGAATAAGAGCAAAAATAAAAAGATGCTTAACCACAAATCATGGCATATAGAGAGATTTGAACCTTTTAAATTCTATACTAAAAAAAAGTAAAAAAGAAAAGAATGGTAAAAAAAGTGTGAACATGAAGATTCTTTGAGGCGTACATAGGAACCAAAATTGATGAAGAAAACGGTGATGGTTTCTCCGCGCCTACAAAGATTAAAGAGCTCCGAAGATGAATCGAAAATGATCCTGATCGAAAAGCAAAATAAAGAAATAAAATCTCGCTCCGAGAAACTTTCATGAAAGCGTTTGCTTAGAAAGAGAAAGTTTATATTTCACATATTAGGATTATGAAGATGAAATCAGAAGATACAGGTCAATAAAGAGTCTTAAAGAAACCAAATTGTAAATAAGCTCTTAAAATGTCTGAATCTATTATAATTTATGTATACAAATCTTGATCAAAGTTCAATAATGATGTAACCAAACCACAAATTTCTTCATAATGAAAAAAAATAGCCGAAGAAAAAGGAGAAGAGACATGGAAGAAGATGAACGATGCGAATTATTTTCCTTTTTTTCCAAATAAAATGGTTAATTTGCTTAGATACCCCTCGTTTAACTTTGGTAATTTTTTTCTGAGCCAAAACACCTCGTGGCGTATTGTCAGTAATCCACGTGTCAAGTCAGTCACTATAAAACGACGTTATAGCCGATGGGTATAATATATGACGGAGGTAAAATTTAAGGGATACATTAAACGCGTTAAGAGTTTAGACACCATATTAAATTTTTTGTCAAAGTATAAGGGGCATTGGTGCCATTGTCACATTTTTTAATTCAAATTTTGTGATCAACAGTGGAGTAGTTAGGAAACATAAAAGAAGATGACCAAATTGAAGAAAAAAATAAAAAAAAATTATGATAATTTCGTTTCAAAGGGTGAAACTATATTTATTTTTAATTAATGTTATGTTGTGTGCCCATCATTGGTTGGTCTAGATATTTATATATATATATTTTAAAATAAATATTTATTTTTTGAATTTTAAGAGTGGAATTAAAAATCAACAAAATATGGGGGACTAATTTTGTTATTATACCTTAAGTAAATAGAGAATTTTATTTTTTTAAATGTCACATGTCAATTTTTATTCGCCCGTACATGTCATGTCAAATTCCGTGACGGAAGTGGGCAAAGTGGTTGACAGCGAAATACCCTATGTATGAAATTAAATTTTTTTAAATATTATGTATAAAGTGATAATTCGGTATAGTTCATATACCAACAGGATAATTAACCATTTTCATTAACCTATGATTTCCCCCTAGATTTTTGAAAAGGATAGCCCCCATAAATAATAAATTGGACCAACAACGTGCCAATCATAACGGTCAGCAGAATTTTTGTTCATAAATATATTGGGAATTGCTTTGATCCATAAAATTTTCCTTTATTAAATTAAATAGACACAAATAAAAAAATAAAAAAATATATTATTTATCGATTTATTTAGTGAGATGAGACGTTAAATTTTTTTAAGTATAATCAGAGATTTGAATCTTGACTTTATGAATAAAGGAAATTAAGCTAAAATAATTGTGCCCTTGACAAAACTATGTTATATCCAATCAAAATTAACTAGTCAATAAATTGAATAATTATAACTATAATAATAATAATAACAACAATAATAACATGACACGTTAAAATGTTATTAACATGGTAAATATGATTGGATTTTTATTTTACAAATTATTGTTTAGAGTTTGTCCTTTAAGCTTTAAGCTTTATCGTTTAGATTCATAACCACCTTTTTTGTTTGAATCTTAACCAATTGATTAACAAATTTTTCATCCTTCAACATTTACATCATTCATACCAAGCAAAGCCTTAGGATTTGCTCTGCTCTTTATGGATCATTGTAACTGTTTTCCTTTAATTTTGTTTAACCGGCGATGACACTAGCTTTGATGCTAGTCATTGACCGCCAGTTCTTTTTTTTTTTTGTTTCTTTTCTAGTTTTTATTGAAAATAATTATGCTTTTGTGACATGTTTATCTCTGTCTTTTGGTACGTTTTTCATTTTCTCTCTCGGTCGTTTAGACGTTCTTTTTATTTTATGTTTTCTCAGTGTTAGATTTGACGATGTCACGACTAATCAAGATGGTGCTTATTTGTAATCATGTTGATCTTTCATGCTTTGGACCCTCATATTGAATTTGGATACGCTATTAATGTTTGTGGATATTTTCTCATGATGTTTGCTTTGATTTGTGGTTCTCGGTAGTCTTTCAATAACTTAATCCTCTTTTGTGGTTCGTTTGTCAATGCATTCAAATTTGTTCATATCTTTTTTTTGTTCGAATCTTTTAGTTGAGTTCTTAACCTTTTCCATATATGGTTATTGTATGATTTAAAGTGGCTAGTTTCTTGTGTTAATGTTATAGTAAAATGTTCAAATTATGTATTTTAATTTACGATGATAGTTGTAAACTCTTATTGTAGTTTTAAATTTTTTTTCTTTTTAATAAGATTAACGGCTTTTATTATGTATTATTGACTCATGTCAATATCTTAGCCATTAATCTTACAAATATCTAGCTTCTCATGTAGATAATTCTAGGCATAATATTAAATATTACAAATATCATTAATTATTTTATGGACATTTCTAGACATATACGGTTAGTATTATTTTAATAATAAATATTTAGATAATTATTAAAATTATCTAGAAAGAGAAGTTGATGAATATTTAAGAAATATATTATTTTAAAAGTAAAACTAATACATTGAATATGAACTATTTAAAAATATAAATAAATATTCTTAATGGTAACTACAGCAATCAATTAAATTTTATATACTTAATAATATATTATGTTTTGTTTTCGATTCTATTGCTTATTTTATTTCAAAATATTAAAAAATAGAACTATAAGCATTTAATTTTTAACAATTAATAAGAAAGAAATTTTTTCCATAATTTTTATATTTTATTTTTTAAAAGTAATAAAAATATGGACTGATTTTTTAACTAAAAAAATTAAGTTTAGTCAAAATTCTTTTACTTTGTTTTCAAACAAATTATCATAAATCAAAATTTTTAGGTTTGTATTCATAAAATACAAAGCATTATGGAGACAATTAATTTTTTTTTAAAAGCAAGTCTAGTCAAAACTCTTTTACTTTGTTCCAAAGTCCAAAAAAGAAAGAGAATGGGAATAAGAAAAGGTGATCTTTGAGTATGGACTAAATTGAGACAAAAAACAAATTCCCGGGCTTCATTAAAAATCCAGAAAACTCCAAAGTTTTAGAAGACGTAGAATTCTGTCAAAACTCAAAACCCAGCCCAAGGCCTAAAGCTTCTATAAATACCTCATTTCCCCTCTCTTCTCCCTTTACCCTACTGCCGCTTCCTCTATCATTTCTCAGGCTCTTTCTGTTTTCTTTCGTTTTTCTCTTAAATTTCTACAATGGCCAAATCCTTCGCCTGCTTCGTCCTCTTAGCTCTCATCGTAAGCTGCGCTCTCGGTCAAGCTCCAAGCTCAGCCCCGACCAAGTCACCGCCGTCTTCTTCTCCGACTCCGGCTCCCAAGGTTTCTCCAACCACGTCTCCCACTGCTTCGCCGCCGACAACTGTCCCAACTCCTTCTTCAGCCCCTGAATCTTCTCCAACTTCCTCTCCTCCGGCTCCTCCCATGGCTCCTACTGGTTCTCCCACAGCTGGTGCTTCTCCCTCCGACGCTGTCACTCCATCCTCCATCAGTGGGCCACCTGGATCATCTCCAACTTCTCCTCCCAATGCCGCCGCTTTGAATAGAGTCACCGTCGCTGGATCCGCCGTTGCAGCTGTTGTTGCAGCTGTTGCTTTGTTCGCTTAGATCTGACATTCGGGGATTACAGGATTTGGATTTGATGGATTTTTATGTTAGGCCCCATTTTTAGTAGTAGTAGTAGCAGCGTATTTATTTTCTTTAATTTATTTATATTTATATTTTGACGGTGATGATTTTATATCACGATTGCTTGTTGCTATTTTGACGGTTCAGATTTTATTATATTTTATCCTTGTTTGTTATTATAATTATTACCATTAAATATATGCATTTTCCATATTCATTCAAGTTTGATTTTGAATTGATTAATGAAAGACTGAGGAACAAATAAAAGACGAAAGCGAGTGATGGAAAGCGCGTAAACGTGCGAGTGGGAGAGAAAGCGAGTGTGGAAACGTGGAAAGTGGAGAGCGCAGCAGAGTGGTGTATTGTCCTTTATGCGACCGATATTTTTGTAAACATTGTAGCATGACAGCTGGTTTAATGTTGTACGTTTTCTGGTTTTTCTATTCTGGGGGGTTCACTCTCTTTTGCTGGGCGGGTCCGGTTGGGTCTGGGCGGGGAGGCTACCATTTACAAGTGTCACGTGGTAACAGCTGTTATTAAGGGACTAACATGTTTCACTTGTATTTTATTGGTATGAAAAATATAATTAAAATATATAATGTGATACTATCTTTATCAGAATTGTATATAAAAATTATTTTGTTTATTATTTATTATCTTTATATTGTTTCTTAATCCCGTTTTTGAAGGAACAGATATCCTAGTTAGGATATTATATATTATTTTTAATAATTTTATTTTTCCAAAAAGAATGCGACTCATGTCACCTTCTGATTGGTTAAACAAAAACAAAGAATATAAACTGCCTCATATGTGCTACAAGTGGGAATCGAACTTGAGACTTCATAAACCAACAATTAAGCTCCCAACATTAAGCTTAATAACATGTAAAGAAATATTTAACTTAACCAAAGTTACCACCTCAAATAAAACAAAAATTTTTATAATAAAATATTAAACTTGGAACCTCTTGTAAAATGGATATTGTGCAAAGCCATTAAATTAAGTTAATAACATATTTTAAATTCATCAGAACTAATATTTAAGTCTAATTTCACTACCACTAAACTAGATAAATAAATAATTATTTTTTGTTATAAAACTAATTTTAAAACATTCATAAAAAAATTAAATTTATAATATTTATAAAATAACTATGTATTTATTTTCATAATATTATATTAAATAATGTAAAAATTTAAAAAAATTATAAAAATTAAATATTTATTTTATTTTATTTAAATTTCTAAAAAACAATTTATTGTTTTAATTTTTATATTATCTAATATATTAATTTAATTTTTACTTTATCTAATATATTGTTTTAATTTTTACATTTTCTAATATAATATTATAAAAAACAAATATTTATTTTATTTTTTAATTTCTAAAAAATAATTTATTATTTTAATTTTTACATTATCTAATATAATATTATAAAAATAAATACATAGTTATTTTATTAATTTTTTAACTATCAAAGAAAATGAGAAAATATTTATTATTTTATATTTTATATTATCTATCATAATATAATTTTAAAAATAATTTAAATTTTATATTTTACACCGAATAAATATTATAAATTTAATTTTTTATGAATGTTTTAAAATTAATTTTATAACAAAAAAATAAATATTTATTTATTTAGTTTAGTGGTAGTGGTAGTGGTAGTGAAATTAAACTTAAATATTAGTTCTAATAAATTTAAAATGAGTCATTAACTTAGTTTAATGGCTCTGCACAATATCCATTTTACAAGAGTTCTCAAGTTCAATTCTTTATTATATAAAATTTTATTTTGTTTTGAGGTGATAACTTTGGTTAAGTTAAATATTTCTTTACTTGGTTTTAATCAGAATCTGGTGTTTGGCTCAATGGTTGGGCGCTTAGCCTTTGGTCCATGAAGTCCTACGTTTGATTCCCACTTGTAGCATAGGAGGCATTTTATTTTTTTGCTTTTGTTCAACCAACCAGAAGGTGACACGTGTCACCTTCTGGTTGGACAAATAAAATTATTAAAAAATAATATATAATATGCTGACTAGGAGAGAGAAATTGAAAAAATAATAAAAAATCCACATAAGCTTATATGTTTATTTTTAACGGCTAGGGTACCATTTTGAAAATAAAACATAACGCTAGATATTATTTTGTCAAAAAAAAGTGGGGTATTAAAGTTGAAATGCGGGAATAAGTGGAGTACTATATAGATAGTTATCCCTAAAATTATTTTTAAATCTAACACCCTCGTCGTACTCGTATGATGAGTTTCATAGATTTTATTTTGTTTTTATTTTTTAATATTATTTGTTATATTAACTTGATGAGTTTCATAATTTTATTTGGATATTACAAACAGAAATAATTAAAATTTTTCCAATAATATATTAAATAATTATCAAATAAAATTTCCAAATATCAAATATTTTTAAAATTTTAAAATACATAAATAGGGGTTATAAGTTTTTTTTGAATAATTTTTATGCGGAGGGAAAAGAGAAATTTTGCTTAAACAGGTTATAAGTTTTCTATGAACATTATAGGAATGATAAAGTATAAATATAAGACATTCCATGTGCACATTGTCATCTTTAACACATAATTTCACATGTATATAGCATATAGCACATGGAGCGTGTTCCATTTTCTCTATATATATGCGGCTGCTTTAAAGAAATATTGTGTTTGGTTTCGGAGAATACATGGTATTTTTATTTTTATTTTCTAGAAAATATAAAATGTTGAAGAAATTTATAAAATAAAAATAAAAATGACTGAAATTTTAAAAGTGGAAAACATGAAAACAATAATTTTAAAATTTTAACTCTATTTAACTCGGGTTCGAATCTTTCTAATGTCAATTTTAGAACTTTGATTTAATTAATCACATTTTATTTTTATTATAATAATATTTTTAATAACTATACTTTAATTTAATTATTTAATGAGTAATTATTTGTTTATTTTTATTTGGCTTAAAGATCAAATTAGTCCTCAACGAAAAAAAAAAATCAATTAATTCATTATTGATTTTTTACACCCAATTTAACTCTCATTACTCGAAACACACTCAATTTAATCATTTTGTAACTGTGATTAAAATGAAAATAGAAACCTACCTTTTTTTTTTAAGTTTTGAGAAAGGCAGTGTAATACGAGAAAGAGCTGAACTGAATTGATACCCTTCCTTTTCTGGTACAAAGGAATTGATACCCTCCCAAAAGGGAAAACTACAAAAATGATCACTAATGTTTAGATTTTTTCATTATTGAAGTTTAAAAAATTACATTATGATGGTTAATGTTTAGGGCTTTGGTTTTAGGGTTATGTGTTTAGGGCTTAGGATTTAAAATTTAGTGTTTAAGATTTAGGTTTTAGTTTTAGGGTTTATAGTTAAATTATTTTTAATTAACATGGTCCTAAATTGAAATAACGTGTAAATAAAGAGGGTTATTTTTTTTCAAATTAGGAAAACATTGTTTGAATGTACAAACGTGGATGACTAAATGTGTTATTATACAAAATATTTTAACTGCCACATCATTGTTTTAACGGTTGTTAACGTGCCAGTGACCAATTTAGGACAAAACTAAAAGCTTAATAGTAACATTGAAGCAATTGAAAGTTTAATTGTCAAATTGAATAATTTACCAAAGTTCAGTTATTATTTGTGTACTTTACCCAAAAAGAAAAAAATTGAAAAATAATAATATAAAATTGTTTTTTAATTTTATTTTAAAAGAGGATAATAACGCTTTCAGTCCTATGATTTTTAAAAATAATTAAAATAGTTAATAATACACATATGATTAATGGTATATAGTGGTACACATAACGTTTATCGTAGAATCACCCCATTTAATACGTATTTTATAGTTGTATCCGATATACATTGAATTATGAAATTTATTAAAAATATTCAAAATAAAAAGGGAATTATAAAAATATCCTTAAGGACACAGTTATCCATATTTTAGATAACATGACTTGCTGCATCCGATTGTGAAAGGAGGTTGTTGGGATTTTCAACAAGTCCCCACATTTGGCATATCAGCAAAGGTCTCGTCTTATCCAAAACGATATGCAATATTTCCCCATCCAAACAATGACTAAGAAAAACGAGATAAACCCTGTCTCGGTTGGTGGCGAGGAAGCAACGGCAATGGCGGCGTATGGCGGTTGGGTTGATTTGGCCATAACATCGACGAGTTTCGTGGCATGGGAACAACACCCATAGCCATAGTATGGCCATTGAGATAATGGAACACATACTTGACTCGAACGAAAACTTGCCATCCTCAATGGCACATCATTAATGATTAAACACTGGAAAGGATTTCAAATCCTGAACTCGATGTTATTCAGATTCAGAGGTGAATGCCATATATCAATGTCCAAATGTCTTGGATGTCGATGTTTCGAGAAAAATATAACAGTTGAGAGTAACGATAGCTTAGAATCTACGAGGATGGGAAGGATTCGAATTGAGCCATTTACCAAACTAGTATACTAGTTTTGATTGATGATTGAACAATAGCATTTATAGTGCCGAAGAACACTCAACTTATTCGAAGAGCCACCAAAAATAACACAGAAGAGCTCCAATGGCTGAAACATTCATGTACGTATGCTGCTTACTTGCAGAGTAACAATCAATAAACTCTCTTTGCTCTGAGTATAATCAAATTCAACTTTAGTCCACGGCCTCTTGTTCCAAATTAGGGTTCAACTCAGCCGATTCATCATCGGATTGTGAACTGTCATCTGATTGAACTTTCACGAATTGTCGACTACGTTGCACTCGAATTGGTCTTCCCATAAACATCTGCAGAATCACAAATGATCAGTTTCTTGACTAAAAAAAATAAACAATCTAGAGATTTACTAAATAAGGAACCACCTTCCCTTGGAAAGCAGAAAGTGCTGCATCAGCTTCTTTCTTGGATTTGAAAGATACAAAGCCATAGCCAGATGACTTTCTCGGATTGTCATGAAATATAACTTCAGCAGAAACAACATTAGCACCCTCAGAACTGAAGAACTCTTTAAGATGTTTAGCCCTGACTTCAAAAGAAAGATTTGCCACGAACAAGTTGAATGCCGGCACCGGCTTGGGTTTCTCAGGTGGAACAGCTCTCTTGTTCTTAGGTTTAGCATAATTGAGCCTTAAAGTACGACCCTCGAATTCCTATATCAGTTTTAAGTAAAGAAATCAACAATATTTTCTGTTAAATGATGTCAAAGTATACTCTCAATCATTACTTAGCCAGGGGAAATTGCTTCATACACACTGAATTCATCAAAGGGTATGCTAGTGAGTGGCTTAAGAGCACTTGTTAAACTAGTATCTTAAGGAAATATCTCTATTAGCTGTATTGAAAATCAGTATTCGATCCCGATTAGTCAGCCAATAGATTGGATACGGGTGGTTAAACTCCCCAAAAAAAAACCAGTAGGTTCAGATGATTACCAAGACATTGAATGAAATAATTCAGCTAAATTAGATTGGACTTTCTAATTCCTGAATCATGAATTCAGTATAAAATAGAGAATAATCAAAGGCAATAAATAAGCTTACATATGACTCAAGATTATTGAGAGCCGCGAGAGCCTCCTCGGGCGAAGCCATGGAAACAAATGCCAGTCCCCTATTTCTGGTCTTGTTATGCATAGAAAGCTGAACCAATCATGATGAAACAAAAAAACATATTCACATCAATACATGTTTCCCAGATTTAAACAAAACAAAAATAAGACAAACCCAAGAGAAAAAACCTCAACATCCACGACAGTGCCATATTTCTCGAACAAAGAACGAATGTCTTCGATGGTACAACTCCAAGGCACGTTCTGGGCAATCAATCTAGTTTTAGATAACTCTTCTTGGTCTTGGTCTTTAACTCGTAAAGCCGGGTCTTGGGTAGTGGCAGAGAAATGGAGGACGAAACTGGTAAATGGAGTGGTTTTGAAGCGAAGAGTGGTGGTGAGAGGAGAGAATGGAGGAAGAAAACAAGCGGAAGCGGCGTTGGGGAAGTGGGTTTGAGGTTTATGTTGGAGAGAGAAGAGAAGAGATTGGTGGGGAAGTGGAAGCAGAGCCATCGGCGAAAAGCCCAAAAGAGTTCAGCTCCGGTTGGGGTCGAAACTATGATTTGGTTTCTCAGGTTTTTGAGAGGGAGAAGGGAATGGATAAGGTTCAAGGAAACGATCTTTTTGCGATGCAAAAACTATCTCCGGCTAGGGTACCTATAAGAAAATCTTAGGTAAATTTAGCATTGGTTCTAAACATACGAAATCTTTCCACCTTTTCGGTGCCCTATTTATGCCCTACGCTTACAATTAGGTTTAGGATTTAAAATTTAAGGTTTAAAGTTAGGGTTTATGGTTAGGGTTTAAGAAATTTAGGGTAGGGTGTATTTTTTAAGGTATGAAGTGTAGAGTTTAGGATTTAGAATTTAGGGTTAGAGCTTAAAATTTATTTTTTAATATTTTTTAGTATTGGAGAATATATAAGAGCACTGAAAAGGAGCATGGAATTTTTATCCGTTCTAATCAAGTGTGAGTGAAAATTATTTTTTAAAGAGTAGATTTGACTAATGAAAAAAAACTTTGATACACACTTACACAAACTTATTAGATATAGGGTCTAGAGTTTATATTTTTAGTTTCTGAGTTTATAGTTTAAGTTGTATGATTTAAAATTTATAATTTAGAGCTAAAGTTTAAAGTTTATAGTTAATATTTAAGATTTATGTTTTAAGGTTTTAAGTTTAATAATTTAAAATTTAAATTTTAAAAAAGGGATGTGCAATATATTTTTATACCAATTATGTATCAAAACACTAGCATGAGTTTCACATTCCCTCCAAAGATTTCGGAGCAGCATGGGCGGCCGCCTGCAGCATAGTACGATGACTCCGGCGGCCAACCGCCAGGGAGAGTGGATGTGGTGGTGCCGCCATCGCTGGAGCGGCCAGGATCCCATGCCTTGATGGAAGAGCAGCCATCGAAGAAGAAGGCTCGTGAGATGGCTTCAGTGCTTGCATCCGATGATGAGACAGTAACGACTGGAGGTGAGGAGGCTGTGGCGATGGAGGTTTAGGAGGAGGTTGGGGATGGTCCTAGGAGGTCATGTGCGGCCACGGTGGCGGGTGCGTCGGCCGGCGGCGGGCATGCTATGGCAGGTGGATCCAACGATGGGGTAGAGGTTCTAGATACGAATTTTTTGACCGATCGGAATGGAGTGTTTCCTAAAATTACTTTCTCTGAGCGTGTTCACTCAAGAATTGATGAAAGCATGCAGCGAACTATTATTGTTCGTCCTCTTGGGCGAGCGATTAGATTCAAGACATTGGTCAATTGCGTGCACGCCTTGTGGAAAACAGAGAAGAATTTCCAGGTTATAGACTTGGATAACAACTACTTTTTAGTCAAGTTTGAATCCGTAGAAGATTACACTAAGGTGTTGACGAGTGGACCCTAGACTTTGTTTGGTTGTTATCTAACAGTGCAGCCGTGGTCGCAGAATTTCTCGACGTCGGAAAAATATCCCTCCCAAGTAGTGGTGTGGATTCGCTTACCGGGACTCTCTTACCGCTATTACTCGAAGGCTCTGTTCAGGAGGAGTGCCGATGTTATCGGACGCGTTATAAAGATTGATTACAGTACATCTTTGGGTGAGCGCGGTCGTTTTGCACCCCTAGCTGTGGCGGTGGACCTTAATAAACAGTTGTTGTCGTGCATTGGTATTGATGGATTCATCCAAAAGTTAGAATATGAGGGCCTCCATTTAATTTGCTTCAAGTGTGGTCGGTATGGGCATTCATAGGAGATGTGTAGGC
The DNA here is from genome assembly GCA_030270665.1 of Hibiscus trionum. Lineage (NCBI taxonomy): Eukaryota > Viridiplantae > Streptophyta > Magnoliopsida > Malvales > Malvaceae > Hibiscus > Hibiscus trionum. The sequence continues at coordinate 69,344,636 of BSYR01000003.1, forward strand.
TTAATGTCAAGGATTGCGGGGTCGTAGAGGGGAGACAACCAGAAAAGCATATCCCTAGTACAATGTCCCAGGAAGTGGTATCGGAGGATAATTTGTTTGGGCCTTGGATGGTTGTTGATAGGTACCGTAGACGCACATTAAAGAATAGCGACAACAAGAATGCTGGTCCTCGTGAGGACCATAGCGGATCGCGTTTTCATACTTTGTAAGGTGTAACGGATGAGGATGGCTTAAAGAATGCTGATGCTGCTGTATCGAGTAAGGGACAAGGGCAGGAAGCAGGGGGAAGGTTAGCTTGCCAGTGGCGAAACGAACGCCACAAAATAGAAAGGATGTGGTTTTTCCGTCAAGTAGTAAAAGCGAAAGTGGAATTAGTATGGGCCATCGTGTTGCTAGCTGCGTGGGAAAATTAGGAGAGAGGGTAAAAGGCGAGGGTGTTGCTGTCGAGTCGGTTGACAAAGGGAAGGGCGTTGTGTCGGATGAGGTTTTGGATGGAACGGTGGAGCGTGTTCTGCTCAAGGAGGTTACTAATGTTGGTGGACGGGGCGGTTCCGAGGGCATTGGGAGTGAGGATATGTGTGTCATTCCATCGGTTGTGGGCGTGGAGCCATACACGGTTGAGTACTCGCCGGGAATTGCATCAGGAGCCCACAAAGCTGTTTCGATTGTGGAAGGGAACAATGACTTTAAGTCGAAGACAAGATTGAAGCATGGTCAAAGCCAGGGTAAGGGTGGAGCGGCTATAAAGGCAGTGAATAAGAAAAGTCTAAAGGTTTCAAGAAAAACGGAACCACGAGTTCCGCCTCGCCCTGTGTTGACAGAATGGGTTCAGTCTCTTTCAGCAAAATTGGACAACCTTCAGCCCCCTGGAGTTGGGCAAGCTGAGAACAGTGAAAGGTGTGAAAATGTGCAGCATGCCAGTACATGTGTGGATTCTAGTGCGGGATTTGGCTTGTGTGGGGGGAAGGAAAATCTTCCTTCCGCTCAGTAAGGTCCTTTCTCCCTCTTTTTTTGTTTTAAATGAATAATATTATGTTCTGGAATACTCAGGGTGCGGCGAGTGCTGAATTTCACCGTCACTTTAAGGGTTTTGTGAGGGCTAACAATCCACAGGTGATGGCTTTGTTTGAACCGCGTGTAAGCTTTGGTGAAGCTGATAGAGTGGTCCAACGGTTTGGTTTCCCAAATTCGTTTCGCATGGAAGCTCGTGGTTTTAGTGGGGGTATCTGAATCTTGTGGCTGGATGGTTTAGATGTGGTTTTTATCTCTATTTCCAATCAGTTTGTTCATGGGAAGTTTAGGGAGGTTAACGGGGATAAATGGATTTTCTTTACAGCGGTGTATGCAAGCCCTAATGCGAGTGTTCGTCGAAATTTGTGGGATAAGTTGATTTGCTTAAATCCGGGGGATGATGTCCCGTGGATTTTGGGTGGAGACTTTAATGCTATTGTTCGCAAGGAGGAGCGTTGTGGGGGTTCGAGTGCTGCTTTAGGAGTTAGTACTATTTTTCGGGATTTTATTACTAGTGCTGATCTGATTGAAATGGATTACAAGAGCAATGAGTTTACTTGGTGTAGGGGTAACCTATATCAGAGGATTGATCGTTGTTTAGCTAATACGGCTTGGTATGTGGATTTCCCTATGTCGTTGGTTGTGCATTTGGATCGGGTTGGCAGCGATCACTGCCCACTCATTGTTTTACCGGGTGGCGCAAGGGATGCGAACGTTTCGCGACCTTTTCGGTTTTTGGCTGCGTGGCAGGAGCATCCGAATTTTAGGCCGTTGCTTGAATCTTTCTGGGATAACTCATGCTCGGTGGGGGATAATGTTCAGCGGTTTCAAGAGGTGGTGAAACGCTGGAATGTGGAGGATTTTGGCCATATTGGACGGAAGAAAAAGAGGGTGCTAGCACGGCTCCGAGGTATTGATAGGGCTCTGCGGAGGCATCCATCAGAGTTTTTGGTTGAGTTAATGCATAAGTTGCGAGAGGAGTTAGACATTATTCTTGAGGAGGAAGAATCCTTGTGGTTCCAAAAATCGCAGAGTTAATGGATTTTGTTCGGTGACAGAAATACCCGTTATTTCCATGCTTCGACTATGGCACGTCGAAGAGCAAACGCAATCGTTGCTCTCAAGCTGAGTGACGGTAGATGGAGTACTGATCATGAGGTTTTGCACCGGCATGCGATTGACTTTTATAGCACTTTATTTACAGTTGATACAAGTTGAACGGGAAGGTATCATATCCGATGTTTGTTTCCCAGTATGACCGATCATGTGCATCGAGCTCTTAATGGACCACTCATGGATGTTGAAATTAAATCAGCAATTTTTGATATGGATCCGTGGAAAGCGCCGGGTATCGATGGGTTGCATGCAACATTTTATCAACGGAATTGGGATATTGTGGGTTAGAATGTTTGCCAATGTATAAGACATGTTTTCGAGGGTGAGCCGTTACCATCATCTCTTAATAGGACTCTTATGGTCTTGATCCCTAAAGTTACCTCTCCTGAGACGATGAGCCAATTTCGACCAATAAGCTTCTGCACTGCTCTGTATAAAGCTATAACCAAGGTGGTAGTTAACCGTCTAAAGCCTTTCCTATCGAGTTGGGTCTTGGATAGCCAAACGAGCTTTGTTCCTGGGTGAGCTATATCGGATAATATTATCATTGCGCAGGAAATTGTTCATTCTATGAAACGGAAATCCAGAAAGCGAGGTTGGATGGCTTTGAAGATCGATATGGAAAAAGCATATGATAGACTGGAGTGGAGTTTCATTGATGACACCTTGCAGGACATTGGTTTTTCGCCGGGCATTCGAAACCTTATTCTTGATTGTGTATCTAGTGTTTCGGCACAAATAATTTGGAATGGAAATGTGACGGAGACTTTCTCGCCTACTAGGGGTATTCGGCAAGGGATCCCATTTCGCCTTATCTTTTTGTCCTCTGCATGGAACGTCTTAGCCAGGCGATTAATCAGAGAGTGGCTTTGGGGCAGTGGAAATGGTTTTGTACTTCTAGGAATGCCACGATAATTTCACATTTGATGTTTGCGGATGATATGGTTCTCTTTGCGGAGGCGTCGCCGGAACAGTTGGATGTGATCCGAGAGGTTCTGATTGAGTTTTGCAAATATTCCGGCCTGAAGGTTAGTGTACAAAAATCAAATATATTTTTCTCCAAGAATGTGGACACTGATTTGCGGCGGGATTTGAGCGTTGTGGTTGGTTTTTCGGAGGTATCTGACCTTGGCCGTTACGTCGGGGTTCCTATGTTACATCAACGGGTAACTAGATCGACATATGTCTATTTGGTTTAGAAAGTACGTGATCATTTATCAGGGTGGAAGGCTAAATATTTATCATTTGCGGGCCGTGTAACGCTTGCAAAAGCGGTTTTGTCTACTTTGCCGTACTACGAAATGCAATCGAAAAAATTGCCTCTGGGTGTGTGTGATGAGATTGAGCGTTTGATACACAACTTTGTCTGGGGGCATTGTGACGATATGAGACGAGTGCATTTGCTGAATTGGGAGGAGTTATGTAAGCCTTCATCATTAGGTGGTTTGGGTATTAAACGATTGAGAGACTAGGATGATGCGTTCTTAATGAAAATAACGTTCAATTTAATTGAGAAGCGGGGACAACTTTGGGTACGTTTCATCCGCGCTAAGTATAAGTGTAATGAAATTATACCAGATACATTGTTTCGGCGAGGTTGTTCCCATTTGTGGCGGGGTTTGATGTCGGTTTGGTCGGATGTGCGCGATGGGCTTGTGTGGAGAGTTAGGAATGGGAAGTGTGTCGATTTTTGGCACGATAATTGGCTCCGGAACGTTGGTCCGCTTGCGGAAATTGTTCCAACACCAATTGATCAACAGTTTCGTTTTGTATCACTGCAAAATATGACAAATGTGGAGGGGCAGTGGGATTTTGCTCGATTCCAACATGTGATACCGAGGAACATAGTGGATGGAATTGCTTTCGTTAAGCCTCCTGATGAAACTGATGTAGCGGATGCAATTGGATGGCGGTGGAGTGTAAATCTGAACTTCTCGGTTAGATCTGCTTATGCTGTGAAACGGGCTGAGTTTGAACAGAATGGGTGTAATATTTGGAAGCAGCTCCAGCAGTATATGAGACCTCAACAGATCTGTTTATTTTTGTGGTTGTTATGTAAAGGCCGAGTTTTGACTAACAGTGAACGTGTTCGACGGCACCTTGCGGACACGGCGGCGTGCTTGGCGTATGGACATAGCGATGAAACAATCGACCATGTGTTCCGCCATTGTCCCATTGTGAAGAGCCTTTGGTTACGACTGATTCCGGTCGCTAACCAAAGGTGGTTTTTCAGCTGCTCGACCGAAGCTTGGGTTGCTTCGAATCTGCAGCCGGGCGCTACTGTGTGCAGTGGAGTGGAGCAGTGGGGGTTGCTATTTGGTTCGATTTTATGGCAGGTTTGGCTGGCAAGAAATAGATTGGTTTTTAGCAATATTCCTTCGAATGTGGATGAGGTGTTGGAGAAAAGCCGACGTTTGGTGCTAGAGGCGAGTCGACGTGCAGTGGTACGATGTGGTGCTGGGGACGACATGCAGGCTGGTGCGAGACGCCTGCAGGGTTGGAGTCCACCACCCGAAATCTTTTTGAAGCTTAATGTTGATGGTTCGTGTGATCGATATGAGGGATGTGCATCCTGTGGGGGGGGGGGTTATTCGCGATTCTACGGGGAATTGGATTGGTGGATTTTTGAAATTTATAGGCCGATGTAATGCGCTTGAGGCGGAACTTTGGGCGATACATGAGGGTTTGTTATTTGCGCTAAAGTGTAATGTTGGGGCGGTGATAATTGAGACCGATTGTCTTGAGGTGGCTCGCCTATTGCGAAGGGAGAATGGTAGCATTGGTCAGCTGTCTTTGTTGGGTGCTATTCGTCGTTTATTAGCGAGAGTTAGTGCATATGAGATTCGTCATATATCTCGGACCGCTAACTGCGTTGCAGATGCTCTAGCTAAATTGGGTCCTTGGAATGGATATGAGGCGATCTATTTTAGTGGCCCGCCGGATGCGGTGATTGTTTTGTTACCTGAGGACTTACCTACTCCTGTGGTTTAGTTTTTGGTTTTTTTTTGTGCCGGGGTGTTCCCGCTTTTCTGTAATGCTATGGTAGGTACTCTTTTTCTTCATTTAGGTTAGGGATATTTTTAACGAAGCCTGCCATAGTATTCTCCCTTTATTAATAAAAAAATACTACCCTTAACAAATTTAGGGTACAAAAAGATTGTTGACAATTTCGTTTTCAGTAAAATTTGAACAAACATGTTTTCAAAAAATCGCTGAGCTTAGAAATTATTTTGGCGGTCCACATTTAAAATTAGAGTAAAATTTGTGTTCAAAAGTTGCATAATAGAATGGTTAAACACTTCCATGATACCCAAAATTAATATTTTTAAAATTATATATAATATTTTTTTTTACAAATTTTAATTTTACTTGGAAGAGAGAAGAATGTGAATTTTAAGGAAAGGAAAGAGGATTTTTCTAATGAAAAATAAAGATGGGCAATTTGATCAACTGACCAAATGTACTTGCTCTGTTATATTAATTTTCAAAAAGTTATAAGTACAAATTTAATTTTAAAAATGTGATCATTGAATGAAATATGAATGTAGGACTTATTACTCTAAATTTATTTGAAATCAAAATTATTTAGGGTAAAGTTCACAAATGATCATTAAACTATAATAAAATGTTCATTTAGATCATTTAACTTACATATGTTACAAAATATCATTAAACATAAATTTTTGTTATAAAATGATCATTGAGTCAATAATTGCCGTTAGAGGTTGATTTGACAGGTTATAAAAAATTTATATAATAGCACATTTAATCTTTCATATTTACACTTTTAATTAATTAAGTTATAATTTTAAAAAATTATAGTCTTCATTATTTACTTGATTTTAGAATTTTTAGACTTTATATTTTAAAATATTTTTTTTATAATTTTCAGTATTTTAAATTTTTATACGCTTTTAGATGATAGTTTTGACTTTTCATATTTTTAATTTTTAAAATATATGGAGTTTAAAATTTTTATAGTAAAATTTAGTAATTTTATTTTTTTATAATTTTAAATACTTTTTATAATTTATTAGAATATTTAAATATTTCTTTAAAAAAATCATAAATGCCACATGGCAAAATCATAGGGTTCCAAGTGGAAGTTATATTTAAAAAAAAACTGCTAAGATTTAACGGTTAAAATTAGCCAAATAATTAAATTGATGTAAGTTTTAGCTTGAGAGCTTAATTGATTTATTAGATGACTCAACTAGGTGCAAAAGTAGAGCCTTGATTGACTTTTTTTTTAGTTTGAAGACTTCATGCACCCTTAAACTAAAAATAAAATTCAAAAAATAGAGTAGAAAATTATAAAAAAAATAAACATTCTAAAAAAGTAAGACTTTTTTTTGTAAATTATATTCATTCCATCCCACTAATTTTGTCGGCATTAATATTTTTGTTATTTTTAACTTTCACATCTTATTATTTTAAATTTATTATTGATAAAAATATAAAAAATATATGTTTTAGAAATTTTCAATTAAGTAGTTTAAAAATATATATCTTATAAAATTTAATTAATTAAAATATTTAAATAATTACGGTTAGAGTTTAAAAAAATTTAACTTTTAAAACCTCAATATTGGACAAATTTAATGGAACAGAGGAATATATATATATATATATATATATATATATATATATATATATATATATATATATATATATATATATATATATATATATATATATATATATATATCATTAATTAAGCATAGGAGGTTAAAAAAACTGAACGTGATGAAAGAAAGAAAAATGATTTATCGTTCCTCTTTAGTTCGTATACATGGGGCTCTTCACTTTAAAAAAGAAAGTTAGTGTGAACCCAACAAGTAGTTTCAGTAGAAAAGCGAATGGTGTTCATTTTGAGAGATTTGAGTTCAAATCAATTTATTTGCAAGGTGGGTGCATTGTCAAAGGGTTAAGAATATGTATGAACAAATACTACCTTATAATTACATTAAGACTATTCAAAAAAAATAATATAGTTAATTAACAAAAGGGTAAATTATAAATTTCATCATTCAACTTTTTTCTCACTCCTATTTTTCTCACTCAAGTTTAAAAATTTTCATTTTAATCACTAAACTTTCGATTTATTCATATTTTGGTCACTCATGAGTTAACTTAGAAATGGAAGTGTGACATGACAACCATGTGTGCTAATGTGGACTAGTTTTTGCTGACATGGTAGCCACATGTCATCCACGTCACCTTTTTTTTTCTTTTCTTTTATCTTCTTCCCCAAAGATGAAAGTTTTACAGTTTCACCCATTTGTCACGCTGACGTTGAAATAACCATTATACAACATCTTCTATGACCACTCAAGACACCGGTAAACTCGTCTAATCGTCTCCTACCATCAGTTTAGATTTTCTCAAAATCACTTTAAAATTCGCAAAACTCAACTCAAAACCTAAAATGTGCAAAACTCCAAACTACTCTTATCTACAATATCTATTGTTCGATCAACTTGGAATCATGATATATTGCTCTCTTCCTTCTTCTCCACCTCTCCACCTCTAAGATTTGAAAGAAGGTGGTCAATCGTTGAGAAATCAAAGGAAATACGAAACCAGAGAGTTTTTCACAAAATATAAAAAGATTTGAGGTCATTTCATAATTTTAAAAGATAGATGTCCAATCATAAGTATTTATATGCAAAGTGACCAAAATAAGAACACATCGAAAGTTCAATGATTAAATTGAAAAAATTTAAACTTGAGAGACCAAAATAAGAGTGAAAAGAAAGATGAGTGATGAAATTTGTTAACTACCCTTAATTAAAATGATAGTGCATATATATATTTTTTGGCAACTCCTAATTTTAATCATAATCCTACCTAGAGGAGAAGAGGAGGATGACTTTAGAGGAATAAAGGGGTGCTTCTAGTGGGTCTAAAACTCACGACCTAAGAGAATATGAGAAAACAAAGATGAATAACTTAGTCAACCGGCCAAATGTGCTTGTTCGCGTATATTTCACTTCCTAAAGTTTGATTCGAAATTGGAATTGTATTGAAATGTTTAAATTATATGCGCGCATTATTTTCTGCCAAATTAAAAGGGTGTTGGCAACCTTGCCAATGGATTTTCAATTCGTACATATCCCAATATTTAAAAGTTTAAAGTCTCAACTTTGTTAACACAATCAAGGCATTACTGACATATAAAATTTCATAATTAAATATAAATTGACAGCTCATTAAATATGAATTAAGAAAGAGTTGGAAGGAGTAGATTACTAAGAAAAAAAAGAATATATATAATTTGTAAAATTATTAATCCAAAAATATGGTATCAGTGAGAACTGAGATGCAGCACAAAAAATAAATTTCTGTCTTTTTTTCTACTTTTATTTATGTCTTCACACTACAAAAATTAGGTTTAGGGTTAAAATTTAAAAAATTTAAAATAAAATATACTTTTAAAGTTTATAATTCAAAATTTACAATTTACAATTTAAAGTTAAAGTTTAAAATTTAATTTTTTTTAATAGTAAACATAAAAAAAAGTTTTTGTTCCGCGGACAATATCCTAAAGCAAATAGGGTTGTAAAAACAAGTCAGAACCTGGAAACCTGCCTGAAACCTGCTCGAGTCAGAACCTGATTTGACCTGAGAATTTGATGACCCGAACCCGAACTGTAACTGACTGTTGTTAACCCGAACCCGAGTTGAACCTGTTACTGTAGCAACCGAACCCGATCTGTGTCCGACTGAAACGAACCCGAACCCGAGACCGACCTGGCAAATTACCTGATATTACCTGACTGAATCGACCCGACATCCGATTTTACCCGACCTGTTTTGAACCCGACCTGTTTTGAACCCGACCTGTTTTGAACCCGACCTGTTTTAAACCCGACCTGTTATTAGACCCGACTTGTTTTAGACCCGACCTGTTTTGTACCTGAACTGATATTGACCTGGTTTGATAATTGATACTTAATAAGTAATAATGATATTTTTAATATATGATATCAAGTAATATTATGAACTATTATGAAAAAGTCTATATCTATAATTTGAATAGTTTAAAATGTTAAGTATCTAACAAAATGTATTATATATATAATTAAAATATTTATTTTTAATAAATAAAAAATTTGTTTAATAAGTAATTAATAAAAATAAATATAAACTTGATAAATAAAAATATTTATTTTTAATAAATAAAAATCTAATATATACTAAAATACATAGTACATATATAAATTTTACTAAGGCATATATTTTAGTATATATATTTTAATTCATACTAATTTGATTTGATATTGTTTATTTTAACTTCTTTCTTAATATATAGACTGAGGCATACTAAAATACATAGATAGTATATATTTTTACAATTAATAATTTAAATCTTTCTCAATTAATTGATTAATTAGTATTGTTTATTTTAAGTCTTGAAATTTTTTATAAAAATTTACAAAGGTACATTACACCAAAATGTTTTAAGTTTGTAAAATATTTAAATTTAAATTTTTTTAATTGGTAGTGTTTATTAAAAGGCATTCCTTGTTAGTTTTCTACAATTAGTAATTGGTGTTTGTTTCTTACAAAACAAGTAAAAATGAAATGTAAAATAAAATGTACAATTTTTTTAAGAAAAGGGCCTCATTAAAAACCCTAAGCCCCTACTAAAAAATACTTAAAAATTAAATTTTAAGCCCTAATCTTAATTTTCATATCTTAAACTTTAAAAAATACTCCCTACCTTTAATTTACTACACCTTAACCCTAAGCCACAGCCTTAAACCTCAAACTCTAAACTCGTTATTTTAAAATGAAAGTACTTATAAATTCATAGTTAGGGCTAGACGATTTCCCTATTTGTTTACTGATTCTACTCTATATGCCAACCTTATTGATTAATTAAACAAACATGTCACTTCGAAAAAAAGGCAGCGACCCCGCATTATATGATAAACAATAAATTTTAATATTCAATAAAAAAATCCTTTATTGAATCGGTCAGCCTTACAAATTCAGAGCTCCACATTTATTTTTTCTTAGTACTATTTAATATAAACAAAAGAAAAGTAATCTTAAAAACATTCGAACCCTTCATTATTACCTCTCGAATAGATAAGAGCAAAGCGTGATTGACGCAATAATGTTTGTTCACTGGACAACGTTTTGATTTGGATGAACTTTCTAGGAAAAAAAAAAGAATATCAAAAAGGTTAATTTGGAAATACAACCAAAATAGATAAGAGCAAAGCGTGATTGACGCAATAATGTAATTTATTTTTAATTTAATTTATTAATTTAGTTTTTTTAAAGGTCTTAATTTGTAATTTATTTGTAATTTATATTTAATAGTATTTAATTTAATTACTTTAATTAAAATGGTAATTTAGGGTTAGGGTTAAGGCTTATTTATCTTATGTTTAGGGTTAGTGTTTATTGTTAGGGCTTAGGGTGTTAGGGTTTAGTGCTTGGGTTTCATGGTTTAGTTTTAAAGGTTTAGGGTTTTATAGTTTTGTTTTATGGTTAGTGATTCAATTTTAGGGTTTTAGGGTATATGTTTTAGTTTTAAAGGTTTGATTTTTAGGTTTCATTTATCTTACGTTTAGGGTTTAGGTTTAGTTTTAAAGGTTTGACTTTTAGGTTTCAGTTATCTTACGTTTAGGGTTTAGGTTTATTGTTAAGGCTTATGGTGTTAGGGTTTATTGTTAGGGTTTAATGGTTTAGTTTTAAAGGTTTAGGGTTTTATAATTTTGTATTATGGCCAGTGATCCAAATTTAGGGTTTTAGAGTATGTGTTTTAATTTTAAAGGTTTAATTTTTAGGTTTCATTTATCTTACGTTTAGGGTCTAGGGTTTATTGTTAGGGCTTACGGTGTTAGGTTTTATGGTTTAGTTTTAACGGTTTAGGGTTTTATAGTTTTGTTTTATGGTTAGTGATTCAATTTTAGGGGTTTAGGGTATGTGTTTTAGTTTTAAAGGTTTAGGGTTTTATAATGTTAATGTACGTATCATGTATGCATGAAACCCTAAACCCTAATCATAATGTATGTATGTAAATTATGTATGTATCATGTATGTATGTAATATGTATGTATTTATTATTTAATGTATGTAAGAACTTAAAAGTCCAAAACCCTAAACCATATAATATATATACATATGTATAGTGTATACATATACATTAATTAATATATTGTTATATACATATGTATTATAATATATATATATATATATATATATATTTAATTTAATTTTTTTATAATTTATAGTACTTAACATCTAATTAACTAATTTTATTTCAAGTTGAGCCCTTTTTATTTTTATTTTTTTAATTTAAACTATTGTTTTTAACTTTTTAATATCGTAATATTTTTTATGTTAGTCTCTAAAACTTTTATTTAATTCTAAATTGATCCCTATTCATTATTTTTTTTTATTCACCCAATGTTTTTTATTTATAATTTGATACATTTCTTCATTAGTTTTTTAACTTGATGTTTTTTTCATTATAGTCTCCAATGCTTTATTTGTATTCTAAATTGACCTCTATTCATTTTTTTAAAAATTAGCCCGATATTTTCTAATTTTAATATGATATTTTTGTTCATTATACTCCCTAAAACTTTATTTTTATTCCAAATTGACCATAATTCTTCATTTTTAAAATGTTTCATTGTTTTAATTTGATATTTTTGTTCATTATAGTACTTAATACTTTATTTTTATTCCAAATTGACCCTAATTCCCTTTTTAGTGTTTTATAATATTTTTTTATATATTTGTTCATTATAGTCACTAAAATTTTGTTTTTATTTCAAATTGACACATATTCATTATTTTTCATTTGTCTGATGTTTTATACTTTTAATTTGTTTTTTTCATTATAATTCGCACAAGTTTATTTGTATTTCAAATTGACCCATATTCATTTGTTTTTTAAATGAATGCCCAATGTTTTATAATTTTAATATGATATTTCTGTTCATTCTAGTCCCCAAAACTTTATTTTTATTCCAATTTGACCCATATTCATTGTATTTTTACGTTTTCTAAATTTATTTTGATATTTTTGTTCATTATACTTCACATAACTTTATTTTTATTCCAAATTGACCCATTTTCATTATTTTTCTTTTCATTATTTTTTAAATTACTTCAACCTGAAATGAACCCGACCTGAAGTCCACCCGAACCTGAAATGAACCCGACCTGAAATGAACCCGACCTGAAATGAACCCGACCTGAAGTATACCCGAACCTGAAATGAACCCGACCTGAAATGAACCCGACCTGAAGTCTACCCGAACCCGAAATGAACCCGACCTGAAATGAACCCGACCTGAAATGAATCCGACCTGAAGTCTACCCGAACCCGAAATAAACCCGACCTGAAGTGTATCCGAACCCGAATTAACCTGTCAATTATCTGCTTCGGACCCGACCCGTTTTGACCCGACCTGGAATGGACCCGACCTGAAATGGACCCGCACCCGACCCGACTCGAGTCAAGACAGAAAAATGACCTGAAATGACCTGTATCCGATTTTACCCGACCTGAAAATACCCGACCTGAAACCCATCCGATTACCTGTTTTTACAACCCTAAAAGCAAAGGACGTCAGTCCCTGCATGACATGGAAATTTCCATGCATATTACTATTTTCTAAAACTCATTTGACCCAGTCATGTTTAGACCTTGACCACTTTCCAAACAATTTCTGTGAGGTTAAAACAACAATAAACACTGAAACAAAGCCCAATCCCATCAAGCTTGTATAAAAATAGAGAAATTATATACATATATCCTTATTCAAACATAAATCAATGGAGTTCAATTACAGCAAACATGGCAAACAAGTGCCCGACCAGCAATAGAAACCACCCGAACAATAACAACTACAGCAACAACGAACAGACTTTAATAAAAACTATAGCTAAATAAAATAGATTACAAACTTGTATATATGTTTATACTATATATAGTTTTTAACAAAAAACAATGTAAACCTGTTTATACAAGCCTTTTGAAGATGTGCATGATGTCATTGTAGGTTATCCAGATTTGAGATGGCCATCAGTGCCACAATCAGACGGCTGTTCAACGTAGGAGGAGGACCCAACAGCTTCATGAATTCGAACTTCTTCGTCGACGGTAACGGTCACGGTCTGCTCTCCGCATGCGCTGGTGGTGATGGTCTCTTGGATATGTTGATGTTCCTCAATGCAAGCGGCAGCTTCGACCGGAGGAGGAATAATCACCTTCTTCTTCTTCTTAGCCAAGCAAAAGAGACCTACTGCTAGGAATGCAAGGAAAAAGGCTCCTCCTAGTGAGACGAATACGGCTATAATAACAGTGTGGTCGTCGGGACCTGGTTGTGGTGTTGGTGCCGGTATCGGTGCCCACCTGTATGGGGGTGGTGGTGCACAAGGAGGTGGTGGGATAACCGGAGGTGGTTTGAGTTCACATATGCATACACAAGGACATGGGTTACATTTGGGTGGAGGTGGAGGTGGTGGCGATGTGCAATTGGGTGGCGGCGGCGGTGGATATGGTGGTGGTGGTGGGGAGTAATAGGGATAGCCAGACATTTTATAGGGAGAGTTGAAGAGAGAAAGAGTTGGATAAAATGACAACAATGGTGTATAGTATTTATAGTAGTAGAGTTATTTGACTTTTGATTATATACATGTAGGGTTATACACAGTAAAAGTTTTTAAGTTTTACACGTTTTTTGAATCGTTGGATGGGTGAAACGGATAGCTAAGATTAACAATAAAATATGTGAATATTATCACTTGAGAAAAAAGGAGTAAGAGTTTAATCTCAACCATCTATTTTCTTCATCCAATAATCCAAATAACGTGTAAAACTTAAAAAACTTTTACACTATGTGAGTTGATACTACCCATATAAGCAAGTAGTTAAGTTCATCTTAGAAGCATCATTCATGAGCAAGTAGTTAAGTTCAGACGATCTTGAACATAAGCAAACACGTGGTCAAAATTCTTGAATTCATATCAAGTTTAGGTTTTCTTGGTCGCATTAATCTGAAATTGAGTTTGCATATAAGATTAGGAAAATGAATATTATAACTGAAATTCAATTTAATAACGTTTTTTTGCTGCCTCTTGATCATATTATTGTTAAAACCCAAGTTGCATAATTTATAGAAAATTGGTTCAAATTATATCATTCTATCCCAGCGACATGGATGAAGCTGCAGAGAGCGGGGCTCAACTGGGTCACTGTTGGATGATGTTGTTTGCGTGTTGTTGTACTGATTTGTTTGGTATAATGCTTTTTTTTTGATGAAATAAAAAACGGATGAAATTAGTGACGGATTCAGAAATATTTTTGAAGGTGCACATATATATTATACGTGGATTCAAAAATATTTTTAGGATGGACACAACCAGTAAAATTAATTACTAAAAGGAATTTCAAATTTCAAATCCGCCATCGGATGAAACTTTCACTGTCCAAAGATTTAACTCAGACACATTCTCAGTACTACCCTGTGGTGCAGTCCATTGATAATTTTAGTTGTTGTATATATAAACAATAATCATTCAAAGTAAAATCTCAATTTCCTCTCGTCATACAACTATGCAGATTCTTTGTTGAATGAATTTGCATTAATTCTCTCAAAACTTAATTTCAAATTGCATTATACTAAATACCAACTGGTTCTTTAACAATAAGGATAATTTAAAAGAAGTCTACCGTTATTAATTGGATTAACTGGTTCTCAAGAGTTATAGCCATTTGCCATTTGTTGCATGCTAAAATAATATATTTTAACTCTTATCTCTATCTAATCTCTGTTGTGAATAAAATAACGAAAAACAAAAATAAGAACAAAGAACAAGAATAGAAAAACAAAGAGATAAGAAGAAGAAAGAGATTTGTATTATTCTCAATATTTATGTGTATACAATGCCTTCATTAGATAATCTATTTATAGACATAAGAAGCACATTATCTAATGATAAAGTAACTCAAATCTTCTTAATAAAATTCTTATCATGATAGACATTCACATAAATAAATATTTATAACAATCTCCAATATTTTGGCATTTTTGATTTCATTGTGACAATAAAAGAAATTCTATATAAAATATGTTAATGTATGAAATGATACAAAATTTATATAATACAAATCATTAATATATCAAGATTTGTATAAATATATAATAATTAATTAACTAATACATTAATGTGTTCGGTTCACATAAAGTATAAGTACCTCTAGGAATAGGATTTTTGGAATATAACATTACACATTAGTGGAATGTTACATTACCTTGTTTGGTTTATTTGCTAAGAATGTAAGATTACTGTGTTTGGTCGGAGGAATATAAGATTACTTGGAAGTAAAATTTACCAATTGTCCCTTGTTATATATTTTTTAACATGTGAAACTTTTAATATTAAATTAAAATTATCTATGTAAAAAGTCATAGAACTATTTTTGTTACACTATCTAAATTTTTTAAATATATATTTATTATTTTAAATATTTTTGAAAAATATATTTTATATTTACATACCCTCGTTACTCTCTATTAATTTTTTTGAATATTCAAATGCTAAACATTTAATATGTTTAGTTTTTTAATTTTTTATTACTTATGATAAATGATCAAATAAATTAAAGTAAATAATAAAATAAATCTAAAAGTTGTAGAATAGTGATAAAAAATTTAGATTATAAATTTAACCTACTAAAATATTTTATAAGACAATAATCATCTTATAAATCAAAGAAAACATCAACTCCTAACTTATTAATTCTCAAGCAATATGCAATCTGAACATATAAACTATGAACATCATAAATATAATATTAATAAAAATACATTAAATATTAAAAATATTTAAATATGTGTAGTACAATTTAAATATTAAATAAAAACAATCAATTAATTTAAAACACAAATAATTGGTCCAAGTGGTAAACAACTTGATATCACTTAAGCATGTCTTGAGTTTGAGGCCTTATGTATGCAAAAAGTTCCCACTGGGAGACTCACCCACCAAAGCCAGATGTGCGACGCAAGTCGATACAGATTAGTTAGTGCAAAGCCCTGAGAAACCGAGAGAGCAACAAAAAAATTTTACACCACAAATAATTAATCATCTAATTAAAAATTCAGCAAATCATTCATATGAACAAAAATCATTAACTTAAGGGCAATATGATCTAAAGGGTGAGAATTGACAAATAATTAAGAAGTTGATGGTAATGATAAGGAAAAAAGTGACACTATTGTGAAAAAATTATTATGGGAATGCTCTCAGACTAAGCAAGGGAATGTTATTCCGAAAAAAAATTATTACTAGGAGTAATATTTTTTCTACGAACCAATCGTACCCTAGCGGATATGTTTTTATTTTATTTCTACTTTTCTCTAAATCTGACGAGATTTATTTGGATTAAAAAATGGATTTATTTGATAGATTAATGGTGTGGGTTTTCAATTTTACAAGTAGAATGAGAAATTGCGTGTTCTTTAAAAATTTTAAATGGTGTTTTACCCAAATATAATATATTAATTTTTTTAAATTGATATTATTTTATATAAGGTAAACTACACAGATGACCACTTAATTATAAGGATGATGTCAATTTGATCACTATACTTTTAATTTTGGCAATTTTACCACGTAATTATTTAATTGGTCCCAATCAAGCCACCAACCGTAAAAAAAACATAAAGGCTAACGTGGTTGTTAAATAAAATTGGTATAATCACATATTTGGTCCCACTATTTATACAATCTATCAATTTTGTCCTAATTTTAATTTAATAAAATAAATTAATTATTCAATTAGGTGGTGACACTTGTCACCACCTTATTGGACTACTTTATATATTTTTATTTAATTTAATTAATTTATTTTCCTCCTCCAATCAGGTGATGACATGTGTCACCTGATTGGAGAAAGAAAAATCAAAAGCACAAAACTGGCGTTAGGGGTGTTCATTGTCGGATATCGGATCGGATCTGGTTTTTTCAGATATTCGAGTTTTCGGATCGATGATATAGTGATCCATATCCGATTCGGAAAAAATCGAATATCCACATTTTCGGATATCATATATTCAGATCAGATATCTGATTATCCAAAAATATATATTTTTTTATTTTATTTTATTTTTCAAATTTGAAGGTCATATTTATGAAATTTTCGAAATTTCGAATATAAAAAACAACAAAATTCTAAATATAACAAGATTCACATATATGAAACTTTTAATTTTCTGATATAACAAGCACCAAATTGTTAAATATAACAAGATTAATATTCATGAAATTTTGAATTTTCGGATCTTCGGATAATGAGAAACTTGAAAAATTGCGATCCGTATCTGATCCAAAAAATTTAAATTTGGATCAAATATCCGATCCGAAAATAAAAATCGAATCAGATATCCAAATTTTCAAATTGAGTCGGCGGATAATTGAACCGAATCATTCGAATCAGATATTTTTGTACACCACTAACTGGTATTGGAGGGATTCAAACCAAGACACCCTTGGTGAAAATGGCATGCGCTTGCCACAAGGCCAAGCACGATTATGTGATATGGAGTTCAAAATTTAATATATGTGTTAGCTGGTTGTTAATGTAAGAGAAAGAAAATAAATGTGGTTTTAGGGGACTCGAACATGATACACTTATGATGCATAAAAACATCTAACACAATTAATAAATCTAAATAATTAAATTAAAGTTAACAATGTTTTGTATATATTTTAATTTATAGTTAGTGCACGATTTAAAATAAAAAAAAGTTAAAATTATATTAAATTCATTTATCGAATCCAAACTCGCGAACATAATTCAAAATTATATTTTGTTCGTGAGTTTAGATTCGCTAAATGAATTTAATATAATTTTAAAATTTTGGTTTCTTAATATAGTTACATACATATAATAATTTAATTAATTTTTTTAATAAATATTGAAATTATTAGTTAAGTTAAAAAATCAATTCAATGGTCATATACGGGAAATTATAAAAATAAACTTGAAAATAAAAAATATAATAAACTTAGTTTTAAAAATAAAAAATCTTAAAATCATTTTTATATTAAAAAATCAAAAATTTAAAATTATATTAAATTTTTTATTTTAAATCATGCAATAACTATAAATTAAAAAATATATAAAAAATTTAACTTTAATTTAATTATTAAATTTACTTAATTTGGTTAAATGTTTTTATGCATCATAAGTGTGTCATGTTCGAGTCTTCTAAAACCATGTTTACTTCATTTTCCTTACATTAACAACTAGCTAACACATATATTAAATTTTAAACTCCATATCACAAATTTGTGCTTGGCCAAGTGGCAATCGCATGCCACTTGCACCAAGGGTGTCTTGGTTTGAATCCCCTTAGTGCCAATTTAGTGCTTTTGATTTTTCTTTCTCCAATCAGGTGATAACACATGTCACCACCTAATTGAATAATTAATTTATTTTATTAAATTAAAATTGGGACCAAATTGATAGATTGTATAAATAACGAGAATCAAATGTATGATTATACCAATTTTATTTAACGTCCATATTAGTCTTTCTGTTTTTTTAACGGTTGGTGGCTTGATGTTGTAAAATTTTCAAAAATAAAAGTATAGTGGTCAAATTCACACCAACCTTATAATTAAGTGGTCATCTGTGTAGTTTACCCTTTATATATTCCTAAAATGATATTCTTTCTAACACGTATAACAAATGTATGACTTGTCAGTTGCATCATTTGAAAGGCGCTTTTGACATGATGTGTTTTTGCCTTACGTGACTGTTGAGTGCCTAAAAGTCTTATATTTTACCCTCATTTATCCTTATTTTTGTTACACTCAAGCATGTTTAACTGCCTTTTAGGTTAAGTTTTGCATTTACATTACAAATAGATAAAATTGCACAGATGCTGCTGATTTCGGTCACTTTTTGCAGATATCTGCCATAGCAGCATCAAGGGCAGCAGAGGAACAAAAGCTAATTGTCGTGGCAGAATCCAGGGCATCAGAGGAACAGAAGCTAACTGTCGTGGCAGCATCCAGTGCAACAGAGGAACAAAAGAGCTGGAGTGAAGAAAATTGCCTTATACATCACTGCCATGACAGA
Source organism: Hibiscus trionum (assembly GCA_030270665.1). Classification (NCBI taxonomy): domain Eukaryota; kingdom Viridiplantae; phylum Streptophyta; class Magnoliopsida; order Malvales; family Malvaceae; genus Hibiscus; species Hibiscus trionum. The sequence continues at coordinate 69,363,888 of BSYR01000003.1, forward strand.
TGCCGTGGCAGATGCTATGACAGATGCCGTGATAGATGCCGTGACAGAAGTGGCGACAATGTTGAAGCAAACTGCCTTATAACTCGCTGTCGTGACATATGTCGTGACAGAGGTGGCGACAGTGAAGAATAAGAGATGGAAAATGCGAAGTGGAGTTCGACTGATAGAGGATTTCAAGCCTAATATTTAGAGACCACTCGCATAATTTTTGGAGCCCAGAAGCACAAGAAAAGCCTTGCCCAAAGTTTGAGGAGAAAGTCAAAGCAAGAAGATAGGGCGAACTAAAGGACGTTTATTCAGAGATTTAATCTTTAATGAATTGTACTTTAATTCGAACTAGTATTCTTGGCCATTAAGAAAACTTGTACCCAAGGCCTATATATATGCTTGTAATTCGACCTAGAGAATATCATCTTCTCTAGCCGTCTTCCCCAAAACCCTAGTCGTTTTACCCCTTCTCATCATGTTCTAAACTTCCCCTAGGGCTAAGGGTTGATTCTGTAAAGTAGTTGCTAGGATTGCTTTGTTTTAGGATTTTTTTTCTGTTCAATAAAATAGACTTCAAGTTTGCTTATTCTGGTTTTCAACATCTTGCAAGAGTATCGGGAGAGCATTGTGAGATTACACATTTACTTAATATCGGGAGAGTTAAGTATATGAAAGGAATAAGTACGGCTTCTCCAGTTTATGGTTGAACTATCTCGGACCTAGGGATAGGACGAGGTTAAGTGGCTAAGGAAGAATTCAACAACATCGATGTTCATCCTTCGATTCACGCCGGGAGGTATCATCAAAGACGTGTTCATCGACAGACTTGGACCTAGGGATAGGCCAAGGCATAGCAGGGATTCTTGCCAAGCTTGAAGTGCTGAGTTGTGTGTTCGCTGCCGCGACAACAACAGACCGCTGCCGCAGCAGGTGCTGCCGCGACAGGCGCTACAACAGAACAGAGGAGTCTTAGACATTGTAATTACCTGCACTACAGAGCATATGAATACCGGCCCATTCTTTACTCTGAATATTTTCATCCTTTATTTTTAGTTCTCTTTATTACTTCGTGACAACAATTTAAACTCTTTCTTTTTCTCTCTTGTGCAGCAAACCAAGGTTAAAGCTATTAGCCCAGTCTCTGTGGAGACGATATCCGATACTTACGTATCACTTTACTACTTGCGTCGTGTACACTTGCACTACATTGCGATAGACACTTTTACACGCAACAATGACAACATAGTTAATAAGTTTTAAAAGATGTCTCGATCCATGTAAACAACACGCTTCATCACCCACATTTAAATAATTTTAAAATTTAGTCTTTATTGTTCTATTTTTTTTTATAATTTCTTAATAATTTTCTTCGGGATTTGGGAGAATTTTATTGGATTTGTATTATTTTTAATGATTTTTAAAATTATACACTAATTTAATCATCATTTTAAATATGCTTAATATAAAAATAAGTGTTCAAACCATATATTTTGAAACTATAGTGTCCAAAGTATTTTTGGTAAAAATAGGTGCCTAAAGTTTCAATCGCTACAATTTTACCATTTAAAAAAATCGTTACCCAATAAAAACGTGACACATGGCACATTTTTTATTATTATTTAAAAAATTTTTAAAAAATATATTTAAAAAACTCAAAATTCCCAAAATTTTAAATCCCTAATACCCAAAACCACAAATTCTACGACTTGCCGCCGCTGCCGCCTCCATCGCCAAACACCACCACTGTTGTAGTAGGAGGCCGCCACCCATTTCTCCCAACCACCCATTGTCGGTAACCAACGAGAGGCGTGTCAATCGAACGACGAACACGAATGGTTCTAGTTGAACGATGTCTGATTGACACATTTACTGGCGATGGGTGGTTAGGGAAATGTGCGGTGGCCTCCGGCGACGACAATGACGACAATTTAAAGAATTTATGATTTTGAGTATTAGGGATTTAGGGTTTTTTTTGGAAATTTTGAATTTTTTAAATTATATTTTCTTCTTCAATTCTTTCAATATAATAATAATAAAATATGCCATGTGTCATGTTCTTATAGAGTAATGGTTTTTTTAAACGGTCGGACACTTAAAATTATAACTATTGAAACTTTAGGCACATATTTTTATAAAAAATACTTTAAGCACCCAAAGTTTAAAAAAGGTATAGTTTGAGCACATATTTTTCATTTAAGCCTTTTGAATATTATATAAATTTATCAAAATTTTAAAAAATTATCCAATTATTGTTGTATATGTGTCTTATACTAGTGACAAAAAATAACGACATCATAGATATTTTTATTTTCTCACTTTTGACATGTATATGGAATAAACGATTTTTCTTAACGATCAATTTACTTAACTTGTAAATTGATAAATACCTAAAGATGTTTTGAACAGTATATTTCAATTTAACTAATGATAGATTTAATATTAACTTTTTTTAAATGTACAAAAATTAGAATGTCTCTTTTAATAGTAGAAATATTAAAATGAATTTTGATATTATACACAAACTGCTAGTATACTTTAATTATTTTAGATCTCTACGACAATATTGGAATTGGGCCAGCTGGAATTGGGCCAACTGTCAAAGAACCTTCTGGTGAAATCTGGACAGTATTGGAATTGGGCCAACGGTCTACTTAGTAACAGCTCTAACATTCACCCCACTCTTCAAATCTTCAAGAGAAATAACATTGAGCTTCTCACGAAAGAGTTCAAACTGAGATACTGTCAGTGACTTTGTCATCACATCGACAATTTGGTTGACAACATGCACATAACCAACTTGTAACATACACCCCAATACTTTCTCACGAACAAAATGAATATCCAAATCAACATGCTTCGTCTTGGCATGCATCACCGGATTCGCCGCCATAGCAATCGTGCTTGTATTATCGCACCAAAATTTCGGTAAATCGGCTAACGAGATGTGCATATCTCCCATCAAGTTTTGTACCCACATCACTTAGGATGTAGCGTTCGTAAACTTCGATATTCCGCTTCGGCCGTTGATCTCGAAACTGAGCGTTGTTTCCTTGAGCTCCAAGTGAGCAAATGATTACCATAGTACACACAATGACCCAATATTGATCTTCTATCATCCTCATCGCTACCCCAATCCGCGTAAGAGAAAGCCACAAGATTGGGTAAGTTGCTGTGTTGTGAAGAGAACCACAACCCAAACTCAATTGTTCCCTTTAAATAGCGTAATATCCGCTTCACGGCACACCAATGTGCAACAGTGGGCGTTTGCATATATTGCGCCACCTTATTCACAGCGTAAGAAATATCCGGGCGTGTGTGAGTGACATACAACAATGCACCAACACTACTTCGATACTTCGCAACATCATCAAATGCATCACTGTCAAATTTGCGAAGCTTTGGCGAAACTACCATTGGTGTTTCCACGGGCTCATCATCGTTCATTTGAGTTCGCTGCAACAATTCCGAGACATATTTTCTCTGGCTAAGAAATATTCCATCACTCCTTGTGTAAGCTTGAATCCCAAGAAAGTAATCCAAAACATCAAGATCTATTAAAGAAAATTCTTTGTGTAGTTGTTGTTTCACATGAAGAATGTGTTGCTCTAAGCTTGTAACGACCCTTTTTTTTGAAAATACTTATGGGTATAGGTGGTATAGTGGTGTGGATATTTTGGAAATTAGAATTTTGAAATAGGATAGAAAAAAGAAAGATTTAAATTAGAAAAAGATGGATTTTGAAAATTGTTTTAAAATAGGGGGTTTAGAAAAAATATTTGAAAATAGGATTTAAAAAGTAATAAAAACTTTTATTTATTTAAAGAAAATTAAAATGGATTGAAAAGATGGAAAATAGGAATAAATTAAAAAATAGATGAGTCGCCACCGGTCATTTTGAAATGGTGGACGAGACATCGAAAATAGAAACCAGAGATTCGAAAGGGTTCGGGAGTCGATTACCCGCGAGGAAGGGTTAGTACCCTCGACGGGCCCAAAATTGGTACCAAAACTTTACCGCTTAATTAAAATCAAATTTTGAGAGTTAAAGTGATAATTTTAACCAAAATCTGATTATACGAGCGATTGAATTTCGAAAATCCTGATATTTGAGAGCGAACGCCCGAACCACCACCACTACGACTAGTAATGGCCTCGTTCGTTTCCGAATAAAAGGACATCGCATTTTTGAAAACAATTTTAGATTTTTGAAAGAAGAAAAAAACTAAATGCATGAATACAAAATTAATGATCTAATTTATGGTCCACGACACCAAAGGAGTCAACATCCGAATAAACGGAGTGTCGTTCCCACGCGGATATTAGGACCGAGTATTAAGAAAATGAATAAATATGGAAATTTAAAGACATGGATGAAAAAGTGGGTACGTTGACTAGCGAACGATAATGGCAATTAAAAAAGGACAAACATGACAACATAAGAGACGACATACATGAAAATATAAAGACGAACGTAGCTATATGAGAAATAAGGCCCTACTAACACGGATCGCAACTCATGAAGACAAGTATTAACAGTATAAGAGTGCATGCATAAGTCGCGTTATCATAATAACCAAACTCCTTTCTTACGTGCTAGACAAAAATGGATAAATGAATAACAAGAAGAAACATAGCAAACCAAAGTATGAAGATATTTGCAAGCAATGTTAGATGTATTATCCTTTATTAATTTTGTTTTATTTCTTGTTTTTCTCCTTATTTCTTTAAAACTGTTACTAAGGCCAAAACGGAGGGAAGCTAAATTTTGGGTCTAAACGAATTTAAAACAAAAGCATGAAGGGTATAAAAAGGGTAAGTTACAAAACATTTCAAATCCAGGGGTCGAAAATGTGAAGTTTGGTAAAAGAGAATTTTGAAATTTATTTTGAAAACATGGGGTGACTTCAGAGGGAATTAACCGAAATTTTTCGGGCAAATTTGACTAATGCAGGGGTGGAATTGAAAGTTTCCGAAGAATTTTAGAGACTTCAAGGTGGGTTTTGAAAGGCGGAAACCCTTCACGGGGAATTATGGAATCACAGAAGGGGTTGAGTGCGATTAACCCATTTTTAAAAACATCCAAACCTTATAAAATCCTTGTATCATGACTCACCTTACCTTTTTTGGCCATTTTCGACCGAAATACCAAGAAAATCCTCTGCCCCTCCCCCCAAAACAAAACTAAAAACCCTATTTTCACCGGCCACTACGGATCCGATGACGGCGAGGACCGAACCTTCCCTTCTGTCCCCTTTTCCCTTAAAGAGAAAAAAGCCTTTGAAATAACCGCGAGGCTGCTGGAATAAAAAGCCCCCTTTTAAAACCCTAGAAGCATAACCCGAACCCCTATCGTTTTGAAAATCGAGAACCCCATTTATCTCTCCGCTACCTTACCGTGCCAACACTTGACGAAGGCTGAACGACTTATCGGTAAGGAGGATGCGAGGAAACGCGGCTGGAATACCAAACGACGGAGGTAAAAAATCTTTTCGATCTCATTATTTTAATTTTTTTGGTTTTTTGGGTGCATGCAATGCAATGAATGTCGGATACCTCGAAAATGGCTTCTTTTTCTTTATTTTCTTCTCTCGAAAAAAATCTCCCCTTACAATAGTTTTTCTTTGGCTTTTATATTGTCGGATTACATAACAAAGATAAGAAAGTTTGACTTTGGGGCTCGTTTTTTGCCTCTACATGTGCTCTCTGTCCCTCTGATGCTTCTGTGTTTTCCGTTTTTGCCTTCACTGTCTTGCCTCATTTATTTATTTTTTGGTTTTTTTTTTGCCATTTTGGACTTCTGATTGAGGCTGCCTTTTCTGTTGCACATTGGTTGCTCCCAAAACGGTGAGGATGAGCGCGGCAACAAAGGTAGACGGCCGGTACGGTGTCAGCGCGAGGTAGAGGCATGGAGATGGTTGTCTAAGAATGCTCGCGTGGAGAACTAAAATGCCGCGCGTGAAGGGTACGTCGATCCAGAACACTATAGAGGCGAGTTCTAGCCGTTCGATGCAACTCGATCGAAGGGCTCGCGTTGATGCGGCGCGCGAAGCTGAGAGGGCTTGCTAGGGTTTTGCTGGCTGAGGACTGATCTGGTCCGTTGATATCGCGTGATCTGACAGCTGAACGGGGTGTGGCGCGAGATCAAACGAAGGCTCTTAGGGTTTCCTTGACCGGGAGTAATCTGGATCGTTGATCCGGAACCGGATCCAACGGCTTACAAAGTTGGTGGCGACTGCATAAAAAAAGAAAGAGGAGTTAGGGTTTTTGTTAATTAATTCATGCTCGGGCCCAAAACGGGCCTTATAATATATTTGTGTATTATTTTTTGGGCTTTGTATTATTCTGGGCTGATTTGTAAATGGACAGTTTCATAAATAAAACCTAGGCTTTTATTATATTCTTTAATCATTTATTCATTTTAAATAATAAAGAATAATACTAATAGTAATAGTAATAGTAATATAATAATAACAATAATAATAATAATAATAGTAGTAATAATACTAACTAATAATAATAATAATAAATAATAGTAATAAACAATAATATTAATAGTAAGGCTACTATTACTAATAATACGATAATAATGATGATGTTTTTAAGTCCCTCTTTTTCTTCTTTTTTTCCGTCTTTTTATTTAGCCCAATACAAGCCCAAAAACTCAAACACAAACGAGTTTAAGTCTCGGGACAAAATTAGTGATTACAGCTGCCCCTCTTTATTTATACTTGTAGAACAAGGATAAAGAAAAGATCATAAGAACTAATTTTTTCTCACTTCCCTGCTGGATGTGAGTGATCCGCTACGCCACCAACGACGAGACAAGATTAGAAGACTAGATTGGATCAAGCTACGACTCAGACGAAGAGGTATGATCCGGTGATTAGATTGCGATCGAGTTACAACTCCGACGAAGAGACATGATCTAAAGAATATTTTGGCGACCAAGCTACGACTTTGATGAAGAGACATGATCTGAAGAGTTAGTGGAGATCAAGCTACGACTTTGTTGAAGAGGCATGATCTGAAGGATAGTTAGTGGAGATCAAGCTACGACTTTGATGAAGAGGCATGATCCGAAGGAGAGTGGAGATCAAGCTACGACTTTGATGAAGAGGCATGATCCGAAGGAGAGTGGAGATCAAGCTACGACTTTGATGAAGAGGCATGATCCGATCAGAACGGGTGGTCAAGCTATGACTCCGACGAAGAGGCATGGCCGAAGATCCGCTACGCCATCAACGACAAGACAAGATCCGAATAGAAGGATTGATCAAGCTACAACTCCGACAAAGAGGCATGATCAAAGGTTCGCTACACCATCAATGGTAAGACAAAACCTGAAGAGAAAGGGATCCGCTACCATCAACGGCGGGAAAAGATTCGAAGAAAAAGATACGGTACCATTCACGGCAGAACATGATCCATTTTATTGACCTGAAATAAAACAAATAAGAGTTAGTGTTGTAGTTATCCCTCTTGGCGGGTTCAACTTCTTTATTGATCTGTTTTTTTGTTAGCGTGGCTTTCTTTTTGTTGAGGATTCGCCATTTTGCCATTGTTTTTGGCCTGTTTGTTTTTATGTATGAATGAGGTATGTGTGCTTAGTATGGATGCATGTAACTTGATGCATGGTGTAGATGCTTGATGTGAGTGCATGATGAATGCACTGATGCTGATGCGAATGATATGTAATGCAACTGATCTTGATGTTGACCTTTAAAGGGATGCCCTATGATTTCATAGTTATACCGGCTTGGTCTTATGGTCTTGATCAAATGGTTTCAAAGATGCCTCAACCTTTTGTGGGTCCGACTATCATCTTCCAAAATGCCACCTCTTTAGGGGGAGGCCAGCTCTTGTATGTTTTATTGTTTTTTGTGCAATCAGCTGGCAAGCTCGCTGTTGGTCCCTGTACTTTTGAACCTCCTTGTGAAGCAATGCAGAAAAATCTTTTGCTTCACTACAAAACTCAAACCACATGCTCTTACTCCTATATGAGATGTTTGTTAGAGAAAACGAGTTTTTCTCTTCAGATCATGGATAGCCCAAGCTAGATCAGATACCTTGAATATCAAGTGCAGAAGCGACAGTGAAATGACTTACCAGGGTTGCCCCAAGCATATCTTGTGTCTAGAAGACCTCGAAAGTTGGGTTGATATCTAAAACGTGAAGTACATCTTAACTTATTTTGGGTTTTTTTACCAATTACGAAGTACCATTTGTAGATTTTGGCGTTATTTTGCTTCAATATGGTTTTAGGGAAATCAAATCATTACATTCTTTTGGCTTGAAGTTGAAGATGGAGCAAACACCAAAACCTCTAGTTACTCGGCATTGTCATGATTTGAAAATAATACCATCACTCGTGAAGCTAAGGTTTTTGAATTTAAATGGTGCATTGCAACCTTATTTTCCCTTTTGCTATAGCGAAGTGCCCCAAAATTGCCACACTCTTATTCGAAGCGCCTATCACCAGGCTTCGAACATTGGAGTGCTTTTTGATTTTATTTTGTTCCTTTTTCCCTTTTTGGGTGATTGATTTTTGATTTTTTTGACCTTGGTCTCAACTTAGACCTTTTTATTTAAAAAATAATAATCTTGAGGCATTAATGCCCCACGGGCTTAAAAATTAAGTCGGGATGTTAGTCACAAATTAGTTATCTTTGCACCTTCCGTTTTCTACTAGACACAAGCTGCTCGAATTCAACCTTCGGGTCACAATCAATGTCCCTCGCACAATTGATATACGAGGGTCCGATAAGTAGATATATACATGAAAAGAAGAGATGATTGGGACACAAAATGCGATGCATCCTTTCATTGAAATTAAAAACATGAAGTCATTGGCCCTTACAAAAGATCATCACTGCCTTCGGGCTTAAGCGAGTGAGTTTGATTCAATGCATTACTTCAAAAGAGATTAAAAGAAACAGAGAAACCTACAAGAGTTTAGACCGATAAACATGAGTAAATTTTGATAAATCCTACCCTTAGGCCTCATTTTCTAGGAACGTCAAGTCGATGCTCAAATTTTCTAGGAGTTCCTCTATTGTTGGTTCCTCGGCACCATCTTCATCCATTTCCTTGACAGAATCCCCAAACGGTGCTTTAAATTGCCCGATTGGACCAACGAATCCTTTCGGCACAAAGATCTGATCTAAATGGGGAAAAAAACATGGGCTCCACCCCCCTTTGGTCTTTTGTTTCTTCTCCTTCCTTAGGCTCGTAGCCTAAACCGAGGCGGTCTCTCTTAGCAACCAAGTTTTCCCCAAACTCAGATATTGGGGGACTTTCCCTTGAGAGTAGCAGTTATAAGCCCCGAGGTCAGCTTTTCAACAGTTTCATTGACTTTCTCAAAGAATTCGATCTCTTTGTTGTCCATTAGCCCTTGAACTATAGTTGCGAACTCACAACAGTCCTGGATAGTGTGTCCGTTCTCGGCGTGGAACTTGTAATAGGGACCAACATGTCCATAGGGCGTCATAGCCCCCTGGCTGATTAGACCCGCTTTGTAGAGCTCATTCCATACCCAACTGAGGGGTGACTTGACTTCAAATACACTAGTCTTGATTTTCCGATTATCCCCCTCGAAAATGGTATTCATCCCACTTGCATGACTTGGTAGAGGGTTCGTGGTTGTAGCTGGTCCACCTGACTTCTCGAAGCTTATGACCCCAAGCTTGATGAGCTTCTCTACATTATTTTTGAAACCAAAATAGTTCTCGATTGAATGCCCCACTTGCTCACCGTCGTATACACATTTGGCGTTGGCGTCATACCATTTCGGGAATGGGGGCTATAATGGAGGCTGGTAGAAAGGTGCCACCACGTGGATATCAGAAAGCTACTTGTATAAATCTCCGTATGAGATCGATAACGGAGTGAACTCAACCCTTTCGTTATTTTTCTGGTGATTAAAGCTTTGGCTCGAGGAACCTTGGGCATTTGAGGCCGCTTTAGGTTGTATAACCGTTACTGGTTTAGCATTGCAGATGTTCGAAAAGTTCACTTCGTTGTCCTTCCTTCCGTGAGGTGGCCTCTTGTGAGACGAGCTTCCCCCTGTCTCAATCTTGCCACTCTTGACGGCGTTTTCGACAAGCTCACCGGAAAGCACTAGGTCGACAAAGTTTGTGGTTGCGTTTCCTATGAGGCGATCCAAGATTGGACCTTCCAAAGTCTGAATAAATATGACCATCGTCTCTTTCTCACCGAGTGGGGGTTGCACTTGAGCTGCCATATCTCTCCATCGTTGTGCATACTACCTAAAACTCTCATCTGACTTTTGTTTCATGTGCTGTAGGGTCCAACGGTTTGGTACCATGTCACTGGTGTGCTGGTATTGTGCTAGGAAGGCCTTGGCTAAATCCTTCCACATATTGATCTGATGACGAATTAATTGGTTGTACCACTTGATGGCGGATCCTGAGAGACTATCCTGGAAACAGTGGATTAACAGCTTGTTATCCTCGCCATACCCGGTCATCCTCCGGCAAAACATAGTGAGATGAGCACGAGGGCAACTCATCCTATCATACTTTTCGAACTCCGAGACCTTGAACTTAGGGGGTAGCACTAGATCTGGGACAAGATTGAGTTCGGCGACGTCAAAACCGGTGAAAGCGTCGACCACTTCCATGGCTTCCAACTTTTCCTCAAGTCACTTACAACGGTCCGCGATCTCTTTAGAGGCTTCAAATTTTAGCTTCTCGCTTTCCATTAGCTGGTCCATGTCTGAGACGAAGTTCTCGGCTTAGTTTCCTCTGGGTCTTTCTTTCGGTGCGGAGGGCACATTAGTGGGGAAAGGGGCGTTGGTCTGAAGAAGTGGCGATTTTCCTCGATCGAGTATCACCTGAGGGGTAGCTTGGACCCTAACATGGGTGGGGGTAAATCCCAGAGGGTACATGAGATCTTCATTCTTGACGGTGGTTCTTGTCACCGGATTACCGTTCGAGGCTTCCCCTCGTACGGAAGGTCGAGCTCCTAGCATTTGGCCTATTTGGGCTAGTATATCTTCTTGGGACTTCCTGAGTTGCTCCCTCATCTTCTCTTGGGCCTTAGCTAATTGGTCCTCCAACTTCTTGGTCAAATCCGCTTGCATATCTCTTCGAGTTTGTTCAATTTGGTCCAATCGATCTTCGTTCAATATCTTAGCTCTTCGTCGGGTTTTGTAAGAGTGCTGAATCGACTGAACTTTTTCCTTACCCAGTATCACTCTTAAGAAACATCCCGATGATTAGTCATAACATCCCGGAGGCGAATGCATGCAAATGCGTGTTAAATGCCTTAATGTGATGATGCAATCATGAACGAATGAGCAATGAGCTTATGATGATGTTATGCGATTATGATATGAAGAAATAAAATTAGCATTAAATGTGATGTATGAAAACAACAAAACAAACGAGTTAGTGTAAAATAAAACATAGATAAACAAGCACAAACACACCTTTTTTTTGTCTAGCACCTAGGTTATCTGCATGGCTCTAAGGGGTAGGGTTTCTAGTTCGCTACATGTAGTTTTGGTTCTAGGAGGTACTCGAATTGTCCCCGCTGTCCCCTACTAAGGGTAGCAAGGCCCCCGGTCATCACCCATTATAGGCTCATTTCAGCCGAGTTCAATTCAAGGGGACCCTTTAGCTACATCCGTATGGAGAAACGATATTCCCACGAAGATACAAGGTAGTCGAGCCCCGAAGGTACTTACTAGGCCCATACGAAGGAACGATATCCTCGCGAAAGCACTAGTGTTTTCCCTTCACTTAGACGAAAGGGTATACATGCAAAAATTGAATGCGTCCGAAATAAACTCGCGTTTATAAACAAATATCAGTTAAATTTGTCACTTTAGTTCGCAACCGTCGATATTATTTAAGCAGTAAAATTTTCTTGGCCTGACTCTCTTTTTATTTTTTTTAAAAACAAAAAAATTTAGTCCCCAGCAGAGTCGCCATCTGTAACGACCCTTTTTTTGAAAATACTTATGGGTATAGGTGGTATAGTGGTGTGGATATTTTGGAAATTAAAATTTTGAAATAGGATAAAAAAAGAAAGATTTAAATTAGAAAAAGATGGATTTTGAAAATTGTTTTAAAATAGGGGGTTTAGAAAAAAATTGAAAATAAGATTTAAAAAGTAATAAAAACTCTTATTTATTTAAAGAAATTAAAATGGATTGAAAAGATGGAAAATGGGAATAAATTAAAAACTAGGGGAGTCGCCACCGGTCATTTTGAAATGGTGGACCGGACACCGAAAATAGAAACCAGAGATTCAAAAGGGTTCGGGAGTCAATTACTCGCGAGGAAGGGTTAGCACCCTCGATGGGCCCAAAATTGGTACCAAAACTTTACCGCTTAATTAAAATCAAATTTTGAGAGTTAAAGTGATAATTTTAACCAAAATCTGATTATACGAGCGATTGAATTTCGAAAATCCTGATATTTGAGAGCGAACGCCCGAACCACCACCACTACGACTAGTAATGGCCTCGTTTGTTTCCGAATAAAAGGACATCGCATTTTTGAAAACAATTTTAGATTTTTGAAAGAAGAAAAAAACTAAATGCATGAATACAAAATTAATGATCTAATTTATGGTCCACGACACCAAAGGAGTCAACATCCGAATAAACGGAGTGTCGTTCCCACGCGGATATTATGACCGAGTATTAAGAAAATGAATAAATATGGAAATTTAAAGACATGGATGAAAAAGTGGGTACGTTGACTAGCGAACGATAATGGCAATTAAAAAAGGACAAACATGACAACATAAGAGACGACATACATGAAAATATAAAGACGAACATAGCTATATGAGAAATAAGGCCCTACTAACACGGAGCACAACTCATGAAGACAAGTAAGACAAGTATTAACAGCATAAGAGTACATGCATAAGTCGCGTTATCATAATAACCAAACTCCTTTCTTACGTACTAGACAAAAATGGATAAATGAATAACAAGAAGAAACATAGCAAACCAAAGTATGAAGATATTTGCAAGCAATGTTATATGTATTATCCTTTATTATTTTTGTTTTATTTCTTGTTTTTCTCCTTATTTCTTTAAAACTGTTACTAAGGCCAAAACGGAAGGGAAGCTAAATTTTGGGTCTAAACGGATTTAAAACAAAAGCAAGAAGGGTATAAAAAAGGGTGAGTTACAAAACATTTCAAATCCAGGGGTCGAAAATGTGAAGTTTGGTAAAAGAGAATTTCAAAATTTATTTTGAAAACACGGGGTGACTTCAGAGGGAATTAACCAAAAATTTTCGGGCCAATTTGACTAATGCAGGGGTGGAATTGAAAGTTTCCGAAAAACTTTAGAGACTTCAATGTGGGTTTTGAAAGGCGAAAACCCTTCACGGGGAATTATGGAATCACGGAAGGGGTTGAGTTCGATTAACTCATTTTTAAAAACATCCAAACCTTATAAAATCCTTATATCGAGAAAATCCTCTGCCCCTCCCCCCAAAACAAAACTGAAAACCCCATTTTCACTGGTCACCACGGATCCGGTGACGGCGAGGGCCGAACCTTCCCTTATGTCCCCTTTTCCATTAAAAAGAAAAAAACCTTTGAAATAACTACGAGGACGCCAGAATAACGAGCTCCCTTTTGAAACCCTTGCTGCAGAACGCGAACTCCTTTCATTTTGAAAATCGAGAACCCCATTAATCTCTCCGCTAACTCATCGTGCCAACACCCGACGAAGGCCGGACGGCTTATCGGTAGGGAGGATGCGTGGAAACACGGCTGGAATACCAAACGGCGGAGGTAAAAATCTTTTCATTCTCATTCTATATTTTATTTTTGGTTTTTGGGTGCATGCAATGCAATGAATGTCAGATACCTCGAAAATGGCTTCTTTTTCTTTATTTTCTTCTCTCGAAAAAAATCCCACCTTACAATAGTTTTTCTTTGGCTTTTATATTGTTCGATTACATAAAAGAGACAAGAAAGTTTGACTTTGGGGCTCGTTTTTGCCTTTGCATGTGCTCTATGTCCCTCCGATGCTTCTGTGTTTGCCGTTTCTGCCTTCGCTGTCTTGCCTCATTTTTTTTTATTTTTTAGTTTTTTTTGCCATTTTTGGACTTCTGATTGAGGCTGCCTTTTATGTTGCACATTGGTTGCTCCCAAAACGGCGAGGATGAGCGTGGCGACAAAGGCAGATGACCGGTATGGTGTCAGCGCGAGGCAGAGGCGTGGAGATGGTTGTCTGAGAATGCACGCGTAGAGAATGCAGAGAGGCGCACGTGGGAGAACTAAAACACCCCGTGTGAAGGGTACGGCGATCCGGAACACTCCAAAGGTGAGTTCTAGCCATTCGATACAACTCGATCGAAGGGCTCGCGTTGATGCGGCGTGCAAAGCTGAGAAGGCTTGTTAGGGTTTTGCTGGATGAGGGCTGATCTGGTCCGTTGATATCACGTGATCTAGAGGCTAAATGGGGTGCGACGCAAGATCAAACGAAGGCTCCTAGGGTTTCCTTGAACGAGAGTAATCTAGATCGTTGATCCGGATTCAGATCCAACGGCTTACAAAGTTGGTGGCTGCTGCATAAGAAAAGAAAGAGGAGTTAGGGTTTTGTTAATGAATTCCTTCTCGGGCCCAAAACGGGCCTTATAATATATTTGTGTATCATTTTTTGAGCTTTGTATTGATTCTGGGCTGATTTGTAAATGGACAATTTCATAAATAAAACCCAGGCTTTTATTTTATTCTTTAATCATTTATTCATTTTAAATAATAAAGAATAATACTAATAGTAATAGTAATATAATAATAATAATAATAATAAATAATAATAATAATAATCATAATAATAGTAATAATACTAACTAATAATAATAATAATAAATAATAACATTATTGATAATAATAGTAATAAACAATAATATTAATAGTAAGACTACTATTACTAATAATACGATAATAATGATGATGTTTTTAAGTCCCTCTTTTCCTTCTTTTTTTTTCTTTTTTTTTTCATCTTTTTCTTTTTTTCTTTAGCCCAATACAAGCCCAAAAACGCAAACACAAACGAGTTTAAGTCTCGAGACAAAATTAGTGATTACAGAGCTCCCTGAAAGTAGTATATCGTCAACATACACAATCACATATGTAACCACATCACCAAGCTTGTAAATGAACAGAAACGTATCCGCTACTGAGCAGTAAAATTCCAAGGATATGAGGAAGCTTTTGAGCTTAAGAAACCAGCTGCGTGGTGCTTGACGTACCCCGTACAAAGCTTTTACCAATTTACACACTAGTAGAGCTCCATTTGTTGCTTTTTGTTCGAAACCAAGTGGTTGCTGCATAAAAACTTCCTCCTTCAAGTCCCCTTTCAAAAAAAGCATTATTTATGTCAACTTGATGTACCACCCAACGATTCGAAACAACGAGAGAAATCAGAACATTTATTGTTAAAGATTTCACAACTGGACTGAAGGTGTCTTTAAAGTCATGGCTGGGAACTTGCGAGTAGCCTTTTTCCACCAAACGAGCCTTATAGCTGCTGACTGCTCAATCAGCATTTCGCTTAATCTTGTAGAGCCATTTGGACCCGACCACCTTTCGATCAGCTGGGGTTTCCACCAAATTCCATATTCCATTGGCAATTAAAGCTGAATATTCAACCATAATAGCTTGCCTCCAATATTCAGTCTCCACGGCTTCATGCACTGATCGTGGCACAACATCACAATTCAAGTGATAGACTTTTGGCTTAAGAATGCCACACTTGCTACGAGTAAGCATGGAATGAGTATTGTTGGACACTTTATCAATAGAAACATTAGTGTCAACAGCATGCTGTGGCTCAGATGCAATTGAAACAGGTGAAACATGTTCAATAAAATCATCAGTTTCTACCAAATCATCACTAATAGCTGAAGGAAAAGATGAAGTATCAGACATGGTAGACATTTGCAAACCTGCTGGTACGCCAGATTCGACTACTGGATGTTCCTCATTGACCCTTTTCGAGGTTGATGGAGGTGTAGCAACATCAGGAGTTGCTGCCGAGGACTGCTCCACATCGTGAGTATCAGGTGCAGCATTGTGAGCATCTCTTAACCCATCATTTTGTGTATCATTTTGGGCAAGAACTTGAGAAGCAGATGTTGCTGCTGTTGTGTCACAAGTGCCAGGATCAACTGCTGATTCATCGCACTCAACCGAAACAACTGGAGTGGGACAAAAGGCAGATGAATTAGGAACAATTGGAACAGATGCTGACTGAAACTTGGCTAGTCGTGGCTCATCGACTGAAACATTACTCGCTGCAAATGGAAAAATATTCTCATCGAATCTGACATGTCGAGTGACATATATTCTCCCATGCAAACCAAGACACTGATAGCCACGAAACTTTGGCGAGTAGCCCAGAAACGTACACTGCTGGGAGCGAAACTCCAATTTGTGTTTATTGTAGGGGCAAAGGTACGAATAACACTCGAACCAAAAAACACAAAGAAAATCATAATCTGACCGTTTCCCTGTTAGCTTCTCATGAGGGGAAACATTATCGAGGACTCGCGTGGGTAGCCAATTAATGAGATACGTAGCACTTAACACAGCGTAAGACCAATGTAACACCCCAATTTTGGGCTTGGAAGTTTTGGGTTTGGACCGGACCGGTCGGGTTGCGGTTCGAATATAAAAGGGTGAATTTAGGAAAGCCTAGTTCGGGTTGCATTAAAAATATGGAAAAATGTCTTAAAATCCTCTTTTATTATATATAAGAGAAAGGTGAAATCAATTTTACAAAATGAGGTTTGGAAGAGTGACATTTTGGGTTAGTGACCAAAATGTAATTTTCGGAAACTTGGTGACTGTTTTAAAAAGGATTGAAACTTTGAATCTTTAAGGAGCTATTTACCCAAAAGAGTTTCTCCAGATTTTTTCTGAATATTTATCAATTAATTAATGGTTTTAAAATAAAGGTAAAAGGGAGGGAAAAATATTTTTGGCATTTTAACAAACTTTTCCCAAATTTTCCATTTTCTTTTCTCTCAACTTTTCTCTCAACCCAAACACATTTCTCCAGCAGAATTTCCTCTGATTTTGACAACTTAAGATGAGATTTCTATCCTCATTTGATCTCTAATCAAATCTACAACAAAACCTTAGCATTTGCTTATTGGATTTTCAAGATTTTGGTTCCAAAAAGGGAGAAAACTCAAGTTTAGAGGTATGAACTTCCTTCTCCTCTAAATTCTCAGTTCTTTACTGAAATTCCCAAGTTCTCAATCCTTGATTTGTGTTTTATTAAAGGTTTTACAATTGTGTTCTTGATCTTGGCTTTAAAATGCAAGATTTGCTTTAATTTTGATGAAATTCGTATGATCTGATTGGGCACTGTTTTGAGATGTCATTTTGATGTAAAATGAATGTATAATTGATGAGAAATTTAGGTTTAATCAATGCAATCCCGAATAGGTTGTTTTTCCTAAGTTTTGCTTGAGTTTTTGGTTGTTTTTGGAGTGATCTTGATGATCTGTTATAGATGGAGGTATAAGGACGTGGTTAGATCCTTTTTGGATGTTAATTGAGGTTTATGAATGTTTAGAATTGATGGATCTTGGCTGGGTAGTGTTGTGGAGTTGTTTGGAGGTGATTTCGGTTGTGTTTGGTAGCCGAAATGTGAGTTTGGATGAGAGCAGCGAGTTTAGGTGATTTCATTGAAGATATTAATGCATGATGGTGCATTAATCTACTGTTTTGATGTGTTTAAAACAGGGGAGACATCTTTGGATCCTTGTGGTGTTGATCCGGAAGCTTGATTGGTGTTTCGACAAGTAGCGAAACGGAATCGGTGAGTGGATTTTGGTTTTCAGCTTTGAAACCAATGTTTTGAAGGTTTGGGAGCTTAGTTTAAGTCTAAACAACTTAGCTAAGCTCAAGAGTAAGTTTTCGGAAAAACTCTCTTGTTGATGAACCATGAGTTGGTTGAATGCAATGTGATTTGTTTGCATGTTTTAAATTCTGTTTTGAAAGCATGTTTTAGCATGTTTAATTGCTAAGATTATAAGCCATGTGTTGAAGGATGCTCAAGGTAAGAGATCCTTGTTTTTGAACATTGTAAAATGTGGTTTTGATGCTTAATGATGCATGATGTTTATGGCTTTGTTAAATGCTTTAAAACAGTGAAATATTGTTGTTAATGATGCATATTGGCAAGTGATGTTTTGAGAAAGGTTAAGAACACTATGGTGGTTAAAAGTCCATAGGTGGTTCTTGTGTTAAGAACAACATGGTGGTTAAAAGTCCATGATTGGTTCTTGTGCTAAGGTCACCAAGGTGGTTAAAAGTCCTTGAGTGAGCCTTGTAAGGTCACAAAGGTGGTTAAAAGTCCTTGTGTGAGCCTTGTGTATTTTAAGAACACCATGGTGGTTAAAAGTCCATGGGTGATTCTTGTTTTAAGGTCGCAAGGTGGTTAAAAGTCCTTGTGTAGACCTTGTGTATTTTAAGAACACCATGGTGGTTAAAAGTCCATGGGTGATTCTTGTTAAGGACACAAAGGTGGTTAAAAGTCCTTGTGTGGTCCTTGTGAATTGTAAGATCACAATGGTGTTTAAAAGTCCATGTGTGAATCTTATGTTGATTGTATTGTGAAATTGAAAGATTATGATTATCACTTGTGGCCAATATGACATGCTAATAATGTGAAGCATGTATGCTTGTTTTAAATGCTTATGTGCATGAATCAAATGTTGTTTTGAATAAGGTTTATAAAAGTGTTTATAAACGCATTATTGTGTTGTTTTAAATGAGCATTCCTCACTAAGCTATTTGCTTACGCTCTCTCTTTTCTTAAACCAATAATGCAGAGCATTAAAGTGCATTGAGGGTAGCAAGGAGGTCAAGAAATCCAAGTGGTGAACTAAGCTCATGTATGGTGAAAGTTTCTTAAACACTATTAGCTTTAGGCATTTGGCAATGGGGAACCTATGTTGTTGTTTTGGGAGATGTTTTAGACTCCCTAAGTTGGTTTTATGTTGTTGTTGATGTTGGATCATGTAAATGGCCTTTATGTGGTTGGTTTGGAATTTTGATGCTTGAATGGTCTTTCAATATAGGGTGCATGCCTATAGAATTGGGGCTTTTCTTGTTTAATGCCATGTTTATGAATTGTTGATGCCATTATGTTTCTTATGCATGAAATGTCTTGCTGGTATAATTTGGTTGCCTTTGGAGCATGTTTGGTGGGTCAATTGTGTGTTTAATCAGCTAAAATTCTGCAATCTGGGCAACCTGTTTCGGAACAGGTGCTGCCGTTTCGGAACAGATGGCCTGAAATGGCCTAGGCGTTTCGAAACGGGCAGGGCTGTTCCGAAACATTTTGGCCACTGCCAGGCCCTGTTGCGCAACGCGTTTCGGAATGGTCCCGCGTTTCGGAACAGGCTCTCCCTGTTTCGGAACACCCGACCGTTGGGCACTGAAATTGACGGTTAAATGTTTTGAAACCTTTGCGTTTTGGTCCTGAACTTTGTGTATGCAATTGAATGAGTTTGAGATGTCCGTTTGAGTTGAAATTTGGCAGGGAAGCATGAAATATGACTAATTTCATAATGGTAACTTAAAAGTTGGTTAAGTCCTTCTAATTTCCAGAATTTACATTTTGGTCCCTAAACTTGTATGTTGTGCAATTAAGTCCCTGAATGTTTTCCGAGTGCGCTGATCTTTGAGTATGCTGTTGTTATGAACACACCTAGGGTTAATGTGCATTTAGATAAGATTAAAAAGAAAAAAAAGGGTCGTTAATCAAGGTTGACTTTCGGGTTGACTTTGGTTTTCCCCGTGTAAACTTCTTAATTCGGGTCAACCGTCTAGGCCGGGTTAAGGGGGTTACAACCAATATTTTAATGGGAGAGCAGCATGCGCTAGGAGACACAATGCCGTTTCAATAATTTGTCGATGTTTCCGTTCGACAACTCCGTTTTGCTGCGAAGTACGAGGGCATATGACACGGTGCTAAATTCCTAAGCCACTCCACTTGTTCACCAAGGCTCGAAATTCACCGCCTCCATCGATTTGAATGGCTTTGACATCTGCACAAAACTGAGTTTTGACAAGAGCTAGAAAAATGATCAAACACAGTGAAAACTTTGCTTTTATTTCGTAGCAAATATGTCCAACAACAACGATTGTACATATCCACGAAATACAAATAATAGCAAAAACCAGCCGATGTAATGGGTGCAAGCCCCCATACATCCAACTCAACAAGCTCAAATGGGAAAGAGTATTTAGTGACTGAAGCACGAAAGGGCAGAGCATGTGCCTTGCCCATTTGGCAGGCTTCACAAACAATCTTGTCGGCTGATGAGATCGACTTATTCACTGCCAATTGAAGAACCTCAGATGAGGGATGCCCGAGCCTTTTGTGCCAAATCCAATAGGATGAGTCCTTATTTGCAACAGTAATATGATGAAAAAAAGATGAATTTCCAAGAGAACGAACAAGGAACTTGTAAAGACCACCTTCTTGCATGCCCTGAAGCAGAACCGCCCCTGTGTTTGCATCCTTCACATAGCACTTAGAAGAGTGAAATTCAATAAATACATTATTGTCAGATGCAAAACGTGAAACTGACAATAGATTCTTGGAAATTTGTGAAACGTGCAATAATTGATCAACCACTAAACTGCGATTTGAAACAACAATAGTTAAACGACCAATATGCTCGATATCAACAGTAGTATTGTCACCCAAGTGAACCTTACCAGAAACAGTATAGTTCTTACCAGAGAGTAAGATTGACTTACAATGCGTGATGTGTGGCCCAATAATCGGGGTACCACTACACAGAGCTGGAGGTCGAATTGATCCCGAACGTGGTCAGCGCATTGGCCTGAGCTGACTTCACTCGAGGTTGATTATCAGTTGTATCAACATAAGGCTCATAACAATGCCCATACTCATTAGTCTGATATTGACAATTGTTGGCTAGAGGTTGATTAGCAAGTTGCCGCGACGATTGATTGGAAGCACCTTTGTACTTTTCATTGAAGCAATACCAACACAAGTCAGCCATATGACCAAGCTTACCATAAATTTGACATTGTGGCCTCGAACGTCCTCCTCAGAAGCGTCCGCCACGAAAAGATCTTGCACGAAAACCTCTGCCACGATCCTGCCCAATATAACCAGATCTTTCATTAGTATCATTAGTCTGATATTGTGACAGATTAATTCCGATAGGAACATCAAAGATATCTCCAAGTCTCGACTCTGCATCCTCCAAAACCGACACTATACCCTCAAGTGTGAACGGCTCGCGACTCGCTGTCACAACAGCCACAAACGGTGTATACTCATTTGGCAATCTGTTGAAAATTGTTGCTATGTGTTCAACCTCCGATATCTTATGACCGGACAGAGCCAATATCGCATATTTCCTTGATCTTGATAGTATAGTCACGCATCCTCATCGCACCTTTCTTTATAGAACGTAACTTGCAATGCAGGTGCATCACCTTAGTCGTGGACAACTTAGAGTAAAGGCCAGTGATGACACTCCATATTTCGGTCGACGTTTCAGCTTTGACAAGCTGCGAAAGCACATTGGCGCTCACCGTCGAAAGTAACCAAGACGCAAGCGAGCTGTCCTGCTTGCGAAAATGTGTATACTCTGGATTCACATCTCGTTCCCCAGTTGCGCGTTGAGTAATCTTAACCAGTTTTAGCGTCTTCGGTCTATGAACTCCTCCAAACCAAGGCCGCGAATTGTAAAAATGACCTGTTGTTTTCCAGAGGAGGAAATTTGTGTCGTCCAAGCAAAAATTTATTCGTTTGTTGGAGAACATTTGTGACGTTGAATCGTCGCCACAGTGAACCTCGACTGAATCTGAGCTGTCAGATCAATTGGTGCTACCATGGTTGAAAAACGGAGGAAAACTTCACAGCAAGAGAAAAAAGAAAAACGGCGTGATAAGAATCAGATTGAGACCGGAACAATCACTAGACCTCTAATACCATGTTGAAAACAAGAACAAAGGTAGTGAATCTGATGAACGAAGGAACAAGACATGAAAGGAGATGAACCAAAAAAGGGGAATCAGTCTACTTTAGTTATTAATTTCTCAAAGAGATAAGCAGTACAAATTGGGTTGCCTTTTTGGGCTAAGACCCATGAGAATTTATAGCCTAAACAGACTCAATAACTAACCTTAACAATTTCCTAACAACTTAACAAATTACCGTTTGGACCAGTTGGAATTGGGCCATCTGTCAAAGAACCTTCAGGTGAAATCTAGACAATATTGGAATTAGGTCAGCGTAGAGCGTTTGGGTGTTCTATATTTATGAGCACAAGTGCACACTCCTATCAAGTTATAGTATACAAGATATCGTTTCCCACAGGGATTGGACATCTTAATTCTAATTGTTGTTCCTACACAAAAAAAGTTAATGCACAAGTAAGATAGTTGTTGAGAAGAAAAGTAAAATAAAAACACAAGTAATTAAAAAGGAAGTGATCAGATTGATAGAGAGGGCAGGGTTATGTTGCTGCTTAGTGTGAAACTACGTTGAATAGGTCAAGTTGTTTTGCGCTACCATGATCTGCTGCCTTGGCAGGTAATGACGGATTGAGGCGGCGACAACTTTCGTTGCCACGACGGCACCTGCTCTTGCAACTTTCGCTGTCCTGGCAGGTGAGATACAGAGAAGTCTCGGCGACAAGTCTGATAGATACTTCAAGTTCGGTGAAGCAATTCTGAAGTGATCCTACCTATGTCTAGGCTAAGATTCTGTTGCTGCGTGATGTAGGCAATACCTAGCAATCTCTACGTAAACCTAACACAGACATTCAACTTTTGGTTGCTCATTTTTGCCGATAAAATTCTAACTTATGTCTAAGCTGAATTAGTCAACATCTCTTCATGATGAGACCGTGCTTAATTCTTTCATTTGTTTGACACTGTCGTGCCCGAAAAATGGATTCTTCAACTGGACTTTTGGAACTAATTGAAGGAAGTGAAGTACATGAATTAAGCAAACTAAGAGTATTTTATTGCAAAAACAAACTTGAAAACCTAAACAACCGTTTTCACAACTAATTACAACATAACCCAAAACCCAAGAGAAATTTAGAACATGTTGGCGGCAAGAAAACCTAAGCTATGCATAAGGAAAACCTAAAAACTATTTTGAATTACAATTACAATGGGTATATATAGGCATTAGCTAGGTCTAGTCTTTCTTGAAGTAGAAGTCTTCAAAGTAGCTTTCCACATTAAATGTGACTTTAAACTCTGACTTCTTTGAGTTGAATGTGGACTTTATCACGTTGCCTTGTTCCGTAAGAAATCTTGAGATTTAACTTTGATGGCTTTGCTCGCTGATATAGACGTTGGAAAATTGATTGGACAACATCAATAGAATCAGGATTTTCTGCTATACAAATCACACTCCGGTTCTCCAACTCCATAATTTGCTGTCTTAGGCGGCACGGTAGGCGACGACAGCTGCTGTCTCTGTCTGGATCTGCATCAGTATAGCTCCTTAGTTTGCTGCCTCAACATCACATCCTCAACTCCTCTTTCCCTATGTCATCCTCTAGTACCTAAAACCAAATGTACACTAAAACAATACATTTTCTTTACCAAACAAAGGATAATCTAAAAAAACATGGCAAAGTACTAAGTACAATGCAACCTATATGCTACTAAGTATGCCTAGACAAAAGATGTGAGAGCTATCCCCCCAAACTCGAGATGGGCATTGCCCTTAATGCACAAAACATAAAAATAATAACAAAAAAATAAATACAAGTGATGAAGAAAACAAAAAAATAAAATGAAGAAAAAAGAAAGAACTAAAAATTGGCCGAGGGTTGAGAGGAGGCTTGAGTCTTTGCTGCTGAGGAGGAGGAAGAGGTTTGGATGATGAAGCGGCGGCTGACAGATGTTCGGGCAGTAGATTTAGCGGGTGAGACTTTGGCTGTCTACGACGGCTGGACTCTTTTGGGCATGAGACGAGGATCTTCTTGAGGTTCTGCAGGAGGAGCAGTAGGAGGTGCTTCGCTCTCTTTTGACTGTCTTGTCATCCACAGGCTCGACAACTATGATGTGCCGCTTCCTCTTCCGAGTGCCTTCCTCTGCGAGTGCTGCCGGAGGGTCAATCGCCATTGGGATGGCTGCTGCTCCTGCTACCACTGCTGTTGCTGGTTTCGACGGCTACTGCTCAATCTCCTCTGATGAGGAGGTATTCGCCACACTCGCTGTTGTGCAGGCAAGTGAATGGTACTGCGATGCCTCTCGGGGGAGTCTGCCACTGTGTTGGATGCGATGGTGGCTGAGTAAGATGGGTAGCGCGTCGAAGAGGGCACCTGGCGGCAGGAAGCGGCATGGCAGACAGCAACGGCGGATGGCGTTCCTTGTGCTGAGGCTGCTCCTGCAAGGTCTACAGGATGGGTACGTCATTAGGGAATTTCTGCAGGAGATAAGCCACAAAGGCTTCTTGGACTTCTCCCATGTATTTCATGAAGGTCAGCTGCTGCTGCTCGATGCGCTTGTTGCTGTTGATAAGGGTGTACAACAGCGTGAGGACTTTGTTTTCTAGGGCAGCTTCAATACTACCGGGGGCGGCTAGAGTGTTAGGATGGGCGGTAGATGGCTGGTTGGGCGTTATGGGCTCTGTCTTCGGGGCCTGCATCACCTGCAGGTGGACTTTTATGGTCTACCCTTCTTTGGCTGATGTTATCATATCTTTTGGGTCGGTCGGAACACCAAAGTTGGCACAAAGGCCTGTGATGAGGGACGGGAAGTACATCTTGCCCTTCGTCTTCCCGAAGTAGGTGTGGATCTTCTTGAAGATTACTTCCCCAACATTGATGTGCCGGTTCATCATGATGCTGTGGATTAGGGTAACATACGGTCGATCGACGGTAGAGTTGTGGGAGGTGGGCATCAGCCACCTCTTGACGAATGTGTTCCATAGCATTACCTCTGGTAGCAGGTGGCGGTGTTGGACAGATCTTCCATGCTTGCCTTCCAACCACGACGTGTTGGGCTTGCATTGTTTGGCCTTGATTTTCTCATAATCGGCAGCCGTTAGTGACTGCATCCACTCATCGTGAGGGTTGTCATGCATATCCATGCCATAGAAGTTGTTAATGACGGCAACGTTGAGCTTGACAGGTTCCCTTCGGGCGTATACGAACGGCATCTCCGGGCGGGGCTGGTGGGCATAGAACTCCCTGACCATGGTGATGTTGGCTATCTCTAGCTGCCGTGCGAAGATTTCCCATCCTTTGCTGTGGATGGTTTCGAACAAATTTGGTTCTAGTCCGAGATCTTCTATCTGCTGAGTATAGTGAAAGCCTTGCTCCTCCCATATGTTCTGCTTTCCGAACTGAGTTCGGTATCTCTTTTCATCTACGCGGGAGAAGAAGCGTTGGAAGGTGGGTTTAGGTGCCGATGAGGAAGCCATGTGAGACGGTTGATGTTTACTGAAATTCTGAAAGAAAATAGGTGAGAGTAGTGGATGCAAGAAATAAATAGCAAGAAGGTGAAAGTAAAGTAAATGAATGAAGTGAGAAGGGTTTAAATAGAGGTTGCCGAGAGGTGTCGTGGCGACATTAAATGTATAACGGTCTAGTTGTCTCGCGCATGTTACGAGATTTCTGCCTGTTATTTTTGTAGCCGTTGGCAGCTAGCCGTTAGCGGTCAACTAGCCGTTACGCGTTTCTGCGCTGGGTTGCCCTGGGCTGTGTCGGTGGGATGGTGGGCGGGCTCCTTGCTGGGCCTCTTTCTTGATCCAGCTCTTTTATTCCTAATCCTGAAATACTAAATAAAAAAAATAAACTCTGAAAATTACAATTGTGGTAATTAATCTAATCCTAAAAAAAATAATTGCAGTAAATTAAATTCTAGTCCTAATGCATAAAAATAAAAATAAAGAAAAAGAATTAAAAATTAAGTTATGTTGGGAGTGCATTTAGATGCATCTCCCAGACATAACCACTTCCTGAGGTATTTTAGCTTGTCCTTCCCTTTTAGGGGTCCTCTTGTTCCTTCAGGTGATGTGCTGCTGGGTCCTTCAGCTTGCCCTTTGGTCTGTCGCGACAGCTGCTGCCTTGGCCTGTTTCTATGCTGATTTTGGAAGCTTTTGCATCTAGGCATCCTTCCTTTTCTGTTCCTGAGGGTTGTAGCACATTTAATTTTATGCTCTGGTTGTCTACCCTCATGGTCAGCTTCCCATGTTCCACATCTATTAACGTTCTGCCCGTGGCCAAGAATGGTCACCCAAGGATGATAGGGGCTTTTTCATCGGCCTCACGGTCTAGGATAAGGAAATCAGCTGGAAGAATCAAGTTGCCCACCTTTACTAGGATGTCTTCGATTTTACCCTCCGGTTGTACAAACGAATGATCGACAAGTTTTAGCATGACAAAGGTATGTTTGGCTGGCCCAATTCCTAATTTATCGAAGACTGCTTTGGGCATTAGGTTGATGCTGGCTCCCAAGTCGCATAGGGCTTTTGTTTCGTGTTTACTGCCTATCCTGCATGTGATAACAAAGCTGCCGGAGTCTGTTTGCTTGGGTGGTAGTTTGTTGTGCAGCATTGCCATGCACTCTTTTGTGATAGCAACTATTTCGAACTCCCCAATCCTCTTCCTTTTAGAAACCATGTCCCTGAGATATTTGGCATAGTTGGGCATATTTTGAATGGCTTCTATTAGAGGTATGTTTATGTGCACATGCTTTAGAATATCTAGGAATCTTCTGAGCTGGTGCTCTTGCTTCTGTTGCTTAAGCCTCTGGGGGAAAGATGCTGGCAGGTGGATGTCCTCTATAAGCTCCTTGTATGAGAACTTAATCTGTGGTGGGTCATCTACTTCAGAACCGCTGTTATGTTCAGCTGCCGGGGCGGCTGGTGTTGACGCTGCCACGACAGGCTGTTCTTTTTGTGCTTGCTGTGTTTCTGGTTGTTTTTCCACCCTGGGTTCATCCATCTGCTTCCCACTTCTGGTAGATATGGCTTTGCACTGCTCGTAAAAGGGTTTGGCTGTTGCCTCTGTGCTGCTTGATGCTGCTCCCATTGTTCTGCTGTTGAAGATTTCTGTGAACTGCCCAAATTGGGTTTCTAGGTTTTTTATAGCAGCCTCCTGGTTGTTCATCTTCATCCCCGTCCGGTTCATGAAAGACTTAGTTTTATCAATGAATTTATTAGTGCGAACAATAAAATCACTAGTTCTAGACATAAAAGTATGAAGAGTTGCTTCTAGTGAATTATTGTTTTGTGGCTGCTGAGCCTGCTGTCTGGACATGTTTTATTGGTAGCCTCCCTGTTGGTGTTGTGGGTTTGCTGCAATCTTTGGGTTGCTCCAGGAGAAGTTAGGATGGTTCTTCCATCCAGGGTTGTAGGTGTTCTGGGCAGGTCTGCTGTTCCTCTCGTATCCTCCCATAAAGTTGGAAGATGAGGTGCAGTCAGAGGAATCATGGTTGCCCCCACACTCGTCACAGAATGACTCTACAACCTTTACCTCAAAGGCTTTCCCAGTAGGTTTTATGATGCTCATGACCAGCTCTGTCAGCTTGCCAAGGCGGGCATTGACAGACTCTGAGGCTTTTACCTCGTTCACAGTTGCTGGCCGCCTAATGCCGCCTCGGTGGGCTGTTGGATACTTGTTGTCATTTTTGACGGCTTGGTTCAGAATCCGCAGTGCCTCATCTGGTGGTCTGTCAAGGATGATTCCATTAGCTGAGGCATCAGTCATCATCCGTGTTGGGTAGTTCACCCCGTTGTAGAACATTGATACCTGTGTCCAAGTCGGGAAACCATGTAGCGGGCAATTGTTCAACATCTTTTGGTACCACTCCCATGCTTCATATATTGACTCGTCATCCCCTTGTTGGAAGGCTGTTATCTCGTTTCGTAGTCTATCTGTGACATTGGACGGGCTGAATCGATCCAGAAAATCTTTACATAACTCTGTCCATGTGTTGAACGATCCTGCTAGCTGATTTTTTAACCACTATTTTCCGTATCCCCCAATGAATAGGGAAATAATCTCAGCCTCAGTACGTCTTGATGGACCCCGTGTATTTTGAATGCTCTGCAGATATCCATGAATCCTCTCAAGTGCTACCGAGCATCTTCTGTGACAGTCCCTCCAAATTGTCCCAACCTGTTAATCATGTTAAACATAACAAGCTTCAACTCGAAGTGATCTGCCTCAATCTCAAGTTCTGTCACTTTCGAATCAAAACCTCTGAAGTCATGTTCCAAATAATCTCTAGTGGTTCGAACATTCTGAGGCTGCCTGGGCGGAAGAGGGGGTTCTGCCTTGGTGGATCTTGCTGTTCTCTGGGCGGCAAATCTTGCTGCCCTTCTCTGCCGTTCGTGTAACCCCCTTAACCCGGCCTAGACGGTTGACCCGAATTAAGAAAGTCACACGGGGAAAACCAAAGTCAACCCGAAAGTCAACCTTGATTAACGACCCTTTTTTTTTCTTTTTAATCTTATCTAGATGCGCATTACACCTATGTGTGATCATACAAACAACATACTAAAAGATCACAAACATCAGAGATCAAACAGGGACCCAATTGAACAAATTACAACTTTAGGGACCAAATTGTAATTTCTGATAATTATAAGGACTTAACCCAATTTGAAGTTACCATCTTGAAATTAAATAGATTTCATGCTTCTCTGTGAAATTTCAGCTCAAAAGGACTTCCCAAACTCATACAATTGAACAAACAAGATTCAGGACCAAAACGTAAACCAAACAAAACATAAAAAGATACTTTCAACCAAATTAACGGTCGCGTATCGATACGCCTGGAGTCGTATCGATACACGGGGAAAACAGAAACTTGGACGAGTATCGATACCCAACCCGTATCGATACGCATGGCCAGAAATCTGCAGATTTGGCTCTTGCGTATCGATACGCAAGCTCGAGTATCGATACTCCTGCCAGAAATCGACTTTAAACAGCAACAAACATGCATCAAACCTCAATTAAACAACACCAAATCATACCACATGGTCTACCAACATGCAAGGACCATAAATGCAGCACCAATTCAACATATAACCAACACATATGAAAAGCCCCAAATTCTAATGGCATGCTTCCTAATAAGCTAGCTATTCAACACCAAACTTCCAAAACAAGCATATATGGTTCCAATGCAAAAACCAGCAAACACATTAACATTCAACATACTTAGGGAGCCTCAAACACCTCCCAAAACATACACATTGGTCCCCCATTGCCAAAACATACAAAAGCTAAATTGCACTTATAAAACCTCCATACTTTGAGCTTCACTTGAACTTGATTGCTTGCCCTTTCTTGCTGCCCTTAAGGTACTCTAATGATCTGCATTATTGAATTAAGAAAACGTAGAGAGCGTAAGCAAAAGCTTAGTGAGGCATGCTCATTAAAAACAATTCAATAATGCAATTAAAACCATTTATAAATCATGCTTAAAATCAACCTTTGCACATGCTCAAAGCACACTTTAAAACAAGCAATCTCATGCTTCATATTATATATCAAAACAAGCATCTCATGCTTCTTACATACTTAACATGTCATATTGGCTCAAGTGACGAATTCCATTTCATAAAACAAGTTCAACAACTTCCCAAGGACTTTTAAACACCTTGGCCCCAAGGACTTTTAAACACCTTGGCCTATGGACTTTTAAACACCATAGAAAGTATCTCATCAAGGACTTTTAAACACCTTGATCCCAAGGACTTTTAAACACCTTGGCCATGGACTTTTAAACACCATGAATTGAATCTCATCAAGGACTTTTAAACACCTTGATCCCAAGGACTTTTAAACACCTTGGCCTATGGACTTTTAAACACCATAGAAAGGATCACCTAAGGACTTTTAAACACCTTAGTGTCCGCAACATGAACCATCCAAGGACTTTTAACCACCTTGATGTTCATAAGTAACAAGGCTCACTCAAGGACTTTTAACCACCTTAGTGACCTTAACATTTTAAAAACATCACTTGCCAATATACATCATTTTCATCATTTAATCCACTGTTTTAAAGCATTAAATCAAGCCATTTCATCATGCATTTCAAAGCATCAAACCACATCATTTCAATGTACAAAATCAAGGAACTCCTACCTAGAGTTACCTTCAACATATGGCTTACATCATCAGCAAAAACCATGCTAAAACATGCTTTCAAAACAGTAACTAAAACATGCAAATCATCATTTTGCATCACATCAAAATCATGGCCACCACTAGAGAGAAAATCCGAAAACTTACACTTGAGCTTAGCAAAGTTGTTTAGACTTAAACTAAGCTCCCAAAACCTTCAAACCTTGGTTTAAAAAGCTGAAATCCAATTTCCATAATTGCACTCACCGATTTCCACTTCGCCACTTGCCGAAGCACGAAATCAAGCTTCCGGATCAACCAAACTTGGATCCAAAGATGCCTCCCCTGTTTCAACACATCAAAGCAGTAAATTAATGCATCACCATGCATCAATTACTTCAATGAAAGCACCTAAACTCGCTGCTCTCATCCAACCTCCATTTTCGGCCACCAAAAACAACCGAAAATGCATCAAAACCACTTCTAAACAAAGCCCAGCCATAACCCAGCAAAACCTAACATCCATCATCACCATTTAACATCTAAAAACAACCTACAACCATCCTTATACCTCCAGCAACATCAGATCACCAAGATCACCTCAAAAACCACCTTAAAACACAAGCTAAACTTAGGAAACTCAACCTATCCGGGATTGCATTGATCAAAACTCATTTCCTTATCAATTTAGAGTTCATTTAACATCAAAAACACCTCTTAAAACCCAGATTACTCAGATCTAACGAAAATCAAGTGAAAACATCAAAATCTTGCATAATTAGCCAAGATCCACAAATCTACTTGAAAACCTTTAATTAAACATACATTTAGGATTGAAAACTTAAGGAATTTCATTAAAGAACTTAAAGTTCAGAGGAGAAATCGTTCATACCTCCAAACTTGTGATTCTCCACTTTTTGGAATGAAAACCTTGTTGAAACTTGTAGCAATTGAGTAGGTTTTGATGACACAATGATTTGCTATCAATTGTGAGTTGAAAGGATGATTTTAGATGAAGAAATCAGATCAAAATCTCTGGAAAAAGAAATGTTTGGTTGGAGAGAAAATGAGAGAAGAAAATAGGAAGTTAGGAAAGAAAATAGTAAAAATGAGTTTCCCTCCTTTTATGAAACCTTTAAAATCAGAATTTAGGATTAAAATATCTTAGAAAAATCTGGAGAATTCACTTTTGGGCAAATAGCTCCTTAAAGATTCAAAGTTTCAATCCTTTTTAAAACAGCCACCAAATTTGCGAAAATTACATTTTGGTCACTAGCCAAAATGTCAACCTTCCAAACCTCATTTTCCAAAATTGTTTTCACAGTTCATCTAATTATATTAAAAGATGATTTTAGAACATTTTTCCATATTTTTAATGCAACCCGAACTAGGCTTTCCTAATTTAACCTCTTTAGATTCGAACAGGACTTTGACCAAACCGGTCAACGCCCAAAACTTCTAAGCCCAAAACCGGGGCGTTACAACTCTCCCCCCCTTAAGAAATTTCGTCCTCGAAATTTACCTGAAGGAAAGAGATAAGGAAACTGCTTCAGCATGTCTTCCTTCCGCTCCCACGTGGCTTCCTCAACACCTCGATGCTTCCACAGCACCTTCACCAACTCAATGGTCTTGCCACGAAGAACCTTGCTATCCGAATCCAGAACCTTCACCGGTTCCTCATCATAGGTCAAATCCGGATTCAAAACCACATCCTCAACAGGCATCACATGCGAAGGATCAGATCTATACTTCCGGAGCATAGAAACATGGAACACATCATGAATCTTCTCCAACTCCTGAGGTAACCTCAACCGATACGCAACAGGACCCACACGCTCAACCACCTCATATGGACCAATGTATCTAGGGCTCAACTTACCCTTCCGGCCAAACCTCATCACCTTCTTCCAAGGCGAAACCTTCAAGAACACACGGTCACCCACCGCATACTCTATCTCTTTACGCTTCAAATCCGCGTAAGACTTCTGCCGATCAGAGGCAGCCTTCAACCGCTCACAAATGAGCTTCACCTTCTCGGTGGTCCCTTTCAACAAAGCAGGCATCGAAACCAACTTTTGACCAGTTTCAGCCCAACAAAGAGGAGTCCTACACTTCCTCCCATACAGAGCCTCATAAGGTGCCATCTGTATACTTGCCTGATAACTATTGTTATAAGCGAACTCAACCAAAGGCAGATGCTTCTCCCAAGAACCTTGGAACTCGATCACGCAGCATCTCAACATATCCTCCAAAACCTGGATAACTCGCTCAGACTGACCATCCGACTGAGGATGATAGGATGTACTGAAATGCAACCTTGTACCCAGAGCCTGATGCAAACACTGCCAGAAACGCGATGTGAACCTCGGATCCCGATCCGACACAATCGACTTAGGTACACCATGCAGCCTCACCACCTCAGCAATGTACAGCTCTGCCAGCTTATCCAAAGAAAACGTAGTATGCACAGGCAAGAAATGCGCACACTTCGTCAGGCGATCCACAATCACCCAGACCGAATTCTTCTTTGATGGAGACAAAGGTAAACCAGATACAAAATCCATGGTAACCCTCTCCCACTTCCACTCAGGGATTTTCAACGGTTGCAACAAACCAGAAGGAAACTGATGCTCAGCCTTAACTCGCTGACACACCAAACACTTGCTCACAAACTCTGCAACGTCCTTCTTCAAACCAACCCAATAGTACTCATCACGAAGATCACGATACATCTTAGTACTACCAGGGTGCATAGCAAAAGGACTACTATGACCTTCAGTCAGAATAGCACGCCTCAACTCAGCATCAACAGGCACTACTATTCGACTCCCAAAACACAGCACACCATCATCATTGAAACAGAAATCCGAAGGTCTACCCTCCGCGATATCCTGAACATGAGACACCAAGGAATCATCCAACAACTGCTTATCCTTGATCAACTGAACCAAAGATGGCTTCACTTGCAACTCAGCCACAAGACCACCATCACGCGATATGCTCAAGCTAGCAAACATCGCTCTCAGCTCAACAGCTACCTTCCTACTCAAGGCATCCGCAACAACATTGGCCTTCCAGGATGATACTCAATCGTCAGATCATAATCCTTGAGCAACTCCAACCAACGACGCTGCCTTAGATTCAACTCCTTCTGAGACATCAAATACCTCAAACTCTTGTGATCCGTGTACACAGTACACTTCTCACCATACAGATAATGTCTCCAGATCTTCAGAGCAAAAACCACTGCAGCCAGCTCAATATCATGCGTAGGATAATTGCGCTCATGCACTTTCAACTGTCGCGATGCATAAGCCACCACCTTACCCTCTTGCATTAGCACACACCCCAAACCAACATAGGATGCATCACTGTAAACCACAAACTCTTTCCCTGATTCAGGCTGAATCAAGATAGGAGCTTGCGTCAAAGCCGCCTTAAGCTTCTCAAAAGCCTGCTGTCTCGCTTCCGTCCACTCATACTTAACATCCTTTTGTAACAGCTTCGTCAAAGGAGCAGCAACCTTGGAAAAACCATCCACAAACCTTCGGTAGTATCCCGCCAAACCAAGGAAACTACGGACCTCATGAACAGACTTAGGAACCTTCCAGCTCATAACCGCCTCAATCTTCTGAGGATCAACACGAATCCCCTCAGCAGAAACAACATGCCCAAGAAAAACCACCTCCCTAAGCCAGAACTCACACTTGCTCAGCTTAGCATAAAGCTGATTCTCCAACAAAGCTTGCAAAACAATCCTCAAATGCTCTTCATGCTCCTCCTCAGTACGCGAGTACACGAGGATATCATCAATGAACACCACAACGAACTTGTCCAGGTATTCATGAAAAACACGATTCATCATGTCCATGAAAGCAGCAGGAGCATTTGTCAACCCAAACGGCATCACAAGGAACTCATAATGCCCATACCTTGTCCTGAAAGCTGTCTTAGGCACATCCACATCTTTCACCTTCAACTGGTAATACCCTGACCTCAAGTCAATCTTAGAGAACACAGCTGCTCCCCGAAATTGATCAAAGAGATCATCAATCCTCGGAAAAGGACAAGACAGGAGCACCCCAAGGCGATACACTCGGCCGGATAAAACCACGATCAAGCAGCTCTTGCAACTGCGTCTTCAGCTCCTTCAGCTCCTTAGGTGCCATTCTATAGGGAGTAATGGACACAGGAGTTGTATTCCCATACAGCTCAATTCCAAACTCCACCTCGCGGTTAGGAGGTAAACCAGGCAACTCCTCAGGAAAAACACCAGGAAACTCCTTTACAACCCTGATATCTTGCACCCTCAACTCCTTTGAGCTAGGATTCATCACAAAAGCTAGATAAGCTTCGCAACCTTGCCTCAGCATCCTACTCGCCTCCAAAGAAGACACAACATTGGCAAGAAACTTCACATTCTCACCAACCACCACAACTTCATAATCATCAGCAAGCTTAAGCGAAACACGCTTATTCTCACAATCCACAACAGCACGATGCTCAGCAAGCCAATCCATACCAAGGATCACATCAAAACCATAAAAGGGCAACTCCATAAGATCAACATGAAAGACATGCTCTTGAACAACCAAAGGGCACCTTCTATACAACTTCCGAGTCACAACAGTCTCACCAAAAGAACTAGTGACCCGAACACCAACATCCAAAGACTCAACAGGCAAACCAAGCAATTCAGCATGCTCACGAAGAATATATGAATGCGTAGATCCAGAATCAATCAAAGAAAGCAATGACAAGGACTGCAAAGTAAAGGTACCTGCAATCACATCCGCATCATTCCTGCCCTCTCTCTGAGCATACACCCTCGCTTGACCTCCACCTTCTGGCTGAATAGCTACAACATGAGCTACCCCTCGGCCACCTTCCTCTCTCCTCTGGAAATTACCACGGCCGCGCCCACGACCTCTCTGTGCTGCTGCAACAACAGGAGCACGCTCTTGGCCACCAGCCAACCTCGGACAATCTCGCCTGATGTGGTCCGCAGAACCACAATTCCAGCACCCATTTCCACCAGCATTACCAGCTGTCACAACAGGAGCTTGTGCCACTCTCTCAGCACGAGGACAATCACGCTTCAAGTGACCACGGGAACCACAGATCCAACAAGCACTAGGATCAGCTCTAGCATAACCACCTCTAACAGGTGCACCACCACCCCTCTTGGCTGAGGACTGATACTTCTGATCGCGTCCCCTCTTGTTCCGTCCACCTCCGGAACTATACTCAGCAACTCGCTTGCCAGCTCCCTTAGCAGACAAACTCAGGTTCAACTCAACATCCTTTGCTCGGCCCACCAACACATCAAAATCAACATACTCAGCGGCCAGCAAATACATCTTAACATCCGTCACAAGACCGTAACGAAACCTCTCGCACCTAGCCCTCTCATCAGGTATCAGCTCCGGTGCATACTGACTGAGCCGTACAAACTGTACCTCGTACTCGGCTACACTCATGCTCCCTTGGGTAAGAGACATGAATTCCCGCTTTTTCTCATCCAGATATCTCACTCCCAGATATCTTCTTTTAAACACATTCTGAAAGAATGTCCAGGTAACATCAGCTTCAGCCATACCAGAAATGGTAGTCGTCCACCATGTATAAGCATCGTCCTGCAGCAAGGACACAACACAACCCAGCTTTTGCACGTCCGTGCAGCTCATCTGACCCAAGATACGCTTGGTACTCTCCAGCCAAGCCTCAGAACTCTCAGCTGATAAACCTCTAAACTCAGTCCCACCAAGACTGCGCAGACGCTCCAAAGGCAATCTGACTCCAGCATCTCCCTGAGCTCCAGCTACTGCTGCTCGAAAAGCACCCGCAATAGCTTGTACCAAAGCAGACATATCAGGCATAGCTTGCCCCTGACCAACCTCAGGTCCTGCAGCTCCAGCATCAGCCGCTGCTTCAGCTCCACCTCCCTCAGCTCCACCACCACCAGGTGGAGGAGGTAGAACCGCACTCTCCTCATTCTCGTTCTCATTAGGAGCCGTAGCTCTCACGTTACTCCTTAACTCTCTACGTGGTGCCATACTTTTACCATGCAATCACAACACAAATAAAAACAAAATCAGGCCCAGCAAGGTAAGCAATCCAAGTATTCAAGCTCAATTTCATTCAAAATCAATTTCATTTCATTAGCTTTTGTTTGGCAATGGGTACCCTCAGCATGCAACATCACAACATACAACGCAGTTGCATCAACATCTCAAGCCACTGAACATGCTTTCAAACAACAAGCATTCATAGCATACATACTTCAATCATGCATACAAACATTCCCAATTACTCGCAAACTCAGCTCTGATACCACCAAATGTAACCCCCTTAACCCGGCCTAGACGGTTGACCCGAATTAAGAAAGTCACACGGGGAAAACCAAAGTCAACCCGAAAGTCAACCTTGATTAACAACCCTTTTTTTTTCTTTTTAATCTTATCTAGATGCGCATTACACCTATGTGTGATCATACAAACAACATACTAAAAGATCACAAACATCAGAGATCAAACAGGGACCCAATTGAACAAATTACAACTTTAGGGACCAAATTGTAATTTCTGATAATTATAAGGACTTAACCCAATTTGAAGTTACCATCTTGAAATTAAATAGATTTCATGCTTCTCTGTGAAATTTCAGCTCAAAAGGACTTCCCAAACTCATACAATTGAACAAACAAGATTCAGGACCAAAACGTAAACCAAACAAAACATAAAAAGATACTTTCAACCAAATTAACGGTCGCGTATCGATACGCCTGGAGTCGTATCGATACACGGGGAAAACAGAAACTTGGACGAGTATCGATACCCAACCCGTATCGATACGCATGGCCAGAAATCTGCAGATTTGGCTCTTGCGTATCGATACGCAAGCTCGAGTATCGATACTCCTGCCAGAAATCGACTTTAAACAGCAACAAACATGCATCAAACCTCAATTAAACAACACCAAATCATACCACATGGTCTACCAACATGCAAGGACCATAAATGCAGCACCAATTCAACATATAACCAACACATATGAAAAGCCCCAAATTCTAATGGCATGCTTCCTAATAAGCTAGCTATTCAACACCAAACTTCCAAAACAAGCATATATGGTTCCAATGCAAAAACCAGCAAACACATTAACATTCAACATACTTAGGGAGCCTCAAACACCTCCCAAAACATACACATTGGTCCCCCATTGCCAAAACATACAAAAGCTAAATTACACTTATAAAACCTCCATACTTTGAGCTTCACTTGAACTTGATTGCTTGCCCTTTCTTGCTGCCCTTAAGGTACTCTAATGATCTGCATTATTGAATTAAGAAAACGTAGAGAGCGTAAGCAAAAGCTTAGTGAGGCATGCTCATTAAAAACAATTCAATAATGCAATTAAAACCATTTATAAATCATGCTTAAAATCAACCTTTGCACATGCTCAAAGCACACTTTAAAACAAGCAATCTCATGCTTCATATTATATATCAAAACAAGCATCTCATGCTTCTTACATACTTAACATGTCATATTGGCTCAAGTGACGAATTCCATTTCATAAAACAAGTTCAACAACTTCCCAAGGACTTTTAAACACCTTGGCCCCAAGGACTTTTAAACACCTTGGCCTATGGACTTTTAAACACCATAGAAAGTATCTCATCAAGGACTTTTAAACACCTTGATCCCAAGGACTTTTAAACACCTTGGCCATGGACTTTTAAACACCATGAATTGAATCTCATCAAGGACTTTTAAACACCTTGATCCCAAGGACTTTTAAACACCTTGGCCTATGGACTTTTAAACACCATAGAAAGGATCACCTAAGGACTTTTAAACACCTTAGTGTCCGCAACATGAACCATCCAAGGACTTTTAACCACCTTGATGTTCATAAGTAACAAGGCTCACTCAAGGACTTTTAACCACCTTAGTGACCTTAACATTTTAAAAACATCACTTGCCAATATACATCATTTTCATCATTTAATCCACTGTTTTAAAGCATTAAATCAAGCCATTTCATCATGCATTTCAAAGCATCAAACCACATCATTTCAATGTACAAAATCAAGGAACTCCTACCTAGAGTTACCTTCAACATATGGCTTACATCATCAGCAAAAACCATGCTAAAACATGCTTTCAAAACAGTAACTAAAACATGCAAATCATCATTTTGCATCACATCAAAATCATGGCCACCACTAGAGAGAAAATCCGAAAACTTACACTTGAGCTTAGCAAAGTTGTTTAGACTTAAACTAAGCTCCCAAAACCTTCAAACCTTGGTTTAAAAAGCTGAAATCCAATTTCCATAATTGCACTCACCGATTTCCACTTCGCCACTTGCCGAAGCACGAAATCAAGCTTCCGGATCAACCAAACTTGGATCCAAAGATGCCTCCCCTGTTTCAACACATCAAAGCAGTAAATTAATGCATCACCATGCATCAATTACTTCAATGAAAGCACCTAAACTCGCTGCTCTCATCCAACCTCCATTTTCGGCCACCAAAAACAACCGAAAATGCATCAAAACCACTTCTAAACAAAGCCCAGCCATAACCCAGCAAAACCTAACATCCATCATCACCATTTAACATCTAAAAACAACCTACAACCATCCTTATACCTCCAGCAACATCAGATCACCAAGATCACCTCAAAAACCACCTTAAAACACAAGCTAAACTTAGGAAACTCAACCTATCCGGGATTGCATTGATCAAAACTCATTTCCTTATCAATTTAGAGTTCATTTAACATCAAAAACACCTCTTAAAACCCAGATTACTCAGATCTAACGAAAATCAAGTGAAAACATCAAAATCTTGCATAATTAGCCAAGATCCACAAATCTACTTGAAAACCTTTAATTAAACATACATTTAGGATTGAAAACTTAAGGAATTTCATTAAAGAACTTAAAGTTCAGAGGAGAAATCGTTCATACCTCCAAACTTGTGATTCTCCACTTTTTGGAATGAAAACCTTGTTGAAACTTGTAGCAATTGAGTAGGTTTTGATGACA
Source organism: Hibiscus trionum (assembly GCA_030270665.1). Taxonomy (NCBI): domain Eukaryota; kingdom Viridiplantae; phylum Streptophyta; class Magnoliopsida; order Malvales; family Malvaceae; genus Hibiscus; species Hibiscus trionum. Next base: position 69,403,046 of record BSYR01000003.1, read on the forward strand.
CAATGATTTGCTATCAATTGTGAGTTGAAAGGATGATTTTAGATGAAGAAATCAGATCAAAATCTCTGGAAAAAGAAATGTTTGGTTGGAGAGAAAATGAGAGAAGAAAATAGGAAGTTAGGAAAGAAAATAGTAAAAATGAGTTTCCCTCCTTTTATGAAACCTTTAAAATCAGAATTTAGGATTAAAATATCTTAGAAAAATCTGGAGAATTCACTTTTGGGCAAATAGCTCCTTAAAGATTCAAAGTTTCAATCCTTTTTAAAACAGCCACCAAATTTGCGAAAATTACATTTTGGTCACTAGCCAAAATGTCAACCTTCCAAACCTCATTTTCCAAAATTGTTTTCACAGTTCATCTAATTATATTAAAAGATGATTTTAGAACATTTTTCCATATTTTTAATGCAACCCGAACTAGGCTTTCCTAATTTAACCTCTTTAGATTCGAACAGGACTTTGACCAAACCGGTCAACGCCCAAAACTTCTAAGCCCAAAACCGGGGCGTTACAGTTCGCGGCATTGTAGGGAGGGTCCATGTTTACCTTTGCATTTTCTTTTTCCTCTTTGGTTTTCCCTAGGGTTACTCTGATTTCTTTCTTGAGCTCTCTTGCTCTTCTTTCGATATCATCGTAGAAGAGGATTTCTCCTTTTGGATTCGCCCTGGTCATAACACTAGCAAAGGAAACTTTTAAATTTTTTTTTTCTATTAAAAATAAAAATAAGATAAAAAGTAAAGAAATAAAAGTGCAGAAATTAAAGATGAATTTCGCTGTTACCAATCCCCGGCAATGGCGCCAAAAACTTGTAGAGTGTTTGGGTGTTTTCTATTTACAAGCGCAAGTGCACACTCTTGTCAAGTTATAGTATATAAGATATCGTCTCCCACAGGGATTGGACAATTTGATTCGAATTGTTGTTCATGCACAAGAAAAGTAAATGCACAAGTAAGATAGTTGTTGAGAAGAAAAGTAAAATAAAAACACAAGTAATTAAAAAAGAAGTGATCAGATTGATAGAGAGGACATGGTTATGCTGCTACTTAGTGTGAAACTGCATTGAATAGGTCAAGTTGTTTTGCGCTGCCACGATCTGCTGCCTTGGCGGGTAATGGCAGATTGAGGCAGCAACAACTTTCGCTGCCACGGCGGCACTCTGCTCTTGCAACTTTCGCTGTCCTGGCAGGTGAGATGGAGAGAAGTCCCGGCGGCAAGTCTGATAGATACTCCAAGTTCGGCAAAGCAATTCTGAAGTGATCCTACCTATGTCTAGGCTAGGATTCTGTTGCTGCGTGATGTAGGCAATACCTAGCAATCTCAGCGTAAACCTAACACAGACAGTCAACATTTGGTTGTTCCTTTTAGCCGCTGAAATTCTAACTTATGTCTAAGCTGAATTAGTCAACATCTCTTCATGATGAGACCATGCTTAATTCTTTCATGAGTTTGACACTATCGTGCCCGACAAATGGATTCTTCAACTGGACTTTTGGAACTAATTGAAGGAAGTGAAACACATGAATTAATCAAACTAAGAGTATTTTATTGCAAAAACAAACTTGAAAACCTAAACAACCGTTTTCAAAACTAATTACAACATAACCCAAACCCAATAGAAATTTAGAACATGTTGGCGGCAAGAAAACCTAAGCTATGCCTAAGGAAAACCTAAAAACTGTTTTGAATTAGAATTACAATGGGTATATATAGGCATTAGCTAGGTCTAGTCCTTCTTGATGTAGAAGTCTTCAAAGTAGCTTTCCACATTAAATGTGACTTTAAACTCTAACTTCTTTGAGTTGAATATGGAATTTATCACGTTGCTTTGTTCCGTAAGGAATCTCAAGATTTAACTTCGGTGGCTCTGCCCGCTGCTACAGACGTTGGAAAATTGAGTGGACAACATCGATAGAATCATGATTTTCTACTCTACAAATCGCACTCCGGTTCTCTAACTCCACAGTTTGATGTCTTGGGTGGTACGGTGGGCGGCGGAAGCTACTCAGCAGCTACTGTCTCTGTCTGGAACTGCATCAGTACATCTCCCTGGTTCGCTACCTCAACCTCACATCCTCAGCTCCTCTTTCCCTCTGTCAGCCTCTAGTACCTAAAACCAAAAGTACACTAAAACAATAACTTTTCTTTACCAAACTAAGGATAATCTAAAAAAACATGGCAAAGTAAAGAAATACTGTAAAATGCAATACATGGTCCTAATTATGCCTAAGATGTACTCAAAAACAACAATAATATGAGATGGAATGTGCATAAAATATAGAACTTGTGGACACTTTACAACCAACGGTCTACTTAGTAACAGCTCTAACATGAGGCTCTTGTTTGCAAAGACTGACTTTGAGATATTAATGTTATGTTTAGTAGACAAGTTAACAACAAATTAATTTTAATCATCCGCGTGGTTTACTTTAGACAAAGGAAAAAAATGAATATTATTTTTAATAACTATTCTTATTTACGTCAGGATAATGATCCGTTTGGTTCTAAAAAACATTTTCTATTTTTGTTTTTTGTTTTCATTTTCAAAAAATGATTTTCATTTTCAGTGTTCCAAAAACTAGAAAACATATTTGGTTAATAGAAATGAAAACTTGTTTTCAAAAATGAAAATAGTGAAAATGTGTTTGGTATCTAATTTTTCAAAATAAAAATAAAAAAATAGTTTTTTATCCGCAAAGTAAGATTTATGGATAACAAAAATCATACAATATATTATCGTATGCCTGATTAAAAACCTCTTTAAACCTAGATCAGAGGAAAAGAGTACAATCGAGATAATAAAAAGAGCACAACAGCATAAAACCAAAAACCAACACAACCAAGCAAACCCCTAAAACCCATGCACCATACAAAAAAACGCCTACCATGCCATGCTCGGCAACAACCCCTCACAATGCCCAAAACACGCATACGAACCCTACGCCTCACACAACCATCCACTCACGCTCCTTATGCCAGAACCAACAACACCCAACACTCACCCAAACAACCATATTCCCAATACGTTCAAACCTCAAACTCGATAAACAACCGTCCTTAAAAAATAAAACACGATCCACACCTTTCTTGGCCAAAGCATCGGCAACACCATTCGCCTCCCTAAATACATGAGCGAAACAAACACAAGACAATAGATCAAATGTCAATAGACCTAAAAATGTCCCAAAATATCTATGAATATCGTTCTCTATGTATCACCCATCTTAATGCCACTTCTGAATCAGATTCAATAATTAAATTGTCAGTCTGACACCATTAAGAAGATGAAAATAAACACAACGCACATTCTATAGCTCAAATCTATGCCTCATTAGATTTCAAAATCCCAAAAGAAAAAAAAACATCGCCAGAACAATACCTAAATCATCTCACAATACATTGTCGATCCCCCAATCGCTTGGAATTCCAAGTATCAAGAACACAAATTTTACCTAAAGATTCACCCTTGCGCGGCATCCCACGGCCCCTTTTAGATGGCATTTGTTGAACACGGGTTAAATAGAGTTAAAATTTTCAAACCCTTATTTTTATCTTTTCCACTTTTCAGAAACATTTTCAATGAAAAATAATTAAACATGTTTTCAAAATAGCACTCATTTTTTTTTCATTTTTTAAATTTGCACATTTTCTTCAATATTTTCTATTTTCCAAGAAAATGAAAATGGCATGTATCTATGTTAGTACCTATAAGCATACGCCACCACGTGTCGGAACCATAGTAAGAGGGACTGTGAACGACATAATGTAAGGGACATTCAATGACGAATATAGCAATGCATGAAACCACACTTGCGCACTAAATGGAGCTCTTCGCAATCCGCAGGCGAATAGGCAAGACCGCTTGCAACATCATACATTATCTAATAACCACATGACTACGCACATGCCCACTACGGGTATCAAAAGAGACCTAGGACGTCAAGTCATAGCCCATCCAATCAATTTGCCATGACTTCCCCATCATGACACTTGTCCGAGTAGTATAAAACCATACATGTAGTTGAAAGGAAGGGAGACCGTCCATTCCAGATATCATCACCACCCCAAAATGAGAACAATAAACAAGCCCAGACTCAGGGCAGCCATCTTGATCACCGTCAGACTACCGTTTCTAACCCCTGATCATTTTGACCATCAACAATTGGTGTGGTGAGCGTGGATCGGGACACGACCTTCACTTTTTCGGTCCGGTCCCCAGAAAGTGACGAGGAATGTTCCCCGATATGAGCATAAATGGAGGAATGGACGAAGATAGGAAAGAACGAGGGAGGAGTGGAAGGAGGAAGAAGAAAACCTCCCTCCACAAGTCGAAAGTAGCCGACCGACCGACATGCGGAATGATTCGCGAGTCATAGTGTGAAACCTATGTTTGATTTTGATATAACAATGTATGTTAAGGATTAAATTGAAAACTTGAAATAAATTTTTAAGTCCCTCAAATGATTTTTAAAATCATCAAGGCTTCAATCTGAATTGAAAAACTCAAACTCCAAATATTTTCTAAGTGTTCCAAGTCCAAACTATTGAAAAACGTCCAGGAGTATCGATACGCTTCCAGCCGTATCGATAACTTTTTTGCAAAGTTGGCTGCTGGAGAAACGCGTTTCGATACGCCCCTCACCATATCGAAACATCATATCAAAACAGATTGCATCTGTATCGATACGCTCTCTCTGTAAAACTGAAGAAGTTTGAATGTCGTACCGATACGGTTCCACCCGTATCGATACAAATTTAATGGAATTTTAAATTCAAAAAGCTTTTAATGATTTTGACCGTTGGTGTCAGTTGTTAGGTAACCAAAATTTAAAGTGGTGGTTGTCCCGTAGCGATACGCCCTTTTCCGTATCGATACGGAAACTTCCAGTGAGCTCTGTTGAATTAATTGTATCGATACGTATGTTCTTCGTATCGAAACGGTCCCTGTCCCATACCGATACGCTTACACACGTATCGATACACCATATTGTTATTGTGCAATTGCTCTTTCTATTTTGAGACATGTATCGATACAAGTCCTCGTGTACCGATACAGTAAGCTGCAGAAGTGCATTTTTGGTGGAAATAGAGGGTCCTAACGGCTATAATCAATACCCTAACCACCCAAACGGCTAGAATTAATAGAGAGGGTATAAATTGAAGCTAATTGAAGACCATCAAAAACTATTGCATCAAAGATAAACATCCTAGAAAAAATCCAAGCTCAAAGTGCTTATTTTCCTATCTCTTGTAAAACCCCAAATTGTATAGTGTTCAATTCTGATCTTGTAATCAAATTTGGGTTGAGAGTTTGTACTTAAATGGGCAATCTTGTATTGAGAGATATCTTTCTTGCCTTTAATTCTTCTTTGTACTCTTGTGAGGATTTGGTCAAATTTTGGGTAGAAAATTTGACCGGTATTGTAAAGGTTACCTCCTAAGCCTTGAAAAGGGGAATCACAAACAGTGGATTGTTGGAAAATCCTTAGTGGTAGCTAAGGTAGTGGATGTAGAGTTCATTTGGAACTTGAACCACTCTAAAATTCCTTGTTCTTCATTTTTAGCCATTCTATTTACTCCAACAATTTTTAAAAACCCAATTCACCCCTCTTGGCTTTGATCAATCCATTGATTCACTCAACAATTGGTATCAGAGCCTACCTCTTTGAAGGATTAACAACCAGAAGAGGAGTTCCTAGAAAGAGTGTGATTAACCACAAATCAAGCCATGACATCTACCTCTGGGTCAAGCATGTACGAATCTCAATCAACCACCAAACTGCCTTTCTTCAACGGTGATAACTACCCCTTTTGGAAGAACCGGATGCGCCTTTTCATTAAATCCAACGATTACCTAGTTTGGGATGTCATTGAAAATGGTCCCTATATTCCAATGAAGAGAGACGACGAAAGAAGATTGGTGCTAAAGAAGAAACATGAGACGAGTGAAGAATAGAGAAAGAAGATTCAAATTAATGATAAAGCTCTTCACATGTTGTTTTGCTCTTTCGGTCCCGACATCTACTCCAAAGTTTCCTCCATCAAAAGTGCTAAGGAAGTGTGGGATACACTTGAGACTACTTATGAAGGAACAAGTGATGTAAAGGAGACAAATATTGGAATTCTCAATCTTAGCTATGAGAATTTCAAAATGGAGCCCGACGAAACCGTGTCAAAGATGTTCGATCGTTTCTCAACAATCGTCAACGGGCTAAAGGGTTTTGGAGAGATAATCCCGGAAGACGAACTAATCCGGAAGCTACTCTACTCACTTCCCGAGACTTGGGATGGGAAGAGAACCGCCATCATTGAGGCAAAAAATTTGAAGACACTCAAGCTTGATGAGCTAGTGGGTTCTCTCCTAACTCATGAGATAATGAAGCAAGGAAGGGAAGATGAAAAGAGTGGAGAAGCTTGAGGTAGATAAGAAGAAGAAGATAAGAGTGACTCTCAAAGCTTCTCTATATGAGGAGAGCACTTCTAGTGAGGAGGAAGACCTAGAAGAATTGGCTATGATAGCCAAAAGGTTCTCACGGTTTATGAGGTCCAACCGAGGAAGGAAGATTCAAAGAAAAATGGACTTCAAAACCAAAAATAAAGAAGAAGAGAGGGATCAAATCATTTGCTTTGAGTGCAAAAAACTGGGTCATATTCGTCCGGAGTGCCCTCAACTCAAGAAGAAGGGCTTTGAGAAGAAGAAGAAGCTCAAAGCCAAGCTTGCTACTTGGAGTGACGAGGAGTCATCCGAGGATGAGGAACACGAAGTGGCCAACCTTTGCCTCATGGCTCTTGAGGAGGATTCCTCCATGGTAACCTCTAACTCATCATCTTTTGATTTTACATTTGATGAATTGCATGATGCTTATGATGAGTTACAAGAGGTATATGATGAGCTAGTTGAAAAGTATAAAGAGTCGGTCATAAGAAATAAAAAGATTATTTCGAAATTAAATGCTAAAAAGACTCACTTTCTCAAGCTAACTTAAAATTCGAGAAAAAAAATCTTACGTTTACAAGATGAACTTAAATTCTTTCATGATGAAAATGTAGACTTAAACAATCTTATTTCTCAATGCAATAATGAACACCAAAAGGTGTTAGATGAGCTTAACAAGCTCAAGGAGTCTTTAAAAAATATTGGTAATGTGAAAAATGAGATAGGTGAATCCTCTAGAACTAACCAACCTAAAAGAAATACATATAACTACAAACAAAATAGCTTCCATAGGCATAATAGAACCAAGAAAATTAGAAGTGTATGAGTTTCTAAGGAACTCGTCAAGTCTAATAATGTTGTTGCTATGTCACCTTGGATTCCTAAGGGAACCAAGCTTTTGGGAGCTAACACTCGTGGACCCAAAATGATTTGGGTACCAAAAACCAAAGCTTAATATTTTTGTTTGCAGGGGGATCATTGCTACAAGGCCAAAGCACAAAGTCAAAACTCATGGTATCTTGATAGTGGATGCTCGAGGCACATGACCGGAGACAAGAGTCGATTCATGAACTTAAAGCCAAAAAGTGGAGGAGTAGTGACATTTGGTGACAATTCCAAAGGACACATTAAAGGTATTGGATCCATAGGTAATCACTCTACTATTCTCATTGAAAATGTCTTATATGTCGATGGTCTAAAGCATACTTATTTGAGCATTAGTCAATTGTGTGACAAAGGGTATAATGTCTTATTTGATAAAAATGGGTGCAAATTTTTTGACATTAAATCAAATAATATAATGCTCATTGGTCATCGCATAGGTAATATATACATGGTGCATTTAGATGACATTCATACATCCCATGCATGCTTTGTTGCACAAAATGAAAATGATGCATGGCTATGGCATAGGAAACTAGGACATGCTAGCATTAGTGTTTTAGAAAAATTAGTTCCCCTAAATTTAGTTAGAGGCTTGCCCAAAATTAAGTTCTCAAATGACAAAATTTGCGATGCATGCTCTAAGGGTAAACAACATTGATCATCCTTTAAATCCATTAATGACGTTTCTACAAGTAGGTGTTTACAACTAATTCAAATGGATTTATTTGGGCCTATTAGAACTATGAGCTTGGGTGGTAAATCGTATGCATTTGTACTTGTTGATGACTATTCTAGATTTACTTTGGTTATATTCTTAAGTACTAAAGATGAGGCTTTAGAAAAAATCATCACATTTTCAAAATTAACTCAAAATGATCTTGATCTTAAAATTTCTCATATTAGAAGTGATCATGGAACCAGATTTCAAAATCTAGGTTTTGAAGAGTTTTTAAATGAAAATGGTATTAGCCACAATTTTTTGGCTCATCGAACTCCTCAACAAAATGGGGTAGTTGAGAGGAAAAATAGGACTTTACAAGAAATGGCTAGAACCATGCTTTGTGAAACAATTTACCTAAATATTTTTGGGCGGAAGCCACAAATACCGCTTGCTACACTGTAAACCGAGTAATGATTAGGCCACTTTTAAAGAAAACACCATATGAGATTTTAAAATCTAAAAAAGCCTAACATTTGTTATTTTCATCCTTTTGGTTGCAAGTGTTTTGTTTTAAACAATGGAAAAGATAACTTAGGTAAATTTGATGCTAAAAGTGATGAAGCTATTTTCTTAGGTTATTCCTTAAGCTCTAAAGCCTATCGTGTATTTAATAAGAGAAATTTAGTAGTAGAAGAGTCTATTCATGTTGTATTCGATGATAACCTCCTTCCGAGGAAGGATTCTTGTGATGATGATGATGTAGGAATCCTTGGTGCCTTTGATGGAGGACAAACTTCAAAGGAGGATGAGATTCGAACGAAAGAAGAGGATACACAAGATCCACCTCTTGAAGCCTTGAAGGATGTTGCGTGTAAAAGTGTCTATCGCAATGTAGTGCAAGTGTACATGACGCAAGTAGTAAAGTGATACATAAGTATCAGATATCGTCTCCATAGGGACTGGGCTAATAGCTTCAACCTTAGCTTTCTGCACGAAGGGGAAAAGAAATAGTTTAAATGTTTGTCACGAGATAATAAAGAATATTGAAAATAAAAGAGTAAATAATTCAGGATAGAGAGAATGGGCCGATATTGATTTGCTCAGTAGTGTAGGTGTTGCAAAGTCTAGGAATCTCTGTTCTGTCGTAGCGCCTGTCGCGACAGCACCTGTCGCAGCAACGGTCTGTTGTTTGTCGCGGCAACGATCACACAACTCAGTACTTCAAGCTTGTCAAGAATTCCTGTTGTGCCTTGGCCTATCCCTAGGTCCAAGTCTGTCGATGAACATGTCTTTGATGATACCTCCCGGCGTGAATCGAAGGATAAATACCGATGTGCTTGAATTCTTCCTTAGCCACTTAACCTCGTCCTATCCCTAGGTCCGAGATAGTTCAACCATAAACTGGAGAACCCGTACTTATTCCTTTCGTATACTTAACTCTCCCGATATTAAGTAAATGTGTAATCTCACAATGCTCTCCCGATACTCTTGCAAGATGTTGAAAAACCAAAATAAGCAAACTTGAACTTTATATTATTGAATAGAAAAATTCCTAAAACAAATGCAATCCTTGCAACTACTTTACCGAATCAACCCTTAGCCCTAGGGGAAGTTTAGAACATGATGAGAAAGGGAAACCGACTAGGGTTTTGGGGAGAAGGCTAGAGAGTAAGATATCCTTCCCTAGGTCGAATTACATGCCTTTATATAGGCCTTGGGTTCATGTTTTCTAATATGGCAAGAATACAAGTTTAAATTAAAGTACAACTCTATTAAAGACTAAATCTTCAGAGCATATGTCTTCAATTCGTCCTTCCTTCTTGCTTGGAGTTTCTTCCTTGAACTTTGGGCTTGGCCTTTATTCTGATCTAGGGCTTGGAAAATTATACGAGTGCTCCACGAAAGGCCGACTTAATTTTCTCTTTCTGTCGAGGCCCACTTCACTTCTTCCTTTCACCATTGCTGTCGTTCTTGGCTGCCACGGCAGCAGCCATGGCAGCATCGTCCTTAGCGTCTGCAATCCAGTTCCAGCTCTACTTCTTCACTGCCCAGCGTCTGCTTCTCCACTGCCCTCCATCTGTTACAACATCTACCTGCAAAAGCAACCAATTTCAGTAGAAGCTGTGCCGTTTGATATAATTGTGATGTATGAATGAAATCTATCCTAAATGCAATTCAGACCTAAAAAAGAAATACAAAATTTTTGTTTGGCTTAAAACAGTGAACTTTTCCTTACCTACCATTCATTCCCTATTGTGAGCAACACCCTGTTGGATAATTCAGAATTCATCCGGAACCTTGCTATAATTCTCGTATAGTGTGTGCATGCTTGTGAACAATTATATGCCAAGACTCCCTTAGTTCACTAGAATAGCTAAGCTTCTAACTTGAATATTTATGCCAAATTTCATCTTTTTGGAGGTAATTCTTAGGCTCCTTTAGTTTTTATTTAGACTCGATTCTATTTTCTCAAGCTTAAGTTTGACTAGAGCCAGTTTCGGGCACCTCTAGCTAACTTCCTAGAGCCGGTTTCGGGCACCTCTAGGTGTATTGAGTCTATTTTTTTTAACTTCTTTTCCTAGAGCCAGTGTTAGGCACCTCTAGGGGCAACTCAAGTGTTAAGCTTTCTATTCTAGTTCACTAGCATAGTTCTAGACAGTATAAAAGTCACAAATGGTGTTTAAGATTCAGAACTATAGTAAGGCTCTAAACTACTCCTAAAACTATCCTAAAGCCACTGCCACGACAGAGGCTGTTACGGCAGGTAAGTTCAGTTTAAAGACTTAAGCCAATTTTCATTTTTAAGCAAAAATAACTAAGTAAAAGACACAATTTTTAAACTTAAAGACACTTCATTAATGGAGGGGTGCCATCTCGGATATCAGCTATCATCCATCCAATAGCCTTTTTGTGCTACTGCAGCATCCCTATCAGCTGCTGTTCCTGTTCCTGCATCAACTTGGAAGAGATGATTACGGGCAACGTATCATTTAATCCAAGGAAAACATATTTGAGCTGCCCTGGCAGGGGCTTAAGATCTAGAACAGGTGGCTCTACAGTTGATGGCTTTTGGACTATATGTTCATTCGAGGTATAGTTTAAGGGCTCAAATAACTTACCTGGACGATTGCCTATCTAGTTTACCTCCTCATGATCTTCAGTGTCAGATATCTCAGAATCTGAGGAGCTGCTGTCGTCGTCGCTGCCGTGACAGTCGTCTAAATGGCTGCTGGGGCAGTGGCCAAATTTGATGTCATGGCAGTCCGACCTAATGCAGGGTTGGTCAAGGATAACTTCAGTGACAGCCTTGCATTCTTCTTCTGCATCAGCGTGCTTAATCGCTTGGAGAACATTCAACTTGATCTCTTGATCATTCACTCTCATAGTGAGTTCTCCCTTTTCTACATCAATCAGTGATCTTTATGTGGCTAAGAAGGGTCGTCCCAGGATGATTGGTGCATTCTCATCTGCTTCACAATATAAAACAAGAAAGTCAGCAGGAAAAATAAACTTATCCACTCTTACCAGAATATCTTCAATTTTTCCTTCCGGTTGCACGTAAGAGCGGTCTGCCAGCTGCAGCATAACTGTTGTGGGTCGTGCTCGTCCAATACCTAATTTCTGAAATACAGATTTGGGCATTAAATTTATACTAGCACCAAGATCACAAAGTGCCTTACCCACAAATTTATCTCCGATTATGCACGATATTATGAAGCTCCCAGGATCCTTCTTTTTCTAGGGTGGATGCTTGTGCAGAATAGTCATGCATCCTTCTGTCATTTTAACCGTCTCAAATTCCACAAGCCTAGATTTCTTCGACATGGCCTCCTTGAGAAATTTGGCATAATCGGGCATTTCCCTAACAGCATCTAACAGTGGAATATTGATGTGAACCTGCTTAAAAATATCATAGATTTTCTTAAGCTGGGATTCCTATTTCAATTTCTGTAACCGCTGAGGAAAAGGAGGTGGGGGACGATAATCTGCAATACGCCATTCCCACTGCATTCGGATCTGAGGAGGCTTAGGTTCTTCATCCTTCTCCTCTGTCCCTTCTACTGTCGTAACAGGTTCATCGGCAGCAAGCTGTTTGTCGTCTGCCGGGGCAGCGTTCTCGGCAGTCAATTTTAGGGCTGGCTCCTTGACTAATTCAGCTTCCTTCTCTGGCCCTGGTAATTTCTTCCCACTCCTTGTTGTGATGGCTTTAAACTGCTCATGTGTGGGTTGTCTAGCGTTTTCAGTATGGCTAGGGAATCCTCCATTCTGCCTCTGTTTAATATGCTGGGAAACCTGACCCATCTGTGTCTCTAGTGATTTCAGAGTAGCTTCATGATTAGTCATCCACATCTCTGTTTTATCCATGAATGACTCAGTCTTCTTGACGAAGTGATTCATGTTCTCAATGTAAGTTCCTGTCTGGGACATAAACGTAGCCAAGGTCTGCTCCAATATACTAGTCGTGGCAGCTGGTGGCTGTTGCGGCTGTTGCTGTGGTTGCTGCCGAGTCAGTAATATAGGTCCCCTGATTCTGAGTGTTCTGTGCTTGAGGATTTAGGGCATTGTTAGGGTTGCTCCAAGAGAATTTGGGATCCTTTCTCCAGTTGGGATTGTAGTTGTTGGAATTGTAGTTCTGCTTGTTGTAATTTCCAACATACATCCCCTCCTCTAGCTGTATCGGGCAGTCATCCGAACTATGATTTCCATTGCAAGTTCCACATACCTCTTCTGCAGCATAGATAGGTTGAGAGTCCTTCTTCAGCAAGTTCTCAACCGCCTTTGTGAGATATGCAACTTGTGTCTTTAGGGAATTATCGGCCTCATAGTCTTTCACAGCTAGTACTCGTTTACCCCCTCTTCTTGCTGTAGGAAACTGTTCCTCGTTCTTTGCCAGGTTTTTCAACACTACCATTGCTTCATCTGGATCTTTCTCCAACAACAATCCATTCGTTGCTGAATCAATTCTCATACGAGTTTGTAAGTTGGCAGCATTATAAAACTTAATTACCTAGTTCCAAACGGGGAATCCATGCATTGGGAAGTTCCTTAGCAGAGTGGTAAATCTGTCCCATGCCTCGTGCATTGGCTTGTCGTCTTCCTGTTGAAAAGTAGCAATTTCATTACGTAATCGCTTAGATAAATATGAAGGATTAAAATGAGACAAAAATTCATGAGTTAAATCTGCCCAAGTTCGTATTGAACCCGGCGTTAGTTTATTCCACCAAGTTTTCGCCCTGTCCCTAAACGAATGAGGAAATAACCGAAGCCTCAGTATCTACGGATTTACTCCTGGTAGTCTAAACGAACCACAGATTTCCTGGAACGTTTTCAGATGCTCCCTAGCATCCTCTATAGCAGCACCACTAAATTGGCCAGCGTTATTAATCATGCTGAACATGACAGGTTTTAGCTCGAAATTTTCAGCTTCTACGTCTGGCAGGGTGGTTTCTAGTTCCACATGATCGTTGATCATGTAGTCTCGGCATGACCGGCGTGCGGCAGCGGCAGCAGGAGGAACGACAGGTCATTCGTTTCCTCCATCTCCGAGGGGACCGTCAGGACCTCGGAGATCCCCTTGGTTGTTCCTTCTTTCTTCATGCCTTTCGTTCACCATTGCTTCTAATTGTTCCTCTAGGTATTCGTTTTTTTCTACGAGAAGGCGGACTCTTTTCCTGAGATTGCACGTTCGTTCTATTTCAGGATCTAACTGGTGCTCAGGTTCTTTTCCTCGTTGAGATCTGCGCATAAGCAAACAAAAGACCTTGTGAAAGGTACAGGTTGAACAATCCAAGTTAAAACAGAAAATAAAAGAAGTGCAGTAAAAGGATAGGGTAAAGATATGTTGCCAGTCCCCGGCAACGGCGCCAAAAACTTGTTGTGTGTAAAAGTGTCTATCGCAATGTAGTGCAAGTGTACACGACGCAAGTAGTAAAGTGATACGTAAGTATCAGATATCGTCTCCACAGGGACTGGGCTAATAGCTTCAACCTTAGCTTTCTTCACGAAGAGGAAAAGAAATAGTTTAAATGTTTGTCACGAGATAATAAAGAACATTGAAAATAAAAGAGTAAATAATTCAGGATAGAGAGAATGGACCGATATTGATTTGCTCAGTAGTGTAGGTGTTGCAAAGTCTAGGAATCTTTGTTATGTCGTAGCGCATGTCGCGGCAGCACCTGTCACGGCAGCGGTCTGTTGTTTGTCACATCAGCGATCACACAACTCAGTACTTCAAGCTTGGCAAGAATCCCTGTTGTGCCTTGGCCTATCCCTAGGTCCAAGTTTGTCGATGAACAAGTCTTTGATGATACCTCCCGGCGTGAATCAAAGGATGAATACCGATGTTGTTGAATTCATCCTTAGCCACTTAACCTCGTCCTCTCCCTAGGTCCGAGATAGTTCAACCATAAACTGGAGAACCCGTACTTATTCCTTTCGTATACTTAACTCTCCCGATATTAAGTAAATGTGTAATCTCACAATGCTCTCCCGATACTCTTGCAAGATGTTGAAAAACCAGAATAAGCAAACTTGAAGTTTATATTATTGAACAGAAAAATTCCTAAAACAAAATGCAATCCTTGCAACTACTTTACAGAATCAACCCTTAGCCCTAGGGGAAGTTTAGAACATGATGAGGAAGGGAAAACGACTAGGGTTTTGGGGAGAAGGCTAAAGAGTAAGATATCCTTCCCTAGGTCGAATTACATGCCTTTATATAGGCCTTGGGTTCAAGTTTTCTAATATGACAAGAATACAAGTTTAAATTAAAGTACAACTCTATTAAAGACTAAATCTTCAGAGCATATGTCTTCAATCCTTCCTTCCTTCTTGCTTGGAGTTTCTTCCTTGAACTTTGGGCTTGGTCTTTATTCTGATCTAGGGCTTGGAAAAATATACGAGTGCTCCATGACAGACCGACTTAATTTTCTCTTTCTGTCGAGGCCCACTTCACTTCTTCCTTTCACCATTGCTGTCGTCCTTGGCTGCCATGGCAGCATCGTCCTTAGCGTCTGCAATCCAGTTCCAGCTTTGCTTCTTCACTGCCCAACGTCTGCTTCTCCATTTCCCTCCATATGTTACAACAGCTACCTGCAAAAGCAACCAATTTCAGTAGAAACTGTGTCGTTTGATATAATTGTGATGTATGAATGAAATCTATCCTAAATGCAATGAATTATGCTTGAATGCAGCAGAAATATGGGTTAAATAGGGGTAAAATATAGAACTTTTACACACTCAACAAAGGACTTGGCTCTTGAGGAAAAGGAAGTGAGCTACCCAAGGGAGTACAACTATGTCAAAGGTGGTGAAATCTTGGGTGATCCATCCAAGGGGTAACTACTAGATCTTCTCTTAAACTCATGAACCATATTGGTTTTATCTCATGCATAGAGCCTAAGAACATTAAAGAAGCATTAAATGATGATTTTTGGATTATGGCTATGCAAGAAGAGTTAAATCAATTTGAGAGAAGTAATATATAGACATTAGTTGAAAGACCTAGTAATCAATCTACTATAGGAACTAAATGGGTAATAGGAACAAACTAGACGAGAGTGGTAACATTGTGAGAAATAAAGCTAGATTAGTTGCTCAAGGTTACACTCAAGAAGAGGGAATAGATTTTGATGAAACCTATGCACCCGTAGCTAGAATGGAGGCTATTAGGATGTTGCTTGCATATGCATGTTATCATGATTTCAAGCTTTTTCAAATGGATGTTAAAAGCGCATTTTTAAATGGTTTTATAAATGAGGAAGTGTATGTGGAACAACCACCGGGTTTTGAAGATTCGAAATTTCCAAATCATGTTTTCAAACTAACTAAAGCACTTTATGGCTTAAAACAAGCTCCTAGAGCTTGGTATGAAAGCCTTTCAAACTTTTTGATTGAAAAAGGTTTTGAAGAAGGTAAGGTGGATACTACACTTTTCATAAAAAGGTATAAAAATGACATCTTAGTAGTACAAATTTATATTGATGATATTATCTTTGGATCTACTAATGAGTGTCATTGCAAAGAGTTTGCTAAGTTAATGCAAGGTGAATTCGAGATGAGCATGATGGGGGAGCTCTCATTCTTTTTGGGGCTCCAAATGAAGCAAAGGAATGATGGCACCTTCATCAATCAAGCAAAGTACATCAAGGATATGCTCAAGAAGTTTGGCTTGGAAAATGCAAAGCCTCAAGCCACACCAATGAGCTCATCTACAAAGCTTGACAAAGATGAAGGAGGTAAGTGTGTTGACTCTAAGCTTTATCGCTCTATGATTGGATCTTTGCTTTACCTTACCGCAAGTAGACCAGATATATTATTTAGTGTTTGCTTGCGTGTTAGGTTTCAAGCTAGTCCTAGAGAGTCTCACCTTATAACCTTTAAGAGAATCTTTAGGTACCTTAGAGATACTCCTTGTCTAGGTCTTTGGTACCCTAGAGACTCAACCTTCAACTTTCATGCTTATTCAGATGCG
Source organism: Hibiscus trionum (assembly GCA_030270665.1). Classification (NCBI taxonomy): domain Eukaryota; kingdom Viridiplantae; phylum Streptophyta; class Magnoliopsida; order Malvales; family Malvaceae; genus Hibiscus; species Hibiscus trionum. Next base: position 69,419,498 of record BSYR01000003.1, read on the forward strand.
GATTATGGGGGGTGTAAAATCGATAGGAAGAGTACTTCGGGAACATGTCAATTCTTAGGTAGTATGCTCATATCTTGTTTCTCTAAGAAACAAAATAGTGTAGCTCTATCTACCACCGAAGCCGAGTACATATCCTTAGGGAGTTAATTTGCTCAAGTCCTTTGGATGAAGCAACAACTCTTAGATTATGGTATTAAAGTCGAAACCATACCCCTTAAGTGTGATAACACTAGTGCCATATGCTTAACTAAAAAACCCATCCAACACTCTAGAACCAAACATATAGAGATAAGACATCATTTCATTAGAGATCACGTCCTTAAGGAAGATGTTGTTATAGAGTACGTTGACACCTTGAACCAACTAGCGGACATTTTTACTAAACCTTTAGACAAAGAGCGTTTTTGGTCCATTAGGAGAGAGTTAGGTCTAACTAGCCTTCCTTGACCCTTTAAGACTCTTTTTGAGGTTAAAATTACTTGAATTTGTGAAATTGCATGTTTATGTGTTGTTGCTCTTGAAAATATCCATGCTTATAGCTAGGGGGAGTATGCTTCTATTAGAATATGCTTAGAACTGCTCATTCATCAATTGCATTCATTTAGAAGGTGCTAAAATCGAGCCTTTGGTTGTTCTTAAAGCCTAAAATGCATTTCTGGCATAGGGTATCGATACAGCCTTATGCGTATCGATACGAGTACTGTTTTAGCTTTCCAGACTGCATTTTGCCTAAAACGGGTATCGATACGGTTAAATCCATTTCGATACGAGCTAAAAGCGTTTCGATACGGATTGCATCCGTTTCAATACGGACCTTCAACGGGTGTTTCAAGGGAATTACAATTTTAGCCCCGTATCGATACACCCTCAGGCGTATCGATACGCAATTGCGCAAACATCTTCTTCAAGGCATTTAAAGAGTTTTACTTTTACCAAAATTGCTTTTACAAAACCCTAGCCGTTTTTCACTCTATAAAAAGCCTCTCAATCCCTTATATTTTCACACCACAACTTAAAATCTATTTAGGGTTTTCAACATCAAGCAAAGCATTTCAAGCTTTCATCAATTTGGTGCAAAGTTCTTCTCCCATTCTTCTCTATCAATATCAAGGTAAAAATCTCTTTTTTCTTTATTTCATTTGATTTTCGTTCTAAATTTTGTTTTGTTTTGTTTTCTCAAAAACAAATTTCTTTTCAAAATTTTTATTTTTGTTTTGTTTCTCAAATTTTTTTAAACACCTTGATTATTGATTTTCAATGGGTTGAATGAGAAAGTTAATGCATACACTGTTTTTGATCTTTTACTCTAGTCAATGGCACCTAAAAAGAGAGCACGTACTAGTGAAGTTGGTGAAGGTTCTATTACCGGAGATGGTACTCGCCCGAACCTCACTCTTATCTATCAACAGTGCTTCAAAACTTCCGGAGATTTTATATATTTCCGACAATTTCAAAACTAAAAAATCCGTCCGGAGAGGGTAATTTCCGTTCCTTTTCTCAACTCGGAGCGCTTCAAATTTGTTTACTTACCGTTGCTTCAAGAATGAAAATTTATGGATTTTATTCAAATTCCTGGTTTTTTATCGCAATTTGGTCTTGATTTTCTATGTTAATGCCAAGTGTGTCGCCAATCCATCGCGTGTTGTTACGGCTGTTAATTCCTATCTAATGGGTAAAAAGGTCACCATCAATGTTCAATCTATTTGTGATGTGTTCAAGTTAGAGGATGGGGGTCTTGATGATGAGAATGCTCTTGTCCATGTCTTGGGAGGTTCCATCACCGCTCTTAATGCTCAAGATCGGATCCTACATTTGATGGTTTCTTGGTGGTTTAGGCCCTCGGGAGGCAAGTATTCCACTATCCGCCAAGTTGACGATTTTTGGATTCGGTGTTTCCGTCAAAGACAAGAACCAAACCTTGCTCGGATTATGTTTACGGAGATTGTCCATCTCGTACAACATCGCCACACTACTCTTGTCACTTCATTCACTTATGGAACGACCTTGAGTTATTTCTTCACACAAAAGGAGATATATTGTTCACATGACTACCCGACTCCCCTCATCGATCCTATCGATGAAAGATCTCTTCCAAGGGGTAAGTTCATGTACTTTAATGGAAATTGGCTTCGCCTATCCGAACTCCCTAGTGATGCTATTTCGGAAGAAATTGCTAATCCTCAAGCCGCTCAAGCTCCTCCTCCTCCACCATCCATGGATGCCCTAATGACCTTTCTCAACGAGCAATTCACGGGCTTGCACACGGGAATTGCTTCCATGGATCAAGCGATGAGTTCAGGATTTGCTGCTATAGACACACGTTTTACAAGTCTTGAAGATTGTGTGAAGAATGTGGAGACGTGTCTCACTTCCCTTGAAGGCGGTCACAACTCGATGAACATATCCCTTACCGCTTTCCATGACGAGTGGCGTCAATCTCGGAGGAATGATGATGCCCATGATGAGGACGATGAAGATGATGAAGATGGCGATGGAGATGCGTAGTAGTTCATCTTTGCATATCATTCATGACATTTAGGATATTTATGCACTTTCGATTATGTTTTTAGGACCAAGTTTGCATTATAAAACCTATGATTTGATTTTCTGTTTTTGGATTTTATGTTGATGTTATCTTTATTTTTGAACATAATGGTTATCTATATTATGTTGCTTGGTTATTATTTATGCATTTTGCCTATGTTTATCAATGTCTCTATTTTTAATCTAACAAAAAGGGGGAGAGGGAACAAGCTCCCACTTAAAATTTTGATTTTCAACTTAAGTTTTACTTAGCTAATTTTAAGGGGGAGTTATTTTGCAAAGTTTTTCAAAAGTATGAAAGATTTCAAGTTTTGGTTTTGTTATATCAAAAAGGGGGAGATTGTGAAACCTATGTTTGATTTTGATATAAAAATGTATGTTAAGGATTAAATTGAAAACTTGAAATAAAATTTTAAGTCCCTCAAATGATTTTTAAAATCATCAAGGCTTAAATCTGAATTGAAAAACTCAAACTCCAAATATTTTCTAAGTGTTCAAGGCCAAACTATTGAAAAACATCTAGGCGTATTGATACGCTTCCAGCTGTATCGATACCTTTTTTGCAAAGTTGGCTACTGGAGAAACGCGTTTCGATACGCCCCTCACCGTATCGAAACATTGTATCGAAATAGATTGAATCTATATCGATAAGCTCTCTCTATAAAACTGAAGGAGTCTGAATGGCGTACCGATATGGTTCCACCCGTATCGATACATATTTAATGGAATTTTAAATTAAAAAAGCTTTTAATGATTTCGACCGTTGGTGTCAGTTGTTAGGTAACCGAAATTTAAAGTAGTGGTTGTCCCGTACCGATACGCCCTTTGTCGCATCGATACGGAAACTTCCAGTGAGCTCCGTTGAATTAATTGCATCAATACGGATGTTCCCTGTATCGAGACGGTCCATGTCCCGTACTGATACGCTTACATGCGTATCGATACGCCCTCTTGTTATTGTGCAACGACTCTTTATGTTTTGAGACAGGTATCAATACGGGTCCTCGTGTACCGATACAGTAAGTTGTAGAAGTGCATTTATGGTGGAAAAAGAGGGTCCTATAATCAATACCCTAACCACCCAAACGGCTAGAATTAATAGAGAGGGTATAAATTGAAACTAATTGAAGACCAGAAACAACTATTGCATCAAAGATAAACATCCTAGCAAAAATCCAAGCTCAAAGTGCTTATTTTCCTATCTCTTGTAAAACCCCAAATTGTGTAGTGTTCAATTCTAATCTTGTAATCAAATTTGGGTTGAGTGTTTGTACTTAAAGGGGCAATCTTGTATTGAGAGATATCTTTCTTATCTTTAATTCTTCTTTTTACTCTTGTGAGGGTTTGGTCAAAGTTTGGGTAGAAAATTTGACCGGTATTGTAAAGGTTACCTCCTAAGCCTTGAAAAGGGGAAGAACAATTAGTGGATTGTTGGAAAATCCTTAGTGGTAGCTAAGGTAGTGGATGTAGAGTTCATTTGGAACTTGAACCATTCTAAAATTCCTTGTTTTTTATTTTAGCCATTCTATTTACTCCAACAATTTTTAAAAACCCAATTCACCCCCCTCTTTGCTTTGATCAATCAATTAATTCACTCAACACATAGGAATAAGGTGACTCCACCAGCATGTAGAGGTTCGGATGATATATGTAAAGCGAAAAACGCCATAAGGGATATGGAGGAGAGCATGGGCATAAGAGGCAGGGACTCCATATGAGGGATGTAAGGAGCCCTCATAACCCTCCGGCCGGCAGGAAAGAAGCAACCCCTGCCAATGAAATTCAAAGTTATAAAGCTTCGAATTTCATTCGCCGCTCCCCTCATCCTTCTTGATGGTTTGAAGAATGATCAAGGTTGGCATTTGATGCAAAGTTGCAGACCATTTACCAGCTAAGCACGGAAGCAAGGATACAATAAAAGGAAAACTCGGTATAACGCAAGGACACACCAAACATATGAAGGTAATATAGCTTATATGTTTGATTTACATCTCGTCTTCTTTATCTGTTTTGATTAATAAAATATACATTAGTATTACTATTAAGTCCCTAGTTCCCCCAAGATGTAAAATAATAATCATAATAATAATAATAAACAAAGGGTCTTCTGAGTGTCTGTCGTTTTTAAGAAGCGTGCATAAAAGAATCAGCTCAACGATCGTCGCTTCCGAAGCAAGCGAGCTAAATAGACAAAATTTCGTCTGAGCGTCCGCCGCTTTTAAGAAGCGTGCATAAAGGTATCAGCTAAACGATTGCAGCTTCCGAAAAAAACGAGCTAAACAAACAAATGGTCGTTTGAGCATCCGCAACTTTTAAGAAGCGTGCATAAAGGAATCAGCTCAACGATCTCCACTTCCGAAGCAAGCGACCTAAATAGACAAAGGGTTGTATGAGCGTCTTCCGCTTTTAAAAAGCATGCATAAAGGAATTAGCTCAACAATCATCGCTTCCGAAGCAAGTGAGCTAAACAGACAAAGGGTCATTGTTGACTCGCGTGAGTGCTTGGCAAAAAGTGTAGAAAATGTCTTGGAAATGTATAAATAGTGCCAAGGGTTGAGTCTTTTGCGTGCAAGTATACACGGTCCGCAAGTAATATAGTAGTGAGTTGAGTATCGTCTCCACATGGATTGGTCGAGAGTTTAAATGCTTTGAATGTTTACATGTTAAGGGAAAAGAGTTGTTTGAAAATGATTTTAAAGAACATAAAAGTAAATTAAAACAATGTTGGCGAGGAGAGTGTCAAATGAGTGATGAGCATTGGCAAGGGATGTCTGGTTTTCACGCAATTCATGCCATGCCAACCTTTAATAATGTAGTGCCTTGGCATCATTTAACGAGCAGATTCAAAGTTGGCGAATCCTCTTTCGATGGTCGATGCCCGAAATTAACCATGTAAAAGCCCCTATATATCTATAGTGAATGTTTTTTCATAAATCAATTTGATTAAGTCCCAATCTATACTCCTAAGGCACAAATTCACTTCAGAAGTAAGCTCATCTACTTGAACATCTTCTTTTGAAGTATCTCACCTTAGTATTTGGCAACAGATCATTGCCCCATAAGTCTGCTAAGATATTAAGGTTCAATAAGCCAACAATGCCATCTTCCGCTTGACATAGTTTTGACAAAACATTAAAGAACATGCCATATAGGGAAATGATGCCAAAGCATTACTGATAACTGTCTAAAAGTTCTATATTTTCACCCTTTTTACATGGCAATTATTGCTCAACCTACACCCAATTGAGCTGCATTATTGCCCTTTATGCATTAATTATATTATTTCTATCCTTGAGCCTTACATTTGATTTATTTAATGAAAAAAGTATTGTTTTAATACATGATTGGTGCCTGTGCAGATTGTTCATCACTCTTAGGGCAGGTGATGTCGTGCCGACAGGCGATGCCGCGGTAGTTCATTGCCAAGCCATGCCGAGCCATTGCAGCGGCAGTTCATTGTTGAGCCACTGCCCGGGCAGGTGATGTCGTGCGGGTAATGAATGAAAGGGAGGATGGTGCAGAACGAGCTCTCGACAGGTCCAAATCAAGCCAGCCAAAGATGACAGTTTCTACTGAAGGAAGCTGAACCATGAAGAGAAAGCCTTGCGGAGCAGACCCAGCTAGCAGCCTCGAGGCAGCTGCTACTGCCGCCGAGGCAATGCACAGAAGAAGTTGCCAGCAGCAAAATATGTAAAGCGGTAGTCGATTTGAAGAGCATAAAACGCTGAATTTTTCTACACACTCTATGTGGCAATCAGAGTTTGGGAAGACGAAAAAAGCATGAAAGGAAAGTTAAAGATGGAATTCGGCCAAAGTGGATAAAGGCATTAAATTAAAGAGATTTGCCTCTTTAATGAAGACAAGTCCAACACCAACTTAACTTCCTATCCAAGAAAGACTTTGCCCCAAGCCTCATCCTATTTAAAGAAGGCCAAGCCACCAAATTGAAATTGTCGAGTATTGAGAGTTTGAGAGGCTTAACATGTTCTAGTTCTTTTCTTAGACTAGCATTATTTTGTTTAGTAGTTATGGGAAAATAATTGTATTTTGTTTAAGTTCTTGTTAATGCAATTTTAGTTCAATGTTTGCTTATTCTTGGCTTTGATTCCATTCTTGCATACTTATCGGGAGAGAGTATTGTGAGGTTATCTATTTGTCTAATACCGAGAGAGTTAGACTCACAAAACGAATAAGCATAGTTGTCATCCTAGGCAGTGATAACTAACTCGGCCTAGGGATAAGTTAGAGTTTCAACGGCTAAAAGAAACGTAAGATTGGTTGGTGTTTATCTTTGGTTTACGCCGGGAGGTATTGTCCAAGACCATTCATCAAACAGTGTTATGATCTTAGGGATAAGAAGGAGCCATCAAAGGACACTTTGTCGAACCTTGACGTTTATCGTTGCCACCCAGGAAAGGGATTGCCGAGGCAGCTACTTAAACCATTGCCGTCGCGGCAGTAACTTTGGTTTCTGCCGAGGCAATTTGGTGTTCGTTGCATTCAGTAACTGAGACAAGATCAATTTGATTCCACAGTACGACGCCACTTAATCCGGCTTACTCTTCTCTCTTATTCGATCTATCTATCTTTTATTTTTATTGTTTTTTAGTTTATTAGTTAGATAAAACTCTTCTTATCACTTATTTGTGTTTTTATTTTCTACAGTGTAGTAACTTAAGCAAAGTGGCTCAAACCAATCCATGTGGAGACGATAATCGATAATTATATCACTTTATTACTTGCGACGTGTATACTTGCACAATTGCGTAGCACTTATCACACGCATCAAGTTTCTAGCACCGTTGCCGGGGATTGACAATTGGTGTTAGTTGTTTTTGTTATTGCATTTTTACTTATTAGTTTTACTAACTTTTTTTTTGTTTTATTCAAAAAATAATCCAGGTGCGCTTCAAGTAAGGGACATCAACATGTCGAGAAAAACTGTTCGAGAATTGATGTAGGAACATAGGAATTACTCCAATGAAGACTTTCTTTTCCTATGCCTACCGAGAAAAGCCCAAACCATGGAAATCTCTTGCATTAATTGTGGAGAACATCATGTGTTTGAAAATTGCCCTCACCTTTTCGGTGCACATGACTTCATGGAGAACCATAGATGGAACCAACAACAAAATCCTTCATGGTATGATCAAAAATCTCAATTTTTTACCATAAAAATTTTTCCACTGCAACAGATGCCGCAGTAACAGATGCTGCAACAATGGATGCCGCAGTAGCATACATGCCTTGGCAATGCAGTGCCTCGACAGTAGACATGCCTTGGAAATGTAGTTCTTATCAACAACAGAGTGTCACAGCAACATATCTGTCATGGCAATGTAGTCCTCGTCAAGAGCTATTAAATTCCATGGATGCATGTATTGCTATGATGGATGTACTCGTGAGAGAAGCGGAAGATCTATTGAAGAGATCTACACATGCCACGTGTAATAAGCAACAACAATCCATTCCTAGGGATACCGATGTCCCAAGGCAAGAGGAGAAGGAGCAAGCCAAAGAGAGCTCCCTGATGTGTGGGGAACATCTAGAACCTCCAAGACGAAAGGATGCAAATGAGAAAGACTGCCCAACACATGATGAGCCTGAGCAACAAATTGCCTCGGCAAAGATTGAGGAGCCTGAACAGAACAATGTCGCAACAACACTTAGTGAGGCTGAGAAAAGCATGGAGAATGCTACGACATCACCACATGCCTCGGCAGTACCACATGCCACGACAGCACCACATGCCTCAGCAGCTACACATGCCTCGGCAACTACACATGGCTTGGCAAGTCTTGATGCCTCGGCAATTAATGAAGAGCCTGAACAGAGCAACGCCTTGTCAACCTTCCGAGAGGCTGAGAAGAGTAATGCTACAACAAATTGCTCTCATCCACCTTTGCCACAAAAATTGCATGACCACATGAAAGATCAACAAGACGACAATACTTTGCCAATGGAATATGAGCAGGTAATGGTTGAACCTTTTGAATTCTTTAAAAACTCACCTCGTCTATTGTAGGTATTCTTTGAGGAACCAAAGCTGGTAGAATTGAAGCCATCGAAATCTCTACTAATGGAGATGTTTGAGAAGCCCAATTCTTTAAAAATTGGGTTTTCTCTTGACTTGCACCAAATTATGCCAGAAGATTGCCACGACAATTGGTTGTCGAAGCAATTTCCACAACAACAAAGGCTACGTCCAACTATAACGGATTTCGATAATAATGAGGTAAGTAAATGGTTGGATATTGATATAATTTTTCCTAATAATATATTCATGCCTTCAGAAAAAGTCGCAAGGTGGAGCGTATACATGGACTACAAGGGAACACGAAAGAAAGATGCATCCACCATGGTAACGCAAAAGGGAGTAGCTGCGAGCACATTGGCCCAACTCTTTCTGAGCAATATTGTCACTCGATGGAGGGTGCAGATGGACTATAAGAAGTATCGGAAATGACCATCCTCAAGCTTTCTTGGATATACAGTAACCATAGAAGATGCATAAAAAATGCTCTTTCTAAGAATTTTTAATTTTTCGTTTTTAATTTTTGGACCTTTATTTTATTTTCGGTTATTTTAGGAGATATTTTATTTGTTTTTAGTATAAGTAGTTTTCAGGTTTTCTTTGTTTTTCCACATTAAGAATCAAAACCACCATGGCCAAGAACCTCAAAACCATGGCAAGCCCAAGCTCACCCAAAGGAGCAAACATCTGTCCAAAACCACTGCCAAAACGGATAAGACGACGCATGCCTCGGCAGGATCGGTCGCCCCAACAATGCCTACTACTCATGCCCATGCAACAACACATACCAACATATATGATGCATATGTTACAATCCAACTCCCCCAACGCGCACACAACCGTCAAGAGCCACCAAAACGAGTCAAGCTGTAACCCCTTAACCCGGCCTAGACGGTTGACCCGAATTAAGAAAGTCACACGGGGAAAACCAAAGTCAACCCGAAAGTCAACCTTGATTAACGACCCTTTTTTTTTAAACTCGTCTAGATGCATATTAAGCCTTAGATATGATCATACAACAGCATACTAAAAGATCATAAACATCAGAGATCAAACAGGGACCCAATTGAACAATTTACAACTTTAGGGACCAAATTGTAAATTCTAATAATTATGAGGACTTAACCCAAATTAAAGTTACCAACTTGAAATTAATCATGTTTCATGCTTCTCTGTGAAATTTCAGCTCAAAAGGACTTCCCAAACTCATACAATTGCACAAACAAGATTCAGGACCAAAATGCAAACATTTCAAAACATTTAACTGCCAATGTCAGCCCCCAACGGTCACCCGTTCCGAAACGGGAGACAGCCCGTTTCGAAACACGGGCCCGTTCCGCAACGCGTACCGAAACGGGGGTCGGGCAGTAGCCTTTCCGTTTCGGAACGGTCCCTCCCGTTTCGGACGCCTGGGCTTGTTTAAGGCACCCGTTCCGAAACGGTAGGTGCTGTTCCGAAACACCCTGCACAGATTGCCCAAAAATGCATACTTAAACATGCAATTGACCAACCAATCATGCTCCAAATGTCACCAAACTTTGCCAACATGCAATTCAACATATATGAGACATACTTGCATCAACAATTCATCAAAACATCCACATATATGAAAAGCCCCAAATCTATAGGCATGCTTCCTACACAAGCAACCATTCAAGCATAAACTTCCAATTCAAGCATATAAAGGTCAACCACAAAAACCAGCATTCTCAACAACATTCAACATACTTAGGGAGTTCAAAACATCTCCCAAAACATACACATAGGTCCCCCATTGCCAAATTACCAAAAGCTAAATGTACTTAAGAAAACCTTCCATACTTTGAGCTTTACTACCACTTGAATGCTTGCCTTCCTTGCTGCCCTCAAAGTACTTTAATGCTCTGCAATATTGGTTTGAGAAAACAAAGAGAGCGTAAGGAAAAGCTTAGTGAGGAATGCTCAATAAAACCATCCAATAATGCATTTATAAAACACTTTATAAATCATGCTTCAAATCATCATTTACACATGCTCAAAAGCATACTTTAACAAGCATCTCATGCTTCATTTCATTACATGTCATATTGGCCACAAGTGATACATTTCATTTCTTTGAAAACAAGTTCATCAACTTTCACCCCAAGGACTTTTAAACACCTTGGACCCCAAGGACTTTTAAACACCTTGGACCCCAAGGACTTTTAAACACCTTGGCCATGGACTTTTAAACACCATGATATAAATTACCTCAAGGACTTTTAAACACCTTGACCCCAAGGACTTTTAAACACCTTGGCCTATGGACTTTTAAACACCATAGAAAGGACCACACAAGGACTTTTAAACACCTTTGTGTCCGTAACAAGAATCATCCAAGGACTTTTAACCACCTTGATGTTCTTAAGTAACAAGGCTCACTCAAGGACTTTTAACCACCTTAGTGACCTCAACCTTTTCAAAACATCACTTGCCAATATACATCATTATCATCAATTTATCCACTGTTCTAAAGCATTAAACCAAGCCATATTCATCATGCATTTAAAAGCATCAAACCACATTTAATCAATGTTCAAAAACAAGGAGCTCTTACCTTGAGCTTCCTTCAACATATGGCTTACAAAAACAGCATTAACCATGCTAAATCATGCTTTCAAAACAGAATTTAAAACATGCAATAAACCACATTGCACTACAATCAAATCATGGCCACCACTAGAGAGTATGTCTGAAAACTTACACTTGAGCTTAGCAAAGTTGTTTAGACTTAAACTAAGCTCCCAAGACATTGGTTTCAAAGCCGAAAACCCAATTTCACTCACCGATTCCACTTCGCCTCTTGCCGAAGCACCAAATCAAGCCTCCGGATCACCACCACTTGGATCCAAAGATGACTCCCATGTTTTAACACATTAAAACAGTAGATTAATGCATCATCATGCATTAATAGCTTCAATGAAAGCACCTAAACTCGCTGCTCTCATCCACACTCCATTTTCGGCCACCAAACACAACCGAAAATGCATCCAAACCACTTCTCAACTAAGCCCAACCATTAACCATCAAAACCTAACATCCTTTAACATCAATTAACATCTAAAAAGAACCTAACAACATCCTTATACCTCCAGCAACACCAGATCCACAAGATCACCTCAAAAGCAACCAAGAATCATAAGCTAAACTTAGGAAATTCAACCTATCCGAGATTGCATTAATCAAAACTCAATTCCTTATCAAATTAACATTCATTAATCATCCTTTTAACACCTTAAAACACTGCTTAAACAGATCCAACGAAATTTCATCAAAAACACACCAAATCTTGCATTTTAAGCCAAGATCCATTAAACAATCTTAAAAGCCATTTATAAAACATCAATTAAGGATTGAGAACTTAGGAATTTCATTAAAGAACTTGAAGTTCAGAGGAGAAGGACGTTCTTACCTCCAAACTTGAGTTTCTCCTCTTTTGGAACCAAAAAGCTTGATGAATCAAGTAGCAAATTGAGAGGTTTTGTAGATATGATGATTAGGAATCAAAAGAAGATTGAAAAGAGAGAAATGAGTGACAAAATCAGAAGGAAATCTCTGGAGAGAAAGTGTTTGGGTTGAGAGAAAATGAGAGAAAAGAGAAATTGGAAAACATGAGAAATTAGTTACAAAATAACCAAAATGATTTTCCCTCCACTTTTCTTTTGCTTGAAAATCAGAATTAATCATTAAAATATCTTAGAAAAATCTGGAGAAACTCCCTTTGGGTAAATAGCTCCTTAAAGATTCAAAGTTTCAATCCTTTCTAAAACAGTCACAAAACTTTCAAAAATTACATTTTGGTCACTAGCCAAAATGTCACCCTTCCGAGACTCATTTTCCAAAATTGATTTCACAGTTCACTTAAATATATTAAAAGATGATTTTAGAACATTTTTCCATATTTTTAATGCAACCCGAACTAAGCTTTCCTAAATTCACTCTCTTAGATTCGAACAGCACTTTGACCAAACCGGCCAACGCCCAAAACTTCTAAGCCCAAAACCGGGGCGTTACAACTCTCCCCCCCTTAAGAAATTTCGTCCCCGAAATTTACCTGAAGGAAAGAGATAAGGAAACTGCTTCAGCATGTCTTCCTTCCGCTCCCACGTGGCTTCCTCAACACCTCGATGCTTCCACAGCACCTTCACCAACTCAATGGTCTTGCCACGAAGAACCTTGCTATCCGAATCCAGAACCTTCACCGGTTCCTCATCATAAGACAAATCCGGATTCAAAACCACTTCTTCCACAGGCATCACATGCGAAGGATCAGATCTATACCTCCGGAGCATAGAGACATGGAACACATCATGAATCTTCTCCAACTCCTGAGGTAACCTCAACCGATACGCAACAGGACCCACACGCTCAACCACCTCATATGGTCCAATGTACCTAGGGCTCAACTTGCCCTTCCGGCCAAACCGCATCACCTTCTTCCAAGGCGAAACCTTCAAGAACACACGGTCACCCACCGCATACTCTATCTCCTTACGCTTCAAATCCGCGTAAGACTTCTGCCGATCAGAAGCAGCCTTCAACCGCTCACAAATGAGCTTTACCTTCTCTGTGGTCCCTTTCAACAAAGCCGGCATCGAAACCAACTTTTGACCAGTTTCAGCCCAACAAAGAGGAGTCCTACACTTCCTCCCGTACAAAGCCTCATAAGGTGCCATCTGTATACTTGCCTGATAACTGTTGTTATAAGCAAACTCAACCAAAGGCAGATGCTTCTCCCAAGAACCTTGGAACTCAATCACGCAGCACCTCAACATATCCTCCAAAATCTGGATAACTCGCTCAGACTGACCATCCGACTGAGGATGATAGGATGTACTGAAATGCAACCTTGTACCCAGAGCTTGATGCAAACACTGCCAGAACCGCGATGTGAACCTCGGATCTCCATCCGACACAATCGATTTAGGCACACCATGCAGCCGCACAATCTCAGCAATGTACAGCTCTACCAACTTATCCAAAGAAAACGTGGTATGCACAGGCAAGAAATGCGCACACTTCGTTAGGCGATCCACAATCACCCACACCGAATTCTTCTTCGAGGGAGACAAAGGTAAACCAGATACAAAATCCATGGTAACCCGTTCCCACTTCCACTCAGGGATTTTCAACGGTTGCAACAACCCTGAAGGAACCTGATGCTCAGCCTTAACTCGCTGACATACCATACACTTGCTAACAAACTCCGCAACATCTTTCTTCAAACCCACCCAATAGTACTCATCACGAAGATCACGGTACATCTTAGTACTACCAGAGTGCATAGCAAAAGGACTACTATGACCTTCAGTCAGAATAGCACGCCTCAACTCAGCATCAGCAGGCACTACTATCCGACTCCCAAAACACAACACACCATCATCATTAAAATAGAAATCCGAAGGTCTACCCTCCGCGATATCCTGAACAAGCGGCACCAAGGAATCATCCAGCAACTGCTTATCCTTGATCAACTGAACCAAAGAGGGTTTCACTTGCAACTCAGCAACAAGACCACCATCTTGCGATATGCTCAAACTAGCAAACATAACCCTCAGCTCAACAACTACTTTCCTACTCAAGGCATCCGCTACAACATTAGCTTTTCCAGGATGATACTCAATCGTCAGATCATAATCCTTGAGCAACTCCAACCAACGCCGCTGCCTAAGATTCAACTCCTTCTGAGACATCAGATACCTCAAACTCTTGTGATCTGTGTACACAGTACACTTCTCACCATACAGATAATGTCTCCAGATCTTCAGAGCAAAAACCACTGCAGCCAGCTCAATATCATGCGTAGGGTAATTGTGCTCATGCACTTTCAACTGCCGCGATGCATAAGCCACCACCTTACCCTCCTGCATCAGCACACACCCCAAACCAACATAGGATGCATCACTGTAAACCACAAACTCTTTCCCTGATTCAGGCTGAATCAAGATAGGAGCTTGCGTCAAAGCCGCCTTAAGCTTCTCAAAAGCCTGCTGTCTCGCTTCCGTCCACTCATACTTAACATCCTTTTGCAACAGCTTCGTCAAAGGAGCAGCAATCTTGGAAAAACCATCCACAAACCTTCGGTAGTATCCCGCCAAACCAAGGAAACTACGGACCTCATGAACAGACTTAGGAACTTTCCAATTCATCACCGCCTCAATCTTCTGAGGATCAACACGAATCCCCTCAGCTGAGACCACATGCCCAAGAAACACCACCTCCCTTAACCAGAACTCACACTTGCTCAGCTTAGCATAAAGCTGATTCTCCAACAAAGCTTGCAAAACAATCCTCAAATGCTCTTCATGCTCCTCCTCAGTATGCGAGTACACGAGGATATCATCAATGAACACCACAACAAACTTGTCCAGGTATTCATGAAACACACGATTCATCATGTCCATGAAAGCAGCAGGAGCATTTGTCAACCCAAACGGCATCACAAGGAACTCATAATGCCCATACCTTGTCCTGAAAGCTGTCTTAGGCACATCCACATCCTTCACCTTCAACTGATAATACCCTGACCTCAAGTCAATCTTAGAGAACACAGCAGCTCCCCGAAATTGATCAAAGAGATCATCAATCCTCGGCAAAGGATACCGATTCTTGATAGTCAACTTGTTCAGCTGACGGTAATCAATGCACATTCTCATAGTGCCATCCTTCTTCTTCACAAACAAGACCGGTGCTCCCCAAGGTGATACACTCGGCCGGATGAAACCACGATCAAGCAACTCTTGCAACTGCGTCTTCAGCTCCTTCAGCTCCTTAGGTGCCATTTTATAGGGAGTAATGGACAGGAGTTGTATTCTCATACAGCTCAATTCCAAACTCCACCTCGCGGTTAGGAGGTAAACCAGGCAACTCCTCAGGAAAAACACCAGGAAACTCCTTCACAACTCTGATATCTTGCACCCTCAACTCTTTAGAGCTAGGATTCATCACAAAAGCTAGATAGGCTTCGCAACCTTGCCTCAGCATCCTGCTCGCCTCCAAGGTAGACACCACATTGACAAGAAACTTCACATTCTCACCAACCACAACAACTTCATAATCATCCGCAAGCTTAAGCGAAACTCGCTTGTTTTCACAATCCACAACAGCGCGATGCTTAGCAAGCCAATCCATACCAAGGATTACATCAAAACCATAAAAGGGCAACTCCATAAGATCAACATGAAAGACATGTTCTTGAACAACCAAGGGACACCTTCTATAAAGCTTACGAGTCACAACAGTCTCACCAAAAGAACTAGTGACACGAACACCAACATCCAAAGACTCAACATGCAAACCAAGCAATTCAGCATGCTCACGCAAAATGTATGAATGCGTAGATCCAGAATCTATCAAAGAAAGCAATGACAAGGATTGCAAAGTAAAGGTACCTGCAATCACATCCGCATCATTCCTTCCCTCACGCTGAGCATACACCCTCGCTTGGCCTCCACCTTTAGGCTGAATAGCCACAACATGGGCCACTCCATGACCACCTTCCTCTCTCCTCTGGAAATTACCACGGCCGCGCCCACGACCTCTCTGCGGTGCAGCAACAACAGGAGCACGCACCGGATCACCAGCCAACCTAGGACAATCACGCCTCAAATGGTCTGCGGATCCACAATTCCAGCACCCATTACCAGCTGCCGCAACAGGAGCTTGCACCTCTCTCACAGCACAAGGACAATCACGTTTCATGTGACCACGTGAACCACAGATCCAACAAGCACTCGGACCAGCTCTAGCATTGCCTCCTCTAGCAGGTGCACCACCACCTCTCTTAGCTGAAGACTAATACTTCTGATCACGTCCCCTCTTGTTCCGTCCACCTCCAGAACTATACTCAGCAGCTCGCTTGCCAGCACCCTTAGCAGATAAACTCAAGTTCATCTCAACGTCCTTGGCTCGGCCCACCAACACATCAAAATCATCATACTCGGCGGCCAGCAAATACATTTTCACATCCCTCTCTAAGCCGTAACGGAACCTCTCGCACCTTGCCCGCTCATCAGGTACCAGCTCAGGTGCATACTGACTGAGTCGCACAAACTGCACTTCATACTCAGCCACACTCATGCTCCCTTGGGTAAGAGACATGAATTCACGCTTCTTCTCATCAAGATATCTCACACCAAGATATCTCCGCTTGAACACATTCTGAAAGAATGTCCAAGTCACATCAGCTTCTGCCATCCCAGCAATAGTGGTTGTCCACCACGTATACGCATCCTTCTGCAGCAAGGACACAACACAACCTAGCTTTTGCACATCCGTGCAACTCATCTGGCCCAAGATTCGCTTGGTACTCTCTAGCCAAGCTTCAGAACTCTCAGCAGACATACCCCTAAACTCAGTCCCACCAAGACTGCGGAGACGCTCCAAAGGTAGTCTGACTCCAGCATCTTCCTGATACCCCGCTCCACGAGCCCCAGCTACTGCTGCTTGAAAAGCACCAATAATAGCTTGCACTAACATCTTCATATCAGGCATAGCTTGCCCCTGACCAGCCCCAGGTCCAGCAACTCCAGCACCAGCTGCAGCTCCAGCTTCCTCAGCCCCAGCACCACCACCACCAGGTGGAGGAGGAGGTAACACCGCACTACCCGTGTTTTCCTCATTCTCGTTCTCATTAGGAGCCGTAGCTCACACATTACCTCGTAACTCTCTACGTGGTGCCATACTTTTACCATGCAATCACAACACAAATAAAACAAAGTCAGGCCCAGCAAGGTAAGCAATCCAAGTATTCAAGCTCAATTTCATTCAAAATCAACACCATTTCATTAGCTTTTATTTGGCAATGGGTACCCACAACATGCTACATCACAACATACATCTCAAATGCAACATACATGCAATTCACTCAACATGCTTCCACTCAACAAGCATACAAAGCATACACACTTCAATCATGCACACATTCATTCCCAATTACTCGAGAACTCAGCTCTGATACCACCAAATGTAACCCCCTTAACCCGGCCTAGACGGTTGACCCGAATTAAGAAAGTCACACGGGAAAAACCAAAGTCAACACGAAAGTCAACCTTGATTAACGACCCTTTTTTTTAAACTCGTCTAGATGCATATTAAGCCTTAGATATGATCATACAACAGCATACTCAAAGATCATAAACATCAGAGATCAAACAGGGACCCAATTGAACAATTTACAACTTTAGGGACCAAATTGTAAATTCTGATAATTATGAGGACTTAACCCAAATTAAAGTTACCAACTCGAAATTAATCATGTTTCATGCTTCTCTGTGAAATTTCAGCTCAAAAGGACTTCCCAAACTCATACAATTGCACAAACAAGATTCAGGACCAAAATGCAAACATTTCAAAACATTTAACTGCCAATGTCAGCCCCCAACGGTCACCCGTTCCGAAACGGGAGACAGCCCGTTTCGAAACACGGGCCCGTTCCGCAACGCATACCGAAACGGGGGTCGGGCAGTAGCCTTTCCGTTTCGGAACGGTCCCTCCCGTTTCGGACGCCTGGGCTTGTTTAAGGCACCCGTTCCGAAACGGTAGGTGCTGTTCCGAAACACCCTGCACAGATTGCCCAAAAATGCATACTTAAACATGCAATTGACCAACCAATCATGCTCCAAATGTCACCAAACTTTGCCAACATGCAATTCAACATATATGAGACATACTTGTATCAACAATTCATCAAAACATCCACATATATGAAAAGCCCCAAATCTATAGGCATGCTTCCTACACAAGCAACCATTCAAGCATAAACTTCCAATTCAAGCATATAAAGGTCAACCACAAAACCAGCATTCTCAACAACATTCAACATACTTAGGGAGTTCAAAACATCTCCCAAAACATACACATAGGTCCCCCATTGCCAAATTACCAAAAGCTAAATGTACTTAAGAAAACCTTCCATACTTTGAGCTTTACTACCACTTGAATGCTTGCCTTCCTTGCTGCCCTCAAAGTACTTTAATGCTCTGCAATATTGGTTTGAGAAAACAAAGAGAGCGTAAGCAAAAGCTTAGTGAGGAATGCTCAATAAAACCATCCAATAATGCATTTATAAAACACTTTATAAATCATGCTTCAAATCATCATTTACACATGCTCGAAAGCATACTTTAACAAGCATCTCATGCTTCATTTCATTACATGTCATATTGGCCACAAGTGATACATTTCATTTCTTTGAAAACAAGTTCATCAACTTTCACCCCAAGGACTTTTAAACACCTTGGACCCCAAGGACTTTTAAACACCTTGGCCATGGACTTTTAAACACCATGATATAAATTACCTCAAGGACTTTTAAACACCTTGACCCCAAGGACTTTTAAACACCTTGGCCTATGGACTTTTAAACACCATAGAAAGGACCACACAAGGACTTTTAAACACCTTTGTGTCCGTAACAAGAATCATCCAAGGACTTTTAACCACCTTGATGTTCTTAAGTAACAAGGCTCACTCAAGGACTTTTAACCACCTTAGTGACCTCAACCTTTTCAAAACATCACTTGCCAATATACATCATTATCATCAATTTATCCACTGTTCTAAAGCATTAAACCAAGCCATATTCATCATGCATTTAAAAGCATCAAACCACATTTAATCAATGTTCAAAAACAAGGAGCTCTTACCTTGAGCTTCCTTCAACATATGGCTTACAAAAACAGCATTAACCATGCTAAATCATGCTTTCAAAATAGAATTTAAAACATGCAATAAACCACATTGCACTACAATCAAATCATGGCCACCACTAGAGAGTATGTCCGAAAACTTACACTTGAGCTTAGCAAAGTTGTTTAGACTTAAACTAAGCTCCCAAGACATTGGTTTCAAAGCCGAAAACCCAATTTCACTCACCGATTCCACTTCGCCTCTTGCCGAAGCACCAAATCAAGCCTCCGGATCACCACCACTTGGATCCAAAGATGACTCCCCTGTTTTAACACATTAAAACAGTAGATTAATGAATCATCATGCATTAATAGCTTCAATGAAAGCACCTAAACTCGCTGCTCTCATCCACACTCCATTTTCGGCCACCAAACACAACCGAAAATGCATCCAAACCACTTCTCAACTAAGCCCAGCCATTAACCATCAAAACCTAACATCCTTTAACATCAATTAACATCTAAAAAGAACCTAACAACATCCTTATACCTCCAGCAACACCAGATCCACAAGATCACCTCAAAAGCAACCAAGAATCATAAGCTAAACTTAGGAAATTCAACCTATCCGGGATTGCATTAATCAAAACTCAATTCCTTATCAAATTAACATTCATTAATCATCATTTTAACACCTTAAAACACTGCTTAAACAGATCCAACGAAATTTCATCAAAAACACACCAAATCTTGCATTTTAAGCCAAGATCCTTTAAACAATCTTAAAAGCCATTTATAAAACATCAATTAAGGATTGAGAACTTAGGAATTTCATTAAAGAACTTGAAGTTCAGAGGAGAAGGACGTTCTTACCTCCAAACTTGAGTTTCTCCTCTTTTGGAACCAAAAAGCTTGATGAATCAAGTAGCAAATTGAGAGGTTTTGTAGATATGATGATTAGGAATCAAAAGAAGATTGAAAAGAGAGAAATGAGTGACAAAATCAGAAGGAAATCTCTGGAGAGAAAGTGTTTGGGTTGAGAGAAAATGAGAGAAAAGAGAAATTGGAAAACATGAGAAATTAGTTACAAAATAACCAAAATGATTTTCCCTCCACTTTTCTTTTGCTTGAAAATCAGAATTAATCATTAAAATATCTTAGAAAAATCTGGAGAAACTCCCTTTGGGTAAATAGCTCCTTAAAGATTCAAAGTTTCAATCCTTTCTAAAACAGTCACAAAACTTTCAAAAATTACATTTTGGTCACTAGCCAAAATGTCACCCTTCCGAAACTCATTTTCCAAAATTGATTTCACAGTTCACTTAAATATATTAAAAGATGATTTTAGAACATTTTTCCATATTTTTAATGCAACCCGAACTAAGCTTTCCTAAATTCACTCTCTTAGATTCGAACAACACTTTGACCAAACCGGCCAACGCCCAAAACTTCTAAGCCCAAAACCGGGGCGTTACAACTCTCCCCCCTTAAGAAATTTCGTCCCCGAAATTTACCTGAAGGAAAGAGATAAGGAAACTGCTTCAGCATGTCTTCCTTCCGCTCCCACGTGGCTTCCTCAACACCTCGATGCTTCCACAGCACCTTCACCAACTCAATGGTCTTGCCACGAAGAACCTTGCTATCCGAATCCAGAACCTTCACCGGTTCCTCATCATAAGACAAATCCGGATTCAAAACCACTTCTTCCACAGGCATCACATGCGAAGGATCAGATCTATACCTCCGGAGCATAGAGACATGAAACACATCATGAATCTTCTCCAACTCCTGAGGTAACCTCAACCGATACGCAACAGGACCCACACGCTCAACCACCTCATATGGTCCAATGTACCTAGGGCTCAACTTGCCCTTCCGGCCAAACCGCATCACCTTCTTCCAAGGCGAAACCTTCAAGAACACACGGTCACCCACCGCATACTCTATCTCCTTACGCTTCAAATCCGCGTAAGACTTCTGCCGATCAGAAGCAGCCTTCAACCGCTCACAAATGAGCTTTACCTTCTCTGTGGTCCCTTTCAACAAAGCCGGCATCGAAACCAACTTTTGACCAGTTTCAGCCCAACAAAGAGGAGTCCTACACTTCCTCCCGTACAAAGCCTCATAAGGTGCCATCTGTATACTTGCCTGATAACTGTTGTTATAAGCAAACTCAACCAAAGGCAGATGCTTCTCCCAAGAACCTTGGAACTCAATCACGCAGCACCTCAACATATCCTCCAAAATCTGGATAACTCGCTCAGACTGACCATCCGACTGAGGATGATAGGATGTACTGAAATACAACCTTGTACCCAGAGCTTGATGGAAACACTGCCAGAACCGCAATATGAACCTCGGATCTCTATCCGACACAATCGATTTAGGCACACCATGCAGCCGCACAATCTCAGCAATGTACAGCTCTGCCAACTTATCCAAAGAAAACGTGGTATGCACAGGCAAGAAATGCGCACACTTCGTTAGGCGATCCACAATCACCCACACCGAATTCTTCTTCGAGGGAGACAAAGGTAAACCAGATACAAAATCCATGGTAAACCAGAAACTCCCTTTGGGTAAATAGCTCCTTAAAGATTCAAAGTTTCAATCCTTTCTAAAACAGTCACAAAACTTTCAAAAATTACATTTTGGTCACTAGCGAAAATGTCACCCTTCCGAAACTCATTTTCCAAAATTGATTTCACAGTTCACTTAAATATATTAAAAGATGATTTTAGAACATTTTTCCATATTTTTAATGCAACCCGAACTAAGCTTTCCTAAATTCACTCTCTTAGATTCGAACAGCACTTTGACCAAACCGGCCAACGCCCAAAACTTCTAAGCCCAAAACTGGGGCGTTACACAAGCATGTGGCGACGAGAAGACTGGTAATCCCAAGCGATGACACATCCAAGTCTCAACCACTCTAGCTTTCTTCTCTTTTACCTTTATTTTTCGCCCTTAATTTTTGTGCTTCTATTTCCTATTTTGTGTATTATGTTGATGCATTGAGGGCAATGCTTGTCTTAAGTTTGGGGGTGTAGGTTGTTGCTGAGGCAGTAAGATGCTGCGACATATCAAGATAATTGCAATGCAGTCCTGTTTTGTGAAATTCTTGCCTATTTTTTACTGCACATATTGCCTTAACCGAATAAAGCTTATACCTCGGCAATGGTTTTCATCAATTGCCTTAGTCTTAATTAATTGAATTTTCTAAATTGGCAATAGATATCTCTCTTCTTACCGCAGCTTTGAACTGTTAGAGCCTTTAATTTTAGGATGCACAAGGAAGATAACTTAGAAGCATTCTATGAGATTAGAACTTGAATACACTTTTGTGACTTGAATGATTTAAGGAGTTCTAGGACACTTAGAGTACTTACTTGCTTAGACAAAATTTGGGTAAAAAGTTATAAGTTAGAGGTGCCCGAAACCGGCTCTAGCTTAGAGGAAGCATAAAACTACTAGTGGTGCCTGAAACCGACTCTAGTTTAGACTTGGGAAAATCACTAGATGTGCCCGAAATTGGCTCTAGTTGATTAGTTTGTTTGACACACTAGAGGTGCCCGAAACTGGCTCTAGTTAAAAGGAAATTTTTGTGAAAAAAAACCCAAGGAAAAGTAAGTTAGTTACTTAGGTGTACTTAGAATCCGAAAAATCATCTTGTTCACAAATCATGCACACACTTACAAATCTTATAGCTTGATTCCAGGGAATTCCTAAGGCATCTAAAAAATTATGGGTTGAGCACATTCATTGTCACGGTTTGGAGAGAAGAAGGAAAAGTAAGACCAAGGGGATTTTCGTGAAGATTAATGTTTTGGCAATTGATGGTTGCATTGCTTGAGGACAAGCAATAGTTCGAGTTTGGGGGTGTGATAAGTTTCTAAAAGTTTTATATTTTCACTCTTTTTACATGGCAATTATTGCTCAACCTACACCCAGTTGAGTTGCATTATGGCCTTTTATGCATTAATTACATTATTTCTATCCTTGAGCCTTACAATTGATTTATTTAATGAAAAAAGTACTATTTTAATGCTTGATTGGTGCCTGTGCAGATTGTTCATCACTACCAGGGTAGGTGATGCCGTGCCAGTAAGCGATGCCGCGGCAGTTCATCGCCAAGCCATGCAGAGCCATTACAGCGGCAATTCATTGCTGAGCCACTGCCCGGGCAGGTGATGCCGTGCGGCAATAAAGGAAAGGGAGAATGGTGCAGAACGAGCTCTCGACAGGCCCAGATCAAGCCATCCAAAGATGACAGTTTCTACTGAAGGAAGCTGAACCATGAAGAGAAAGCCTTGCAGAGCAGACCCAACTAGCAGCCTCTGCCGAGGTAGCAGGTACTGCCGCTGAGGCAATGCATAGACGAAGTTGTTGGCGGGCAAAATATGCAAAGTGGTAGTCGATTTGAAGAGCATAAAACACTGAATTTTTCTATACACTTTGCGTGGCAATCAGAGTTTGGGAAGACAACAAAAGAATGGAAGGAAGGTTAAAGATATAATTCGTCCAAAATGGATAAATGGATTAAATTAAAGAGATTCACCTCTTTAATGAAGACAAGTCCAACTCCAACTTAACTTCCTATCCAAGAAAGACTTTTCCCCAAGCCTCCTATTTAAAGAAGGCCAAACCACCAAATTGAAATTGCTGAGTATTGAGAGGCTTAGCATGTTCTAGTTCTTTTCTTAGAATAGCGTTATTTTGTTTAGTAGTTGTGGGAAAACAATTGTATTTTGTTTAAGTTCTTGTTAATGTAATTTTAATTCAAGGTTTGCTTATTCTTGGCTTTGATTCTATTCTTGCATACTTATCGGGGGAGAGTATTGTGAGGTTATCTATTTGTCTAATATCGGGAGAGTTAGACTCACGAAACGAATAAGCATGGTTGTCATCCTATGCGGTGATAACTAACTCGGTTTAGGAATAAGTTAGAGTTTCAACGGCTAAAAGAAGTATAAGATTGGTTGGTGTTTATCTTTGGTTTACACCGGGAGGTATTTGTTGAGTTGATCGAACACTTGCAAATGGCCAAGAGGGGGGTGAATTGGCAATTAAAATTTTGGTGAAGGGAAAGATTGGAAATAAAAAGTGACACAAGGGGTTATAGTGGTTCATGTTCTCCAAATGAACTCTACATCCACTACCTTAGCTACCACTAAGGATTTTCAAACAATTCACTATTGAATTCGTCCCCTTTTCTTGGATGAGGAGGAAACCTTACAATTTCGATTAAGCTTTCTACCCAAAGCTTAATCCACTCAAATACAAAGAAGGAATTTGGTAAACTCAAATGTTTCCTCACAAAGGATGATTGTCTACCCAAATACAATTTAAACAATTCCAAACTCACAATACAAATTGACAATTTGAAATACACTAGAGTTGGGTACAAGGATTTGACTTTGAATAGCTCAAGGGTTTGGATTTTTGCTTTGATGATGCTTGAAGGTTCAATAGTTGTTGCTGATGCTTTAGGATGTCTCTTTTATACCTCTTCATTGATTTCTAGCCGTTTGGGTGGTTGGAGACATAAATGGAGCCGTTGGAACCCTCTCTTACCACCATAAATGCACTTCTGTAGCTATCGGTATCGGTACGCGGGAAGGGGTATCGGTACCTGTCTCAGAAAAGAAAGAGCCGTTGTGTGCATTTAATAAGGGGTATCGATACGCGGGTAAGTGTATCGGTACTGGGTATCGAAACGGCAAGGGCCGTATCGATACTATTTTTTGAACTTAGCTCACTGTCCATAACCGTATCGGTACGAGGGTTAGGTGTATCGATACGGGTCAACAAACTTTTAAAGTTTGGTTACCAACCAACTGACACCAACGGTCATATTTTTAAACCGACTTAATTTTTAAAAGTTATAAGGGTCGTATCGATACGAGGGTTTGCCGTATCGGTACGATATTCAAACTCTTTGAATTTTAACACAGGGCAGTATCGATACGAGGGTTTGGGGTATCGATACTGGTTTCGACAGTAACCAAGTTTGGTAAAATGGTATCGATACGCTTGGTGCTGTATCGATACGCCTGGGCGATTTTCAATGGTTTTGCCTTGGAACACTTAGAAAATATTTTGAGTTTGAGTTTTATAAATCAGTTTTAAAGTGTTGGTGTTTTAAAACTTATTAAGGGACTTTATAAAAACAATTTTAAGTTTTACAAAGCGATCCTTAAAGATTTAATTATATCAAAATCAAACATAGGTTTTATAATCTCCCCCTTTTTGATATAACAAAACTAAAACTTAAAATTTTTGACATGTTTGAAAAACCTTTACAAAGTTAACTCCCCCTTAATATAAGCTTGGTAACCTTTGAGTGAAAATCAAAATATTTTGAAGTGAGCTAGATTCTTCTCCCCCTTTTTGTTAGATCAAAAATCCTTTTGAGACAATTAAGTGCATAAGGAAATCAAAGGTATAATAAGCAACATAGATTTTATTCATTAGAGCAACATACTTAAAATCCAAACAAAAGCAAACAAGAAATCAAAGCATAGGTTTTAATCCTAAAACAAACTTAATCCTAAGAACATAAAACATAGGTGTATAAAATAGAAAATCCTAAATGATATGCATGACAAACAAGAGAAAACGTCTAAGCATCGTTTTCTTCGTCTTCATCATCTTCATCATCAACTCCCAAAGGCTCATTAGTGCGCATACTATTACGCCACTCATCATGGAAAGCGAAAATTGAAATATTCAAGGAATTGTGCCCGCTTTCAAGAGATGTGAGGCGATTCTCCATACCCGTCATCCTAGTATCAAAGGTAGTTTCCATGGAAGTGAGACGAGTATTCATGTCCGTGCGCAACCCGGTAAATTGCTCATTGAGATAGGTCATGAGAGCATCCATGTTGGGTTGTTGGACTGAGGAGCTTGAGGAGCTTGAGGAGCTTGAGCCTCTTCAACCATAGCGGCGGCTTCCGGTGGTAAGTCGTCAAGACGTATCCATTCACCATTGAGATAAGTAAATTTTGCCCGAGCAAGAGATCGCTCATCAATGGGATCGGTGAGAGGAGTTGGAATGTCATAAGAGCAATCAATATTCTTTTTAACAAAAAAATAGCTCAAAGCCGAACCGTATGTGAAGGAGGTGACGTGAGGAGTGTGACGATTTTGAACGAGGTAGACGATCTCCGCGAACATGAGTCGAGCTAGATTTGGTCGCCTGGCTTCACGGAAGCACCGAATCCAAAAATCATCCACTTGACGGATGGTGGAATATTTTCCTCCGTAAGGAAGAAACCACCACGACACCATCAAATGTAGGATTCGATCGTGAGCATTGAGGGCGGTGACGGATCCACTAAGAACATGCCCAATACCATGCTCATCATCAAGGCCTTCATCATCCAACTTAAAGACCTCACAAATGGACTTGACATCAAGGATTAATTTCTTTCCCATAAGATAAGAGGTAATTGCAACAACTTCCCCATTACGACTAATACATCTTGCATTAGCATAGAAAATCAAAACCAAGAGACGATAGTAAATACCGGGAATAGAGATAAACTCCATGAAATTCCAACGATGAAGCAAGGGAAGGTATTCAAACTTGAAACGCTCCGAATTGAGAAAAGGAACAGAGATTACCCTTTCGGCACGGATCTTATAATTTTCATATTGACGAAAGTGAGTTAGACCCGAATTGCCTTCAAAGGATTGCTCATAGATGATTGAGTAGTTTGGACGAGCAATCGCTCCAAGGTTTGAAGATTCACCGGCATGAGTAGCCCTCGGTCGCTTCCTCGATGGTTCTTTTGGTGTCATTATCTAAAAGAGAATTAAGCAAAAGGGTTTCTTCAATTTGAGTAAAAATCAAGGTAAAAGAGATTTAAAAGAAATTTTGAAGAAAAATTTTAAAAAAAATTCAAGAAAAGGGTTGAAGAAAAAAAAAACAAGGTTAAAAAAAAGCACAAGAAACAAAACAGAAAAGAAAGAAAAAAATTGAAAAAAGATAAAGAAGGAGATTACCTTGATAGAAACTTGAAGATTTGAAGAAAACTAGCACAAAGATGAGAAAGAGAGCACAAAGCCTTGCCTGATTCAAAAACTCTTTAAGGTTTGAGTTGAGATGTGAAAAATATGAAGGAGGAAGTGCCCTTTTATAGGCAAAAACGGCTAGGGTTAATTAGGTTTTGAAAATTTTGAGTTATGGTAAAAGTTGAACTCATTAAAAGCTAATTTAATGTCATCAGCGCAGTCGAGTATCGATACGCTCATTGGGGTATCGATACGGGGATAGAATTGTCTTTTTGCAAAAATGCCCGTTGGGAAAGTCGTATCGAAACGGAGGGGTCCGTATCGAAACGACCCGTATCGATACGGGATGAATCGTATCGATACGCGTGAAGCGAAGAAAATTCTGGGAAACTGAATGAAGAACGGGTATCGATACACGTATAGCTGTATCGATACTGGATGCCCAAAATTACATATTTGGTTCAAAGAACAACCAAAGGCTCGAACCTAACATCTCCTATGAGTATGCAAATGATGTATGAGCAGTTCTAAGCATATTTTAACAGAATCATACTCCCCCTAACTATAGGCATGGATGAAATTGGGAGTCTAAGCATACAAACATGGCATTTCACAAGATCAAGCATATTTAAGCACATAAGAGGTCCTATAAGGTCAAGATAGGCTAGCTAGACCTAACTCTCTCCTAAGGGACCAAAAACGCTCTTTGTCTAAGGGTTTTGTAAATATGTCCGCTAATTGATTCAAGGTGTCTACACTCTCTATAACCACATCTTCCTTAAGGACATGATCTCTAATGAAAAGATGCCTTATCTCTATGTGTTTGGTTCTAGAGTGTTGGATGGGATTTTTTGTTAAGCATATTGCACTAGTGTTGTCACATTTTAGGGGTATGGTTCCAACTTTAATACCATAATCTAAGAGTTGTTGCTTCATCCAAAGGACTTGAGCACAACAACTCCCTAGGGATATGTACTCGGCTTCGGTGGTAGATAAGGCTACACTATTTTGTTTCTTAGAGAACCAAGATATGAGCATACTACCTAAGAATTGACAAGTTCCCGAAGTACTTTTCCTATCGATTTTGCAACCCCCATAATCCGCATCCGAATAAGCATGAAGGTTGAAGGTAGAGTCTCTAGGGTACCAAAGACCTAAACAAGGAGTGTCTCTAAGATACCTAAAGATCCTCTTAACGGCTATAAGGTGAGACTCTCTAGGACTAGCTTGAAACCTAGCACACAAGCAAACACTAAACAAGATATCCGGTCTACTTGCGGTAAGGTAAAGCAAAGATCCAATCATAGAGCGATAAAGCTTAGAGTCAACACACTTACCTCCTTCATCTTTGTCAAGCTTTGTAGATGAGCTCATAGGAGTGGCTTGAGGCTTTGCATTCTCCAAGCCAAACTTCTTGAGCATATCCTTTATGTATTTTGCTTGGTTGATGAAGGTGCCATCCTTCTTTTGCTTGATTTGGAGTCCCAAAAAGAATGAGAGCTCCCCCATCATGCTCATCTCAAATTCACCTTGCATTAACTTAGCAAACTCTTGACAATGACATTCATTAGTAGAACCAAAGATAATATCATCAACATAAATTTGAACTACTAAGATGTCATTTTTGTACATTTTTATAAAAAGTGTAGTGTCCACCTTACCTTTTTCAAATCCTTTTTCAATCAAAAAATTTGAAAGTCTTTCATATCAAGCTCTAGGAGCTTGTTTTAAACCATAAAGAGCTTTGGTAAGTTTGAAAATATGATTTGGAAATTTTGAGTCTTCAAAACCCGGTGGTTGTTCCACATACACTTCTTCATTTATAAAACCATTTAAAAATGCACTTTTAACATCCATTTGAAAAAGCTTGAAATTATGATAACATGCATATGCAAGCAACATCCTAATGGCTTCCATTCTAGCTACGGGTGCATAGGTTTCATCAAAATCTATTCCCTCTTCTTGAGTGTAACCTTGAGCAACTAGTCTAGCTTTATTTCTCACAATGTTACCACTCTCATCTAGTTTGTTCCTAAAGACCCATTTAGTTCCTATTGTAGATTGATTACTAGGCCTATCAACTAATGTCCATATATTACTTCTCTCAAATTGATTTAACTCTTCTTGCATAGCCATAATCCAAAAGTCATCTTTCAATGCTTCTTTTATATTTTTAGGCTCTATGCATGAGATAAATGCAACATGGTTCATTAATCTAAGAGAAGAACGAGTGGTTACCCCCTTGGATGGATCACCCAAGATTTCACCATCTTTGACATAGTTCAACTCCCTTGGGTAGCTCACTTCCTTTTCCTCAATAGCCAAGTCCTTCAAGGCTTCAAGAGGTGGATCTTGTGAGTTCTCTTCTTTTGTTGAAATCTCATCCTCCTTTGAAGTTTGACCTCCATCAAAGGCATTTATGATTCCTACATCATCATCATCACAAGAATCCTTCCTAGGAAGGAGGTTATCATCGAATACAACATGAATAGATTCTTCTACTACTAAAGTTCTTTTGTTAAATACTCGATAGGCTTTAGAGGTTAAAGAGTAACCTATAAAAATGGCTTCATCACTTTTTGCATCAAATTTACCTAAGTTGTCTTTTCCATTATTTAAAACAAAACACTTGCAACCAAAAGGGTGAAAATAGCTAATGTTAGGCTTTTTAGATTTTAAAATCTCATAAGGTGTTTTCTTTAAAATTGGCCTAACCATTACTCGATTTACAATGTAGCAAGCGGTGTTTGTGGCTTCCGCCCAAAAATATTTAGGTAAATTGTTTTCACAAAGCATAGTCCTAGCCATTTCTTGCAAAGTTCTATTTTTCCTCTCAACTACCCCATTTTGTTGAGGAGTTCGAGGAGCCGAAAAATTATGGCTAATACCATTTTCATTTAAAAAATCTTCAAACCCTAAGTTTTGAAACTCGGTTCCATGATCACTTCTAATATGTGAAATTCTAAGTTCAAGATCATTTTGGGTTAGTTTTGAAAATGTGATGAATTTTTCTAAAGCCTCATCTTTAGTACTTAAAAATAAAACCCAAGTATATCTAGAAAAATCATCAACAAGCACAAATGCATAAGACTTACCACCCAAGCTCATAGTCCTAATTGGCCCAAATAAATCCATGTGGATAAGTTGTAAGCATCTACTAGTAGAAACATCATTAATGGACTTAAAGGAAGACCTATGTTGTTTACCCTTTGAGCATGCATCACAAATTTTATCATTTGAAAATTTTATCTTGGGCAAACCTCTAACTAGGTTAAGAGAGACTAGTTTTTCTAAAACACTTATGCTAGCATGTCCTAGTTTCCTATGCCACAACCATGCATCATTTTCATTATGAGCAACTAAGCAT
The DNA here is from genome assembly GCA_030270665.1 of Hibiscus trionum. Classification (NCBI taxonomy): domain Eukaryota; kingdom Viridiplantae; phylum Streptophyta; class Magnoliopsida; order Malvales; family Malvaceae; genus Hibiscus; species Hibiscus trionum. Next base: position 69,450,105 of record BSYR01000003.1, read on the forward strand.
GCATGAGATGTATGTATGTCATCTAGATGCACCATGTATATATTCCCTATGCGATGACCAATGAACATAATATTATTAGATTTAATGTCTACAATTTTGCATCCATTTTTATCAAATAAAACATTAAATCCTTTATCACACAATTGACTTATGCTCAACAAATTATGCTTAAGACCGTTGACATATAAAACATTTTCAATGAAAATAGAAGAGTGATTACCAATGGAGCCTATTCCTTCAATATGGCCTTTGGAGTTGTCACCGAACGTTACCACTCCACTACTTTTAGGCTTTAGTTCCACAAATCGACTCTTGTCACCGGTCATGTGTCTTGAGCATCCACTATCAAGGTACCAAGAATTTTTGCTTGAAGCCTTAGCCTTGTAGCAATGCTCCCCCTACAAACAAAGAAATTAGGCCTTGATTTTTGGTACCCAAATCATTTTGGGTCCATGAGTGTTAGCCTTCAACAATTTGGTTCCCTTAGGAATCCAAGAAGCAATAGCATTCAAATCATTAGAAATAATGAGTTCTTTAGGAACCCAAGCACTCCTAACTCTATGACCTCTAGCTTGCTTATTAAAATTTCTTTGTTTAGGTACAAAAGATTTTCTTTTTACATATTGGGATTTAGAGTGATTTCCTTTTTCAAAATTATTTTTCCCAATAGCAATAGATGTTTTAAGATTATCCACTTCCTTTGTGTGATAATCTTGAAAATCGGAAAGAAGTTTTTCAAGTTCAAGATTTTTAGTTTTAAGATCATTGGAAAGATTAACTAAAAACAAAACCTTCTTTTCCAATTCGGAGTTAGCATTTGAAAATGTCTCATTTTGAATTTTTAAATCGGAAATTGTTTTCTTGTTTTCAAAATGGACTCTTTATATTTTCCTACTAACTCATCATACACTTCTTGCAATTCATCATAAGCATCTTGAAGTTCCTCTATAGAAAAATCGAAATTGGATGAATTAGAGTTTACCTTAGGTTCATCATCGATGGCCATGAGACATAGGTTGACCACTTCCTCCTCTTCCTCGGAAGACTCATCGTCACTCTATAACGCCCCAATTTTGGGCTTAGGAGTTTTGGGATTCGGACCGGTTCGGTCAGATCGCGGTTCGAATATATAAGAGTGAATTTAGGAAAACCTAGTTCGGGTTGCATTAAAAATATGGAAAAATTTATTAAAATCCTCTTTTATTATATATGAGAGTTTGGTGAAATCAATTTTACAAAATGAGGTTTGGAAGTGTGACATTTTGGTTAGTGACCAAAATGTAATTTTCGAAAACTGTGAGACTGTTTTAAAAAGGTTTGAAACTTTGAATCTTTAAGGAGCTATTTACCCAATGGGAGTTTCTCCAGATTTTTCTAAAATATTAAAGGTTTAATAAATGGATTTTAAATAAAAGAAAAGGGAGGGAAGATATTTTCCTAAATTTCCAACTAACTTTCCACATTTTCTATTTTCATTTTCTCTCATCTTTTCTCTCAAACCAAACACATTTCTCCAGAGCTTTTCCCTCTGATTTTGTCATCTAAATATCTCATTTCAATTCTCTTTTGATCTTCAATCATCTCTTCAACAAAACCTTTGCATTTGCTAAGTGGATTTTCAAGAATTTGGTTCCAAAAAGGGAGAAAACTCAAGTTTGGAGGTAAGAATGTCCTTCTCCTCTAAACTCTCAGTTCTTTACTGAAATTCCTAAGTTCTCAATCCTTGATTTATGTTTTATAAAAGGTTTTATAGATGTGTTCTTGATTTTGGCTTTTAAATGCAAGATTTGATTGATTTTGATGAAATTTCGTATGATCTGATTGGGCAGTGTTTTGAGGTGTCAATTTGATGTTAAATGAATGTTAAATTGATGTGAAATTGAGGTTTAATTAATGCAATCCCGGATAGGTTGAATTTCCTAAGTTTAGCTTGTGTTCTTGGTTGTTTTTGGAGTGATCTTGATGATCTGTTATAGCTGGAGGTATAAGGACGTGGTAAGATCCTTTTTGGATGTTAATTGATGTTTAAGGATGTTTAGATTTGATGGATCTTGGCTGGGTAGTGTTGTGGAGTTGTTTGGATGCATTTTCGGTTGTGTTTGGTAGCCGAAAATGGAGTGTGGATGAGAGCAGCGAGTTTAGGTGCTTTCATTGAGGATATTAATGCATGATGATGCATTAATCTACTGTTTTGATGTGTTTAAAACATGGGAGTCATCTTTGGATCCTAGTGGTGTTGATCCGGAAGCTTGATTGGTGTTTCGGCAAGAGGCGAAACAGAATCGGTGAGTGGATTTTGGATTTCAGCTATGAAACCAATGTTTTGAAGGTTTGGGAGCTTAGTTTAAGTCTAAGCAACTTAGCTAAGCTCAAGAGTAAGTTTTCGGAAAACTCTCTTGATGATGAACCATGGATTGGTTGTATGCAATGTGGTTTGTTTGCATGTTTTAAATCCTGTTTTGAAAGCATATTTAGCATGTTTATTTGCTGAGATTATAAGCCATGTGTTGAAGGATGCTCAAGGTAAGAGATCCTTGTTTTTGAACATTGTTTAAATGTGGTTTGATGCTTAAAGATGCATGATGTTTATGGCTTTGTTAAATGCTTTAAAACAGTGGAATATTATTGTTAATGATGCATATTGGCAAGTGATTGTTAAGGTCACAAAGGTGGTTAAAAGTTCTTGTGTGAGCCTTGTTTATTTAAGAACAACATGGTGTTTAAAAGTCCATGGTTGGTTCTTGGTTAAGATCACAAAGGTGTTTAAAAGTCCTTGTGTGGATCTTGTGTATTTTAAGAACAACATGGTGTTTAAAAGTCCATGGTTGGTTCTTGGTTAAGGTTCAAGGTGGTTAAAATTCCTTGTGTAAGCCTTGTTATTTAAGAACACCAAGGTGTTTAAAAGTCCTTGGGTGATTCTTGTTAAGGACACAAAGGTGTTTAAAAGTCCTTGTGTGGTCCTTGTCATGGTGTTTAAAAGTCCATGGATGATTCTTGTTAAGGACACAATGGTGTTTAAAAGTCCATGTGTGGTCCTTGGAAAAATTGTAAGATCACAATGGTGTTTAAAAGTCCATGTGTGGATCTTATGTTGATTGTATCACTTGTGGCCAATATGACATATTATGATCTTGAAGCATGGTTTGCTTGTTTTAAATGCTTACGAGCGTGTATATTGTGGTTTTGAACAATGATTTATAAAGGTGTTTTATAAATGCATTATTGTGTGGTTTTAACGAGCATTCCTCACTAAGCTTTTGCTTACGCTCTCTCTTTTCTTAAATCAATAATGCAGAGCATTAAAGTGCATTGAGGACAGCAAGGTGGACAAGAATCCAAGTGGTGAACAAAGCTCATGTATGGTGAAGGTTTCTTAAACAATATTAGCTTATGGGCATTTGGCAATGGGGGACCTATGTTGTTGTTTTGGGAGACGTTTTGGACTCCCTAAGTTGGTATTATGTTGTTAATGTTGTTGGAACTTGTATTTGGCCATTATGTGTTTGGATTGATGTTTTGATGCTTGAATGGATTGCTAAGTAGGATGCATGCCTATAGAATTGGGGATTTTCATAATTGATGCCATGTTGATGAATGGTTGATGCAATTATGTTCTTTGTATGTTGAATGATTTGCTGGTAAAGTATGGTTGCTTTTGGAGCATGTTTGATAGGCCAATTGTGTGATAAACCATCAATTTTTCTGCAATCTGGGCAGCCTGTTTCGGAACAGGTGCTACCGTATCGAAACGGGGGCCTGAAATGGCCTGGGCGTTCCGAAACGGAAGCAACCGTTCCGGAACGGATATGCTACTGCCAGGCACTATTTCGGAACTAGTTGCAGAATGGTCCCGCGTTTCGGAACGAGTCTTCCCTGTTCCGAAACATTCGACCGTTGGGCACTGAAATTGTTGGTTAAATGTTTTGCATCGTTTGCGTTTTGGTCCTGAATCTTGTTTATGCAATTAAATGAGTTTGTGATGTCCGTTTGAGCTGAAATTTGACAGACAAGCATGAAATATGACTAATTTCATATTGGTAACTTAAAGGTGGGTTAAGTCCTTGTAATTTCCAGAATTTATATTTTGGTCCCTAAGTTTGTGTCTTGTTCAATTAAGTCCCTGAACGTTTTCCGTTTGCGCTGATCTTTGAGTATGATGTTTGTATGAACATAACTAGGGTTAACGTGCATCTAGACAAGATTAAAAGGAAAAAAAAAGGGTCGTTAATCAAGGTTGACTTTTGGGTTGACTTTGGTTTTCCCCGTGTAAACTTCTTAATTCGGTTCAAACGTCTGGGCCGGGTTAAGGGGGTTACATTTGGTGGTATCAGAGCTGAGTTCTCGAGTAGTTGGGAATGGTTGTGTGTGTGATTAAAGTATGTATGCTTTGTATGCTTGTTGAGTGGAAGCATGATGTGTGGATTGTAAGTATGTTACAATTGTAGTGTATGCTGTGGTGAAGCATGTTGTGGGTACCCATTGCCAAATCAAAGCTAATGAAATGATATTGTTTTTAATTGAAAATGAGCTTGAGTACTTGGATTGCTTACCTTGCTGGGCATGACTATGTTTATTTGCATTGTGATTGCATTGTTAGAGTATGGCACCTCGTAGAGAGTTAAGGAGTAATGTGCGAGCTACGGCTCAGAACGAGAATGATGAGAATGTTGAGAGTGCGGTGGATTTACCTCATCCACTTGGTGGTGGTGGTGATGGGGTGAAGGAGCTGGAGCTGCAGCTGGTGCTGGGGTCGCTGGACCTGAGGCTGGTCAGGGGCAAGCTGTTCCTGACATGACATTGTTGATACAAGCTATTGCTGGAGCTTTTCAAGCAGCAGTAGCTGGAGCTCAAGGAGCTGTGCATCAGGGAGATGCTGGAGTTAGACTACCTTTGGAACGTTTGCGCAGTCTAGGAGGGACTGAGTTCAGAGGGTTGTCTGCTGAAAGTTTGGAGTCTTGGTTAGAGGGTACCAAGAGAATCTTGGGTCAGATGAGTTGCACTGATGTGCAGAAGTTGGGCTGTGTAGTATCCTTGCTACAGGATGATGCTTACACGTGGTGGACAACCACTATCGCTGGGATGGCTGAAGCTGACGTAACTTGGACGTTCTTTCAGAACGCGTTCAAGAGAAGGTATCTAGGTGTGAGGTACCTAGATGAGAAGAAAAGGGAGTTCATGTCTCTTACCTAGGGGAGCATGTCCGTGGCTGAGTATGAATTACAGTTTGTTCGACTCAGTCAGTACGCACCTGAGCTTGTTCCGGATGAGCGAGCGAGGTGTGAAAGGTTCCTTTATGGTTTGGTGACGGATGTAAAGATGTATGTGCTGGCTACCGAGTATGATGATTTTGATGTGCTGGTGGGCCGAGCAAAGGATATTGAGATGAACTTGGGTTTATCTTCTAAAAGTGCTGGTTCTGGTGCTGGGAAGCGAGCTGCTGAATATAGTTCCGGTGGTGGACGGAACAAGAGGGGACGTGATCAGAAGTATCAGTCCTCAGCTAAGCGAGGTGGTGGTGCGTCTGCTCGGGGAGGCAACGCTAGAGTTGATCCGAGTGCTTGTTGGACATGTGGTTCGCGTGGCCATATGAAACGTGATTGTCCTCGTGCTGTGAGGGAGGTGCAAGCTCCTGTTGTGGCAGCTGGTAATGCGTGCTGGAATTGTGGATCTACGGATCACATGAGGAGAGAGTGCCCTATGTTGGCTGGTGGCCAAGTGCGTGCTCCTGTTGTTGCTGCACCACAGAGAGGTCGTGGGCACGGCCGTGGTAACTTCCAGCGGAGAGAGGAAGGTGGTCGGGGTGTGGCTCATGTTATGGCTATTTAGCCTGAGGGTGGCGGCCAAGCCAGGGTGTATGCTCAGCGAGAGGGAAGGAATGATGCGGATGTGATCGCAGGTACTTTTACTTTGCAATCCTTGTCATTACTTTCCTTGATTGATTCTGGATCTACGCACTCATACATATTGCGTGAGCATGCTGAATTGCTTGGTTTGCCTGTTGAGTCTTTGGATGTTGGTGTGCGTGTCACTAGTTCTTTTGGTGAGACTGTTGTGACTCGAAAGCTTTATAGAAGATGTCCTTTGGTCGTACAAGATCATGTTTTTCATGTTGACCTTATGGAGTTACCTTTCTATGGTTTTGATGTAATCCTTGGTATGGATTGGCTTGCTGAGCATCGTGCTGTTGTGGATTGTGAGAATAAGCGAGTTTCGTTGAAGCTTGCGGATGATTATGAGGTTGTTGTGGTTGGTGAGAATGTGAAGTTTCTTGCCAATGTGGTGTCTTCTTTGGAGGCGAGCCGGATGTTGAGGCAGGGTTGTGAAGCTTACCTAGCTTTTGTGATGAATCCTAGTTCTAAGGAGTTGCGTGTGCAAGATATCAGGATTGTGCGAGAGTTTCCTGGTGTGTTTCCTGAGGAGTTGCCTGGTTTACCTCCTAATCGCGAGGTGGAGTTTGGGATTGAGCTGTATGAGAATACAACTCCTGTGTCCATTACCCCTTATCGAATGGCACCTAAGGAGCTGAAAGAGCTGAAGACGCAGTTGCAAGAGTTGCTTGATCGTGGTTTCATTCGGCCGAGTGTGTCGCCTTGGGGTGCACCGGTCTTGTTTGTGAAGAAGAAGGATGGCACTATGAGAATGTGCATTGATTATCGTCAGCTGAACAAGTTGACTATCAAGAATCGGTATCCTTTGCCGAGGATTGATAATCTCTTTGATCAATTTCGGGGAGCAGCTGTGTTCTCTAAGATTGACTTGAGGTTAGGGTATTACCAGTTGAAGGTAAAGGATGTGGATGTGCCTAAGACAGCTTTCAGGACGAGGTATGGGCATTATGAGTTCCTTGTGATGCCGTTTGGTTTGACAAATGCTCCTGCAGCTTTCATGGACATGATGAATCGTGTGTTTCATGAATACCTGGATAAGTTTGTTGTGGTATTCATTGATGATATCCTCGTGTACTCGCGTACTGAGGAGGAGCATGAAGAGCATTTGAGGATTGTATTGCAAGCTTTGTTGGAGAATCAGCTTTATGCTAAGCTGAGCAAGTGTGAGTTCTGGTTAAGTGAAGTGGTGTTTCTTGGGCATGTGGTTTCTGCCGAAGGGATTCGTGTCGATCCTCAGAAGATTGAGGCGGTGATGAATTGGAAGGTTCCTAAGTCTGTTCAGGAGGTTCGTAGTTTCCTTGGTTTGGCGGGATACTACCGGAGGTTTGTGGATGGGTTTTCTAAGATTGCTGCACCTTTGACGAAGTTGTTGCAGAAAGATGTTAAGTATGAGTGGACGGAAGCGAGACATCAGGCTTTTGAGAAGCTTAAGGCAGCTTTGACGCAAGCTCCTATCTTGGTTCAACCTGAATCAGGGAAAGAGTTTGTGGTGTATAGCGATGCGTCCTATGTTGGTTTGGGATGTGTGTTGATGCAAGAGGGTAAGGTGGTGGCTTATGCATCGCGGCAGTTGAAGGTGCATGAGCGCAACTATCCTACGCATGATATAGAGTTGGCTGCGGTGGTTTTTGCTTTGAAAATCTGGAGACATTACCTGTATGATGAGAAGTGTACTGTGTACACGGATCACAAGAGTTTGAAGTATTTGATGTCTCAGAAGGAGTTGAATCTTAGGCAGCGGCGTTGGGTGGAGTTGCTCAAGGATTATGATTTGACGATTGAGTATCACCCTGGGAAGGCTAATGTTGTAGCGGATGCCTTGAGTAGGAAGGTAGCTGTTGAGTTGAGGGCTATGTTTGCCCGTTTGAGTATTTCGCGTGATGGTGGTCTTGTGGCTGAGTTGCAAGTGAAACCATCTTTGGTTCAGTTGATCAAGGAAAAACAGTTGCTAGATGATTCCTTGGTATCTCATGTTCAGGATATTGCGGAGGGTAGGCCTTCAGATTTCTGTTTTAATGATGATGGTGTGTTGTGTTTTGGGAGTCGGATAGTAGTGCCCAATGATGCTGAGTTGAGGCGTGCTATTCTGACTGAAGGTCATAGTAGTCCTTTTGCTATGCACCTAGGCAGTACTAAGATGTATCGAGATCTTCGTGATGAGTACTATTGGGTGGGTTTGAAGAAGGATGTTGCTGAGTTTGTGAGCAAGTGCATGGTGTGTCAGCGAGTTAAGGCTGAGCATCAGGTTCCTTCAGGGTTGTTGCAACCGTTGAGAATCCCTGAATGGAAGTGGGAAAGGATTACCATGGATTTTGTATCTGGTTTACCCTTGTCACCAACGAAGAAGAATTCGGTGTGGGTGATTGTGGATCGCCTGACGAAGTGTGCGCATTTCTTGCCTGTGCATACTACGTACTCCTTGGATAAGCTTGCGGAGCTGTACATTGCTGAGATTGTGCGGCTGCATGGTGTGCCAAAGTCGATTGTGTCGGATAGGGATCCGAGGTTTACATCGCGGTTCTGGCAGTGTTTGCATCAAGCTTTGGGTACACAGTTGAATTTCAGTACATCTTATCATCCTCAGTCGGATGGTCAGTCCGAGCGTGTTATCCAGAGTTTGGAGGATATGTTGAGGTGCTGCGTGATTGAGTTTCAGGGCTCTTGGGAGAAACATTTGCCTTTGGTGGAGTTTGCCTATAACAATAGTTATCAGGCGAGCATTCAAATGGCACCTTATGAAGCTTTGTACGGGAGGAAGTGTAGGACTCCTTTGTGTTGGGCTGAAACGGGTCAGAAGTTGGTTTCGATGCCGGCTTTGTTGAAAGGAACCACCGAGAAGGTGAAGCTCATTTGTGAGTGTTTGAAGGCAGCTTCTGATCGGAAAAAGTCTTACGCGGATTTGAAGCGTAAGGAGATTGAGTATACGGTGGGTGACCGTGTGTTTTTAAAGGTTACGCCTTGGAAAAAGGTGATGAGGTTTGGTCGAAAGGGTAAGTTGAGCCCTAGATACATTGGACCATACGAGGTGGTTGAGCGTGTGGGTCCTGTTGCGTACAAGTTGAGGTTACCTCAAGAGTTGGAGAAGATTCATGATGTGTTTCATGTTTCTATGCTTCGGAAGTATAGATCAGATCCTTCGCATGTGATGCCTGTGGAGGAAGTGGAATTGAATCCGGATTTGACCTATGATGAGGAACTGGTGAGGATTCTGGATTCGGATAGTAAGGTTCTTCGTGGCAAGACCATTGAGCTGGTAAAGGTGTTGTGGAAACATCGTGGTGTTGAGGAAGACACGTGGGAACGGAAGGATGACATGCTGAAGCAGTTCCCGTATCTCTTTCCTTCAGGTAAATTTCGAGGACGAAATTTCTTAAGGGGGGAGAGTTGTAACGCCCCAATTTTGGCCTTAGGAGTTTTGGGATTCGGACCGGTTCGGTCGGATCGCGGTTCGAATATATAAGAGTGAATTTAGGAAAACCTAGTTCGGGTTGCATTAAAAATATGGAAAAATGTCTTACAATCCTCTTTTATTATATATGAGAGTTTGGTGAAATCAATTTTACAAAATGAGGTTTGGAAGTGTGACATTTTGGTTAGTGACCAAAATGTAATTTTCGAAAACTGTGAGACTGTTTTAAAAAGGATTGAAACTTTGAATCTTTAAGGAGCTATTTACCCAATGGGAGTTTCTCCAGATTTTTCTAAAATATTAAAGGTTTAATAAATGGATTTTAAATAAAAGAAAAGGGAGGGAAGATATTTTCCTAAATTTCCAACTAACTTTCCACATTTTCTATTTTCATTTTCTCTCATCTTTTCTCTCAAACCAAACACATTTCTCCAGAGCTTTTCCCTCTGATTTTGTCATCTAAATATCTCATTTCAATTCTCTTTTGATCTTCAATCATCTCTTCAACAAAACCTTTGCATTTGCTAAGTGGATTTTCAAGAATTTGGTTCCAAAAAGGGAGAAAACTCAAGTTTGGAGGTAAGAACGTCCTTCTCCTCTAAACTCTCAGTTCTTTACTGAAATTCCTAAGTTATCAATCCTTGATTTATGTTTTATAAAAGGTTTTATAGATGTGTTCTTGATTTTGGCTTTTAAATGCAAGATTTTATTGATTTTGATGAAATTTCGTATGATCTGATTGGGCAGTGTTTTGAGGTGTCAATTTGATGTTAAATGAATGTTAAATTGATGTGAAATTGAGGTTTAATTAATGCAATCCCGGATAGGTTGAATTTCCTAAGTTTAGCTTGTGTTCTTGGTTGTTTTTGGAGTGATCTTGATGATCTGTTATAGCTGGAGGTATAAGGACGTGGTAAGATCCTTTTTGGATGTTAATTGATGTTTATGATGTTTAGATTTGATGGATCTTGGCTGGGTAGTGTTGTGGAGTTGTTTGGATGCATTTTCGGTTGTGTTTGGTAGCCGAAAATGGAGTGTGGATGAGAGCAGCGAGTTTAGGTGCTTTCATTGAGGATATTAATGCATGATGATGCATTAATCTACTGTTTTGATGTGTTTAAAACATGGGAGTCATCTTTGGATCCTAGTGGTGTTGATCCGGAAGCTTGATTGGTGTTTCGGCAAGAGGCGAAACAGAATCGGTGAGTGGATTTTGGATTTCAGCTATGAAACCAATGTTTTGAAGGTTTGGGAGCTTAGTTTAAGTCTAAGCAACTTAGCTAAGCTCAAGAGTAAGTTTTCGGAAAACTCTCTTGATGATGAACCATGGATTGGTTGTATGCAATGTGGTTTGTTTGCATGTTTTAAATCCTGTTTTGAAAGCATATTTAGCATGTTTATTTGCTGAGATTATAAGCCATGTGTTGAAGGATGCTCAAGGTAAGAGATCCTTGTTTTTGAACATTGTTTAAATGTGGTTTGATGCTTAAAGATGCATGATGTTTATGGCTTTGTTAAATGCTTTAAAACAGTGGAATATTATTGTTAATGATGCATATTGGCAAGTGATGGTTAAGGTCACAAAGGTGGTTAAAATTCCTTGTGTGAGCCTTGTTTATTTAAGAACAACATGGTGTTTAAAAGTCCATGGTTGGTTCTTGGTTAAGATCACAAAGGTGTTTAAAAGTCCTTGTGTGGATCTTGTGTATTTTAAGAACAACATGGTGTTTAAAAGTCCATGGTTGGTTCTTGGTTAAGGTTCAAGGTGGTTAAAATTCCTTGTGTAAGCCTTGTTATTTAAGAACACCAAGGTGTTTAAAAGTCCTTGGGTGATTCTTGTTAAGGACACAAAGGTGTTTAAAAGTCCTTGTGTGGTCCTTGTCATGGTGTTTAAAAGTCCATGGATGATTCTTGTTAAGGACACAATGGTGTTTAAAAGTCCATGTGTGGTCCTTGGAAAAATTGTAAGATCACAATCGTGTTTAAAAGTCCATGTGTGGATCTTATGTTGATTGTATCACTTGTGGCCAATATGACATATTATGATCTTGAAGCATGGTTTGCTTGTTTTAAATGCTTACGAGCGTGTATATTGTGGTTTTGAACAATGATTTATAAAGGTGTTTTATAAATGCATTATTGTGTGGTTTTAACGAGCATTCCTCACTAAGCTTTTGCTTACGCTCTCTCTTTTCTTAAATCAATAATGCAGAGCATTAAAGTGCATTGAGGACAGCAAGGTGGACAAGAATCCAAGTGGTGAACAAAGCTCATGTATGGTGAAGGTTTCTTAAACACTATTAGCTTATGGGCATTTGGCAATGGGGGACCTATGTTGTTGTTTTGGGAGACGTTTTGGACTCCCTAAGTTGGTATTATGTTGTTAATGTTGTTGGAACTTGTATTTGGCCATTATGTGTTTGGATTGATGTTTTGATGCTTGAATGGATTGCTAAGTAGGATGCATGCCTATAGAATTGGGGATTTTCATAATTGATGCCATGTTGATGAATGGTTGATGCAATTATGTTCTTTGTATGTTGAATGATTTGCTGGTAAAGTATGGTTGCTTTTGGAGCATGTTTGATAGGCCAATTGTGTGATAAACCAGCAATTTTTCTGCAATCTGGGCAGCCTGTTTCGGAACAGGTGCTACCGTATCGGAACGGGGGCCTGAAATGGCCTGGGCGTTCCGAAACGGAAGCAACCGTTCCGGAACGGATATGCTACTGCCAGGCACTGTTTCAGAACCGGTTGCGGAACGGTCCCGCGTTTCGGAACGAGTCTTCCCTGTTCCGAAACACTCGACCGTTGGGCACTGAAATTGTTGGTTAAATGTTTTGCATCGTTTGCGTTTTGGTCCTGAATCTTGTTTATGCAATTAAATGAGTTTGTGATGTCCGTTTGAGCTGAAATTTGACAGACAAGCATGAAATATGACTAATTTCATATTGGTAACTTAAAGGTGGGTTAAGTCCTTGTAATTTCCAGAATTTACATTTTGGTCCCTAAGTTTGTGTCTTGTTCAATTAAGTCCCTGAACGTTTTCCGTTTGCGCTGATCTTTGAGTATGATGATTGTATGAACATAACTAGGGTTAACGTGCATCTAGACAAGATTAAAAGGAAAAAAAAGGGTCATTAATCAAGGTTGACTTTTGGGTTGACTTTGGTTTTCAAGTTCAAGATTTTTAGTTTTAAGATCATTGGAAAGATTAACTAAAAACAAAACCTTCTTTTCCAATTTGGAGTTAGCATTTGAAAATGTCTCATTTTGAATTTTTAAATCGGAAATTATTTTCTTGTTTTTCAAAATGGACTCTTTATATTTTCCTACTAACTCATCATACACTTCTTGCAATTCATCATAAGCATCTTAAAGTTCCTCTATAGAAAAATTGAAATTGGATGAATTAGAGTTTACCTTAGGTTCATCATCGATGGCCATGAGACATAGGTTGGCCACTTCCTCCTCTTCCTCGGAAGACTCATCGTCACTCCAAGTAGCTACTTGTGCTTTGAGGTTCTTCTTCTTCCCAAAGCTTTTCTTCTTCAATTGAGGACACTCGGAACGGATGTGACCCGGTTTCTTGCATTCATAGCAAGTAATTGGATCCTTCTCCTCTTCCTTGCTTTTACTCTTGAAGTCTCCCTTTCTAATGAATTTTCTTCCACGGTTTGACTTCATGAATCGAGTAAAGCGTTTGGCCAACATAGCCATCTCCTCATCTTCATCCTCACTAGAATCGCTTTCTTGATATGAAGCTTTTAGTGCGATTCCCACTTTCTTCTTCTCAACTTCCTTCTTCTCCACTATCTTTTTCTCTTCTTCTTCCCTTCCTCATGATCTCATGGGTGAGTAGAGATCCAACAAGAGCATCAAGCTTGAGAGTCTTCAAATCTCTAGCTTCAATGATGGCCGTTCTCTTGCCATCCCATGACTCCGGAAGAGAGTACAACAACTTTCTCACTAGCTTGTTTTCGGGAATGATTTCGCCGAAACCCTTCAAACCGTTGACAATGACCGAGAACCGATCAAACATCTTGGAGTCACTTTCTTCGGGATCCATCTTGAAGTTCTCATAGCTTATATTGAGTAGCCCAATCTTTGTCTCCTTGACATCACTAGTTCCCTCATATGTTGTCTCGAGGGTGTCCCAAACCTCCTTGGCACTTTCGATTGAAGACACCTTGGAGTAGATATCCGAACCAAGTGCACAAAATATCACATGTAGAGCTTTGTCATTCACTTGCATCCTTCTTCTCTCATCATCCGTCATTTCGGCTTTGACTTTTGGGACAAGTCTTTCTCCATCTCTCTTCATGGGAATGTATGGACCTTCTTCAACCACATCCCACACCATGTAGTCGGTAGACTTGATGAAAAGCCTCATCCTATTCTTCCAATAAGGATGGTTATCCCCATTGAAGAATGGTGGCTTGGTGGTGGATTGGGACACATAGTTGGAGGTGGATGCCATTGCTTGACTTGTTGTTGATCAAACTCTCCTATAATCGACTCAAGAGGGTTGTAATCCTTCCAATGAGTGTAGCTCTGATACCAATTGTTGAGTTGATCGAACACTTGCAAATGGCCAAGAGGGGGGTGAATTGGAAATTAAAATTTTGGTGAAGGGAAAGATTGGAAATAAAAAGTGACACAAGGGGTTATAGTGGTTCAAGTTCTCCAAATGAACTCTACATCCACTACCTTAGCTACCACTAAGGATTTTCAAACAATTCACTATTGAATTCGTCCCCTTTTCTTGGATGAGGAGGAAACCTTACAATTTCGATTAAGCTTTCTACTCAAAGCTTAATCCACTCAAATACAAAGAAGGAATTTGGTAAACTCAAATGTTTCCTCTCAAAGGATGATTGTCTACCCAAATACAATTTAAACAATCCCAAACTCACAATACAAATTGACAATTTGAAATACACTAGAGTTGGGTACAAGGATTTGACTTTGAATAGCTCAAGGGTTTGGATTTTTGCTTTGATGATGCTTGAAGGTTCAATAGTTGTTGCTGATGCTTTAGGATGTCTCTTTTATACCTCTTCATTGATTTCTAGCCGTTTGGGTGGTTGGAGACATAAATGGAGCCGTTGGAACCCTCTCTTACCACCATAAATGCACTTCTGCAGCTACCGGTATCGGTACGCGGGAAGGGGTATCGGTACCTGTCTCAGAAAAGAAAGAGCCGTTGTGTGCATTTAATAAGGGGTATCGATACGCGCGTAAGCGTATCGGTACTGGGTATTGAAACGACAAGGGCCGTATCGATACTATTTTTTAAACTTAGCTCACTGTCCATAACCGTATCAGTACAAGGGTTAGGTGTATCGATACGGGTCAACGAACTTTTAAAGTTTGGTTACCAACCAACTGACACCAACGGTCATATTTTTAAACCGACTTAATTTTTAAAAGTTATAAGGGTCGTATCGATACGAGGGTTTGCCGTATTGGTACGATATTCAAACTCTTTGAATTTTAACACAGGGCAGTATCGATACGAGGGTTTGGGGTATCGATACTGGTTTCGACAGTAACCAAGTTTGGTAAAATGGTATCGATACGCTTGGTGCTGTATCGATATGTCTGGGCGATTTTCAATGGTTTTGCCTTGGAACACTTAGAAAATATTTTGAGTTTGAGTTTTATAAATCAGTTTTAAAGTGTTGGTGTTTTAAAACTTATTAAGGGACTTTATAAAAACAATTTTAAGTTTTACAAAGCGATCCTTAAAGATTTAATTATATCAAAATCAAACATAGGTTTTACAGTATTGTCGAAGACCATTCATCAATCAGTGTTCCGATCTTAGGGATAAGGAGGAGCCATGAAAGGACGCTTTTCCAAACCTTGACATTGATCGTTGCTGCCTAGGAAAGGAATTGTCGAGGCAGCTACTTAACCCATTTTCGCCGTGGCAGTAACTTTGGTTTCTACCGAGGCAGTTTGGTGTTCATTGCATTCAAGAACCGAGACAAGATCAATTGGATTCCACACTACGACACGACTTAATCCGGCCTACTCTTCTCTCTTTTTTGATCTATCTATCTTTTATTTTTATTGTTCTTTAGTTTATTAGTTAGATAAAAATCTTCCTATCACTTATTTGTGTTTTTATTTTCTATAGTGCAGTAACTTAAGCAAAGTTGCCCAAACCAATCCCTGTGGAGATGATACTCGATACTCATATCACTTTATTACTTGCGACGTGTATACTTGCACAATTGCGTAGCACTTATCACACGCATCAATTACCATTATTAAAAACTAAACATAAAAATAGCATTCAATGCAAACATCCCCCTCCAACTATTAAATTAGTTCATGGTGAGGGTATCAAACCAAAAACCTTTAACGTTTTCCAAAAACACCATCATTTAAAAATAAAAACAACTTAAACAAAGAGAATGGGCGAGAAATGGGTCTCTCGATGCAGCCCTTCAAGGTCCAGGCTCTCGATCAAGCTGGTCGAACCACGTCTCCTTGGTGCAACCGATCGTCAATGGATCACTCGATCTCTCCAAGATCCTCCACACTCCCTAATGATCTTATCCATCGGTCTTTAAATAGGCGTGCAAGGAAGACTAGGATAATCTCTTGTATTTTGAATTTTGAATGCTCAAAGGATAAGGGATGTGATCATCTTATCCAATGTTTGAATGTGAGCTGATTAAGTTGGAGCTGACGTCATTCTGCCGTCACTGCTCTGGTAACCAAGCTTTGAATGATTCTGCTAACCAAGTTTGGCACGCTTTATCCACTATTTTTTCAAAGATTAATCCAATTGCTATGTCCTCGCATCCTGATCTGATCATATTTTTTCGGGTTCAACTGCTTCTTGGCTGGGCATCAAATTCCTTTACTCTGCCAACCGATTCTTTGGCAATATTTGGTCCATCTGTGCCAACAACATCTCGACATTCTCTCTGGCATTCCCTCTTGTGTTGCTGTGTTCTGCCAACCGCTATGCTAAACCTGCAAACATTGCCAACAAAACATCCCTTCACACTAACATAGGCAAAATTCCTAACTCCTTATGCAAATGCATGAAATTAACAACTAAATGCAACAAAATGTACTCAAAAGCAAGCAAAGGTATAGTAAAATAGGCATAAAAATTAGGCTAAAGGGTCAAATTTGCCCCTGTAGTAATTCGAAATCAGCAATGTTGCCCCTACTTTTTTTTTCTTCGTAATTTTGCCCTCAAAATCAGTCAATTGTAACAAATTTTCCATTTGACCGACGTTGACCGTTAAAGTGCTGACGTGGCAGTTAACGGTGAAGTCAGTCATGCAATTTTACCCTCAAAGTCATACAATTGCAGCAATTTTACCCTCGGTTTATTTAGTTTTTGAATAAAATTGCATAAAGAATTTAGTTTTTTGAGTTGAACTTTTACAAATAGAATATATGAAAAACCGATTAACAAATTGGCGTAAATATCATTTGGGTCCCCGGTAATTTTAAAAATAAGCAAAGTGAGAACTCTCACAAAAAATCAAAACATTCTTCAATTTTTTTAAAAAAATCCATAAACTTAATACAAATAAAGAAAATATTGAAAAAAAATATTGAAAACAAAAACTAATATAAAAATTAAAATATATTAGAAATTATAAAATAATAAAATATAAATATAAAAAATTAAAAAGTATTTAGTACTAAAATATTGAAGAATTTTACTAATTTTTTTTCGTTTTTCTACGTCAATTTTGATTATTTTTTATTTATAACTTTATGTTTATATTTTATCATTTGATGAAATTGTTCATTTTTAATACTTTATAAATACTTTTAAAATTTTTGTATTTATATTTTTATTATTTTATAATTTCTAATACATTTTATTTTTTATATTGGTTTTTATTTTTAATATTTTTGAATATCTTATTTATTTTTATTAAGTTTATATATTTTTTTAAAAATTGAAGAATATTTTGTGAGAGTTCTCACTTTGTTTATTTTTAAAATTAGCAGGGACCCAAAGGATATTTACACCAATTTTTTAATCGATTTTTTATATATTCTGTTTGTAAAAGTTCAACTCGAAAAACTAAATAAACCGAGGGCAAAATTGCTGCAATTGTATGACTTTGAGGGCAAAATTGCATGACTGACTTCACCGTTAACTGCCACGTCAGCACTTTAACGGTCAACGTCGGTCAAAGGGCAACATTGTTACAATTGACTGACTTTGAGGGCAAAATTACGAAGAAGAAAAAAGTATGGGCAACATTTCTGATTTCGAATTACTACAGGGGCAAATTTGACCCTTTAGCCTAAAAATTAGTACTTTTGAGGAGCTAACACTCCCCCAAACCTAGCTCATTGATTGTCCTCAAATAATTTAAGAAAACTAAAATAAAAACAAAAAGGTGAAAATATTACCTCGACAAAGTTTTGGCTGGAATGCCAACAAGTGCTTGCAAGCATAATTAGGCCTAGCTCTGTCCTCAGTCATCTCAGTGCAGTAATGCCAAGCAGATAGGAAATTCAAGTATCCTTTTACACCCTTAATCAATTTTACTACCTAAACTTAGAATTTTTATTTTTTTCCTACCAAGGGTTTCTGTTGGCATTAATTTAAGCTTGCTTCGTGACATTGTTTGTCGTGAGAAATAAGAGGGAACATACCACGAACCCCCACGTTAATCCAAATATCACTAGGCTTTCTTTTCAACTCATACGCCAAAGTTTTGGACTTGAGAACTAAGAGGGAGAAATCCACGAAGCCCCAAGTAACTTATTATCTCTAGGTAGAGGAGAGTTCAATTGTTTCTTCTTGCCTTGGCAAAACATTGTTGCCTTATTCTTTTCTTTTTACACTAGCATCAAAAAATTTTCTCTTTTTTGAGCTTAGTTTCAAAAATTCTAAGTTTGCTTGGGAACTAGATGCATACTACGTGTTAAGTGATAGTTCAATTCCCTAAACTAGAGATCAATTGTCAAGCAAACCTGACATTACTATTCTGTTGGCATAGACAACTAATTAAACTTGCCTAACAAGTGTTAGCATACTTCAAAATTCGGCCGAGACAAAATTTTCTTTTTTTAATGGTTCGATATGCAAAGTGTTGCGCGTATTAGAGTGCTCCGCAATGGGTGCAAGTGTACATGTCGCAAGTTATAGTATATATTAGATATCGTCTCCACAGGGATTGGTGCTACTTCAGGAATCTAAATTCTCGCACTGTAAAAATAAAAACATAATTGATAATAGGAGTTGATTTTAACGAGTAAAGTAAAAGATCAAGTAAATAAAAGAGAGATGTAATCAAATTAGAGAGAGTAGGCCGAATTATTGTGGGTTGTGGTGTGATAATTGAATGAATCGTCTAAGTATTGAATGCAAGGTTGCTGAAGCAACGCAATTGTCTTGGCAACTATCAACATTCGGATTGCCTAGGCAAGTGTAATTGCCTGGGCAACTGGGTGACTTCTTTCAAGGTTCGGCGAAGCGTTCTTCAATGGTTTCTCCTTATCCCTAATTCAAACACTGGTTAATTGTACATGCCTTGGTGATACATTCCTGCGTTAATCATGGGTGAACATTAACCGATCTTGCGCTCCTTTTAGCCGTTGAAATTCGTAACTTATCACTAACTCGAATTAGTATTCACCAACATACGTTTGTATGAAAATCATGCTCATTCGTTTCTTGAATCTAACTCTTTCGATATTAGATAAATGGATGAATTCACGAGATCCTCTCCCAATTCACTCGCAAACAAAATTAAGAATCAAGAATGAACAAACCTTGAAACTAAATTGAAATTCAAATACCTAAAACAAATCCAATCGTTTCTCACAACCACTAAAACACAATAACCCTATTCAAGGTTGTAACCCTCTTAGCCCGGCCTAGACGGTTGACCCGAACTACAAAGATTACACGGGGAAAACCAAAGTCAACCCGAAAGTCAACCTTGATTAACGACCCTTTTTTTCTTTTTAAACTTGTCTAGATGCATATTAAACCTAAGCGTAGCCTCGAGAAAAACATACTTGAAAAGCACAGCGATCGGAAAACATTAAGGGACTCAATTGCACAAATTACAACATTTAGGGACCAAAATGTAAATTCTGGAAAGATACAGGACTTAGCTGATTTTTAGATTACCAATATGAAATTAATCATATTACATGCTTCCCTGTCAAATTTCACCTTAAATAGACATTTCAAACCCAAGCAATTGCATATACAAAATTCAGGACTAAAACGTAAAGTTTGCAAACCTTAAACCATTCAAATCAGTGCCCAACGGTCGAGTGTTTCAGAACAGGGGTTGACCGTTCCGAAACGCGGGTTCGTTTCGAGACCTGTTTCGAAACAGGGCTTGACAGTGGCAAATTCGTTCCGAAACTCCCTCTACTCGTTTCGATACACAAAGGCCATTACATGCCCCCGTTTCGAAACGGTAGTGCCCGTTCCGATACGGACTACTCAGAAAGTGCAGATTTTTCTGGTTTAACATTCAATTAACCACTCAAATACATCCCTATGACCTCCTAATCATGCCAACAAGTCATCATACCTACAAGGAACATATTTGCATCATCAAAATACATTCATGGCATCAATAAGGAAAAACCACAATCTATAGGCATGCATCCTACTATTGAAAACCATTCAAGCATCAAATCACCAAAGCAAACACCAAATGATCAATTACAAGTCCAAAACATCATAGGCATCATGCCAAACTCAGGGAGTCCAAAACATCTCCCAAAAACACAACCTAGGTTCCCATTGCCAAATACCAAAAGCTAATAATGTTGTAAAAATAGTCACCATACATGAGCTTAGCCTTCCCTTGGATTCTTAGCCTCCTTGCTGCCCTTAAAGCAATTCAATTCTCTGCATTATTGGTTCAAGAAAGAGAGCGTAAGCACAATTGCTTAGTGAGGCATGCTCTAAAGAAACAACACAATAATGCACTTTTTAAAACACCTTTCAAAAGGCCTTTTCATTCATAAAATTCATTCTCATGCTTCAGTGCATAAACAACAAGCATCTCATGCTTCATAAACATCAACGTGTCATAAACATCAAGCATCTCATGCTTCATTAACTTTAACATGTCATATTGGCTTCCAAGTGATACCATAACCATTTTCAACACAAAACACAATCGGATACGCGGATTACAAGCGTTGTCTCATACGCTTCATACACACTACCGAACACAAGGTGGAGTTTACCGGTACAATCACAACCCCTCAACACCCGTGATGGAGTTTAACAGTACAATTACAACCCCTCCACATCACTCATCGGTAGTTGTATAACATCACTAACGAGAACACGGGACACACAACACAAGATTCACACATGGACTTTTAACCACCATTGTGATCTTAGACATCTCGTTAGTGTACTTGGATGGAGTTTTCGGTACCATTACAACCCCTCAACATCCAAGGCGACTTTATTCACGATGCACCCAATCCTATAGCCGGCTAACTATATCCGATTCAAGTACTTTAAAACCAACACATCACTTGCCAATATACATCAATTATCATCAACAATCCACTGTTTTAAAGCATTAATCAAAGCCATTAAACAATCATGCATCACTATGCATCAAATACACATTTATCAATGTCTAACCAAGGATCTCTTACCTTGAGCATCCTTCAACACATGGCTTTTAAAACCAGCATTAATCATGCTAAAACATGCTTTCAAAACTGAATTTAAACATGCAAAATAAACACATTGCACCCAACCATCTCATGGTTCAACAAAGAGAGAGTTTCTTCGAAAACTTACTCTTGAGCTTAGTTAAGTTGCTTAGACTTAAACTAAGCTCCCAAAACTTTCATACATCGGTTTCAAAGCTGAAAACCAAACTTCACTCACCGATTCCGTTTCGCAAGCTTGCCGAAACGCCGTTCAAGCCTCCGGATCAACACCACAAGGATCCGAACGTGCCTCCCCTGTTTTAAACACATCAAAGTAGAGGATCAATGCATCATCATGCATTAAAACCTTCAGCCATTACACCTAAACTCGCTGCTCACATCAAATCTAACATTTCGGCTACCAAACACAACCGAAATCACTACCAAACTCATCCACAACGTTACCCAGCCAAGATCCATCACTTCTAAACATTCTTAAACATCACTTAACATCCAAAAAGGATCTAAACTCATCCTTATACCTCCAGCTATAACTGATCACCAAGATCACCCCAAAAACCACCATTTTCATATGTAAAAACTTAAGAAAATCAACCTATTCGGGATTGCATTCATTAAACCTCAATTACACATCACTAAACATCCAAAATAATTCAAAAAGACATCTCAAAACAGAGCCCAAACATATATTACGAATTTCTTCAAGATTAAATCCAAATCTTGAGTTTTAAGCCAAAAAATCAAGATCACAACATAAAAACCTTTCATAAAACTTAATTTAAGGATTGAGAACTTGGGAATTTCAATAAAGAACTGAATATTTAGAGGAGAAGAACATCCTTACCTCTAAATGTAGATTTCTCCTTGTTTAGAGCCAAAATCCTTGAAAATTCAATAAGCAAATGAAGAGGATTTGATGTAGTAAAGCTTAGGA
The DNA here is from genome assembly GCA_030270665.1 of Hibiscus trionum. Taxonomy (NCBI): domain Eukaryota; kingdom Viridiplantae; phylum Streptophyta; class Magnoliopsida; order Malvales; family Malvaceae; genus Hibiscus; species Hibiscus trionum. The sequence continues at coordinate 69,472,003 of BSYR01000003.1, forward strand.
ATCATTTGATGATTGAAATCTCATCTTTTAGAGTGAAAATCAAAAGAAAAGCTGTTGTGGAAATGTGTTTGGCTGAGGGAATTTTGAGAGAAAATGAGATGAGAAAGTTTTTAAGAAAATTAGTTATGAAAAGCTAAAATATGGTTTTCCCTCTCTTCTTTTAATTAATTAAACATTAAATGAGTCATTAAAATTAAGAAAAATCTGGAGAAATCCTTCCTTGGGTAAATTAGCTCCTTAAAGATTCAAAGTTTCAATCCTTACAAAACAGTCACCACTGAACTTTTCAAAAATTACATTTTAGTCACTATTTCGAAATGTCACACTTCCAAACCTTATTTTCTAAAATTGATTTCACCACTCTCTTATATATATTAAAAGAGGTTTTTTAGATATTTTTCCATATTTTTAATGCATCCCGAACTAGGCTTTCCCTAAAACCACCTTTTATATTCGAACCAAAAATCAGACCGGTCCGGTTCAGACCTTAAACTTCCAAGCCCAAAATTGGGGTGTTACAACTCTCCCCCCCTTAAGAAATTTCGTCCTCGAAATTTACCTGGAGGAAAAAGGTATGGAAACTGCTTCAACATGTCATCCTTCCTTTCCCACGTGGCTTCCTCAGCTCCACGATGCTTCCACAACACCTTTACCAACTCAATGGTTTTACCTCGAAGCACTTTACTGTCCGAATCCAGAATTTCCACCGATTCCTCATCATAGTTCAAATCCGGATTCAACTCCACTTCCCCCACAGGCATAACATGCGAAGGATCCGATCTATACCTTCGAAGCATAGAAACATGAAACACATCATGAATCTTTTCCAACTCTTGCGGCAACCTCAACTTATACGTAACATGACCCACACGTTCAATCACCTCGTATGGTCCAATGTACCTAGGGCTCAACTTACCCTTTCGACCAAATCTCATCACCTTTATCCAAGGCGAAACTTTCAAAAACACACGGTCACCTACCGCATACACAATCTCCTTACGCTTCAAATCTGCGTATGACTTCTGTCGATCAGAAGCTGCCTTCAAGCGCTCACAAATGAGCTTCACCTTCTCGGTGGTTCCTTTCAACAAAGCTTGCATTGAAACCAACTTCTGACCTGTTTCAGCCCAACAAAGATGAGTCCTACACTTCTTCCCGTACAAGGCTTCATAAGGTGCCATCTGAATACTTGTCTGGTAGCTATTGTTATAAGCAAACTCCACCAAAGGCAAATGCTTCTCCCAAGAGCCTTGAAACTCAATCACACAGCACCTCAACATATCCTCCAGCACTTGGATAACACGCTCAGACTGTCCGTCCGACTGTGGATGATAGGAAGTACTGAAATTCAACCGTGTACCCAAAACCTGATGTAAACACTGCCAGAACCGCGATGTAAACCTCGGATCTCTATCCGGCGCAATCGACTTTGGCACACCATGCAGCCGCACAATCTCAGCAATGTACAGCTCTGCAAGCTTGTCCAAAGTACATGTGGTATGCACCTGCAAGAAATGCGCACACTTCGTCAGGCGATCCACAATCACCCACACCGAATTCTTCTTCGATGGCGACAAAGGCAGACCAGACACAAAGTCCATGGTAATCCTTTCCCATTTCCACTCAGGAATCCTCAACGGTTGCAACAACCCAGAAGGAAACTGATGCTCAGCTTTAACTCGCTGACAAACCATGCACTTGCTTACATACTCAGCAACATCCTTCTTTAAACCCACCAAATAGTACTCATCACGAAGATCACGATACATCTTAGTACTACCAGGGTGCATAGCAAAAGGACTACTATGAGCTTCAGTCATAATAGCATGCCTCAACTCAGCATCATTGGGCACTACTATCCGACTCCCAAAACATAAAACTCCATCATCATTAAAGCAGAAATCTGATGGCCTATCCTCAGCAATATCCTGAACATGTGGCACCAAGGAATCATCCAACAGCTGCTTGTCCTTTATCAACTGAACCAAGGATGGTTTCACTTGCAACTCAGCCACAAGACCACCGTCATGCGAAATGCTCAAACTGGAAAACATAGCCCTCAACTCCACTGCTACCTTTCTACTCAAGGCATCCGCTACAACATTAGCTTTTCCTGGATGATACTCGATCGTCAGATCGTAATCTTTAAAAAACTCCACCCAACGTCGTTGCCTAAGATTCAAATCTTTCTGAGACATCAGATACTTCAAGCTCTTGTGATCCGTGTACACCGTACACTTCTCACCATACAGGTAATGTCTCCAAATTTTCAAGGCAAAAACCACCGCAGCCAACTCAATGTCATGCGTAGGATAATTGCGCTCATGCACCTTCAACTGGCGCGATGCATAAGCCACCACCTTACCCTCTTGCATCAACACACATCCCAAACCAACGTAGGATGCGTCACTGAACACCACAAACTCTTTACCTGATTTAGGCTGAACCAAGATAGGGGCTTGCGTCAAAGCTGCCTTCAGCTTCTCAAAAGCCTGTTGTCTCGCTTCCGTCCACTCATACTTAACATCCTTCTGCAACAACTTCGTCAAAGGTGCAGCAATCTTTGAAAATCCATCCACGAACCTCCAGTAGTATCCTGCCAACCCAAGGAAACTACGGACTTCATGAACAGACTTAGGAGGCTTCCAATTCATCACTACCTCAATCTTCTGAGGATCAACACGAATTCCTTCCGCAGAAACCACATGGCCAAGGAACACAACTTCCCTGAGCCAGAACTCACACTTGCTTAACTTAGCATAAAGTTGATTCTCCAACAAAGCCTGCAACACAATCCTTAAATGCCCCTCATGCTCCTCCCCTGTACGAGAGTACACAAGGATATCATCAATGAACACCACCACAAACTTGTCCAAATATTCACGGAACATTTTATTCATCATGTCCATAAAAGCTGCAGGAGCATTCGTCAAACCAAACGGCATCACAAGGAACTCATAGTGCCCATACCTCGTTCTGAAGGCTGTCTTTGGTACATCCACATCCTTCACCTTCAACTGGTAGTACCCTGACCTTAAGTCAATCTTAGAGAACACAGCCGCTCCCCGAAATTGATCAAAAAGGTCATCAATCCTCAGCAATGGATACCGATTTTTGATAGTCAACTTGTTGAGCTGACGGTAATCGATGCACATTCTCATAGTGCCATCCTTTTTCTTCACAAACAAGACCAGTGCACCCCAAGGTGGCACACTCGGCCGAATGAAACCATGATCAAGCAACTCCTGAAGTTGCATCTTCAACTCTTTCAATTCCTTAGGTGCCATTCGATAAGGAGTAATGGAAACCGGAGTTGTATTCTCATACAACTCAATTCCAAACTCCACTTCTCGATTAGGAGGCAATCCAGGCAACTCCTCCGGAAACACACCAGGAAACTCTCGCACAATCCTGATATCCTGCACTCGCAACTCTTTAGAGCTAGGATTCATCACAAAAGCTAGGTAGGCTTCACAACCTTGCCTCAGCATCCGGCTCGCCTCCAAGGAAGACACCACATTGGCAAGAAACTTCACATTCTCGCCAACCACCACCACCTCATAATCATCCGCAAGCTTCAACGAAACTCGCTTGTTCTCAAAATCCACCACAGCTCGATGTTCAACAAGCCAATCCATACCCAAGATTACATCAAAACCATAGAAAGGCAATTCCATAAGATCAACATGAAAAACATGGTTTTGCACAGCCAAAAGACATCTTCTATACAACTTCCGTGTCACAATGGTCTCACCAAAAGAACTAGTTACACGCATACCAACATCCAAAGACTCAACAGGCAAACCAAGCAATTGAGCATGTTCACGCAATATGTATGAGTGTGTAGATCCGGAATCAATCAAGGAAAGTAATGACAAGGATTGCAAAGTAAAGGTACCTGCGATCACATCTGTGTCATTCCTCCCCTTTCGCTGCGCATACACTCGAGCCTGGCCTCCACCCTCAGGTTGGACAGCCACCACATGCGCTACATTCCTTCCACCATCATCTCTGCGCTGGAAGTTACCACGGCCGCGCCCACGACCTCTCTATGGTGCAACAACTCTAGGAGCGCGTCCCTGACCTCCACCGGCCAACAGAGGACACTCCCTCCTCATGTGGTCTGTCGAACCACAATTCCAGCACGAATTACCAGCTACAACAACAGGGGCCTGAACCTCCCTCGTTGCTCGAGGACAATCACGCCTCAAATGGCCACGCAAACCACACGCCCAGCATGTGTTCTGATCAGCTCTCGCCCTGTCTCCCTGAACAAGCGCACCATGACCCTAAGCAATGCAAACTAACAATTACCTGCTAAGACTTTAATCATCAAAGACATGCTTCAAACTTGAATTCAAACCTCAGAACCGTGGCACAAAGTATAATCACCTTTTAATTTTTCGGATAGCAAAAAAATTACCCAGAACCAAACTATAATGCTCGTGACAATGTGTGTGCGTAGTTGTATACAAGTTGATTTTCAAGATTCTATTTGAAGAATAGGTTTTTAACAATTTCATTGTCGGGGTATTTATTTTTGTTTTCACTAGAGCCAATTTCGGGCACCTCTAGTGATTCAACAATTTCTTAATTTAGTCGACTAGAGCCAATTTTGGGCACCTCTAGCGATTCTTTAATGTGCATTAACAACTAGAGCCGGTTTTGGGCACCTATAACAAGAAATTAACTTTTAATTTTTTATTTTTAATTTACCTAAATTTTAAGCAACCTAAGTTCACTAAGTTTCTATCAATTAACAAGTCACAACCGTGTCAATGATATTTAGCATCATAGTAAGATTCTAAGTTCTTTTCATGCAATCCTAAAATTAAAGGTTCTTTCAATTAAGTGCAGTGACAAAAATTCAGCATTAGATATACAACAAGTCTTAAGCAATTAAATCCAATCAAAGGCATGACAAGTAACATATGCAACCTATATGTGATTACTAAAGATGAATGCAACTAAACATGAAACTATCTAGAAACAAACACCCCAAACTCGAGAGAAGCATTTTTCTCAATGCATGCAAGTACATTAAAATTGAAATAGAATGAAAATGAGTTAGTTGGAAAGGTCGTTACCTGGTATGATGAGTTTCTTTCGGGTCGTTTGCTTGATTCTTTGTTTGGTTCACGATGGTTAGATGCGTGTGGCTGGTACCACATGAATAGCATCATTGTGTTAAGTGGCAGAACATTTCCTCAATTTGATTTATGTTTGCCGAGGCAGGTTCACTTGCCTGGGTATTCGTAGTTGCCGAAGCAATTGTTGTTTCTTGGGCAGTGTTCGGTGCAGAGGATTTCCTTGGCATGGTAGTTGTGAGTCTTGATGTGAAAAAACAAAAAAAAAAACTACTAGAGCCTAAAAAGAAAACAACCAAAAATAAATAGAACTACCCTAAAGTAACCGAAAAAATAAAAATATGAAATAAAACCAAAATTAAGTTCAAAATTAAAAACAAAACTAAAAAAATAAAAATAGAGAAAGAGAGCATGAACATGCATCTCCTAAAGTGACAACTTCTTTGTTGGCTCCACATGAGTGTCGATATAGTGCTTTAATCTTTGTCCGTTAATTTTGAATTCATGCCCGTCAGTGGTGGACTTGATTATCACAACACCATGGGAGAATGGCTTTACTATCTCGAATGGTCTATGTATCACCCCCTTCCCGGCCTGGTAGAGAATCGGGTTGGAGTGTGTTACCGAAAAATAAAACGGAAATAAGAGATATAAATCTTAAACTTTTAATCAATATTTTAGTGTCAAATATGTCATTACAAACAATATACACGTATCAAAATAACTAAAGTCGATTTAACTACTTTGCCACCATACTAGGAGTTTATAAGGATAAAATACATTATTCTTTACTTGTAGTGACTTGTCGATCTTCCAACTAATCATGATCTCGATCTGTTACTTTCCTTAACCTGAAATGTATGGACAATGAATGCATTACACTTATATAGTCTAAGTGAGGTAGTCATAAACAATATATGAACATATCATGGAATGCAACATGTCTCAATATTATCAATAATACTGTGTCATGAACATAAATATTATTTCTATGCTCAATAACAACAAAAATTATCATGGCATCAATAATCAATATCATGGCAATCAATAGCAATAATCAATAATTTCATAACAAAAGCAATATCAATAACCAATAATTTTCCTTGGATCGATTCACGATAATTGGATACGCGAATTTCTACGCCTCACCAAACAATGAGTGGTCAACCCGCCGACATCGCCAATAAGACCAATACACAATACATCCCCCGCCTCGCCAAATCAATATAGGCCGTAGCCCTAGGACCGTAGTATACCCGTATACTGAGCACATGAATTTTATGGCATGTCAATTGTATCCAATACTCTCGAATCCAAGGTTCAATAATCAATAGTTCAACAACGATATTTTAATAGCAATATTTCCACATCAATATCAATAATAATAATTCAATAGCAATAGACATATATCAAAGTTTCAATAGCAATGTGCAATAATCAATTTCTAATGCTCGATATGCAATACTTACTCATGCTTACCAATAAAGCTTTCAATATGGTTCTATGCAATGACCTTCAATACAATGGTTAGCAAATCAATAAATAATGATTCGAAATGGAACTTAGCCAACTCTCGAGACTCCGACTACACTCACCTTGACAATCCGAGGTTTCTCGGATAACAACGCTTTTATCCTCGGCCTTCAAAAATGACGGTTGTCCTTTATCAACCTTTTGAACCAAATTAATTAACGAGGATTGGTTAGAGTCGATAATACAATATCCAATTAATACGAAATTATTAACTAAAGATTTGAGCTTACCCCAATAATAGCACGAAATATTCGAACTACCAATCTAACACTGAACTATATTATTTATCTCCCTTAATTTTTCCTTCTCATTTGCGCATATTCCCCCTATTTATAGTTAAAATGGCCGTCCTCTCCTATGGTTTCCCATTGCCCACATTAAGGTGGTAGTGGCATGGCCTAAAGCCATGTTTAGCCACGTGTTGGGCAATTGTGCCACAAGGGACACATTTTCACCAACGTGGGAAGGGCACGGTAATTCCCTTCAAGTGAAGGAATTCGCCGTGGCCCCCACTCATGGCATTTATCCTCTTTTTCCCTTATATACTTGCATAGTCGGCCATTTAGTATGACTTAAAGTCATGCTTACTTGCCACGTTTGTGGAAAATTGCCACCCAATTTTGTGGTTCGGCCGAGTGTCTTTACCCGTGAAATTGCCTTAGGCAATTCCTTCGATTTGAACAATTGCCTCGACATGCTTTTACTTTTTTTATAATAATAATAATAATAATAATAAACCATTAGAAATTAACCCTTATAACTTTTATTGTTCACTTAATATCGAATAAATTATACAATCAATATAAAATACTCGATCACCGGAACTTAGTTCCGACTAGACCGGTTTCTGGGGTGTTATAGTCTAGACCATCTCGATTTCAATTTTCCCGGGAAGAGTTTTAGCCGATAATTGAAGAGGAGTACTAAATGCCCGAGCAAAAATTGCTGCGACAATAGCTTCTTGTCATGCCAATGCTTCATTTTCTCCTTGTAGATTTTTGCATTGTCGTAAGCTAAAACACGAAATTCTTCTATCTCGTTAAGGTCCAATAAACGCTTTTTTCCAGCACTCTCCCAATTCATGTTCACGATTTTGATAGCCCAATATGCTTTGTGCTTGATCTCTACTAGTAAGTGGCAAGTTTTTCCGTAGACAAGTCAAAAAGGAGACATACCTAGGGGTGTCTTGAATGCAGTTCGATAGGCCCAAAGTGTCTCGTCTAACCTCAATTATCAATCCTTTCGAGAGGGATTGACAACCTTTTCAAGGGTAACCTTTAATTCCCGGTTGGAGATTTTAGCTTGCTCTCTCGTCTGAGGGTGATATGTTGTGGAAATTTTGTGTGACACTCCGAAGCGTTGCAAGATCTTGGCAATAAGTTTGTTGTCGAAGTGCTTGCCTTCATCACTGATAATTGCCATTGGCATTCCAAACCGTGTAAATGTATTTTTCTGCAAGAATTTCTGCACGATTTTTGAATCGTTTCTGGGAACTATAGCCGCCTCAACCCACTTAGACACATAGTCGACGACAAGTAGAATGTATAAATTGCCGAATGAGGATGGGAAAGTCCCCATGAAATTGATCCCCCACACGTCGAACAACTCCACTTTGAGGATGTGATGTGTTGTGTGTAATAAGTGCTACACAATTTTTCAAGTATACACGTCACACGTAATAAAGTGATATAAGTATTGAGTATGGTCTCCACAATGATTGGTTTGAGCCACTTTGCTTAAGTTACTGCACTGTAGAAAATAAAAACACAAATAGGTGATAGGAAGAGTTCTAACTAACAAGTAAACTAAAAACAATAAAAGTAAAAGATAGAGGAAATCAAATAAGAGGGAAGAGTAGGCTAGGTTATTGTGAGTTGAGGAGTGATAGTCGAATCGATCGTCTCGGTGATGAGCGCAATGGCGACTTAATTGTTGCGGCAATTGATGTCAATCGGGTTTCCAAGGCAACCGGTATAGCGGTTGCCGGGGCAATGATTGCCAGGGCAACTGCTTGGGCAACTAAGCGACAACCTTCAAGGTTCGGCGAAGCATTCTTCAATGGTTTCTCCTTATCCCTAATTCAAAACACTAGTGATTGTCTATGCCTTGATAATACCTCCCAACGTGAACTAAGGGTGGACAACAATCGATCTTGCGCTCCTTTTAGCTGTTGAAATTCGCAACTTATCCCTGAGCCGAATTAGTCTTCACCATCAATTTGATTGAATAAAGACCATGCTCATTCGTTTCGTGAATCTAACTCTCCCGATATTAGATAAATAGATAGTTTCAAGAGATCTTCTCTCAATTCACTCGCAAACAAGATTAAAAACCAAAAATGAACAAACCTTGAATTAAAATTGCAAACTCAATAACCGAAACAAATCTAATCGTTTATCAAAACCACAAAACCCAAAATAACCCAAGCTAATCAAGTTAGTTCATGGCTGGGTTTTGAAAGATATACAAAGAATAATCCCCAACCATGGATCTAACCGAAAAACTAAGAAGAAAAGATGAAGAAATCGGTGCAACATTCTTAGTCGAACTCTCTCCCTAACGATCTCCCTTTTTAGTTGGCGGCTTGGCTTCTTATTTATAGAGGAAGGCTAGTTCAAAGTCTTTCTTAAGGAGAAAGTTAAGTTGGAATTAAATTGAATAAAAGAAATATTAAATCTCTTTAAATCTTTATCCAACTAAAACTTCTTCTATTTTCTTGAGATTTATTTCTCTTGACCTCTTCTCGAACTTCCAATCTTCTTTCTTAATGTCACATAGCACGACTGGACCAACTTTTTATGCTCTTCAATTCGGCTACCACTTTGTCTTGTTTAAGCTTGTCGACGGTTGCCGCGGCAATTCCTTCCTATCAATGATTGTCGTGGCTACCGGGTGGCATTGCCTTCTAGTTGATGATTGTCGTGGCAACTTGGTGCAACATCTCTTTCTTGTCGATGATTTCCATGGCAACTAGTCCTGCACACACAAAACAACCTCCAACAATATCTTTTTTCCACAATTTTAACTAAAGTATGAAATCTAGCATGGTGATGAAGGAAATTATGAAAATATGCATGAATGCCTAATAATGCAACTAAAATATGCCTAAGTCTAACAATAATATGAGTAAAAGGGTAATAAAATAGTACTTTTGAACACTTAACACACCCCAAAACTCAAACTATTGTTTGTCCTCAAGCAATGCAAAACTAAAAATTACTTGCCGAGATTTTAATCATCAGAGAATTTGCTTCGCACTTGACTTCATTCCTCAGAAACGTGGCACAAAGTATGATTGGCATTCAATTGTTCGGATGGTATAGAAGTTTCCCGGAATCAATCTATAATGCTTGTGAGTGCGTGCAGAATTGTGTACAAGATGATTATCTGAATTCTATGTGAACAATAGGTATTCAAATTAATTCCTTGGGTTTTTATTTCATTCAACTAGAGCCATTTTTGGGCACCTCTAGTTTATTAATTAATTTTCCAATTTTTATGATTAATCAACTAGAGCCAATTTTGGACACCTCTAGCGATTCCTTTAAGCACAATACTAGAGCCGGTTTCAGGCACCTCTAGCAATTAATTTTTAAACACAATACTAGAGCCGGTTTCGGGAACCTCTAGCAATTAAAAATTTTATTTACCCAAATTTTAAATAATTAACCTAAGTTCATTAGAATTCCTTCAATCAATCAAGCCACAATAGTGTACAATTAAGTTTAGCATCATAGTAGGATTCTAAATGCTTTCCATGATCATCCTAGAATTGAAAGTTCTATCAATTAAGTGCAATGGCAATGTCATCATCGAATATTCATCAATTCTAGGCAAATTCAATCCAACTAAAAGCAAGGCGAGTAATATATGAATCCTAAATGCAATTCCTAAAGATGAATGCAATTAGACATGAAACTAATTAAAGAAAAATACCCCTAAACTCGAGAAAAGCATTGTCTTCAATGCTTGCAAAAAGAAATATGATGAAAGATGACTTACTCCGAGAGTTTGTCATCGTTGATGATGAGTTTCCTTCGTGCAGTTTGCTTGATTCGCTTGCTAGCGTGTGGTGGTTGGGGGCACAACTGATTCCCGTATGTTGGCAACCTCATCGCCATCGCCATCTATGTCCTCAATCTTGTTGGTGCTAGATGATTTGTGTTTCGCCTTTGAGGAGGTGACTGTGGGCGACTTTATTGGTGCAGCTTTGTTGTGTGCGTGGTTGTCGTTGCATCGCCAGTTTCGGTTTCTTGGGTATTGGTATGCGCTGTTGTTTGGGCATGAGCTGTAGGCATTGTCGGGGCATCAGGACTTGTCGAGCCATGCGCTTCAGTGGTTGTAGAGACATCCGGTCTTGCCGAGGCATCCTCCGTTTCGTCCATTTTGGCAGCAATTTTGGACTCATTTTTCTGAACAGATGTTTGCTCCCTTGGGTGAGCTTGGGCTTCCTTGGAATAGCTTGGTTTTTCCATGGTTTTGAGGTTCTTGGCCATGGTGGTTTTGATTCTTGATGTGGAAAGACAAAGAAAACCTGAAAACTAAAGGTACCAAAGACAAATAAAATAAAATATCTCCTAAAATTTTATGAAAATAAATAAAGAAACATAAATCAAATCCAGAAATAACTGAAAATAAAATAAAAGTTCAAAAAATTAAAACAAAAAATTAAAAATTCTTAGAAAGAGCATTTTCATGCATCTTCTAAGGTTACTGCATATCCAAGAAAGCTTGAGAAGGGTAATTTCCGATGCTTCTTATAGCCCATTCGCACCCTCCATTGGGTGACAATATTGCCCAAAAAGAGTTTGGTCAATGTGCTCGCAGCTACTCCCTTTTGTGTTACCATGGTGGAGGTGTCTTTCTTCCTTGTTCTCTTGTAGTCCATGTAGACTCTCCACCTTGCTACTATTTTGGAAGGCATGAATATATTAGTAGAAAAAATTATATCAACACCCAACCATTTAATTACCTTAATCTAATCGACCTCCATCATGTTTGGATGTAGCCTTCGTTGTCGTGGCAATTGCTGCTCAAGCCAATTGTTGTGGTAATCAGTTTCCAAAAATCGCTGTAAGTCAAAGGAAAAACCAATTTTTTGAAAAGCTTTACGAATCCAAACACCGTTTTCTCTTGGCCTCTTAAACATCTCCATTAGTAGAGATTTCGATGGCTTCAAATCTACCAACATTAGTTCCTCAAGACATACCTGCAATGGACGAGGTGAGTTTTTAAAGAATTCAAAAGGTTCAACCATTACCTGCCCATATTCCATTAGCAAAGTATTGCCATCTCGTTGATTTTGCGTGTGGTCGTGCAATTTCCGTGGCAAAGGTGGATGAGAGCAATTTGCTATAGCATTACTCTCCTCGGCCTCTCGGAATGTTGTCACAACGTTTCTCTCTTCATGCTCCTCAATCATTGTTGTGGCAATTTGTTGTATATGCTCATCAAGTGTTTGTCAGTCTTTCTCATTGTCAGGCTATGGACTTGGAGGTTTTAGTTGTTCCTTAAACATCGAAGAGCTCTCTTCGCATTGCTCCTTGTCCTCTTGCCTTGGGACTTTAGTATCCCTAGGAATGAATTGTTGGTACATGTTATCCATGACAAATGTTAATCTCCTCGATTAATCTTTTGCTTCTCTCAAGAGTACATCCATCCATGATATACTTGCATCCATGGAATTTAATAGCTCTTGATGAAGACTACATTGCCATGACATATCTGTTGTCATGACATCTGTTGCTGCAGAAAAATTGTTATGGTAAAAAAATTGAGCTTTTTAATCATACCATGAATGATTTTGCTGATGGTTCCATCTATGGTCCTCCATGTAGTCATGTGCACCAAAAAGGTGAGGGCGATTTTCAAACACATGATGTTCCCCATACAGAGCACAAGAGTTTTCCACGGTATAGGCTCTTTGGGCTTTTCTCGGTTGGTATAGATAATCATTGAAGGGTGTAAGAAATTCTTGAGTAGATTGATTCCTATCTTCCCACGTCAACTCTAGAATAGATAAACTTTTATTCCTGACATGTTGATGTCCCTTGACTTGTAGTGCACCTATTTTTTTGATAAACTAGTATAACGATGACATGGTAATGATTTTCAGGGCAACTAAGCGATAACCTTCAAGGTTCGGCGAAGCGTTCTTCAATGGTTTCTCCTTATCCCTAATTCGAAACACTAGTAATTATGCATGTCTTGATAATACCTCTCAGCGTGAACCAAGGGTGGAAAACAACCGATCTTGCACTCCTTTTAGCCATTGAAATTCGCAACTTATCCCTAAGCCAAATTAGTCTTCTCCATCGATTTTATTGAATAAAGACCATGCTCATTCTTTTCGTGAGTCTAACTCTCTCGATATTAGATAAATAGATAGTTTCACGAGATCCTCTCTCAATTCACTCGCAAACAAGATTAAAAACCAAGAATGAACAAACCTTGAATTCAAATTGCAAACTCAATAACCTGAACAAATCTAATCGTTTATCAAAACCACAAAACCCAAAATAACCCAAGCCAATCAAGTTAGTTCGTGGTTGGGTATTGAAAGATATACAAAGAATAATCCCCAACCATGAATCTAACTGAAAAACTAAGAAGAAAAGATGAAGAAATCGGTGCATCCTTTTTAGTCGAACTCTCTCCCTATTGATCTCCCTTTGTAGTTGGCGGCTTGGCTTCTTATTTATAGGAGAAGGCTAGGTCAAAGTCTTTCTTGAGGAGGAAGTTAAGTTGGAATTAAATTGAATAAGAGAAATATTAAATCTCTTTAAATCTTTATCCAACTAAGGGCCTGTTTTTGGTTGCGTTTCGCAACCAAAAATCACTTTTTAAGTGCTTTTAGTTAAAACAGGTTGTTTTTTGTTGCTTTTAAAACTAGCTTTTCCACCCAAACTAAGAAGCTGGATTTTATAGCTTCTTGGGTGGAAAAGCTAGTTTGAAAATAAAATTACTTTTTTACCCTTATTATTTAATTATAATTTATTGTTAAAATAATGTTTATTCATACATAATTGTAAAATAATATATATTTTATAATATTTATATTGAGAATAAAATTGTTTTATTTGTACTTTATTTTATATTTATTATTAATGTGTAAGTGGTATGTCCGTATATAATTTAGAATGTAATTTATATTTTCAAATTAAATTTTATAAAAAAAATATTTTTATTATAATTGAAATTGATTTATTTCATAAATCATAACATTAATTAAATTGAACAATCACCCAAATTTACTTTTACTTTTTAATATCATGTCTAAAATAGACTTTTTATCTCATTAAAATCACTTTTTGACTTCAATGTCAAACACTAACCAGTTTTTCAAAACTACTTTTCAACAGCTAGTTTGAAAATCACTTTTTTCACCACACTTTTTAAAAGCAACCACAAACTAAGCCTAAAACTTCTCCTATTTTCTTGGGATTTATTTCTCTTGACCTTTTCTCGAACCTCTAATTATCTTTCTCCATGCCAAATAGCACGACTGGACCAGCTTTCTATGCTCTTCAATTCGGCTACCACTTTGTCTTGTTTAAGCTTGTCGACGGTTGTCGTGGCAACCAGGTGGCATTGCCTTCTAGTTGATGATTGTCGTGGCAACTTGGTGCATCATCTCTTTCTTATCGATGATTGTCGTGGCAACTGTCTTGGCAACTAGTCATGCACACACAAAACAACCTCTAACAATATCTTTTTTTCACAATTTTAACTAAAGTATGAAATCAAGCATGACAGTGAAGGAAATTATGAAAATATGCATGAATGCCTAATAATGCAACTAAAATGTGCCTAAGTCTAACAATAATATGAGTAAAAAGGGTAATAAAAATAGTACTTTTGAACACTTAACATTCTGCAGTGGCATCTCGTGTCGCCTTGAAATATTGCCCGTTCATTGACAACGATCACACTACTTCTAAAATTCTTGGGCATCTTTGTAAAGTGTGGGCCAGTATTAACCAGATTGCAAAATTTTAGCCATAGTTGAGTACCTTCAAAATGTCCTATATAGGGGTGAAAAATGACATTGCCATATCACATTTTGTTATTCCTCTTCGGGAACACATCGTCTTATTACCTAATCTACACTTTGTTTAAACAAAAGAGGCTCGTTGCAATAATAATGCTTAGCATCATGCCGGAACCGCTTCTTTTCTTGATTTGTAAGATCATAAGGCATAATACCGCTAACTAAGAAAGTAACTAGATCGGCATACCATGGTGTTGTCGAGGCAACTAACAACTGCTCATCTGGGAATGCATCGTGGATCTCCAAAGTGTCACCATCCTGATTGCCACCTTCCAGCCTTGACAAGTGATCGACTACTTGATTCTATGTTCCTTTCTTGTTCTTAATTTCAATGTCAAACTCTTGTAAAAGTAAAATCCAACGAACTAAATGAGGTTTGGCATCTTTTTTAGCAATCAAATACTTAATTGCCGGGTGACCAGTATGGACAATTACCTTCGTACCAATCAAATAGGAATGAAATTTGTCAAATGCAAAAAATATTGCTAGTAATTCCTTTTCCGTTGTGGTGTAATTCAATTTAGCACCGTTAAGGGTTTTACTAGCATAGTATATTAAATGGAATATGTTACCTTTTTTCTGGCCTAAAACACCACCTACCACAAAATCGCTTGCGTCACACATGAGTTCAAAAGGTAGGGACCATTTAGGTGGAATGACAATGGGTTACGAGGCAAGTTATTCCTTTAGGTTTTTAAATGACGTGGCGTATAATTCATCAAAATTAAAAGCTTTATCCTGTTTAAGCAAGTTACACAAAGGTTTAGAAATATTTGAAAAATTATAAATAAACCTTCTATTAAAACCTGCATGACCGAGAAAGCTTCGGATTCCTTTGATCAAATTTGGTGGTGGCAATTTTTTGATCACTTCCACCTTGGCCCTGTCGACTTCAATTCCTTTGGAGGAGATCTTGTGGTCGAGCACTATACCTTCATCTACCATAAAGTGGCACTTTTCCCAATTTAGAACTAGATCGGACTCTTCACATCGTGTTAGCACTTTCTCCAAATTGCTGAGGCAATTGTCAAAATCATCACCAAATATGGAGAAATCATCCATGAAGATTTCAAGGAAGTCTTCAATCATGTTGGAGAAGATTTCCATCATGCATCTTTGGAAGATTGCCGGAGCATTGCATAATCCGAATGGCATCCTTCGAAACACATATGTACCATACAAGCATGTGAAGGTGGTCTTTGCCTGATCATCTGGTGCTATGGCTATTTGATTATAACCTGAGTAACCATCAAGAAAACAATAAAAAGATTTACCTGCAAGTCGGTCAAGCATTTGATCAATAAATGGCAAAGGAAAGTGATCTTTCCTAGTAGCTTTATTTAACTTACGGTAATCTATACAAACCCACCAACTGGTCACAATCCTAGTTGGGATTAGTTCATTGTTTTCGTTACTTACCACGGTTATACCTCCCTTTTTTCAGTACACATTGTACCTGACTTACCCATGTACCATCGAAGATAGGATATATGATGCCGTTATTTAGCCACTTGAGGATTTCTTTCCTCACGGCTTCCTTCATAACAGGGTTAAGTCTTCTTTGTGCCACATCATCGGTTTATGATCATCTGCCAAAAGGATTTTGTGTATACATATCGCCGGGCTAATTCCCTTCAAGTCGGCTTTTGTCTACCCTATTGCCTTTTTGTGCAGCGTTAGCATGCCAATCAACCACTTTTCATGTTTAGGCTGCAACTTAGAAGAAATAATTACAGGCAATGTGTTTTTGGTTCCCAAATAAACATATTTTAATTGCCCTGGCAATGGTTTCAACACAAGAATATGAGGTTGTTCAATTGAGGGTTTCTCGAGTCTACCTTCCTTACCTGAGTAATCCAATGGTTCAGAGTATGTACTTGGTCGACTTGTTACCCAGTTTGCTTCTTCTTGCTCTTCGTCGTTCAGCTCTTTGTCGATCAGCTTTTCGAACTCCTCAGGTTCTTCTTGTTCGGCAATAAAATTGCCGAGGCAATTCTCTTCTACGTCAAAGTTGAATTCAGTGGTAGCTTGAATAACTTGACATTCTTCTAGATCATCAGCTTACTTGAGGGTTTGGAAAACATTAAGTTTGACTTGTTGATCATTCACACTCATCATGAGTTCTCCTCTTTCGACATCGATCAAGGTCCTTCCCATTGCTAGGAATGGTCTCCCAAGGATAATGGGTGCGAACTCATCTGCTTCAAAATTTGAACCAATAAAGTTAGCGGGAAAATAAATTTATCAAATCTTACCAGTATATTCTCGATTTTCCCTCTAAATGCACATAAGATTTGTCCGCAAGCTGCAGCATCATAGTTGTAGGCCTCGCCTTCCTTATGCCCAATCGTTGGAAGACAAATTTTGGCTTAAGGTTTATGCTTGCTCCAAGATCGCATAATGCCTTCCCAACATAGTGATTTCTGATTACACAAGGTATTGTGAAAATGTCAGGATCTTTTAGCTTAGACGACATTCAGTTATGCAACATGACCATGCATCCTTCCGTCACAGCAACAGTTTCAAATTCTCCTAGCCTAGTTCTCTTAGAGACGATGTCTTTAAGGAACTTAGCATAGTTCGACATTTGTTCTATTGCTTCAACCAATGGCAAGTTGATGTGGACTTGCTTCAAGATGTCAAGGAAATTTTTGAACTGGTATTCTTGCTTTTTCCGTTTCAACCTATGTGGGAATGGTGGTGGAAGTCAAAGATCCTCAATCTTTTCATTGGTTTGGAACTTGATTGATGGCATTGCCAAGGCATCAGGGCTTGCTGAGGTATGTGTAGTTGTCAAGGCATCAAGATTTGTTGTGGTATTCTCTGATTCATCAGGTTTGGTAGAGGTTTTGTTGTTGGACTCATCTTTTTGGACTAGGGGTTGCTCCTTTAGTTTAGTATTTTTTGTTGCATGAGCTTGGACTTCCTTAAGTTGTCGGCCGCTTCGAGTGGTGATTACCTTACACTGCTCATGGTCGATTCCCTTTACAACCTCAGTATCGCTGGGTAAACCTCCATGCGGTCTTGTATTTAGGTTCGAATTGCCCAAATAGAGTCTCCAATGATTTCAGGGTTGCCTCTTGATTCTGCAATCTCATCTCAATCCTATTAATAAAAGTGGCAGTCCTTTTCATGAAACTACTATTCTCAACCATATAAGAATCGGTTTTTAACAAGAAAGTATTAAGAGAGTTTTCCAAAGAACTAGATTGTGTTGATTGTTGATACGACATATGTTACTGATGCATGTTCTGTTGGAATCCTGATGCTTGTGCAGTCTGATTGTTCTGATTGAAGGCATTGTTCAGATTGCTCCATAAGAAATTAGGATGCTTCCTCCGGGTTGGATTGCATGTGTTGAACATCAAATTGTTGTTCTGGTTGTAGTTTCCAACATAAAACTGAACTCTGGGTTATGCGAACACTCAGAAGAATCATGGTTATCATTACATAAATCACAAAATGAGTCTACTACCTTGATCTCTGTGTGTTACTTGGTCGATTTATGTTCTTAACCAAGTTGGTTAGAGTTGCCAATTGTGCGGAAATAGATTCGGATGAATCGAGCTCATTGATCGTGGCACTCCGTCTAACGATTCCTCTTCTAGTGGTTGGGAATTGATAGTCATTCTTGGCAAGCCTGTTCAAAATCTCTATTGCTTCTTCTAGTGACTTGTCTAGTATTATGCCATTTTCTGAGGCATCTAGCATCATCCTTGTCGGTGTGTCTACTTAGTTTTAGAACATCGTCACTTGTATCCATTCCGGAAATTCGTGCATGGGACATTTGCGTAAAAGCTCCTTGTAACGCTCCCAAGCCTCGTACATGGACTCAACATCCGCCTTCCAAAAAGAAGCAATATCGTTATGCAACTTATCAACCATATAAGTAGAGCTAAATCTAGCAAGGAAATTAAGACATAAGTCCATCTAGGATTCAAGAGATTTGGATGGAATACTATTCAACCACGATTTCTCCCTATCCCTCGGTGAATAAGGGAATAATTTTAGCCTCAAAACATCTGCATGAACTCCTTGTAGCTTAAATGAATTGCATATTTCCAAGAATGATTTGAGATGTTGTCTGACATCTTCAGTTGCTGAACCGCCAAATTGACCAATTGTATTGATCATATTGAACATCACTAGTTTTAATTCAAAGTGGTCGGCTTTAATTTCGGTGTGAAAACTCCTGGAGTGAGACTGTCAAGATCCTCCTCTAAGTAGTCTTAGATGGGCTTGTTCCTTACTTGAACAGGTTGTACAATGATAGCTCCCCCTTCGAATCCAGCATTATTGTTGCCATTGGCATTCTGATTTTCGTCTACTGGATCTGCCATTGCTGCTCTTTGCTCACGTAGTCGTCTATAAAAAACTCGTTCTATCTCGGGTTCAAGTGGGTAATCTTGTGTTGCCAGATTTGCCCTAGTCATACACGAGAACAAAACCAAAATTTGTTAGCTCTTAGAAACCAAGAAACAAAAACAAAAACAAAATGCGAAAATAAAAGAAAACAAAGGTGCAAGAAAATAAAAACAAAGTCGCTATTTCCAATCCCCGACAATGACACCAAAAACTTGTTGTGCATATTAGAGTGCTTCGCAATGGGTGCAAGTGCAAGTTATAGTATAGATTAGATATCGTCTCCACAGAGATTGGTGCTACTTCAGGAATCTAAATTCTCGCACTGTAAAAATAAAAACACAATTGATAATAGGAGTTGATTTTAACGAGTAAAGTAAAAGAGCAAGTAAATAAAAGAGAGATGTAATCAAATAAGAGAGAGTAGGCAAGATTATTGTGGGTTGTGGTGTGATAATTGAATGAATCATCTAAGTATTGAATGCAAGGTTGCTGAAGCAACGCAATAGTCTTGGCAACTATCAACAGTCGGATTGCCTGGGCAAGTGTAATTGCCTGGGCAACTTGGTGACTTCCTTTAGGGTTCGGCGAAGCGTTCTTCAATGGTTTCTCCTTATCCCTAATTCAAACACTGGTTAATTGTGCATGCATTGGTGATACATTCCTGCGTTAACCATGGGTGAACATCAACCGATCTTGCACTCCTTTTAGCCGTTGAAATTCGTAATTTATCCCTAAGTCGAATTAGTCTTCACCAACATATGTTTGTATGAAAATCATGCTCATTCGTTTCTTGAATCTAACTCTTCCGATATTAGATAAATGGATGAATTCACAAGATCTTCTCCCAATTCACTCGCAATCAAAATTAAGAATCACTAATGAACAAACCTTGAAACTAAATTGCAATTCAAATACCTAAAACAAATCCAATCATTTCTCACAACCACAAAAACACAATAACCCTAGCCAAGGTAGTTTAGTTCATAGTTGGGATTAAAAGAAAAAAAAAGTCTCCAAACATGAATTAAATCGAACAAGAAGGAGAAAGAAGAAGAAGATGTCGAGTAGCCCTCTTGAATTCTCTCTCAAGTCTAACATGCTTGAAGTAGGCGGCTAGGTCTTCTTTATATAAGAGATAGCTAGATCAAAGTCTTTATTGAGGAGGAAGTTAAATTGGAATTAAATAGCATAAAAGAAATAAATCTTTGTTATTTATTTATTCTCCAAAAACTCTTCTGAAATTCTAGGAATTTAATCTCCTTTTGATCTCTGCATGAAACTCCAACTCTTTTGCTTCACGCCATTTATCTCGAGCATGTTGGATTTATCTAATCATCAACATCGTCTTATCCTCAATTGCCTCGGTAATTTCCCGATTGCTTGAGCAGTTAGTTTCTGCACACAAAAGCACACCAAAGCAGTATATTTTTCCACAAAACCACCAAACTATGTAATCAAGCTTAACAGTGAAAGGAAACATGAATTAATGCATGAATGACTAATTATGCAACTAATATGAGCCTATGTTTCACAATAATATGAGTAAAAAAGGTAATAAAAATAGTACTTTTAAACACTTAACACAAAGCTAGACTATATGGCATATAAAGCATGAAAATAGAAATGTAAACATGAAATGCATAGAATGGTATAAATGTGAGGAAATGCACACCCCTAAACCCAAGATGTGCATTGTCCTCAATGCGTGAAAATCACACATATATACAAATAAACAAAAAATTAAAAATACATGAACATACAAATGCAATGAAATGGAAAGGAGTTTAGGAAGAAGTGGACTCCCCATCAAGGACTTCTTCTAGTGTGACTTTGGTCTTCCTCTTGACAAAGCTTCCACGATCGGGTGCTTTGTGCTTCACTCTTGTCATGGCTGGTTTTGCAGCAGTGGAGGCTCCAACATCGCGAAGAACTTCCTCCAAAATCTTGACAGGTTCTGAGGCAGTAGGGGCGTCGGTTGCATCGGACCGTGCCGGCACGGCAGGCATTGCGGTAGACTTGGCTTTGGTTTCATTCGATTCAACTGGTGAGTCAGTACTGGCAGATTCAACATAGACTAGAGACAATGGGACTGTGGCATCATATGGTGTGCGAGCTGATTAGGGACTTGCTAGCATGGCATCATCACTATAAAAGATCTCTGTAGGGAAATCTGGGAAAGCTGACAAGAAATTTAGGGACATCTTCTCAAAGGTCTCCTTGATGGCAATATCCCTGGCATGACTATACTGCCAAAGCATGACATTCCGCTCCTCGGCTTTCTCTAGTTTAAGGAGAATTATCTCTTAGCGATGGTGGATTTTAGAATGCAATGTCACTGCACTAGCTGGCATGGGAGCGTCAGATTTCACCTTTGGTACCTTGGGCTTTGGCATGGTTATCTTTCCTTTTTCCTTTATCCTTGGTCTCGGTGGCAATGAGGTTCTTCCATATAGCCGGCAAGATTGTGGTGCCCTTGATTTCTTGGCCTTGGTCTGAATCAAGCTTGGGCACATCATGCCTTATGCAAATGTTAGAAATTAATAAAGGAAAGAACAAATTGTAACCCCCTCGTCCCGGTCCGGACACTTGACCGATCCGAGTGGGCCACACAGGGAAAACCGAAGCGAAACCCGTTAAGGTTCCTCCTCGGTTAACAACCCAGAAAATTTCTTTTTATTTTAATCTTCCCTAAATGCACATTTAATTCCTATGTGATCACAGTAACGGAAGACAAGCATTCATGCAACAAAGACTCAAACAACCTGAACCAAACAGCCCATTTTTATGTGGATTAATAGGCCGTTTCGAAACACCCTCAAGGTGTATCGAAACGCCTTGACCTGGTCAACACTTCAAAGTCCACACGAGGATGCCGTTTCGAAACGGGGGTCAACCGTTCCGAAACACCCTCCCTGGTCAATTTCTCGTGGTCAACGAGAATTGACCGTTTCGAAACACCATAGACCCGTTTCGGAACACCTTCATCTCGCCAATTTCTCAAAATTCCAGTAGCAAAAGTGTACCGAAACAGCCCCTATCCGTTTCGAAACGATTGGCCAAAAACAAAGGGACCGTATCGAAATGGGGTAGCCCGTTTCGAAACGCCCTCTGTCTGCAGACTGGTTTTAGCTGTTTTAAGGCACAAGGGTGTCCCAAAACCTCACTAAAACCTCCAACAACACACTAACAACAATTCTAACGGCAAAACAACATACAAGCATGCTTGAGCATCATCATACAAGGCTAAACACCAAGGCACAACATCACAAGCCACACATTCATACATGTCATTAGAGATATTAAGCTTTAACATATCCAACACTTAGGCAAATCTAGATAGCAAAATACTAACATGGTTTCAAGCATAACATACATCCCAAAGCCAAATTAACAACACCTACGAGGAGTCTAACATGCTCCTAAACAACAACAACAACAACAACATTCCAAAGGCATCATAACACGACTCCTATCCCATTGCTTTACTATTACAATCTTTAAATTTAACTATCATACTTGAGCTAACCGTAAGCAACACTTGGAGGCCTTTCCTTGCCCTTGCCACCCACAAGCCAAAGATCTGCATTGTCGAACAAAAAGGAGCGTAAGCATAAAAGCTTAGTGAGGGTAAGCTCATAAAATAAACCTTCGACAATGTAGGGTCCAAGCACGAGCTACAACAAAGATAAAGTGCATGATCTTACCTCCGATCCACGCGAGCCATAAATATAGATGATGCATGAACATATATTTAATATCATGTCATGCTCAACATGTTTAAATCCACAACATATGAAATCGCATATATTAAACCATGTTAGCAACACATCTCAAATCACATAGGCTCCCAATTAATCACACATTGGCAACATAAACTACAATTCGTATTGGCACCTAGCTATGACTCGAATACGCGGATAACCGTTGGAACTCACATCCAACAACACAGCCATTACCTGGCGGTGGGATTCCACTCATCACCGTTCACGCGGAGGGGATTCCACTCATCCTCACGCCTCATTTTACGCGGAGGGGATTCCACTCATCCTCACGCCCGTCGATGGGATTCCACTCATCACCGACTAATATATATAAAAGAAGATTTTCGGGCGAACCCGTACTCCATCTTGATGACTACCATCATCAAGACCACGCGCGCATTTTGACTCACGTGTGCAGACTAAACATCCTAATGATCGATCATTTGTACCCAAGTATACTAGTGCCAATACTACACATTTCATTAATCTTTCACAATGTCATTTCATAATACTTCCGTGCTTAGCACGTACTCACCATGACTTACCGTCATGCACAAGCCACATTCCCATGCCTAGCATGTACTCACCATGATCCTCAGATCATACAATCACCTCATAATATCATTTCACATGTCAACACCATATATACATCATTAACAACCATATCACATCATATTTTACACATGTGTATAACCATCTCATATCTATCATCAACATGCATATAACAATGCATCAAACATGCCTCAACATACATGTATACAACATATACATAATCAACACCATCACAATTTAACACGAGGCATATACAACCATTAAAGAGTGCAACCAAAGTCTCTAATCAAAGCTTGGGATTAGGCTACCACTCTAATCCCAACTCTAGGTGGGTTTACCAAGCCCATCCTAGGTTCACATGCTTGAACCAAATACTCAAAACCATTTTAAAAAAAATATTTAACCACTCACCTAAGCTTCCAAGCTCCAAGCCAAGCAAGCAACCTCCCTCAAATTTCCGGATTTCTTCCCGAAGCTTCTCCAACACAAATTCCCGCTTCTAAACAACCTCAAACACATTTCAAACAATTCCAAATCAGCCCAACATCAAAAGACCAACCCGGAACACAATTCAAATTCAATTTACAATGTTGCAAGCCATGATCAAACCCCAATATTTGCAATCTCGGACAGCCCCAAAACCATGTCCAAAAACCATGTTTCCAACATCCATTGCACACACAAACGATCCCAAATCAACCCCCAACCATGGCACTACCAATAGCCTATCAATTCACACCTAAAACAACCCCCAAAACTCACCCAAAACCCTCCAAAAACCCCATTTATACCCAAATTCGGGAATTCATTTAAAATACTCTAAAAATCATATATGTTGGACTATTTGATTCACAAACAATATATCTAACATAAATAAACCATAAGCCTTGATAAAAATTCATAAAGTCACAACCTTTAACCAAAACTTTGAAAAACCCAAATTCTAAAACATTGATGAAAATGAAATCTATTTGTACTTCCAAGTAGAGGAAGATGAGAGCAAGTCGGAAATGTAATTACCTTTCAAAAATCACCAACGAAGGTGAAGGAGATGATGAAATAAAGATTTGGAGAGGAAGAGCATTTTTAACGTGGAAGAAGAAATGAAGAAGATGAAGAAGAGATAAAGTTGTCTTCTAAAATAAAAGAGGGGTTTTTATTTAAAAGTTCACACATTTACCAAAACGCCATTAATGAGATGGCAATCTCATTTACTTTAAAATCCATGAATTTGAGTTTCAATCCAAATTGGTCCAACACAATTGTTTGTTTTGAAAAGAATACGAAGACCAAAATAATACATTATTACTTTAATTATAAAGCTGAAACCCGAGATAATATTAAAATATTATTTTCACCTGACCCCTAAACCCGGGTGTTACACAAATTGCCATTAGGCTTACCGACACATTTGTAGGTCTCTTCAATGATGATCTTACCAACATTGATTTTCCAGCCAGTGATGATGGAATGGAACAGTGCCAACCGTTCCTCCGACATCATTTCATTGTGAGTGGTGGGCATGATATTTTCCTTGAGAAAATGATTCCACCTCCTCGGCTGAGATTTCAATGCCAGCATCTTGACGGTTCGATGGCCCTTGGAAGAACTATCCACGTCGTGCCTAGTTCACACATATATGCTAACAACTTCTTTCTCTTGGCAGCCATCATGGACATACTCCTTGTGTTCATCCTCGCCATCCCCAACTTGAACATGACATTAATATAACCTTCATCAAAACGAACGCATGTACCTAAGGGTGAGCGTTCGATTGATTCGAGTCAAGTTAAAAAAATTGAGTTATTCGAGTTGACACGTCATATTTTACAACTTAAACTTAATTTGAATTTTTTTCGATTCGAGTCGAGTTTATGAAATTCGAGTCAAGCCGAGTTTTCGAGTTCCTATACAAACTTAATTGTAATTATTTATCATGTTATAGTACAGTTTGATTCCAATTTAAATGACTTTCTCTAATCATATAAGATATGTATATGTATTTCTTCATATTATTTTTCACATGTATAAGTAAGATTTGTAATGTTATTTAATAAAAATATCATCTAAACTTCTAAAATATATGTATAATATTATTTTTTAAATAAGGAACTTTAGGGAATAAAGTATTGATGGGGGTAAAAATAAGTCAATGAATTAATGTGAAGAAAAAAATTACAAAAAAATAGTTGAATGATCAAATTGAATAAAATGTAAAGTTAAAGGACTAAATTGCAAAAATAATATATTAATTAAAAATATGAATTAAAGTTATATAGATATTATATAGTGTTAGTTGATCATGTGGTTTAATTTTGGTCAAAATAGACTTAAAACGAAAGAAGGATTGAAGAAATGGGAAATCTTTCAAAGTTGAGGGGTTAAATTGAAAAGGTTGAAAATTTAATTTAAAAAATATGAATTGAAGCTAAATATGTATTCTACGGTGGTTTAGGAGCATGCGGTTCAAATTTGGCCAAAATTGACTTAAAACGAATGAGGGATTAAAGAAATGAGGAAATCATACAAAGTTAAGGGGTTGAATTGAAAAATATGATTTTTTTCAAAAATATAAATTGAAGATAAATAAGCATTCTACGTTGGTTTAGGAATATGTGGTTCAAATTTGATCAAAAATGGACTTAAAATGAAGGAGTAATTGAAGAAAAATGAAATCAGGGACTAAATTGCAAAACTGTAAAATTCGATTTTTCGATTTTTCAAGTTGGCCAAATTTCAATTTGAATCGAACTTGAAACTTTTTCGAGTTACTTGATTTGATTTGAGTAACTCGAACAACTCAAAATTGAAAAAATTATCGATTTTTTCAGTTTGAGTCGAGTTTTGCTCACCCTACATGTACCTCGAATCATCAAGAACGTATTGTCCTTGGGTAAATGGGCGTAAAACTCCCGGACAATGTTCACATAAACCTCCCCCTTTTGCTGGAAGAATAGCTTCCACTTGTGCTGGTTGACTATTTCCATGAACTCATTGGAAAATCCCACGATTGCCTCGCCTTTGAAGTCAAAGTGCTTCTCGTAGCAAAAAGATCGTGAGGCGTAGTTTTCTCGTGCTTTTTCCGGATCTCTTCATTGAAAAATATTTTAAAGGGGGTTGATGAAGAAGCCATTGAAACGAGATGAAAGCTTGAGATGGTTTGGACAAAAGAAGAAGAAGAGAAAAGATGGATCTTGGTTCTTGCTCGATAAAGAAAGAGAGAAGTGAGAGAAGATTTGTTTCTTTAAACGGCTATGGTAGGTAGAAAGTAAAGAGTTTGAGTGTTTAATGCGTTGAAATAAAGGTAGCCGAATTAATTGGGGATAATGATGGAAAGTAAAAAGATTTTATTTGATAAGGGGTCAAGTGATAAGAGTGATGTGATAAGGTTGTAAGTGATAGGATAGGTATAAAGACTGGAGTGATAAGGTGAATAAGTTGAATTTAAATTTCAACTTAATATATGGGCGACTATGGTTAAAATTCAAAGAAAAATAATAATATCTCTCGTAAATGAGCTGAATTTAATCAAGCTAGGGTAAATCTCTTCTTCCAATATTCCAATCCGTCGCATGACAAGCCTTTGCGTTGGCATTCTGTAACCCCCTCATCCCGGTCTGGCCGGATGACCGGTCCGAGTGGGCCACACGGGGAAAATCGAGTGAAACTCCCTAAGGAATTCCCCCTCGGTTAGCAACCCTAATTTTTTTTTCCATTTTAAAGTCTTGTCTAGATGAGTATTTAATCCTATGTGGTCATACAGCGGAACAACATTCACAAATCAAACAAACGAACTCAACTAAACATGTTACAGCCCAATTTTAAGCTTATACTGCAGGTGGTATCGATACACCTAAGGGGTGTATCGATACCCCTTGACTAGGTCAACTGGTCTAAGTCAACCCGTAGAGGCCGTATCGATACACCCAAGGGGTGTATCGATACCCTCCCCAACGGTTGACTTCCCACGGTCAAAGCTAAGACACGGTATCGATACACCTAGGGATGGTATCGATACCGAACTGGACAGTAGCTTCAGTGACCAAAAAGGTATCGGTACACCAGAGGCCCGTATCGATACCAAGATGGACAGTAGCTCCAGTGACCAAAATGGTATCGATACACCTCTCAAGTGTATCGATACACGAGGCCTGAACAATAAGGTGGTATCGATACCGTACCAACCGTATCGATACCCCTGCACAGCAAGGCCTCCCAAACTCAGCAAAAACGATCAAGACACGAATCTAAAAGCAATTTAGGACTTTCCTAACCCCAACCAAACATACATACAACATTCGTATACCACCAAGCAACCATACAAACACTCAACAAGCATAATCATCAAGGAGATCATGCAATAGACCCAAGATGGCATCCAAGCATTCAAGTTCATACATCAACATTCAAACATGAAGGCAACCTCAAGAGACACATAGCTAACATTTAGAACAAGCAATTTAGGCATGGATACAATTCAAACATGGCAACACAAGCCATACAAAAACATGAAAACATGGAGTCTAAACAAGCTCCTAAACAACCAACAATCATCCATCAAAAGACACATGTCCCATTGCTTAAACTATTACATGTCCAAACATTAAAAATCCATACTTGATGTACTCAAGGCTAACAACCACACTTGGAGCCTTCCACTTGCGCAAGCAACCCACGAACTAAGGATCTGCAATGTTGAACAAAGAGAGCGTAAGCAATGATGCTTAGTGAGGGTAAGCTCTAAAAACAAACCTCAACATTGCAGGGTCCGAGCACGATCTAGCCAAGGCATTTCACAAACATACCAAGGATCCACAAGAGCCACAAGATAAGATGCATGAGCAATAAATACAAGTAAATGTCATGATCAACAAGCTCTAAATTCCTCAACATAAGTAGCCACTTCAAACATCCACAAAAGGATCATTTATCACAACACATTGATACAATTTTCAATCAACATTGGCACCTAGCTATGACTCAAATACGCGGATAACCGTTGGAACTCACATCCAACAACACAACCATTACCTGACGGTGGGATTACACTCATCACCGGTCTCGCGGAGGGGATTCCACTCATCCTCACGCCCCGTCGATGGGATTCCACTCATCACCGACTATATTTAAATACAATTTCCGGGTGTACCCGTACTCCTCCTTGGTGACTCAACGCCACCAAGGCCACGCGCGACTTTTGACTCATGTGTACACACTAACATCCTAATGATCGATCATTTGTATTTAAGTATACTAGTGCCAATATTTACTCACTTCACATTACTCATTTCAATCAATTCCGTGCTTAGCACGTACCCACCAACAACCATCATCATGTATGTCTCAAGCATCACAATTCATGTCACATCTCACATGTATAACACAATATACATAGCAATCATATTACATTTCATACGAGACATACACCACACACAAATGAGTTCATCCAAAGGCTCTAGATCAAGTTTAGGATTAGGCTACCACCCTAATCCTAACTCTAGGTGGGTCTACCAAGGCCAACCTAGTCCATATACTCGAACCAACCATTTTAAAACCAAGTAAAACAATTAACCACTCACCTAAGCTTCCAAGCTCAAGACCAAGCAAGCAACAACCTTCAACTCCCCGGATTCACTTCCGATGCTTCACCGATGCCCAAACTTGATTCTAATCAATCTCAAACACAAACAAAACATCCACAATCAAAATCTTGTCATCGAAACTAACCCGAAATGCAATTCAACCACAAACTACTATGTTGCAAGCATGAATAATACTCATTTTTCACCAATTCGGATGGCCCCAAAACCTTGTCCAAAAACCATGTTTTCAACTTCCATTACACCCTCCAATGATCCCAATTCAACCCCTACCTATAGTACTATCAAAAGCCTATCAAAACCCACCTAAGACAACCCCAAAACTCACCCAAAACCTCCCAAAAACCCCATTTTCACCCAAGTCCGAAAATTGCTCCAAATCATTTGAAATTCACATATGTAGTATCATTTGGCTCCTATATTCCATAACTAACCATAACAAATCAAAATATTAAGTTTAGCTACACAAAGGCACCATTTTTAATCAAGATTTCCAAAACTTCCATTTTCCAAAATCTTTATGAAAATGAAAAAGAAGGGTACTTTCATGAAGGGGAAGATGAGGACAACTCAAAAATGTCATTACCTTTTAAAAATCTTCAAAGATGAAGCAAGGAGATGATGGAATAGTAACCCTTCATGGAGAGGAGAAGGTGTCGTCAGTTTTGAAAGAGAGAGAGGGGAGGAAGATGAGTAAAAAGTGAATTTTATTTGTTTTGTTTTATTTTAAGAGCCAAAAGTCCTTTGTACCCCTAATGAGATGGGGTATTCTCAATAGTATGAAAACCATGGCTAATTGGGGTTTAAATCTAAAAACATGGTCAACCCAATTAATAAATTTGAAAACAAAACCCGAAACATTATTTAAATTATAAAACCGAGCCCAAATAATATTAAAATATTATTTCCACCTAACCCCTAAACCCGGGTGTTACAACTCTCACCCACTTAAGGAATTTCGTCCCCGAAATTACCTGGTGGAAACAAATACGGAAACTGCTCAACCATATCTGCTTTTCTCTCCCACGTGGCCTCTTCCACACCTCTATGTCTCCACAACACCTTGACCAACTCTATGGTCTTGCCACGCAACACCTTGCTATCAGAAGCAAGTATCCCAACGGGCTCTTCATTATAGGACAAATCTGGATTTAACTCTATCTCCTCAACGGGCATCACATGAGAAGGATCCGATCTATATCTCCTAAGCATAGACACATGAAAGACATCATGGATCTTTTCTAACTCCGAAGGTAACCTCAAACGATAAGCTACAGGCCCAATCCGCTCAACAACCTCATACGGACCAATGAACCTCAGACTCAACTTGCCCTTCCGGCCAAATCTCATTACCTTCTTCCACGGAGATACTTTCAGAAACACTTTCTCACCCACTGAGTACTCAACCTCTTTCCTCTTCAAATCTGCATAAGACTTCTGACGATCGGAAGCTGCTTTCAAGCGGTCACATATCAACTTTACTTTCTCTGTGGTTCCCTTAAGCAAGTCTGGCATAGGTAACAACCTCTGACCTGTCTCAGCCCAACAAATCGGAGTCCTACACCGTCTACCATACAAAGCCTCATAAGGTGCCATCTGAATGCTAGACTGATAACTGTTGTTGTAAGCAAACTCAACCAACGGTAAGTGCTTCTCCCAAGAACCCTGGAAGTCAATCACACAACAACGAAGCATATCCTCTAGAATCTGTATCACTCGCTCTGACTGCCCATCGGACTGCGGGTGATAAGACGTGCTGAAATGCAAACGGCTACCTAGAGCACTATGCAAACAACCCCATAACCTCGAAGTAAACCTAGGATCCCTATCTGAAACAATAGACTTCGGAACCCCATGAAGTCTCACAATCTCACGGATGTACAAGTTTGCCAACTTGTCTAAGGAATCCGTAGTGTTCACTGCTAAGAAGTGAGCACACTTAGTGAACCTATCAACAATCACCCAAACTGAATTCTTCTTCGAAGGAGACAAAGGTAACCCCGATACAAGATCCATGGTGATCCTCTCCCATTTCCATTCCGGAATCTTCAAAGGCTGTAGCAAACCTAAAGGAACCTGATGTTCTGCCTTCACTCTCTGACAAACCATACAACGGCTCACATACTCGGCTACATCTCTCTTCAAACCAACCCAGAAGTAATCATTCTTCAAATCTCGGTACATTTTGGTACTACCCGGATGCATAGAAAAAGGACTCGAATGTGCTTCACTCAGAATCTGACGTCTCAACTCAACATCTTCGGGTACAACAATTCTATCTCTAAAGCACAACAAGCTCTCACCACTAAAACCATACTCAGTCGGTCTTCCTTCGGCTATGTCCTGAACATGAGGAACTAAGCTCGCATCTTGCAACTGCTTCTCTCTAATCAACTGAATCAAGGAAGGCTTCACTTGCAACTCGGTGATCAAACCACCATCATCAGACACACTCAATCTAGCAAACATAGCTCTTAGCTCAGCGGCCACTTTTCTACTCAAAGCATCGGCTACTACATTTGCTTTACCCGGATGGTACTCAATGGTCAAATCATAATCCTTTAGCAACTCTAACCACCTTCTCTGTCTCAAGTTCAACTCTTTCTGTGTCATCAGATACTTCAAGCTCTTGTGATCGGTGTAAACAATACACTTCTCACCATACAAGTAGTGACGCCAGATCTTCAATGCAAACACCACTGCGGCTAGTTCTATGTCATGAGTAGGATAGTTCTTCTCATGAATCTTCAACTGTCTAGAAGCATACGCAACAACTCTTCTCTCTTGCATCAAGACACATCCTAAACCTACGTAGGAAGCATCACTGTATATCACAAACTCCTTACCTGAAACAGGTTGCACTAACACTGGAGCATTCGTCAAAGCTTCTTTCAATTTCTCAAAGGCCTTCTGTCTTGCATCTGACCATTCAAACTTGACTCCCTTTTGCAACAATTTAGTCAAAGGAGCAGCTACTCTAGAGAAGCCATCAACAAACCTCCTATAGTAACCGGCTAATCCTAGGAAACTCCTAATCTCGGTCACGGACTTAGGTTGTTTCCACTCAACGATAGCCTCAATCTTCGATGGATCAACTCGGATACCTTCGGCCGAAACAACATGGCCAAGAAACACAACCTCTCGAATCCAGAACTCACACTTACTAAGCTTCGCATACAACTGATTGTTCAACAATCTCTGTAAAACAAATCTCAAGTGCTCATCATGCTCTTCTTCCGTCTTCGAGTACACAAGTATATCATCAATGAAGACAACTACAAAACGATCTAGATAGTCCCTAAAAATTCTGTTCATCATGTCCATGAATGCTTCCGGTGCATTCGTGAGCCCAAATGGCATCACAAGAAACTCATAGTGACCATATCTAGTCCTAAAAGCTGTCTTCGGAACATCACACTCTTTCACCTTCAACTGATAGTACCCGGATCTCAAATCTATCTTAGAGAACACTGACGCACCCCTCAACTGATCAAACAAATCATCTATACGAGGCAACGGATACTTGTTCTTCACAGTCAACTGATTCAACTGTCTATAGTCAATACACATGCGCATGCTACCATCTTTTTTTTTCACAAACAACACGGGAGCACCCCACGGAGAACTACTAGGCCTAATGAAACCACGGTCTAATAACTCTTGCAACTGACTCTTCAATTCTTTCAACTCTTTCGGAGCCATGCGATACGGAGCTATCGAAACTGGATTAGACCCTGAAACTGTCTCAATCACAAACTCAACGTCTCTGCCAGGAGGCAAACCCGGCAACTCTTCAGGAAACACATCTGGAAAGTCACACACTGTTCTGATATCTTTCGGTCTAGCTTCACTCATATCCGGATTCATAACATAAGCTAAATAGGCCCCACATCCAGAGCCCATCAACCTATGAGCCTCTAAAGCTGACACCACATTAGACAAGAACTTAATGTTCTCGCCTACTACTACTACCTCGTAGTCATCAGAAAGCTTCAAAGAAATTCTCTTTGTTTCAAAATCCACACTAGCCCGATGCTCAACCAACCAGTCCATACCCAAAATAATGTCAAAACTATAGAAAGGAAGTTCCATCATATCGACTGAGAACACATGACCTTGAATCTTCAGTGGACACCTCCTATACATACGTCTAACCACAACCGTCTCACCAAAAGAACTAGTAACATGCATACCTACATCTAAGATCTCAACAGTGATATCTAACTTCTGTGCATGCTCACTCAAAATGTAGGAATGCGTAGAACCCGAATCAACCAAAGAAAGCAAAGACATAGACTGTAACTCGAAATTACCTGCTATCACATCGGTGTCGTTCCCGGCCTCTCTCTAAGCATAAACTCTCGCTGGTCCTCCCGCCTCTGGCTGCACAGCCACAACATGAGCAAGGTTCCTCTGAGCATTTCCCCTAGGTGCATCAGCCCTAGGCTGGAAGTAGCCACGACCGCGCCCACGGCCTCTCTGAAAATCATTCGCTCTCGCAGGAGCCTGAGCATTATTCGGTGCCTGAGCCGCCTGATGCGGACAATCCCTCCTAAAGTGGTCCCTCGAACCACAGTTCCAACAAGCATGGAAGTTACCCCAACACTCACCAGTGTGCTGTCTCCCACAACTGGTACACTCGGGCAAGCGCCCTCCTCCTCTATGGCCCTGATGGCCTCTACCATGGTGGCCACCGCCACGTCTCTGATCAAACTGATGTCCGCCACCTCTGTGCCTCTTGGCATCTCTACCATCAAAGTGGTTATGCCTCTTGCCAGAACTAGAACCACCAGCCCGCTTGGCCTAACCCAAACTATGCTCTAAATCTTTGGCCCTCGCGACCAATACATCAAAGTCTGAGTAGTCAGAAGCTAGCGTGTACCTCTTAACCTCTTCATTCAATCCATAGCGGAATCGGTTACAGCGTTCCACTTCAGTAGGAACTAACTCTGGAGCATACTGACTCAAGCGAACAAAACGGACCTCATAATTAGTCACAGAAGCATCTACCTGAGTAAGAGCCATGAACTCTCGCTTCTTCTCATCTAGGTACCTCGGTCCCAAGTACCTCTTCCTGAATGCAAACTCAAAGAAGTCCCAATCTATCTCTGCCTCTGGAACCCCGGTAGTAATGGTGACCCACCAGGTGTAGGCATCACCCTGAAGCAACGATATCACACAGCCCAATCTACGTGCGCCCGCACAACCCATCTGAGCCAAGATACGAACCGTCTTCTCCAACCAGAACTCCGATCTCTCTGGAGTAGATCCTCTAAACTCCTCGGCTCCCAAGCTATGGAGCCTCTCCAAAGGTAGACTAGCATCATCACACCTAGGCTGAGCTGCAGCCTGAGCTCCCGCAACTGCGGCCTGGAATGCTCCCGCTATCGCTTGCACTAGCGGAGTCATATCAATTCCAGCTGGACCTTGGCCACCTTGGCCACCTTGAGGTCCATCTCCTTCAGCTCCATCCTCGCCTCCAGCTCCAGGCGGAGGAGGTGGTGGTGGAGGTGGTGGAGGAGCGCCAACTCCCGCGGCCACCGGCCCTTCTAGGTGAGCCTCCACACCAACAGCCGGCTCAACAGGAGCCGCAACCCGTGGTTCCTGACGAACCACTCTCGGTCTACCTCTCGGTCTAGACATCGCTCTTACAGATATCAACTACAACCACAACAACAAAACATACAAGCTGGGTTAGCAAGGCAAGGCTTCCAAGTGTTCAAGTACGTTCTCTCACTTAAAATCATTTTTCCAATGTAATAGTAGCAATGGGACTCTTACACACATGCTTTAAAATAAAACAATCAACATACTTGTCACACAAGCAATCATTCTTGCAAAACAAGCAAACACCGTGCAATTCAATTTAAAAACTTAAGCTTACCTCACTTACCTGCCCAAGGTCTCGGTAACCTTAGGCTCTGATACCAACAAGTGTAACCCCCTCGTCCCGGTCTGGCCGGATGACCGGTCCGAGTGGGCCACACGGGGAAAACCGAGTGAAACTCCCTAAGGAATTCCCCCTCGGTTAGCAACCCTAATTTTTTTTTCCATTTTAAAGTCTTGTCTAGATGAGTATTTAATCCTATGTGGTCATACAGCGGAACAACATTCACAAATCAAACAAACGAACTCAACTAAACATGTTACAGCCCAATTTTAAGCTTATACTGCAGGTGGTATCGATACACCTAAGGGGTGTATCGATACCCCTTGACTAGGTCAACTGGTCTAAGTTAACCTGTAGAGGCCGTATCGATACACCCAAGGGGTGTATCGATACCCTCCCCAACGGTTGACTTCCCACGGTCAAAGCTAAGACACGGTATCGATACACCTAGGGATGGTATCGATACCGAACTAGACAGTAGCTTCAGTGACCAAAAAGGTATCGGTACACCAGAGGCCCGTATTGATACCAAGATGGACAGTAGCTCCAGTGACCAAAATGGTATCGATACACCTCTCAAGTGTATCGATACACGAGGCCTGAACAATAAGGTGGTATCGATACCGTACCAACCGTATCGATACCCCCTGCACAGCAAGGCCTCCCAAACTCAGCAAAAACGATCAAGACACGAATCTAAAAGCAATTTAGGACTTTCCTAACCCCAACCAAACATACATACAACATTCGTATACCACCAAGCAACCATACAAACACTCAACAAGCATAATCATCAAGGAGATCATGCAATAGACCCAAGATGACATCCAAGCATTCAAGTTCATACATCAACATTCAAACATGAAGGCAACCTCAAGAGACACATAGCTAACATTTAGAACAAGCAATTTAGGCATGGATACAATTCAAACATGGCAACACAAGCCATACAAAAACATGAAAACATGGAGTCTAAACAAGCTCCTAAACAACCAACAATCATCCATCAAAAGACACATGTCCCATTGCTTAAACTATTACATGTCCAAACATTAAAAATCCATACTTGATGTACTCAAGGCTAACAACCACACTTGGAGCCTTCCACTTGCGCAAGCAACCCACGAACTAAGGATCTGCAATGTTGAACAAAGAGAGCGTAAGCAATGATGCTTAGTGAGGGTAAGCTCTAAAAACAAACCTCAACATTGCAGGGTCCGAGCACGATCTAGCCAAGGCATTTCACAAACATACCAAGGATCCACAAGAGCCACAAGATAAGATGCATGAGCAATAAATACAAGTAAATGTCATGATCAACAAGCTCTAAATTCCTCAACATAAGTAGCCACTTCAAACATCCACATAAGGATCATTTATCACAACACATTGATACAATTTTCAATCAACATTGGCACCTAGCTATGACTCAAATACGCGGATAACCGTTGGAACTCACATCCAACAACACAACCATTACCTGACGGTGGGATTACACTCATCACCGGTCTCGCAGAGGGGATTCCACTCATCCTCACGCCCCGTCGATGGGATTCCACTCATCACCGACTATATTTAAATACAATTTCCGGGCGTACCCGTACTCCTCCTTGGTGACTCAACGCCACCAAGGCCACGCGCGACTTTTGACTCATGTGTACACACTAACATCCTAATGATCGATCATTTGTATTTAAGTATACTAGTGCCAATATTTACTCACTTCACATTACTCATTTCAATCAATTCCGTGCTTAGCACGTACCCACCAACAACCATCATCATGTATGTCTCAAGCATCACAATTCATGTCACATCTCACATGTATAACACAATATACATAGCAATCATATTACATTTCATACGAGACATACACCACACACAAATGAGTTCATCCAAAGGCTCTAGATCAAGTTTAGGATTAGGCTACCACCCTAATCCTAACTCTAGGTGGGTCTACCAAGCCCAACCTAGTCCATATAATCGAACCAACCATTTTAAAACCAAGTAAAACAATTAACCACTCACCTAAGCTTCCAAGCTCAAGACCAAGCAAGCAACAACCTTCAACTCCCCGGATTCACTTCCGATGCTTCACCGATGCCCAAACTTGATTCTAATCAATCCCAAACACAAACAAAACATCCACAATCAAAATCTTGTCATCGAAACTAACCCGAAATGCAATTCAACCACAAACTACTATGTTGCAAGCATGAATAATACTCATTTTTCACCAATTCGGATGGCCCCAAAACCTTGTCCAAAAACCATGTTTTCAACTTCCATTACACCCTCCAATGATCCCAATTCAACCCCTACCTATAGTACTATCAAAAGCCTATCAAAACCCACCTAAGACAACCCCCAAAACTCACCCAAAACCTCCCAAAAACCCCATTTTCACCCAAGTCCGAAAATTGCTCCAAATCATTTGAAATTCACATATGTAGTATCATTTGGCTCCTATATTCCATAACTAACCATAACAAATCAAAATATTAAGT
Organism: Hibiscus trionum; assembly: GCA_030270665.1. Taxonomy (NCBI): domain Eukaryota; kingdom Viridiplantae; phylum Streptophyta; class Magnoliopsida; order Malvales; family Malvaceae; genus Hibiscus; species Hibiscus trionum. The sequence goes on from BSYR01000003.1 coordinate 69,509,348, forward strand.
TTAGCTACACAAAGGCACCATTTTTAATCAAGATTTCCAAAACTTCCATTTTCCAAAATCTTTATGAAAATGAAAAAGAAGGGTACTTTCATGAAGGGGAAGATGAGGAAAACTCAAAAATGTCATTACCTTTTAAAAATCTTCAAAGATGAAGCAAGGAGATGATGGAATAGTAACCCTTCATGGAGAGGAGAAGGTGTCGTGAGTTTTGAAAGAGAGAGAGGGGAGGAAGATGAGTAAAAAGTGAATTTTATTTGTTTTGTTTTATTTTAAGAGCCAAAAGTCCTTTGTACCCCTAATGAGATGGGGTATTCTCAATAGTATGAAAACCATGGCTAATTGGGGTTTAAATCTAAAAACATGATCAACCCAATTAATAAATTTGAAAACAAAACCCGAAACATTATTTAAATTATAAAACCGAGCCCAAATAATATTAAAATATTATTTCCACCTAACCCCTAAACCCGGGTGTTACACATTCTACCTGGCACACATAATTCTCTCGTTGTGTCATTGTCTCATGTCAAGTCCAACCTTGGCATTATACCTAGAATACTAATCTGCACAAACTCAAATAAAAACCTTTCAACGCAGTAAAGGAAAATTAAAAATTAAAACTAAAAGAAGAAAAATAAACAAAGAAAAATGATGAAAAATAAAAACAACTAATCCTAATATTTACAAAAGATTAAAAACACAATGATGATGTTATGGTACCTCTGCCAAGTGGATAACGTCATTGGCATTCTTCTGGACGCCTTCCAAATAGTGCTTTAAACGTTGGTCATTCACCTTAAAAATATCTCCCGTCTTCAAATTCTTGTTGTCCACAGCTCTATAGGAATAAGGCTTGACAACTTCATAAGAGCCCGTCCATCTCGATTTGAGTTTACCTGGAAACAAGTTTAGCCGTGAGTTAAATAACAAAACACGTTGGCCTACCTCAACTTGTCTTGGCATTATCTGTCTGACATGCCAGCGTTTTGCCTTTTCCTTGTAGATTCTGGCATTCTCATAGGCTTGTGTTCTGAATTATTCCAACTCATTTAGGTCTAGTAACATCTTTTCTCCAGCAACTCTCCATGTCATGTCAAGTGTTCTGATGGCCTAATAGGCTTTATGTTCCAGCTCTACTTGTAGATGGCATGGTTTTCCAAAAACAAGTTGAAACAGCGATGTAGCCAAAGGAGTTTTAAAGGCAGTCCTATAATCCCACAAGGACTCATCTAGTCTCAAGGACCAGTCTTTCCTTGATGGATTTACAGTCTTCTCTAAAATAGCTCTGATCTCATTGTTTGAAATTTTGGCTTCCCCATTTGTTTGTGAATGTTATGCCATGGCAACCCTTTGCTGAATTCCATACATGTACAAAGCTTTAGAAATTAGATTGCATTTAAAATGGGTACCCTCATCATAAATAATCACTCTAGGGGCACCAAATCGAGTAAAAATGTGTTTGTGCAAGAACTTGGCAACAACCTTGGCATCGTTTGTTGGCAGGGCAACAACCTCTACCCATTTTGGTACGTAGTCAAAGGCCACAAGAATATATACATTACCAAATGATGGAGGAAATGGACCCATAAAGTCTATCCCCTATACATCAAATAAATACACAGGCATAATGTTTTGGAGCAACAATTGGTGTCTTCCAGAGATGTTTCCAGTCCGTTGGCCCCGATCACATGCCTTGACATAGTTGTGGGCATCTTTGTATAGTGTGGGCCAAAAGAATCCTGACTGCAACACCTTGGCATCAATCTTCATCCCGGCAAAGTGTCCTCCATATGGTGTGACATGACATAAGTGCAATATGTTGTGTTGCTCATCCTCTAAAACACACCGGCAGATCACTTGGTCGGCACACTGCTTGAACAATATTGGCTCGTCCCAATAATATTGCCGAACATCTCGCAAAAAAACGTTTCATAGCTTTGTATGCCAAGTCTGGTGGAAGAATATTGCTTACCAGGTAGTTAACTATGTCAGTGTACCATGGCATGGCATTAACTACAAGAAAATACTCGTATGGGAATTCATATCTTAAGTCAGTGGTCTTACCATCATCAAGGTGATGGTCTAGGCGTGATAGGTGATCAGCTACCAAATTTTCACTACCCTTCTTGTCTCGGATCTCAAGGTCAAATTCCTGTAGAAGAAGCGCCCATCGAATCAACCTGGGCTTGGCATCTTTCTTCGCCAAGAGGTACTTCAGTGACGAATGATCTGTGTACACCACAACTTTGTTACCAACTAAGTAAGATCTGAATTTATCAAAAGCAAATACAACTACAATAAATTCTTTCTCAATTGTGGAGTAATTAAGCTAAACTCCATTTAAAGTCCCGTTGGCATAATAAATGGTATGAAAAACTTTGCCACACCACTGTCCTAACACTGCTCCGATGACATAGTCGCTGGCATCGCACATGTGCTCGAATGGATCATTCTAATATGGTGCGACAACTTTAGGGACATTAAACAACTTCTCCTTAAGTTACTAAAATGCTCTCAAACAATTATCATCAAATGCAAAAGTAGCATTTTGTTCCAATAATAAGCATGAAGGTTTAAAAATTTTAGAAAAATCTTTAATGAAGCGTCTGTAAAAACTTGTAAGTCCTAAAAAACTTCTTATACCTTTTTCACTCATAGGAGGTGGCAATTGCTTGATTACCTCAACTTTTGCTTGATCAACCTTTAATCCTCTCTTGGTTACCTTGCGCCTGAGAATAATGCCCCCATTCACCATGAAGTGGCATTTTCCTAGTTCAAGACTAAGTTTTTCTCAATGTATCTCCTCAAAACTTGCTCCAAACTCTGAAGGCAATCCTCAAATTTTTTGCCAAACACCGAGAAATCATCCATGAATACTTCCAAGATATGCTCAATCATGTATGAAAAAATGGCCATCATGCAAAGTTGAAACGTTGCCGAGGCATTACACAACTCGAATGGCATTCTTTTGAAGGCATACGTCCCACATGGACACGTGAAGGTGGTCTTCTCTTGATCATCAGGGGCGATGGCAATCTGGTTATAACATGAATAACCATCCAAAAAAACAATGGAAAGCTTTACCTGCCAGTCTGTCTAACATTTGGTTGATGAAAGGCAATGGGAAGTGATCCTTCCTCGTGGCTTTGTTCAGCTTTTCTGTAGTCCATGCACACTCTTCATCCTGTGACAATCCTGGAGGGTATCAATTCATCCTTGTTGTTTTGTACCACTGTCATGCCACCCTTCTTTGGCACGCATTGTACTGGGCTAACCCAGGAGCTATCGGAAATGGGGTAAATTATCCCGACATCAAGCCATTTGATAATCTCCTTCTTCAGTACTTCTTTCATGCTCGGATTCAGCCTTCTCTGACTTTCGACGGTCTTGCCATGGTATTCCTCCAAGATAATCTTGTGCATGCAAATGGTTGGGCTTATACCTCGGATATCGGCTAAGGTCCAACCTAAAGCTTGCTTATTCTTGCTTAATATTTCCAGCAATCTTCCCTCCTTATTTAGCGAGATCAACAACAATGATCACTGGCAAAGTTGAGTTTTTACCTTGATAAGCATACTTGAGGTGATCTGGCAATGGTTTCAGCTCTAATTCTAGTGGCTCCTCAATTGATGGTTTTGGTGCCTTGATTTCTCTGCCGGCCAACTCTAATGGCTTGAAATAACTCACATCTTTAGTCTCCAATGCCGGTTCTTTAGGTTCTTAACTCGTCTCATCATTGCCAACTAGTTCGCTGGCATCATCATATGTGTCTTGGCATAATCGTGCTATGTATAAGGTAGAAAATGGACTTCATCATCTTATTGGTTCAGTAGTCATCAGGTTCATCTGCACATTTCAAAGCTTGAAACACATTAAATGTAACATGTTGATCATTCATGCACATTTTAAGTTCACCCTTATGAACATCAATCAAAGCTCTACCCATGGCAAGACAAAGAAGATGTGATGCAAAACAAAGAGATGTGATCCAGCCATATCAGTATATGCAAAAAAATTAGAATGTTAAACAAAATATGCCAATCGAAATGTCAGAAAGGACAAAGCAATGCGCCAAGAATTTCAGGATGTACAATGGAATCGGCAGTAGGCCAATGATATGTTTTTCATTTTCATTTTCCTTTTCTAAACTGATGTAATATTCGACTATAAAGCTGAAACAAAGCAATGTAAATCAGGGGGTCTTGATACTGGAAACATGACTAAATTTGAACCCAAAACAGACTACATGGACTCAAGGGGCAATTAAACCATTTGAAAACAGGCCACGATTGAAACAAGGGTTAAATTGTAAATCTCGTCGAAATTCCAGGGACCAGGAATGTGGTTTAAAAACAAGGAAACCCTATTTTTGCAATAAGAGGAACACTGAAGGATTTAAAAGGGGTTAAACCATTTTTTAAAACATTTTACACTATAAGAAGGGGATCTCAAACATTTCTCACCTCTTTTGGCAAATCACATCTCTCCTTTCTCTCCCAAATCGGACGAGCGCCACTGCTCTCCGCCGTGTCGGTCGCCTCTAGACGGCGACCGGTGAACATGAATATAACGACTCCTTTCTCACCCTAAACCTCAATCCTACCTTTGTTTTTGGAAACCAAACCCCTTTCGTCTCTAAAAAGCTTAAAACCGAGACCCTTTTTGAAAAAAGCTTAAGCAAATAGAAACGAAAAACTGTCCTTTGGATTGCCTCTTCACCACCTCACCACACACGGCTTTGAGAAGACCGAATTCGTGCTTATCGACAGCGAGGAGGACGAAACCGACTCAACAGTAGATGAAATGACAGAGGTAACAGAAACCCTAAACCCCCTTTCAATTATGTATTATTTTGTATGCTTCGAAATAAAATGCAGAGAAAGAAGAATATGATACCACTAGAGGATTTTTTGTATTGATTGTTCTCTTAAATTCCCCTCAATGTTCCCCCGATTTACATTGCTTTGTTTCATCTTTATAGTCGAAAAAAGGAAAATGAAAATGAAAAACATCTCATTGGCCTACTGCCGATTCCATTGTGCATCCTGAAATTCTTGGCGCATTTCTTTGTCCTTTCTGACATTTCGATTGGCATATTTTGTTTAACATTCTGATTTTGTTGCATATACCGATGTGGCTGGACGTCGAAGAGAAGGGGAACAGAAAAATCACAGCAGTTGATGATCCTTCCGGCCGACGTGGCGATATGAACGGTCTAGAGAGCTAAGGAGTCAAGCGCGTGAGTTGCACATGCGCGTGGGTGACACCAAAGGTCGTGTGTGGGCGCGTATGGATCTGGAAGTTTCCTCTTTTGATTTCGAGCCGTCCGATGTCACTTCGATCCAACGGACGAGAGTTGGCGCCGCGGAGAAAGGGTTAGGGCACTCTAGGGCTTCATCTCTTGGTGTGATCTGGACCGCACGATGCGCCACAGATCTGGCGGCTGCGAGTGGTGCGGCGCCAAAGCGTCTGAGGGGTTTCTAGGGTTTCCATCCGAGACTCTATTTGGGTCGTTTGATCTCCATTCCAGATCTGACGGTTCAAGATGCGACGGCTGCATAAAAACAAAATAGAGCAATTAGGGTTTTAGGTTTAATTAGGTTGGGCCAAAAATGGGCCATGTAAAATAATATGTAATTTTTGGTTTTTATGTAATGGACTATATTTCAATAAACAACAACAACAACAATAATAGTAATAACGGAAATAAAATAATAACAACAACAACAATATTTTTGCTGATTTTAATATATGTATGGACTGATTTATTTATTATTGGGTTTCATTTAGATTAATATACTTTATAATTCTTCTTTCTTTTCTGATTTTAATTTAATAACGGAAAAAAACAACAACAACAACAATAATAGTAATAACGGAAATAAAATAATAACAACAACAACAATAATAATAATAATAATAATAATAATAATAATAATAATAATAATAATAAGATATGAGTAATACTAATAATAATAAGATGATATTAACAACGAGAAAGATAGGAAGATAACATAACATAATATATTAGTAATGTTTAGGGGTTTTTCAAACAGATAATAACGATAGATATAATACTAATAGTAATATTTTTGCTTTTGCACACATTTATATAGTTAACAACTAAACAACAGCTCATATAAGTCCATTATTATAAAACAAAATAAAAATAGGTTATCTCGGACAAAATTAGTGATTACATTGATATGTTATTTTTAATAGTCGGATCAAATTGAAACAAACTATCTAATTTTCTGGCTAAGTGGAGTCTTCTCACCATTTGGCTTGATAGGTGAACGCTTTGTTCATTTGAAAATTTCCTTTTTGTGACGGTTGTCAATTCTTAAAATTAGGGTTTTCAGAAAATAATTTTAATGACAGCTTTCATCGACAATGACTGTAATAAAAATAAATTAAAATTTTATAGACCATAATCAAATTTTAAAAGTTTAATGATCAAAGTAAAAATGTCCTAAAATTTAGTGTCGAAAAAATTTAATGACTACCAGCATAGTTTTCCCTTTAAAGTGCGTTTGGTTCACTGAAAAGATGATTACTTCTAGGAATAAGATTACTGGAATGTAACATTACTTAATACATTACTGGGGATGTTATATTTTCTTGTTTGGTTTATTTGATAGGAATGTGAAATGACAGCGTTTGGTTGAGGGAATATAAGATTACCTGAAAATAAATTTTACTAAATTATCCTAGTGATATTTTTCATAACAAGTTAAACTTGTAATATTAAATTGAAAATATTTATATTCATAAAACTATTTACATTACCTTATCTAAATTTTGCAAAAAAAAAGCAACATATTATTAATACAATTAAATATTAAATTTACTTTTTAAATAATTTTCATAAATATTATATTTATATAGAATGTATATTTTAATTTCACACATAGGCTGTGTTTAGTTAGCTATAATTATACCAGTATAAATACGTTATTGTTAGCCATAAATAGTTAGTTGGATTTATACCGGTATAAATCGTGCACTCAAGATTTAAAACTCTTTCTTCATTTCATGAATGCCAAGATAATTCAAGCTTTAAGGTCTTGAGAAAGTTGAAGTAACAAATTACAAGTTTTACGGTCTTGATAAAGTTACAATAGCAAATTACAATGTAAAATGCGTTAATGTTGGGACTTGACTTGCTTAATGTAATGAGCATCCTCCATTAAATTGAAGATATAAGCCCAGAAATATATGGATACTATCCTCACCAAACAGTCCAATCCGAAAAAAAAAATTCTAACATAAATGAACTTCAAAAGGCAAGGGTTTTATTGTTAATCCAGTGAAATAAAGATTTGCATCTTTAATGTGTGAAAAATATTCATCAAAAAAAGCGTAAAAGTTACAAAACATGTTAGCCACAACCAGTCCACAACAAAAATTTACAAGCCGCTACAACCCAGCAGGTGAAGATAACTATTTCAGTAATATTTTTTCTATCTTCTCCACATACACAACTGTTGAGTTGATCAAACAATTGTAAATGGCCAAGAGGTGGTGAATTGGCAATAAAAATTTTAAGGGTGAAAATTGAAAGAATAAAAATTGAGACACAAGGCAATTAGAGTGGTTCAAGTTCTCCAATGAACTCTACATCCACTACCTTAGCTCCCACTAAGGATTTTCAACCAATCCACTATTGATTCTTCCTCTTTTCTTGGATGAGAAGGAAACCTTACAATTTTGATTTGTTTACCCAAATATTTCAAGGACTAATTTTGATTTTGATATAACAAATATTTCAAGGACTAATTTAAAAAAAATAAATTTATAAATCGTGCACCCAAAGCTTAATTCACTCACTTTTACAATGGAGAAAAATGGTAAACCTTATAAATTTCACTCAATAGATGATTTGTTTACCCAACTACAATGTTCCACTCCCCAAACTCACAATACAAATAAGAATGAAACACTCAATTGAGTTGGGTACAAAAATTTGACAATAAAAAACACTAGGGTTTGGATTTGATGCTTAGATGATTCTTTTAGGTTCAATAATTGTTGTTGGTGCTTAAAATGCTTACTTTTATACCTTCTCATTGATTAGTCGTTTGGGTGGTTGACATCATAAGTATAGTCGTTGGGACTTCATCTTCCCACCATTAATGATGTTCTGCACCTACTCGTACCGAAACGGCACTACCTGTATCAAAACAGAGCAAGAACAAAAATAGTCGTTGGAAGCATTTAAGAGACCATATCAAAACGATCGTGGTCGTTTTGAAACTGAAAGAGCTCGTTTCGAAACGTGACAAGGTTGTATCGAAACATTTTGCAACTGTGAAAACCTGTATCGATACACTTAACTAACTTTCAAGAAAACGGTTATGACAAGAAGAAAACCGGTTATAAAACACAACGGTCATATTTTTAAACCAACTTTCAAAACTCGTGCCGAAATGAGTGAGACCGTTTCGATACGACCGTATCGTAACGAGTTCTCTCGTTTCGAGCCCATACTTAACAGTTTCAAAACGTTTCGAAACACCTGAAGTGTGTATCGAAACGGCTAGTCATAATTTACTTTACAGTTTCACATCGTTTCGAAACACCTAAGGGGTGTATCGAAACGGTTAGTCGAAAGTCATTGTTTTGGCTTGGAAAACGCTTAAAAAAATTTATGAGACTTTGAGTTTTGACTTAAACATTTTGCTTGTCAATTTTGAGAAGTTTGAGGACTTAAAATTTTATCTTTTTTAATTTAATCCTTGAAATATTTGTTATATCAAAATCAAAATTTTAATTTTACAACAACTAATGACATCACCGAGAGCCCAGCTAAAGGACAAAGAAAAATAACACTGGATGCAATCAAAATCTCACTTTCTCCAACACTATTTTTTTATTTTCTAAGAATAAGTGCAATGACCACAAGCATTGACATTTGAAGCATAGTTTCCATCATCTGTAGTTGTACAATAAGCATAGTTACAATGTGCATCTTCTTTCGTACTGCTAAATGCGCCATAATTGTTTTTTAAAAAAAATATAATATTAAAAGACAACAAGTGAATAAATATGCAAATGCAACATAAATATAAAAGTTTAAATTACTGGTGAACATATCCTAGCTACCAGATTTTATAAAGATTTTTTAGTTTAATTACAATTTATTTATTTTTTTATGTAAAGTCGACTAAATTTATACTCATAAATTATTGTACCTTGAACTTTATTATTTTAGCACTTGCAAACAATAATATTTCTCAAGACTAGTACAAAGTTATAGTTGTTTGAATTTATAACAACTGCTAATTTTTAAACTTAGAACATGTAATTTGCAATTATAAATGTTACATATCTTTTTTAGCTTTTAATATATCACTACTTACTTTTATAAATACAGTTTCCTCAACTTTCAGCCACATAGATACAAAAAAAAAAAACAAATTATTTTGTACATGTTTTGCATAAAACAAAATTCAGTCCCCAAGCTATGATTTCTCTTTGTTTAGCTTCATAAAAAGCTTTGATTTGTAACCTATTTCAATCCCATGAAGCATTTAGTATTCTAAACTAATTATAAATCAGATTCTAATGTTGAGTCAGTTAAAAAAATTAATTGTATGAAACATTAACAATCTATTTATAAAACTATTCATCAGTTCAGTTGAAACTCAACGATTTTGGTATTAAAAAAGAGCAAAGAAACAAAAAAAAGAAAAAAAATAAATTGTAATGTTGAATCAGTTAGAAAAATTAATTGTATAATACATTAAGAATCTATTTCTAAAACTACACAGTTGAAGCTCATCGAATTTAATATTAAAAAAAGTAAAGAAATGAAAGGAACTTTATAGAAATAAGGAAAATAGATATGGAACACAATTGTTGCTGAAAAATCAAAAAGTCGAAAAGTAAAACAAAAGGCGGAATAAAATTAATACACCCAAAATAACATGTATCAAATAGCAGTGGTCTTCTTTCATGACTATTTCTATTTGGGTAATTCTAACATAAGTGATCAAAGATATGAGCACATACCTAACCAGCACTTTGCACTGAAATTGAAGTCTAAACTTCAACTAAACTGACCTGCAATAAGCAAGAATTACATAGAACTAAAAACTTGAACTAGAAATTTTATAAAGAAAAGAAAAACCCAAACTGAGATCATAGAAATCTAACAAAACAAACAAGGATATTTCTCCCAATCGATTGAAATTTTACTCTTTTTGTCAAGAAAAATATAATTTGAAATACTTTGATAACTTCTCTAAGAGGTGATTTTTCTTCTTCTAGATATTTTGAAACATTAGAGAAACAAAAGGAAATTTCACGATATGTCTCTAAGAAAAAATGAAAGGATAAAAAGAGAAAAAGATCTATTTTAAGAAGGGTAATTTTGTTCTAAAGGATGAGAATCATTAAATACTTAAAGGAACTGAGAGATTGATATTTCTGGAATAAACCTAAAATAACGCTATTGTTAGTAATAGCGTTTTACCCCTCATGAGAATCCACCCAATCCAAACACAAAAATTAAATTCAGGAAAAACTTTTTTCTCTTGGTAATTTTTTTCCATGATCCAAACACCCTGTTATATAATTTCATCTTTGATTTGATATTGCTTACTGTAGTATATTCTCAATACATCTTCATAAATTATATTAAAGGATTTAATATTTAATTAATATATAATAATATAATTATTTATTTTTAAATAAAAATATGTGATGTCATTGAAAATAAAATATATATACTCATTCAATCTCATCCCATATTTATGTAAGTTCTAAATAGTGTAATATATATATATATATATATATATAGGATTATTATATATACTTGTTATACTAAAAAAATGTTTTCATCATATAAAAAAAGCATGTGTTATATTAAAGCGAAAATATTTAATATATTTGATGCGTAAAATTATTATACAACCTTAATTATAGGAACAGTATGTGTTATACTTAAAATTTAGAGTTTAAAATTTATACAATTTGAATATCAAATAATTAATTTATATTAAAAATATTTTTTTTATTATAAGGCATAAAGACTTTTAACCCTTCAATTTTATTAGTTTAATTATTTTAATTATTAAATTTTTATTGTATTCCTTTTGGCCTTATATATATATTTTTTGACAAATTGACTCAAACCTGAGGAAACATTAATGATGTTAAACTAACATAAAATATTTATTTTTTCTACCATGTCATCAAAATATTTAAAAAAAAAAAGCTATTTTATCTCTACAAAACGAAGATAGCGGTTGCTCACCCCTTGTTGTCCCAGTGATAAAAGATGATGTAATTTATCCAAGTGACCTGGGTTTGAGCATCAATCTTGCACGGTGTGTGTGCCATATTAAAAAAACTAAGAAAATTGAACAGATGTTACCCTTGTATCACACCAGCATATTAAAAAAACGAAGATAACGGTTTAAAAAATAAAAATTATAGAAAAATACAATAAAATATAAAATTTATAATGATTAAACCGATAAAATTAGGAGTAAAATATCGTACCTTATCATAAATATCTCCCAAACATGTTATAATAATCTGCTTAATCAATTTGAAAGATACATCCCCTAAAGTCATCTAATAATTGTTACTACAAAAGATGGCAACCACTGGTTTCGACTTCACCAGTCACCACCCTTATCACCATACTTTTTTGACCGTTTGTTGTAAAATCCAAACCCAGTTTTGGACTTGAAGTTAAAGTGTTTTCCCATTACAATCACAATGATTACACTTTCAAAGCACAAGCTGTCAAGCTCCATGGAGATGGAGGTAGCCAATTAAGGAACCAAAAACATTACCACCATGAGGAAAGCTCTGCTACTAATAAACTGCTTCGTCCTTTCCATAGGCCACTGCGGTGGTCCACTTATCATGCGCCTCTACTTCATCCATGGCGGAAAACGAGTCTGGTTCTCAAGCTGGCTCGAGACCGGTGGTTGGCCCATCATCCTCCTCCCTATAGCTTGTGCTTACTTTCACCGTTCCAGGACCCTACCCAGTTCGGAAAACAAGTTTTTCTTCATGAAACCCCGTTTGTTCATTGCCGCCGCCGTCATCGGAACCCTGACCGGCCTCGACGACTACATCTACGCCTACGGCGTGGCACGCCTCCCGGTTTCAACCGTTGCTTTAATCATAGCCTCCCAGTTGGTTTTCACGGCGGTGTTTGCTTTTGTTCTGGTGAAGCAGAAGTTCACTTCTTACTCCATCAACGCGGTGTTTTTGTTAACGATCGGAGCGGGAGTTCTAGCTTTGAACACGAGCAGCGATCGACCCGAGAACGAGTCGAAGAGGGAATACGTTTCGGGGTTTGTGATGACGGTGGGGGCGGCGGCTCTGTACGGATTCATTCTGCCATTGGTGGAGTTGAGCTACAAGAAAGCGAAGCAAGAGATGAGGTACGCAGTTGTGATGGAGATTCAGATGGTGATGTGTTTGTTCGCCACCGGCTTTTCCACCATTGGAATGGTGGTTAACAATGATTTTGAGGCAATTCCAAGGGAAGCAAGGGAATTCGGGCTCGGGGAAACCAAGTATTACGTGGTTGTGGTGATGAGTGCATTAATATGGCAATGTTTCTATTTGGGAGTGATTGGAATAATCTTCTGTTCATCGTCTCTGGTGTCGGGTATCGTAATTGCTCTTCTGTTGCCGGTGACTGAGATTCTGGCCGTGATTTTCTACAAGGAAAGCTTTCATGCGGAGAAGGGAGTGGCTCTTGCACTCTCACTCTGGGGCTTCCTGTCTTACTTTTATGGTGAAATTAAGCAATCCAAGAAAGGCAACCCGCCTCTTCATCTTCTTCAGTCGGAAGAAATGCCCTCATTTCCTAATCCTAATTCTAATCTTCCCCAAAGTGTTTAAGGATAAGGACTGTCCCCTTTCTTTCACAAAACATTAGACTTGTCTCAAACTATCTTTGCATTTTCATGTAAATATTTGATTTCCTATTTTGAAATAATGCCATCCATGTATGTCTTGTGTTTTTCTTTTTCATATTTCATTGTATTATTATTGTTGGGTTCAGTTTTTTTTTTTTTTTTGCTAATACAGTAAGTGGACAACGGAGGTTAGCTTCTCCGCTCAGCATCTACAGTGCCCTGCACCCCACACGGAGGCTCCAACATCCAAGCATCCCCATGCTGCTGGCCGTTAAACATCCAGGCAAGAAAGTCCGCCACCTTGTTCCCCTCACGTCCAATATGTTGGATCCGCACCTCCCATTCCCGGCACAAGAAGCCAAATATTAGATCGACCACCACATCCCCGCGTAACGCCGATGATTCATTCGTAAGTATCCGAACCACCTCTATATTATCCGATTCAAGATACACCTTCTTAAGACCCAACCTCCATGCATGAAACAAAGCATCGTATATCGCCCATAATTCTGCCATTAACACCGAACAACTACCAATCGTACGAGCGTAACCAAACAACCATTTCCCAGACCAATCTCGGATAACTCCCCCTATCGCAGCAGCTCGCTACTGTCCATGCACCGAACCATCGACATTCAGCTTAGTCCACCCAACTAGAGGGCACTGCCATCGAGCCTTCACCTCTGCCATCCGTCGTGGAACAGCAGCAGTAGGAGGCAAACTGTCGAACTCCACGGCAAGCTGCAAACATTGTGAAACAATGTCCCATTGCGCAACAAACAGTGTATCCAATAACAAGCTACATCGACGTTTTCACAATAACCAACAACCAACGGCGAATCGTGTCACCCATGCCGAGCCAATATCCTGAAAGCCACCCTCATTCTGCAAATTAAAATCCAATCATGTATCAAACTCCATGGACTCAAACTCAACAAGCCTATCACAAGGCACCAGACGCGTCCAAAGGAACCATGCCGTTGAGCATCTACGCAAAACATGATCGACATCCTCGCACCCTCCCCTGCAAATTTGGCATCCCCCATCGCTTATTAGATTCCTTCGAAGTCTCTCCATATTCGTAAGCAGGCTCTTCCACATCACCAACCACAAGAACATCCGCACACGTTGAGGTAACTTTAAACCCCATAATATCCGCCATCGGTCTTGGACAGCAGCGTCCCGAGACCCCTCGAGCACTTTGTAAGCTGATCGCACCGTGAATGTCTTATTCTCCTCCCATCTATAGCTCGGACAATCAATGCCATACCAAGCCCTTGGAGGAGGTACATCCGCTATTTTATCCAACACCACCTTCGGCAACATATGCCTAAATTTGCGCCAATCCCAACCACCGGAATCATTAACCATGCTCACAACCGGAACCGGTACTGGAGAAGACGGTAGGATGCACCTTTCACACAACGGCCCCTCCATGTCCAACCATATGTCATACCAGAAGTCAGTATGCTCCCTATTCCTGACATTCCAACAAATGCTACCCCGAACATCCTCCCAAACCTTGCTCAACCCCTTCCAAAGACGCGAACACCTACTTCGACTGATACATACCAGAACCTCCTCTTGCCAACCATATTTATCTTTAATAACCCGAACCCAAAACTTACTTGGTTGAGTTAAAAGCTCGAACCCCACCTTTATTAGGAACGCATTATTCTGAGTTGATAGATCCTTCAAACCCATACCCCCATTCGCTAGCGGCTGCCACATAACCTCCCAAGTAACCAGCGATATGCTACGATGGTCACTAGTTCCACCCCACACAAACCTCCTAATAATCCTTTCCATTTCTCGGCACAAGCCTTTCGGTAACAAAGTCGTTTGCATTATATACGACGGAATGGCTTGTAACACCGCCTTAGCCAAAGTTATTCGCCCCGCTAGTGTAAGAGATTTCGTTGCCCAACCGGATAGGCGTCTAGACATACGGTCCAGTAGGTAAGCATATGTAGCCTTAGTCACTCGTTTATGCAACAAGGGAACACCCAAGTACTTCCCTAAGTCCTCAACAACCTCAAACCCCAGACGTTGTCCAACAATTTCACGGACATATTGTAAACAATTTTTAGAGAAATAGACCTGGGTTTTAGCAATACTTACCCGATGTCCTGAGCATATGCAGAACTGTTCCATAACCTCATGTATGACATCCATCTGCTCCGCATCCGCTTCAGCAAAAAGAACCAAATCGTCTGAAAAGAAAAGATGTGAAATCCCCGGGCCATTCCTTGACAACCTAATCGGTTTCCATAACCCCTCATCCACTTTTGCATTAATACTATGAGCCAAACGTTCCATACATAACACGAAGAGGTATGGTGACAATGGATCTCCCTGTCGGATACCCCTCGAGGGGTGAAAAGACTCCGTAACATCCCCATTCCACAACAACTGAGTAGATACCGATCCTACACACTTCATTATTAACTCAATCAACTTGTCTGGTAATCCCACTTCTCGCAACGTGTCTTCTATAAAGTGCCACTCAAGACGATCATAGGCTTTTTCTAAATCAACTTTAATCGCCATGAACCCTTTTTTTCCAACCTTAGTGCTCATTGAATGAATGATCTCCTGTGCCAATATAATATTATCGGTTATATTTCGCCCCGGGACAAAACTCACCTGATTCACCGACACCCACCTCGATAAGAACTTCTTCAAACGATTCACCACTGTCTTTGTAATAATCTTATACAACATCGTACAAAGACTAATTGGTCTGAACTGTCTGATTAATTCTTGTACTTCAACCTTAGGGATGAGTACAATGAAGGTCTGATTAATTATGCTATCCAACGGAGCACCCTAAAAAAAACCTTTAACAAATTTGAACACGGAATCACCAACCACATCCCACTTCTTCTGATAAAAATCCGTATGAATACCATCAATACCCGGCGATTTAAGCGGATCCATTTCAAACACCACTTTTCGAACCTCCTCCTTCGTAACTTCCGCACTCAAAGATCGCAATTCCATCTCACTAAAAGCATGAAACTTACCAGATAACAATTGCACAGTGCAATCATGTATCCCGCCCGTGAAAAGTTGTCGAAAATGCTCCATGGCATGCAAGTTCAACTCCTGATGATCATAGCTCCACCGATTAGCATCCACCTTAGGAGCATTAATTGTAATTCGCCGTCAGCATTGGATCGTACTGGCATGAAAAAAACGTGTATTCCGATCACCTTTCGATATCCACGAAGTCCGCGACTTCTGATGTCACGGGCTCTCTTCATCCTTCAACACCTTAGCAAGTTCCAATTTTAATTCCCGTTCCAAATCCACCAAAAAATCCGAATCCCTCCTAACACGTGCCATTTCCACTCCTTTGATACGCGCAAGAAGAAGGGTTTTCCGACGACCGATATGTCCAAACACCTCTCTATTCCATTCTTTCCCCCGTGATTGAAACGCAAGCACATTATCAAAAATATTCCTATCCGCACACCACACCTCCGTAACAAACCAATGAAAATTCGGGTGATCATTCAATGCAGTAAGGTACCTAAAAGGTCTAATCGCCACATCCACACTACCATCCCCAAAATTCAACAAAATCGGGCTATGATCCAACTCAAGTCTCGGCAAATGGAAAACCTCCGACATCGGGTAAACACCAAACCATGCCTCATTACACAAGCACCTATCAAGCCGTTGTTTCAAGTCACCCCACTCCCATGTAAATAAAGGGCCATGATAACCCATGTCCACTAGTCTCGAGTCAAATAAGAAATCAGTAAATCTCGAACAAACTCACAGGCGATTCACAGAACCACCTTCCCTCTCTAGTGTGCTAGCAATAACGTTGAAGTCGCCCCCCAAAACCCAAGCCATCCCTTGCGCAAGCTCGAGTGCTCGTAACTGATCCCACAAAGTACTCCGCGTACTTCTATTCGGACTCGCATACACAAAAGTAATAAAGAAAGATTTCCGCCTCTCCACATCAAAACACCATCAATGTATAAACTGAGAAGACACCGCCACAACATCCAAACATACTGAAGATCTCCATAACACCCAAATACCACCCGAAAAACCAGTGGCCTCAACCTTATAGGAAAACTCAAACCCTGAACGACGTATAAAATTATCCGCCTTACGACCACTTATCCGTGGCTCAACCAACGCCACAATATCCGGTTTCTGTACTTGCACCATCAATTTAAAGCATCGAAAAAAGTCAGAGCCTAGCACTCCTTGTACATTCCAAAAAATAGCCTTAACCATGAGTAATGTAGAAAAGGACAAAAAAAAGACTAGGACGACATGTCCTTAACCTCTGCACTCTCAAATACCTGATTCGATTTCCATTGAACCAGGCCATTCCCCTCTTTGGACGAATCACTGGGACCATGGTTACCACCGTTCACCTCCTTAGCAATGACATTGAGTTATGTCGTCATCGTGTTAACCCATTCAGTAAGAACAGGTTTAGGTGGCCCTCGCTCATCTCTTTTCTTAGGTTTAAGTCCTTTTGCCCCCATACTCTTTGCTGCAAGCGGATTCTTAACACCATTCTTAGCTGCATTTTTCTGAGCCACACTCTTAGTACCATGCCCATTCACTTCGCGCAGCACACCCCGCTCCTCCTTGTCAACTACACGAACCACCTTGTGGTTACCAACACCCAGCGTCGATTTCTCAACGACCACCTCTTGCGTTGAAGCTACAACACCATCCTTGGAACCAACGTTAACCACCATTCCTCCTTCACCTATAGCTCCTACTTCCACTGCAGCAACTGGCACCTCACGATCAGGCTCAACCCGAGCCCTACTACCCATCATATCCGACGAACCAACCCCATCTCCAACCGTTAACTCCATCCCAGTTGTATCAACACAATTAAAAACCACCTTCTTACCCTTGTCCATCAACGGACAATTTACACATCCCTCACTTACATTCGTAGGACTACTAACAGCATTCCCCCCTTTCTCAATATCCAAGACTCCAAAGCGTGACCCAGCAACACCCCTCCTAGCCTGCTGCTCGTTCTCCACTACATCCGGCTGCTTGCCTACCCTTACCGGTCTACGGCGTCGATTAGGCACCTGCATCCATGGACCATACATCTCCCTCTCAGTCGGCACCTCCTCGACAACATCAGATCGAGCCAAATGATTATCGACCTCTCGATCGCTCCCCTTACCACAAGCCTCTTTCTGGTGACCATACTTCCCACAGGAATAGCAGATCAATGGTAGACCCTCGTACTCTATGTTCTGCCGAAATCCATCGATCATCACCCCCGAGAGAAGAGGCTTCCTCAAATCAACCACCACCGTAAACCTAGCAAAACGGCCCATCTTGCCTTCCAACGTATTATAATCAATCTTAACTACCTTTCCAAACACATTAGCAATCTCCCGAAACATACTCTTGGTATAATATCGATAAGGAAGACCCGAGAGCCTCGCCCGCACGACAATCTGTTGCGGATACTCCTCCGTCGTGGAAAACGAACGGGACCAAGGCTGCACCGTTAGGTAACTCCCATACACCACCCATGGGCCACCTGAAAGAACCCGATCATAATCCGTTTCGAGCTCAAAACGTGCCAAATAATACTCATTGTCCAAGTCAACCAATTCCAATTTCCCCACCGGCATCCACAGCGATTTCACCCTGTTCAGTAACGCTCGATATCCAATCGCTTTCCCTAAGAGACGTACAATTATCGAGCATGCAAGTTTAGCGTCAATGAATTCGTGCACTCTCTCAGAGAAGTCAATCATGGGCAACGTACCATCTAAAGCAATCGTCACATCCTCCTTAGTGATCTCCACGTCAAGCTCTTCCATAATCGCCTGACCACCATCTTTCCCGACAACCATATCCCGAAACGAAGGCTTCCCCTGCCCAACTCCCGGCGTACTTACCATCTCCGGCATCCCAGACCCAGTCGACATCACTCCAGCAGCCCCTAGAGATGCCTCATGCATGCAGGTATCCACCGATAGTGACTCGCCAATCACATCCTCCTCCCTAACATCCTCAGTCGAACCTCTCCCCTTCTTTGATTCTCTCTCCACGCCTTCCTCCAACGAAACCCCAGCCCTCTCGAGGCTCGCCTGAACCGGAATCCGGATTGCATCATCTGGTGGTCTCCCCGAGATCATGCCGAACGACCCCATGCTAATGTTCTCAATCGCCACGGGAAACTAGGTTTTCCTAATTTCACGGAGCAAAAACCTTACTTGGCTATGTTGGGTTCAGTTTTTTCTTCTTCTTATTATTGCATTTTCAGGTAAATATTTAACTTCCTATTTTGAAATTTAATAGTTACTTTATAATAATTTTTTAATAAGTTAGAATCAAATATACTCAATTCTCCTAAACTCTAACAAAACCAATCTCTTAAAAAATCAGTTTATAATTTTTTAAGAGATTAGAATCAAATATACCCAACTCTCCTAAACCTAAACCCTATCAAATTCTAATCTATTAAAAATTATAAACTGATTTCTATTTTTTTAAGAGATTGATTTGGAAGATTTACCCAAATATTACTTTGGGATTTTTTTATTCTAAAAATAGGGATCCCCTCACATTATGGACGAAAATAGGGATGATTAATGTTGAAATTTAGAACACATGTAGTGCACAGCCCGAGTTTGAACAGTGTTCTTGGGGTTGTTTCACTGTTCAAAAACAGGGTGCTTTCCTCCCCTTTTTCTGTTTTGCGCGACGCCACGTGGCACGCAGTGAGAAGCCCATGCACCATTATTCGGTGCATTGTTCAAAGACGGGGGTGGGCAGTCCGACTTTGAACAGTGCTCAAAACTCCCACATCGCGCCACGTGGCAGTGTGGCATTTTAAAAGGGTGGTGGTTCACCATTCGATTTTGCACAGTGATACCCCTTGAAAATTACTGTTCAAACTCGGGTTGTGGTCCATGGGTTTTCTGATTTTGAACAGTAATCATCCATATATCCGGAAATAATCTGTGAGGATCCCTATTTTTAGAATAAAAAAATCCCAAAGTAATATTTGGGTCAATATTCCGATTGATTTTGTTAGGGTTTAGGAGAATTTGGTATATTTGATTCTAACTTATTAAAAAATATTATAAAGTAACTATTAAATTTGATTTTTATTTTTAAGAGATAATTTTAATTATAATTTTAGTCCTTTAGATTTTTAAAATTTAAAAAAAAATAATAGTGTTCATCGCTGTTCATCATTAGTGGTGTTCATCAATATTCGTCGCACGTGGTAGACTCATCATATTTTTTTCATGTTTTCTTTGCTAATGGTAAAACTAACCTATTGATGTAATAATAAGAAGAAGAAAAAACTGAACCCAACAAATTTTGGATAACCATAAATAATACACGAGATAAACACAAATACCAAATTATTAATTATTAATGTGTCTAAAATTATATAAATATACAAGTTAAGTATGACAATGACACGAAAGTAATGTCTAAGATAAAAAAAAATATACCAATATAACAAATATAAAAAAAATGCAGTAATATGCCAATAGACTTACCAACCTCTAAATCTATGTATTTTTTTTTTGAACAATTTTTACTTAAAGGAAGAGGAAGTGAGAATTTGATCCTAATAAGTTTTGAAACCGCAACTCAGGGAGATAAAAATATATTAACTAAAAATTTTAATCACTCGCTCTAAAAATTATTGACAAATAATAAAAAAATATCAAATTAATAATAATTAATAATATAATGAACAATAAAAGATAATACAGATTTTTGACAAATTATCTACATAATTAGAAAACGCACGCCTTACTATACATAATTTATATTTTTGCTCATTACTACAAATAATTAAAACATCAAATTAGGAGTAGTTTTGTCGATTTAAAAGTTGTTTTCAAACTTGTGATTTTATATACGGAAGACTACATATGTAGTACCTTAAGTATGGCTATGTTACTATTTTGGTACTCTAATTATTATTTTTGGTAAAATAGTGCTTCACGTTATATTTTTGTTTTGTTTTGGTACTTCTGCCATTTAAAATTAATAAAAATGATGATGTAGCTTGGGTTAATAACAGTTTTAGTTTAAAAACTTATACAATCTATCAATTTAGTCTAAAATTCTATCAATTTAAACATTATTTTAATTATTATATTGAAATTGTAAATTCTCTATTTTTTTCTTCTTCTTCCAAGCGAACATTTTTTTGGGTTTTGGAGTTTAAAAACACGTTAGGGACAATCAAAGCTTTAGGATTTGAGGATCGATAGGGGGCTAATGCGGGGTCCATTGGAGGACCCAAACTCCACAATTGAGATACCATCGAGAATACGAGGGGGTGGAAAAAGGATGAGACTGTAACCCCCTAAACTCGACCCAAGGGTTATGGGCCGAATCTAAGAAGTCGGATTGAAAATGTGTCCTCAAGTAAAATGATTATTAGGTTTTGAAAATTTAATACTTAAATTATTTATAAAAACGGTGTCGTTTCTCATTAATTCCATTTTTCGAAAACGCAGTCGTACCATAAAGCTATCCAAAATAAGGTAACAAAATATCCAATTAAAAATTCTCATGCATGCTTATCAGTTGAAAAACCCCAAATAAAAATATAAGCGTCTGAATTACATAAAATCCCTAAATAATAAGATAACTGATATAAAACTGAAAACTAAAAATATTCATACTGAAAACTGTAAATAGTCTGATAAAATGTGGCCCTCCAAGTACCGAACTCCTATGTTTGAGAATCTGAAATAGAAGCTAAGGGGGTCAGCTATTAAGCTCAGTGTGTCTCTAAAGTGCATCAGACAGAATGTCACAAAATCATACAATCATCATAGTCATTTAAGTACACAGATATGCAAAGCACGATGTACCAAAGTCTATGTCATGAACCCATCTACATCACCGTCTGAAGAGTAAGGTCCTCCTAAACCACTCTCTACATCGTCACCAAGTCCGAAGTGGAATTCAGCCCGAAGGGTGAAACCACTGATCTTCCTCCGTACATTTCACAACCCGAATGATATGACATGATAATCCGATGCTAATCTGAATGCAATCATAAATAATCTGAAAATGCATGAGCATTTAGTCCGACAGATTTTATTTAAATTCCGATGTCTGATGCAAGGCAAGTTATACACAAACCATATCACATAACTTAGATCAAAACATATATTTGCAAACCAAACATCATACAATATCAGCACAGATAATATAACAAAGATAGAGAACACACCTCAGACAACTAATAGCTCAACGTCGGAAGTGACGTCTCCCACGCTCAGATCTAGAAGCAGGCTGAACAGGATCAGAACCTACAAAGGTTCACTAAGTTAATATTCACTACTACTATGCCACAATCTACTAAACAAAAACTTATTTAAATTCACATATGTGCGGAACTCGAAGGCTGAGACACAGGCGGTCGACCAGGTGGAGGAATAATCTCGGTGTTCGAATCGATGTCACCTGAACGTAAAAATAACTCGGTTTAGAATTCCAAATACACAATTTTCAAATTAAGCATAAATTAATTCGAAGGGTCAAATGGTCATTTGGGATCAAATTTGGAAAAACGAGATACGAATCTGGAACCAAGATGTCAAAAAATGTAAGGTTGACTTTGACTCCAAAAAGTCAACGCAGACATCATCCTAGTCAACGCTGATGTTAGCAGCTTGCATCAACATCATCAGATGACGTCACCGTTGATGTCACTCAATTCTGGTCAAACGGTCTGGTTCGATTCAGAGGGTCCAACCCGGTTCAGTTTTCCCAGTTCGGTTCAATTCTAAGGGTCCGGTTTAGTGCTTGGTTCGGTCCGGTTTGGTTCATCCACAAATTAGGTTTAATTTTTTTCCCCAAATACAAACCGCCAAACCCTAAGCTAGGTTTCCCGACGGCAGCGGCGTCTAATCAAAATAACGGGGCGACCGGACTACTCCGACCCCGACCAACACCCGACAATAGTGGCCATGGTGCTTACCCAAACTGATTCAAACGAGGCAAGGCGGGAATCGACGGCATGCGTGAGGTGGTTCAAAGGCTTCGGCCTCTCCTTCTCCGGCGAAGATGGCGACGAACACGTAAACCCAAGCATGGGTTTTGATCGAACGGGGAAGAGGAGTGTAACGGTGGTCACGGCTCAGAGAACGGCCAGCAGTAAGAGCCTTCGTCGGCGCTTGGACGAAAAAACAAAAAGGGGGTGCCTTGGTTCTCGACGAGAAATGGGGGAGAGAGGGAAAACTATGCGGCTGGAGGGGAAATAATGGTAGCCAAAAAGCCTCACAAGGCTAAAAGGGTTTTTACCCTAGATTTTTGGGTAAATTGCCCATTAAGGGCCCCAAAACTGGCACATTTACAAAATTACCCCATGAAGTTCAGAATTTCCCAATTAGGCCACTCGAATTCAATTAGGTATTTAGATTAAAAATTCCCAAAAATTAGGTTACGAATTAGGGATTTAATGAATTAGGGTTTCGATAATTTTGGGAAAAATTAGGGTGTTACAATTCTCCACTCCTTAACAGAAATTTCGGCCTCAAAATTGACCTAGATCAAAGAGATGTGGATGCTGGGCTCTGACAACGGCCTTGGGTTCCCATGTAGCCTCATCATGACTACGTCCACACCACAAGACCTTGACTATCTTAATGGTCTTCCTCCTAAGAACCTTCTTGTCCTGAGCAAGAATCTCAATGGGTTCCTCCTCAAAACGCAAGTCAGGACAGATCTCAATCTTCTCCACTGGAAGAACGTGAGACGGATCAGCATGATAGCGTCTCAACACAGAGACATGGATGACATCACGAATACGCTGAAGCTTAGGTTGTAACTCCAGGTGATAGGCAACTGGTCCAACCCGATGAATAATCCGATAAGGTCTGATGTAACAAGGACTTAGCTTGCCCTTCCGACCAAACCGAAGTACCTTCCTCCACGGAGATACTTTCAAGAAAACCTGATCACCCACCTCATACTCGATATCCCGACGTCTCAAATCGACATAAGACTTCTACCGGTAAAAACAGCCTTAAGCCGATCCTGAATCAATCTGACAGTCTGCTCAGCCTCATGAACAATCTTAGGTCCCAACAACATGTGCTCATTCAGCTCAATCCAACCAATAGGTGAACGACACTTACGCCCATACAGAGCCTCATACGGTGTCATCTTGATACTGGCCTGATAACTGTTATTATAGACGAACTCTGCAAGCGGCAAGAAATCATCCCAACTGCCTCTATAATCCACCACATAGTCTCTCAACATATCCTCAAGAATCTAGATTACCCGCTCGGACTGACCATCAGTCTGCGGATGATAAGAAGTACTAAAACTCAACTGAGGGTCCGATTCAGTGCTAGGTTCAATCTGGTTCGGTTCATCCATAAATTAGGTTTAATTTTTTTTCCAAATAGAAATTGCCAAACACTAAGCTGGAATTTTCGGCGGCGGCGGCGTCCAATTAAAATAACGGCGGCGGCCGGACTACTCTGACCCCGACCAACACCCGACAATAGTGGCCATGGTGCTTACCCAGACCGATTCGAACGAGGCAATGTGGGAATTAGCGGCACGCGCGAGGGAGTTCGAAGGCTTCAGCCTCTCCTTCTCTGGTGAAGACGACGGCGAACACGCAAACCCAATCCTAGGTTTTGATCAGATGGGGAAGGGGAGTGCAACGGTGGCCACGGCTCGGAGAACGGCCGACGGTAAGGCTTTCGTCGGCGCTTGGACGGAAAAACGAAAAGCGAGGTTTCTTGGTTCTCGATGAGAACTAGGAGAGAGAGAGGGAAAGCTATGTGGTTGGGGGGGAAATAATGGTAGCCGAAAAGCCTCACAAGGCTAAAAGGGTTTTTACCTTAGATTTTTGGGTAAATTACACATTAAGGGCCCCAAAACTGCCACATTTACAAAATTACCCCCTGAAGTTTAGAATTTCCCAATTAGGCCACTCGAATTCAATTAGGTATTTATATTAAAAATTCCTAAAAATTAGGTTATGAATTAGGGATTTAACGAATTAGGGTTTTGATAATTTAGGGGGAAATTAGATTCAATTAGGTATTTATATTAAAAATTCCTAAAAATTAGGTTATGAATTAGGGATTTAACGAATTAGGGTTTTGATAATTTAGGGGGAAATTAGGGTGTTACAGAGAAAAATTCTATCCAAATTAAGATGATGTTTTAAATTGATTGATTTTAGACTAAACTGATAATATACATAAGTATTTTAGACTAAAACTGTGATTATACCAAGTAGACCTGGAAAACTTGACCCGAGGCCCGAACCGATTTACCCAAACCGAATATGATGACCCGAAACCGAACCGAAAATGAACCGATTTTTAGTTGAACCGAAATGGACCCGAACCGAATAGACCTAAATCGAATGGACCCAAACCGAAGACAACCCGAAATAAATAAAAGATATTAATAGAAATAAAGAAAAGATGAGATATGAACAACCACACAACTCACCAATAGACTTGGCAAACTTGACTCGAGACCCAAAAATCGAACTGATTTACCCAAACCGAACTCGAAACCAAACCGAACATGCTTACCCGAAACCCGAAACCGAACCGAAAATGAACTGATTTTTAGTTGAACCGAAATGGACCCGAATCGAAGACAACCCGAAATAAATAAAAGATATTAATAGAAATAAAAAAGATGAGATATGAACAATCACACAACTCACCAAAAAGTCAAATATATTGGCTTTATAAAGCCATATAAAGGGTGTAAAAAAACTGACCAACCTAAAAACTTGATTAAAACCGACCGATCTCCCATCAACCAGAAATTGACCCGAACTGATTCAAACCGAAAATCAACCGAACAATAGAACCGAACTGGAACCGAACTGAACCGAACCCGAACCGAACCGAATCTGAACCGAATGATATTAGACCTGAAATAACCGAAACTGAAATGAACCGAACCGATTGACCCGTTTGCCACCTCTTCACCAAAAAGTCATATATATTGGCTTTATAAAGTCATATTAAGGGTGTAAAAAATTGACCAACCTAAAAACTTGATTCAAACTGACCGATCTCCCGTTGACCCGAAATAGACCCGAACTGAATCAAACTGAAAATTAACCGAACCGAAAATTAACCGACCCGAAATGACCCGAAGCACAATAGAATCGAACTAAACCGAACTGAACCGAATGGCATTAGACCCGAAATAACCAAAACCGAAATGACCCGAACCGAACACGAACTAATTGACCCGTTTGCCACCTCTAATACCAAGCCACGACATTATCTCTAGTAGTTTTTAACGGTCGAGGTACCAAAACAGAACAAAAACATAACGTTGGGTACAATTTTGCCAAAAATAACAGTTGAATCTAAAACAATAACGCAACCATAGTTGAGGTACTAAATATGTAATTTTCCCTTTTATATATATTATAGATTACCATCCAATACAAAATTTATCACTATTCATTATTATAGCTGATACAGTTCATAAATGAATCGTAATGATTAATATATTTAAAAGTAGGCTTAAATGTTAGAAAGGTACCCGATTTATAGTTTTTTTTTTAAATTTGGTGTTTAACGTTTTTTTCGAGTCAAAGTGGGTCATAATGTTTTATTTCGTTGCTCAGATTAGGTTATATTGTCAACGGGCGTTAAAAAAATTCTGTCATCCAATCAAAACATGATATGTAGCTTTTTTTAATTTTTGAATTACTTCAAAAATTTTAACTTCTTTAAAAATTTCAAAGTTTTAATTTCTTTCAATCAAACCCTCAAATCACATTTTCCTCACCGTGGTAGCCGTGGGGTCCAATGAAGACAATGATAGTTGTGGTGGTTGAATCAATGGTCGAAGGAGATGAAATAAAAAAAAAATTGGAATTTTTTAATAAAAATAAAGATTTTTATTTTATAAAAATAAAAATTAACAAAAATAAGCCACATGCCATGTTCTGATTGGATAACGAACAATTTTTAACGACCATGACAAAAAAAGCTTATTTGAATAACGGGATGAAACGTTAAAAGTAAATTTGACCCGAAAAAAACGTTAAATACCAAACTAAAAAAGAAAAAAGGTCAAGCACCTTTTATACGGTTAAGCCTTTAAAAGTAATGAGCAAAAATCTAATGAATAGAATCTCAACCCCGAACGTACCTTTCCATTTATTGTGTGGTTGCAAAGCAAGTTCTATACAACAAATAGCATGTGCAAAATGATTTGATATCCCTACTGTAAATGGTAACCAGATGAATCGGTGAAACAATGGCAACAAAAACAGAATCCCCCTAAACAGGGGAAAATTCGTTTCCTATATCTTCAACACCTCGAGTCGGTTTAGCTGAACGTCTTCTTCAGGAAGAGCAGGATTAGCAAGATTAGTGTCACTTCGATCAACTTCGGACTCCTCACATGCTCAACAATGGTCTCCCACCTGTAAGTTCAACCAGTAGATAGCGGCGGATAAAGCCTGTTGTCCATTTCAGGTTCTTCATTACGATACGAACAGTTACTCAAGGACCCAATATTACCCACCAAAAATCCAGGCAACTCATGCATGCTACAGAAATTGCTAATATATTTTAATTCAAACCGACTGCTTTGAAGTCTGAACCAAAGCTAATCTAAAGTCGAACATAGAAAATACGATAAAACCATATTCTATACAAATGTAAATCAGGAACATGATGACACTCAATGATAAGATCAACTATCACCCAAGGTACATGTTGATCCCAAACAGCTTATAGATCATGGAAATAATTGCACTACGCCTAGAACACATATGTCACAATCTGAACGGATCAAATTAATTATATAAATTTGTTTTGTAAGAATCAGAATTATCAGATAACAAGTGTTATTATGATGTATACTTACCAATTGCCTTCAACAGTGCTGTCATTTTCATTATCAAATTCCTCCTTTGCAAATTCTTCTAGAATAGCACGTTGCCGGTCATTAATCGCACTGAAGAAGGGGGGAAATGGTGGAAGAAGAATGTGACAGAACAAAGATCAGGAAACATGTTTTTTTTTCCAGAGAATCTAAACTGCATAGAACTCAGGCTTCAAAAGAATAATCACGTTATATTCATTCCAATATTTTCAGATTAGTACATTTGTGTAAGGCTCTACTTGCAGGAAAGAAAATGTGTTAATCTAATGGTTGATAAAAATAATTGCACAAGTTGTTACGTAGCTTAACCATTAGATTATTTTTTTCCCTTACCTTCCCCTTTCTTTCTTTCCTACCAAATGAAGTTAAAGATGCAAAAATGATAACCACAATTGACATAGGGATCAGAACAGAGGCCATGTTTTTACAAGCATAAATAATAAAGGGCTGCTATATTCAAACTTTGATTCCTCCAGCTAGCAAAGTTTGATTCTGGGCTATTATGCCAAGCACTGTAAACCATTTAAGATGACTTGGCATTTATCGAAAAAGTTGCTAGCTACGACTTGTAATCTGGCAATAAAACACCTTACTGTCACTAAATTAACGGTAACTTCGAAGCTAAGTAATTATACTTGACATCATGATAATTTTTCTAATGGCCAGAAGCATAATATACTCAACTATGTCTCAATTCAAATGGAATGACAACTGGATGAAACATCCCTCAAAATATCTATTGAAATCCCTTAGATTATTTTATGTTATTTAGATAGACCATATCAAGAATAATCAATTGAGATTTTTTAGGAAGAATTTCATGTTTTAGTAGTTTACTAGAATAAGGGATCTAGTTTCTTAGTTTATGATGTGACTTTTTTAATTAAACTCCTTTGTTTCTAAGGTAACAAAATACAGCTTTTACAGTCTCTACTGTCTCTCAAACTTTCCCATCTTTCATACAATGCTCTCCAGAACAGATCTATATATCTTAACATCATTAGTAATAAATTTAGAAACAACCGCCCAATAATATAAACAGGTTTAAGCTAAAGGAAGATTACGTTGGCAGATTAACCCGGAAGCGGACATATTGATCTCCATGATATACTAGAATACCATGCTTTGGCAATCCTGCAGGAACTCACAAAGAAAGCGCATTTATGGCAGGAAAATGCACGATAAAACATGTTCACGCAACACAAAGAATAGGGAGAGGAGGTGGGACAGTAGGGGGAATGATTAAACATACCTTTGCCTCTTAGAACAAGAAGTTGTCCATGTTGACAGCCTTTTGGTATCTGAGAACGCCACAATTTCAAAGCAGAAAATGGTTAATGCTGAATACATTGATACATGTAGATTATTAGAAGTTAATTGAAAAATGAGCACTATACAGTGGGCCAAAAAGAAAAGGTCAGATTATCAATATGAGAATTCATGTCAGGTTTTACACATTAACAGTCCCAATTCATGCCAAGACTGAGGCCAGTGTCCAATGATATTCAAAGATTTAGTACTTACATTTGCATAACTAGACCACCTCTAATACAGGAAAATTTATACACTTTTTTTTTTGTCCTTGCAGTAACGCTTACCAAAGTGAAATGCACAAACAAATAAAAGAGTAGCATGAAACTAAAAGAATTACTTTCACTTGAATCTTCCCCGACAGCGTAGGCACCTCAACTTTACCACCAAGAATTGCCTGTAAGATATCCAAACATCAATTACAGATAGAATTATTTGGATTCTGTTTGCAAATCTATAAAATTATTTGACAACAAAATGTTCTGTTCAAAAGGAAGCGAGCTTGCACACTTAGAAATCAACTAAGATGTCTTCACTGAAAGGGATAATATACTATAAAAGCCTATGAAAAGGCCAAGGTGAAACAAACGGCAACAGGAAACAAAGAGCAAACGAAGTGAAGAGAAAAATAAGAGTTCTGCATCAAATGTTTTGGATGTGGGTAAAATATCACATCTGATCTAACCAGATGGAACATAGACAAGTGCAGTAAATATTTTGCATAGCACAAATTCGTACCTGAGTAAGGCTAATATTAGAATTAACATAAACATCTGCACCATCTCTAGTAAAGACAGGATCATCTGCAACCTAGATTGTAAAAGCAAAGTTCAGAAGCAAGAATGATATATATCTCAACCGTCAAATAGTAAGTTATTTACTTCTCTACTACCCAATTTGGAGACCTCAAATCAAGTTTCAAAACTGATCAGATTCTAGTTTCAGGTAAAGGTATTATATATCCCAGCTCAAAGAAGAAGTAGAACCATAAATTTGATAACCAAAAATTTTCAAATGCAGATATGAGTCTACACTTGCACATAATCAGCTTTCAATAATGAGCCTTTAAGTGAGTTTCATAAAGATACAAGGCAATAGAAGGAACTGCACCTTTATCCTAATGAACAAGTTACCAGGTTGACTTCCTTGTCGCTTAATATTACCAGCTTCTGGTATACGTATTGTATCTCCCGAATCAACACCTAATCCAATTTTTAGAAGAAAAACAAAGGAGTCAGCAAATTTCATGCTACTCTCTTAAGCTACATACTCTTTGTGACGGTCAAGTAGACCCCCTATGCAGACAAAGGTTCAATCCTAGAACTAGTTTGACATTTCACATATCCATGCAAAATGCAGAAACAAAAAGTAGTACTTTTCATAAAGATGGGTCAATTAACAAAAATTACTTAAGAAGCACCGCATTCAAAACAAAAACAAATAGGAAAAGGAAGCGGGAAAATAAAATAAAAAAGAGAAAGAAATAACATTATAAGATCTGCAAAGCCAACCGTAGGAAGGGGGAAAGAGCTATAAATATGATCTCAAAGCTATACGCTAAAGCATATGAGAAATCACTGTGAAACCCCTTTCTTGATATGAACTGCTAAGAATCAAAGCGACCTCTCAAACCTTCAGAACTTGAAAAGGCTTTTTGTCAAAGAAAATAAACTAATATCTACCTGCAGGTATTGTAACTTTAACTTCCTTAACACCTTCAACGACCCCTGATCCTTGGCATGACATACAGTATTCCTGGATCATATATGTAAAACCATGTTAATTGTTAACATGATGTACAAGTAAAAGAAAATTGTAGTTTCGCTGAAAATGAAACCAGACCTTGATTATTCTCCCCAACCCTTTACAAGTGTTGCATGTTGATGTAAAAGGAGGAATCGTAACCTTGTTAAGAGTTAAGAGTTATATGGTATAATAAATAAAAGGTAACATATATTATCTTCAAAAAGAGAACCTGATCGGGAGGATTTATATACTAATCACCATAAAAAATAGATCATCAAAAAACTCACTGTCCCTTTGCCTCTACAAGTTGGACAAACTTTCACTTTGGCACTTGGTGGATAGCCACACCCATCTGCATTAAGCAATAAACAAGGCATGAGAAAACTACGTCTATGAAGAGAGAAGAAAGAAATCTATAAAAAAGGAAAGATTAGAGAAATACATTTAGCAAGATGCTGGAAAATATTTGCAGTAAATTAAGCGAAAGTTGATTTCTAAGAGTAATACAAAACAAATTTTGGACAAACATAAATCGAGAACTAGAAGAGCCTTAGCGCATGTAATGTACTACATTTTGCTTGTAAGATTCTTGAATGCATAATAATTCCAACAACCTTTGAGCTCTACTTACCACAAGAATCACAAGGAACAAATGCATCAAAACATAGATCCTTTGTGCATCCTTTAGCAGCTTCAGAAAAAGAGAGCAAGAGCTCTGTCTAAAAATTTCCAGACAGAACATATTATAACTTGAAAAGGTAAAGTATGAAGCTAGTAGAAAATTCAGGAGAGAAATGTGTTGACCTGGATATCTGGAGAAATCTGATCCATCTCATCTTCGAATATCTGCAGCAGATGAATTTGCAGCATTTTAGAAATTGTGGCAAACAATTTCATGAACACAAGAACAGAAATACAGAACAAAAAAGAAAAAATACCTCAGAAAATATCTTAGAGAATGAATCAGAGAACTTTGTTCCATAAGTATTATATCCAAACCCTCGTGCACCACGTGTATTATAGAATCTAAACCCTTCAGCACCATCTGCCCCAAATTCCATGTCTTCTGAACTTCTAGCATACACCTTTCCCCAGAAAGGTTCAGAGTAATACAATTAGTTTAGAAAGCACAAACATTGAATAGCAGATAATTCAAAACACCCCATCTGAATAGAACTTGATAGCAACATTTGTGACGCAGGAGCTTATATTATAATATTTATTTCAGTTTTATTAAATAATAGAGATGTTTTAGATGGCTAGGATTATAAGTTTCCTTTATGTTTTAAATCTAGGGCTAGGATTAAATTGCCTCTGTAACCCTAGTATAAATAAGCTGTAAAAATATTACAGGCACAACTTATCATTAATATTTTCATTGAATTAAAAGAAAACTAGAGGTTTCCCTTTAACCCTAAGTTTTTCTTGAGTTCCATCTTCTTTCCTACTAGTTTGTTCAGCCTTATTTCTTTTGATTACTGTTGTTTTTTCTTCTTAGCCACATCAATTTGCCTGAGCACCAATATTAACAAACTGTACCAGAACATCATTTCTCTAGGGGAAGAAGAAAGGGGCAACAGCAACAACAAACAGCAAAAGGAGGGGAACTATCTGTTACCCTATCATACTCTCTCCTCTTTTCTGAATCTTGCAAAGTCTGCAACGACCGGAAAAAACAAATGAATGAATAACAAGATTCTAAAATGAATTTTCTCTAGAATTACACTTTAGCATTGGTTTTGTGGAATTGGGAAGGATAAATTTTTTAGATTAATAAAAAACTAAAAAATTACCAACCTCATAGGCATCGGTTATCTCTTGAAACTTCCTCTTTGCAGAAGGATTATTCTTATTTGCATCAGGATGGTACTTCTTAGCAAGCTGCATAACCAAAAATTACAACAAAAAGTTCCCCGCAAAATGTTTCTAATTTCTATACATGTTACAATAAAATTATGCCAAGAATTTATATTGGAAAGATAAAATGCCAAAATCTATCAACTCACTGCATGATAGGCCTTTTTAATCTCATCTCGGGTAGCATTTTTTGACACTCCAAGAATTTCATAATAATCTTGTTTAGCAGAGCAGCATGACCCTAAGAAATGCATTAACTTAAGAATTCAGAATTCATAACTATTTATAAGAAAGCATTGAATAATGAATATCTTCAGCTGAAAAACGATAAAACCTGTTGCATGGATATAACGCGCTTTCAGTGGCATTCCAGTGACCGTAAAATCAATAGGCTTCCCAATACCAAAACTGCAACTGTGAAAAGCTAATTTCCAAAAAAAAAAAAATTATTAAACGCGCATTCAGAACTAAGCTAATAGTCAGTTTTAGAAGAAACGAGCATTACCTCTTTCACGATTTAACGATTGGAATATTGTGGAAAGTTTCCTAACCCCATCGACTCCATCAATCGGCGATTCTCCAGACATGGTCGAACCCCAATACCGTCTACACTGCAAGTCAAAATTCCGCTAACAAAATTGTCAACAAATTCCAAAAAAGAAGAATTATTCCCCGAATTAAATTGAAATTCAACAAAAAAGAAGGATTAATAGATTAGGGTTGACGGCACTTACTAGCCTTAGCCAGCTGAATCTTCCCATTTTAGAGCTAAAATGCTGCTTACTATTTAATTCTTGAACCAAAACTAAAGGAAATTTGAAGCAAACGAGAGAGAGAGAGAGAGAGGAAACAATTTTTGAAAATTTAGACGTCAAAGGGGATTTAAAAAAAACAAACGGGTCGTGTTTCGGGTCGATTCGCCGGTTTGCGGTGGAAATGTCAACTTTCCAACGGGGGAAGTTCAGGGTTTTACGAAGGGAAAGGGTTTAAGAGATTCTTTTACATTTTAGACTTATGAAGTCAACTAAACGACAGCGTTTACACCTGTAGGATCCACGTAACATTAAACAAAAAAACTGAAAAGAATGTTCTGGCTAGAAATAACAGTGCATTATTTTCCTGGTAAAATGGGTTTTCTTTTTCTTCCTCTAGAAAGCCAGTATTTAATTTTCAGGCCCCCAAAAATGTAGCAAAGCTCAATTTTCTTTTATGAGAATCTGTACTGTATCTAAACCTACTCTCGTAATGGATTGGCAAAAATGCTTGTAAAAGCTTTAGATGAATTTGATTGGCAAAAATTCAGGTTAAGAGAAACTATTAAATAGATTCGGCTCACCACGTCACGTTCGTTCCAAAAGTTGTGGACACCCTGTGTTACTTTTTAAAATGAGACTCTAAAATATTTTAATAAGACGTGTTGGGTTTATCTAATAATAATGGGCACATATGTATAATGTATGTTGCTATTATAAAGTTTAACACGAAATTAAGTGACCAATTATATTACACGTGTTATAGGTATTAAATTATCATAGAATTAAAAGTGTAGATATCGTAAGTTATATTTATAACTCAATGAGAAGCAGAGTTGTAAATATTAATAAATTGTTTTTAATTCAGTTTATATAAAAGGTTAGTGGTCCCCGAGATGTAAGTTAACTTGCATATCTCTCCTTCCCCGTCGGAGAGTTGTGTGGCAAGAGATAATTTATCATATTAGAAGATCAAACCTCTCTGAAAAATCTTCGTCAATGATTCAGATACGCTTCCGCAAATCTAGTCTTTATTCTTAATAATTTGACATATGTGGATCTTGGATTTATTATTCGTATGAATATATTTTGATTCTAACAAGTGGCATCGAGCCAGGTTTGTCGAATCATTAAAATTATAATTTTTTAGTTATTAATCTTAATCGGAAATTTAATTATGTATTAGGGTTTGATCTCTCGCATGTTGTGAAATTTTCCGATTTCTCTTGTACACGATATCTGTTTCTTTGCAACTATGCTTATGCAATCAGTGATTTTGCTTTCGATGTTGCTGTGCGATTACATGTTTGCCAATTCTATAGATTTTCAGTTTTTAATAATAATCGCATAAGATTAGATTGAATTTATTCAAATGTTGTCAACAGTTTGGTTTTATGTTCGCCGATTTCAATTGATTAATTATTGTTTGACATAATTATGAATTATGTTTGCTTTTGTTTTTTTTATCAACATTTGTTTTACAGAGATAACAATCCATGACAATCATGTTTTAGGTTAATGGCAATTATTTTTTTAATTTAATTTACATTGTTATTAATCTATGGAATATATATTTTATTTTAAAAAAAATAAAATATGTATTTAATCAGGTTGGATTAAAAATTCAGTTTTGATCATTAGGTATAAAGGTAAGTCTTTAGAAATAGATAAATTTATGTTGTGGCCATGTCTTATATTTTAGTGAGTTAATTGAAACACAATGTCATCAAAGTGACCGCTTCTGCGTAAATTAACTTATTTAAAATATCAAGATGTTTGTGTTTTTGTAATTCATGCATTTATTAATTGGCCCAAAGGAAAATTAATATTTGGCCGAATTTCAACGACACCTGTGGTAATAAACGTGTGACAATTATAAGGTATTTTATGTGTGTAATACATTAGTCCAACGATTAACATGTTGTTCGACATAGTTTATTATCAATGTTTGATTATTACAACAAGAGTACCGCTTATTGTTAATATTATTGTCCAAAAACTTGATATTAATGTTGTGTTTGATATCTTGAGGGGAATTAGTCATTTCTTTGAATTTATTTGTTTACTTATGAAATATTGATGTGAGCCTATTTTTTTATTTTATTCTATATTCAGCTAGTTCTTCTGCTGACATGGTATCTGTTAATATTAGTTCTATACCCATGCTTAATGGGACAAATTTCAAGGAATGAAAAAGGCACGTATTTATAGTACTTGGTTGTATGGACATAGACCTTGCATTAAGGCAAGAACAACATGCACCTCTCAGTGCGGATAGCACCCCTGATGCCAAAAAGGATTTTAAGAGGCGGGATCGTTCTAATCGCATGAGTCTGATGATCATGAAACACAACATTCCGGAAGCCTTTAAGGGCATTGAATTTGAAGTGATTACTCAGGCCAAGTCTTTCCTTGACGATCTTGAGCAACGTTTTGCTAAAAATGATAAGGTTGAAATGACATCACTTCTCACTTCTTTGATGTCTATGAAGTATAAGGGTCAAGGAAATATAAGGGAGTACATTATGGAGATGTTCCATATCGCTTCAAAACTTAAGGCACTTAAAATCGAGCTTTCTGAAGACTTGCTCATTCTTATGGTTTTGGTATCGCTTCCTGCGCAGTTTAACCAATTTAAAATTAGTTATAACTGTCAAAAGGAGAAATGGACTCTAAATGAGCTCATTTCTCATTGTGTTCAAGAGGAAGATAGGTTGAAGCGTGATAAAATTGAAAGTGTTCATTTGGCCAGTGCCTCTAAGGATAAGGGTAAGAAAAGAAAATATCATAATGAAGCTGCTAAAGGTCCAACTCAAAAGAAACAAGAGCAAGTTCCAAATAATTGTTACTTTTGTGACAAGCCTGGACGCTTGAAGAGAGATTGTACCAAGTATCACGCATGGCATGCTAAGAAAGGTATAAATCTTACTTTGGTCTGTTCTGAGGTTAATTTAGCTTCAGTACCTAGAAACACTTGGTGGTTAGATTCTGGTGCTACTACTCACATAAGTGTTTCTATGCAGGGTTGCATGAGCTACCGAAAGCCAAGTGATGGTGAAAGAAACATCTTTGTGTATAACCCCCTCTACCCGATATAGTCGCAAGACCGAATCGAGAGAGTTACACGGGGATAACTAGAGAAAATTTGAGAATTTCCCTCCGGTTAACAACCCTAAATTAAGATTTATCTTGTCTAAATGCATTTTAGAGATCCTAAGGCGTTAAGGGTCACAGTGGAAGAAACAATGTCTCAATCAAACATCGATCGGATGTCCAATTGGGCTCAAACAGTCATGAAGGACCATTTTGCAAAACCACACAAACCAAGGGCAAAAAGGTAATCTTAACCTTACCAAATAGTTTATTAGTCAAATTTCAAGCACACGAGGCAAAGCCAACTCAAACGAGACATATAAACTCATTTAGGAAGCCTACAAGCATTTGGGACCAAAACGCAACATTTGAAACCTTCGAAGATGCCTTTTAACTGTTTTAACTACCTGTGTTTCGAAACATGGGTTGCCCGTTTCGAAACGCGGGCTCTCAGCAAAAAGCAAAACTAGGCCACTCCGGAACGGCTCCTCTTGGTTTCGAAACGAGAGTCTCTAGAGGCAAAGCGTACCGAAGCGGCACCACCCCCATTCCGATACGGGTGCCCCAAAGGCATGGTCGTTTCGAAACCATACCAGGTGTTTCAAAACACCTGGACACAGATGGGTCCCAAAATGTCGTTTTGGCATCCCCAAACGTTCCCAAACTCACCCCGAAAGAGCAGAAACCGCAAGATACATATTGAGCAACCAATCTAGAGGCAAAACACCCTAAAAACAGGTTTCAAATATGCACACACACAAGCATAGATCTCAAACTTAAAACTCAAAAGAAACACTTTAACTCAAAACACCAACAAGCTAAAACACATGACATTTAACCAAAAGCCAAAGCAAGCCTCAACATAGCATGGTTTCATCATTTAAAACATGTAGCAACATGATCCAACACATGGGAGTTTACAGCAACCTCCCTAACTACAAAAGCAAGTATTCCCATTGCTAATTTATTATTAAAACTTAAAATCCATACTTGAGCTTAAGCTACGATCACCAGAACCTTTCCCTCGCCTTCCTTTGCCTCCCGGATCACTAACGATCTACATTGTTGGAAAGGATCGCGCAAGCGTAAAAGCTTAGTGAGTGGTGCTCAAAACCATAACAACAACAATGCAGATTTAGTAAAACCATTTATGAGTTGAAAGATAATTCCACAAACGAAAATCCATCAACATGATTATCAACCTATATATGCTTGGCATCTTACATAAAGCAATGCATCAACGTATAACAACATAGTATAGCTCTCAACCACCAACATGATAACATTCAATCTTTTAGCACAATGAGTATATTGGCAACTATGGTTACATTACTCGGATACGCGGATTGGATTCGATGGCATCTTACATCACCGAATCTATAAGAACAACAAGACTCACGATGACATCTTACATCACCAAGGTCTATTAATAAGGCTTCCGGTGGCATCTTACATCATCGTACTCCTCCATAATGGCATCTTACATCACTAGGGCCACGCGCGAATTTTACTAGTGCACTCTAACCCTATGATCGACCAATTATACCCGGTAAGACTCTCATATTTGCCAATACTCATACACCATGTAATCCAACCATAACAATACCACACTCATTTATCAAATACACACATTCATCTCATCTTATATCAACAATGCATAAAAAGATTGAAGCATAGAATTTCGGAAAAGTAAAACGTAAACCTTTAATACTTACTCTCGAGCTTAGGTTGGCCTTTCAAGCACAACCTAAACCCTCAAAGACATTTCCACTCACCGATAGAACCCAACGATAGCCGAAACACCGATTTCAAGCCTCCGCAACACCAGGTATCGCGTCTAAAGTACCCAAATCTCTATCTGCTGCTTCTACCCAAATCAAAACAATGAGTTAGCACACTTTTCAATAATCAAACCCATTGAAATCAACCGTATCACAATTCGACAACAACCGTTCCTGATTTCTACCCAAAACTAACCAAAACCATTCTCATTTCCACTCTAACCGAAAATCAACCATAACTTCATCAATTTAACATCCAAAACATACCCGAAAGCTTCAAAATCATCAATACACATCCACAAACCCCTTGGGAACCATTTCCAACCATAAACAACCCAAAAACCCATATTTCCCTAACTCAAAATTTACCCATTTATTTCATTTCGGGATTTCTTGATAAACCCATCATCTTAGCATTATTTTATACTCAAAATATGATTTATAACTCACCCAAATCACTAATTCAACTAAATTTGCTTAAACCCTTCAAAAACCCTATTTTACCCAAAATGAGAAGATTTGAGAAATCACCAAGTTCTTAGAAAGGAAAAGCTACAAGCAAGATTGAAATGAAGAGAAGAGTGAAAACCAAGTTGTTTACCTCTTTGAATCTTTCAAAATGGTGAAGATTGGTGAAAATGGATGGTAGCTAGACTTAGGATATTTTTAACGTGAAAAGGGATTGGTAAGGGAAGAAGAAAGTGGATATCTTTTTTTTAATATACTATTTTATTTCCCTTTTATTTTAAAACTCTCTTTTTAACCAAAAATCCTTTCTTGCCTTATTTTATTTGTATTTATCCTTAAAAACTCAATTTAATTTTAAAACTCTTTTATGAAACCTTTTTTATTTAAAGACAACCCGAACCTCAAAACTCGATTTACAAACATTGCCTGGGTCTCGGTCCGAACTCTCATACCCTAAACTCGGGGCGTTACAACTCTCCCCCACTTAAGTAATTTCATCCTCGAAATTTACCTAATGGAAAGAGATACGGAAATTGCTCTTCCATGTCCGCCTTTCTCTCCCAAGTAGCTTCTTCCACACCCCAATGTCTCCACAAAACCTTGACTAACTCAATGGTCCTCCCACGCAGAACCTTACTATCCGTAGCAAGAATCTCAACTGGTTCTTCATCATATGACAAATCCGGATTCAATTCGATCTCTTCCACTAGCATAACATGAGACGAATTTGATCTATACTTTCGGAGCATCGAAACATGGAACACGTCAAGAATCTTCTCAAGCTCAGATGGCAATCTCAACCTATATGCAACATGACAAATCCGCTCAACTATCTCGTAAGGACCAATGAATCTCGGACTTAATTTCCCCTTTTTACCAAACCTCATTACCTTTTTCCACAGGGAAACCTTCAAGAACACTTTATCACTGATAGCATACTCAATCTATTTCCTCTTCATATCTGCATACGACTTATGTTTGTCTGAAGCTGCCTTCAATCGATCACAAATTAGTTTTACCTTCTCGGTAGTGCCCTTAAGCAAGTATGGCATGGGTACAAGTTTCTGTCCGACCTCGGCTCAACAAACAGGTGTTCTACATTTCCTACCATACAGAGCTTCATACGGTGCCATCTGAATAATAGCTTGATAATTGTTATTGTACGCAAACTCTACTAGCGGTAGATGCTTCTCCTATGAACCCTGAAAGTCAATGATGCAATATCTCAACATGTCCTCTAACACCTGAATAACTCTCTTCGGCTGACCATCAGACTGCGGGTGATACGAAGTACTGAAGTTCAGCCAAGTCCCCAAGGCACGATGCAAACACTCCCAAAATCTTGTTGTAAATCTCGGACCTTTGTCTAACACAATAGACTTCGATACACTATGCAGCCTCACAATCTCACTGATATACAACTCGGCCAACCTGTCTAAGGTGTAAGTAATGTGAACAAGTATGAAATGGGCACACTCAGTGAATCTGTTAACTATTACCCATACTGAATTTTTCTTCAACGGAGTCAACGACAAACCTGACACAAAATCCATAGTAATTCATTCCCACTTCCATTGCGAAATCTTCAACGGTTGTAACAAACCTGAAGGAAACTTATGCTCAGCCTTAACATGCTGGCAAACCATACATCTACTCACATACTCGGACACATCTTTCTTCAACCCAATCCATAAGTAATCATCTTTCAACCCACGATACATCTTCGTACTACCCGGATTGTACCACCCCCTTCCCGGTCTGGTCGAGAACCGGGTCGAAAGGTGAAACCGATGATCAATATAGAAACCAGTGCAATAAAATTTCGTTTTATTAATAATAGTTTCAATCCACATCACACAATGAATCATTCTCATCAAATAATTCAGTCCAAATTACCCATACAAGCAATGGTTAGTCATTCATGGGCTAAATTGCATCTATTACAAGTTTTAGGGACCAATTTATAATTTCGACCAACTAGGGGTCCTTCAATGCAATTGATCTTACCATTCTAAAATTCATTACTTTAATGTCTTGACTACAAAATTCCATTTGATTTGGGGATCATTAACTCATTCAATTTAACATTACAATGTTTAGTGACCAATCTGTGAAATTAGCAATTTGTTAAATGAGTCTTAACTAACTTACCGAACCCCGTATCGAAACACTCCAGAGTTGTTTCGAAATGGGTGAACGATGGTCAACTCTTGTTGACCTTACCTTTAAGACCGTACTGATACGGGCATACCCGTATCGAAACAAGGTTGACCTCCTTTAACTTTGACTTTGACCCGTTTCGATACGCTATGAACCCGTATCGAAACGAGGGATTCCAGAGACGAAATGTTTCAAAACAGCCATAGACCGTTTCGATACACCATATTTCTCAGACCAAAATGTGCTTACCCGTATCGAAACGCCATCACCCATTCTGATACGGCCTGACATGTAATGATAGATTTTTGCTAGTGTTTACTCAATTTGACCTATCGAACGATGTCCAAATGCGACGAAACTTTACACACAATATTTCAATAGCATAAACTACTGGCATGCCAAGTATTAAGATCATACGAATCCATTTACTATGTTTTTACCTTTTTGAGCCAACTAAGCATTTTTATACTACCTTGAGCCAATCAAAAAGGCCACTTAGGGCCATATACCATATTACAACTTAAGCATTACACCAACGCATCAAAATCGGCACAAATGACTAGTTCAACTACTTTGCCACCTTCCTAGGAGTTTATAAGTCAAAAACACATTACTTGAGGCTTGTAGTGACTTGTCTTGCTTACCAATCCGATCTTCCGACACACGATTCTTTTTAACCTGAAAATGCATGAGATGAGACACGTCAGGCTTACATTGCCTAGTGAGGTAGTCATAAACAATATGAACAACATTATATCAAATATCAGTATGCAATAGTTGTCACATCCCAAAAACCGGTCTAGTCGGAATTAAATTCCGGTGACCGAGTATTTTTATTGAATAATTTATTCGATCTTATCTGAACCAATAAATATTATTTGGGGTAATTTATAATAGTTTATTATTATTATTATTATTATTAAAAAAAAAAGAGGCCAGCACAAAAGCAAAGCAAATTAAAGTGGTAAATTGCCATAAATGTTGCCCAATTTATGGGCAAATGCCACGTGAAAGATGGGATAAGGTTTGGTGGAATGAAAGGTGGCTAGCTAATAAATGAAATAATAAAAAAATAAGGGGTGGGGGGGAGATGCCTGACGCAAATGTGTATAAATAGGGGGAGGGAGGATAGTTAGAAATGCACAACAAATAGAGAAACAAACAATCGGTTTGGATTAGGTTGTTCAGTATTCGATTGGTGATTCGATATTTTCGATATAGTAATATCGAATTTCTGCCAACGTCGGGGTAAGCTCAAATCTTTAATTAGTCTAAGTTTCGATATCGAATCTATTTAATATTTTTATATTTATTCGATACTGTCTTACCGATTTTAATTAATTTTTATCATAGTACACAAGGTCGATTCGGAACAACCGTCAAGCTCAAGAAATAAAAATAAATTACCGATCTATCAAGGTGAGTGAAACAAATTAGAGTTGAGATTAGAGTCTCAACTATCTTTAAATTTGATGTTAGTATAAGCATGAAATTAGATTAATTAAAGGTTGGTAAAAGATAAGGGAAGAAAGAACAAGGAAATTCGGATTTATAAACTGTCCTGTAGAAAACTGCATTTTCGAGCATGTTAGAGTCATTTCTGGAAAAAGTGTTCTTCTACAAAGTTGTAGAGGACAAAATTTTACATGAAATAGAGGTATTATTTGCTCAAAAATGTTAAGTATAGGTCTCGGAATTGTTGTTAGAAGTTGACGGGACTGAAACAGAATGAATTTGGAATCTGCTGGACTAAATTGTGAAATTTGAAATGTTTAGGAGTTTAATTGATACCAATAAATTCTTAAAAATTTATTAGAAACAGAGGAGGTATTTTATGAATGAAAAATAAATAATTTAGTTTGAATTATATATCAATTGATAGTTTAAATATCATTAGAACACATAAGAGATTAAAATGGACTAGTTTGTAAGAATTGATAATTTGAGGACTTATATGCTCTATTTTCATGGTTTCTGGAACATAATTATTATGTTAATATGTGAAGGTAAATATGGTTAAAATATCAAGATTTATGGTGTAGTGAAACATAGGTTATAAATACACTAAAGTCACAAATAGGCAGATTAGTTTTCTAAAGATACCCTATGTTCAAGTAATAAACTGTATTGATAGAGAAATGATAAAATTATGTTCCATACATGGTTGTAAAGGTGTGTTTATAAGCTTTCCAGAATGGTAAAGAACTCCTTATTTGGAGTTGTGAGTAAAAAGATATGACCAGTTTAGTAGAGGTTACTCAAACTGCCAGTTTAGGGGGCAGATTCACTTTTCTAAGTGATTATGTTTAAGTAAATGAATTTATATGTTTGAATTAATTACTAATGGGTATTGTATATGATATTTTATGATTCAAGAGCATATTGGTGAAGAGATATTAGAGGAATCAAGGGGTGATCAAACCAAGAAGAAAGGGAGAGGCATCATCATTAAGGAGACAAACTAGCTTGGAGTATTGTGAGTGTAGTTTTGTTTGAAGTGTTGGGATTAGTATCCTAACCTTGTTATTTTTTTTTATTAGATAACATGAAGAAAGCATGAAATGAATTTAATAATGATTGGTAAAATTTAAAATGATAAGGAAGAAGGATTAAAGGCAAGAATATTGATCTAAGTGTATATTGTTTGTTAGATAAGCATGCTTAGCATAAATATGATTAGTTGCTATGATGTGTTGATTGCTTGAGCTATGTGATATGTGACTAAATGATAAGCTTTGCTACTGATTTTTTTTTATGATCATAAAATGAAAATGATCTCATGTGCTTGCTGGAATTTTATGTTACCATGATGCTTGATTGATTATATGTATATGCCTATTGAAATGGCTAAA
Organism: Hibiscus trionum; assembly: GCA_030270665.1. Taxonomy (NCBI): domain Eukaryota; kingdom Viridiplantae; phylum Streptophyta; class Magnoliopsida; order Malvales; family Malvaceae; genus Hibiscus; species Hibiscus trionum. Next base: position 69,553,159 of record BSYR01000003.1, read on the forward strand.
TGCCTTTGAAATTATGAATGATTGGCAAGTGAATGATCTTGTTAATAAAGAAAGATAAGTAAAGTCCTTGGTATGATTAGTGTCTATAGGTAGAAGGGCATGCCTTAGAGTCGTTGAGCTCCCCTGATCTTTGTTACAGGATGGTGGTTAGTCACCTATAAACCTGATAAGGTGGTTAGTCACCTTGATAATTGAATGGTGGTAAGTCACCATTGATGCCTATGCATCCCCTGTTATATGTTGAAATGAGAAATGGATACTTTGAGTATCTAATGTTACATGTTACATGAAGACTTGATTACCTATTTCATTAATCATCCAAGGCAAAACATTTATTAGAACAATGATATATGTTTAAATGAACAAGTTGGGTATTAGCCCTTATGATATGAAATGAATATGTGTACTTGGTTGAGATTCGAAATGAACTATGTTGAGATGTGAAACTATGAAATGTTGCTTCCAAGATGACAATGAGATTACATGTTGTTTGTTGTCCATGTTAGCTTGAATTGTAAAAGTTTGCTGCCCTATTGGTTAGTACATGAGACTAGCTAAGTTAACTTGGTTTTTGATGGAACTAGCTAGGTATTTCAATGTGTGCTAAGCCTAGCTAAGTAACCTCAAAGATTGAATAAGACTTTAAAAGATTGAAATTAGTAAAGTTAGGACTGCCTCACTAAGTACATTATGTGTACTTATCACTCTCTTTGTTTCCTTCTTCCAAAATAACAGGTCCTTTGATATCCGAAAGTCATCCGTTCTGATTCGAGAGCTTCGCAAGCCAAGAACAAGTATGATATAATCTTGCTTAGACTCCTAGTTGGTGGCATAGTCTAAAATTAGTTTGTCATGCATTATGAATCATGTAATTCTTAAGTGTGGGTTGTATAAAACTAAGACATGTTATATTACGTAATGACTTAATAAATGTTTATGTAAATATGGATATGATAATATGAATGAACTATGTTGAAGTTAATCAAGCTTGACATGTATGAATCTGTCTATCATCCGAATAGTAACATCGCTCGCTCGTAACCGGGCGAGGGGTGTTACATAAATTGGTATCAGAGCTTCGGTTTAGTCGATTCTCGGACTAAATCGGGTCTATTGCATCATATAGGTTAAACTATGCCACCTAGGAGTTTTATATCAAACTGCTTGCGATTGCGCTCTCTAACTTCGATCTTTTCTGAAGTCTTATTAGAATGTCCGAATCACTTTTGGCTCGTGATAATGAAAGTCCTCGGGAATCATCTAACGAGGATGGTAGCGTTAGGATGAAAACCAACGCTCCGGGACAATCTAATCCTCTCGAGCAAGCGGACCCTCCGAGAAGATCGGAACCACGAGAACCGACTCCGCCCCCTGAACCTAATCAAACAACTCCGACAATTCCAACTGTTCAAAGTGCTCAGCGGGAATGTCTCCTAAGTATGAAGGAGATGTTCGATCAATTAGTAATGAACATCCGACGAGAACAACCGACTCCGGTGGTTGCTACACCGAGTCGAGCCCCTATCGACAAGCTCGCACAACATCGAGCAACTACATTCATCGGTGAAAACGAGGAAAAGCCGGAAGAAGCTGAGAATTGGCTAGAAAGAACCACTCAAATCTTAACTCGCCAACTCCAATGTTCGGATGAACATAAACTTGAATGTGCGATTGCACTTCTAGCCGATGAAGCTCTAAGTTGGTGGGAAACCACGACTCTAACTGCCCCTGCCGAGTCAGTTACATGGAAATTCTTTGTTGATGAATTCAAAAAGAAATATATTAACGAACAATACCTTTCTGATCGGAGGAAGAAATTCTTACATCTGAAACAGGCCAATCGGCCGATTGAACAATATGTTGCCGATTTCTGCAAATACTGCAAGTATGGCTCGGAGTACATCAAGACCGAGAAAGATAAATGCAGAATGTTCATCGACGGGCTAAGTGATGAATTGAGTCCGATGTTCACAGCACTTGACATTACGGATTTTCAAATCCTTGTGAATCGGGTCATCGCCACTGAATCTAAGATGCAGAATGCCGAGAAACGAAAGAGTGGATTCCGAACTGATAAGAAGCGGAAGAGTGACGACAAGTCTCAGTGGTCTAAGAAGCCGAAACATCAGAAGGAATCATCCTCCACCTATATACCATTTACTCGGAATAATTTCCAACCCCAACACTCCAACAAGATGGCTACTCCGGTTGTTTCCATCAACAGTACTGGAAATGTCGACAGACCTCCTGTTTGCAAATTCTGTCAGAAGAATCACTTTGGCCAATGCCGAACCCAAGCGAACCTCTGTTATGCTTGTGGCGCTGACGATCATTACATCCGAGACTGTCCAAAACGAAATGATCAATCTTTTGTTCGACCGGCTAACCAAAGTTCTGTACCATCTAGCCGAGGCAAACATCCGAGACAAGTTCAGTCGAACAATCCCGGGAAAGGCAAGGCTGCCCAGTCAAAAGCCACCACTTATCAGGAGTCCCGAGCCCCAGCTCGTGTCTATCACATTCGTGGCAAGGAAGAAGAAGAGTCTCCTGATGTCATCGCGGGTACGGTTGAACTTAACCTTAAACCTGTTTACGCATTGATAGATTCGGGATCAACCCATTCATTTATATGCTCATACTTGTTAGATGAACTTAAATTGAAACCTGAAACTGTACAAACTGGGCTAATTGTTTCGAACCCTATAGGAGGTAGTATGCCAATAAATTTGATCTGTAAAGATTGTCAGATAACAATTCAAAATATACCCTTTCCTTGTAATCTATATGTATTACCCAAATGTGAATTTAATCTAGTTTTAGGACTAGATTGGTTGGGAAAACATGAAGCCTGGATAGACTGTCAAAACTGTAGATTATATTTACGGGGTTTAGGAAAAGAATCCATCCTATTGATAGACAAGAAACCGACCTCTATTTTTTCCGCTATGGCATTGCAAGACAAGCTTGATTTCAGTTTACCTGAAATGTCTGTCGTATCTGAATTTTCCGATGTTTTTCCTGAGGAACTCCCTGGCCTTCCTCCAACTCGGGAAGTTGAATTCAAAATCGAAGTTCAACCCGGAACTAATCCGGTGTCCATTACACCTTATCGGATGACACCTGTTGAACTCAAAGAACTAAAGAAGCAAATTCAAGAACTCGAGGATAAAGGATTCATCCGACCTAGCATATCTCCCTGGGGTGCTCCTGTCCTATTCATGAAAAAGAAGGATGGTACGATGCGGCTTTGTATCGATTACCGGCAACTTAATAAAGTAACCATCAAGAATAAGTATCCGCTACCGAGAATCGAAGATTTGTTCGATCAACTCAAACACGCAGCCGTGTTCTCTAAGATTGATCTTCGGTCTGGTTACTATCAAATGAGGGTAAGAGAAGAAGATGTACCCAAAACAGCTTTCCGAACTCGATATGGACATTACGAATTCTTAGTAATGCCATTCGGTCTAACAAATGCCCCTGCTGCATTCATGGATCTGATGAATCGAGTATTCAAGCCCTATCTTGACAAGTTCGTTGTCGTATTTATCGACGACATCCTTGTTTACTCCCGGAACAAGGAAGAACATGCTGATCATCTTCGGATTGTACTTCAAACGCTCCGAAATCACCAATTGTTTGCCAAATTCACTAAGTGTGAGTTTTGGTTATCCGAAGTTTCATTTCTCGGACACATCATTTCTGCCGAAGGAATCAAAGTTGACTCCAAGAAAATTCAAGCTATTCTTGATTGGAGACCTCCGAGAAATGTGAGCGAAGTCCGAAGTTTCCTCGGATTAGCTGGCTATTACCGAAGATTTGTGAAGGGATTCTCGGTGATTGCCGCACCGTTAACTAAAATCCTTCGAAAGGATGTAATCTTTGAATGGTCAGAAAAGCAGCAACAAAGCTTTGACCAACTCAAACAAGCTTTGACACATGCCCCAGTCCTTATTCAACCCGAATTGGGTAAAGAATTCATAGTATACAGCGATGCATCACACTCGGGCCTAGGTTGTGTTCTGATGCAAGAAGACAATGTGATTGCATACGCCTCCCGACAACTGAAGCAACACGAATTGAATTATCCTACTCACGATCTCGAGCTTGCAGCCATTGTGTTCGCGCTCAAAATTTGGCGACACTATTTGTACGGTGAAAGATGCAAGCTGTTCACTGATCACAAAAGCCTGAAGTATTTACTCACTCAAAAAGATCTGAACCTTAGACAAAGAAGATGGTTAGAGTTGCTCAAAGACTACGATCTGACTATCGATTATCATCCTGGAAAAGCCAATGTTGTTGCCGACGCTCTGAGTCGAAAACCGAACCTCTCTTCTTTGGCTATCAACGCTTATTTCCGGCTATGCAAAGCTCGGAATTATCTGAATGAACTTCAAGTTCAATCTACTCTGATCACCAGGATCAAAGAACTTCAACAAATTGATCCGGAACTTCAGAAAATCAATTCTAAGCTTGAGTCTAATTCTGACTTCTCTGTTAAGTCGAACGGTCTTCTATACTTTAAAGATCGTATATGTGTCCCTAATAACAAAGAATTACAAGATGAAATCCTACAAGAAGCACACCAAAGTTCTTTTTCGATCCACCCTGGATCAGTTAAGATGTACAAGGATCTCAAGCTCTTGTATTGGTGGCCAGGAATGAAAACGGCTATCAATGACTATGTAGCAAAATGTTTGAACTGCCAAAGGGTTAAAGCCGAGCACCAAGTCCCTACTGGTTTACTCCAACCTCTCAAATTTCCGCAATGGAAATGGGAACAGATCACAATGGATTTCGTGACCGGTCTTCCTTGTTCACCAAGAAAGTGCGACGCTATCTGGGTGATCGTTGATCGTTTCACCAAGTCAGCACACTTCATTCCGGTGAGAATGAATCTCAGTCTTGAAGCCTTGGCTGAATTATACATCCGAGAAGTAATTCGTTTACATGGAGTTCCAATCTCAATAGTCTCCGATCGAGATCCCCGATTCACAGCTCGATTTTGGAAATCATTACATAAAGCTCTCGGAACCAGACTGAATCTTAGCACAGCTTTCCATCCGCAAAGCGATGGTCAATCTGAACGAGTAATTCAAATTCTCGAAGACATGCTCAGAGCTTGTATCATTGACTTCGGAAAGAACTGGGAGAAATCGTTACCTTTGGTAGAGTTCGCTTACAACAATAGCTTCCAATCTTCGATTCAAATGGCTCCTTTTGAAGCGTTGTATGGCAGAAAATGTCGAACACCCCTGTGTTGGTCTGAACTCGGTGATAATAAAGTTTTGGGACCACAATTGCTTCGGGAAACCGAAGAACAAGTCCAAATCATTCATTCTCGATTGAAGCAAGCTTTCGATCGCCAAAAGTCTTACGCCGATCTGAAACGTAGAGACATTCAACATCAAGTGGGAGATAAAGTGTTTCTTAAAGTCTCCCCATGGAAGAAAGTATTCCGATTCGGCAAAAGAGGCAAGCTAAGTCCTCGGTTTATCGGACCATTTGAAGTAGTTGAAAGAATTGGTCCTGTAGCTTATCGACTCGCTCTTCCTCCGGAGTTTGATAAGATACACAATGTCTTCCATGTCTCAATGCTCAGAAGATATCGATCTGATCCGTCTCACGTTCTTGAGCCTGAAGAAGTTGAACTCAATCCTGATCTTTCATACGAAGAAGAGCCTGTTCAAATCCTTGATCGAGAAGTCAAAAGACTTCGAAATAAAAGTGTTCCTCTTGTCAAAGTTCTTTGGAGAAATCACAACGTCGAGGAAGCAACGTGGGAACCTGAGGACACGATGAAAAAGCAATATCCTCACCTGTTCGATTCAGGTAAAATTCGAGGACGAATTTTTTTTTAGGGGGGAGAGTTGTCACATCCCAAAAACCGGTCTAGTCGGAATTAAATTCCGGTGACCGAGTATTTTTATTGAATAATTTATTCGATCTTATCTGAACCAATAAATATTATTTGGGGTAATTTATAATAGTTTATTATTATTATTATTATTATTAAAAAAAAAAAAAGGCCAGCACAAAAGCAAAGCAAATTAAAGTGGTAAATTGCCATAAATGTTGCCCAATTTAGGGGCAAATGCCACGTGAAAGATGGGATAAGGTTTGGTGGAATGAAAGGTGGCTAGCTAATAAATGAAATAATAAAAAAATAAGGGGTGGGGGGGAGATGCCTGACGCAAATGTGTATAAATAGGGGGAGGGAGGATAGTTAGAAATGCACAACAAATAGAGAAACAAACAATCGGTTTGGATTAGGTTGTTCAGTATTCGATTGGTGATTCGATATTTTCGATATAGTAATATCGAATTTCTGCCAACGTCGGGGTAAGCTCAAATCTTTAATTAGTCTAAGTTTCGGTATCGAATCTATTTAATATTTTTATATTTATTCGATACTGTCTTACCGATTTTAATTAATTTTTATCATAGTACACAAGGTCGATTCGGAACAACCGTCAAGCTCAAGAAATAAAAATAAATTACCGATCTATCAAGGTGAGTGAAACAAATTAGAGTTGAGATTAGAGTCTCAACTATCTTTAAATTTGATGTTAGTATAAGCATGAAATTAGATTAATTAAAGGTTGGTAAAAGATAAGGGAAGAAAGAATAAGGAAATTCGGATTTATAAACTGTCCTGTAGAAAACTGCATTTTCGAGCATGTTAGAGTCATTTCTGGAAAAAGTGTTCTTCTACAAAGTTGTAGAGGACAAAATTTTACATGAAATAGAGGTATTATTTGCTCAAAAATGTTAAGTATAGGTCTCGGAATTGTTGTTAGAAGTTGACGGGACTGAAACAGAATGAATTTGGAATCTGCTGGACTAAATTGTGAAATTTGAAATGTTTAGGAGTTTAATTGATACCAATAAATTCTTAAAAATTTATTAGAAACAGAGGAGGTATTTTATGAATGAAAAATAAATAATTTAGTTTGAATTATATATCAATTGATAGTTTAAATATCATTAGAACACATAAGAGATTAAAATGGACTAGTTTGTAAGAATTGATAATTTGAGGACTTATATGCTCTGTTTTCATGGTTTCTGGAACATAATTATTATGTTAATATGTGAAGGTAAATATGGTTAAAATATCAAGATTTATGGTGTAGTGAAACATAGGTTATAAATACACTAAAGTCACAAATAGGCAGATTAGTTTTCTAAAGATACCCTATGTTCAAGTAATAAACTGTATTGATAGAGAAATGATAAAATTATGTTCCATACATGGTTGTAAAGGTGTGTTTATAAGCTTTCCAGAATGGTAAAGAACTCCTTATTTGGAGTTGTGAGTAAAAAGATATGACCAGTTTAGTAGAGGTTACTCAAACTGCCAGTTTAGGGGGCAAATTCACTTTTCTAAGTGATTATGTTTAAGTAAATGAATTTATATGTTTGAATTAATTACTAATGGGTATTGTATATGATATTTTATGATTCAAGAGCATATTGGTGAAGAGATATTAGAGGAATCAAGGGGTGATCAAACCAAGAAGAAAGGGAGAGGCATCATCATTAAGGAGACAAACTAGCTTGGAGTATTGTGAGTGTAGTTTTGTTTGAAGTGTTGGGATTAGTATCCTAACCTTGTTATTTTTTTTATTAGATAACATGAAGAAAGCATGAAATGAATTTAATAATGATTGGTAAAATTTAAAATGATAAGGAAGAAGGATTAAAGGCAAGAATATTGATCTAAGTGTATATTGTTTGTTAGATAAGCATGCTTAGCATAAATATGATTAGTTGCTATGATGTGTTGATTGCTTGAGCTATGTGATATGTGACTAAATGATAAGCTTTGCTACTGATTTTTTTTTATGATCATAAAATGAAAATGATCTCATGTGCTTGCTGGAATTTTATGTTACCATGATGCTTGATTGATTATATGTATATGCCTATTGAAATGGCTAAATGCCTTTGAAATTATGAATGATTGGCAAGTGAATGATCTTGTTAATAAAGAAAGATAAGTAAAGTCCTTGGTATGATTAGTGTCTATAGGTAGAAGGGCATGCCTTAGAGTCGTTGAGCTCCCCTGATCTTTGTTACAGGATGGTGGTTAGTCACCTATAAACCTGATAAGGTGGTTAGTCACCTTGATAATTGAATAGTGGTAAGTCACCATTGATGCCTATGCATCCCCTGTTATATGTTGAAATGAGAAATGGATACTTTGAGTATCTAATGTTACATGTTACATGAAGACTTGATTACCTATTTCATTAATCATCCAAGGCAAAACATTTATTAGAACAATGATATATGTTTAAATGAACAAGTTGGGTATTAGCCCTTATGATATGAAATGAATATGTGTACTTGGTTGAGATTCGAAATGAACTATGTTGAGATGTGAAACTATGAAATGTTGCTTCCAAGATGACAATGAGATTACATGTTGTTTGTTGTCCATGTTAGCTTGAATTGTAAAAGTTTCCTGCCCTATTGGTTAGTACATGAGACTAGCTAAGTTAACTTGGTTTTTGATGGAACTAGCTAGGTATTTCAATGTGTGCTAAGCCTAGCTAAGTAACCTCAAAGATTGAATAAGACTTTAAAAGATTGAAATTAGTAAAGTTAGGACTGCCTCACTAAGTACATTATGTGTACTTATCACTCTCTTTGTTTCCTTCTTCCAAAATAACAGGTCCTTTGATATCCGAAAGTCATCCGTTCTGATTCGAGAGCTTCGCAAGCCAAGAACAAGTATGATATAATCTTGCTTAGACTCCTAGTTGGTGGCATAGTCTAAAATTAGTTTGTCATGCATTATGAATCATGTAATTCTTAAGTGTGGGTTGTATAAAACTAAGACATGTTATATTACGTAATGACTTAATAAATGTTTATGTAAATATGGATATGATAATATGAATGAACTATGTTGAAGTTAATCAAGCTTGACATGTATGAATCTGTCTATCATCCGAATAGTAACATCGCTCGCTCGTAACCGGGCGAGGGGTGTTACAATAATCTCATGCTTATCAATATCAAAGCTATGCATCAATATACAATGTTTATCATTTTCATTTCATCATTAATCCTTGGATTGAATCAAGATAATGGATACGCAAATTCCTACGCCTCGCCAAATCAATGAATGGTCTGATCCCTCCGCCTCGCCAATATGACCAATACCAATACACATCCCTCCACCTCACCAAATCAATATAGGTCGTAGCCTTAGGATCGTCGTCCACCCATACACTGAGCCCATAAATTCTATGGCATGCCAATTGTATCATGTGTCTATTCAAATCCAAGGTTCCAATGTTCATATTCATTTCAATAATCAATAGTATTCCAATGTCTGATGATTTCAATATTACTAATGAAAAGTATATCTGTATCTCATCATTAATATATCATAATCCAATGTCAATATCAATGACCAATGATTTCTATAGAATATTTCGATGACAATGACTATATCAATAACAATGCACAATGACAATAACAATGACTATGTTCAATACTCAATGACAACTTACCGACACTTACCAAAGTGTCCGATTAACCATCCAATGCAATTTCTTCAACAACAATGTTAGCGATAAAATCTAAATCATTGAGTAATGATCCGGGAAGGCCTTTCGCCTAAACCCAAGACTCCGACTACACTCACCTTAGCAACTTGAAGCTTTCAAGGCTCTCGGATAGCAATCCCCTTGTTCCTAGCTTGAGATGGAGACGGTGAAACCTCTTTCCCCACTTCTTGAGCTAGAAAGTCAATAGAAAACTATTAGGATCGATATTTTGATATCAAAATTAATACAACGATATCAAAATCAATATCCGACTTTAGTATAAACACCAACGATGAAATATCCATGGAATCCAACGATTGTTTGAGGATTATTGCTTACCCGATCGATAGCAACAATTTGATATCAATAAAACGAAGGAAAACTAAACTAAAGCTTGCTCTCCAATGGAGGTTCTTGTTTCAAGGAAGAAGATGAAGAAGATGAAAAGATAGAGAGGTGTATGCTTCAAAGTTTTTTGGTAAGCTTCCTATTCTCTTTCAATTCGTTTCTTTTATTAATTAAAGCTCACTAATTAAGCTTTCCTCATGGTGAAGCAACTTCACCATACTTTCCCACGTAGGTGTATTTTTAATGAAAGAGGGGCTAATCGCAAGATTAGTCCCTCAACCCTCATTCTACTATAGTTTTGACCTCCAACTTACATATTCTCCACTTTAATCACTATATAGGTTCAATATTATTCAATAGAGTCTGATGACGATGTTTTAAGCTCAATTAGGGTTCGATATCAATAATTAACTAGTCGATACAATATTTAGTCTTCATCAATGTAGGATTTCTGATCATCGGAACTTAATTCCGACTAGACCGGATTTCGGGGTGTTACAACTCTCCCCCTTAAAAAAAATTTGTCATCGAATTTTACCTGAACCGAAGAGATGCGAATACTACTGTTTCATGGTTTCTTCAGGTTCCCAAGTGGCTTCCTTAACGGTGTGGCTCCTTCAGAGCATTTTAACCAGCGATACTGTTTTGTTGCGAAGTCTCTTGACTTCTCTAGCAAGAATTTGAACCGGTTCCTCCTCATAGGACAGATTTTGTTGAAGTTCCATAGATTCAGGTTCCGCAATGTGTAAAGGATCAGAACGATACTTCCGGAGCATTGATACATGAAAAATATCGTGGATCTTACTCAATTCTAAAGGTAAAAACAATCGATATGCTACGAGGCCAACTCTTTCAATAACTTCAAAGGGTCCAATGAATCGGGGACTCAATTTTCCCCTTTTGCCAAATCTTAAGACTTTCTTCCCCGGTGATACCTTGAGAAAGGCTTTCTCACCAACTTCGTACTTAATGTCTCTTCTTTTGAGGTCATTGTAAGCCTTTTTTCAATCGAAGGCTGCCTTTAAACGATCATGAATTATAGCAACTCGCTCTTCGGTTTCTCGAAGCAAGTCAGGGCCTAACATCTTGCCCTTACCAAGCTCCGACCAACACAATAGAGTCCTGCACCGTCTACCATACAATGATTCATAGTGCCATCCTTCTTCTTCACAAACAAGACCGATGCACCCCAAGGCGACACACTCGGCCGAATGAAACCACGATCAAGCAACTCTTGCAACTGCGTCTTCAGCTCTTTCAACTCATTAGGTGCCATCCGATAGGGAGTAATGGACACAGGAGTTGTATTCTCATACAGCTCAATCCCAAACTCCACCTCGCGATTAGGAGGTAAACCAGGCAACTTCTCAGGAAACACACCAGGGAACTCTCGCACAATCCTGATATCTTGCACACGCAACTCCTTAGAACTAGGATTCATCACAAAGGCCAGGTAAGCTTCACAACCTTGCCTCAACATCCGGCTCGCCTCCAAAGAAGACACCACATTGGCAAGAAACTTCACATTCTCACCAACCACAACCACCTCATAATCATCCGCAAGCTTCAATGAAACTCGCTTATTCTCACAATCCACCACAGCACGATGCTCAGCAAGCCAATCCATACCAAGGATTACATCAAAACCATAGAAAGGTAACTCCATAAGGTCAACATGAAAAACATGATCTTGAACAACCAAAGGACACCTTCTATAAAGCTTTCGAGTCACAACAGTCTCTCCAAAAGAACTAGTGACACGCACACCAACATCCAAAGACTCAACAGGCAACCCAAGCAATTCAGCATGCTCACGCAGTATGTAAGAGTGCGTAGATCCAGAATCAATCAAGGAAAGTAATGACAAGGATTGCAAAGTAAAAGTACCTGTGATCACATCCGCGTCATTCCTCCCCTCCCGTTGAGCAAACATCCTGGCTTGGCCGCCACCCTCTGGCTGTACAGCTACAACATGAGCCACACCCCGACCACCTTCCTCTCTCCGCTGGAAATTACCACGGCCGCGCCCACGGCCTCTCTGTGATGCTGCAACAACAGGAGCACGCCCTTGGCCACCAGCCAACATAGGACACTCTCTCCTCACATGATCCGCAGATCCACAATTCCAGCACACATTACCAGCAGCTACAACAGGAGCTTGCACTTCCCTCACAGCACGAGGACAATCACGTTTCATATGACCATGCGAACCACATGTCCAACAAGCACTCGGATCAACTCTAGCATTGCCTCCCCGGGCAGGCGCACCACCACCTCGCTTAGCTGAGGACTGATACTTCTGATCACGTCCCCTCTTGTTCCGTCCACCACCGGAACTATATTCAGCAGCTCGCTTACCAGCACTTGATCCAGCACTTCTAGCAGATAAACCCAAGTTCATCTCAATATCCTTTGCTCGGCCCACCAACACATCAAAATCATCATACTCGGTAGCCAGCACATACATCTTTACATCCGTCACTAAACCATAACGGAACCTTTCACACCTCGCTCGCTCATCCGGAACCAGCTCAGGTGCATATTGACTGAGTCGAACAAACTGCACTTCATACTCAGCCACCGTCATGCTCCCCTGGGTAAGAGACATGAATTCCCTCTTCTTTTCATCTAGGTACCTCACACCTAGATACCTTCTCTTGAACACATTCTGAAAGAATGTCCAAGTTACATCAGCTTCCGCCATCCCAGCGATAGTGGTTGTCCACCACGTATAAGCATCCTTCTGTAGCAAAGATACTACACAGCCAAGCTTCTGCACATCAGTGCAACTCATCTGACCCAAGATTCTCTTGGTACTCTCCAACCAAGCCTCAAAACCTTCAGCAGACATACCCCTGAACTCCGTCCCTCCCAGACTGCGCAAACGCTCCAAGGATAGTCTAACTCCAGCATCTTCCTGATGCCCAGCTCCACGAGCTCCAGCTACCGCTGCTTGAAAAGCACCAACTATAGCTTGAATCAGCACCATCATGTCAGGAACAGCTTGCCCCTGACCAGCCTCAGGTCCAGCAGCCCCAGCACCAGCTGCAGCTCCAACTTCTTCAGCCCCAGCACCACCACCGCCAGGTGGAGGAGGTAAGACCGCACTCTCAACATTCTCTTCATTTTCATTCTCATTCTGAGCCGTAGCTCGCACATTACTCCTCAACTCTCTACGAGGTGCCATACTCTAACTATGCAATCACAATGCAAATAAACAAAATCAGGCCCAGCAAGGTAAGCAATCCAAGTACTCAAGCTCATTTCCAATTAAAACAACTTCATTTCATTAGCTTTGATTTGGCAATGGGTACCCACAACATGCTTCATCACAGCACACATCTCAATTGCAACATACATACAATTCACTCAACATGCTTTCACCCAACAAGCATACAAAACATACATACTTTAAACATTCACATAAACATTCCCAATTACTCGAGAACCAACTCAGCTCTGATACCACCAAATGTAACCCCCTTAACCCGGCCCAGACGGTTGAACCAAATTAAGAAGTTTACACGGGGAAAACCAAAGTCAACTCGAAAGTCAACCTTGATTAACGACCCTTTTTTTCTTTTAAATCTTATCTAGATGCACGTTAACCCTAGTTATGTTCATACAAACATCATACTCAAAGATCATCGCAGACGGAAAACGTTCAGGGACTTAATTTGAACAAATCAAGACTTTAGGGACCAAAATGTAAATTTTGGAAAATACAGGGACTTAACCCACTTTTAAGTTACCAATATGGAATTAGTCATGTTCCATGCTTGTCTGTCAAATTTCAGCTCAAACGGACATCACAAGCTCAATCAATTGCGTAAACATGATTCAGGATCAAAACGCAAACAAAACAAAACATATAACCAACAATTTCAGTGTCCAACGGTCGGGTGTTCCGGAACAGGGAGACCCGTTCCGAAACGCGGGACCGTTCCGCAACAGGTTCCGAAACAGTGCCTGGCAGTGGCACTTCCGTTCCGGAACGGCTGCATCCGTTTCGGAACGTCCAGGCCATTTCAGGCCCCTGTTCCGATACAGTAGCACCTGTTCCGAAACAGGCTGCCCAGATTGCAGAAAAATAGCTGGTTTAATGCACAATTAACCTATCAAACATGCTCCAAAGACAACCAAACTTTACCAACAAGTCATACAACATTCAAGGAACATAATTGCCTCAACCAAATATCAACATGGCATCAATTATGAAAATCCCCAATTCTATAGGCATGCATCCTATTTAGCAAACCATTCAAGCATCAAACCATCAATTCAAACACATAATGGCCAATTACAAGAACCAACAATGTTAACAACATTTATACAACTTAGGGAGTCCAAAACATCTCCCAAAACAACAACATAGGTTCCCCATTGCCAAATACCCAAAAGCTAATAGTTTGAGAAAATGTTCACCATACATGAGCTTTGTTCACCACTTAGATTCTTCACCAACTTGCTGCCCTCAAATGCACTTTAATGCTCTGCATTATTGGTTTAAGAAAAGAGAGAGAGAGCGTAAGCATAAGCTTAGTGAGGAATGCTCAATAAAACCACTCAATAATGCATTTACAAAACACCTTGATAAATCATACTTCAAAACAACATTTGAACATGCTCACAAGCATTCAAAAACAAGCATTTCATGCTTCAATCTTTATCAAGTCATATTGGCAACAAGTGATACATTCAGTATAAGATTCACATATGGACTTTCAAACACCATTGTAATCTTATAAATTCCAAGGATCACACATGGACTTTTAAACACCATTGTGTCCTTAACCCATGGACTTTTAAACACCATGACAAGGACCACACAAGGACTTTTAAACACCTTTGTGTCCTCAACAAGAACCATCCAAGAACTTTTAAACACCTTGATGTTCTTAAGTAACAAGGCTTACACAAGGACTTTTAAACACCTTGAACCTTAACCAAGAACCAACCATGGACTTTTAAACACCATGTTGTTCTTAACAAGAATCATCCAAGGACTTTTAAACACCTTGATGTTCTTAATTAACAAGGCTTACACAAGGAATTTTAACCACCTTGAACCTTAACTAAGAACCAACCATGGACTTTTAAACACCATGTTGTTCTTAAATAAACAAGGCTCACACAAGGACTTTTAAACACCTTTGTGACCTTAACCATCACTTGCCAATAATCATCATTAACAACCGTATTCCACTGTTTTAAAGCATTTAACAAAGCCATAAACATCATGCATCTTTAAGCATCAAACCACAATAGAACAATGTTCAAAAACAAGGAACTCTCACCTTGAGCTTCCTCCTACACATGGCTTACAATCTCAGCAAATACACATGCTAGATATGCTTTAAAAATAGAATTTAAAACATGCAAACAATCACATTGCACCCAACCATCACATGGTTCCTCAACAAGAGAGTTTTTCCGAAAACTTACTCTTGAGCTTAGCAAAGTTGTTTAGACTTAGACTAAGCTCCCAAACCTTCGAAACATTGGTTTCAAAGCCGAAAACCAAAATCCACTCACCGATTCCGTTTCGCCTCTTGCCGAAACACGAATCAAGCTTCCGGATCAACACCACTAGGATCCAAAGATGACTCCCCTGTTTTAAACACATCAAAACAGTAGATTAATGCATCATCATGCATTAATACCCTCAATGAAAGCATCAAAACTCGCTGCTCTCATCCACACTCCATTTTCGGCTACCAAACACAACCGAAAATGCATCCAAACAACTCCTCAACACTACCCAGCCAAGATCCATCAAATCTAAGCATCCTTAAACATCAAATAACATCCAAAAAGGATCTAACCACGTCCTTATACCTCCAGCTGTAACAGATCAACAAGATCACTCCAAAAACAACCAAGAACACAAGCTAAACTTAGGAAATTCAACCTATCCGGGATTGCATTGATTAAAACTCAATTTCACATCAAATTAGCATTCAATTAACATCAATTTGACACCTCAAAACACAGCCCAATCAGATCATACGAAAATTTCATCAAAATCAATCAAATCTTGCATTTAAAAGCCAAGATCAAGAACAAATCAATAAAACCTTTTATAAAACACAATTTAAGGATTGAGAACTTGGGAATTTCAGTAAAGAACTTAAAGTTCAGAGGAGAAGGACGTTCTTACCTCCAAACTTGAGTTTTCTCCCTTTTTGGAACCAAAATCTTGAAAATCCACTTAGCAAATGGTGAGGTTTTGTTGAAGAGATGATTAGAGATCAAAAGAGAGTTGAAATGTGATATTTAGGTGACAAAATCTGAGGAAAAGATCTGGAGAAAATGTGTTTGGTTTGAGAGAAAAGATGAGAGAAAATGGAAAATTGAAAAGTTAGTTGGAAAATGATAAAATATCTTCCCTCCACTTTTCTTTTATTTAAAAACCTTTAATAAATCATTTAATATCTTAGAAAAATCTGGAGAAACTCCCATTGGGTAAATAGCTCCTTAAAGATTCAAAGTTTCAATCCTTTTTAAAACAGTCACGCAGTTTTCGAAAATTACATTTTGGTCACTAGCCAAAATGTCACACTTCCAAACCTCATTTTACAAAATTGATTTCACAGTTCACTTATATATATAAAAAGAGGATTTTAGAACATTTTTCCATATTTTTAATGCAACCCGAACTAGGTTTTCCTAAATTCACTCTTATATATTCGAACCGCGATCCGACCGAACCGGTCCGAAACTCAAAACTCCTAAGCCCAAAACCGGGGCGTTACAGATGCTTGGTAGCTGTTGTTGTAAGCAAACTCAACTAGAGGTAGTGATTTTTCCCATGTTCCACCAAAGTCGATAATGCATGTCCGAAGTATGTCTTCCAAAATCTGTATAGAAAAGGTTCAATGACAATGCAAACTTCTAAAATTTTCAATGGACATGTTTTTCGATGATTTACCTGGATTACCCTTTCTGACTAGTCGTCAGATTGAGGGTGAAAGGATGTGCTAAGATTAACTCTGGTGCCCAGGGCTCCCTGTAAGGTCTTCCAAAATCGATATGCAAATTGAGGATCTCAATCAGAGATGATAGACTTAGGTACTCCGTGGAGTCGGATTACTTCCTTGATATATAAGTCAGCTAATTTAGGGAGACCATAGTCCATTATAACCGGTATAAAATGAGTTGACTTCGTGAAACAATCTACAATGACCCATATAGCATCATGCTTTGCAGGAGATAATGGTAGACCACTAACAAAATCCATAGTTATCTTTTTCCATTTCTATTTCGGTGGATCGATAGGCTGTAATAGTCCAGTAGGAGCACAATGTTCTGCCTTAACACGTTGGCATGTGAGGCACTTGGAAATGAAATCAACTATGGCCTGCTTCATGCCCGGCCACCAATAGAGTTCACGTAGGTCCTTATACATTTTCACGGACCCGAGGTGAACAAAAAAAGAACTCGAATGAGCTTCATAAAGAATATCGGTACGGAGAGCTTCATCACTAGGTACACAACTCGGTTGTGGAAACACAAGAGTCCTTTATAGTTAATTCCGAAGTCAGGGTTGTCCGATAGTTTAGAGAAAATGGTTTCAAGCTCAGGATCTTGCTCCTATAGATCCTTGATCCGTGAAACGATGGTAGACTGAACTTGAAGTTAAACTACAAGACAACGATGCTTCCGAATTTGAAAGTGAGCATTAATTGCTTGAGGGGCTACAATATAGCAATATTACGATGAGTTAATATACTACACAACACATATTACTCCAAAATTTTGTTTTCAATGCTTACCAGACAAAGGTTTGCGGCTAAGTGCATCAGCTACAATGTTGGCCTTCCTCGGATGGTAATCGATGACCAGATCGTAATCTTTAAGGAGTTCCATCCACCTCCATTGCCGAAGGTTCAACTCCTTTTGAGTCAATAAATATTTAAGGCTTTTATGGTCGTTGAAAAGATAGCATTTCTCTTCGTAGAGATAATGTCTCCAGATTTTCAATGCGAAAACAACTACAGCCAATTCAAGGTCATGGGTGGAATAATCCATCTTGTGTGGCTTAAGTTGTCTCGAAGCATAGGCAATAACCTTGCCTTCTTGCATCAGTACACATCCTAACCCGAGATGTGATGCATCACTATAAACTGTGTAGTCCTTTCTAGACTCGGGTTGGGTTAGGACTGGTGCATGAGTCAACACTTGTTTTAACTGATCAAAACTTCGTTGTTGAACCTCGGTTCAAACAAAAGGAGGTTCTTTCCTCAATAATTTGGTCAAAGGAGCAGCTATTATAGAAAATCCTTTTACGAACCTGCGGTAATAGCCAGCAAGCCCAAGGAAGCTTCTGACTTCACCAACGTTCTTTGGTGGATTCCATTCTACAATGGCTTGGATTTTCTTCGAGTCTACTTGAATACCCGAAGCCGACACAATGTGCCCCAGAAAGGCAACTTCAGTGAGCCAGAACTCACACTTAGAGAACTTCGCGTACAACTGCTTCTCTCTCAGGGTCTGAAGTACAATATGAAGATGATCTCGATGCTCCGCTTCATTCTTGGAATAAATCAATATATCATCTATAAACACCACTACGAACTTGTCGAGATAGGGCCGAAAGACTCGATTCATTAAATCCATAAAAACGACTAGTGCATTGGTTAGCTCAAAGGGCATCACCAAGAATTCGTAGTGTCCATATCTTGTACGGAAGGCAGTCTTTGGCACATTACACTCCTTAACTCTCATTTGATAGTAACTCAACCTTAAGTCGATATTTGAAAACACAGAGGCATCTTTTAGTTGATCGAATAGGTCATCTATTCTAGGCAATGGATATTTGTTCTTGATGGTTATTTTATTCAACTGCCTATATTTGATGCACAATCGCATAGAACCATCTTTCTTCTTAACAAAGAGAATCGGAGCTCCCCAGGGTGAAAAGCTCGGTTGAATGAAACCTTTGCTTGATAGGTATTGGATCTGTGTCTTTAATTCTTTCAACTCCATAGCTGCCATGTGATATGGTGCAATGGAAACGAGAGCAATCCTAGGTTGCACCTCGATACCAAATTCTACTTCACGGGTTTGGGGCAATCCCGTAAGTTCATCGGGAAAGACATTAGGAAATTCACATACAATGTCAATGTCTTGCAGTTGTGGTTCGCCTTTAGTCTCCCAATGTCAAAGCATACAATGATGGATTCCTCGTATTCATCAATACACCACTTTCTTTGCCCAAACCCCGAAGGTACAAATTTTCTTTTACAACAATCTACCTAGGCTTGGTGCTTGCTAAGCCAATTTAAGCCTAGGATGACATCAAATTCATGGATCGGTAGAGCTAACAAATTGGCCGGAAAAGGAATCCCTTGGATCATTAAAGGACAGTTCATGCACACTACCCTTACGGTGACACAATCTTTTAAGGGATTAGTTACAGAAATTTTTGATGCTATTGGTTCAGAAGACATGTTATACTTCTTAACTACAATGGTGCTTATAAAAGAATGAGTAGAACCAGGGTCAATCAATGCATATAAAGGATGCGAATATAACTCAATGATACCTGCAATAACATCAGGTTCATCCTCTTCTTCCCTGCTCCTCACATGATATATTTGGGCAGGAGCTTTTGAATCTTGTTTATTAAAGGGTTTCCCCGGTCCACTCGATCGTCCATATGTTCCCGTTGATCCTTACATCAATCCTTTACCCTGAAAGGACTGAGCAGGAGAAGCAGCAGTGGTTAGTGTGACGACAGATTTGGTTGTATTCATAGGACAGTCACGAATAAAATGACCATGCTCGCCACAGTAGTAACAGGCTCTAGTCTGCTTACGACATTGTCCCGTTGGATGCCTATTCTGACAATAATTGCAGAGAGGGTGCTGGTTACCTCGATTCGAACCTCTAGTACTGTCAACGAAAGCGAATTTAGCAAAAGAATGTGTTACAGACTGAGGTCTCTCAATGCTCCCAGATCGGGAGGGCTGTGAATAAATATTATGCTTAGGGCCTTGATATCTCCCTTTCTTGTTCCACCTCGGAGGTCGAGAATCATCCTCGAACCTCTTCTCAAATTTCCTAGACCCACCAGCTCGTTGAGCTCTTTGGGCAGCTTCAGTCGCCTTGACTCGGTTCATCGGATCTTGGAAATTGGTGATACCAAGGATCGTAAACACAGGTCGTATCTCATCACTAAGGCCAGCTATAAACATTTTGCACTTGTCTTCCTCTTTCTTTATAAATTGTGCCTCGTATCGGCAATATTTGTAGAAATCATGGATATATATTGCTCGATAGGTCGCCCACCCTGCCTCAGGTGAATAAAGGTGTTCCACCTTTCCGTAAGGTAATATTCACTAATGTATTTATTCCGGAACTCTCGGAGAAAAAACTCCCAAGTAACCGATTCTTTAGGAGCTGCGAGAATAGTGGTTTCCCACCACATAAGAGCTTCATTGGTCAATAACGCAATAGCACACTCTAACTTGTGTTCATCTAAACACTGCGGTTGTTTGTTCAAGATACGCAACGTGTTATCCAGCCAGTATTCGGCAACTTCAGAATTATCATCATCCTGTCCGGTAAAGGAATAGGCTCGGAGCGAAGCCAACTTGTCCACAGGGGCACGGACATACTGAACAATAGTAGGGGTAGGCTGAACAGATGGTGTTGCTTGCATCGCAACCATGAGCTGTTTGAACATATTAGTCATAGTCTGATAACATTCAGCCTGAGCAGTAGGTGTTGCAGGCTTAGTACTCTGAACAAGAGGGTCTTGTGGTTGCGGTGGGTTCTGAGGATTTCCTTCTCCAACCTCCTCGCCATGTGTCGAGAAGCCAGTAGCGAGCTCGTCTATATGAGCTTCGTTCGTCTCAAACATATCTATATGAAAGATTGGATTAGTCGATAAGTTACAATATACGCAATTTAAAGCTCCTAGGTGGAAAAGTAACACAATAGCAATGTAATAAACTTCGGTTTAGTCTTAGAATTGATTAAACTCTAGCTTTGATACCACAATTGTAACACCCACTTCTCGGTCTGGTCGAGAATGGGTCGGAAGGTGAAACCGATGATCAATATAGAAACTAGTGCAATAAAATTTCATTTTATTAATAATATTTTCAATCCACATCATACAATGAATCATTCTCATCAAATAATTTAGTCCAAATTACCCGTACAAGCAATGGTTAGTCATTCATGGGCTAAATTGCATCTATTACAAGTTTTAGGGACCAATTTGTAATTTTGACCAAATAGGGGTCCTTCAATGCAATTGATCTTACCATTCTAAAATCCTTTACTTTAATGTCTTGACTACAAAATTCCATTCAATTTGGGGATCATTAACTCATTCAATTTAACATTACAATGTTTAGTGACCAATCTGTGAAATTAGCAATTTGTTCAATAAGCCTTAACTAACTTACCAAACCCTGTATCGAAACACCCCAGAGTTGTTTCGAAATGGGTGAACGATGGACAACTCCTGTTGACCTTACCCTTAAGATTGTACCGATACAGGCATACCCGTATTGAAACAGGGTTGACCTCCTTTGACTTTGACCCGTGTCGATACGCTATGAACCCATATCGAAATGAGGGATTCCAGAGACGAAATGTTTCGAAACAACCATAGACCGTTTTGATACACCCTATTTCTCAGACCAAACTGTGCTTACCCGTATCGAAACGCCACCACCCGTTTCGATACGGCCTGACTTGTAATAACAGATTTTTGCTGGTGTTTACTCAATTTGAGTTGTCGATCGATGTCCAAATGCGAAGAAACTTTACACACAATATTTCAATATCATAAACTACTGGCATGCCAAGTTTTATGATCATACGAATCCATTTACTATGGTATTACATTTTTGAGCCAACTATGCATTTTTATACTACCTTAAGCCAACCAAAAAGGCCATTTAGGGCCACATACCATATTACAACTTAAGCATTACACCAACGCATCCAAAATAGGCAAAAATGACTATTTCAACTACTTTGCCTGTAACGCCCTGGTTTTGGGCCTAGATGTTTTAGACATCAGATCGGACCGGTAGGAAACAATTCGAATCGTATTAGGTGGTTTAGAGAAATCAAGGATCGGGAAGTGATTAAATTATGAATTTTTTTTCTAAAATCATGTTTAATAGGTTGGTCAAATCAATTTTAAAAAAAGAGTTTCGGAAGTGGTACATTTTGGGTAGTGACCAAAATGTAAAGTTTTAAAAGTATGGAAAATTACAATTTTCAAAAGGGAGTCAAAATCCTAGAATCTTAGGGAGCTATGGTGCAATTACACCTTCCTTAAATTGACTTATGTTTTAAAATGATTTTTGGATGATTAAAATAAAAATGATTTTATTTAATTAAATTGGTAAAATAGGAAATTGAGATTTCATTTCACGTAACTAACTTTTATTTTCAGCAAAACCATTTTCTCAACTCTTTATCCAGAATTCTTTTCTCTCAAACACTCCCTCTTTGATTTCTATATCATTTCCAAGAGTTCTCTTCAAGTTCTTCAAGTTTTGTGAAGGAAAAACATGTCAAACTTTAAGGAAGCCAATGATTGGAGGTAAATCTCATTCTCAACCTTCAATCTAGGTTCTTTATTGAAATTCCCAAGATCTTTGGCTCCTAATTGTTGTTTTTGGCTAGTTTTTATTATAGATTTGATTTAATATCAAATTCTTGCAAAATCATAGTTTAAATCTTGATTTTCGGAATGTTATTGATGAGCTTTGTTTTGAATTGATTTTAATTGAGTTTTGAGTTGATTATTATGTTGAAAAGGGGATTTGATAATATAGATCCCGAAATCCTTTTGATCCTTGAGTTTCTTGATGGTTTTAGTTGGGTTTTTGAGGTGAAATGATGATGTTATGCTTGCTGGAGGTATAAGGAAGAGTTTAGGTTGTTTTTAGATGTGTTTTGATGTTTAATAATGGTTGAAAGTGATGTATGTTGGCTGGGCTTGGTTTAGGAAGCAATCGATTGAGTTTTCGGTTGTTTCGGTTGGGTAAATGGGTGTAGTTGTGGTGAGCAACGAGTTTGTGTTTAGTTGCTGGGTTGAAATGCATTTTAATGCATTTGGATCTCTGTTTTGATGATCTAAAAACAGGGGATCTCGATCCGGAGTCAAACGAAGCTTTGTTGGAGGCTTCAGAAGGGTGATATTCGTGTCAGCGAGCGAGGTTTCGCGTACCGGTGAGTGGAAATGAAATTTTCAGCTTCGTAATGCTTTGAGCGTAGTCTTGGGAGCTTAGTGTAAGTTTGAAACACTTAGCTAATCTCAAGAGTAAGTAAATCGAAAGTCTCTCTCGGAATGTGCTATGTTTTTGTTGGAAATGCACTTGAATTAAATATGGATTGATTACTGTTTTAAAGCATGTTTTAAGCATTGTTGATGCTGGTTTTTAATGCCATTTTGTTAAGGATGCACATGATAAGTGGTCCTTGGATTTATGAGATTAATGCATTTTAGTTTAAGCATGTTTATGCTTGTGAAGATGGCATTGTGATTTATGCTTGTAAAATAGTGGAATAATGATGTTAAATGATTATATTGGCAAGTGATGGAAATGGTTTTTGGTTACTTTAATCGGATATAGTTAGCCGGCCATAGGATTGGGTGCACCGTGAATAAAGTCGCCTTGGATGTCGAGGGATTGTGATTGTACCGTACACTCCATCCAAGTACCCTAACAATTGAGATTAAGATCACAACGGTGGATGGTCTAATTTCGTGTGTGGATCTTGTGGTGTGTGTCTCGTGCTCTTGTTAGTGGAATTATACAACTACCGATGAGTGGTGTTGAGGGGTTGTGATTGTACCGTTAAACTCCACCACGGGTGTTACAACAGTTGATGGTCTAATCTCGTGTGTGAGCCTTAAGGGTCCGGTAGTGTGTATGAAGCGTGGGATAACGCTTGTAATCTGCGTATCCGATTGTGTCATTGTGATGGTTTTGAGATGGTTTGTTAATGGTCACTTGCGAGCCAATATAATGATATTGTGAAATGGATTAAGCATGTGATGCTTGAGAATTATTCTAGAATGCATGTGATGCTTGGTTTAAGCATGAGCAAAGGATTTTGCTGTTATTTTTGTGATGCTATGAGCATGTGGTTTTAAAAGTGCATTGATGATTTTAAGAGCATGTTTTAAAGGAAGGCATATGTTTTCAAGATGATGATGATATGGTTTCCAAAATGCATTGATGAATGTTTGGTTTTCAGCGGTCCTCACTAAGCTATATGCTTACGCTCATTTGTTTCATCAATGCAGAGAATTAAGCAATTGAGGCAGCAAGAGAGCAAGTGGATTCCAAGTACTTTTGGCTAAGCAATGTATGTGGATTTACTTTAGTGTAATAAGAGGCAATGGGTGGGATTTTTACTCTTGATTTTGTTGGTGATGTTAAACACCTTGGGCATGTTTGGTTTATGTTTTTGGACTTGTAAATGGTCTCTTTTTGGTTTATGGTCTTGCTCTTGGTGTTTTGGCTATGCTATGGTTTATTTTCTAAAGCATGCTTGTGTAGTTAAGCCTCACCTTGATTTGCCATGCTTGGTGCTTATATGATAAATATTTGCCATGCTTGATTTGCCCGCGTATCGATACGCCTAGGCAAAAGTTTGAAGGTCGTACCGATACGGGCTTGAGCGTATCGATACCCATTTGTCAACTTTGGGCTACTTCCATTTTGCGTATCGATACAGGCGAAGGCGTACCGATACGGGTTCGTTAAATTCAGTTAATGGAATATTTTTAAGTTTGAATTGTTGCTTTTTGGTCCCTAAATGTTGTATGTTCAATTGGATGAGTTTGGATGGTCCGTTTGTGATGAATTTTGACAGGCTGGCATGTTACATGACTAATTATGGTTTGGTAATTTTAAAATCTGAAAAGTCCCTGTATTTTCTAGAAATTACAATTTAGTCTTTAAAAGTTAAATGTATGCAATTGAACCCCTAAATGAACTCCGATCGCTGTGTCGTTTTCGCCTAATCGTGTGGCTGATCATATAGGATAATAATATACATCTAGTGAAGATAAAAAGAAAAAAAGGGTCATTAATCGAGGTTGACTTTAACAAGTTAACTTTGGTTTTTCCCCATGTAATCTTCTTAGTTCGGGTCGGGCGTCTAGGCCGGGCTAAGGGGGTTACATTGCCACCTTCCTAGGAGTTTATAAGTCAAAAACACATTATTTGAGGCTTGTAGTAACTTGTCTTGCTTGCCAATCCGATCTTTTGACACACGATCCTTTTTAACCTGAAAATGCATGAGATGAGATACGTTAGGCTTACATTGCCTAGTAAGGTAGTCATAAACAATATGAACAACATTATATCAAATATCAGTATGCAATAATCTCATGCTTATCAATATCAAAGTTATGCATCAATATACAATGTTTAGCATTTTCATTTCATCATTAATCCTTGGATTGAATCAAGATAATGGATACGCGAATTCCTACGCCTCGCCAAATCAATGAATGGTTTGATCTCTCTGCCTCGCCAATATGACCAATACACATCCCTCCGCCTCGCCAAATCAATATAGGTCGTAGCCTTAGGATCGTAGTTCACCCGTACACTGAGCTCATAAATTCTATGGCATGCCAATTGTATCCAGTGTCTATTCAAATCCAAGGTTCCAATGTTCATATTCATTTCAATAATCAATAGTATTCCAATGTCCGAAGATTTCAATATTACCAATGACAAGTATATATGTATCTCATCATTAATATATCATAATCCAATGTCAATATCAATGTCCAATGATTTCTATACAATATTTCAATGACAATGACTATATCAATAACAATGCACAATGGCAATAATAATGATTATGTTCAATACTCAATGACTACTTACCGACACTTACCAAAGTGTCCGATTAACTATCCAATGCCATTTTTTCAACAACAATGTTAGCGATGAAATCTAAATCATTGAATAATGATCTGGGAAGGCCTTTTGCCTAAACTCGAGACATCAACTACACTCACCTTAGCAATCTGAAGCTTTCAAGGCTCTCGGAGAGCAATCTCCTTGTTCCTAGCTTGAGATGGAGACGGTGAAACCTCTTTCTCCACTTCTTGAGCTAGAAAGTCAATAGAAAACTATTAGGATCGATATTTCGATATCAAAATTAATACAACGATATCAAAATCAATATCCGAGTTTAGTATAAACACTAACGATGAAATATCCATGGATGGCCAAAACCCTAGCTCAAGATTAAACTCAATATATCCATGGAATCCAACGATTGTTTGAGGATTATTGCTTACCCGATTGATAGCAACGATTCGATATCAATAAAACGAAGGAAAACTAAACTAAAGCTTGCTCTCCAATAGAGGTGCTTGCTTCAAGGAAGAAGATGAGGAAGATGAAAAAATGGAGATGTGTATGCTTCAAAGTTTTTCGGTAAGCTTCTTATTCTCTTTCAATTCCTTTCTTTTATTAATTAAAGCTCACCAATTAAGCTTTCCTCATTCTACTATAATTTTAACCTCCAACTTACATATTCTCCACTTTAGTCACTATATAGGTTCAATATTATTCAATAGAGTCCGATGACAATGTTTTAAGCTCAATTAGGGCTCAATATCAATAATTAACTAGTTGATACAATATTTAGACTTCATCAATGTAGGATTTCTGATCATCATAACTTAATTCTGACCAAACCGGATTTTAGGGTGTTACACAGAAACATAGCAAAAGGACTATTATGAGCTTCATTCAAAATAGTACGTCTCAACTCGGCATCTTCTAGAACAACCACTCTATTCTTAAAACATAAGATCCCAATCTCTCCAAAAAAGAAATCTATGGGTTTACCCTCTGCTATATCTTGCACGTGAGGTGCCAAGGATATGTCTTGCAACTGTTTCTCTCGAATCAACTGAACTAACGAAGGTTTAACTTGTAGCTCGGCTATCAAACCGCCATCCTGTGACACACTCAATCTCGCAAAAATAGCTCGTAACTCAACTGCTACCTTTCTACTCAAGGCATCAGCCACTACATTTGCTTTACTCGGATGGTACTCTATTGTGAGGTCATAGTCTTTAAGAAGCTCTAACCACTTACGCCGTGTAAGATTCAACTCTTTATGAGTCATCAAATATTTCAAACTCTTGTGGTCGGTGTAGATTGTGCATTTCTCACCATAAAGGCGGTGTCTCAAAATCTTCAAAGCAAAAACCACGGCCGCTAACTCTATGTCATGGGTGGGGTAATTCTTCTTGTGAACCTTTAACTGTCTCGAAGCATAAGCTATAACTCTTCCTTCTTGCATAAGCACACAACCCAAACCTACATATGACGCATCACTGTAGAGTACGAACTCTTTCCCTAGTTCAGGCTGAATCAAAATATGAGCTTCTGTCAATGCTTTCTTCAACTTTTCAAATGCTTGTTGCCTTGCATCTGTCCACTCATACGAAACACTTTTCTGTAACAATTTAGTCAAAGGTGTAGGAATCTTTGAGAACCCTTCAACAAACCTTTAATAATACCAGACCAAACCTAGAAAACTATGGATTTCGGTCACTGACTTCGGTTGTTTCCAACTCACTATTGCTTCTATCTTCTTGGGATCCACACTAATCTCATCGGCTGAGATCACATGACTTAGAAAGACTACTTACCTAATCCAAAACTTACATTTACTCAACTTGGCATACAATTGATTTTTGAGCAAAGTCTGTAGCACTAATCACAAATGCTCATCATGTTCTTCCTTGGTCCTGGAGTACACTAAAATGTCATCTATGAACACTACTACAAATCTATCCAAAAACTCGTGAAACACTATGTTCATCATGTCCATAAATGCAGCGGGGGCATTAGTCAAACCGAAAGGCATTACCAAGAACTCGTAGTGCTCATATCATGTACGGAAAGCTGTCTTTGGTATATCCACATCCTTTACCTTCAACTGATAGTAACCCGATCTCAAATCAATCTTTGAAAACACCGAAGCACCTCTCAACTGATCAAGCAAATCATCAATCCTGGGCAAAGGATACTTGTTCTTTACTGTTACCTTATTCAACTGCCTATAATCTATGCACATCCTCATATTGTCGTGCTTCTTCTTCACAAACAAGACCGGAGCACCCCAAGGTGAAATACTAGGCCTAATGAAACCTTTATCTGATAGTTCCTGAAGCTGTGTCTTCAACTCCTTAGGTGCCATTCTATACGGAGCAATCGATAAGGGAAAAGAATCTGAATACGTCTCAATAGCAAACTCCACATCTCTATCTGGAGGCAAACCATGCAATTCTTCTGGAAAAACACTCAGAAAGTCACAAATTGTTCTAATATCTTACGGTCTAACTTCACTCATATTCGGATTCATCACGTGGGCTAAGTAAGCTTGACAACCTAAATTCATCATCCTCTGAGCCTCTAAAGCTTAAACAACATTAGACAAGAACTTAATGTTCTCGCCAGCTACCACTACCTCGTAGTCATCAGAAAGCCTCAAAGAAACGCTCTTAGTCTCAAAATCTATCCTAGCTCTATGCTCCACAAGCCAATCCATACCCAGAATTACATCGAAACCATAAAAGGGCAACTCCATCATGTCAACAGGAAACACGTGACCCTGAACAATCAAAGGACATCTCCTAAACACTTTCCTAACTACAACTGTCTCACCAAAATAACTCGTAACATTCATACCTATATCCAACAACTCAAAAGGCAAACCTAATGATCTTGCATGCTCACCCAAAATATACGAATGTGTCAGGCCAGAATTAATCAACGAAAGCAAAGATAAGGACTGTAACACAAAATTACCTGCGATCATATCCGTGTCATTTCCAGCCTAACGCTGTGCATAAACTCTAGCCGGTCCACCTCCCTCGGGCTGTACCGCGACAACATGAGCCACATTTCTCCGACCATCATTCCTAGGCTAGAAGTTACTTCGGCCGCGCCTACGACCTATATGATGATCAACAGATCTAATTGGTGTCTGACCATCTCTAGCCGGATAAGGACACTCACGCCTCAAATGCGCTTGAGATCCACAGTTCCAACAAGCAATAAAATTACCCCAACACTCTCCGGAGTGGTTCCTCCCACATCTAGCACACTCGGGTGTGCGAGCAACAAAAACTCGACCCTGATGGCCTCGTCCCATGTTACCACCTCCACGCCTAAATTTTGGTTGGTGCCTTCTATCCTTGTGCCTCTTGTTACGGTCTCTTTCCCACTCGGCACACCTTTTCCCTGAACTGGATCCACCCGGTCGAACAAGACATCGTTGGCCTACTCGACTTTGCTCAATGTCTTTGGCCCTAGAGACCAAGACATCGAACTCGGTGTAATCAGAAGCAAGCATGTAGGTCTTCACTTCCGTAACCAACCCGTAACGGAACCGTTCACACCTTTCCCTCTCAGTGGGAACCAACTCTGAAGCATACTGACTCAAGCGAACAAATTGTACCTCGTACTCAGATACGGACATACTGCCTTGCACTAAAGCCATGAATTCTCTCTTATTTTCATCCTGATATCGGGCTCCAAGGTACTTTTTTCTGAAGGATGTTCTGAAGAATTCCTAAGTAACCTCGGCCTTGGGCACACCTGAGATAATTGTGGTCCACCAAGCATATGCATCTCCCTGAAGCAACGAAACAATACAACCCAACTTGCGAGTGTCCGAGCACTCTTCTGACCCAAGATACGAGTAGTGCTCTCAAGCCATGCCTCCGAACCTTCAACAGACATACCACAAAACTCGACTCCGCCTAAGCTACAAAGTCACTCAAGGGGGAACCTGTCCGAGCACTCCTCTGAACCTGAGGTGGTGCTGCAGCATGGAGACCAGCAACAACCGTCTAAAAAGCTCCAGCTAAAGTCTGGAGTAACTGGGCCATGTCCACACCAGCCTGACCCTAGTCAACCTGAGGTCCATTACCATCACCTCCAACATTCACACCCGCCTGAGGTGCATTACCTCCGACATTCGCCCCATTACCATCGGGAGCAGGAGAAGGAAGAGGTGCATCCCCGGGTGTCTGGTCACCCACTCTAGGCCTTCCCCTCGGTCTCACCATAACAAAGATACAATCTAAAACATCAAACATAACACAAAAGAAAACATTGGGTCAGCAAAGGCAGAGATCCGCGTTTTCAAGCTCTTTTAATCAAAACCACATTACCATAATAATGCCTAGCAATGGGAATGCTTAACCAACCTTCAAACATCAGCAGAAATGTAAAGTCATGCTCACAAAAACCGTGCAAAATAGTCAAACACACAAAAAATCAACTTACCTGACTTACCTTCCCAGGGAACCTCGTAACCTGGCTCTGATACCACCAAATGTAACCCCTTCTACCTGGTCTAGTTGCAATACTGAATCGGGAGAGTTACACGGGGATAACCGGAGAAAAATCCGAGAATTTCCCTCCGGTTAACAACCCTAAATTAAGATTTATCTTGTCTAAATGCATTTTAGAGATCCTAAGGTGTTAAGGGTTACATCATAAGAAACAACATCTCAATCGGACATCGATCGAATGTCCAATTAGGGTCAAACAACCACGAAAGACCATTTTGTAAAACCACACAAACCAGGGGCAAAAAGGTAATCTTAACCTTCCCAAATAGTTTATTAGTCAAATTTCAAGCACATGAGGCAAAGCCAACTCAAACGAGACATATAAACTCATTTAGGAAGCCTACAAGCATTTGGGACCAAAACACAACATTTGGAACCTTCGAAGATGCCTTTTAACTGTTTTAACTACATGTGTTTCGAAACATGGGTTACCCATTTCGAAACGCGGGCTCTCAGCAAAAGGAAAAACTAGGTCGTACCGAAACGGCTACTCTTGGTTTCGAAATGAGAGTCTCTAGAGGCAAAACATACCAAAACGGCACCACCCTCGTTCCTATACAGGTGCCCCAAAGGCCTGGTCGTTCCGAAACCATACTAGGTATTTCGAAACACCTGGGCACAAAAGGGTCCCAAAATGTCGTTTTGGCATCCCCAAACGTTCCCAAACTCACCCAGAAAGAGCACAAACCACAAGCAACATATTGAGCAACCAATCTAGAGGCAAAACACCCTAAAAACAGGTTTCAAATATGCACACACACAAGTATGGATCTCAAACTTAAAACTCAAAAGAAACACTTTAACTCAAAACACCAACAAGCTAAAACACATGGCATTTAACCAAAAGCCAAAGCAAGCTTCAACATAGCATGGTTTCATTATTTAAAACATGTAGCAACATGATCCAACACATGGGAGTTTACAACAACCTCCCTAACTACAAAAGCAAGTATTCCCGTTGCTAATTTATTATTACAACTTAAAATCCATACTTGAGCTTAAGCTATGATCACCGGAACCTTTCCCTCGCCTTCTTTTGCCTCCCGGATCACTAACGATCTGCATTGTTGGAAAGGAGCGCGTAAGCATAAGAGCTTAGTGAGTGGTTCTCAAAACCACAACAACAACAATACAGATTTAGTAAACCATTTATGAGTTGAAAAACAAATCCACTAACGAAAATCCATCAACATGATTATCAACCTACATATGCTTGGCATCTTACATCAAGCAATGCATCAACGTATAACAACATAGCATAGCTCTCAACCACCAACATGATAACGTTCAATCTTTTAGCACAAGGAGTATATTGGCAACTATGGTTACATTACTCAGATACGCGGATTGGATTCGATGGCATCTTACATCACCGAATCTATAAGAACAACGAGACTCACGATGGCATCTTACATCACCGAGGTCTATTAATTAGGCTTCTGGTGGCATCTTACATCACCGTACTCCTCCCTAATGGCATCTTACATCACTAGGGCCACGCGCGAATTTTACTAGTGCACTCTAACCCTATGATCGACCAATTATACCCGGTAAGAATCTCATACTTGCCAATACTCATACACCATGTAATCCAACCATAACAACACCACACTCATTTATCAAATACACACATTCATCTCATCTCATATCAACAATGCATAACAAGATTAAAGCATAGAATTCTGGAAAAGTAAAACGTAAACATTTAATACTTACTCTCGAGCTTAGGTTGGCCTTTCAAGCACAACCTAAACTCTCAAAGACATTTCCACTTACCGATAGAACCCAACGATGGCCGAAACATCGATTTCAAGCCTCTGCAACACTGGGTATCGCGTTCGAAGTACCTAAATCTCTATCCACTGCTTCTACCCAAATCAAAACAACGAGTTAACACACTTTTCAACAATCAAACCCATTGAAATCAACCCTATGACAATTCGACAACAACCATTCTCGATTTCTACCCGAAAATAACCAAAAGGGGTTCTCATTTCCACTCTAACCGAAAATCAGCCATAACTCCATCAATTTAACATCCAAAACATACTCGAAAGCTTCAAAATAATCAATACACATCCACAAACCCCTTAGGAACCATCTCCAACCTAAAACCCCATATTTCCCTAACTCAAAATTTACCCATTTATTTCATTTCAGGATTTCTTGATAAACCCATAATCTTAGCATTATTTTATACTCAAAATATGACACCGCTTCAACTAAATTTGCTTAAACCCTTCAAAAACCCAATTTTACCCAAAATGAGAAGATTTGAGAAATCACCAAGTTCTTGGAAAGGAAAAGCTACAAGCAAGATTGAAATGAAGAGAAGATTGAAAACCAAGTTGTTTATCTCTTTGAATCCTTCAAAATGGTGAAGATTGGTGAAAATGAATGGTAGCTAGACTTAGGACATTTTTAACGTGAAAAGGGATTGGAAAGGGAAGAAGGAAGTGGATATCTTTTTTTTTCTTTTTGAAATATACTATTTTATTTCCCTTTTATTTTAAAACTCTCTTTTTAACCAAAAATCCATTCTTGCCTTATTTTATTTGTATTTATCCTTAAAAAACTCAATTTAATTTTAAAACTCTTTTATGAAACCTTTTTTATTTAAAGACAACCTGAACCCCAAAACTCAATTTACAAACCTTGCCCGGGTCTCAGTCCGAACTCCCAGACCCTAAACTCAAGGCATTACATTGTGGGCGATGGAAAATCGGTAGAAGTTGAAGCAATTGGGCATTTTATGTTTTTATTAGGAACTGGTTTTTATTTGGATTTGAAAGACACTTTTGTTGTTCCGTCTTTTAGGCGGAATTTAGTTTCAGTTTCTTTATTGGACAAATTTGGATATTATTGTTCATTTGGAAACAATCTGTTTACTTTGTCTTTATATTCAAGTATTGTCGGAACTGGTTATTTAAATGCTCATGACAACCTTTATTTGCTAGATACAATTGCATCATATAATGAAACCTTGCACGTGGAATCACGTGGTACTAAACGCAAATTAAATAAGGAAAATTCGGCATCATTATGGCATAAGCGCTTAGGTCATATCTCAAAAGGTAGGATTGAGCGACTTATATCTAATGGTATTTTGGAGTCTCTTGAATTTTCAGACTTTAATGTTTGTGTTGATTGTATCAAGGGAAAACGGACCAAAACTAAGAGATTAGGTGCCAACAAATCTACAGATGTCCTAGAATTAATTCACACTGATATTTGTGGGCCATTCCCTACAACATCTTGGAATGGCCAACAATATTTCATAATATTCATAGACGATTACTCACGTTATGGGTATCTATATCTCATTCATGAGAAATCTCAGTCTTTGGACATGTTCAAATCTTATAAGGTTGAAGTTGAGAATCAACTCAACAAAAGAATTAAGAAAGTTAGATCTGATCGTGGTGGTGAGTACTACGATAGATATGATGGCTCAGGTGAACAACATCCAGGACCATTTGCGAAATTCATAGAGGAATGTGGTATTGTCCCACAATACACAATGTCAGGATCACCTAGTATGAATGGTGTAGCTGAGAGACGTAATAGGACTCTTAAGGATGTGGTAAGGAGTATGATTGCCCATTTTACCTTACCCGAGTCCCACTGGGGAGAAGCATTAAAGACATCAGCGTACATTCTGAATAGAGTACCAACTAAAGGAGCTGAAAAGACACCTTATGAGCTTTGGATAGGTCAAAAACCTAGTCTAAAGCACTTTCACATTTGGGGATGTCCAGTTGAGGCAAGGCCTTATAGGCCACATGAAAAGAAATTGCACTCCAAAACTGTGAGCAGCTACTTTATTGGATATTCTGAGCGATCTAGGGGCTATAAATTTTATGATCCCACAATTAAGAATATTTTTGAGATGGGAACTACAACATTTTTGAGGATGTTGAATTTGGAGGGAGAAATAAGGTTAGAGACATTACTTTTGAGTTCCACTCAATTCCTACTATGACTTTTGATAATGTTCAGGTTCTTATACCTGTCATTAATCAAGAAGTGAATCCGGAACCTCAACAAGATGATGTTGAAGAACTTCCTCCTATTCAGGATGAGGTAATTGTTCTAGAAGAACAAATTCAACAACCTCAACAACAAGTGCCATTAAGGAGATCCACGAGAGAAAGGAGAAATGCTATTCCGGATGATTATATTGTATTTCTCCAAGAAATGAGGATGATAATGGAATAATGGAAGATGGCCCAATCAACTTTCATCAGGCCATGCAAAGTGTTAACTCTCAAAAGTGGATTGATGCCATGCAGGAAGAGTATAAATCCATGCAAGACAATAAAGTTTGGGAACTTGTCTCATTACCTGAAGGTGCAAAACCAATTGGTTGTAAATGGATATTTAAAACAAAGAGGGGTGCAAATGGTAACGTGGAGAGGTATAAGGCACGTCTTGTAGCTAAAGGATATACTAAAAAAGAAGGCACTAACTTTACAGAGACTTTCTCTCCAGTTTCATCGAAAGACTCTTTTAGGACAATCATAGAACTTGTAGCTCATTTTGATCTTGAGTTACATCAGATGGATGTTAAGACTGTGTTTCTCAATGGAGACATTGAAGAAACAGCTTATATAGTGCAACCATAAAACTTTAAGTCGGGAGACCCAAAGCATATAGTTTGCAAATTAACAAAATCCATCTATGGACTCAAGCAAGCTTCTCGTCAATGGTACCACAAGTTTCATCAAGTAATTGTCTCTTTCGGTTTTGAGATGAATATTGTTGATGATTGCGTGTATCACAAGTTCAGCGGGAGTAAACATATATTTTTGGTTTTGTATGTCGTTGACATTTTGCTTGCCACGAATGATATAGGCTTATTGCACGAAACCAAGAGATTTCTATCTAAGCATTTTAAAATGAAAGATCTTGGGGAAGCTTCTTTTTTTTAGGAATTCAGATACATCGAGATCGATCTTGGGGTATTCTTGGATTGTCATAAAAGAACTATATCGATAAAGTACTTAGAAGGTTTGTCATGCAAAATAGTAAACCAATGGACACCTTTGTCTCTAAAGGAGACAAGTTTTATCTTGCCCAATGCCCTAAAAGTAACTTTGAAATTCAAGAAATGTAGAAGATTCTCTATAGATCAGCTATTGGGAGTTTATTGTATGCTCAGGTTTGTACGCGTCTGGATATTGCGTACATTGTTGGGGTGTTATGCATATATTCAAGCAACCCTGGTATGGACCATTGGATAGCAACCAAAAGGGTTATGAGGTATCTTCAGAGAACAAAAGATTACATGCTCACTTATAGGAAATCAGATCATTTGGAGGTCATAGGGTATTCAGATTCTGATTTCGCTGGGTGATAAGACAGCAGAAAATCTACATCATGCTATATTTATCTATTAGCTGGAGGAGCTATATCCTGGAAAAGTGCTAAACAAACACTTGTAGCTTCTTCCACTATGGCAGCAGAGTTTGTAGCAAGCTATGAGGCATCTAATCATGGAATATGGTTGCGGAACTTTGTCACTAGGCTGCGTATTTTGGAGAACATAGAAAGACCACTTAAATTATTTTGTGACAGTAAGTCGGCAGTACTGTATTCCAACAACAATATGAGCTCGTCTAAGTCAAAGCACATAGACATAAAGTTCCTAGCTGTAAAAGAAAGAGTGCAAAGTGGACAAATATCCATAGAACACACTGGGACAAACTCTATGATAGCAAATCCGCTCACAAAAGGTTTACCATCCAAGGTCTTTTATGAGCACACTGCTCATATGGGTGTTGTATCATTTGAGGATATTATTATTTGAGTGGGAGTTTGTTATTTGTTTGCTTTATGTTTGATTTTGGACATTTATGTATTTAGTTATTTTCTGATTAGAAATGAAGTATTCAATTCATTTACTCTTTTCTTATTTTGATAAGGACCTCACTTAAATTTAAAGAGGACTAGTTGGAAATAGGCATGTTCGGTTCACATTTACATGTAATTTCTATGCTACGCATCCATGATTGATCTATGTCATTTTATTGTGTTTGTATACGTGACCATTGATGGGTCCAGTCATGATTGATATGGCGAAGACCGCTTTGATCCTATATAGATATAATTGATGGACGAGATTGTTAAAGAATACCTATTGTATGATAGCAATTTTTTGAGCTCATAAGGTTATACATTTGTCAGGAAACATATGTTGCCCAAGTATGAGATTGTTGGATTATCCAATAATAATGGGCACATATGTATAATGTATGTTGCTATTATAAAGTTTAACACGAAATTAAGTGATAAATTATGTTACACGTGTTATAGGTATTAAATTATCATGGAATTAAGTGTAGATACCGTAAGTTATATTTATAACTCAATGAGGGGCAGAGTTGTAAATATTAATAAACTGTTTTTAATTCAATTTATATAAAGGGTAGTGGTCCCCGAGATCTAGGTTAACTTGCATATCTCTCCTTCCCCGTCAGAGAGTTGTGTGGCAAGAGGTAACCTATCATCTTGGAAGATCAAACCCTCTCTGGAAAATCTCCGTCAATAGATTCAAGTACGCTTCCGCAAATCTAGTCTTTATTCTTAATGATTTGACATGTATAGATCTTGGGTTTATTATTCGTATGAATATATTTTGGTTCTAACAAGATAAAATTGTAAAGTATCAAAATTTATCATATTACACTTGTAAAAAAAATTATCATATTATGATTGTTTCTTACAAAATAAAAAATTTACAAACATATAAAACTAAGACAATAAAAAATGTAACTTATATGAGAATACTTATAAACTTATGATACTAAAAAATGAAAAAATAACTTATATCCCAACAAAAAAAATAGAAGAAGAAGAAGAAGCACTATACATTCAACAAGACCACCAAATTGGGGAAGAAACAACCTTCAAATTCTCAAAATCTTCAAATTCCCTAACTAGAAATTCAACCTTCAAAACACTAATTAAAATTTGTAGTATAAACTTTCTTTTTTGGGTTTTAAACGATGAATATCACTATTTAGTAGTTAAAACTAGAGTAATTGAAGAAAATTAAAACTAGGATGGACATAAAAAAAATTGTATGTTAAACACCATAAATTTAGTGGTTCTTTTAAGAAGAATTGATTACAATTGAATTCTTGAGATAATAAAAGAGAAAATTAGAAGATTTTTTTTGTTGAATCTTGCCATGAGAATTGATAAAGGAGGGATAGCAAGAGTTTTCTTGGATTATGTAGGGAACAAAGAATTGACGAGGAGAGAGAATTGATGTAAAAAATTGAATGATTGAATTCTTCAATGGTTTTCTTCACGCGTGCGTACCATAGGGATTTTTTTTTGAGTTAGCATATTTTTTTCAAAGTGTGGTTCATCCAATAACATTTACTCATTTTAGTGTAACTTTCAAGTAACTACTCACTCTTTAGTTACATGTAGAAAAGAGATGAAATTTACTTTAGAAAAAATGAGATGAATTTTTTTTATTAAATGAGATCATAAATGACGTGATAACTCAGACCGGTCTAATAAATTTTCCTAGATCATCACATAGTGCTGGTAAAACCTTAAACATTAGATTTTACTTGCATACTTTAGAATGATGTAATTTCAGGGAGTCTATGGATGGGCCGAGGAGGTTGGAGGTGTCGCTCACCTAAAAAAACTTAAAATTCATATGTAATTTAGAGTTTTAAAAATTTTATGTATTTTTTATTAAAATTCTAATTTTCTCTTTAAAATTTTATAAATTTGTCTTCTAAAATTTTATAAATCTCCTAAGATCACCCCCTTAGGTTATGAGTTTTAGATCTACTAAGAGCACTCCCTCTTTCCCCTAGAGTTCTCTCCAGAGGTAGACGCTTGTTAGAGCCAGTGGGACATCCCCCCCCCCCCCAAGTTTGAAATTTTCACATCTAGTCCTTTAAGAATTTTAAAAATTTCAATTTGGCTCCTTCAAAAATTGCTATTATATTTCAAAAAAAAAAATTAAGTGATATTAATTAAACCCCCTCCTAAAATGTTTAAAAGTATTGATAAGTTTCATTTTTTGTAAAATTTTAGTTAAAACCCTACATTTTATGAAGAATTTAAATTAAACCCTTCAAAATCTTTGAAAATTTTAATTTAAAATTCTATTTTTTTATAAAAGATTTAAATAGACCCCTCAAACTAGTTGTCAAGATCCGCCCCTGATTCTCTCACTTCCTCCCTCTTTTAGATAAAAACGGGATTAGAATTTGTAAAAAAAATGAAAATATTATTTTGATATAAATAAAAAATGTTAAATAGTATTTTGGGTCTCAAAATTGTAACTTGTTTCACTTTTGCATCTAAATTATTATTTTTGTTCAATTTGACCCAAAGTTTTCAAATATTTACCACGATAGTCCACTACTAATTTTCATTAATAAAAGTCACGTGGTAGAGATATAAATTAAATTAAAAAAATCAATAAAACATTCTAAAATCAGAAAAGGAAAAATAAAAAAATCAATTTTTTGTCTGCAATCTTGCAAGCGGTTAGTCTACAATTCTTGCACGTTTTCACTCATCTTTTCCTAATTCTCAAACAGTATCCAATTATTCAATGGCTTAATGGATGATGATTTGGCAAATCTTACAATCGATGATGGGGAAGAGGAAGCCATTGAACCTCTTGCTGATATTTCAAAATATGTTTATGAATATGATATGTGTCTTGTGGGTCGATTCCTTACTTCTAGTGTGGTTCATTTCTTATCAATGAGAAATACTTTGGCGGATATTTGGCACCCTTTAGGGGGACTCTCTATCATAGACATTGGCGAGAAATGCATTTGTTTTCAATTTTTCATGTAGTTGATCTGTTCAGAGTTCTGGAAGGATGTCATTGGTTCTTCAATGGACACTTGCTGCTACTTCAAAAATTAAGTCCAGACGAAGATCCAATGCTGGTCCCGTTAGATACAACCATGTTTTGGGTACAAATACACAATTTGACGCTTGGTCTTGTGTCTGAAACAATGGCCCGCCAACTAGGAAACTTTCTCGGTGAATTTGTTGAGTATGATGCCAAATTATTAATTTCTGGATGAAAACAATACATGCGTATCAGGGTTAAGATCAATGTCAACCAACCTTTGAAACGCAAGAAAAAATTTCATTGGGAGTGGATCGTAGTATATATGGCTACTTCCAATATGAAAGGCTCTCTCTATTTTGTTTTATTTGTGGCAAACTTGGGCATGAAGAGAGTTACTGTCCATTTTGATTATCGTTGGATCCTCAAGACATTGTTTTTGGACGGGATTTATCAATTAGAGCACCAACGCGAAGAGGGCCACCACCACCAAGCTGATGGCTAAGGGACGAGACTACAGGTTCCTCCCTTGCGGGAATTAAAGCAACTTTAGACGTGCATGGCCAACCACGTCTGCATGGACAATTCACTACCAATACATTAGGTGCTCATGAAGCACGAGGATTATATTTTCATGGGGATCAACCTACCTATTATTCTGGACAAATAGAAATGGGATAAGATGCAGAGGATAATCCAATGGCTATTGTAGAAGGAAATAAAAGGCAACACGTTGTTGGAGAGGTACCATCAGTTTCTACGACTAGGGATTCTGTCGCACCTCCAACTGGACATGAGATATCGGTTAGCCCTGCTGTGGGGGGCAGCCGACAGCCATGAGGTTGTTTTGCTGGAACGTCCGTGGGTTGGGAAAGCCACGTGCGGTAAACCGACTCAGGAATACACTGAGAGGTGCTCATCCCCATATTTTGTTTCTCATGGAAACAAAACTAAATATGAGAAGAATGGAAAGAGTACACAGAAGCTGTGGGTTTGCTTTTGGAATTGATGTTGCCGCTGAAGGTTCTCGAGGAGGGTTATCACTTGGATGGACACCCAAAACAAATGTAACTCTAAGAAGCTACCCCACTTATCATGTTGATGTTGTGATCAAGGATGCTGACATTGGTACCTGGAGATTTACTGGGTTCTATGGCAATCCTACTGAAAGATATAAAACAACTTCTTGAGATCTTTTACGACAATTTGGTGAGGATCAATCACTTCTTTGGCTTGTTGCTGGGGATTTCAACGAAATCGTTTATTCCTTTGAGAAGCAAGGAGGTCGAATTCGCTCAGAACGTAATATGTCCGCATTCAGAGAGGCTCTTAATGATTGTGAATTGGCAGATCTGAGGTTCACTAGAAACTGATATACTTGGGAACGGGGAAGATTGCTGGAAAACAATGTAAGGGAACATTTGGATAGGGCTGTGGCAAACCCTTCTTGGTTGAATCTGTTTCCAGGTTTTTTGGTTGCTCATTCCTTACATACGATCTCGGATCACTGCCCTTTGATTATTAACACTTCTTATCATGAATTTCGTAACTTGCCTCATGATACTACTTGCTTTCGTTTCAATGCGAACTGGATCTTAGAGAAGGATGTGACAAATGCAATAAAAAAGTTTTGGACCAACAACTCTGATGCCTTACCTGCTAAGCTGGGGCAAACATTATTAAATTAGAGCAGCTCCAATAAACAAGAAAGATATGGCCGAAAGTTTGCCTTGCAAAAGCGATTGAAGCAATTATCTGATGCAGTCTCTGATGATGCTAACTTGCAAGATTTGATCGAGGTTAAACTTGGACTCAACCTTAAGGCTAACAAAGAAGAAATATAATGGGCGCAACGCGCACGATCAAACTGGCTACACTATGGAGATAAAAACACTTCTTACTTTCACAGCTTTGCTTCCTATTGAAAGAAGACAAATACAGTAAAGGGCTTATATGACTCCAATGGTATATGGGTGACTGATGCTAATCAACTAAGTGATGTGGCCACCACTTACTTCAAAGATTTGTTTCAATCATATTCTCCAACAGATGGCTTCGTTATACTGTCCAAGGTGCAACCAAAGGTTTCGAGAGCCACAAATGAAATGTTACAAGCCCTATTCTCTCCAGATGAAGTTTGGCAAGCAGTTAAAAACATGGCACCATTGAAAGCATGTGGCGAAGATGGTTTTCCGGTTTTGTTTTATCAATCTTATTGGCATATAATTGACGAAGAGGTGACATCTTATTGCCTTTTAATCCTAAATGACAACGCAAGTCTTGAGAACATCAACAAAACAAACATTGTACTGATTCCTAAAGTTAAACAGCCTGAGAACATGACCCAATTTCGTTCAATAAGC
This sequence comes from Hibiscus trionum, assembly GCA_030270665.1. Taxonomy (NCBI): domain Eukaryota; kingdom Viridiplantae; phylum Streptophyta; class Magnoliopsida; order Malvales; family Malvaceae; genus Hibiscus; species Hibiscus trionum. Next base: position 69,594,667 of record BSYR01000003.1, read on the forward strand.
TTGTGTAATGTGTTATACAAGGTGATTGCCAAAGTACTAGCTATGAGATTTGCTGTGGCATTGGAGGATTGTATTGACCAATCTCAGGGAACTTTTATCCCAGGGCGACAAATCACAGACAACATAATGGAATGTGTACTTCGACTAATGGAATGTGTTACTACTGTATCTTATTCAGTAAGTATAAATGGAATGGATGAGGCTGTGTTTAAACCAGAACGTGGTATTTGACAAGGCTGCCTTCTTAGCCCATTTCTTTTCCTAGTCTGTGCTGAAGGTTTATCTGTGTTAATGAACGCTGCAAATCAAGACAATTCCATTAGAGGTGCTTTAATTGGTAGACAAAGAATGAAGATTGGCCATTTACTCTTTGCGGGTGACAGCATATTGTTTTGCCATGCTTCAATGCAAGAAGCTACGAGATTGAAAGACCTCTTGTTAAACTACGGGTATGCTTCGGGTCAGAGGGTAAACTTTGACAAATCCCTAATTTTCTTCAGCTCGAATGTTGCTTGCCATACCAAAGATCAAATTGGAGGACTCCTTGGTGTTCGAGTGTCCAACAACCCTGAAAATACTTAGGGTTACCAACTATGGTAGGAAGAAGTAAAAAAGAAGCTTTCATGCATTATTTTGATAGGTTGAACAAAATAACAGAAGGATGGGGTGTGAGATTTTTGTCCATGGGTGGTAAAGAAGTAATGATCAAAAGTGTGCTTCAAGCATTACCCTCATACGCTATGCATTGTTTCTTGTTCCCCAGGACTCTTTGTCGATCATTGGAGCAATTGATTGCCAAATTCTGGTGGCGTAACAATGCGATCAAGAAAGGAATTCATTGGTGTGATTGGACTTTATTAACTCCATCAAAGCATGATGGTGGACTTGGCTTTCGCGATCTTTCTCACTTTAACGTAGCTTTGCTTGCTAAACAATGCTGGCGATTATTTACAAACCCTCAAAGTCTTGTTGCAAGGGTGCTTAAAGCAAGATATTTTCCTCATACTGACTTTCTCACAACCAATCTTAGTTCTTCTCCATCATATATTTAGAGAAGTTTATGGTGTGCGAGGGGTTTACTTGAGAAAGGACTTGGTTGGAGAGTGGAAAATGGAACATCAATAAATATATGGAACGATGCTTGGCTCCCTGGTCAAAGAGATGGTTACATCAGAAATTAACATATAAATATCCATTATACATATGTATCTGACCTAATTGACTCTCCATCGACTTCTTGGCAACTCAATGATTTGGTTGATTTATTTGGTATTGACAAATCTCAACAGATTACATCTATCCCTTTGTTAAAATGTGGTTCACCGGATAAGCTTGTTTGGAGCCAAGACAACTTAGGAAATTACTCAGTGAGCAGTGGATATAAATTGCTTCTCAATGACTCAAGCTCCAAATCTGTTGGAAACCACATTATCTTGCTAGACAAAGTGCATGAGTTCTATGCTGCCTTATGGTCCAAGAATGTCCCTGAGAAAACGAAGATTAATATGTGGAGAATTGCGAGAGACTTTTTACCTACACTCACTAATCTTCAGAAGCGACAAATACCTGTGTCCACAAACTGCCCGCTTTGTAATGCAGCCCCAGAGAATATTGAACATATCATGAAAGAATGCTGGTTTGTCTGCCAGCTACTAGTAGATCAAGGTGTGCTTATTATGGACAATAACTCTTCTCTAAATTGGATAACATGGTTAGCATATTTTTTTTCTGCAGTCTCCCTACGGTTCAACAAGCTGCTGTGATAGTTTCTTTCTGGGTAGTTTGGCATGTACGAAACAAAAAAAGTACATGATAATGAGGACACTTCTATCTATAAAGCCACCTCGTTTGTCTCATAGATTGTATAGGAGATGTTCAACCGACCCTAAATCTTTCTCCCACCGTTTATTGGCAGCCACCTGGTCCAGATACTATGAAACTGAACTTTGATGCTCACTTCAAACATGATCAACATATTTCTTTCTCTGGAGTGTTATGCAGAAATGAAGAAGGTTTAATTATGGGAGCCTCTGTCGTCCAACATTCTCATGTAGTTGATGCTTTCATTGCGGAAGCACTAGCCTGCATGCAAGCTATAACTCTAGCAATTGATCTTGGCTTTTCAAGGATTGTGGTTAAAGGCGATTCCCTTACGGTAAGCAAAAAATTAAACACCATAGGACACGATTCTTTACTCATTGGACCAATCATATTTGATATCAATGAGGCCTCGAAAGCTTTCGCCAGCGTTTCGTTTTGCTTTGCGAGGCGAGATGCCAATACTACAACACACATTCTGGCCAGGGAAAGAAACCATCTTCAACGTCCACGATACTGGATTGAGAAAGCACCAAGAAAAGTGATAATCGCTACACAGTAGGATTTATCACACTCAACAACAACTTAACATTTGTTGTGTGCACTACCTGACATAACAAACAAATGGTTGAATTCTTCTACTTTTGACTCTTGTCGGATTTACATAGATCTGCATACTGAGATGTACTCCGATTATGTTTAGCTTATTTTATTAGTTTTGATCCTTTAGGGTTGCCTGTAACCCTTTAGAACATTGCGTTTAGTTTGTGTTTTTAAGTTTGTAAAGTTGTTCGTTTTCTCATATAATACAAACCAACAACTTCAACAAAAAAAAAAATCAATTTCTTCGTGGTATTAGAAAAAGATTCATTTTTCAAAGTTTTTTTAAATTTCCCGGAAATACGTATAATTCAAAGAGAAATGAAACTCTTAAAATTTAGGGATTGGCGTGGACAACGGCAACATTATTGCCCGTCTCATTTCCGTTTTGGAGGGAATGCCTTAACCTTCGGTTGACCGAACGGGGTTTCCGCTTAGCAAAGAATTCCGAGCCAACGCAGTCTGAAACAAGCAAAGGAAAACAAAACCAAGCAAAATGTCTTCTCACCTTTTAATTTTCTTCTACACTTGGATTTTTCCCGTTTTCCGACAAAGAACCTTCCGAATTCACGCGAAACGCCTTTCTTCTTTCTAATTTTGATTGTGAATGAGCGGCATTATTGAAATCGATGCAGAGGCTGCTCATCATTTCCTTTTCTGACTTGTTTGGTATGTGTGATTTCCTGATTCCGAGTCTGATACAACATGTTTTCATCATTTTTTATTTTATTTTCCTGTTCAGAAAATGGCTAGCAAAAAGGAAGAGCCGTCTCAAGGATATCAGGTATAGCTCAATCTTGCTTTCATTTTTCTAGTAAAGGATTTCGACTACCAGGAGACAACAAACCTAAACTCTAATTGTTAGAGTTAGATTTTGTGTTGAGAATCAATTTTGTTTGTTTTCTCTTAAGGGAGATGCTGCAGAAGCTACTCCAAGTCCACCCGGCAAACCAGGCCCACCGGAGCATCAGAATTCTCGATCTGGAAATATAGTAAACTGCTCGATTTCCCCCATCAATTATCACTTAATATTCTCAAGTTAGAATTTTTGAACGAGAGCTGCACGTAGGCATTCATAATGTGGTGCTTTTCATTCTTCTGTGCTTGGTGCCTGTATATTAGTTAGCCTGTTCTTATTATGAAGCATATTGCAACTGTTATATATATATTTGTAGTGTATTTTAGCTGTCACTAAACACATTAAGGCCCTATTTGATAACCCATTGGAGATTAACAATCTCATTGATTTAATATTTTTCAATGAGAAAGTGTAAAAAATGTGAAGTACAGAAGGACCTGCTTATCAGGAGAATATTTTCAACACATTTTATTTTATTTTTATTTCCTTTGACTCAATTATCATTTAAAATTTACATTTATAAAACAATCTAATTATAATCCAGTATTTAATTTAGCAGTTAATTTTTTTAACATTTAATTTTTCAGTTTATCTAGCAACTAAGTTTAATCCTTGAATTTTTAAATGACCATAAGGAATTTAGATACAATAGAATGATTTGTGTAACGTATTTTAAGTGCTTTGTTAGATTTTACCTTCTTGAGATCCTTACTTAACATTGTCTTGCATTGCATTCCTTGTTTCTCAAGCATGGAGTTTTCAAAATTATAAAAGTGGTGAGTTTTAAGGTTCTTAAACTTTCTTGTAGGTTTTAAAGAGTGGGCCACTTTTTTTATCATCAAAAGGTTTGTTTATTTGCTTTTGCAATTAAATTCAGTTCCTCATTTACATTTCACCTTATATTTCTGTGAAGCACAATTTCTACTTAAATTATACTAGAAAAATATGCATTATGTTTTAAATCAAGGTTCCATTTTAATGGCTGGGATTCCTATGAATTATACTATGAATTATACTGTTACTCTATTTTCCCCATTTTTCTTTGATTATAGGAATTGGGTGGACATCATGGAAGAAAAGATGGTTTATTTTGACACATACTTCGCTCGTTTTCTTCAGAAGTGATCCTGTAAGTAATTGTTCTCTGGCAGATTGTCAGTCTCAACTCTCAATATGGATGCTTGTTTATCCATTTTTAACATCACATGTTCGCTCTTTTCTTAGCACAACAATTGAATTGTCGGAAAGAAACAATAAAAGATAAAATGATGTGTTGTTTTTCTGACTACTACATTTTAAGATGCTCGAAATGTTACTAATTTGCCATGATTATTGTAGAAATCAGAGTAATTTTCTCTTCTTATTCATTTCAGATTATATTACATATATACACAAACTTTATCTCTATCTTAGGAAACTCTAAGTTTAGGAAAGAAACTAATCCTAGGAAATATAATCCCTTAGAATAAGGGATTATAAAAGATATTTACAGAATCAAAGGAAATAAATTTACAGAATCCCTTAAAGTAAGGGATATATATTCCTACACTCCCCCTCAAGCTGGAGAATATACGGTGTATAATCCCAACTTGGATACAAAATCATCAAAAACATGTTTAGATAAGGCCTTGGTGAATACGTCTACTAGTTGACCTGTAGAAGGAATGTAAGAGAGAGCAACTATCCCTTTGTGAACTTTCTCGGAGATAAAATGTCGATCAATTTCAACATGTTTAGTGCGATCATGTTGAATTGGATTTTTGGCAATTTAAATTGCTGATTGATTATCACACATTACTTCAAAACATGCTTCGTAGCTCATAAACAAATCTTTGAGCAGCTTCATTATCCATATACCTTCACAAATTCCTAGAGCCAATGCTCGAAATTCTGCTTCAGCACTGCTACGCGAAACAACTGATTGTTTCTTACTTCTCCAAGTTACAAGATTCCCCCACACAAATGTGCAATAGCCACTAGTAGATCTCCTCTCTGTTAAGTCCCCTGCCCAGCTAGAGTCTGTAAAAACTTTCACAGATTTGTCGCTAGACTTTTTGAACAGTAAACCATGTTCAGGGGTTTTCTTCAAGTACCTTAGTATTCTATGAGCTGCTGCCAAGTGTTCTTCAGATGGATTAGCCATGTGTTGGCTAATTATATTAACAGAAAAAGCTATATCCGGTCTAGTTAAAGACAAGTATATGAGCTTACCAACTAACCTCTGATATTGTTCTTTATCTACCGATGAAGTTGCTGCCTCCTTAGTGAATTTGAGGTTGGCTTCCATAGGTGTATCTGTCGAATAGACTTAATTTCTTATTAGTTTCAACAGAGAAAAGGTTACAAATAAATACACAAACCTAGGGCCTATCTTAGGTAACTTCTAAACTAGGTAAGGAACTAATTCTAGCAATAGAATACAAACCCTTAGAGCAAGGGATCCTAATCAAATAAAATATTTACAAATCTCTTAATTAAGGAAACAAATAACAAGGAAACATATCTCGGATCTCTAACACTCCCCCTCAAGCTGGTGCATGGATGTCCTCCATTCTCAGCTTGCCTACTAACTTCTGAAAGTCTTTACTAGGTAGTCCCTTGGTAAGTATGTCTGCAACTTGATTTCCAGTGGTTACATAGGGAGTACAGATTAAACCACTGTCAAGTTTCTCTTTTATGAAATGTCTATCGACTTCAACATGCTTTGTTCTGTCATGTTGAACTGGATTATGAGCTATGTTGATTGCAGACTTGTTATCACAATATAGCTTCATTGGTCCATCCAATTTCACCTTTAGGTCTTCTAAAATAATTTTCAGCCATAACAGCTCACAAATTCCCAGTGCCATGGCTCGAAATTCAGCTTCTGCACTGGATCTAGCTACCACATTCTGTTTTTTACTTCTCCAAGTAACCAAGTTTCCTCCAAAAAAGGTGCAGTAGCCTGAGGTTGATCTTCTATCAACTATTGATCCTGCATAGTCTGCATCTGTGTATGCTTCCAGAGTTAATTTCTCCCCTCTTTTAAACATAATCCCTTTGCCTGGTGTACCCTTCAAGTATTGCAAAATTTGAACTACAGCCCTTAGATGAGACTCCTTAGGGTTATGCATGAATTGACTCACAACCCCAACAGCATATGCTATATCAGGTCTGGTATGTGACAAATAGATGAGTCTTCCTACCAGTCTCTGAAATGAATTTCTGTCAACTGCCATATCATCCTCCTTTGAGTCTCCAAGCTTGTGATTGATTTCTATGGGTGTTGCTGCTGGTTTACATCCCATTTTTCCAGTTTCCTTCAACAAATCCAAGGTATACTTCTGTTGAGATATAAAAATCCCTTGCTGTGAGTGTGCCACCTCAATACCAAGAAAGTATTTCAATCTGCCAAGTTCTTTCACTTCAAACTCTTTTACCAGGCATTTTTTCAAATCATCAATTCCTTCTGAATCATTACCTGTAACAATGATATCATCTACATACACCAACAATATAGTTACTCCCCCTGAAGAAGAGTGTTTCACAAACAGAGTATGATCGCCTTGGCTCTGTTTGAAGCCTTGTCCCAGCATTACCTTGGTAAATCTCCCAAACCAAGCTCTTGGGGACTGTTTTAGTCCATATAGAGCTTTCCTCAATTTACAAACATTCTGTCCAGTAGTATTCGAAGCATATCCAGGTGGAATATCCATGTACACTTCTTCTTCAAGGTCTCCATGTAAGAAGGCATTTTTGATGTCAAATTGCTGTAGATTCCATCCTTGGATAGCTGATAAGGAAAGTAGGACCCTCACTGTGTTCATCTTTGCAACAGGTGCAAATGTTTCAAGATAGTCAATCCCATAGGTTTGAGAGTACCCTTTTGCCACCAATCTTGCTTTGTATCTTTCCAAAGTGCCATCTGACTTGTATTTTACAGTAAAAACCCACCTGCATCCTACTGTTTTCTTCCCTTCTGGCAATCTCACTAAGTCCCAAGTTTTGTTTTTTTCTAGTGCATCCATTTCTTCCTTCATAGCCATTTTCCAGTTCTCATTTTCTAATGCCTCTAAAGCTGTTTTAGGAATAGTGATATCATTTAGGCTAGTAAGGAATGCTCTGTGACTTGGTGAAAGGTTTTTGTAGGTCATAAACAAATAGGAGGGATGTTTAGTGGTGCAGGTTCTTTTTCCTTTTCTAATGGCAATGGGAAATTCAAAATCAGAAACAGTGTTACCATGTTCAGAATCAGATATAGCACTGTCATTATCATTATGTTCAGAAGAAGTTTCAGAATGTACCTCAAATTGTATAGGAATAGGAGTAGGAGCAGGAGAAGGGGATGATTGAATCTGCATAGGCGCCTTCCTTCTTGAATAGGTCTTCAGGGGACAAGTAGTGTCTTGAATATTGGGCTGTGATATGTTAATGGCTGTTTGAGGAGTGTGAGGAGAAGATGGAGTAGGAATAGGTGGCTGTCTTGGATGTATTTCTGTAGTAGGAATAGATGACTGACCAGAATGTACATTTGTAGGAAGGGGCTGAAGTAAAAACTGACCAGAATGTACATTTGTAGGAAGGGGCTGAAGTAAAAAAAGGTCTGCTTCCTTATCTTCCCTAAAAGCTATCTCCCCCTGAAGATAAGGAATAGTAAAATAACTCTCCTTTTCAACAAAAGTAACATCAGCAGAGGTATAAAATTTTTTGGTAGGTGGGTGATAACATTTGTAGCCTTTTTGAGAGGAGGAATAGCCAATGAATATACATTTCAAAGCCCTTGGGTCAAGTTTACCTCGGTTTGGAGAGTGGATGTGAACAAAAGCAACACACCCGAATACCCTTGGTTGTAGATGAAGGGATGGACTGAAGTTGGGAAAGAATTTGACAAGGATTTGAAGAGGACTTTGGGATGAAAGGGTTTGAGAAGGCATTCTGTTTATCAGTGAAGTAGCAGTTAAGGCAGCTTCCCCCCAATATTTTTTAGGAACATTGTTTTGAAACAAAAGTGCTCTAGTCATAGCAAGGAGGTGCCCATTCTTTCTTTCTGCTACCCCATTCTGTTGGGGAGTATGTACACAAGATGACTCATGTATAATACCTTTGTCTAGGAAATAAGGTGACAAGAATTGATTAAAGTAATCTCTAGCATTGTCAGATCTGACTTTCTTAATTTCAGCCCCAAATTGAGTCTTAATCATGGTATAGAAAGTTTTAAAGGTAGAGGCAACATCTGACTTTTGTTTCAGAAGATAAATCCAAGTAACCCTACTGCAATCATCTATAAAAGATACAAACCACCTAGCCCCAGTTATGTTAGGAATGGTAGAGGGCCCCCAAACATCACTGTGAATAAGATTAAAAGGATGGCTAGTTCTTTTATTACTTGCTGGAAAAGAGGCACGTTTATGTTTTGCAAGCTCACAAACTTCACAATGAAATTCATCTAAATTTATTGTTTTACATAAAGAAGGAAACATGGTTTTCAAAAGTCTAAAAGGTGGATGACCAAGGCGAAAGTGATGTAGCCATATCTGGTCTTTATTGGCTGTAGAATTGGACAAAAAAGACCAAGATTGAGTATTCAAAACACTAGCTGGTCCACCAAGAACCTCAAGGTAGTATAGGCCTTTTATTTCCCTAGCACGCCCAATCATCCTCTTCGTTTCTTGCTCCTGAAAAATACAATGTGTTGGGTAAAACAGAACATTGCAATTAGTATCTTTAACAAGCTTCGGTATAGAGACAAGACTAGTAAACAGCTTGGGCACATGTAAAACATTTTTAAGTAGAAGAGTTTCACTAATAGCAATATCTCCTTGACCAGCAACTGTTACCATAGTACCATCTGCAACTGTAATTTTCTTGTTGCTAGGACAGGGTGTATAGGTGATGAAATTTAGAGAGGAATTGGTCATATGATCAGTGGCTCCTGAGTCTATTACCCAGGAGTTTTGGGTAGGTATGTGAGTGGATGCTTTCAAGGCATTAGAATTCTGAGAAGAGGAAGAGGATATACCTGAGAAGACTAGATTGCATGTACCTGTAGAGGATGGTTTCTCTAAAGATTCCAGAAGACTTTTCAATTTTTCCACTTCTTCTTGGTTGAACTCAACAGATTGTTCATCTGACTCTTTAGTCACTTGTCTGGTTGCAAAAGCCCTGTTCTGTCCCCTTGTTGGACCTCCTCTTTCTGTAAAATTTCTATTTGTTGATGGAGGCTTCCCATGTAGCCTCCAGCATTTCTCTTTGGTGTGACAAGGCTTTTTGCAGTAAGTACACCATAAGGAGTCCTTGTTCACTGCTCTTTTCATTTCTGGTCTGTCTTCAATATTTTCCAGACCCTCAGGAACAATTTTGGTAACCAAGGCTGAGCTCTCAACTTGAATATTTCCAACCATCATCACTCCTCTTCTTCCTTCTTCAGCACGAATAGTAGCAATAACCTCATTTAATGAAGGCAGATCTTCCTTCCCCAAAATCTGAACTCTCACTGCATCGAATTCAATATTTAGTCCAGCAAGGAAATCATAAATTCTATCTTTTTCGACAAACCTCTTTAGAGTTGCTGCATCCTCGCTGCATTTCATCTGAATGCATTGGTAGTGGTCCATTTCCTGCCAGAGATTTTGCAGCAGATTAGAATATTCTGTAATGGATTTGTTTCCTTGTTTGGTGGCTGAAATCTTGCTCTTGATTTCATAAATCTGGGCAGCATCTCTAACTTTTGAATAAGTTTGTTTCACAGCCTCCCATATTTCCCTTGCTGTACTAAGGAACATGCAAGTGTCACTGATTTCGGGCACCATTGAATTCCACAACCAAGTCATGACTAATGAATCTTGTTCATCCCAAGCCTCAAATCTGGGATCTCCTTCCTTAGGACCAGTTCCAAGAAGGTGACTGAGTTTACCCCTTCCTTTGAGGAAAGTTCGCACCAATTGAGACCACTTAAGGTAATTTTTACCATTCAATCTATAGGGGGCTTGTATGTTTTGTAAATCACTCGTCGAATTAGAGTGACTTCCTTCACTCATAGTGTCTACTCGAGCAGTTTCAGTACTGCTTGAATTAGTCGTATCGACCATATTCTCTCAAGAGAAAAAAGGGTAAAAAATACTGTCCAACAAGAACAGTAAGGCCTAAGAAAAGAGTGGCGCTGATACCATGTCGAATAGACTTAATTTCTTATTAGTTTCAACAGAGAAAAGGTTACAAATAAATACACAAACCTAGGGCCTATCTTAGGTAACTTCTAAACTAGGTAAGGAACTAATTCTAGCAATAGAATACAAACCCTTAGAGCAAGGGATCCTAATCAAATAAAATATTTACAAATCTCTTAATTAAGGAAACAAATAACAAGGAAACATATCTCGGATCTCTAACAGTATCTGTTGGTTTACATCCTAAAAAACCAGCTTCATTTAGTAAATCGAGGACATATTTTTGTTGATTGATCACAAGTCCTTCTTTGGATCTTGCAACTTCCATGCCGAGGAAGTATCTCAACTTGCCGAGGCCTTTAGTTTCAAATTCCCTGTTAAGAAGTGTTTTTAAACTTTGGATTTCTTCATCATCATCGCCAGTGAGGATGATATCATCCACATATACAAGGAGAATAGCTTTTTTCTTCTCGGAAGTTTGTTTTATGAATAAAGTATGATCAACAAGAGATTGTTGATATCCATTACGCAGGATAACTGTAGTAAATCTTTCAAACCAGGCTCGAGGAGACTGTTTTAGACCATAGAGAGACCGGTTGAGTTTGCAGACCTTTTTTCTGTCTGTAGTAGATTTGAGACCAGGTGGAACCTTCATAAAGACCTCCTCATCAAGTTTGCCATTGAGAAAGGCATTTTTCACATCAAGTTGATGCAATTTCCAGTCATTGTTGACAGCAAGGCTGAGTAGGACCCTAACAGTATTGAGCTTGGCCGCAGGTGCAAATGTCTCTTTAAAATCAACCCCATATGTTTGAGTGTACCCTTTAGCTACGAGTCTCGCTTTATATTGTTGTACACTGCCATTAGAGTTATATTTAATAGCAAAGATCCATTTACAACCAACAAGTTTTTTACCTTGTGGAGGATCTGTTAAGGTCCATGTTGCATTCTGTTCAAGTGCACTAAGTTCGTCTTCAACAGCTTTCCTCCATTTTGGATCCCTTAAAGCTTCATCTATAGTGGAGGGAATATATGCTTCATCTAATCTGGCTGTAAATGCTTGGAAAGATGGCGACAAATAACTATAACCAGCAAATTTCTGAATAGGATGTTGAGTGCACTGTCGTATTCCTTTCCTAATTGCAATAGGAAAATCATTGAGAGACTGAGAATTGGACTTACTATATGTAGCACCTTATTCTTCCATCACGACAGCTGGACTAAAATCCAACTTTCGGCAGGTGTTAGATTGCAGAATAGCCTCAGGTAAAGGTTTCTTTTTTCTTTGGTAAACCAGAAGTGGATTGGGAGGTATAGTTTTTGGTAGTTTCAAAGTGGAAGGAATTGGTGGTGTAAGATTGGTAGTAGGACTTGAAGTAGGAAGATGAACAGTAGGAATTGCTAGCAGAAATTCTGGAAAATTAGGAGAAATTGTTGGATTGGAAGAATAAGGTTGAGAATCAACCCATGGCTCCCCTGAAAATTATCTTTAGTGAAATAAGATTCCTGTTCAAAAAATGTTAGATCCATAGTAACATAAATTCTCTTAGTAGGTGGATGATAACATTTATAACCCCTTTTGAGTGAATAATACCCAACCATGACGCATTTAAGTGATTTAGGGTCTAACTTGGACCTATTAGGGGCAGAATTGTGGACAAAAACAGTGCAACCAAACACTTTAAGAGGTAAAATAGAAGAAATTGGCTTAAAGTGGGGGTAGGATTCTAAGAAAATGGATTGAGGAGTATGAAAATTTAAAACCTTACTAGGCATTCTGTTTATCAAGTAAGTGGCAGTTAACAAAGCCTCTCCCCATAAATATGTAGGAACATTATCAGGGAATAAAAGGGAACGAGTAACATCAAGTAGATGACGATTTTTTCTTTCGGCAATCCCATTTTGTTGTGGGGTGTTAACACAAGAACTGATGTAAACAATCCATTTGGTTCTGAAAAAATCACCCAAAGAATTAGCAAAGAATTCACTCCCATTATCAGAATGAAAAATTTTGATTTTAGAATTGAATTGAGTTTCAACCATGGTATAAAATCTGGTAAAAATGGAAGAGGTGTCGGATTTGTCTTTCATCAAATATGTCCAAGTCAACCTACTATGATCATCTATGAAAGTAATAAACCACTTACAACCATTAGTATTCTTCACTCTCGATGGGCCCCAAATGTCACTATGTATCAAAGAAAAAGGGCTAGAAGGTTTATATTGTGAGGGTTTGTATGACGCCTTGGTTTGTTTTGCAAGAGAACAAATATGGCATTTAAACAAATGTGGCTTTTTATTAACGAAAAGAGAAAGATGTAATTTTGCTAAATAAGTAAAACTAGGATGACCTAGTCTAAAATGCCATAACATAATAGGATCAATAGTATTAGAGACAGTAAACGAAATAGATGGCTGGTCTGGAGTTGTTGAAGGTTCATTAAGGATATAGAGGCCATTGTGCAAGCTAGCATTGTCAATCGTCTTCTTCATGTCTAGTGCCTGCAAAGTACAACCAGTGCCATCAAACGTGAAATTACAATTCAAATCTTTCGAAAGTTTACTGACAGATATAAGATTGCATGCAAGATTTGGGATAAAAAGGACACCATCAAGAACCATATTCGAATTTAGTAAGACAGAACCATGTCCTTGAATTGGTGAAAGAGACCCATCTGCAGTCTTAATATTCCTACCAAATGTAATTGAAAAACTGTGAAACAAGTTCATGTTTCCTGTCATATGATCTGAGGCCCCGGAGTCAAGAACCCAAGTAGGGTTTAACTGTTGAGAAAGAAGGGCTTTAGGAAAGGGTATACCTTCTGGTTCGGCTATGACAAGATTACCCTCTTGAGGTCCAGTGAACTTGCTAAATAACCTTTGCAGATCCGCAATTTGTTCCTTAGTAAAACTAGAAAATGTAGATGGTGAAGATGAAGTAGATTGAGTGTCTGGAGATGGCTTGGATTTCCAATCAACAGGTTTACCATGAAGTTTCCAGCACTTTGCTTTAAAGTGGCCTGGTTTCTTGCAGTGATCACACCAAGGCCGTCCCTTTTTAATTGAACTAGAGGACACTTGAGTAATAAGGGCATATTCTTCAACAGTAGAGACTTCAGGAAGCATAACTATTCTTCGACTGGCTTCCTTCTTGACTATGGAGAACACTTCCCGAATCGATGGAAGATGAGAAGTCCCAAGGATTCTACCACGTACGCCATCAAACTCCTTATTAAGCCCTTGAAGAAACTGGAAAATCCTCCTCTGAGTCTTGATTTTCTCGAAAAGTGTTGCATCTGCTGGAGTCTCCCATTCATTCTGATCATAGAGATCAAGTTGCTGCCATAGGGCATTTAGAGTGTTATAGTACAAGGTGACTGTCATCCCATCTTGATGAAGAGCTGCTGCCTGGCTTTCAATGCCATACAATTCTGAGATATTATCCTTGCTAGAATAAGTTTCCTGCACTGCACTCCAAATTGACTCAGCAGTTTGATAGAGAAGAAAGTTACGACTCACACTAGGAGACATCGAGTTGAGAAGCCAAGTCATTACTTGACTGTTTTCCCTCAGCCATTTGGTATAACCAGCAGTACCAACAGTAGGTTTGTCGATTTCCCCAGTGATATAACCCAATCTTTCTCGACCCGCAAGGAAAATTTTTACGGATTGAGACCATTCGAGATAATTGGTATCATTTAGACGATGGCAGGTAATGACTATATTCATTGAATCAGAAAGATCAGCAGAACCAGAACTATATTCTGAAGAAGAGCTAATTTCAGTAGACGAAAGAGAAGAGGAAGTCTGTGCCATCGATGAGGGTTTAGGATGATCTCTGATACCATGTAGAAATCAGAGTAATTTTCTCTTCTTATTCATTTCAGATTATATTACATATATACACAAACTTTATCTCTATCTTAAGAAACTCTAAGTTTAGGAAAGAAACTAATCCTAGGAAATATAATCCCTTAGAATAAGGGATTATAAAAGATATTTACAGAATCAAAGGAAATAAATTTACAGAATCCTTTAAAGTAAGGGATATATATTCCTACAATTATCTTTTATGTGCTACATCCCTCTCAATCAGATACGGTTAGAATATATGACAATCAAAATGAAAATGAAACTCTCATGTATATTTCATTGCTTTTGTAGTTTTTAGGTTGTCTTCGGACAAACTAAAAAAAGATAAAAAATGGGAAACATGATCTAAAAGTTAAATCATTATTGCCACTCCAAAATAATGAATATACTTATAAACTTATCAAGGAGAATTGAGTGTTAATTTAGAGGGACCTATTAATTTGCACATATGTACTTCTTTAGCTTTGTAGAAAATGATGATACTTTGGTTAGTATATGTCAATTCACTTACCGGTTCTTCTTTGGTTCACCAGCAGATCTATAATTAACTATAAAAGTTATCTCCAGCTAATAACATATCTCAATTTGAATTGTTGAGTGACGAGTTAGTGGACAACTAAGCCAGGAATAAATTAACATATGGCGGGTAATTAGGGTATTTGGGGCAAACTTCTTTTGTGCTAAAAAAAATGTACATAGACAAAGGGAAAAGAATCGAGAAAGAGGAGAAATATATATATATATTGTCGTATTTTTATGTAATAATTGTATAATATATTATTTGTATATATAAATTTTGTAAAGTTTTATAAGTCATTTATGTAATTGGTATATTTGTATTCTATTTGCATGATCATTAGATTATATGTTTTTTTTTTCATTTTTCTCATGTTATATGGTAATATCTCAGGCGCTATCAAATCTTATTAGCACCGTTAAAATGTGTCACTTATCATAATATTATTTTTCTATCATAATTGCATTTAAAATATGGGTTTTATTTTGATGCACTGTAAAAAAAATTTACACAACCCTTTTATAAAATTTAAAATTTAAATCACAAACCCTAGCAACCTAAAACTTAAACCCTAAGCCCTAAACCCTAAACTCTAAATTCTAACCATAAACCTTAAATTATATACCCTACATACTAAACCCCTAAACCCTAACTTAAAATCTTAAACCCTAAACCCTAAAATTAGTGCATCAAAGTATTTTCCTTAAAATATTACATACTATATCAATTTGACACACTAATAATATTTATGTAGTGTTACTTTATATTATTTTATGTCATTTTAATTATTTTTGTCATGTTAAATCATGTTGCATATTCATGTTTATCTGATATTATCAACTCTAATCGATGATATTCAAATAATTTTAAATTTTGGTAATTGGGTTAGATTTTATTTAGATGCACTATAACACACATGCCTCTTCTACAAGGTGTGATATTCAAGACTTTCCTTTTGAAGAATGATAGTATAGAAAAATGATTTAACTATTTGCTTGGGTTGAGTTAAAGAAAAGAAAAATCTATATGTATTGATAGTTATTGGTTAGATATTATTTTTTTTTGATAAGAAAGGAAAGGAGGCCTCGTTAAAAACCCTCTTCATACCCAACGAGCTACAAAGGTAACCCATCAGGCATTGGTTAGATATTATTATTTTTGGTATAATCATTAGTATTCAACTCATTGGTCAATTAATTCGAATTCGAGTACTGTAAAGGCTTATTATGAGAGCAATTTTTCCAACTCAGTTTGTTCCATTCACAATATCCATATTCGAAACTTGGAGTGCCTCATCCGGCTATATCAGCCAATAGCTGGTATTGGTTGATACTATTGTCCTGATGGTATAGTATTCTCGTCTCTACATTTCATGCATTCCTCCATCACTATCTCTTGTTGCATTTTGTATACATTAGGTTTTAGAGGATTAATCTATTGTTGTTTTACTTCTCAGAATTCCGTTTCTCAGAAGGGGAATGAAGTGAATTTAACTCTAGGTGGTATTGACCTCAACAATTCAGGCAGGTTGGCTTGCATTTCTAAAAAGATCATCAATTCTTGGTCTCTTCTTCAAGTTGCAAATATCATCAAAAGTTGGAATTACTAATTGTGGCACCTTTCAACATTTCTAGTGTGGTTGTCAAAGCTGATAAAAAGCTTATAACAGTACAATTTAATGATGGCCGCGATGGACGGACCTTCACACTCAAGGTTCTTCCTCCCATTCTTCATCTATAATTTCTCTTTGATTCTTCTTTTTACCGTTTTGAATCATAGTTTTGTCTACAACTGTTTGCTTGAGTTGTTTTTAAGATCCATTTCCATTTAGTTTTACATTTCTTTAGCTTGATAAATAGTTGTGAGATATCGAAAACTTCAAAGCCCAAATAAAGAAACAATGAGATGTTGGGAAAAATCAGATGAAATGATGGTTGTTCTTCTTGTTGATGTTGTAGGCTGAAACATTGGATGATTTGTACGAGTGGAAAGCTGCACTTGAGAATGCTTTGTCACAAGCACCAAGTTCTCCTAATGTAACAGGACAAAATGGCATTTTCCCGAACGATCAAGCAGATGCAGATGATGGTTCTAAGGAACTAGGTATTTGTAACCTTGTTTTTTGTGTTTGGTGTAAGTTTGCACTGATACATACATTTTTTGAGTTTGGTGTAAGTTTGCACTGATACATACATACATACATACACACACACACATATATAAATTTACATAAACCGGGCTTCATTTGAATCTAGAGTTCTAATGTGAACACCACAAATAATGCATGATATGTGGAGAGATATAAGTTCATTCAGACAATGTAAATTATCAGAAGAATTCAAGCATATTAGTAGTTTTGATTCTTAGTTGTCAGTTCCATTCTTTTTTCACCGTGCCCTCCTTTTCTTCTAGTTTCCCCTTATCTCTTTATGTTATATTTTTTACAAGCCTGTCAAGTTTCTTGAATGTACCAAGTTTTTAACTTGGTTGGCTGCTTTGATTTGTTTATCCTCTCATTTGATATGTTGATGCTCTTCTCTGTCTCTTTGTTAGTGAATGATAAACAACAGCCTGTGGGATCTACAATCATAGGCAGACCAATTTTAGTTGCCCTGGAAGATGTTGATGGAGCTCCAACATTTTTGGAGAAGGCGCTTAAATATATAGAAGAGTACGGTGAGTTTTTCTTTTCTATTAATTGTTGCAATCTCATTTAAGTAATATTCTAATTTCCTAAAATAACTATCTAATGCATATACAATCTAGTAATGAATGCTCATGTCTGTTTTTATTCATTTACGTTTCTTGAGATACTGATATTCTGGATGACGTTCCTGCACCATGTACATATCTAAAGCACTTTTATTCATGTTTAAATAACTCAACAGGTGTCAAAGTAGAAGGGATCTTACGACAAGCAGCAGATGTTGAAGATGTTGAGCGCCGAATTCGGGAATATGAACAAGGTTTGTTCAGACTTCAGATAACCTCTTTGCTTATTGAACAAGATAGAGCAAGAAGCCCAAGCTACTTTATATGTCCATAGTTATACATCACAATATTCTCTATTTAGCCTTCTTATAACTCTTTTAGGTCTTGCTTTTTGTTGTAATCTAGGAGAATAAATCGAAGGAGAAGGAAAGCATAAAGTAGTTAATGCAAGGCAAATTTGATTATTGAATTAGGAGATTACAAGAGTTTAAATACTGAGTTGTTGACTTCTAATAGGATTTTTCTACTTAAGATAAGATTTTATCTAGAGATAGAGATTACAAAGGCTACCAAGACTTATATTTCTTCTCTTAAAAGACTCATAAACAAATGAGACTACTACTATACGACTGATTCTAACACTCCCCCTCACGCTGGTGAGTGAATAACTGAATATCTATCATTCCTAGCCTGTTTAAAATTTCTTGAAAAGCCTTGCTTGTTGTTCCCTTTGTGAGCACATCTTCCAACTGATCTTTGATAGAGATGAATGAAGTACAATCCAAAGTCCTATTTTTCCTTAATGAAATGTCTATCAACTTCAATATGCTTTGTCCGATCATGTTGAACAGGATTGGGAGCAATATTGATAGTTGATTTATTATCACAATAAAGCTTCATGGGTCCCTCCCAATTTATTCTTAAGTCATCTAGGATTATCTTTACCCAAAGTAACTCATATATTCCCAAAGCCATCGATCTAAATTCCGATTCATCACTTTGTCTTGCTTCTTACTTCTTAAGTCATCTAGGATTATCTTTACCCAAAGTAACTCATATATTGCTACTACATTATGCTTCTTACTTCTCCAGGTTATAAGATTTTCACCTAGAATTGTACTGTACCCGAATGTTGATTTTCTGTCAACTAAAGACCCTGCGTAATCTGCATCCATATAAGCTTCTAGTGTAATTCCCGAGTTCACTTGATGTTTGAACATAATTCATTTTCCTGGGTTGCCTTTCAAGTATTGTAGTATGATGTTTGCTGCTTTGAGATGTGATTCTTTCGTATTATGCATAAATTGGTTGACTACACTTACTGCAAAGGCTATATCAAGCCTAATGTGTTCCAAATATATTCATTTTCCAACCAGTCTTTGATAGGACCCTCTATCTACTATAGGTTCTTCTGGTGCATTACATAACCCATGATTAAACCCAATTGGTGTCTCAATTGATTTACAACCCATCTTCTCGGTTTCTTCCAATAAGTCAAGCACATATTTCTGCTGTGAGATGAAAGATCCTTGCTTCGAAAGGGTTACCTCAATGCCTAGGAAGAATTTCAACTTTCCTAGCTCATTGATGTCAAATTCTTTCAACATACACTCTCTCAAGTACTTCATTCCTTCAACATCATTACCCGTATCTATGATGTCATCTACACAAGTACATAGACTAGAAGTGTTCGAGTGTTTTATGAACAAGCTGTGATCACCTTGACTTCTCTTATATCTCAGTGAGATCATTGACTTGCCAAACCTCCTAAACCAAGTTCGTGGAGACTGTTTGAGCCTATAATCCTCTCTTCCTGAAAAAAATGGGGAAAGAATGTGATTAAAATTGTCTGACCTAAATCTTTTAATTTTTTACCGCAAATTGAGTATGAATCATATTATAAAATTTAGGAAAGACATTGCTGACATCAGATTTATGTTTGAGGAGATAGATCCATGTGACAAACTTACAATCATCTATAAAAAACACGAACCATTCAGCAACAAAAACGTTTGAAACAGTAGACGGCCCCCAAACATTTTAAAGGAACAAAAGCTTTTTTATTACTTATGGGAAAAGAGACATGTTTGTGTTTGACCAACTACAATAAGTGCAATTAAATTTATCAAGGGTACTACCTCTAAAAAAAGAAGGGAACATGAAGTTGATTATTCTAAAAGAGGGAAGATCTAAAAAATTATATGAAACCATATTTTATTCTAAAAGAAAGGATGTAGATATGAGAACATCACCATCTGATAGAGTGTGGAATTGTTCTAAGAAGTAGAGACCGTCTTTCTGACTAGCACATCCAATCATCTCTTCATGTCCATTGCCTAAAAAGTACAATGTGCATTGCAATTCAAATTGGCGGTTAATTTTTGAATAGATACAAGGTTAGCAGCGAGATTTGGAACATGGAGAACATTTTTTAGTATAATGTCTTTAGAAAAGATAAGTGTCCCTTTGGCTAGCTACGGTAGTAATGGTTCCATCGGCTATGGTTATCTTTGAATGACTATTGCTTGGAGTGTAGGTAACAAAGTGTTTAGAGGAGTAAGTCATGTGGTCAGTGGCTCCAAAATTTATCACCCACATGAGAGACGAAGCTCTTTCTCAGACAGTAGTATAAGAGGAAGAGAAAATATCTGAGAGCGTCAATGAACAAGTACACGTCGAAGACTTTTCAAGAGATCTCAACAAACTTTTCAGTTTCACAATTTCCACAATACTAAACGCAGGAGAGGGCTCCTTTTTGTATCAGTCAACGGAGAACTTACCTCAAGTGCCTGACTACAATCACTTATACTTGAGCAAGTTTGTCAGTTGGCTTGCCATGAAGTTTCCAACACTGCTCCTTGGTGTGACGAGACTTTTTACAGTATGTGCATAATATGGAATCACAATTTGATGTCCCTCGAGTGGATTCAACCAGCACACCAGCTGGGTGAATATTTTGCCACTCAGCCACTGTAAAAGCGGCCCCGTCGACAGCAGATTCATGCATGATAGGGCTGCTTATTTTGGCTGAACCACTAGGTTTTCCGACATGTTTAGTGAGTAAAATTTTTCTGATCAGGAACAAAACCTAAGCTGATACCTTGTTCTAATCTAGGAGAATAAATCGAAGGAAAAGGAAAGAATCAAGGAGTTAATGCAAGACAAATCTGATTATTGAATTAGGAGATTGCAAGAGTTTAAATAGACTGAGTTGTTGACTTTGAATACTATGACTTTTCTACTAAAGATAAAATTTTATCTAGATATACAGATTACAAAGACTCCTAAGACTTGTCTTTCTTATCATAAAAACTACTAAACAAATGAGACTACTACTATAAGTCTGATTCTGACACTTTTTAATGCAGGAAAAACTGATTTTTGTTCTTCTGAGGATGGACATGTCATTGCTGATTGTGTGAAGGTATGCCGTATTAGTTTCCAGAAGATTCTTTCATTTAAGTTGCAAGATATACTGGCCCTGGTACTTTGTTGTCTGATTTGTCATGCCATTTTCCAGTATATCATCAGAGAGTTGCCATCACCTCCTGTTCCTGCATCATGCTGCAATGCACTACTAGAAGCATGCCGTAAGGCTTTTATTCAAGTGTTCTTTGTTTTTTTTTCTCTGTTTTACCCTGTAACAAATTAAGTTGATAACATGCATACAATGATTAGGAACTCAGCGTGGTTCTAGAGTTAATGCTATGCGGGCGGCAGTATTGGACACGTTTCCTGAGCCAAACCGTCGATTGTTACAGAGGTAATTGATTCATCTCTGTTTGATTAACCATGTACTCTTTTTGCTACAACAACTATTAGGGCGCTTTGGGAATGTTTTACTTGTAAACATGGGCATTTATTCATTCTTACTTTCATAATCACAATATCACCCTCATTCTTAGGCGTTTTGACTTCTACTCGTCTTTATCGATGTTTTACTTTTCTTGTTCCTTCATTTCAGAATTCTAATGATGATGCAAATCGTGGCTTCTCACAAAAATGAAAACCTGATGAGCACTTCAGCCGTAGCGGCATGCATGGCACCCTTACTTCTTCGCCCCCTTCTTTCCGGTGAATGTGAGATTGCAACCGATTTTGATGTGGGAGCTGATAATAGTTCAATGCAATTGCTACAAGCTGCTGCTGCAGCCAATCATGCTCAAACCATTGTTATAACATTACTGGAAGAGTATGATCATATATTTGGGGTGAGCTCTAATTCTCTCTTTTTTCACAATTCTTCTGATATGGCTTTCTGCAGTCACTATACAGACAAGTATGTACCCCATAAATTTACAAGGTCTAAGGCTTTTATCTTTAATTCAGAATTGATATGTTTTATTTATCTGTTCTTTTCGAGAAAACATGATCATTAAGTAAAATTGTGTCTTTCCTGGAGTGTATGTGTTATTCATTGGTATAGAATCTAAAGTGACAGGATTATGACTGTCTAATGATGCAATGTGAATGGAGTGATTGTGATCCTCTTATAGAATTGTCTTGTACTGTGCTATTTTTTTGGCAGGAAGCTTCTATTTCCTCTGATTTATACACTGATACAGACGAGAGTGCAACTGGAAGTGAGGAAGAAGATGATGAGTCCTATGACGAAGATGAATCTTATGAAGACGATGATGCAACGGAAGGGTCTTCTGTATCCAATGATGATGATGCAAGTGAAACAGGCAGTGAAAGTGGTCACCCTGTTACCAATGATCGGGATGTGGATAAGGTTTGTCCATCTACTGGCTACAATGGCATTTACATTTTATGATTGATCATAAACTATAAAAGTGACAGAAGTAATAAACTTAATATGGATTTATGAACAGTTAAAGCTTTCTATAAAGGTGAAAAAGCAATAAATCAGTGATAAAAAGATAATGCACTGAATATAAAATTGCAGGATTCTGATTCTTCGAGCTCAAGTTCCGAGTCCTCTGAAAATGATGATTCAAAAAGGAGGAAGGATCAACAGTGTAGTAAAAGTACATCAACAGATATCAAAAAGTCTGCTGAACTGTCAAAAGGTATTAATGATCAGACCAATTTGGAGGATACGTTAGTTCATCAAAATCAAAGCCCTCATAACCAACAATCAACAGCGGTT
Source organism: Hibiscus trionum (assembly GCA_030270665.1). Lineage (NCBI taxonomy): Eukaryota > Viridiplantae > Streptophyta > Magnoliopsida > Malvales > Malvaceae > Hibiscus > Hibiscus trionum. The sequence continues at coordinate 69,617,304 of BSYR01000003.1, forward strand.
GGGAGTGGACCTGGCCGGAGAGCTAGGCGTAATGCCGTTTGGGGACGTACTGCTGTAAGTGTTTGCTTTCTGCATTTATGATGTGTTATACTTTTGGCCTAGTTCGTTGGCTTTCTCTGTTAACTAATAACCATTTCCAAGTATGGATCTAGCGATTGCAAGTTACCTTAGATTGATTAACTTCTAACTGCTCAAATTGGTCGAGATTAATATATTGGGTTTGCTTGTCCAGGCAAAGAAGAACCTTTCAATGGAATCCATGGATATTTCATTTGAAGAAGAGTAAGCAATGCTCCCATGATCTGTATGTAAAAACCTTGTATAAATTTGCCTGCTAATATAGCATACAATGATGCAATACCAACTAAAAGTTGCATGCATCTTTTGAAGCATTCTTTCATGCTTAGGATGAAGCAATCTATCCTATTTTCTATGTATTACCTGATTCAGCCTGTTTTAGGATTGAAACTGAGACACTTGTGGCTGAAAAATCAGACTTGCAAAACAGACTCAGAGAAGAGGTTCTGCTATATATTCACCTTTCGAATTATTATTGTTGTTGTGTGGAGACTTTTCATAACTAGTCATCTTTCTAATGTAGACTGACGGTACCAAAGTCGAAGGCAGCATGGAAAAACGAAAGAAGGCATTGCAAGATCGTTGCCTAAGTCTTGAGAAAGATGTAAGTTTGTCAGGATCTTTTTCTTAGTTTATTTTCCGAGCTGTCCTTTCTGTTTCATGCATGATGTGTAGCATTAAAGATGCAGATTTTGGTGTTGAAAGAAACATAGTATCAAAGGCAGCATATTCCCTTATTACTTGTAACTGGAAATCTGTTTTTGCATTTTTATTCTTTCCTCTTCAGTATCATGTCTTTCAAAAATGGCTTAGCTAAAACAAGCCCAATTTATCTACCTCTGACTTGTAGGTAGCAAGATTAAAGGAAGAGTTGCAAAGGGAGAGAGATAAGAGAACAGCTCTAGAATCGGGGCTTAACTCGTCTCAAGAACCTCGATTTCTCCCAGATAAGATCGACAAAAAGGTACAAAATGGCCTGCCTCTGACTTAAACTAGTGCACCTAATCTTTATTTTGCATCAAACTTTAACTTTGTTTGTATTATGAAGACAAAGGCAGGCCTCAAGGACATAGCTCAAGCAGAGGCAGACATAGTCAATTTGAAAAACAAGGTTGAAGATCTGGAGATGCAGCTTAAACAACAGCTTGAGAAAAATTCTGCTCCATGAATGATTCATGCAATCAACGCCAAACCAAATCATACCAAAATGTAAGCTTTCCGTTGCTTCTATAGCATGCCATATTTTCATGCAATCAACTCATCCAAAATGTAAGCTTTCCGTTGGTTCTGTAGCCAATAGCCCTAAAGAAAGGATCCACAGTTAAGAAAACCCGAAGGCAAATAAACCCATTTTTCTAAACAAGGGATGATTTGAATTTTGAAGGCCATGATGTCCTACAATTCAGATAAAAGCTCAAGAATTAGGAGGTAAGTTTCCTGTTAGTCTTGGAATCATTGTTCTGCATTGGACATTGCTGATTTTCTTTACAAACTCACCTTAGGCTGTTGATGGTTGCTTTGATTGCAGGGAAAGTTTACCGGAGAGGGATCTGCGATTTTGTGAGGTGCGATCCCACACTAAAAGAAGAGAAACTGATAAACCACCCTCTAATCCAAGATGAAAAATGTCGATTATTATATCCTTGGAACTAAGCTGAAATAACTCGAAATGTTGGCGTACTGGTTTTTGTTGTCAGAGAATCCTAGTAGGATTGATTTTGTATTTGCATAGCCATGTTCTTTACAAATGCAACCCTTTTGTTTCTTTAATTTAAGAATTTCATTTTTCTTGTTTTACAAAATATTGATCGATGGTGCCTCGAGTGTTGAGTTGGAGCCTAAGGTTTCTCGAGTTTCGGCCCTAACCCGGCTCCTTTTTTATACGGGTCTTAGTCTTTCTGATGAATTAAAATAAAGGCATTTGTAACCCACAAGGCCACAACCAGTTAGTCAAAGGTGGATGAGACATTAAATTTCCTAAATAAGGTTAAGAGTTAGAATTCTAATATTATGAATGGAGCAATTGGATTGAGAAAGTCGTCCCATAATAGGTTGGATACCAATAGTTAAACTAAGAATAAAGGGCTTCGTAGAGCTCATCTTTAGTGTGCAACAAGTAGCCCGCATTGTGGCAGCCACCATCGATGGGTTGAAATGGTCTCATAGTGCATTATTCCCATCTCAGCTACAAAGTGCACCATGTTTTCCATCTACAATACCACAAAACACAGAAAGCTTCAATTTTCCATCTGAATCAAATAAGAAAAGGAACCATGTTTTCCATTGTTAGATTGAAAAGTATTTTTGACAAGTGTAGTGAAATAGTGTGCTCTGTTATTTATAATGTTTGATATTACCGTAAGAAAACAACGGTAGTGAAAAGTTTAGATATATATTTTAGACTAATATTGTCTTGATCCCAAAGGTGGTTGCTTCTTCATCGATGGACAATTTCCGCCCTATCAGCCTTTGCCAAGTTTTTTACAAGATTTATGCTAAAGTCTTAGCTAATAGACTCCGATCTCTACTTGATAAATGTATTGATCAAACCCAAAGCGCTTTTGTTCCTGGCAGACTCATAACAGATAATATTTTAATTGCCTATGAATTATTACATTCAATGAAAGTCAAACGTTCGGGGATTAAGGGTGCTTTTGCTTTGAAGTTGGATATGGCTAAAGCATACGATAAGGTTAATTGGGGTTTTCTGCGTGCTATGATGTTGCGGCTGGGCTTCGGTGATACTTGGGTCTCCACTTTGATGCATTGTGTGACATCTGTGTCGTACTCTGTTATTGTTAATGGTTCTGTTGGTGAATCCTTCTCCCCCACTTGCGGTATTCGACAGGGAGATCCTCTTAGTCCCTATCTGTTTTTACTTTGTGCCGATGGGCCTATCTTCCATTCTAAATGCTGCTAAGTCCACTGGTTCTATTAAAGGCACTAAAGCAGGCCGTTTCGGGGTCCCTTTCACTCACCTGTTCTTTGCTGATGACAACATCCTTTTTGGTCAAAATACTTTAGACGAGGCGGTTCGGTTGAAGGATCTTATTTCCTCTTATGAATCTGTGTCTGGCCAGCAGGTTAATTACGGTAAATCGTCCATCTATTTTAGTGGTAATTGTTCTCCTGCTCTCACAAGTTCTATTAGTGGTTTATTCAGGGTTCGAGTGTCTGCAAATCCTGAGCATTATCTAGGCCTTCCAAATATGGTTGGTCGTCAGAAGGAGGAAGCTTTCGCATCTCTCAGAGATAAAATGTATGCACAAACTGATAATTGGAGCCTTAAGGATCTATCTATGGGTGGTAAAGAGGTTTTTATCAAGTCAGTGTTACAGGCAGTCCCTATTTTTGCTATGCAGTGTTTTTTGTTTCCCAAGTCACTCTGTAATGACTTGGAACTGGCCATGAATAGATACTGGTGGCGGAACAGTTCAACGAAAAAGGGAATACATTGGACTAGCTGGAGTATCCTTAGTCTACCTAAGAAAGATGGTGGTTTAGGCTTTCGGAACTTAGCTAAGCTAAATATCGCACTACTCGCCAAGCAAGGGTGGAACATTCTACAAAATCCGACAAGTCTACTGGCTAGAGTATACAAAGGCAAATATTTTCCCAATAGCAATTTTATGAATGCGAATTTGGGGACTTACCCTTCATATACCTGGAAGAGCATTTGGTGCTCTAAAGGACTATTGGAACAAGGACTTGGTTGGAGGATCGGCAATAGTGAACTTGTTCTCATTTGAGAGGATGCTTGGATTCCTGATGCTGCAAATGGCAAAGTTCAGGGGGTTGCTCCTAATTTTAATTATTGCAGGGTAAATGAACTAATTAATTTACACAGCAATACCTGGAATCAAGAGCTGGTGCTTTCTCTTTTTCTTCCCCACCAGGCCGAATGTATTTTATCCATGCCATTGCCTTCATTCCAATGCCTAGACACGTTATGCTGGAGGGGTGATTCTTCGGGCCTTTATAGTGTTCGTAGTGGTTATAACTGGCTTGTTAATATTGAACTTCGCCTCCATCTTCACCCAACAGTGATTCATGAGGATTGGTTGTCTAAGTTCAACAAGGCATATTGGTCGTTGTCTTTGCCCTCTAAGGTGCGTATTTTTTTCTAGCGCTTCGTTCACAATCTAATTCCTACTGCAACTAATCTCAGAGTTAGAAATCTGAATGTCTCTCCTCAGTGTGTATTGTGTACAATTTGTCCAGAATCTACTATGCATTTTAGCTACGAATGTCAATTTGTTCATGGAGTTCTTATGGGTCTGGGCATTGATAATTTTAGCATTCCCCATGATCAGAATTTTATCAAGTGGTTTGCAACTCTCTTTGACTCACTGGATCTCTATAAACGAAAGGTGTTTATCACATCTTTATGGGCCATTTGGGGGCTACGCAACAAGATCATTCATGAAGGGCGTAATCAGAGTGTCTCAGAAGTAATTCGATACACTAAATTATTCGTGTTAGAATCTGAAGTTACTACTCCTAATCTATTGAGCTCTAATTGTTCCCCTGATGCTAAATGGTCCCCCTCCCACTGATTTTATCAAAGCAAATTTCGATGCTAGCTTTGATAAATCTACAGGTATTTCAGTATCGGGCATTGTAATTAGAAACTCGGATGGATATATCATGGCTGCGGGTACTTACCCGAACCGGTTCAATGCCGACCCGGAGCAGGCGGAAGCAGTGGCGTGTGACCAAGCGGTCTCCCTCCTCTCTGATTTAGGGTTTCACAAGGTTATCGTAGAGGGCGACTCTCTTTCAGTCATCTCGAAGCTCACCTCCAACAACAAGGACATATCCTTGCTTAGTGTGAGATTAAGGAATATATTAAACAGATGTGGTGCTTTTACAAACCTGAGCTTTTCGCATATCCGCCGTGCAGGAAACTCTCCGGCTCATGTCTTAGCTCGTCACGACAAGAATTTCAGTGCTTCGAGGGTATGGATCGAAGAGGCTCCACCGGTAGTCGAGTCGGCCGATCGTTGGTGGGAGCGGTCTTCGGACTGAAATTTCAGATTCATCTCCAGAGTTTATTTCTCATACCTGTTCCTCTGGAATCTTTGCATGCTTCATCCTCTTCAATTCTTCATCTCCATTTTCCTGCGTTTCTGATAGTGGGTGCTCGAAGAGGTGCTGCCGGTTGAGCTGACCTCATTTACTTTTTGTTTTGTATTTTGTTTTTGAAACGATGGCGTTTTCGTCCTGATCACTTTGTTATTAGTTTTTCCATTTTAGTTAATAAATGTCAGCTCTACTTGTTCAAAAAAAAAAGTTAAATTTATTAGCTTTTTAAAAAAACTGATTTGAAAAATATTTTTATTCCAAAAAAAATTTGACCCTTTTTTATTGTTTGTAGTATAAAAGTGCTTCTGACTCTACTAGCTAATTTGAAACGCAATGGAGCCTTTTTAATCGGGGACAAAAATCCTTTGTTTCTTTTTTGTGTCCCAACACCAAACAATCAAATCTTAAGTTTTAACTTTTCAAAAAAAATAATAATTTTAAGTCTTAATCCTAAAATTTAGAGCCTAAAAATACACCCTACACATGATACTCTAAACTTTAACCCTAAATTTTAAATTTAAATTCCTGATCTTAAATTTTAAACCTAATTTTTAATGGTGGAACATAAATAGAGGCACCGAAAAGGATATTACGATTTATACTCTTTAATCAGCTGAAGCAAGTATGCTTTCTTAGGTTCCAAGGGACAATTCTCCACACTTTTGGTACTGAAAGAGAATGAACAAGGTTGAAAATAGCTTTATATATATTCAAACGACCTTCTGGGAATACTAAAAAAATAAATTCTTTTGGATTTATAATTATCAAACCACCATTTAAATACCAAATACTTTTTTATTTTCTAACGTTATGTATAAATTGTGATACTTTAACTTTTTCATAACAATTTTTTAACAACAATATTAAACACTTTGAAAGACCATTTTTACTATACTTTTCAAAAACACTCTTATTAAAACACTTTTTAATATCCAACAACAAAGGAGAACTAGAAGTTTAGGATTTAGTACTTTTTAGTTGCTTTTGAAGACTCAATTCTTAATTCTCTTATGAATTCAACAACTCTATTTGAAGATTTATCTATTATTAAGCTTATTGTCTATTAGAAATTTAGAATATATGATTTTCATGTTTTATTCTCTTATGGATTTACTATGATTCATGTTTTATTATCTAGTTTGGGATTTAGTACTTGATCAAAGTTTGATATTTTATTTGGGTAAGTACATAAATGGTCACTAAATTAACTATCCTTAAAAATAAAAAATAGTCATCGAACTTTCAAAAGTTATATAATGGGCATTAAACTTTAGTTTTTGATACAAAATGGTCACTAAGCCGTTAATTGTCGTTAACTGGGAGACGTGGCAGTTACGAAATTTTGTATAATATCATATTTAATCTTCAATATTTACACGTTCAATCAATTTAAACATCAATAATGAGGGTTAAACTATGAATAAATTGATTGAATATGTCAATATGGAGGATTAAATGTTCTATTATTCAAATTTTTGTAATTGTCACGTCACGACAGTTAACGACTCAATGACAATTTTGCATAAAAATTAAAGTTTAATGATTATTATGTAACTTTTGAAAGTTTGATAATCGTTTTATATTTTTGGAGATGATTTAGTGACCATTTGTATACTTTACTCTTATTTAATATGCTGGTTTGTTTTTAGATATGAACCTAGGTGACGAATAAATTAAATGATATACTGTTAAGAGTGTGGTTGAAGTTATCGGCTTAACCTTAGGGATCTAGTGAGTGGATTACCCAAACCTAATGAGAAAAAAAATATACCAACGGCTAAGACTAATCTTTAAGATATATACTATCTAACTCTTTACCTCTTGGGTAAGGGATGCTAAATCAACTTATTAAGGGAAAACTACTTAAATAGTACCCTAACTATTGCCGGAATATTGTTTTAGTACATCAACTATTTTTTTGGTAAAATGGTACTCAACGTTATGTTTTGTTTTCAAAATGGTACTCCGTCGTTAAAAATTAACAGCACACTGACTAGGAGAGAGAGAGAAAGTACACGTGGCAGTCTACCACGTCATTTTCTCTCTCCTAATCAGCATGCCACGTGTGCTTTTTTATGGGCATGATGACTAGGAGAGAGAGAATGAAGTGGCAGTCTGCCATATGTGATTTTCTCTCTCCTAGTCAGCACACAGTTAATTTTTTAAAGGTGGGGTACCAAAATGAAAACGAAACGTAACGTTAGGTACCATTTTGCCAAAAAAATAGATGGGGGTACTAAAACGATATTTCGACAATAGTTGGGGTACTATTTAGGCAGTTTTCCCAATTATTAATTCAAGATTAATTTTTTGACCCTAAGGGTTCAATAAGCCCTTAAACTTTTACAAAAAAATTAATTAAGCTCTTAAACTTCTTTTGCATTCAATTAAGCCCTCAAACTTCTTTTGCACTCAATTAAGCCCTCAAACTCAAAAAGAAAAATCAATTTGGCCCTTTGACCAACGTTGACCGTTAACTTTAATGATTTTTTCAAAAAGTTCTTTTGACATGTGTCGCAATAGGATAATGCCATTTATCATTTCTAAGATTTTTTAAAATTTTAATTGTTTAAAAAATATCTAAAAACATATAAAACAATTATAATATTTTTTCAAAATTATGGAAAACAATAAAAAGTATTTTAAAAATATAAAAAAAATAATTTCGAAATTTATTTTAAAATAATAAGTTCTCAAAATATTAAAACATTTTTAAAAATAAAAAATATTATTATACAAGTATAAAAAAATAATTTGAAAAAATAAAAACAATAAAAGCTATTTTGATTTTTAAAATATATTTAAAACTATATTTTTACAAATATATCTAAAACTATATTTTTACAAATATTATAAAATATTCTTAAAAAATATAAAACAATGAAAGTTATTTTGAATTTTTTATAATAATATTTAATATTTTTAATATTTTATTTTGTTAAAAATATTTTATTTTGGTGAAAAAGGAACAAAAAATACTATCATGGTCTCGTTAAAAACCTCATTAAACCTAAACAAGCACCAAAACATACCAAACAAGCACCAAAACAGACCAGTCAATCAACCCATCCCAGGTCATCTCTAGCAATGACCCAAAAAAATATTTTAATATTTTGAAAAATTATTAATTATTATTTTTAAATAAATTTTGAAATTAATAAAAAATTATATTTTTAAAATAATTTTTTTGAATTTTTCAGATTTTTAATTTTTTTAGAATTTTTTTCTTTTGTTTTTATATATTTCTAAAATTTAAAATTTCCCAAAAAGAATAAATAGCATTATCATGTTGCGACATGTGTTAAAAAAATTTAAAAAAATATTCATTAAAGCTATAACAGCACTCTTCTTCCCCAAAACCAACAAAATTCCATTCATTAACTTGTCATATATTCATCTATACCCCTCCCTTTTCTCAAAACTTTTTCATCTCTCCATTAATCTAGGATTTACACTCTACCCTACAAGAATTAAGCATAGAAGCTGGAACAGAGAAAACTCAGAAACCAAATATGAAAAGGAAGCTTTTTGTTTTGAATTTGCATGGGGTTATATGGTTGCCAAAGCTCTCTACTCCTCAACCCCCAGTCGCTCTTTGAATTGGTTAAACACCACATCATCTATCATTTTCTAACCGAAACTTGATAATAATAAAAAAGACAAAGTTGATCGGCCTTTTGAGGTTTTGTGGTTGCTTTTGGAGAGAGAGAAAATTAATCAAAAAGAAAGAAAGAGGGAGAGAGCAGGTAACATTTAACAGTGATGCTTGAAAGTAGTGACAAAGATGGTGAACCATGGAGAAATGGAAGGGATGTGGCCTCTGGGATGGAATTTGGGGGAAGAAAGGGGTAGTTTTGAAAAATGAATATTTTATCCAGAAATTAAAAAATAAATAAGATTTGTTGGTTACAATCTTTTTTTAATAAAGAATAATTTGTGTAACTTCTTAAACGTTAAGCCCAAAAAATATGCCAGGCACCAAATTGAAAACAATAATAATAATAAATGTTAGGGGTAAAATATGCATTAAGCCATTTAATTATGGATTAATATCCTATACACTGGCGGTGGAAACTGAAAGTTTCCACAAGCGCCCTAGTTTTAGGGTATAGGAAGTTAGTTTAGGGTATAGGGTTTAGGGGTTTAGGTATAGTGGTTTAGAATTTAGGGATAGTTGTTTCAATTTAAGGTTTAGGGTTATAATTTAGGATTTATAGGTTAGGGTTTAATTTTTAGGGTAATATGGTGAGGATTTAGGTTTTAACCTATAAATCCTAAATTATAACCCTAAACCTTAAATTGAAACAACTATCCCTAAATTCTAACCATCTACACCTAAACCCCTAAACCATATACCCTAAACTAACTCCCTATACCCTTAAACTAAGGCGCTTGTGGAAACTTTTAGTTTCCACCGCCTGTGTATAGAATATTTATCCTTTAATTATTTCATAATTGAACTGCTCGATTTAATATTAGTAGTTTTAATTAATTACTGAATGGATTCATCAGTTGAAGTTTGTTAGAATTATATATATATTTTTTATCATTAGAATATTTCTTAACTTATTTGTTTCATTAAAATTTAGGGAAAACTACATGGGTGGTCACCCAACTATCACTCTTTTTCTGTTTTGGTCACCCAACTAATTTTTTCATTAAAATCGTCCTCTCGTTAGATGCCTTTCCTGTTTTGGTCCCTCTCCGTTAAAAACCTAACATAATGTTGACGTTGTTGTGAATAAAATAACGAAGAACAACGAACAAGAATAAAAGAGCAAAAAGATGAGAGAAAGAGAGAGGTTTGTATTATTCTCAAATATAGAATTTTGTATACAATGTCTTCAGTAAATCATCTATTTATAGGCATAAGTAGTACATAATACATTAAACTCTAATTAATGGAGATAATATTCCTAATGATAAAGTAAATCAAATCTCCTAGATAAAGCTCTTATCATTATAGACATCCACATAGATAAATATTCATAACAATCCCCCTTGGATGTCTATGAAGATAATATGCCTCGTTAAAACCTTACTAAGATAAAAACCCAGTGGGAAAAAATTATTCAGTGAAGGAAAAAGAGTACACATCTTTGATACATATAACATGTTGCCTCATTAAAAAACTTACCAGGAAAACCCATTGGGACAAAACCTCGGTTAAGGGAAAAAGAGTGCAACACGTATTTACTCCCCCCATGAAAACATCACATAAGATATTTGAATCTTCATAATTCAATATTAAATACTATTTTTCTAAAGATCGTGAGGGATGGAACTTTGGAGTAATATGTTCTTTGATGTATCCGCCTTTCATTATCTCTACACAAGATAGCATTTGTATCATATCTTGTGAAAGTAAATCACATATCTTCTGGATATGTTGGGTCAATGGTCTTAGCAAAACACATTTTTGGCTTGCCTCTTGCATAACAATTATTTCTACAAGATTTGAGGAGGCATCGACGAATTTTTGAAGATCTAAAGGTAATGATCTTTGTATATCCATGGATATTTCTTGACCAACTAATATATGGTGCTTCAAGACAAAAAAAAACTAATTATCTTTATTCACATCCAACAATCTTACAATTATTGGGGTACTCAATGAATATGCTTTATTCATTTTGAATCTCGATAAGATTCTTTTAGCGTGTGTCCATTTATAGACAAAAACGCATATTTAAATGCTCGATCTTTAGGTTGAAACAAAACCACATCTCAAGATTTTTTTTTCAAATCCTTTCCTTAAATAATCAAATGCTTTGAAAGCTCTTAGGAGTTCTAATAATATTTAAATTATCGTAATGAATCTTGATCCAAACTCCTTTATAAAAAGCATAAGAAAATATGATCATTCTTATGGTATTTCCTCAATTAGTACTCACTAAGACGGTTATACCAAATGCACCAAAATATTCAATGAGACGTGTCTAAATAAATTTCCTCTGAAATTTCCAAATGCTTCTAGCATTTTAAATCCGTCAAGGATAACTTTCTTTTTATAGGGATCCACAAAATGACTAGACGCATATAAAATATTTCATAACTGCCAAAGTAATTGCATCCACCATGAAGTATTTAGAATTCTTCATAAATTATAATTCTGTCATATTTACGACTACTTATTTGTGCCTCACTTGCATTACACCTTTAGGTGTTTTGAACTGTTGGTCAAAACATTTCTCTTTTAGAAGTTCAAAGCGTCTTTCTACATTGGCCAATTCAATAGCTATACTTCTGGATAGCTCTCTATACAAGATCCTCGTTTTCTTTCTTTACTTCTATATAAGTATTCTATGTAAAATTGTTTGCAAAATCGTTGTCGACAACTTTTCTATTTTGGTTCCATTCTCGTAATGACATAACTCATCGAGATCTCTTCAAGATTTCAATCTTTATTTCAGGTACCTGAAACTCTTCTAGAGTTTTATTATTAGTTATGTCTTGGGTCTCTTCAGGAGCACCCGCCTCTAATATATGATCATCTCATACTACTTTCTATTTACGAGAATTTTAATCATTAGAACCAATTTCAACTATCATGCTTTAGGCATGATTTCCATCCATTCGCTCTAACGTGTAATTTAAACTTAGAGCATTTTCAGCTGGTATATGAGACTTGATTACTCTCATTAGGTCAGTAAATATGTCTGGCAGTTGACATATAATAACTTGAATTATCTTATGAACTTTTAATTCATATTCGAGGATCTAGATAATGATAATTCATTTTCCTTCTTTATCCAGCTGATTATTCTCTCCCCCTAATGTTGAGAAAAAACATCTCATAAATGATTTTCCAATTAATGTTTAAGAGTTTAAACATAAAAGGAGACTCGTACTCAATATATATTCTCAACCCTTTTTATTTACCCATTTTGTGCGTTGTGGTGGAGCAATTCATATCGCACATTCAAAAATTATAAAATGGGAAGTGTATGGTTTCTGACCAAAAACCAATCATAACAGGGAGTTTATTATAACTCGTTGGCTTGATGCGTATAAGTGTTGTTATATGGAAACACCATATAAATAATAACTCTTTTGTTCTCATAGTTTAGCTATTAAATTGGAGGCATCCAATCGAAATTTTGTTAAATTGTATTTTTCGTAATCAATAGGCTTTGTAGCAATTGATATAGCCTAAAATATAAACCCAATAGCTTTTACAAGACGAATAGTGTAACTGCATAATCTGAATCTTTTTATAATCAATCTCACAAACTTCTGGTTGTAAGTTGATAAAACAATGTAGATGCATCTACTAAAATCATATAAAACTTTCTACATTTGTGGATATATGAGCCCATATTTCATTCAAATATGCAAGACATGCAGTCTCAGCTTTAGTACAAAAACTTCAAGTTCTTTTGGCAAGTGGGATCTTAATCATTTCCTTTGAGAACAAGCAACACAAAAATATTATGTTCTTTCAATAAGTGGAATTTAATCAATTCCTTTGAGAACAAGCACCACAAGAACTTTAGGTTCTTTTAATAAATGTGCATATAAATCTCAATAGCTTTCGCATCATGATTGATCAGGATGGTCTAACCGATCATACCAACTATATACAAGTGTGTATATACATTTCTGAATCTCGTAAACTTCTGGTTTACTATAACATGTGATTCAATCTCACTCGTACATGTCAAGTACGACCATCAAAATTGTTCCTTTGAATAGGAATATCTTTAGCTCTTTCAGAGCTTCCAATGAAAATTATCTTTTGGTAGCAATATATAGCTCTTATAGAGCTTTCAAATAACCTTTTGGCCACCGAACTTATATTTACATTGGCTTATTTCAAATTTCAATTGATAACAAATTTTATCTATAATTCTCAAAAGGATATTTTACGAACACATATTGTTCTCTTAAAATTTCCACTTCTAGTGGTGACGATATTATTACCTTTAGCGGTAATTGCTGAAATATTCGCAATTTTGCACTTTTCATAATGTGCTTTCTCTCAAGAGTTTATTGCTCTTCTAGAGCATCAATATTTTCAGTACTTTGAGATATAGTACTCATATTATTTTCTTGCATTTAAATGGGAAAATATATCTTATGCTTATGTTGAGCATAAATCGTCACCATAAATTGTATTTGACAAGTAATCATGTTAAACAAAATAAATAAATATCATAATATATAAATATAAAACGTAAATAATTAATATGTAAAATAAATAAACATAAAGAAAAATAAATAAAAAGATAAATAATTTTCTTCAAAGTTATGAGAATAATTAGAAGATGATTTATTCCCTTCGAGAGTTATAAGAAAATCAACAACGTCCAAATGAGTTGGACCAACAATGTCCAAATGAGTTGGACCAACAATGTCCAAATAAAGTTGGACCAATATCATCTTCGTCATTTTTCGCAAACAAAATTTACTTATATTTTCTTCTCTTTATCATTCAATGATTGTTAATTTTTCAACGTACGACAAGTACGAGGCCAATGGTTTATAACATCGTATTGGTAATAAAAAAGATTTTACTTCATTAGAATGATCTTTATCACTCTTGCCATCCTTATAACCTCACTATCGGTGGGTAAAAGTATCCTTAAAATGACCATATTTTCCATGTATATATTCATGGTTTCAATCACGACCACAACTTCTAATGTGGCTTTTATTATTTCCATAATATAATCTCACATTCACTTCAGGGAATGGAGTAGAGCCAGTGGGCATTTGAAACCTTTTTCACATATCCTTATCACAGAGAACAAAGATTTAATCATTGTATGCGACATTGTTAAACCAGTCCACAAGGTCCTTTAAAAACCTCCTTTGAGACCAATAGCCTCGCAGAATGGGATGTCCAGCCAATATACTTGGATTATATCGAAGTTATGTTACCAATTAAATAGTGATTTACCATGTTTGCGTTCTCTTCAAGGAATGAAACGGATCCAATAATTGCATGGAATAAACATCATGCTTGCATTCACTTCAGGGAATATATCCCACAATTTTTTTACATCATGACGATTTTTTCGTAAATTGAACTTGGGAGAAGTCTATAGTCGATTTTTTGACAAGGAAAAATGATTGCTTTTGAGCAAATATAGACTTTATAACAATCTCCTTGTAGATTCAAAATCATCATGATTTATCGCACTTTAAAATTGTATTTTAAAGAATGAAAATAAAAGTAAAGTTTACCGATAATGAGTTTCCTCTCGAGAACAATGGAGACATAGCAAATGACCAATACAACTTCTCATAATTTCTTTACGTCATGTCTCTTACCGCATCATTTAAAGATATCATGTAAAACTCAAAGCACGGTTAAAAATATCAATTTTTATCAATAGAAAAATCATAAGCATATATTGATCTTCAATTATAAACTAAAAAATTAAAGAAATTTAATAACTTCCAATCGATAATGTTCTTCTTCCATGGTTTTATTTGAGAACTTATTGGTATGAGGAATGGTAAATATATTTAGAAGGATAACATGATGTGTAACGCCCCAGTTTAGGGCCCAAGAGTTTATCGGTTTTGATCTAGGATTAGTTTCGGATTAACCTTAGATTAAAAATGCTGATTTTATATAAATTGTCATTATTTACAACTATGCCATTAATGAAATTGAAAAGGGTTTTAACTCATCTTTTTCTCAAAACCAAAAAGAAAGGCTATCATCTTATTCAAAAGTAAAAAGCTCAAAACTTTTCAAGAGCAAGCCTTCTTCATCAAATCTTCATTGTGGTGATTTCTTCAAGGTAAATGTCTTAAACTATTGGCTTTTACTAGATTAAGGTAGATTTCAACTCAATTCTTCATTTACCAATGATTTCTAAGTTTACCCTAAAACCCATTATTTCGAAAATGGTGATTTCTTGATGATTTTCGAATAGGCTTTGATACCTGTGTTTTTGGGTGGTTAATAATCACATTTTTGGTGTTAACAGAGTGTTGAAATGAAGCCTTAAATCTATAAACCCGAAACTAGGGCAGTGGGCAATTTTTGGAGATGAAAAAGTGGTGTTTTTGGCTTGGTTTTGTGGTAAAACGAGGGTTGGAGGTATATGAACCTAGGATGGGTGTTTTTAGATGATTTTGGTGTGTTTTGGATGTCTAATTTGGGGGGTTATTGCTGGGCTTTACTCGACAACGGATTTGATGATATTTTGATGAATTTCGGCTTTAAATCGTTGAGGGAATGTTATAGAATTGTGAATTGATGTTTGACAGTGCATTTATGGAAGGTTAGGGAGTAATACCTTGTTTTTGGTTGGTTAGAAACAGGGGAAATGAGCTCGGGTACTTTGGGCGCGATACCGAGTACTACGGAGGCTTGATATTGGCGTTTTGGCTTTCATTTGGGCTCAATCGGTGAGCGGTAACGTTTGAAGTTTAAAAATGATTTCAAAGCGGGTTCTTGGGGGTTTGGGTAGAGCCTTAAAAGCTAACCTAAACCCAAGTGTAATATTGCTAATTCACCTTGCTCGTTAAGTGTTGGTGTGTGCGATTAATTGTGTTGTGTGAAATGTAGATTGCCTTTACTCTTCGTTTAATGTTGTTGTGTAGTCGTTGTTGATGTCGAGCCTCACGTGATGGTTGTCGTTACTACGGTGATGTGTAGTCCCACCGGTAGTGACTAGTAAAAGAGTACGGTGATGTGTAGTCCCATCGGAAAACTACTAGTTGTTGTGAACGGTGATGTGTAGTCCCATCGTGTTTTGGTTATGCATGTGCATATCATGTATTGCTTATGTTTGTGTTTCATTACATCTTTTCCGTAAATGGTTGCTTTAAATCTAAAAATATAGTTTAAAACTGCATTGTTGTTGTGTTTTAGAGCTCCACTCACTAAGCTTTTAAGCTTACGCTCTCTTTTCCAACAATGCAGATCGTTAGAGACTTCGAGAGGCAAGTGGGCAAGAGAGGAGTTCTTGGAGTTTCTTACTAGCTCAAAGTATGGTTTTGTGTTTGTAATAATGCTTAGACAATGGGAATACCAGATTTGTATGTTGAGGAGTTGGTGTTCAAACTCTTATACTTTGGCTCTGTTCATGTTGCTAGCATGTTCTAAATGTTGATACTATGATATGTTGAGTTTTGATGTGGCCTTGTATGAATTGCCTTGTGTTTTGACTTGCTAGTGTTTTGGAAGCTAAGTGTTCTTGTGAGCTTTAGATTTGAAATCCATTTTGTCGCTTGAATGCATGTATGTTGATGTGATTAGGATGTTTTGCCTCTAGATTGTATGTATGATATGTTGCTATGTGATCCTTGATGTTTCAGGGAGAGTTTGGGGATGCCAAAACTTGTTTTCGGGCTAAACTGTGTGCAGGCATTTCGAAACGCCTGATATGGTTTCGAAACGGTCGATGCTCCAAGGGTACCCGTATCGAAACGGGGGTGGTGCCGTTTCGGTACGATTTTCCACTGGAGGCTCTCGTTTCAGAACGGGGTGGGACCATTTTGGAACAACTTGGTTTTACCTTCTGAAATGGAGCCCGCATTTTGGAACGGGCAAGCCTGTTCCGAAACGCATGCAGCTAAAATGGATATTCGGAATCTTCGAGGGTTTTTGAACGTTGTACCTTAGTCCCTATGGCCTGAAGGCTTCTTAATTGAGTTGTATGTGCCTCTTGTAAATGTTTGGCCTCGTGAGCATGAAAGTTGACAAATGAATTATTGGTAAGTTTAATATAACGTATGCCCTGCTCGGTTCGTATCTGTATTCGCTTTTCCAATGTTGTTTTCACACTTAGGATTAATTATGGTCTTTAGACAAGATAAAAAACAAAAAATAGGTTTGCTAATCAGAGTGAGGCCTTAGCGGGTTTCACTGCGGTTTTCCCCGTGTAACTCGTTCGTTCTGGTCTGTTGTCTAGGCCGGGACGAGGGGGTTACATTTGGTGGTATCAGAGCTTTGGTTACGAGGTCTCCCGGGAAGGTAAGTTAGGTAAGTTGGTTTGTTTCGTTTTTTGCTATTGCACGGTGTATGAAAGCATGTTTTATTATTCTTGTTGTTGGTTGAAGTTTAGTTGAGTGTTCCCATTGCTAGGTGTTGTTGTTGAAAAATGTTTTGGTTTAAAGAGCTTGTGAACTTGGGTCATTGCCCTTGCTAACCTAATGTTTTCTTGTGTGTGATGTGTTTATTGTTTAGATTCTATCTCGTTATGGTAAGACCAAGAGGACAGCCTAGAGTGGGTGACGAGGCACCCGAGGATGTGCCTCATGTTCCTCCTGCTCCCGATGGTAATGGGGTGGGTGGCGAAGGTAATGTGCCTCAGGCCGGTGTGAATGCTGGAGGTGATGGTAATGGACCTCAGGCCGGTACAAATGTTGGGGGTAATAGAGCTCAGGCGGGTCATGGTCAGGCAGGTGTGGACATAACTCATTTGATTCAGACTATAGTCGGGGCTTTTCAGACAACTTTAGCCGTTATGCATGCTGCAGCACCACCTCAGGATGCGGGGACATGTTTACCCCTTGAGAGGCTCTGTAGTTTGGGCGGAGTTGAGTTCCGTGGTTTGACTCCCGAGGGTTCAGAAGCTTGGCTCGAGAGTACTACACGCATCTTGGGTCAGATGGAGTGTTTAGACACTCGTAAGTTGGGTAGTGTTGTCTCCTTGCTTCAGGGAGATGCGTACGCTTGGTGGACCATCTTTACTTTGGGTATGGCAGAGGCAGATGTCACTTGGGAATTCTTTAGAAATGCCTTTAAGAAGAAGTATCTCGTAGTCCGATATCATGATGAGAAAAAGAGAGAATTTATGGCCTTGGTTCAGGGTAGCAAGACAGTGTCGGAGTACGAGGTTCAGTTTGTGAGGTTGAGCCAGTATGCTCCCGAGTTGGTTCCTAGTGAGAGGGAACAGTGTGAGCGTTTCTGATATGGTTTGACTAGAGTCGTGAAGACTTATATGCTTGCTTATGATTACACCGAGTTTGATGTTTTGGTCTCTAGGGCCAAGGATATTGAGCAGAACTAGGCTCGAGTGCTCGTGCTAGTGGGTCCGATTCCGGGAAGAGACATGCGGATTAGGACAGAGATCATGTCAAGAGGCATAGAGATAGGAGGTATCAGCCCGATTCGAGGCATAGGGGCAGTAACCATGGACGGGGCCACCAGGGCCAAGGGGCTGTTGTTCACACTCCTGAGTGCACTAGATGCGGAAGACGCCATCAGAGCGAGTTTATGGGTACCTTTGGGGTATGTTGGAACTGTGGTTCTCGAGATCATTTGAGGCGTAACTGTTCACACCTAGCTAGGGGCGGACCGGCTCCAGCTAGGGGTTTTGAGCATCAGAGAGGCCGTGGGCATGGTCGTGGTAACTTTCAGCCGAGGAACGATGGTCAGAGGAACTTAGCTCATGTGGTGGCAGTTCAGCCCGAGGGCAGAGGACCGGCTAGGGTGTATGCACAGCGAGAGGCTGGGAATGACACGGATGTCATCGCAGGTAATTTCTCGATTTAGTTTTTGACTTTGCTTTCTTTGATAGATTCGGGTTCGACACATTCGTACATTTTGGGTGAACATGCACGGTCTCTAGGTCTACCGTATGAGTGGTTAGAGGTAGGTGTAAATGTCACTAGTTCTTTCGGTGATATCGTGGCATTTAGGAAAATGTATAGGAGGTGTCCCTTGATGGTTCATGGCCATGTGTTTCCGGTTGACATGATGAAGTTGTCGTTCTATGGTTTTGATGTGATTTTAGGCATGGATTGGCTCGTAGAGCATAGAGCTAGGCTAGACTTTGAGACCAAGAGAGTCTCATTGAGGCTTACGAATGATTTCAAAGTTGTAGTGGTGGGCGAGAACATTAAGTTCTTGTCCAATGGTGTCTCTGTTTTGGAAGCTTAGAGGTTGATGGATTTGGGTTGTCAGGCGTACTTGGCGTGTGTGATGAATCTGAATATGAGTGAGGTTAGATCACAAGACATCAGAATGGCACCGAAAGAGTTGAAGACACAACTTTAGGAACTGTCTCATAGAGGTTTCATTAGGCCTAATATTTCTCCGTGGGGTGCTCTGGTTTTGTTTGTGAAGAAAAAAGACGGTGGTATGAGGATGTATATAAACTATAGGCAGTTGAACAAGGTAATAGTGAAAAACAAGTATCCTTTTGCCTCGGATAGATGATTTGCTTGATCAGTTGAGAGGTGCTTCAATGTTTTCGAAGATTGATTTGAGATCCGGTTACTATCAGTTGAAGGTGAAAGATGTGGACATACCGAAGATAGCCTTCCGTACACGTTATGGGCACTATGAGTTCTTGGTAATGCCTTTTGGTTTGACTAATGCTCCATCCACATTTATGGATATGATGAACCGAATGTTCCACGAGTTTTTGGATAGGTTTGTGGTAGTGTTCATAGATGATATCTTAGTGTACTCTAGGACCGAGGAAGAGCATGATGAGCATTTGCGGCTAGTGCTTCAGACTTTGCTTGAAAATCAGTTGTATGTCAAGTTGAGTAAGTGCGAGTTTTGGATTAAAGAGGTAGTCTTCCTAGGTCACGTGATCTCGGCCAATGGGATTAGTGTGGATCCCAAGAAGATAGAAGCCATAGTGAGTTGGAAGGAACCGAAGTCAGTGACAGAAATCCGTAGTTTCCTAGGCTTGGTGGGGTATTATCGAAGATTTGTCAAGGGGTTTTCAAAGATTGCGACACCTTTGACTAAATTGCTTTAGAAGAATGTTCCGTATGAGTGGTCGGATACAAGACAACAAGCGTTTGAGAAGTTGAAGAAAGCTTTGACCGAAGCTCCTATTTTGATTGAGCCTGAACCGGGGAAAGAGTTTGTGATTTACAGTGATGCCTCGTATGTAGGTTTAGGCTGTGTGCTTATGCAAGAAGGTAAGGTTGTAGCTTAGGCTTCGAGACAGTTAAAGGTTCACGAGAAGAACTACCCCACTCACAATATTGAGTTAGCCGCAGTAGTGTTTTCTTTGAAGATTTGGAGACACCATCTTTATGGTGAGAAGTGCACCGTTTATACCGGCCACAAGAGTTTGAAGTACTTGATGACTCAGAGAGAGATGAACCTTAGACAATGTAGGTGGATAGAACTTCTTAAGGACTATGACCTTACGATAGAATACCATCCGGGTAAGGCAAGCGTAGTGGCCGATGCTTTGGGTAGAAAAGTGGCAGTTGAGTTGCGGGCCATGTTTGCGAGGTTGAGTGTGTCAAATGATGGCGGTTTGATAGCCGAGTTATAAGTTAAACCTTCGTTGGTTCAGTTGATTCGAGAGAAACAGTTGCAAGACGAGTCTTTGGCATCTCACGTGCAAGATATAACCGAGGGTAGACCCACATATTTCTGTTTTGGTGAGAACGGGATCCTATGTTTCAAGGATAGGATAGTAGTTCCAGGAGATTCCGAGTTAAGGCGTACTATCTTGAATGAAGCCCATAACAGTCCTTTTGCTATGCATCCGGGTAGTACGAAGATGTATCGTGGGCTAAAAGAAGAGTACTACTGGTTGGGTTAAAGAAAGACGTGGTCGAGTTTGTTAGTAAGTGTATGGTATGTCAGCGAGTTAAAGTCGAGCATCAGTTTCTTTCAGGTTTGTTACAGCCGTTGAAGATTCCGGAATGGAAGTGGGAACGTATCACCATAGACCTTGTGTCGGGTTTACCGTTGACTCATTCGAAGAAGAATTCAGTGTGGGTGATAGTCGACAGATTCACTAAGTGTGCCCATTTCATACTTGTTCATACTACCTACACCTTAGATAGGTTGGTTGATCTGTACATCAGTGAGATAGTGAGATTGTATGGGGTACCGAAATTGATTGCATCCAACCGAGATCCGAGGTTTACAGCTAGATTTTGGGAGTGTTTGCATCGTGCCTTGGGTACTTGGTTGAACTTCAGTACTTCGTATCACCGACAGTTAGATGGTCAGTCAGAGAGGGTTATTCAGGTGTTGGAGGACATGTTGAGGTGTTGTATCATCGACTTCCAGGGTTCATGGGAGAAGCACCTACCGTTAGTGGAATTTGCGTACAACAATAGTTACCAAGCTAGTATTCAGATGGCACCGTATGAGGCTCTGTATGGTAGGAAGTGTAGAACACCTATTTGTTGGGTCGAGGCCGGATAGAAGCTTGTACCGATGCCCGATTTGCTTAAGGGCACCACCGAGAAGGTAAAACTGATCTGTGATCGCTTGAAGGCAGCTTCAGACCGACAGAAGTCGTATGCCGACTTGAAGAGAAAGGAGATAGAGTATGTCGTAAGCGAAAAAGTGTTTTTGAAAGTCTCGCCTTGGAAGAAGGTGATGAGGTTCGGTAGGAAGGGTAAGTTAAGCCTGAGGTTCATTGGACCTTATGAGGTAGTTGAGAGGATCGGTCTCGTTGCTTATAGATTGAGACTACCGACAGAGTTAGAGAAAATTCATGATGTGTTCTATGTTTCGATGCTTCGAAAGTAAAGATCGGATCCGTCCCATGTAATGCCAGTAGAAGAGATTGAGTTGAACCCCGACCTGTCGTATGATGAAGAGCCAGTTGAGATTCTTGCTACGGACAAGAAATTGTTGCGTGGGAGGTCTATCGAGTTAGTCAAGGTTTTGTGGAGACACTGAGGTGTGGAAGAGGCTACTTGGGAGAGGAATGAGGACATGGAAAGACAGTTTCCGTATCTCTTTCCTTCAGGTAATTTCGAGGACAAAATTCCTTAAGTGGGGGAGAGTTGTAACGCCCCGGTTTAGGGCCCGATAGTTTACCGGTTTTGATTTAGGATTAGTTTCAGGTTAACCTTAGATTAAAAATGCTGATTTTATATAAATTGCCATTATTTACAACTATGCCATTAATGAAATTGAAAAGGGTTTTAACTCATTTTTTTCTCAAAACCAAAAAGAAAGGCTATCATCTTTTTCAAAAGCAAAAAGCTCAAAACCTTTCAAGAGCAAGCCTTCTTCATCAAATCTTCATTGTGGTGATTTCTTCAAGGTAAATGTCTTAAACTATTGGCTTTTACTAGATTAAGGTAGATTTCAACTTAATTCTTCATTTACCAATGATTTCTAAGTTTACCCTAAAACCTATTATTTCGAAAATGGTGATTTCTTGATGATTTTCAAATGGGCTTTGATACCTGTGTTTTTTGGTGATTAAAAATCACATTTTTGGTGTTAATAAAGTGTTGAAATGAAGCCTTAAATCTATAAACCCGAAACTAGGCCAATGGGCAATTTTTGGAGATGAAAAATGGTGTTTTTGGCTTGGTTTTGTGGTAAAATGATGGCTAGAGGTATATGAACCTAGGATGGGTGTTTTTAGATGATTTTGGTGTGTTTTGGATGTCTAATTTGATAGGTTATTGCTGGGCTTTACTCGAGAACGGATTTGATGATATTTTGATGAATTTCGGCTTTGAATCGTTGAAGAAATGTTATAGAATTGTGAATTGATGTTTGACAATGCATTTATGGAAGTTTAGGGGAGTAATACCTTGTTTTTGGTTGGTTAGAAACATGGGAAACGAGCTCGGGTACTTTGGGCTTGAGATTGGCGTTTTGGCTTTCGTTTGGGCTCCATCGATGAGTGGTAACGTTTGAAGTTTAAAAATGTTTCAAAGTGGGTTCTTTGGGGTTTGGGTAGAGCCTTAAGGGCTAACCTAAACCCAAATGTAAGTTTGCTAATTCTCCTTGCTCGTTAAGTGTTGGTATGTGCGATTAATTGTGTTGTTGTGTGAAATGTGGATTGCCTTTACTCTCCGTTTAATGTTGTTGTGTAGTCGTTGTTGGTGTCGAGCCTCACGTGATGGTTGTCGTTGCTACGGTGATGTGTAGTCCCATCGATAGTGACTAGTAGAAGAGTACGGTGATGTGTAGTCCCATCGAAAAACTACTAGTTGTTGTGAACGGTGATGTGTAGTCCCACCGAGTTTTGGTTATGCATGTGCATACCATGTATTGTTTATGTTTGTGTTTCATTACATCTTTTCCTTAAATGGTTGCTTTAAATCTAAAAATATAGTTTAAAATTGCATTGTTGTTGTGTTTTAGAGCTCCACTCACTAAGCTTTTAAGCTTACGCTCTCTTTTCCAACAATGTAGATCGTTAGAGACTTCAGAAGGCAAGTGGGCAAGGGAAGAGTTCTTGGAGTTTCTTACTAGCTCAAAGTATGGTTTTTTGTTTGTAATAATGCTTAGACATTGGGAATACTAGATTTGTATGTTGAGGAGTTGGTGTTCAAACTCTTATATTTTGGCTTTGTTCATGTTGCTAGCATGTTCTAAATGTTGATACTATGATATGTTGAGGTTTGATGTGGCCTTGTATGAATTTCCTTGTGTTTTGACTTGCTAGTGTTTTGGAAGCTAAGTGTTCTTGTGAGCTTTAGATATGAAATCCATTTTGTCGCTTGAATGCATGTATGTTGATGTGATTAGGATGTTTTGCCTCTAGATTGTATGTATGATATGTTGATATGTGATCCTTGATGTTTCAGGGCGAGTTTGGGGATGCCAAAACTTGTTTTCGGGCCAAACTGTGTGCAGGCGTTTTGAAACGCCTGATATGGTTTCGGAACGGTCGATGCTCCAGGGGTACCCGTATCGGAACGGGGGTGGTGTCGTTCCGGTACTATTTGCCACTAGAGGCTCCTGTTTCGAAACCATGTAGGGCCGTTCGGTACGATTTGCCACTGGAGGCCCCCATTTCGGAACGGGGTGGGACTGTTTCGGAACGGCTTGGTTTTACCTTCTGAAATGGAGCCCGCGCTTCAGAACGGGCAAGCTTGTTTCGAAACGTAGGCAGCTAAAATGGATTTTCGACATTTTCGAGGGTTTTCGAACGTTGTACCTTAGTCCCTATGGCTTGTAGGCTTCTTAATTGAGTTGTATGTGCCTCTTGTAAATGTTTTGCCTCATGAGCATGAAAGTTGACAAATGAAATATTGGTAAGTTTAAGATAACGTATGCCCTGCTCGGTTCTTATCTGTATTCGCTTTTCTGCTGTTGTTTTCACACTTAGGATTACTTGTGGTATTTAGATAAGATAATTAAACAAATAAAATAGGGTTTCTAATAGGAGTGAGGCCTTAGCGTGTTTCACTGCGGTTTTCCCCGTGTAACCCGTTCGGTCCGGTCTGTTGGCTAGGCTGGAACGAGGGGGTTACATAATGGACTGAAGTGCATAAAATAGAAGTATTTGGGATCAAAATAGAATTAAATAAAAGTATACGATGACTAAACTGATCAGACCAAAAACTATGGATGAGTTTGCCACTGTTTTTCTTTTTTCTTTGAAATCACGTGCACCATTAGACATAAGATGTCTAATGAATTATTAATGAATAATTCTAATTTTATAACTTTTCTTTTCATTAAAAAACACAAGAAGTAATAAATGGTTTCAAATTGATAAGGGTGGTTTATTTCAAAATCGCAGAAGTAATTATAAAGGTAAAGCATCAAGAGGAGAAAAAAAACTTGCTAACCTTTGCTTTTTCACCTACATTTCTTGACATCAAATATTTTTCAAAAAATCAAATTAATTTTTCAAAAAATTAGTTGGGTGACCAAAACATAAAAATGGTAATAGTTTGGTGATCACCGGTGTAGTTTTCCCTAAAATTTATTATTTGATAACGACACTTACAATGTTAATAAAGATATATAAATCGCCACAACATTATACATTTTGACCATATACTCAAAATGATATTGGCCTTGCTTGGCAATTAGCGGATAGCTAATAGCTGATAGAAGTCATTAGTTGATAGCTGATAGCTGATTGCATTAGCTGATTTGACTAGCGGATTATATTAGTTGATTGTGTAAAAGTGTTTGGTAAAATTAACTGATAGTTGATAACTGTTAAATTATTTAAACAAACAAAATGACCGTAGAACTTATGTTTTGATATAATAATTGAAAAATGTTTTGGACTGATTTAAAAAGTATTTAAAACAATTTCCAAAGTCCAAATAACTTGAAACTATGTTTAGAGACATTTTCAAAGGGTTTTACATGTTTTCAAAGGTCAAACTACACAAAACCGTCCAGGCGTTTCGAAACGCCCTAAGGTGTTTCGATACGGGGGATTCCAGTAGCAAAAGTGTTTCGATACGGGTATCGAAACAGGCCTTCCCTGGATGTGAATTTTGCCCAGCGTTTCGAAACGGGCTATGCTGTTTCGATACGCCTACGTGGCATCGACCACAACGGTCATAAACCCCAACGGCTATTTTTCCAACTAACTTTTAAATGCAGGTCGTTTCGATACGGGACTAGGCGTTTCGATACGGTGTTCCGAAACGGCCAAGAGCGTTTCGATACGGGTACCTCATCAGGCTGCAACGGCTCTTTCTACTTAAAGGGTGTTTCGAAACGGGCACGACTGTTTCGAAACGGTGAGCTGCAGAAGTGCATTTATGGTGGGAAATAAAGTCCTCAACGGCTCAAAATCAACCCCAACGGCTAGTAACGACTATAAACTCATCAAGGAATATAAAAGGGACCTCCAAGCATCAAGATATGGTTAATGCTCATATTGTCAATCAACAAATGATCAAATATTGTCTTAGTGCCTAAATTGTCAATTCTTGTATAGACAAACACTAGTGAGCCAAAATTGTCAAATTTGCTCAAGTATTTTAGGTTTTGGGTGAGTGCTTAAATTGTGCAAACAAACACCTATTAGAGGGATTTGTGTTTGCTTTTCTTATCTCTTTGTAAAAGAGGGTTTGGTGAAGGCTTTGGGTAGAAAGCTTGATCGGTGTATAAGGGTTTCCTCCTAAGCCTAGAAAAGGGGACGAATCAGTAGTGGATTGATTGGAAATCCTTAGTGGGAAGCTAAGGTAGTGGATGTAGACCTTGGTTAGAAGGTTGAACCACTCTAAAATCATTGTGTCAATTATCCTTTTAGCTTCCACACCACCTCCACCCAAAAATCCACCTCTCCACCACTTGGTGAGCTATATCGGTTGAACGAATCGAGCACCTCTCAACTCAACAATGACATATAAGGATATTGATTATATTCAATACTTGTTTGAATAGTTTATTAGCTATCAATATTTTGTATCTAATTAATATTAATTAGACTAATAAGTATTATTTTTTAATATAACTTTACTAAACATATTCAAAAAATTTTATATATTAATTTATTATTTATATAATTATTTTAATATAATTTAATTAAATATTAAATTTAAATACACATATAAATATATGATAGTAAAAAGAGAAAAAAGAAACTAAAACACGTACCGCTTCCAGATCTCAATCATCGGAGCCCCAAACATGCAAAAACCAAACAAATATTTTTCTCTTATTATTAATTAAACTAAATAATTAAATATGAAACAAGAAGTGGAAAATTGCAAAGAACACACAAAGGAAAAAAATTGAAGAAAATAATCAAACAAATTGAAGAAAATATTTAACTTAGGTTATTTGGAGATTTTTGGAAATTGTTAAGGGTAAAAAAGTCTTTACAACTCTAATATAAAACCTCTAATCTCAAAAAGCTCATATTAGCGGCTTTTTCAAAATTAGAGGTTTCACCTCAATCCTCTATTCACCAAACATCAATATTAGCGGATTTGACTTGTCAAACCTTTAATTATTACTCAAACCGCTATTCACCAAACATGACCATTATTTTTATATACATAAATTGTTACAAATCTTATAATATTTTTAGTATATACTCAAAATGTTATAATGTCGTAATAATATTTTAGGGTAAAATTTTGATACATAAGTTGTGTAAAATTAATTTTACACAAGCTTGCATATTTACACCATAAAACTCAAATCTTAAAATTTTAACAATAACCCTAAAAAACCAAACCCTAAACCTCAAACCATATATCCTAAATTCTAAATACTACCATTAAATTCTAAACCCTACAACCTAAACTCCTAAACTTTAAATCATAAACTAAAACTCTAACCCGAAAAAGGCATGTGTAAACTTTAGTTTACACTAGGGATGGGCACGGGTCGGGTTTTTGGCCCACCCGGACCCGACCCGAAAATAAACACCCTAAACCCGCACCCGACTTGACCCGAAAATAAATATACTAAATCCGACCCCGACCCGACCCGACCTATATAAAATAAATTATTTTAGGGACCTAATTGAAAAATAATAATTTTAAGGGACTTAATTGTAAAAAATATAATTTAAAGGACTAAATTATAAATAAAATTTCACTTTTAAGGACTTAATTATAATATATATGAAGAGGGGTATTATTATAAATATCCCTAAAAAATTTAAGAGAAAATTACACTATTAGTCCCGGGTCGGATATTTTCCACCCTGATATCAAACCTGACCCGAGTCTACCCTTAACAAAAACCCGACCCGACCTGAACTCGATTTTTTCATTAAAAATCTGTCCCGGTCGGGCCTGGTCACAACCCGTCGGGTACGGGTAAAATGCCTATCCCTAGTTTACACGACATGTGTATCAAAGTTATTTCTCATATTTGTTAGGCTTAAACAAAAAATACGTGCCCAAAGTTTCTTTTTTTTTTTGAACTTTAGGTGCCTAAAGTATTATTTAGTAAAAATAGGTGCCCGAAGTTTTAAAAGTTATAATTATAGGTGCCGCCGCTTCGCCGCCGATTGCCGCCCATGAGCACTCTCCTTTGGTCGCCAGACCAAGGCAGTCATTTCCCCCAACACGATGTCGTCAAAAACGGAAAACGACGTGCAGCCGAACGTCAAACATCGAACGTAAAATCGACGTTCGGCTCGCACGTCGTTCGTCGTTTCCGGTGACGCAATGTTGGGGGAAATGACCGCCTTAGTTCGACGACCAAAGGGACGTGCTCAGGGGTGGCGACCGACGGCGGAAGCATCAGCGATTTGGGGGGTTTAGGTTTGGGTAATTTTAGGGATTTGGATACTGTTTTGTAAAAGTTTCAAAATTTTAGGATTTTATGATAAACTAAATTTTTGGGTGTTTTTGTTTTAAAAATTCAAAAAAATTAAATTAGTGTCACGTGTCAAGCATTGATTGGTTAAAGATTTTTTTAACACCCATTAACGGTAGGTACCTATAATTATAATTTTTGAAACTTTAAGTACCTATTTTTACAAAATAATACCTTAAGCATTTAAAGTTCAAAAAAATACATACTTTAAGCACCTATTTTTGGTTTAAGCCTATTTTTTAATACCGTTGTACGTATATTTTACTATCATTTGATTTAAAAGGTTGTCTCAAGTCACTTTTCGGTTTCTCGCCGTTGACTGTTAATAATCCAACAGTGGAAACACATCTCCAATTAATAGGCGCAGCATTTCCCAAACGTTATATTTAAAGAAATATAAAAGTTGTAGTATAAACCTTAAATAAAAAGTCGCTTTGGCCGAGTGGTTAAGGCGTGTGCCTGCTAAGTACATGGGGTATACCCGCGAGAGTTCGAATCTCTCAGGCGACGATTAAATATTTTCTTATTTTGTTGGATTTTATAAATTATTCTCTTTAGCTTCGTGGTGGGCCAGGCAAGTATCTCAGATCCATTAACTCATTAGAACAGTTTTTTAATGCCATAAACACAGTGCTACTTTCTTCAAACAGCATTCAGCTGCCTCATAATTTGGAGTTCAATTCCCCGAGCATTTATTTTTACTCATCCAATAATCTAAAAAGTTGTAAAATTTAAGAATTTTACATATTTTTTGAAGGAAAATTCTATAACGTGCGACGAACATCGATGAACACCACTAATGATGAATACCGATGAACACCATTAAATTAATTAATAAAGATTTAAAATTTTAAGGATCCATCCTACAATTAATAATTATTTTAAAAAATTCAATTAAATTATTTTTTATATATATTAAATTTTTATTTTTTTAATAAAGGTAAACTATATATTTAGTACCTCACTTATTTCCGTATTTCTATTGAACTCTCATTATTTAAATATTATTTTAATTTGATCCTATTCTTTATAAAAAATAATTTAACCCACAACCTAAAACCCTAAACTATTAAACCTTAAACCCTTAACCTCTTAAACATATACCCTAAACAATATACCATTAAAAATAATTTTATCATCATCGATTCAATTCAATTCAATGAATGGTTGAATTCTTAAACATTACTCGTGGTAAAGAATTCTTCATACATCGCTCCCTCTTGCGTTGGTTTCAGACAGAATCATGTTACAGGGATTGTAAAAGTGAGCCATGTCCGAAACATTTTGCATGAAATCTAGTTCTCATACACCCCTGCAGTTTCATTATTCATGCAATAATAGTTGTATTCTTGGTTGGTGATGGAGTCCTGAACAAGCTGGTCCTCCCTCTCGGTCGGCTGACCTGAGTGTTTCCTATTGGCATTAAGTTCAGCATGTGGAGCATTCCTGGGTTCTCCAGTGGAATCAGTTGAAACCATTGCACTGTCAGACTCACTTAAAGCTTGAATGCAGTTGCTTCTTGGCTCCTCACGTGAACTCTGCATCATCCTCTGTTTCATCTTGGAAATGGAGGCAATTTAAGCACTTCTATGTTTGAAGGGGAGAAGTGCTAAATCGTTTTTCATATGCCGCCGGCTTGCTGGATATGAGTTTTTTTCTTGGCAAAAATTTAATTAAATTATTTTTTTAGGAGAATTCAACGATTCATTGAATTGAATTGAATCGATGATGGTGAAATTATTTTTAATGGTATATGTTTAAGAGTTTAAGGGTTTAAGGTTTAATAGTTTAGAGTTTTAGATTGAGGGTTAAGGGTTAAATTATTTTTTTATAAAGAATAGGATCAAATTGAAATAATATTTAAATAATGAGGGTTCAATAGAAATACGGAAATAAGTGAGGTACTAAATATATAGTTTACCTTTATTAAAAAATAAAATTTTAATATATATAAAAAATAATTTAATTGAATTTTTTAAAATAATTATTAATTGTATGATGGGTCCTTGAAATTTTAAATCTTTATTAATTAATTTAATGGTGTTCATCAGTGTTTATTATTAGTGGTGTTCATCGATGTTCGTCGCACGTGGTAGACTCATCCTTTTTTGAAACGTTGAATAAGTAAAAAAGGATAACTCATAATAACAAGTAATGAAGAGATTTTTACGGAAAAAGTAAGTAGATTATCCTTAATTTAGAAGTTTTTATCTTGCCATTAAAATCAGTTAATCCAACAATCCAAAAAGACATATAAAACTCAAGTTTTACATTGTGCGAGTGGATTTAAGTTTTACATAGTGTAAAACTCTTAGATTAAGATTCCACTTATACCATGTAAAATTCATCTAGTTTTAGACTTTTCTTTTTCCATTTGATGAGAGTAAATGAATTACTGGAATTATCTCATTCTCTTTCTTGATACACAAAATGTGTAAAAAATGTACACAATCTTTTGTATTTAAACTATAAAAACATTAAATCTTAAACTTTAAACACTACAATCAAAACTAAATCCTTAAACCTTAAAATTGATAAGCTTAGGCAAACTTTCAAACCGTAAGAAGATCTTCACACTCTATATATATCAAACTCCATAAAACAATTTGCATTATCGAAATGATAATACACATGTATATAATTATTTTCCATAGATGCTGCATCATCTACCTTAATTAGCAGAAATATAATGTTTTATCGAGAAAGCTAAAAAATTGTCAGTACGTCATACCGTATGTTAATATTTGACAGTATTTAGTATTTACTGCTATCCAACAAGACATATGAATTATACTATGTATAGAATAACTTCATACAATAGTATAATTGCCTCATCTTAATTCTAGTGAGACATGTGCCTTTTCTATTGGTTTCGAAATTAAAAGACTGACCATTTGTTTTTCGAATTTTAACAATCAAAATCAATTTGAGAAGTTAAAGTTTAAAATGTCAGTGTTTAGTACTTATAATTTTTGGATTTCACAAATTTAAGAGTTAGGGTTCAAAAACTCTAGATTGAATAAAAGAAAGAGAAAAATTCTTTGAAGAAGGTGAGTTAAATGAAAGGCATGTTGAGATCTAATATTTGACTGAGTGATTAAGGATGTCCATGTTGTCTTTTTTGTGTGTGTGAATTCAAATTTTATCATCTGCGTTTAGAATATAAAAACTCTCTACTTAATTAGTAAATGTGTGACATGTCTAACATCGGATAATATTTTTAGTTTTAACTGATGATGAATTATGAACAAAAAAACACTTGCCCTCATTTTGGTGCCCATTTCTAGGCTCAAACATTAAAAAATTAAATTTTAAGACCTAAGCCTAACTCTAAATTTTAAATCATAAATCTTAAGCGTTAAAAAATATACTTTATTTTCAATTCTTTAAACCCTAACCTTAAACCTTAACTCGAAACCCAAAACTTAAAACTTAAACATAAACAGGAGCAAAAAAAGGACAAAGAATTTCTATTAGGTACAATATTATTCTTTTAACATAAAATTTACTTTTTTATTTTACGTAAATAATTATTTAACAATGTGAACTTCTCATTGGTTTTCAATTTACTTCAACAGACTAATACTTTAAATTCCTAAATGAAATAGTAATATACTTTAAGCAATCGTTTGTGATATAACTTGATCCAAATAAGATATACAGCATAAATATAACAAGTGTACATGTTAGAACAAGTTAATGAATTAAGAACTGTCCTGGCAGCACAAGTTTTCTCTCCACTTCGGGTAAGAAAAATACATCCTAATACATATGATCATAACAATGTATTCTTGCAAGGGTTCCAGCTTTGTCCTTGCATCTCCTCTCATCGTTTTCAGCTAAGAGAAGGTAAGTCTGCAAAAACAAACAACAAACATTCAAAACTAAGATATCGAACTTCTTATTACTCGGTTCAACAAACATTAAATTTTCTAGCTTACCCTAGTTTGAGTGAAATGTCGGTGGAGGGCCACTGTTGCAACTATAAACATTGCTGACAGACTCCGATGACATTCCTTCTTAACACAAGTCTTTTGCCTTTGCACAATGACACCAACTGAAAACATCCCCCAAAATCTTGTCAATATTGTTGTATAATTAACTTGGAAAAATTGAAGTGTTTACATATTACCAACTATGGAAACGGGTACTGCTTACTTTATCTTTAAGTTGCTTCTTCTCTTCCAGCAACTTTGCTCCCTGTCATTATCATCAAATATTAATTTATAATGATTTTCATTGTGCAAGAAAAGTAAAAATTATACTAATATAACACAAATCTATGGTGCAGACCTTGGTTTCAAGTGAAGAGATCTCGTTCATAATACGTTCACCCTGGGAGAAAAAAATGAGAATTTGTTATGCAGAAAAATCAAGAATTTGCTTTGAAAGCAAATCAAGTCGCACCAACCTTGGTCTCAAGAACTCGAGTGAGTCCCGATTCCAGCCGTTTCTCAAGTTGCTGCAGTTCATCGATGTTCAATCCTTGAAGTTCTTCTCCTCTCATCTGCCTGTTTTATATAACATGTTTATATTTTTACTTGTCAAATTCCCTTCAACAGCAGTAAACTAATAAGGGTTGAGTGTAATGGCTCTCCTAGAAGATAATAGGATTTGAACCTTGAAAATGACATTGTTGAGAGAAAGAGCCACGAGTCTCAAACATTAATCATAAAATGGACATAAAAAAATACTGATTACTGACCTTAGTTCAAGGGTTTTATCAGCAACTTCCTTGCTCAATCTCATTTGATTACTGTTTCCCAGCTATGTTTTGAATAATAATAACGGAAAATTCCATTAAAAGCCATACATTTTTTCATTTCTTGCCACCGTATGAGTGCAACATAGCAATCAAATATGCTTCTTTAGCTGCTGAGACTACCGTAAACAAAGTTGATAAAAGCAAAACTCATTGATTTTCTAACCAATTGCTAGTTGCTTTCTTGTTTGTTCTAATGAATTCTTTTTCGTTTTCTTTCCACTTTTGTTGCTGTCAGGAGTGGTTTTAGACATGTATAATAAATGTGATTGTACAAGATTCTCGGAAAAAAAAGGCCCAAAATAAGTTATCTAATAATATATATATATATATATATATATATATATATATATATTCTTAAAAAATACTATAATATATATAATACTTTTTTTAAAAAATGAGTGATTTTTTTTTGGAAGAAATTGATATTAAAAGTTTTGTACATGATTTTGCTTTAAAACATGCAAGAATAACAACACTTATTAATTGAAAATGTTAGATTTTTACGTATTTGTGAGTCATTTTTTTATGTTACTCAAGAGAGTAATTTAACATTTTTTGTACTAAAGGAACTTAATGTGAAAAAAAAACTTATACAATTTTCATATTATAAATTAAAGGTTCAATCATAATAAATTAAGGGTTGAATTTTATTTGAAAGAAAAACTTATACTTTTTTTGTATTAAGGAGTTTTAAATCTTTAAATCGCCTCTGGTTGGGGAAAGACTATGGTTTAATTTTTTTGACAGATGCTCTACTACTACTACGTGTGTTCTGGTTTTTGTGTGCGCTCTTTTTGTTGTACGCTAGTTTGCTCGATAGCAGCAGTAAAATGAATTTACCGTGTCTGTATGTTTATCGACATTTATTGCTACCTGAAGCTCATATTAACTGTTAGCAGCCGCAACAACAGACAACCAGACATCCTTTTTTTAATGCATTGAATTGAGTTCCATATTTATGATCTGGTTCCACTTGAAGTAATTTTTCCTTTCTTTTTTGTACCTAAAGCATGAAGGATATATTGGGAAGGTACAGTCTGCTGGCCAACAATCCTAATAATGGATCTTTAATCTCGTCTCTCTGACAGTGTTGTGAACCACCCCCGCATTCTTCAACGGATGCCTCCATCTGCAAAGATATATTGAAATTATATTTCGAAGTCATTGGATATAAATTTTATATCAATAAATATTTATATACAACTGCAATCACATTATTACCTTCCAGCAAGCGGAAACTCCATATCTACCAGTACAGAAAAAGCGGGCGTTAGATAAGGCAGCCTGTACCACGCCCAGGACTGCAGTAATACTTGACACCCACCCATATCTGAATTTGCCTTTTCACCATGCATAATTGTGACCTTGCACATTTCATGGTACAAAAATGCTAATACTGCGGACCCCCAACTATATGTAGCAGCTGTGTCCAAATTACCCAAGAACTGCATGTATTGTGTGTGAACCATATTACCAGATGTATCTGGCATCAACACACCACCAATAAGTTGCAGTATATAAGCTCGAGCTGCACACTCAAGTTCTTGATGACCAGATTCATCGGTCACAATAAATTCCTGCTGCAACCATGATACTCTGACGCGTAGCCCGTCCACACAGCTTTGAGGAGGAGCTTTGCCCAGGTACTGCATGCAAAGCTCATATGTATTGTAATTATTTTGTCCAACCAATGGTGTCCCATTTGTTGGAATACCAAGTTGTACCGCAACATCCTCCAGGGTTATTGTACATTCACCAAATGGAAAATGAAATGTGTGGGTCTCTGGTCTCCACTGTTCAATCAATGCAGTAATCAACCCGGGGATTATCTTAAACCCACGGAGAAAGGTGGCATTATAAAAACCAGCTCGCTGTAAGTAATACACTAAACGTTCATCAGGTTCCTTTATCTTCATTCCTCGACGGCGTATCATATGTTCTACATCCTATAATTAATTCATTATAATTTCGAGTTATAATAATTACATAGTAAATATGAAATTTTAAATTACAAAACATTTACTTACTTTCTCTTCGTGAATATGAGACGAAATGTGTTCATGGTCACGGTACAACAAAACTCCTTCAGATGCCATTATCTATTTCTACAGCTAAAAAAACAATTAGCATTCGAATATATACCAAAAAAATATATTAACTTCAACATTTCGAATATATACAGCTAATAAACTAACTTTAAAAAATCAGATTACAAAAAATACATGCCCTTACCAGATTCAAAATTCGAAAAACTAGCTTCTTTTGTTCGAAACGACAATCACAACCAACCAGGATAGCTTCATCAATAATAAAAAATAAATTTCATTAGATCATCAATCACACAAAATAATATAGGGACACTAATAATTACAAAAATAACAGATAAATTTAAACTCAAAATTTTTCTCACCCTCTTCGAATATATCTTTAAAAAGATATACAGATAAATTTAAACTCAAAATTTTTCTCACCCTAGTTTGCCAAATTCTTCACCTTCACAATTTTTTTCTCTTCTTCTCTTCTCAATTAACCAACTCACACACCACATATCTATATATATACACACAAATAAAATAATGTAAAAAAAAATTAATTGGGCAACACCTGCTGCAGCCCGTGAGCAGCAGGCCTGCCAGCCTGCACCTCGCCATAAGGAGAGGGCGAGGTAGGCCAGCCCACGTGAAGCCGCCCAGCCAGCCTGCACCAGCCACAGCTCGCCTGCAGCAGCTGCCATTGGCTCTCCCAGCCGGTCACCAGGGACCTCGCCAGCAGCAGGTGGCGTGGTCACTGTACCACTGTAGATTTTGGCATATTTTGCCAAATTTCTGCCAAAGAACCCTATTTCCCAAAATTTTCTCTTCAAATTGGCTTATTAGCCCAATTTTGCCGAAAAAACTAGCCTTCCCCAAGCTATTTGATTAGACTACTTATTATATTTTTCAGATAAGGTTAAATTGAACAATTTTTTTTAATTTTTTGTGTTATTTTTTATGTCTAGTATTAAACAGTTAAATTTTAAATATTAAACTTTAAATTTTAATCTAAATTTTAAATTTAATTTTTTTAAGGTGAAAGCATGAATAGAGACATAGAGGAGGGGACATATAATTTGGATTTGTTAAAATTATGGTTCTTATAATAAATATTTACAGTATTTAATTTGAATTAGTAAAAATATAAATAATTAGATAAAATTAAAATTTGACTTAATTAACAAAGTTGTTTTAAAAGAATTTTTTTTTCAAGAAGATTCAAATCCTAGTAATTTTATATGTACAATGTGTATAAGTTTTATTAATGATTAAAATTTTATCATGAATACTTAAAAAATAGTGATAATTATTTTCAGAAATAGTATCGTTCGATACTTGTTAACAATTTTAAAGTTGGACCAATCAATTAATGACAATTTAATATGATCAACTATTCGAACACTTTTAATATTACGCCATTAAAAATAAATTAAAGTAAATTAAGTTCTAAAATATTTTAATAATATATTTTTATTTGATTTACAATTAATATATAAAAATATTTATTGTAAACATATTAAAAAATATTCCAAAATCCAAACTGAACTTGGTCTATCTATTATTAGCAATTATATTTAACGTTTTAAATTTTAAACTATTTCATTACATGGGTGTATTTGCCATTATAATTGGATCTCCTTTTTTTGGTAATGAAAATGGTACATTTGGTTGAATATTCTTTTTTGGAATTTTATTGAGAAAAAGCAAACTCGCGTTTTGTAAAATGAGAGTTCTGTGTAATAAAATCTTGATAAATTAACTTTTTTCTTACCTATCCACTTAACACGGAACTCGCGTTTTGTAAAAAGAGAATTCCAAACTCGCGTTTTGCAAAATGAGAGTTCGCCCTATATGGCGTGAATAAGGAGTATTTTTCTAAATGTTATTAAAAAGAGGTATTTTTCCTAATAAAATTCTAAAAGATAATATTCAGCCAAATCACTCAATACGGAGTATTTTGGTAATAAAAATGGTACATTTGGTCGGTAGAGGTAACGGGGTTCCACAGTCGTAGAGTATGGCTCGAAGTTTGGGGGATGCCAATTCATGCGTGGTCGCGGGAAAATTTTACGCAAATTGTTGCTCTATGGGGCTCTCTTGCTTCGATTAATGACGATACGACGATACCTGATACATTTGAAGGTGCGCTATTGGAAATTTGTACGGATTCGTTAGACTCAATTGATGAAGTCATAGTTTTGGAGGTGCAGAATAGACAATTTAGATTGAGAGTACGGGAAACACATATAATTATTATTGATAGGGGTATCGAGAGTGAGTTAAGCGTGGATGATAGTTCAGACGAGAGCAAATCGGAGGGGAAGAAAGAGAAAAAGAAGACTACGAGGAAGGTGGAGGATAGTTCGATGCAAGGGGTCCAAGAGGTTGTGGAGGCTGCATCGGAGGGTGGTGTTCAGTTGGGAAGTAAACTAGATAAGCCACCGATCGTTGTGAAGGATATCTTGGGAAAAGACATTTCAAAATTTTTATCTCGTGCTGATAAGGTGGAGTTGCTAAAGGATAAGGATGTTGGAGTGGATAAGGAGGCAGAGTTGTGTAGTGATCTTGGATTATCGGTCGAGGAGGAATTTGTGGTTGAGTTAAAGTCTACAAGGGAAAAGTGTGAGATTGTGGAGAATTCTTTGTGTCATACTGTTTCAGCAAATGAAGCAAGGATAAGTGAGCAACTTAATAACTTTGACACAGTGGGGAATAAGTCCAAAAAAGGTAGGGGCGACCTCGCAAGAAACAAGTTCCAAATTTAGAGTCCGAGAAGGTGGCAAATAATAGAAAGATGTTGTTATGGGAGGCTGAAGAAACGTTGAAGGTGGGGAAATTGCTTGGGACAAGTACAGTGGGTAGAGAAGAAGGGGTGATTCAAGATCTTGCAAATATTTTTGCAGCACATTTTCGTCAATAACGTGCAATTAGAGTGTTGTCGTGGAACATCCGTGGGTTTGGCTCATCGTCAAAGAAAAAGGCGGTGAAGAGTTTATTACGACAACATAATTATGACATGGTGTTCTTGCAAGAATCAAAGCTGGAAGTGGTTAATGACAGTGTTATTCATGCAGTCTGGCATTCGGATAATTATGAGTTTTTATTCTCTCCGTCACAAGGACGATCGGGAGGCATATTGGTAATTTGGGAAGGATTGCGTTTTTTGCTGATAGATTCGGTAATAGGGGTGAATTATATTCTTTTTCGAGGTAAATGGGTGGCATCTAACTGGGAATATGGTATGGGCGCGATTTATGCCCCTTGTATTTTGGATGATCAAAAGAATGTTTGGGGGGAGTTGTCGATCATTATGAGACATTTTTCAGTGCCTTGGTGTTTGAGAGGCGATTCCAATGCGGTTAGGACATTAGAAGAACGAGCTGGATGTAACTCGGATTCGAGATGGATGAACGAGTTTAATGACTTTATTGAAGACTTAGGGCTATTAGATATCCCCATGAAAGGTAAACAATTTACTTGGTTTGGCTCAGGTAACCGTAGAAGTCGGTTAGACAGGTTCTTAGTTGATGTGGAATGAATTGACAAGTTTCAGGAATTGATTCAAGTAAATTTGCCGAGGGGTGTGTCGAATCATGCGCCTTTGCGTCTCACTATAGAAATTCGTGATTGGGGCCTCGTTCTTTTAGATTCTTTAATTGTTGGTTGGAAAAGAAATTTTTTTTGAAGTGTATAGAAGAGAAATGGAAATCGATAGAGGTTTCAGATGGGAATGTGTCTTGGATGCATAAGGTAAAGGAATTACGTGTTTTTTTTAAAGAGTGGAATAAATCTGATTTTGGTGATGTGGATGCAAAAATTGATTCTGTTACCTTGCTCTTAGAGGAGTTAGATGCAAAGTTGGGGCAGCAGGTTGATGTGTTGGTGAGTGCCGAGGAGAAGAAACAGTTACAATTGCAATTGTGGAAGCTTCTTAAATTTAGGGAGTCTATGTGGCGTCAGAAATCGAGGGCTATTTGGTTATGCGAAGGGGATAGGAACACTCGCTACTTTCATCAAGCTGCAAAAATTAGAGGTTTACGAAATCATCTGCGAGGTGTGTTTATTAAGGGGATTTGGGTGGATGATCCGGATCATCTGAAAAGATATTTCTTCAAGGAATTTCGCAAATATTTTGCACAGGTACCTGAGAAAGCATCTTTAGATGCCACGATTCCTTTTCACTAATTATCGACATCTTAGAGGGATAGTCTAACGGTGGATTTTAGGGAGGATGAAGTAAGAAATGTAATTTGGGGTTGTGATGGTTGGAAATCGCTGGGGCCAGACAGTTTTACACTTGAATTCTATAAGAAAGGATGAGAGTTCTTGAAACATGATATCAAGAAGGTGTTGCAGGATTTTCATTCCAATGGTGTTTTACCGCGAGGCTTGAATTCTTCTTTTATTGTCTTGATCCCAAAGATTGAAGTGCCAAAGGAAGTGGGAGATTTTAGACCAATCTGTCTCTTAAATTCGTTATACATGATAATAGCGAAGATATTGGCTTCTAGGTTCCAGCAGGTGATTGGTGACATTGTTAGCAATACGCAATCGGCGTTTATCAAGGGACGTCAAATTGTTAATGGTGTGTTACTCGTTAATGAGGTGTTTTTCGGTGATTCTAAAGTTAGACTTCGCCAAGGCTTACGACTGCGTCAAATGGGACTGCTTGGATCTTGTTTTAGATCGGATGGGTTGTGGGTCTCAATGGCGGGCGTGGGTTCAGGCTTGTGTGAGTTCAGCGCGTTTGTCGGTTTTGGTTAATGGGAGTGTGACGAAAGAGTTCGGGATGAAGCGAGGTTTAAGACAAGGTGATCCGTTATCGCCTCTACTTTTCGTTGTAGTCGCTGAAGTTTTGCATCAGTTTATGAACAAAGCGTAGATGTTGAATTTGGTGGAAGGTGTTCAGGTAGCAGAGGGTTTGCGGATATCTCATTTGCAATTTGCAGATAATTCTATTTTTTTCCTCTCGAGTAAGGTGGATTGTGCAAAATTTTTAAAGCGTGTTCTGATATGCTTTTAGTATTGCACTGGTTTACAAATTAATTTTCAAAGTCTTGTATTTATGCGATCGAAGTGGAAGAGTCTGTTGTGTCCGATATGGCAGCTGAGATTGGTTGTGCAGTGGGTGAGGTGCCATTCAAATAGCTGGGTATGCAAATTGGTATTAATCCGCGTAGTGTGGCAGCTTGGGATCCGTTAATTCAACGTGTGCGATTAAAATTGGCGGGGTGGAAGCGTAAATCTTTATCATTTGCAGCTCGTTTAATGTTAGTGAATGCGATACTCTCAGCCCTTCCTTTATATTATATGGCGATTTTTGAGTTGCCGAAAGGAGTAATTGAAAAAAATGATAAGTTACGTCCTTCGTTTTTATGGGGAAATAAGGATGGGAGAAAGAAATTGAGTAGGGTTGGATGAGAGACAGTTTGTAAACCGAAACATTTAGGGGGTTTGGGAGTGGTGGATTTGCGGTTGTGAAATTTTGCTTTGCTATCAAAGTGGGCTTGGCATTTTGCTATGACCGATGATTCCTTATGGAAAAAAGTTGTGGTAGCTAAATATGGTAAGGCGGTATTATCTTGGCGACTTAATGTTGTGGGTAAGAGAAAGATGTCGCATGTTTGGCGACATATCGTTGAGGTCCAAGAGGATGAATGGGTGCATCGTTTCATGGGGTTTCGATCGTTCTATTGGATAGTTGGGATGAGCACAAAGGTGTTGTTTTGGCATGATGTATGGTGTTCTAAACCTTTACGTATCCTTTTTCCACGATTATTTTGTGTTGCTATGAATAAATTGGCGCTTGTGAAAGCTTATACACTTGATGGTTCTTTTGTACATGGCGGGTGGTTGGATTTTTTTTCTACGCGAGCTGCATTCTTTTGAGGTATCGCAGCTAGGGGAGATTCAA
The DNA here is from genome assembly GCA_030270665.1 of Hibiscus trionum. Lineage (NCBI taxonomy): Eukaryota > Viridiplantae > Streptophyta > Magnoliopsida > Malvales > Malvaceae > Hibiscus > Hibiscus trionum. The sequence continues at coordinate 69,658,082 of BSYR01000003.1, forward strand.
AATTTGGTGGCGAATGTTTGGTTACAAGATTGTGATGATCGGTTAGTATGGTGTCCTAATATGCATGGTGAATTCTCGGTAGGGGAATTGATGTTGTATATGAGTTCTTTTGGTCTTACTGAAGATGATTTTGTCGATTTCGCAATTTGGCGTTTAGAAGTGCCGCCTAAAGTTTAATATTTTGTGTGGTTTGTGTTTCTCGATCGGTTACCTATTTTTTGTTTTTTGCTGGACCGTGGGGTGCCTTTACATGGTGTATCAGTTCATTGTGCTTGGTGTGGTGATAGTGATGAAACTTTAGATCACATTCTCTTTGCCTTTTTGCTTGCTGAACAGGTTTGGTCAGCTTTTTTTCAATGGTGGGGCGTGAGTGTGGTGCTGTCACAATCATTACGTTTGTTTTTGTTTCAAGAGAAGGAAGGCATGTTTGTTGGGGCTGCACGTAAGGGTTGGATAACTAGTTGTGTGAATGTTATTTTGTCGTTGTGGTTGGCGAGAAACGAATTGATTTTTCAGAAGAGAAAGTTAGATGTATCATCCATTATTTTTTTTGATTAAATTACGGGCATTTATTAGGTGCATACGCTGCCAGGTGTTCTAATAGATGAGAGGTCATGGTGGAACAATCCATTGAGTTGTTTTCAGGTGTCTAAGTCTGGTGTTGTGCGGCGAGGTGTGGGTGCCTCGTTTGCGGGGTACATTAAAATTTAATGTCGATGGTGCAGCACAAGGTAAATCGGGACCTGGGGGTTGTGGTGGTATTCTTCGAAATGAGAAGGGTTGTGTCCTTGCAATGTTTTCAGGTTCGTTAGGCGTGATGAATTCGAATGAGGCGGAACTGCGAGCAATTTGTTTTGCAGTGGAGATGTTGGCTAATTCTAAGTGGTGTGAGGGATGGTGTTGGGTTGTGTGGGGCTCGATTCGTTCAACCGATTATGCTCACCAAGTGGTGGAGAGGTGGATATTTGGGTGGAAGGGTTTAGGAAGCTAGAAAGAATAAAGACACAATGATTTTAGAGTGGTTCGGCCTTCTAACAAGCACCTACATCTACTACCTTAGCTCCCCACTAAGGATTTCACAATCAATCCACTAATTGATTCGTCCCCTTTTCTAGGCTTAGGAGGAAACCCTTACAACCAATCAAGCTTTCTACCCAAAGCCTTGATTGAAACCCTCTTTACAAGAGATAAACAAAGCAAACTTGTAATCCTCTAATAGGAGTTTGTTTACACACTTAAGCACTCACCCAAACCTAAAACACTTGAGCAAATTTGACAATTTTGGCTCACTAGTGTTTGTCTATACAAGAATTGACAATTTAAGTGCTAAGACAATATTTGATCATTTGGTGTTTGACAATATGAGAATTAGTCTTCTCTTGATGCTTGGAGGTCCCTTTTATACTCCCAAATGAGTTTGTAGCCGTTACTAGCCGTTGGGGATGAATTGGAGCCGTTGAGGACTTTATTTCCCTTCATAAATGCTGTTCTGCAGCTAACAGTATCGATACGCGTGGAACGGTATCGATACGGCCTTCATATGAACTAGCCGTTGGGCTCTTGCCAGCCTGGGCGTATCGATACGCTTGAGGGCGTATCGGTACCCTTTGACATTTAAATGGCCGTTGGGAAATAGCCGTTGGGGTAGTTAAAATGGGATCGGTACGCTGACATGGCGTATCGAAACGACCCCCTCCGTATCGATACGAGGGTTTGCTGTATCGATACGGGTTTTGACAGTGGCCAAACTGAGGCAAAATGGTATCGATACTGGTATGACCGTATCGATACTGGTAACGTGAAAAGTCAAGTTTGGCTATTGAAAACATGAAAATTCTTTGTCAAAAACCTCTTAAAATACCTCAAACATAATTTCAAGTTGTTTGGACTTAAAAACAAGTTTTAAATTCTTTTCAAATTAGTCCAAAACATTTTTCAATTATTATATCAAAACATTAGTTCTACAATCTCCCCCTTTTTGATATAATAAAACTAACTTGAAAAATTGTTTGGGTTCTCCCCCTTTAACTTTAAAAAAGTGAATAAGAGATTAAGGATATGAAGTCAATTAAAGCTCCCCCTTATTCATTTGAAAATCCAATTTTTCAAAACCATTTCTCCCCCTTTTTGTTATATCAAAAAGAATTTAAAATGACATTTAGCTCAAGATAACATAGGAGGCAAAGAATTTTGACACACTTGAAAATTTTTGGTTTAAAATTGGCTCCCCCTTACTCAAAGCATCATTGAAATTGTTAGTCCATCATATATGATCATCTAGTTGAATGAAATGAAAATAAAACAAATAAATTGCTAAAACAACTAGATTTTACCAACACTTGAACCCAAGGGAGGATGTGAAGCCTTCCTTCTTCAAGTGTTCCTTCTTTGTGTGCATGGAGCTCCCCCTCAATGTTTGACTTGTTGAACATCTCCATCACACCTAGCAATAGACAATCAAGTAATTTTTGGTATCCAAATTGCTTTGGATCCATGAACGTTATAAGCACAAATTTTTGACCCCTTAGGAATCCATTTTTCAATGTCATCCTTTTTAATTGAAGTGGTTAGTCCTTTTGGGACCCAAACACTTCTAAAACATTTACCATTTTTAAATTTAGGGGCACTAGATTGTCTAACATAAAAATTTGATTTTCCAAAATTGTTTTTCTTTTCAAGCTCTTTGGAAATCAAATCTTTTTCTTCTTGAACATTTTGAAGCAATTTTTGTAAATCAAAACATTTTAATTCAAACTCTTCAAGTTTTGCTTCAAGTTCAAGTTTGGTTTTAGAAAGCAAATCATTTTGAATTTTTAACTTTGAAACCAATTTTTTGTTTTTCAAAATGTGGCTTTTAAAATCTAAAACCAAATCATCATAGGCATCTTGTAATTCATCAAAGGAATAAGAACATGAAGTAGATGAATTAGAAGTTACCCTTGAATCTTCTTCGATGGCCATAAGGCAAAGGTTGGCTTGTTCATCGTCGGTGGAGTCTTCATCACTCCAAGTAGCCAAATGTGCCTTCTTCTTATGGCTTGAAGTGCTTGCCCTCTCCTTTCTCTTAGGTTCTCGTTCAAGCTCTCTCAAGGCTTTCTTCATGAACTGGGCACACTTCTTGAAGAGATGAACTATCTCTTCTTCTTCATCCTCCTCTTCACTTGAGTAGACATGATGGCAAGTGGAGGATTTGAGAGCCATGGCACTAGCATTGATGCCAAGCCCTTTGATTTTCTTCTCTCCCATAGCTCTAATTTCTTCCCTTTTCTTCTCCTCTTCCTTGTTCTTCTTCATAATTTGATGAGTGAGAAGAGACCCCATAAGTTCATCAAGCTTCAAAGTCTTCAAATTTTTGGCTTCGATGATGGCGGTCCTCTTTGAGTCCCAAGACTCGGGAAGTGAGTAGATGAGCTTTCGAACAAGCTTCTCCTCCGGGATGGCTTCTCCATATCCTTTAAGACCATTGGTGATTGTGGAGAATCTATCAAACATCTTCTCGATGTTCTCTTCCGGATCCATTTTGAAGTTCTCATACTCTAAGGTTAGGAGCCCAATCTTGGTCTCCTTGACTTCATTTGTCCCCTCGTATGTGACTTCAAGCTTGTCCCATACCTCCTTGGCACTCTCACAAGAAGACATCTTCTCATAGATGGATGGGCCAAAAGCACAAAACAAGATGTGCAAGGCTTTGCAATTTAGCTCCATCTTCTTGCGATCGTCGGTACTCCACTCCGCTTTACTTCTTTGAGGCACGAACGGACCATCTTCAACTATGTCCCATAGCTTATAATCTCTTGACTTCAAGAAGAATTTCATCTTTGTCTTCCAATGGGCATAGTGGTCTCCGTCAAAGAAAGGCGGTTTGTCGATTGATTGTGCCATTTGAGCCGGTTGATGAACTAGTGATCGAGCTTGCCGGATCTTCTCAATAGGATGTGAATCCTCTTCGATTGAGCCAAGCTCTGATACCAATTGTTGGGTTGTGTGGGGCTCGATTCGTTCAACCGATTATGCTCACCAAGTGGTGGAGAGGTGGATATTTGGGTGGAAGGGTTTAGGAAGCTAGAAAGAATAAAGACACAATGATTTTAGAGTGGTTCGGCCTTCTAACAAGCACCTACATCCACTACCTTAGCTCCCCACTAAGGATTTCACAATCAATCCACTAATTGATTCGTCCCCTTTTCTAGGCTTAGGAGGAAACCCTTACAACCAATCAAGCTTTCTACCCAAAGCCTTGATTGAAACCCTCTTTACAAGAGATAAACAAAGCAAACTTGTAATCCTCTAATAGGAGTTTGTTTGCACACTTAAGCACTCACCCAAACCTAAAACACTTGAGCAAATTTGACAATTTTGGCTCACTAGTGTTTGTCTATACAAGAATTGACAATTTAAGTGCTAAGACAATATTTGATCATTTGGTGTTTGACAATATGAGCATTAGTCTTCTCTTGATGCTTGGAGGTCCCTTTTATACTCCCAAATGAGTTTGTAGCCGTTACTAGCCGTTGGGGATGAATTGGAGCCGTTGAGGACTTTATTTCCCTTCATAAATGCTGTTCTGCAGCTAACAGTATCGATACGCGTGGAACGGTATCGATACGGCCTTCATATGAACTAGCCGTTGGGCTCTTGCCAGCCTGGGCGTATCGATACGCTTGAGGGCGTATCGGTACCCTTTGACATTTAAATGGCCGTTGGGAAATAGCCGTTGGGGTAGTTAAAATGGGATCGGTACGCTGACATGGCGTATCGAAACGACCCCCTCCGTATCGATACGAGGGTTTGCTGTATCGATACGAGTTTTGACAGTGGCCAAACTGAGGCAAAATGGTATCAATACTGGTATGACCGTATCGATACTGGTAACGTGAAAAGTCAAGTTTGGCTATTGAAAACATGAAAATTCTTTGTCAAAAACCTCTTAAAATACCTCAAACATAATTTCAAGTTGTTTGGACTTAAAAACAAGTTTTAAATTCTTTTCAAATTAGTCCAAAACATTTTTCACTTATTATATCAAAACATTAGTTCTACAGATGGTCTGTTATTATTGAATCTGATTCGAGAGTGGCAATTGCATGGTTTTGCATAAAAAAAAGAGGCCTTGGCGTTTATGACAGTGTTTTTGGGATAAAAAAAAGAGTGGCAATTGCATGGGTTTATCGTGTTTAGTGTTGTAAACGAGTTTAGTGTTGTAAATGAACCAAACGTTGAATGAATCGTTCGTGAATTGTTTGAAAGAAAGTTCGTTTATTTTTTAAACAAACGAATATGAACAAATTTTTTTGTTCGTTTAATTAAATGAACGAACACAAACAAATGGCTTGTTAGTTCATTTATGTTCATGAACGTTGGTAATCCATTCATTTATGTTTGTTCGAATTTATTCACATATATACATTTATATTTATTATTTTATAACAAAAGTATTATATTTTAAAAAAATAAATCTATTCACATATGTTTGTACGTTTATGTTCGTTTAAATTGATTCACATGTCCTTTTATGTTCGTTCGTTTACGTTCGTTTATAATTTTAACGAATGAACATGAACGAACATGAGCAAGCTATGTTCCTTAACAAACGAATGCGGACAAGGAATTATGTTCGTTTAGTTGTTCGTGTTCGTTCAACTGTTCGGTTAAAATTAAACGAACGAACATAAAGATACTCTCGTGAGTATCACTAAGCTTGCTTCGTGACATTGTTTGGCGTGAGAAACAAGAGGGAGAATACCATGAACCCCCACATTAATCCAAATATCACTAAGCTTTCTCTTCAACACATACCCTAAAGTTTTGGACTTGTGAACTGTCGCGACAATTTTTTTTTGATAGCCCGCTTTTTAATTTTTGGAATAAAAACAACCTGAAGATTGAAATTCGAAAAATCATGCTTTTTGACAAATTTTATCTTATAATTAATTAATTTTCCATTTTTTTCAAAACCCTCTTTATTTGCTTGAAAATCGTTTTGGAGTCGCCACCGGCCACTTTGATAGGCCAGCCACCATAAAGACGCACCAGAGATTCTTTTTGAAAAATTCGGGTTCGAGAGTCGGTTACGTGTAGGGAAGGGTTAGCACCCCTACAAACGCCCGTTATTGGTACCTTATTAATTACACGTGGCATTTTGGCATTTCGAACATTAATCTGGATTTAATTAAATCTTTTAACCGTAAAATGAATTTTATTTCGAATGGGAATATCCTTTTGTAAGAAAATACATTTCGATCGAATATAATTATGAAACATCCAATTACATTAGGACACTTCAACTTATATTCAAAAAATGTACCTCAACACAAAAGGTTTAATGCATGATTTATTATTGTCTTGTCATTTTTAAGTAAACCCTCATTAGGCTCCATTAATTGATTTAATTAAAATTCTATGCATATTATTAATTTTTGACATAAAAGAAAACACCCAAAATAATATTGGGCACTTTCTTTATTAAGCCCAAAAATTAACAACATTCCTAATTAATATGCTTCTAATCATTAATCCTATTTTATTTTTTAATTTACCTAGTTATTGATTTATTTCCATTTTCTAAGTTAAAGTGAAAAATTGAAGCCTTTGTCGGAATACTCATTGGTTAACATCTGTAACGCCCCGGTTTTGGGCTTAGAAGTTTTGGGCGTTGACCGGTTTGGTCAAAGTGATGTTCGTATCTTAAGAGGTGAAATTAGGAAAACCTAGTTCGGGTTGCATTAAAAATATGGAAAAATGTTCTAAAATCATCTTTTAATATAATTAAGTGAACTGTGAAATCAATTTTGAAAAATGGGTTTTGGAAGTATGACATTTTGGCTAGTGACCAAAATGTAAATTTTGAAAGTTTGGTGACTGTTTTATAAAGAGTTGAAACTTTGAATCCTTAAGGAGCTATTAATCCAAAGATGATTTCTCCAGATTTTTCTAAGATATTTTAAGTCTAAAATCTGATTTTAAAGGTTATTAAAATTGGAGGGAAGCCATTTTGGCTATTTTTGGATTTTGTAACCAACTTTGCTAAACTTTCTTTCTCTCATTTTCTCTCAAACCAAACACTACTTTTCCAGAGAATTGGATCTGATTTCTTCACCTAAATCCCTCCATTCAACTCTCATTTGATTCCAAATCATTGTATCTTCAAATCTCTTCAATTGCTAAGTGTTTCAACAAGGATTTTCATTCCAAAAAGTGGAGAAACACAAGTTTGGAGGTAAGAACGTCCTTCTCCTCTAAACTATCAGTTCTTTACTGAAATTCCCAAGTTATCAACTCTTAATTGATGTTTAATTAAAGGCTTTTGAGTTTGGAATTGTATCTTGGCTTATAATGCAAGATTTGATGGTTTTCATGATTTTTCGTTAGATCTGATTGATCTGTGATTTGAGGTGTGTTTTTGATGTTAAATGAACTCTAAATTGATAAGGAAATGAGTTTTGATTAATGCAATCCCGGATAGGTTGTGTTTCCTAAATTTAGCTTGTGTTTCTTGGATGTTTTTGTGGTGATCTTGTGGATCTGATGTTGCTGGAGGTATAAGGATGTTTAAAGGTTGTTTTTAGATGTTAAATGGTGTTAGTGGATGTTAGGTTTTGCTGGTTTATGGCTGTGCTTTGTTGAGAAGTGGTTTTGATGCAATTTCGGTTGTGTTTGGTGGCCGAAATTGGTGTATGAATGAGAGCAGCGAGTTTGAGTGCTTTCATTGAAGCTTTTGATGCATGATGATGCATTAAATCTCTGCTTTAATGTGTTTGATCAGGGGAGGCATCTTTGGATTCAAGAGTTGTTGATCCGGAAGCTTGAATTGGTGCTTCGGTAAGAGGCGAAGTGGAATCGGTGAGTGAAATTGGGTTTTCGGCTTTGAAACCAATGTCTTGGGAGCTTAGTTTAAGTCTAAACAACTTTGTTAAGCTCGAGCGTAAGTTTTCGGAATTTCTCTCTAGTGGTGGCCATGACTATGTGTGATGCAAAGTGGTTTATTGCATGTTTTAATTACTGTTTTGAAAGCATGTTTTAGCATGGTTTTTGCTGATGATGTAAGCCATATGTTGAAGGTAACTCTAGGTAGGAGTACCTTGCTTTTGTACATTGAAATGATGTGGTTTAATGCTTTTAAATGCATGATGAATATGGCTTGGTTTAATGCTTTAAAATAGTGGATTAATTGATGAAAATGATGTATATTGGCAAGTGATGTTTTAAAAATGTTAAGGTCACTAAGGTGGTTGAAAGTCCTTGAGTGAGCCTTGTTACTTAAGAACATCAAGGTGGTTAAAAGTCCTTGGATGATTCTTGTTACGGACACAAAGGTGGTTAAAAGTCCTTGTGTGGTCCATTCTATGGTGTTTAAAAGTCCATAGGCCAAGGTGTTTAAAAGTCCTTGGGATCAAGGTGTTTAAAAGTCCTTGATGTGATACATTTCATGGTGTTTAAAAGTCCATGGCCAAGGTGTTTAAAAGTCCTTGGGATCAAGGTGTTTAAAAGTCCTTGATGTGATACAATTCATGGTGTTTAAAAGTCCATGGCCAAGGTGTTTAAAAGTCCTTGGGGCCAAGGTGTTTAAAAGTCCTTGGGGTGAAAGTTGATGAACTTGTTTTTAAAGAAATGGAATTTATCACTTGAGGCCAATAAGACATGTTGTGATGTGATGCATGAGATGCATGTTTAAGTATGCTTTTAAGCATGTGCAAATGTTGTTTTGAAGCATGTTTTGTAAATGTTTTAAGTTGCATTATTGGATGGTTTTTAAGAGCATTCCTCACTAAGCTTTTGCTTACGCTCTCTTCGTTTTCCTTAATTCAATAATGCAGAGCATTAGAGACCTTTTGAGGGCAGCAAGAAGGGCAAGAATTCAAGTGCAAGTAAAGCTCAATGTATGGAAGGTTTTTGTTAAACATTTTAGCTTTTGGGTGATTTGGCAATGGGGAAACAATGTGTATGTTTTGGGAGGTGTTTTGTACTCCCTAAGTATGTTTCTTGATGTTAAGATTGTTGGTCTTTGGATTGGATCTTTATATGCTTGTTTTGTAAGTTTGGTGCTTGAATGGCTTACTTGTGTAGGAAGCATGCCTATAGAATTGGGGCTTTTTGCATATGATGATGTTTGGTTGAATTGATGATGCTTATATGTCCCTTATATGTTGAATTGCATGTTGGCAAAGTTTGGTGGCATTTGTAGCATGTTTGGTTGTGTAATTGCATGTTTAAAGTTGAGTTTTGGAGCAATCTGGGCAGGGTGTTTCGGAACAGCACCTACCGTTTCGGAACGGGTGCCTTAATCGTGCCCAGGCGTCCGAAACGGGAGGGGCCGTTCCGAAACGGAAAGGCCACTGCCAGACCCCCATTTCGGTACGCGTTGCGGAACGGCCCCGCGTTTCGAAACGGGCTATGCCTGTTTTGGAACGGGTGACCGTTGGGGGCTGACATTGGCAGTTATATGTTTTGGAATGTTTGCATTTTGGTCCTAAAACTTGTTTTTGCAATTGTATGAGTTTGGGAAGTCCTTTTGAGCTGAAATTTCACAGAGAAGCATGAAACCTGAATAATTTCAATATGGTAACATTAATTTGGTTTAAGTCCTCTTATTTATCAGAAATTACAATTTGGTCCCTAAAGTTGTAATTTGTTCATTTGGGTCCCTGTTTGATCTCTGATGATTGTGATCTTTTAGAATGGTGTTTGCGTGATCACAACTAGGTCTAATGTGCATCTAGATAAGATTAAAAAGAAAAAAAAAGGGTCGTTAATCAAGGTTGACTTTCGGGTTGACTTTGGTTTTCCCCGTGTGACTTTCTTAATTCGGGTCAACCGTCTAGGCCGGGTTAAGGGGGTTACATTTGGTGGTATCAGAGCTGAGTTCTCGAGTAATTGGGAATGTTTGTATGCATGATTGAAGTATGTATGCTATGAATGCTTGTTGTTTGAAAGCATGTTCAGTGGTTTGAAATGTTGATGCAGTTGAGTTGTATGCTCTGATGTTGCATGTTGAGGGTACCCATTGCCAAACAAAAGCTAAAGGAAAGATGTTGTTTTGAAATGAAATTGAGCTTGAATACTTGGATTGCTTACCTTGCTGGGCCTGACTTTGTTTTATTTGTGTTGTGATTGCATGGTAAAAGTATGGCACCACGTAGAGAGTTAAGAGGTAATGCGAGAGCTACGGCTCCTAACGAGAATGAGAATGAAGAGCACACTGGTAGTGCTGTGTTACCCCCTCCTCCGCCTGGTGGTGGTGCTGGAGGTGCGAGAGCTGAAGCTGCAGCTGGTGCTGGTGCTGGAGCTGCTGGACCAGAGGTTGGTCAGGGGCAAGCTATGCCTGATATGTCTGTTTTGGTACAAGCTATTGCGGGTGCTTTTCGAGCAGCAGTAGCTGGAGCTCAGGGAGCTGGGCATCAGGGAGATGCTGGAGTCAGATTGCCTTTGGAGCGTCTGCGCAGTCTTGGAGGGACTGAGTTTAGAGGTTTGTCAGCTGAGAGTTCTGAGGCTTGGCTGGAAAGTACCAAGCGTATCTTGGGTCAGATGAGTTGCACGGATGTGCAAAAGCTGGGCTGTGTTGTGTCCTTGCTGCAGGACGATGCTTATACATGGTGGACGACTACCATTTCTGGAATGGCTGAAGCTGATGTTACCTGGACATTCTTTCAGAATGTGTTTAAAAGAAGATATCTGGGAGTGAGATATCTGGATGAGAAAAAGCGGGAATTCATGTCTCTTACCCAAGGGAGCATGAGTGTAGCTGAGTACGAGGTACAGTTTGTACGGCTCAGTCAGTATGCACCGGAGCTGATACCTGATGAGAGGGCTAGGTGCGAGAGGTTTCGTTACGGTCTTGTGACGGATGTTAAGATGTATGTGCTGGCCACTGAATATGATGATTTTGATGTTTTGGTGGGCCGAGCCAAAGACATTGAGTTGAATCTGGGTTTGTCTGCTAGAGGTGCTGGAGCAAGTGCTGGGAAGAGGTCAGCTGAGTTTAGTTCCGGAGGTGGACGGAACAAGAGGGGACGAGATCAGAAGTATCAGTCCTCAGCCAGGAGAGGTGGTGGTGTGCCTGCTAGGGGTGGCGGTGCTAGAGCTGATCCTAGTGCTTGTTGGATCTGTGGTTCCCGTGGTCACTTGAAGCGTGACTGTCCTCGTGCTGAGAGAGTGGCACAAGCTCCTGTTGCAACAGCTGGTAATGCTGGGAATGGGTGCTGGAATTGTGGTTCTGCGGACCACTTGAGGCGAGATTGTCCGAGGATGGCTGGTGAGCAGGTGCGTGCTCCTGTTGTTGCTGCACCACAGAGAGGTCGTGGGCGCGGCCGTGGTAGTTTCCAGAGGAGAGAGGAAGGTGGCCGAGGGGTAGCTCATGTTGTAGCTATTTAGCCTGAAGGTGGAGGCCAAGCGAGGGTGTATGCTCAGAGAGAGGGCAGGAATGATGCAGATGTGATTGCAGGTACCTTTACTTTGCAGTCCTTGTCATTGCTTTCTTTGATTGATTCTGGATCTACGCATTCATATATTCTTCGTGAGCATGCTGAATTGCTTGGTTTGCCTGTTGAGTCTTTGGATGTTGGTGTTCGGGTCACTAGTTCTTTTGGTGAGACTGTTGTGACTCGAAAGTTGTATAGAAGGTGCCCTTTGGTTGTTCAAGAGCATGTCTTTCATGTTGATCTTATGGAGTTGCCCTTCTATGGTTTTGATGTGATCCTTGGTATGGATTGGCTTGCTGAGCATCGTGCTGTTGTAGACTGTGAGAATAAGCGTGTTTCGCTTAAGCTTGCAGATGATTATGAAGTTGTGGTGGTTGGTGAGAATGTGAAGTTTCTTGCCAATGTGGTATCTTCTTTGGAGGCGAGCAGGATGCTGAGGCAAGGTTGCGAAGCCTATCTAGCTTTTGTGATGAATCCTAGCTCTAAGGAGTTGAGGGTGCAAGATATCAGGGTTGTGAAGGAGTTTCCTGGTGTTTTTCCTGAGGAGTTGCCTGGTTTACCTTCTAACCGCGAGGTGGAGTTTGGAATTGAGCTGTATGAGAATACAACTCTTGTGTCCATTACTCCCTATAGAATGGCACCTAAGGAGTTGAAGGAGCTGAAGACGCAGTTGCAAGAGTTGCTTGATCGTGGTTTCATCCGGCCGAGTGTGTCACCTTGGGGAGCACCGGTCTTGTTTGTGAAGAAGAAGGATGGCACTATGAGGATGTGCATTGATTACCGTCAGCTGAACAAGTTGACTATCAAGAATCGGTATCCTTTGCCGAGGATTGATGATCTCTTTGATCAATTTCGGGGAGCTGCTGTGTTCTCTAAGATTGACTTGAGGTCAGGGTATTATCAGTTGAAGGTGAAAGATGTGGATGTGCCTAAGACAGCTTTCAGGACAAGGTATGGGCATTATGAGTTCCTTGTGATGCCGTTTGGGTTGACAAATGCTCCTGCTGCTTTCATGGACATGATGAATCGTGTGTTTCATGAATACCTGGACAAGTTTGTTGTGGTGTTCATTGATGATATCCTCGTGTACTCGCGTACTGAGGAGGAACATGAAGAGCATTTGAGGATTGTTTTGCAAGCTTTGTTGGAGAATCAGCTTTATGCTAAGCTGAGCAAGTGTGAGTTCTGGTTAAGAGAGGTGGTTTTTCTTGGGCATGTGGTCTCAACTGAGGGGATTCGTGTTGATCCTCAGAAGATTGAGGCGGTGATGAGCTGGAAGGTTCCTAAGTCTGTTCATGAGGTCCGTAGTTTCCTTGGTTTGGCGGGATACTACCGAAGGTTTGTGGATGGGTTTTCCAAGATTGCTGCTCCTTTGACAAAGCTGTTGCAGAAGGATGTTAAGTATTAGTGGACAGAAGCGAGACAGCAGGCTTTTGAGAAGCTGAAGGCGGCTTTGACGCAAGCTCCTATCTTGATTCAGCCTGAATCAGGGAAAGAGTTTGTGGTATACAGTGATGCATCCTATGTTGGTTTGGGGTGTGTGTTGATGCAGGAGGGTAAGGTGGCGGCTTATGCATCGCGGCAGTTGAAAGTGCATGAGCGCAATTATCCTACGCATGATATCGAGCTGGCTGCAGTGGTTTTTGCTCTGAAGATCTGGAGGCATTATCTGTATGGTGAGAAGTGTACTGTGTACACAGATCACAAGAGTTTGAGGTATCTGATGTCTCAGAAGGAGTTGAATCTTAGGCAGCGGCGTTGGTTGGAGTTGCTCAAGGATTATGATCTGACGATTGAGTATCATCCTGGAAAAGCTAATGTTGTTGCGGATGCCTTGAGTAGGAAGGTAGCTGTTGAGTTGAGAGCCATGTTTGCTAGCTTGAGCATATCGCGTGATGGTGGTCTTGTGGCTGAGTTGCATGTGAAGCCGTCTATGGTTCGGTTGATCAAGGATAAGCAGTTGTTGGATGATTCCTTGGTGTCTCATGTTCAGGATATCGCGGAGGGTAGACCTTCAGATTTCTGTTTCAATGATGATGGTGTGTTGTGTTTTGGGAGTCGGATAGTAGTGCCCAATGATGCTGAGTTGAGGCGTGCTATTCTGACTGAAGGTCATAGTAGTCCTTTTGCTATGCACCCTGGTAGTACTAATATGTACCGTGATCTTTGTGATGAGTACTATTGGGTGGGTTTGAAGAAGGACGTTGCGGAGTTCGTGAGCAAGTGTTTGGTGTGTCAGCGAGTTAAGGCTGAACATCAGGTTCCTTCTGGTTTGTTGCAACCGTTGAAAATCCCTGAATGGAAGTGGGAGAGGGTTACCATGGATTTTGTATCTGGTTTACCTTTGTCTCCATCGAAGAAGAATTCGGTCTGGGTGATTGTGGATCGCCTGACGAAGTGTGCACATTTCTTGCCTGTGCATACCACGTTTTCTTTGGATAGGTTGGCAGAGCTGTACATTGCTGAGATTGTGAGGCTGCATGGTGTGCCTAAGTCGATTGTGTCGGTTAGGGATCCGAGGTTCACGTTGCGGTTTTGGCAGTGTTTGCATCAAGCTCTGGGTACAAGGTTGCATTTCAGTACCTCCTATCATCCTCAGTCGGATGGTCAGTCTGAGCGAGTTATCCAGATTTTGGAGGATATGTTGAGGTGCTGCGTGATTGAGTTCCAAGGTTCTTGGGAGAAGCATCTGCCTTTGGTTGAGTTTGCTTATAACAATAGTTATCAGGCGAGTATACAGATGGCACCTTATGAGGCTTTATAGGGAGGAAGTGTAGGACTCCTCTTTGTTGGGCTGAAACTGGTCAAAAGTTGGTTTCGATGCCTGCTTTGCTGAAAGGGACCACTGAGAAGGTGAAGCTCATTTGTGAGCGGTTGAAGGCGGCCTCTGATCGGCAGAAATCTTACGCGGATTTGAAGCGTAAGGAGATAGAGTATGCAGTGGGTGACCGTGTGTTCTTGAAGGTTTCGCCTTGGAAGAAGGTGATGCGGTTTGGCCGGAAGGGCAAGTTGAGCCCTAGATACATTGGACCATATGAGGTGGTTGAGCGTGTGGGTCCTGTTGCGTGTCGGTTGAGGTTACCTCAGGAGTTGGAGAAGATCCATGATGTGTTCCATGTCTCTATGCTCCGGAAGTATAGATCTGATCCTTCGCATGTGATGCATGTGGAGGAAGTGGAACTGAATCCGGATTTGACCTATGATGAGGAACCGGTGAAGGTTCTGGATTCGGATAGCAAGGTTCTTCGTGGCAAGACCATTGAGTTGGTGAAGGTGCTGTGGAAGCATCGCGGTGTTGAGGAAGCCACGTGGGAGCGAAATGAGGACATGCTGAAGCAGTTTCCTTATCTCTTTCCTTCAGGTAAATTTTTAGGACGAAATTTCTTAAGGGGAGGAGAGTTGTAACGCCCCGGTTTTGGGCTTAGAAGTTTTGGGCGTTGACCGGTTTGGTCAAAGTGCTGTTCGTATCTTAAGAGGTGAAATTAGGAAAACCTAGTTCGGGTTGCATTAAAAATATGGAAAAATGTTCTAAAATCATCTTTTAATATAATTAAGTGAACTGTGAAATCAATTTTGAAAAATGGGTTTTGGAAGTATGACATTTTGGCTAGTGACCAAAATGTAAATTTTGAAAGTTTGGTGACTGTTTTATAAAGGGTTGAAACTTTGAATCCTTAAGGAGCTATTAATCCAAAGATGATTTCTCCAGATTTTTCTAAGATATTTTAAGTCTAAAATCTGATTTTAAAGGTTATTAAAATTGGAGGGAAGCCATTTTGGCTATTTTTGGATTTTGTAACCAACTTTGCTAAACTTTCTTTCTCTCATTTTCTCTCAAACCAAACACTACTTTTCCAGAGAATTGGATCTGATTTCTTCACCTAAATCCCTCCATTCAACTCTCATTTGATTCCAAATCATTGTATCTTCAAATCTCTTCAATTGCTAAGTGTTTCAACAAGGATTTTCATTCCAAAAAGTGGAGAAACACAAGTTTGGAGGTAAGAACGTCCTTCTCCTCTAAACTATCAGTTCTTTACTGAAATTCCCAAGTTATCAACTCTTAATTGATGTTTAATTAAAGGCTTTTGAGTTTGGAATTGTATCTTGGCTTATAATGCAAGATTTGATGGTTTTCATGATTTTTCGTTAGATCTGATTGATCTGTGATTTGAGGTGTGTTTTTGATGTTAAATGAACTCTAAATTGATAAGGAAATGAGTTTTGATTAATGCAATCCCGGATAGGTTGTGTTTCCTAAGTTTAGCTTGTGTTTCTTGGATGTTTTTGTGGTGATCTTGTGGATCTGATGTTGCTGGAGGTATAAGGATGTTTAAAGGTTGTTTTTAGATGTTAAATGGTGTTAGTGGATGTTAGGTTTTGCTGGTTTATGGCTGGGCTTTGTTGAGAAGTGGTTTTGATGCAATTTCGGTTGTGTTTGGTGGCCGAAATTGGTGTATGAATGAGAGCAGCGAGTTTGAGTGCTTTCATTGAAGCTTTTGATGCATGATGATGCATTAAATCTCTGCTTTAATGTGTTTGATCAGGGGAGGCATCTTTGGATTCAAGAGTTGTTGATCCGGAAGCTTGAATTGGTGCTTCGGCAAGAGGCGAAGTGGAATCGGTGAGTGAAATTGGGTTTTCGGCTTTGAAACCAATGTCTTGGGAGCTTAGTTTAAGTCTAAACAACTTTGCTAAGCTCGAGCGTAAGTTTTCGGAATTTCTCTCTAGTGGTGGCCATGACTATGTGTGATGCAAAGTGGTTTATTGCATGTTTTAATTACTGTTTTGAAAGCATGTTTTAGCATGGTTTTTGCTGATGATGTAAGCCATATGTTGAAGGTAACTCTAGGTAGGAGTACCTTGCTTTTGTACATTGAAATGATGTGGTTTAATGCTTTTAAATGCATGATGAATATGGCTTGGTTTAATGCTTTAAAACAGTGGATTAATTGATGAAAATGATGTATATTGGCAAGTGATGTTTTAAAAATGTTAAGGTCACTAAGGTGGTTGAAAGTCCTTGAGTGAGCCTTGTTACTTAAGAACATCAAGGTGGTTAAAAGTCCTTGGATGATTCTTGTTACGGACACAAAGGTGGTTAAAAGTCCTTGTGTGGTCCATTCTATGGTGTTTAAAAGTCCATAGGCCAAGGTGTTTAAAAGTCCTTGGGATCAAGGTGTTTAAAAGTCCTTGATGTGATACATTTCATGGTGTTTAAAAGTCCATGGCCAAGGTGTTTAAAAGTCCTTGGGATCAAGGTGTTTAAAAGTCCTTGATGTGATACAATTCATGGTGTTTAAAAGTCCATGGCCAAGGTGTTTAAAAGTCCTTGGGGCCAAGGTGTTTAAAAGTCCTTGGGGTGAAAGTTGATGAACTTGTTTTTAAAGAAATGGAATTTATCACTTGAGGCCAATAAGACATGTTGTGATGTGATGCATGAGATGCATGTTTAAGTATGCTTTTAAGCATGTGCAAATGTTGTTTTGAAGCATGTTTTGTAAATGTTTTAAGTTGCATTATTGGATGGTTTTTAAGAGCATTCCTCACTAAGCTTTTGCTTACGCTCTCTTCGTTTTCCTTAATTCAATAATGCAGAGCATTAGAGACCTTTTGAGGGCAGCAAGAAGGGCAAGAATTCAAGTGCAAGTAAAGCTCAATGTATGGAAGGTTTTTGTTAAACATTTTAGCTTTTGGGTGATTTGGCAATGGGGAAACAATGTGTATGTTTTGGGAGGTGTTTTGTACTCCCTAAGTATGTTTCTTGATGTTAAGATTGTTGGTCTTTGGATTGGATCTTTATATGCTTGTTTTGTAAGTTTGGTGCTTGAATGGCTTACTTGTGTAGGAAGCATGCCTATAGAATTGGGGCTTTTTGCATATGATGATGTTTGGTTGAATTGATGATGCTTATATGTCCCTTATATGTTGAATTGCATGTTGGCAAAGTTTGGTGGCATTTGGAGCATGTTTGGTTGTGTAATTGCATGTTTAAAGTTGAGTTTTGGAGCAATCTGGGCAGGGTGTTTCGGAACAGCACCTACCGTTTCGGAACGGGTGCCTTAATCGTGCCCAGGCGTCCGAAACGGGAGGGGCCGTTCCGAAACGGAAAGGCCACTGCCAGACCCCCGTTTCGGTACGCGTTGCGGAACGGCCCCGCGTTTCGAAACGGGCTATGCCTGTTTCGGAACGGGTGACCGTTGGGGGCTGACATTGGCAGTTATATGTTTTGGAATGTTTGCATTTTGGTCCTAAAACTTGTTTTTGCAATTGTATGAGTTTGGGAAGTCCTTTTGAGCTGAAATTTCACAGAGAAGCATGAAACCTGAATAATTTCAATATGGTAACATTAATTTGGTTTAAGTCCTCTTATTTATCAGAAATTACAATTTGGTCCCTAAAGTTGTAATTTGTTCATTTGGGTCCCTGTTTGATCTCTGATGATTGTGATCTTTTAGAATGGTGTTTGCGTGATCACAACTAGGTCTAATGTGCATCTAGATAAGATTAAAAAGAAAAAAAAGGGGTCGTTAATCAAGGTTGACTTTCGGGTTGACTTTGGTTTTCCCCGTGTGACTTTCTTAATTCGGGTCAACCGTCTAGGCCGGGTTAAGGGGGTTACAACATCACTCTACATTGTGACACTAACCAATATTTTGTAGTCTAACATTGTTTCAAATATCCACTTATTTTCTACAATGATCTTCCTATCCAATTATGATTAAGTGGACTACTCAAATGGCTCTAGTCTTATTTAGTATGTGATTAATTATTCGAACAATACATGGCACGATATTTTAAAATCATTCAAGCATATACAATTAAAACAATTAAATAAAATAATTAATCAAAACAATTAAATTCTAGAAAAAGGACTGAATTGAATTAAATTGAATTTTAGGTGGCCAGATTACAAACAAATAGGGACTGATTTGAAAAGAAAACAAAATCTAAAAACCCAAACCTAAAGACCCTAAAACGTTAAGCCCAGACCCATTAACTAAACCCAAACCGTTGACCCAAGACCAAACCGTTTGAGCCCATTTGAATTAAAAAGCCCAAACCCAATGTTTTAGGTCGACCGGGTCACAGACCCGTATCCAAACCCGTGTGAAAACACGCGGATCCTCTATGACCCGGCTTTCCAAAACGGCGACGTTCCCAACTCGGTATAAATAACCCCTAACCGAGTTGGATCGGTCATTTGACCACACACTCTCTCTCTCCTCAACTCTCCCTCTCTCTTAAATTCTCTAACTTCAAACACCAAAATCTCAAAGTGTTTTTCGATCAAAACCCTTATTTTTGCCTCTGTTCTTCCCCAGTTCTTCAAAAAAAAAAACCCATTTAATCTTCATTAACACCAAAAACCTTCCCCAAAACCGTTTTTGAAGATCAAACATCCTTTTTTCCAAGAACAAACCAAGATTCTTTCGAGATTCCTTCGTTTGATCCTCATAAACACCCAAACTCTTCTAAAACCTATTTTTTAAAGATCAAAAACCATTTTTTAAAGAACTCGTCAAGAACTTTTTCAAAAATCATCATTTTGATCCTCATTTCCCCCTAAAAACCTCTCTGAGCTGTTTCTTGGCCGCCAGGATGATATCGAGCACTGGATATCATCTCCGGCCCACTTTTTCCTCTTTTCGATGACCGGACCTTCTCTGGTCATCTTCTCCGGCGTCCCTGCAACCTTCGACCACCGTCTGACCTTCTTCTTCCTTTTTCCGATGACCGAACCTTCTCCGGCCAGATCTGGCTTTTCCAGCCACCGTTTGCAACTCCGACCACTGCCTCCGCCGTCACCGAAACCCTAATTCTACCCCAAAAAGCTTCTTTTTTCACCCTAATCCTAGATCTGAGTCCCGTTTCATCAGAAACACCATGCTTCACCCAATCCTAAGCTATCTACCCGAAACCAGTGACCTCTCCTCTCTGTTTTTCGACTCCGACAACAGCTCTAGCACTCAAACTCTCACTCCGACGACATTTCCAACAACGGCGAAGCAAGATAAGCCCTCGATCTCTCCTCTTTTGTTTTTATTTTATTTATTTTTATGTTTTTTAGTTTCGAACTAGATCTGACACTAAGAGCTTTAGATCTGTTTTATTTACCTTAGATCTAGGTTTTAATATGTGTTATGGATCTGATTTATGCTTAGAATTTTGGTTTAAAAATGTGTTTCATGCTGAGATCTGATTTTAGACAGATTCGAGTTCAATTTCTTTAAGGATTTTAACTTGTTTTTATGCTTTTTGAACATGTAAAGAGGGAAAAAGTAAAGAGCGGAGGTAGAAATACCTCAGTTCGGTGTTCTGATGGTTCCGGTGAGCTTCTGGCAAGGTCTCTGTGTCCGGTTATCTTCCCCGATCGACTCAGACTCCTCAGGTGACCTCTCCCTCTCTCTCCGACTTTTCGTTTTCTTTTTTTTTTGGTAATTATTAGTGCAATTATTACCGTATTAATTAAAGGTTTTCTCTCTATTCACAAGTATTTATACTTGTGTCAGATGTGATGTCATCCTTGCACGACTGGCGATGCCTGCTGGTCCCAGTTCGGTAGGAATCTGAGTGAAAAGGGAGGGGTCAATGCCATGTCAACACATGTCCCTTTAGGATCAAATTCGAGCGGGAAAAAGAAACACAAAGAGGTTCCGAGTGGTTTTTGTGCTTGTTGGGCTGGATATGGGTTGTAAACAGTTGTAATGGGTTGGGTCTGAGTTGTTAACTGTTGTAATGGGTTTTTAACTTTTGGTTCGAGCCTTTTTATTATTATTGGACTTTAATATATTTTGGGTTTCTATTATATATATATATATAAGCCCGGACAAAAATCCGGTTCTACAGCTGCCCCTCTTTGCTTATTGTTGTGGAACATGAATAGGGCAAAGACTGAAAAGACACGAATTTTGTCCGAATCATCTGCTCGTCAAAGCTTGAAGTTATTCTTCTCATTATGAATTTCTTCAATCCTTGATAATCTGGCATCGCTCTATCTTCTGGGGTCTGAAGTTGTTCTTCTTATTATGAAATTCTGCATTCCTCGTTCTTTCGTTGGTCTGCATTTTGCGGCGACACTGAATAAGCAAGCTCTTCTCATCTGGAACTTCCTTATTCTTCAACGAATGAACTCTTCCTTGCTGGGCGGACTCTTCTCATTATGAATCTTTCTTTGCTGGGCGGATTCTTCTCGTTATGAATCCTTCTTTGCTGGGTGGACTCTTCTCATTATGAATCCTTCTTTGCTAGGCGGATTCTTCTCATTATGAATCCTTCTTTGATGGGCGGATTCTTCTCATTATGAATCCTTTTTGTCATTTTCCTGTTAAAACAAATGAAATATGCAGGTTATTATGACCCTAATGTCCTATATGATGCATGAACCATGATTTACTCAGATCCATCAACCAGCCTCTACTTTTTTCGTTCTCCTTCTGGATGTTCCTCGTCTGACTTCATCCCACACCAGGACTTCGCCATTGCAACCTCTTTTCTGCGTTTCTGGCCCTTTGCTCTAAAGCGCCCTTTTGGGTTTTCGCTTTAGTTTGCTTTTCTCAAAGCGCCCTTTCGGGTTTTCACTTTATTTTTTTTCATTCTTTTCTTTTTTTCTCTTTTTCTCTTTTTTCCGAAAGGCGCCTTTTCAGGTTTTCACCTCCCTTTTTCTTTCTTTTTCTTTTTTTCTTTTTCTCTTTTTCTTTTTTTCTTTTCTTATTTTTGAAAGTATTACGGTCAAGGAAGTTTTGCTTTAATCAGCCAAATATTGCTTTGATTAATGATGAAACTTTGCTGAACCTGTGAGTTTCTACTAAGCTGCAAACACTTCTCTTCTCAATGCCCGCGAAATTGACTCAGAGGAACCCTGTAATGCTTTGTCCTCATATTTCTGATAATATCATTATAGATAAATCATTGTTTTTCGGGTGACAGTCTCCGTCGCGGCATTCATGATCAACCTTCAGTTTTGCACTGCCTCATATTGTACACTCTTCTTCAATTCCTAGAGTGACAAGGTTTACCTGCATTTCGAAAACAAAGTAATACAAGGAATTTATCTGTTCTTTTCATTATATCAACCATTTAAAGATGCTTTGGAATAAAAAGAGAGCTCGAAAGTGAATTCATTAATTTTATTGAAGCTTATAAATTGGAATACAACAGATTTTGAAATAGTCATGGCAAACAAAAATCAAGAAACAAAATTAGATCTCCGGGCATCCAAGGCATGAAGGATACAACCACCCTGTCAACCAGAAGTAGGGCTAAGTTTGCACTCATGTCTGGCGGTCTTCAAATGTTGCTGGAATGCTTTCAAATGTGAAACCCCTTCCGAAATACTCGGTGTCCGAGAGGTCTTGATTATCAGATGCCTAACTTCACCCATCTGAGCCACATTTTCAGGTTTTCAACTCAGATCCTCCTTCGGTTTCAAGACGCCTTTTGCGGGTTTTCATCTTGAACCCCCTTATTTTATTTTTTATTATTTTTTCTTTTGATATCTCAGACGCCCTTTTTGGGGTTTTCACCATAGATATTTTCTTTTTGCGAGAGCGCCCTTTCGTATTTTCACTTCGCTTTTTTTAATCTCTTTTTGTATTCGTCAAGCATAATACTTTTTGACCGAATCCGAATTCACCGGCTTATGTAGTTCTTTGTCGTCCATTTAAGCCAGTATTAATGCTCCTCCAAAGAAGGCTGTCTTAACAACATATGGCCCCTCCCAGTTAGGCATCCATTTCCCGCGATCGTCTCAGTGTATTTGTAGGACCTTTCTTAACACAAGATCTCCCTCTCGGAATTCTCTCGGGCGCACCTTTTTATCATATGCCCGCATTATTCTCTTTTGTTACATCTATCTGTGACATATTGCCCTCAATCTTTTTTCCTCGATGAGATTTAATTGATCAAATTGAACCTGCAACCATTCCACATCATCTAACTTTGTTTCTAATAATACCTGGAGCGACGAAATCTCACCTTTAATGGGTAGCATTGCCTCTATTCCATAAACCAAGGAATAAGGCGCTGCCCCGGTCGAGGTCCGTATTGATGTCTGATATGTGAATAGGGCGAACGGTAGCTTCTCATGCCAGTCCTTGTAAGTTTCTGTTGTCTTTGATATGATCTTCTTTATATTTTTGTTTGCCGCTTCCACTACCCCATTCATCTTTGGGCGGTAGGTTACTGAATTGTGATGAATGATCTTGAATTGTTCACACACTTCCATTATCACTTTGTTGTTGAAATTTGTAGCATTATCAGTAACAATTCTTTTTGGTAGTCCATATCGGCAAATTGTTTCTTTCTTCAGGAACTTACTGAATGTGGTTCTTGTGATATTAGCATAAGAAGCTGCTTCCACCCATTTGGTAAAATAATCCTTCGCCACAAGTATGAAGCGATGTCCATTTAAAGCTTTGAGATGAATTTGTCCAATAACATCCATGCCCCAAGCAACAAAAGGCCATGGTGAGTTCATGGTATATAGAGGGACTGGTGGAGAATTAATCTTGTCAGCATATATCTGACACTTATGACACTTCTTTGCGTATTCAATGCAGCCTCCTTTCATGGTCGTCCAATAATAGCCATATTTCATAATCTTCCTGGCTATTGAGAGTCCATTTGCATGTGTGCCACATATCCCGTCATGTACTTCTGCCATTATAGTCTTTGCTTTGTTGGCATCAACACATCTCAGCAAAATCTGATCTCTGCTTCTTTTGTATAGGATTTCCCCGTCGAGTACATATCCTGAAGCCATTTTTCTGATAGTTCTTTTTTTCATTATCATTTGCCCCCAGAGGATAAATCTGATGCTTTAGGTATTGCAAAATATCATGGTACCAAGGATGTTGATCAATTTCCTCCTCTATGTTGCAGCAGTGAGCATAGGTTTCATAACTCTACATTCGCATAGGCACCATATCTTCTGATCTGTTTTCTAGGAATATCGAAGCCAGTGTAGCTAAGGCATCTGCCATTTGGTTATCTTCCCTGGGGATGTATATAAAGGTTATTCTTCGAACTCTTTTATTAGCTTCAGGATCAATTTTCGGTACTCAATCAATTTTACATCTTTTGTTTCCCATTCTCCACGAAGTTGGTAAATCACCAACGCCGAATCCCCACACACTTTTAAGACTTCTATTTTTCTTTCGATAGCAGCTCATAGGCCCATCACACATGCTTCATATTCTGCCATGTTATTGGTACAAAGAAATTCTATCCTGCTTGTAGACGGGTAGTGTACATCATATGGTGAGATCAATACTGCTCCAATTCCTCGTCCAAGGGCATTAACCACTCCATCGAAATACAATTTCCAAGTTTTTCTTTCTGGAATTACAGCTTCTATTGTGGAGACATTCATCACAAATTCATATGGGAAATCAAAGTTCAGGGGTTCATAATCCTCCATTGCACGATTGGCTAGGAAATCTGCTATAGCACTTCCTTTTATTGCTTTTTGACTTACGTACACAATGTCAAACTCTGAAAACAGCATTTGCCAGCGTGCCAGTCTCCTAGTCAATGCTGGTATTTCCATCATGAATTTCAATAGGTCAAGGCTTGAGATCAGCCATGTTGGGTGGTATAACATGTATTGCTTGAGCCTCCGGGTTACCCAAACCAGAGCACAACATAACTTTTGAATAGGTGGGTACCGCACTTCACATTCAGTAAACTTCTTGCTCAAGTAATAGATGGCTCTTTCTTTCTTTCCCGTGTCATAATGTTGCCCCAATACGCACCCCATTGAGTTCTCGTAGACCGTCAGGTAAAGGATTAGTGGCCTACCAGGATCCAGTGCTACTAATATGGGAGCATTGGTAAGATATTTCTTGATTTTGTCAAATGCCTCTTGACACTCTTTATTCCATTCTCCAGGGTTATTCTTTTTCAACATCCTGAAGATTAGATCATATTTGTCGGTCAATTGTGATATGAACCGAGAAACATAATTCAATCTGCCAAGGAACCCCCAAACTTCTTTTTGTGAGCTGGGTGGTGACAGGTTCTGGATAGCCTTCACTTTATCGGGATCTATCTCGATTCCCCTTCTACTGACAACAAATCCAAGAAGTTTTCCAGATGTTACTCCAAAGGTGCATTTGTTAGGATTGAGCTTTAGTTGACACTTTCTCAATCTCAAGAATAACTTTCTCAGATTTTTGATGTGCTCCTCATCAGTATAGGATTTGACAATCATGTCATCTATATACACTTCGACTTCTTTATGCATCATGTCGTAAAACAAAGTCACCATCGCCCGCTGGTATGTTGCCCCAACATTCTTTAGTCCAAAGGGCATCACCTTGTAAAAATAGGTGCCCCATAAGGTTATAAAGGTGGTTTTGATCATATCTTCTGGACTCATCTTTATCTGATTATATCCTGATAAGCCATCCATAAAGGAAAACCAGAAATGCCCTGACGTATTGTCGACCAGAGTGTCTATGTGTGGCAAAGGAAAATTATCTTTCGGACTGGCTCGGTTCAGGTCCCTGTAGTCAACACACATTCATACCTTCCCATCTTTCTTTGGTACATGTACTATATTAGCCATCCATTCTGGATACTAAGATACCGCAAGGAAACCATCATCAATCTGTTTCTGTACCTCTTCTTTTATCTTTATCACCAGTTTCGGTCTCAACCTTCTAAGTTTCTGTTGAACCGGCTTGCATTCAGGTCTAATGGGCAATTTGTGTACCACTATGTCAGTGTTCAATCCTGACATGTCTTGGTAAGACCAGGCAAAAACATCTTTGAACTCGCGCAGTAGATCAATTAATTCTTGCTTCTTTCTGGGTGAAAATGATGCTTCGATCTTCACTTCTCTTTTGGTTTCTTCTGTTCCCAGATTGAGAATCTCCAATTCTTCTTTGTGGGGCAGGATCTGCTTATCTTCTTTTTCCACCAACCTTAGTAATTCTTCAGGGATTTCACATTCTAGTTCATCCTCAACTTCATTGATTTCTGCTAGACATACTGGCCGTCCAGGTCCTACCCTAGGATCGGGTTTAGGATCATTCATGCAATCGATAGTTGAAGACCTGCAAAGAAAATAATAATATATTTTGAAAAGGATGCAAAAAATTAAAAAAAACTCGTTTGCCATTTGTGAATTAGCATGAAAAGCATCTTTATTAAAATGATTGTATAATGGCCCTTTACAGATAATCCTCTTATACCTGCGGGCAAAGGTATAAGGTGGTCCCAGTATTTAATCTGTTTCAATTTTGGTTACAAAGGAAGTATCTTCAGCTATCCAATTCTTCAATGTCTCGCCTGGGGCACAAGGACGGATCATTCTCAGATAATTGCCAAGTCGAGCATTCTCGAAGTTTCCTCCAACAAAAAGCCCATCCAGATCATTACCGAAGATTTCCTCCTCATGTATTTTTATTGTTTCTTGATTGACCTCCTCCAGCTGCTTTTCAACATTGGTGAACCCACGCGATTTGAAGATCTTCGTCATGTCAAAAGATGTCACCAAGCGGGAGGATGTCTCCTTTCCTTGCATGCGGGCTCTCTTGTGTTCCCTCTACTTCTTTAACTCTCTCAATCGGTCCTTTATTGTAGGAGCAAACCCCAATCCAAAATGATCCTTCTTCATCAAAATAGGCCTTTGTCGCAAACTTCCCTGCAAGAGTTTTCCGAGCCCCTTCCCTGTCTTTACACCTCTTCCAAGTGTCTCTCGTACAATCATCTTGGTGCAATTTGACAGTCTTGGCCGTGGAAATGGCTTCCTCTCAGCCACGAAGGTAGCATTCACGAATTCCAGCGCCCGAAAAGAGCACTCCAAGGCATTTTTATCTGTTTGGATATAAGGCACATCAATTGTTACAGAGGCAATGATGTCTTCCTTCGCTTCAACGCTAACCAACTTTACTTCTATGACAAGCTTGAGTTTTTGGTGTAGAGACGATGGGACTGCCCCTGCTGAGTGAATCCAGGGTCGTCCAAGCAAGCAATTGTAAGTGGGCTTAATATCCATCACCACAAAGTCAATATTGTAAACTACCAGTCCTATCAACAATGGTACTTCTATCCTCCCAAGAACATCCCAGATTGTTACATCAAAGGCTCTCACAATGTTCTGATATGCTTTCATATGGGAGTCATCAATAGGCAACCTTTGCAGAGTCGCCATCGGCATAACATTGAAGGATGATCCATTGTCAATTAGGACACCTGGCAGCGCATATCCTTTACAATGCATGGTGATATTCAAAGCTTTTACTGACCCCATTCCTCCTTCTGGAATTTCCTCATCGGTAAATGTTATGTAATTATCAGCATCATATGATTTACAATTCTATCCAACTTATCCACTAAGATGTTGTTTGGCACAAACGTCTGATTTAGCACCTTCATTAAAGCATTTCAGTGCCCCTCAGAGCTCAGTAATAACTCTAGGACTGAAATCCTTGCTTGTTGCCGCTTCAATTGTTCTACTATGTTGCACTCACTTTGCTTCAAAAACCTCAGAAATTCACGGGCTTGCTCCTCCGTCACTGGTTCATTTATCTTTGGAGCAGGGTCTTCCTCAAAAATCTTTTCGGGAGCAGCAGATACCTTTTCCTTAGCCTTCTCAGCTTCTTTCATCACTTCTGAGGAGGAATAACATCTGCCACTCCGAGTGAAATGGCCTACTTCGTTTACTGCCTCCGAATTTGTCTGCTCTTTCTCTAGTTCTTCCTTTGTCCATTCATTTGGTTTTGTCTCTTGCAACTTCTCTTTTTCTGGTATTGACACACTGGCCGCGTAATTCCAGGGGACTGCATTGGTACTTTTGAAAGAAAACGGAGCGGGAGTTGAAATCATTATCTTTGGTGTCACCACTGGCTTCACATTTGCAACGTTCGGCTTAACAGTCACAACCAAAGGTTTGTGCACCCCATATTTCACTCTAGAGCTTTCCGAAGCACACACTTCAACCTCTTTCCTTGTACCAACCTATTCAAAGAACTCAATTTCTTTGTTATCCATCATTTTTTGAACTAGGTCCCTGAACTCTTGACAGTGCTGAATTTCATGATCACACTCTTGATGATATTCACAATATACCTTAGCAGGTATTTCCATCTCAATTTTCATGCCAACTTCAATCATCTTGGTGTTATATAGATGTTCAAACACCCATCTCAACGGAGACTGAATCTCTGAAACGTTAGTCTTTCGCCTCTTCGCCTCATCATATTCTTCTATCATGTTCACCCCACGTCCTCTATGACTTAGAAGGGGATTAGTAGCGATACTGAGTTCATCAAACTTCAATATCCCAGTATTGATCAAATTCTGCACCACCTTCTTGATGTTGTGCATGTTTCAATCGAATGTCCCAGTATTCCAGCATGGAATTCATAGTGAGCATCAGCTTTGTACCATGGGGGGTAAGGGGGCTCTAGAGGTGTCAGATGATACGGTCTCACCAGATCGGCCTCATGCAACTGAGGGTATAATTCTGCACATGACATTGGAATGGATGTAAAGTTCATTCTATCATTTCTCGGTCCTCAAGAATCTCTCTTGTTTGAATTTTGAGAGTTTCTAGCCGAGGTTCCGGGTGATGTAATGGTCACGTTTTTCGGTGCCTCATAAGTGCTTGCATTATTCACTTCATTATCTTTCCACTTATAGTTCCTGCGAGAACTCTCTCCACTTTCAATTCTTCCACTCTTTATTGCGTTTTCTATCAACTCTCCTGTCATCACAATGTCAGCAAAATTCTGGGTGGCATTGCTGATAAGCCTCTCAAAGAGCGGTCCTCTCAAAGTCTGTAAGAACATATGTGCAATCTCACTTTCCATTAGCGGTGGTTGTACTTGCGCTGCGATATCCCTCCATCTTTGGGCATATTGTCGGAGCGTTTCATCACTTATCTGCTCCATCCCCTGCAACATTACCCAGCTCGGGATCATTTCTGTGACATGTTTATAGTGCTCCAAAAAAGCTCCTGACAAATCCTTCTAGGATCGGATATTCACTCGGCTTAGTTGGGTATAACAACGAGCAGCTGAACCAGTTAGACTGTCCTGGAAGCAGTGTATTAGCAACTTTTCATCTTTTAGGTAAGCATCCATCTTTCTACAATACATCGTAAGTTGGGCCTTGGGGCAAGAAGTCCTATCGTATTTCTCAAAGTCTGGAGCTTTGAACTTGGGAGGAAGCACTAAATCAGCTACCAGGCTCATTTCAACAGCTCCTGGTCCCATCTCATTGGCTTTCTGTAATTCCAGCAGGCGATCCTCTAGAGCTTTGCAGCGCTCCTCGTATTTGCGCTCAATTCCAGCACGTATTTTTCCAATCTCATCAAGAGCATTCAAGTCTGGCACCTCTTCAGCAATCTCAAAGTTTGCACCAATGTGTACTGGGTGACTTGGTGTTGCTCCAGCTAGGTTAATATGGACCTTCTTCGTTGTTGAAGGTTTTTCTGGCTGCATCCTGATGTGGGAGGTTGTCTCTGCTTGATCATTCACCTCGTTGGAAGCTCCTTCAGTTGCTTTGGCCTTCCCAGATTCCTTAGGGCCCAATAGAGCGGTCAGCTGGTTGATGATTTTTTTCTGGGTTTGAGTAAAGCAATCTTTAATTGATTGTTCGATTCTGTCGAAACGATTCTGCGTTTCCACGCGTTCGTTTACGAGATTGGCAAGCCGATCCTCAAAAGCCATGGATCGTGAACGCAGGCGAGTTCCGTATGGATGTGGAATGTTTAAGGCTTAGAGCGGATTCTATCATTAAACCTTTCTCTTATTAAATTCTTTATTTATCATAAGATTTTAGAAATGAATAAATGTGTGCATGAATGCATAAATGTAATAAAAGGACATCGAATTTAGAAATCACTCTTCCTTAGAAACACCACATCCGCCCGAAAATTTAATTACATAGAGGGGATAAACTTGCTACATAAAAACGCCAGCTCTAACTCCTAGGTTGACTAACTCGTGGAACAGACGCACAATAGCTTCCCCGTGCTCCTCTTCAATGTTGGGCTGCTCCAACAGGCTTGTAGCTTGCCTTGACAAGATTTGAACATACGAAGCGATGCTACTGACTTGGGCTTTGAATCTCACTAGTTCATCATTCTGACACTGGATCGTTCGCCGGGCTGCCTCATATTTATCTTTCCACGCTCCGCTTTCTGCCATTACTGCTCTTTCATATCCAGCCAACTTGTCCTTCAAGTCTTGAACAATGTCTTCCAACTCGGTTATTCTTTTCTTCATTCTTTCTTTTGATATCTCTGCTTCGACTTTATCCTCGTTGTGATTCTTGGTGATTATTTCTTCAAGTTGTGTCACCTAGCTAGTCAAGTCAAAATTTCGGGCTTGTTCTTCTTCTAGCCTCTTCTTGGCTTTGTCGTTCGATTCCTTGCTTGCCAGTGTCTTTCTGTCATACATCTTTTTATAATCATCCCTGCCTCGGGTCATTGCACCCAATTCCTCTGATAGATTCTTTATTATCTTGCTTGTTCCACCCTTTTGTTTGGCTTTGTAGTCATTGTGCAATTCCCGCAACTCTTTTAGTTCTTGATTCACTTTCTTGTTATGCTCTACTAACTCCCCCTCCTTTCCTTTGTGGATCTCTACTTGCAACTGTGCCATTGTTAATTCCTCCTTAAGGTCCTGGATTCCTTTTTCATACTTTTTCAAATCTTGCTCCCGGTCATATCTGAGCATTTCTAAAGCTGAAGGTGACTCCTGGATTGCCTGTGATGAAGTTCCAACTCTTGGGGGCATTTCTTGAAACGTGGTGTCATTGACTCTTTGGGCCATCCACTCATCGTACCTTGCCATTACTTCTGATCCTGGATAAGGCTGAACTCTTCTTGGTGTTTCCCAAGCCTTTGAGGTTTGCAGAATTAGCCCCTTGTAATCATTGGTCTTGTGAGCATATTCAAACTTAGCCATTCCAGCAGTGGCAGGCACAAACTGCCTTGATCCGAATTGCCTCGAGACTAACAATGGACAATATGTTGTTTCTCCCCAAATTCCCGGTAACAGAACCCAGTCCTTGTTTCCGCAGTGGTATAGAAAGGTTGTACCCGTGTTCAGCCAAGGAGCTTTCCATATTATATCAGTATCCTTCAAATCTTTGAGATATTCAATCCAGTGTTTCTCAACTTTCTTTTCCAAGATATAGTCAGTTAGGTGTTCTCTTATCGGTGAATAAGTATCCAAGTGTCTTCTTGCAGTTGGTGAGCGACCTATAAGTTTCTATCAGAATTGCCGGCACCGGATTAACTCCTTTACTCAGTCGTTCGAATAATCCAATAGTCGATGAATCAACATGCTCACGGGTTCTGGGGGAGATTACCAGGCCATAAATACACAAGGCAAACAAGCTTCTCATTCTAACCGGTTCGTCATGACTTGCCAGTATCAGCTCTTTGAGAATTCTCCAATTAACTCGTTGCCTATCTTCATTTTGTTCGGTGCTGTCATTTTTAGCCAATCTTTGATCCCACCACTCCTTGGTCTTTCTTGTTAATGCTACCAACTTTTTGATGAACCCTAAATGCCCTGTGCTATTAAGGGACCTGGTGTAGATCTTGTCACTTTCTATTTTCGGGCAGTTGATCAGTACCTCGTATTCCTCTAATGTCGGTGTCATATCTACTTGCCCAAAGGTGAAGCAATTATAGGCTGGGTTCCAGAATTGCGCCATTGCCCTTAATAATTCTTGATCGACCTTTATTTCTAGCAATAGAGCTGTGTCCCCGAATTCATATCGAAATAACTTTTTCATCTCGTTATCCTATTGACCCCAAATATGTTTAATATATGATAAACATGCCTCCTGATTAGTGGTTAGATTTGCATATCCTTTCATCTTGGATATTTCTCCTCTTCTAAGGCTAACCCCCTTTTCGTGTTGTGTCTACTCAGACCAGATCCATACAGCAGTATTATCCTCTCCTACTTTAAATCCTCGTGACATATCGAGTACTTATAAATTTGACTGACTCCAAATTCGATGTCGAGAATAAAAATGCAATTGATGAAAAAAATAAACAAAGCAAACAAACAACAACAAAAAACAAAAAAAACTTGTGTTAGTATCTCGAATTAATATTGAAGGCAAATAAACAAACTACGAGATTAATAATCATTCAAATTTTAATGACAATATTTAGTGCAACAAGATAAACAAAGAAATGAATTTAAACTGGCATCACCTGTCCTAGGTCCATGTCTGGCTCTAATGGGGTGGGCTTCTAAAGCAGAATGTGGGCTTTGTTCTAGACTCTCGGTTCTCGAACTGTCGTTACTGCCTATTGCGGCAGCAAGATATCGATTCGGTAGTATAGGTCCCTTAAAACAGAGGCGTGGGCCCCACGGTGCGTAAGGTTAGTATACCGGAAGAAGACAAAAATCGGAACTCGGAGCTGAAGAGCATCATGTCGGATATTGTCTTACTCCCACTTAAGGGTGAAAAACCTGGGTTTAGGGTTTATGCATGAATGACAGGTATAACATACACAAAAACTACCCCCATATTTCCTAAAATCCATCGAACAATTTTTTTCTTCCAGAAAGATTAAATTCATATTAATGTTCAAAATGCCAAAATGCCACATATATTTAATTATTAGGCCTGACTCTCAATTTACATCCCCAGCGGAGTCGCCAAGCTGTCGCGTCCGTTTTTTTTTAAAGCCCGCTTTTTAATGTTTAGAATAAAAACAGCCTGACGATTGAAATCCGAAAAATCAGGGGTTTTGACCAATTTTATCTTATAATTAATTAATTTTCCATTTTTAGTCAAAACCCTCTTTATTTGCTTGAAAATCGTTTTGGAGTCGCCACCGGTCACTTTGGTAGGCCAGACACCATAAAGACGCACCAGAGATTCTTTTTGAAAAATTCGGGTTCGAGAGTCGGTTACGTGTAGGGAAGGGTTAGCACCCCTACTAATGCCCGTTATCGGTACCTTATTAATTACACGTGACATTTTGGCATTTCGAACATTAATCTAGATTTAATTAAATCTTTTAACCGTAAAATGAATTTTATTCCGAATGGAAATATCCTTTTGTAAGAAAATACATTTCGATCGAATATAATTATGAAACATCCAATTACATTAGGACACTTCAACTAATATTCGAAAAATGTACCTCAACATGAAAGGTTTAATGCATGATTTATTATTGTCTTGTCATTTTTAAGTAAACCTTAATTAGGCTTCATTAATTGATTTAATTAAAATTCTATGAATATTATTAATTTTGGACATAAAAGAAAACACCCAAAATAATATTGGGCACTTTCTTTATTAAGCCCAAAAATTAACAACATTCCTAATTAATATGCTTCTAATCATTAATCCTATTTTATTTTTTAATTTACCTAATTAATGATTTATTTCCATTTTCTAAGTTAAAGTGAAAAATTGAAGCCTTTGTCGGAATACTCATTGGTTAACATCACTCCACATTGTGACAATAACCAATATTGAGTAGTATAACATTGTTTCAAATATCCACTTATTTTCTACAATGATCTTCCTGTCCAATTATGATTAAGTGGACTACTCAAATGGCTCTAGTCTTATTTAGTATGTGATTAATTATCCAAAAAATACATGGCACGATATTTTAAAATCATTCAAGCATATACAATTAAAACAATTAAATAAAATAATTAATAAAGGCAATTAAATAAAATAATTAATCAAAACAATTAAATTCTGGAAAAAGAACTGAATTAAATTAAATTGAATTTCAGGTGGCCAAATTATAAACAAATATGGACTGATTCGAAAAGAAAACAAAATCTAAAAACCCAAACCTAAATACCCTAAAAGGTTAAGCCTAGACCCATTAACTAAACCCTAACCGTTGACCCAAGCCCAAACCGTTGAGCTCGTTTGAATTAAAAAGCCCAAACCCAATGTTTTAGCTCGACAAGGTCACGGACCCGTATCCAAACCCGTGTGAAAACACGCGGATCCTCTATGACCCGGCTTTCCAAAACAGTATCGTTCCCAACTCGGTATAAATAACCCCTAACCGAGTTAGAACGGTCATTCGACCACTCTCTCTCTCTCCTCAACTCTCTCTCTCTCTCTCTTAAATTCTCTGACTTCAAAAACCCAAAACCCGAAAACCCAAAGTGTTTTTCGATCAAAACCCTTATTTTTGCCTCTGTTCTTCCCCAGTTATTCAAAAAAACACCCATTCAATCTTCATTAACACCAAAAACCTTCCCCAAAACCGTTTTTGAATATCAAACATCCTTTTTTCCAAGAACAAACCAAGATTCTTTCGAGATTCCTTCGTTTGATCCTCATAAACACCCAAACTCTTCTAAAACCTGTTTTTTAAATATCAAAAACCATTTTTTAAAGAACTCGTCAAGAACTTTTTCAAAAATCATCATTTTGATCCTCATTTCCCCCCAAAAAACCTCTCCGACCTGTTTCTTGGCCACCGGGATGATATCGACCACCGGATATCATCATCGGTCTCCTCTTTCCTCTTTCTGATGACCGGACCTTCTCCGGTCATCTTCTCCAGCGTCCCTGCAACCTGCAACCACCGTCTGATCTTCTTCTTCCTTTTTCTGATGACCGAACCTTCTCTGGTCATCTTCTCCGGCCAGATCTGGCTTTTCCAGCCACCGTCTGCAACTCCGACCACCGCCTCCGCCGTCACCGGAACCCTAATTCTACCCTAAAAAGCTTCTTTTTTTCACCTTAATCCTAGATCCGAGTCCCGTTTCATCAGAAACACACTGCTTCACCCAATCCTAGGCTATCTACCCGAAACTAGTGACCTCTCCTCTCTATTTTTCGACTCTGACAACTGCTCTAGCACTCAAACTCTCACTCTGACGACATTTCTGGCAACGGCGAAGTAAGATAAACCCTCAATCTCTCCTCTTTTGTTTTTTATTTATTTTTATGTTTTTTTAGTTTCGAACTAGATCTGACACTTAGAGCTTTAGATCTGTTTTATTTACCTTAGATCTAGGTTTTAATATGTGTTATGGATCTGATTTATGCTTAGAATTTTGGTTTAAAGATGTGTTTCATGCTGAGATCTAATTTTAGACAGATTCGAGTTCGATTTCTTTAAGGATTTTAACTTGTTTTTATGCTTTTCGAACAGGTAAAGAGGGAAAAAGCAAAGAACAGAGGTAGAAATACCTCGGTTCGGTGTTCTGATGGTTCCGGTGAGCTTCCGGCAAGGTCTCTGTGTTCGGTTATCTTCCCTGATCGACTCAGACTCCTCAGGTGACCTCTCCCTCTCACTCTGACTTTTCGTTTTCTTTTTTGGTAATTATTAGTGCAATTATTACCGTATTAATTAAAGCTTTTCTCTCTCTTCGCTGTCAGATGTGACGTCATCCTTGCACGGCTGGCGATGCTAGTTGGTCCCAGTTCGGTAGGAATCTGAGTGAAAAGCGAGGGGCCAATGCCATGTCGACACGTGTCCCTTGAGGCTCGAATTCGAGCGGGAAAAAGAAACACAAAGAGGTTCCGAGGGGTTTTTGTGCTTGTTGGGCTGGATATGGGTTGTAAACAGTTGTAATGGGTTGGGCCTGAGTTGTTAACTGTTGTACTGGGTTTTTAACTTTTGGTTCGGGGTTTTGTAATGTATTGGGACTTTTGTATGTATATTTGGACTTTGTATTATTATTGGACTTTAATATATTTTGGGTTTCTATTATTATCTGTTTTATTTATTATTATTGTAACCCCCTTAGCCCGGCCTAGACGGTTGACCCGAACTACGAAGATTACACGGGGAAAACCAAAGTCAACCCGAAAGTCAACCTTGATTAACGACCCTTTTTTATATTTTTAATCTTGTCTAAATGCATACTAACCCTAGGTGTATTCTTGAAAAGAACATGCTCAAAAATCACAGCAATCGGATAACATTTAAGGACTCAATTGCACAACATACAAATTTGGGGACCAAAAAGCAAATTTTGTAAATTAGGAGGACTTAACCAAATTAAAAGTTACCATTACGGAATTAATCATATTTCATGCTTCTCTAATAAATTTCATCACAAACGGACATCACAAACTCAGCCAATTGCATATACAAAGATTGGGACCAAAACGTAAGAGTTTCAAAACATTTAACCATCAGTTTCAGTGCCCAACGGTCGAGTGTTCCGAAACGGGGATAATTCGTTCCGAAACGCGGGACTGTTCCGAAATTTGTTGCGGAACACGGCTTGGCAGTGGCAAATCCGTTTCGGAACAGCTCTACCTGTTTCGAAACGTCATGGCCATTTCAGGCCACATGTTCCGAAACAGTAGCACCCGTTCCTAAACGAGTTGCCCAGATTTGCAGAATTTTTCTGGTTTAACACACATTTGACCCACAAAACACAATCACATGACCTCCAAAACACACCAACAAGTCATCAGACATTAATGGAACATACTAACATCATCAAAACAAAACCATGGCATTATTTAGGAAAAACTCCTTGCACAACTGCTCAACCTCTTCCAAAGGTTACTACATCAAACAAGAATTTTTAAGCATCAACTGCTTACCCAAACTTCTCAACGTATTGCTGATATTCCTTCACATCCGCCGCTATCATCACCATAACGACTCACCAGGACTACTCACCTAATATCCGAAAATCACATCACAAAACCCAAACCTTGACTCCGCCAGCCGTTCCACACACCACCAGCTGACTTTAGAAGGAATTTTCTTATACACAACTAGCCAACCACTTCTCACAAGAACCCGTCCAACCAACAATGGCCTTTGACCTTACATTGCCTTTCCACCTCAAACTTTGACTACAACACTAGCCTTACCAGGACACTGCCCACTCTGTACATACATATTAAGATTACGAAACTTCAATTCTCTCGGGCTAACCCTTTTCTACAACCCACAACATAACCTCTTCTCAACTCTTCGAAGGTTGCTACGAACCATCACCTACATAACACAACCCTTCTACTACTACATCAATGCCACGTTACCTCAACACTCTGGAACACATCCACTAACTTACTACATCACTTAACACCAAGAAACTACTACTTCCACCAGCTATTCACAACCACATTGACTGATTCTAACTCAAACGGTAATCTCCTCACCACCACACCGCTAAACTCATTAAGCATCAAACACCTTCCTTCTACCAACATGCTATATCGCACTCACTATTTCTGACAGCTCGCTTAATACCCTCCATTACTCCAAACATTCTCCTAGCACCAAAACAACTTTTAAAACCCATCATCCAACCTAACCCTATCCCAACACTAACGAACCCGATTAACTATCAGCGAGTGTGAACGTCCGTATGCATGGTCACCAACATGCCCTATCAATGCCTGATGTACATGCATGCAAAACCTCTAATGTCATGTCACATGTATGCATGGACCAGTACATATATAATATAGCATATAAAAAATGATTTTAACTGTGCATGTATGTCGATTCACACCCACCAATAACATCCTCAGAATCCGCCTAAGAACAACCTCCTATCTCACTTCCAACTTGACCAACTCCATCATTCTAACAACCCATTATCCACCAAAAATACTCACTAATACCCTCTTCACACTAAAGTTGTTTTCAAAACAACACCAACTACTACCCCAAACATGCTAGTTACGAGACCATACCCACTACGCAAGGAAAAACAAACCGAAACCAAACTAAGATAACTAGGGCAAAGATTACTTAACAAGGTTACCTGCAAACACCTCACTGCCCTGGAGCTTCAACAGACGAGCTCTCTTCCTCGCAGAACCATCATCCTCCAGCCGCACCGCTGCAGCATCAGCTAACACATTAAGGTCATCACCACCTCCCTGCGGTAAAGAACCCTGACCACCCCGAGCCAACATCAAACAATTTCGTTTCAAATGTCCAATAGACCCACAATTCCAAAAGGTTTCATTCCTCAAGCTCCTCACACCTTTCTGCCCTTCCTGCCACCTTCGAACTTCGTCTCGGCCGCGTCCACGACCCTTCTGAGATCCTTTTGCTACCACTGAAGCTGATCTCACCATATGAGGACAATTTCGCTTCACATGCTCCTTAGAACCACAACTCCAACAAACTCATGCGCCCCAACAACCTCCAACATGGCGCCCTCCACAATGGTCACACACCGGTAACCGAGCTACCACTCCTCGATCATGTAGCACTTGCCCCACATCTGCACTACCATCCAGGCTTCGATTCAAGCAAAACCTTCTATCATGTAGCCTCTTACGCTGACCGCTCCCAAGGTCAGTACCCACAGCTCTCATACTTAAACTTCTCTCACCTTCATAAACTGAAACCACACCCCCACGTTGCTTAATCCTTGGAAATTTCTCTCCAAGGTACCTTTCATAAAAGGCAGACACAAAGAAGTCCCAATCTATATCGTGGATATGCGATGCCACCGCCACAGATGTCCACCAGGCACAAGCGTCCTCCAACATCAATGAGACAACACTTCCCAGCTTACAGGCATAGTCACAACCTTCCTGATCCAAAATCAGAATTACACTGGCCAACCAGGCCTCGAACGTCTCAGGCGTCGAACCATGATACTCCACAGCCCCCAAATCATGTAAACGCTGTTTCGACAAACTCGCACGTCCCACAGTCGGCACGTCTACAGGCCTTACCTTCGCCACAGCCTGAGATGTTCCCAACACCTCTTGAACTATAGGTGATGAACTCTTCATCACAGAACCAACTTCCTCTTCCTGCCTCACTACCTCAAATCCAGGCACTGAAAACTGAGACGAAACACCTCCCTTAAAAGGTGAATTCCACGCCTTAACAACCTGCCCTAAAGCAGCAACCATCTCACCCAACTACCATTCTCTCATCGATTTCACCATGCTACTAACAACAAACAATCATAACAAACAACAAAATGATCAGGCCAGCTTCAAGCAAGGATTCAAGACACCAATAACAACATAACACAATAGCTATAATAATAAGGCAATGGGTACCCCGAATTCTCCCCTTTTTCATGACGTAACAGTCAATAAAAACATGGATATTACAACATCGAGCATATCAATCAACATACCTCGATCATGCTCTCATCAAACAACATTTACCCACAACAGCATAATATCATCATATCATACCCATCACACTTTCATCATTCATAAAATCAGTTTACATCACTAGCATATCGTCAGCACAAATCCACATTAGCCCAAAGAAGATTCACAAACAAAAGCATGCTAAAAACATCAACATTTCGCTCACAGACACACATTTCAACCGACTTTCAACCACTCGTCAGAATAAACATTAAACACTTATTACAACAATTTACCATTTCCCCCAAGCTTTCGCAACTCAGCTCTGATACCACCAAATGTAACCCCCTTAGCCCGGCCTAGACGGTTGACCTGAACTACGAAGATTACACGGGGAAAACCAAAGTCAACCTGAAAGTCAACCTTGATTAACGACCCTTTTTTTATTTTTAATCTTGTCTAAATGCATACTAACCCTAGGTGTATTCTTGAAAAGAACATGCTCAAAAATCACAGCAATCGGATAACATTTAAGGACTCAATTGCACAACATACAAATTTAGGGACCAAAACGCAAATTTTGTAAATTAGGAGGACTTAACCAAATTAAAAGTTACCATTACGGAATTAATCATATTTCATGCTTCTCTGATAAATTTCATCACAAACGGACATCACAAACTCAGCCAATTGCATATACAAAGATTGGGACCAAAACGTAAGAGTTTCAAAACATTTAACCATCAGTTTCAGTGCCCAACGGTCGAGTGTTCCGAAACGGGGATGATCCGTTCCGAAACGCGGGACCGTTCCGAAACTTGTTGTGGAACATGGCTTGGCAGTGGCAAATCCGTTTCGGAACAGCTCTACCTGTTTTGAAACGCCATTGCCATTTCAGGCCACCTATTCCGAAACAGTAGCACCCGTTCCGAAACGAGTTGCCCAGATTTGCAGAATTTTTCTGGTTTAACACACATTTGACCCACAAAACACAATCACATGACCTCCAAAACACACCAACAAGTCATCAAACATTAATGGAACATACTAACATCATCAAAACAAAACCATGGCATTATTTAGGAAAAACTCCAAACCTATAGGCATGCATCCTACAATGGAAATCATGCAATCACCAATTTACCAAAACCAAACATCGGAAGGCCATTACATAATCCAACATCATCATAGGCATTAAACCAAACTTGTCCAACATACACAATCTTGTTAAACATCAACATAAAAGACTCTCCCCCCATTGCCTTTATTATCTATAGCTATTAACCGAGACATACATCTCAAGTGGCGCTCTCCGTGAATCTCTTGCTTCTTGCTGTCCCAACTTCAAATATCTGCATTGATGGACAAAAGGAGCGTAAGCACGTAATGCTTAGTGACGAATGCTCAAAACCAAAACACCATCAATGCAGCGAGTCATAAAACCTCTTTTAAATGTAAACACATTCCGATAAACCAAAGCAATGTTTGAAAACCCCATTTTAAATAACATGCTTTAAATCATCATGCATTGCTCAACATGAAAACCAACCCTTGGCTTAGAAAAGCTAGGTAACTCACTTCAAAGCACATCCTTGCAAAACCATCAACTTAACCTTTCCACGCATGAACATCATATGCAAAGTTAAAAACAAGTTCCTTGGAAAACACCTCCACTTCACACTATACTTTTCTCATATTTGAAAATCATCTCAATGCAAGAAACCTTTGAAAACCTCTTACCTCTTCAATCTATCTCATGCATTAAACAAATGCAATTCATGATCCACAAAATCAACAATTGCAATACATGCCTTTTAAAACAAGCCTTCACAAGACTTCAACGCGCTAAAGAGATTCCATGCACACGTGCATCATTCTCAAAAGAAGATAAACACTAGTTCAAGCTAACAAGTAATACATGCAATCATGGTACATTACACACTTTCCATGCAACCTCGCATCATTACAAGCGTCTCATGCTTCATTACATTCAAGAACATCATATTGGCTTTCAAGTGATAATTCACAAACCATCACGACACAAGACACAATCGGATACGCGGATTACAAGCGTTGTCCCACACGCTTCATACACACTTCCGAACAACACAAGGTGGAGTTTACCGGTACAATCACAACCCCTCAACACCCGTGATGGAGTTTAACGATACAATCACAACCCCCCAACATCACTCATCGGAAGTTGTATAACACACTAGCGAGAGTCAGGACACATCGCAAGGCTTACACATGGAAGCTACCACAACCATTGTAATCACTTTAACCAAGCTCACACACGGGAGCAACCCTCCACCGTTGTGACGCTTAACAAAGTCCACCCATGAGAGCCATCCTCCATCATGGTGACATTTAACAAGGTTCACCCACGAGAGCCAACCTCCATCGTGATGACACCAATTTCCTCAATCGCTAGGATTCTTGGATGGAGTTTACGGTACAATTACAACCCCCTCGACATCCAAGGCGACTCAATTCACGGTGCACCCAATCCTATAGCCGGCTAACTATATCCGATTAAAATAACCAAGTACCACTTACATCACTTGCCAACATAACCATTCTACCACATTAATCCATTGTTACAAGCATAACCGAAATGCCAAAACCACCGATTACCTTCATCAACTCACTGTTTTTGAAGCATTAAACAAAGCCATTAATCAACATGCAACACTATGCACCAATTCCACAATTTCCAATGTACAAAACCAAGGATCTCTTACCTTGAGCATCCTTCACACATGACTTTCAAAACCAGCATTAAACCATGCTAAAATATGCTTTCAAAACAGAATTTAAACATGCAAATCACATGCATTGCATCCAACAATCACAAGTGCATTTAAAAGCCAATTCATAACACAAACCAAGAGAGAAATTCCATTTACTTACTCTTGAGCTTAGCTAAGTTGTTTAGACTTAAACCAAGCTCCCAAAAACCTTCAAACATTGGTTTCAAAGCTGAAAACCCAACTTCACTCACCGATACACCAAACAAGGCTAGCCAACAAGCCTTCCAAGCATCCGAAACCTTCAATGCCTCCTCTATTGCTCACGGATCATTCTCCCCTGTTTCAAGCACATAACAACAGAGAATTAATGCATCATCATGCATTAAAAACACCAGCAACACACCTAAACTCGCTGCTCTTTGCAAATCCAACATTTCGGCTACCAAACACAACCGAAATCACCTCCAAACACTTTCAAGACTTTACCCAGCCAAGATCCATCACCTTTAATCATTATTAAACATCAATTAACACCCAAAATGATCCCAAACACGTCCTTATACCTCCAGCATTGACAGAACACCAAGATCACCCCAAAAACCACCATTTTCACAATTAAAAACTTAGGAAAATCAACCTATTCGGGATTGCATTGATTAAACCTCAATTTCACATCATTAATACATCCAATATACATCAAAAAGACATCTCAAAATAGAGCCCAATCATATAATACGAATTTCTTCAAAATTAAATCCAAATCTTGCATTTTAAGCCAAAATCAAGATCACAACATCAAAACCTTTAATAAAACTCAAATCAAGGATTGAGAACTTGGGAATTTCAGTAAAGAACTGAGTATTTAGAGGAGAAGGACGTTCATACCTCTAAATGTGAGTTTCTCCTAGTTTAGAGCCAAAATTCTTGAAAATTCAATAAGCAAATGATGAGGATTTGGTGTAAGAATGATTAGAAATCATTTAGAGATTGAAATCTCAACTTTAGGTGTTAAAATCAGAGGGAAAAATGGCTGGGGAAATGTGTTTGGCTGAGAGAAAAGGGAGAGAAAATGAAGTGGGAAAATTTTGAGAAAAGTTAGTTATGAACTCAAAAATATCTATTTCCCCTTTTTCCTTTTATTAAATATAATTTAATAAATGTTTAATATTAAGAAAAAATCTGGAGAAAACTCTTCTTGGGTAAATTAGCTCCTTAAAGATTCAAAGTTTCAATCCTTTTAAAACAGTCACCAACTTTTCAAAAAATACATTTTAGTCACTAACTTCAAATGTCACATTTCCAAACCCCATTTTGTAAAATTGATTTCACCACTCTCTTATATATAATAAAAGAGGATTTTTAGATATTTTTCCATATTTTTAATGCATCCCGAACTAGGCTTTCCCTAAAAACCACCTTTTATATTCGAACCGAAATCCGACCGGTCCAATTCAAACCCAAAACTTCTAAGCCCAAAATCGGGGTGTTACAACTCTCCCCCTCTTAGGAAATTTCGTCCTCGAAATTCCAGCCGGCGAAAAGAGAACAACCACACTTCTCAAAGCAACCCACAAGGCAACACAGGAGACTTATCCATCACTGAACACTCTCCACACAAAACTCCACCAAACTCAACACCACCACATACTGTTCACGAATTCCAAAACACTCAGATGTTAACCACATCTTAACCTTTCACACTTCCGGACTGCACATAGCCCCAGCAACAACCTGAAGAACCTCCAAACTTTTACAGCATACACCACCTTAACTCATAACTCCCAAAACTCGTACACACGGTGACACCAACCAATCCAGTTCAGCCACCACATGACCCACAACCTTCACCGCTTCTAAAACCCCTTGCACAACTGCTCAACCTCTTCCAAAGGTTACTACATCAAACAAGAATTTTTAAGCATCAACTGCTTACCCAAACTTCTCAACGTATTGCTGATATTCCTTCACATCCGCCGCTATCATCACCATAACGACTCACCAGGACTACTCACCTAATATCCGAAAATCACATCACAAAACCCAAACCTTGACTCCGCCAGCCGTTCCACACACCACCAGCTGACTTCAGAAGGAATTTTCTTATACACAACTAGCCAACCACTTCTCGAAAGAACCCGTCCAACCAACAATGGCCTTTGACCTTACATTGCCTTTCCACCTCAAACTTTGACTACAACACTACCCTTACCAGGACATTGCCCACTCTGTACATACATATTAAGATTACGAAACTTCAATTCTCTCGGGCTAACCCTTTTCTACAACCCACAACATAACCTCTTCTCAACTCTTCGAAGGTTGCTACGAACCATCACCTACATAACACAACCCTTCTACTACTACATCAATGCCACGTTACCTCAACACTCTGGAACACATCCACTAACTTACTACATCACTTAACACCAAGAAACTACTACTTCCACCAGCTATTCACAACCACATTGACTGATTCTAACTCAAACGGTAATCTCCTCACCACCACACCGCTAAACTCATTAAGCATCAAACACCTTCCTTCTACCAACATGCTATATCGCACTCACTATTTCTGACAGCTCGCTTAATACCCTCCATTACTCCAAACATTCTCCTAGCACCAAAACAACTTTTAAAACCCATCATCCAACCTAACCCTATCCCAACACTAACGAACCCGATTAACTATCAGCGAGTGTGAACGTCCGTATGCATGGTCACCAACATGCCCTATCAATGCCTGATGTACATGCATGCAAAACCTCTAATGTCATGTCACATGTATACATGGACCAGTACATATATAATATAGCATATAAAAATGATTTTAACTGTGCATGTATGTCGATTCACACCCACCAATAACATCCTCAGAATCCGCCTAAGAACAACCTCCTATCTCACTTCCAACTTGACCAACTCCATCATTCTAACAACCCATTATCCACCAAAAATACTCACTAATACCCTCTTCACACTAAAGTTGTTTTCAAAACAACACCAACTACTACCCCAAACATGCTAGTTACGAGACCATACCCATTACGCAAGGAAAAACAAACCGAAAC
Organism: Hibiscus trionum; assembly: GCA_030270665.1. NCBI lineage: Eukaryota > Viridiplantae > Streptophyta > Magnoliopsida > Malvales > Malvaceae > Hibiscus > Hibiscus trionum. Next base: position 69,702,335 of record BSYR01000003.1, read on the forward strand.
CAAACTAAGATAACTAGGGCAAAGATTACTTAACAAGGTTACCTGCAAACACCTCACTGCCCTGGAGCTTCAACAGACGAGCTCTCTTCCTCGCAGAACCATCATCCTCCAGCCGCACCGCTGCAGCATCAGCTAACACATTAAGGTCATCACCACCTCCCTGCGGTAAAGAACCCTGACCACCCCGAGCCAACATCAAACAATTTCGTTTCAAATGTCCAATAGACCCACAATTCCAACAGGTTTCATTCCTCAAGCTCCTCACACCTTTCTGCCCTTCCTGCCACCTTCGAACTTCGTCTCGGCCGCGTCCACGACCCTTCTGAGACCCTTTTGCTACCACTAAAGCTGATCTCACCACATGAGGACAATTTCACTTCACATGCTCCTTAGAACCACAGCTCCAACAAACTCCTGCGCCCCAACAACCTCCAACATGGCGCCCTCCACAATGGTCACACACCGGTAACCGAGCTACCACTCCTCGATCATGTAGCACTTGCCCCCACATATGCACCACCATCCAGGCTTCGATTCAAGCAAAACTTTCTATCACGTAGCCTCTTACGTTGACCGCTCCCGAGGTCAGTACCCACAGCTCTCATACTTAAACTTCTCTCACCTTCATAAACTAAAACCACACCCCCACGTTGCTTAATCCTTGGAAATTTCTCTCCAAGGTACCTTTCATAAAAGGCAGACACAAAGAAGTCCCAATCTATATCGTGGATATGCGATGCCACCGCCACAGATGTCCACCAGGCACAAGCGTCCTCCAACATCAATGAGACAACACTTCCCAGCTTACAGGCATAGTCACAACCTTCCTGATCCAAAATCAGAATTACACTGGCCAAACAGGCCTCGAACGTCTCAGGCATCGAACCATGATACTCCTCAGCCCCCAAATCATGTAAACGCTGTTTCGACAAACTCGCACGTCCCACAGTCGGCACGTCTACAGGCCTTACCTTCGCCACAGCCTGAGATGTTCCCAACACCTCTTGAACTATAGGTGATGAACTCTTCATCACAGAACCAACTTCCTCTTCCTGCCTCACTACCTCAACTCCAGGCACTGAAGACTGAGACGAAACACCTCCCTTAAAAGGTGAATTCCACGCCTTAACAACCTGCCCTAAAGCAGCAACCATCTCACCCAACTACCATTCTCTCATCGATTTCACCATGCTACTAACAACAAACAATCATAACAAACAACAAAACTATCAGGCCAGCTTCAAGCAAGGATTCAAGACTCCAATAACAACATAACACAATAGCTATAATAATAAGGCAATGGGTACCCCGGATTCTCCCCTTTTTCATGACGTAACAGTCAATAAAAACATGGATATTACAACATAGAGCATATCAATCAACATACCTCGATCATGCTCTCATCAAACAACATTTACCCACAACAGCATAATATCATCATATCATACCCATCACACTTTCATCATTCATAAAATCAGTTTACATCACTAGCATATCGTCAGCACAAATCCACATTAGCCCAAAGAAGATTCACAAACAAAAGCATGCTAAAAACATCAACATTTTGCTCACAGACACACATTTCAACCGACTTTCAACCACTCGTCAGAATAAACATTAAACACTTATTACAACAATTTACCATTTCCCCCAAGCTTTCGCAACTCAGCTCTGATACCACCAAATGTAACCCCCTTAGCCCGGCCTAGACGGTTGACCCGAACTACGAAGATTAGACGGGGAAAACCAAAGTCAACCTGAAAGTCAACCTTGATTAACGACCCTTTTTTTTATTTTTAATCTTGTCTAAATGCATACTAACCCTAGGTGTATTCTTGAAAAGAACATGCTCAAAAATCACAGCAATCGGATAACATTTAAGGACTCAATTGCACAACATACAAATTTAGGGACCAAAAAGCAAATTTTGTAAATTAGGAGGACTTAACCAAATTAAAAGTTACCATTACGGAATTAATCATATTTCATGCTTCTCTGATAAATTTCATCACAAACGGACATCACAAACTCAGCCAATTGCATATACAAAGATTGGGACCAAAACGTAAGAGTTTCAAAACATTTAACCATCAGTTTCAGTGCCCAACGGTCGAGTGTTCCGAAACGGGGATGATCCGTTCTGAAACGCGGGACCGTTCCGAAACTTGTTGTGGAACAGGGCTTGGCAGTGGCAAATCCGTTTCGGAACAGCTCTACCTGTTTCGAAACGCCATGGCCATTTCAGGCCACCTATTCCGAAACAGTAGCACCCGTTCCGAAACGAGTTGCCCAGATTTGCAGAATTTTTCTGGTTTAACACACATTTGACCCACAAAACACAATCACATGACCTCCAAAACACACCAACAAGTCATCAAACATTAATGGAACATACTAACATCATCAAAACAAAACCATGGCATTATTTAGGAAAAACTCCAAACCTATAGGCATGCATCCTATAATGGAAATCATGCAATCACCAATTTACCAAAACCAAACATCGGAAGGCCATTACATAATCCAACATCATCATAGGCATTAAACCAAACTTGTCCAACATACACAATCTTGTTAAACATCAACATAAAAGACTCTCCCCCCATTGCCTTTATTATCTATAGCTATTAACCGAGACATACATCTCAAGTGGAGCTCTCCTTGAATCTCTTGCTTCTTGCTGTCCCAACTTCAAATATCTGCATTGATGGACAAAAGGAGCGTAAGCACGTAATGCTTAGTGAGGAATGATCAAAACCAAAACACCATCAATGCAGCGAGTCATAAAACCTCTTTTAAATGTAAACACATTCCGATAAACCAAAGCAATGTTTGAAAACCCCATTTTAAACAACATGCTTTAAATCATCATGCATTGCTCAACATGAAAACCAACCCTTGGCTTAGAAAAGCTAGGTAACTCACTTCAAAGCACATCCTTGCAAAACCATCAACTTAACATTTCCACGCATGAACATCATATGCAAAGTTAAATACAAGTTCCTTGGAAAACACCTCCACTTCACACTATACTTTTCTCATATTTGAAAATCATCTCAATGCAAGAAACCTTTGAAAACCACTTACCTCTTCAATCTATCTCATGCATTAAACAAATGCAATTCATGATCCACAAAATCAACAATTGCAATACATGCCTTTTAAAACAAGCCTTCACAAGACTTCAACGCGCTAAAGAGATTCCATGCACACATGCATCATTCTCAAAAGAAGATAAACACTAGTTCAAGCTAACAAGTAATACATGCAATCATGGTACATTACACACTTTCCATGCAACCTCGCATCATTACAAGCGTCTCATGCTTCATTACATTCAAGAACATCATATTGGCTTTCAAGTGATAATTCACAAACCATCACGACACAAGACACAATCGGATACGCGGATTACAAGCGTTGTCCCACACGCTTCATACACACTTCCGAACAACACAAGGTGGAGTTTACCGGTACAATCACAACCCCTCAACACCCGTGATGGAGTTTAACGATACAATCACAACCCCTCAACATCACTCATCGGAAGTTGTATAACACACTAGCGAGAGTCGGGACACATCGTAAGGCTTACACATGGAAGCTACCACAACCATTGTAATCACCTTAACCAAGATCACACACGGGAGCAACCCTCCACCGTTGTGACGCTTAACAAAGTCCACCCATGAGAGCCATCCTCCATCATGGTGACATTTAACAAGGTTCACCCACGAGAGCCATCCTCCATCGTGGTGGCGCTAAACCAAGCCCACCCACGAGAGCCAACCTCCATCGTGATGACACCAATTTCCTCAATCGCTAGGATTCTTGGATGGAGTTTACGGTACTATTACAACCCCCTCGACATCCAAGGTGACTCAATTCACGGTGCACCCAATCCTATAGCCGGCTAACTATATCCGATTAAAATAACCAAGTACCACTTACATCACTTGCCAACATAACCATTCTACCACATTAATCCATTGTTACAAGCATAACCGAAATGCCAAAACCACCGATTACCTTCATCAACTCACTGTTTTTGAAGCATTAAACAAAGCCATTAATCAACATGCAACACTATGCACCAATTCCACAATTTCCAATGTACAAAACCAAGGATCTCTTACCTTGAGCATCCTTCACACATGAATTTCAAAACCAGCATTAAACCATGCTAAAATATGCTTTCAAAACAGAATTTAAACATGCAAATCACATGCATTGCATCCAACAATCACAAGTGCATTTAAAAGCCAATTCATAACACAAACCAAGAGAGAAATTCCATTTACTTACTCTTGAGCTTAGCTAAGTTGTTTAGACTTAAACCAAGCTCCCAAAAACCTTCAAACATTGGTTTCAAAGCTGAAAACCCAACTTCACTCACCGATACACCAAACAAGGCTAGCCAACAAGCCTTCCAAGCATCCGAAACCTTCAACGCCTCCTCTATTGCTCACGGATCATTCTCCCCTGTTTCAAGCACATAACAACAGAGAATTAATGCATCATCATGCATTAAAAACACCAGCAACACACCTAAACTCGCTGCTCTTTGCAAATCCAACATTTCGGCTACTAAACACAACCGAAATCACCTCCAAACACTTTCAAGACTTAACCCAGCCAAGATCCATCACCTTTAATCATTATTAAACATCAATTAACACCCAAAATGATCCCAAACACGTCCTTATACCTCCAGCATTGACAGAACACCAAGATCACCCCAAAAACCACCATTTTCACAATTAAAAACTTAGGAAAATCAACCTATTCGGGATTGCATTGATTAAACCTCAATTTCACATCATTAATACACCCAATATACATCAAAAAGACATCTCAAAACAGAGCCCAATCATATAATACGAATTTCTTCAAAATTAAATCAAAATCTTGCATTTTAAGCCAAAATCAAGATCACAACATCAAAACCTTTAATAAAACTCAAATCAAGGATTGAGAACTTGGGAATTTCAGTAAAGAACTGAGTATTTAGAAGAGAAGGACGTTCATACCTCTAAATGTGAGTTTCTCCTTGTTTAGAGCCAAAATTCTTGAAAATTCAATAAGCAAATGATGAGGATTTGGTGTAGGAATGATTAGAAATCATTTAGAGATTGAAATCTCAACTTTAGGTGTTAAAATCAGAGGGAAAAATGGCTGAGGAAATGTGTTTGGCTGAGAGAAAAGGGAGAGAAAATGAGGTGGGAAAATTTTGAGAAAAGTTAGTTATGAACTCAAAAATATCTATTTCCCCTTTTTCCTTTTATTAAATATCATTTAATAAATGTTTAATATTAAGAAAAAAACTGGAGAAAACTCTTCTTGGGTAAATTAGCTCCTTAAAGATTCAAAGTTTCAATCCTTTTAAAACAGTCACCAACTTTTCAAAAATTACATTTTAGTCACTAACTTCAAATGTCACATTTCCAAAACCCATTTTGTAAAATTGATTTCACCACTCTCTTATATATAATAAAAGAGGATTTTTAGATATTTTTCCATATTTTTAATGCATCCCGAACTAGGCTTTCCCTAAAAACCACCTTTTATATTCGAACCGAAATCCGACCGGTCCAATTCAAACCCAAAACTTCTAAGCCCAAAATCGGGGTGTTACAATTATTATATATATATATATATAAGCCCGGACAAAAATTCGGTTCTACATGAACTAAGAGAGAGCAAACCATGAAGCCCCAAGTAACTTATTATCCCTAAGGTAGAGGAGAGTTCATTTTTTCCTTGCCTTATTCTTAGCTTAGTTTCAAAATTTCTAAGTTTGCCTAGGAACTAGATGCATACTATATGTTAAGTGAAAGTTCAATTCCCTAAACTAGAGATCAATTGTCAAGCGACTTGGCACGACTATTCGTCTGGCATGGGTGACTAAAGATTAATTTCTTCAGCGGACGGACATCTAGATCAAATTAAGCTTGCCAAACAAAGTGTTAACATTCTTCAAAAGTAAACTGAGGCAAAATTTTCTTTTTCTTTTTTTATGGTTTAACATGCAAAGCTAATCTATATGGCATACATGGCATGGCAACATAAATGAAAACATGAAATGCATGGCATGTCATAAATGTGAGTCAACGCACATCCCCAAACCAAAGATGTGCATTGTCCTCAATGCATGAAAACAACACACATATACAATTAAAAACAAAAAAATAAAATGCATGAACATGAAAATGCAATGGAATGGAATGTAAAGGAGTTTAAGAAGAAGACTCCCCTTCAGAGGCTTCATCTCTTGTGGCTTCCTCATGTGTGATGCAGGTTTTCCTCTTAACAAAGCTTCCATGATCAGGGGCTTTGCGTTTCACTCTCGTCATGAATGGCTTCGAGGCAGAAGTGGATGCAGGGGTTTCCTTAACAACCCACTCCGGATCCGATGTGGTAGGAGTGGCGGAAGACTCATCATGGGTAACAAATTTCTTTTGGACATGGTAGTGTCAGTCTTGGCAGATTCAACTTGAACAAGGGAAACAAGTTCGATGGCATCAGACGGTACATGACTATGGATTGGACTATGAGTTGGGTTATGGACTGGACTGTGAATTGGGTTATGGATTGGACTGGCTGGCATGACACTGTCATCGGCAAAGAGCTCTGTTGGGAAGGCAAGGAATGCGAGCATGACTCTTGGAGACATAGTCACAAGAGCCTTCTTGATGGCTACATCCCTGGCATGAGTGTAGTGGCATAGCTTCTTCCTCTGGTCCTCAGCCCTTTACAACTTTTGACGGTGGTAGATCTAGCCAAGCAATGCCATTGTGTCTGTCGGCATCAAAGCTTCTGACTCAACCTTAGGTGCTTTAGGCTTAGGTGTCATCGTGGTGGCCTTGCCTTTGTCCTTATAGTCAATGGCACTAAGGTTCTTCCAAGCGGCCGGTGTGATGGTGGTCCCTTTGACAATTAGGGCTATGTCCACATCGGTCTTGGGTTGTGCTGAATACAAATATTAGATATTAACAATGGAAAGAACAATCCACCAGTTGGTTTACCAGCACACTTGTATATTTCATTGCTTAAAATCCCACCAATGTTGATCTTTCGCCCCATAAGAATGGAGTACAGTAGTGCCAGCCTCTCCTCGGAAACCATCTCGTTGTGTGTCTTCGGCATTATGTTCGCCTTAAGAAAATGATTCCAACCCTTCGCCTGAGATGTGAGGGCCAATCTTTTGACGGTTCGGTGCCCTTTCGAGGACACAATCCACTCAGTGCCCGTTTCACAAAGATCTGGAAACATTTTCTTCCTCTTGGCATAAATCATGGTGGCAACAAATTTCCCATGCTGAACTTCCTCCTCCAACTCGAACATAGTGTTGATGGACCCTTCATCAAACCTCACACAAGCCCCTTGGATCATCAAGAACGGATTGGCCTTGGTCGTGAGATGCACGTAGAACTCTCGAACAATGTTGGGAAAGATGTCACCCTTTTGATGGAAAAACGACTCCCACTTATGCTTGGTTACGACAACCAAGAATTCTGGGGTAAAGCCTAGATTTTTCTCATTCTTGAGGTCAAATTTCTTTTCATGAAAAAACGTATTCAAAGCAAATTGCTCTTCATATTTTTTGCGTATCTCCTCATTGAAGAAAGTTTTGAAAGGGGTCGATGAAGAAACCATGAAAGCTTGAAGAGATTTGTTCGATTGTTGAAAAAAAAAGAGGGGAGATTGTGTTTCTTGCTTTGCTAAAGAAAGAAGAAAGTGAAGGGGTGATGAAGAGCTAGGGTAGATGAAGTAAAGGTTGAGTGTGTAATGGGGTTCAATGAGTGTTTGAATTAAAGAAGGTAATTGATAGGTTATAATTATATACCCTTTTTGTGATTATTTCTTTCATATTCTAATTATATTATGAGCTTAATTATGGAAATTATGTTTGTTTTGATTTAGGATGTGAAATATGGATGCAAAGGTGGAATTCAACTTGAAAGCATGTTTTTATCTTCCCAAGTGAAAATCAAGTCTTTTGGAAGAAAGTAGAACTGAGCAGAAGCTCATCTTCGATAAGGGGTGACCACGCCTTTTGACTGGTGCGAGACTGGTGTTTGATGTGAAGATCCGAACTTTTGACGCCAAATCCGTGATGAAGCCCTATTTTATGGCTATTTTCATTATTTTGAAAGTTTTAGACCAAGAATCAATCTCTTTTATTAATTAGGACTTTATTTATTTATTTATCTATATTTCCCTTTATTTTATCTTTCCTTATTTGATTAGAACTCAATTAAAGGAGATTTACTTTTAGGTTTAGGGTTTTTGGCTCTCTATATAAAGAGCTCAATAAGTCTTTTAGAGGGCATCTTAGAATCAATCTTTCGACAACTCTTCTCTCTTGTGTTCTTATTCCACCATGAGTGGTTAAGCTTTTATTTCCAATTCAAGGGTGAAGCGATTCTGTTGTAATTTTGTGAGGCTTGTACTAAACTAGTATTTCTCCTTTAATCCAAGCAATCTTTATTTTTTGTTCTTGTTTTTATAAATGATTGATATTGATTAAATTGACACCTTAATTCGACATCAAATATTCAATCGATATCCATGACGCAAGTAGCAAAGGGTAAGGCTTATGTTTTGTTTTCGTTAGACTACACATCATGCATGATAGTCCGTAGGGAAATAAAGGTAGAAAATTATTTTGATTGATTTTGTTTTAGTCATTCTCATGAATCTAAGGTTTGGTTTGAATACTTGTTGTGGTGTTCCCTCAAGTAGACTAATCAGTTATAAAAGGAGAATAAGTGCTTGTTGTGGTGTTCCCCAAGTAGATTAATTTCTTGGATATGAGAAATTCATCTTTAAGCTTGTGATCAAAGTTACGGTTGGATGAAAATCACACATTTGGATTGAAAGTTCGGTAAGATTGATCTTAGTTATTTTTATTTTTAGTTTTTAATTATTATCTTTACTTTAAGCTTGATAAATCAAACCCCGCATTTTACCTTTATTGTTTAAACTTTGAGATTCTAATTTCAGCTCTCTTGAGATTCGACCTGATCTCACTATTACTACAAGTTAGTTTAGTAAAATCAGTTTTTATTTTGCAGGACTTCGACAACCTTGTAAAAATTGGCGCCATTGTCGGGGAGCTATTTTAGTTTCTCGTTGTTTTTTTTTTGTTTTTTTGCCATGTTTTCTACAAGCACATATGGATCCTTTAGCCAAGTTGATGAGGTAAGATTAAATTCTATTGAAAATCAACTTTCTGACTTAACCGATATGGATCCTTTAGAAAGCAGATACTTGTAGAATATGTTCGTCTCAATGTCATCTTACGAACATGTGTCCAACATTGCACCATAATTCAGCTTAAAATATTTATACTTACGATGGATTTCTTGGTCAACCACGATGGAATTATGATCCATTTGCTAATCATTACAATCAAGGATGGAGAGATTATCCAGATTTAGGCTACAAGGACAACATATATATCACCCTCATAATTTTGCTCAAGCATCGGTACAACATACTGGAAACCTTAACGAAGAGATCTTATTACTTAAGATAACATTGGCACAATAAGAAAGTACAATTAATTAATACGGGGGCCTGAGCGATTAGGACATTTTTTCTTCTGGTGTTCGGGATTCCCACATCTACTGCATAGTTTTGGCTTTCCGGTTTTTTCTCGATGTTCGACCAAATCCTCAGCACAATCAATCCGCGTTAATTTTGGAGGACCCTTTTTTGCGTCGTAATCCGAAATCTGGCCATATTATAGGTTCACCATCAACTGTGGTCGGATCAACTTTATTTCTGATGGGAGGAAACTCGTATTCATAAACCTTGGATACGGTTTCGAGTAAGTATATTGGGTCAACGTAATGCATGTAGCTAATATGTACAGATGAACAAGCATCAATGGTGTGCGGACACGGGTACTTGAATGTTTGGAATACTCCGCAGTCGCAGGTTCTATCTTGCAGATGAACCATGTGTGAGTTGTGTTGTATGCCTTTCAACGGCCTCGAATATTTTGATACACGGAATGAATGTTGTCGACATGAGAAGCATGTAGCACTCATCGCATTTGAATACCGCACAAAGTTTTGAAATTTATCGCGAAGTTGTGGGTGGACTATGTGGCCACCTTCCATATAGTCTATTGCTTGCTTTCCCAAGGTTGCAAATAGGGTAGCCAATCGATAATATGTTTCCTTAACAATGGAGGTGATAGGCAAATGTCGCACTCCCTTCAGTGACGAATTCATGGCCTCAGCCAAGTTCGTTGTCATCTGACCATATCGTTTACTGCCATCATATGATCGAAGCCATTTTTCCCTCGGGATTGAAGCTAGGTGGTCGTAGCCAAATTTTTTCATGAGTAGAAGTTCTTCAAACAGCTCGTCAACCTCTTGTACGTAATGCGAGTTGCCTATAAAACTATGGTGTAGTTAATGATGAATAATAAATAGAAAGATATCTTAAGCAGAAAGGAGTGGAGTAGGACATACCCATTCGAAGCACCATTTGACGTTCATCGTCATTCTTATACTTCTGTAAGTAGTTTGCAGCAATGTGGCGTAAACAATACCAGTGATGAATATGGGGAGGTTGCCAAGACGGGCTCATACGCTCGATTTTCCATTGGAGTGTCGTCCCTCTTTCAAAAATAACACATAACCCACCTTCTTTTTCACGCATAACATGAGATAGGACATGGCTTCGTAAGTTGTTAAGGAAGAAAACACAGGACTCGAGATCGTCCTTTTCGACTATTGCGAAGGCGATGGGAATGGTTTTTCTGTTGTCGTCTTGTACAAACACCAATAACAAAATTTGTGTGTATTTGACATACAACCAAGTGCCATCAATATGAACCATGGGCTTGCAATATTTGAATGCATTGATGCACTGCAGAAATGTCCAAAATAGTCGATGGAATTGACACACTCCTCCTACGACACGATCATTTTGGTACGTTGGTACAATTTCAAACTTTACAACCATTCCCGGTATGTGTTTCTGCATTAGGTTTATCCACGGTCGCAAGCCTCTATACGATTCCTCCCACTGTCCATACAATTTTTGTATGGCCTTCCACCTTGCGTACCATGCTTTGTGGTACTCAACTATGTAGTCGTACTAAGATTTGGTTGCAGCAATACACGTGGCAACCGTTACACGCGGATTTGCCTTGATAAGTGGGATGAAGGTTTCGCAGAGCAAGTGCACATCCAAGTTAGGATGATCCTGACTTAGTCTGTTGATGGTGCACGTATTAGGCCCTTCGAGTTTTGTGATCTGCTATAGTCGGTTCAGCTTCTTCAAGCATGATACACGAACTCTCCAATTATACCCCTAGCTTTTGTGGGCACATTCCGCAATGTAGTAATCTGGTTGAGTCTTCCTCACAGTCTTCATAATTGTGTTGTGTGTGTTGTAGTTCTTGATAGCAACCACGGTGAGTTTTTTCCTTAAGAAGGTCATCCCAATACTGAGTTCACCATCAGCACGCTGATTATACTGCTCAAGTTTTGGGAATTACGAGAATTCTAAAACGCTAAAAGTTTTGATATCAATCGTTGTAAAGTGTGATGGTGGATGGTAAACATAAACCGAGATGGCAGGATATGGAACATTGGTAAGATATGGAATGTTGGTAGGTCGGGCATGTTCTTTGTTGCCTTCTACTACATCCTCTAATTCGTCGTATTCCTCTACTTCGCCAGGCATGTCAAGGTCTTCTGGTTCATCGTAGAAGGGGGCTTGCTCATCACTATCGGGCCCCAACTCCCTTATCGGTTCTTCCTCAAAGTTTTTTAAACACTCAAATCAGAATTGGTCCAAGTCGTCGAATGTTATGGCAACAGATTTATCAGTTGCTCGTTGATCGCAAGAATGCTCACAAGACCGCTCACAAAACGTATTACCAAGATCAAGATCAAGGTCGACAGAACTAGCACAAGAATGTATCCCCACATGTTGTTGAAGATACTCCTCAGTAAGGATATACGTTGAATATTGTCTAGATGAATGTGAAATCATCGAACGAATTAAACGCTTCATGATCTTGTGCCATCATGTAGTTTTGCGATGATGATGCATCGACACCCACTGCACGGATTATATGTTGAATGTCTGGGCATAGAAGACGACGATGCACCGAAGTCAACATTCGGTGGCAAGTTCAAGTTGAAGTCAAAACTGGCTACGCAAGAATGTCTTGGCATAGAAGATGATGATCCACCAAAGTTGTTGCATGGACTGCGTGTGGTTAATAAGTTGAAATCATTGTACAAACTCTCTACCGAGCTCTGAACGTTGGCATTAGGATCGAAGTCAAAATTCTTCTACTTCCAATTTTGGAGTATGATATCATAATCGTCATCAGAAAATATTGCATATAGCTCCAAGGGTCCTCCGAGTGAATACTGCAAGTGGGCATCTACCATCAACTCCACATCACCATTGTCCGCGACATTGAATATTGAGCACGTTACTAGTTCGTATGACGTAGGTAGTCGATACTTCAACGGCTCCAGCCTTTTTCTACGAGCACGTGGAACATTGTTCTTCACTTTTTTAATCAACTTATTATACATTAATTTCCTCGGCAATGTTAGGGTTATAGTATTTAAGGACCGAAAGACGACGCTGAGAGATGCATCAACCATAATCTCGTCGTCATAGTATACCAAGGCAGTAATACTTCCTCGTCTCGACATATTGTGTGAATATCTACGATCAACCAAAAAGAATGACATAAATTAGCAACCTTGTTCTTAATTCAAAGTATGTAAAAATCGAGAAATCTCGCATAAACGTACAATTGATACACTTGTCTGAAAACGTCGTCACACAGATTAAGTTGGTGTGTCTCACTTTTCCTCGCCTTGTCTTATATGAATCGCTACAATTGACACACTTCTCCTCGCCTTGTCTGATATAAGGGCACCAAGAATAAAACTCCCTATAGAAACCGGCAACCTCGCGTCCTGCAGAACGCGAGGTCTACAAAGATTTCTGACATGTCAGGAACCTCTCTATCTACAGAAAGTGAGCTCCAATTTTCAAAACGCCTGTAAAATCTTCGATTCGTGTTAGCTATAGTGAAATTATTTGATTTGTAGGCATTCCTTTACAACCGAAAGTGTCCAAAATGGCAAGATTTTCTGCAACGGTGTTCCATTCCGGAGCCTATTTCTACACTTTCTTCAGCAGCAAGATCAACAAAGACAAGCTATATGATTTGATTTCAACACAGCTTAGCGAATCTACAACACGCAAAATATCTTGTTTGTTGGCGAAAATACTCGTTGATGAGTCTGGCCCTGAGGCGCATTATATGCTCTTCTTATCAAACGCTAGAGACCTTCGAAAGATGTTTAGAAGCTACACTCTTGTCGGGGGTACAAACATCGAGTTGACTGTAAAATTTGATGATGTTGCTTTTTCATACAAAAACAAAAAAGCAAGTATGCCCACACAAGACGAAGAGGCAATTCTGATACGTAACTACCGTAGACCACTGGATAAAAAGCAAAAAAACTAAGGAACTAAATTTAACATCAGGTTTGTCCACATACTATGACGACATAGAAACTGAATCATCTCCTCTACGTTTCAACTAAACGTAACTGTGTTGTTAAGTGACGATATCGTTGTTAAGTAATTGTGATTTTTAAGTAATTATAATGTTATTTACGTTGTTAAGTTATTAAGTGACAATACATTTTAACTAACAAGATCTACCACGATATAACATAGTTTTTTTTATTAAATGGTAATAAAGTTGTTTTACATAAATAAATAAAAAAATACATAATCATCCTATGTCCACGATATAACAGTTCTAATAAAGTTTTTTTTACATAAATAAAAAGAAATTACATAAATACAACTTATTAAATACTAATAAAATTTAAATACCACATTTTCTTTTAAATGTTGGATTAAAATCCTCAATTGTGGGCACATATGTAAAATGTATGATGCTATTATAAAGTATGACACAAAATCAAGTGACCAATTATGTTAGGCGTGTCATAGGTATTAAAGTGTCATGGAAATAAAAGTGTAGATACCATAAAATATATTTATAATTCAATGAGGGGCAGAGTTATAAATATTTAATAGTTAATTTAATAATCAACTATATAAAGAGGTAGCGGTCCTCAAGAAATAGGTTAACTTGTATTACTCTTGTCCTCGTCAGAGAGTTTTTTACGGCAAGGGCTAACCTATCTTTTTGGAAAATCAATACCAAAGATTTGGGTTTAAATTTCAAGGTTTTCAATTTATCGATTAATTCAAGTACACTTCCGCATTCAGTTTATTCGGTTTATTGTTCTTGATGATTTGACATGATAGATCTTGAGTTTAAATTTCATATTATTTTATGATTTAGTTCTAACAAGTGGCATCAGAGACAGATTTATGTCGAATCATTAAGAATTATTTGATAATTTTTTATTCTCTCAGTTGATTCATTACGAAGACTTTAGTTTTTTGTTTGTTTATGGTTCGTATGATTCGTAATTTGTTACTTGGGGTTAGGGTTCGATCAGAATTTTATGTTTTAAAAATTCTCAATTACAGTTATTAACCCTCCTCTAAAGTACGTCGAATACATATATATTGATGTTATTGGGAAACATTGACGCCGGCGATGCTTGCTCCACAATTTGTCAAGATTATTAATTTCTTTAAGAAATATTAAAGAATTTAATGCTTTCAGATTCCATTGAATTTCAAGTTTTGTAGTTTTTTTTATGCGCGTCAGGTGCGATCATTCATAAATCACAGTTTCAATTTTATCGGTTATTATAATTGATCACAGTATATTAGTTAATAATGGATTAAGTTTAGCAATCCAATGTGCATAACTTATTTTAGAGATAACTTGTATGCATATACTTGATTTTAGGTTTGATCGGTATATACTATATAATCGGCAGGATATTATACATATGCAACGTGTGGTATATATATTTGTTTTTAAATATATATTAAATTCGGTTTGGTCAAAAAATTTAATTTTGATCGTTAGTAATAAAGAAAACAAATTTGACTTGAGTTTTGTCGTGGTAAATTTATCATAACTTAGAAATTCTATAATTATGTTAGCCCTCGAAACTCTATGTTCAAATTATCTCTAATAATTTATGTTTGAATTGTTCAATCACATTTGATTTTTGATCTTTGGAAAACATATAGTAACATTAAAGCTTTATGTGATCATTATATGAATTTAATTCAGTAGTATGATACTTTGATTTCGACTTTTTTGCTAAATACATATTATCTTGAAGTTATTTTTGTGATTTATGAAATTAAGGATTAAATGTATTTAGTTTAACGATTTTAAATCTTGCATTTAAGTTTGTAATGAAAATTTTGGTAAATGCATGTTTAAGGAATTTTTTGAGAAATAGTAAAAAATTTCGGTTTTTCGGTTTCTGATAGCCCCATTTAGGCAATCTTATTTTGGGTTACTTCGGAAAATTAAGTGTTATTAGAAATTTCAATTTTGACTGTTACAAAATTTTAAATTTGGATATCGCTATATTTATATTATATATTTTGAGATAAATTAATTGAAGCATTAAGTCACCAAAGTGGTCTCTATTGTGGAAATTATTTTATTTTAAAATATAGAAGGTTTTGTGCATGTAAGTCGGATTATGTTAGTATTAATCGGCCCAAAGGAAGGTTAATAATTAACATTATTACATTTGCAACTGTGGTAATAAACATGTGATAATTATTCGATTTTACATGTGAGCGATAAATCGGCCCAAAGGAAGATTTCTGTTTGACGTGTTCTTATTATCAATGTTTGATTTAGGGGGTGAGCAAAACTCGACTCGACTCGAAAAAACCGAATAACTCGACTCGGCTCGAGGCAAAAATACTCGACTCGTCTTAACTCGACTCGAATTTCATAAACTCGAATAACTCGAAAAAATTTCACATAAAGTTTGAGTTGTAAAATGGAAATTCGAATAACTCGAATAACTCGAAATTTTTAGTAATTAGTGGATTTATTTTTAAGTTCGATACGAGTCCCTCTACTTTTTATGATATATACATATTGATATATAAAAATATGAAGAAATATTGTCACATGTGAAAAAATATATATGTGCATATCTTATATGATTAGAGAAAGGAGTTTAAATTAGAATCAAACCTTACTATAACATGATAAATAATTACAGTTAAATTTTTATAGGAACTCGAAAACTCGACTCGACTCGAACTTCTTAAACTCGACTCGAATCGAAAAAATTCAAATAAAGTTTGAGTTGTAAAATATGACTCGTCAACTCGAATAACTCGAAATTTTTTGACTCGACTCGATCGAACGCTCACCCCTAGTTTGATTATTGTACCAAAATATCACATGCAAGTTAATATTTTGTCTAAAAATGAAATATTAATGGAGTGCCCAGTATCTTGATATGAGGTATACCTTTATTCAAATTTATTATAATTTCGGTTATCTTTTGATTTAATTGAAAGATAAAATTAAGGATTTTTTTTTTGAAACAAATAAATTCATATTTTGACTTCGGATGTCTAATATTTTAATGGATTAATTGAAACATAATGTCACCAAAGTGACCGCTTTTGTGTAGATTAGTTTATTTAAAATATTAAGATAATTATGATTTTTTGCAATTCATGCGTTTATTAATTGGCCCAAAAGAAAGTTAATATTTGGTAGAATTACAACGATAACTGTGGCGATAAATGTGTGACAATTATAAGGTATTTATGTGAGCAATATGTTAGTCCAAAGATTAATCTATTGTTTGACATAGTTTATTGTCAATGTTTGATTGCTACAACAAGAGTACCGCTTACAATTAGTATTACTGTCCAAAGACTTGATGTTAATGTTGTGCTTGGTATTTTAAGGGGAACTAGTCATTATTTTGAATTTATTTGTTTACTTATGAATATTTATGTGAGCTTGTTTTTATTTTATTTACTTATTTTTGTTCTATATTTAGGTAATTTATTTTTGTTGTCACAATATCTGTTAAATAAATTCTACACTCATGTTTAGTGAAACTAATTCCAAGGAATAAAAAAAAGACACTTAAATATAGTATTTGGCTGTATGAACATAGACTTTGCACTAAGGAAAGAACAACTTGCACCTCTCACTACGGTAAGCACCCATAAAAGGTATTTTGAGAGGCGAGGTCGTTCAAATCGCATGAACCTTATGATCGTAAAGAACAATATTTTATAAGTCTTTTAAGAGCACAAATCTGAATGGATTATTCATACTAAAAGTTTCCTTGACGAAATTAAGAAATATTTTACCCAAAACATTAAGGTTAAGATGACATCACTTATGCATTCTTTGATGTCTATGAAGTATAAGGGTCAAGGAAATGTGAGGGAGTAGATTATGAAAATTCTTAATATTGCTTCAAAATATAAGGTACATAAAATCAAACTCTCTAACAATTGTTTGTTCTTATGATTGTGGTATTGCTTCCTATACAGTTTAACCAATTCAAAATCAGTTACAACTGTCAAAAAAGAAAAATAGACTATAATTAGGCTCATAAATTAAACTTCAAAAGCGAGCAACTACTTCGAATATTTTGAGTGATCCATGGGTTGTAAGTTTTATGATCCCACTATTAAGAATTACTTTAAGGAGAGATTTATAATCTATTTTAGGATGTTGAGTTTGGAGGGAGAAATAAAGTTAGATACATTGTTATTGAAGAGGAATTGAATTATAATTTAATTCATACTATCACTTTTGACGATGTTTAGGTTTTCACACTTATCATTAATCAAGAAGTGAACCAAGTACATTAGCAAAATAATATTGAACAACTTTCATTCAAGATAAGATAATTGTTTCAAAAGAACAAACTCAACAACCTTAAAAAACAAGTGTCATTAAAGAGGTCCACTAGAGAAATATGTAAATACTATTTTGGATTATTATATTCTATTTCTTCAAGAAAATAATGTAACAATGGAATGATAGAAAATGATCAATTATTTTTCACTTGTTAGAACTAAATCATAAAGTAATATGAAACATAAACTCATGATTTATCATGTCAAATCATCAAGAACAATAAACCGAATAAATTGAATGCGGAAGCGTACCTGAATTAGTCGATAGATTGAAAATCTTGAATCTTCAAGTTGATATCCCAAATATTTAGTATTGATCTTGCAAGAAGATATGTTAGCTCTTGCCGTAAAAAAACTCTCTCACGGGGACAAGAGTAATACAAGTTAACCTATTTATTAGGGACCACTACCTCTTTATATAGTTGATTAATCAACTATTAAATATTTATAACCCTGCCCTCATTGAATTAAATATATCTTATGGTATCTACACTTTTATTTCCATGACACTTTAATACCTATGACACGCCTAACATAATTGGTCACTTGATTTTGTGTCATACTTTATAATAGCATCATACATTTTACATATGTGCCCACAATTGAAGATTTTAATCCAACATTAAATACTAACAATATCAGGTTCATGGGACCTCGCTATGTGCAAAGCGCGAGGTCCCTACAATAATTATCGCGATACATTAAAGTGTCTCTTCGATATCTCGTGGTCGGCCCACGTCGGACGGATCTCGCTATGTGTAGAACGCGAGGTCATGGTTCGTGTTTCTCAGAACGCGATGTCGTCTTACGTGGACGATTTAATGGTCATTTTTTTTAAATAACATTGGTTGAGGGCCATTTTCGTAAATAACTATTTAAAAATGGGTTTTTTATATAATAATGCCGAGAAATATATACTCTTTCCCATACTAGCTTCCATGAAAAAAAAAATTGAAAATAAAAAAGAAAGGCTGCCACGGCAGCAAATGGGAAAAATATTATCTGACTCCCCACTTTGCTTTGCCCTTGGTTAATTTTCAAGGTTTAGTAAATTTCAAAAATGTAAACACACCCTAAGGCTTTGCTTGGTAGAGAGAGAAAAAATATTAGAAGGATTGAAAATTGAAGTTATTAAAAAGTAAAAGGATAATTTTTTTTTTATCGGTGTATTTGGTTGAAATGATAGAAAACTTCAAGGGAAATAAATTTCTTTCCTCCCTATTGCTTGGTACAATGAAAAAGTGAGAGGAATGAAAATTAAGTTTTGAAAATTATAATTCATTTTTAATTTTTATAATTTAGTACAATATTTTTAATTTAATTATTTTTATTCAATTTAGTTCCTAATTTTTTTTACTTAATCTGAAATTGACCCATATTTGTTTATAATTTTTATAATTTAATCTAACATTTTTAATATAGTTTTATTTTTGTTCAATTTTATCCTTACTTTTTTTTCTTAATTCAAATTGACCTATATGTATTTCTATTTTTTTATAATTGAGTCCAATATTTTTAATAAGATTTTATTTTTGTCCAGTTTAGTCCATAAAATTTTTACTTAATCTGAAATTAAACTCTATTTATTTCTAATTTTTATAATTTATTGTAATATTTTAATAATCTAATCCCGAGAGTTTGACTGTCAATGTAACACCTAATACACGGTACGAGCGAATCCAACTCGAATATCGAATTCTACAAATGGCCCATTTGTGGCC
Source organism: Hibiscus trionum (assembly GCA_030270665.1). Classification (NCBI taxonomy): domain Eukaryota; kingdom Viridiplantae; phylum Streptophyta; class Magnoliopsida; order Malvales; family Malvaceae; genus Hibiscus; species Hibiscus trionum. The sequence continues at coordinate 69,721,927 of BSYR01000003.1, forward strand.
TAAAACAAATTAAAAACAAGCATATTTGATTACATGAAAGTAAACAACCAACATAAACATAAAGGAGAAACAATTAACTAAGGTCACCCAAGAAAATAAACCTTTAAAAACTTTAGAAAATAAACGATTTAAGAAAATGGCATTTTGGTAATTTTACAAGATTTGAACCCAAAAAAACATTCAAAACTTAAATAAAAGTTTAATATAAGTAGAAACATTGTATGCCTCTGTTTTGCTAAAAAAAATAAATCAAATCAAAGTAAATTTAACCGAATCAGTGTTTAGGGGCTAAAATGTAAATACCTCATAAGTTGGATTTTAAGTTAAAAACTCAATTTCAGGTCCGTTTTAGACTCATTAATTCCAGTTAGGCTTAATGGTAAATTGTGTTGAAATTGAATTTGAAATAGAGTGTTAATTGAAAAACATAAGTAGTTTATGGGCCATTTTGAAAACATTAATAAAATATAAGGGCTAGTTTTTCAAAATGTGAAATTAAACCTTCCTTTAAGAAATAAATATCATCATTGACATATAGACCAAGTTTCACGTTAATCCAAGCTAAAACAAGTCCTTAATTGCAATTTTAAATAAGTGACTAAAATGTAAAGTTTGCTATTATAAGGTAACGGACTGAATTATAAAATAAAAGTCAATTCCAGATTAAATAAAATTTCATAGATTAAATTGAACAAAAATAAAATTATGGCAAAAATATTAGATAAAATTATAAAAAATTAGAAACGAATAGGGTTCAATTTCATATTAAATAAATATTTTAGGGACTAAAGTGAACAAAAATATTATTGTATTCATAATATTGAATTTAATAATAAAATAAAAAACAAATAAGGATAAATTACTTAGATAGTCCCTTATATTTTTTCCAGTACAGAGGTAGTCACTGATTTTCAAAAACGACCAGTAAGGTCACTTATGTTTTCGATCTATAAAATTTTGGTCACTAAGACGTTTGTTTTCGTTAAACTTTAACGGGAGGCTGATATGGCATAATAAAAAGAAAGATAAATTACTTAGATAGCCCCTAAACTATTACTTCACTTCTATTTTGACCACCGAATTAAAAACAATTTATATAATTACACATTTAATCATTCCTATTTACAATTTTTTATTTCTTCTCTCCACTCTCTTCTATATTGGTTTTTCATCTAACACAATTTCTCGTTTTCTATTATATTAATCCCCAATTCACATTGTATATTTTCTACTATATCAATTCTCAATCCTTTAGCCATCAATTTGTGCCAATAATTCAAGAATTTAAACCACCACAAAAATGGAAGTCATTGATATAGAAATCACAAGAATTAAAACCATCACAAATTGTTTGATGATCGGCGATAAGCCGTCCTTTAATGGGCTCATCCTTACTCTTTTTTTATCATCTGCAGATTAATTTTAACTTAAATTTTCAAATTTACATTTTATTTTGGCCAATAAGTGTTTTGATGATTTGGGTTACTTTGTTTTGTTTTGCATTGTTGAATCTCGTTGCATTGAGGATACCACGTAGCTTCTTAATAAAACTTGCACATATATATACATATATATATATATATATATATTCTACAAAATGATTATGTTTATGGTCCTATCTATGTAAGTCTTTTTATGTTTTCTGATTGGAAATGTAGTGGCCTAAATGTATGATTTTACGTTTTTGTTAATGATTTTGAAGGCTATTTTCCAGAAATGCATCATTTATAGTTGTTTTTGCTCTTTTCGGCCGAGTTCTGTAATCCCAGGCTTTAGAGTTCAAAAATATATTACTATTTTATTCCAATTGGGTCTATAAATCATCCAAAAATTACCAGTGTTTCAACTACTGTCCTGTATCATTTCAACATCAAATTCCCTGAAAATTATCCAACTCCATTAAATTTTTATAGCAAGGCAAGCTTTTTCAACCTAAACTACCAGATTGTACTAAGAAAATCGCTACTAACCATCGAACTCAACCTTTTTCTTTCTCCTTTGTTATCACCCTCTATAATTAATAGAATCCATGTTTCAAAAGATTCCAACTGAAAATGTTTGCCGAGAGAACAATGTAGATTGCCGACAATAGCCGCCATGTCAACGGGGTTCAGTAATGAAGAAATTAGTTACAGTGGTAGCCACCCATCCTAAAATGTTTTTGTGTTTGAAGAAATTGTTTTTTAGAGATGCTCAAAGTGGTTGCGAAAGTTGTTCGAAGAATAATTAATATAGTAGAAAATATACGATGTGAATTTGAGATTAATATAATAGAAAATTAGGGATTGTGTTAGATGAAAAAGAATATAGAAGAGAGTGGAGAGGAGAAGAAATAAAAATTGTAAATATGAAGGATTAAATGTGTAATTATACAAATTGTTTTTCTTTCGGTGGTCAAAATAGAAGTGAAGTAATAGTTTAGGGACTATCTATGTAATTTATCCTTTTTTTATTATGCCATATCAACCTCCATTAAAGTTTAACGACAACAAACGTCTTAGTGACCAAAAATTTATAGATCGAAAACGTAAGTGATTGTACTGGTCGTTTTTAAAAATCGGTGACTAGCTTTGTATTCGAGGAAAACATAAGTGACCATCCAGTAGTTAACCCAAAAATTAATTATAAATATGGTTAAAATATAATTGGAATTTTTAAACATAATTTTATAATTTTATTATTAAAGTGCGATAACTTTCACTTTTCTTTCCTATTTCTCACCCAATTTGGAGAGAAATCTATTTGTATAGGATCAAAGAAAACTACCTCCCATCCTATTCCTTTCCTTCTTATTTTTCACTCTATCAAGCAACCCTTAAATTTATTTTCTTTTTAATTTATTCTTTCCTCCTTCCTTCCACTTTTTCTCTTTATCAAGCAAAGTCTAAATCCTTTGTCCTATCTCTAAAATTCTCAAGTCTCTTGTTTTCTTTTGGATTATTTCCTTTCATTTCCATCTACTCTTTATTTCCGGCTCCCTCTTATCCCACATTGGCGTCCTTCTCATTTCTCACCTTTGTCTAGGCGTGTTCAATCGATCGGTTCGATTAACCAACCAAACCGAACTAGCTCAAATCTATTAACTGGTTTTTTTTAGGCTTTAACAATTAAGCGAAGCGAACTTTATTTAAGTTTTCGAATTAACCGAAAATTTTGTTTAAGTTTTCGAAATAACCGAAGAGAAATTTTTAACCGAACCGAAAAAAGTTCGTTTAATTCGGTCAGTTTTCAAATTAACCGAATTTTTTTAAGTTTTTAGGTAAAGTACACAAATGGTCACTAAACTATGCTAAAATGACCATTTTAGTCACTAAATTTTCTAAAGTTAGAAAACAGTAATTAAACTTATCAAACTATTACAAAATATTGCATGTTATAAATTACTGATAATTTTTTGAAAAGTTAATGACCATTTTGTAATAATTCAATAAAGTTAATGATCATTTTGTTCTAATTTGATAAAGATTAATGACAAATTTTATAATGTATAGAAATTTAATGATCATTTATAACTTTTAAAAGTTTAGTGAACAAATATATATAATATTTATATAATAATTTCGGTTAATCAACCAGTTTCAAACCGATTTAAGCGATAACCGAAGTTTGAAAAAAAATCTTAATCGTTAATCGATCATACCTAAAATTACACGACCGATTAAACGAAAAAAACTTTAGTTAGGTCGGTTAATTCGATTAAAATCGAAGTTTGAACACCCCTACCTTTGTCTCATGTTTTTTTCCTTTCTTTTCTCGTTTTTCGACAAATATGAGTTAATTACACCGCACGTCCCTAAACAATAATCATCCTTCTAAATTGATCCTCAAAATTTTAAACATTTTGAGACATTCATTCTAGATTGGTCCTCAAACTATGACTCTCATTCTAAATTAATTCTCAAACTTTTTTAACGTTCTAATTTTATCCCTAAATTATCAGTATATGCTAATCATATCTTATGTTAATAAAATTTTTATAAAAATTCATTAATTGTCATGAAACGATTATGTGTATTATGTAATAATATGATGTGGTATAAACGATAATTTGGTGATGAAATTGGAACATTCAAAAAATTTGGGGGGCAATTTAGAATGAGGGTCATAATTTAGGGATGAAAATGGAACAGTCGAATGAGGTCAATTTAGAAAGGGCCATAGTTTTGGGGATGAAATTGAAACATTTAAAAGTTTAATGACCAATTTAAAATAAAATTTATAGTTTGAGGATGTTTAGTATAATTAACTCGAGAAATATGGGTTGGCCCAAACCCCTTTGTTTCCTCTCGGGCTCTTGGTCATCGAGGAGAAGTGGGGTTCGTTTCAACAGCCTCAAACAATTTTCAGTATCTTTTCTTGCAAGGCTCTCTTATGTTCGTTGGCATTGGTTGAAGCACGAGTGCCATTAAGACATTCATACAATGTGTCATGACCAATCCAAACTTTTCTTGCTCTGAATAATGTTAAAGTATCGACATTCATTTGACCGAGAGGTGCCACCTTTGAATTAGACAATGGTGAATATTGGTAGCCTGATACAGTACCACGACACACCATCGCCGGTTACGTGGACGTCGACATCGTAACCATCAATGGTGGTGAAGCTACTTAAGAGAAGTGGCCATTGCAGTATGATTTGCACGCAGTTTTTTAAGCGATCCATACTTTGCACTTCTATATTGAAGGATTCCTTGTTTAGGATGTAGACATGTGCAATTAATCCATAACATGCTCTCAATACATCTCGTGGCACCCAACCTTGCTACCCCATCCGTATTAAACGTAACCCATCCCCTTAGGTGAAGGTATCCACTGATCCGAGACAATACACTCGTTAGGGGTGGACAAAACTTGACTTGACTTATAATTTTATAAAATCGATTCGAAAAAATTTCAAATAAAATGAAAACTTTTAGTAATTAGTGGATCAGTTTTCAAGTTCGAGTCGAGTCTCTCAATTATGTTTGTCACATATATATTTCACATATGAAAAATGAAGAAATATACATGTGTATTGTATATGGTTATAGAAAACCATTTAAATTGGAACTAATTAGTATTATAACATTACACATGTTTAGAATTAAATTTAAACAGAAACTTGAACTTGACTTGAAAATAAATCAAATAAAGTTTGAGTTATAAAATAGGACTCTTCAACTCAACTAACTCGAATTTTTTTAACTCGACTCGATCGAATGTTCACCTCTAACGCCCATAATCTAAAGGCAACTGCTTGTTGGGCATTGACCTCGACCTTGAAAGAAAAATCGTATCATCCAACCACAATGCCCAACAAGCAGCAGCCACCGAGATCAACCATAAACTTTTGGGCAATGTTGCGTTTGTGGTGTACTATAAATGATACGCAAATAATGCAAGTATACACGTCGAAACAAGTAGTAAAGTGATGAGTGAGTATCGTCTCTACAGGGATTGGAGGTATTTCACAGTTTAGCTTAAGCACACAATACAAACTGAAAATGAAAATGCTTTGACAAACAGAGGCAAGATAAGATATGTTGTAGCAACAAGTTGTAATAAAAACTGGGCTAAATCAGTAGACTTAAATGGTCCTCACACGTGCGTGAACCTCACTTTGAGAATGACTGGTTGGGTTTGCTTAGACCTATGTCTAGCTCTTAATGACGTCTCAAATCTTCAGCTTTTTCTATGCTCGGCATAATTTACTAAGAGTGATTCTATACTATCTCTAGCAAGGAGTCTGAGAGTCAGAAATGCTACGGCAATACCTCTCAGCGTAAACTCTCACACTCCTCTACTCACAAAGTACTATCATTTTTAGCCGTTGAAACTCCTCGCTTATCTATAAGTTGGGTTAGAATTGTGCCTCTCAATAGCCAACTGTAGAACTAAGTGTTTTGATATAATGTTTGAAAAATGTTTTGGACTAAATTGAAAAGAATTTAAAATATGTTTTTAGTAAAAAAAAAACAACTTGAAAATATGTTTAAGGGTTTTACAAGGCTTTGGAATGATTTAAAGTGCATTTAAAGTAGTCAAAACCAAGCTTTTCAAGTGACCGTACCGATACGGTCTGATACCGTACAGATACGCTTTAGGGTTTCAACTATAGGATTTTTCCAGTAGCCAAAACCCGAACCGATACGCTTAGCCGTATCAATACGGTGTGTTTGGAAATAGCCCAACGGCTAGTCGCGTACCGATACGGTTGTATCGCGTACCGATACGCCTAACTACCCCAAACGGTCATATTTCCCAACAGTCTTTTAATTTGCAGGACCGTACCGATACGCTAGGTAAGCGTATCGATACGCATCAACTGAAGTGCACAACGGCTACTTCCTTATCTGGACTGTATCGATACGGTTTGAAGGGTATCGATACGCCAAGCTGCATAATTGCATTTATGGTGGGGAAATAAAGGCTCCAATGACTCCAATCCAACCCCAACGGCTAGTAACGGCTACAAACTCAAAGAGGAGTATAAAAGGGACCTTCAAGCAACAAGAGATGGTTAATGCTTCAATTGTCAAACATCATATGATCAAAAATATGTCTTAGTGCCTAATTGTCTTTTTCTTGTATAGACAAACACTTGTGAGCCATAATTGTTATATTTGCTCAAGTGTTCTAGGTTTTGGGTGAGTGCTTAGATTTGCAAACACATACCTATTAGAGGGATTTCTAGTTTGCTAAGTATTTCTTGTGTAAGAGAGTGTTTGATCAAGCTTTGGGTAGAAAGCTTGATCGTTGTAACGATTTCCTCCTAATCCGAGAAAAGGGGACGAAATTCTTAGTGAATTTGTTTGGAAATCCTTAGTGGGAAGCTAAGGTAGTGGATGTAGATCTTGGTTAGAAGGTTGAACCACTATAAATCCTTGTGTAAATTGTCTATCTTTCCATTCCTACAAAACACTCAAATATACTACTTCTCCACACTTGGCGAGCAAGATCGGTTGAAGGAATCGAGCCCCGTAAATCCCAACAATTGGTATCAGAGCTTGGCTCAATTAAAGAGGATTAACATCCTATTGAGAAGATCCGGCGAGCTCGATCAACATTTCAATCAACCGGCTCAATGGCACAATCAATCGACAAACTGCCCTTCTTCGACGGAACACACTATGCCCATTGGAAGACAAGGATGAAGTTCTTCATAAAGTCCAAGGACTACAAGCTTTGAGATATAGTAGAAGATGGTCTGTTCGTGCCACAAGGAAGCAAGGCGGAATGGAGTGCCGACGACCGGAAGAAGATGAAGCTTAATTGCAAAGCCTTGCACATCCTCTTTTGTGCATTTGGCCCAAACATCTATGAGAAGATGTCTTCTTGTGAGAGTGCCAAGGAGGTATGGGACAAGCTTGAAGTCACATACGAGGGAACCAACGATGTAAAGGAGACCAAGATCGGGATCCTCACCTTAGCGTATGAAAACTTCAAAATGGATCTGGATGAAAACATCGAGAAGATGTTTGATAGGTTCTCCACTATCACCAATGGACTCAAAGGTTATGGAGAAGCCATCCCGGAAGAGAAGCTTGTCCGAAAGCTCGTCTACTCCCTTCCCGAGTCATGGGACTCAAAGAGGACCGCCATCATCGAAGCTAAGAATTTGAAGACCTTGAAGATTGATGAACTCATGGGGTCTCTTCTCACTCACCAAATAATGAAGAAAAATAAGGAAGAGGAGAAGAAGAAGGAAGAGATTAGAGCTATGGGGAAGAAGAAGAAGATCATGGAGCTAGGCATCAACGCGAGTGTCGTTGCTCTCAAATCCTTCACATGCAAACATGTAGAACTAAGTGGGGAGGAAAGCGAAGATGAAGAGATGGCCTATCTCTTAAACAAATTTGCCCGGTTCATGAAGAGCAAAATGGAAAAATCCAAGCATGAATCGAGGAAGAAGATGAAGGAATCCCACAAGTCCAACAAGAAGGGATCATCTTCAGAGCAAGCATATGTGGCAACATGGAGTGATGAAGACTCCACCGATGATGAGGTAGCCCACCTTTGCTTGATGGCCCTCAGTGAGGGGGAGGTAACTTCTAACTCATCTAGTTCAAATTCGCATTCTTTTGATGAGTTACAAGAAGCCTATGATGAATTGGTTTTTGAGTTCAAGGCTTCATTTTCGAAAAACAAGAAATTGATTTCAAAGTTAAAAACCGAAAATGATTTGCTTTCTAAAACCAATTTAGAGTTTGAAGCAAAAATTAAAGATTTTGAGCTTAAAGTTTTAGACTTACAAAACTTGCTTCAAACGATGGAAAAAGATCATCAAAAAGAAGTTGATGATCTTAAGAAGGAAAAAGATTTGATTTTTAATAAACTTCAAAAGAAAAATAATTTAGGAAAATCAAACTTTTATGTAAGACAATCTAGTGCCCCTAGATTTGTAAATGGTAAATGTTTTAGAAGTATTTGGGTCCCAAAAGGACTAAGCACTTCAACTAAAAAGGATGAAATTGAAAGATGGATTCCTAAGGGGACTAAATTTTGTGCTACTAACGTTTATAGATCCAAATCAATTTGGATACCAAAAATTACTTGATTGTCTTTTGCTAGGTATGATAGAGAGTGATCAACAAGTTAAACATTGAGGGGGAGCTCCATGCACACAACGAAGAACACTTGAAGAAGGAAGGCTTCACATCCTCCCTTGGATTCAAGTGTGGTTAAATCTAGTTGTTCTTGCCTTTATTTGATTTAATTTTATTAATTTCAACTAGATTATCATGTATTGAGACTAACATTGTTTGATGCTTTGAGTAAGGGGGCCAATTTTAAAACCAAATTTTTAATGGTGTCAATTTTCTTTTTCCTCCTAAGTTATTTTGAGCCCAATGTCGTTTTAAACTCTTTTTGATATAACAAAAAGGGGGAGAAATGGTTTGAAAATTTGATTTTTCAAGTTTTTCAAGAGAATAAGGGGGAGCTTTAATAATTCAAATTTTAAAATACAAAGGGGGAGAGAATCCCAAACAATTTTTAAAGTTGGTTTTATTATATCAAAAAAGGGGAGATTGTAGAACTAAGTGTTTTGATATAATATTTGAAAAATGTTTTGGACTAAATTGAAAAGAATTTTAAATATGTTTTTAGTCAAAAACAACTTAAAAATATGTTTAAGGGTTTTACAAGGCTTTGGAATGATTTAAAGTACATTTAAAGTAGTCAAAACCAAGCTTTTCAAGTGATCGTACCGATACGCTTTAGGGTTTCAACTACAGGATTTTTCTAGTAGCCAAAACCCGTACCGATACGCTTAGCCGTATCGATACGGTGTGTTTTGAAATTGACCAACAGCTAGTCGCGTGCCAATACGGTTGTATCGCGTGCCGATACGCCTAACTACCCCCAACGGTCATATTTCTCAACGGTCTTTTAATTTGCAGGACTGTACCGATACGCTAGGTAAGCGTATCGATATGCATCAGCTGAAGTGCACAACGACTACTTCCTTATCTGGACTGTATTGATGCGGTTTGAAGGGTATCGATACGCCAAGCTGCAGAACTGCATTTATGGTGAGAAATAAAGGCTCCAACGACTCCAATCCAACCCCAACAACTAGTAACGTCTACAAACTTAAAGAGGAGTATAAAAGGGACCTCCAAGCATCAAGAGATGGTTAATGCTTCAATTGTCAAACATCATATGATCAAAAATATGTCTTAGTGCCTAATTGTCTTTTTCTTGTATAGACAAACACTTGTGAGCCATAATTATTATATTTGCTCAAGTGTTTTAGGTTTTGGGTGAGTGCTTAGATTTGCAAACACATACATATTAGAGGGATTTCTAGTTTGCTAAGTCTTTCTTGTGTAAGAGAGTGTTTGATCAAGCTTTGGGTAGAAAGCTTGATCGTTGTAACGGTTTCCTCCTAATCCGAGAAAAGGAGACGAAATTCTTAGTGAATTTATTCGGAAATCCTTAGTGGGAAGCTAAGGTAGTGGATGTAGACCTTGGTTAGAAGGTTGAACCACTATAAATCCTTGTGTAAATTGTCTATCTTTCCATTCCCACAAAAACACCCAAATATCCTACTTCTCCACACTTGGCGAGCAAGATTGGTTGAAGGAATCAAGCCCCGTAAATCCCAACATCAACTCCATTGCCTACGTGGATCTAAGGTCAGCTCTCTAGACCACTAACCTAATCTCACACCTGAAGGAAGGCCAACTCTCGAAAACTCTTACAATCTTAGGGAAATAACAACCATAGGCAAAGCATATATGGAAACTGAAAAGCATAAACATTCACTAAAAAAACTTAAAAACAAAAGCATCCAAACAAACTCAAACCACCTAAAATCAGTTCATGGCTGGGCAATAAAAATCCAACATCATTTCGTTCATACAACCCATATCCAGAAAAGTATAGAAATGCCAAAGCAAACAGAAAAGAATAAGAACTCCCGATCTGCAATGGACTGCCACGAACTGCCCTAGGCTTGCTTCCTCTCTCAAGGCCAGCAAGGTCACCCCTTGGAGTTTCAACAATGGAAGACACCAAGTTGAGGAAGAAGATGGAAAATAGCTACCTTTCTCCTTTTTCTCCCTAGCCTTTAAGACACTTTTTCACGCCCTCTCTCTCATCTTTTATTCAAATGTGGGCATCTTGTCCTTTATATAATGGAGGCTCCTAGGGTTTTATGCCCTACATATTTCTTTGTGTTCCAAGAAATATTCCCTGACACACGCTTGGCACTAGAGACAAAAAGGGAGTTCTCACATGTGAGCTGGAAAATGGCTTCTTCGTGTTTTGTCTTTTTCTACACCCAGCCTTTTCAGTCCAAAATGTTATGGCAATTCCAGCTGTTATATCTTGCTCACATGCACATCACGAAATCAGACCAAACCCTTCTCAAGTAGCACCCATTTCGTATTTATCTTACGCCAACCAAAGCTATAAAATAAAATGCAACCATATGAACTAAATACAACCTAGATGCCATGAATTGAGCTTAAAAACAAGCAAATATCAGAGTAAAAAGCATGAAACATAAGTATTTTACAGAGTTATCAGTCAGCCCTGGTAAATGCATATCAAAGCAATCAAAACACCATAAGCCTACATTGGAAGAGCTAAATTAATAAAAATTATTCTGCTCACAAAGGACTATTGACAAGAATTAGGATCCCTGCAGTAGATAGACATTCCAAAATATATCCATGAGTGCCGTAGTGAACCAAAATAAGTAATTTTATAAATTGTTATTTTTTATTAAATAAAAAATAATTATATTTTCAAAGTAAATACCTAATTCGAATTCATTTATGATAAAACATGAATATTCTAGTTGATTCTATAACATAAACAAACAATAATTCTGTATTCAATTATCTAATGTGTGGAATCATTTGTTTTCATCCGATAGTGATGTATGTTTTATACTACTGAAATATTGAAGCCGGGTTCAGGAGATGGTCTCAGCTAATAAGGTTTATTCACTCAAGTTTTTTTTAAAGTAAATCTTCATCTCTTTCTAACTTGTCAATAAAAAGCGGAAAATTATTTAGAAGTTAAAATTAAGTAGATGGACTTTATTGGTTGGGACCACGGATGACATGGTGAGTCGAGTCCATCTAATAATTTATCCGTCAGTGAGCCATTGGCTAACAACTATGAGTGTTCATGGTAGATTAACAATACCATTTAGTTAAAATAGTTGGTTAACCATTATAGCGTTTATTAAACCGTAACCTAACCATTAAGAAACAGTTAACCACTAAATTTTTAAATGGTTAATTGTTGTAGCAGTTTGAGAATAAAGAAATTATCTCTCCGATAAATATTATGTTAAAATTTTCAGAAAAATATTTAAATACAAAAATTCTAATCACAAACTTCATTTTATGTCAAAATAATTTTATAACGGTAACTTATAGATTAATCATTAACCAGTATTTTTAGTGGTTTGTTAACCGAAACCGTTTAACCTTAACAGTTATGATAATTAGCCGATAAAATGAAACAATTATACTGATTAACGATTACGGTTTATTTTAAATACCCCTACTTACAGTTACATAAAATGTGTATTTTGAAATTCATATTAAAGCCGGTTAAGTTGGTTAACCGGCCGAAAATGTCAATTCGGTTTTCTTAGTTTTAAAACTATGTTAGATCAATTTTGGTTTTAAAAAATCGATTTACTCGGCTCTCAAATTTTTTAAATCGAATCGATCAATTGCTCAATCTATTTTTTAAATATTAATTAAATGTTGAAAATATAACAATTTGATGAAACTTTAAATGGTAGTTCTGATATATAAGTTAACAGGAGGGGCGAAAACGGGGCGGGTTGGAGATAGTTTTGCATTTCTCACTTCATCCCTAATACTCTTGGGTACAGTTTTGGAGAATCTTATTAAACATTTCAGTTATTTTCCGTCCCCATACTTATCCCTTACGAATCTTTGCGATTTTCGGTTAATCCTCGTACTCAAAAAATTAACAAAATTTAATACATTAAAATAAATACTCAACATTAAATCTCCAAAATTACAAACATAAATAATAAATGTAATTTTACCAACAACAAACAAACCATTTCAAAACTATAAAACATGAGTAAATTATTAACTATTGACAAGAATTAGGATCCCTGCAATAAATAGACATTCCAAAATATGTCCACGACTGCCATAGTGAACCAAAATAAGCGATCTTATAAATGGTTACCTTTTTATTTAGTAAGAAGTAATTATATTTTTAAAGAATTTTTTAATTCGAATTCACATAAAATAAGACAACATAAATATTCTAGTTATTCTCATAACATAAACAAACAATAATTTTGTATTCAATTATTTAATGTGTGGAATCATTTGTTTTCATCCGATAGTGATGTATGTTCTATACTACTGAAATATTGAAGCCGGGTTTAGGAGATGCTAAGTAAGATTCCCGTCCGTGGAAAAAATTATTAGATGAAACTAACTCATTACGATATTCGTGGTCTCAACTAATAAGGTCCTTCTACTTAAATATTTTTCAAAGTGAATCTTCATCTCTTTCCTATTTGTCAATAAAAAGTGGGCAATTATTTGAAAGTTAAAATTAGGTGGATGGACGTTATTGGCTGGGATCACGAATGACATGGTGAGCCGGGTCCATCTAATAATTTATCTGTCAGTGAGCCATTGGCTAACAATTATGAGTGTTCATGGCAGGTTAACCGTACCATCTAGTCTAAGCGGTTGGTTAACCATTATAGCGTTTATTAAATCGTAAACGATTAACCACTAAATTTTTAAACGGTTAACTGTTGTAGTGGTTTGAGAATAAAGAAATCATTTCTCCAATAAATATTATGTTAAATTTTCAGAAAAAATATTTAAATATAGAAATTCTAATCACAAACTTCATTTTATGTCAAAGTAATTTTATAATGGTTAACCTATAAGTTAATCATTAACTAGCATTTTTAGCAGTTTGTTAACCAAAACCATTTAGCCTTAACTGTTATATTAATTAACTAGTAAAATGTAACAGTTATACCGATTAACGATTACAGTTTATTTTATGCACCCTAGTTACAATTACATAAAATGTGTATTTTCATTTAAAAAATTCATATTAAAGCCGGTTAAGTTGGTTAACCGGCCGAAAATGTCAATTCGGTTTTCTTAGTTTTTTTTTATAAGAAAGAGGTATCATTATCATGTGCCTCATTAAAAAACCTCTCTAAACCTAATGGAGGAAAAAGAGTGCACATGACAAGTGTTGCGTGTAAATAGAACTATCGCAAATAGTGCAAGTGTACACGACGCAAGTAGTAAAGTGATACTAGAGTATCAGATATCGTCTCCACAGGGACTGGAAATAACTCTATTCTTGAATTGATATACAAGAGAAAGAAATAGTTTAAAAGAATGGGTGAAGTAATCTTGAGTAAAAACTAAAGTAAAAGATAAAGGAATCAGATTTAGAGAATAGACCGGTATTGAATTGCTCAATAGTGCAGGTGTTGCACTGTTAGATGAACTTCTGTTGTCGCAGCACCTGTCGCGGCAGCGATCAACAACTCCGTACTTCAAGCTTGGCAAGAATCCCTGTAATGACTTGTCCTATCCCCATGCCCAAGTTCTGTTGATGAACACTTCTTGGATGATACCTCCCGGCGTAAATCAAAGGGTGAACACCAATATTTGTGAATTCTTCCTTAGCCACTTAACCTTGTACTTATCCCTAAGCCAAGATGGTTTAACCATAAACTGGAAAACACGTATTTACTCATTTCGTATGCTTGACTCTCCCGATATCAAACAAATGGATAACCTCACAATGCTCTCTCGATGCTCTTATGAGATATGAAGAACCAGAGTAAATAAACTTGAAGTTTTTATTACTTGAACAGAAAATTCCTAAAACAATACAATCCTTGCAACTACTTTTCAGAATCAACCCTTAGCCCTAGAGAGAGTTTAGAACATGGTGGAGAAGGGAAAACGACAAGGGTTTAGGGGAAGACGGCTAGGAATGAGATATCTTTCCCCAAGTCGAATTACATGCCTTTATATAGGCCTTGGGTCCAAGTTTTCTAATATGGCAAGAATACAAGTTTAAATTAAAGTACAACTCTATTGAAGACTAAATCTTCTGAGTAGATGCCTTTAATTCGTCCTCTTTTCTTGCCTTGACTTTTTTCCTTAAACTTTGGGCTTGGCCTTCCTTCTGCTTCGGGGCTCAGGAAAATATGGGGTGGTCCACAACAGTCTGGCTTGAAATCTTCTGTCTGTCGAGCTCCACTTCACTTTTCCACCTCAGCATACCACTATCGCCATGGCGCCACGGCAGATGTAACGACAGACTGTGCTTGACGACTCCAACTCAGCAACTCGCCTCTGCTCCTTTGTTATCCTGGGTCTGTCGCAGCAGATACCTGCAAAAGTAACCAAAATCAGCAGCAACTGTGCAATTTTATCTAATTGTGATGTGTATGCAAAAATCTATCCTAAATGCAATGAATTATGCTTGAGTGCGTCAGAAATATGGGTAAATGAGGGGTAAAATATAGAACTTTTATCCACTCAACACACCCCCAAACTCAAGTTCTTGCTTGTCCTCAAGCAAATATAACCTAACTAAAGAAAACTTTTTGGTTTGGCTTAATGCAGTGAACTTTCATTACCTACAACACATTCACTATCAAGAGCAGTACATTGTCGGGTGTTTATGGATTTATCTGGAACAATGCTATAATTCTTGTGCAAGTGTGTACAGGTTTTGTGAACAAATATGTGCCTAGACTCTCTTAGTTACCAGAATAGTTATGCTACTCACTTGAATTTTTATGCCAAATTTCATTTTTTTGGAGGCAATTCTTAGGCTCCTTTAGTTTTTTCTGAATTAGACTCAGTGTTTTTTTCTTATTTTGATTCTTACTAGAGCCTGTTTTTGGGCACCTCTAGCTATCTTCCTAGAGCCGGTGTTAGGCACCTCTAGGGCATTGAGTCTAAAATTCTTTTCTTTTATTCTTTTCCTAGAGCCAATGTTAGGCACCTCTAGGGGCAACTCAAGTGGTTAAGCTTTCCTACTCTAGTTCACTAACAGAAACCTAGACAACATATAAGTCACAAGGGTGTTTTACAGTTCAGAACTATAGCAAGGCTCTAAATAATTCCTAAAACATCCTATAGGCACTGTCATGACAGAGAATGTCGTGGCAGGTAAGTTCAGTTCAAAGACTTAAACCAATTTATATATATATATTGACACAAAAACTAACACTAAAATGAGGCACAAAATAAAGACACAACTAAAAAGTTCATTAATGGAGGGATGCCCACCCCCAAACTCGAGGGTTGCATTGCCCTCAATGCATGACAATAATGAAAATGAAAAACAAAAAAAAACAACATCACAAGAGAGATAAAATAACAAAAAAGATAGCAAATATATAAGAAAAACACTTAAGTTGATGAGCTGTCGTCACGGAGCTGTCGGCGGGCAGTGACCTTGACGGCAGGGGCTGGCTTGGTGCTGGGAGACGGGGAGGCTATCTTCTTTTTGGCCTCACGAGGTGGCTGGACTCTGGTAGACGATATGTGTGGGGGCTGGTCCAGAACCTCGAGGTCGTCATCGCTGCTGCTGTTGATGATACCTTCTGATCTGCCGTGGCAGGGTCCCTCAACAGTCTTGTTTAGCTTCTTCTTTTTCATCGGAGAGAAGTCCGTGGATATGTCTCGGACGACGGAGGGCTCCGAGTCAGAATCGTCCTGTCAGACGGAGGAGGAAGAGAACCCTTCAAAGTATTTTGGGTTGATCTCCGGTAGAGGTTCCTTCCTTTTCTCTCATCGGGGAGTGGCAGATCTTCTGACGCCATCTCCGGTCGTGGCAGGTGGTGATGTGGAGGCAGCAGTGGGTGTTCTGCGGCTAGCAACAGGTGTGGGTGCGGCAAAAAGGGATTCTGGGAAAGGAGGGAACTGCACGTTGGGAAAATTTAAATCAGATTTAATAAAATTTACCGTGGCGGCAGTGAAATCCCTCATAAAACCCATGAGGTCGAGCTGTCATTCCTCCATCTTTTTAAGCATCTGCAGGATTTGGTTGGAGGTGTCTGCTGGTGGTGCTGTTGTCGTCTGCTCCAATTCTGCCGTGACAGGTTTAGGGGAGTCAGGTTCTGCTGTTGCTTCTGTCGCGGCAGCGGGGTCCATGTAAGATAGAGGAGTGGCAGCCCTCAATTCCATCAAACTATAGATGTTCTGTTGCGTCCATCCTTTTCGTGGGACCTTGACATCTTTATTGATCTCTGGCACGTTGTTGCCTCGGCAGAGTGTGGTAATCAGGTAGGGGAAAAATAGAGGGCTCGTTGGTCGAAGTGCACACTCAAGGATGTCGTCTCGAATGTATCTGCCAACGTTGATTTGCCTCTCGTTGAGGATGGAATGTACGAGGGCTAATCTCTATCGGTCCACCGTGGTATTGTGTGATGTGGGCATGAGGCGTTTTTTCACGAAGTGGTTCCAAAGTTTTGCTTGCGGCATGAGCTGAGTCCTTCGCACTGTCCAGCGGTGCTTGGGGTCATCATTCCATTGCGTGCTCTCTTCTGTCAGCTCTGCCATGACAGCATTGTAGTCTACCGGCGACAGACGGTTTACAAACCTCCGATGGGCATCTTTCTTCTTGCTCACATAGAGGTCGTACAACGTGTTGATGTATGCTGGTTCAAGGGAGATCTCCTTGCCTCTGACAGTCACTGTCGTGGCATCTTTGTTAGGGACGGCAGCGTAGAACTCTCGAACTAGGGTGACGTTCATCTCCTCTGGCTGGGCAGCGAACATCTGCCACTTGAGTGCGATGATTTTCTTGGCGGTGAAACTTTCAAGCCTTAATTCTCCCGTCTTTTGGGTGTAAGTGAACCCTCTTTCTTCCCACATCTCTCTCTTTTGGAACGAACCATAGTACCTCTGCTCTGAGTCTACTGATGCGAAGCGGCTGGGTATTCTGTTGTGGCTGGGTGTGGATACTGTCGCGGCAGAGATGGAGGCAACACTTCATCGGGTTGATCTGGTAGCCATTGCAAGGAAAACTATAGAAAAATGAAAGAGATTTCTGAAAACCTAAATTTTGGAGAGTAAGCAGAGAGAATGAGAATGAGATGAAAAATGAAATGAGAATAAGGGTTTATATAGAATGGGGTTTTCTGCCCGTTGGGACTGTAACGGCAGGCACGAATAACGGGGCCAGCTATCATGCGGTTTCCTGACGCGTCTGTCACGTGTTTCTGTGTCTGCCGCGCGTCTGTTGCGACAGGCTGACAGCTCCGTGACAGGCTGTATTTTTTGCGTCTACCGCGACAGCTGGTGACAAGCTGTCACGACAGGCTTGTCCGTTGGGCTTTTTGGGCTGTTGTGAATACGGTGGGCTGATTCATTCCTCCTCTTTGCTTTGCTTCCTTAATTTCCTAAAAATAAATAAATAAATAAACTAAGTTAAAATCTTATTCCCTAAAAATAAATAAATAAATAAAAATCTTATTTCCTAAATAAAAAAATAAATAAATTAAAGAAAATAAAATAAAATAAAATAAAGTTAAATTAGGGATGCCTTGAGGAGCATCTCCTAAAGTAACTACTTCCTGCATCCTTAGGGCTTCAGTCCCCTGATAATGCTTGAGCCTCTGTCCATTGACCTTGAATTGGTGCCCATCCTTCATTGATTTGATTGTAATGGCACCATGAGGGAAAACTTGGACGACTTGGAAAGGGTCAGACCACCTAGATTTAAGCTTTCCTGGGAAAAGCTTCAACCTAGAGTTGAACAACAGCACCTGCTGCCCTGGGCAGAACTGTCGTGGCAGCAGTTTCCTGCTGTGCCACTTCTTTGTTTTGTCCTTGTAGATCTTGGCGTTGTCGTAGGACATTGGTCGAATCTCCTCAATTTCATTCAAGTCCCTTGTCACAGTCCATATTTACTGTCTTGATAGCCCAATATGCTATGTGTTCTATCTCGACAGGTAAATGGCAAGTTTTCCCATAAATGAGGCGATAGGGTGACATCCCCAATGGTGTCTTGAATGCTGTCTTGTAGGCCCAGAGTGCATCATTTAGGTGTAGAGATCAGTCCTTTCGAGTTGGTATGACCATCTTCTCTAGGATGTTCTTTATTTCTCTATTTGATATCTCTGCATGTCCATTGGTTTGAGGGTGATATGTTGTTACAATTCGGTGCTTCACTCTATATTTCCTTATTGCACTAGCAATTACCCTATTGTCGAAATGTTTCCCCTCATCGCTAATTATCGCCCTTGGGATGCCAAACCTTGAGAAGATGTGCTTGTGAAGAAATCTTTGCACAATCTTGGCATCGTTCTTTTGAGTGGCGATCGCTTCTACCCACTTAGACACATAGTATACTGCCCGTAGGATGTATAAATTCCCAAAAGAGGCTGGGAATGGCCCCATGAAGTCAATTCCACAAACATCGAAGATTTCGACCTCAAGTATGTTCTGCAGTGGCATCTCATGCCTTCTTGATATGTTTCCAGACCTTTGGTATTTTTCACAACTCTTGTAAAAAGCTTGTGCATCCTTGAACAGTGTAGGCCAATAGAAATCGGATTGTAGAACCTTGGCAGTAGTTTTATTTCCTCCCAAATGTCCTCCATAAGGGGCAGCATAACAGTGGTGAAGCACTTCTTTCTGTTCCTCCTAGGATATGCATCTCCTGATAATTTGATCTGCACAGTGCTTAAAGAGGAGAGGTTCGTCTCAATAATAATGTTGTGCATCATTTTGGAACCTCTTCCTTGCTTGGTAATTAAGCTCAGGAGGTAATAACCCACTTACAATATAATTGACAATGTCAGCATACCAAGGGGTTTTAGAAAGCTTACATGTCGCCATGGATGTCGCGGTAGTGCTGGTGGCAACGAACGACTGCTCATCTGGGAAGGTTTCCAGTATGTTGGTCTTGTCTTTCTCTTGATTCCTTCCCATATCTAGCCTTGACAAGTTATCTGCTACTTGGTTCTCTGTCCCCTTTTTGTCCTTGATGTCAATGTCAAATTCTTGCAGCAGTAGAATCCAAAGTATCAATCTAGGTTTTGCGTCCTTTTTAGTGAACAGATACTTGAGTGTTGAGTGGTCTGTATGAACCACCACTTTCCTTCCAAGTATATACGGACGGAACTTGTCAATTGAAAACACCACTGCTAGTAGCTCCTTCTCTGTCGTGGTGTAGTTTATTTGGGCATCATTCAGAGTTTTGTTGGCATAGTAAATCACATGGAAGAGTTTATCCTTCCTCTGCCCTAATGCTGCCCCGACAGCATAATCATTAGCGTCACACATTATCTCAAATGGCAAGCTCCAGTCTGGTGGCTGCACTATCGGGGCTGTTACCAGCTTCTCCTTCAGTATCATGAATGCTTCAGTACATTCAGTGTTAAAGACAAAGGGGCGATTTTGTTCCAACAGGTGGCAAAGGGGCTTAGTAATCTTCGAAAAATTGGCTATGAATCTTCGATAAAACCCTACATGCCCTAAGAAGCTTCGTATTCCTTTGACAGTGGTGGGTGGCGATAGCTTTTCAATAACCTAAATTTTGGCTCTGTCTACCTCTATGCCACGGCATCTATCCTTGTGGCCCAGCACTATGCCTTTATCTACCATAAAGTGGCATTTTTCCCAGTTTAAAACCAAGTTCGCCTCTTCGCATCTTTCAAGGACCTTCTGTAAATTGCCTAAACAATCGTAGAAGCTGTCTCCAAAGATGGAAAAGTCATCCATGAAAATTTCTAGGAAATCTTCCACCATGTCGGAGAATATTGCCATCATGCACCGTTGAAAGGTTGTTGGTGCATTGCATAGCCCAAATGGCATTCTTCGAAAGGCATATGTGTCGTACGGGCATGTGAATGTGGTTTTCTCTTGGTCCTCCGGTGCGATTGCGATTTGGTTATAGCCTGAGTAACCATCAAGAAAACAGTAGTAAGGTTTCCCTGCTAATCTATCTAACATTTGACCGATAAAAGGTTAGGGGAAGTGGTCCTTCCGGGTAGCTTTATTAAGTTTCCAGTAGTCCATACAAACCCTCCAACTGGTCATAGTCCTGGTTGGGATTAGTTCGTTTTCCTCGTTCGTTACTACTGTTATACCTCCCTTCTTGATATGTTTCCAGTCCTTTGGCATTTGTCACAACTCTTGTAAAAAGCTTGTGCATCCTTGAACAGTGTAGGCCAATAGAAACCAGATTGTAGAACCTTGGCAACAGTTTTATTTCCTCCCAAGTGTCCTCCATAAGGGGCAGCATGACAGTGGTGAAGCACTTCTTTATGTTCCTTCTGGGATATGCATCTCCTGATAATTTGATCTGCATAGTGCTTAAAGAGGAGAGGTTCGTCCCAATAATAATGTTTTGCATCATTTTGGAACTTCTTCCTTGCTTGGTAATTAAGCTCAGGAGGTAATAACCCACTTACAATATAATTGACAATGTCAGCATACCAAGGGGTTTTAGAAAGCTTACTTGTCGCCATGGATGTCGCGACAGTGCTGGTGGTAGCGAACAACTGCTCGTCTGGGAAGGTTTCCAGTATGTTGGTCTTGTCTTTCTCTTGATTCCTTCTCATATCCAGCCTTGACAAGAGATCTGCTACTTGGTTCTCTGTCCCTTTTTTGTCCTTGATGTCAATGTCAAATTCTTGCAGCAGCAGAATCCAACGTATCAATATAGGTTTTGTGTCCTTTTTGGTGAACAGATACTTGAGTGCTGAGTGGTCTGTATGAACCACCATTTTCCTTCCAAGTATATACGGACGGAACTTGTCAATTGAAAACACCACTGCTAGTAGCTTCTTCTTTGTCGTGGTGTAGTTTATTTGGGCATCATTCAGAGTTTTGCTAGCATAGTAAATCACATGGAAGAGTTTATCCTTCCTCTGTCCTAATGTTGCCCCGACAATATAATCATTGGCATCACACATTATCACAAATGGCAAGCTCCAGTCTGGTGGCTGCACTATCGGGGTTGTTACCAGCTTCTCCTTCAGTATCCTAAATGCTTCAGTACATTCAGTGTTAAAGTCAAAGGGGCGATTTTGTTCCAACATGTGGTAAAAGGGCTTAGTAATCTTCGAAAAATTGGCTATGAATCTTCGATAAAACCCTGCATGCCCTAAGAAGCTTCGTATTCCTTTGACTGTGGTAGGTGGCGGCAACTTCTCAATAACCTCAATTTTGGCTTTGTCTACCTCTATGTCGCGACATCTATCCTTGTAGCCCAGCACTATGCCTTCATCTACCATAAAGTGGCATTTTCCCAGTTTAAAACCAAGTTCGCCTCTTCGCATCTTTCAAGGACCTTCTGTAAATTGCCTAAACAACCGTTGAAGCTGTCTCCAAATACGGAAAAGTCATCCATGAAAATTTCTAGGAAATCCTCCACCATGTCGGAGAATATTGCCATCATGCACCGTTGAAAGGTTGTTGGTGCATTGTAGAGCCCAAATGGCATTCTTCGAAAGGCATATGTGTCGTATGGGCATGTGAATGTGGTTTTCTCTTGGTCCTCCGGTGCGATTGCGATTTGGTTATAACCTGAGTAACCATCAAGAAAACAGTAGTAAGGTTTCCCCGCTAATCTATCTAACATTTGATCGATAAAAGGTAAATGGAAGTGGTCCTTTCGGTAGCTTTATTAAGCTTCTGGTAGTCCATACAAACCCTCCAACCGGTCATAGTCCTGGTTGGGATTAGTTCATTTTCCTCGTTCGTTACTACGGTTATGCCTCCCTTTTTGGGCACACATTGCATCGGGCGTACCCACTTGCTATCCGAGATTGTATATATTATTCCGGCATCAAGTCACTTGATGATTTCTTTCCGCACCACCTCTCGCATAGCCTCGTTCAGTCGTCTTTGGGCATCAATTGTCGGCTTATGGTCATCCTCCAAAAGGATCTTATGCATGCATAATGCCGGACTGATGCCTTGGATATCAGCTATGGTCCATCCAATTGCCTTTTTTATGCTGTTGTAGCATTTTGATCAGCTGTTGTTCCTGCATCAACTTGGAAGAGATGATTACGGGCAACGTATCAATTAAACCAAGAAAAACGTATTTAAGTTACTCTGGCAGGGTTTAAGGTCTAGAACAGGTGGTTGTTCAATGGAAGGCTTTTGGATTACATGTTCATTCGAGGTATAATTCAAAGGCTCGAAGAACTTACTTGGACGTGTGCCTATCCAATTTACCTCCTCAGGACCTTAAGTGTCGGTTGATTTTGTGTCGGAAGAGTCACTGTCATCGATGCTGCCGTGACAGTCTTCAGGGTGACTGCGGTGGTGGTGACCAAACTTTCTGTCGTGGCAGTTCGACCTAATGCAGGGTTGGTCAAGGACTATTTCTGAAATTGCCTTGCACTCTTCCCCCGCATCAGCCTGTTTTATTGCTTGGAGAACATTGAGCTTGATTTGTTGGTCATTTACTCTCATCGTCAGTTCTCCTTTCCCAACATCGATTATTGTCCTGCCTGAGGCTAGGAAGGGTCGCCCCAGGATGATCGGTGCGTTTTCATCTGCTTCACAATCTAAAACAAGAAAGTCATCAGGAAAAATAAACTTATCCACTCTTACCAAGATATCTTTGATCTTTCCTTCCGGTTGTACGTAAGAGCGATCTGCCAGCTGCAGCATGACTGTCGTGGGCCTTGCTTGTCCAATACCTAGTTTCTAAAATACAGATTTGGGCATTAGATTAATGCTAGTACCAAGATCACAAAATGCCTTACCCACAAACTTGTCTCCAATTATGCATGGTATAATGAAGCTTCTATGGTCCTTCTTCTTTTGGGGTGGATGCTTATGCAAGATTGTCATGCATCTTTCTATCATCTTCACTGTTTCAAATTCCCCAAGTCTGGACCTTTTGGACATTGTATCCTTAAGAAACTTAGCATAACTAGGCATCTACTTAATGGCTTCTAGCAGCGAAATGTTAATATGTACTTGCTTAAAAATGTCATAAATTTTCTTAAGTTGGTACTCATGTTTCTATTTCTGTAACCGCTGTGGAAAAGGGGGTGGAGGACGGTAATCTTCAAGGCGTCCTTCACATGGAATTCAGATCTGAGGAGGCTCAAGATCTTCAGTATCTTCTGTCTGCTCCTCTATCCCTTCTGCTATCATGGCAGGTGTGGCGACAGCAGGCTGTTTCTCCTCTGCCAGGGCAATATTCACGGCAGACGTCTGTAGGGTTGGGTTCTCACTTGGTACTTCTTTTATTTTCCGGACCTTGTAATTGTTTCCCACTCCTCGTTGTAATCGCTTTGCACTGCTCATGTGTGGGTTTTCTAGTGACCTCAGTATCACCAGAGAATCCTCCATTCTGCCTCGGTTTGATGTACTGTGAAACCTGGCCCATCTGTGTCCCCAGAGATTTTAGGGTAGCCTCATGGTTTGTCATTCTCATCTCTGTCTTGTCCATGAATGTTTCAGTTTTCTTGACAAAGTGATCCATGTTTTCCATGTATGCTCCTGTTTGTGACATAAATGTTGCCAAGGTCTGTTCCAGTATACTAGGTGTTGTTGCCGGTTGTTGTGGTAACTGTTGCTGTGGCTGCTGTCGTGACAGAATTCTGGGTACTCCTTGGTTCTGGTGTTCTGCACTGGAGGGTTCAATGCATTGTTCGGATTGCTCCAGGAAAATTTGGGGTCCTTCCTCCAATTGGGATTGTAGTTGTTGGAATCATAGTTTCTAGTCTTGTTATAGTTCCCAACATACATCCCTTCTTCCAACTGTAAAGGGCACTCTTCTGTACTGTGATTCCCACTACAGGTTTCACACACCTCTTCTGCAGAAAATATAGCTTTAGAATCTTTCTGCTGCAGATTTTCGACTATCTTAGTGAGGTATGCAATATGTGTTTTAACCGAGTTATCAGCTTCGTACTCCTTTACAGATATTCCTCGTTTGTCTCCTCTTCGAGCTGTAGGAAATTGCTCATTGTTCTTTGCTAACTTTTTCAACACTAGCATTGCCTCGTCTGGTTCTTTATCCAGTAATAGCCCATTCGCTGCTGAATCTATTCTCAGTCAAGTGTGTGCATTGGCAGCGTTGTAGAATTTGACAACCTGATTCCACACAGGGATTCCATGCATTGGGCAGTTCCATAAGAGAGTCGTAAATCTGTCCCACGCCTCGTGCATTAGTTCGTCATCTTTCTGTTGAAAAGTAGCAATCTCGTTACGTAATCTTTCAGATAAATGAGAAGGATTAAAACAAGAAAGGAATTCGCGAGAGAGATCTGACCAAGTTCTTATTGAACCCGGCGTTAATTTGTTCCACCAAGTTTTAGCTCTATCTCTCAACGAATGAGGGAATAGCCGGAGCCTCAGTACTTTCGGACTTATTCCTGGCAGTCTGAACGATCCACATATTTCCTGGAATGTTTTAAGATGTTCTCCTGCATCCTCAGTAGTAGAACCACTAAATTGACCAGCAAAGTTTATCATGCTGAAAATGACAGGTTTCAGTTCGAATTGTTCAGCTTCCACGTCTGGCAGGGTAGTTTCCAATTCAACATGGTCATTGTCCATGTAGTCTTGACAGGTCTATCGTGCTGCTGCGGCAGCGGGCGGCGGCAGATCGTTCCGAGCATCGTTAGGAGGATCAACAATAACCCTAGGGTCATTGTTGTTGTTGGGGTCATCTCTCCCATTGCCTTTCCTTCCGTTCACCATTGCTTCCAATCTCTCCTCAAGATAGTTGTTTCTTTCTATCAAGAGTCGGGCTTGGTTCCTGAGTTGGTATGTGTGTTCGATTTCTGGATCTAATTCGTACTCAGGTTCTTTACCTCGTCTAGATCTGCGCATAAGCAATAAGAGAACCTTGTGAAAAGCACAGGGTAAATAACACCACTAAAAACAGAAAATAAAAATAAAGTGCAGTAATAAAAGGTAAAGGTATGTTGCCAGTCCCCGGCAACGACGCCAAAAACTTGTTGTGTGTAAATAGAACTATCGCAAATAGTGCAAGTGTACACGATGCAAGTAGTAAAGTGATACTAGAGTATCGGATATCGTCTCCACAGGGACTGGAAATAACTCTATTCTTGAATTGCTGCACAAGAGAAAGAAATAGTTTAAATGAATGGGTGAAGTAGTCTTGAGTAAAAACTAAAGTAAAAGATAAAGGAATCAGATTTAGAGAATAGGCCGGTATTGAATTGCTCAGTAGTGCAGGTGTTGCACTGTTAGAGGAACTTCTGTTGTCTATCGTCGTTCTTGTCGCGGTAACACCTGTCGTGGCAAAGATCTGTTGATGTCGCTACAGCGATCAACAACTCCTGTACTTCAAGCTTGGCAAGAATTCCTGTAATGACTTGTCCTATCCCTAGGCCCAAGTTCTGTTGATGAACACTTCTTGGATGATACCTCCCGGCGTAAATCAAAGGGTGAACACCAATATTTGTGAATTCTTCCTTAGCCACTTAACCTTGTACTTATCCTAAGCCAAGATGGTTTAACCATAAACTGGAAAACACGTATTTACTCCTTTCGTATGCTTGACTCTCCCGATATCAAACAAATGGATAACCTCACAATGCTCTCCTGATGCTCTTATGAGATATGAAGAACCAGAGTCAATAAACTTGAAGTTTTTATTACTTGAACAGAAAATTCCTAAAACAATACAATCCTTGCAACTACTTTTCAGAATCAACCCTTAGCCCTAGAGAGAGTTTAGAACATGGTGGAGAAGGGAAAACGACAAGGGTTTAGGGGAAGACGGCTAGGAATGAGATATCCTTCCCTAGGTCGAATTACATGCCTTTATATAGGCCTTGGATCCAAGTTTTCTAATATGGCAAGAATACAAGTTTAAATTAAAGTACAACTCTATTGAAGACTAAATCTTCTGAGTAGATGCCTTTAATTCGTCCTCTTTTCTTGTCTTGACTTTCTTCCTTGAACTTTGGGCTTGACCTTCCTTCTGCTTCGGGGCTCAGAAAAATATGGGGGTGGTCCATGACAGTCTGGCTTGAAATCTTCTATTTGTCGAGCCCCACTTCACTTTTCCACCTCAGCATACCACTGTCGTTATGGCTGCCACGGCAGATGTCACGACAGACTGTGCTTGACGACTCCAACTCAGCAACTCGCCTCTGCTCCTTTGTTGTCCTGGGTCTGTCGCAGCAGGTACCTGCAAAAGTAACCAAAATCAGCAGTAACTGTGCAATTTTATCTAATTGTGATGTGTATGCAAAAATCTATCCTAA
Organism: Hibiscus trionum; assembly: GCA_030270665.1. NCBI lineage: Eukaryota > Viridiplantae > Streptophyta > Magnoliopsida > Malvales > Malvaceae > Hibiscus > Hibiscus trionum. The sequence continues at coordinate 69,748,643 of BSYR01000003.1, forward strand.
ATGCAATGAATTATGCTCGAGTGCAGCAGAAATATGGGTAAATGACGGGTAAAATATAGAACTTTTATGCACTCAACAATAAGATATACAAAACACATGAAGATTACATCCTAGAAGGAACTAAGTCTTCGCGTAATATATCAACAACAAAAGTCGGACAGAATCCAAAAGAACTAAGTCGAGATTCGAGAGACTTGCACGTTTTTCCAAAGCATCTGTAACTTGATTGCACTTCCTAGGGATAGCACAAATCATGATCCGCCAATCTCACTGGACCACATCCTAGATAGCATGAGTGATAGCGAGAACGAAACCATCACGCTCTACCTGATGAATAAGCTTAATAGCTTGAGCATTATCGGATTCCACCTCTAACCTTCGAAAGCCTAGATCCCACGCAATAACAAGACCCAGGAAAATACTTCATAATTCGGCTTCCACGACTGAACAACGGCCAATAAATTTAGTAAAACCATGCTGCCAGGAACCTGAATAATCCCTAATCACACCACCACACCGAGTTTTCCCATCATGAATCGAACACGAGGCGTCAACATTTAGCTTCACTCTATCTATAGACGGCGGCAACCAACGAGCTACAGGTGTCACTGTTGAAGGCTCAACCTGTCTTCTGCACTTGGTTCAATGATGCATTCTCCTGTTGAAGGCTCAACCAACGAGTTGCGTTCGCAAACCAACAACTTCGTTCAATGATATAACCCCAATTATCAATCTCGGCACCAAAGACAATGGCATTTCTTCTACACCAAATGTTCCAAACCACTGCAGCAAACAGCAGATTCCAGTCCCCTTCCCATACGCCAAACGATGCATTCTCATGTAAATTGGCCTCAAACCATTGCAGCAGAGAGAGATCAAAGAACTCAACAATCTTGGACACTCGAATCAGCCGAAACCAGACATTAGTTTCTCCCGACATGCAAGCCACATGAAAAGCTTGATCTTTTGCAAGCCGCGTAACTTGTGAATTAATGCCCAAACACGCTCCTGAATACCCGTGATGGTGCCGAGCCGCAACGCATACGCTGACTTGATAGAGAACCGGCGATCTGCAGTGAGACCCCACCCAATTACATCACCTGGATAAGTCGAACAAGGAGGCTTCATTGCTTCCAACATGACATTCAGCGATAGCAAATGCTGCAAATCATCCCAAAGCCACTTTCCAAAATTATCCACCATACGCACAATCGGGATATGGGGAAGTTGCAGTCGAACCGAAGCAGAAACATGTGTCGCCAAAATCCCAATATCCAGAACCCAATTATCAAACCAAAAGTCGGTGCATAGGCCATTGCCAATATTTGAAGAGAGATTAGACTTAACATCATCCCAAACTAGAGCCAGTGCCTTCCATAGCCGAGAACCAGAATGACGTACGGGGAGCACTAGATCATTGATGTCCCATTTATATTTGGCGCGCAAAAAGCGCACCCATAATACTTCCCTTTTAGCGACCAGGAAGAAAGCTAATTTCATCACAAAAGTCTCATTCATGAACTACATTTTGCGGAAACCCAATCTTCCATGGGAAGTCGGTTTGCAAACCTCATCCCAAAAAACAAGATGGACACCACGAGTGTCCTCAGATATTCCCCAAATAAAACGGCAGATCAATTGTTCAAGATTCGCATAAACTCTCTTAGGAAGTACCGAAGATTGCATAGTATAGATAGGAATGACCGAGACAACCGATTTGGCTAGGGTAATCCGACTAGCAAAAGACAAAGTTCTAGCTTTCCAACCATCCAAACGTTTCCTCACCATTTGAATCAAATATCCATAAGTTACCGATGTGACACGCTTGTGAAGAATCGGGACCCGCAATTACTTACCCAAGTCATCAACTTCAACAAACCCAAAGCATTCGTTGATCGCTTGCTTAACATTCAACGAAACATTCGCAGAGTAAAAAATAGTAGTTTTAGCAATGCTTACTTTCTGACCAGAGGCTTTCCCAAACTCATCTAAAATCCTTTTAATCAACTTCATTTGACTAACTGATGCCTCCGCAAATAACAACATATCATCTGCAAAGAACAAGTGAGATATAGAAGGGCTATTGTAACCCCCTTAGCCCGGCCTAGACGGTTGACCCGAACTACGAAGATTACACGGGGAAAACCAAAGTCAACTCGAAAGTCAACCTTGATTAACGACCCTTTTTTTTCTTTTTAATCTTGTCTAGATGCACAGCGATCGGATTTCAGAAATGGACTCAATTGTACAATATACAAATATTAGGGACCAAAACGTAAATTTTGTAAATTAGAAGGTCATAACTGATTTTAAAGTTACCAATATTAAATTAGTCTTATTAAATGCTTCCCTGCCAAATTTCACCTTAATTGGACATCTCGAACTCATAGAATTGCAAAAACAACTTTCGGGACTAAAATGTAAAGCTTGCATACTTCAACACCATTCAAATCAGTGCCCAACGGTCACCTGTTTCGAAACGGCTTTGACCGTTCCGAAACACGGGTTCGTTCCGAGACTGGTTCCAAAACATGGCCTTCCAGTAGCCAAATCGTTTCGGAACAGCCTCCAGCCGTTTCGAAACACGAAGGCCATTACAGGCCCCCGTTTCGAAACGCCAGTGCCTGTTCTGATACGGTTTGCCCAGAAGCTGTAGATTTTGCTGGTTTTTCATACATAAATCCACTCAAACACAACCTAATCACTTCCTAATCATGCCAACAAGTCATCATACGTATATAGAGCATGATTGTACCTCCTAAACACATTCATAGCCTCAAACATGGAATTTCACATATCTATAGGCATGCTTCCTATTATCCAAAACCATGCAATCAACCAATCTCCAAAACAAGCATTAAAAGGCCACTTACAAATTCAACCATCAAAAATAACATGCCACAACCTAGGGAGTTCAACACATCTCCCAAAACACAACCTTAGGTTCCCATTGCCAAATTACCAAAACTAATAGTGTATGAAAAACATCACCATACATGAGCTTGGTTTCCCTTGGACACTCTAGCCTCCTTGTTGCCCTTAAACACTTCAATTATTTGCATTATTGGTACAAGAGAGAGAGCGTAAGCACAATTGCTTAGTGAGGCATGCTCTAAAGAAAACAACACTATAATGCATTTTAGAAAACACTTTTAACAAAGCTTTTAAACACATGCTCATCTCTGTTCATGCAACCTTGCATACTTTACAAGCATCTCATGCTTCATTACATTCAACTCATCATATTGGCTTTCAAGTGATAATTCATAACCATTTAAAACACAAAACACAATCGGATACGCGGATTACAAGCGTTGTCCCATACGCTTCATACACACTACCGAACAACATAAGGTGGAGTTTATCGGTACAATCACAACCCCTCAACACCCGTGATGGAGTTTAACGGTACAATCACAACCCCTCTACATCACTCATCGGTAGTTGTATAATTCCAATAACGAGTGCAAGGGACACATAACACAAGATCCACACACGGACTTTTAACCACCATTGTAATCTTACCTCACTCGTTAGGGTACTTGGATGGAGTTTACGGTACAATCACAACCCCTCAACATCCAAGGCGACTTTATTCACGGTGCACCCAATCCTATAGCCGGCTAACTATATCCGATTCAAGTACTTTAAAACCAATTCATCACTTGCCAATATACATCAAATATCATCATCAATTCACAGTTTTAAAGCATCAAACAAAGCCATTAAACACCATGCATCATTACCAATTTAACAACATGCCAAAACAAGGATCTCTTACCTTGAGCATCCTTCAACACATGGCTTTCAAAACCAGAATTAACCATGCTAAAACATGCTTTCAAAACAGAATTTAAACATGCAATTTATAACCAATGCATCAAGCTACTTCATAGCACATCCGAGGGAGTTTTTCCGAAAACTTACTCTTGAGCTTAGCTAAGTTATTTAGACTTAAACTAAGCTCCCAAAACCTCCAAATAATCGTTTCAAAGCTGAAAACCCAACTCCACTCACCGATTACGTTTCGCACGCTTGTTGAAACGCCAATCAAGCCTCCGGATCAACTCCAATAGTGTCCGAAGATGCTTCCCCTGTTTTAAACACATCAAAGCAGAGGATTAATGCATCATCATGCATTGAAATCTTCAGATGATCTACCCAAAACCAACATTTTGGCTACCAAACACAACCGAAAACACCTCCAAAATCTTTCACAACTTAACCCAGCCAAGATCCATCACTTCTAACCATTTCTAAACATCAATCAACATCCAAAATACACCTTAACTCGTCCTTATACCTCCAGCTATAACATAACACTAAAAACACCTCAAAAACCACCATTTTCATAAGCAAAAACTTAGGAAATACAACCTATTCGGGATTGCATTGATAAAACCTCATTTCCTCATCATTAGACATCCAAAATACATTAAAGATTCATCACAAAACAGAGCATAAACAATCTCAACGAAATTCTTCAAGATTTCTTCCAAATCTTGAGTTTTAAGCCAAAATCAAGTTTCTAACATTAAAACCATTTACAAAACTTAAATTAAGGATTGACAACTTGGGAATTTCAGTAAAGAACTGAGTATTTAGAGGAGAAGAACAATCTTACCTCTAAATGGTGATTTCTCCTTGATTTGAGCCAATTTCCTTGAAAATTCAATGAGGAAATCAAAAGGATTTGATGCAAGATTGATTAGGAATTAATTGATGATTGAAATCTCATCAATTGAAGTGAAGATCAATGCAAAAGTTTCTAGAGAAATAATGTTTGGATGATGGAATTTTGAGAGAAAAAGGAATGAGAAAAATTTAGGAAAATGTAGTTATGAAATTCCAAAAAGTAGTTTCCCTTTTCATTTAATTAATTAAAACATTAATTAATTCACTCAAATTAAGGAAAAATCTGGAGAAATCATTTTTGGGTAAATTAGCTCCTTAAAGATTCAAAGTTTCAATCCTTACAAAACAGTCACCACTAAACTTTTCAAAAATCGCATTTTAGTCACTACACCAAAATGTAGTATTTCCAAACCTTATTTTGCAAAATTGATTTCACCACTCTCTTATATATATTAAAAGAGAATTTGTAGATATTTTTCCATATTTTTAAAGCATCCCAAACTAGGCTTTCTCTAAAACCTCCTTTTATATTCGAACCGAAAATCAGACCGGTCCGGTTCATACCCTAAACTTCTAAGCCCAAAATTGGGGTGTTACAACTCCCCCCCTTAAGAAATTTCGTCCTCGAAATTTACCTAGAGGAAAAAGGTAAGGAAATTGCTTCTTTATATCATCTTTTCTTTCCCACGTGGCTTCCTCAACACCATGATGCTTCCACAACACCTTAACCAATTCAATGGTCTTGCCTCGAAGAACTTTACTGTCCGAATTGAGAATTTCAACCGGCTCCTCATCATAGGTCAAGTCTGGATTCAACTCCACTTCCTCCACAGGCATAACATGCGAAGGATCCGATCTATACCTCTGAAGCATAGAGACATGAAACACATCATGTATCTTTCCCAACTCTTGCGGTAACCTCAGCTTGTACGCAACAGGACCCACACGTTCAATCACCTCGTATGGTCCAATATACCTAGGGCTCAACTTACCCTTCCGGCCAATCCTCATCACCTTCTTCCAAGGCGAAACCTTCAAGAACACACGGTCACCTACCGCAAACTCAATCTCCTTACGCTTCAAATCCGCGTAAGACTTCTGCCGATCAGAAGCTGCCTTCATTCGCTCACAAATGAGCTTCACCTTCTCGGTGGTTCCTTTCAACAAAGCCGGCATTGAAACCAACTTCTGACCTGTTTCAGCCCAGCAAAGAGGAGTTCTGCACTTCCTCTCGTACAAGGCTTCATAAGGTGCCATTTGAATACTTGTCTGGTAGCTATTGTTATAAGCAAACTCCACCAAAGGCAAATGCTTCTCCCAAGAACCCTGAAACTCAATCACACAGCACCTCAACATATCTTCCAGCACATGGATAACACGCTCAGACTGTCCATTCGACTGTGGATGATAAGAAGTACTGAAATTCAGCCGCGTACCCAAAGCTTGATGCAAACACTCCCAAAAACGCGATGTAAACCTCGGATCTCTATCCGACACTATAGACTTTGTCACACCATGCAGTCGCGCAATCTCAGCAATGTACAACTCTGCAAGCTTGTCCAAGGTATACGTAGTATGCACAGGTAAGAAATGCGCACACTTCGTAAGGCGATCCACAATCACCCACACCGAATTCTTCTTCGATGGTGACAAAGGCAAACCAGACACAAAGTCCATGGTAATCCTTTTCCACTTCCACTCAGGAATCCTCAACGGTTGCAACAACCCAGAAGGAAACTGATGCTCAGCCTTAACCCGCTGACAAACCATGCACTTACTCACGTACTCTGCAACATCCTTCTTCAAACCCACCCAATAGTACTTATCCTTAAAATCACGATACATCTTCCTACTACCAGGGTGCATAGCAAAAGGACTGCTATGAGCTTCAGTCGGAATAGTACGACTCAACTCCGCATCATTCGGCACTACTATCCGACTCCCAAAACGTAGAACTCCATCATCATTAAAACAGAAATCCGATGGTCTATCCTCAGCAATATCCTGAACATGTGGCACCAAGGAATCATCCAACAACTGTTTATCCTTTATCAATTGAACCAAAGATGGTTTCACTTGCAACTCAGCCACAAGACCCCCATCTCGCGAAATACTCAAGCTGGCAAACATAGCCCTTAACTCCACTGCCACCTTTCTACTCAAGGCATCCGCTACAACATTAGCTTTTCCCGGATGGTACTCGATCGTTAGATCGTAATCTTTAAGCAACTCCACCCAACATCGTTGCCTAAGATTCAACTCTTTCTGAGACATCAGATACTTCCAACTTTTGTGATCCGTGTACACAGTACACTTCTCACAATACAGGTAATGTCTCCAAATCTTCAAAGCAAAAACCACCGCAGCTAACTCAATATCATGCGTAGGATAATTGTGCTCATGCACCTTCAACTGGCGCGATGCATAAGCCACCACCTTACCCTCTTGCATCAACACACACCCCAAACCAACATAGGATGTGTCGCTATACACCACAAACTCTTTCCCTGATTCAGGTTGAACCAAGATAGGAGCTTGCGTCAAAGCTGCCTTAAGCTTCTCAAAAGCTTGTCGCCTTGCTTCTGTCCACTCAAACTTCACATCCTTTTGCAACAACTTTGTTAAAGGTTCAGTAATCTTCGAAAATCCATCCACAAACCTCCGATAGTATCCTACCAACCCAAGGAAACTACGGACTTCATGAACAGACTTAGGAGGCTTCCAATTCATCATCGCCTCAATATTCTAAGGATCAACACGAATCCCCTCAGCAGAAACCACATGACCAAGGAAAACAACTTCCCTAAGCCAGAATTCGCACTTGCTCAGCTTAGCATACAGCTGATTCTCCAACAACGCCTGCAACACAATCCGCAAATGCCTCTCATGCTCCTCCTCAGTACGAGAGTACACAAGGATATCATCAATGAACACCACAACAAACTTGTCCAAGTATTCATGAAACACTCTATTCATCATGTCCATAAAAGCTGCAGGAGCTTTCGTCAAGCCAAACGGAATCACAAGGAACTCATAATGCCCATACCTCGTCCTAAAAGTTGTCTTTGGCATATCCACATCCTTCACCTTAAGCTGATAATAACCTGACCTTAAGTCAATCTTAGAGAACACAACCGCTCCTCGAAACTGATCAAAAAGATCATCAATCCTCGGCAAAGGATACCGATTCTTGATAGTCAACTTGTTCAGCTGACGATAATCGATGCACATTCTCATAGTGCCATCCTTCTTCTTCACAAACAAGACCGGTGCACCCCAAGGTGACACACTCAACCGAATAAAACCACGATCAAGCAACTCCTGAAGTTGCGTATTCAGCTCTTTCAACTCCTTAGGTGCTATTCGGTAAGAAGTAATGGACACTGGAGTTGTGTTCTCAAACAACTCAATCCCAAACTCCACCTCTCGACTAGAAAGCAATCTAGGTAACTCCTCCGGAAACACTCCAGGAAACTCTCGCACAGTTCTGATATCTTGAACTCGCAACTCCTTAGAGCTAGGATTCATCACAAAGGCCAGGTAAGCTTCACAACCTTGCCTCAGTATTCGGCTTGCTTCCAACGAAGACACCACATTGGCAAGAAACTTTATATTCTCACCGACCACCACTACCTCGTAATCATCCGCGAGTTTCAACGAAACTCGCTTGTTCTCAAAATCCACTACCACTCGATGTTCAACAAGCCAATCCATACCAAGGATTACATCAAAACCATAGAATGGCAATTCCATGAGATCAACAAGAAAAACATGGTTTTGCACTTCCAAGGGACATCTTCTATACAACTTCCGTGTCACAACAGTCTCACCAAAGGAACTCGTTACACGCATAACAACATCAAAAGACTCAACAGGTAAACCAAGCAATTGAGCATGTTCACGCAATATGTATGACTGTGTAGATCCAGAATCAATCAAGGAAAGTAATGATAAGGATTGCAAAATAAAGGTACATGCGATAACATCCGTATCATTTCTCCCCTCACGCTGAGCATACACTTGAGCCTGGCCACCACCCTCAGGTTGAACAGCCACCACATGCGCCACATTCCTCCCACCACCATCTTTGCGCTGGAAGTTACCACGGCCGCACCCACGACCTCTCTGTGGTGCAACTACCCCAGAAGCACGTCCCTGACCACCACCGGCCAATAAAGGACACTCTCTCCTCATGTGGTCTGCCGAACCACAATTCCAGCATGAATTACTGGTCACTGCTACAGGAGTCTGAACCTCCCTCGCTGCCCGAGGACAATCCCACATCAAATGGCCACGAGATCCACACGTCCAGCACGTGTTCTGATCAGCTCTCATCCTATCTCCCTGAACAGGCGCACCATGTCCTCCACCACCACGCCTAGCAGAAGACTGATACCTCTTATCACGTCCTCTCTTGTTCCGTCCACCACCGGAACTATGATCAGCAGCTCTTTTGCCTGAGCTAGAACTAACGCCTCTGGAAGACAAACCCAAGTTCTGCTCAATGTCCTTCGCTCTACTCACCAGCACATCAAAATCTGTATACTCAGCAGCAAGCATGAAAGTCTTCACGTCCATCACCAAACCATAACGGAAACGTTCACACCTCTCCCGCTCATCAAGGATTAGCTCAGGTGCGTACTGGCTAAGGCGAACAAACTGGATCTCAAACTCAGCTACCGTCATGCTTCCTTGCACAAGAGACATGAATTCTCTTTTCTTCTCATCCAGGTATCGCACGCCTAGATACTTTCGCTTGAACGCGTTCAAGAAGAACGTCCAAGTCACATCATTTTCCTCCATTCCAGAGACAGTGGTCGTCCACCACGTATACGCATCATCATGCAACAATGATACCACACAACCCAACTTCTGCACATTATTGCAATTCATTTGCCCCAAAATTCTCTTGGTGCTTTCCAACCAAGATTCAGATCCTTCAGGAGATAAACCTCTGAACTCAGTCCCTTCTAGACTGCAAAGACGTTCCAAAGGTAATCTCATGTTAGCATCACCCTGATGCGCAGCTCCGTGAGCTCCAGCTACTGCTGCCTGAAAGGCTCCAGCAATAGCCTGAATCAGTACAGTCATTTCAGGAGCAGCTTGCCCCTGCACGCCTTCAGGTCCAGCGACCTCAGCACCAACACCAGCATTATCACCTCCAACACCATCACCTCCGGGTGGTCCACCACCAGGGGGAGGAGGTAAATCCACAACATTCTCAGCATTTTCCTCGTTTTCATTCTGAGCCATATGTCACGGACTTAATTCTTCAAGCTCAAATCCTTGCGGCGCTAACACTCTCTGCACGATGTTAGCAAGCCTTGATGTCGCAACGCTATGGCAAACACAAGGAGCAAACGAGTTTACAAGGAAACTACCTTGTATTAAGCAACGGAAGCTTTACAAGAGCTTTACAAGTATGAAGTGAATGACTTCTTAGATTCTTTACAAATGAGCTAGGCAAGCCTATTTATAGCCTCCAACCTCCCGAATGGACGGTGGAGATTTATTTGATCCAACGGTTAGGATCTTGCCTCCTAAAATATCTAAGATGCCTAGATATATCTAGAGAATTCTATACTTATCCATATACATCTCTAGCCATTCTATAGTATTCTAGAATATTCTAGGGTGGTCCTTATAGATCTACCCTTATCTAAAGTATTCTAGAATGTTCCGGAGATGTCCGGAGTTGTCCCGAGCCTTCCGGACTTGTCTTGAGCTTTCTCAACTTGTCTCGAGCCTTCTAGGTTCCTCCGGGTGAGCCTAGATGGTTGTGGAAGCTTCTGGAACCCCTCGGATAGGTGTGGAAACGTTTGGAGCTCACTAGGCCATTCTAGATTCTTCCATGAGTCTTCATTGGCCTTAAAAGGATCATTGCACCTCATTTTGCCTTGCTTGGCTCGTGAGCACCCAGGTGGGGCGTCTCGTGCGCGCGCAGCGCACCTGGGTGGGGCACTTCGGTGCTGCTCGGTGCACCCTGGCGGGTGTGCCCCTCGGTTGGCTGGGTCGCGACCTGGCGGGGCGTAACATCCTCCCCCACCCGATCTCGTGACGCCCTCGTCGCGTCTTCGTGGAACAGGGGTGTTGCTGGAGTGCTTCCCTCGACTCCTAGCTCGCCTTGCCTTTGCCCTCGGCTTGTTGGCATTGTTGGAAGACCTTTCCTTCGAACCTTGACTCTCGGTGGTCTTTGAAGCGATGTTCTCCCCTTGAACATGCTTGGTGGCCTTCCTAGACACGGTCACCCTTTTGTCTTCGTTTAGTCCCTTGGACGGCTTGGCCTTTCGGACGGCCTTGTTGAGCTGAAGTGCTGAGACCACTCTCGTCCCTGGCTTGGTGGCCCTTATTGTTGGTACCACACATGATGGTGCACCCTCGGTGATGCACAGACTGTTGGCAAATGGCATCGGAATTGCCTTGGCTTGCTCGAAAAACTCGATCCCTAGGATGATCGGGTAGTCATTTAGCGGCACAATCAAGAAGTCCATGCGGCCTGACCATGTCCCAATGTTGGTCTTGACTCCTCGAACGAACCCATGGATGGGTTGAGCGGCAGAGTTTACGGCCTTGACGGATCCTCCCCCTTTCACGGCACTAAGTCCTAGCCTCTTTGCTTCTTCCAAAGAAACAAGTTATGGGACGCACCTGTGTCGAGCATAGCCCTCGATACTTTTCCATTGATGGTGACGTCCACGAACAGCAACCCTTTGGCTTGGGTCTTTGGGGCGGACTGGATTCCATTCAAGAGCTGTAGCGATCCCATTTGTGCACCTTGGCCCCCTTCGACATCACTACCTTCTTCGGCATCACTTTCCTCTTGATGCTTTGCTAGGATTGCACTAAGGGCTCGGCGTTGTGGGCACTCCCGAACCCAATGGTCGCCATCGCAGATGTAGCAACTACTAGGCGGTCTTGGCCATGCTCCCAAGCGATCGGAACTTGCTCTGATACCAACTGTCACGGACTTAATTCTTCAAGCTCAAATCTGTGCGGCGCTAACACTCTCGGCACGATGTTAGCAAGCCTTGATGTCGCAACGCTATGGCAAACACAAAGAGCAAACGAGTTTACAAGGAAACTACCTTGTATTAAGCAACGGAAGCTTTACAAGAGCTTTACAAGTATGAAGTGAATGACTTCTTAGGTTCTTTACAAATGAGCTAGGCAAGCCTATTTATAGCCTCCAACCTCCCGAATGGACGGTGGAGATTTATTTCATCCAACGGTTAGGATCTTGCCTCCTAAAATATCTAAGATGCCTAGATATATCTAGAGAATTATATACTTATCCATATACATCTCTAGCCATTCTATAGAATTCTAGAATATTCTAGGGTGGTCCTTATAGATCCACCCTTATCTAAAGTATTCTAGAATGTTCCGGAGATGTCTGGAGTTGTCCTGAGCCTTCCAGACTTGTCTTGAGCCTTCTCAACTTGTCTCGAGCCTTTTAGGTTCCTCCGGGTGAGCCTAGATGGTTGTAGAAGCTTCTTGAACCCCTCGGATAGGTGTGGAAACGTTTGGAGCTCACTAGGCCATTCTAGATTCTTCCATGAGTCTTCCTTGGCCTTAAAAGGATCATTGCACCTCATTTTGCCTTGCTTGGCTCGTGAGCACCCAGGTGGGGCGTCTCGTGCGCGCGCAGCGCACCTGGGTGGGGCACTTCGGTGCTGCTCGGTGCACCCTGGCGGGTGTGCCCCTCGGTTGGCTGGGTCGCGACCTGGCGGGGCGTGACACATAGCTCTCGTATTCAACCTCATCTCTCTACGAGGCCCCATTTATTAAAAACAATGCACTGACACAAATGCAATAAACATAATTAGGCTCAACAAGGTAAGTAATCCAAGTAGTCAAGCTCATTTTCCAAAAACAATTCCTTTCATTAGTTTTGATAAGGCAATGGGTTCCCTAAACATGCTTCAACATAACATAGCATCACAATTGCAACCATACATCACAGTTCATAAAATATTCCTTCACTTAAAAGGTCCATCATACAAAAACACATACATCACCCACATAACAATTCTCAATTACATGAGAACCTGGCTCTGATACCACCAAATGTAACCCCTTAGCCCGGCCTAGACGGTTGACCCGAACTACGAAGATTACACGGGGAAAACCAAAGTCAACTCGAAAGTCAACCTTGATTAACGACCCTTTTTTTCTTTTTAATCTTGTCTAGATGCACGTTAACCCTAAGTGAACACTCGAGAAACATATATGTGTAAAGCACAGCGATCAGATTTCAAAAAGGGACTCAATTGTACAATATACAAATATTAGGGACCAAAACGTAGATTCTGTAAATTAGAAGGTCATAACTGATTTTAAAGTTACCAATATTAAATTAGTCTTATTACATGCTTCCCTGCCAAATTTCACCTTAATTGGACATCTCGAACTCATACAATTGCAAAAACAACTTTCGGGACTAAAATGTAAAGCTTGCATACTTCAACACCATTCAAATCAGCGCCCAACGGTCACCTGTTTTGGAACGGCTTTGACCGTTCCGAAACACGGGTTCATTCCGAGACTGGTTCCGAAACAGGGCCTTCTAGTAGCCAAATCGTTTCGGAACAGCCTCTAGCCGTTTCGAAACACGAAGGCCATTACAGGCCCCCGTTTCGAAACGCCAGTGCCTGTTCCGATACGGTTTGCCCAGAAGCTACAGATTTTGTTGGTTTTTCATACATAAATCCACTCAAACACAACCTAATGACTTCCTAATCATGCCAACAAGTCATCATACGTATATAGAGCATGATTGTACCTCCTAAACACATTCATAGCCTCAAACATAGAATTTCACATATCTATAGGCATGCTTCCTATTATCCAAAACCAAGCAATCAACCAATCTCCAAAACAAGCATTAAAAGGCCACTTACAAATTCAACCATCAAAAAACAACATACCACAACCTAGGGAGTTCAACACATCTCCCAAAACACAACCTTAGGTTCCCATTGCCAAATTACCAAAACTAATAGTGTATGAAAAACATCACCATACAAGAGCTTGGTTTCCCTTGGACACTCTAGCCTCCTTGTTGCCCTTAAACACTTCAATTATCTGCATTATTGGTACAAGAGAGAGAGCGTAAGCACAATTGCTTAGTGAGGAATGCTCTAAAGAAAACAACACAATAATGCATTTTAGAAAACACTTTCAACAAAGCTTTTAAACACATGTTCATCTCTTTTCATGCAACCTTGCATACTTTACAAGCATCTCATGCTTCATTACATTCAACTCATCATATTGGCTTTCAAGTGATAATTCATAACCATTTACAACACAAAACACAATCGGATACACGGATTACAAGCGTTGTCCCATACGCTTCATACACACTACCGAACAACATAAGGTGGAGTTTATCGATACAATCACAACCCCTCAACACCCGTGATGGAGTTTAATGGTACAATCACAACCCCTCCACATCACTCATCGGTAGTTGTATAATTCCACTAACGAGTGCAAGGGACACATAACACAAGATCCACACACGGACTTTTAACCACCGTTGTGATCTTACCTCACTCGTTAGGGTACTTGGATGGAGTTTACGGTACAATCACAACCCCTCAACATCCAAGGTGACTTTATTCACGGTGCACCCAATCCTATAACTGGCTAACTATATCTGATTCAAGTACTTTAAAACCAATTCATCACTTGCCAATATACATCAAATATCATCATCAATTCATTGTTTTAAAGCATCAAACAAAGCCATTAAACACCATGCATCACCATGCATCATTACCAATTTAACAACAAGCCAAAACAAGAATCTCTTACCTTGAGCATCCTTCAACACATGGCTTTCAAAACCAGCATTAACCATGCTTAAACATGCTTTCAAAATAGAATTTAAACATGCAAATTATAACCAATGCATCAAGCTACTTCATAGCACATCCGAGGGAGTTTTTCCGAAAACTTACTCTTGAGCTTAGCTAAGTTGTTTAGACTTAAACTAAGCTCCCAATACCTCCAAATAATCGTTTCAAAGCTGAAAACCCAACTCCACTCACCGATTACGTTTCGCACGCTTGCCGAAACGCCAATCAAGCCTCCGGATCAACTCCAATAGTGTCCGAAGATGCTTCCCCTGTTTTAAACACATCAAAGCAGAGGATTAATACATCATCATGCATTGAAATCTTCAGCCAACACACATAAACTCGTTGATCTACCCAAAACCAACATTTCGGCTACCAAACACAACCGAAAACACCTCCAAACTCTTTCACAACTTAACCCAACCAAGATCCATCACTTCTAACCATTTCCAAACATCAATCAACATCCAAAATACACCTTAACTCGTCCTTATACCTCCAGCTATAATAGAACACCAAAAACACCTCAAAAACCACCATTTTCATAAGCAAAAACTTAGGAAATACAACCTATTCGGGATTGCATTGATAAAACCTCATTTCCTCATCATTAGACATCCAAAATACATTAAAGATTCATCACAAAACAGAGCCCAAACAATCTCAACGAAATTCTTCAAGATTTCTTCCAAATCTTGAGTTTTAAGCCAAAATCAAGTTTCTAACATTAAAACCATTTACAAAACTTAAATTAAGGATTGACAACTTGGGAATTTCAATAAAGAACTGAGTATTTAGAGGAGAAGAACAATCTTACCTCTAAATGGTGATTTCTCCTTGATTTGAGCCAATTTCCTTGAAAATTCAATGAGAAAATCAAAAGGATTTGATGCAAGATTGATTAGGAATTAATTGATGATTGAAATCTCATCAGTTGAAGTGAAGATCAATGCAAAAGTTGCTGGAGAAATAGTGTTTGGATGATGGAATTTTGAGAGAAAAAAGAATGAGAAAAATTTAGGAAAAGGTAGTTATGAAATTCCAAAAAGTAGTTTCCCTTTTCATTTAATTAATTAAAACATTAATTAATTCACTCAAATTAAGGAAAAATCTGGAGAAATTATTTTTGGGTAAATTAGCTCCTTAAAGATTCAAAGTTTCAATCCTTACAAAACAGTCACCACTAAACTTTTCAAAAATCGCATTTTAGTCACTACACCCAAATGTAGTATTTCCAAACCTTATTTTGCAAAATTGATTTCACCACTCTTATATATATATATATATTAAAAGAAAATTTTTAGATATTTTTAAAGCATCCCGAACTAGGCTTTCCCTAAAACCTCATTTTATATTCGAACCGAAAATCAGACCGGTCCGGTTCAGACCCTAAACTTCTAAGCCCAAAATTGGGGTGTTACAGCTATTTTTAAAAGACCGAAAAGCGATCCAAGAACCCCTTGCACATTCTCCCTAAATAGATTGAGCTAAACGTTCCATACATAACACAAAAAGGTACGGAGACAATGGATCGCCCTGTCTAATGCCTCTAGAAGGAGTAAAAGTTGCCGTCGGTGACCCATTCCATAAGATTTGAGTCGAGACCGAAGAAATACAACTCATAATAATCAAGCGTAAATTATTCGGGAGGCTAATGTAAATAAGAGTATATTCGATAAACCCCCATTCTAACCGATCATAAGCTTTCTCTAGGTCCACTTTAATAGCCATCCACCCTTGCCTACCTTTCTTCTTTTGCATAGAGTGTATTATTTCCTGAGTAATAATAATATTGTCAGTAATGGCTCTCCCCGGGACAAAGCTAGTTTGGAATTCAGAGACCCAATGTGGAAGAAAAGGTTTCAGGCGAGAAACGATAATCTTAGTGATTGCCTTATAAACCACATTACAAAGCCCAATTGGTCGAAATTGCATAATAGATTCCGGTATAACTACCTTGTGGATTAGCACAAGAAGTGTGCGATTCAGATCAGGGGGAATCACACCATCAGCAAACACTTTGTGAATAAGAGCACATGTAGAAGGGCCAACTATACTCCAATTAGGTTGATAAAACGCAGCATGCAAAGCATCAACCCATGGGCCTTAAGCGGACTCATATCAAAGAAAGATTGACGAATTTCCTCATCCGAG
This sequence comes from Hibiscus trionum, assembly GCA_030270665.1. Lineage (NCBI taxonomy): Eukaryota > Viridiplantae > Streptophyta > Magnoliopsida > Malvales > Malvaceae > Hibiscus > Hibiscus trionum. Next base: position 69,765,295 of record BSYR01000003.1, read on the forward strand.
ATAGGGCATGCAAGTGGATCTAAAGTCGGACATGAACAGCTCAGAAATTGACCCCGCGTCTAATAGTTCCTACTCTCGGCTCCGGAAGAGGAGAATAAAGCAGAATAAAAATCAAGAGCAGCCTTCTGAAGTTCTTCTTGATCATTGCACCAGGAAGTTCCATCAACCTTTAATCCAGAGATAAAATTCCGTCGACGTCGGGCCAAGGTAGAAGCATGGAAAAAAACAGTGTTACGGTCGCCTTCAACGATCCAATTCGCACAAGCTTTTTGACTCCAAAGACTCTCCTCCTGACTCATTTCCTCTTCAAGCTCCAGCCTCAGTTTACTCCCAAGTTTGACAAGAGAATCAGAATGAGCATGATCAAGTGCTCTATCAATCCCACGTAGTCGAGCCAACAACTTCTCTTTTCGTTTACCAATGTGTCCAAAAATATCCGAATTCCACTTCCCAATATTGGTATGAAAAGAATCCATATTATGCCGGAAATTAGAATCATTCCAAAACGGAAGTAAGAAACTGCTGAAAATCAGGGTGATCCTGTCAAGCGGATATATAGCGGAACGGGCGTGGCGAATGAAGTACATCATGCTCAGAAAGACACAAGAGAAGTGGCCTATGATCTGATCCATTTCGGTCTAGATGGCAAACATGAGAAGCCAGAAACGCATCAAACCAAATAGAATTAACAAGGCAACGGTCAAGTTTTTCATACAAATTACCCCTCGACCAAGTAAACGGAGGACCTCAAAAACCCAAATCAATGAGACATGTTCGAGAGATGAAATCAGCAAAAGGCACACTACCATTAACGTGCCCATCGGAACCACTTCGACGCTCATCTGGTGATAATATGACATTAAAGTCACCTCCAATAAATCAAGGGACATTAGGACCTGAATCTAAAGCTTCAAGCTGAGACCACAAAGCCTTACGTCTGTTGCTACAAGGACTAGCATAAGCAACCGTAAAATAAATCCATCCCGAAGTATCGAATACGTGATACCTTTCATTGATAAATTGATTAGCAACATGCATAATCTCTATGTGACTATCCTCCTCCCAACAAAGCCAAATGCCCCCACTAAAGCCATGTGCCTCAACCCGAAACGATCGTGTAAAACCAAACCTCGCAATCACCCTATCAGCACGACGCCCACTGATCCGTGGTTCAAACAAAGCCAAGACTTTCGGTTTATGCTCTCGTATATAACTCCTGAGATAACTACAAAAAGTGGTGCTCGCAGCACCTTGTGAATTCCATAACATAAACATGGATAAAAGAAAGAAGAGAAAGAGCCACACTTACTGACTAAGGCTCACGGCCTCCACATTCTCAGCCGCACCCGACTCTACAGCTAGCAACACATTAGAAGAAGCAGGACGATCCGACATGGAAACCTCGAGGGTCCCCTCACTATTTACGACTACCTTTGAACATCCCCCTGGTTCAAGTTCCTATTGTAAGGCGATATGATTAAGTTGGTTATTCACATTGTCCACCCACTCGAAAAGAACCGACCGCTTGATGGTTTTTGTCGCTGATGGTTTACGGATCGATAACCCCTTCACAATATTCTCCCTCGACGGCCTACCTTTTAAGCCTCGTCCCTTCAAAGCCCGGCTCAACAACAGAGATCGATTGATGTGCCAACATCGATTTCCTTGCATCTTTAGCAACCACATGAACCTGTTTCCCGAGTACAAAAGGTACCATTGTCGCTCCACTAGCCATCAGTTGTTCCGAAGTAACTCCCTTAGAACTAACATGTGTCGAAGATGGAGCCTTGCTCCCCACTACAGGTCGAGTAAGCAACGCTGGAACCACGGGGGCTTCAACCACAGGTGCTTGGATATTCCCTTCACGCTGGCCTTGTTCAATCATATCGGGCTGCATGGGATCCTCCCCGGAATCCACATTGACCGTATTCAAAACAAAAAACTGAGAGCCCCAAGTAGCTTCCGCATTAACACTTTTACCTTTGCTATCCTGATTTTTAGTCTGAGGTCGACGCCGTTTGTTCTCAACAAGCATCCATAGGCCAAAAAGATCAATTGTGTTACCCGCCGGGTGAGCCCTCCCAACCGAGGCGGGATCATTCAAGCGTTCATTAGTAGTAGGGCCATCAGCTGGAACATTCTTGGGGCAAAATTCCTTACCATTCCCATAAACACCACAAGAGAAGCAAATATTGTGCAAGTCTTCATACTCAATATTCTGCAAAAAATCATCAATGCCGATGCAAGGGATCAATGGTTTATTCAGATCAACCACGAGAGCAAGCCTTGCGAATTTCCCACGTTCGTCCGCCTGAGTACCGTAATCCACTCTAACAACCTTACCCAACACTGCCCCTATACGAAGAAAAAGAGCTTTAGTATAGTAGCAATACGGTAATCCAAGTAACTGAACCCAAACTATAACATGCGACAGGTGCTTCTCAGATGTGGAGAAAGATCTACTCCAAGGCTAGACTATGAGATAGCTCCCATAAATCGTCTAAGGTCCCTCAGTTAACGCCACCTCATAGTCTCGAGGGTCCTCCAAGCGAACAAGAAAATAATTATTGGCCAGATCAATCAGGTGAATCTCTCCCTTTGGCTGCCAGAGAGAATGAATTCGGTTCAGGAGAGTCTGGTACCCAATGTTACGCCCTAACAAATGAATGATAACATATTGGCTCATACTAAGATCAATCTGATCATGGACGTGCTCCGAAAAGGTGATTTTAGGAAAAGCTCCAGAACGGTCCACAACACAATCTTCATCGCGTACCACAACTTTATCCGGGGTAAAGCCCGTAAACTCGGGACGAAAAGAATCCGAGGTAGCAATACCCTTGAGCTTACTTGCATAAGAAGCTTTCGCTTGAGTACCCGATACTTCCTTAGCCTCTACATGTTGGTCCGAATGTGGTTGCTAGACTGAATATTCAACCACACCCTTGCTGGAGTCATCCAACATCATTGGAGATGACGCAGCCATGGGAACCGATGCAGCCGCAATATTACAACTTTTCTTCGCGCAACGCACGTCCTCAATTGTCTAGGGGAGTCGGGCCGCTCCAAGGTAGAAGGTAAAGCCACCGTAGGTATCCGGTCCGGTGGACGACCGTCAACATGGCCCAGAACCGGAGGAGAAGCGACGGTAGCCGCCGCTGGGGTCGATTCACCAAGAGAATTAGTGTTATTCATGACAGCAAGAGGGGCAGTCTGATCCACTTCCATGCTTACCTTCGCCTGCAACTCTCCTACAACATCACCGGTAGATAAAGACGGCGGCGCTGGCGCTCCATTTGGTGGCCTCCCGATAGGGACCGATTGTTGAAGAAGATTAGGGTTTCCTGAAGTTTCGGAACTCTTCATACTTTGCGATATCTATGAAATTGCATGTAATTAGGCACTAAATTTTGAATCGAGAGGGATGTCAGGGTGGTTGGGTATGTGGCCTGCAACTCTCTCAGATGTAAACACACGCGTCGGATGTTCGGTAAAGCATGTGAAACCAATTTTCTGATGATGATGAATTCAATTGACGATGTACTTTAAGCTTTGTCTGATTGTCTGCAAATCGTCCGCCTCTTCTCTCTCGATTTTCTTAGTTTTAAAACTATGTTAGATCAATTTTGGTTTCTAAAAAAGTCGATTTACTTGGCTCTCAAATTTTTAAATCGAATCGATCAATTGCTCAATCTATTTTTTAAATATTAATTAAACGTTGAAAATATAACAATTTGATGAAAATTTAAATGGTAGTTCTCAAATATATTTAACAGTGGTGTTTAATTTAAAATTTTGAAATAAAAGAAAAGTGCATAACCTTGTCTAGTAATTTTGATAACTTGCACTAGTAAATCTTAAATCTCAAGTCAAAAAGACTGAAATAAGATTTTATATATAATAAAAAATAGAAGTTAATTAATGATACTATAAAAATTGGATTGATGGGCGTACAGTAAGATCATTAGTTTCTGATTCAATCGGTTTGATCCTCAGCCCAACAATGATTAAATAAACGAAATCATAAAATTTAAGCTAAAGTACACAATTAGTCACTAAACTACTCGTCTATCCCTAAAAATATAGAATGGTCACTAAACTTTCAAAAGTTACATAACGAATATTAAACTTTAGTTTTTATTACAAAATGATCATTGAGCCGTAACGGTCGTTAATTGGGAGACGTGGTAGTTATGAAAATTTTTATAATAATTTATTTAATCCTTAATATTTATACATTCAATCAATTTAGACATCAATAATGCGGGTTAAATTAGGAATTGATTGATTCAATGTGACAATATGGAGGATTAAATGTTCTATTATTCAATTTTTTGCAATTGTCACGTCACTCACTTAACGACAGTTAACGGCTCAGTGACCATTTTGTATCTAAAACTAAAATTTAGTGCTCATTTTGTAACTTTTAAAAGTTTGATAACCATTTTATATTTTTAGAGATAATTTAGTGACCATTTATGTACTTTACCCTAAATTTAAAAATAATTTTTGATTAGTATAATCATTTTTAGGCGGGCTTTTTTTCTTTCTCAATCCACTATTTTTTAGCAATTCACAAATTTTTGCTTTATATCTGATTTTTTTATTATATAGAGAGATAATATTGTTTTCAAGAATAATGTCAATATTTGAACTCATATAAGATGAAACCACGTTAGTATTATTGACCACTCAGTCAATTAATGAACCTCTACTTTATATATGATTTGTACAATGCTAAAATTAGTTGAACGATTAATTTCTAAATCAATCGATAGTATAATTCGATTATGAAGATATTGGTCATTACAATTACTTGTTAACCATGGGATCAATAAAATGTTTAATTTTAAATTTTTTTTGATAACCAAACAAAATTATTTAAAAATTTTATTTTAAATAAAGTAAACTCAAATTAAATTTAAAATTGTTAGTATTGGTACCTTTTCCTTGTCCCATTGAAACTTAAAATTACCCAAAAATGTTAGTATTGGTTAATCTCAAATTAACCATTGGTTAGATCACTATTCAATTACCCAAAAAGGTTTAGAGGCAATATAGAAAATTATCCAAATTAAGAGGGGTCAACTCTCGATAAATCCCTTTTCCTTGTCCCATTTAATTCCTATAAACCGAACCCTACGCGCAAAGATACGCGTTCATTTACTTTTTATGTCGCCTGATTGATTCGTGTTATGTACTCTCTGAATTTGCGCGTTGCTTAATCATCCTAAACACAACACGTTTCTAAGTATTTTTTTTACTCGCTTGAGCTGCTTTTCTTCTATCTAATTCGTTCTTTTAGTCAGAAATTAGGGCAGTGCCTTTTCTCCTTGGAAGATCGCGGGTAATTGGTCTCTTCCACGTTTACTCACTGAGTCTATTTCCGACTCACCGAGTTTCCAACTCGTTTGTTCGGACTAACCTATAGTCGTCTCACGAGCCGATGAAGAACGGTTTCGAGGTGTTCGACTTCAAGGAGGAAGACGAGATTTCAGAATTGGCATCTGATAAATACTTGTGCAAATTGAAAAACCCCAATTTCGATGAAACCGCGACTCTGGAATGTCAGTTCCTCGAATGCGGTAGGTTTCTAAAACAAATAAATCTTTTTTTATTTATTATTTTCATTTTAAATTATTTTTTGGGCGCTGAAAAAGGCCCCAAGAAAACGATCGGATTTTATGTTTAATTTTAAATGCATAAAACACTTACCTTTTTTTAGTAAGGTTAGGGCAATGAAAACGAAGTTAATAATTGTATGAACTTTATCGTAACAATTTTGCAATGAGGCCGCGGAAAACAGTTTGCAATTACTGTTTGGATTTCGAATTCCAGAAATTTAGTTAATGGTAGCTCTGAATTCACATCCAGTGAACTGGAATGTTTCCGAGCCCATGGCCATTAGTAGATTGATTGTTTAGTTCTAATCTCTTGTTTAGTAATGGTGATCAAGATGTGGAAATATGGAAAAAAAATAAAAAACTCTCTAGATTGTTTGATCGATGTGTGGATTTACTTGTGTCTTTTACGCTTATAGTCTTTTCTTTTACCAGCATGAGAACATATATTCCTGTTTGGATTGCTTGGGTTTGGCTTTTCTGTTTCTTTATTGTAGTGGCATAATATGCTACATGGATTTCTCTACGGATTTAATTGCTGGTTTTCTTCGTTTCTGTATGTGTATGTGGTTATTGGGTTTTAAAAGTATGAATTGTATTCTATGTTCAGTAATGGTTGTTGAATTTGGTGGTTAAAGTAATGTTATATGCAAAATTTATTCGAAAGCTGGAATTATAGGATAATTTGTTGAGTCAGATGTGTGGATGTTTCATATTTAATTCTCTGCTTTCTGATAGTAATTATTTTACATTTGCTTTAAGTTTCCCATGGTGCTGCTGTTCAGAGAAAGGAAATGGACAACATTCCTTGCGTAGATGTTGATGCAATTGATGAGGCTACTCCTGTTGCCTCGCTGGGTTCTGGTGAAACTGAATTTGCCAAGGAAGGAAATACTGAGCTGGATATTTCCCCAGAGTCGAAGTCCATAAGTTCTGAACAACAGCCAAACTTAGAAAAAGATATGCATGAACATAGAAGTACCTTTCCTGAATTTGAGTTGAGAGATTCATTTTCTGAAGCACCTTCCCCTCGGAAAAGACAATTAAGCTGTCCCCTTTCAAGTTCTCCATTAAGTGTACTTTTCCAGTTATTCCTAAACTACATTTTGAATTAAGTTATCTATAATCTGGATTGCACTCATATTATTTTAGCTCTTGCAGGACGAGCCAGTTGATCTGGCTTCAGATGCTAATGAAAGCATGAGTGAAAGATCTAGATCAAGTCCTGTTTCTGATGTTGCAGAGGATAATGGTATTCCTTCAGATTGGACAATTTATGTTCATTTCCCTATTGTTTGTAGGGGTACTTTTTGTTTTCTAATTATTCTTATCTGCATTTTTCAGTTTCTTTGAATGGCAACGTGTTAGATCATTGCGTTGGCAATATCCCTATGGTAATTTCCTTTCCTTTTAAATTTATTAATAACAGAGAATGGGGTAGGTGGTGTGCAGTGGTTTTCATCTTTAGGGGGTTCATTCATATACCAAGTAGTCTATTGCCTGAGTTAACTCTCTGGGTATAATTTCTTTAATATATACCCTCTCGACATGTAGTTTTAATTTTTTTTTTCTTTAGTTGAATGTTAAAATATTTCTGGAGAAAATTATTAGCCAATAAGATTAATATTATTAGTACTTGATATTCTGAAGGCTTTTTGTATTTATTTGAATTATCCTTTTTTGCAGGATAACATAGATAGGGCAGTTGTTATATGTCCGGATTATGTTCTATATCAAGATAATTATTATACTGGGGTCTCAGTCATTTTTTCTTCTGATGGCATCAAAATTGAGTGCCCAACTGTGAGGGATCACCATGGGACCTTTAGTTTCGAAAGGGGAGTTGATGATATTATTAACATTCAATGCCAGTGGTTTCAAAGGGTGAGTCCTAAATGGAAACGTTTTAAGTTGGTGCTGTTTTACATTTTCTTGGTTTTAACATTATACAGTTTTCTGTATGGACTGCATCATAGAGTGGATGTATGACTGTCAATCTGAAAGTCCTCTCAAAGGTTGTGGCAGAGGCCGAGAATGAATGTAACACTTCAGGTTAGTTGTCAGCTATTTTATTTTGTTCCTTGTAAAAATTGTTTCTTATTTTCTTATATATATACATATTTGCGATATGGGTGAAGACGATTTTTTGAGGATATGTTTTGATCTTGTACAATTGTTTTTCTTTGTTTAGTTTGGACTCTTGGCCTAGGTTTAACATATACTTTGACCCATGTGGGAATTAGATCTCAGCTAATATTTTTCTATTTTTTCTTCTCTTTATCTGACTTTATTTGCTCGTGTATATTCCAGTTATGGAGGAGTTAAAGTTCGAGGTTTTTGACCTCAGATGGTCTGAGAAACAGGAAGCAATCACCGCATTAAATAATAAATACCTGGCCATGTGGAATATTGTGTTTGAGTAAGCTTCTAAATCCTTTTAAAGTCATCATTTAACTCTAATTGGCTGCTTAGAATTTCATTTGCAATTTTTGTTGCCTTAACAAAGACAGATACTTAAATGCCTGTCATGATATTATGATGTTAAATCGAAGAGCAGGGCTAAAATATTCATTTTCCTTTTTCAGTCCACTGATGAAAATCGACGGGGATGATTCACCAGTACATAAATCTTATTTTCCCAAGTAAGTAATGGAACTTCAACCCCTCCCCTCTCTTTCCCCCCCTCAAACACACACACACACAAAGGGGGTTAAAAGTCTGTTTTCCTTGTCGTTTCAAGTGTGTTCCCTAGTTTCATATCCCTCTAGTCTTACTTATGCTCTATGCAAACAACACCCGTTTTGCAGTTTTGATGAGCCTTTTGAGGAGGTTATATATCCAAAGGGTGATTTTGATGCTGTTTCCATTAGCAAGAGAGATGTTGATCTGTTACAACCAGAGACCTTCGTCAATGATACGATCATTGACTTCTACATTAAGTAAGATCATTATAACTCTTTTATCATTGCATGTGTTTCTATTTTTTAAGGAATGCTGCAGATTCAAGTTTGGAATATATATATATATATATATATATATATATATATATATATATATATATATATATTTTCTTTTGACAGGTATTTAAAGAATCAGATACAACCTGATGAAAGGCAAAGGTTCCATTTTTTTAACAGCTTTTTCTTTCGGAAACTTGCTGATCTTGACAAAGATCCATCCAGTATTTCAGATGGCAGAGCTGCTTTCCTGCGAGTTCATAAATGGACAAGGAAATTGGATATATTTGGAAAAGATTACATCTTTATTCCTGTAAACTTCAAGTAAGAAATTTGTCTTCAGCATCATTAATTTCTTTCTAACATATAAGAACTTATGAGCTAACATCAAGTTCATATGCATATTACTCAGCCTTCATTGGAGTTTGCTAGTCATATGTCATCTTGGTGAAGTGGCTACTTTTAAAGGTATATTCTTGTTTGACTGGACAAGGGATTTTGGGGAATATGCCTTTATTTCATGCATATTTTTTATATTCAGATGAAGACTTGTCCAAGTCATCAAAGGTACCATGCATATTACACATGGATTCTATCAAAGGAAATCATGCAGGTCTTAAAAATCTGGTCCAAAGGTATCCTATTTCTTTTACACTTCTTATATTTGACTTCATAAATACGTATGCATGCAAGTTTAACTTGTTGGTTTCAATGCCTTTACTGACAATTGCTTTTCTAAATTAAAAGTGCTGAATTTTTTTTCTAGACTATTAATTTCTGCTTTTCATCTCTTAACATTTGCTACTAGTTACTCAGAATTTAAGCAAATTTAGTTTCATAAAATTCTCTAGGATAATTTGGGAACCTTACTTGGTACTCCTTGTGAGTTTTCCTCTAGCATACAACTGAGTTTTTATTATAAAATGAAATGGATTAGGGCGCCTTAAAGCAAATATGTATCGGTAGTAGTCATTAGTGAAAATAATTAACTTCTCACTCTTATTGAATCATCAATCATATCATATATTGTACTAGATTTTGGACATTGACATTTGTATATTCTTACTTGAGTCTGCTTTAAGGAAATTAGATACCATCTATATGACAATATGAGCCATTATTGTTGGTGAATATTATACTTTAATTTATAGTTTTAAACATGAACTGGAGCTTGATAACATGTCTAGATTTTCTTTAGAAAGGTTCTAGATAACATGACCTTTGGAGGTAGAACCATATCTGAACCCATTTGGTTTTCTTATTCGTGCATAATCTTTTTCTCGTGCTTATGTATATCTACATGAAACTCGAAGTTCCTCCTTGCAAAGAGCTGCATTTGGTGTTATTCTGCATTTGAAACATAGCCTTTGGATGCAGAACCATATCTGAACCCATTAGGTTTTCTTATGCATGCATATACTTTTGCTCATGTTTATGTATATCTATACGAAAAATGTTCATCCTAGCCAAGAATTGCATTTGGTGTTATTCTGCAGTTGGGTGTGAACTGACATCCTTTTTAGAATAGCCATAGATAATCCTTCTTCTGTATTCTCTCTTCTTATCTTTGTTCTTACAATTCCCCCTCTCCTGTCCCCCAACAAAATAAAAAGAAGAAAAATAGAACACCCTCAAACAATTGTGACCAGAACTATTGAGATTTATGCCATGAATATATATATATATATATGTTAAATCCTGTTGTTTGCTTGGAATGTAAAGCAGTATTTTACACAATATATTGATTGCGTAATAAAAATCCTGGCCAACTTTGTTGCCACTAGAATTACCACTTTCTGGTCTGAGTTTGTGGAATTGGCTTTAGATTAGTAGTCTATAGTTCATTTCCTCCCTTCCAATAGTCGAGCATTTATAGCTTCAAAATCCTCTAATTGAAGTTGCATGAATTCCTGAATCACTTTTTAGCGAGTTATTTAGTATTTTAGTAAATGTATTAAGCTTCAGAGTACTCGAATTTTGACTTTTGAAAAGCACCCAAAAAAGACTTCATAAATGACTTGCTTGAAGTTGCAGCAAAAGCTAGCCATCGAATGAAGGGGTCCAACCAACCCATATTTGTATTTACTGATCTTGCATAGCCCTTTAAGAATTGATCTTTTGTTTTTTTTCCTCTCCAATCTAGTCATACTTTTTTTGAAGAATTTATTTCCGTCCATCATGCTGAATCTTTTTATCTACATCTTTAATTTCAAGCTTGTTTGGGTATTTAACTCCCCCCCCCCCCTCCAAATAGCTGGTATGCATTTATAATGCTATTTTTGTATTTACCTGATTTTTGTCTTTGAAAATGACAGTTACCTTTGGGAAGAATGGAAAGAGAGGCACAAGGAGACATCTGAAGATCTTTCTTCAAAATTCTTGAACTTGCGGTTTGTCTCACTAGAGGTACTGCTAATTTTGGTTTAATATTTAGCTATTTCACACTACAGTCTTGGAATAAGAATTTCCTCAACAACTCTTAGGGATTCAAGAAGTGGTGAGAATGGTCCAAATATTATGATTTCTTGTCCCATTTGATTCTGCCTTTGAATTTATCTAATAATCTTGTGTGTTTTTTGGTGTCTTGGAGCACTGTGTTAATCCATCATTCAAAGAGAATACTTATCTTGCCTCCACTTGCTCAGTATCACGATGAATATAATTTTTGCATTATAAGGATAATTAACACTCAATGTCAGCTTACAAAGAACAAAGCTGTTTTTCACTAGAGAAGTGGTGAAGTTGTGATACACATGTTTGCCCTTTAAATTTTATATGATTATTTTCAGGTCATCTCTCTGAGTAGATATGCCTATTATTAATTTATTTACACCTTTGACTGTATGCTTTTATGTAAGGTAGAGAATTGACTATTTTTTATTAGTTGGGGACTGCAAAGTTACAAAAGGAAAGAAGGGAAAGGAAGAAACTAAATGTCATGCATTGCGTTTTTGTAACTGTTGTTATTACACTTGATGATTGCTTAGTTGCTGTCTCCCTCGTGGATGTGTATAATTCATTTGCTCTGATAATTTGTTCATTTATTGTCAGCTGCCACAGCAGGAGAATTCATTTGATTGCGGCCTTTTCTTACTCCACTATCTAGAGCTTTTTTTGGCTGAAGCTCCTCCTAACTTCAATCCCTTCAAAATAACCAAGTTCTCTAACTTTGTAAGTGGTCAGCATAGGTATTTTGGTTCATAGTGTGCAATCGTTGCTTTTTGTCTGATAACGTATGAAAGGCTCATCCAAGCAGTCTTTTTTATTTCTTTCAATATTATTTTTTTATAATTTTAATAAACTTGTACCTTTTAATTTTTTATTTTATATTTTCCAGTTTGCAATGACGTGATCTAAGGTTTTGAGTTGACATGAAAATGCTTTAATGGGAAAGTGTTCTGGACTTTAGTCTCAGGACCAGGAATCAAGTTAAAAGTTTTTTCAAGATAACCTGAGAATAACCAGTCAACTGCTTGTGTTGTGATCAATCTATATATTTGTTATATGTTCAGAATAATCAGCCCATGGTTTTTATTTTTTTCCCCTTTGTTTGTCTCTCAGCTTAATTTGGATTGGTTTCCACCCACTGAGGCATCCCTAAAGCGCACTCTCATCCAGAAATTAATTTTTGAACTCCTAGAAGTTCGTTCTCGGGAAATCAGTTCATCTCATTGCAGTGATGACAATTCTTCTAAATCTTCTGAAAAGATTGAAAATGGAAATGGCGTTGAGTTTATTTCAGAGGGTTATCATGGGAATTTAGATTCCCATGTGGGTCAAGGGATTGAAATGACTCTGTTAGCATCATCTTCTATGAGAAACACGGGGAGTGTTAATGATTCTGGCCTGGTTCTCAGGGAGTTTTTTGATCCAGGAGTTACAACAGGGCCTTTGCTCGGACAATTTCAATCTTTTGACCAGCCTCCATATTACAATCTGAATGGGGCTATATCACCAACAGAGGTATTGGATTTCATCATTCTTATGATAGTTTTCTTCTACACAATTAGGTCTTAACTCTTAAATGGTTTTGGTGCACTGGTGATACTTCCTTGCTATACCTTCTGACGCTATGTTAGAGATGGAGGCATACCAGGAAAAAAATGAGGGAAAACAAATTGCTGTGAATAGAGTGACTTCTACGACGTGATATTCTTTGGTTTATGTTTCCTTGGATCTAATTATCTTATTATCATGTCGGTGAAGTTCTTATGCCATATCCAATTACAAATAATCTGTTTTATTTACAGGAAATGCAAACTGGTCAACAATTTGCTTATTTGGCTTCTGGAGAAACTGGTTTTCCGCAGTTCGCTGGAATTACACCTCAAGCTTGTGAAGCTCCATATTCATCAAGAGGTTTTGTCATGGGAAGTACATGGAATCCTGGAGTTTCCATGCAAGGAGATCATGAAGTTGACACATCTTTTGAAACATCTGCCTCTGGCGATGAAGATAATGATGATGATGTTGGGATCATTGAATGTAACCCCATTCAGGTTAATGTGGATCAACTTGAGAAACAGGATACAGATCAGGAACAATCTCATCTCGTGGAAAATGTGGAGTGTCTGAAAGTTTTCATGCCTACCTCCATTAAGGTAATGGAGAGGTCTATCAGTGAAGTTTGTGGAGCTTCGGACGATACTGTTTTGTTTCATGAAAATCCCGGTGCAGCAGTGAACCAGTTGGATCAGGACCCTGAACTCGTTGAAAAGAATGTCAGCATGGTTGAGAATGAGGCCAGAGGTGATGATGTGCAAGACCTTCCATCTGAAGATAATTCAACTCTATCATCGTATAAAAACCCCAATATGCTGTTGAACCAGTTGGATCAGGATTCAGTACCCCTTGAGAACAAGGAGGCTAGAGCTGATGTTCAAACAATTGATGATGACTTTCAGTCTGAAGATAATTCAAGTATGTTCTCGCATCAAAATCCAAGTACAGTGTTGAATCAGGATTCTGAAATGGTTGAAAACAAGGAGACCATTGACCATGATGTGCAAATAACCAGCGATGACATGTCAGAAGAATTAGCTGAGCAACCCGTAGCGGAAAGGATGTCAGCAGAATTGGCCGAGCAACCCGTAGCGAAAAGGATGCGGTTTAAGCCTTCCCTTGAAGAGAAAGTGGACGCCTAGGGACCTGTCAAATTGGGGGTTTTTTTGTTAGTTCGTTTGTTTCCACCTTTTATAATATACTAGGAATTCAATCCAAAAGTATGTATTTATTTACGTACGTGGTGCCATGCTGTGAATAGTGTTAGTGGCTTTATGTCGATTTATGACCATGAGAATGGGGCTGTAGGAGATTCGTTTTAGTCGATTTCTTAGCGTTCAAATACCATTGAATTTGGAGAAATTATATTGTGGATCCTCCCCACCACGTCATCTATAGTTTCAAATACCATTGGATTTGGATTTGGAGAATGGGGGTGGTTTCAGAGGTGGAAGCATGTTTGCAACGTCTAAGCCATAGCACATAATGACATAAACCTGTAAGCCGGTTTTGAGAGGGGAGTGGCGCTGATTGCAACGTCTTGTTTAGACAGTATTGATGCTTCTAAAAATGAGGAACATTTAGTTCAGGATGCGTGGTACTGAGTTTTGAATGGACATGAAGGTTGGTTTAGGTGGAGTGGCCTCAAGGGTGGGTTCGGAAACATGATTGTGGTGCAGGAGACGGATTTTAAACTTAAATCAAATTATGCACATTGGTTATTACTTTTGATGTTTCTAAAAATGATACTCCTAAGTCCTAACAAAATCAAATGCCTTTTTTCTTTCATATCATTGACACAGAAATCTACATGAAAAAAACCAAGACATCCTCCAAAATGCTGGTTGGATACACATTAAATCGATTAGTAAGTTGGATAATCGCATCAATTTGATGACCCATTTTATTAGCAAAATTAATAATGTGGGGCATAAGATTAACGTATGCTCTTAAATCCAACATGACATTTTGACATAACATACACAAGTCTGCATTTTGAGGGAATTTCCTTTTGAAGAATTGTAAAAATATTCTCACGTTTAGTTTTCTCTTATCAATGCATAATTTCTTGACATATTTGTTTGATGACATCAAGTAGTGGTATGTTTACTTCATCTTAAAAAGGTTTCAAAAATCTCTCTTTCTTACTCATCATTTTCTTCATAGCTTTTGAGGGAAAGATATCAACGATTTTATTGAATTATTTCAGTTTCCCTCAATTCTTTACCACTTCTTAAGGTATTATAATTTACACTTTGCTTTGGATTGATAATGATTTCAAACGGTTGTAACGACCCAAATCTTGGATTTGTGTTTGGGTATTCTTATGTTAAGAATTAATTTATAAAAATTGTAATTGTGGGAGAATAAGGATGAAAATTAAAGAAATGGAGTTCATAAGGCTAAAGTGAAAACAAGGGAAGAGTTGTCCTCTTTAATGAATTATATTACCCAAAAGTTATGAAATATTTGTTAAATCCTAGCCATTAGTTTTAATGTAAGATGTGTGATTATTATTTAAAGTTGAATAAAAATTCAACGAGGCTTATTTATATTGGAAAAAGATGACAAAAAGCTTTTGGCCCTGTTTGGCAATTAACGGATAGCTGATAGCAGATAGCGAATTATATTAGATGATAGTTGATTGCATTAACTAATTTGACTAGCGGATTGTATTAGCTGATTGTATAAAAGTGTTTGATAAAATTAACGGATAGCTGATAGTTGTTAGATTATTTAAACAAGCAAAATGACATATAAGGACATGATTATATTCAATACTTGTTTGAATAGTTTATTAGTTATCAATATTTTGTATCTAATTAATATTAATTAGATCTATAAAATTATTTTTAATATAACTTTTCTAAACATATTCGAATGATTTATATATTAATTTATTATTTATATAATTATTTTAATATAATTTAATTAATTAATAAATTTAAATACACATATAAATATGTGATAATAAAAAAGTAAATATGATTAGCTTATAAATAGGGTGAGAAAATATTTAATTTAGGTTATTTTGAGATTTTAGGTAACTGGTAAGGGTAAAAGAGTCTTTACAACTCTAATATCAAACCTCTAATCTCAAAAAGCTCTTATTATGAGCTTTTTCAAAATTAGCGGTTTCACCCCAATCCGCTCTTTTAATCCTTTGTTCACCAAACAACAATATTAACGAATTTGACTGGTCAAACCTTTAATTTTTGCTCAAACCTCTCTTTATCAAACATGACCATCATTCTTCTCATGGTAGATGGCAGCAAGAGAAAAAAATGGATGCAAGAGTTTCAAATTTTATTCTTTAATTTCCTTCATTTCTACTTGGATTTTGGGTTGCCTTGTGAGATAAAAAATGTTCCCCATCACTTTATTTTCTTGATGAGTATAATATTAAAAGATTTTAATTGAGTTACGAAAAATCCCCAAATTTCATTGAAGCCTAAAGTGAGAAAGCTTGAGTTAAGTTAAAGAAACATAAGTTGAGGGTAAATGGTAAAAGGAAATGAGTTTTTGAGTTGAGTTTTCGACTAAAACCTAAAGTGTTCTATAAATTTTCTTAAGAGAAATAGCTTAGTGTGGGCTTTAAGATACTTGGTTTTCCTTAAAAGATGGATTCAAGTTTAGAATGGGTAATTAAATTATTTAATTACCTTTATTAAATATTTGGGAAGATAATAATGTATTTTTTTGCACTTGGTTGAATTGTGCAAAAAAACTTGGTGTGGCTTTCACATTTAATAGGGAAAGATGGGAAGTTGAAGAAAGCTTATCTAAAGTGGCATTTCAAGATTTTTGATATAAGGTTAGTACACCTTAAACTCTGAATGCTTCATGAGCATCATAAATATAATTGCCTTACGCGTTAGTGGTTGCAAAATAGGTAGATGAGAAATGATCATGCGTAGTGACCGATATTATTGATACTTGATAATTATGAGATGCTTGGTGATGTTATGAGTATGTCGAGACTCGTAGAGGCTTTAGAGATAGTGCAAAGTCGTTTGAAATACTCGTATAAGTAATTGATGTTTGGTTGATTGTTTGATAATTGGTGAACCTTGTATGCTAGATCGAATGGTTGACAAGATTTAATGGAAATTATACTTAAGAAATAACATCGATAAATATTCGATTAAACGTTCATAAAGACGGTAATTGTTATTATATAATTAAATGTGATAGTCAAAAAATCCTAATGACTTTCATAAGCTTTAGAGATTGATTTAAGTATCGTAAATAATGTAATTCAATAATACAGTAGAAAATTATGGGTAGGGTATCGGTACAAGCTTTGGCTGTACTGGTACATTAATTGTTGTCGTATCGGTACGTGTTGACCTGTACCAATACTCGAGGAACTTGAGGTTTTCAGTAAGTAATTTCTGTATTGGTACGTGTGAGATTACCGATACTCATGGGTATCGTACCGTTACGCGAGAATCAGTATCGGTACCAACCCAAAAATGCTAAGTTTGATCCCGAGGGATGAAAAAGTGACCAAATGGGTCTCTAATGAGATATTAAGAGCTATAAAATTGAGAAATCGAGATTTAACTCTAATATACGAGCATAATGCGTAATAACTTGGTAAACTTAATGAAGTGACTAGAAAATTGATAGAAACCATAGAGTTATGGTAATTGTGTTAGCTGTGTGATATATGGTAATCATGTCAAATGTGTGATGTTTGAACACTTGGTTGGTTGAGTCACCTTTTATTGATGGGATCCGGATACCTAGAGAGCGTGTTGCAACACCATGGTTAGATATATCGAATGTACATTCTCGAGGCTGTGTGACACTGGGCCTCATTCGATGATACTCAAGGAGAGATGTCGAGTATGGGTGTACGTTCCCGAGGTTGTGTGACATCGGGCCTCACTCTAGGTTTGTGGTTATGACTTTGTGTGCTTTTGCCCGGATGATCTCGTGAGATTTTGGGTATGGTTGGGCCTTGTGTGCCATGTATGATGACTTGCATGATGAGAGTATGTGTTTAGGCGACTAGTGGTAGCGCCACGTGTTTATTTTATCTCTCCTTTGTGATAAGGTTTTTTTTAAAGGAAACCTCGAAGGGTCCTACTTTTTTAGAAAATTCGATTAAAAAATGGGAAACTTTTTTTTTTTAAGATTCAAGTTTCAGAAAAATCTTAAAAATCTTTTAGAGTCGCCACCGGCCATTGAGGTAGGCCGGACACCATAAAAACAAAACCAGAGATTCATTTGAAAAAGTTCGGGAGTTGGTTACGTGTGGGGAAGGGTTAGCACCCCCATCACGCCCGGAGATCGGTACCAAAATAATCGTTGCCTTTAATCGATGGAAATTACTTAAAATTTAAAATGAGTTTAATTAGGGGTTCTTGATCGAAAATCAAACTTTAATTATACGAGCTTCATCAAATTGGCGATTTCGAATTAATTTGACATTTAATTAAAAGGGATGACAGTGCACCAGACCAAAGACTAAACCGACATCATATAAGTTTGACTGCCGTGTTAGTTTAGGGTTCGGATCTCGTACGTCACCTTTATGCATGATGCAAGCAAATAAAATATAATGTCGTGGTCTTGTTCAATTTAATTACTTATGAATTTTACCTTTAGACGATGCAAATTAATCTGAATATTCGAGGAATATCCAATAAGCTAGGATAGTTCGACTTGAATACGTGAATTAATAAGTATCTCCTTTTTATGATTAAAATTAATTATTATGCGAATTAGGACATTAAAGGTCACGTGAATGGCAATTTAAAACGCATGTCACAAACATATATTCGAATAACATAAAAACTAGCTATGCACACAAAAAAATCGAGAATACAACATATTAAAATTATATATCATTTAAAAAAACTATATATAAAAAATATCAAAACAAATATATATCAACATGGCAATTACATATGCTAAGCATGTATTAACATGGTAGGATGCATAAAAAAGACCCAAAATCAAAGAAATATAAACACGAGGCAAGAATTAAAAAAAAAAGCAAGATGACATGGACCTAAACAGCAATAATACCACTAAAAAAGATTGAATTGCAAAAACAAGGGCCAAATTGAAAGGACGCGAAAAGCCTAAAGGACCAAAATGGGAATTAACCCACTCGAAATCTAATTAAAACCAAATTGGTGACAAAATTAATTTTTTTAAAAAGATTGAGGGACCACGGACGGGGTTTAAAAACACGAAAGGATCGGCGGTGGTATTACGAAAACACGAAGGGATTTAAAATACGATTAAACCAATTTTAAAACAAAAAAATATTATATAAACTAAGTTAAAAACATTTTAACCCCTTTTTTACAGACCCTAAAACACTCAGAGACTCTCCTCTCCATACTCTCTCATTTTCCGACGTTGGAACGTCGGCCAACACTAATCGATGGTCAGCGTTCCCCTAAACGAACCAAAAAACACCCTTTTCTACATTTCACACTCGTCTTGCACCCGAAAACCAGAAAACATGAATCCCCTCTTTCATTTTTTAAAACCGAAACCCAAAAACCTCAAAACGATCGTAAAGCCAAAACCTCAAAACGATCTCACTTTTTTGTTATCGTCCCCTACGACTCACTATGCACAACCTCTAAGAGGTCGGAAGGTTTATCGTCGATGAGGGAACGTGAACCGACACGAAGGTAAAAAAGACCCAACTCACTGTTTTTTTTATGATTCAAAATAAAATGAAAGAAGATGATATACCTTTGAAGTTCTCTATTTTTTGCTTGCTTCTATATTGCTCTGAAATTTTCTCGTTTCTAACTTGGGATTACAATGTTGGTTTTGGGTTTTATAAGCCCGAAAATTACATTTTTTGGATTACATAAAATCGAATGAAAATTACTGTTGGTTGATCTAATTTGTTTGTATCCGTCTCTGATTTTTTTGTTTGTTTGCCTCTGATTTTGGTTATTTTGGTTGTGCGCCTCTGACATTTTTCTTTGTTTGCATGTGAATGAACGACCGAAGAGGAGGGGACCAGAGTAGGGTGTTACGGCCGACGTGGAGCAATCCTAGCCGTCAGTGAGAGATCTGAACGGCCGCGAAGGATCTGAAGGGGTACGCGGTGGATTGCACGCGCGCGTCTAAAAAGTGGAGAGTCGCGCGTGGATTACACGAACGTGGGGAATCGATCTTGGCCTTCGATCTCGAGCCGGATCTGACGGTTGAGGCTTCTGCGGCGCCAGGGCAAAGACATATGTAGATTAGGGCTTCTTATCAGAGGCCATCTGGACCGTCAAATCTAGATTAGATCTGACGGTGGAGATTAAGCTGCGCAAGAACAACAGATCAGATTAGAGTTTTCTGCCTTAGTTAGGATTTGGGCCAAACAGGCCTTAGGGTTTAATGTGTATATAACACCCCTCACCCGGATTAGGGGCAAGGAGCGTTATGTTAACATGTGACAGAATCGTATTAGGCAGCGGAAGTGGGTTAATAATTTTTCGTGTGATATTTTTTTTTTCTTTCTTTCGAATACATCTATTTTAATTTCTTTTCACATTCGATTATCCCATGGACATACTTCATCATCATATATATATATATCATATCCGATAATAACATCCATAGTGTTTTAGTTTCCCTTAATTACATATCAAAATGTAGGGAGATTTCTTATGAATTTATACAATACTAAAGAAATAGTTCATGAACATAACCATCAGGCCAAATTGAACTAACATGCTGAACGCTAGGCCACCCATCATGAGTACGACAAAGACAGGGAAAATCACACTTAAGCTTCGTACGAGTAGAATACAGGTAGAGGTCAACGATGCTAGAACCTGAAATTTAGGGGAAGGAAGGAAAGGTTCGAGTGGTAAGTACTTCTCGTACTTAGTGAGGAAACCCTATTCTATTCGGTTTCCAATTTAAACATTATGATCAAACAATTAAATTTCACTTTGCACATTAGCTCATTTGAATGATTCAAGCAATATAATCAATCCACAATTAATAGTGCACCATAGAAACCATTCGAATATAAACACCAAGGAATCATGTAATTCTATTCGAATACATGCAAGTGATTACATATCATTCATATCATGAATACACATACAAGCCATGAAACCTGAATTAACTTCCAATTATCAAATTATCACAATTAAAGTTTCATAGCATATCAATAATAGCAAATCATGAAATTCAATATTTCATTCAAATGATCCAACAACCAATTTCATGAATTTACTTTCAATTTTCAGATTTCATTCCTTAAATTGTTCATTTAATTCATTTAGCAATGCCTTGGATAGTAGAGTATGCTAGGTAATCAAGTCACATATAACAGAGGTTGTGAATCAAATTCACCATGTAAAGGTACCACGTACCAAATCGTATCACATATAACATATCATAATGTCCGCAGACATTAAGCAAGAAGGTACACTTACGTACCACAATATCGAGTACACTAACGTACCGATTTTCTTATTGAGCTCAGACTCTAGGCTAGCCGTACTACCTAAACAGACTATACACACCAAGGGCTTTGCATTTAAATCTTTAATTTAATCAGATACATAATCAATCAAATTTTCAGAAATTCTTAATTAATCATTTCGATTAATTGCTTATAGTTCCAATTCCAATAACATGTTATCACACATGATCATATAAACATTTACAAGCTCAATTCACACATTTCAGCTCAGCATTCGAACAATCCAAGCTCATATCATATAATTCAGAATTTCATTTCATAGTTCAATACTCAATTGAACTTGTCAAACATAATTATAACATGTAAGAGTATTGCATACTCACATACTATATCACAACTTCATTGTTTCCACAAGAAATCAATATCACAATAAATTCCAATAATCAGCATGATTAATTCATCCAAAACAGTAAGATTAACCAAATATCAGATTCGGAAACAAACATATCAATCGTCAATTTAATTTCAATCACATATGCAACAAAATCGCATAACACAAGCATAAAATCCAGATTCCATTATTCCTTCTTCCCTTACTAAAATCGAATAATTAATTAGTCCAAATTGCATGCTTATCATAACTTAAAAATCAAATTAAGGCAGTTGGGACTCTAATCCCAACTCTAAAAATCGTTTCACTCACAGTTCGCCGAGCTAGTTTTGGATCCGAACGCCCTTCGCTCGATCAGAAGCCGATCCCGGTGCAATTTCTTCTTCTACCCTTTCACTTCTAGGATCTAAGGCATTTAAGCCAAGCAAATAATAATTTTTCAGAATTCAATTTATGCAATTAGAGACTGAATTTTGCATTTTTATTCAAAACAGTCCCTATACTTTTACGGTTCGATAAGACTAATTTCCATTTTCCTAATTTCTTTAATTAATCACTTAAACTTTCAAATTGATCATTAAAATTGGTGGATTTCACATCCTACAGATTGTTAATCAATTTATTAACACTCCATTTAATCCAATTTTACATCTTTAATAATTCACAAATTTTTAATTTTTCTTCTTTTCATTTATACACATTTCTGACCACCTAATTTAATTAATTTCTTATTTTCTGTACACAACTCCAAATCGAACACCGTTTGTTCCTAAATTCAATTAACATACCCAATTTTAACATATCAAAAATTTAGGTCGAAACTCCTAGTAGATTATTTTCTACAATTTTACAAAGTTCACTGTCCAGCTAAGAGCATTACTGGACAGTTTTGTATGCTGTTCGAAATGGGTTTCCAGATTTTACCACAGTCATCAAAAATCCCTTTTACAATTTTTCTACCATTTTAGACATGTCAAGGTAGAACATATTCAATTTTCATCACTAAAATCTTACTAGTGAATTTTATACAATTTTCTAAAGTTCACTGTCCATCTAAGAACAGTGCAGGATAGTTTTACATGATGTTCGTATTAAGCTTCCAGATTTCACTACAATGATCAAAACTCAGATTTATAATTTTTCTACCACTTTAGACATGGCAAAGTAGA
The DNA here is from genome assembly GCA_030270665.1 of Hibiscus trionum. NCBI lineage: Eukaryota > Viridiplantae > Streptophyta > Magnoliopsida > Malvales > Malvaceae > Hibiscus > Hibiscus trionum. Next base: position 69,787,845 of record BSYR01000003.1, read on the forward strand.
ACATATCAAAAATTCATCACGAAATTCCCACTAAATAATTTTCTACAATTTTCTAAAGTTGCATGTTCTTATAACTACTAAATCTGTCCATATTTACTCTTGCATGTTCATAAGCTTTTATCCTTCAAAATTTCTTGAGGTTTCTTGTGTTCTTAAAATTTTCCAGCAGCATAACCTTTAGTATCATCACTTTCATGATTTTCTAAAGGCATTAAAACCATTGATCTATTAAAGATTTTAACATATTCGAAAACTATAGAGAGAGAGCTACTTACTTTCGATTTTTCCTTGAATTTTCTAACTCAATTTCTATGCTATGCAACCCTTGTCTTCTTCACTTAAAGCTCTCTGGTTTTCCTCTCAATTTTGTGTTTGTAAGTGTGTGTGAATGTATGGTTTACTAAGCTAGAAGGGTTGAGTAATCGGTGGAGGGATGGTGGAAGAAATAGATGAAGGAAAGTGGTGGGAAATGATTAATTTGGTTAGTAGGATTAGGTTGCCTATGTTGGGGAAACCGGGTTATTTCCCACACGAACGTAGCTTCAAATCTGAGCTGAAATGTCGAGATCGAAACTACCGAAATTTGCACAGCGGACAAACCCGTCAACTATTGAATATTGAAACCCAATGGAAAAACCCAATAATAAGCAAGCGAAATAAATAATGGAGAGAACACACCGAATTTACGAGGTTCGACGAAAAAATGTCGTCTACTCCTCGGGCACCACCACCGGATGATAACTTCACTAATACCAAAATGGTACAAACAAATGGAATTTCTAAGAATTCCCAAATATGAGAGAAGAGAAACAAATGGGAGAGATGAATGTTGGGATGAATTCAAATGGCAAATGCTAGGCCTATTTATAGTTGAGCTTTAAGGACTAAACCTATAAATAGCCTAAAGTTTAGGGACCAAAAATTAATTTTCCCATACCACTTTACAACCACATTTTGCCAACTAATTTTCCACCCAATATTTGGTGCTTTCGGTGGCTTTTTGGTTGGCAATTTCCAGCCACTTTCAACAAATCTCCACCTTGGCTTGAAATTTCACCAAGCTTTTCAAAATTTCTTCTCCCCAAACGTTATCTTTTGTAGTGCCTCCAAATGCGCCCACGAGCGCCATACACCCGAAGGTGCTCAAACTTGCAAGATGTTAATCAAGTTCAAACAATGATTGAACTTGATTGATGTTACCACCTTGGTCAACATATCTGCAGGATTTTCTGCTGTCGCAATCTTCTGAAGTAGAATCTTTCCTTCTTCAAAGATCTCCCGCACAAAGTGATACCTCACGTCGATGTGCTTGGTTCTTGAATGGTAGACTTGATTTTTCGCTAAATGAATAGCACTCTGACTGTCACAATAGAGACTAATGTGACTTTGAACAACTCCCAAGTCTTCCAACAATCCGTTAAGCCAAATCGCCTCCTTAACAGCCTCTGCAACTGCCATGTACTCTGCCTCTGTAGTTGACAAAGCCACCGTTGACTGTAAAGTAGACCTCCAACTCACTGGGGCTTTTGCTAAAGTAAACAAATACCCAGTAGTAGACCGACGCTTGTCCAAATCACCAGCATAGTCGGAATCAACATATCCAACCACAAACTGACCAAGTGTTTCGTCTTGCTCAAACACTAAACCAACATCTACGGTTTGTTGGAGATACCGTAGAATCCATTTCACAGCTTGCCAATGTCCTTTTCCAAGATCATGCATGTACCTGCTCACAACTCCAACTGCTTGTGAAATGTCAGGCCGCGTACACACCATCGCATACATCAAGCTCCCTACTGCATTAGCATATGGAACTTTTGCCATGTATTCTCGCTCTTCATCAATTTTAGGAGATAATTGAGAACTGAGTTTCAAATGAGAAGCAAGTGGGGTACTTACATGTTTTGTGCTTTCATTCATACCAAAACATTGTAATACCTTTTTCAGATATTGCTTCTGAGTCAAACAAAGCTTGCCTCTCCGTCTGTCTCTACTTATCTCCATGCCGAGAATCTTCTTGGCCTCACCTAGATCTTTCATCTCAAACTCTTGATTCAACTGAGCCTTCAATTTGTCTATCTCTTGTTGACTCTTTGAAGCGATCAGCATATCATCAACATACAAGAGAAGATAAATGAAAGATCCATCTTGTAGCTTTCGCAAATACACGCAATGGTCGTATTTGCTTCTTGTGTACTTCTGCCTCCTCATAAAGCTATCAAATCGCTTGTACCACTGCCTCGGAGATTGCTTCAATCCATATAGCGATTTGTTCAGCTTACAAACCCATTTCTTACCACCAGCATCTACATATCCTTCTGGCTGAGTCATATAGATCTCCTCTTCCAAATCACCGTGCAAGAAAGCCGTCTTTACATCGAGTTGAGCTAGCTCCAAATTCAACTGTGCTACCAAGGCCAACAATGTTCTAATGGAGGAATGCTTCACAACAGGGGAAAATACTTCGTTGTAGTCGATTCCCTCCTTCTGAGCGTAGCCTTTAGCTACCAACCTTGCCTTGTAGCGAACATCTTTCTTGCTGGGAGATCCGTCTTTCTTTGCAAACACCCACTTGCATCCAATTGCCCTTTTACCTTCTGGTAAATATGCCAAATCCCAGGTGTTGTTCTTCTGGAGAGATTGCATTTCTTCATCCATGGCACTTTTCCACTTGTCACTTTCTAAGCTTTGCATTGCTTCTTGATAAGTGACAGGGATATCATCATCAACAACTGGAAGGGCATAGGCCACTGTATCTGTAAATCGAGCAGGTCTACGAATTTCTCTCCTTGGCCTTGTAACTGCAAGTGGTTCTGGTGTCTCCAATGGTTCTTGGGTTTGAACCTCTTCATCTTCTGATTCCTCCATTGGAGTTGGAGAATCAGTAACATCAATTGCTGGACTAATCACCGTCTCTTGAAACTCCACCTGGTTTAGAGTATACTCCACCTGTTGTGGAGTACTACTTGTCTGAACAGCTCCATTTGTTACCTTCTTCAACATGACAGATTCATCAAAGGTAACATCTCTACTACAAATTATCTTCTTTGTGTCTAAGCACCAAAGTCGAAATCCCTTCACTCCATGAGTGATTCCCATAAAGATAGCCTTCTTTGCTCTAGGATCAAGTTTTGACTCCTTCACATGATAATACGCAGTGGATCCAAATACATGTAAGGAATCATAATCTGTAGCGGGTACCCCAGACCATACCTCCAACGGTGTTTTTCCTCCAATCGCCGATGACGGTAGACGATTGATGAGATGGCCAGCATATGTCACAGCCTCAGCCCAAAATGGTTTGCCCAACCCAGCATTGGACAACATACATCGAACTTTCTCAAGTAGTGTTCGATTCATACGCTCTGCCACCCCATTCTGCTGTGGTGTATGTCTAACAGTGAAGTGTCGAACAATACCATGCTCCTGGCAAACGTCAAAGAGCGGATCACTTCTATATTCCCCTCCATTGTCCGTCCTAAGCCGTTTGATCTTCTTGCCAGTCTGGTTCTCGATCATATTTTTCCACTTCAGGAAAACTTTGAGCACTTCATCTTTAGACTTCATTGTATACACCCAAACTCTTCTGGAAAAGTCATCAACAAAAGTTACAAAATAGTGTTTTCCTCCCAGCGACGTTGTTTTGGAAGGACCCCACACATCTGAGTGAACATAATCCAAAATACCTTTCGTATTATGGATAGCGGTGCCGAATTTCACTCTCTTCTGCTTTCCCAGAACACAATGCTCACAAAAATTTAACTTGCAAGCCTTTGCACCTTTCAACAATCCTTGCTTTGCCAAAATTTGCAAGGATTTCTCACCAGCGTGTCCCAACCGCATGTGCCACAACTGAGAAGAATCCAATTTGTCTACACCGGAAGCTGCTGCTACTGCTCCAATAACTGTACTACCTTGGTAGTAATACAAGTTATTTTTCCTGATGCCCTTCATTATCACGAGTGCGCCTGATGTGACTTTCAAAATTCCATCTCTCATAGTGACAATCGAGCCTTTGGATTCCAAAGCTCCCAACGAGATGAGATTTTTCTTCAAACTAGGCACGTATCGGACATCAGTCAAAACTCTGGTTGATCCATCTTGATTCTTCAATCGGATTGAACCTATCCCAATCGTTTTACAGGCGTTGTCATTGCCCATATAAACAACTCCTCCATTTAGTTCTACTAAATCGAAGAACCACTCCCGATTAGGGGACATATGATAGGTACAACCCGAATCCAATATCCACTCGTCTGAGCAGAATGATGACGATGAAGCAACCAGTGATATTTCAGAGTCACTAGTATCATGCTCTGCAACACATGCATCTGGAGCAGCTTTTCCTTTCTTCTTCAGCTTCGGGCAATCTTTCTTCCAATGACCTTTCTCATGACAAAAGGCACATTCATCTTTCCCAAGTCTGGACTTTGACTTTGATCTCCCTCTCATTTTTGGCTTTTGGCTTTTCGAGCGACCTCTTACCACCATGGCCTCCGCTGCATTGTACTTGCTCTCCATCTTGGTTTTCTTTCTGAGCTCGTAACTATACAGAGCAGCAGTTACTTCTTTAAGGGTCACCTCATCCTTTCCGTGAAGTAACGTTGTTTCAAGGTGCTCAAATTCATCTGGAAGAGATGACAACAACATTAAAGCCAAATCTTCATCTTTGAAAGTTTCATCCATGCCCAACAGATCTGCCACTAACTCATTGAAGGCAGTGATGTGTTCATTCATATTGGTGCCTGGCTGATAATCAAATCTGAACAATCTTTTCTTCATGTGAAGACGATTCTGAGAGCTTTTCTTTAGGAATTTTTCCTCCAACGCTTTCCACAGTTTGCTTGCAGAAGTCTCGTTTTTGTAGGCATACTTCTGCTCCCTGGAAAGACAAGATCGAATCGTACTGCACGCCATACGGTTGATTGTTCTCCAATCTTTCTCCACCATATCTACGGGTTTTTCTTCCTCAATGGCAATGTCTAGACCTTGTTGAAATAAAGAGTCTAGCACCTCGCCTTGCCACATGCCGAAGTGACCGGATCCATCGAACAACTCCACCGAGAAGTTTGCATTTGTCATTATCCTCCTCACCGGTATAGAGGAAGAGCTTGATGCCCTATCTGATCCGTCTTTTGCCATGGCAACGAATAATATTCAACAGCACGAACTGGATATTGAAACACTGCACCAGGTAAGTTCCCAGGAAAGAGAGGTGGATCACACGGATCGCTTAAATACCCAGTCTTTCCTAGCCAGAACTTTCCTAGACATGCACTGTCACAACACCACACTTCTTTGCAGCAACCGAGCGACCGGGATAGCCTTAACCGAAGCTCTGATGCCAATTGTTGGGGAAACCGGGTTATTTCCCACACGAACGTAGCTTCAAATCTGAGCTGAAATGTCGAGATCGAAACTACCGAAATTTGCACAGCGGACAAACCCGTCAACTATTGAATATTGAAACCCAATGGAAAAACCCAATAATAAGCAAGCGAAATAAATAATGGAGAGAACACACCGAATTTACGAGGTTCGACGAAAAAATGTCGTCTACTCCTCGGGCACCACCACCGGATGATAACTTCACTAATACCAAAATGGTACAAACAAATGGAATTTCTAAGAATTCCCAAATATGAGAGAAGAGAAACAAATGGGAGAGATGAATGTTGGGATGAATTCAAATGGCAAATGCTAGGCCTATTTATAGTTGAGCTTTAAGGACTAAACCTATAAATAGCCTAAAGTTTAGGGACCAAAAATTAATTTTCCCATACCACTTTACAACCACATTTTGCCAACTAATTTTCCACCCAATATTTGGTGCTTTCGGTGGCTTTTTGGTTGGCAATTTCCAGCCACTTTCAACAGCCTAACTCTACCAAATTTCCACCAAAATTTCCCCTAACCTTTTGTTTTATTACTATTATTATTATATTATATTATACATATATATACATAGATAATTATCCTAATGATCCACCGGGTATATTATATGTATATGTATTAACTTACATTGTTCATTTCATTAAACTTATATGTAGAACTAAGGTTTTGATATAATATTTGAAAAATGTTTTGGACTAAATTGAAAAGAATTTAAAATATGTTTTTAGTCAAAAACAACTTGAAAATATGTTTAAGGGTTTTTAAAGCTCTGGAATGGACTTAAAGTACATTTAAAGAAGTCAAAACCGAGCATTTTAAGTGACAGTATCGATACAGTGGATAGTGTATCGATACACATTAGGGTTTTGGATTCCAGTAGCTAAAACCCGTATCGATACGTCTATGCGTATCGATACGGTGTCTAAACCCGTACCGATACGCTTACACGTATCGATACGGTATGTTTTCAAATAGCCCAACGGCTAGTCGCGTACCGATACGATGGTATCGCGTACCGATACGCCAACGGTCAATTCCCAACGGTCTTTTGAATTTGCAGGACCGTACCGATACGCCAGGCATGCGTATCGATACGCATCAGCAGAAAGCTCAACGGCTATATCAGACTTTCAAGACCGTATCGATACAGGGTATAGTGTATCGATACACTAGGCTGAAGAAATGCAATTTGTGGGAAATAAACGGCTATTTTGTATCCCCAACGGCTATGAAACATCCCCAACGGCCATAAACGGCTAGGAACTCAATTTGGAGTATAAATAAGGCCTCCAAGCATCAAGATTGACAAGAGCTTCAATTGTTACAACATTATGAGTGAAATTCGTGTCTAGAGCTTAAATCGTTCATTTATTGCTTAGACAACACTAGTGAGCTTACATTGTTAAATTTGCTCAAGTGTTTTAGGTTTTGGGTGAGTGCTTCATTGTGCAAACAAAACGCCTATTAGAGGGTTCAAGTTTGCTTCTTTGTTTCTCTTTGTAAAGAGGGTTTTCCTTCAAGCTTTGGGTAGAAAGCTTCGAGGGTTGTAAAGGGTTTCCTCCTAATCCTAGAAAAGGGGACGAATCAATTAGTGGATTGATTGCGAAATCCTTAGTAGGAAGCTAAGGTAGTGGATGTAGACCTTGGTTAGAAGGTTGAACCACTATAAATCATCGTGTATTTATTCTTTCAGCTTCCTAAACCCTTCCACCCAAAAATCCACCTCTCCACCACTTGGCGAGCATAATCGGTTGATCGAATCGAGCCCCGAAAAACCCAACAATTGGTATCAGAGATTGGCTCAATTGAAGGGGATTCACATCCTATTGAGAAGATCCGGCAAGCTCGATCAACATTTCACCAACCGGCTCAAAATGTCGCAATCCATCAACATACCGCCTTTCTTCGACGGAGATCACTATGCCCATTGGAAGACAAAGATGAAATTCTTCTTGAAATCAAGAGATTACAAGCTATGGGACATAGTTGAAGATGGTCCGTTCGTGCTTCAAGGAAGCAAAGCGGAATGGAGTGTCGACGATCGCAAGAAGATGGAGCTAAATTGTAGAGCCTTGCACATGCTTTTTTGTGCATTTGGCCCAACCATCTACGAGAAGATGTCTTCTTGTGAAAATGCCAAGGAGGTATGGGACAAGCTTGAAGTCACATACGAAGGGACTAATGAAGTCAAGGAGACCAAGATTGGACTCCTCACCTTAGAGTATGAGAACTTCAAAATGGATCCGGAAGAAAACATCGAGAAGATGTTTGATAGATTCTCCACCATCATCAATGGTCTTAAAGGATATGGAGAAATCATTCCGGAAGAAAAGCTTGTTCGAAAGCTCATCTACTCACTTCCCGAGTCTTGGGACTCAAAGAGGACCGCCATCATCGAAGCCAAAAATTTAAAAAATTTGAAGCTTGATGAACTCATGGGGTCACTTCTTACTCATCAAATCATGAAGAAGAACAAAGAAGATGAGAAAAGGAGGGAAGAAATTAGAGCTATGGGAGAGAAGAAAATCAAGAGGCTTGGCTTCAATGCCATGGCTCTCAAATCCTCCACAAATCATCACGTAGATTCAAGTGAGGAGGATAGTGAAGATGAAGAGATGAACTATCTCTTCAACAAGCTCGCACGATTCATGAAGAGCAAAATGGAAAAATCCAAGCATGAATCGATGAAGAAGATGAAGGATTCCCACAAATCCAAAAAGAAGGGATCATCTTCAAAACAAGCATATGTGGCCGCTTGGAGTGATGAAGACTCCACCGATAATGAAGTAGCCCACCTATGCATGATGGCCCTCAATGAGGGGGAGGTAACTTCTAACTCATCTATTTCAAATTCTTATACATTTGATGAGTTACAAGAAGCCTATGATGAATTGGTTTTTGAATTCAAGGCTTCATTTTCGAAAAATAAAAAATTGATTTCAAAGTTGAAAACCGAAAATGATTTGCTTTCTAAAACCAATTTAGAGTTTGAAGCAAAAATCAAAGATTTTGAACTTAAAGTTTTAGATTTACAAAACTTGCTTCAAACGATGAAAAAAGATCATCAAAAAGAAGTCGATGATCTCAAAAAGGAAAAAGATTTGATTTCCAAAGAACTTGAAAAGAAAAACAATTTTGGAAAATCAAATTTTTATGTAAGACAATCTAGTGCCCCTAGATTTTTTAATGGAAAATGTTTTAGAAGTGTTTGGGTCCCAAAAGGACTAACCACTTCAACTAAAAGGGATGAAATTGAAAAATGGATTCCTAAGGGGACTAAATTTTGTGCTACTAACGTTTATGGATCCAAAGCAATTTGGATACCAAAAATCACTTGATTGTCTTTTGCTAGGTGTGATGGAGAGTGTTCAACGAGTCAAACATTAAGGGGGAGCTCCATGCACACAAAGGAAGAACACTTGAAGAAGGAAGGCTTCACATCCTCCCTTAAGTTCAAGTGTTGGTAAAAATTTCTAGTTGTTTTTAATTTTATTTGATTTATTTTTTTTAATTCAACTAGATATTCATAAATGTTGGACTAACATTCTGATGATGCTATGAGTAAGGGGGAGCCAATTTTAAACCAAAATTTTAAGTGTCAAAATTTTTTTTTGATATAACAAAAAGGGGGAGAAATGGTTTTTGAAAAATTTATTTTTCAAATGAATAAGGGGGAGCTTTATTTTGATTTTATATCTTAAATCTCTTATTCACAATTTTAAAATTAAAGGGGGAGAATCCCAAACAATTTTTCAAGTTGGTTTTATTATATCAAAAAGGGGGAGATTGTAGAACTAAGGTTTTGATATAATATTTGAAAAATGTTTTGGACTAAATTGAAAAGAATTTAAAATATGTTTTTAGTCAAAAACAACTTGAAAATATGTTTAAGGGTTTTTAAAGCTCTGGAATGGACTTAAAGTACATTTAAAGAAGTCAAAACCGAGCATTTTAAGTGACAGTATCGATACAGTGGATAGTGTATCGATACACATTAGGGTTTTGGATTCCAGTAGCTAAAACCCGTATCGATACGTCTATGCGTATCGATACGGTGTCTAAACCCGTACCGATACGCTTACACGTATCGATACGGTATGTTTTCAAATAGCCCAACGGCTAGTCGCGTACCGATACGATGGTATCGCGTACCGATACGCCAACGGTCAATTCCCAACGGTCTTTTGAATTTGCAGGACCGTACCGATACGCCAGGCATGCGTATCGATACGCATCAGCAGAAAGCTCAACGGCTATATCAGACTTTCAAGACCGTATCGATACAGGGTATAGTGTATCGATACACTAGGCTGAAGAAATGCAATTTGTGGGAAATAAACGGCTATTTTGTATCCCCAACGGCTATGAAACATCCCCAACGGCCATAAACGGCTAGGAACTCAATTTGGAGTATAAATAAGGCCTCCAAGCATCAAGATTGACAAGAGCTTCAATTGTTACAACATTATGAGTGAAATTCGTGTCTAGAGCTTAAATCGTTCATTTATTGCTTAGACAACACTAGTGAGCTTACATTGTTAAATTTGCTCAAGTGTTTTAGGTTTTGGGTGAGTGCTTCATTGTGCAAACAAAACGCCTATTAGAGGGTTCAAGTTTGCTTCTTTGTTTCTCTTTGTAAAGAGGGTTTTCCTTCAAGCTTTGGGTAGAAAGCTTCGAGGGTTGTAAAGGGTTTCCTCCTAATCCTAGAAAAGGGGACGAATCAATTAGTGGATTGATTGCGAAATCCTTAGTAGGAAGCTAAGGTAGTGGATGTAGACCTTGGTTAGAAGGTTGAACCACTATAAATCATCGTGTATTTATTCTTTCAGCTTCCTAAACCCTTCCACCCAAAAATCCACCTCTCCACCACTTGGCGAGCATAATCGGTTGATCGAATCGAGCCCCGAAAAACCCAACATTATATACATATAATAAATCACATTTTCTTTATACATATTACACATGTATGTCTTTTTTTTAATCTATCACTTTATAATTATTCATTTTAATACTTAAATCTTATAATTTCACTAAGCTTAACCAAAATGTTTACACTTTTCTTTTTATTTTCTTATAATTTCTTCTAGGGTATTTTTAGGGTGTTACAGTGTAATTAAATTTTTTTGAGCTTCTTTTTTATTTTAATGTAAATAGACTTTTAATTATAAATAAACAATTTGAGTTGTTATTATTATTATGTACATCAGGCATGTATTATGATAATTATAATAATGATAATAATGATAATAGTATAACTATAATAATAATTGTAGAACTATGTTTTGATATAATAATTGAAAAATGTTTTGGACTAATTTGAAAAGAATTTAAAACTTGTTTTTAAATCCAAACAACTTGGAATTAGGTTTGAGGGATTTTAAAATGTTTTTGGCAAAGATTTTTCATGTTTTTAATAGCCAAACTCGTGTTTTCAAAGTACCCGTATCGATACGGTTGTACCCGTACCGATACCATTTTGCCCCAGTTTGGCCACTGTCAAAACCCGTATCGATACGAGGGTTTAGTGTATCGATACAGAGTGGGGTCGTTTCGATACGCCACGACAGCGTACCGATCCCATTTTAACTACCCCAACGGCTATTTCCCAACGGTCATTTAAAAATGAACCCATACCGATACGCCCTAAAGCGTATCGATACGCCCAGGCTAGCAAGAGCCCAACGGCTAGTTTCTGATGAAGGCAGTATCGATACGGTTCCACGCGTATCGATACCGAAGGCTGCAGAACAGCATTTATGAAGGGAAATAAAGTCCTCAACGGCTCCAAATCATCCCCAACGGCTAGTAACGGCCATAAACTCAATTGGAACTATAAATTGAAGGCTGGAACACTTGAAGAAGGTTAGAGACTTCATCCAAGCAACATGATCAAGAGAATTAGAGTCTAAGTCTTATTTTTACTATTTTTTTGTACATAGTCTTTAGAGAGAGTGCTTAATTGTAAATCATTGTACTCTTGTGAGCTCAAATTGTGTAAACACCAACCTTGTGAGGTATTTAGTTTACCCAAACAAATCCCTTGTAAAAGGAGAGGTTCTAGTTTAGCCTTGAGAGAAAAACTAGAGTTGGTTCTATCTTAGCCAAGTCCAAAAGATAGGGTTGTAACGGTTTCCTCCTAAACCGGGAAAAGGGGACGAATTCATTGTTGAGTGAATTGGGAAATCCTTAGTGGTGTGCTAAGGTAGTGGATGTAGGTGCTTGTTAGAAGACCGAACCACTCTAAAATCATTGTGTCACTTGTCTACTTTCTTTTTGATTTTAGCCAATTCAACCACCAAACAAAAACAACCCTCCTTGACGGTTTCGGTGATCGATTCGAGCGTGCTAACAACTCAACAACAACAACAATAATAATAATAATAATAATAATAATAATAATAATAATAATAATAATAATAATAATAATAATGGTATTTAATAATAAGAGTAATAGATAATAATAATAATAATATATGATAATAATATTAATAAATATAATAAATATAACTTTAATAATAATTATAATAATAATAATAGTAATGTTAATAATAGTAATAGATAATAATATGTTAATAATATAGTAATAACATTAATAACACTAATAGTAGTAATAATAGATAGTATATGATAATAATACTGGTAATAATAATAAATAGTAATAATAAATATAACAAATACAACATTAATAATATATATTGTTTTTTTTTTCTTTTTTATTTTTAACCATTCGATATATATATATATATATAATTAAGAAAAGTAATAAAGCCCATTATTTAAAAAAGAAAACACGTTAACACCTCGGATAAAATATGTGGTTACATCCTTATTGCTCATACTAGCTTGCATGCTTATGTTTATGATTAACATGAAGTATAGTAGAGTAGTAGTGTACCACTGAGCTTTGTAAGCTCAACACTCGAAATCTTTGTTAATGTGCGTAGGTTGGTAGATTGATCGGGAGCTCGATGAGCATTATCAGTTTGGGATTCCAATAAGTGGTGATTGCCAGAGTATGATACTTGTATTTAGTTGGTTGAGTACTCATAGGAACTTACGTGGCTGAGTCTATAACTTTATTTTGAAATATTATTTTGATATACAATGTATAAACTTGAAGCTCCTATTTTGTAACATGATTTATACTTCTTATTTATTTACATGAATTATGAATGGTTTAATGTTTTTATATGATGGCTAAATCTATGATTTAAAAATAAAATTTTTGTTAGGATAGATTTTGGGTGACCCGAATGTAGCATTTTGAATCCAGATCGAGGTGTTACAATGATAACCTACCTTGAAATTGATTAAAAATGAGACGAGTTGACTTACTTGATTTTTTTTAATTTTTTAATACTTATATTGATCTTCTGTTGGAATTGTTGTAAATTTGTGAGGAGAGAGTGAATGTATCAAATTTTTGATGGAGAGGTTGGTTCTTATTAGTTTTTGTATGATGTAGGATTATGTGGCCTCAATCTAAACTAAAGTTGGGATAATTTTTTCACTATGGTTGTATGTGTCCCGGTAGAGATTATATATATTTTTTCTTCTGGTCATGAGATCTTGATCCCAATTGTGTTATCTTAAAGTGTAAGACACATATCTATCGAATTTTCAATGCTGGTGGAGATGTACAAATTTTTTAATAAGTTTAAAATTTGACATGTAAGTTATTTTTATATAATGAAACATAAATATGCATGAAACGATATATTTTTATTATATTAATATATAATATTATTTTTATTATATGATTCAATTATATAATTAATTCTAAGCCTCGGTTATATTAATCAACACAAATAGCAATTGATATATTTTTAAATATAAAGGGTTAAATTTATTTAATTATTTTGAATTAGGACAAATTGATACAATATATGAGTTTCAAAGACTAAAACTGTCATTATACCAAGCCTTCTTAGATATCACTTTGAATTTTAACGAAGAGTGGCCCTCTTATAACTAAATTTTAATTGAGTGACTCAATTGTAAGTTTTAATAATTGATTGACTTATTTGTAACTTCACTAATAATTGACTGACCTCCAATGTATTTCCCGGCGGCAACATTTTATCGTATGTTTGCATTTAAACGAGAGATTGACCCAATTATAACTAGAATATTAATTAGTGACCTAGTTGTAATTTTTAATAACCCGATGATCTAAATGAAACTTACTAATAACTGATCGACTTCAAATGTAGTTTACCCATTATTAAATTAAAATTTTTAAAAAATTGCCTCCAATACCATATTCAGATGCACCATCGCTCTTGTCCGTCCCTACAAAAATTCAAATTTTAACGTTTAAGAAACCAAAAAACCTAATAGAAAATCCGTAGCCGTCTGGTAGTGTATATTTTCCTATCAAATTAGTATTTTCTCTTCATAATTTTCTGTTTCAGATTTTATGCATTTGATTTGAGTGATTCTTAATGGTTTGGTTTCCATTTTAACAGTTAGGGTTTTGAGGAATCCCTTACAGATTAGGATCGCATTGCATTGGTGATGGAGAACACAGAATCCGTGAGGGTCGCCGTTAATATTCGTCCGTTGATTACCACCGAGCTTCTCAATGGATGTACGGATTGCATCACCGTCGTTCCCGGCGAACCTCAGGTATTTCCATTCTATAAAATTTTCGTGAGTTTTGATTTTTGAAATGAATATAAGGATTTGGTCAGGGAAGGAGAGTGATGTGTTTTATTTCTGGGTGTGCTGTTGATACATGGGAGTATTTTACGGGAGTAAAGTTGTTGTATCTGGTGGTGTTGTGCAGTTTAGTTTCCATTTTTTCTGCGGGTGATAAATTTGGGGATGATGTTAGTAACAGATTACATGCAGGGGCTGTAGTTTTGTTTTTTTGGGATTGGTTTGCTGTAGTTCAATTTGTTACTGGCAATGGATTCGGACCGGCAATATGTTACAAGCTATAGTCTTCGGGGTCTGTAGTGTTGTTTTTGCGTTTCTTATGCATTTTTAGGTTATAGATGGGGATTGAGTGCCGGTTTGCTCAGATTGCGAGGTATGGATAAAGGGTGGTGTTGTAGCTGTTTTTTTTTAGTTTACTTGTTCTTGTGATGCTGTACGGGTAATTATTTTGAAGGTGTAATGTTTAAAGCTTGTTACCGAGGCCTCGCTGTTCGTAAATTGAGATCTAAGGTCCGGATTTGGGTATGGCCTAATGGAGTAAAATTCTAATCGACTGGTCCTGTTTGCTAGTTTGGTTTTGTTAGCTTGGAGGAGTCAGTTTTGGCGTTTGTTTTTTGTTGGTGTTGTTGTTTTGTCCAGGTGCCTTCTGTTAGTTGTATCTCCTTTCAACTCCTGTTTTTGGAGGCTGTTCATTATGATTCTAATAAAAATAATTTTGTTGAGCAAAAAAAAGTGTTGAAATATTAGCTTGATTGTGATTCACATTTATTTTTACATAGGTTCAAATTGGGTCACATGCCTTTACTTATGATTACGTTTATGGGGGAGCTAGCTCGCCGTCTTCAGCAATTTATGATGATTGCGTTGCTCCTCTTGTGGATGCACTTTTTCATGGTTATAATGCTACTGTACTTGCATATGGTCAGGTTAGTTTCGTTTTGTTATAATGAGGGTTTTCTAATTATTATTTTTTTCATAAAAAAGTTATAGTTTACTAACAATGATAATGTATTTCTGGGTTTTAGACGGGTTCTGGTAAAACATATACTATGGGAACCAACTACACAACAAATGAAAGTAATGCTGGGATTATACCTAAAGTTATGGAAGCTATATTTGAAAGAGCAGAGGCAACAAAACACTCAACTGAATATTTGATAAGAGTATCATTTATTGAGGTAGTTGGCTAATAATGATACTTCTACTTTTTTTTATTGGTTAAGACATATGCTTATCTGTATAATCTTTGAATTTGATAGATATTTAAAGAAGAAGTGTTTGACTTACTTGACTCAAATCCGGCTGCTTCATCG
The DNA here is from genome assembly GCA_030270665.1 of Hibiscus trionum. NCBI lineage: Eukaryota > Viridiplantae > Streptophyta > Magnoliopsida > Malvales > Malvaceae > Hibiscus > Hibiscus trionum. The sequence goes on from BSYR01000003.1 coordinate 69,803,213, forward strand.
AAAGTTGAAGGAGTGTCACTTGCAAAGCCTGCAGCTCCTGGAAAACTACCTATTCAAATTAGGGAAACAGTGAATGGGGGGATAACACTGGCTGGAGTGACTGAGGCTGAAGTCCGAACAAAAGAAGAGATGACATTGTACTTGTCACGAGGTTCTCTATCTCGTGCTACAGGGAGTACTAATATGAATAGCCTATCAAGGTGAGCGTATGTTTTTTTTCATCTTTGCCTTTTTGTCTAAATTGATATGGTACTCTTTTATTTAAAACACCATGTTCATTTGTTTACAAATAATTTATCTTGACTTTAGGATAGATGAACTCTCTTGTTTACAAATAATTTGTTACACAGTTCTAGTATATTTTGTAAATTTGTGCTTATATCAAGTGCAATGTTCATTGCATGTTTCCAGTCGCTCACATGCCATCTTTACCATAACCATGGAGCAAAAGAAGACTGCTAGCTGCTCAAATGAGGTAAATAATGATATTGGTGATGATATCTTATGTGCAAAGCTCCATTTAGTGGACCTTGCTGGCTCAGAACGTGCAAAGAGGACGGGTGCTGATGGCATGCGCTTCAAAGAAGGTGATTCTGTTTTTCTTTTTGCCAAAACCTTATATTTTAAAAGTAAGCTGTAATCCATAACATGAAACCTTGTGCTAGATGTTAGCTAAAATTTCTCTACTTTACTGTTGTAGGCGTTCATATCAATAAAGGTTTACTAGCTCTAGGGAATGTGATTAGTGCATTGGGAGATGAGAAGAAGAGGAAAGAAGGGGGGCATGTCCCATATCGTGATAGCAAGTTGACACGCTTGCTACAGGCATGTGTTTATCTTTTATTATGATTTCTTCAATTTTTTAAGTGGTATATATCTCGATATCCATCTTGGTATTAAAAAGCGCGCCTGAGGTGTGAGGAGAGCGAGGCGTTGAGGAAAACACATCCGAGAGCCGAGGCGAAGCGACATACAGGATGCGTGCGCCTCCAGTCGCTTTTGCCTGAGGTGTGAGGCGACGCCTCTTATCACCGAGGCGTGTTTAAAAAAACACGTATTTTTATTTTTTAATTAGAATATACCCTTCAACCCTACTTTCCCCCCTAAAATCACGACAAACACAGCCAGCCTCCCCCCAAATTGTTCTGCCTCCCCCCAAATTCCAGCCAACCTTCAACCCTAGCCACTGTCGCCGGCAAGCCCAGCCACCGTCGCCTCTTCTCTTCTTTTCTTTTGTCTATTTGAATCGGTTCAAATTAGGGATTACAGACAAATTGTTTGAGACAATGATTATTTGAATGGGTTGTTTTATTAAATTGTTATAGGGATTATTAGGGATTACAACCTTCAACTCCAATTTTTTACACTTTACATCCCCCGAATTGTTTTATAAAACTAGAATTCACATTCGGGAAGGCAGTAGGACGCTGGTTTTATAAAACTAGAATTCAGTCTTGAAATACATTACTGTTGGTTATTATTTGGTTATTATTTGATTTTCAGGTTGTTTTCTTATATCACTTTGTTTAATTTGAGACTTAAATACAAATTTAAGTAGAAAATATTTTTATCTTTTAGCATCTATAATATAATTATCATGTTTTTAAGTACAAAATATGCTATATGGTTAATTTATAAACTTTTAGGAAAAAAGGCGCCACACCGACCTTTTGCGCCTCGCGGCTTTTAAAACCAAGATATCCATGCGGAATCATCTTAATCAGTTGTGTAAATTGAATGCTTTCATTGTACTGGAGTAGACTGTTCATTCTGAAAAATTAAAAAGCATAAATCAAATGCTATTGGTCAATAATATTCAATCAGTGCATTATGAATATACTATTTGCTAATCACCAAATCAATCGGAAGTGAACCAATTTCTAACATAACAATTCATATTGTAGAGTTTAAAAACACTAATGGCTATAAAATGGATGTTCTTTCATCAAGCCTAAGGAGACGTGTTCAGTTTTCTTTATAAGACTTTTACTTGGATGTATGTGGTAATATTGATGTATATTTTGTTCTGGAATGTGATCCGGTTTAAATTTATTGGCTATACTTCTCTTTGTTTTGGAATTAAATTTATTCGATGTAAATATGTCCCTTGATGAAACTTTAGTCCACAAAGAGGTTTTACATTTTCTGTTGGAAATTTGATTTCTCAGGATTCTCTTGGAGGAAACAGCAAAACAACGATGATTGGTATGCTTATGTATATCTTAGAGCATTAAATTGTTGTTACTATTGTTCTATTACCAGTACCTATGTTTTTGCGTTGAATTTCTCTTGCATGTATAATTGTTATCTTCTATTTATTTGATTGTAGCTTGTGTTAGTCCGGCTGACACTAATGCTGAGGAAACTCTAAACACATTGAAGTATGCTAATCGAGCACGAAACATTCAGAACAAGGCAATTGTAAGATACTTGTACAACATATTTGTAAGAAGAAAATTCTTTTTGATGGTTATTATAATCCTCATCTAACCATTTCATCTCTTATAATTGATTAGATAAACCGTGATCCAACGGCAGCTCAATTGCAGAGAATGCGGAGCCAAATTGAACAATTGCAAGCTGAGCTTTTGTTTTATCACGGTGATGGCAATGCATCATTTGATGAACTTCAGGTTATTTTTTAATTATAAAATGACACTCTTCTCTTTACTTTCTTAACCTGGTTACTCATTTTTATTTTTTGTTTTTCAGATTCTCAAGCACAAAGTTTCTTTACTTGAAGCAAAAAACACAGAGCTACAACGAGAGCTTCAAGATCGCAGGCTCACTAGTGAACAATTAGCTCAACGTGCACTTGATGCTCAGGTGTTTTTCCATTCTTTTTTGTCTTCAGTTGTTTAGGTTGTTGTTCTAAGATTCCCTTTCGCATCCCCTGCTTGTGTAGCTGGTCAAAGGCACTATGAAATCTCTTATGTTTTCAATATTTTAGGTTGAGAAAGACAAACTGATAATGCAAATTGAATTAGCCCGTAGTAGTAAATCATGGGATGAGATTGACTCTAATACAAGTCAGGTAAAGTTTGTGCTAGTTATTGAATCTAATAGATGATGAACGTAGTCTTTGGTTGACATGTTCTTTTGCACTATTGTAGGATTTTGATTTGACAAAAACTTACGTCTTGAAAATTCAAGAGTTAGAAGGAGAATTGATACGCTTGAAAAGCTTAAACAACTCAAAGCGTAGCCGGTTGTCTGATTGTGTTGATTCTGGTGATGATGGAAACTCAAAAAATTCGTTATTTTCTTCTGGAAATGATTTTTTATCTTCAGGTAAATTAGTAATACCGACCTTATCATTTTTGTCTCACTTGTACATCTCATGTACTGGTTATGATTGAATTGTAGTTGAAATGCATATCTATCTTCATCCCTGGAATGTAAAGTTTTTATCGATTTGCATACCTGCTAACTATAACAAGCCTTATTAAGGATTAAATTGATGATTTTGATTCCTATATGTGCATATCATAATATCAACATGCCAATGATTTTTTTTTATTTGGGTGCGTAACAGTCTGCAAACTTAATCTCTGATACGAGGCATCTTCATTTAAGCCTTTTCACATTTATATAATTTCATTGCTATGGCTCTAGCATCCTCTATCCAACTTTTTAAGACCTTACCTTAGAACTAATTTAGATAAGTGTTATTCTTCCTTAATGAGCAGATGAGATCGAGGATAATGAGAAGGAGCTAGAACATTCATCTCTCCAAGAAAAATTGGACATGGAACTTAAGGAGTTGGACAAAAGACTTGAACAGAAAGAGGTATATGTTGCTTTTTTCATTAAGTGAAGATTTTAATTTGGCCCTCCACTTTCTTTTTCATTTTACATTATGCTAGTAAGACATGGATATATTCAAGAATATGTCATTGAAATGTTTACCTTTCTGTTCGGCTGCCTTTATGGTTCCAGAACCATCAGATGTCGGATAGTTATTGCTAAAATGTTTTTGAATCACTTGTTGAGATGTTTATGTTATCATGCTAATGCAAAATCCTTGCCTTTTCTTTCTCGTTGTTATTTTCCTAATTGCTTTTTGCTTGTTTATTAAGGCTGAAATGAAGTTTGTTACAAGTTCTGACACCTCAGTTCTTAAACAACATTACGAAAAGAAAGTTAATGAGTTGGAAAAAGAAAAAAGAATTCTGCAGGTTAGTCACTTGTATAAAGTTATTGTGGTGTTTTCTGCTTATTGTCATCATATAATATTAATTCCTTTCCGTTTATTTTTCACTTGACAGAAGGAAATTGAGGATCTGAGACGCAACCTTGCCTGTATTTCTTCTACTTCCGATGATGGTGCTCAAAAGTTAAAGGAGGAATACCTTCAGAAGCTGAATGTCCTTGAGGCACAGGTGAGTTTTGAATTTTCTTTCACCAGTCAACAGCAGTTATCAGCTTGTAGATTAATATTCTGCTTGTCAGGTTGTGGAGTTGAAGAAGAAGCAAGACGCTCAAGCTCAAGTTTTGAGGCAAAAACAAAAAAGTGATGAAGCAGCAAAGAGACTTCAGGATGAGATTCAGAGAATCAAATCTCAGAAGGTGAATCCCAATCCTGTGCTGTATAATTTCAACTTAAATCTGAAAATGATTTTGCAAAGTAGGGAAGAGATTCTTGCTATCAACCGTTGCAAATGTCTATTTTTTTAGGTTCAACTGCAACATAAGATCAAGCAAGAATCGGAGCAGTTTAGGTTATGGAAAGCATCACGAGAGAAAGAGGTTCTTCAGGTAAATTCAAATATGAGTTTAATTTACATGATAGATATTTGCTATTTGCAATACCTATATTAATAATGTTTTGGCATTTACATGGGTGCCAGTGTTGCATACGGGTATGGTTAGATTTTTCTTAGTTTTATCATGTACTTGGAGGATCCTTGGATGTAATATCCCGTTATCCATGGATATGAGTGTCAGACATGGGTACTTAATGAAAAATAAAGAGTTTGAGCAACATAGAACTAGCATACCATATAAATATTAATTATTTGATAATTGATAATGGGTGATATGTTTTGTTGTGATTGTGATACCTAAATTACGCTCCACTTTAGTCTCAAGTTTCTTTTTGTTAGTAACCTGCAAATAAGTCATATTAGTTTGAAATCAAGAATATCACTTGGCTTGCTCACTCCTCTTGTACCGAAAGTCTTTTTTAATAAGAATAGTTGCTTTCGATGAAAGTGTTTTTCTTACTTGTTTCTACGACTTAAGATTAGTACTAAGCATAAATTTGGTGTTGTTACTCTCTAAATATAAAGATAGAAATGCAAATTCAAATGTTATGTGATTCTTTTCCTTTTCTTTTCCAAATTTCAAGAGTTGTACAGTTTCGACAATTCTAGCAAAACGTTTTTTGTTGATATATAATTATTGTTTCTTTTTGTTGCCAACTAGCTTAAGAAAGAGGGAAGAAGGAACGAGTATGAGATGCACAAGCTCTTAGCTCTGAATCAGAGGCAAAAAATGGTAACATTCATTTTCACAAAGACTGTTTTTAATTTGAAGGAACTGTTCTCACTCTTTGCATATGCATGCTAGGTTTTGCAAAGAAAGACTGAAGAAGCTGCTATGGCTACAAAAAGGCTAAAGGAGCTTCTAGAATCTCGAAAGGCTTCGTCACGTGAAGCTTCCAGTTAGTAGAATTTCTTTGGGCAGTGTATTCTTTGTTTTTTTAAATGACAACTCAAAGTGATAATACTATCTTTGATATGCAGGCACTGGAAATGGCAATGGTCCTGGAATTCAGGTATTGATAAACAGATAGAGCAATTTGTTTTGGAATTTCTTAGACCTATTAGTTTTGATCTAACATATCCGATTGAATTCCCATGAGAGGGGTTATATTTTCATATTTTTTCTTTTCATACTTTTGGATTTTGATGCATGTTTCAAGTGGCTCTCCTTTTTTGATACAATATATCTTTCTTCTTTTGAAGGCAATAATGCAAACAATTGAGCATGAACTTGAGGTCACAGTACGGGTTCATGAAGTACGCTCTGAATATGAACGGCAAATGGAAGAGTGAGTCATCTTTATTTATTTCATGTGCAGCTCTGCGGGAAATGTTTGCTATGGCTACAAAAATGGAGATTTTGTGTGCAAACACTAGATTGTGCATTGACTAGGGATGCTGATGTGATTCTATCCCCAATGGGACAAAAAAGAAAAAAGGACTATCATTGTTAAAACGATGGACCGTTTTTCATGATGCTTTTTGTATTAAGAAATTTCCTTGGTTTTGTTTAATTGCCCCATCTTCCCTCTAGCTCTTTGCTTTTATGGAGGATGCTAGAGAAAGCTTGTTTACATAAAGCGTAAGATGCCAACTAGGAAGTGGAAACTTTCTTATGGTGCTTTTGTTTAATGTTATCTCTGTACAATAGGAGGGCCAAGATGGCCAAGGAGGTTGCAAGACTGAAGGAAGAAGCTGAGATACTTCGACACCGTGACTTAAGGTTAAAACCTTGCTTTCTATATGCTCTTTTGGTTATTTGAATCGTTTCTCATTTTAATATTGTTATGTAAACCAATGATCAAATGCTTTTCCTTAAATGCTGCCAAATGCAGAGAATGTCCTGAGACAATGTCTCCCGGTGCAAGAAACTCAAGGATTTTCGCTCTAGAAAACATGCTTGCTGCTACTTCTAGTACTCTGGTTGCTATGGCCTCACAACTGTCTGAAGCTGAAGAGCGTGAACGCGTTTTTAGTGGAAGAGGACGTTGGAACCAAGTTCGGTCTCTTGCTGATGCAAAAAATACTATGAATTATCTATTCAACTTAGCATCATCCTCAAGGTAATGTATATTTCCGAATAAAAATTTCTATGCTAATCTTTCCATTTCCATTTTATACCAACTGATTTTCTACAACCTTTTGCTTTTGTTATCATGAGTCTTCGTTTCTATTTGATTCAATTTAATAGTTTGCTGTCCCTTTTCAAGGTGCTCATTGCGAGATAAGGAATTTAGTTGCAGAGAAAAGGATGCAGAAATAAGAGATCTGAAGGACAAGGTGGTGAAACTTAGTACTTTGGCTAGACAACTAGAGGTACAAAAGGCAGATCTTCTTCATCAAGTGAAAATGAAGGTTAGTTACCGATCGTTACCAGTTCTTTCGAATTCTCCATTGATGCATGTTGAGTTAGGAATTGTGATTCTGATTTTATATATCTGAAATTTGTAACAGAATATGATGGAGGGCGTAAATGAAAGGAAACGTAAGAATGAAAAGCGGAAGCAGGTAGGTGCCACTCGGTCTTTTTTACTTCTCTTTTTATTGCATTTACTTGTTGCTTTAAGAAGAATGGTTTTAAATGATTACTTGTGAAAACATTGTCATAGGAACACCAAAGCTCCGTTACCTATATAGAGGACATGGATACATTTGAGTCGGAATATTCAGACACGGATGCAAGTGATGATGATGACGATGATGATTGGGTGCAGTCTGAGAAAAAGCCAATAAGGAGAAGAGCTTCTAGAGCTAGATCTTCAATTGTGGGAATTCCTAATTCAGATACCAATGACTTGGGAAACCGATGTACAGGCGACGTTACAGGAAAAATTGAGGGGTTATGCTGCACTTGCACTAAGAAATCTTGGTGCAAAACACCGAAATGTCAATGTAGAGCAAATGGAAATTCTTGTGGACAATCATGTGGTTGTTCTTCACTCAAATGTTCCAACAGAGAAGCCGAAGCCAACGTGTCAAATGATGCTGGCAGTAACGAAGAAATGAACCTTGTTGCACAAGGTGCAGCACTACTCCAGAATGCATTCGACGGTGAGAAGGCTGCTGAAACGAACAATGGTGGTGCTACCAAGAGAAAAGCACTAAGTGACATCGGAAACACATTGGTATCATTTCTGTTTTTTTATATGATAAAAAGATAGCTCGGGTATCATAATCCTCTCAGTTTCATTTTCATTTTCTAAGCTTGTGATATATTTAACAGGCTAAACCTAATGTACCAAGGCCTGATCAGAGAAAGAAACGGAGAAAACCGGCGATTCAGTTGGTTCCAGTAGCTGCACCAGTTTTACAACAAGATAATGATGCAGAACCAGGAAATTCGAAAAGTGTTGATCCTCCAGAAAAACCAGATAACTGCCGCCGATAACTCGGGTAACAATGTTCCTTAACCATCCATTGACAAATTAAGCCACCGACTGTCAAAAACCAGGTTTTCGATCCTTTGGTTATGCACAAGAAAGGATCCAAAATGAGAAGTTGGAAATCCTTTTGATGTTGTTTTATTACAGTTCAAGACAGAAGCTTTGTCCTGTTTTACTCTTAATTGCCAAATACATGAAATTGTTTGTCTGATGCAACAATTTGCCGAATAATGAACTTTTGAGTCGGGTCCTCCCTAAGCAAAGTAAAATTTTCAAAAAAAATAATAAATAATTCAAATAGTTATAAAAGTTAAGAAAATTTAAAAAAAACAAATGAAATATAGTAGAACTTAAAAAAAAAAAAAAACTCAAATACCTGTAAATTTTGAGTTGGGGGGAAAACAAATTCAAAGCCCGTTAGAGATTTGAAAAAAAAATGTAAATTTTGGGTTTTGGTCGAGTTAGTTTTAGGCTCGAGTTAGGTTTGGGCTATTTCGTGCTATGGTTATTTCATATTCAATTATTTGGGTTTAATTTAAAGCATGAATTATTTTGAGTCGGATAATATTAAATTCAAATTTGTTTATAATTTTTACACATATTTTCACTTTGATCACTAAAATTATTTGAATTGAATCATATTTTTTACACATGAATTATTATGATTTAGTAACATATAAATAACTATTTTACACGAAGTCATTGATTCCGTTACAAAATGATAGTGAAAAATAAATTGTGTAATATTTATGATTATATTACATGTATATAAATTTTATAAACATTGAATTATTATGTATTATATATACTATCTTTTATTTTATATTTTAACCCTTAAATTCTCGATTCTAATATTCATATTTTAAAATTAATTGAAAACCGACTAACAAGAGTAAGAAAAGTCCATTACAATTGATTTAACGAATTGAATTGAGTCATTTTTTTTGGGTAAATTATATGTCCATTCCCAACAACGTCGTTTTCAAAGTTAATTGAATTAAATCAATTTTTTTGGTAAAATATATGACCATTCTATATAGTTTATATTTGAAATTTATTATTATCTTTCCCAACAATATCGTCTTAAAGTTAATTGAATTAAATCAATTCAGTAAAATTACTCTGCTCTTAAAAATTACATATTTTTTGTTCAAAAAAATGTACAAATTAAAATTGCATGTTTTATGTTAAAAAAATAATTACATTTTACAAGTTACCGTTTAAATCATATTTTAAAATTATAGATATTTTAAGGTTGAATCATTTCGAGTTATTTATTCAGGCCAGCTTCAAGTTTAGGTTAATTTTGAGTTTGATCGATTCCGAGTCAGGTTAACATCATGTTAGGTCAGCTTTAAATTTGAGTCAGTTTTGAGTCAGATTAATTTCAAGTAAGGTTAATCTTATGTTTGGTAAATTTCAAGTTCGGATTTGATAAATTCTACTTTTATTTTTTTATAATTTAATTGATTCGAATTCAAATTTGAATTAATCTGATTAATTTTCAAGCTCATATAAAAATGAAGTTGTTGAGTGGATCAATGAACCGATATAAGCCAAGAGGGGGTGAATTGGATTTTTAGTACTTTTATTGGTGGAGTGGAAAGTTAAAATAATAGACAAGAGGATTTAGAGTGGTTCAAGTTCCAATCGAACTCTACATCCAGTACCTTAGCTTCACTAAAGATTTTCCAACAATCCACTAATTGTTCTTCCCCTTTTCTAGGCTAAGGAGGTAACCTTTACAATACCGGTCAAATTTTCTACCCAAAACTTGACCCAATCCTCACTCAAGAAATACAAAGAAGATGAAGACTAAAACTAGTATATCTCAATACAAAATATAGCTATTTTACAAGCACTCAGCCCAATTGAATAGATAAGAATGAGAATTATAAATTTCACAATTGGGGTTTACAAGAAATAATGGAATTTTTGCACAAATATTTGGCTTTGATGTTTGGATAATACTTTGGAGATCAATAGTTGTTGCTGGAGCTTTTAGAGGTCCCTTTTATACATTCTCATTGAATTCTAGCTGTTGGGGTTGTTGCATTCATCAATATAGCCGTTGGGATGTTATCTTCCCTCCATAAATGCAGTCTGCAACTACTCGTTCCGAAACGCCCGATCCTGTTTCGAAACAGACCAAAATAGAAAGAGCTGTTGGGGTGTAATAAATAGACCGTACCGAAACGGGCACGACCGTTTCGATACGCTAAGAGCACGTTTCGAAATTCGTTTCGAAACACTTTGCCACTGTCAAAGCCTGTATCGAAACGGCTTGGAAGCGTTTCGATACGCCTTAACGACAATTTTAAATTCAGTTATAAAACTTCAACGATCATATTTTAAAACCAAGTTTGAATTCCGTTTCGAAACGTTTGAGGTCGTTTCGATACTACTGTATCGAAACGGGTCAAACCGTTCATGTGTTCTTCATCCGTTCCGAAACAGAGGTTAACAATTTCAATCTGTTCCGAAACGCCCAAAGGCCGTTCCGAAACGGTGACTCGAAAATTACTGTTTTGGCTTGATAAACACTTAGGAAATATTTGACAAGTTGAGGTTTTGACTTAAACATTTTTCTTTAAATACATAGAAAGATTTTGAGGACTTAAAAATTCATTTTTTATTTTTCAATTTAGTCCTTAAATTCTTTAGTTATATCAAAATCAATTTATCGGTTTCACAATCTCCCCCTTTTTTATATAACAAAACCAAGTTAGAATTTTTAAGAGTTTTGAATTTTTGAAGACGTTCTAACTCCCCTCAATTTAAGATGGGTTTTTAAGTTTTTGAAAAGATTTAAAATTCAAGTTTTAAAACTCAAAACCGACTAATTTTTTTTGGCTCTTATATTACTTCTCACCATTTTGTTTCAAAAAGAATAATAAACAAGACTCATCAAGAGAAGAAACAAGGTTAAAAGCAATAAATAACATAATATAGATTCATATAGTTCAAATATTCAAACATAAAACTTAAAGCAATAGATATTAAAGCTCAATCCCAAACAAAACAATCAAAGCATAGGTTCATAAAACATAAATAAAATAGAGGTGCAAACTTAGTCCTAATATGATAATCTAATATGCGATGCAATAAAGACCCTAAGCCTCGTCATCGTCACCATCAACATCCGAAAAATCATCATTATTCTTAGCTTGAGAGCGACGAAAGGTCATCCATTGACCATAGAAGGTAGACAATGACAAGTCCATCGATTGATGTTGATTCTCAAGGGCGGTGAGATGATCCTCCACGGATTGCAAACGAGTATTGATAGCACCGAGACCTGACTCCATCGTGTTGAACCGCTCGGTGAGAAAAGTCATAAGAGCTTCATTGTTAGGACCCGGAGCTTGAGGTGGTGGCTCAACTTGAGGTGGAGAGGCATGCCTATCAACGCGTTCCCATCAGCCAAGAGTGTAGTGGAACCCGGACTTATGAAGAAAAGATTCACCAATCTTGTTCTTACGGGGTTTCGGAGAATCATATGAGCAATCAAAGTTGAGCATGCCAAAGATATAGCTCAAAACAGTCCCATAAGTGAAAGATTTAAGAGCATCGGTTTCACAAAGCTTCACATTATTGACCATTTCGGTGAACATAATTTTGACAAGATTTGGCCGTTCTCCTCGACGAAAGCACTCTAGAAAAAAATAATCAACTTGACGAATATGAGAGAATTTACCTCCGAAAGGGCGGATAAACCATGAAATCATCAAGTGAAGAAAACGGTTATGAGCATCCAAAAAAACACGGAACCGGTGTGAGCACCAAAGTGGGTCTCATCCTTAATGCCTTCGTTCTTAAGCCCAAGAGCATTCTCTAAAAAGGATATGTTGATAACGAAATTCTTCCACAAGAAATGACTCAATGCCAATGACCCCGGTGTGATCTTCATTATCAACGAGCTGTGCATTTGAGTAGAAAATGAGAATCATGTGGTTGTAGATAATATCCGGTATGTTCAAGAAAGCCATGAAGTTCCATTATTGCAAACGCTCTAGATAGCGGAAAGCGAAATGCTTGGAATCAAAGAATGGGACATCAACAACACGCTCGCGGCGAACGACAATATCCTTGACGTAAGAGAAATGATCCTTCATCTCTTGAGTCTGAAGACTTTTGAGAAAAATTTGGGTGAGATTAGGACGGATATTAGCTTGACCTGAAGCTTCACTCGATTGACCCGTCTTACGTTTCTTGTTAGCGTTTTCCATTGAAAAATCTTAAAAACATAAAGCAAGCAATTTTAAAATTTGAAGTGTGGACGATTTTAATTTTCTTTCTCTTCAAAGAATGTAAGGAAGAAAGGATTTTAAAATAGAGTTAATGTGATTCTCTCAACCGAACAAAAATCTTCTACTCTTTTTGGTGCCTCTATCTCCCAATACTAAAAAATTAAACTTTACACTGCAAATCTAATTTCTAAATCACAAACCTTAAACCTTAAAATTTAAACCTTTTACTTGATTAAATTTATACACATACTTTTATGATTCATGATCACTTTATATTGATACAATTTTCAATTAGGGTTTTGCATTTAAGGTTTGCAATTTATAGTTTGAGATTTTTGGGGTTTGAAATTTAAAAATTAGAATTAGAGTGTAGAATTTATTTTTAAATTTTGATTTTTTTAATAATTTATAATTTAATAGCTTCTAATATTTTAATTTTAATTTTAATTTTTTATTTTTAATTATATATTAATAAAAATATATTTTTAAATATTTTATTAATTCTTACATCATTTCAGTATTTTAATATTTTCTTAAATTCTTATTTTTACCTAAAAATCAATTTTTTCCTCCTACTCAACCATAAAATTAATTTTGCCCCTCTTCTACGTCATCACATGTGGACTGCCACATCAGCATCAGTTGACCTCTACGTTAACACTATAAGGGTCAACATTGACTTCCGTTAGTCAAGGGGCAAACAGTAATACAATTTGATTACTTCAGGGGCTAAATTGATGCGAAAATATCATATAGGAAAAAATCGATAAATTGGGACTACTACATGGGCAAAAGTGACCCTTAAGCTTATTTTTATTAATTTTTATATTATTTTAATATTTTACTCATATTTATTTGACTAAAAATTAATTTTGCCCTCGTACTCAACCAGAACATCAATTTTACTCTCGAACTCACTTGAAAAATTAATTTTGCCCCTCTATCACGTTATCTTTACACGTGGACTGCCACGTCAATATTGTAAACTGTCACATTAGCCTTAGTTGTAAAACGCGCGCTTCAGGTGCGCCTGAGGCGCAGGAAAAAACGCCTCTAATGACCGAGGCGGGACGAGGTACAAGAGGCGCTTGGAGGCGCGCGCCTCAAGGGCTTTACGCCTGAGGCGTAAGCGAGCGCTTTCACACTTCTTGTAATTAGAAGAAAAAAAACGTGAAAAAAAGAACAAAAAAAGTCTGATTGAAAAATATGAACAGGAAATGACTTTTGAAGAAGAAGAAAAGTCATGTTTTACTTTTCTATTTGTTGAGTGGCAGAAGCAAGCTTTGGGCTCATCAAAATCAGTGAACAGACAAAAACACCGGTCCTTATACATTGTTCAACAAATACTTCCCATAAAAAATATCTCAAGTCTAATATTATTTTTTTCATTATTTTTTATTAGGATTTTGTTGTTGTTGTTGTTATTATTATTATTATTATTATTATTATTATTATTATTATTATTATTATTATTATTATTATTATTATTATTATTATTGTTACCCCAAATATCTATTCTAACCAAGAAATTAATATTAATTTTAATATAAATTAATATAATAAAATAAGAATTATTTTTAAATATTTATTTATTTAAATAAAATATTAAAATTACATATTCAAATAATATAATTTATTAATATTTTAATATATTTATTTTTAATACTTTTGAAATTAACATATAATTGAAACATTTTAATCTTTTAGCATTTATAATATAATTATTATATTTTTAAGTATAAAATATGCTATATAATTGATTTATAAATTTTTAGGATAAAAAGGCGCCTCACCTACGAAAGGCGAACGCTTTCACCTTACGCTTCGGCTCTAGGGACTTTTTATGCCTCGGACCGTCTCACGCTTTTTAAAATTAAGACGTCAGCACCGTAACAGTCAATGTTGGCTTTCGGCGGTCAAGGGGCAAACGTCGATACAATTTGACTACTTCATAGGCTAAAAATTGCGAAAATACCATAAAGGCAAAATTGATGAATTAAGACTATTACAAGGGCAAAAGAGACTTTAAGCCAAAAAAACTTCTCAAGACAAACTTTACAGTCGGAGAAATTTAAAGTTAGTCAATTTGGGGTTTATAATATAATTTTCCGTGTGTGTTTAGACAAATTTAAAGTGGAAAAAGATTACTTTGTAAGGGATCGAGATGCATAAACAAAATGAGTTGGTTGTTGGAGCTGCTACAATTTGTCCTTGAGTCCAAAATTAAACATTTTTGTCAAAATGATAATCAAAAGCATGAACTGCGTTATTGAACTAATATAAACCCTTACAACACAAACTCATTTGACTCACTACTAGCATTTAACATTTTCATTCTGATAACATCATATATCCATGATCATTGCTGCAAAGCTGAAATAACTCATCTCCAGGACCAGCACATCCATCAGTGAGCTTATCATTTCTTGATTTCAAGCTTGCCAACCCAGTAGTCGAGTTGATCAGCAACACATGCCAAACCAGTTGAACCGTACGAACTGAATTTCTTGATTGCATTTTCTACCCCAAGAAACTCATACACCTCATCATCGAATACAGGACTTAGCTTTCTCATGTCCTCTAGACTCAAGTCTTCAAGCTGGCAGTTCTTGGAAACACATAATGCGACTGCACGCCCGACTATATCGTGAGAAGTTCTAAAGGGAATCCCCTGCAGAAGTAAGAAAAAGAAAAGTTACTGATTTCATTGTTTTCGAAGAAGAACGAGAAGCACAACGGAAAACGGAAAGCAATAGAGAAGTAAGTAATTGTATTAATTAATCAAGCAAATCAAACAAAATCCAAAATAAAAATAAACAAATACACGATAACTTGCCTTTTTAACTAAATAATCAGCAAGTGTTGTGGCATCAAGATAGCCTGCAGGTAAAGCCTTCCGTATTCTTTCATCATTGAAAGTAATATTCTGAGCAAACTCAGCTGACACTTCAAGCATGCCTATGATGGTCTTGACGCTATCAAATGTTGGTTCCTTATCTTCCTATTTCAGCAGGAAAAAAAGGAGAATGACTCGGTAATTACTCTAAAGATATAAAGAAAATACACGAAAAGAAGCTCAAATAGATAAGGGTTCAAAAATGGCTTTAGTAACAATATCAATTAACAACATAAAACCGACATGATGTAAGGTCAGGTGTCCACGAGTCCATGAAATAGATATACCGAAATAACCACAAAATCAAGTGCAAAATATAAGCTTCTACCTGCAAATCACGATTATAAGCAAGAGGAAGTCCTTTGCATAATGTGAGAAGGGTAACCAAGTCTCCGATCACTCTAGCAGACTTTCCTCGAACAAGTTCCATTGGATCAGGATTTTTCTTTTGAGGCATTATGCTACTTCCGGTGGACACAGAATCACTTGGTGTGATGAATCCAAACTCCTCTGAAGCCCACAATACCCATTCTTCACCAATTCGAGAAAGATGAACCGCAATGATGGAATTAGCAGAAAGAAACTCTAAGACAAAATCTCGATCCGAAACTGCATCAATGCTGTTTAAAAATAGAAAATGCAACTATGTTAACAGAAGCATGATATTTGTATCCAATGAAACATGCATATAATGGTCATGTGTGACATTCCAGAAACTAAATTACGATGACTGTTTCAGCACATACCTATTCCTCATGGGAGCAGTGAATCCCAAAGCATTGGAAGTCATAAACCTATCAATCGGTAGGCCAGTACCAGCTAGTGCACATGCACCAAGGGGATTAAAATTCAACCTAGCTTTACAATCTAATAAACGGCCAGCATCGCGGTCAAGCTACAACCAAAAAGACTGAGTTAGAGTGATTCTAGAGGCAAATTTATAAAAGAAAAAGTATAAGACACCATCATGAAAATATACAGAAAGTTGAATTAGCCACCTGCAATTTTTCTCAATTAGCATATATAATGATCACTTTTTCTTTCTTTTAAGAAAAAGAACCGGTCTTCCCAGCAATATAACCCTAATTGATTTGTTCAGAAGTTGATGACCGCCAACCATTTATAATCACAACCTATAGGTTTACCCAGTCCCCTATATTTCTCTATTTTATTTACCCTTTGAGAACCAAGCTGCATACCATGAATGTGTTTTGGTTTCAAAGGTACTCCTTTTTCTCTTATAAATGTTTAATATTTTTCCATATATATGTACATGTATGAATGCATGAGCGCATGTGTATAAATATATGGATGTTCAATTTCATCTAGACTAGCTTATGGATGAAAAGGTTCAAACCTGCTCCACATAAGCCAGAAGAAGATGTTGAAGTAAAACAGGTTGCGCCCTCTGTAAGTGTGTATATCCAGGAATGATGAGACCCTCATTATTCAGAGCCAATTTCACCAGAGAAACTTGGAGATTTATAATGCTAGCAACAATCCTGTCTATAGCATCACGGCACCACAAGCGAAAATCAGTCAAAACTTGATCATTTCGGCTTCGAGCCGTGTGGAGCTTCTTCGCAGGCTCGCCAACCATATCAGTTAATGTAGCTTCAATGTTCATGTGGACATCTTCCCGGTCAGTTCTCCACACAAATTCACCAGCTTGAATGCTTCTCTCTATTTCATCTAGACCTTTCAAAATACTATCCCTTTCACTTACACTAATCAACCCCTACAATCCAAAAAAAAAAAATCACAACCATTCAAATTAGCTAGGACAAAATACCACTGTATAAATGATAAATCATTAAAACTGGGTTTTGCATGTCCAGTAAAATCTCTCAAAAACACAGTAACAAACAATAATTGAAAGAGAGGGGGGAAAAGGGAACCTGTTGAGCAAGCATAGAAGCATGGGCTTTACTTCCCATAATATCATGCTTATACAACTGCTTATCAAACGAGATAGACTCAGTAAACTTCTCAACGATATCCGTCACACCCTCTTCGAATCTCCCACCCCAGAGCTTGGCCTCCTTAGGCTTAGTGTCGGCCTCAGATGAGCGGCTCATGGTGCAAAACAATGGCCGGAACCTCGAGTTGGCTTTGTGAAGGAATGGGAATATGGGCCTTGAGTTGGGCACAGATTTATGGAAGAGGAAGGTGGATTGGGAGGAAAAAGCTGGGGTTTGCAATGAAGAAGAATACAGCAAGGACTCCATTAAGCAAAGGTGGAAGATTGAAAAGAGAACAATTATAATGCGCCTTGGGAATCTTTATTATTTTAGCAGACAGGGTTTAAGGTCGCAAAGCCAGGAAAAGGAGCCCAAAATCCAAACGATCCTCTAAGTCGAGGGCCCAATGTACATACATTTTCTTTAACATGGAAATCACATTTTTTTAATAGACTGCATACATTTTTTTTTTTTGAATAAGGTGATATATATTCTTTAACGTATTATACTAGTTTACCTATTTAATATTTAAGGTATGAAGCTATGTGATAGGTTTCTCGGATATCTAGTTTTTCTCTCAAATTCATAAGTACTTCCGTTCCTTTTCATTTGCTTTTTTTTGCGTTCACGGTTACTCTGTCATTGTGGTACGCGTTCACTTTACTATAGTGGTATACTTTTTTTTTTGTGATTCGTTTTATCTATCGTTTTGACATAATTTCAACATACTTAGCGGTCGTTTAGTATTAAAGATCTTCACGACACTAATCTCTAGTTATGATTATGTCGGTGGTCATAGAAAGATAGATCATCACTCGATTGATGATTGTGTGTCGATGTAATTAGACCTGAGTAGCGGAATAATCTACCTAATAATTTGGTTCGCTCACCACTCATTTTTACCTCGTAAAGCGTCTCGTTTGGATAGAGACAAAGAGATTCATGAAGACTTCTAAATTTTGACGGTATGCTAAATCTCTATGAGAGTATTTACTTTCCTTTGTACCTTCGGGTTTTTGTATGAGATTTTGATGGACTAGTCTCATTATTCTCTCTTCTGGATATTTGTGATATCTTACATAGTTTTTTAATAAAATTCAGTTGCCATTGTCAAAAAAATATTTAATGTTTAAAAACATTTAATAAATGAATAATTATTCCATGCACAAGTGTTTTTATTTTCACAAGTAACTTAGTTGTAGAGTTTAAGGATTTTGTTTAGGGACTGGTGTTTAGGGGTTTTAGTGGATGAGTTTTGAATTTAGGGAGTATGATTAGAATTTAGGGTTTTGTATTAAAATTTAGGGTTTATAGGTTAAAACGTAAATTCCTAACTATATTACCTTAAAACTAAATCTTAACAACCTAAATCGAGTTCCTAAACCCTAAAACTAAGGCACTTGTAGAAATTTTTCGTTTCCACCACCAGTGCATGAGATATTTCTCTTAATAAATTAATATTATATTATTGTTACAATAATAGATTATTTATAATAAAATTTTGAAACTTCATAATAATATATTGTGACCGAATTCAATATTATTTGTTGAATTATTTAAGATTTTAAATAAAATAATAATTTAAGTATATTACTTTTGATATACATTTTAGTATTTTACCTTGCATATATATTAAAAATACATTTTAAAATGCATTACAATTGTACATTTTAAATATGATTTTTTTAAAGATAAATATGATTATTTTAAATATGATTATTTTGAAACAATTTTTTACAAAAATATGATATAAAGTAAATATAATATTTATAATCAAATAACCAAATTTCTATTTGATTTTTTATTAAATTCCGTGTAGAGTGGTCGAAATGAAATAGTAGTTAAGTTTGCAAATGTGATAGCCGCCCATGGGAATAATTAATCAAATTCAGAAGTCAAAATTGAAGGTTTACAAAGGATGGATGTATGCATGTCTTCTATTAAACCTATTCTTAAGAGATTATAGATAATTACCAATTTAATCTGCCAATAATTTATTTATTCCTACTTGTTAAGGAACATTTTAGTTTTTATGATATATATATATATCCCATATATTAACGGTGGAAATTTTTTGTTTCCACAAGTGTCTTAATTTTATGGTTTAAGGTTTTAGTTTAGGGTTAGGGTAATATAGTTAAGAATTTAGGTTTTACCTATAAACCCTAAAATTGAACCCTAAACTCAAACTTTTATCAACACCCCTAAATTCAAAACTACTACACTTAAACATTTAAACACTAAACCCTAAATAGAGTCCTTAAACCCTAAAACAAAAGCGCTTATATATATGATTAATGTTTGATGCACAAACAATGAATTTTTCTATAAACGTTTCTATTTATGTTTTAAAACTTTAAATCTAAATTTATAACCCTAAAAACCTAAATACTAAATCATAAATCTTAAACTCTAAACCCTAAATTCTAAACACTAAAACTTAAGGCCCTACCCTCTAAATCTTAAAGTAAACCTATAACCCTACAATGAACATATTTAGTTTACATTAACATTACATCAAATATTTTGTATAGAGTGCATGTTTTTACTTGCTAAGGTTGTTTGTATCAGTTTTTCATAATTATTTCTTAATCCTTATAAGAAATAGTAATAAATGAAAAAAATAAATAGTTTTAATTGCAAAATCATGTCAAATATTGAAAATTTGGATAGGTTTATAATACCTTAAAAGGAAATGGAGGGTGTATATAAAACTTTACTCGTAAATTTTAATGGTTTTTATTCGTGAAAAAACATATTCGTAGCAAAATTCAACTCGATTCTGTTGAGTGGATCAATGGATTGATCAAAGCCAAGAGGGGTGAATTGGGTTTTTAAAATTTGTTGGAGAAAGTGGAATGACTAAAATTGAAGAACAAGGCAATTTAGAGTGGTTCAAGTTCCAAATGAACTCTACATCCACTACCTTAGCTACCACTAAGGATTTTCCAACAATCCACTAATTGCTTTTCCCTTTTTCTAGGCTTAGGAGGTAACCTTTACAATACCGGTCAAATTTTCTACCCAAAATTTGACCAAACCCTCACAAGGATACAAAGAAGAATTTTAAGGCAAGTAGAATATCTCTCAATACAAATTTGTCCCTTTTGATACAAGCACTCAACCCAAATTGGAATACAAGATAGGAATTACACTCAACACAATTTGAGATTTTACAAGAATGAGAATTTAGGCACTTTGAGCTTGGATATTTTGTATAGATGTTTCTCTTGGATGCAATAGTTGTTGCTGATCTTCAATAGGCTTGATTTTATACATTCTCCATTAATTCTAGCCGTTTGGGTGGTTAGGGTATTGATTATAGCCGTTGGGACCCTCTCTTTCCACCATAAATGCACTTCTGCAGCCTACCGTATCGGTACACGGGAAGGTGTATCGATACCTGTCTCAAAAAAAGAAAGAGTTGTTGCACAATTATAAGAGGGGCGTATCGATACGCGTGTAAGCGTATCGGTACGAGATAGAGATCCGTTTCAATACGGATAGAAGCGTGCCGATGCAATTTTTACTTCAAAGCTCACTAGAGGAATCTGTATCGATACAGGAAAGAGCGTATCGGTACGGGTTAACCAACTCTTTAAAAGTTTGTTACCTACCAACTGACACCAACGGTAAAAAACATTTAAGGCTCTGAAATTTAAAATTCCTTTAAATCCGTATCGGTATGGGAGACACCGTATCAGTACACCATTCAAACTCAGTGTGATTTTATAGAGAGAGCGTATCGATACATATACAATCTATTTTGATACCTTTTTCGATACGGTAAGGGGCGTATCAAAACGCATTTCTCCAGTGGCCAAGTTGGTAAAAAATGTATCGATTCGGCAAGGAGCGTATCAATACACATAGACGATTTTCAATAGTTTGGCCTTGGAACACTTAGAAAATATTTTAGAGTTTGAGTTTTTCAAACTAGAGTAAAGCCTTGTTGATTTGAAACCTTTTGATGGACTTAAAAAATCTATTTCAAGTTTTTCAATTTAATCCTTAAAATACTTTGTTATATCAAAATCAAACATAGATTTTACAATCTCCCCCTTTTTGATATAACAAAACCAAAACTTGAAATTTTTAAGACTTTTGAAAAACTTTGGAAAACAACTCTTCCTTAATATAGGCTAGGTAAAATTTTAACTTAAAATTTTAAGTGAGCTTGTTCTCTCTCCCCCTTTTTGTTAGATCAAAAATAAGTGACATAGGCTAAAAGCATAATCAATAACCAAGCAACATATAATAGATAAGCATTAAGTTCATAATTAAGGAAACATCAAAATAAAATCCAAACAACAATAATCAAAGCATAGGTTTTAAACTTAATCCTAAAGAACATAATTCAAAGTGCATAAATAAAAATCCTAAATGACATGAATGGAATGCAAAGAAAATCTACTACTCTTCTCCATCGCCATCTTCATTATCTTCATCGTCATCTTTGTTGGCATCATCATCATTCCTCCTAGATTGACGCCACTCGTCAAGAAAGGTCGTAAGAGAGATGTTCATTGAGTTGTGCCTGACCTCTATGGATGAGATACGCTTCTCCACATTCGTCATACGATCTTCTAAGCATGTGAAGCGTGTATCTATGACGATAAACCCCAAATTCATAACTTGATCCATGGAAGCAATCCCCGTGCGTAGGCCCGTGAAGTGTTCATTGACAAAAGTCATAAGAGCATCCATGGATGGAGGAGGAGGAGCTTGAGGATTGGCAATCTCTTCCGGAATCGCATCACTAGGAAGCTCGGAGATGCGAAGCCAACTACCATTGAAGTAATGAAACTTCCCCCTAGAAAGAGATCTCTCATCAATGGGATCGGTGAGGGGTGTAGGATAGTCGTGAGATCAATCAATCTCCTTTTGAGTGAAGAAATAACTCAAGGCGGTGCCATAAGTGAATGAAGTGACAAGAGTTGTGTGACGGTGTTGCACGAGATAGACAATCTCCGCAAACATGATGCAAGCAAGATTAGGTTGTTGTCTCTGGCGAAAGCACTGAATCCAAAAGTCATCAACTTGACAGATGGTTGAATATTTCCCTCTCGAAGGCCTAAACCACCAAGTAATCATCAAGTGAAGGATTCGATCTTGAGCATTGAGAACGGTCACGGAACCTCCCAAGACATGGCCAAGAGAATTCTCATCTTCGATGCCCTCACCCTCTAACTTAAAAACAACACAAAGAGATGGAACATCTACGATAATCTTTTTGCCCATGAGATAGGAGTTAACGACAATAACATTACCCGAGGGATCGACAACACACTTGGCATTAGCATAAAATATCAAAACCAAATTGCGAAAGAAAAAGCCCGAGATTTGTAGAAAATCCATAAATTTCCATTCTTGGAGCAAAGGTAGGTAGACAAACTTGAAGCATTCTGAATTAAGAAAAGGAACAGAAATTACCCTCTCCGGTTGGATTTTGTAATTTTGAAAAGAGCGAAAGTCGTTGAGTTCCCCGGTAGTTCTAAAACACCTTTGATAGATAAGAGTCAAATTAGGGCGAGTACCATCTCCGGGATTGGATTCTTCACCGACTTCGCTAGTACGAACTCTCTTTTTGGGTGCCATTGTCTAGAGAAATTGATCAAAACAATGTGTATGCATTATTTTTCTCATTCAACCCATGGAAAATCAATAATCATGGTTTTTTTTTAAAAAAAATTGAAAGTCAAATAAAAAACAAAAAGGTTTGATAAAGTTTGTTGTTGAAAGAGCAAAACAAAACAAAAAGAATTTAAAACGAAAATCACAATAAAAGGAGAAAAAGAATTTTATTCCTTGATATTGATATAGAGAGGAATGGATGAAGAACTTACACCAAATTGATGGAGAGCTTTAAAAACTTGGCTTGATGTTGAAAAACCCTCAATAGATTTTTAGTTTTGTGGTGAAAATATGAGGGATTGAGAGGCTTTTTATAGAGGAAAACGGCTAGGGTTTTGAAATTTTAGTTTTGGTAAAAGTAAAACTCTTTTAATGCCATTAAGTAGCTGTCTGCGCAATCGAGTATCGATACGCCAAAGGATGTATCGATACGGGGGGTAAAAAAGTAATTCCCTGGAACCGCGTGTCAAAGGTCCGTACCGAAACAGATGGTATCCGTATAGAAACACTCACATATCGTATTGAAACGGGTTTAACCGTATTGATACCCGCAAGAGAGAAAATGCAGTCTAGTAAACTAATGAAGTATGCGTATCGATACACATAAGGTCGTATCGATACCCTATGCCTAGAAATGCATTTTTGGCTTTTAGAACAACCAAAGGCTCGACTTTAACACTTCCTAAATGAATGCAATTGATGAATGAGCAAGTCTAAGCATATACTAATAGAAGCATACTCCCCCTAGCTATAAGCATGGTTTCTGTCAAGATCAACAACACATAAACATGCATTTTCACAAATTCAAGCAATTTTAACCTCAAAGGAGTCCTAAAGGGTCAAGATAGGCTAGTTAGACCTAGCTCTTTCCTAAGGGACCAAAAACGCTCTTTGTCTAGAGGTTTGGTAAAAATGTCCGCTAGTTAGTTCAAGGTGTCAACATACTCTATAACAACATCTTGCTTAAGGACATGATCTCTAATGAAATAATGCCTTATTTTTATATGTTTGGTTCTAGAGTGTTGGATGGGATTTTTGGTTAGGCATATAGCACTAGTGTTATCACACTTAAGGGGTATGGTTTCAACTTTAACTCCATAATCTAAGAGTTGTTGCTTCATCCAAAGGACTTGAGCACAACAACTCCCTAAGGATATGTACTCGACTTCGGTGGTAGATAGAGCTACACTATTTTGTTTCTTAGAGAACCAAGATATGAGCATACTACCTAAGAATTGGCAAGTTCCCGAAGTACTTTTCCTATCAATTTTACAACCCCCATAACCCGCATCCGAATAAGCATGAAGGTTAAAGGTTGAGTCTCTAGGATACCAAAGACCTAAACAAGGAGTATCTCTAAGGTACATAAAGATCCTTTTAACGGCTATAAGGTGTGACTCTCTAGGACTAGCTTGAAACCTAGCACACAAGAAAACACTAAACAATATATGTGGTCTACTTGCGGTAAGGTAAAGCAAAGATCCAATCATAGAGCGATAAAGCTTAGAGTCAACACACTTACCTCCTTCATTTTTGTCAAGCTTTGTAGATGAGCTCATTGGTGTAGCTTGAGGCTTTGCTTGCTCCAAGCCAAACTTCTTGAGCATATCTTTCAGGTACTTCGCTTGATTGATGAAGGTGTCATCCTTCCTTTGTTTGATTTGGAGTCCCAAAAAGATTGAGAGCTCCCCCATCATGCCCATCTCGAATTCACCTTGCATTAACTTAGCAAACTCTTTGCAATGACACTGTTGGGTTTGTAGCACGCTCGAATTGATCACCGAAACCGTCAAGGAGGGTTGTAAATGTTTGGTGGTTGAATTGGCTAAAATCGAAATAAAGGTAGACAAGTGACACAATGATTTTAGAGTGGTTCGGCCTTCTAACAAGCACCTACATCCACTACCTTAGCACACCACTAAGGATTTCACAATTCACTCAACAATGAATTTGTCCCCTTTTCCCGGTTTAGGAGGAAACCGTTACAACCCTATCTTTTGGACTTGGCTAAGATAGAACCACTCTAGTTTTTTTAAGGCTAAACTAGAACCTCTCCCTTTTACAAGGTAGTTTGTGTAAACAATGAAAACCTCACAAGGTGGGTGTTTACAAGAATTAATCTCACAAGAGTGTAAAGAATAAAACAATAAAAACACTCTATATACAATATATACAAGAGAAATAAAGATTAAAGACTTAAATGCTTTTTCTCTTGATCATGAAGCTTGGATATTGTCTTTAACCATCTTCAAGTGTCCCAAGGTTGCTTTTATAGTGTGGAATGATATTCTAGCCGATTATGGCCGTTGGAGATATTTTGGAGCTGTTGGGAAGTCATAAAGTCGTGCTTTAAATTCTCACATGCACAGAGGTTTCGAAACCTTTACCAGAGGTTTCGAAACCTTAAGGAGGAATTTGTAAAAACTAGCCGTTACAAGGCCAAGGTGTCGAAACCTTTATGAAGGTTTCCAAACCTTTGCTAAGGTTTCAAAAACAGTGACATTCTGCCTAGAAAGATTTCGAAACCTTATAGGGATAGTTTCGAAACTTTCACTTAAAAACCCAATTTTGGCTAATTTTTAACTTTTAAATGTATATTCGATATAGGTGCAAAGTCAAAACATTTTAAACATATTTTTCAAGTTTTAAGGACTTTTGAATTATTTTTGAAATCTTTAAACAAGTCCAAAACATTTTTCACATAATTGTTATATCAAAATATTTCTCAACAATCTCCCCCTTTTTGATATAACAAAACTTCTTTGAAAAATTGTTTTTGACAAAAGTTCCCCCTTAATTTTTCACTTACTTCTCCCCTTTTTGCTATATCAAAAATAATTCAAATCTTTATAGTACATAATAACAATGGAGAGTGAGTTAAAAAAATTTTAAGTACAAAACATTTGAAAAATAAAACTCCCCCTTACTAAAGCATTCCATTAAATTTTTAGCACAAAACTTGACACTTAAGAGATTGAATTTCACCATTGAATCAAATCAATTTAAAACACATGAAATTCAATTTATCCAAGACTTTAAAACTTTATGCAAACATATGAATGAAACAATATGATTCATATGCATAAAGCATCATAAAATGACATGCGCTTATAAATATAAATAAGCAATGATGCATGGACATTTATCATCAAAATAGGTAACCAAATGATTTATAATCCAATGCATTAAGATTAGAGGTTACCCATCTTCTTCACTTGTGTGACTAGAGCATTTTCATATCTTTGTTTTTCTTGTTATTGCTCCAACACACCTACAAAAGAAAATTTCTTGGATTTTAGTATCCAAATTGCTTTGGATCCATTTACATTAGTCAAAATGTCTTTAGTTCCCTTGGGAACCCATACTTGTCTAATCCTATAAGATTTTCTCTTCCTAATAGGACAAGTATGTAAGGAATGACCATGATAATGATAATGTGAGCATTTTGCCATTATGTGACAAGATGAATTATTGAAAATAATTTTCTTTTCTTTTGTTAAGCTTTCAAGCTTAACTTTTAAATCAAGATTTTCTTTTTCTAAAACATCTTTGCTTGTTTTTGAAAATTCTAAATCATTTTTCAAAATCCACTTTTGTTTTTAAAAGAAAATCATTTTCAATTTCGAGTTTTGAAATCATTTTCTTAAATTTGGAATTCATGGTCTCAAATTCCAAAAATAATTCATCGAAAGCATCTTGCAACTCATAAAATGTATAATAATTTAATTCATTTGAGTTAGAAGATACCTCGGGCTCATCGAGAGCCAAAACACCATCCACATTTGGATTGGAGAGAAGGTTTGCACATAATTGATCATCAATTTTCTTTCTCCTTTCTTGTTGCAATAAAGCTTCTCAAGTTTCTCCCATAATTCTTTGGCACTTTTTCATGTGGAGATCTTCTTGGAAACTTCTTCGTTAAGGCCACAATAGAGAATGTGCATCGCCTTAGTGTTTAGCTTTGCCTTCGTGTCATTGGCACTCCTTTGCTTTTTCTTCTTCTTTGGAGCTTCCAAATACCCATCTTCGATGAAGCCCCAAACCTCATAACCTTGAGACTTGATGAAGTATTTCATGATATTTGCCCATTGGAAGTATGATTCTCCTTCGAAGAGTGGAGGACACGAGATAGAGCGACCTTCTTCAAATCTTGCCATTTTCTTGAACGGTGGACTTCGAGCGTTGGATCTTTACTCTCGGATGTTAGTCCTTCGATGGAGACGAGGCTTTGATACCAATTGTTGGGCTTGTAGCACGCTCGAATTGATCACCGAAACCGTCAAGGAGGGTTGTAAATGTTTGGTGGTTGAATTGGCTAAAATCGAAATAAAGGTAGACAAGTGACACAATGATTTTAAAGTGGTTCGGCCTTCTAACAAGCACCTACATCCACTACCTTAGCACGCCACTAAGGATTTCCCAATTCACTCAACAATGAGTTCGTCCCCTTTTCTCGGTTTAGGAGGAAACCGTTACAACCCTATCTTTTGGACTTGGCTAAGATAGAACGACTCTAGTTTTTTTAAGGCTAAACTAGAACCTCTCCCTTTTACAAGGTAGTTTGTGTAAACAATGAAAACCTCACAAGGTGTGTATTTACAAGAATTAATCTCACAAGAGTGTAAAGAATAAAATAATAAAAAAACACTCTCTATACAATATATACAAGAGAAATGAAGAATAAAGACTCACATGCTATTTCTCTTGATTATGAAGGTTGGATATTGTCTCTAACCATCTTCAAGTGTCTCAAGGTTGCTTTTATAGTGTGGAATGATATTCTAGCCGTTTATGGCCGTTGGAGATGTTTTGGAGCCGTTGGGAAGTCATAAAGTCGAGCTTTAAATTCTCACCTGCACAGAGGTTTCGAAACCTTTACCAGAGGTTTCGAAACCTTAAGGGGGAATTTGTAAAAACTAGCCGTTACAAGGCCAAGGTTTCGAAACCTTTGCCAAGGTTTCAAAAACAGCGGCATTCTGCCCATAAAGGTTTCAAAACCTTATAGGGATAGTTTCGAAACTTTCACTTAAAAACCCAATTTTGGCTCATTTTTAACTTTTAAATGTATATTCGATATAGGTGCAAAGTCAAAACATTTTAAACATATTTTTCAAGTTTTAAGGACTTTTGAATTATTTTTGAAATCTTTAAACAAGTCCAAAACATTTTTCACATAATTCTTATATCAAAATATTTCTCAACAGACACTCATTAGTAGATCCAAAAATAATATCATCAACATATATTTGCACTACTAAGATGTCATTTTTATATTTTTTATGAAAAGTGTAGTGTCCACCTTACCTTTTTCAAAACCTTTTTCAATTAAAAAGTTTGAGAGCCTTACCAAGCTCTAGGAGTTTGTTTTAAACCATAAAGGGCTTTGGTTAACTCAAAAACATGATTTGGAAATTTTGAATCCTCAAAACCGGTGGTTGTTCCACATACACTTCTTCATTTATAAAACCATTTAAAAATGCACTTTTCACATCCATTTGAAAAGGCTTGAAATTATGATAACATGCATATGTAAGCAACATCCTAATAGCTTCCATTCTAGCCACATGTGCATAGGTTTCATCAAAATATAATCCCTCTTCTTGAGTGTAACCTTGAGCAACTAGTCTAGCTTTGTTTCTCACTATGTTACCATTTTCATCTAGTTTATTCCTAAACACCCATTTAGTTCCTATAGTAGATTGATTACTAGGCCTTTCAACTAATGTCCATACATTATTTCTCTCAAATTGGTTTAACTTTTCTTGCATAGCCATAATCCAAAAATCATCTTTTAATGCTTCTTTAATGTTCTTAGGCTCAATGCATGAGATAAAAGCAACATGATTCATGAGTTTGAGAGAAGATCTAGTAGTTATCCCCTTGGATGGATCACCCAAGATTTCACCACCTTTGACATAGTTGTACTCCCTTGGGTAGCTCACTTTCTTTTCCTCAAGAGTCAATTCCTTTAAGGCTTCAAGAGGTGGATCTTGTGCATCTTCTTCTTTAGTTGGAATCTAATCCTCCTTTGAAGTTTGTCCTCCATCAAAGGCATCAAGGATTCCTACATCATCATCATCACAAGATTCCTTCCTCGGAAGGAGGTTATCATCGAAATCAACATGTATAGACTCTTCTACTACTAAAGTTCTCTTATTAAATACACGATATGTTTTAGAGTTTAAAGAATACCCTAAGAAAATAGATTCATCACTTTTAGCATCAAATTTACCTAAGTTGTCTTTTCCATTGTTTAAAACAAAACACTTGCAACCAAATGGATGAAAATAACTAGTGTTAGACTTCTTAGATTTTAAAATCTCATAAGGTGTTTTCTTTAAAATTGGCCTAATCATTACTCTGTTTACAATGTAGCAAGCGGTATTTGTGGCTTCCGCCCAAAAATATTTAGGTAAATTGTTTACATAAAGCATGGTTCTAGCGATTTCTTGTAAAGTCCTATTTTTCCTCCCAACTACCCCATTTTGTTTAGGAGTTCGAGGAGCTGAAAAATTGTGGCTAATACCATTTTCATTTAAAAACTCTTCAAAACCTATATTTTGAAACTTGGTTCCATGATCACTTCTAATATGAGAAATCTTAAGCTCAAGATCATTTTGAGTTAATTTTGAAAACGTGATGAATTTTTCTAAAACCTCATCTTTTGTACTTAAGAATATAACACAAGTAAATCTAGAGTAGTCATCAACAAGAACAAAAGCATAAAATTTACCACCCAAGCTCATAGTTCTAATAGGCCCAAAAAGATCCATGTGAATCAATTGTAAACATCTACTAGTAGAGACATCATTAATACATTTAAAGAATGATCTATGTTGTTTACCCTTAGAGCATGCATCACATATTTTATCATTTGAGAACTTAACCTTAGGTAAACCTCTAACTAGATTTAGGGAAACTAATTTTTCTAAAACACTAATGCTAGCATGTCCTAGTTTCCTATGCCATAACCATGCATCATTTTCATTTTGTGTAACAAAACATGCATGGGATGAATGAATGTCATCTAGATGCACCATATATATGTTACCTATGCGATGACCAATGAGCATTATTTTATTATATTTAATGTCAACAATTTTACAACCATTTTTATCAAATAAGACATTAAACCCTTTATTACACAATTGACTAATGCTTAATAAATTGTGTTTTAGACCATCGACATACAATACATTTTCAATGAGTATAGTAGAGTGATTACCTATGGAGCCAATATCTTTAATGTGGCCTTTGGAGTTGTCACCAAATGTCACTACTCCTCCACTTTTTGGCTTTAAATCCATGTATCGACTCTTGTCTCCAGTCATGTGCCTCGAGCATCCACTATCAAGGTACCATGAGTTTTGGCTTTGTGTTTTTGCCTTGTAGAAATGCTCCCCTACAAACAAAGAGATTAAGCTTTGATTTTTGGTACCCAATCATTTTGGGTCCACGAGTGTTAGTTCCCAAAAGCTTGGTTCCCTTAGGAATCCAAGGTGACATGGCATCAACATTATTAGATTTGACAAGTTCCTTAGGAACTCATACACTTCTAATTCTTTTAGTTTTATTATGCCTATAGGAGCCACTTTGTTTGTAGTTATAGTTCTTTCTCTTAGGTTGGTTTGTTCTAGATGATTCACCTATTTCATTTTTTCACATTACCTACACTCTTGAAAGACTTTTTGAGCTCATTAAGCTCATCTAACATCTTTTGGTGTTCAATGTTACATTGGGAAATAAGATTATTTAAATTTACATTTTCATTTTGAAAGAATTTAAGTTCATCTTGTAGACCTAAAATATTTTTCTCAAATTTCAAGTTAGTTTGAGAAAGTAAATTATTTTTAGCATTTAAATCCGAAATGATCTCTTTATTTTTTTAAAACAGACTCCTTATATACCTCTTGTAACTCATCATAAGCTTCATGTAATTCATCAAATGTAAAATCGAAAGTAGATGAGTTAGAGGTTACCATAGAAGAATCCTCCTCAAGAGCCATGAGGCAAAGGTTGGCCACTTCTTGTTCTTCATCCTCGGATGATTCCTCATCACTCCAAGTAGCAAGCTTAGCTTTGAGCTTCTTCTTCTTCTCAAAGCCCTTCTTCTTGAGTTGAGGACACTCGGAACGGATATGACCCGGTTTCTTGCACTCATAGCATATGATCGGATCCTTTTCTTCTTCTTCTTTGTTTTTGGTCTTGAAGTCCATCTTTCTTTGAAACTTCCTACCCCAGTTGGACCTCATTAACCGTGAGAATCTCTTGGCTATCATAGCCAATTCTTCAAAATCTTCCTCCTCACTAGAAGTGCTCTCCTCATGTAGAGATGCTTTAAGAGCCACTCATAGTTTTTTTTCTTGTCTACCTCAAGCTTCTCCATTCGTCTTTCTTCTTTCTTCCTTTCATCTTCCCTTCCTTGCTTCATGATTTCATGAGTTAGGAGAGAACCAACTAGCTCATCAAGCTTTAGTGTCTTCAAATTCTTTGCCTCAATGATAGTGGTTTTTCCCATCCTGTAGAACTAATACTTTGATATAATAATTGAAAAATGTTTTGGACTAATTTGAAAAGAATTCAAAACTTGCCTCTAAGTCCAAACAACTTGAATTTATGTTTGAGGGGTCTTAAAAGGTTTTTGGCAAAGTTTTTCATGATTTAAAACAGCCAAACTTATGTTTTCAAGCTGTCCGTACCGATACGGTCCAACTCGTATCGATACCTTTTTGCCCAAGTTTGGTCACTGCCAAAACCCGTATCGAAACATGCTTGGCCGTTTCGATACGGTAAGGGATCGTTTTGATATAACAAAAAGGGAGAGAAATGGGTTTGAAAAATTGAATTTTCAAATGAATAAGGGGGAGCTCAAATTGATTTCAAATTTTTTGATCTCTCAAATTGATTTCAAATTTTTTGATCTCTTATTCACATTTTTAAACTTAAAGGGGGAGAATCCTAAACAATTTTTCAAGTTGGTTTTATTATATAAAAAAGGGGAGATTGTAGAACTAATGTTTTGATATAATAATTGAAAAATGTTTTGGACTAATTTGAAAAGAATTCAAAACTTGTCTCTAAGTCCAAACAACTTGAACTTATGTTTGAGGGGTCTTAAAAGGTTTTTGGCAAAGTTTTTCATGATTTAAAACATCCAAACTTATGTTTTCAAGCTGCCCGTACTGATACGGTCCAACCCGTATCGATACCTTTTTGCCCAAGTTTGGTCACTACCAAAACCCGTATTGAAACAGGCTTGGCCGTTTCGATACGGTAAGGGATCGTTTCGATTCGCCTGGTAAGCGTACCGATCCTCGTTTTA
Organism: Hibiscus trionum; assembly: GCA_030270665.1. NCBI lineage: Eukaryota > Viridiplantae > Streptophyta > Magnoliopsida > Malvales > Malvaceae > Hibiscus > Hibiscus trionum. The sequence goes on from BSYR01000003.1 coordinate 69,835,425, forward strand.
ACAACCCTAGCGGCTAGTTTCCCAACGACCTTTTAAATGTCATACTGTACCGATACGCCCTCAAGCGTATCGATACGCCTAGGCTGGCAAGAGCCCAATGACTAGTTTCTGATAAAGGCCGTACCGATACGGGTCCACGCGTATCGATACGGAAGGCTGCAGAACAACATTAAAGATGGGAAATAAAGTCTCCAACGGCTCCAATTCAACCCCAACGGCTAGTAACGGATACAAACTCAAAGAGGAGTATAAAAGGGACCTCTAAGCATCAAGTAATGGTTAATGCTTCAATTGTCAAACAACAAATGATCAAGAAATTGTCTTAGAGCTTAAGTGTCATTTATTTGTATAGACAAACACTAGTGAGCCAAAATTGTCAAATTTGCTCAAGTGTTTTAAGTTTTGGGTGAGAGCTAAATTGTGCAAACAAACACCTATTAGAGGGATTTTTGTTTGCTTATCTTTTCTCTTGTAAAGATGGTTTGATCAATGCTTTGGGTAGAAAGCTTGATCGGTGTATAAGGGTTTCCTCCTAAGCCTAGAAAAGGGGACGAATCAATAGTGGATTGATTGGAAATCCTTAGTGGGAAGCTAAGGTAGTGGATGTAGACCTTGGTTAGAAGGTTGAACCACTATAAATCATTATGTCATTAATATTTTAAGCTTCCACACCACTTTCACCCAAATTCCACTTCTCCACCACTTGGCGACCAAGAACGGTTGAAGGAATCGAGCACCTCAAAACCCAACACATCCCAAGACTCGGGAAGTGAGTAGAGTAGCTTTCGAACTAGTTTGTTCTCCGGGATGATCTCTCCAAAACCCTTTAGCCCATTGACGATTGTTGAAAAACGATCAAACATCTTTGAAATGATTTCGTCGGGCTCCATCTTGAAATTATCATAGCTAAGATTGAGAATTCCAATCATTGTTTCCTTTACATCGCGTGTTCCTTCATATGTAGTCTCAAGTGTATCCCACACTTCTTTAACACTTTCGATGGAAGAAACTTTAGAGTGGATATCGGGTCCAAAGGCACAAAATAACATGTGAAGAGCCTTGTCGTTAATTTGAAGCTTCTTTCTATCATCTTCACTCATTTTATTTTTCCTTTTTGGCACAAGTCTTCCTTCATCGTCTCTTTTCATCAGAATAATGAGATCATCCTCTATAGCATCCCAAACTAGATAATCACTAGACTTTATGAAGAGATGCATCCGGTTCTTCCAAAAAGGATAGTTGTCACTGTTGAAGAAAGGCGGTTTGGTGATAGATTGAGACTCGTACGTGCTAGAGCCGGAGGTAGATGCCATGACTTGTGTTGTAGATGGTCACACTCTTCCTAGAATCTCCTCTTCCGATTATTAATCCTTCAAAGAGGTAGACTCTGATACCAATTGTTGAGTGGATCAATGGATTGATCAAAGCCAATAGAGGGGTGGATTGGGTTTTTAAAATTTGTTGGAGAAAGCGGAATGACTAAAATTGAAGAACAAGGCAATTTAGAGTGGTTCAAAATCCAAATGAACTCTACATCCACTACCTTAGCTACCACTAAGGATTTTTCAACAATCCACTAATTGCTCTTCCCCTTTTCTAGGCTTAGGAGGCAACCTTTACAATACCAGTCAAATTTTCTACCTAAAATTTGACCAAACCCTCACAAGGATACAAAGATGAATTTTAAGGCAAGTAGAATATAGCTCAATACAAATTTGCCCCTTTTGATACAAGCATTCAACCCAAATTGGAATACAAGATAAGAATTACACTCAACACAATTTGAGATTTTACAAGAATGAGAATTTAGGCACTTTGAGCTTGAATTTTTTGTATAGGTGTTTCTCTTGGATGCAATAGTTGTTATTGGTCTTCAATAGGCTTGATTTTATACCTTGTCCATTAATTCTAGCCGTTTGAGTGGTTAGGGTATTGATTATAGCCATTGGGACCCTCTCTTTCCACCATAAATGCACTTCTGCAGCCTACCGTATCGGTACACGGGAAGGCGTATCGATACTTGTCTCAAAAAAAGAAAGAGTCGTTGCACAATTATAAGAGGGGCGTATCGATACGCGTGTAAGCGTATCGGTTCGGGATAGGGATCCGTTTCGATACGGATAGAAGTGTACCAATGCAATTTTTACTTCAAAGCTCACTGGAGGAATTTATATCGATACAGGAAAGAGCGTATCGGTACGGGTTAACCAACTATTTAAAAGTTTGTTACCTACCAACTGACACCAACAGTCAAAAACATTTAAGGCTCTGAAATTTAAAATTCTTTTAAATCCGTATCGATACAGGAGACACCGTATCGGTACACGGGAAGGCGTATCGATACTTGTCTCAAAAAAGAAATAGTCGTTGCACAATTATAAGAGGGGCGTATCGATACGCGTGTAAGCGTATCGGTTCGAGATAGGGATCCGTTTCGATACGGATAGAAGCGTACCAATGCAATTTTTACTTCAAAGCTCACTGGAGGAATCTATATCGATACAGGAAAGAGCGTATCGGTACGGGTTAACCAACTCTTTAAAAGTTTGTTACCTACCAACTGACACCAACTGTCAAAAACATTTAAGGCTCTGAAATTTAAAATTCTTTTAAATCCGTATCGATACAGGAGACACCGTATCGGTACACCATTCAAACTCAGCGTGATTTTATAGAGAGAGCGTATCGATACAAATACAATCTGTTTCGATACCCTGTTTTGATACGGTAAGGGGCGTATCGAAACGTATTTCTCCAGTGGCCAAGTTGGTAAAAAGGTTTCGATACGGCAAGGAGCGTATCGATACGCATAGACGATTTTCAATAGTTTGGCCTTGGAACACTTAGAAAATATTTTAGAGTTTGAGTTTTTCAAACTAGAGTAAAGCCTTGTTGATTTGAGACCTTTTGAGGGACTTAAAAAATCTATTTCAAGTTTTTCAATTTAATCCTTAAAATACTTTGTTATATCAAAATCAAACATAGGTTTTACAGATTCGAATAAAAAATTGATTTTTTCAACTTGATTTGATTCGAATTGTAATTTTATAAATTTGACTTGATTAAAAAACATTCGAATAAAGTTTGAGTTATAAAAGTGAGGTTTGAATAACTAGAAATTTTTAGTAATTATGAGATCAATTTTCAAGTTCGAGTCGAGTCTATGAACTTTGTTTGATATATGTATATCACATATGAAATATATATATGTACGTATATCATATATAATTATAGAAAGTCGCTTTAAATTATTAACAAATTAGTACCATAACATCGTAAATATTTACAATTAAATTTAAACAGAAACTCGAACAACTTGACTCGACTTAAATTTCATACACCCAACTCGACTAAAAATTTTCAAATAAAATTTAAGTTATAAAATATAACTTGACTAACTAAAGAAATTTTAAATCGACTCGATCGAATACTCACCCCTAACTTTTCTGATCGAACTTAATTAATAAAAAAAATATTATGGTTTTGTTAATGGACAACATACATAATCCACCATTTTTCTAAAGAAATTTATTAAAATTAAAAATCCAATAATCAATCAATATATGATTATTGTGTTTGTTAGAGTCGGATTAAATTTAATTGAATAAAAAATTGGAGATAAAATCTTAATTTTTAACCGTGGTAAGATTATTATTTTTATTTTTGAAAAAAAATAGTATTAATGTGAAGTAAATGAATGGAAAACATAAATCATAAAAATCTCTATTATTTGAACCATTGAAAATTTGATTTTTTTTAGTTCTTGATACTGTATCTTAATTGATTTAGATCAACCTCAGCGTACATTTATTTTTATTGGGTCAATCTTTTAGCGAGAATTTTTTATATATATAAAATGTTCGAACTTTAAACTTACACATAAGTCAGTTGGACTAACCCATTAGTAATTTGATTTTTATTTTTATTTTTATTTTGAATGGAATATGATTTTTTTTTATCTTAAACATAAATAAACTCTAAAATTTATAATCAACCCGTGTAGTAGTTTCGATAAGTAGTTTATTTATTAAAACAAAACATAGGGCAAAAGCCCACAGGCCAAGAGGAGTCGGAAATTCCTAGGAAGTGGGCGGGTTAAGGTTACTTGAACAACAATCACACGTTTTTCTGGTCAAATCCACCGCCACGTCACCTCATATCTGACATGGCAACCAAATTCCGCGATCAACTGTCGTTAATCCACCAATCCCAAGTGAAAATCACTGCTTATTCCTGATGAAACTCTCTTCTTTCGGAGGAGTCTTATCTCTCTGTTAACAAAAAACAAAACAAAACTCATTCTTGCAAGTGAAGTGAAGGGTGAAATTATAAAAAAGGAAAATTGGTGGGATTTCGATTTCATCACCGTATCTGAAAATTTGGGTGTTTTGCCTTTTTTTCGTTGAGGAAGCTTTTAAGGTACTTTATTTGTTGATTTTTTTTTTGTTCTTTAAAGTTTCCAATGAATCTTCTTCTTTATGGAAACACCAAGGAATGAAGTTTGGGTTTCCCCCCCTCTTTTTTGTTTTGCTTAGCATCCATCAAAGAAGGAAGCTTTTATCTTCAACGTGTCCGCCTTTTTTACAGGCTTTAAATGGTTTATTTTTAGATTCTGTTTGTAATTCATTGAGAAATGTGATTGAAATTTGGAAGAAAAAAAAGTTTTTAGTTTTATGGTTATTTTATTGCCAAATTTGAAATCTATTTTTATCAGGAAAAGAAAGATCTCTCTATTTTTGTGATGGGACCAGTTTATCTCTTATTGTCCAAGGTTGTATTTGTTGTTGCCTCTAAAGGAAAATTTGTTTATCACAAAGATGGACACATTGTGATACGAATCCAATGGAAATATATGATTTTTAAAGTTCAATTTAATGGTTTGTTTTTGCTGCCATCTAATTCCTTCTGTAAATTCTGGGTTGAATGCAGTTTGTTAAGCATATGATATGTTTTAATTGCAGAAAGTGCTGATCAAATTGCTTATCTTCTGATTCAGATTCTTCTGGGGGCTGGATATTAGCTATATTTGTGTTTCATATTACAAAGTCTTTTTTGTGCCAAAAGATTGGAAAGACTCGTTGCTTTGGTTAATTATACATATGGCTTTGGCCTTTACTCATCATTCATGGTGGTTGTGGAGTGGGAAACATCAAGAGCCTAGAACTGCCAATGGATTGTCTTTAAGTTCTTCACCTGATTCGGGGTTATGGGAATCAGATAACCTGAAGTTTCCTCGGATTAAGAGGGCTAACATGACTTCTTCGCCGAGAAGAGTTAAGAGGAAATGGCATAGTCGGGAGGAAAGAAAGATCGATAGGGAATATGATGTAGTTCTTGTGCCATCTGATGGAGGGTGTGTTTCGGGGTCTGAGTCTGATGGATCTGATTACTCCATTGGATGGTTGGAGCCTCATGGACCTGGATTCCAGAGTGATGATGATTTGGACAACAGTTTTGCAGTGTTGGTTCCGTGTTACGGGCACAATCAGGATAATGTGGTGGCAGATTCAAAGAACAATATTCTGGGTGGCATTGTGAAATTCCCTGACAGTTATTCAGATGGTAAGAATGTGTTGTCTTCATTTCTTTAGCTTCTGTATTTGTGTCTTGTGAATTAAAGCATATTCAACACCGTTAGGCGTTAACCTAGATGCACTTCTTTATGTTTTGAACTTGTCCACAGATATTGTTGAATTGCTTGAATTGTTCAAAGTATTGAAAAAATGTTCAAGATTGCATTAGGAGAAGTATTTGCAGACTAACAATGTTCTAGGTTTGACATTAACTAGTTACAAGGCATTTCTTGTTGATTTCAATGCTCTAATAGTGATCTGAAAACAAGGAGAAAAGTGAGTTTTAGTTACTTGTGAGATTTATGCATTGAACTGTGAAAATTCCATTGAAATTCTTATATATGTTGAACTGTGAAAAGTTCCATTGGAATTCTTATATACATTGAACTGTGAAAAGTTTGACATTTAACTTGTTATTCTTTCTTCTGATTGGCGCGTCACTCTCTTAATTTCTCATTCCCTGCATACTCTGCTATTTAATTGTTGTATGAGTGTACTTAATTGGGAATAGAGATGTATTAGATTTTTTTTGCCGATCTTCTATTGAAGATGATGTTTTTCAAGTTTTATGCTATCTATTGGCATAAGGATTCTCAGCATAAAAGGCCATTTACTTGGCTCTAAGGCTGAAATGTTTGGTCGTTCCAACTTGGAAGCTGCTGTTCAGCCATTCTTTTAATTTGTTATTTTTACCGACTACTCTCTTTGTTCGACCCGTTTAAAACTGATTCTCACTTTGGTGGCATCTCTTTATATGTTTAGGTTATACCTAGCTCATACTGAAGTTTATTTTCTTTTAACTCATCCATAGTTATCATAACTTGCCTTCTGTTGGACAATTGTTGGGAAGCCATGTGCTTTTAGTTTCCAATCATATGGTCATCTTCTGTAAGCTTTTCAGGACTTGCTGAAGCACATGCATTGTTCTGAATCCTTTTCTTTGTGTTCTTCGATTTGCAGAAAGCCAAAAGTACGTGGAACAATGGCTTTCTTCCCTGCAGACTAACTGATACCATACTCTGTTGAAGATTGCATATGAATGCCCGTCTGCTGTTTATAAATATTGTATAAAGATATTGTACATAGTGTAAAAATTGTTAAAAATATGAGAAGACGGAGGTGGACGAATGGCTTGCTTCATTGATTTGTTGGTGCAAAGAGAAGAGAATCTGAACTGATATCAACTGATGAGCAGCGGAAACAATAGCAAAGGGACCAACATGGTGTGAATATCAGACAAGACGTCCTTTTTTCTGCTGTTTCCTTGAGACTCGAAGAGAAAGGAGCCGACAATATGTCTTCCTTACGTGCTGTTCAGATGAAGTAGATTAATGTTCATTTGTGTGTGTGCGTGCGTGTGAGAGAGAGAGATTTATTGAGAGATTTGGCTAGAACATAAATGGAGAAAGTTGTGTGTGCATGTGTGTGTGTATTCTATTCTTTGCTGTAAATATCAATGTACATACTAAAAGCTGAAGCAGATTTATGTTTTCCTTGTATTAAAGTAAATCATATATGAGTAGCTTGTGAGTATTGTGTATATGACAGAAAGTCGTTCTTTCTCCTAATTTGGCAGTGGAGGACAAAATGATTTTGTTAATTTTCCATTATTTTATTTTTGAATATGCTAGTGTAATTACAAGGTAATATCTGTTCAATTTTCTTAGCCCTTTAATAAGGCACACATACCGTTCACACATGGTGCTCGAACCAAGGTTATTTGAATGAAATACATCATCCTTTACCACTAGAATCACTCCCCGGATTCAGTTTTCCATTATTTTATGAATGTGTTTTACTCCACAATGGTGTTTTTTGTTTGCCAGCAAAATGACATTCAGAACATGAATGGTTAGGCCTCAAAAGGGTTGATCAGTTTGATGGAAAACAAGAACTTCTTCCACTGTCATTAATCATTTTGACAGAGAAAAAGGTAAAAAAAAAGTTGTACGATTCTTGTAAGAAGAAAAAAAAAATCAGAACTGAAAACTGCAACATTAACTGAATGAATCAGCCTGGAATAGCTAAAAACATGTTTTTATTCATTAAACATCCATTTAGGCTTTTTTTCTTTCTTTTCTTTGGTCGATAAGAACCTTAAAGTATCATTAAAATTAAAATTAAAATTAAAGGATTGTTCGGTATACAGTCCCCATTAGCATCAGCAGCTATGAGAGGGGATAAAACAAAAGGGGGAGAGAAGCAAATAAATTACAGTTCATGAAAGTAGAAAAACATACGATGGAGACAGTTTGAAAATGGCCCCTAAACGCGCCAATGCATCCGCGCAGCAGTTGGTTTTGTTAACAGAAGCTGCTCCATAGTGACGGAGAACATCCTGCATTCATGGTTATCTCTATATTCAAATTAATTCCATTCGAATTATGAGCCAGTGATGTGTTTCATGATTATCTTTAGGCCAACAACGGCTAATGAAGCGGCGCAACTCGTATTTCCTACGCCTCCCTTGCAACCATTTCATGGAAGCCTGCAACATCTTCTGCAGGAGCAGCCACCGATCCAACTGCCAGAGTTCAGAGTTGCTATTCAAAACTTATGGAGATTGGAAAATGCCATCTTTTTCTTATTTGTTTCCCCTCTTTTATTCACAATTCCAAACAAGGCAATGGAAGAAAAATAACCATGTAAAAAGAGCAAAACATCCAGCTTTATATTACTACACTTTTTTATTCATTTAATTTCAACATGACCATGACCATCCCAAATAACCTAGAAACAGCATTCACTATGTTTTGACATCCCTTTCTCAATTTTGGATGAATGCAGGGGAAGCCTAAAAACATACTTTCCTTCTATTCCTAGTATTATCTGAGTTTACAAAGAAAGAAAAGGTAGATTAACATCCACAACTGACTCCTACCACCGGATGAAACCGGGTTTTGTTTCGGGTATCATACTACCGACTGCTTTTACTCCGGACAGGTAGAGATGAAGCAGTGAAAGACGCTAGAGCTAGAAAATATAAACCTAACCCACCACCATATTTGGCATGGATGTTTCCAAGAACCGCTTAGGAAATGAAAATGGCCATCATCACCAGACATCTCTAAGATAACGTCCTTCCATCTGGAGTTTCTTCACCATAGACTCTGCCTTTGATGAGTCCACCTTTGCCTGAAATTCATAGACAAGTTTCAAGATTAATGTTGCTACCAATCGAGAATTTCATCTTGAACAGTGCTCACCGAGTTTTATAAATAGAAATGCCAACTCCCTGGACGTGGTGATAGACATGGTGAAACTCAAACTATTATCGTTACAAGCATACATGGAAAACTTTTAAGTTTATCCGAATAGAGAACGAAGAACATAGAAGAAACCAATGATAATCAATACCTGCTCTTGAACAATGGTGTGCAAAGTGCGATGAACATCTCTAGCCATACCCTTGGCATCGCCGCATACATAAAGATATCCTCCCTTACAAATTAAGCTCCATATATATGCTGCCTATATGTAGGAAACAGATGTTACAACTTATAAAATGCTCCATTTTATATCATTAATAGCAATACCTGTTGTTTCCTACTACTACTACTTACTTTCTCCATCATCTTATGTTGAACATACTCCTTCTGTGGGCCCTCTCGTGAGAATGCAATGCTGAGCTCAGATAGAGCACCTTGCTCCACAAAGTTGTTGAGCTCATCCTCGTAAATGAAATCCTAAAAGAGTTGCCAGAAAAATAAATAAATAAAATCCTACAAATGAATATCAACATTGGCTGGAAAGAAAATGAGACATGCTAATAATGCTGCTAGAAGATCATTATTATCAGAATCAGATCCGAACCATTCGTCGATTCCTACATCCAAAAAAGAGTAGAGAAGGACCAAGTTCTGCACCGTCTTCTTTAAGGACCGCTCTTTCCTGTAAATAAGAGTTAGCTTAAGATATTTTCTTCTTCTTTTGTTTTCAAAATAAAAGAAAATGTAAAGCAGAGTACTCAACCTGTAGAAAACCTCGGAAAGGTGCAAATCCAGTCCCAGGTCCAACCATGATTATTGGAATTGAAGGATCTTCCGGTAGCTTAAAATTAGATTGCCTGATAAAAATAGGAGCCCGGCTACAATCATTGTTTTTCTCCAGAGGAACTGCATTCTGAAATTTTTCAATACAGTTGGATGTTAAATGTCACTAGAGTATGAGTGTATGCCGGGTACATGCAACATGAACACTATGGGTATATAAGAAAGTAAAATATCAGAAGAGCTACATAAGAGAGGTTAATCATTACCTTCATCCAGGTTGAACACACGCCCCGGTGAATTCTTCCGGTTGGAGTTGGACCATAAACTAAAGCACAGGTTACATGAATTCTACCGGGTGCAAACCTGCTCAAAGCAACTGATCTTATTATTAATCTGAGGTATAAGGTAATACTGCATTGATATGTAGATTGAACAAATTCAGTCACCTAGGGGAGGATGAGATAGAATAATAACGAGGCTGTAAATGAGGGGCTATAGCAGCAAAAAATACACCAAGCGGAGGTTTTGCAGATGGGAACTCAGCCATAACCTCGAGAAGGCTTCTATGACTTCCAACAACCCATTGTGAGTACTCATCCTGGGCAAAAGGAAGAAGAGCACATAATCAACAGGAAAATATAATAACAAACATGAACAAATGAGAGGGAGAGAAACGAAAGCAACACTAAGTATCTCATCAACCTTCCCTTGCGGTGAAGATAAGAACTTGAGTCTTTCTGCTTCACTGGGTTCAGTGGCATGAGCAGCCAAGGCAATCAAAGAAGCCTGACAAAATAACAATTCGGATACAAAGAAAAATGTTATTTAAGCAACAAAAAGGGACTACAAGATCAGGCAGAAATCAGCTAAAAAAAATTTCCCTTCTTTTCGAGAAATTTTGTGGGTGGTGGAGGGGGTGTTGTTTTACCTTTCGTGGAGGGTTTAAGAGATCTGCATATCGAGCCAATGCTGTTCGAAGTGTACATGGACTGCTGAAAGGAGGTGGCAATGAGCTTCCACGGGATGTGCCATCCTCGTTGTCAGTGTGTATAGAAAACAACATATCCAGAGGTTGACCCAACAATCTTGATGCCTCCTCAACAGTCTCAATGCTATTCTCAGCATAAACACCGACATGATCTCCACTTTCATATCTGCAACATTTCAACTTATTAATTGCATGAGTATAAGATCATAAATCAGAAGGAGATGTTATCTATCTTTTTGAAACCAAATCTTTTATGTCAAAAGCACTTAAACACAGCAGAACTGGAATACTACTTTCACATAGATTGATTCTAGGAAATCAATTTTATAAAGTACCAAACATTGGTAAGCGGTGCACTTACGTTATACCAGTCCCTGATATGTCGAATTCCAGATGTACGCAAGAACGATCAGATTCAGGCTTGTGGAGCTCTCTCTGAACGGCAACATTAACTCTGTGCAAATCATTTAACAGTGATATCAAAATGGAAAATAAAAGTGGGATGGGGAGAGAATCAAAAGAAATAAATATCCCTTATTACATGTATGGATGGTGGATGTCATGTGAAGCATTCCCATTTGCAATATTCGAGTAGTTATCCTCAATGTCCATCACAGAAGGATCATGAATCACTACTCTATATTCAGGAATAGCAGCTGTATATGGGGTAGACATGGTATTTTCATCATCTTCACCTCTAAGAAGTTGATCTAACTCTGGCCATAGCAATTCTCTCCTAAGGAACAAAAAACAAAAAATGAAAAAGATTTACAGTAAAGCTAACAGAGCAAAATATTGAAGTATTGTCCCAAGAAAAGCTCCAGAGTCACCATGCGGTATGATTGAAATAGGATTGCCTACCATGCAGTGAAATCATCTTCAATACATTGATCATCATCACCATGACCAACTTCGATAAGACGTTTGGCACCTTTTTTCACATAAGAAAAAGTCACACACTTAGAAGAATCTCATCAATTAGATCAGAAGGGTGGAATCTCAAAATAAAGTAAAACAGAAAAATACCTTGTTCAGAAAGTTTCTCATCAAGAACCTTTGCTATCTATTTATATATAAAAAAAATCATAAGATCATATAACACAAATGCAAAGGAGAAAGTGATTCTGTGGGTGAGCCCTGAGTATCTGTGGCAATGTTACCTTATTAAAATGTTCGTACTGACGGTTACCCAGACCAAAAACACCATAAGTGAGTTGTTGAAGCCATGGCTCCCTTTCATTCCCCTAAAGTTGAAAAAAACCATGCAATTGTGAGTGTTAATTAACAAAAAAAAAAGAAGGATGATGGCATAAAAGAAGTCCAAATTTGAATGTTCTTTCAAGGCACCAACCTCAGCAAACCATTTGTAAAATCTAGTGGAGTTATCGGTTGGCTCCCCGTCTCCATAACTACAATGTCAGGCCCAATTATATTAAATACCCCATACTTTATATAACACCGAAACAAATGCAAAGAGTAACGCCAGTAGAAGTGAGAATCTACTTACGTGGACACCATGAAAAAAGCCAGACTCTCCTTTTTAAGCTTCTCTTCATATTGTTCATCATTGGCAGCATAATCATCCTAAGATTAGACGTAGAAAATTTGATGGACATGATTGTAAAAACTAGAAGAAAAAGAAAATCTGAAGTAAGAAAACAAGGTAATGAGTATATACCAGGTCAATAACTTTGACTGCTGCTTTCTCATATCTTGCCTTGATCTCTTCACCTAAAGCCTACAGCAGGAAATCCTCACATCAACACATGAACCGTTAAATAAAACAGACATCTCTTCCGATCATGCAGCGCCACGTTCCAAGCACACATCGATTTCGGCCGAGTGTAACGGCAAGTAACAGAAGAAAAAAAGCTCCCCGTGTAGCTAAATTATCCGCTATTGACGACAAAACAATTAATAGCAAAAGATCTACTAACGAGAACTATTGTTGCCGCGTTTCAATCTATATTTATATCCTGATTTCTTTGAGCTTGGAATGACGAAAGCTACGGAGTACGGACATAAAAACTTAGCAAATCAACAATGCAAGTAAATCTCCACAGAATAAACAATTTATTACAAGTAAATTTATAGTTAGATTATCCGAATCTGGGAAAGCGCTTGCAAGGTGCAGTGAACTTCAAATATTGCCTAAAGCTCTAAAATTTTCATGAAATGTGACTTTAAAAAAGAACATTCCCTTCATCTCCTTGCAGGTTGCAACTTCTTAATCTTGATCTGTATCATGTAATTATTATACCAGCAACACAAATTTCCAGTTACTGAAAAAGCAAACTTGATTAGCAATGTTAACATCAATTTTCTTCCAGATTCCATCATTAAAAAAAAAGTTTCATTTCAGTCAAGCAGTGAACATTCATGTCATACATTTTCAAGATAACAATTAAACTATAACACTAAGCCATTGAAATCAAAACCAAAACATCAAAGTTTCTTCTTTTTTTACCTTAGCGAATCCCTCGGCGGTTCCCGTCTGGGTGCCGAAGAAAACGGCGACTTTCGTTTTACCGGCGGGGACGTCGTCATCATCTCCATCAGCCTTGAGTGAAACAGGGTTAGGAGCAAGTAAAGGCTTAACATCACGGCTTCGTTCAGTGGCTGATTTTTTCCAGAGAAAAAACAAAAGCCCCAGAACCACCGCCAACGACGTCATTGCCATCATAATCATAGAGTCCGTTACCGAACCACCTAACGAAACTCCCATCACCGACTCAACGAAACTCACCAAATCGGAGCTCGAACTCATCCTTAACCCCCCAAGGAAACGAAACAGAACAAAAGCAAAGGCAGTTTAGAATGAGAATTCTACTAAAAAAGCTACAAGCTTTGACGGTGATCGGAGCTAAAGAAGCTTGAGTTTAAACAGTGCAAAAGAGACATGCTTGACCAGAAATTTAGAAGGATATATAAAGAGGGTCCCCCGGCCGTTACATTTTCCTCACTTTTATACTGGATTCCTCGGGGAGAGAAATTTGTTCGAACCCAAATCACTTAGAAAGAACAAAAATTCTTATTTAATTTTTTAAATTAAGCTTCCTTAATTAATTATAAATTCGAAAATAAGTAGTGATATGTATTATTCAACCATATATATCAAATTAACACATTAACGACACAATGCATACATATGGTTTTTACAACAACAATTTTACACATTATTCAAATCATATTTGATTTTTTTAATTAATTAGCAATTTCCCAATCATTTTCAAGTATATTCTTCAGCTTTTCAATTTGATCCTCGGGCAGGGTCATGGTCACCATCTTCCCATTGTCATCGTCTTTTCCATTGCTCGGAAAAATCAGGACCGTTCCTTCAGCGCCAACTCCATTAACCATATAATTCACAAACAATGGTTTCAGTCCCTTGAGTTCTAGTCCATAAAGGTTCGCTCCCTCCAAGTTTACAAATGTCAAATTCGCTCCGTAAACTATAAAATCCGATTTTTCTTCCTTCCCCGATATCAAATCTTCGATCAAATCATTCTCGGGCATCCTTTTATCGGCAATCAACTTCGCTAATTCAGCTATTTCGACCTTCGAAACACAGAAATCAACTTCGACCGTGCTCAATATCATACCATTAATAGGCAATGTCATCGTTTCGCCATCTCGAACGAGAGGATTGTTCGAACAAATAGTAATGGTTCTCGGACCCGAATCGGTTCTAACTTTCGACAATGATTGCCATATTATAGCCGAAACGATTTCAAAATCGGAGATCTTATCGGTTCGGGCCGGATCATGGACAGAACTTGTTGTCGTGTGATGCTGAAGTTGTTTCCCAGTGATGTGAAAAGAGTGAGTTACCATTTTACAGGTATTGGCGGTAAACCAACGGTCACCAACCGGGTCAACTTTTTTCAAGGAAAATGGTTTCCTGGAAACAAAAGTTGGGAAGTTAGATTTCTCGGCAGGATTGTTCACCTTTGATGGAATTTGTTTTCCCGCCGCGATTTTCCCCCATGAATTGATGAAATTTGAGGCTGAAAATGCATCCCCTAATACATGAGCCCAGCTGAGCCCTACTGATATGCCCCCACATTTGAACCATGTGAACTGAAAAAATAAATGTTTAATATTCTTAAAATCTTTAAAATTTGGAGACAAAAATTCTCATGTGCTATTAACAATCTCATTCTAGATTAAATTAAGTATACAATAAAAATACGTATTTTGTTAATTCGATAGGTGTTACTGTTAATACAATCATTTCCTTTCATTTGAAGTTTAAAGGTTGTGGTAGTTTAAGTATTGTATCAAAATAAAAATAAATTTTTAATTTTTAAATCTAATACATTAAATACGGATTATATTTCTCTAAAACAATAAGTATACTATTAAAATTTGTAATTTTCTACCGACAATAAGTTGGTTTAAGTGAGATGAAGCACTAGATTTTTTAAATAAGGTCAAAAGTTTGAATACTAGTATTGCGATTGTAAAAATTAGATTAAAAGGATCGTCCATAATCAGCCTTTATAAAACATGATCTAAATTAGTCAGTTAGTGGGTAGAAATAAAAAACAATAGTTAAAATAATTGTAATTTTGTATACGGTTGATTCATGAATAAAGGGATGCTTAGATAAATGTGTATACAGGTAAGGTATTAGTGCAAATTTATTACTAGAATTTATGGATGTTTGGACTATAGTGACAAATTCGAAAATATAATAAATTTCGAAAGAAAAATGAAGGGGCAAAATTGTAATTAAACGCTTACCTAACATTTTCTCCGTGACAACTCAGAAAGAATCTGCATTAATCGTTTTTACCTCAGCATTATTTAAGACATCTCTTGGACAGATTTGCCTAAACGACGGTTACAAATTACAACTTCATTACCATTAATAATGGCTGATTCTTCTTTTTAATGATTTACTTTTTTAAGTACTCAACTGTAATAAAATATATTTTCATATAACTACTGATTTTAATCTAAATTAATAATATAAAATTTATTTTAAAGACGATCCTCATAATTTAGTATGTTCTGTTCACAACACTAAAATTTGTATACATTAGTCTAATAATTTAAAAGATTACTATGCAAAGTTAATATATTTTTAATTAGGGTGTGCAAAGTTCGATTAAAAATTAATTAATTGACCGAATCAAAACAATTGATTAATTGGTTGGTTTTTTAAGTTAGCTTGATTGAGAATCGATCTAAGTAGTTTTGAAATTTTTGATTACTAGTTAATTAATCAAATTAACTATTTAACCAAAACCAATAGTAATAAATATTTACATATAATATGCTTGATTTGGTGGCTAAGCATCATGCCTTTCAAGCTTTTGGCTTGGGTTTAAATTCTCTTTTGGATGCAAAAAATTCTTTAATTTTCTTTCGATAAAAGATGACGTCATCTTCTACTGAAATTCTCCGATATTAGAATATATTAAATAATTATAAAAATATAACGTGATTATGTCACGTAATCACTTAACGATCTTAAAAAAATAATTTTAAACATTCTTAGAATATACCTCTAAAGTCAGGGCCGGAGCTAGAAATATATTTAAGGAGGTCATTTTTTAAACGATATTTAAAGAGGATTAATTATTTATAAAAGAGTGTCATTTGTTCATATTTTTAATTTTTTTATACAAATTATATAAAAAAATAGGTTTCCCAAAAATTTTGGGGTGTCTCTCCGCCTTTGACTGAAGTCATACCACCACACTGCATAATAATTTACCCTAATATATATATATATATATATATATATATATATATATATATATATATATATATATATATATTAAAGAATCTTAAAGGCACTGGCTATTATCAACGTCAATAAACATGGAGTGGTGATTAATATTAGAAATATTTTTAAAGAAAAATGTTTTCAATTTTTGGTAAAAAAAAAGTTTTCAATTATTTTTATGGATTTGGTCCAACAAGAGGGGGTATACTCTTACTAATTATAGCCTAAGTTCTTTGGACTGGGCCCTAAATCCTAACCAAACTAAATGAGCCCTTAGCTACCTACATGATTAAAATTAAAAAGGGGCATATTTTTCACAAACATCTTTAAAATTAGTGATTGATCCAAATTATTAATAAATTACCCATAAAAAACATACTTCGTCTCATTAAATGTCTTTTATTATTTTTTCTTGATCATTTTTTAATTTAAACTCATTATTTAAAATTTATTATTGATACGAAAATATATATTTTAAAACCTTTTAATTATGTAGTATTTAATTTATGTTTTTATAAAATTTAATTATTTTTAAAAAGTTAATATTAGCGCGACAGATGGAGTAATAAAAGAGGAGGAAAATTATTATGAATGACTCCCGTAGATAATGGGAAGAGTGGAGCAAGCTATTTATTGGCTTGGCAAAACAATTAAGAAGAGAGAAGCATGCCAGTCAAATTCTTGAATTGGGTAAATATGGTAAACTTTCGTTGATGTCACTAAAAATGTTTTGTAAATAATTTTTTTAACGTAATTTAAGAACCTTCATTAAATATAAAGATTTTATTTAAAAAAATTACAATTATTTAATTTATAAAATTTTAAAATATTTTATTGAAAAAAATTCTTATTTAATGTATTAGAGTTTAGGATTTTGGGTTTAAGGTTAAGGTTTTAGGGTTTTGGGTTTTGGGGTTTAGATTTATGTTTAGGGTTTTATCGTTTAGGATTTAGGGTTTATTGCTATAATTTAGGGTTTATGGTTTATGATTTAGAGTTAGGGTTTAGTGTTTATGATTTAGAGTTAGAGTTTTAGGTTTAGGTTTAAAGTTTATGGTTTAGTGTATAGGGTTTAGGGTTTATGATTTTAATGTTTAGGGTTATGGTTTTAGGGTTCAAGGTTTACTACATTGAATGGGTATTTTTTCACTAGAATTTTTTTGGGGTTTTTTTAATACATTAAATGATTGTGATTGTTTCAAGTAAAATTTTCTGTTTAATGAAGGCTTTTAAATGACCCTTAACCTATGCATGTATGCATAAGTTAGACAAACCCTTTGTAAAATAAAAAAATAAAAATCAACATTAAAGAAAATATGTTTGAAGATTCATTAATTCACGAAGTAGTTAAAGATGTTAATGTTGTCATATCTTGTATGAGTTTAAAACTTAAGTTAGGTTTCATTATTTCGGGTCGAATATTTTTCACCTTAAGCTAAACCCGACCTCATCCTTAAAAAATCGGATCCGAGCCTAAAATTTTCTTTTAAAAAACTCGATTCTATAGGATCAAGTTAGGTCAAAACTCGTCAGATCTGGGTCAAATGGTCATCCCTACGTATATTCACGCTTCCGACTTTTGACTTAAAATTTTACTAATTTTCTTTGCTTTCTATTTTTTTTTCACTAAAATATATAATTAATAAAATTGATAAAGGCTCTTTCAATTATAGAACAAATTGCCAGTGCCATTGGCTTTTAATAAAACTATATATTTTCACATCAAAAATAGCAGTCCATTCAATAAGTAGCCGCACAAATTGATGAATCATAAATAACGACTTCAATCTTAAACCTAAGTTTTTTTTTCTTCTTTTTTTTTTCTTTCTATAATCTTCTAAAACTAATCTGTATTATTCATACTTTATATTTTATAATATGATTTGAGATTAATGCAATAATCCCAAAAAAGTTCCTAATACAAAAAAAAACCGATAATATTCAAGTTTAAACAGTTTTGTTTGTACAATTTACATGGGTTTTATGACTTAAAAACAGATATAGTCATAAGACAGCTTAAAAACAAAGATGTTAGGTATTCATAAAAAGTTATTTTATTTAGTTTCGTCACTGAGATGTAAATGTATCCTTAAAATTATACTTAAATTTATAAATTGTATTACCTTAATAATAATGATGTCAATTAAATTAACAGCTGTAAAGTTTGCAATATCATGCATGATGCATGTACTTAAAAAAAATTAAAAGCCGGTAAAAGCAATATTTAAATGCATGAAACAGTTCACATGACAAAAAGTTAGTTAAGAATTCTATTAAAGATCAGTGGATTGTGTTGTGTTCATGGAATTGCACTAAAAGGAGTAGATTAGACCCAAAGTCATTTATGCGATAGAATTATATTTTTAGTCTCAAAACTTTATATTTTATTAATTTTGTAGTAATAATTCAAAATAATTAAATAAATTCATAATTTGTATTTAAAATATTTCACCAATTTAGTTTTTTTATATTGTTAAAATAAATGAGCATATCATATCAAACAGGAGTTGAATAACTACACAAGTTTTTCGAGATATTAAAATGATTAAGTTTTTAAATATAAAACCTTAAATTTATTGAATTGTTATTAGTTTTATGAATTAAAACTATTATTATATCGGACTAAAATAATAAAATGGCATTAGTAACTTTTAAAAGAAAAAATAGTTTATTTATCACAAAAAAATTAAAATTAAAAAATAGTTTAACCTAAAAGTAGAGTATGGAAAACAAGTACCTGGACAAAAACCAAAGGCGAGAATCCCAAATCAGGGCCGAGAACTTGATCGTAGGCAAGTGAATGATCACTGTTTCTAGCCATAGCCAGCCATTCATCGATGGTCTTATCGCATCGAGCTTCGACGATACGGACACCGCCGTCATTGCATTTGATAAACGGCCGGCCAGTTTCCGACCTCCGAATCCTCCCTGAGGCGGTGAAGTACTGCTCCAGACACTGAAACATCGGGCCTTTCAAATCATGAACCGACAAGCCTTGAGCCGCTTCGGATTGGAAGAAATAAACACCTTTGATGTAATGGAGTTTCATTGCTAAATCCAAGTTTGTCAGCTCGAAATCCTTGTTGCCGCCGGTTACTTTGGCGGGAACCACCGATGAGAGCCTATGACCCCAAACGGGGGTTTCCAAAGAAGCCGATACCATTGTTTTAGACAGAGAAAAATTACCCGAAAATGAGAGGGAAAAGATGGCAACCAACGACCAACGACTGACAAAAACAGAAGCAAAGTGGTGGCTTTTAATAAGACTGGGAGAGGGAAGGTGAGGGAACTTAATAGGGACTACACATTAATGACATGCGATGGCAAAAAAAAAACATTTCCTTTATATATATATATATATATATATATATAGGGTAAACTACATAAATGACCACCATACTATTATAAAAGTCGCGATTTGACCACCTTACTTTTTTTCGAAGCAATTAAACCATCATACTATTAAATTGGTTGCAATTTGACCACCAGCCGTTAAAGGTTAACGGCAGGGTGACGTGTCAGTTAAAAAAATAAGGGTATAATTATACATTTGGTCCTTACTACTTATACATTCTTTTAATTTAGTCATAATTTTAATTTAATAAAATAAATTAATTATTTAATTAGGTAATGACACGTGTCACTACCTTATTGGAGGAATTTAATTATTTATATTTGATTAAATAAATTTATTTTCATCCTCCAATCAGGTGGTGACATTAAAGGAAGAAAATGGAAAAGAAACCTCAATTGCAAGAATGCATATGGGGGGAGTCAAACCTGTGACTCTCAGCAAGGAAGGGTGATAGCTTACCACCACGCCAAACACTACATTGTGATATATTTCCTGCAATATATTATATGTAAATAAACATCAAAAACTATATTACATATACTATATTACATTGATCTCAACTTCGGTGCCCCTGTCATCGAACCGCCAGGAAACGCTGTCTTTACGCAATCAACAGCACTAACATTTGACTGCTTTTTCCCTCGGATCGTACTCACCATAGTATGAACAGTTGCATAAGACTCCACTTCCATGAGATGAGGCACACGAACAGTGCCTGGTTCACAAACACGACCCAGGTCATTCCTTAGAAGATCGACAATCATTAAGTTTTCAGCCTGATCCTTTTCGCTGCATCAAGAGAGAGAATTGATTTTACCAGATAATTCAAACATTGTAGTTTAACTAAAATGTATTTTAGCAAAATTGAGTAAAAAACGATAACTTCAATGTAACTAGAATAGATCAATTACCTGTACTGCAACTGTAGCTTGAGCCGGATTCCTGAGTATGGGTTGTTTTTCGACAAAGAAGGGGCTGATTTTCATCCCTAGCTCATGAACTGAACTTTAGCTTTGGTGGACTAGAGCTTAACCCGGATTTTTCCATTACATGAATGTATCTCTGCACTATGATATTTGTTAGGTCAAAATTACCAGTGGCAACCGTTTTTTACATTCGTTGAAAAACTCAATGGCTTCTTTTTCAATAGTTATATTGTTGACAAGGAGAAGCATTGTGATAATTGACTAGATAATTGTGTTGCTCTACTCATTGATTAGACTTATGTTGACTACTGCATGAAGCTTGTTTTTATCAATCAAGTAGTATTACACAACCTTATGGGCCAGTATCTCTAGTAGTTTAGCAATCAGTACAAGGCTACGACTGGGGTCGATTTTTTGACCAAGGAAGTGCAGTTTGAGGATAGACTTTTTACCTTACAGGTTAGATTTCACACTTGAACAAGCATTTTAGCATTTTGCTTAGCTTGCTTCAGCTGTTGTATTTGTCTTTTGGGATCTTAATTTCCAATTCCTGAGTACGGCTTGTTTTTCGACAAAGAAGGGGCTGATTTTCATCCCTAGCTCATGAACTGAACTTTAGCTTTGGTGGACTAGAGCTTTACCCGGATTTTTCCATTACATGAATGTATCTCTGCACTATGATATTTGCCTGCGTCTCTTTTGATGTTTATTTACATATAATATATTGCAGGAAATATATCATAATGTAGCATTTGGCGTGGTGGTAAGCTATCACCCTTCCTTGTTGAGAGTCACAGGTTCGACTCCCCCCTCTTGCATTTGAGGTTTCTTTTCCATTTTCTTCCTCCACCTGATTGGAGGATGAAAATAAATTTATTTAATCAAATATAAATAATTAAATCCCTCCAATAAGGTAGTGACACGTGTCATTACCTAATTAAATAATTAATTAATTTTATTAAATTAAAATTATGACTAAATTAAAAGAATGTATAAGTAGTAAGGACCAAATGTGTAATTATACCCTTATTTTTTTAACTGACATGTCACCCTGCCGTTAACCTTTAACGGCTGGTGGTCAAATTGCAACCAATTTAATAGTATGATGGTTTAATTGCTTCGAAAAAAAGTAAGATGGTCAAATCGCGACTTTTACAATAGTATGGTGGTCATTTATGTAGTTTACCCATATATATATATATGAAATATGATCCAATTACACAATATAAGAATTTTAATTTTTACATTTTTTTAGATCGTTAAATGTGTGAAATAGATGAATAAGATTAACAGTTAATTATGTAAAGATTATCACTTGAAAATAAGCAAGGAATTAATATGTAAAACTTGAAAGTTGTACATTTTCTAGACCATTGGGTATATATGGATATGATCTATTTATACTGTAAGAGTTTTCAAGTTTTACACGTTTTCGTTGATGGGTGAAAGGATATGTGAAGATTACCACATGAGAAAAAGTAAGAGTTAATCTCAGCCATCAATTTCTTCCATCCAACAATCCAAAAATCGTGTAAAACCATGAATTTTACATTCTGTGTAAGTATACCCTAACCCATATATATAGGAAAATATCTTATGCACTGACAGTGGAAACGGAAAGTTTCTACAAGCGTCTTAGTTTTAGGGTTTGAGGACCCGCTTTAGTGTTTAGAGTTTAAAATTTAGAGTTCATGGTTAGAATTTAGAGTTTAGAGGTTATGATTTAGGTTTAGGGCAATATGATTAGAGATTTAAGTTTTAACCTAAAAACCCTAAAACTTAAATTCTAATAACATCCCCTAAATTCAAAATTCGTACACTTAAACCCATAAACACTAGAGCTTAAAAGAAATCCTTAAACCCTAAAACTAAGGTACTTGTGGAAATAAAATACACAATATATATATCATTTAACGTTTTCGTTTTCATTTTTTATAAAAAAATTAACCATTTAATTCATTTTTCAACACCTATTACATTTTGTCATTGCTTACTGAAAATTGTAACCGCGGATCTATTAGGGTGGGGGCAATGCTACATCTACCTACTGGTAGATTATCTAGCTGAGGTGACACATGATTTGTTAACTAATAAATGTGATACAATATATTTTTTAATAAGTAATAAATGTAATCCATACATCTTTTTTTTAATGTGAGTGCGCTAGTTTTATTAAAAGAAGAAAAATTCAAAATACAACGAGAGTTTACAAGTCAGGTAAACAGGCTTGATTCAAACATATTTCTAAAAACACGAAAACTAACGTCTCTAGATTATAAACATGACCATACAAAGAAAGGATAAAACCCCAACTCAAAGACTCAAAACAAAATAGATACAAACATCACCAACGATCAACGATGAAAGGTAAAAAACCAATAACAAACGACATTAAAAAATGCATATTACAATGATAAGGCACATTGACAACACAATTATTACTGCAACTCAATCGTGAACAAGAATGGTGACTGTGAGCTCGTATCTGAATTCAGTTCGAGGGTCCAAAATAAGGAGATCAACATGATAATTAAAGAGCGCCATCTTGATCAGTCGTGGCGACGTCGTCAAATCCAACCCTGATAGAAAATCAAAAGAAAAAAGAAGCGGCCAAACGACCGAGTAAGAACATAAAAACATGCTAAAAGAAAGAAGATACGTACCAAAAGGTAGAAAAAAAGCGTCTCATAAAGACATAATTATTGAAACTTAAAAACAAAGAACATGAAAAAAATAAAAAAGAAAAGAAAATTGCCGGCGGTCGGCAACCAGCATCAAGACTGGTGCCGCCGCCAGCCCTTGAAAAAGAATGAAAAGTTTCGGCTAGGGTTTCTTAGAAAATTGAAAAGCTTACAATTGCACTTTTTAATACATACATCTTTTTAAGTTTTATCAATAAATAATTTTTAATATTATTGTAACCCCCTAAACCCGGCCCAGAAGGAATGAGCCGAATCTAGGAAGTCACGATTGAAAACTAGTCACACAAGTTATAAATCTTAAAGTTAAATACTTAAAAGTATAAATTATTCTCGAAAATAAATAATAAACTCAATAATTTCATTCAGTATAAAACGTAATCATATATCATTGTTCAGACAATTTGATTAAAAATCCGAAAGTAACTTCATAGATGCATGCATTTAATAAAACTCAAATTAAAAATAGTTCAAAAGTCCATACTACAAAAATATCCCAAACAATATTAAAATAATAATTCCGAGGTAACAGAAAGGTTCGTACTGAATAATAATTTATCTGAATAAACAAGAGATGCTCAAAGTACCGATCGCCTAAAAAGTCTGAGATATCTGAAAAGTAAAAACTAAGGGGTGTAAGCTAAAGAGCTTAGTGTGTCTCTAAAGTGCAAACGAAAACAAAACAAAACAAAACGGTATTTTATTTTCTGATAAAGACTTTTTTGAAAACACAACAAAATTGGATCATGATGATATGATGTCTGATGCACATGAATCATAGTACCCATCTCCGATACACCGAAAAGTAAGGTTCCCCAGAACCTACTTTCTCCATCATCACCATTCGAAGTGGAATTCAGCTCGAAGGATGGAACCACTGATCCGAAGTGGAACTCAGCCCGAAGGGTGGAACCACTGATCCGAAGCAGAATTTAGCCCGAAGGGTGAAACCACTGAACTTCCCCGAACAAATCCCAAACCATATACCCACAATGATATGATGCAAATTTTAAAATCTGAGTCTCATCCGAAACTTGAATTATGAAAATTCAAGTTGCACAATACTATAAATCCGATGTTTTACAATTCCAAAAATCTGATATTTCACAATTTGGTAAATCTGATTTTTAGTTAAAACATAGTTCGATATGCTATGCATGATATCTGAAAACTTTCACAAATCACACCACAGAATAAATCACACAAGTTTATAGCATAAAAGAAACACACAAGTTTATAATACAGGAAGAGACACACCTTTAAGCAACATAAGCTCTAATGTCGAGAAAAGCGCATCTCACGCTCATATCTAGCTGAATCAGGACAGAAAGATCTCAAAGAACGTGCCCGATCAGACTGAATGACTGAAGGTAACTCGCCAGCCTCAGAGTCGATACCTAAACACGAGAATTTTCCGAATTAGATTCTAAAATCCATAACTCAACCAAATTTTATGAAAAATTAATTGAAATTAGCAAAATGGAGCTTTTGGGTTTGAATTTGACAAAACGGGCAGCAGATACAGGCTCAGGATGTCGAAAAAGGTCAAGAGGAAGGTTGTCTGAAAAAAGTCAACTATCCAAGGTCAACGCTCAACGTTGACTTGACTGGTCAAAGTCCAATTCGGTCAAACAATCAAATTCCAAATTACAGTCAAAGGTCCAAAGTCAAAATTGGTCCAAAGTCCACTGGTAAAATTTGTTCAACAAAACCAGTTCAAATAACTCAGATCGGTTCATTTTGGTTTAATGTTCACTAATCTGGTTCGGTTCAATGTTCACTGATCTGGTTCGATTTAATATGATTCAAAAGACCGGTTCAGTCTAGAACACTGATTCGGTTCGGTTCAATCCGAGTCACATATAGTTTCACAGATCCGGTCTGTCCATTCAATTAAATGGGTTACACTCATGGGCTCACAGACTGGGCTTCTTCTCTTTGGGTTCATTCGTCTGAAAAAGGAATCAAGGGTTTGGGCTTTTGCAAGCAAGATCTGCTGGCCCATCACCCATATACACAAAGTTAAACAAGCTTTTATGGTTTCTAGAACCTACTGGCGGCGGTGACTGCACCAAAAGACGGCGGCAACGGCTCGTCATGGTGCATTTACGGCGGCAAAGATCGGAAAGGATGATGGCAGCCTGCCAAACTAGACGAACATATGAGAGACGGTGACGCTCAAACACAATGACCACGATGACGGCAACAAATAAGCTGAATGGTTCTATCTCCGATTCTGAACGGAGTAGAACCAATGATGGTGAGCTGGCAGTCGGGCTCAATGAACGATGACGAAGGGTTGGACGACGGTAGTGCGCAACACAGACGATGGCACAACAATGGACGAGAGGACGAAGATAATGCAAAGAGAAATCGAACGGTTTTCCTTTCACAAACTCGGAAACGATGGTCGATGAGGGTGATCCGATGGTCGGGGTTGACTCGCGAGATGAAGCTGATCACGATGGTGGTGACAGCGTAAGAAACAAACGGCGGCAAGGCTTATCGGAGCTTAACTGTCGATTTAGGTGAGGGGGTGATGGCTTCCGAGAGTGGGAGAGAGGGTAAAAATGAGTGTAAACCGCAGAAAGGGGGTTATGGTGGTGTAATGACGTTTTTGAAAACAAAAACTTTTAAGTGTCCCACTCTTTGAAAGAGATTTATTTAAAGGGGAAAATTCAAATTTAGGAAAATAGTGAAAATTTGGAGTCGCCATCGGCCACTAAGGTAGGCCGGACACCATAAAACTAGAGATTCGATTTAAAAAGGGTTCGAGAGTTGGTTACGTGTGGGGAAGGGTTAGCACTCCATCACGCCCAGAAATCGGTACCAAATTACTTGTTGCCTTTAATCGATAGAAACTACTTAAAATATAAAGTGAATTTAATTAGATGTTCTTAAGTGAAAATTTAACTTAAGTGGTGCGGGCTTTATCAAACGTGACTTTAGAATTAATTGAGCATTTAATTAAAAATGATGACGGTACACCAGGCCATAGACTAAACCGACATCATATAAGATTGACTGCCGTGTTAGTTTAGGGTTCGGATCACGTACGTCACCTTTATGCATGGTGCAAGTAAATAAGGGATGATGCTATGCTATTTCCATTTTTTATATTACCGCTTACCTAGAGACGGTGAAAATTAACCTAAATATTCAGTCGACATCCATTAAGCTTGGACTGTTTTGACACGAATATCAGGGTTAATTAATACCTCTCTTTTGTATGATTTAAGTTTAATTAACATGCCAGATTATTAACGGTTTCGTGAATGACATGTATAAAATGCATGTCATGGAAAAGATTGGAAGTAAACATACAAAAGCCCACCCAATGCCCTATCTTAAAGGCTCGAATTATGGGAGTTCGATTAGTGATCTAATTATTTGTTAGATGATTCTAATATTAAACCCTAAATTATCTAAATCCTAAATGACTAGAAGACTCTAATAAATTATGAATTATCTTGTTTTATCCCGTCTAAATGTGATGTTAACTTTATCTTAAGGGTTAAGAATGGCTTAACCGATCTAACGGGCTTAATATCCATCCTAATAAGACAAGGATGAATTTAAGCTAATTAAACCGGTTAAAGCCCTAAACTTAATTTAAGCTCTAAGCCTAAACCGACATAATTGTACGTACCGTGCCCCTATGAGGCGGGCACATGATTCGAAACAAGTAAATCTATTAAACTAAACTCTAAAAAGACTAACCTAACTAGCCCAAGCCCACCTAAACTAAACAAGCCCAAAAACCTAGCTATAACCACCTAAAGTCCTAAGGCCCATAGCCCAAACTAAAAGAGTACTAAGACAAACCACATTAACAAAGCCAAATTAATATACCATCTATTTGAAAATATGCTTTAAGAAAAACATGACATACATACATTTTATAAACATATTGTCGTTTTTGTTGCATTTCTCATAAAACAGGTCCTTATACGAATCCATATATCATACTAAAAAACCATCCCACTAAAACATTAAGTTATATTAAGGATTCCAAGAGTTGCATTATGCCATATTTTATTTAAAACCTTAGATTAAACATTATAAGTCATACAACCCTTATATTAGAATACTTGGAAAGCTCAAACCACATACAAAACCACAACATACAATTTATTAATAAACAAAGTCACGATCACACATAATATACATTCCACATACATGCCAACATACCACTTACAATATCAAACAAAAACACATAATCACAAAAGTCACACATTCCACATATATCACATAAATAAGAGAAAAAATAGGACTAAATTGAAGGAATTAAATAAAATAGTGGCAAAATTAAAAGATGCATGAAAAATAAAAAAATTGTGAAATGCACTAAATTGAAACGAATGCAAAATACTGGGGAGGGGACGGACTATTGGACCACTGGAGACTAGACTCTGGACGGAATTGCAAAGGGAAACCAAATCCTAAGGACTTAAGACATTATTTTAAAAAGCGGAAACCCCTAATATGCGAAAGGCACGACAAAAAGGGACCAGAAGCTAATTAACCCCTAACCTAAAACCTAAAAACACTATAAAAACCCTCCCTTCACCAACTCGAGCCCCTTTTGCTTCTCTGAAAACCTAGAAGCCAAACCCTCTATCCTAAACGCTCTGAACGCCGGCCGGTGAACTCAAAACGACCCAAAGAACCCCCTCTTCGTACTTCAAAAACCCTAAACGATGACCACAACCCCAAAAGACAAACTCACTCCCCTTTGTTTTTAGAAAAAACCAGAAACCCAAAAACCCACCTTTTTTAGTTTTGAAGACAGAGAGAAGTATGAAGAAAAAAGAATCCCTCGGTGTCCCTCTCGACCAACTCACCATGCAAAGCCACACGGGACTTGGAGAGGATTGTTGCCGGCGAGAGAGAAACCAGAAACTTTTTTGAAGGAAGAAAACGAAAAGGTAAAAAAACTGGATGATTTCTGCCTTTTTTTTTGCTCATGTGATGTGAAAAATGGGATTACCTCTGAATGCTTTTGCTTGTATTTCTCTTCGTGCTTTTGGGAGATCACAAATCCCTTTACATATTTGTTTCCATTTGGCTTTATAGCCAAATATTGGGTAATTTGGTGTTTACATGAAATTGGAATGGAAATTATCCATTGGATCGTATAATTTTTGGCCGGATTCAGGCGCGGCTCGGCTCTGATTCTTGTAATTCCTCTGCCAGTTTCCGTTTTTGCCGCTGTTTCATTTCTTTTTTTCTTTTTTCTGACCATTTCATTTTTTGTGTGCGTGGCTCGTATGGTGGAGACGAGAGGCCATCGCGGACGCTGAGTCAGCATCGGACGTGGCCGTCGTTGTACTGGAATGGGGACGTGGCAACAAGACACTGGTCTCGGGAGAAGCCGAAAGGGCAGAGGAGTGCATCGCACGCGCGCGTGGGGCAATTCCAATCGTCACGTGTGGACGCGTTGGGAGTGGACAGGTCGCGCGTGGAGCCTTCATTCCGTATACGAGTCGTTAGATCATGTCTCGATCTAACGGTTCAGATTCGTGCGGCGCGAGATCATTAGATGGGTGCTAGGGCTACCACAACAAGAAGTGATCAAGTCCGTTCGATGTGCTCTTGATCCGACGACTGCAATCGATGCGACAACATGGGCCATCTGGTTGTATCATGGCCGTTGGATCAGATTTAGATCCGACAGTTGGCATGTGACAGTTGTAAGAAACAAATCATCATATTAGGGTTTTGGTGTGATTAGGCTTAGGGTTGGGCTTTATTGGGCCTTATACATGTATGTATATTTTTTGGGGCCTTTAAGTTGTAAATAGACAGTTATTATTTTTTTTTTAAGAGATTTGGGCTTTTTTTTATTTAAACTTGGGCTATTTATTATAGTTTAATAAAGATGGGTTGTTGCTTATTTAATTATCTTATAATCTTTTGTTTGTTTTTAATTTTGATAGTAATAATAACACTATATGATATACATGCACGCATACATATTACTCATATATAAATGTTAATGGATATATATAATACATACAATACCTATTAAAATAAACATAAACACTCACAATATCCAATCATAATTAACGTACATATACAATATATATATGACATGCCCACTAGCATTTACGTCTAAACATCAAATAAACACTCATACACATAACTTACGTAATGATATATCATACCATGCATACACACATACATATATATATAGTTAATGACTAAACATAGCCTATATAAGCCCGCTATTATAAAATGAAGTGAAAAGAGTTCCCCGGACAAAATTAGTGATTACATGTGGTTGTAGGGTTTCACATGCGGGTAGAAAGAGGTTTAAATACCCCACTTAAAGGGTAAAACACACATAAGGTCACCGAAATGTTTAAGGGTTTTGACAATGACCCCTAAACTTAACTCACTTTACATAAAGGTCAATGAATTTTTGACTTTAACAATTAGGTCACTGATTTCATAACTAAAATTTAATATACTTCCCAATTCATAATTAGGGTTAAAAATTAGGGATTCCTTAAGTTCGGGATTTTTAATTTGGGGAAATTTTGGGGTGTTACAATTATAACTACAATACAATTAATACATCTTTACTTTATAAACAATTTTCACAACAATAAATATAATATAATTAATATTTTATTTTTTAATAGAATGTTTTATTTTTTAATATAATAAGAAGAGAAACTAAGCTAATTAAAAAAACATTTTTACCCGTCGTAATATCAGTTTCGCTAGTTTTCGGATCAACGAGTGTGACCTTGCTTCAAATAATAGCCCTTGAAGAAATATAATATTTTGAAATTAAGATGAAATAGTTGATTTTTGTTCTTTTAAAACAACAAAAAGTCAATAGTTCATGTATTCTAATTTTGGTTGTTTCGATTTATGTATTTTTAAAAAATAAAATTGGTGATATTACATTATAGTTCATACTTTTTAACATTTTGATAGGCATGCAAACACATTTTGCAGACAAAGTTGCTCGAACTCAAGTACCTTAAGATAAGCATAATATAATATATCTTTCCACTAAGACTACTTGTTGGGTTCGATTCATATATTTTTTATTTTTTTTTAAATTTCAATTCACTCATAATACCAAGACATTCTAACTAAATCATATGACTTAAATTTATGAAATTGGAGAATGAGACCACTCGTTGGGTTAGATTCATGTACTTTTTAAATTTTAAAATTCCAATTGACTCGTAATACCAAGACAATATAACTAAATTATATGACTTAAAATTAACAAGTTGGAGAACAAGAACTAAATCTATAAGTAACATATAATATATAGAAAATTTTAATTTAATAGATTTCGTAATTATTGTACAATAAACATAAAAATTAGATGTTGTTAGATATAAATAAGGCATATTGTAAAAAAAAAGAAAAACATAATTAATTAAAGTTATGTGGCAAGAATTCGTGAGCGGGACAATGAATAGGATAAAAAGTGAGGGTAGACGAATTCCTTTCGTATATAAATGTAAGAGTATTTGATTTATTTTTTTCTAGACAATAATTTTGTCAAATTCAAAAATAAAATTATATAATCATCTATGAAAATAAATTAATTTTTAATCATTTAAAATAAATAAATATAAAAAGTATAAGATTATATGTCATAAAATTTATATAATACAAATGAAAAATATTTAAAAATATTATTAAAAATGTTTGAATAGACAAAAATAAATTAACTGACGTATTAATTAGCATGTATTTTTTTTTTGTAAAACTATTAAATAAATTTAGGTGGGTAAGTTACCCATTGAGTAGAGAAATTTTTCTTCATCAGGGTGTTCATAACTTGGTATTCGTGTCTTTGGATATTCAAAATTCTAAATAACGAGGTCTTCTGGTAGTAAAAAAAATTAGTTTATGTCCTGATTTGAAGATCGAGTATCCACAAATCCTTTCGCATGATATCTAGAATAAATTTGTGATTTTTTATAAACCATATAATTTAGAACAATTCGTGTAACCCCTCGTCCCGGTCCGGACGCTTGACCGGTCTGAGTGGGCCACACGGGAAAAAATGAAGCGAAACCCTTTAAGGTTCCACCTCGGTTAGCAATCTTAATTTTTTTTTTAATTTAATCTTCTCTAGAGGCACATTTAAATCCTATGTGATCACGACAGCGGAAAGATTCGAGAAGGACATGCAACTGGACACAAAACAGCAAGTAAACGATCCAATTTTAACTTATTAGGCAGGCCGTTTCGAAACACCATTAAGGTGTATCGAAACACCTTGACTTGGTCAACAGCCCCAAGTCCACACGGGAAGGCCGTATCGGAACGAAGGTCAATCGTTCCGAAATACCCTCAACGGTCAACTTCTCGTGGTCAACGAGATATTGACCGTTCCGAAACCATTAGACCCGTTTCGAAACGCCTTCATCTCGGCAATTTCTCAGATTTCCAGTAGCATTCACATCAACAACACCTATCCCATTGCTTGACTATTACAATCTACAATTTAAAGATTATACTTGAGCTAACCTAAAGCAACACTTGGAGACCTTTCCTTGCCCTTGCCACCCACAAGCTACTGATCTGCATTGTCGAACAAAAAGGAGCGTAAGCATAAAAGCTTAGTGAGGGTAAGCTCATAAAACAAACCTTCGACAATGCAGGGTCCAAGCACGAGCAAAAATTAAAATAGAATGCATGATCTTACCTCCAATCCTCAGGAGCCAAAATAAAAGATGATGCATGAACATATTATCAAAACCATGTCATGCTCAACAAGTCCATAACCACAACATATAGAAACACATATAACCAACATATGAGCATCATAATCCACAATCCGTATTGGCACCTAGCTATGACTCGAATACGCGGATAACCGTTGGAACTCACATCCAACAACACAACCATTACATGACGGTGGGATTACACTCATCACCGTTCACGCGGAGGGGATTCCACTCATCCTCACGCCTCATTTCACGCGGAGGGGATTCCATTCATCCTCACGCCCGTCGATGGGATTCCACTCATCACCGACATATATATATGAGAAGATTTCCGGGCGAACCCGTACTCCATCTTGATGACTACCATCATCAAGACCACGCGCGCATTTGACTCACGTGTGCACACTAAACATCCTAATGATCGATCATTTGTACCCAAGCATACTAGTGCCAATACTACACATTTCATTAACCTTTCACAATATCATTTCATAACAACTTTCGTGCTTAGCACGTACTCACCATGACTTACCATCATGCACAAACCACATTTCCATGCCTAGCATGTACTCACCATGATCCTCGGATCATACAATCACCTCATAATATCGTTTCATATGTCAACACTACATGTATATCATTAATACAATATCACAACATATTTCAAACATATATATATCTCCATCATGTTTATCATCAACATACATATAACAATGCATTAAGCCATGCCTCAACACACATGTATCAATGCATCAAACCATGCCTCAACATACATGTATAACAACATATACATAGCCATCATAAACACAATTAAACAAGAGGCATAAATCAACACTTTAAAGATCAACCAAGGTCTCTAACTAAAGCTTGGGATTAAGCTACCACTCTAATCCCAACTCTAGGTGGGTCCACCAATCCCAACCTAGTCCACATGCTTGAACCAATTGCTCAAAACCAACCACTCACCGACCACTCCATTAGCACAAGCCGACTAGCCCACCAAGCATCCAAGTTTCTAGATTTGAGCCCGAAGCTTCCCCATTGGTTTCCCTTGCTTCTAACAATTCAAAAACAATATATTAACCTCAAAATCAGCTACAAACCCAAAGTTTAACACCAACACACAAAACTACTTCAATTTCTCACAGTTTAAGCCAAGTTCATCCTCCAAAATCTCATTTTCGTACTTCCACAAAGACCCATAAAAAATCAGCAATATAGTCATCCAAAGCACTCTTAAACATGTTCAAAACACTACCCACACATAGTATAACCATCAACCCTTCATTTCCCCACATAGACACCTTAAAAACTCCCATTTTCCACTCCCAAAAATCACTTAAAGCAGTATCTACGGGAATCCATCCAAACCAACACCATAACTACTCAAAAATCATCAAATAACATCTAAAGACACCTACCCAATGTTACTATAACATCAACCCATCAATTTCTCACAAAATCATCCCAAAAACACAAATTTTGACACTTTAAATATACCCCTAAAAACCCATTTCGGGATTCACCATAAAACCTTACAAAAATCAGATATGTTGGACCTTATAGGTAGTAAACAACTCACATAACATTAATAAATCAAAATCTTTAGTTAAAGCTAACAAAGATAGCATTTTTAACTCAAAATCTCAAAACCCTAAAATGCAAACTAGTGAACTTTAATGAAAACAAATTACATGGGGAGAAAGAGGAAGGTGATGGTAATAAGAAAATGTATTTACCTTTGAAAAGCCCTAAAAAACAAGTAAGATTGGTGATGGAATAGTGATGGGAGATGGGGAGGAGAAACTCACATTCAAAAATGGGGAGGAAGAAGATGGGTGTGATTTTTGGGTATTTGAAATAAAATGAAAATGGGTTTTATTTTACAAGACCAAGAAATGACAACTTTGCCATTAATGAGATGACCATCTTCAAATTCTAAAATCCATGGAATTTGATTTCCAAAACAATTTAAATCCAACATAATTGTTTGCTTCGAATATATGAAGCCCAAAATAATATTTTATTATTTTAATTATAAAACCGAAACCCGAACCATTATTTAAATATTATTTTCACCCGACCCCTAAACCCGGGTGTTACAACTCTCTCACACTTAAGGAAATTTCGTCCCCAAAATTTATCAGACAGGAAGAGCCACGGAAACTGCCCCTCCACACTCCCCTTTCCTTCTCACCACAACATTTTAACCAACTCGAAAGACTTACCACATAACATTAGCTATCTGATGCTAAGATCTCAACTGGTTCTCCATTTCTTGTCAATTTCAAACTCGACTCAACCTCTTCAACAACCATAGCACGAGACAGATCAGCTTCACATTTTCGAATCATAGACATACAAAACACATCACAAACCTCTTTCTAACTCTGGTGATAACCACAACAATAAATAACAGAACTAGCCCGATTCACAATCTCATACAGCACTGTTTGAATACTTGACCCATAACCTTCTCTAACTGACCATCTGACTTCAACATGTAACCAAACACTACGCAGACGTCTTCAAAAATCTAGTTGAAATTTCGAATCTCTATTACACACTTTCATTAAGAATCTTCCACGGATGTAACAAACTAGAAGAAAACTGATGCTCGGTCTTGACACGTCGGAAAATTACACACTTACTCTCATACTGAACAACATCATTCATCAACTCAATCCAGAAGTACTCATCTTCGACCCACAATGCGTCTTCATACCACTCAAATGCAATACAAATAAACTGCCGTGTGCTTCGGCCAAAACAACACGTCTCAAAACACTATGTCAATCGGTACAACTATTTTGTCTCTAAAAATACAAACTCTATCATCTCTGAAACTGTACTCTGACGGTCTTCCTTCCACTATGTCTTGCACGTGAGGTGCCAATAACCTGTCTTGCAACTGTTTCTCTTCAAGTATCTGACTCAAAGTAGGTTTAACATGAAACTCGGCCACAAAACTACTATCATTCGGTAAACAGAATCTGGCAAATACAACTCGCAACTCAACTACTAATCTAACAACAAATATAACTCGGAACATCGATTACTACGTTGACTCTCTTCGGATGGTACTCAATCTTGAGATCGCGGTCTTCGAGCAGTTCTAACAACTTATGATGCTCAAGTTTCAACCCTTCCTAAGTCGTCCAATATTTCACGTTCTGATGATAAGTGTATATACACTGTGCATTTCTTACTATACAAGTTTTGTCTCTAAGTCTTCGAAACAAATACAACTGTAGCTAACTCTATGTCTAGTGTCGGATAATTCTTTTCAAGTCTTTCAACTATCTTGATGAATACGCCACAATCTTCTGCCTTGCATAAGCACACAACCTAACTCTACATGTAACGAATCACTCCGGTTCACAAATTCTTTCTCTGATATAGGCTGAATCAAGGTCGAAGTTCTCTTCAAGGTTTCTTTCGGTTTCTCAAGGGCTCATTGTCTCGCATCTGGCCGCACAACTGAACATTCTTCTGTAGCAATCTGTCAAAGGAGCAGCTATCTTCGAGAGACTATTTACAAACCTTCGATAGTAACAATGCTAGACCTAGGAACTATAAATACCTGTCACAGTCTTCAATTTCCTCCAACTCACATCTTCTTCGGCCTACTTAGGATTTACTCTAATACAATCGGCTAAGCTACATGTCCTAGGAGAACATCTTCCTTAACTCGTAGTTCACGTTTGCTCAACTTGGCATACAATTGATTTTCTAATAGGATCTACAACACTAACTTCAAAGCTTGTCATGGTCTTCTTCGGTACGTGAATATACCCATGTATCATCTATGAGAACTACTACAAACTGATCAAGGAGCTCAGAGCGATCATATCTTGCCTCGAAAGCCGTCTTCGGCACTTCAACTTCTCTCGCTTCCAACTGGTAGTAATCGGATCTCAAATTAATCTTCGAAAAGACTGGTGCACACACTAACTGATCAACAAATCACTGACACTTGTTTCAACTACCTGAAATCTAAACACATTCTCGTATTGTCTTCACTCCTTTTCACAAATTGTGCTGTCATACTCTAAGATGATGTACTAGGCCTAATGAATCTACGGTCTAACAAATATCGAAGTTGATTCTTCAACACTCTCAATTCTGTCGGGAACCATAAGATACAGAGCAATCAAAACAAAAGCAAACTCTGAGACGGTATCAAGAACAACCTCTTCTTCCCTATCAAGAGACAAACCGACAATTCTTGCAACCACTTTTAGGAAAACACAAACTATCCTAACATTCTACGGTCTAATCTTCATTCAAAAATCATATCCACCACATTTGCTAGGCAAGCCTGTCAACTAAACTCAATCAATCCTTGACCTCTAAAGCTGGATCAACATTCGATAATAAGTTCACATCCTCTCCTACTACTACAGTCTCACAGAAATCTGCAACTTCAAGGCAACTCTCTCTTTGTCTCAAAGTATACCCTAGCTTTGTGTTCTACAAGTCAAACCATGTCAAAAGGTACATCGAAACCGTAAAAGATAATTATTTCACATCTACTGGGAACACGTAACCCTAAACCATCAACAAATATCTTCCGTACATCTTTCTGGCCACCACTATCTCACCAAAAGGTCTAGTCACATGTGTCCCTAAGTCTAAAATCTCAAGAGAGATAGTCTTCGGTCCTCTTGTTTTTCAAGCTGGTTCTTCAACAAAATCTGACTCTTCTAAATTGTTCTTAGAGCATCTCGAAACTTCGAAATTCAGTTCTGATCACACACAAACAATCATGCTTGAACTTGTTCTATAACATCGGTCCTGACGACTCAAAACATCCTACTATCAAACAATCTGAAGTTAAAGCTCACAACTTCCTTCTCAACTCAACTATATTGGAAGCGACTTCATCTCTCCCTCTTGCTAGAAGACAACTCAGACGTACACTGGCCCAATCACACAAATTGATTCCCACTCACGGATACTGACTGGCTGTCTTGTATGAAAACCATAGGTTGAACCCCAACAATCACCAACTAACATTTCTGAGTTTCAGATTACTCACACGAGACCCCTACCTTGATCTCGCTAAAAGAAATAAGGTACTCGTACCTATCTCTAACACTTCACTGGGCACATTAAAACTTTGCATGCTTGCTAACAACACATAGAAGTACAGATTCAGAATCAACCGGAGGGAACAAGCTCAAAACTGTACCAATGGTTTATCTACTATAACATCGATACCACTCTGAACCTCACTCATAGGTCTTCACCTCTTTTTACCAACTAATACCAGAATCGATAACATCGTCCCTTACCAACAAGAATCAACCCACAAACATACAGACTCAAACAAACAAATTGTACCTCAACACCGGTACATCCATACTTCTCTGACTATAGCGATGAACTCCCTCAACATCATCCATATTTTCAGAAACCACAACTTCCACTTACCGATTCACGACCCACTTCTTGGCCTCAAGCTACTAAAAAGTAATAAATCAACAACAACAACAAATTAACATACAAACTGGGTTAGCAAAGGAAAGGGTCCAAGTGGCTCAAGTATGTTTCCCTCACTTAAAAATATCTTTTTCCGATGTAATAGAAGTAATGGGACTCTACTCAACATGCTTCAAGCAACACACACGCACGATCAAACAAACATACACCAAGCATACTTGATAAACAAGCAAACATGCTTACATGGCAAGCAAACACCGTGCAATTTCAATACAAGAATTAAGCTTACCTCACTTATCTGCCCAAGGTCTCGGAAACCTTAGGCTCTGATACCAACAAATGTAACCCCCTCGTCCCGGTCCGGACGCTTGACCGGTCCGAGTGGGCCACACGGGGAAAACCGAAGCGAAACCCGTTAAGGTTCCACCTCGGTTAGCAACCCTAAAAAAATCTTTTAATTTAATCTTCTCTAGAGGCACATTTAAATCCTATGTGATCACGACAGCGGAAAGATTCGAGAAGGACATGCAACTGGACACAAAACAGCAAGTAAACGATCCAATTTTAACTTATTAGGCAGGCTGTTTCGAAACACCATTAAGGTGTATCGAAACACCTTGACTTGGTCAACAGCCCCAAGTCCACACGAGAAGGCCGTATCGGAACGGAGGTCAACCGTTCTGAAACACCCTCAACGGCCAACTTCTCGTGGTCAACGAGATATTGACCATTCCGAAACCCTTAAACCCGTTTCGAAACGCCTTCATCTCGGCAATTTCTCAGATTTCCAGTAGCCAAAGTGTTCCAAAACTCGTAACGGAACAGGGGCTCATAGTGGCCAAACCGTATCGAAACGCGTTCCGATACGGGGTCCCTGAAGCCTTACCCGTTCCGAAACGGCTCAGCCCGTTTCGAAACACTGGCTGTCTGCAACCGTCGAAGTCCAACTTTAAGCATTTCTTAACAACTCTAAAGGCCCTAAACGACTCCAAGGCGCATACACAACATACAAATACACTCTAGAGGCATGCACCCTATTGCAAACACACTTAAAACACATAAGATTGCAAGATAAGACCTCCATTCACAAGATCATTCTAGGCATTAAAGATAACATGCTTAGGCAAACATACATAAGCACATCCACAAAAGGCACAAGGCCAACATATACATAAGCATTCAAGACATGCAACATAAACAAGGTTTACAATCCAAATGAAGCATCCAAAGGCCAAACCAACATCAACATACAACAAGCATTCACATCAACAACACCTATCCCATTGATTGACTATTACAATCTACAATTTAAAGATTATAATTGAGCTAACCTAAAGCAACACTTGGAGACCTTTCCTTGCCCTTGCCACCCACAAGCTACTGATCTACATTGTCGAACAAAAAGGAGCGTAAGCATAAAAGCTTAGTGAGGGTAAGCTCATAAAATAAACCTTCGACAATGCAGGGTCCAAGCACGAGCAAGAATTAAAATAGAATGCATGATCTTACCTCCAATCCTCAGGAGCCAAAATAAAAGATGATGCATGAACATATTATCAAAATCATGTCATGCTCAACAAGTCCATAACCACAACATATAGAAACACATATAACCAACATATGAGCATCATAATCCACAATCTGTATTGGCACCTAGCTATGACTCGAATACGCGAATAACCGTTGGAACTCACATCCAACAACACAACCATCACATGACGGTGGGATTACACTCATCACCGTTCACGCGGAGGGGATTCCACTCATCCTCACGCCTCATTTCACGCGGAGGGGATTCCACTCATCCCCACGCCCGTCGATGGGATTCCACTCATCACCGACATATATATATGAGAAGATTTCCGGGCGAACCCGTACTCCATCTTGATGACTACCATCATCAAGACCACACGTGCATTTGACTCACGTCTGCACACTAAACATCCTAATGATCGATCATTTGTACCCAAGCATACTAGTGCCAATACTACACATTTCATTAACCTTTCACAATATCATTTCATAACAACTTCCGTGCTTAGCACGTACTCACCATGACTTACCGTCATGCACAAACCACATTTCCATGCCTAGCATGTACTCACCATGATCCTCGGATCATACAATCACCTCATAATATCATTTCACATGTCAACATTACATGTATATCATTAATACAATATCACAACATATTTCAAACATATGTATATCTCCATCATGTTTATCATCAACATACATATAACAATGCATTAAGCTATGCCTCAACACACATGTATCAATGCATCAAACCATGCCTCAACATACATGTATAACAACATATACATAGCCACCATAAACACAATTAAACAAGAGGCATAAATCAACACTTTAAAGATCAACCAAGGTCTCTAACTAAAGCTTGGGATTAAGCTACCACTCTAATCCCAACTCTAGGTGGGTCCACCAATCCCAACCTAGTCCACATGCTTGAACCAATTGCTCAAAACCATTTAAAACATTTTAACCACTCACCGACCACTCCATTAGCACAAGCCAACTAGCCCACCAAGCATTCAAGTTTCCAGATTTGAGCTCGAAGCTTCCCCATTGGTTTCCCTTGCTTCTAACCATTCAAAAACAATATATTAACCTCAAAATCAGCCACAAACCCAAAGTTTAACACCAACACACAAAACTACTTCAATTTCTCACAATTTAAAGCCAAGTTCATCCTCCAAAATCTCATTTTCGTACTTCCACAAAGACCCATCAAAAATCAGCAATGTAGTCATCCAAAGCACTCTTAAACATGTTCAAAACACTACCCACACATAGTATAACCATCAATCCTTCATTTCCCCACATAGACACCTTAAAAACTCCCATTTTCCACTCTCAAAAATCACTTACAACAGTAGCTACGGGAATCCATCCAAACCAACACCATAACTACTCAAAAATCATCAAATAACATCTAAAGACACATACCCAATGTTACTATAACATCAACTCATCAATTTCTCACAAAATCATCCCAAAAACACAAAATTTGGCACTTTAAATATACCCATAAAAACCCATTTCGGGATTCACCATAAAACCTTACAAAAATCGGATATGTTGGACCTTATAGGTAGTAAACAACTCACATAACATTAATAAATCAAAAGCTTTAGTTAAAGCTAACAAATATAGCATTTTTAACTCAAAATCCCAAAACCCTAAAATGCAAACTAGTGAGCTTTAATGAAAACAAATTACATGGGGAGAAAGAGGAAGATGATGGTAATAAGAAAATGTATTTACCTTTGAAAAGCCCTCAAAAACAAGTAAGATTGGTGATGGAATAGTGATGGGAGATGGGGGAGGAGAAACTCACATTCAAAAATGGGGAGGAAGAATATGGGTGTGATTTTTGGGTATTTGAAATAAAATGAAAATGAGTTTTATTTTACAAGACCAAGAAATGACAACTTTGCCATTAATGAGATGGCCATCTTCAAATTCTAAAATCCATGGAATTTGATTTCCAAAACAATTTAAATCCAACATAATTGTTTGCTTCGAATACATGAAGCCCAAAATAATATTTTATTATTTTAATTATAAAACCGAAACCCGAACCATTATTTAAATATTATTTTCACCCGACCCCCAAACCCGGGTGTTACGATTCGAATATAATATGTAATTTAAAATTACATAATTCGAATATAATTGAAAAGTTAAAATTACATAATTCAAATATAATTCATCAAAATTGGATGAGTCTACAACAAATATCTGCTATACATAACTATTTTTATTTTTAAAATTTCAAGGACCGAAAGCATAGTTAACCCTATTTTAAGTAAAAAGTTCAGTTTGCGTAAAGTTTACACGTGGTTACTAAACTTTCTTAAATATTACAAAATGACCATCAAACAAAAGTTACATAATGAGAATTAAACTTTAATTTTTGTGACATAATAGTCATTGAATCGTTAAAAAAGTGACGTGACATTTAAGAAAACTTATATAATAACACATTTAATCCTTCATGTTTGCATATTCAATCAGTTTACTCCTAATTTAAAAAAAATTAACGCTCATTATTTACACACTCTTTAGTTACAAATAACTAAAATATATTATATATGTTACAATGTTTCTTATTGCTGAAAGATAAATAGAAGAAAAGAGAGAATGGAGGAACTAGAACCTGTGAGTGAGAAAGGAATTGGGGTACATCTAACAACTAGATTAAAGCAAATCTTTGATTAAAAATGATAACAATAAACTATATATGTTAAACTGTAATTAATTTGAACAAGCTTAGTGTCAGAGCTCAAATTTGTGATTTTTTTCCAAGGTAGTACATTTTGAACTTTGAGATATTCCTTATAGATCATAATTATAATGGCTTGCTTGATTGTATGATGCTTGTTGAGTGTTCTAGTTGTTAAGCATGCTTGGCGATCTAAGTAGCGGATTTGGTGGTTAAAATGTTATTGAATGATTCTTGGATGATCATATGGGCCTTATAGGAGATGGTTTGAAGCATATTAAAAATCAAATTCTTGCCTTAATATTTATTTCTTGGTTTGAGGTATCAAAACCCTATGAACATGTTTTGATACCCATTGAATTTATGGGTACTATTGGGAAAGTTTAGATAAAAGGTTTTGATATCTCCTTCAAAAGGTTTCAAAACTGTTCATCAAGTTTTGAAACCCTTAAAATGAGTTTCGATACCCTAAGCTTCAAATCTAAAAATGTTCCAAACCCAAAAGTAAGATTTCAATAGCTTTGGGGTGAGGTTCCGAAACCTTTAAGAAACTTTTGATACCCTTTATAGGAAAAGTTGTAATTGAGTTCTAAAATGTTGGTAAATATTTCGATAGGCTTAAATGCAATCCATAATCTACAAATGGGTTATGAAGTGATCAAACCCTTGAATTGTAACACCCCAATTTTGGGGCTAGATGTCGCGAATGTGGATATTGAAACTCGATGAGTTAGTTTGGCATTTTGGGTTTGACCAGAGAAAATCCTCTTCGGGTATCCCTAAAAAGTTGGGAATAATTTATAAAATTAATATTTATTATGTATAAGAGTTTTGTGAAAATAATTTTTGAAAATCAATTCTAAAAGGTTGAGATTTCGGTCTAGTGAGCAAACCGCAAGTTTTCAAAAGTTGATGGCCATTTTGCAAAATTAGCCAAAAATGTGGTTCTAGTTTTTAATTAAACCCAAACCTATTTTAAAATGGTTTTATAACAAAAAGAAAAGCTTTTGAATCAGTCTCATCTTCCATTTTCACGCTAGTTTCTTAAAATAAGCCACCATTAAAGCATTTTCAATCCAAGGGATTACCCATCAAGGTTTTGGGAGCTAAACTTGATTCCATCTTGCTTTTATTTAATT
This sequence comes from Hibiscus trionum, assembly GCA_030270665.1. Classification (NCBI taxonomy): domain Eukaryota; kingdom Viridiplantae; phylum Streptophyta; class Magnoliopsida; order Malvales; family Malvaceae; genus Hibiscus; species Hibiscus trionum. The sequence continues at coordinate 69,878,233 of BSYR01000003.1, forward strand.
AAACTTGTTGTTATTAGTTTTCTATCCATATCAAATGGTTTACTCTTTTGATTTAAATGTTCAAGTTGAAATAAAATGAGTTTTTAGAAGATTTTCGTTCAAATAGCTTAGGCTGGATTTTGGAGTGTTTTTAAATGGTTTTTTTTGGTTTTTAAATGATGTTTATATGAAGGGAGGATCATAAGGAAACTGAAACTTGAAGTTTGAGTGGAGTTTGGTATGAAAAATCTTGAGTTTTAGCTTGATTTCGGGTTTTCAATGGCAGCAGTGATTTTAGCATGTTTAAGTTGCTGGTTTTGATGTTAATAGATGAGTTTTTGATGGTTGAAATGTTGGGTAATGGACGGTTTGTGTTTTAGACGTTTTGGAAGTGATTTTGATGATTTTCGGTATTGAGTTGTTGGGTATTTGAGAGTAATTGTTGGATTTCAGTGTTGCTGCAAGTTTGGAAGCTTATTTGAGTATTAATACTCTGTTTTAACTTGTTAGAAATAGGGGATTCTAGTTTGGGAGCAAATCTGGGTGGCCATTAGCTATTTTGTGGGTTTCGACTTTTTGGAACGAGTTTATCGGTGAGTGGAAAATGTTTTAAAGCGATTGGGTCTGTTCAAAGGTGATTTTGGGGGTTTAGATTGGGCGTGATAAACCAATCTAAACTCAAGAGTAAGTGGTTTTACATTTCACTATGTTTTTGATATTGTGTGATGTCTATAAATTTGTGGTAAGACTTATGTTTGTTTTGCCTATTGGTTTTCCTACCTTTAATGCCTATGTTGTGTTGTGAGCATGCTTAGGTTGTTGTTGTAAGATTGTAAGATATATGTGTTGGAAAATGCATGCTTGGTATGGAAATGTTTGTAAGAGTAAGATGTGGTAAGATGGGCTTGATAGCCATGTAAGTTTGGTAAGTTTAACCCTTGTTAGAATATTGGCATAAGTTAGAATCTTTACCGGATATAGTTGATCGATCAACTAGGATTAATGTGCACATGTAAGACTTGTAAGACAAAACTCGCATGCGTGTAAGACAAATTTGTACGTGTAAGAAAATTTGGTTGTGTCAGAAAAATTCGTACGTGTAAGATCAGCTTGGGCACGGTGATTGAGTTTACTCTCATCGATGTCCTGTAAGACTTGTAAGATTGTCAGAAATTCATATATCCGGGTATTGTTGTTAATTATGTCAATATGCTACTTTTCTCCCTTGTACAACTTTGCTATATTGTGGTAAGATGGTTAAGGTTTGGTAAGGCCTTGTAAGTATAAGTTGTGCGTTTGTAAGAATGGCTGAATGGTAAGATGATCTGGTTGGTTATTATGTTGTTGTAATACGTTATATGCACTTTGTGTTTTGGCAAAGGTTTTGGTTTCAAAGCTCTAATTGGTTTTAAAACTGCATTGTTGTTGTTTGGTTTTGAGCTCCGCTCACTAAGCTTAAATGCTTACACTATCTTTTCCAATAGTGCAGATCGTTAGAGTTCCAGGCAGCAGGCAAGCAAGGGGAGCAAGGCCATTTCTTTTCCACTTTAGCTCAAGTATGATTTTTAACTTTATAATAATACTACTAGCAATGGGGATGCTATGTTTTATGTTTGGGCTTGATGTTTTGAGGATGTTTGGTTTGAGACAAGTTTGTTATGACCCTATGATGTTGTGTGAAGTTTAGTTTTGTTGTTTTTATGCTTATCTTATGTTTTGACCTCTTAAGCAAATGTGGATCATCTTATGTCTCGTTCTTATTCAATCAAAGTGTTTGAATGCTCTCGTTTGTTGTTGTTAAGCCCATTTGCCTGCGAAATACTTGTTATGTGGATTCTTTGTTGTATGTGTTTTGTTGGGTCGAGATTAGCAAGCTTGGAGGTGCCTAAAAAGTGTTTTAGAACCAATCTGCAGGCAAGTGTTTCGAAACAGGCATCAACGTTTCGGAGCACCCTTGCATTTTTACCTTAGCATTGTGAAATGGGCTTCCCCGTTCTGAAATGTTTGCTCACTGGAAAATCTTGGTGAATACCCGTTCCAAAACAAGTTCTTGGGTTTCGAAATGGTGGTCAATATTTTCAGTTAAAGGCATCTTCTAAGTTTGTTTTTCTTGCGTTTTGGTCCTCGGTTGATGTATCATCAATCGAAAGTGTTCGGGTTGTTGTTTTGAGCTTGCTCCTCTTTTAGGGTTGCTAATCAAAGAGAAATCTTCAGGTCTTTCTTCGGTTAGTCCCGTGTGACCACCTTGGGTCAGTCTGGTGGCTAGGCCGGGCCGAGGGGGTTACATCTGTTGGTATCAGAGCCAGGTTATGCATCTTTCAGGAAGGTAAGTGAGGTAAGTCGATGTGTTTGCGTGATTTTTGGGTGATTTATCAGTTGGTTGCCTTGTACGGTGGTTCTTTTGTCATGTTTGGTTGATAACATGATCTGTTGCTATGTTGTTATCGTTGGTTAGAAGTTTGATAAGCAACCTATTGTTAGGTATTATTGTAAGAAAATGGTTTTGGATAAATACTTGAGCAATTTGGACCCTTGCCCTTGCTGACCCAAACCTTTGTGTGTTATTGTTGTTGTGGTTGTTAGATTGGTTTTATCTGTTGCTATAGCGAGACCCCGAGGCAGGTCTAGAGTGGTTCGCCAAGAACCAAAGGCTGCAGCTCAGGCTGTTGAGGATCCTGTTGAGGCTCATGCTGAAGAGCCAGTTGTTGAGGAGGAATTGCCCCCACCTCCGCTTGGAGGAGGCGAGGCCAGAGTTGAGGGTGTAGTACCACCAGTTGGCCAGGTTCAGGCCGGGATTGATTTAGCTCAGTTAGTTTAGACTATTACCGATGCCTTTCAGGCAGTTGTGACCGGTATGCAAGCTGTTGCACCACCTTAGGGCGCGAGACTGGTTTGCCCTTGGAGAGACTCCGTAGTCTGGGCGGGGCTGAGTTTCACAGGTTATCGCCTGAGGAGTCAGAGGCGTGGCTAGAGAGTACCACACATATATTAGGTCAGATGGAGTGCTCAGATGTTAAGAAGCTTGGTTGTATCGTTTCTCTCCTTCAGGGAGAAGCATATGTCTGGTGGACTACGGCTACATCTGGTATGCCTGAGGGTGAGATCACTTGGGAGTTCTTCAGATCTTCTTTCCGTAAGAAATACTTGGGTCCACTATTCTTGGATGGGAAGAAGAGGGAGTTTATGGCTCTCGTTCATGGCAATATGTCTGTATATGATTCTGAGATACAATTTGTAAGGTTAAGTTAGTATGCTCCTGAGTTATTGCCTAATGAGAAGGAAAGATGTGAGCACTTCCGTTATGGGCTGGTAAAGGATGCGAAAAGTTACATGTTAGCCTCCAACTACGTGGATTTTGATGTTTTGGTCAGCTGGGCCAAAGACATTGAGCAAAACTTGGGTTTGTCTTCTCGTGCTAGTGGTTCTAGCTTAGGGAAGAGGCACAACCAGTGGAACGGAGGTGATTCCAAGAGGCACAAGGATAATAGACATCATTATGATCATAGGCGTAGGGGTGGTACCCAGGCCGTGGCCATCAGGGCCAAGGAGTTGTTGCTCGTACTTTGGAATATGCTAGATGCATGAGACATCATACGGGTGAGTGTTGGGGTGTGCCTGGTACATGCTGGAACTGTGGATCTCGCGATCATTTGAGGCATAAATGTCCTCAACCGGTGAGAGCAGTTGATCATCAGAGAGACCGTGGGCGCGGTCGAGGTAACTTCCATCCGAGGATTGAGGCTTCGAGAAACATAGCTCATGTTGTTGTAGTCCAGCCAGAGGGCGGTGGACCAGCTAGAGTGTATGCACAAAGTGAGGCCGGGAACGACACAAATGTTATTGCAGGTAATTTCATGTTATAGTCTATGTCATTGCTTTCCTTGGTTGATTCTGGTTCTACACATTCATATATTTTGAGTGAGCATCCAAATTTGTTGGACATCCCTGTTGAGTTATTATATGTAGGAATGCATGTGACTAGCTCTTTTGGTGAGACTGTTGTAGTTAGACGGATGTATAGGAGGTGTCCGTTGATGATTCAAGGTCACGTATTTCTGGTTTATATGCTGGAGATATCGTTCTGTGGTTTTGATGTTATTCTGGGTATGGATTGGCTTGTTGAGCATATAGCTAGGGTGGACTTTGAGACAAAAAGGATTACATTAAAGCTCACGGATGGCTATGAGGTAGTTGTAGTAGGCGAGAACATTAAGTTCTTGTCGAATGTTATTTTAGCTCTAGAGGCTCATAGGTTGATGAACTTTGGTTGTCAAGCATATTTGGCCTATGTGATGAATCCTAACATGAGCGAGGTTAGACCAAAGGACATTAGGACAATTTATGATTTTCTAGATGTATTTCTGGAAGAATTGCATGGTTTGCCTCCTGATAGAGAGGTAGAGTTTTCTATTGAGACTATCTCTGATTCTGCTCCGGTGTTGATTGCTTCGTATCGTATGGCTCCAAAAGAACTGAAAGAGTTGAAGAATCAGCTACAGGAGTTGTTAGACCGTGGTTTCATTAGGCCTAGTACTTCGCCGTGGGGTGCCCCAGTATTGTTTTTAAAGAAGAAAGACGGTAGTATGAGGATGTGCATCGACTATAGGCAACTGAACCAACTAACGATAAAGAACAAGTACCCTTTGTCGCGTATTGATGATTTATTTGATCAGTTGAGAGGGGCATCAGCATTTTCGAAGATTGATTTGAGATCGGGGTATTATCAGTTGAAGGTGAAAGATGTTGATGTGCCGAAGACAACTTTCAGGACTAGGTATGGACATTATGAATTTATGGTAATGCCTTTTGGGTTAACTAATGCACCAACAACTTTCATAGATATGATGAATAGGGTGTTTCACGAGTACTTGGATTGGTTTTTAGTAGTGTTTATTGATGACATTCTTGTGTATTCACGGTCCGAGGAAGAACACGATGAGGATTTGCGGTTAGTGCTACAGACGTTGTTAAGTAATCAGCTTTATGCCAAATTGAGAAAATGTGAGTTTTGGATCAGGGAAGTTGTATTTCTTGGCCATGTTGTGTCGGCCGAAGGGATTAGAGTTGATCCTAATAAAATAGAAGCTATTGTGGAATGGAAGCAACCGAAGACCATAACCGAAATTCAAAGTTTTCTAGGTTTAGTTGGTTACTATAAGAGATTTGTAGATGGTTTCTCTAGGGTGGCTGACCCGTTGAAAAAATTGTTGCAAAAGGGTGTTAGGTTTGAGTGGACAGATGCAAGACAACAAGCCTTTGAGAAATTGAAAGATGCTTTGACTAATGCTCTAGTTTTAGTTCAGCCAGTGTCAGGGAAAGAGTTTGTAATCTACAACAATGCTTCGTATGTGGGCTTAGGTTGTGTCATGATGCAAGAAATAAGAGTTGTTGCCTATGCTTCTAAACAACTGAAGGTGCATGAGAAGAACTACCCTACACATGACATAGAGTTGGTCGCAGTTGTGTTTGCATTGAAGATTTGGCGACATTATTTGTATGGTAAGAAGTGCACAGTTTACACGGATCACAAGAGCTTGAAGTATTTGATGACACATAAAGAATTGAATTTGAGACAACGAAGGTGGTTAGAATTACTTAAAGACTATGATCTTACCATTGAGTACCATCTGGGTAAAGCAAATGTGGAAGCCGATGCTTTGAGCAGAAAAGTGGTAGTTGAATTGCGAGCTATGTTTGCTAGATTAAGTGTGTCAGAGGATGGTGACTTAGTGATTGAATTGCAATTGAAGCCTTCTTTAATTCAGTTGATTTGTGAGAATCAGTTGCGAGACAGATCCTTGGCTGCTCATGTATAAGACATTGCAGAAGGTAAACCGACTGATTTTTGTTTCAGTGATGATGAGATTTTGTGTTTCAAGAGCAAGGTAGTTGTTCTGGAAGACAGTGAGTTGAGACGCACCATTTTGACTGAAGCACATTGTAGTTCGTTTACTATGCATCCGGGTAGTACAAAGATGTATCGTGATTTGAAGACTGAGTACTTCTGGATTGGTTTGAAGAAGGACGTTGCCGAATTTGTAAATAAGTGCATGGTATGTCAGAGAGTGAAAATGGAACATCAGGTTCAATCAGGTTTGTTGCAACCGTTGAGGAACCCTGAATGGAAGTGGGAAAGAATCACCATGGACTTTGTATCAGGTTTGCCCTTATCACCATCTAAGAAGAATTCAGTTTGGGTGATAATTGATCGATTTAAAAATGTTCTCATTTCTTGCTTGTTCATACTACATACTCTTTGGATAAATTGGCCGAATTGTATATTCATGAGATTTTGAGATTGCATGGCGTTTCGAAGTCGATTGTGTTTGATAGAGATCCAAGGTTTTTAGCTAGATTTTGGGATTGTTTGCATAATGCTTTGGGTTCTCGTTTGAATTTCAGCACATCTTATCATCCTCAGTTGGACAGTCAGTCAGAACGGGTGATTCAGATTTTGGAAGACATGTTGAGGTGTTGTATCATTGATTTTCAGGGCTCATGGGAGAAACATCTACTATTAGTAGAGTTTGCGTACAATAACAATTATCAGTCAAGTATTTAGATGGCTCCTTATGAGGCTTTTTATGGATGGAGATGTAGAACACCTGTGTGTTGGGCTGAAGCCGGTCAGAGGTTGACAGCGATGCCGGATATTTTGAAGGGTACTACCGAGAAAGTGAAACTGATTTGTGGTCATTTGAAGGCAGCTTCGGATAGACAGAAATCTTATGCCGACTTGAAAAGAAAAGATGTTGAGTATGCCGTGGGAGATAGAGTATTCTTGAAAGTTTTGCCATAGAAGAAAGTGATGAGATTTGGTAAAAAAGGGAAATTGAGTCCGAGGTTTATCGGTCCGTATGAGATAGCTGGGAGGATTGGACCTGTTGCTTATAAATTGAGGTTGCTTTCTAAACTTGAGAAGATTCATGATGTGTTCCATGTTTCTATGCTTCGAAAGTATCGGTCAGATCCTTTACACGTTATACTTGTAGAGGAGATTGAGTTGAATCATGATTTGTCCTGCGATGAAGAACCAGTTGAGATCCTAGCATTTGACAGCAAGGTGTTGCGTGGTAGAGCTATTGATTTCGTTAAGGTAAAGTGGTTACACCGTGGTGTTGAGGAAGCCACTTGGGAGAGAATGGATGACATGAAGAAACAGTTTCTGCATCTTTTCCCATCAGGTAAATTCCGGGGATGAAATTTATTAAGTGGGGGAGAGTTGTAACACCCTAATTTTGAAGCTAAATGTCGTGGAAGTGGATTTTGAAACTCGATGAGTTAGTTTGGCATTTTGGGTTTTGACCAGGGAAAATCCTCTTCGGGTATTCCTAAAAAGTTGGAAATAATTTCTAAAATTACTATTTATTATGTATAAGAGTTTTGTGAAAACAATTTTGGAAAATCAATTCTAAAAGGTTGAGATTTCGTTCTAGTGACCAAACCGCAAGTTTTCAAAAGTTGGTGCCATTTTGCAAAATTTGCCAAAAATGTGGTTCTAGTTTTTAATTAAACCCAAACCTATTTTCAAAGTGTTTTATAACAAAAAGAAAAGCTTTTGAATCAGCCTCATCTTCCATTTTCACGTTAGTTTCTTAAAACAAACCACCATTGAAGCATTTTCAATCTAAGGGATTACCCATCAAGGTTTTGGGTGGTAAACTTGATTTCAGCTTGCTTTTCTTTAATTAAACTTGTTATTATTAGTTTTCTATCAATATCAAATGGTTTACCCATCAAGTTTGGTTTTGTTGTTTTTATGCTTATCTTGTGTTTTGACCTCTTATGCAAATGTGGATCATCTTATGTCTCGTTCTTGTTCAATCAAAGTGTTGAAATGCTCTCGTTTGTTTTTGTTAAGCCCATTTGCCTGCGAAATGCTTGTTATATGGATTCTTTGTTGTATGTGTGTTTTTGGGTCTAGATTAGCAAGCTTGGAGGTGCCTAAAAGTGTTTTAGAACCAATCTGCAGGCAAGTGTTTCAAAACGGGCACCAACGTTTCGGAACTCCCTTGCAAATTTGCCTTGGCGTTGCGAAACGGGCTTCCCCGTTCCGAAACGTTTGCTCATTGGAAAATCTTGGTGAATACCCGTTCTGAAACAGTTTCTTGGGTTTCGAAACGGTGGTCGTTATTTTCGGTTAAAGGTATCTTCTAAGTTTGTTTTTCTTGCGTTTTGGTCCTCGATTGATGTATCATCAATCGGAAGTGTTCGGGTTGTTGTTTTGAGCTGCATCTTATCATGTGAGCATGAAATTGACTTAATCTCGAAGTAATAACCTTAATTTCATGTTAGGTCCCCGTTTATGCTGGATTTACATTTTGGTCCTTGTATGCTTGTTTATCTGTCCGAAGTTTGTTTCTTCATGTTCTTATCCCCTGCGTGTGATCCACACCTAAGTTTTTGTAAGTGCATCTAGAAAAGATAATTTTTAAAAGCTTGCTCCTCTTTTAGGGTTGCTAATTGAAGAGAAATCTTCGGGTCTTTCTTCGGTTAGTCTCGTGTGACCACCTTGGGTCGGTCTGGTGGCTAGGCCAGGCCGAGGGGTTACATGAATAAGGAACAATTCACTAAAGGCAATGATGTTGAAGATAGGTTGGTAATAACTCAGTATTAAGACTTAATTGGTGGTAATGATTAATTATCCTCCCATAATGTACTAAAGATGCAGTAATCAATAATTGGTGATAAATCATGTTGATGAGTGTAGCAATCGATCGAATAAAGCTAAGAGGGGTTGAATTGGAATTTTAAGAATAGTGGAATGTAATTGCAAATATAGAAAATTGCAAGGGTATTTATGTGGTTCAATTCTCTCAATTGAGTTTACATCCACTACCTTAGTGACCATACTAACGAATTCCCACAAATCCACTAATTTGTCTTTCCTTTAGAATAAGGAATAACCTTACACAATTCAATAGACTTATACCCCCAAAGTCTATTGAATCCTTTCCCAAAAACAAGTACAAATAAGCAAACTATAAAATCCTCACAAGGAAGGTGTTTGCAAAGTTTAAGCTCTCTCACACACCCAACAAACACTAGCAAATGAAATACAATGAAGAACACTAGTGTTTACAAGAAAGATGGAAAATTAAGCACGAATTGGATCTTAATTGCTTGAATAATTGGATAGGCTTTCTTGTTACTTCATTACTATTTGGAGACCCCTTTTATATGCTCTTGATATTTTCTAACCGTTGGGAGACGTTGGAGGAATTTTGGAGCCGTTGGAAGCCATTAAAACCGAGCATTAATTGCTCACCTACACAGAGGTTTCGAAACCTTCTCAGAGGTTTCGAAACCTTAAGAGGGGATTTGTAAAAATATAACCATTTCTGGGCCAAGGTTTCAAAAACAAGGGCATTCTGCCCGAAAGGTTGCAAAACCTTAAGGGAAGGTTTCGAAACTTTTCCTTAAAAACTCATGTTTAGGATAAATGTTGACTTTTAAAAATATATTCGATATAAGTGCAAAGCCAAACACTTTATAAATCATTCTGACAAGTTTGAATCATGTTTTTGACAAATTTATTTCGAGAAATTTACTTTACAAAATTTTAAAGTCCTTGAAAATTAAATTTAAGTTATATCAAAATCAAAATAAGTCTAACAATCTCCCCCTTCTGATATAACAAAATCTTTAGTAAAAATTGATTTTAAAAAAATTTGTCAAACTTACAAATCTCCCACTTAAGCTCCCCCTCAATAAATGTCTTTATAAAATTTTTGAAAATTAAGTTTTAAAGACATTCGTTAAAAAATTTCGAGTAAAACAAATTGTTTAATTCTTATTTTCTCCCCTTTTTGTTATAGCAAAAAGAACAAAATACTACAAAAAGAACAAACGCCATTAGAGCAATATTGCATTATCCAAACAACAATGAAAAGATAAACCATAATATTCAAATTAACATAGAATCCATCATAAAATCCAATATAAAGATCAAAATATAAAATCCAATATAATACCATATGCATAAAGATATCTAATAAGGTGCATAAAATGCCTAAAAGCAAAAACTGATATCCTAGATGAAAATAAGTCCAAAAGTACCATAATAATATCATAAAGACATCCTAGAATGCATAAAAGTCTAAGCATCCGGTGCATCATGAGGCGATGAAGGTGGGAAAAGATAACCACGAACATCATGCATATCGTGCTCAAAAGATGTCACACGACCATCTAAGCTACGAAGCAATCCGGTAGTCTCCTCATGAGAACTACGAAGAAAGGCATCCATGTTGTCAAAGCGAGTGACTATAGCCACATATATGGACTCCATGGTCATGGGAGCAATGGGAGCCAGCGCATCCTCATCTATCAGATCGATGAGAACCTCCTCGTCGACCTCCTCTACTTATCCTTGATGAATCCAACCGGTATGACAAGGATGCCATTGTGCTTTGTGGCAAGATTTAATGTCAATCTTGCTCTTGTTCTTCACTTGACGACCAAGAGAGGTATCAATGTTAAGCCTCCTAAAGATGTGGCTAAGCACACATCCAAAGGAAAGGGAAATGTGGTAGGGTTCGATATAACTTTCACAAGATTGAGAATGATAATGGTAGCAATGTCGGGACGAGTCCTATCACGATATTGGTGAAGCCACCAATAGTCGATAACTCTCATCTTAGCGGATTTTCCTCCGAAAGGGCGAAAGAAACAAGTAGTGAGAAGGTGGAAAAGACACTTCTCGAGAGGAAGGTGAATGGAGCAACCATACGGAAAAGTAGGAATATTATGAGACCCATACTCATTGGATTTTCCACCAAAGGGAACACATAAATGGTTGGCAGTGGATTGAGGTGTCAACTCAAACTTGGTACCCACGAGAAAAGATGGAATGCCAATGATAGGATTAGTTCCTCTAGAAGACCGAATAAACTCGACATTGGCATGAAAAGCACAAACTAACCTACGATGGGTATAAGGTGGAATACTTAAGTAGTCAAGCCATTCCCATTCGGTGAATAACTTAAAAAGATCAAAGTTATGCTCGGGAGACATAAGGAAGGCTAAGTCTATGGTTCGCTCAGCTCTAACTTCTTTGGATTCATAGATACTAAGGTATCTATTACGGTGAACACAAATATCCTCAAATTGAGTATTAGGATTAGGAGTAGGGACGAGTTGATTAGAACTGGAATGTTGACCTCTTTCAACATGAGTACATGTGGCTCTAGGAGGCATGGTTCTAAGAGGCTTGATTAAAGCAAAAAGAAGAGTTTTGGCTTGAAAAAGTTGGTTGGAGAATTTTAACAAACACTTGGTGGGCAAAGGTTTGAAATTTTTTTAGAATGGGTTTGGGAATGATTGGGTGAACTTCCTGCAAAAAAAAAACACAATATATGGCATATAAATTATCAACCCAAAGCATTATTTCAAACACATAAACCATGAATTTCTTTAAAAATTCGAATTACCTAATAAACAAGACGAATTTTCTGAATACCCATGAAAATTTTAAAAGAGCCATGGGTTTTGGTAAAATCATGTTTAAAGGTATGAACAAAGAAGAATGAACATGATTTATAACGATTTTAAGCATGAAAATCATCACTGTAAAACCAAATATTCATCTAATATTTGTTAAAGGCTCTGATGAAGGGTGTAGAGGTTTCTTTTGAAATTGGGAAAATAAAAATCGAAAAAGAAATGACAATTTGACACGATCGATTTTAGAGTGGTAAAACCTTCTAACCAAGGTCTACATCCACTACCTTAGCATCCACACTAAGGATTTTCCAATTCACTAACAATGAATTCTTCCCTTTTTACGGGTTCAAGAAGTAACATTACATCCCTATCTTTTCACGAGCTAAGATAGAACGCTTTCTAACCTTTCATAAAAAAAACTAAGATAGAACTATTTCCTTAGTTTTTATGATACAAGGGTGTTGTTGAAGAAATCAACTTTCCTCGTTCATTCACGGATCTAGGATAATAGCACGTATTTTCTCTGCAATAGAAACAAACCTAGATTTTTATATAGGTGTCAAAAATAAAGAAAATAAGAAAATAAATCAGAAATGAGAAAAAGAAGAAAGTTGCTGAAATAATTTAAGAATGAAGATGATATCTTCAAACATTCAACAATAGCAACAACGTTCTTGGACTTGACACGTTGAACTCGAAAGAACCTGCATAATCTGTTATGCAAACCCGAATCGAATCTGTTCTTCGTAGTCGATAGATGAATAAACTCCAAGGAAGAACTCGAACAATCTGTTGAACGAACCCGAACCTTATCTTGAATTTATTCGAATAAGTACTTGGACCCGTCAATTATCTAACAATTGGGAACCCGAAGTATCAAGGAAAATAGTTCTAAAAAGAACTAAAATTGAGATAAAATCTCACAAAGTTTTTATTCATCAAATGTCTTATGTATTACAAATGAAATTCAGCCTATATATAATACATAGGGGAGTTGGCCGGTTATACCATATGTGGCTGTGATTAAACCTTTTGAAATATTAAAATTCAAAACAAATAAACTTCCTAATGGGCGGCTTTCATATTTGACCGTGTATTCAAAGAAGTGGTGCACCAAATATATTAAGCACATGTAAAATGTGCATGGCATTTGAATATTGAATTTCAAAGCCACAGATGTGCTTTGATTGAATTTTAAATCCACCAAGCCGCACATGTTGAAATTCGGCCACATGGTTGAATTTCAAAGCCACAAAACCGTGTGTTTTGTTTGAATTTTAATCCCACAAAGCCGCACATGTTGAAATTCGGCTACATGATTTTGTTTTGTTAATTCCACGTGATGAGCATGGTGTGGATAAAACAAAGGCTCGGCTGCACTTTGAATTGTCGAATGTTGCAGGGTCCATGCAAAATAGGGTTGGTCACACTTGGCTCCTATCAAACAAGTATATAATAATAATAATAAGTCACCATATAATAATCCAAAACTAAGCCAATATAAAAACATTATAAATCATATCAAACACACCGATTATTAATATAATATAAATATGTCACATATCAATATGCAACACATTAAAAGTCCTATCTTCTAAGGCACAAACATTATCAAATGATTCATAAATATTAGCACAAATAAGGAAAAGAGCTTCCCTGAAACGTTGCGCCCTAGATCGCGTAATTGGTCCTAACGGTAAGACCCGCGGATCGATAACATGTGCTGGTGATGATGTGCTCACATCAACTTGCAACCTTATTTATTAACTTACAAACAAATATAAACACGCCATAATTTATATCAAACTAAGCTAAAACACACCAAACATACTAATATAAATAATATAAGTATAAGAAATGTTACACATCAGTATGTAACAAATGAAAAAGAAAACTTCCCTGAAAGTTTAAAGTTACATCGTTGGGTGGCCTGGACGTGCTCACATCATCTCCCCCTTCTTTAATGTGATTTGTCCCCAAATCGACCTTTATTACAAAAGGGAACAATTTCGACTTTCGCTTGGCAGGGAACTTCTTCAGTCGTCTTGCTCGGCACATGCGCCATCCTCTCGAACCAAGTTCTTTTACAAAGAACACAAATGGAAATGCCTTCTTTCTTGTACTTTTCCGAATAATGCACAACATAAAGTTAGACAATGCTCGTTGCACATTCGTAATCCTACAAACAATGACATACAAAGGCAACTCCAAAGAACAACAAGAATCTCGATGATCATCCAAAATCACAACATAAGGTTGTTCACAATCCAATGTACAACCAAAGAAATCAGTATACAAAAATGAAAAATTAATAGTACAATGGGAATGAACGTCAAACCGTGGTATAGAAGGTTGGTGAATTTCTGGAAAGAATTTTAATGCACTAGACATACCAACAGTATCAACCTTGGGAACTTCACATGGCATCACCTTATTAACCTGCAAGTTAGAAGAAGAGATAGAAGAAAACGTAGAATCAGATAAAACCTTTGAGTTCACTTCTTCTTTGTCACAGTCATTCTTCTCTTTGCTGGCTTTCCAAGCTGCAGTATTCGCTTTCAAACGAACTTCATCTTCATATACTTCGCTTGGAGTCATAGGTGCCAAAGTTACCTTTTTGCCATCATGAGTAAAAGAGTATCGATTGGTGTAACAATCGTGCAAAACTCTCTTATCATACTGCCACGGTCTTCCTAACAACAAATGACAAGTATCCATAGAGCACACATCACAAGTTACCTCATCCTTGTATTTACCAATGAAAAATGGTATAACAACTTGTTCGGTAACTTTGATTTCAACACCATCATTCAACCCTTGTAACTTGTACGGATTGGGATGCGTGGTCGTCTTCAGTCCTAACTTGTCAACCATGAGAGTACTAGCAACGTTAGTAAAACTACCACTATCAATAATCACAATACATATCTTGCCGTTTACATTGCATCTCGTATGGAAGAGGTTGTTTCGTTGCGGTTCATCCTGTGATGGTTGATCATTCAAACTTCTTTTGTCAACAAGTGTTTCATCGGTAGCAAATGTCTGTACATCGTCATCACTTATCTCTTCATGGACAGAATGGGAACCACCCCCATCTAATTTATCCAATTGAGAATGTATAGGTTTCAATACATTTGCCATCACTCGTTGCATCATACGCTCTAAGACTTGCATCTGAAGATTCGGTGGTTGTTGTATATCAGAAATTGTCATTTTCACACAAAGAAAACAAACAAACAAATAAACAAACAAACGGGTTAAAGGTTAGAAAAAAAAATAATAGTCCTCACCAATCACACAACAAAAATCTTTACTAGTCACTCCAAAGAATTTGCACTCAAGAAAATAAGGAATTAACACTCAGCACTCGTGTTTCACTCGGGAGAATACTTGAATGGCTCTTTTTGTCTCCCCTTCTGTTCTCACACGCTCTGTTTGCCTTTTCCCTCAATCTCTCGTATTTAGTTCTTTAAAGGAAACTAATTCCGATGTTCAGATTCTTCAAGTGTTATCAAATTGAAATAACGGGTAACGGGTGAATATTGTTAGAACAAAGATAAGGGTTAGGAGAAAAGAAAAAATAATAATAAAAAAAATGAAAGTTGAGAATTTGGGCAAAAAAAAATAACAATATGAAATGAAAGAAAGGATGCTAAAAGAACAAGAATTTAGCAACTTACGCAGTAGAAATACTTACCACCATCCTATCTCCGGAATAAACAGAAAAGTTGATTTCGGGTGATTTCAAAGCATTTCAAGGTAAGATAGATACATCCTTCAATATATCAAAACCTTTCAACAATTTTTTTTTGTTTTTTGTTTTTATTCACAACTCATCACTCTTTTTCTTTTCTTTTTTTTTTGAATTTTCGTATATATATATATATATATATAATTCTAATTTTTTTTGACTTTTTTTTGTCTTTTGGATATATATATATATATATATTGTCTGGTAGTGCAGAAGGTGCTAGAATCCGACCAAAGCTCTGATTACCATATGATACAAGGGTGTTGTTGAAGAAATCAACTTTCCTCGTTCATTCACGGATCTAGGATAATAGCACGTATTTTCTCTGCAATAGAAACAAACCTAGATTTTTATATAGGTGTCAAAAATAAAGAAAATAAGAAAATAAATCAGAAATGAGAAAAAGAAGAAAGTTGCTGAAATAATTTAAGAATGAAGATGATATCTTCAAACATTCAACAATAGCAACAACGTTCTTGGACTTGACACGTTGAACTCGAAAGAACCTGCATAATCTGTTATGCAAACCCGAATCGAATCTGTTCTTCGTAGTCGATAGATGAATAAACTCCAAGGAAGAACTCGAACAATCTGTTGAACGAACCCGAACCTTATCTTGAATTTATTCGAATAAGTACTTGGA
This sequence comes from Hibiscus trionum, assembly GCA_030270665.1. Taxonomy (NCBI): domain Eukaryota; kingdom Viridiplantae; phylum Streptophyta; class Magnoliopsida; order Malvales; family Malvaceae; genus Hibiscus; species Hibiscus trionum. The sequence goes on from BSYR01000003.1 coordinate 69,894,051, forward strand.
CCCGTCAATTATCTAACAATTGGGAACCCGAAGTATCAAGGAAAATAGTTCTAAAAAGAACTAAAATTGAGATAAAATCTCACAAAGTTTTTATTCATCAAATGTCTTATGTATTACAAATGAAATTCAGCCTATATATAATACATAGGGGAGTTGGCCGGTTATACCATATGTGGCTGTGATTAAACCTTTTGAAATATTAAAATTCAAAACAAATAAACTTCCTAATGGGCGGCTTTCATATTTGACCGTGTATTCAAAGAAGTGGTGCACCAAATATATTAAGCACATGTAAAATGTGCATGGCATTTGAATATTGAATTTCAAAGCCACAGATGTGCTTTGATTGAATTTTAAATCCACCAAGCCGCACATGTTGAAATTCGGCCACATGGTTGAATTTCAAAGCCACAAAACCGTGTGTTTTGTTTGAATTTTAATCCCACAAAGCCGCACATGTTGAAATTCGGCTACATGATTTTGTTTTGTTAATTCCACGTGATGAGCATGGTGTGGATAAAACAAAGGCTCGGCTGCACTTTGAATTGTCGAATGTTGCAGGGTCCATGCAAAATAGGGTTGGTCACACTTGGCTCCTATCAAACAAGTATATAATAATAATAATAAGTCACCATATAATAATCCAAAACTAAGCCAATATAAAAACATTATAAATCATATCAAACACACCGATTATTAATATAATATAAATATGTCACATATCAATATGCAACACATTAAAAGTCCTATCTTCTAAGGCACAAACATTATCAAATGATTCATAAATATTAGCACAAATAAGGAAAAGAGCTTCCCTGAAACGTTGCGCCCTAGATCGCGTAATTGGTCCTAACGGTAAGACCCGCGGATCGATAACATGTGCTGGTGATGATGTGCTCACATCAACTTGCAACCTTATTTATTAACTTACAAACAAATATAAACACGCCATAATTTATATCAAACTAAGCTAAAACACACCAAACATACTAATATAAATAATATAAGTATAAGAAATGTTACACATCAGTATGTAACAAATGAAAAAGAAAACTTCCCTGAAAGTTTAAAGTTACATCGTTGGGTGGCCTGGACGTGCTCACATCATTTTATAAGGATCAACTAGAACCTATCCCTCAACAATGAGGTCATTACATTGTAAACAATTTCCCTCTTTTGGTAGGTGTTTACACAATTTAGCTCACTAGGATTGGACTAAAGAATTTACAAGAGATTACAAAATAAACAATGAAAAGCACAACTCTCTTGATCTTTAAGCTTGGATGTCCATCCTCTTCTTCTTTAAGTGTATTAAGCATTCTTTTATAGTGTAGAATGAGCTACTAGCTGTTTATATCCGTTGAGGATGGTTTGGAGCCGCTGGGAAACTTTAAAACAGAGCATTCAAAGCTCACCTACATATAAGTTTCGAAACTTGCACTATAATTTCGAAACTTGAAAATTGTCTTGAATTAGAAGTTTAGAAAATTCTGCAGAAGTATGAAAAATTCCGTATAGAAGTTTGGAAACTCTTTAAAGAGGGAGTTTCGGAACTTTTGATAAAGTTTTGAAACTTTGTTCCAGGATTTTCAAGAATTAAGTTGTTTTTACTTTATGAAAACATTTTAAGTTGAGGAAAGAGTCAAAACTCTTAGAAAATATTTTTAACATATTTTTAAGTTTTATGGACTTTGAATTAATTTTGCAATATTTGTTCAAGTCCAAAAACATTTTTCATTGAGTTATATCAAAATAAACATCTCAACAATTTGAAAATAAAGTAAGTGAAAAAGACACATTTTAGATTAAATTACCTCAAAGGATTGATGAAGATGATGATGAAAACCCGAAATCTTAAGAAATTTTGTAAGGATTCAAAAATTTGAGAGGATTTTGAGTAGGTTTGAGTGGTGGTCGGATGGAATGAAGAAAAATAAGGGTTAGGGTTTAAAAGATTGGGGATTTTTTTCTTCAAACACGACCAGACCGTGCAGATTTAAATGAAGGTTTCGAAACTTTTAGGAAAATGTTTCAAAACTGTCTCTTAAGGTTCTGAAACAATTTTTCTAGAAACGTCCCATTTTAATACTGCCTAGAAGGTTTCGAAACCTTTTAGAAGGTTTCAAGACCTTTGGTCCTAAATTGACAAAAATGTCAATTTTAAGCCTCGATTTAACCCGGAAATGCATTCTAACATACTTTAATATTACTATAGTCATTAAAGACCTATTGAAATAAGTTCAAAGATGTAATACATTTAAATGAACATTAGCCATAGATAAAGACTTTAAATTTAGAGCATATATGCTAAAAGTTAGATCCTAAAAGGTTCATATTGAGCTAAGAGTGACTAATTTAACTAAGGTCACCCAAACATGAACAACAATCAATTTTAAGTCAAGAAAAGCATGTAAGCACACAAAATCATGAAATTATTGACTAAATTAAATTTTGCTAATTTTAAGGCCAAAAGACATATAATTAAGCATATAAGGCCAAAAATAAGCAATTTATGCAATAACAGCTCCCCCTTTCTAATAGCACTAAATCAACATATGAGGACCCTTAAACATGCTTTAGAACATATAAACACATAAAGCAACATGAATGAGTAAAGATTACATATAAATGAAAATTTTACCACTTGAACTAAGATAGGTTGATTAGACCTCATCCTCTTCAAGTGTCCTTCCTTCAAGTGTGTCTAGAGCTTTCAAATTTCTTCATTTTGCTCACTATGGCTCCAACACACCTACAATAAGGAACTATACATATTTTGGTACCCAAATTCTTTTGGAATCTATTTAGACAACAGATCAAATTCTTTATTAGCAATGAGTCCTTTAGGAATCCAAATGCTTTTGATTATCTTTCTATTATATGATCTTTGGGGAATACCATGTCTATATCCATTAAATTTCTTTCTAACATAGTTGGGTTTTGAATTTTCATCTTTTTCAAAAGTTTTTGTCCCAACTTTGTCAAAAAAAGCTTTAAGATCATCAAGTTCCTTTTGATGATCATCATGGACCCTTCAAAGTAAATTGTGCAAGACTTGATTTCTCTTTTCAAATTCTTTCATTTTAACTTACATTTCCTCAAATTTACTTTCAATCCCATTAATATATTTGGAAAAAGTGTCAATTTCATTTTTCAATTTTGAAATGATTTTTCTATTTTTCAAAATTGACTCCTCAAATTCCAAAGCTAAATCATCATAGGCATCTTGAAATTCATTAAAAGTAGAATAAATTGAAATAGATGAATTAAAGGTTACCATAAAGTCATCATCTATTGCCATGAGACACAAGTTGGCTACTTCATTCTCGTCCTCATCGGATGATTCTTCATCACTCAAAGTAACTACAGGAGCCTTGTGCTTTTTCCCCAAATCACTTCTGTTGGGTTGTTCGGTGCTCGATTCATTCAACCGTTCTTGCTCGCCAAGTGGTGGAGAAGTGGAAAATTGGGTGTAAGAACACTGGAAGCTAAAATTGATAAGGACAAGATGATTTATAGTGGTTCAACCTTCTAACCAAGGTCTACATCCACTACCTTAGCTTCCCACAAAGGATTTCCAATCAATCCACTATTGATTCGTCCCCTTTTCTAGGCTTAGGAGGAAACACGTTCGAAACACTTTGACAGTAAAGACCTGTATCAAAACACCTAGGGGTGTTTCGAAACACCTGGATGGTTTTGTTGAATTTGGCTTTGAAAACATGTAAAAACCTTTTAAAACATCCCCTAAACATAGTTTCAAGTTGTTTGGACTTTAGAAATGGTTTTGAATTCTTTTTAACTTTGTCCAAAACACTTTTCAATTATTATATCAAATCATTAGTTCTACATCTTCTTCTTCAATTGGGGAAAATCGAACTTGACATGTCCCGGCTTTTTGCACTCATAGCAAATGATGGGATCTTTCTCTTTGAATTCATTCTTGAAGCCCTATTCTCTCTAGAATCTTTTTCCTTTGTTAGACCTCATGAATCTTTTAAATCTTTTGGAAAACATAGCCATCTCCTTATCTTCATCTTCTCCACTACAACCGCTCTCTTCTTTTGTTAATTTGAGAGCTACTCTAAATTTATTCTTTTCCACTTCCTTTTTTTTCTTCCTTCCCTTTTGACATCATCTCATGTGTAAGCAAGGAACCAATGAAGTCATCCAATTTGAGAGTCTTGAGGTCCTTTTCTTCTATAATCATCATCTTCTTCGATTCCTATGATTCGGGGTGAGAGTAATTCATCTTCCTCAAAAAAATTTCTTCTGGGATCACCTCTCCATAACCCTTTAATCCATTCACGATCACAGAGAATCGACTAGACATGGATTTGATGTCTTTTTCAGGGTCCATCTTGAAGTTTTCGGATTTGAGGTTAAGAAACCCGATTTTGGTCTCCTTCACTTGGTTGGTTCCTTCATATGTGACTTCAAGTTTTTCCCAAATCTCTTTGGCATTGGAACATGATGACACCCTTCCATATTCTTTCAGACTAAGAGCGCAAAATATAAGATGCATCGCCTTGACATTTGTAGAGAATTTCTTGTTCTCATCTTTGCTCCAAGTCCTCATCTCAGTGGTTAGAGTAGTGTAACCATCCATGATGATCTTACAAGCATCAAGATCAAATGCTTGAAGGAATAACATCATTCAGTTATTCCAATATGCGTAGTTTACTCCACTGAAAAAAGAGGCTTGTTGGTGGGTTGAGAATATTCCCAAACATCAATGATGGAGGAGGAAGCCATGAAATACTTGTAGATGATTGTACACTTCTTGGATCTTCTCAAGAGGTTGTAAGACCTTCCAATGAGCCTCGCTCTGATACAAATTTATGAGTGTAGTTGTCGATCAAATAAAGCCAAAATGGGAGTGAATTGGAATTTTAAGAATGATGGAAAATAATTACAAAGATAGAAAGTTGTAAGGGGATTTATAGTGGTTCAACTCCCTCAATGGAGTCTACATCCACTACCTTAGTGACCACACTAAAGATTTTTCACAAATACACTAATTTGTCTTTCCTTTAGGATAAGGAGTAACCTTACAAAATTCAATAGACTTATTGTAACCCCCTTGTCCCGGTCTGGCCGGATGACTGGTCCGAGTGAGCCACAAGGTGTGTACCCAGTGAAAACTCCCTAAGGAATTTCCCCTCGGTTAGCAACCCCATTTTTTTCATTTTAAATCTTGTCTAGATGAGTATTTAATCCTATGTGATCATACAGCGGAACAACATTCACGAGGCAAACAAACGAACTCAGCCCAACATCTTACAGCCCAATTTTAAGCTTTAACTACAGGCGGTATCGATACCCTTAAGGGGTGTATCGATACCCCTTTGACTAGGTCAACTGGTCAAAGTCAACCCGTAGAGACCATATCGATACACCCAAGGAGTGTATCGATACCCTCCCCAACGGTTGACTTCCTACGGTCAACGCTAAGATGACGGTATCGATACACCAGAGGCCGGTATCGATACCGAAATGGACAGTAGCTCCAGTGACCAAAATGGTATCGATACACCCCCCAAGTGTATCGATACACGAGGCCTGAAACAAGAAGGTGGTATCGATACCGTACCAACCGTATCGATACCCCTGCTACGAACTTGCAGGTTTGAGCTGATTTAAGGCACAAGGAGGCCCTTAAATCCCTCTAAAACCCCAACCAACACACTAACATCAATCCTAAGGCAAATCAAACATAAGAGCATGCTTTAACTTGAAATCAAAGGCACAATCCAACGCTAGATAATACACAAACCATACAAGCAACATAAGTTTTCAAGCATAGCATTCCAACAAAAGGCATTTCAACATTTAAGGTCATACATGGTGCTCAAAGCCATGAAAGCACAAGATAAGCATATAAGAGGTTTGCACTATAACAAGGCAACCTAAACGTCTATAGACATGCCACCGCACACAAGCATACATCAAAGCTTAACATGTTTTACAAACCAAGGCCAAATCAAAACATCAACATACACCCAAACTCAAACAACAATACCTATCCCATTGCTTAACTATTACATTCTATCACTTAAAATTCATACATTGAGCTCACCAAAGCAACACTTGGAGACCTTTCCTTGCCCTTGCCACCCTCGAGCTATTGATCTGCATTGTCGAACAAAAGAGAGCGTAAGCATAAAAGCTTAGTGAGGGTAAGCTCATAAAACAAACCTTCGACAATGCAGGGTCCAAGCACGAGCAATTTCCATGAAGAAATGCATGATCATACCTCCGATCCGCATAAGCCAAAATGAACATGATGCATGAACATATAATCAACATTATGCCAGGCTCTACAACTCATAAGCTCAATTTACCATGATACATAATCCAAAGCATTAACCACATCATAAATAAATTCATAAAGGGCATCACATTCAGTATCATATAAGCATATACACATGGTCTCATATTGGTATACACATACAACCTCATATTAGCACCTAGCTATGACTCGAATACGCGGATAACCCGTTGGAACGCATTTCCAACAACAACATTACCTCGGTGGGATTCCACTCATCACCGGTCCTTGCATGGGCGGGATTCCACTCATCACCACATGCCCTACGGATGGGATTCCACTCATCATCACGTAGAAATATATAAAAGCTTCTGGTGGAATATTACATCACCGTACTCCTCCTTGGTGCCTTAACGCCACCAAGGCCACGTACGTTTTGACTCAATTTGTGTGCACACTCATCCTAATGATCGATTATTTTACCCAAGCATACTAGTGCCAACATTAAACGCAATCCATTTTTCATAGCTACATGCATATAACAATGCATCAAATATCATGTCTCACATACGTGTATTTCACAACCCAATACCATGCCTAGCATGTACCCACCATGATCATCATCATGCACAATTCACAATCCAAACTACATGCATAGCAATGCATCAAACCATGCCTCAACAACATGTATAACACAATATACATAACTACCGTAAACACATATAATTACGAGGCATAACAAACAATTAGAAGTTCAACCAAAGTTTCCTAAACTTAAGCTTGAGATTAGGCTACCACCCTAACCTCAACTCTAGGTGGGTTTACCAAGCCCAACCTAGGTCCACATGCTTGAACCAATGTTTAAAACCATTTAAAAACAATAACCACTCACCGACCACTTCATAGCACAAACCGACTAGCCTACCGAGCATCCAAATTCCGGATTCGAGCCCGAAGCTTCTCCATTGTCTTCTCTTGCTTCTAACCATTCAAAGATGATACATTAGCCCCAAAATCAACCACAAACCCAAGGTTTAACACTCACACACAAATCCACCATAATTCACACAATTCAAAGCCAAGTTCATACTCCAATTTCCCATTTTCGTACTTCCACAAAGACCCATAAAAAATCAGCAATGTAGTCACCCAAAGCACTCTTAAACATGTTCAAAACACTACCCACACATAGTATAACCATCAACCCTTCAATTTAACTCTAAAACTCACCAAAATCTAAGTTTTAGACACTTCAAAAATGGGTCTAAGAACCCACTTCGGATTTTCATTAGAATTCAACCAAATTAACATATAATGTGTATTTTAACATGAGTAAACAAAGCCCCAACTCAATTTATCAAAACAAAATGGAAAACCCCTTAAAAACCCAAACTTTGATATAAACCCTAATTTTCAAAAGTTCATATCTTTAAAATCTAAGACCAGATATGGATGGGTAATAGAGAGGAGAGTTAGAAAATGATTTTACCTTTCAAAAACACCTTGAAATGAAGTTGATATTAAATGGAATAGTGGCTTGAAGTTTGAGAGAGTTTGGAAGGGGGGAAATGCTTTCTAACGTGGGAAAGGGGGAGATGGGGAAAGATGACAACTTTAATTTTAAAGTTGTCTTGCCTTTTAAAAACATTTGGGTAAATTACTCTTTTAGTCCCTCCTCTATTTACTAAAGCCCAATTAGATCTTTATTTAGGTTGAATTGATTTTTATTGACTCGGACTACAACCCGACTAACTCCTAGCCCCAAAACACAAGTGTTACACTTATATCCCAAAGTCTATTGAATCCTTTCCCAAAAATAAATACAAATAAGCAAACTAGAAAATCCTCAGAAGAAAGGTGTTTGCAAAGTTTAAGCTCTCTCTCACACCCAATAAACACCCTCAAATGAATTACAATGAAGAACAACACTAGTGTTTACAAGAAAGATGGAAAATTAAGCACAGATTGGATTTTAATTGCTTGAATAATTGGATAGGCTTTCTTGTTACTTCATTACTGTTTGGAGACCCCTTTTATACACTCTTGATATTTTCTAACCGTTAGGAGACGTTGGAGGGATTTTGGAACTGTTGGAAGCCATTAAAATTGAGCATTAAATGCTCACATGCACAGAGGTTTCAAAACCTTCTCAGCGGTTTTGATACCTTAAGAGGGGATTTGTAAAAATATAACCATTATTGGGCAAAGGTTTCGAAACCTTTGCTAAGGTTTCAAAAACAAGGACATTTTGCCCGAAAGGTTTCGAAATCTTAAGAGAAGGTTTCGAAACTCATGTTTAGGCTAAATGTTGACTTTTTAAAATATATTTGATATAGGTGCAAAGTCAAACACTTCATAAATTATTTTGACAAGTTTGAATCAAGTTTTTGAGAAAATTATTTCGAGAAATTTACTTTACAATTTTTTACAAGTTAGTCTTTGAAAATTAAATTTAAGTTATATCAAAACAAAAATAAGTCTAACACATATGACAATGACTATATGTGATAACTCATGCGCGATATTAAACCGTGTAATGATTTAATATCTTGAGAGCATTGATTGGTTATTGGTTGGGTAACCTTGGAGGCACCTTCCTTGTGTTGTGATGATGAATAGTAAGGAATACACATCTCCTATAGTTAATACTACAATACCTCTATAAGGGATGCATACTTGTAGCTTACGTGATCCAAGTAACATCCGACGTGATCGTGGTTAATGTTATCCAGGTACGATTAGAATATACTCATGACTAATGTGATCAAAGTACGTTCAAAATAAACTCGATGGCTATGTGAGCTCAAGTAAGAATGATTCATTGTACCCTACGCATTATGACTTTCTTGTGATGATTGAGCATGCCATTGTTGATGCTTTATGATATTGATCTATGAATTCTAAAATGAGTAACCTAGATAAAGATTCATAGATAGTTTAGCCACATTTATGCCGTTTTGTCTGTATTTGATATACATGTATATATGTATGAAATGCACGAAGTATAATAGAGTAGAAATGTGTCACTGAGATTTGTAAGCTCAACATTTGGAATCATTGTTTTCGTTCGTAGGTTAGTAGATTGTTTCGTGATCAAAAAACGCATCATCAAGGGATTTTCAACACCGCTTCATTCAGAGTACAATGCTTTAATTTTAGACTTGGGATTATATATTCATATGACCTTACAACATTTAAGTCTATAACTCGATTTTGTTATAATATGTGGATATATGATGTATAAACTTGGAGCTCTGGTTTTGTAAAAATGATTTATACTATATCATTTACTTTATTATATGATTATGAGAATGTTTTATGTATTTTGGCTAAATTTAGGGTTTTTAAAATTTGGTTGGTCTCTTCGGTGGCCCAATATGACACCTTGAGTCCTTCAAATTTGTTGGGTCAGATTTAGGGTGTTACACTTAAAGTTTATTAATAAGAATTAAGACCTTAAGCGATTGGAAAGAACTAGAATGTCACAATGTGCTAAATGACTAATATGAGCATAATAGTCTAAGAAATGTGTGATGGCTTGTAATAAAGGCTTGTGACTATTCGATGTAATTGTGTGGTTATGTTATGAGCAATGTGTGTTTGTAAGGCTGTCTTATTATCTGTGTACCCGATGTTAACATGGGTTGAGGATATGAGAGCGAGTGTTGGTATCCAATATTTGATATGAATTGAGATAAAGATGAGAGTGGACTCTGATATTGATTGAGTTAGTGTTGATTGATTAGTGATGAATGTTTGTCTGATATAGATTGAGTCATAGGCATTGATTATGTGTGATACGAATTGATTGTGCAATATGTTATAATTTATTTGTGGGATTACTATGAAATTGAACTATGTGATATGTTTGTGATATGCTTATATGTGAATTTCTCTCTATGAATTTGTACCTCATGATTTCAGCTTATATTATACACTCATGCTTATGTTTATAAACAAAATGAATTATAGCAGAGTGAAATTGTACCACTGAGCTTCCAAAATGCATGTTTAGAATATTTCTGTTTGCAAGTTAGTAATTTGATTTTTTTCCCGTGGAGCACCACCAAAAGGAGATTCTAGCACCTACTTTCAAAGTATAGTGCATTGTCTTCTAGTGCGATTATCTATCTATAGGACCTTATGATGTTTGGTCTCTAACTATACTATTATTATTAGGGTAAACTACCTACTTGGTATCTCATCTATTCTTATGTTTCTATTTTGGTCACCTTACTAATTTTTTAACAAAAGGCAAAAGGTCAAAAATAGCCTCCCAACTTTTGATCTTTTGGTCACTTTGGCCCCTATTCTTTTTTTTTGCTCCAAACAACCACCTAAAGTTTCATTTTCGTTCAAATTTCACCCTCTTTGGATGGAAACCGTTAGTCAACTAACGGTCCGCCTAAGGCTGACGTAGCATGTCTGCATGACATGAAGAGATGATGTGGCAATGCCATGTGGCATTTTACTAACGTGGAATTTTAAAAAATTTAAAAATATTTTTTAAAAAGTATTTATTTAAATATTTTTAACCAATCGAATGATGCCACGTGGCACCTTGCTAACATGGCATAATATGATTGGTTAAAAATATATATTTTAAAAAATGTATTTTTAAAAAATATAGCCCCAAATTTCGAAATCCCTAACTCCCTCAAACACAAATCCCGATTTGAGCCGATTCTACCACCGATTGCCACGCAGGCACCCACCATATCGATCGTCGGACCTTAACGATCATTTACCCTACCATCACGTCGCCGGAAGTCGATCGACGCCGTGCGAAATGCTAGAGAAAGGCAAAATCGTCGAATGGTTCATTTCAACGATTCACGACGAACATCATCAAAATGGACGACGAATGGTGTGTGGGTCGTTCGGCGTAAGGAGGGTGCTTCATTCCGTCGCCGGCAATGCTGCTAACGCTGACGAGAGTGGCTGAATTTGGGGGTTTAAGGTTTGGAGGACAATTTTGAAAATATTTGAAAATTTTAGGAATTTTTTAAAATATATATAATAATTATTATTTAAATATATATTTTTAACCAATCAGATGATGCCATGTCAGCAAGTGCCACATGGCATTGCCACATCATCCCCCATGCCATGTAGACATGCCACATCAGCCTCAGGCGTTGACCGCTAGTTGACTAACAGTTTCCATCCAACGGGGGTGAAATTTGAACAAAAATGAAACGTTAGGTGGTTGTTTGGACCAAAAAAAGAATAGGGGCCAAAGTGACCAAAAGGTCAAACGTTGGGGGCTACTTTTGACCTTTTGCCTTAACAAAATGGTACCTTACATTACGTTTTATTTTTATTTTGATACCTTCGCCGTTAAGAATTAAATACAAACTGATGTGACATTTATTATTATTATTATTATTATTATTATTATTATTATTATTATCTCTCCTTATAAATGTAACGAACTGAATTTTTGAGTCAACGTATGGGTGTTGACCTGAGTTATGGACCTACGTGTTGGTTGGGTTGGTAGACCCTTTGGGCCATATTGGATGAGTTTTGAGCATTGGGCTTGGCAAGAGACCATTTTGGAAAATGTGAGTTAAGAGGATGAGACAAGATGGCTTTTGGTGAGGTTATCATTTCCCACCCTTTTCCGCATCCTTCTTCTTCACATTTTCTCTCCAACATCCATGGCTATTTGGATTTAAAGGAGCCAACTTTCCTAATCATTTCTCTCACCCAAGATCCAAGGTTGAAGCATGTTAATCTCCTCTTCAAGGGCTTCATAAAAAGCGTCTTCTCTTCTCAAATATATGAGTTAACCATTTATGGGTTTTTGAAAGATTCAAGCTTGGAAAGATTTAGAGCTATTCTTTTGTTCCAAAGGTTGTATTTTCATAGATAATCTCCTCCTTCATGCTAGACTAAGTTTTGGTTCGGATTTCTTGTTTGTATGGCAAGTGGAAGGGGTTGGAGGACTTTTGCAAGCTCGAGACAAAGAGAGAAGTTCAAGGGAGGCTAATGTAAGAGCTAATTTAGAGATTCTTGATAAAGGTCGGTACATCTCTGACTCATTTGATTTTTGAAGATCATAAAGTGATTGTTTTGCTTGATTTTGTTGTTAAAATTGCTAGTTTTGGTGTTAAGGTAGCTTAAAGCTTTATTAATGGTAAATCCCGAATTAAAAGCTAGCAAGGTATAAAAATGGTAGCAAACCACCCTAAACAACTTCTATAAGATGTTGGATCGAGATTAGGGGTTAAAGGTTATATTGTGGGGGCTTGGGAAGTGATTTTCTAAGCCTTGAAATCCTTTTCTAGGCTTTGGTACCGATACACGGGGAGCCTGTATCGGTACCCTATATCTGATGGATAAACAAAGGCAATTTCTAAAGGGCGTATCGATATCTTTTGGTTGGGTATCAGTACCCCCTATTCCATCAGAATTCTAGTAGCAAGGTTTCGTATCGGTGCGCTTGGGGGCGTATCGGTACTAAAGGGGTATCGGTATGCGGGGTCCGTGTACCAGTACATGGTCAATTATTAACTCCTTCCTTGTGAAGACCGAGTATCAGTATGCTCGGAATGGGTATCGGTACCCAGAGACCTGTATTGATACTCATGGTTGGGTATCGGTACCTACTGGGCAATCTATCCATACATGTTGAAATTGAGTTCGAGGGGTTGATAATTCGAGGAATATGGTTCAATGAGCTTCTAAGGCAGTAAAATGAATTGAAAAACTAAGGAACCGAGATTTAACCCACATGCACGTGTGTAGCGTGTAATAACTTGGCAAGTGACGAATTGAGATAACCATGATTGTTAGTGTCATACATTAAGGCATTTGCTTGATAGCTTGGCTTGGTGCCACTTACCTCTTGGTGAGGTGTTTGAATGCTCTATGTAACCCCCTCGTCCCGGTCTGGTCGGATGACCGGTCCAAGTGGGCCACACGGGGAAAACTGAGTGAAAACCCCTAAGGATCCCCCCTCGATTAACGACCCTAAAAATTTCTTTTAACTTTAATCTTGTCTAGATGCACCTTTAATCCCTAAGTGGAGCATAACAGCGGAAGATACAAATAACGAAACATTTACCGACCAAACAAAGCATAAACAGTCCATTTTTCTTCATTACAGCAGGCCGTTTCGAAACGCCCCTAGGGTGTTCCGAAACGCCTTGACTTGGTCAACGGCCCTGGGTCAACCATAAGGTGACCGTTCCGAAACAGGGGTAGCCCGTAACGGAACGACCTTGACGGTCAATATCTCGTGGTCAACGAGATTTGACCGTTTCGAAACACCAAAGGCCCGTTTCGGAACGACTACATCTCGCCAAATTCTCAAAATTCCAGTAGCAAAAACGTTCCGAAACGCCCTCATCCGTTTCGAAACGGCAGGCCATTTACAAAGGGACCGTTCCGGAACAGGGGGACCCATTCCGAAACGCCCCCTGTCTGCAGACTCGTCTGGCCTGTTATGAGGCACAAGGGTGCCCCAAAACACCACCAAGACACCATACAACAGCTAAACAAAGCAACTCAGGGGATAGCAACTATACTAGCATGCTTCAACATGATTTAGACACGTCCAACACTAAAGCAACAATCCACAACATGCATTCATTCAAACAACATTCAAACATATGTAAAAACTCTTAAGGCATAGGCTAATATCCAAAGTAAGCAATTAGGCATGACTTATAATTCATCATGGCAACACAAACCATGCAAAAGAAAGGTATAAGGGAGTCCATACATGCTCTCAAACAACCAACAACTACTCATCAAAACCATACATGTCCCATTGCTCAAACTATTACATGTCTAACATTTAAAAACCATACTTGATGAACTCAAGCCAAAAACCACACTTGGAGCCTTCCACTTGCGCGAGCAACCCACGAGCTAAGGATCTGCAATGTTGAACAAAGAGAGCGTAAGCAATGATGCTTAGTGAGGGTATGCTCTAAAAACAAACCTCAACATTGCAGGGTCCGAGCACGATCTAACCAAGGCCATTTACACAAACCATGAGTCCACAAGGCATAGATGCATGAGCAATATATCACATGTATGCCATAATTATGAGCTCAATACCACCATACAAGTAATCACATATAAACATCCAAACAGTTCATATATCTCAACACATTGATACACATATCAACAACATTGGCACCTAGTTAAGACTCAAATACGCGGATAACCGTTGGAACTCACCTCCAACAACATAACCATTACCTGACGGTGGGATTACACTCATCACCGGTCTCGCGGAGGGGATTCCACTCATCCTCACGCCCCGTCGATGGGATTCCACTCATCACCGACTATATTTAAATACCATTTCTGGGCGTACCCGTACTCCTCCTTGGTGACTCAACGCCACCAAGGCCACGCGCGACTTTTGACTCATGTGTACACACTAACATCCTAATGATCGATCATTTGTATTTAAGTTTACTAGTGCCAATATTCATTCATTTCATCTTACTCACTTCAAACAATTCCGTGCTTAGCACGTACTCACCAACAACCATCATCATGCATGTCTCAAGCATCATAATTCATGTCTCATCTCACGTGTACAACACAATATACATAGCCATTCATACCACAATTCATACGAAACATACACAACCATATAATGAGTTCAACCAAAGGCTCTAGATCAAGCTTAGGATTAGGCTACCACCCTAATCCTAACTCTAGGTGGGTCTACCAAGCCCAACCTAGTCCACATACTCGAACCAACCAATTTAAAACCGTTTAAAACAATTAACCACTCACCTAAACTCCCGAGCTCAAGACCAAGCAAGCAATTGGCTTCAATTCTCCAAATTCACTTCCGATGCCTCACCGGTGCCCAAACTTGACTCTAATCAATCCCAAACACAAACAAAACATCCACAATCAATATCTTGTCATCGAAACTAACCCGGATTACATTACCAGGCAACCAACACTCAAAACAAGACCAAAAAACAGGATTTTCGAGCAGCCCACTTGACCCACTGAATTCTCTCATTTCCAACACCCAAACAAGCATCAATTACACCCAAAATGATCCTCATATATCATACTACCTACAGCCCCCAATTTCAAACCTTTAACAGCCCCCAAACCCACATTAAAACCCTCCAAAAACCCTCTCAAGCCAAAATCCGAAAATTGATTAAAATCATTTGAAATTCATATATGTAGTATCATTTGGCCTCTATACATCATTACTAAACATATTAAATCAAAACATTTAACTTTGCAACACAAAGACACCATTTTTAATCAAAACATTCAAAACCTCCACTTTCCAAAAACTTCATGAAAATGAAAAAGAATGGTACTTTTATGAAGGGGAGGATGAGGGGAAGTTAAAAACGTCCTTACCTTTCAATTTGGGGCTGAAATGAGCGAGAAATAGGATGGAACAGTGATTTGGGTAATGAGCTTTGGTTTCCCGTTGGTGAGTTTTTGAAGGGAAGATGAATAGTAGAGAGATGAGTGTTTTATTTCACATGTGATATAATTTGAGGCTTAAAAGTCTAGTTTACCCTTGATGAAATGGAATATCTACAAGGGAGGTAAATCCATGGTTAAATGTGGTTTAATCTTAAAACATGATTAACCCCAAGTAGATTAATTTTGAAAACAACTCGAAATATTATTTAGAGTATAAAACTGAGCCCAAAACAATATTAAAATATTATTTCCACCTAACCCCTAAACCCGGGTGTTACAACTCTCCCCCACTTAAGGAAATTTCGTCCCCGAAATTACCTGGTGGAAACAAATACGGAAACTGCTCAACCATATCTGCTTTTCTCTCCCACGTGGCCTCTTCCACACCTCTATGTCTCCACAACACCTTGACCAACTCTATGGTCTTGCCACGCAACACCTTGCTATCAGAAGCAAGTATCTCAACGGGCTCTTCATTATAGGACAAATCCGGATTTAACTCTATCTCTTCAACGGGCATCACATGAGAAGGGTCCGATCTATATCTCCTAAGCATAGACACATGAAAGACATCATGGATCTTTTCTAACTCAGAAGGTAACCTCAAACGATAAGCCACAGGCCCAATCCGCTCAACAATCTCATACGGACCAATGAACCTCGGACTCAACTTGCCCTTCCGGCCAAACCTCATTACCTTCTTCCACGGAGATACTTTCAGAAATACTTTCTCACCCACTGAGTACTCAACCTCTTTCCTCTTCAAATCTGCATAAGACTTCTGACGATCGGAAGCTGCTTTCAAGCGGTCACATATCAACTTCACTTTATCGGTAGTTCCCTTAAGCAAGTCTGGCATAGGTAACAATCTCTGACCTGTCTCAGCCCAACAAATCGGAGTCCTACACCGTCTACCATACAAAGCTTCGTAAGGTGCCATCTGAATACTAGACTGATAACTGTTGTTGTAGGCAAACTCAACCAACGGTAAGTGCTTCTCCCAAGAACCTTGAAAGTCAATCACACAACAACGAAGCATATCTTCTAGAATCTGTATCACTCGCTCTGACTGCCCATCGGACTGAGGGTGATACAATGTGCTGAAATGCAAACGGCTACCTAAAGCACTATGCAAGCAACCCCAAAACCTCGAAGTGAACCTAGGATCCCTATCTGAAACAATAGACTTCGGAACTCCATGAAGTCTCACAATCTCGCGGATATACAAGTTTGCCAACTTGTCTAAGGAATCTGTAGTGTTCACTGCTAAGAAGTGAGCACACTTAGTGAACCTATCCACAATCACCCAAACTGAATTCTTCTTCGAAGGAGACAAAGGCAACCCCGATACAAAATCCATGGTGATTCTCTCCTATTTCCATTCCGGAATCTTCAAAGGCTGTAGCAAACCTGAAGGAACCTGATGTTCTGCCTTCACTCTCTGACAGACCATGCAACGGCTCATATACTCGGCTACATCTCTCTTCAAACCAACCCAGAAGTAATCACTCTTCAAATCTCGGTACATCTTGGTACTATCCGGATGCATAGAAAAGGGACTCGAATGTGCTTCACTCAGAATCTGACGTCTCAACTCAACATCTTCTGGTACAACAATTCTATCTCTAAAGCACAACAGACTCTCACCACTGAAACTGTACTCAGTCGGTCTTCCTTCGGCTATGTCTTGAACATGAGGGACTAAGCTCGCATCTTGCAACTGTTTCTCTCTAATCAACTGAATCAGGGAAGGCTTCACTTGCAACTCGGTGATCAAACCACCATCATCGGACACACTCAGTCTAGCAAACATAGCTCTCGACTCAACGACCACTTTTCTACTTAAAGCATCGGCTACTACATTTGCTTTACCCGGATGGTACTCAATGGTCAAATCATAGTCTTTTAACAACTCTAGCCATCTTCTCTGTCTCAAATTCAACTCTTTCTGTGACATCAAGTATTTCAAGCTCTTGTGATCGGTGTAAACTATACACTTCTCACCATACAAATAGTGTCGCCAAATCTTCAATGCAAAAACAACTGCGGCTAGTTCTATATCATGAGTAGGATAGTTCTTCTCATGAATCTTCAACTGTCTAGAAGCATAAGCAACAACTCTCCTATCTTGCATCAGAACACATCCTAAGCCTACGTAGGAAGCATCACTGTAGATCACAAACTCCTTACCTGAAACAGGTTGCACTAATACTGGAGCATTCGTCAAAGCTTCTTTCAATTTCTCAAAAGCTTTCTGTCTTGCATCTGACCATTCAAACTTAACTCCCTTTTGCAACAATTTAGTCAAGGGAGCAGCTACTCTAGAGAAGGCATCAACAAACCTCCTATAATAACCGGCTAATCCTAGGAAACTCCTAATCTCGGTCACGGACTTAGGTTGTTTCCACTCAACAATAGCCTCAATCTTCGACGGATCAACACAGATACCCTCGGCTGAAACAACATGGCCAAGAAATACAACCTCTCTAATCCAGAACTCACATTTACTAAGCTTCGCATACAACTGATTGCTCAACAATCTCTGTAAAACAAATCTCAAGTGCTCATCATGCTCTTCTTCTGTCTTCGAGTACACAAGTATATCATCAATGAAGACAACCACAAACCGGTCTAGATAGTCTCTGAAAATTCTATTCATCATGTCCATGAATGCTGCCGGTGCATTCGTGAGCCCAAATGGCATCACAAGAAACTCATAGTGACCATATCTAGTCCTAAAAGCTGTCTTCGGGACATCACACTCTTTCACTTTCAACTGGTAGTACCCGGATCTCAAATCTATCTTCGAGAATACTAAAGCACCTCTCAACTGATCAAACAAATCATCTATACGAGGCAACGGATACTTGTTCTTCACAGTCATCTGATTCAACTGTCTATAGTCAATGCACATGCGCATACTACCATCTTTCTTTTTCACAAACAACACAGGAGCACCCCACGGAGAACTACTAGGCCTAATGAAACCACGGTCTAATAATTCTTGCAACTGACTCTTCAATTCTTTCAACTCTTTCGGAGCCATACGATACGGAGCTATCGAAACTGGGTTAGACCCTGAAACTGTCTCAATCACAAACTCAACATCTCTGTCAGGAGGAAAACCCGGCAACTCTTCAGGAAACACATCTGGAAAGTCACACACTATTCTGATATCCCTCGGTCTAGC
The DNA here is from genome assembly GCA_030270665.1 of Hibiscus trionum. NCBI lineage: Eukaryota > Viridiplantae > Streptophyta > Magnoliopsida > Malvales > Malvaceae > Hibiscus > Hibiscus trionum. Next base: position 69,912,947 of record BSYR01000003.1, read on the forward strand.
TTCACTCATGTCCGGATTCATAACATAAGCCAAATAGGCCCCACATCCAGAGTCCATCAACCTATGAGCCTCTAAAGCTGACACTACATTAGACAAGAACTTAATGTTCTCGCCTACTACCACTACCTCGTAGTCATCAGAAAGCTTCAAAGAAATCCTCTTTGTCTCAAAATCCACACTAGCCCGATGCTCAACCAACCAATCCATACCCAATATAATATCAAAACCGTAGAAAGGAAGTTCCATCATATCAACTGAAAACACATGACCCTGAATCTTCAGTGGACACCTCCTATACATACGTCTAACCACAACTGTCTCACCAAAAGAGCTAGTAACATGCATACCTACATCTAAGATCTCTACAGGAATATCTAACTTCTGTGCATGCTCACTCAGAATGTAGGAATGCGTAGAACCCGAATCAACCAAAGAAAGCAAAGACATAGACTGTAACTCGAAATTACCTGCTATCACATCGGTGTCGTTCTCGGCCTCTCTCTGAGCATAAACTCTCGCTGGTCCTCCCGCCTCTGGCTGCACAGCCACAACATGAGCAAGGTTTCTCTGAGCATCTCCCCTAGGTGCATCAGCCCTAGGCTGGAAGTAGCCACGACCGCGCCCACGGCCTCTCTGAAAATCGTTACCTCTCGCAGGAGCCTGAGCAATGTTCGGTGCCTGAGCTGCCTGACGTGGACAGTCCCTCCTAAAGTGGTCCCTCGAACCACAGTTCCAACAAGCATGGAAGTTACCCCAACACTCACCAGTGTGCTGCCTCCCACACTGTGCACACTCGGGCAAACGCCCTCCTCCTCTATGGCCCTGATGGCCTCTACCTTGGTGGCCACCGCCACGTCTCTGATCAAACTGATGTCCGCCACCTTTGTGCCTCTTAGCATCCCTACCATCAAAGTTGTTGTACCTCTTACCAGAACTAGATCCCCCAGAACGCTTGGTCAGCCCCAAGCTATGCTCAATGTCCTTGGCTCTAGCAACCAAGACATCGAAGTCAGAATAATCTGAAGCTAAGGTATACCTCTTAACTTCCTCATGAAGCCCGTATCTGAAACGATCACATCGAGCCCTCTCAGTAGGCACTAACTCTGGAGCATACTGACTCAGACGGACGAAACGAATCTCATAATCAGTCACAGATGCATCCCCCTGAGTGAGAGCCATGAACTCTCTCTTTTTCTCATCTAGGTACCTCAGTCCCAAGTACCTCTTCCGGAAAGCAAACTCAAAGAATTCCCAATCTATCTCGGCCTCTGGAACCCCGGCAGTAATGGTGACCCACCAGGTGTAGGCATCACCCTAAAGCAATGAGATCACACAACCCAATCTACGTGCGCCCGCACAACCCATCTGAGCTAAGATACGAACTGTCTTCTCCAACCACAACTCCGACCTCTCCGGAGTAGATCCTCTGAACTCCTCGGCTCCCAAGCTACGGAGCCTCTCCAACGGTAGACTAGCATCATCACACCTAGGCTGAGCTGCAGCCTGAGCTCCCGCAACTGCGGCCTGGAAAACTCCCGCTATCGCTTGCACTAGCGGAGTCATATCAATCCCAGCTGGACCTTGGCCACCTTGGCCACCTTAAGGTCCATCTCCTCCGACTCCATCTTCACCTCCCGCTCCTGGTGGAGGAGGTGGTGGTGGTGGAGGTGGTGGTGGAGCGCCAACTCCCGCGGCCCCCGGTCCCTCTATGTGAGCTCCCGCACCAACTACCGGCTCAACAGGAGCCACAACTCGCAGTTCCTGACGAACCAACCTCGGCCTACCTCTCGGTCTAGACATTGCTCTCACAGATATTAACTACAACCACAACATACAAACATACAAGTTGGGTTAGCAAGGCGAGGCTTCCAAGTGTCCAAGTATGTTTCCTCACTTAAAAATCATTTTCAAATGTAATAGTAGCAATGGGACCCACACACACATGCTTTAAAATAAAACAATCAGCATACTCATCACATAAGCAACCATTCTTGCAGAATAAGCAAACACCGTGCAATTCAACTTAAAAACTTAAACTTACCTCACTTACCTGCCCAAGGTCTCGGTAACCTTAGGCTCTGATACCAACAAGTGTAACCCCCTCGTCCCGGTCTGGTCGGATGACCGGTCCAAGTGGGCCACACGGGGAAAACTGAGTGAAAACCCCTAAGGATCCCCCCTCGGTTAACGACCCTAAAAATTTCTTTTAACTTTAATCTTGTCTAGATGCACCTTTAATCCCTAAGTGGAGCATAACAGCGGAAGATACAAACAACGAAACATTTACCGACCAAACAAAGCATAAACAGTCCATTTTTCTTCATTACAGCAGGCCATTTCGAAACGCCCCTAGGGTGTTCCGAAACGCCTTGACTTGGTCAACGGCCCTGGGTCAACCATAAGGTGACCGTTCCGAAACAGGGGTAGCCCGTATTGGAACGACCTTGACGGTCAATATCTCGTGGTCAACGAGATTTGACCGTTTCGAAACACCAAAGGCCCGTTTCGGAACGGCTACATCTCGCCAAATTCTCAAAATTCCAGTAGCAAAAACGTTCCGAAACGCCCTCATCCGTTTCGAAACGGCAGGCCATTTACAAAGGGACCGTTCCGGAACAGGGGAACCCGTTCCGAAACGCCCCCTGTCTGCAGACTCGTCTGGCCTGTTATGAGGCACAAGGGTGCCCCAAAACACCACCAAGACACCATACAACAGCTAAACAAAGCAACTCAGGGGATAGCAACTATACTAGCATGCTTCAACATGATTTAGACACGTCCAACACTAAAGCAACAATCCACAACATGCATTCATTCAAACAACATTCAAACATATGTAAAAACTCTTAAGGCATAGGCTAATATCCAAAGTAAGCAATTAGGCATGACTTACAATTCATCATGGCAACACAAACCATGCAAAAGAAAGGTATAAGGGAGTCCATACATGCTCTCAAACAACCAACAACTACTCATCAAAACCATACATGTCCCATTGCTCAAACTATTACATGTCTAACATTTAAAAACCATACTTGATGAACTCAAGCCAAAAACCACACTTGGAGCCTTCCACTTGCGCGAGCAACCCACGAGCTAAGGATCTGCAATGTTGAACAAAGAGAGTGTAAGCAATGATGCTTAGTGATGGTATGCTCTAAAAACAAACCTCAACATTGCAGGGTCCGAGCACGATCTAACCAAGGCCATTTACACAAACCATGAGTCCACAAGGCATAGATGCATGAGCAATATATCACATGTATGCCATAATTATGAGCTCAATACCACCATACAAGTAATCACATATAAACATCCAAACAGTTCATATATCTCAACACATTGATACACATATCAACAACATTGGCACCTAGTTAAGACTCAAATACGCGGATAACCGTTGAAACTCACCTCCAACAACATAACCATTACCTGACGGTGGGATTACACTCATCACCGGTCTCGCGGAGGGGATTCCACTCATCCTCACGCCCCGTCGATGGGATTCCACTCATCACCGACTATATTTAAATACCATTTCCGGGCGTACCCGTACTCCTCCTTGGTGACTCAACGCCACCAAGGCCACGCGCGACTTTTGACTCATGTGTACACACTAACATCCTAATGATCGATCATTTGTATTTAAGTTTACTAGTGCCAATATTCATTCATTTCATCTTACTCACTTCAAACAATTCCGTGCTTAGCACGTACTCACCAACAACCATCATCATGCATGTCTCAAGCATCATAATTCATGTCTCATCTCACGTGTACAACACAATATACATAGCCATTCATACCACAATTCATACGAAACATACACAACCATATAATGAGTTCAACCAAAGGCTCTAGATCAAGCTTAGGATTAGGCTACCACCCTAATCCTAACTCTAGGTGGGTCTACCAAGCCCAACCTAGTCCACATACTCGAACCAACCAATTTAAAACCGTTTAAAACAATTAACCACTCACCTAAACTCCCGAGCTCAAGACCAAGCAAGCAATTGGCTTCAATTCTCCGAATTCACTTCCGATGCCTCACCGGTGCCCAAACTTGACTCTAATCAATCCCAAACACAAACAAAACATCCACAATCAATATCTTGTCATTGAAACTAACCCGGATTACATTACCAGGCAACCAACACTCAAAACAAGACCAAAAAACAGGATTTTCGAGCAGCCCACTTGACCCACTGAATTCTCTCATTTCCAACACCCAAACAAGCATCAATTACACCCAAAATGATCCTCATATATCATACTACCTACAGCCTCCAATTTTCAACCTTTAACAGCCCCCAAACCCACATTAAAACCCTCCAAAAACCCTCTCAAGCCAAAATCCGAAAATTGATTAAAATCATTTGAAATTCATATATGTAGTATCATTTGGCCTCTATACATCATTACTAAACATATTAAATCAAAACATTTAACTTTGCAACACAAAGACACCATTTTTAATCAAAACATTCAAAACCTCCACTTTCCAAAAACTTCATGAAAATGAAAAAGAATGGTACTTTTATGAAGGGGAGGATGAGGGGAAGTTAAAAACGTCCTTACCTTTCAATTTGGGGCTGAAATGAGCGAGAAATAGGATGGAACAGTGATTTGGGTAATGAGCTTTGGTTTCCCGTTGGTGAGTTTTTGAAGGGAAGATGAATAGTAGAGAGATGAGTGTTTTATTTCACATGTGATATAATTTGAGGCTTAAAAGTCTAGTTTACCCTTGATGAAATGGAATATCTACAAGGGAGGTAAATCCATGGTTAAATGTGGTTTAATCTTAAAACATGATTAACCCCAAGTAGATTAATTTTGAAAACAACTCGAAATATTATTTAGAGTATAAAACCGAGCCCAAAACAATATTAAAATATTATTTCCACCTAACCCCTAAACCCGGGTGTTACACTCTATGATCATGTGTTGCTTTATGATTGATGAAAAGGAATCCGGGTGTCCTAGAGTCAGTACTACGGTACTTATATAAGGGGATGCGTACTTCGGGCTGAGTGAACAAGTACATCTGAGGTACTCACGGGCTGAGTGATCTGGGTGCGGTTGGGAATCTATCCGCGGCTATGGTGATCCGGATAAGGTATTAACTCGATAGGCTAAGTGAACTTGAGTAACCTGATAGGCTGAGTGACCTTAGGTAAGGACTACTTGTGGTTAATGTGATCCAAGTATGTCTAGGACGTATCTGTGGCTATGTTGATCCAAATACAGCCCATTTAACCCGACAGCTATGTGAACATGAGTAACCCGTCGACTGTGTGAGCATGGGTAAAGTAGGGCTTCGTTGGCCAATTTGTAGATGATGTATGGATGTATTATGTATGCTGTGTAGATGCTATGAATGTATTAACTCGATGGGCTATGTGAGCTCGAGTAACTTGATAGGTTATGTAACCTCGAGTATGGAAAAGCTTTGTGGATCATGTAAGACTTCTTGTAGACTTGTTGATGTCTTGAGATAGGTGATCTAAGAACACTAGCAAGTGTAGGCTAGATGATAAGTCATAGATGGTAAAGCCTTATCTATGTTATCTAAACTATATTTATCTTGCATGCTTATTTTATGTTAATCATGAATTGTGGTAGAGTAGAAATGTGTCATTGAGCTTTGTAAGCTCAGCGTTCGGAATCGTTGTTTCCATTCCTAGGTTAGTAGGTAGATCATGGCCGAGAAGCACATCAAGAAGGGATTTCCCAGCACCGCTTTGCTTTAGAGTACAGTGGTTAGTATTTAGTTTTAGGTTTATGTATTCATAGGACCTTACAAGTTTTGAGTCTGTAAACTCCATTAAAATGTTATTTTGTTATATGGTGATTTAAACTTGGAGCTCTTGCTTTATAAATTTATTTAAATGTTTATTTAATCATATAGATTTATGAGGGATTTTATATTTTGAAAATGGCTAAACTTATTATTTTAAATGGAACTTTGATGGTTTGAAATTTGGGTGACCCGAATGTAGTACTTCGGATCTGGATCGGGGTACTACAATAGAAATGCAACGTCAGCTCTGTCGTTAACTTTTAGTAGGGATCTGAAATCAGGTAATCGTTAAGGTTTCAGGTTAGGTCATGTCAGGTCAGGTTAAATCGGATACGGTTTATGTTAGGTCAATTTAATGGTTCGATTCAGATCAAGTCGGGTCCAGGTCGACTCAGATTCAGGTCATTATCAGGTTGATTTCAAATCAGATTGAGTTCGGGTTCGGGTCGGGTTAATTTCAGGTCGGGTAAGTTTCAGTTTAGGCCTAAACGGTTCGGGTCCAAATCAGTTAATTAATGGGTTAATTCAGGTTCGGATAGACTTTAGATCGGGTCACGTCTTTGACAGATAAAATTCAGGTCGGGGAATATCGATTTCGAATGAAGTTCAAGGCGGGTCTTATCGTGTACAAATAGACTTCGGTATGGTAATTGTGGGTAAATTTTGGATAAAAATAAAATTTTAGGTATTAATATGAACCAAAATATCCTTAGGATGTCGAAATATGTTACAATTTAATATATATATATATATATATATAATTGTGACTAAATTGAATTAAATTAAAACTTAAAAGTGAATATTAAGACTAAAATGCAACATTTAAAATGCAACAAGACCTAAGGGTAATTAACCCCTAACCTAAAAATTAGGCGGTTTAATTCCCTCCAAATTTTTGTCCTTTCCCCCATTTTTACCGATTATAATTTTACTTCTTTTAATTAAATTGAACGGTGGGATGGGAGGGAAAGAACCCGCCTAATATTTTACATTAGGGGTAATTACTCTTGAGCCCTTTTGACTTTAGATTATTTTCATTTAAGTCCCAAATTTTCACTTTTAGGTTTTAATTTAATTCAATTGAGTCTCAATTTAGATTAATTTAATTGAAATTTCACATTTAGTTTTAGAATTCTTTTAATCATGTCAGTGATTTATGCTTCTAGGTTTTAATTTAGCTCAATTAGATCCTAAATTTTATAAGTTAATTCAATTCGGACATTATTATTATTATTATTATTATTATTATTATTATTATTATTATTATTATTATTATTATTATTATAAACTTTGATATAATATAATTATACACAAAATTTTAATTTGGATGTAAACATGTAATTGGACACATTAAAGTTGAAACTTTAATTTAGTTCAACTGTACACATCAAGCTTTGATTTAAATATTTAATCAAATTCAAATGCATAAATTAGCAAGTTGAATCAAAATTAATCTCGTAAATCAATTACCCTAAACTAAACCATAAACTGTTAATACTAAACTCAAAATCATAAACCTTAAAGAATCAAGTTAATCTCATAAACCAACAATCATAAGCTAAATCATAAACCATTGATACTAAACCATAAACCTTAAGGAATGTAAATTAATCACATAAACCAATAACCCTAAACTAAACACTAAACCATAAATTGTTAATATTAAACTATAAACCATAAATCATAAGAAATCATGTTGGCAACATTTAGATATTTAATAAAAAATTTAAATATTTTTATATACTACATAATTTATACATATAAAAATAAATATATTAACTTAATTATCATAGTTAATCATGTACCTTAAATAGTGAAAAATGTATTTTGTCACAATGTAATATAATAAATTCATAAATTCATAATTTCATAACATCATCAATTGTAACTTATTCGTTATTACAAGTTAGGTAAATATTATATCAGTTCAATAACAAGTCAAATCATTTAGATGTTGAATCAATTACAGATCAGATTCATAACAGGCCAGGTTGATAACATGTTGGGTAATATCAGTTATTTACCAGGTTAATCTCGGGTTTAGGTTCATATCAGGTCGGATGTAGTTCGGGTGCATGTTGGGTTCAGATCCAAAATTTCCAGGTCCAACTCAAGTTCAGGTCAACACCAGTTCGAACTCGAATCGATTTCGGATCACCACCTCCTCGGATTACAAACAGTTCTGACTCAAGTTGATTTCGATCAATTTTATAGGTTGAATCAACTTTTTACATCCTTAATTTTTAGAGACAAAATATCAAAACAAAAACAATACGTAACATCAGATGTCGTTTAACCAAAAAAAATAGTTGCGAGATTAAAACAAAATCACGAGAATAGATGGGTACCTAATAGCGGTTGATCCTTATTATTGTTTTGACATACAATGATTGATATTCTGGAGCCCAGATTTTGTAAACTGTTGTATACTCGTAATGATTATTTATTAGTATGTCTTATTATGCGAATCTTTTAAATATTAAATTACGTTTTAATAAAAAAAAAACTCCAGTAAATACTGAATTACATTTTATATTAATTTTAAATTACACTTTCATTGTAAATTAAACTATTTTTTTTTATGAAAGCTAGAGTGATTACAAGTAGTATCTGTTCTAAATATACTCTCAATCATTTGACAATTAACGCTCAATCACCCTGCTGCAGCTGCTGGTGCTCGAACCCGTGACCTCTGGGAACAACAACCGTTCCCTTAACCACTAAGGCAAGTTGGTTCGTGCCATTGTAAATTAAACTATTAAATTTACTGAGAAGAAATAAATAATATAAATATTTTTATTACATGAAATAAATAAATATAATCAATTAAATAAAAATAATTAAACACGTTAAAATACAACGCATGTGACTAGGGAAATTAGTTAAAAATTTAAAAGTAACAAAATTTGAAAAAAAATATACAAAAATATAAAATAAAACTTATAAAAAATCATTTTTAAATCATAGAAATTTAAAAATATATAGGAGTGATTAAGACAAAATTAGGATTGAAAAAATAATATACTAATGAAAGAATATGAATTTTATGTGAATTTTATTCATTAAAATATTGAAATCGAAAACTCAATGAGTGGTCTCAGTGAAAAAGAGGGTAATGTTCATTTTGAAAAATCCAGATTTAAGAAGCTCTATAATGTGTGTATATTATCAAAAGATTAAAAAATGTAAACGTATATTACGTTATAATCACTTTAGAACTATTCAAAATAGTTTTTTAATAGGACTATTCAAAATAGTTATATCATATCCTACATTTATTGTAAATATTAGTGTAAAGTAGTTGTCCATGAAAGGGTTTGTCAAACCTATGCATACATGCATAGATTAAAGGTAATTTAATAACTTATATTTAATACAAGATTTTATTTGAAAAGTAACAACCATTTAATGTATTACAAAACCTTAAAAGATTCTATTGAAAAATCTAAACACAAAACCTTAAATCTTATATCCTAAACAATAAACCTTAACCCTAAACTATAAACCCTAAAAACTTAACCATAAAACTCAACCCTAACCCTAAACTTTACACCATAAACCCTAAAACATAACCCCTAAACCCTAACCCTAAACTATAATACCCTAAACTATAAATTATAAACCTTAACCCTAAACACTAAACACTACTCATACCCCATAAAATCCTAAACCCTAACCCTAAACTATACAACCTTAAATTGTAAACTATAAACCTAAACCTTAAACACTAACCATGCCCCATAAACATTAAAACCCTAAAAACCTAAACACTAAAAACCATAAAACCCTAAACCCTAAACCTAAAACTACAAACCCTAAAACACTAACAATAAAACCCTAAATTATAAACACTAACCATGCCCCTAAACCCTAAACCTTAAAAACTTAGAACCATAACCATAAAACGATGCAACCATAAACCCTAAACTCTAAAACTATAAACCTTAGACCCTAATACATTAAATGGAAATTTTTTCCAGTAGAATTTTTTAAGGTTTTATAATATATTAAATGATCATTATTTTTTCAAGTAGAATTTTTTATTTAATAGAAATTATTAATTGACCCTTAATGCATAGATTAGAAAAATCCTTTATTGAAATTCAGAAATTAAAGTAAATTTCTAGAGTCTTAGATTGTTAAATATGGTTGTTGGAGGTTGATAGTTTACACTCATTACATTACCTGCGTAGCCCTGAAGGATTCTCATTATGGAAATTGAAAGCCCGCTTTTTCGGATACCAGTAATAAATAAGTGTATTTATTTCATGTGCTCGTGAAAATTTTGTTTACACAAGTGTTTTATTTTTAAGGTTTATGGATTTCGTTTAGGGTTTAGGGGTTTAAGTGTAGTGGTTTTGAATTTAAGGGTTGTTGATAGAATTTCAAGTTTATGGTGAAAAATTAGGGTTTATAAGTTAAAACCTAAATCCTAAGCATATTACCCTAAACTATAACTATAAACCCTAAATTCTAAACTCCTACATTAAAACCCCTAAACTCTAAACCCTAAATTAAAACTCTAAACTTTAAAATTAAGGCGCTTGTGGAAACAAAAAAATTTCTACCGCTTATGTATGAGATAATGATCCAATAAATAAAATTAATCACTAAACTCATAACAATAAATATTTTGAGAAACCAGAAAAAAAATAACAATTAGGTTGTTGAATACTTACTATCAACTATTAGTTAATTTTACCAAATACTTTTATACAACTAGCTAATACAATCCGCTAGTCAAATCAACTAATGCAATCAGCTATCAACTAATGTAATATGTTATCCGCAATCAGCTATCCGCTAATTTCCAAACAAGGCCAACATTTTTTTGCCGATGAGTTTTGAATTCAAATTTTAAGTTCAAATGTAAATCATGTCTAATTTATTAATTAATTATAATTTGAGTTGAATTTAGTTTAAATTACATTAATTGTTGATATTGATTTGCAACCGTCGATATAATTGTCATTAAATTATTAGCTCAATTTTTTATATATATTTTTTATTTACGTAGTCAAACAAAATTATAGATAGGAGTGGAATCATATTGTGACCACGAGTTTATGATAAGTTAGAACGTGATACATTATTTAATCATGGCTTTCCTTCCACTGGAATGAATTGCAGGAAACAGTTGCATTTAATTCTCTTGCCACCTTGCTTCGCCCGTCGAACCAGTATTTTTCTCCCAAAACACGTTTCTTCTCCCACAATCATTTTTAATTAATAAAAATGCGTGTAACGTTTGATTGAAAAATTATTTTAGTTTATAATTTTTGAAGTAATTTGATTTTTAACATTTCATTTTAAGTCGTATAATTTATCTTTGAATGACAATTGTTAGTCAACTAACGGGCTAGAAATAATGTGACAAAACTAATGAGCTGAAATGAATCATATGATAATGTCATATAGATTAAGATGTTAACTTAAAAGAATATCACATCACTCAAAAATAATAGTATAAAATAAAATTATATAAAATTATTTTTTTATTGACGTGACTAACAATTTCATCTACAAGAGGTTATTTTGACCCAAAATGAAAGTTGAAGATAAATTATTTTAAAAAAAGTGTAGAGACCAAAATGATTATTCAGTCAAACATTAGAGGTGTTTTTTTGGCACTTTGTCATTTTACTTTTTTATTAACTATATATATATATTTAAAATAATATGTACGATTTTTTTGGGAAATAATGCATTGGAGAAAATTTTAGAATTTTACGGTTGTTTGGAGATTAATTTGCAATCTACAACAAATTGCTATAGCATATATGGAACTTGTTTAGAGGTCATGGCGACTTTTCCTAAATATAATTTTTAATAAAAATTTAAAAATTTAATTTTTTTTGAAATTCTCAAAAAAATTAGGGTAAACTACACTGTCAGTCACCCAACTATCGTTTTATTCCTATTTTGATCACCGTACTATTTTTTTGGCAAAAACGTCACTAACGTTTACTTTTGCTCCTAATTTGGTCACCCCCCGTTAAATAATTAATGGATATGCTGAGTTGGAATTAACGACTATATTTTAAAAATTCCACGTTATTTTTTTCCATGTTAGCACACACACGTGAATTCTCCTTCACGGTCGTCTCTCTCCATGCTTCCTCCAACACTGTCCCTGGTAAAACCAAAACCCCACCTTCATCGGCTATCGATTTGCCACCAAAACCCCACCCTCAACACTCTCCTTCCAAGCGAGTGCACCACGTGATCTTAAGCCAGTTCCGCACAAGATATTTGATAAGGCTGAACTTATCAAACTGGAGATGTACAAATAGCTTGGTCTCAACCTCCCTGTCGTCACCCTCAGCAAGAATCTTAAACACCTCTTCGGCAAGCTTCTGGCACTGGTGTGGATCAATTTGTTGATCATAAGCCTGGGAGATCTTCCTCTGAAGCCAATAAGCATCAATATCCTGAACATTCAAATTCATCCCCTCATTAGCCTCATGCATATCATCATCATCAATTCCACCCCCCATCTGCATTGCCCCGGGACCATTGTCAAACTCATCCTCCTCCTCCTCATCCTCTTGCACCATATCTAGATCACTTTCCTCTTCTTCGTTTTCATCCTCTTCAAACTCCACGGCAACCCCCACATCATCATCAAGACCTTCATCCTCATTCGCCGCAGAACCCTCAGCTCCATCACCATTTTCATGATAATCCGTAATCAACTTCCCAATAGAAACAAGCTGGTCAAAAACCTGACTCGGAATCGGATTCAGCAACTTCTCAATCTCCTCCTTCTTATCCGGATTCTTGATCCCCTCGTTCTTAAGCACGGCCAAAATCTCATCGGCCGCACCAGTAACAATATTAAGCGGATGTCCACCCAACTGCTGCTGAATCAAACTCAACATAGCCTCATAAGCAGCCCTAGTCTCCTTCATTTTCGGCTGATAAACCCCTTCCTCCGTAACAGCCAAAACACCATCCTCACGTAACTTACGCCTCTTACTATGCCTGACTGAACTCGGCTCAGCAAGCGGGTCACGTTCTTTCTTCTTCTTGGACTTCTGAAGCTTCTCATCTAACACCGGTGGCCTACCTTTATAAACACGATCACCAAACGACCTAGGGTCAATCTTTCCCCGTAAAGATTTCGGCTCTCCGGTCGGTTCATGAGTATCACGAGACCGAGAATCAGTGGTAAGAACCAAACTAGAATTCGCCCTATAATCATACTGCTTGGAACGAACGTGTGCCTCGGCACCACCTTCGACATGAGCCATTAACAAAACAAACTCAAATCAAATCACCAGAACCCTAGAAAAAAGAAAATAAATCCGAAAACAAAATTCAGAAAACAAAAACCCTGTCTACTTTTGAAACTGAAATAATGCAAAGAGAAAAGAAACACTTACAGACGGCGGCGCGTTGTTTGGAGAATTCAGTTCCCGGTGGGGTTTTGTGTGTGCTGACATGGAAAAACAATAACCTGGAATTTTTGAAATATAGCTGTTAATTCCAAAACTTAGCAGACCCGTTAATTATTTAACGAAGGGTGACCAAATTAGGAGCAAAAGTAAACGTTAGTGACGTTTTTGCCAAAAAAAATAGTTCGGTGATCAAAATAGGAATAAAACGATAGTTGGGTGACTGCGAGTGTAGTTTACCCAAAAAATTAAAATAGTCCATAATTCTTAAATCCTCAAATCCCTAAGTTTTAAATCTCAATTTCAGTCGTTACCGCCGTCAATCATCGACGACGTGCTCATTACTTCTGTTTTCGGATCCCCACGATGATTTACCCTACTTTCACGTAGCTGAAAATCGACAGACAACAGGCCTAACGTTAAAGGAATGCCAAACTCGCGAAAAGATAAAAAAGAACAATGAGTGACGAATAGTGGCCAACGGAAGTCGAATTACGTTAATTTTTTCTAAATATAATTTGCTTCCAATAGATTTGCTTCAACCTTAAACCTACAAAAAAATCAACTATAAGAATTACGCAAAATATTACATAATTCTAAAAAAATAATCACATAATTATCAAAAACAAAAAAATATTACCTCGACAGTTCTGTAGATTTGCTTCAAAATTTTCTCTGCCAAACCATTATTTTCCCCAAAATATTCTCTATATTTTTTACTCAAACTCTAATCCCCAGTATGGAAGCATAGCATGGCTGGTTTCTGCCCCTTTTTTCTCTCGACCAGACTTCCCCGGGCCTCAGGCGTTGCTTTGATTCTACTGCCCGGTTTATTGCTCGGAACGGTATGTGCAGTGTCGTTCGACTCACTCGGCCGTCGTTTGCCGATGTCTGCAAAGAACGACTGCGACTGTTGGTTTGCTCGTGGTAGGTTTCTGTTGGCAGGAAAGGGTAGGGTGGGTACTCTGTCGCCGGAGGTTCCTCTTCCTTGCCGGACCTTATTTGATTCTCTCAATTGCAGTTTAACCGTTGGCTCATGGCTCTCGTGCTCTCTCGGATCTCCCAAGGACCTGGTGACTCCCTCATCTGATGACGCCTCGGTTTCTCGTCGAAATAAGCTCGTTTCTGGAAGGTATAGTCTACCTTTTGTGCAGTCTTTGCTGACTTTGGCTTTCGAAAACCCCAATGGAGATGGCTTTAGGCTTAGTAACCCCTTTTGGCACGGAGGGAGTTTCGACATTATCCCAAACGGTACATCGATTGCAAACGGCTGAGCTGTGTTGAAGGCCGTTGCTTTTGGCGGCTCTACAATTTCCTTCCGTTCTTGGCATGAAGCTTCGCCGCCTGTCGGAAAAGTGGTCGTCGTTTCTCTGGTGGAGTTTTATGGTTTTAAGGAAATGCTGTTAAGGGCACTTTGGTCTTTTCCTTTCGTGCATGGTATTTTTACACAGACAACTTTTGTCTCCTTTTATGGGGTTTTCCATTTTAAGCAACTGGGACCCAGATCTCTTGGGATTTTTTTTCCCTTTTCTCTGCCTAGTCCCAATTTTTCAGGGTCCTTTCACCATGATCTTTGTGGCTTTGCCTGCACGAATTTGTTTTCCCTTTGGTTTCTAGGCGGGCCCAAGTGATTGGCCAAAGAATTCTTCTTATGGTTGACTTTTTTCTAAATGTTGGGGTGAAGAAAATCAAGAAAGTAGCTTCCATGTTTGTTGATGAAACCTTTCTGCTCAATAAAGAAATAGAGGTGATTGACGATAAGGGGGAATTGAGCCCAAAAACAACCCCCTCAACCAAACGTGTGATCGAAATTAAGGAAGCGAGTAACCACTCTGTTGGTTACCCGAAAAAGGGATGAGTTTCTACTGGAACACCTCCGTTGCGAGGAAGGCGCAGTGGCAGGTGTACTTTCATATTCCTTCTCTGAGGATCAGCCTGATTGAGTCTGTGTCTCCTGATCTAAGGTTTCGTGGTTTCTGATACGGTTTTAGTGTAGGTTATGCCCTGTCTTTTGTTTTTCTTGGTCCGGTTTTCGTTCCTACCATTGCCTCTTGTTCCGAGTCAACTTTCATGATCGTTGAGGCGAGGTTGACAAGACCCACGTCCT
This sequence comes from Hibiscus trionum, assembly GCA_030270665.1. NCBI lineage: Eukaryota > Viridiplantae > Streptophyta > Magnoliopsida > Malvales > Malvaceae > Hibiscus > Hibiscus trionum. Next base: position 69,928,251 of record BSYR01000003.1, read on the forward strand.
TTGACGAGGGAGCCTGCCTCTGAGAGGAGCTCTCACCTCTACCCAACGGTCGGTTTAATTCTAAGAAGACTTGGATCATGAAGATGGCGTTTCCTGGGGCATGGAACCGTTACAAGTATCTCAGCTTCTTCATCCTTTAGAGTGCTACAGAGACCCTTGTTGTCTTAGGATCTGTTGAATCTTATCGTGTTGTTTCTATATTTTTTGTTGCCGGTAACGGCTGTTTGCGCATGGATGTTTGCCGCTTTAGGATTTGGTTTTTTTGTTTCCTTTGTCCCAGTGGGACGATTTGTTTGCTTGTTCCCTTGCATGGCCTTGGGAATTTGCACGTATGTCTTATGTTCTGTGTTTACTCTTTAGTAATGAAGTTCCCCTTTGATAAAAAAACTCTAAACCCCAGTTTATCTATTTATACACAAAAACATGCTGCCCAAAAGGCCCAACGGTCACCTAGCCGCTGCTTGTACTCCAACGTTCGAATATCTCCAACGGTCACCAAGTAACTCGACCCACACGGCGTGGTCTCATTAAATATTATTAAAAATTATTATTTGGGTAACACATTCGGATTATGACGGTTCCAGCTAATTTGGCCAAATATTTCCTTTTGGGAATTTATCTAGAAAAATATCCCCCTTAGACGAACATTTGGAAAAATACCCCTCATTCGGCCCACGTCAGAGTAAATCGCTTTCTGCAAGATGCGATATCCAAAATCGCGTTCTATAGGGCGCGACTTCGGTTCTATGTGGATTATATTATTCGGTATTTAATTTTTTTTTTAAAAATACGAGAATTTCAAACGACTCGTCGCGAATTTATCGAGAAATATACAGAAGTCGCGTTTTGCAGAACCGGACTTTTGCCTAATTCTGTTGTTCAAACAAAGCTCGATAGGGTTGTTTATGGTTAATTTTCATGGTCTTGGGGGATAATTTTTTATGGTTTTAATCTTTTACCTCATAGTAGTGATGTATCTCTTTAAAACGATGTAAAAATCGGCGTATATAAGGCATCCGAAACTGTGTATAAATCGCATTAAAAATGCTACATTGCCATGTTTTTTTACATGAAGAAAATGGGAACATGGGTTGATAGGGTTTTTTATGGTTAATTTGCATGGTCTATGGGGATAATTTTTTATGGTTTTGATCTTTTACCTCATAGTAGTGATGCATCTCTTCAAAATAGTGTACAAATTGGCGTATATAAGGCATCCGAAACGATGTATAAATCGCGTTAAAAACGCTACCTTGCCATGTTTCTTTGAATGAAGAAAATGGAAACATGGGTCGGTAGTGATGTTTGAGTTGATTTTGTAGTCATTTGACGGTTTTTTTATTTAACTTTTACGTCGTAGTAAGAGAACACATGTTTACAACGGTGCAAAAATTGACGCGTTTAAGGCATCTTAAAGAGTGTAGAAATTGTGTTAAAAATGCTATCTTGGTATATTCCTTTGCATTAAGAAAATGGAAACATGGGTCGATATTCATGTTTTAGTCGATGTTGTTGTTCTAGTGTATGGTCGTGGGTTTTTTATATAAATTTCACGTGGTAGTACGAGAACACATGTTTACAATAGTGCTTTGAAAATGTAGCTTTGGAGGTTGATAATGTTATTTAGGAATAAAACATTAGAGTTACAATTACAATTAGTTGATTCGAGGGTGGGTCTTAGAAGGACATTTTCTGATGTCGTGTCTAGGGTTCCTACAATTTCCACACAACTTAGGTTGGTCGGTCTGTTCTCGAGAAACCATATCTTCGGTACAATGAATCCTACTTGACTTTGGGCGACCTTTTTTGTTGCATCGCAGGGATTCATTTGGCCTTATCTTAGGTTCATTTTCAACTACATCACGATGAAGTTCATTTTCGATCGGAGGAAAATTGGACCGGTATACCTTGAAAACATTTTCAAGTCTGTACACAGGATCAACGAGTTTCATTGCATTAAAATGAATGGATACACATGCAGCGAAGGCGTGCGCACACGAGTACTTGAATGTCTGGAAGACTATGCAATCGCCTGTTCGCTATTGTAGATTAACAACGTAGCTGTGGTGCATAATTCCTTCAAGCGGTCGTGAAAATTTAGTAACCATAAAATGATATTCGTAACGAGAGAAGCATGTGGCACCCATGGCATTTGCTTGCGCACGGTATATTTGAAATTTTTACTGGAGATCTGGATGGAACCTGTGGCCACCTGCCATCTAGTTCGTAGCTTGTTTTCCGAGGGTTGCAAAAAGGGCAGCCAGTCGATAATATGTTGCCTTCACAACTAATATGATAAGTAAATGACGTGTTCCCTTCAGGGATGAATTGATCGCCTCAGCCAAGTTCGTCGTCATGTGACCATATCGATGACTCCCATCATAACATCGCAACCATTTCTCCCTTGGGATATCAAGAAGATAGTCATATCCATATTGATTTCTAACTTTTAACTCTTCTAGCAGCTCCTCAACCAACTCTACACGGTGTGCGTTGCCTATTCAAAAAAATACGAAATAATTGTCGAAAATTAATAATAAAAGGCACGTTAATTAATATTTTTGAGAGTGAAAGGTGTACCCATGTGAAGAACCATTATACGCTCATCATTGTTCTTATACCTCTGGTAGTAATTTGCAGCAATGTGTCACAGACAGTACTGATGATGAATATACGGAGGTTCCCAAGACGGTTCCAAACGTTGGATTGATCCCTAGATCCTTGTGCCTCTATCTGAAATAATACATATGCCATCTTGTCTTGCCCGTAGGACCCGACGTAAGACATAGGTTCATAGGTTGGTAAGAAAAAACGTCCACGAAGGGATATCTTCCTTTTCAACGATGACGAACGCTACCGGAATGCATTTTCTGTTGCGGTCTTGTGCAACTACCACTAGTAAGATCTGGGGGTATTTGTCATTCAAGAATGTGTCGTCGATCTACAGCATCGGCTTGCAGTGGCGGAATACCTTAACACATTGAGGAAATGTCAAAAAATAGGCGGAAAAATTTGCACTCCCCAGGTACGACACGATCCATTTCGTATTTTGGCACTGTCTCAAGTTCCACAACAGTTCCTGGGTTGTATTTCTGCATACAGTTCAGCCACGTTTGCAACTCGTTGTAGGATTCCTCCCATTGCCCATACAGTTGTTGGATGTCACGATATCTTGTATACCGCACCTTATCGTATTTAACAGTGTACGTGTAACGAGATTGGATCGATGCTATACATACAGACACAAATATGTGTGGATTTGCTTTCAAGAGTGAAAGGATATGATTAGAGAGCATGCGCATGTCCAAGTTAGGATGATCTTGATTCAGGCTTCCCACAGAGCTTGTATGGGGTCCGTCGTATCTCATTATCTACCACAGGTTGTTCCTCCTCTTCAAACATGATACACGGACCCTCTAGTTACATCCGTCGAACTTGTGGGAGCATTCAACAATATATTTGTCTGCTTCAGTTTTCCACACCATTATTCCATTCGTTCAACTGGTCCAACTGTAGGAATTCTAGAAATTCTGTAGCATAGAAGCCTTACATATCCACTATTGTGAAGTGGGATGTTGGATTGTAATACGCTGAGCTTCTACGAGTTTCAGTAAAATTGCCTGGGGCTACAACTTCCATAGGTTCTTCCTCCGCAACATCGTCCGCAACATCGTCTGCAACTTCTACAAGCTCGTCAAGGTCTGGTGGTTGGTCTGGAAATAAACCCATCTCGTCACCTTCAGGCCCGGGCTCCCTCAACGGTTCCTATTCAAAATTATACCCTTCAAAACTGTATAGTTCTGATTCATCAACAACGTGTACCCTACTAGGTTCTGCAACTGTAACCCGATCACGAGAATGTGTCCACATCGATGAGAAATCAATTGCGCTTACCTCATTGGGGATATAAGTTGAGTAACGTCCGGAAGAGAAGTCATCAAACTAATAAAACTCTTCATGGTAAGACGACCCCATAGATGATGACAGCCATACACCTAGTTTATAAGTTGAGTGTCGTCCTTATGAGAAATCATCTACATTTGTCTGGCGGGGGATATAAGTTGAGTGTCGTCTGTATGAGAATTCATCTACATTTGTCTCAGTGGGGATATAAGTTGAGTGATGTCCAGAAGAGAAGTCATCGAATGCGTTAAACTCTTCACGGTGGGACTACCCTACACCCGCACGGTATGGATTGTACATTGAGTGCTGGGTTGGCGGCATATTCAGTTCAATGTTAAACCTGGCTACGGAAGAATGCCTTGGCCTCGAGGCATAAGACGATGAAACCTGGTTATTGCTTTTACTTAGTAAGTTGAAACCTTGTCACAAACTTTATGTTAGACTATGAACATTTGGGTCGAAGTCAAGATTTGCTCGGATCCAATTTGGCACAACGGTTTGGAATCCGACATTTCGTTCAGAAAATGTTACAAGGAGCTCTAGGAGCCATCCCATGGAATACTGCATATGGGTGTCGATCATCATTTGCACATCTTCGTCGTATTTCACATAGAATATTGTGAAATAAAGTGGATCTATCGACGAAGGTAGTCGATACCTAAGTGAGCGTAACTCCATCCCGAAAGTATGTGAAATATTCCTCTTTAGCGCTCGCTTCAGCCTTTCATACGTTACTCCGATCGGAATCTGTAGTGTAACATTGTTGGGGGGACTAGAATATGACACCGAGTTCGGCATCAAGGATCATCTCACCATCACAGTGAACTAGAGCATCCACTATTTTCGGCATTGTTGAAAAAAACGAAGCAATGTTTCTTCTTCGCACACGAAATGCTTTAAACGTTTGGTAGAAAAAAGTTTCTTGGCTCTAAATTTTTATCCTTCTATTTAATAAAATGGGAGGTGACGTGACGTGTGAGCAAAGACAAAGCATAACTCGCGTCGTATAAAACACGAGTTGTGCCAGTTTTGCAGATTCCTGACGTGTCAGGAGAATTCACGTTTTATAGAACGCGAGTTGTTCCAGCTTTGCAGTATAAGTACCGTGTCGTGGAAAATTGCATTTTATATAACACGAGTTTTGCCAGCTTTCTGATTCCTCAGATAACTCGTGTTTTATAGAACGCGAGTTTCGCCAGTTTTTTTATTCCTCAGAGAAGTCTCATTTTATCCTCCTATTTAATAAAATAGGAGGTGACGTGACGTGTGATTAGAGACAAAGCATAACTCGCGTAGTATAAAACGCGAGTTGTGCCAGCTTTGCAGATTCCGGACGTGTCAGGAGAAATACCGTTTTATAGAACGCGAGTTTTGCCAGCTTTCTGATTCCTCAGATAACTCACGTTTTATAGAACGCAACTTTGGCCAACCGTCTCTAATGTAATACGATTTCTTTAGTATATATATACACCAGAATGAATTTTACATCAAAAAACACAAAAATTTTGGTTCGTTGAAGGTTGGAATTTACTTTGTAAGGACTTCGATCGATATACTATGTCGAGATGAGAAACTATTACAGCTTTGGTATACTACGATGGGCAGATAATCGATGATGCATCTCTCGATGTCGTTTTTCAGTCCATAAGTAATATATTACTTCCGCTGCCATACAACTTATCGTATAAGAAGTTGATGAATGAAGTGAAGAAACATGTTCCACATAGTCCTAGGCAAAAGTTGGAACCTTTGAAGTTTCGAATGCCGACGTCGTTAGAACCATTAACGTACTCATTATTCCATATTATGGATGACACTGATGTGGAAATGATGGTGGAATCTCACCTACAGTTTTGTTCGGGGTGGGCCCTTGAGCTTGAGCTATATGTAATGTTTTCTGATCGTAGTGATGTTATTGGAGTCCCAAATAATATGTAAATTTTATTTAAATTTTTAACGTTCCTTCTCGCTTCGTTAAAACACGCCAATTTTAGCACCTTTGCAAGCAAGCATACCTTATACACAATTATTAAAGCTCGGATGCTCTGAAAATTTGAGTTGACATGTATCGACAGACCTATAAAACGCAAGTTTTTCTACCCTTTCTGACTTGCCAGAAAAAATCGCGTCCTGTAAAACGCGATTTCGGACATGTCGGGCAAAATCGCGTCCTGTAAAACACGATTTCTTTGAATAATGACGTAAATTACGTCCTGTAAAATGCGACTTTCTTACCCTATATATTTTGCTACGAAACTACAAATAAAAAAATGGCGCATTTTTCTGCTACTGTTTTCTTTTGTGGAACCTACTTCTACACTTATTTCAGTGAGAAAATCACAAGAGATGAATTGTTTGAGTTGATTTCAACACGAGTTAGGGAGTCTACAAGCTTCAAAATTTCAGCCTTGCAAGTCAAAGTGTCAGTGAATGAGCCCGACCCAGAAGAACACTACATTCTAACACTATCCAATCAGAAAGATATGCGCAAGATGTCTCGGGCATACAAATGTGTCGGGGGTACGAACATCGAGCTTAGTGTAAACTTTAATGACGGCTCCAGTTCATCAATAGTACTGTTGAGATGTGTGGGGCTCGATTCGTTCAACCGATTATGCTCACTTAGTGGTGGAGAGGTGGATTTTTGGGTGGAAGGGTTGTGGAAGCTAGAATGTAAAAAGACACAATGATTTATAGTGGTTCAACCTTCTAACCAAGGTCTACATCCACTACCTTAGCTTCCCACTAAGGATTTCACAATCAATCCACTATTGATTCGTCCCCTTTTCTAGGATTAGGAGGAAACCGTTACAACCGATCAAGCTTCTACCCAAAGCCTTGATCAAAACCCTCTTTTACAAAGAGATAATAAAAGCAAACTTAAAACCCTCTAATAGGTGTTTGTTTGCACAATTAAGCACTCACCCAAAACCTAAAACACTTGAGCAAATTTGACAATTTTGGCTCACTAGTGTTTGTCTATACAAGAATTGACAATTTAGGCACTAAGACAATATTTGATCATTTTTTGTTTTACGATATGAGCATTAGCCTTCTCTTGATGCTTGGAGGTCCTTTTTATACTCCCAAATGAGTTTGTAGCCGTTACTAGCCGTTACTAGCCGTTGGGATCAAATTGGAGCTGTTGAGGACTTTAATTCCCACCATAAATACAGTTCTGCAGCTCCCCATTTCGAAACGCTCGAAGCCGTTTCGAAACACTCTCAATGTAGAAAGAGCCGTTGCATTCTGTCAGGGTACCCGTTTCGGAACACCCCCTTTCCGTTTCAAAACGCGTATCGAAACGCTATAGGTCCGTACCGAAACGCCTGTATTTGAAAGTTGGTTGGGAAAGAGCCGTTGGGGTTTATGACCGTTGTGGTCATTGCCACGTGGGCGTATCGAAACGGCCTAGCCCGTTTCGAAACGCTGGGCAAAAATCCTGTCCAAGGAAAGCTCGTTTCGATACGAGTATCAAAACGATTTTGCCACTGGAATCCCCTGTTTCGAAACGCCCTAAGGTGTTTCGAAACACCTGGACAATTTTTGTTAAGTTTGGCTTTGAAAAACATGTAAAACCCTTTTAAAAACTTCCCTAAACATAATTTCAAGTTGTTTGGACTTTGGAAATGTTTTAAATACTTTTTAAATCAGTCCAAAACATTTTTCAATTATTATATCAAAACATTAGTTCTACAATCTCCCCCTTTTTGATATAATAAAACTCACTTGAAAAATTGTTTGGGATTCTCCCCCTTTAACTTTAAAAAATGTGAATAAGAGATTAAAAATTTTAATTCAAATAAAGCTCCCCCTTATTCATTTGAAAATTCAAATTTTCAAACCATTTCTCCCTATTTTTGTTATATCAAAAAGAATTTAAAACATTAAGTTCAAAATAACAATAGAGGTAAAAACTTTGACAAAAATGAAAATTTGGTTTTAAAAATGGCTCCCCCTTACTCAAAGTATCATTAAAAATGTTAGTCCAACATTTATGATCATCTAGTTGAATAAACAAAAATAAAACAAATAAATGCAAAAACAACTAGAATTTTTACCAACACTTGAACCCAAGGGAGGATGTGAAGCGTTCCTTCTTCAAGTGTTCTTCCTTGTGTGCATGGAGCTCCCCCTCAATGTTTGACTTGTTGAACATCTCCATCACACCTAGCAATAGACAATCAAGTAATTTTTGGTATCCAAATTGCTTTGGATCCATGAACGTTAGTAGCACAAATTTTAGTCCCCTTTGGAATCCATTTTTCAATGTCATCCTTTTTAATTGAAGTACTAAGTCATTTTGGGACCCAAATACTTCTAAAACATTTTCCTTTAATAAATCTAGGGGCACTAGATTGTCTAACATAAAAATTTGATTTTCCAAAATTGTTTTTCTTTTCAAGCTCTTTGGAAATCAAATCTTTTTCTTCTTGAACATTTTGAAGCAATTTTTGTAAATCAAAACATTTTAATTCAAACTCTTCAAGTTTTGCTTCAAGTTCAAGTTTGGTTTTAGAAAGCAAATCATTTTGAATTTTTAACTTTGAAATCAATTTATTGTTTTTCAAAATGTGGCTTTTAAAATCTAAAACCAAATCATCATAGGCATCTTGTAATTCATCAAAAGAATAAGAACATGAAGTAGATGAATTAGAAGTTACCCTTGAATCTTCTTCGATGGCCATAAGGCAAAGGTTGGCTTGTTCATCGTCGGTGGAGTCCTCATCACTCCAAGTAGCCACATGTGCCTTCTTCTTATGGCTTGAAGTGCTTGCCCTCTCCTTTCTTTTAGGTTCTCGTTCAAGCTCTCTCAAGGCTTTCTTCATGCACGGGGCACACTTCTTGAAGAGATGAACTATCTCTTCATCTTCATCCTCCTCTTCACTTGAGTAGACATGATGGCAAGTGGAGGATTTGAGAGCCATGGCACTAGCATTGATGCCAAGCCTTTTGATTTTCTTCTCTCCCATAGCTCTAATTTCTTCCCTCTTCTTTTCATCCTCTTTATTCTTCTTCATAATTTGATGAGTAAGGAGTGACCCCATGAGTTCATCAAGCTTCAAAGTCTTCAAATTTTTGGCTTCGATGATGGTGGTCCTCTTTGAGTCCCAAGACTCGGGAAGTGAGTAGATAAGCTTTCGAACAAGCTTCTCCTCCGGGATGGCTTCTCCATAGCCTCTGAGACCATTGGTGATGGTGGAGAACCTATCAAACATCTTCTCGATGTTCTCTTCCGGATCCATTTTGAAGTTCTCATACTCTAGGGTTAGGAGCCCAATCTTGGTCTCCTTGACCTCACTTGTTCCCTCGTATGTGACTTCAAGCTTGTCCCATACCTCCTTGGCACTCTCACAAGAAGACATCTTCTCATAGATGGATGGACCAAAAGCACAAAACAAGATGTGCAAGGCTTTGCAATTAAGCTCCATCTTCTTGCGATCGTCGGCACTCCATTCTGCTTTGCTTCTTTGAGGCACGAACGAACCATCTTCAACTATATCCCATAGCTTGTAATCTCTAGATTTGATGAAGAACTTCATCTTTGTCTTCCAATGGGCATAGTGGGTTCCGTCAAAGAAAGGCGGTTTGTCGATAGATTGTGCCATTTGAGCCGGTTGATGAAATAGTGATCGAGCTTGCCGGATCTTCTCAATAGGATGTTAATCCTCTTCGATTGAGACAAGCTCTGATACCAATTGTTGAGATGTGTGGGGCTCGATTCGTTCAACCGATTATGCTCACTAAGTGGTGGAGAGGTGGATTTTTGGGTGGAAGGGTTGTGGAAGCTAGAATGTAAAAAGACACAATGATTTATAGTGGTTCAACCTTCTAACCAAGGTCTACATCCACTACCTTAGCTTCCCACTAAGGATTTCACAATCAATCCACTATTGATTCGTCCCCTTTTCTAGGATTAGGAGGAAACCCTTACAACCGGTCAAGCTTCTACCCAAAGCCTTGATCAAAACCCTCTTTTACAAAGAGATAATAAAAGCAAACTTAAAACCCTCTAATAGGTGTTTGTTTGCACAATTAAGCACTCACCCAAAACCTAAAACACTTGAGCAAATTTGACAATTTTGGCTCACTAGTGTTTGTCTATACAAGAATTGACAATTTAGGCACTAAGAAAATATTTGATCATTTGTTGTTTTACAATATGAGCATTAGCCTTCTCTTGATGCTTGGAGGTCCTTTTTATACTCTCAAATGAGTTTGTAGCCGTTACTAGCCGTTGGGATCAAATTGGAGCCGTTGAGGACTTTAATTCCCACCATAAATGCAGTTCTGCAGCTCCCCATTTCGAAACGCTCGAAGCCGTTTCGAAACACTCAATGTAGAAAGAGCCGTTGCATTCTGTCAGGGTACCCGTTTCGGAACACCCCTTTGCCGTTTCGAAATGCGTATCGAAACGCTATAGGTCTGTATCGAAACGCCTGCATTTGAAAGTTGGTTGGGAAAGAGCCGTTGGGGTTTATGACCGTTGTGGTCATTGCCACGTGGGCGTATCGAAACGGCCTAGCCCGTTTCGAAACGCTGGGCAAAAATCCTGTTCTAGGAAAGCCCGTTTCGATACGAGTATCGAAACGATTTTGCCACTGGAATCCCTTGTTTCGAAACGCCCAAAGGTGTTTCGAAACACCTGGACAATTTTTGTTAAGTTTGGCTTTGAAAAACATGTAAAACCCTTTTAAAAACTTCCCTAAACATAATTTCAAGTTTTTTGGACTTTGGAAATGTTTTAAATACTTTTTAAATCAGTCCAAAACATTTTTCAATTATTATATCAAAACATTAGTTCTACAAGTACTTAAGCTTGAAGACGAAGACGCGGTCTCTACACGAAATTATAGGAGACGACAGGAGAAGGAACAAATAATTGAGGAACTAAACTTAACATCTGACATAAGTACCGACTACGAGGGCAGCGAAAATGATTCGTTTTTGTAGATTTTAAGTAGGCTTAGTAATTTAATGTTTGTGTACTTATGTCAATTAACAATCGCAAATATAATTTTTGCAAATATAATTTCCTACATTTAACCGCTTTGATTTTCAAATAGTTAACAATCACAAAATATGTAATTAATAAAACGTATTACATGTCATTTACATTGAAACAACTAGCATGTATGAGGTCTGTTGTATCTTGTTACCTTCCGAACATTGTTTAGCCTCTTTGTTCGTGATACACGAATCCTCCAGTTACAGTCGTTGTTCTTTTCGACACATTCTAAAATATAGTTGCCCGCAATCATTTTCTTCATTGTTGAACGAACTGATCGACGTATGTTTTAGTTTTTTATTACATCCTCTACCATTTTCTTGGAAGTGAATATCATCTCAACTTGTAGTTAACCTTCAGTATCAACATCAGCATCACAGGACTGGCTCCCAATAGATGGTAAATCATCTACGTTTGCAGCCATTATAAAATTGGAATGAAAGGAATGAACTAAGAGAAATTTTGAACAAATTACACTGAAAGGAAAGAGTGAGTTTTTGAAGAAGTGGGGGGTCTATTTATAAGGGTGTAAATGAACCGATGTTCTTTCAAATTATTGTTTTTAATAGAAGACATGCATTGAAACACGTAAAATATTACATTTGAATTACATATGTAAATTATATTTTTATTTTTTGTATGTTAAAAACAATTGTACCCCTAAACATGCAGACTCAAATAATTTACATATGAATTGATATAAACGAGAGGTGCAATAGTTTGTCAGATTTGTATGGCCGACAAGAGATGTGTCGTTGCTGTAGATAAATGGTCGACGAGGGGTGTAAAAGTTTGCCATAGTTGTTGGAGCCATAAAGCTTCGTGGCTTTCGTGAGTACGCGATAATCATCATCATCCACGATATAGTTGTCACTAACAACATTACATGTAGGGGTCTTAACATAGCTTCGAAAACACCGAAAATGGTAGAAGCTTTGACCCACGCTATCAAATGTAACCGGCACCCACCAAAAGCTGTAACCTGGACAAGATAGATAAAGTTACAACTATTGTGATTTCTTGGTACCGATCATTTTCGTGGCACCCCATCACGCGTTTCCAGATATTGTGATTTGTCGATCATCTTGAACAAATGCACGCTACACACATCGCACCACAACTGGTATCCTACCACAACTGTATATACCCACAACTCACAATACAAGTGCGAGTTTTCCACTAAGGTTCGTAAAGGAGGGTATATATAGACCAGATCAGCAGGAAAAACACGTCTTATATAATGCAACTTTGGCCAGTTTTCCTGACCTGTCAGGTAAATCGCGTCTTGTAGAACGCGACTTTGGCCAGGATTCCTGACCTGTCAGGGAAATCGCATCTTACAGAACGCGACTTTGGCCAAGATTTCTGACGTGTCAGGTAAATCGCGTCTTACAGAACGGGACTTTTGTGACTTTAAATACCCTTCCGGTCGAACGAACGAATTATACACCACTCATTCAAAGCAAAAAATACATTGCAGTGCTTGAAGTTTTTTATTGTAACTGCTAATGCAACAAACCACATATCTAGAAAATTTATTCGCAAACTAATTTTTCGGATATTGTGATTTGTTTTTTGTAGTTGCATCTATATTTTGAGTAGATTTTAATTATTCGGTGTTTTTGTTAACAAGAATCGACAACAACAAATCACAATATTCAGGAATCCGAGGTCTTTTTAAATGGTAGGCAAGTTCTTAACATTTTGGTCTAGGCTACGACCCCCGCATGTAACCGGAGTCAAAGACCCAACAATGAAAGCATGTTTATGGGTACAATACTTGGCTCCAATAGACCTCCACGCTTGAAGACAATGACCGGTTCTCTACTCAGCTCAGGAAATAACTCGGGGGTATGTTAACTGAGGATGAGACAAAGAGAGCAAAACAAGTTGAGGAACTTGTAGAAGTATCTTTATTAGCATGTTTAGGGGTATAATTGTACAATAATAATGTACGTGTGTTTCTCTCTTTTATAATAATTAAAAGAAAGATATTAATTAAAAATATATACTAATTACAAAACAAAGGTCATACTAATGAAAATATATACTAATTAAAATTAAACGATAGTCGAATTCCTTCACTAAAATATTTATATACTAATTAAAAAAATTAACTCAAAATATTGATTCAAATAAAATATTAAATAATAAAAAAATAAAAAAATGCAAATTAAAAAACATATACTACTTAAACAAATAAACTACAAATCTTGATTAAACTAAAATATATACTAATTAAAAAACAAAATAAAAATATAAAGTTCAATATTTCCAAATAAAATAAACTAAAAAATTAATGACACCTATGTCCACCGGTACCACAAGACGATGCACGACGATGTCGCTCCAGTTTGCGTCGAGGGAGAGCGCCGTCATCAGCATCATCATCATCACCACCATCATCTCCGGTTCTAGCTCCAGTAGTACCGTACGTTCCACCGGGCCCACTAAGGTAGAAAATCGACTGTGGCAGCGTTTGTTGGACAACCACGGTTCCAAATGCGGCTGACACTGGGGGAACGACATGAGGGGCACGTAAGGCACATAGGCTACAAGATAGCACGAGGCACCACTCATCATCTCTGTAAATTGAGAAAAGGGGTCTGACACAGAAGGCGTTAAATAACCTAGGCTCGGACTTTGGGTTAGTTGTGGCTGCATCGGTGGTGGGGTAGCATTTGATGGTGGCGGTGCTGCGGTGGTAGGACCACGACTTCTCGTCGATGATGACGCACCGCCGGAGGTGTTCCGTGCTCCCTTCCCCCTCGAACGCTAAGACCGTGGGCGGTTGCGTTACTGACGCTGATAGACGACCGCTGCCTTCTCTGGAGTCAGAATAAACGACTTCTCATTCACCGTAAACCAGTACTTGTAATCATCGCTCACCATCGTATCAAACATACGGTACTCACTCTAGGATTGCCATCGCGGATTCGTCTTGTCCCTCTAGTGAGCGATATAAGTATGGTGATACACCGACCAATCAACCTATCGGACAATCAAAAAATTTATTATTCTTTTTAGATATAAATTACATTCGAATTAATAAAAGAATGTGGTAAGTATATAGATATTTATTACCTCGGGCTTCCCTTGTCGAGTGAACTTGTACAACTCATCCGGATTTGGGGGCTCCACTGGGATAGGTTGGAAACAATCAAATTGTCGTAAGACGCGGTCGGTCAGATGCCACTCAACTGTGGCATAACAGACGAGTGGTATAGAGGCTTTCCAAATAAGCTTCGTCTCAGCCGAAAATTCTGAGATGCAGTGGCGAACTTCCGGATTCGCTTACGGTGTCCATTAAAACTATACAATATATAATGCGTATATTAAAAAATAAGAAGATAATACGTATAGTTAAATATAAAATTTATTTTATATAAATACACCAAAGTGTTACCCGATCTTTCGAAAAATTCTCAATATCCTGTCTGATAACCTTCAGGCCCTTCGCAACACCAAGATGAGTTAAAAGAGCGGTCCACCTACAAAATAAGAAGATAATTTTAATTATAGTAATACTTATATTAAAAAAATTAACTATTTTCTTACATTCGGTCCAGCGGAAAAACATATGGACTAGGCCGCAGAAACTCAGGGCGTAAAAACGACATTCTCCACCACGCCTAGGACTGGAGCAACACCAAACAACCTCTGATGCAATACTTTTCTGGATTAGCGTTCTTGTATAGCTCCCTAAACAGAGTGGCCAAAACTGCAAATCCCCAACTTAGTTTACCGGCATCTTCAAAATTCTACAAATGCCGCAACCAGATCGTGTGAACCTTGTTTCGGGTTTTGTCAGGCATCAATACCCCACCGATCATCTGTAATTTTTTTTTACCTTCTTCACATCTTTGCTCGCGTCAATGGGTACATAGCCAAAATTATCCCACAACCATACTAATTTTATTTTCCCGCCCTAAAAACGCTCTAGCATAGCCCCTAGCCCACTCAAACATAGGTTCATGCAATCTTCAGCATCGGGACCAGTGATAGCCTCTCCATCAATAGACAAACCAAGGATATGAGACACGTCCTCTAGGGTAATCGTCACCTCACCGCAAGGAAGGTGGAATGTGTGTCTCCGGCCTCCACCTCTCCAAAAAAAGTATTTACCAAATCAACGTCTATTTTCGCACCTCCAAGAATTTTGAATACGTGCAAAAACCCGGCCTCCTCTATGTACTGTTGGATCAACAAGTCGGGTGATCTCGTCATCCTATTGTAAGAAACGTCCAGACGTCGTTCCTCCCCATTCTAAAAAAATAAAACACGTATAAATAAAACTACATAAAAGAATACAAAAACACACATGTATAAATTATAATATATGATAAAATAAAATAAAATAAATAAAACTAGATAAAACTTACATTTATCCGATGATAATCGAACACGTGTTTGTGATCCAACCTTATGAATCCCACCATTATATCAAATATGAAAAATCAACCGAGAAATTGAAAGAAAGTAGATTTGAGAGAGAAGAAATTTTTTGGTGTGGGGTAGAAGGGGAGGGTGGGGACCAATTTATAGTGGAAATAACACCAGTTGGGGTGCGACTATTCAATAAAAATTGCATCATGCAGGATGCAACTTTTGAAAATCGCATCCTGTTGGATGCAACTTTTGAAAATCGCACCCTACAGAGCGCGACTTCTTCAAAGCCCTAACGCGGTAAGTAAATTTTCAACTGACGCAATTTATTAACGAGGAAATCGTGGCCCACACAACGCGACTTCATCTTATCGCGATGAGTCGTTTGAAATTCTCGTGGAAGCCGCGTCCTGTAGAACACGACTTCAATTGATTTTTAAAAAAAATTAAATACCGGGTAATATAATCTACATAGGACTGAAGTCGTGCCCTGTAGAACACGATTTTGGATATCGCATCCTGTAGAACGCGATTTACCATGACGTGGGCTGAATGTGGGGTATTTTTTCAAATGTTTTTGTAGGGGAGTATTTTTCCAGATAAATTCCCAAAAGGAAATATCTAGCCAAATTAGCCACGAGTTCCCTTACGTCATTTAAAAAATATTTTCGGTAACTTATTAGGAGCACGTGAAGAGTTCTCATGTTCCATTAAAATATTTATATTTAAGAGAATTTGTCAGGAACACACGACGAGTTCCTTATATACTGCAACAAATACCGTAGACTGTAAATTAATCTGTAACTTACCTTATTTCCCAAAATTTTCTTTCCGCTCTATTATTTTCTTAAAAAACATAAAGTCAAAAATAACCTCCAATGTTTGAGCTTTTGCTCAATTTAGCTATTATTCTTTTTTTAGTCCAAATCAACCTTTAACGTTTCATTCTCATTCAAAATTCACCCTCTATGGATGAAAACTATTAGTCAACTAACGGTCAATACCCTTCGATAACGTGGCATGTCTGCATGGCAATACTTAATGACATAGCGATGCCACATGTTCAACAGTTGCTGACATGGCATTTTGTTGACATAACATTAATATTTTTTCTTAAAAAGTAATTATTATTTTTATATTTATTTTAACTAACTAAATGGTGACATGTGGTGTAATCTAATTGGTCCAAAGACATAGGAATGAGATAAAGTTGAAAATGAGGCTAGTGGGGTTTCAAGACAAGCTTGTTGGATGGAAAGCATTATGCTTAACACCAAACTAACCAACTAATTGTTAAATCTTTACCAAGTATTATACTTATGACATTAATTATTATATGTCCCTATTACTTGGCCCTTCACCGTCAAATCCCCCATCATTCTTCCTAATTCTTCCATTCAAACTCCATTCCTTCCTAAAATATAAATACCCAAACTGCAGAAGCATAAATAGTAATAAAATTAGGGTTCGATAAGGATAATCTCAACATCATTTCTCCGGTCAATAGCTTTAACAATGATTAAAAACATACAACTAATCTTTATTACTAATCTAAAATTTCTGAATACTTAACCAATGCAACTAAATCTTTATTCCAAAATTTTTTAGTAAAAATCTCAGCCCTAATCATGCCTCCATTTATGCTTCTCTATATCTTAAATTTCAAATCTTAAATCCTACACCTTAAAAAATACACCATGCCCTAAATTCTCTATATTCTAATCTTAATCTCTAACTCTAAACCCTAAACTCTTAATTTTATTGTAAAGGCATAAATGGAGGCATGATTATGAGGGTAACGATTTACACCGAAATTTTTAATCCAATTTTCAAGCTATAATTCAAAATTCAAATTCGCCTTGCCATTATATCAACTAACCATTCCCAAACTGCAAATGCAACTAGAGTTCAAAAGGACAACCTCAACATCATTTCTTCAATCAGTATACTTTGACAGAGATTAGAAACCTACTTTTAAATCTTCATTACCGATCAAAAACTTCAAAAATAACTAACCAACAACACAAGTCAAAGGCAGTCGACTAACAAAATTTAACTCTAGGAAATTAAAATTTTGATCAAATTTTCAAGCAGTAATTTGAAATCCAGTTCTCATGCTCAATTTCCTGAGAATTAGCTAAAAAACCCCAAAGAAAGAATCAAAGTGAAAAGGATTTTTTGATTACTTACAGTGAGCTTGGGAATGGGTTTGTTCAAAATATTGGATAAGGGAAACATTGATGCAAAAAAGCTCTTCGTTTGCTTTCCCAAGGAGTTCAGAGATTTCAAATTTTTCCACATACAAAAACATCAAAAATCAAAAGTCAAGAAAACGTAGATTCAACGCTCAACTGTGTTTATATTTCTGCTCGTAATATAATTTCATAATTTTCTACACAGCACGTTGCGGTGTTCTTCTCTCAATAATCTTAGAAAATCTTATTTAAAATGGTCTAATTCAGAATTTAGTTTGTTTTTTATGGTCGATTAAGTGTTTCGGGAAGGAATAGAGTTTGAATGTAGGAATTGGAAAGAATGATGGGGTCGGTGGGGAATTGATGGTGAAGGGGAAAGCAATAGGGGCATATAATAATTAATGTCATAAATATAATACTTGGTAAAGATTTATTAAATTAGTGGGTTTGCTTGGTGGTTAGGTGTTATGCCACGTCATAGTCAGTATGTGGCATCACCACGTTATTAAGTTTTACTATGCAGATATGCAAAGTCATCGAAGGGTGTTATCGTTAGCTGGCTGACGATTTTTATTTATTTGAAGGTGAATTTTGTACAAAAATAAAACTTTAGGGGATGATTTGGACAAAAAAATACGAGTTAAAGTGACCTAATATCTAACGTGAGATTATTTTTAACTTTATACTTTTCTTAAAAAAATCCATAATATGTACATCTTTAAAGTTAAAAATATAAAATTTGTATATTATCAGTTGGTTAAATATAAAATTTCTCTTTTAATTTCATAAAGTTTGTAAAAAATTTCGATAATTTTAAAAAAAAGTTTTGTATCGATCTAATAAGTATTTTTTTTATTGTTTTTCTTTTGTTTGCACTAACTTTTACGACACAAGCATATTCCCACTTGAATATTATTAAATAAAAAAGTCATATTTTCTGGCTGATTCTAGCGTTAGGACTTTTAAAATTAGGTTAATTTTAGGTCTTCCAGTAATACCGATAGTTGGTATATTCGAAATTTGTTATGATACAGTTACCTAATTTGTTACAGCATGTGCAAGAAAAATGGTAGTTATTGAAAAGCTTATTATGGTAGTAAATTTTGTAGCTACAACATATCTCACCTCACCTACGTAATTCGTTACAAACTATATAGTAAAGAAGGTAGCTACCAATTTTGTTACCCCATTTCTCCAAATCTTAAACCAACCCAACTTATGGTCAGGAATTTTGTAGCTACCTTATCTCTTAAAGGATTACCCTTAAATTATAAAAACGCATAAGAAATTTCGAACCTACAACATATCGCAGCCCACCTATGTAATTCGTTACACATATATAGTAGATGAGGTAACTATCGAATTTAGTACCCCATTTCTCCAAATCGTAACCAACCCAACTAATGGTAAGAAATTTTGTAGCTACCTTATCTCTTAAAGGATTACCTTATATGTTAAAAAAACGCGTAAGAAAATTTGTACCTACAACATATCTCACCTCACCTACGTAATTCATTATGAAATATATAGTAAAAAATGTAAATACCGAATTTATTACCCCATATGTCCTAATCTTAAACCAACCCAACTTATGCTAAGGAATTTTGTAGCTACCTTATCTCTTAAAGGATTACCCTATATGTTACAATACGCGTAAGAAATTTTGTACCTACAACATATCTAACCTAACTTACGTAATTCGTTACAAAATATATAGTAAATAAGGCAACTACCGAATTTATTACCTCATATGTTCTAATCTCAAACCAACACAACTTATGGTAAGGAATTTTGTAGCTACCTCATCTCTTAAAGGATTACCCTATATGTTACAAAACGCGTAAGAAATTTCGTACCTACAACATATCTCACCCCACCTACCTAATTTGTTACAAAATATATGGTAAAGAAGGTAACTACCGAATTTACTACCCCATATGTCCTAATCTTAAACCAGCACAACTTATGGTAAGGAATTTTTTAGCTACCTCATCTCTTAAAGGATTACCCTATATGTTACAAAACACGTAAGAAATTTCGTACCTACAACATATCTCACATCACCTACCTAATTCGTTACACAATATATAGTAAAGAAGGTGACTACCGAATTTGTTACCTCATATGTCATAATCTTAAACCAACCCAACTTATGGTAAAGAAATTTGTAGCTACCTCATCTCTTAAAGGATTACTCTATATGTTACAAAACACGTGATAAAAACGATACCTACAACATATGTCACAAAAACTATCTGATTCATTACAAATTATATTGTAAAAATGTAACTACAGAATTTACCACCCCATATGTCCTAATCTTAAACAATATCTCCACATTTTGAATCAATATTGTTCATTTTATTTCAGTATTGTTCATGTTGCATCTTCTAATCTTAAACCCTCCCCACTTATGGTTAGGTATTTTGTGGCTTCCTTATCTCTTAAAGTGTTACTCTATACGTTACAAAATTCGTGATAACTTAAACCATAACTTTCATTAACATTGCATCATAACAAACTAAATTTCATTGCATACCAGTATTTAAGGCTTAAAATGTTACAAAATATGACCATTCATTATACAAACATAACTTAAACCGTATCTTTTATTAGCATAACCCACCTGTAACACCCGGGTTTAGGGGTCGGGTGAAAATAATATTTTAATATTATTCGGGTTCGGTTTTATAATTTAAATAAATTAAATAATGGTTCGGGTTTTGTTTGCAAATAAAACAAAGGTGTTGGACCCAATTTTTAATCCAAGCCCAATAGCCATTCATTAATGGCATTTGTGTAAATATCAAATAAAACTCATTTTTTATTACCTTATAATTTAAATAAACCCAAAAACCCCATCATCTTCTTCTTCAAAGCAAAACCCACGACAAGAGGGGGGAGCTTACCTCTTGTTACTATTTCATCATCTTTCTTCCTCATCCTTGGTAATTTTCGAAAGGTAAACATATATTCGACTTGTCCTCTCTTTCCTCTACATGCTAGTACTCTTAGATTTCATTAAAACCCATGATTTTGCATTTTGGTATTTTGAATGTTTAGACTAAAAATGTCATCTTTGTTGTCTTAAACTAAAGCTTTTGATTTATTAATGATATATGAGTTGTTTACTATCTATAAGGTTCAACATATCCGATTTTTACATGGTTTTATGGTGTTTCCCGAAATTGGGTTTTAGGAAGGTTTTAGAGTGTTGAAATGTTGAATTTTGGGGGTGTTTTGTGTGAGAATTTGTGGGCTGGTGGTTAGGCTATGTATAAGGGTTGTTTTGGAAGCTTTTGGGAGTAGTTTAAGTGTGGGAATCATCGGTTTTGGACTGTGCAAAGGGGCTGCTCGGGAATGGCTTTTTGGGGTTGTTCTTGGTTCGAAAAACAAGTGTTTGATGTTTGAATTGTATTCCGGGTTTGCTATGTTGTGTTGTGGACTGATTTGAGGTTAATTTACTTGTGTTGGGATGATTAGAAGCAAGAATTTGCGTTGGTAAAGTTTCGGGATCGAGTTCGAAAGTCATGGAGGCTTGAGTCGGCTTTGCTTGATTTGCTTAAGGAAGTGAGGTGAGTGGTTAATGTTTTAATTTGATTTTCAAAGGTTGGTTCAAACATGTGGATGTGGAAATGTTTTCAAGTATTGTTTTGGTTCAAAGATGATTTTGAGAGTGGTTTATATTTGGGCTTGAAAGTAATTTATACTCAAAGAGTAAGTGATGTGAAATGCCTCTTTAAATTTCCCCTTTTATCATTGTTTTTCATTGCTTGAAATGATATTTTGTTATACATGAAATTCCAATACTTTGGGAGGAAGCATGTTGCTATCTATTAAATCGTTGATTTTGTATGATGATAATAATGGTGTTGTTGAGATGCCTTGTAAGATGTGTGTAAGTTGGTGCAGGTTATGTACGAAAATGGTGAGTAAGACCATTTGTGATTGGTAAGATTGTAAGTAGTAAGTGATGCATAATGGTGGGTTTTGTTACATCTTGTTTTGGTTGTGCATGATATAGTGAGTACATGTTGCATGATAGTGATTGTATATCGTGTTGCATGGTTGGTGTCGAACCTCACGTGATGGTTGTCGTTGCTCCGGTGATGTGTAGTCCTGCCGGTAGCGAGTGGTATAAGACTCCGGTGATGTGTAGTCCCGCCGGTAGTGACTAGTAGAAGAGTACTTTGATGTGTAGTCCCATTGGAAAACTACTAGTTGAAACGGTGATGTGTAGCCCCACCGTGTGTGTTTTGGTTATGCTTGTGCATACCATGTGTGCTCATGTTGTATCTCACTATATCATTCCTTTATATTGTTTTGCTTTAATCTAAGATCATATCTTCAAGCATACCTTGGAGCGTGATGCCATGATAAATATCTTTATTGTTGACCCTTGGTTGAACTTGTATGTTGGTAGAAGGATTAGGTCGTTGGATGACTCGTATGTATTGGTCTTTACTTTTAAAGAAAGCTTTGAACCCTGCATTGTCGTAGTTATGTTTTAGAGCTCCGCTCACTAAGCTTTATGCAATAATAGTCCGACATCAAAGTACTCTTCAAGCATAAAGCTTTCTTTAAAAGTAAAGACCTCTTCGAATAATAGCCCAACCTCTTCTTGCGGTCGGAAACTATTCCTCATTCTTGGCCAGATTTTTCAAAACTTGCAATGCCTCGTCTGGATCTTTATCCAATAATAGTCCATTTGCTACAAAATCAATTCGAATACGAGTTTGTAAGTTAGCAGCATTATAGAACTTAGTTACCTGATTCCAGACGGGGAATCCATGCATTGGGCAGTTTCGAAGAAGAGTAGTAAATCTGTCTCAGGCCTCGTGCATCGGCTCGTCATCTTCCTGCTGAAAAGTAGCAATTTCATTACGTAATCGCTCAGATAAATGCGAAGGATTAAAACGAGATAAAAATTCACGAGATAAATCTGCCCAAGTCATAATTGAACCCGGCGTAAGTTTATTCCACCAAGTTTTAGCTCTGTCCCTCAATAAGTGGGGAAATAACCGAAGCCTCAGTATCTCCGGATTAACTCCTGGTAGTCTAAACGAACCACAGATTTCCTGGAACGTTTTGAGATGCTCCCTAGCATCTTCTGTCACAGCACTACTAAACTGTCCGGCATTGTTGATCATACTAAACATGACAGGTTTAAGCTCAAAGTTATCAACTTCAATATCCGGCAGCGTGGTCTCCAGCTCTACATGATCGTTCAACATGTAGTCACGGCATGACCGTCGTCCGGCTGCTGCAGGCGGGTCGTTCCCATTGTAGGCCATCTTCTCTAGCTGTTCCTCAAGGTACTCGTTCCTGGCTAGCACGTAACGAAGTCGGTTCCTAAGATTGAATGAGCGTTCAACTTCCGGATCTAATGGATACTCAGGATCTTCACCTCTTTTAGATCTGCGCATAAACAAGAAAACCTCGTGAAAAGCAAGAGTTAAAAGCACCAAAGAAAAAGAAAAATAAAAATAAAAACAAAAAGTGCAATAAAAGAAAGGTAGAGTTATGTTGCCAATCCCCGGCAACGGCGCCAAAAACTTGTTGCGTGTAAAAGAGTCTATCGCAATTGTAGTGCAAGTGTACACGACGCAAGTAGTAAAGTGATACGAAGTATCGGATATCGTCTCCACATGGATTGGGCTAATAGCTTCACCTTATTTCACTGCACGAAGTAAAGAAAATAGTTTAGAAAGTTGTCACGAAAATATTAAAGAAAACGTAAATAAAAGAGTAGGAATATCAAGATAGAGAGAATGGGCTGGTATTGAATTGCTCAGTAGTGCAGGTATTGTATTGCTTAGGAACTCTAGTTCTGTTGTCACGCCTGTCGCTGGCAGCACCTGTCGCGGCAGCTGTCCGTTGGTCGTCGCAGCAGCAAACACACCAACTCAGTACTTCAAGTTTGGCAAGAATCCCAGATCTGCCTTGGCCTATCCCTGGGTCCAAGTTTTTCGATGATCACGTCTTGATGATACCTCCCGGCGTGAATCGAAGGATGAACACCGATGTGTATGAATTCTTCCTTAGCCATTTAACCTTGCCCTATCCCTAGGCACAAGATAGTTCAACTATAAACTAGAGAACTTGCTCTTATTTCTTTCGTATACTTAACTCTCCCGATGCTAAGTAAATGGATAACCTCACAATGCTCTCCCGATGCTCTTGCAAGATATTAAAAACCAAAATAAGAGAACTTGAAGTTTATTTTATTGAACTTGGAAAATCCTAAAACAAAACAACCCTTGCAACTACTTTACAAATCAACCCGTGGCCCTAGGGGATTTTTAGAACATGTCGACAACGGGTAAACGACGGAGGGGTTTGGTTATCGGTTATGGGGTATGATCTCTCCTAGGTTAAAATCTATGCCCTTATATAAGCTTTGGGCTCAAGTATTCTAAGATAACAAGGATTACAACTTTAATTAAAAGTAAGATTCTAATAAAGACTTAATCTTCAAGTATCCTACTTTTCAGCCGCCTCCTTATTTCATGGGATTTCCTCTCCTTGAGCTTTGGCTTGACATATATTTTGATCCGGGGCTTGGAAAAATATATGGTTTTCACACGACAGACGAGCATAATTTTCTCTATCTATCGAGGTCCACTTTGCTTTTCCTCCACTGACTTGCTGTCGTCCTCCGCTGTCACGGCATATCCATGGCAGCATGGTCCTCCTCGTCTACTTGTCCAGCTCAGCTCTTCTGCTTCTCTGCCCTGTGCCCGCCTTCTCCGTCAACTATGGCAGCAACCTACTAAATCAACCATCTTTCAGTAGAATCCGTGCTTTTACTAATTTTGTGATGTTTTGCTGTAAACTAACCTAAATGCAATGCAATGATGCTTGAATGTAGCAGAAATATGGGTTAAAAAGGGTGTAAATAATAGAACTTTTACACACTCAACAGCAGCCACCCCAGAAAAAGAAGGATCCGGGGAGCTTCATCATACCTTGTGTAATCGGAGATAAATACGTGGGTAAGGCACTTTGTGATCTTGGTGCTAGTATTAATTTAATGCCAAAATCTGTTTTTCAGAAATTAGGTATTGGAAAGGCGCGGCCCACGACAGTAATCCTGCAGCTTGCAGACCGCTCTTACGTTCATCCAGAAGGAAAAATCGAAGATATTCTGGTAAGAGTGGATAAATTTATTTTTCCTGCTGACTTTCTTGTTTTAGATTGTGAAGCAGACGAAAACGCACCAATCATCCTTGGGCGACCCTTCTTAGCCACGGGAAGATCACTGATTGATGTGGAAAAATGAGAACTCACCATGAGAGTAAACGACCAAGAGATTAAGTTGAATGTTCTCCAAGCAATGAAGCATGCTGATGCAGACGAGGAATGCAAGGCTATCACTGAAGTTATCCTTGATCAACCCTGCATCTGGTCGGGCTGTCATGACATAAAAATCGGGCACTGCCGCGGCAGCCACCTACAGAGCTGTCACGACAGCACCGACGACAGCAACTCCTCTGACTCCGATATATCTGATACTGAAGATCAGGAGGAGGTAAACTGGTTAGGCAATCGTCCAGGTAAGTTATTCGAACCTTTGAATTATACTTCGGATAACCATTTAATCCAAAAGCCATCCACTGTGGAACCACCTGCCTTAGAACTTAAGCCCCTACCAGGGCAGTTAAAATATGCTTTTCTTGGTTCAAATGATACATTGCCCGTAATCATCTCTTCTAAGCTGCCGCAGGAACAGGAACGACAGCTGATCGGCATGCTACGGCAGCACAAAAAGGCAATTGGATGGACGATCGCTGACATTCAAGGCATTAGTCTGGCGTTATGCATGCACAAAATCCTTCTAGAGGAAGATCATAAGCCGACTATTGATGCCCAAAGGCGGTTAAACCATGCGATGAAAGAGGTGGTGCGTAAAGAGATAATCAAATGGTTAGATGCTGGTATTATTTACGCCATCTCCGACAGCAAATGGGTGAGCCCGGTGCAATGCGTTCCCAAGAAAGGAGGAATGACTGTGGTGACCAATGAAAACAACGAGTTAATCCCAACCAGGACTGTGACCGGTTGGAGGGTTTGTATGGACTATCGGAAGCTTAACAAAGCTACCCGAAAGGACCATTTTCCTTTACCCTTTATTGATCAAATGCTCGATAGATTAGCGGGTAAATCTTACTATTGTTTTCTTGATGGTTATTCAGGTTATAATCAAATTGCTATTACACCAGAAGATCAAGAAAAGACGACTTTCACATGCCCCTACGGAACATATGCTTTTAGGAGGATGCCGTTTGGACTATGTAATGCACCTTCCACCTTCCAAAGGTGCATGATGGCCATATTCTCCGATATGGTAGAGGACTTCCTTGAGATATTTATGGATGATTTTTCCGTCTTTGGAGACGATTTTGAGAGCTGCCTTGGTAACTTACAAAAGGTACTTGAAAGATGTGAAAAAGCAAATCTTGTTTTGAATTGGGAAAAATGCCACTTTATGGTGGATGAGGGGATAGTCCTTGGCCATAAGATTAGCTGCCGTGGGATAGAAGTCGACAGGGCTAAAATAGAAGTAATTGAGAAGCTGCCGCCACCGACCACAGTCAAGGGCATTAGGAGTTTTTTAGGGCATGCTGGTTTTTATCGAAGGTTTATTGCAAATTTCTCAAAAATCACCAAGCCCCTATGTCATCTCTTAGAGCAGAACCGACCCTTTGACTTTAATGAAGAATGTACTGAAGCATTCAAGGTTCTGAAGGAAAAGCTAGTAACAGCCCCAATAGTACAGCCACCAGACTGGACACAGCCATTTGAGATTATGTGTGATGCTAGTGACTATGCTGTCGGGGCAGCACTTGGGCAGCGCAGAGATAAGCTATTTCATGTCATATACTATGCCAGCAAGACACTGAATGACGCCCAAGTGAACTACACCACCACAGAAAAGGAGCTATTAGCTGTGGTGTTCTCCATTGACAAGTTTCGTTCTTACATACTTGGGACGAAGGTAATAGTACACACAGACCATTCTGCCCTGAAATATTTGTTCGCGAAAAAGGATGCAAAGCCTCGATTGATACGGTGGATCCTGCTATTGCAAGAATTCGACCTTGAAATCAAGGACAAAAAAGGGACAGAAAATCAGGTGGCAGACCACTTGTCAAGGTTGGAGAAGGGACAGAGTCTGCCAATAGATGAGACAAACATACTGGAGACCTTCCCAGATGAGCAGCTCTTTGCTGCCGCAATCGCTGCCGCGACAGCCATGGCGGCAGGTAAGTCTTCTGAACTCCCCTGGTATGTTGATTTCGTTAATTTTATAGTTAGCGAAATACTTTCTTCTGATCTTAATTATCAAGCTAGGAAGAGGTTCCAAAATGATGTTAAGCATTATTATTGGGACGAACCTCTTCTTTTCAAACTATGCGCAGATCAGGTTATAAGGAGGTGTGTACCACAAGAAGAGCAAGAAGACATTCTCCATCATTGCCATGCTTCACAATATGTAGGTCACTTAGGAGGCAATAAAACTGCTGCCAAGGTGCTGCAGTCAGGGTTCTACTGGCCGACACTGTATAAAGATGCACAGAACTTCTACAAGAACTGTGACAGGTGCCAGCGGACAGGTAACATCTCGAGGAGAAACGAGATGCCACTGCAGAACATTCTGGAAGTCGAGATCTTCGACGTTTGGGGGATTGATTTCATGGGACCTTTTCCATCTTCATGTGGAAATCTATACATCCTCTTAGCAGTGGATTATGTCTCTAAGTGGGTTGAAGCCATTGCCACTCAAAAGAATGATGCCAAGACAGTCCAAAAGTTTTTGCACAAAAACATTTTTTTCTAGATTTGGCATCCCTAAGGCGATTATCAGTGATGAAGGGAGACATTTTGACAATAGGGTTATTGCTGCCGCCTTGAAGAAATATGGTGTCAAGCACAGGATCGCGACAACATACCACCCACAGACCAATGGACAAGCTGAGATATCTAATAGGGAAGTTAAGAACATTCTTGAGAAGATGGTTAAACCAACTAGGAAAGATTGGTCTTTACTCCTTAATGATGCATTATGGGCATATAAGACAGCCTTTAAGACTCCATTGGGCATGTCTCCATACCGATTGATCTATGGGAAAACTTGTCATCTACCTGTCGAGATAGAGCACAAAGCATATTGGGCAATCAAGGCAGTAAATTTGGACTTGGACAAGGCAGGCCAGAAAAGGCTGTTAGATCTGAACGAGCTTGAAGAAATACGGACAATGGCCTACGATAATGCAAGAATCTACAAAGAGAAAACTAAGAAGTGGCATGACAGGAAGTTGCTGCCACGACAGTTCTGCCCAGGGCAGCTTGTGTTGTTGTTCAATTCTAGACTGAAACTCTTCCCATGAAAGCTAAAGTCTAGATGGTCTGGCCCGTTCCAAGTGGTACAAGTTTTTCCCCCATGGTGCCATCACAATCCGATCATTAAAAGACGGGCACCAATTCAAAGTCAATGGATAGCGCCTCAAGCATTATCAGGGGACTGAAGCCCCAGGAATACAGGAAGTGGTTACTTTAGGAGATGCCCCACAAGGCATCCCTAATTTAACCTAAGTTTTATTATTTATTTATTTTTATTATTTATTATTAGGAAATTAGGTTTATTTTATTCGAATAATGTTTTTATATTTTCTGTTTTCAGCAAATAAAGGAGTCAAGAAGAAAAGAAGAAGTGACCCAAGCCCACCATTCATCCATCAGCCCAACAGAGCCCATTTATTGAAGCCTGTCGTTCCAGCTGCCGCCGCAGACACGGATAAGACAGGTTGTCAACAGACTGACACGGCAGACGCAGAAGCGTGTGACAGACGCGTAACAGACGCATAATTACATGTCAGACGCGTCAGACACGCCAAACTCAACAGTCGCCCCGTTATACCCGCTTGCCGTTACAGCATTAAACGGGCAGCAACTCTACCGCTATAAAACCCCGTTCTCATTTCCATTTTCCTCACTTCTGCTTATTCTTACTTACTTTCTCCTCTCGTTTTTATTTATTTTCTTTACTTTCACAACCCTTGCAACTAAAATGTTTTCCAGACAGACCCGCCGCAGTGCTGCTTCAGCCTCTTCATCAGCAGCACCCACACCGTCGGCTTTCGCAACCAAGGACTTATGGGAAGAAAGAGGGTTCATCTACATCCGAAAGGCACCAAACATGGGGCTCCGACCATTCATCGCGAGGGCAATAAGGGCTCAACTATGGGATCAGTTCGCAGAACAACCAGCCGAATTAAATGACACATTGGTGAGGGAGTTCTATGCTGCCATCAACAGCAGGACGGCGACATCAGTGAACGTCCGAGGGGTAGAGGTACCATTCACAGCCGATAGTATCAACCATATGTATGGCCTCTATTTTGGTCCCAACGACGATGCCCATCAGCAATTTTTGGACACCCTCGACTCTGCCGCCTACGGTCTTGTCATGGCAGAGGTAACAGAAGAAGGAACATAGTGGAACACGAGCAAAAAGAACCCCAACTCTGTCAAAAGGGGGCAGCTGCTCCCAGAAGCCAAGCTATGGAACGCTTTCATCAAGAAGCGTATCCTGCCGTCCTCCCATCACACGACGGTGGACCAGCAGAGGCTCGCCCTCATTCATTCGATCATGAACGACCGGCCTATCAACGTGGGCCGCTATATGAGGGACAGCGTCTTGGATTGCACACATCGATCAACCTCCCGCCTCTGCCTACCATTCATGATCACATCTCTCTGCCGCTGCGCTGCTGTCCCAGAGGCCACCACCGATAAACTGGTCCAAGGACGGGGCTGGACCGATAACAATATTACCAGCCTCATAGAGCTGATAGTCGCAACCCCTCTCTCCTCCTTCAACCCGGCTGCCTCCCCAGCAGAATCATCCGAGGAACCTACTCATGACCCTGCCCATGAACCTGCCGCAGCAGCCACTCCGACAAACCAATCTGCTCAGATCCTTACCGCCATACAGCGGGTGGAAGACAGACAAATGGGGCTGATGACATTCATTCAGGATTTCGCCAACTCGACGGTAAATTTCATTACCAGTACTTTAAATTATCCCGATGTTATTTTCCCCACCTTCCCTGCCCACTATTTCACCATCCCCACCCCTGTCCACACACCTACACCACCTACCTCCCCCCACACACATTCTACTGCTTCCACCCCATCATCTACCCAGCCGGCAGCTGGCAGCCCTCCGGCAGACACCTCCGCCCGAGGGACGAAACGACCACCCTCAGCTGACATCGAGGCAAAACCTCCTATTCGGAGGAATTTGGAGAAAGAATTCACGCCTGTCAAGAGGCAGAAACGAATGGCCAACAGAAAGCTAATGCCCAAGGCCAGCAGCAGCACTTGGGATAGCGGCAGCAGCTCAGACATTCAGATCGTGGAGCAGCCTGCCCAGCCTGCCCCACCACCCAGACACCGCCACCAAATCCGTGTCAGCAGCAGCAGTGAAGACAGCGATTAAAATCTAAGTCCTTTATTTTCTTCTTATTGCTGCCTGCTTTATATATATTTTGTGATGTACCTGCCTTCATTTTATCTGTCATTTGCATTGAGGGCAATGCAACCCTCGAGTTTGGGGGTGGCAACCCTCCATTTTAATAGATTCTTAGTACATCTTTAATTAATTGTTGTGTCTTTTATTTAGTTCTCTTTAAAAAATCAGAAAAGATTAAACTGTTGGCTTAAAACTGTGAAGTAAACTTACCTGTCATGACAGCTCTGCCGTGGCAGCATCTTTAAGACAGATTAAGGAGAAGTTTAGAGCCTTTCTATAGTTCTGAAAATCTTAAACACCATTGTGACTGTTATACTGCTTAGATTTCTCTTAGCCAAACTAGAATAGGAAGCTTAGCACTTGAATAGCCCCTAGAGGTGCCTAACACTGGCTCTAGGAAAGAAGTTTAGCAAAATAGACTCAACAGCCCTAGAGGTGCCCGAAACCGGCTCTAGGAAGTTAGCTAGAGGTGCCCGAAACCGGCTCTAGTGAAACTTTAGCTTGAAAATAGAGAAATAAAGTCAAAACAAAGAAAATCAAAGAAGCATGAAAATGTGCCTTCAAAAAGATAAACTTTGGCATAAAAATTCGAGTTAAGAGTTGAATATTCTAGTGAAACTAAGAGAGTCTTGGCATATAACTGTTCACAAGCATGCACACACTGCACGAGAACTATAGTGAGATTCCGGACAGATCCTAATCTTTCCGACAGGTTGCTGCCGCCACAGAGAATGAGCGACGGGTAAGGGACAGTTCACTGTTTGAAGGCCAACACAAAAATATTCATTTTTCTTTTAGGTCTTAATTGCTTGAGGGCAAGCAAAAACATGAGTTTGGGGGTGTGTTGAGTGTGTAAAAGTTCTATTATTTACACCCTTTTAACCCATATTTCTGCTGCATTCAAGCATCATTGCATTGCATTTAGGTTAGTTTACAGCAAAACATCACAAAATTAGTAAAAGCACAGATTCTACTGAAAGATGGTTGATTTTGTAGGTTGCTGCCATAGTTGACGGAGAAGGCGGGCACAGGGCAGAGAAGCAGAAGAGCTGAGCTGGACAAGTAGACGAGGAGGACCATGCTGTCATGGATCTTCCGTGACAGCGGAGGACGACATCAAGTCAGTGGAGGAAAAGCAAAGTGGACCTCGATAGATAGAGAAAATTATGCTCGTCTGTCGTGTGAAAACCATATATTTTTCCAAGCCCCGGATCAAAAGATATGTCAAGCCAAAGCTCAAGGAGAGGAAATCCCATGAAATAAGGAGGCGGCTGAAAAGTAGGATACTTGAAGATTAAGTCTTTATTAGAATCTTACTTTTAATTAAAGTTGTAATCCTTGTTATCTTAGAATACTTGAGCCCAAAGCTTATATAAGGGCATAGATTTTAACCTAGGAGAGATCATACCCCATAACCGATAACCAAACCCCTCCGCCATTTACCCGCCGTCGACATGTTCTAAATTCCACCTAGGGCCACGGGTTGATTTGTAAAGTAGTTGCAAGGGTTGTTTTGTTTTAGGATTTTTCAAGTTCAATAAAATAAACTTCAAGTTCTCTTATATTGGTTTTTAATATCTTGCAAGAGCATCGGGAGAGCATTGTGAGGTTATCTATTTACTTAGCATCGGGAGAGTTAAGTATTCGAAAGAAATAAGAGCGAGTTCTCTAGTTTATAGTTGAACTATCTTGTGCCTAGGGATAGGGCAAGGTTAAGTGGCTAAGGAAGAATTCATACACATCGGTGTTCATCCTTCAATTCACGCCGGGAGGTATCATCAAGACGTGATCATCGACAAACTTGGACCTAGGGATAGGCCAAGGTAGATCTGGGATTCTTGCCAAACTTGAAGTACTGAGTTAGTGTGTTTGCTGCTGTGACGACCAACGGACAGCTGCCGCGACAGGTGCTGCCAGCGACAGGCGCGACGACAGAACTGGAGTTCCTAAGCAATACAATACCTGCACTACTGAGCAATTCAATACCAGCTCATTCTCTCTATCTTGATATTCCTACTCTTTTATTTACGTTTTCTTTAATATTTTCGTGACAACTTTCTAAACTATTTTCTTTACTTCGTGCAGTGAAATAAGGTGAAGCTATTAGCCCAATCCCTGTGGAGACGATATTCGATACTTCGTATCACTTTACTACTTGCGTCGTGTACACTTGCACTACAATTGCGATAGACTCTTTTACACGCAACACTGGTGATGTGTAGTCCCGCCGGTAGCGAGTGGTATAAGACTCCGGTGATGTGTAGTCCCGCCGGTAGTGACTAGTAGAAGAGTACTTTGATGTGTAGTCCCATTGGAAAACTACTAGTTGAAACGGTGATGTGTAGCCCCACCGTGTGTGTTTTGGTTATGCTTGTGCATACCATGTGTGCTCATGTTGTATCTCACTATATCATTCCTTTATATTGTTTTGCTTTAATCTAAGATCATATCTTCAAGCATACCTTGGAGCGTGATGCCATGATAAATATCTTTATTGTTGACCCTTGGTTGAACTTGTATGTTGGTAGAAGGATTAGGTCGTTGGATGACTCGTATGTATTGGTCTTTACTTTTAAAGAAAGCTTTGAACCCTGCATTGTCGTAGTTATGTTTTAGAGCTCCGCTCACTAAGCTTTATGCTTACGCTCTCTCTTTTTCGACAATGCAGATCTTTAGCTTGGAGTTAGCAAGGAGCAAGAGAAGGGCGTCCAAGCGTGTGGTGATTGCTCAAGTATGGTTTATTAAATAATGTAGTAGTTTAGCAATGGGAAATGCTACGTGTTTTAGGAGCGTGTATCTAGACTCATTTGTGTTGGCTTTTTGTTGATGCCTTATGTTGATGCCTATGTGTTCGTTTGGAAGCCATGTCTTTTGGATGCTTATGTTTGTAGTGAAGACATGTAAATCTTGTTATGCTATAATGTATGCTTGTGTGTGGTGGCATGTCTTTAGATGTTTAGGTTGCCTTGTTTTGGTGCAAACCTCTTTTGTGTTATCTTGTGCCTTTTAAGGCCTTTGAGCACCATGTGTGACCTTGAATGCTAAATTGCCTATTGTTGGAATGCCAAGTATGGATGCCTTGTTCAAGTTTGAATGCTAAGTTGCTTGTATGTGTTGTATATCACCTTGTGTTGATTAGTGCCCTTTGGCTTCTTGTGAAAGCATGCTTTTATGGTTGGTTTGCCTTAGGATTGATGTTAGCGTGTTGGTTGAGGTTTTAGAGGGATTTAGAGGCCTCTTTGTGCCTTGAATCAGCTCAAACCTGTAAGTTCGTAGTAGGGGTATCGATACGGTTGGTCCCGTATCGATACAACCTTCTTGTTTCAGGCCTCGTGTTTCGATACGCGAGGGGTCGTATCGATACCTTTTTGGTCACTGGAGCTGCTGTCCATTTCGGTATCGATACGAGCCCTTGGCGTATCGATACGGTCATCTTAGCGTTGACCATGGGAAGTCAACCGTTGGGGAGGGTATCGATACTCTCCTTGGGCGTATCGATACGGTCTCCACGGGTTGACTCTGACCAATTGACCTAGTCAAGGGGTATCGATACACCCCTTAAGTGTATCGATACCGCCTGCAGTTTAAGTTTAAAATTGGGCTGTAAAATGTCGGGTTGAGTTCGTTTATTTGTCTCGTGAATGTTGTTCCGCTGAATGATCACATAGGATTAAATACTCATCTAGACAAGATTTTGAAAAAAAATAGGGTTGCTAACCGAGGGGGAATCCATAAGGGGTTTTCACTCGGTTTTCCCCGTGTAGCTCACTCGGACCGGTCATCCGGCCAGACCGGGACGAGGGGGTTACACCACCCAAGATTCATTACATACCAGTGCCGCTTAAACTATTTTTTCTCTTGTAGCTTCGAAACACAATTGACAAAAAGAAATCACTATCTCCACACTTTCTTCATTGCATACGCATAAAAAATGCAGTCAATGCAATTGAACCTATGACTGCAAAAACCCAAGCAAATCTCTCATTACATATGTCCCTATCGTTGGCTTTGATTTTCTTTAGGAGATTGAGAAGAAGAAGTTTTGTCCGAAAGATTTATTGGAGGATCGTACCAAAGAAAAAAATTACAGGCTTTACGGAATCTATTCCCGTAATTTGAACAACCATAAAATCGTTGGCCTAGGTTGTCATCTTTCCGTGCAGTCTTTAACAATGCCTCCTTGTCGCACCTGCAAATCGGAATTTCGCGAGCCTCATCCATTGCAGTCGTGTCTTTCACACTTGCAATTCGTGTGTTCTTCTTTTTAGTAAAAAATGATTGCTGATAGGTTTACGATTTGTAATCTCCATAATAGGGATAATTATAATGGTCAATTATTTAAATACTAAATTTTCCCTGCCTAGTACCGATATAGTTTATAGCTTCAATGTCATTCACTTTATGTTTCTATCGGTATCTGCTGAAAAGTACCGACACTAGTAACCCAGAAGCGTTCCTCGACCTCCACATTCCTTACAAATATAAGCGATATAACCCTAAAACTAAACTAAACGTGATTTGATGAGTTTCACTTTAGTAATGAAAAATTATTAAACCCACCATTACAATAATCCCTCTAAATCATTAGTAAACCCTAAGTTTTTCCAAAACCATAGAAATGTTTCATACCCGAGTATCATTTTGGTTCCTACTAACACAAAAATTAAACATTGTCGTGATTCAATGCCTTCTTGAAGTATTTGAATATTATGTGCACTCTCTTTGCACGACACCTTCGACCGAAATAAAACAATCATTTGGAGTCACCAAGGAGAGTTGAAGAGAGAAACCCACGTAACTTTTCTCACAGTTTCAGTACGATTCTTCTTCACTTAACGGCTTTTATTGAAACCCTTTTAATTAACCGGTTGCATCGGTACCCCTTTTATAATTTTTTTGGCGACAATTCTTAAAAGACACGGGTGATTTTGAATGCATACCGGTTGTACCGGTAGCCTTTTAATACTTCAATTGGGGTCGATGCGGTTACGTAATCTATTACAGTAACTGTAAGGAAAAAGGTAGTTACTGAAAAGCTTATCATGGTAGAAAATATTTTTTACGCAACATATAGTAAAGAAGGTAACTACCGAATTTAATAACCCATATGTCCTAATCTTAAACCAACCCAACTTATGGTAAGGAATTTTTTAGCTACCTTATCTCTTAAGGGATTACCTTATATGTTACAAAATGCGTAAGAAATTTGTACCTACAACATAAATCACCTCACCTACATAATTCGTTACACAACATAGAGTAAAAAACGTAACTACCGAATTTATTACCCCATATGTCCTAATCTTAAACCAACCCAATTGATGGTAAGGAATTTTGTAGCTACCTCATCTCTTATAGGATTACCCTATATGTTACAAAACGCATAAGAAATTTCGTACCTACAACATATCTCACCTAACCTACGTACTTCGTTTCAAAATATATAGTAAAGAAGGTAACTGCCGAATTGATTACCCCATATGTCCTAATCTTAAACCAACCCAACTTATGGTAAGGAATTTTGTAGCTACCTCATGTCTTAAATGATTACCCTATATGTTACAATATGCGTAAGAAATTTTGTACCTACTACATATCTCACCTCACCTACGTAATTCATTACAATATATATAGTAAAGAAGGTAACTACCGAATTTATTACCCCATATGTCCTAATCTTAAACCAACCCAACTTATGGTAAGGAATTTTTTAGCTACCTCATTTCTTAAAGGATTACCCTATATGTTACAAAACACGTAAGAAATTTCGTACTACAATATATCTCACCTCATCTACCTAATTCTTTACACAATATATAGTAAAGAAGGTAACTACCGAATTTATTACCCCATATGTTCTAATCTTAAACCAAACCAACCCAACTTATGGTAAAGAAGGTGTTGAAACCAACATAACAAGCAAAAAGTTTAAAGTATGAAAATTACCAAAGTATTATCAGCACAAGTCATAACAACTAACAAAGTCTTTGCTGTAAAACATTAAAACCAACATAGCAAACATAATTAAGCATCAGAATGTGATGGTGGGGTAGTCAAGTCTGGAGAGGGAGCAGCTGCCTGAACCGACAATGTGTCCAACCGACCAACAACAACAGAACGAAGTTCCTCCAGTTGAGTTTGTATGGTCAATTGTTGATGGTGAATGTCGGTCAGTCTTCCATCAAAATGAGATTGCATAGTTACAAATCTCACATCAAAGGCTTCCATCATGACACGATACTGTGGGTGAAGGGCAGACTCAGTGGAACTACCATCATCATCATCATTTTGAGGGTCATTAACAGGGTCGTCAACATCACGCAACACATCCTATAAGGTCTCATTTGCAGGTCTTTTCCCCTTTATCTTTCACTCGGTCCCCACAAGCTCAAAATGACATTTCTTTAAAGTACAAAAATTTATGGGGGTTGCCAAAGGAATGACGACATCTTAAACATTATTAATCTAAATTTAAGAGATAAGAACTACCAAACAAACGATTTTTGCCTGTAAGATGAACGAAAAGTTTAGACGAGGGAGAGGGAAGAGTTTTCTGAAGTTTTTACGAGGGAGGAGAGGGAAAGCCACTATTTTTGAAATTATTTCATCAGTACCGATGCTATTCTAATATGAGGCTCTTAAAGGAATTTTAGAATACCGGTTTACCGATTTCACCTGGTCCTTTTTTCCAATCAACGGTTGAAATCAATTTGGCCTAGATCTAACGGTAATACCGATGTGACCTAAGATTAACCTAATTTTTAGGGACCTAACGTTAGAATCACCTATATTTTCTATTTTTGCTATTATTTCAATTTAGGGTTTTATTTTTATAAATTTCATGAGTTTGCGTCATTTAACTAAGATGCAATCGGGGTTCTATCTTAGTCGAGAACTAGATGCTTTTAATATATTTTAATTTTGGGTTATTATAACCGTAATTTGAATTTTTTAACATAAAAATTATAATTGTAATTTTTAAAACAATATTCTTATAATAGAACCCAACAAGTTTCCTAGTGGAAAAACAGATGATGTTCATCCTAGGAGACACGAGTTTAAATCGTTTTGTCTACAATGTGTATGAGCATTGTCAAAGGGTTAAGAATATGTATAAACATATACTAGCTTGTAATCACCTTTAGACGATTAAAAAACGGGTAAAATTCACAAATGGTCACTAAACTTTGATTAATTATTCAATTAGGTAACTAAAATTCCAATTACTTCAATATTACCATTAACTTTGTGATTTGCTTCAATTTGGCCACTGAGCTCTTAATGGGCGTTAAGAAAGTGACGTGGCAGTTAAAATTTTTATATAATAACACATTTAGTCTTCCACATTTGCACATTCAAATAATTAAGTCCTGATTCGAAAAATAAAAAAAATTAACCCTCAATATTTACACATTATTTCAATTTGGCCATATTTTTAGTTAAAATAATTTAACCCTAAACTCTAAACCTAAAACCCTAAATCCAAAACACTAAATCTAAAATACCAAATTCATAAACACAAAACCAAAAACATAGAACCCATAAACCTTAAACCTAAACACTAAAACCATAAAACTAAATCCTTATGACAAGGCGGAACTTTGGGTAAGAGTTTCAAGGGAAGAAGATTCAGATTACTATGTCCGCAGTGGCGGAACTTTGGGTAAGAGCTTCAAGCTTAAACTAAAATTTTAAAAAAAAATTGAGGGTTTAACTAAAAAAATTTAATAATTTTGAGAGATTTAATATGAACTTTTAAAAATTATGAGATGTGATTTAAATAAAAATATAATTTTCAAAATTTAGGTGGCGTGACCCCACTGGTCATGCTATGTTCAACCACTGTATGTTCGTCAACATGTTTGTTTATATGTCAACCAACATGTTCGTTTATACGCTCGCCATAATGGTGAACTTACGACACTAGTTCTTAAGCTTCAGAGTTTGAACTCCAAAGTTCACCCTATGTTCAATTTAGTCCCTACTTTCACTACTATTTAAAATGTAAAAAAATAAAAGGATAGGGGAATCGGGTAAACGATCTTATAAACAAGTCGAAAAACGAGTCTATAAACGAGCTTTCAAGCAAGCTTGTTTGTTAACGTAAACAAACCAAACATACCCATGTTCTTGTTCGTTCATTTATTAAATGAACATAAAATTTTGTTCATACTCATTTATTTAGCTCAATAAACGGACATAAAAAATATTATATGAACAGTTCATGAACAATTTAATACATATATATTATTATATTAAAACTTATTAACTACAATCTAATGCATATATAATATGTTTCCCTTTTTATCAAGTAATAGTCTTGGCTTAGTGATTAATTATTCTTCTCGTCTGCCATTAATTTAGGTTTGAATCCTCTCGCCCCATTTTTTTTCTCACATTAATTTTCACCAAAAATGCATTATTTAATAAATGATGTTATCAATTCTTTCAATCTCTCTCATTTATTTTTCACCAATCAAATGGTTATTAAATTATGTAAATTAAAATTAAGAGAAATTTTATTTTATTTTTTGAAAGGGAAATAATTTATTCAATAGCGACGGGAATACACGACTCTCGCCTCATTAAAAAAACCTCTCTAAGCCTACAATGGAGGAAAAAGAGTGCAGAGTTTACAATTAAGTTCTAATCAACCCGAGATACAATAACTAGTTACAGAACCACCCTTTTCTATGCAATACAAACAACCCAAACACAAAACATATTCCGGAATAAAGCGTCCTTGGTCAATATCTCCCGCACTGAATTGGTAACTCACCAAAACCAGCCCCTGTAACTCACCACAGCAAAGAACTCAATCGCAGAAATAAAAGAGCTTGCCCCTTATCTTAGTTTGACTTCCAGATTACATCCTCCCTTCTATGATCTATCTATCCCTTTATTAGCCAATAAATCAGCCAAGGCATTAGCCTCCCTTGGCACTTGCTGGATGGTCCAATTGATCTCTTTTCCAGTCAACAGACACGACTTGATCAAACTACTAAACGTCATTGGACACTTCCATGGATTGAGTATCCAGTCGATCACCAAAGAGCAATCACACTCTAAGACCACCCTTTTGGATTTAGCCCAATTAGATACTTTGAGAGCTTCCAAAATTGCCAAAATTTCAGCAGATGTTGTCTTCGAAAAACGTATGAGAATTACTCCCCTTTCATTCCGAAGAACCCCTCCAATTCCTGCATTTCTCTCGCAGCCCCATCAATATTGAATTTTAAATTACCAAGATCAAGGGGAGACCACTTAACATTACATACCTTTGCTTTGAATCCGCACTGGATCATTCAGGAAGACATTCAAGTCGCCCACATTTTTCGGTGACATCGATTTGCACCACCATCCCAGTCTAAGAATGCCAGGTGGAAAATGTACTCTGCCGATAACTTTGTATTACTGAAAACGACTTCATTTCTTGATACCCAGATCGTCCAAGAAAAACTAAAGAAACCCAGCTTCCATATCCAGAGTTGGAACCTTCTGGGAATAGAATCCATCCATACCCTAAACAAATCAGCAAAATTGTTGGGTACTACTACATGAATATTCCAAAGACTGAACCATCGCTGCCAAATTCCCCAAACAAATTGACAATGACAAAATAGATGATCAACAGATTCGTCTTTTCTTTTGCACATCTTACATTCTACGGGAAGTGAACTGCAGCCTCTCTTTTTTAGTTCGACCATAGACGGGAGTCGTCCACACGAAACATACCACCTTTGGAGGGGCTTTACAACTCCAAATCTTCCCCCACACACCATCACCATCATTTTCGAAGCTTTGTACTAACTCGCACCAAGCCTTAGAACTACAGAACCCATCTGATGATGTCCGTAATTTCCGGTTTCATTTTGTGACCATACAAAGTTTTAAGAAAAAGATTCTCAGGTCTCTTTTTCCCAATCGAAGGGAGGACGTCTTAGTTTAATTTCCCATTTTCAACCCTCTGTGGCAAAAGACCCGAAGTCTGCAACACATCCAGTTTAAGAGAAATTGTAGAGTTCCTAGGGAGAACTAAATACATAATTATGCAAATTTTATTGAATTAAATTAAAATTAAGACCAAGTTATTAGAATTCCTAGGGAGAACTAAATACATAATTATGCAAATTTACTTAATTGTTATGTTATCATTCTTGTCAAAAGTTGGCAATTAAGGACTTGATTGAAATCATTTCAAAAGTTTAGTGGTCGAATTGATAAAATTTATAATTTAATGATTAAAATAGAACCAGAATAATACTTTAGTGACCTTGGAGGTAGTTTACCCTTTTATTTTAAATCTTGCATTAACTACAATTATATATATATATATATATACCAACAAGTGTTGGGTGCATTGGTAAGGCACATTGCACTCCTAAGGAGAGAACACGATTTCAATCCTTGGAGATGACTTTATTGTAAGGGGTAGCCTTACACCCCGAACATGGATCGTAAGAAAGACATGCATATTACCAATATATATATATGCATTAGTACCTAAAAAATACTTTAACGAAAAAATATTTTAGGTACCTAGATGAAAAAGTTAGTATACTTTGGGTACTTAGTACCCACTTTGACAAAAAAATATTTTAGCTACCTAAATGAAAAAATTAATATACTTTAGATACTTATTTATGATATACGACATTATTAGAGATGTAAAAAGCTGACCCGACCTGAAAACCCGACTAAAACTTTCTCGAGTCAGAACCTGGTTTGACCCGAGAATGTGATGACCCGAAACTAATCTGTAACTGACTGTTGCTGACCCGAACCCGAGTTGGACCTTTTACTTTAGTAACCGAACCTGACCTACATCTGACCGAGAAAGACTCGAACCCGAATTGAACATGTTACTGTAGACCCGAAACTCGACCTGCACCCGACTGAAATGAACCCGAACCCGAGAATGACCTGCCATATAATCGATATTACCCGACTGAATCGACCCAAGATCTGATTTGACCCGACTTGTTTTGAACCCGACATGTTGTTGACCTGAATTGATATTTACCTGACATGTAATTGAGGAAGTCTATGATTTGATGAATTTAAAGTGTTGATAAATGTGAGGTATTAAGTGTTGATAAATATAAACTATTAATTTTTTAAATTAATTTAAAGTGTTAAATAATCTTTTTGTTATATATATATATATATATATAATCAATTAAAAATATATACAAAAACTATAAGTGAACTAACAATACCAACAATCAAAAACAACGACAACATTAAGTTAGTAACTCATTAAATTAATATGTTTAATTTTTTATGTTTATAAATTATAATATATAAAAACATTTAAAAGTTTTATTAAATTAATAATTTGAGATTAATAATTTAAAACAAATTATTCAAAATTTAAATCAATTTGTTAATTATGATCATTAAATTAATAAATTTATTTTTATATTAAATATAATCATTATATTTAAAAATAATAATTATAACCATTAAATTAATTATATTAAAAAATTTATTTATTAATTATTAATTAAAGCATTTGAGGGTTTGAAAAAACAATTAAAGCATTGAAATTGGGAGGGAATTAGCCCGCCCTTTTTATTTTTATTTTAAGTAAACTGTCTTTTTAATTTAGCACACCCTTTAATTTGCTCTTGTTGGGAGGGAATCAGCCCACCTTTTTATCTTTTGGTATATTTACACCTTAGGTCCTTCTATTTTTAGGTAGCATTTCATTAAGGTCTCCTCTATTCGCATGCTAAGTTTAATTTCCATTCAATTGAATCCTAATTTTCAGTCTTTGTGTTTTAGATTTAGATCCTCATTTTAAGGATTAATTTAATTAGCTCATTTTAATAAAATTTATTAGTAATTAGTCTTCGTTGCCTGCCTATTATTTAGGTTAGAGATTATTACCCTTTAGGTCTTGTTGCATTTAAAATATTGCATTTTAGACCTAATATTCACTTTTAAGTTTTAGTTTAATTCAATTTAGTCACAAGAGTCCCCGTGGTTTGGACTTTCGATATAGCAATCCCCACCCCAGGGTGATATTTAGTCCTTAAAATTTACTTTTAGCCGAAATTAACCCTTCTATATTTCTAATTTTTGTAATTTAGTCTAATAATTTCAATGTGCTGATATTTTTGTTCATTTTAGTTCATAAGAATTAATTTTTAACCGAAATTGACCCATATTTATTTCTATTGTAAAATTTTGAAATTGGTCACTAGATTCTCAAATTTCTCGATTTTCAAATTGTCAAATTACTCCCTAATTTCGGGTTTATGTTATATTTTATGGTGAAATTGTGAAATTGGTCACTTGACTCTCAAATTTCTCCACTTTCAAATTGGTCCCTAATTTTGGTTTTAGGCTATATTTATGGTGAAATTGTGAAATTGTCCCTAATCTTAGTGTATGTGATTATTTTCAAGTGTTATATAGTCTATAATCTATGTATAATATATCATACGCGATGATGTTATTATTAATTATTACTACAATCCGCCTATATGGTCTATAGTTTATATTGATATGTGTAACGTGAATATGTCTCATACGTGTTACATGATTATACTTTTTTAGGGGTTATAGCCTATATGTTTATGTGATTAGTTTAGGGCTTAGGGATGAAATTTAGGGTTTAGGAGTTTAGTGTTCAATTAATTCCCTACAAATCTGTATTTAAACCAAAATTGTTCTTTATTTATTTTTAAATTGTGTAATTTAGTCCGATATTTTTAATAAGATGATATTTTTATTCATTTAAGTCCCTAAAAAGTTACTTTTAACTAAAAGTGACCCATATTTATTTCTAATTTTTATAATATAGTCTAATAAAGTAAAGATGGTGTTGTTTTTGGTCATTTTAGTCCATAAAATTATATTTTTATCCAAAATTTAACCATATTTATTTCTAATTTTTATAATTTAGTCCAAACCCTATAATTTTTGTAATTTATTCCAAACCATATAAATCATAAGTCCCTATAAGAATTCTAAAAATAAACCTCAAATTTCAATTATAACCTAAATTGGGACTCAATTGAATTAAATTAAAAGCCAAAAGTAAAAATTTGGGTCTTAAACAAAAAACATCCAAAGTTATAATGACTAAAAAAGTAAATTTCCCCTAACCGAAAAGAACAAGCGGGTTCTTTCCCTCCAAAATCCAAATGGAATATTTTTAAATTTGATCTAATAATTAATTTCCTATTTGGAATTTGCCGTCTTTTTTTGCTTAGTGATTAATTATCCTTCAGGTCCTCACTCGTTTAAATTTTTTATTTTAGTCCTAACATTCACTTTTAAATTTTAGTTTAATTCAATTTGGTCACAAATATATATATATATATATATATATATATATATATATTAAATTATAACATATTCCGACATCCTAAGGGGTATTTTGGTGATTAGTCACAATTTAGTCACTTGAAATGACCCAACCCAAAGTTTATCGACTATTTGTACCAAACTCAAACTTAATACGAATTCGAAACCCGAATTAACCCAACCTGAAATGAAACCGACTTGAAATTACCCGACCTGAAATGAACCCGACTTGAAATGAACCCGACCTAAAATTAAACCGACCTGAAATGAACCCGACTTGAAGTCTACCCGAGCCCGAATTAACCCGTCAATTAACTGATTCGGGCCCGAACCGTTTTGACCCGACCTGAAATGAACTTGACCTAAAATGAACCCAACCTGAAATGAAGTTGACCTAAAATTGACCCGCACCTAACCCGAATCGAGTCGAAACATCAAATCGACCTAAAATGGAATGTATCTAATTTGACCTGACAGGACCCAACCTGAAACCCGTCGAGTACCTGTTTTTACATTCCTAGCCATTTTAAATCAATTAGTTATTTTGGTGTAGTTGTTTAGACACACCCTAAAATGCTTAGATTTGAGTCTCATTTCTCTTTTTTATTTCCTTTCCCCCTTGCCTTAACTAAAGTTAACATATATAAAACCATGTTGTAAATTATAATCAAGTTCAGTTTGACATTGCTTTTAAAAAGTGTTGCGCAAAAGTAATTTTAAAAGTGTTGTAAAAAATAATTTTAAAAAGTTAACTTTTAAAATTTAGGGTTTGGTATTGCTGTCAAAAAATGTTTTTTTTAAGAAGATAAAGTGTCTATTTTAGACATTATATTATAAAATTTAAAATATCTTAATTTAAATATGTAACGCCCCTAATTTTAATAAAATTAATTTTAAGTTAAAAGGAGGCAAAACAAAAATATAAAAAGTGATACTATGAGGTTTCGAACCCATGACTTATGGGTAATAAAGCCAAACCTTAACTATTTAGGTTAAGGACCACTCTTAGTTAAATTTTACACCAATTTTCTTTTGAACTATGTTTTATTGGTCTGAATCAATAATAAATAAAATATGAACCACCCACCTACGAAATTAAATGCACCATCAGATATTTCTAGATTACCAAGAGCTTCTCACCAACTCCCCTCTCCGATCACCCTCCAATCTCCCCCATTACTCAGCCGTGGCGTGCACTGCCGTCACCAGTCAAGCCACCGCTAAACCACAAACCCAACGTCGTCAGCCACTCGCGAGTTAACACTGTCGTTCATCATGGAGATCAAGTCGAAGGTTCATTAGAAACCCAAGTCCCTTTTTTGTTTTTCGTCATTTTCGGTCGCCTTCA
Organism: Hibiscus trionum; assembly: GCA_030270665.1. Lineage (NCBI taxonomy): Eukaryota > Viridiplantae > Streptophyta > Magnoliopsida > Malvales > Malvaceae > Hibiscus > Hibiscus trionum. The sequence continues at coordinate 69,972,947 of BSYR01000003.1, forward strand.
TCGTCCGTGTGAGGCACGACCGTCACATCTAAACACCCCGAACCGAGGCGAGCCGAGTACTATCCTTCGATCTTTGATTGATCGCAAATTCGATGGTCATCAGAAATCCAAGGAATCGAACGATTTTCTTTTTCCATTGAGTTTTCAGACATCTTAAGCCACGGTAAGCTTCAAGAACCAAGTTAATCAAGCTTTACAAGTTGTTTTCTGCATTTTGGTGGATTCTCGGCCAATTTGAGCCGCGCTTGGCGACCACGCATCGTCGGGGGCGATTTTTGGCCGCCGTGTCTTTTGCATTTTGATCAAGACCGGTCCGACCAGTTATAGATCGTTTCGGCCTTGAACCAAGCCAGTTTGGCTCAAACCTAGTCTTCCAGATCCGAACCAACATGCTCGACCCAAACTTGAACCGGCATGTTTAAGGCACATCAACTTTTAGCCCAGACCTGACCTAAGTCTGACCCGACCGACCTGACCCGAGTCCGACCAGATTTTGAACCCGTCTTACCCTACCCAATCGAGTCAACTCGTATGAGTCAACCTGACTGAGTCAACTCAGTTGACTTTGACTATGACCGTTGACTTTGACCTGACTATTGACCGTCAACTTTGACCTGACTGTTGACCGTTGACTTTGACATGACCATTGACTTTGACCAAAAGTCAACTTTTTTTCCTCGAAAACTCCTATTTTAAGTTTTTCGACGTCCTGAGTCTGCTTTTGAAGTTCATTTCGCAAATTTTAACCCGAAAGCCTTCGAATCTAACCCTGAACCCGAGCATGCATATGTATATAATTATTCTTCTAAGAGTAATGTAATTGAGTTAATGTCTGATTTTGCAGTATGTTTGATTGAAGGCATTCAAATTTCTTTGTATCTAAAATTTTAAAGGACATTGAGTTCGTGTTCGAGTTCAAAAGTGACCGGAGGGAGTTTCAAGAGTCGACCGATATAGCTTGGAGTCGAGGTAATACTTTACTACCTATTGTATGCTCTACAGAACTCATTGGTAATTGGTTAATGCATGAATGAATATGATTGGTTATAAGATAATCATTGACTATTTTTACAGTCGTACTGTTTTCAGTAAAAGGATAATAAGCTGGTTAAGATTGAATGACTCAAATAAGAAATTTAATGATCAGTAAGAAATTCAAGTGCATTGAGTAATCAATAAACCAATTAACCTCGAAACCTTCAATTCGAATTATTCTTGTCATAAGATTTAAATTCTGAGATACTTGGATGTGAAATGACAGATATTATAACACCCCTTACCTGATCTAGTAGATAGACCGGTGTAATACGTGTTACCCAGCAAACCAAACAACCAACCTTACGATTTGATCACACTCCAGCTATCAAGCAAGCAACAATTCGAGAAGAATTAAAAACTTGTATACTCTCTCACAATTTCATATCTTATTTAGGAGTAGAACCAAGTCACGTTGTAAATAACTTAAGGGTAAACTACTGCAGAAGTCACTTATGTTTATACTAAGTACAGAATTAGTCCCCAAATTTAAAAAATGACCAGTAAGGTCCCAAACGTTTTCGGGACGTAAACTTCTAGTCACTCAGCCGTTAAATCTAAACGGAAGAGTGATTTGAAACAATAAAAAAATGATAAATTACTTAAATAGTCCCTAAACCATTACTTAACTTGTATTTTAACCACTGAAATAAAAATAATTTATATAATTTCACATTTAATCCTCTATATTTACAATTTTTTTTATTTCTTTTCCCTCCACTAAACCTTCAAAATCGTAAGTATAGGAGGGAAGCCATTATGATTAGTTTTGATGCGGAATATGTTGCTTAATCATGATTACAACCACCATTCATGCATCTGATACTAGAGTATTGTAACAATGACTGTCCTTGTTATATGCTAGTAAAATATTTTACTTAAATATATGAAGAAATGCATGATACCAAGATTCAACCATTCTCGATTCTCAATTTCAGGTGGCCAAGGAGAGTGCTGATGTCATAATTCTGGATGACAATTTCTCAAAAATTGTGACAGTAGCCAAATGGGGTCGTTCAATATACATAAATATTCAAAAATTTGTACAGTTTCAACTGACAGTCAACATCGTTGCACTGATTGTTAACTTCTCCTCAGCATGTTTGACAGGTAAGAAAGGGATGTGTTTTGCCTACATCTATTTCAAACTCATATTCTAGCTTTCGTTGCAAATGAATATTGTGTTGTCATATTTGCTAACGCTTTTTGCACCAAACCATTTTGCAGGTAGCGCTCCTCTCACAGCTGTTCAGCTGTTGTGGGTCAATATGATTATGGATACTCTGGGAGCAGTTGCACTTGCAATTGAGCCTCCAACTGATGAACTAATGAAGCGTTCACCGGTTGGAAAGAAAGGAAATTTTATCAGTAATGTGATGTGGAGGAATATCTTAGGGCAATCCTTTTATCAGTTTATGGTTATATGGTACCTTCAGGTGAAAGGAAAAGCAATGTTTACTCTTGACGCCCCTGATTCTGACCTGACATTGAACGCGCTTATTTTCAATTCATTCGTATTCTGCCAGGTAACCTTTTTATTATGAGCTCCTTCATATTTTGCTACATGCACGCTTTTTTGAGACCATGATTTAGCTTACAAATTATACTGGGTGATTTCCACAAGTTTTCAATGAGATCAGCTCACGTAACATGGAGGAAATAAATATTTTCAAGGGTATATTAGATAACTACGTTTTCGTGGCTGTCCTTGGCTGCACTGCTTTCTTCCAAGTTATCATCATCGAATTCTTGGGAACATTTGCTAGTAAAATTCCTCTCACCGGCTCACAATGGTTCGTAAGTGTGTTCATAGGATTCTTAGGCATGCCGACCGCTGCTGCCTTAAAGACGATACCAGTATGAACCACGATAAACTCAGGTGCTGTTTTTTGAATGAACATCTCTATGTTCCTCCTTGCAGCGGAGGGGAAAGAAATAAAAAAAATTGTAAATATAGAAGATTAAATGTGAAATTATATAAATTATTTTTATTTTAGTGGTTAAAATACAAGTTAAGTAATGGTTTAGGGATTATTTAAGTAATTTATCATTTTTTATTGTGTCAGATCACCCTTCCGTTTAAATTTAACGGCTGAGTGACTAGAAGTTTACGTCCCGAAAACGTTTGGGACCTTATTGGTCATTTTTAAATTTGGGGACTAACTCTGTACTTTAGTATAAACATAAGTGACTTATGCAGTAGTTTACCCATAACTTAATGATTGATTAATAAGATATTAGTAAATACAATTACAAGAACTCAGGTAAGCATCTATAAAAGTTATGATATAATATTTTAAACAGTACAATGGACACAATATTAGAACAAATTACTTGATTTACAAGAACCAAGAACTAAACTTAATTTTATTTTATAAGCTAGCTAGAGATACACATAAAAGATTCATAACTCATTTTCTAAGTGGTCACCTAGTGATACCAAGTAAAACTATCTGTATTCCTCTACTGAAAACTACAATAACATATTTACTGATTCAATTCTTAAAGTAGAACTAGATTGGACCGAAGGTGGTTTAGTGCTGATGATATTTAAAATCATTCAATCTTAAAACATACATTCTTTTAAGTCTAATGTGCAGCAGCTTAATTGTCAATTTAAGGTTTAAGGGACATTCCAAGAGCAATTAATTAGTATCATATGAACTAGGGTAGATGACCTATCCTTAAACCTTTAAGTTCCCTTTTAAGCATTTCTATAATCACTTACTTAGCCAATCAATCAAAACAATCATCATGATTATCACAAGACATGCAACACCACATCATAATAAAATTATTAGGGCCCATTACAAAACATGATATTTATAAACTTATACACACATAATCAAATAGGTTGATGTAACACCCAAAAATTATGCCAAAATTGTAAACCCTAGATTCACAAAATCCCTAATTCAAAAACTCTAAATTTTGAAATCCCTAATTCAAAAACTCTAATTTTAATTCTTATGGCCAAATTGAGAATTTTGGGAGTTAAATGATCTTTAATCACAATTTTGCGACTTTATCAAATAAATAAAAAGTTTGGGGACTTGTTGGGTGATTAACCCATTGTTTTAAAAGTAGATTGAATTTAAATTGAATTGTACTTATAGCAGACGTGTAACACCCCAATTTTGGGCTTGGAAGTTTAGGGTCTGAACCGGACCGGTCTAATTTTCGGTTCGAATATAAAAGGGTGGTTTTAGGGAAAGCCTAGTTCGGGATGCATTAAAAATATGGAAAAATATCTAAAAATCCTCTTTTAATATATATAAGAGATTGGTGAAATCAATTTTACAAAATAAGGTTTGGAAGGGTGACATTTTGAAATAGTGACTAAAATGTAATTTTTGAAAAGTTCAGTGGTGAGTGTTTTGTAAGGATTGAAACTTTGAATCTTTAAGGGGCTAATTCACCCAAGGAAGGATTTCTCCAGATTTTTCCTTAATTTTAATGGTTTTGTTAATGTTTAATTAATTAAAAGAAGTGAGGGAAATCATATTTAGCTTTTCATAACTAATTTTTGCTAGAACTTTCTCATCTCATTTTCTCTCAAAATTCCCTCAGCCAAACACATTTCCACAGCAGCTTTTCTTTCGATTTTCACACTAAATGATGAGGTCTCAATCATCACTTGATTCCTAATCCTTTCTACATCAAATGCTCTTCATTTGCTTATTGAATTTTCAAGGATTTTGGCTCTAAACAAGGAGAAATCTACATTTAGAGGTAAGGATATTCTTCTCCTCTAAATACTTAGTTCTTTACTGAAATTCCCAAGTTCTCAATCCTTAAATTAAGTTTTATAAAAGGTTTTAATGTTGTGATCTTGATTTTGGCTTAAAACTCAAGATTTGGATTTAATCTTGAAGAAATTCGTGATGAATGTTTGGGCTCTGTTTTGAGATGTCTTTTTAATGTATTTTGGATGTTTAATGATGTGTAATTGAGGTTTAATCAATGCAATCCAGAATAGGTTGATTTTCCTAAGTTTTTATTTGTGAAAATGGTGGTTTTTGAGGTGATCTTGGTGTTCTGTTATAGCTGGAGGTATAAGGACGAGTGTAGGATCTTTTTGGATGTTAATTGATGTTTAAGAATGTTTAGAAGTGATGGATCTTGGCTGGGTAATGTTGTGGAAGAGTTTGGAAGTGATTTCGGTTGTGTTTGGTAGCCGAAATGTTAGATTTGATGTGAGCAACGAGTTTAGGTGTAATGGCTGAAGATTTTAATGCATGATGATGCATTAATCCTCTGCTTTGATGTGTTTAAAACAAGGAGGCATCTTCGGATCCTTGTGGTGTTGATCCGGAGGCTTGAACGGCGTTTCGGCAAGCTTGCGAAACGGAATTGGTGAGTGAAGTTGTGTTTTCAGCTTTGAAACCAATGTTTGAAGGTTTTGGGAGCTTAGTTTAAGTCTAAGCAACTTAACTAAGCTCAAGAGTAAGTTTTCGGAGAAACTCTCTCTTTGATGAACCATGAGATGGTTGGATGCAATGTGTTTAATTTGCATGTTTAAATTTTGTTTTAAAAGCATGTTTTAGCATGATTAATGCTGGTTTTGAAAGCCATGTGTTGAAGGATGCTCAAGATAAGAGATCCTTGGTTTGATATTGATAAATGTGGTTTTGATGCATAGTGATGCATGATGGTTTAATGGCTTTGATTAATGCTTTAAAATAGTGGAATGTTGATGATAAATGATGTATATTGGCAAGTAATGTTTTGGTTTTAAAGTACTTGAATCGGATATAGTTAGCCGGCTATAGGATTGGGTGCACCGTGAATAAAGTCGCCTTGGATGTTGAGGGGATGTAATGGTACCGTAAACTCCATCCAAGTACACTAACGAGATGTCTAAGATCATAATGGTGGTTAAAATGCCATGTGAGGATCTTGTGTTGTGTGTCCCGTGTTCTCGTTAGTGATGTTATACAACTACTGATGAGTGATGTGGAGGGGTTGTAATTGTACCGTTAAACTCCATCACGGGTGTTGAGGGGTTGTGATTGTACCGGTAAACTCCACCTTGTGTGTTCGGTAGCGTGTATGAAGCGTATGGGACAACGCTTGTAATTCGCGTATCCGATTGTGTTTTGTGTTGAAAAATGGTTATGGTATCACTTGGAAGCCAATATGACATGTTGATGTTAATGAAGCATGAGATGCTTGTTGTGTATGCATTGTTGCATGAGAAATGATGTTTATGAATGAAAAGGCCTTATGAAAGGTGTTTTATAAAATGCATTATTGTGTTGTTTCTTTAGAGCATGCCTCACTAAGCAAATGTGCTTACGCTCTCTTTCTTGAACCAATAATGCAGAGAATTGAAGTGCTTTAAGGGCAGCAAGGAGGCTAAGAATCCAAGGGAAAGCTAAGCTCATGTATGGTGACCCTTTTTCACAACATTGTTAGTTTTTGATATTTTGGCAATGGGAACCTAGGTTATGTTTTTGAGAGATGTTTTGGACTCCCTAGTTGTGGCATGATGCCTTAAATGTTTTGGAGATGTAAATGGCCATTTTGGTGTTTGTTTTGATGGTTTGATGATTGGTTGGTTTTGAGTATTAGGATGCATGCCTATAGATTTGTGGTTTTTCCTAATTGATGCCATGAATGTGTTTTGATGATGCAAATATGTACCTTGTATGTATGATGACTTGTTGGCATGATTAGGAGGTCATAAGAACTTGTTTGAGTGGATAAATGTGTGTTAAACCAGCAATTTCTGCACTTTCTGGGCAGTCCGTATCGGAACGGGCACTAACGTTTCGAAACGGGGGGCCTGTAATGGCCTTCGTGTTTCGAAACAGGTAGAGGCCGTTTCGAAACGAATTGGCCACTGCCAAGCCCTGTTTCAATACAAGTCTCGAAACGAACCCGCGTTTCGGAACGGTCAACCCCAGTTCCGAAACAGATGACCGTTGGGCACTGATTTGAATGGTTTAAGGTTTGCAAGCTTTACGTTTTAGTCCTGAATTTTGTATATGCAATTGCTTGAGTTTGAGATGTCCGTTTGAGGTGAAACTTGACAGAGAAGCATGTAATATGACTAATTTCATAATGGTAACTTAAAAAATCAGTTAAGTCCTCTTAATTTCTAGAATTTACGTTTTGGTCCCTAATAGTTGTAATTTGTGCAATTGAGCCCCTTAACGTTTTCCAATCGCTGTGCTTTTCAAGTATGCTCCTCTCAAGGGTACGCTTAGGATTAATATGCATCTAGACAAGATTAAAAAGAAAAAAAGGGTCGTTAATCAAGGTTGACTTTCGGGTTGACTTTGGTTTTCCCCGTGTAATCTTCGTAGTTCGGGTCAACCGTCTAGGCCGGGCTAAGGGGGTTACAAGACGAATCATCTTCTTTTTATTATTATTATTATTTAAATGTTATATATATATTTAGTACTTTAATTTTAAATTGAATTCTAATCCCCTCCTCCAGTTGTCTTCTTTTAATTATTTTATTTACTTTTATTATATTCCATCATATATCACTTTCATTATTTTACTTAAATTAGGTTTGCTCTCCCTATAAATACACACACATAGTTCAAATAAGATCATCCCAAGAGCCCTACTTTTTTTTATATAGTTTCATGCCGCCAAAATCCCTTGATTTGCTAAATTCCTATGTAATAATCTCCACCGCTCTATACCCCTTCTTGTTCGTTAATCCCTTCAACCCCAAGTTTAGTCTGGTACCGATACAATTGGATCCAATACTTCTGATCATGGAAAATCACATTATTATGTAGGTTGAGTATAGCTTGGCTAAGGTGTGTTTTCTTACTGTGCTACATGTTTTCTCTGTGTTGACGCATTATTGTTTGTATGGTTGGCATCACATGCATATGTTTTCAGAATGTGTTTTAAGTATGATTTATGAAACATCGGATTTACGGAACTATGATTTATGGACTATGATTTATGAATATGTTTATGGAATATCAGATTTACAGAATTGGTTTTTATGAAACTTGAATTTTAAACATCATATATGTATGAGCATGGGTTGTGATTTGTAAGGAGGAAGTTCAGTAGTTTCACCCTTCGAGCTGAATTCCACTTCGGATTGGCGGACGTAGAGAGGAGGTTATCGGAACCTTCTTCATTTTTGGCGGACGTAGTTGGGTGCATTGCATTACGCTTGTGATATTGTATCATGTTTTAAAGAATTTTAAGAAAATATTACTATGTTTTTACGACTATGATTTTCTTGCACTTTAGAGACACACTAAGCTCTTTAGCTTACTCGCCCATAGTTTCTCTTTTCAGATATACTCAGACTCTCTAAGCGACTTGGTACTTAGAGGATCTCAATTTTATCCGGTTATTTTATTATTCAGTACGAAATTATTTTTACTTATTCATATTAATATTTATTGTTTTGGGGATATTGATGTAATTTCAGATTTGGGGCTTATTATTTTTAGCATGCATTTTCATAATTTAAATTTGAAAGTTTTATTTGAATTATAAGATTATTAATTTTAATGTTTAAATTTTATAAATATCGAGACACTTTATATTATTATCAGAAATAATTTATTTTACGCTATTTTAATATATTATAATTCAAATTAGTTAATTGATGGTAAAGTTTTCAATTGTGACTTCCTAAATTCGGTCTTTTCTTCTAAGCCGGATTTAGGGGATTGCATTTAGTGGTATCAGAACTAAGTTCAACCCTCGGACTGTGAGGCTCGCTTAAAATTTTAAACCGAAAATGATTTTTGCATGCATATTAAATGTTTTGGGGCAAAATGAGATTTTTTGTTAAATTTATTATTAAAAAAATTAAAGATATGTTTTGAATAGAAACTCCAAGTACCAACTCTAATTCTAGGATTGTCCCTTTTGTAGATAGATTACTATGCCACCTCGTAGGATTTCTAGATTAGCGACTGATCGTAATCATACTCGTTCTTATGAAATTGAGATCAAAGTCTATCTGAAAGCCTTGTGTTGTCATTCGTAACCTGATCTAAAATGCCTTTCTAAAATTGTTATCAAAACCTCTTTCTTTTGAAGTATGTCGTTAGTCTGAAAATTTTGAGGACACAATTTCTTTTAAGGGTGGGAGAGTTGTAACACCCCAAAAATTACGCCCAAATTGTAAACCCTAGATTCACAAAATCCCTAATTCAAAAACTCTAAATTTTGAAATCCCTAATTTAAAAACCCTAATTTTAATTCTTATGGCCAAATTGAGAATTTTGGGAGTTAAATGATCTTTAATCATAATTTTACGGCTTTATCAAACAAATAAGAAGTTTGGGGACTTGTTGGGTGATTAACCCATTGTTTTAAAAGTAGATTGAATTTAAATTGAATTGTACTTATAGCAACCGAATCATCTTCCTTTTTTTATTATTTAAATGTTATATATATGTATATATATTTTAGTACTTTAATTTTAAATTGAATTCTAATCCCCTCCTCTAGTTGTCTTCTTTTAATTATTTTATTTATTTTTATTATTTTCTATCCTATATCACTTTCATTATTTTACTTAAATTAGGTTTGCTCTCCCTATAAATATACACACACATAGTTCAAATAAGATCTTCCTAAGAACCCTACTTTTTTATATAGTTTCATGCCGCCAAACTCCCTTACTGATTTGCTAAATTCCTATGTAATAATCTCCACCGCTCTATACCCATTCTTGTTCGTTAATCCCTTCAACCCCAAGTTTAGTCTGGTACCGATACAGTTGGATCCAATACTTCTGATAATGGAAAATCACATTATTATGTAGGTTGAGTATAGCTTGGCTAAGGTGTGTTTTCTTACTGTGCGACATGTTTTCTCTGTGTTGATGCAATATTGTTTGTATGATTGGCATCACATGCATATGTTTTCAGAATGTGTTTTAAGTATGATTTATGAAACATCGGATTTACGGAACTATGATTTATGAATATATTTATGGAATATCGGATTTACAGAATTGGTTTTTATGAAACTTGAATTTTAAACATCATATATGTATGAGCATGGGTTGAGATTTGTATGGAGGAAGTTTAGTGGTTTAACCCTTCGGGCTGAATTCCACTTCGGATTGGCGGACGTAGGGAGGAGGTTATGGGAACCTTCCTCATTTTCGACGGACGTAGTTGGGTGCATTGCATTACGCTTGTAATATTGTATCATATTTTTAAAGAATTTTTAAAAATATTACTATGTTTTTACGACTATGATTTTCTTACACTTTAGAGACACACTAAGCTTTTTAGCTTACTCCCCCATAGTTTCTCTTTTCATATATACTCAGATTCTTTAGGCGACTTGGTACTTGGAGGATCTCAATTTTATCCGGTTATTTTATTATTCAATACGAAATTATTTTTACTTATTCATATTAATATTTATTGTTTTGGGGATATTGATGTAATTTCAGATTTGGGGCTTATTATTTTTAGCATACATTTTCATAATTTAAATTTGAAAGTTTTATTTAAATTATAAGATTATTAATTTTAATGTTTGAATTTTATAAATATCGAGACACTTTATATTATTATCAGAAATAATTTATTTTACGTTATTTTAATATATTATAATTCAAATTAGTTTCTTGAGGGTAAAGTTTTCAATTGTGGCTTCCTAAATTCGGTCTTTTCTTCTAAGCCGGGTTTAGGGGATTACAGTTGACCTATATGCTCTATGCAAACTTTTTAACTATATGCCTCTGTCTAGGTGTAACACCCGAGTTTGGGGGTCGGGTGAAATTAAATTATTAAAATATGATATTGGGCCTTGTATTTTCAAAAATATGTTGGGCTTGTTTTAACTTAAACCCAATTGGGCATGGGTTTTACACTATTGTAATTACCCATTTTCATTAAGGGTAAAAATGTCTTTTGACTTTTAAAATAAAACAAAACAAATAAAAATAGATTTTTTTCATCATCTTCTTCCCCACCCACTTTCAAAACCAACGATAACTTCCCCTCCCCTTTGCTATCCACTATTCCAGTTCCTCCTTGCTTCATTCTTGAAGATTTTTGAAAGGTAATTATGTTTTTGAGTTGTCCTCATCTTCCCCTTGCTATTCATGTTTTTAGTTTTCAATAAAACCCATTGTATTACATTTTGAAGTTTTTGGGTTTTGAAGTAAAAATGATAACTTTGATAGCTTTAGGTTAAGCTTTCGATTTGTTGTTGTTAAATGAGGTATTTAATATTCAAAAGGTCCAACATATCTAATTTTTACATGGTTTTATAATGATTTTCGGATATGGGTTTTAGGGAGGTTTTAGATGGTTCAAAGGTTGATTTTTGTGGCTGTTTATGAGTTGCAATCGATGGTTGATGATTGTATGATGTTTAAGGGTTAATTTTGAAGCTTATGAGTATGTTAAAAGTGTTGGAATCGATGGTTAATCGCTGTGTGTTTGGGCTGCTCGAAAATGCTAGTTTGGGGTGTGTTCTTAGTCGGCTAATTGCTTGAAATTGTGCTCCGAGTTTGCTTCGGTGATTGGCGACTGATTGTTGATGTTTTTGCTTGTGCTGGATTGCTTAGAACCTAGGTTTTGTGTCGGTGAGACATCGGGAACTAATCCGGGAAGCTTGGAAGATTGATTGGCTAGAGTTGTTGAGCTTGGAGTAGTCGGTGAGTGGTTCTTCGATTTTAAATTGGTTTTCAAATGTTTGGTTCGAGCATGTAGACCTAGGTCGGGCTTGGTAAACCCACCTAGAGTTGGGATTTTATTGGTAGTCTAATCTCAAGCTTTAGTTTAGAAGACTTTGGATGAACTTGTAAATGTTGTGTTATGCCTCATGTATTAAATGTGATTGATGTTGCTATGCATTTTGTGGATATGTGTAGTGATGAGGCATGATGATTTATTTATGCACGGTGATATGCATGTGGTTGATGAAATGTGGGTTGCATGATTGAAAATCATGGTGGATACGTGCTAGGCACGGGAAATGGTAAGGATATTGTGTTATGATGATTTTGTGATGTGTTAGTATTGGCACTAGTATGCTTAGGTACAAATGATCGATCATTAGGATGTTAGTGTGCACACGAGTGTCGAAATGCGCGTGTGGTCTTGGTGATGGTAGTTACCAAGATGGAGTACGGGTACGCCCGAAAATCTTCATGTATATTTAGTCGGTGATGAGTGGAATCCCATCGACGGGGAGTGAGGATGAGTGAAATCCCCTCCGCGTGAAACGGTGATGAGTGTAATCCCACCGTAAGGTAATGTAATGATTGAGTTGTTGGATGTGAGTTCCAACGGTTGTTATCCGCGTATTCGGGTCATAGCTAGGTGCCGATACGGTTTGATAAATGTGTTTCATATGGATGTATTATGGACATGTTGAGCATGGCATGATAATTGAGGTTATGTTCATGCATTTCATATAATTTTTTCATGTGGTTCTGAAGGTAAGGAAACATTCATTCATCCTTGGTTTTTTTGCTCGTGCTTGGACCCTGCATTGTCGAGGTTTGTTTTATGAGCTTACCCTCACTAAGCTTTACGCTTACACTCTCTTTTGTTCGACAATGCAGATCCGTAGTTCGTGGGTTGCTTGTGCGAGGAGAAAGGCCTCCAAGTGTGCTATCTTAACCTTCAAGTATGGACTTTAAAAGTTAATTGATGTAATAGTTAAGCAATGGGGATTTGTGTATGTTGTTTGGTGTTTAGGAGCGTGTTAAGACTCCTTTAGTATGTTGATGTTTTGGTTGTGGCTTGTTTATGCCATGTATGTTGGCCTTGTGCCCTTATCTTTATGCTTATGTGTATTTTTGTTCTAAGGCATGAAAACCTTGATATGCAATGTATGTCTCTTTTGGTGAATGCTTGATTCCTTAAAATGTATGGCCTTTTCATGTATGTTGATCATGTTTGAAGTAGGGTAAATGCCTCTAGAGTATGTGTTTGCATGTTATAACTTGTTTCTTGATTTTTGAGGCTTGTTGGGAGCTTTTGGAGATGCAAAATCTGGTTTTCAGAAACACACAGACTGCGGGCGTTTCAGAACGGGTAAGGCTGTTTCGGAATGGGTGTTGTTCCAGGGACACCCGTATCGGAACGCGTTCCGGTACGATTTGACTACTGTGAACCCCTGTTCAGATACGTGTATCGAAACATTTTGGCTACTGTGAGGGCCTGTTCCAGAATGTGTTTCGGAACGCCTAGGCGAAATGGACATTCGTACCGAAACGGGGTGGTGCGTATCGGTACAGATGGTCTGGCTTTTTAAACTGGGGCCCGTGTATTGAAACGGGCAAGCCTGTTTCGAAACACATGCCTGAAATGTGGGCTTTTGACATCTCTAAAGGTTCTCAACTTTTGGGCTTAGGCCCTGTTTGATGTTAGCTTCCTTGTGGGCCCTGTTCGTAATCGTTTATGTGTGTTTGGGTCGAGTTTGCAAGAAATCGGATTAGCTTGACAATTGGTAAATTTAAACTAACTTACGCTCTCTTGCTTTTCTTGTCCTCGTTTTCCGCTGCCGTTTGTCACACATAGGACTAACTAAATGTCTAGACAAGATAATGTTAAAAGAAAGTTTTCTAGGGTCGTTAACCGAAGTGGAGCCTTAACGGGTTTCGCCTCGGTTTTCCCCGTGTAGCCCACTCGGACTGGTCGACAGTCCAGACCGAGACGAGGGGGTTACATTTGTTGGTATTAGAGCCTGGGGTTTCCGAGACCTCGGGCAGGTAAGTGAGGAAAGTTAAATTCTTGTATTGCAATTGCACGGTGTTTGCTTGCCATGTGAGTATGTTCGCTTGCTTATCAAGTATGCTTTGATGCTTGCTTAAATGATCGTATGTGTGTGCTGCTTGAAGCATGTTGATGTGTGGTTTGTCCGTTGAGTGTTGAGTAGAGTCCCATTGCTTCTATTACATCGAAAAAAGGATTTAAGTGAGGGAAACATACTTGAGCCACTTGGACCCTTGCCCTTGCTAACCCTATTTTGTATATTGTTGTTGTAGTTGTTATCTGCGAGCTGTTATGTCGAGGCCTAGAGGTTGACCCAGGCTGGTTCGTCAGGAACCCCGTGTTGCGGCTCCTGCTGGTGAGCCGGTGGTTCGAGTAGAGGTTCCATTGGAAGAGCCTGCTATTGGAGTCGGAGCTCCTCCACCACCACCACCTCCTCATCCTGATGTGGAAGGCGAGGCTAGAGCAGAGGGAGCGGTACCTCAGGTTGGCTAGGGTGGCCAAGGTCCTGCAGGGATAGATATGGCTCCGCTAGTTCAAGCTATAGCGGGAGCGTTTCAGGCTGCAGTTGCCGGAGCTCAGGCTGTAGCTCAGCCGAGAGGAGATGATGCTAGCTTACCCTTAGAGAGGCTTCGTAGCCTCGGGGTGGATGAGTTCAGGGGATCTACGCCCGAGAGATCAGAGTTATGGTTAGAGAAGACAATTCTTTTCTGGTTCAGATGGGATGTGTTGGGGCTCGTAAGTTGGGCTGTGTAGTTTCGTTGCTTCAGGGTGATGCCTACACATGGTGGGTGACTATTACTTCCGGCGTGCCTGAGGCCGATATCAGTTGGAATTTCTTTGAGACTGCATTCAGGAAGAGATATTTGGGCCCGAGATATTTAGATGAGAAGAAGAGGGAGTTCATAGCTCTTGTTCAGGGAGACACATCAGTGACAGATTACGAGATCCGCTTTGTCCGATTGAGTCAGTATGCTCTGGAGTTGGTTCCTACTGAGAGGGACCGTTGTGATCGGTTCAGGTATGGACTTCATGAGAAGGTCAAGAGGAACACCTTGGCTACTGATTATTTTGATTTTGATGTCTTGGTCGCTAGGGCCAAGGACATCGAGCATAGCTTGGGGCTGACCAAATGTTCGGGAGGATCCAGTTTAGGGAAGAGGCATAACAACTTTGATTGTGGTGATGCCAAGAGGCATCGGGGCAGTGGACAATAGTATGATCATAGGCGTGGCGGTGGCCACCACGGTAGAGGCCATCAGGTCCAGAGAGCTGGAGGGCGTTGTCCCGAGTGTGCCCGATGTGAGAGACATCATTCAGGAGAGTGTTGGGGGAACTATCATGCTTGCTGGAACTGTGGATCGAGAGACCACTTCAGGAGAGAGTGTCCGCATCAGGCGGCACAGACACCGATTCAGGCACAGGCTCCTGCGAGAGCGATCGACTATTTGAGAGGTCGTGGGCGCGGTCGTGGTTACTTCCAGCCGAGGGCTGATGCACCTAGGATAGAGGCACCGAGGAATCTTGCTCATGTAGTGACAGTTGAGCTAGATGCTGGTGGACCAGCTAGAGTCTACGCATAGAGAGAGATAGGGAATGACACATATGTGATAGCAGGTAATTTTGAGTTACAGTCCATGTCTTTGCTTTCCTTAGTCGATTCGGGTTCCACGCATTCTTATATATTGAGTGAGCATGCAAAGAAGTTAGACATACCTGTTGAGATTTTAGACGTAGGGTTGCATGTGACTAGTTTCTTCGGTAAGACAGTTGTAGTTAGACAGATGTATAGGAGGTGTCCGTTGAAGATTCAGGGTCATGTGTTCCCTGTTGATATGATGGAACTTCCGTTCTACGGTTTTGATATTATTTTGGGTATGGATTGGTTGGTTGAGCATAGAGCTAGTGTAGATTTTGAGACAAAGAGAATTTCGTTGAAGCTTTTTGATGACTACGAGGTAGTAGTAGTAGTAGGCGAGAACGTTAAGTTCTTGTCGAACGTTGTGTCGGCTTTAGAGGCTCATAGGTTGATGGACTCCACTTGTGGGGCTTATTTAGCGTATGTGATGAATCCGAATATGAGTGAGGTTAGACCGAAATATATCAGGACAATTTGTGATTATCCGAATGTGTTTCTAGAAGAGTTAACGGGTTTGCCTCCTGATAGAGATGTAGAGTTTGTGATTGAGACTGTTTCAGGGTCTACTCCAGTTTCTATTGCTCCGTACCGTATGGCTCCAAAGGAGTTGAAAGAGTTGAAAAGTCGGCTTCAGGAGTTGTTAGACCGAGGTTTTATTAGGCCTAGTAGTTCGCCTTGGGGTGCTCCCGTGTTGTTTGTGAAGAAGAAGGATGACAATTTGAGGATGTGTATCGACTATAGGCAGTTGAACCAGTTGACAGTGAAGAACAAGTATTCGTTGCCTCGTATAGATGACCTGTTTGACCAGTTGAGAGGTGTCTCGGTGTGTTCGAAGATATATTTGAGATCAGGGTACTATCAGTTGAAGGTAAAAGGAGTGTGATGTTCCGAAGACAGCTTTTAGGACTAGATACGGTCATTATGAGTTCCTTGTGATACCGTTTGGACTCACGAATGCACCGGAAGATTTCATGGACATGATGAACAGAGTTTTCCGAGACTATCTAGACCGATTTGTATTTGTTTTCATAGACGACATCCTTGTGTACTCGAGGTCAGAAGAAGAACATGATGAGCACTTGAGACTTGTTTTGCAGAGATTGATGAGCAACCAGTTGTATGCTAAGCTGAGTAAATGTGAGTTCTGGATTAGATAGGTTGTGTTTCTTGGCCATGTGGTATCAGCTGAAGGTATCCGAGTTGATCCGAAGAAGATTGAAGCCATTGTTGAGTGGAAACAACCTAAGTCAGTGACAGAGATTAGGAGTTTCCTAGGACTAGCTGGTTACTATAGGAGATCTGTTGATGGTTTCTCTAGGGTAGCTGCTCCGTTGACTAAATTCTTGCAAAAATGAGTTAAGTTTGAGTGGTTAGATGCGAGACAGAGTGCTTTTGAGAAGTTGAAAGAAGCTTTGACGAATGCTCCAGTGTTAGTACATCCAGTTTCAGGGAGAGAGTTCATAATTTATAGCGATGCTTCCTACGTAGGTTTAGGGTGTGTTCTGATGCAAGAAAGGATAGTTGTTACTTATGCTTCAAGACAATTGAAGGTGCACGAGAAGAAATACCCTACGCATGACATTGAGTTAGCAGCAGTTGTGTTTGCGTTGAAGATTTGGCGTCACTACTTGTATGGTGAGAAGTGCACGGTTTACACTGATCATAAGAGCTTGAAGTATCTGATGACTCAAAGAGAGCTGAACTTGAGTCAGAGAAGATGGCTTGAACTATTGAAAGACTATGATTTGACTATTGAGTACCATCCGTGTAAGGCAAATGTAGTGGCCGATGCGTTGAGCAGAAAAGTTGTAGTTGAGTTGCGAGCTATGTTTGCTAGGCCGAGTGTATCATGGGACGGTGGATTGATTACAGAGTTGCAAGTGAAGCCTTCGTTGATTCAGATGATCAGAGAGAAACAGTTGCAAGACGTATCACTAGCTTCACATGTTCAGGACATTGCAGAGGGTAGACCGACAGAGTACAATTTCAGTGATGAGAATGTGTTGTGTTTCAGAGACAGAGTTGTAGTACCTGCAGATGTTGAGGTGAGACGTATGATTCTGAGCGGAGCATATTCGAGTCGTTTTTCTATGCATCCGGGCAGTAGTAAGATGTACCGAGATCTGAAGAGTGATTATTTATGGGTTGGTTTGAAGAATGATGTGGCCGAGTATGTGAGCCGTTGCATGGTATGCCAGATAGTAAAGGCAGAACATCAGGTTCCTTCAGGATTGTTACAGCCTTTGAAAATTCTGAAATAGAAGTGGGAAAGAATCACTATGGATTTTGTGTCAGGGTTGCCATTGTCTCATTCGAAGAAGAATTCTGTGTGGGTAATTGTGGACAGATTCACTAAGTGTGCCCATTTCTTAGCAGTGAAAACCACATATTCTTTAGACAAGCTGGCAGATTTGTACATCCGCGAGATTGTGAGACTCCATGGAGTTCCGAAGTCTATTGTATCAGACAAAGACCCGAGATTCACATCGAGGTTCTGGGGTTGTTTGCATAGTGCCCTAGGAAGTCGTTTGCATTTCAGTACTTCATACCATCCGCAGTCAGATGGTCAGTCAGAGCGAGTGATACAAGTATTAGAGGATATGCTCCGTTGTTGTGTGATCGATTTCTAGGGATCGTGGGAGAAGCATTTACCCTTAGTCGAGTTTTCTTAAAACAACAGTTACCAGGCTAGTATCCACATGGCTCCTTATGAGGCATTGTATGGTAGGCGATGTAGGACTTCGATTTGTTGGGCCGAAGCGGGTCAGAAGTTGTTACCTATGCCGGATTTGCTTAAGGGGACTACCGACAAGGTGAAATTGATTTGTGACCGTCTAAAAGCAGCTTCCGATCGTCAGAAATCTTATGTAGATTTGAAGAGAAAAGATATTGAGTTTTCAGTGGGTGAGAAAGTGTTTCTGAAAGGGTCTCCGTGGAAGAAGGTAATGCGATTTGGCCGGAAAGGCAAGTTGAATCCGAGGTTTATCGGTCCGTATGAGATAGTTGAGCGGATTGGGCCAGTAGCTTACCGTTTGAGATTGCCTTCAGAGTTAGAGAAGATCCACGATGTTTTCCACGTGTTGATGCTTAGGAGATATAGATCGGATCCGTCTCACGTTATGCCTGTTGAGGAGATAGAACTGAATCCAGATTTGTCGTACAACGAAGAACTAGTTGATATACTTGCTTCGGATAGCAAGGTGTTGCGTGGTAAGACCATAGAGTTGGTCAAGGTGTTGTGGCGACATAGAGGTGTGGAAGAGGCCACGTGGGAGAGGAAAACTGATATGCTTGAGCAGTTTCCGTACTTGTTTCCGTTAGGTAATTTCGGGGACAAAATTCCTTAAGTGGGGGAGAGTTGTAACACCCAGGTTTGGGGGTCGGGTGAAATTAAATTATTAAAATATGATATTGGGCCTTGTATTTTCAAAAATATGTTGGGCTTGTTTTAACTTAAACCCAAATGGGCATGGGTTTTACACTATTGTAATTACCCATTTTCATTAAGGGTAAAAATGTCTTTTGCCTTTTAAAATAAAACAAAACAAATAAAAAATACATTTTTTTCATCATCTTCTTCCCCACCCACTTTCAAAACCAACGATAACTTCCCCTCCCGTTTGCTATCCACTATTCCAGTTCCTCCTTGCTTCATTCTTGAAGATTTTTGAAAGGTAATTATGTTTTTGAGTTGTCCTCATCTTCCCCTTGCTATTCATGTTTTTAGTTTTCAATAAAACCCATTGTATTACATTTTGAAGTTTTTGGGTTTTGAAGTAAAAATGATAACTTTGATAGCTTTAGGTTAAGCTTTCGATTTGTTGTTGTTAAATGAGGTATTTACTATTCAAAAGGTCCAACATATCTAATTTTTACACGGTTTTATAATGATTTTCGGATATGGGTTTTAGGGAGGTTTTAGATGGTTCAAAGGTTAATTTTTGGGGCTGTTTATGAGTGGGAATCGATGGCTGATGATTGTATGTTGTTTAAGGGTTAATTTGGAAGCTTATGAGTATGTTAAAAGTGTTGGAATCGATGGTTAATCGTTGTGTGTTTGGGCTGCTCGAAAATGCTAGTTTGAGGTGTGTTCTTAGTCGGCTAATTGCTTGAAATTGTGTTCTGGGTTTGCTTCGGTGATTGACGACTGATTGTTGATGTTTTTCCTTGTGTTGGATTGCTTAGAACAAAGGTTTTGTGTCGATGAGACATCGAGAACTAATCCGGGAAGCTTGGAAGATTGATTGGCTAGAGTTGTTGATCTTGGAGTAGTCGGTGAGTGGTTCTTCGATTTTAAATTGGTTTTCAAATGTTTGGTTCGAGCATGTAGACCTAGGTCGGGCTTGGTAAACCCACCTAGAGTTAGGATTAGATTGGTAGTCTAATCTCAAGCTTTAGTTTAGAAGACTTTGGATGAACTTGTAAATGTTGTGTTATGCCTCATGTATTAAATGTGATTGATGTTGCTATGCATTTTGTGGATATGTGTAGTGATGAGGCATGATGATTTATTTATGCATGGTGATTTGCATGTGGTTGATGAAATGTGGGTTGCATGATTGTAAATCATGGTGGATACATGCTAAAAACGGGAAATGGTAAGGATATTGTGTTATGATGATTTTGTGATGTGTTAGTATTTGCACTAGTATGCTTGGGTACAAATGATAGATCATTAGGATGTTAGTGTGCACACGAGTGTCGAAATGTGCGCGTGGTCTTGGTGATGGTAGTCACCAAGATGGAGTATGGGTACGGCCGAAAATCTTCATGTATATTTAGTCGGTGATGTGTGGAATCCCATCGATGGGGCGTGAGTATGAGTGGAATCCCCTCCGCGTGAAACGGTGATGAGTGTAATCCCACTGTAAGGTAATGTAATGATTGAGTTGTTGGATGTGAGTTCCAACGGTTGTTATCTGCGTATTCGGGTCATAGCTAGGTGTCGATACAGTTTGATAAATGTGTTTCATATGGATGTATTATGGACATGTTGAGCATGGCATGATAATTGAGGTTATGTTCATGCATTTCATATAATTGTTTCATGTGGTTCTGAAGGTAAGGAAACATGCATTCATCCTTGGTTTTTTTGCTCATTCTTGGACCCTGCATTGTCGAGGTTTTTTTTATGAGCTTACCCTCACTAAGCTTTACTAGGGATGGGCATTTCACCCGGGCCCGACGTGTTCCGACCCGACCCAGCCCGATCGGGTCGGGTTTTTTGTGAAAAAATCGGGTTCGGGTCGGGTCGTGTCGGGTTTTTGTGGAGGGTGAGGTCGGGTCGGGTTTAGGGTGAAAAAAATCCGACCCGACCCGGGACTAATAGTGTAATTTTTCCATAATTTTTAGGGATATTTGTAAAAATACCCCTTTTTATATAATTTTTTATAATTAGGTCCTAAAATTGATTTTTTTATTTACAATTTAGTCCTTAAATTTATTATTTTTTACAATTAAGTCTCTTAAAATTATTTTTTTACAATTAAGTCCCTAAAATTATTTTTTTATATAGGTCGGGTCGGGTCGGGTCAGAGTCGGGTATAAGGTATTTATTTTCGGGTCGGGTCAGGTTTTTTAAAAGATATGGTCAGGTCGGGTCGGGTTCGGGTTTAGGGTTAATATTTTCGGGTCGAGTTCGGGTGGGCCAAAAACCCGGCCCGACCCGACCCGTGCCCATCCCTAAGCTTTACGCTTACACTCTCTTTTGTTCGACAATGCAGATCCGTAGTTCGTGGGTTGCTTGTGCGAGGACAAAGGCCTCCAAGTGTGCTATCTTAACCTTCAAGTATGGACTTTAAAAGTTCATTGATGTAATAGTTAAGCAATGGAGATTTGTGTATGTTGTTTGGTGTTTAGGAGCGTGTTAAGACTCCTTTAGTATGTTGATGTTTTGGTTGTGGCTTGTTTATGCCATGTACGTTGGCCTTGTGCCCTTATCTTTATGCTTATGTGTAGGTTTTGTTCTAAGGCATGAAAACCTTGATATGCAATGTATGTCTCTTTTGGTGAATGCTTGATTCCTTAAAATGTATGGCCTTTTCATGTATGTTGTGTGTTGATCATGTTTGAAGTAGGGTAAATGCCTCTAGAGTATGTGTTTGCATGTTATACCTTGTTTCTTGATGTTTGAGGCTTGTTGGGAACTTTGGAGATGCAAAATCTGGTTTTTAGAAACACACAGACTGCAGGCGTTTCGGAACGGGTAAGGCTGTTTCGAAACGGGTGTGGTTCCAGGGACACCCGTATCAGAGCGCGTTCCGGTACGGTTTGGCTACTATGAACCCCTGTTCCGATACGTGTATCGTAACATTTTGGCTACTGTGAGGGCCTGTTCCGGAACGTGTTTTGGAATGCCTAGGCGAAATGGACACTCGTACCGAAACGGGGTGGTGCGTATCAGTACGGATGGTCTGGCTTTTTAAACTAGGGCCCGTGTATCGAAACGGGCAAGCCTGTTTCGAAACACATGCCTGAAATGTGGGCTTTTGACATCTCTAAAGGTTCTCAACTGTTGGGCTTAGGCCCTGTTTGATGTTAGCTTCCTTGTGGGCCATGTTCGTAATCGTTTATGTGTGTTTGGGTCGAGTTTGCAAGAAATCGGATTAACTTGACAGTTGGTAAATTTAAATTAACTTACGCTCTCTTGCTTAGTCTTGTCCTCGTTTTCCGCTGCCGTTTGTCACACATAGGACTAACTAAATGTCTAGACAAGATAATGTTAAAAGAAAGTTTTCTAGGGTCGTTAACCGAAGTGGAGCCTTAACGGGTTTCGCCTCGATTTTCCCCGTGTAGCCCACTCGGACCGGTCGACCATCCAGACCGGGACGAGGGGGTTACACTAGGAGTATTAGGTAATTCATAACGTACTACTTTGAAGCTTGTGATCTCGTCCAAGCTTGTCTAACGTTATTGAATCAAGCCCTGAAATGCTATTAAAGAATTGCATTAGTACTCTTAGTGAGATAACTATAAATAAGGATTCATGAACTAATCGCTTATGCATTACTTAAATCTATTAAACGAACCATGTACTATATAAAAGTATGCAAAAAGGGGGGTTAGTTTCTTGAGGGTAAAGTTTTCAATTGTGACTTCCTAAATTCGGTCTTTTCTTCTAAGTCGAGTTTAGGGGATTACAATTGACCTATATGCTCTATGCAAACTTTTTAACTATATGCCACCGTCGAGAAGTATTAGGAAATTCATAACGTACTACTTCGAAGCTTGTGATCTCGTCCAAGCTCGTCTAACGATATAGAATCAAGCCCTGAAATGCAATTAAAGAATTGCATTAGTACTCTTAGTGAGATAGCTATAAATAAGGATTCGTGAACTAATCACTTATGCATTACTTAAATCTATTAAATGAACCATGTGCTATATAAAAGTATGCAAAAAAGGGGGGTTAGTTTCTTGAGGGTAAAGTTTTCAATTGTGACTTCCTAAATTCAGTCTTTTCTTCTAAGCCCGGTTTAGGGGATTACAGTTGACCTATATGCTCTATGCAGACTTTTTAACTATATGCCACCGTCTAGGAGTATTAGGAAATTCAGAACGTACTACTTCGAAGCTTGTGATCTCGTCCAAGCTCGTCTAAAGATATAGAATCAAGCCTTGAAATGCAATTAAAGAATTGCATTAGTATTCTTAGTGAGATTGCTATAAATAAGGATTCATGAACTAATCACTTACGCATTACTTAAATCTATTAAACGAACCATGTGCTATATAAAAGTATGTAAAAAAAGGGGATAGGCGCTGCCAAGGGAATTCGTACTCGTTTCCCTTGGCATGAGGCGCTGCAATCTTAGCCATCAAGGCTAAAGAAACATTGAAATAGAGCTTGCCCTTGTTTTATTTTGAATCTTCTTCTCGTCTATAATGTAAAATAATAAAGCATGATCTGACTCCCCAGCAACGAGTAGAGAATGTTTTTTTTATTTCTCACATCTGGAAAATCTCTCAAAACCTTTCCCTTTCCCCAAATCTCAGGTGGCCCACGATTTCCATCACTGTCGGCTCGTGACGGTAACCACCATTGCCAACAGATCCGTCATCACTCCCCGATCGAACCCCGTGAGCCACTCTTAGTTACTCCTTGAAGTTTGCCATGCACAACGGCTTGAAGTTCAACGGAACATCCAACCTTACCATCCGCCCGTTCGAGCTCCAACCATTCATCACCGTCGGTCCATGGCATGCATCGCTAGCACTGAGATGAGCGCCGCCTCATCCCGAGCTAGTCCCCGCCCTCCACTTGTCGTGTCTCTACGTCGTTTACCGTGGAGATCAAATTGAAGGTTCGTCGAGAACCCCAAGTTCCTCTCTGTCTTTCGTCGTTTCCGGCCGCCACCGGTGTCCGTCTGTCACACGGCCACTACCTCTGAACTCCTCATCGGTCCACGAGCCAACCCCCCTCCGTTCACATTGTCATTGTCGTTATCGCTCTTTGCCACCACATATGTCATCGGTTTTGCCGCCGCCGTTGGAATTGTAGTCGCCGGCAATAGGGTATGGTAAACCCTAATCTTTTGCTTCAAGGTTGACATCCTAAGTTCGTGTTTAGGGCTCATTTCGCCAAATTCAACCCGAGAGGACGCCGAAGGGAAAAAAGGGGGAAGGAGGAGGCATCATGAATTAATTTCTCGGACATTCAGCATGTAATGTTTGCAATCCACTTTATTTGCTTAAGTTTTCGAGATGGTCTTTACATTCATTTTCTCAACATTATAATTGAATTGCTTAAATTTGATAACCCTAATCAACGAGTTCTGAGTTGAAATTGAGTTGGTGATACATTTCTAATTGAAATCGGCAATTGTATGATATTGTAAGTTACAGACTGCCATGCTTTAGGTTTTGCCATGTTCTTGTGAAATTTATTGTACCCGAATACATTCTTGTTCTTCACCTGCAAGCGCATGAATCAAAAGCTTTATAACACAATAAAAAGGGGATAAAAACATGTTTTGAATTATAAGCCTAATATTCAGTTGAATGCAAATACTTGTAATTGGGAAATTACTCCATTTTAAGTGGTTATGTTTAGCCTAATACTCCTTTTAGGAGTTGTTATTTGATCCTAAACACAGCTTATGATTAGTACATCTTATAGCTGATAATAACAGTAAATTTTAAACAATGATTGGTGAGTTGTCAAGAACCATTTGGGAGGATTGTTGCGGAAAATTCTGTGCTGTTTCAAGGGTATAAATATTGGCTGTTTATTGGAATTATGGTTGTAAATATGCTTTAAAATAGTAGTAGTTTGAAGGGGAAACAATAACTTATGAATCAATTACATCGAGTGTCAATGTGTGGTAATTTAGAATCCATACTGAGCCTACAACTATGTACTTTTATAGCTTATAATTCTGCCTTGATTGATTGATAATTGGAATTAAATTTTATGATAGCGTAAATGTCTTGGTAACACACTAAAAATGAAAGTCTAATACTTGTTTAAATTTGATTTAAGTGGTATGCCCTAAATAGATCAACATTGTTGTGTATAAGTAATTATATTGATTATTTAATGATCGGCTAATGATTTAATTATGAGTAAACTATACTAATGACCATCGAATTATGGAGTTGGTGTTGATTTGACCACTATATTTTCAATTGTGTTAAATATACCACATAACTATTTAATTGGTTCCAATGTAGCAACCTGCCGTTAAAAAACGAAAAAGTTAACGGGTATGTTAAAATAATTGGTATAATTATACACGTGTCATCACCTTATTTGAGGGATTTATCTATTTTTATTAGATTTATTTTCCTTCCCCAAGCAAATGATGACACGTGTCACCACCAATTGGAATAAGAAAAATGAAATAGTGAAAGCTGACCCAAAGGGAATCAAACTTGGGTCATTAGAGAAAGAAAGCAAAGCTCTTGTCATTGGGCTAAGTATGTTTCTGGTATATGGAATACCAAATGTAATATATGTGGTATATGTTTTATCCGATTGGAGAAAGAAAAATGAAAGTCATGTAATTAGCAATGGTAGGATTCAAACCTGTGAATCCTTGGTAAAAGTGGCAAAGGTTTACCACTAAGCCAGACATGAATTTGTAGTATGAAATACTACCTATAATATATGAGTTATTCGATTGTAATGGTTATAAAAGAGAAATAAATGTGATTTTAGGGGACTCGAACATGTCACACTTATGTTGCATAAAAACATATAACCCAATTAAATATAATTTTAAAATTTTGATTTTTAATATAATTATATATAATAATTTAATTAATTTTTAATAAATATTAAAATTATTAATTAAATTAAAAAATCAATTCAAGGAAAATTTTTAATAATTACTAATTAAGTTAAAAAAATTAAAAGAATAATGAACATAATATAATAAAAAATAATTAAAAAATTATATTTAATTGAGTTATATGTTTTTATGCACAAGTGTGTCATTTTCGAGCCCGTAAAATCACATTTATTTCTCTTTTATAAACATTACAATCGAATAATTCATATATTATAGTTAGTATTTTATATCACAAATTCATGCCTGGCCTAGTGGTAAACCTTTGTTACTTCCACCAAGGATTCCCAAGTTCAAATCTTACCATTGTTAATTACATTACTTTTATTTTTCTTTCTCCAATCGGATAACACATATATCACATATATTATATTTGGTATTCCATATATTAGAAACATGCTTAGCCCAGTGGCAAGAGTGTTGTTTTCTTTTCCTAACGACCCAAGAACAATTCCCTTTGGGGCTAGCTTCTACTATTTCATTTTTCTTACTCCAATTGATGGTGACACGTGTCACCACCTGATTGGGGAAGGAAAATAAATTTAATAAAAATCTAATAAAAATAGATAAATCCCTCAAATAAGGTGGTGACACGTGTCACCACATAATTGGAATACTTTATTTATTTTATTAGATTAAAATTAGGACTAAATTAAATGATTGTATAAATAAAGGGGACTAAATGTGTAATTATACCAATTATTTTAACAGTCCCGTTAACTTTTTCGTTTTTTAACGGCAGGTGGCTACATTGGAACCAATTAAATAGTTATGTGGTATATTTAACACAATTGAAAATATAGTGGTCAAATCAACACCAACCCTATAGTTCGGTGGTCATTAGTATAGTTTATCCTTTAATTATATTGTAAAGTGGCTGATAATGTTCCATGTTTATTTCTGAATTAAGTATTGATGGATTGTCTATTGAATCTCTACTGAAACTGGCTATCAGTAATGTCATGTGGATATTTTAATAAAATTACTAAACTGTCGTGATAGTTATCAATGTTTGAATGATATGTGAACTAGTTCTTACAAGTTTATTCGATGTTTATCCGATGATTGGATTTCTTTTAAGTATCATATAATGTAGAAACGAATTCAGTTCAGTTCGTGCTCAATTTATTAACTGATATTCTTTTAAGAAAAATGTAAGTAACATGGGTAGTTTTGCAAGGTAAAGATTCTATGAACCTTAAACCCCTAGTTAAAATCTTTTGCTTAAAAATAAGTTTGATTACCAAACATTGATGTATATTTTGAATTATGTGTGGTTGATGCCCAAGTGAAAATAGGTTGCTAGGCTCCGGCTAGGATAATTCTTTATGTACCTATGTGACAGGTTCCTAGGCTCCGGCTAAGGTAATTCCTTATGTACCTATGTGACAGGTTCCTAGGCTCCGGCTATGGTAATTCTTTATGTTCTTATATGACAGGTTCTTATGCCCCGACTAGGGTAATTCCTTATGTTCTTATGTGATAGGTTCCTATGCTCTGGCTAGGGTAATTCGTTCTATACCTATGTGACAGGTTCCTACGCTTCGGCTAGGGTGATTCTTATTGTATCATGTTCTTACGCTTTTAATTAAATCCGTGCTTGATTTAACTTCTGTAATATATTTTCTTCTGATTCTTCAGCTTGTATGTCTCACGCCTGATATTTAGTGTATGAATAACGAACAACTGTGTTACCTTCATATATAATGTTTTATTGTAATATCGAGTCGTAATTGGAGCTTGATGTTGCCAGAACACCATGGTAGTGTTATGTTTGTCATAGGCCTACACATGCTTACAACATCTTTTGGTAGTTCTGTATTACTGAGCTTCTCAAGCTCACATTGTTTTTACCATCGCATGTTAGAGAAAATTTATCATGGTTTAGTGATTGATATCAACATTAGTGTTCTCTCGGCGTTGCTTGGAGTACGATACTGGTATAGTTAGTGGGCATGTATGTCGTGTTTTATTTTATGTAGAGTCTGTAATGTACTTTTTGGATTTTTGTTTTATAATTTTTTGTAATGATGTTTTGACATAGAATTTTTATTTTACGATTTTTTGATGTATTAGAAAAAAAAATAGTTTTATCTTTCTGAGGTCGCTCTTGTGACCCTAATATAACCTCTTAGAATCAGGTGTAACGTATAGGCAAGTTTAGGGATTACACAAAAAAAAAACACTATTCAATTTAAGAATCATACTTATATCAAGAGTGTTTCGAATAAGTCTTAATAAAAGACCACCTCTCTGGCAACAAATCAAGTCACAATATTTCATTATCACCAGTCTTTCGATCTAAGAAAGCACCCAAATATATTTCCAGCATTTTACCAATTTATAATACATGCAAAATCAACTATTATTTGATTAAGTCAGCACTAGATGTATTTCCATTACATTCGGTTAAACTTTTCATTCACTATTTGATCCTTGTTCGATTCCCACGTAACATAACATGTGCAGTTTCACTTTAGCATCCACTATTACTTGTAACATTCACAATCAAAACTCACATTTTCCTGCAAGTCACTTAACCACCCAAAATGGCTCTTGGTTACCCCAATTAATTTCTACTTGCTATGTAAACTATTTCATTCTTCACATGTCAGTTATTATTGATCACATTTTGATTGTTCGTATTATAAATTATATTCGATTCATTTCATGGAGGGAACGTAATCTAATTGATCATTAAGGGACATAGTCCAAATTTATCAAGGGAACATTGTTCCATGTTCCATTTATTATTCAAGAAAAGTACTTAAACATGCATGAAACATCCACTTTTAATAAGCAAGACTTCAAGCAACCTTTGTTGTTAACAATAGCCTTGATTAGTAACTAGCCTAGAACTACGATTTCACTTTGAAACAATCAACAAGCAATGGTAATGGATACCATTGGAATTCATATAGAATCGAGAATATGCAAGGGTACTACAATAGTACAAAAAAGGACCACATTTCGAATCAAGCTGAGCTCAAAATTTATTGGCATACCAATCTAGCTAGGACTAATACTAATCAAGGATTTTAATATACTTTTCATTAGATCATTTGCCTTCGAACAGAATCATTTCTAGCGACTATAGTAGCCATTATCAAATAAATAAAACAATCATATTCATGGTAGTTACAAGTTCTTTCAAGTATGTGCGCATGTATGTTCATATACATGATCATCTATGTAGTTTAAGATCTATTAAATTCAACTGATTATTAAACAGCCACCATATTAAGTCTTTAGGATTCATAATTTTATTATTAAAAACAATAAAAATAAAATAAATAAATAAACAATTATAACAAAAATAAAAAATTTCAAACACAAAATAATTATAATTAAAAGTCCCTAATTCAAAGTTCTAACTTGAAGGAAAACAAAACACAAATATAAATTCAAAGTTCAAACTTAAAGGCAAACAAAACGAGACATAATCATGTAAACATAAACATCCGATGAAAAAAACTTCCATTGTCACTTGTCATTGGTCTCATATTCTTCAACATCGTCTAACCATCCAAATTCTATATCACAGATTCATAAATCAATTGATAAAAACAAGATTGTAGTAAAATAAATAAATATAAATTTGATATTATCATTATCTCTTCTTGCTCGATTTCACCATCTTCATTAAAGTATGCTTCACTTGATTTTGATTCAAAAATGACAGATATAAAAATAAAATATAATAATAAATCATATGTAAACATTAGGTAAAAAAATAACAAAAACTACACATACGCATATTTATACCTTCTTCGGCCCATAACCAATATTGAGAACATGCCAAAGCTTCTACCGTTGATAGGAGTCTATTATGATGTGCAGTCACTAATCCCCCTCCGGTACTAAACGTAGACTCTGAAGCAATGGTAAAAACCGGTATAACAAAAATATCTCTGACAATATCTTTGAGTATAGAAAATTGTGGCCCATTTATCTTCCACCATTTCAATATATCAAACTCCAACGTGCTAGGAAGAAGCTCTAATTCCAAGTAACAATCCAACTCAGATTTCACTTGTAATTTCTTTTGTTTCTTCCTTGATAGATAAGCTCAAACTCACCTTGGTCTCTCAAAGTAACCGGAACACTAGATGAAAATGGAGATGTAGTGCTGGAAGATTGAGAATAATTCATTGAAGACATCACTTTTTCTTCATACTCTAAGACCAAATCCCGACAAAGTTTCACAATTTTCCAACTTCATATTCAGCAACAGCAACCCCAAAAAATTTCTCAAAGTAGTACTCCAATAGAGGTGTTTTGTACCTTGGGTCTAAAAGTGTAGCAACGCCCATGATATCATTCACACTACTTCAATACTTCTCAAATTTCTCCAACATGCAGTTTGCCATGCTCGAAATAATGTCATTAGTATGCATTTTCCATTCATTCAATGACACTCTAATCTTGCAAATACTCGAAAAGTAAAGATTAGTTGTTGCATATTTCGTTCCTGAAAAGCCTTTAGTGATATCATAAAACAACTTAAACTTTCCACAATTTTTCATTGCAAAGACCCAATCATCTTCGGCCGGTAAGCTCTTGTACAAAAGATCCTGATGTAATTGTACACAACGTGAAAAACATCCTTATAAGGTAGATCTGTCTGGAGCATAAAAAATGTTGAATTCCACCGTGTCCGAACATCACCACATAGTTTTTTTATGGTCGAAATCCGCAATTGACGTGCTGCCTCTTCAAACCTTTCCCATCTTTTTGGAGTAGAACTAAAAAAATGACACTCTAACGGATTCTTTCTATACCACTTTCAAGCACATTCATTCCATCTTTAACAATTAAATGCAATATATGTGCACAACAACGCATGTGAAAGAATGACTCATTACGCAATAGTGTTCCACCTCCCAATTTATCAACTAACAATCTAATTGCAAGATCATTCGTAGTACAATTATCAACTGTGATACATGTAAGTTTCCTATCAGTATTCTAATCAGGAAAACATTTCATCAAAGTAGAAGCAATGACATCCGCAGTATGTGGTGTTGGCACATATTCAAACCTATTTAAACAATAATTAAAATATATAAATTCCGACTCATATTAAAATATAACTAATTGATAAAAAACATGTTTAAAAAGTACTTTATGATTTGCTTTTGCAAAGTCCAAAAGTAATCAATGGAATGGGGCAGTAACAACCATGTATCATTTGTTTTGATGATCTGCAGTCCACATATCAGTTGTGATTGTAATTCTTCCTTCACTAGCCTATAACATGGACATTGTTTTCATCTTTCCTGCTTCGAATATATTGAAAATATCACGTCTTACTATTTTGCGGGAAGACATTTCAAACAAAGGCTGCAGATTAAAGCAATACTTTCTGAATTGTACATGATCCACTATAGATAGAGGATATTCATGCATGATTATTGCTGTAGAAAGCTCCCTTCTTGCAACATCTTGATTAAATGAGGAGGCCTTCACTGTCACTTTTCCATCCGATTTCCTTTGATTAGCAACTAGGACTTGTTGTCGAATGTCTACTTGACCTCACTTATTGCACCTTCTCATATGATCACGCAAATGACTTGTCCCATTCTTTGAATCACCATTGAACATTTTCTTGCAATAATTGCAAACTGTCTTCCACTCATTATTGATCTTTTCCTTTTTAAAGTGCTCTCATACTATAGATTTGAACTTCGATGAGCTACTTTCCTTTGAAACACTATCTCCAACCACCACATTAGGTTGACTTGATGCAGGATTTGTGTCTCCCGCTAAGGATGGTGATGGACTTCTTTCGGTTGATAATTTAGGCGAATTGAAAGTTAGAGATGACGTAGCGGAGTTCTACCCCACATTAGACATTTCCTATATAAACAATGTCAAAATTATTGTAAAGTGTAAGTACTGTCATGCTCCATCAAATATTGCAACATTACAATCGTGTACTTTATGCCCTTTCTTAAAAGAAGCATAACTTTAGAAGCAAACCAATAATATTTCTAATAGAACGTACTTCTTAGAAACTAAAAAAAAGGTTAAACATCTACAACAATAATAAATTTGGAAGAAACAAGTAATCATTCAGCTTAAAATAACAAAGCATGATAAGCATCCCATGCTTCTAAGAACCAAGATAATAGTAAACTGAAAATAAGAAAATTAAATCCAGATTATCACAAGATTCAATAGTAAACAAAACCACATCAAGGCTCGGGCAAGATAATCTTCACCAACACCTGCAACTTAATGAACCAAAACGCCAAATAAGAAACAAGGGAAAATTCTAACCAACAACATAGAAGCTTACCCACCCCTTACAATAGTACATGAACCTACAAATAACCACACTGCCCTAAATAAAACCAGCCAAATAAAGTGAATAAATCACTACCAAGCCTTGAAAAGTTGATCTCTATTCAACCCGTCCATAGCAAGACTCAAAGCCATCCGATTAAACACCCTATCAACATATACTAAATAGATATTCTTGATTATCACCAACATCCTATCTACTTCTACAAATGTCTGCCACCACCTCCAGGGTTAAAATATAGGATTGTGAAACCAACTAAGGACCACTCGAGAATCGATCTCGATCAATAAACAATCGGCAAAACTTTACAACAACATCCAAAAATTAAAAAGAATAAAACTTCACAATGGTTGAATCAAAGAGAATAATTTTAAAAAAACAATAGAAATGCATATGACATACCTGGAAAACGTGTGAGAGTTGAAAAAGAGAAGATGTGAGAGTTGACTTGAGACGATGATATGCTCATATGCAGTCTGTAGAGTGTAGATCAAACCAAAAGAATGGAAGATTCAAGATTCAAGAGTGCGATGGGTGATTTAGGGAATGGGAAATTTAGGGCTATGAGAGTTGAGACACGATAAACAAAGTGGATTAGAGGAATCATGGAAAATTGAAAAGAAATGGTAAAATCGTAAAAGATTAAAATATAAAATACAATATAAATAAAAAATATTATTTAAGTACCCGGGTCGGGTCAGGTAGGGTGTTTTTCACCCTAAACTTGACTCCAACCCGAAACCAAACTTTTCACATGCTCCACACGACCCGACTCAAACCTGAATTTCTTTTAAAAAAAATCTGACCTTATCGGATCGAGTCGGATCAGAATCCGTCAGATTCGAGTTTCGTGCCCATCCCTAATGATATGATCAAACATACTCAATAATCAACAAGCAAACTTGTAACATAAAGTACTTTTCAAAGGTACTTACCTTATTTTCAAGCTTATCTGTACTAGCATCCATTTTATTTAAGAGACAAACAATGTCAGATTAAGAAATAATAAAATTACTCAGAAATAAATTCCTATTTCGAGACTATAGGCTACACTCACCTTTTTATCCTGAAGTTACAAGATACCTGAATCAACCGTTCACATACTCCTATAGTTGCATTACTAGCCTTCGGTCCATTAACCTCTTCCTAATCATACTTTGTGAATCCCCCCAACCTTGAGCCTAATAAAAACAATGGAAGATTGTAGCTACCGAGCTAGGTTCCTCATCTTTCTCAGCAAATTTATGCTGAAATTTCTATCTCTCCTTCTCTCTCAATGTATCTCGGTTAGAAGAAGGTGATGAATGAAATCCCATTTGGGATTTCTCTTTGACCGAACAAGCATTGCACATGGTCAATTTTTCATGCTGACATGTGTACCACCCACACTCAATATTTTTCTTACCATGCAACCTTTCTTTTCTTGTATCATTTGATTTTAGTACTACCTTATTGGTCATTCTTTTTTTGTCTTCTTGTTCAATTCGGTCCCATGCACAAGGAAAACTCCTTTCTTTCTTCATTTAATTTATCAAAACACACATTGAGTCAATTGGCTTGGTAATCAAAATAGTAACATTCTACTAGGCCTAATTTTAGGGTGTTATAGATATACCCTCAAGCTCTTAAGTGATAGAAATATCCTTACGACTTGGAATAAGTGAAAGCCTTAAAAATCCTGAAAATACTGATAAAACCTAAAAGACTGTGATACCCCTAAGGGATGCGAAGCCTGAAAGTTAGTGATGTCCTATGAAAATGACTCGTTCAGCTATACAATGCAGTCGATATTGGGAAATGTATACGTGTGAGGTACATATGTCTGAATACTTGGTAAGTACCACAATGTTGAGATCTGTCAGTTCGAATGGATTCGAAAACCTGATAAATCGTAGAAATCTTTAATTTTGCAAATTACCATTTTGTCGTTATTAGGTTGAATTACAAAATTGCCCCTAGTAGTCAAATGACCAACATGCCCTTGTTACCAAGCCCATTTTAATAGGGATCTCATTTCTGAAATTAGTTCGAAGTTGTCAGAAGTTCAGTGATTCCCATTTCCTCGTAAATACCTTGTACCTTTGAGAAATATTCGGCCATCTACTGTGTTCCATGTGCACATGAATATTCTCTCTGATTAAAAATCAAGATTGTCTCTATAATCTGAAGCACGACTTATATCTATTTGAATGTATACCTTATGGTCTGATTTGATAGCATGCCATTTGGTTTTTGTTATACTAAAAGCACATGTCTGATTCCTGTTTTACTGATAAATACATGTTTGATTCCTGTTTTATTGATAAATACATGTATGATTCATGTTTTTCTGATAAATACAAGTCTGATTCTTGTTTTACACCATTGCTACTAACTGCCTAAATTGTTTTACAAGGGTACTTGGTATAGGATATGAAGTCTCTGTAGGTTCAGCCCTGATCCAACTGGTGATTCTTATTGTATTATGTTCCTATGCTTCGGCTAGGGTGATTTCTACTGTATTAGGTTCCTATACTTCGGCTAGGGTGACTCCTACTGTATTAAGTTCCTATGCTTCGGCTAGGGTGATTCCTACTGTACTAAGTTCCTACATTTCGTCTAGGGTGATTGTAGAGTGTCCATGAGTTCTATATTTTGTACACATTCCTACCCTTATTATTGTCATTCTTAAGCTCATTCAGGCATATTTAGGTGCATTGCATGCATTATAGCAGTATCTTCTCTTACACCATGCTTTTATTGAATATTTTATGTTTGGTTAAGAAAAGTTATTGTTTTAGTTTAGTGTATATTTTCAGGTGTTATAGCTAGGAGAGGAGAAGAAAGGACAAGACTAGGCAAGAAAGCTGGAACCAAAGAAGCTGTACTGAAGCAGCTCAGGATGCCACCAAGGACGTTGTCGAAGCAGCAATGCCGCCAAGTGCTGCCCGGGCAGGAGTTACACCGACTTAGCCAAGATGGGTTGCGATTTCAAGAGGACAATTTTCTAAGCCCAATGAGCCCAGTCTTGCAATTTCCTGAAGCCTGTAGCGACTGGTAGTAGGGGTGAGCAAAACTCGACTCGACTCGAAAAATCGATATTTTTTTTCAATTTCGAGTTATTCGAGTTGTTCGAGTTATTCGAGTCAACTCAAAAAAATTTCGATTTCGAGTCGGTTTGGAATTTGCCCAACTCGAAAATTGAAAAATCGAAAAAACGAATTTTATAGTTTTGCAATTTAGTCACTGATTTCATTTTTCTTCAATTCCTCCTTCATTTTAAGTCCATTTTTGACCAAATTTGAACCATGTATTTCTAAACCAGCGTAGAATACATATTTATCTTCAATTTATATTTTTGAAAATAAATTTCATATTTTTTCAATTCAGCCCCTTAACTTTGTATGATTTCCTCATTTCTTCAATATCTCCTTCATTTTAAGTCAATTTTGACCAAAATTGAACCACATGCTCCTAAACCAATGTAGAAACTAGAATACCTATTTAGCTTCAATTCATATTTTTAAATTAAATTTCCTACTTTTGTAATTTAGCCCCTCAACTTTGAATGTTTCCCATTTCTTTAATTTCTCTTTCGTTTTAAGTCTATTTTTTACCAAAATTAAACCACATGATTCACTAACACTATATAATATCTATATAACTTCTATTCATATTTTTAACAAGTTTATTCTTTTTTTTAATTTAGCCCTTTAACTTTATATTTTATTCAATTTGATCATTCAACTGAATTTTTTTGTAATTTTTTTCTTTACATCAAATCATTGACTCATTTATACCCCCATCAGTACTTTATCCTCAAAAGTTCCTTATTTAAAATAATATTATAAATATATTTTAGAAGTTTAGATGATATTTTTTTATTAAATAACATTACAAATCTTACTTATGCATGTGAAAAATAATATGAAGAAATATATATATATATATATATATATATATGCATATATGCATATCTTATATGAATATAGAAAGTCGTTTAAATTGGAATCAAATCATACTATAACATGGTAAATAATTATAATTAAATTTGTATAGAAACTCGAAAACTCGACTCGACTCGAACTCGACTCGAATTTCATAAACTCGACTCGAATCGAAAAAATTTCAAATTAAGTTCAAGTCGTAAAATATGACGCGTCAACTCGAATAACTCAAAATTTTTTGACTCGACTCGATTCGACTCGCTCGAACGCTCACCCCTAACTGGTAGAGTTAATTCAAGATCGATAAGTAGGAGTACTTATCCTTACTTGCGGAAGAAGGCAACGTCCAAAGAGTATGTATTTAAAGTATAAATGAGTTTGTATTTAATGCAATTTACTTTTAGAACTCCTACTTCAAGGAGGACTCAACTTAGGTCACGAGCCCTATATATACCCAATGTATG
This sequence comes from Hibiscus trionum, assembly GCA_030270665.1. Taxonomy (NCBI): domain Eukaryota; kingdom Viridiplantae; phylum Streptophyta; class Magnoliopsida; order Malvales; family Malvaceae; genus Hibiscus; species Hibiscus trionum. The sequence continues at coordinate 70,009,293 of BSYR01000003.1, forward strand.
TAAGGGTATAGGGGCATGTCGTGAGGGAATTGACGACATCTGCCGATGAGAGTATAGATGGGGGGATAGCTAGATAAGTTGGAGTGTTGGGGGTCGCGGCCCAACTCTCTTAGGGTTTAGGCGCGTGTATGTAAAGTAATTTGTGGAAATGGCTGTATAGTTTTGAGTTGTTTTCAATAAGATTCTGAGTTTGCTTAATCTATGTTCTTTGTTCGTTCAATTAGTCTACACCAGTCAGTTGAAGAGAAAATCCATTTTTCAAGCATGAAAGTACAAGGCTCATGAAAGGGTTAAGCACGGTCACAACTCACAAAGACGTGACTAACTTGGTTCCACATTAGTCCACAAGTTTCAGTGGGTAAAAGGGATTACTAACCGATTTGTCTAATTTGGTTCCACACTAGCCCACAAGTTAAGCAATCTCGAGCATCCTAACCTAGAGATAGGAGGGATCACTGTCGACTATCATGCCGAACTTGGAATGTTTGCCAGACTTGCCTCTAGGACTTCTTTCCGTTCCACTTGTTGAGACAGTACACACCCTTGCAGAGGCAGTGACCTGCTGCGATCGCGTGATAGGGTCGTAGTTTGCCGCCCGCCATACCCGCCGAGGCAGCAAATCGTGGCAGCGCAAAACATACTCAAGCTTTACAATGCAGTCCATAAGCTACTAAGCTGCACTTGTTTTACCCAGCTTATCGCCCAATCTCTCCCTATCATCTCTCTCATCACCATATTTATCTTTACTTGTGTTTTTATATTTCCACATCATGAGATTTAATGGCACATTCACTAAATCTTTGTGCAGGAAACCACTCATAAGAGCTATTCCAATCCCTGTGGGAGACGATATCTTTTATATTATAACTTGACAGAGTGTGCACTTGCGCTCATAAATAGAGAACACCCTAACGCTCTACAGTGATTCATACGCACCTACGCCCAACGTGCCCGATTTAAAGCCTTTATAGATGCAGTTCTGGGGAACTGCATACTTGAGTTCGGTTGGAGGGTAGTTAGGTGATTAAAGTAAAACTTTCATGTCTCTTTTAAAAATCTTCCATACTGAATTGATTTACTAAAGCCAGAAACTTTCCGTATACTTCCAATCTACAGTTAATGGAACACACTAAACTCTCTGGTTCAACTTCCTTAATCCACCACTCTTTTGATTCTCCGGTCTATAGGCTTCTCGCATGATACTCGGGTGATCGAATAAAGAAAAACTTTGTTACCTTTAGATATAACATTTTATTAAAATATCGAATCGTAATCGGAACATGTTGTTGCCTGGAACACCATGACAGCAGTATGCTTTGCCATATACCTGCTTGTGCCTTTAGCATCTCTTGGTAGTTTAGTATTACAAAGCTTTTTCCAAAGCTCATGTTGTTATTTACCTTTGCAGGTTAAAAGAGTTTTATGGTGCAATTATCGACATCAGTAGCAAGACTTCTTCCAGTATTGCTTGCTGAGTACTGTACATTGTAATTAGAGTGCATGTAGGTCACTTCTTGTTTTTATATCAGAATCTGAAACTCGTTTTTATAACTTGTATCTTGATTTTTGTTTTATTGTTTGAATGATTTCTGAAATTATATTTCATTTCAAAACTTTTTTATGGTTTTAAATGGTTTGACAATCTTTTTATCTAAATTTTTAATGTAGGTCACCCCCGTGACCCGAATGTGACACCTCGGATTGGATCGGGACACCCGTATCGGTCTGGTGTTACAAAATTAGATTTAAATTAATTAATATCATAACATATGAAATATATCAATTTAAAAAAAATATAAAAAAATAATTTATAATAATTGTCAGTCTGTCACAGATCGCAAGCCCGTGTGCGAGACAAGTGCAATCATGGCAACCCAGGACTATCTTTGTCACCATTTGGGCCTACTAGATGACCCAGGAAAGCTGACCCATCAACCATGGAGAATTTGATATGGCATTGCAATTATCACTTTAATTATTTGTAGATAATCCACACATTATATCTTGTTTAAAATTCAAACAGAGTTGTAGACAAGATAAGCTCTCATATTGGTCGTTGAAGTAATGTAATCTCAACCGTTAATTGTAAGGGGCTCCAGCTATAAAAGGAGGCTCACCCCTACTTCATTTACACACTTCTTCACTTTAGAGTAATACAAGTTAGCATTCACTATAAACCTTTCTTTCTTTAATTTTGCTTGACATCATTGTTTTTTTTGCTTTCGAATAGTTTTAAGTGATTTTACTTAGAGTTCTAGGGTGACTTAGCCCCACTTTCGACCGAGAAAGTGACTAAGGCCACACGAGTTTGCTAGCAGCAGTCTAGCCCCGTGACATAATTTATTATTAATATTTTATATATACAATATTTTTAAAAAATTTATTAGTGCATCCAATTTAAAATCATTTTATTAAACTACAAACTAAAAAATACATTAGTGTTTATAATTAAAATTGAGTACATTAGTGGTTTAGTTTTGATTTTATTAGAAATAATAATAATAATTGGAAATCAAATTCGCAATCTGACTCCAAAGGAAGGTTGGAATTTTACAATTGCATGTTTGCAAAGTTCTAAATGATGAGTCGTGTAAAGCTACCTGTCTGTTAAGGATATAGACAACATGAAATCATCTAGAGTTAAGGCCATAATGGAGAAAAGAAGATGTCAACTGGATGAAGGGGGCAACATATATAAAGAGCGTTCGACTTTGAAGAAAAGAAGAACTAGCGTGGAGGCTCGAGAAAAATATCCTCGACACAAAGATTGAAACTCATTTTTTTTATCAATAAGTTTTCTAAATCGAGTAGAACGGTTGGTAAGAATGAAGAACGATTGATCAACACAAATGAAAGTATCCACGCTTTTATATTTCCTTTGTGAATAATCGTTGTATAGAAAATATATAAGTGGAGGAAAAAACAAACAAATAACCATAACATGCCTTGATCTGGAAGAAAAACTCGTTATTTCTCTGCTCCATAAATAACCATCAATGAAAATAAGATAGAAAAATGCAAAACCTAATTTAATTTTTATATAACAAATTTGCCTAAGGACTTATTTGTAAATATAAATAAATTTTTAAGTATTTCAAAATCTTACAAAATTGACAAGCATTTGAACCAAAACTGATTTTAAGTAAAAACACTCAAACCAAACAAATTCTTCTAAGTGTTTTCAAGCCAAAATTAGACAGTTACGCTAAGGCGTATCGATACGCTCTAGTCGTATCGATACAATTTTATGTTACTGGAATTTTAATCAACTAAAGTGCACCGATACGGTTAATCCCGTATCGATACAGTTTTTAAATTGAGTTTATTTTAAGGCATAGCGTACCGATACGATAACCCCCGTATCGATACGGTTTGGTTTGATTCGATAAATCTTTGCATTAAATAATATAGACGTTGCTTGTCAGTATGAAATCAGCAAATTTCAAACGGTCGTTGGACCGTATCGATACGCTGTATCAATACGCCCTTATAGCGTATCGATACACTTTTTGCTTAAATTTTTCTTAAGATTTTAGTGAGCAAAATCTGTATCGATACGGTCTGTGAGTTTCGATACGCCCCTTATTTTACATTATAACCGTACCGATAAGCTTATACGCGTACCGATACACCCCTCTTAATTGTGCACAACATCTCTTTCTGTTTTGAGACATGTATCGATACGGCTGTTCGTGTAGCGATATGGTAGGTTGTAGAAGTACATTTATTGCGAGAAAAATGGAGCCTAACGACTTTATTGATGATCTCAACCACCAGAACGACTAGAAATCAATGCAAGGATATAAAAGCAAGCCTCCAAAGCCTTGACAACAACAATTGAACTTATTTGCAATATCCAAGCATATATCCAAACCCTTGAGTTTAAAGAGTCAAATTTTTGTAACCCCACTTGTGTAATTTTCATTGTATCATTTTCTTTCAAGTTTGAAGAGTGATTACTTGTAATTGAGCAATATATCAACCTTGTGAGAGGTATTTTTCATATTGTCATTCTATCTTTGTATTGAGAGAGTCTTGGTTAATTTTTGGGTAGAAAATTAACCGATTTGTAAAGGTTACCTCCTAAGCCTATAAAAGGGGACAAATATCTAGCGGATATTGTTCAAATTCCTTAGTGGGAGCTAAGGATTTCTATGAGTTAATTGCTGATTTCTATGAGTTAATTTTTACTCAGTTTAATACAAAAATAAAATGCATACGTACTGACAATGCTAGGGAGTTTGAAATGCTAGAGTTTTATAAATCTAAAGGTGTTATTCATCAAAATAGTTGCACCTACACTCCTCAACAGAACATCATTGTCGAACGAAAGCATCAACATTTTCTTGTTGTTGCTAGGTGTTTGCGCATTCAAGCTTCTTTACCTTTAGATTTTTGGTTGGACTGTGTGCTTCATTCTGCTTATCTAATTAATAGAACACTAACTCCAATTCTTTCTAACAAAACGCCTTTTGAAATTCTTTACCAAATTAAACCTACCTTTGATAATTTAAAAGTTTTTGGATGCCTAGCCTATGCTTTTATGTTGCCCAAATCTAAAACTAAAATGCACCCTACAACAATTCAGTGTGTTTTTCTTGACTTTCCAAATCATATCAAAGGTTACATGTTATTTGATATTCAAAACAAAAGAATCTTTGTTTCTAGAGATGTTTTCTTCTCTGAATCTATTTTTCCTTTTCAAACAGGTAAATTTTAGTCATCCTCTGAAATTATTTTTCCTGTTATCGAATCTAATACATCTGTTGAAGATTTCCCTAGTACAGGTTCTGTTGATAATCAAAATCTAGATTCACAGCCTGTATCAGCATCACATCAGCATGCACCACCAGTTTCACCAATTTTACAGTCTGCACCAGATTCACGAATAGATCAATCTGTTGAAGTTTCTACAGCTGAGAGTCGACTTTCTAAGTTACCAACTAAGCCTAATGATGTTGTTCATCCTAGAAGGTCATCAAGAACATTTAGGTTACCTCCTAAGCTTGATGATTATCAAATTACTTTACCAGGAAGTAAAATCACTTCACATTCTACACCTCATAATATTGTCCATGTCCTCTCTTATGACCATATTTCTTTTAATCATCAAGCATATATTAATAATGTTGATATATTAAAAGAACCTAAAAACTATAGAGAGGCTATTAAGCATAATTGTTGAAAAGAAGCTATGAATGAAGAAATTCTTGCTTTAGAGAAGAATAACACTCGGAACCTAGTTCCTTTACCTAGTGGCAAGTAAACCATTGGTTGTAAGTGGGTTTTTAGAACCAAAAATAAGTCTGATGGTAGTTTAGAAAGGTATAAAGCAAGACTTGTTGCTAAAGGGTACACTCAGCAACCAGGGTTAGATTTTTTAAACACCTTTAGTCCTGTTGCTAGGATCACTACAATTCGAACTCTTAAAGCTATTGCATATGCTAAGAATTGGCATCTACAATAGTTGTATATCAATAATGCCTTTTTACATGGATACTTGCATGAAGAGGTCTGTATGGATCCTCCACCTAGTTTTATTCCTAGTTATTCTGGTCTCGTTTGCAAGCTCAATAAAAGTTTATATGGCCTGAAACAAGCAAGTAGGCAATAAAATGAACGTTTAACTATAGCTTTAAAAAATCAGAATTTTATTCAAGCTTCTTCTAATTCTTCTTTGTTTTTAAAAGGAATAGGTGATAGTTTTATAGCCTTAGCTGTATATGTAGATGATATTATACTCATGAGTCCTAGTTTGGCTAAAATTAATAACATTAAAATGTTTTTACATTCCACCTTCAAGATTAAAGATCTAAGTGATCTCAAGTACTTTTTAGGCTTTGAAATAGCTCGATCAAAAGAAGGTATTAACCTCTACCAACGAAAGTATACTCTTGATCTTTTGGAAGAAACTGGTTTTTCTGGTTCTTAACCTGCTTCAACACCTTTTAATGTTAAGAATAAGCTCTCTAAATTAGATGGTGTTCCCTTGGATGATGTTACCTCTTATAGACGTTTAATAGGAAAGCTCTTATATTTGACTAACACTCGGCCTGACATAACTTTTGTTGTTAACCACTTATCTCAATTTCTTTCAGCCCCTACTGATGTTCACCTTTCTGTTGTGCATAGAGTTTTAAGATATTTGAAAGGAACTCTTGGCCAAGGTTTATTTTTCCCTGCAGATAATGATCTGAAATTTAATGCATTTTCTGATTTCGATTGGGCATCTTACCCTAATTCACGCAAATCAACTACAGGTTTTTGTATTTTTCTTGGTTCTACATTAATTTCATGGAAGTCTAAAAAATAGTCTACTATTTCTAGGTCTTCCACAGAAGCTGAATATAAAGCTCTTGCTACTGTAACCTGTGAACTGCAATGGTTATTGTTTCTCCTTTCTGACTTACACTTGCCTTCTCAATATGCAAATCTTTATTGTGACAATTTGTCTGCAATCAAAATTGCTGAGAATCTTGTCCAACATGAGCTCACAAAGCATATTGAAATTGATTGTCATCTAATCCGAGAGAAGCTTCACCAAGGGATGCTGCATCTTCTGCATGTTTCTTCTTCGAACCAGCTTGTTGACTGTTTTACAAAGACTTTACCACCAGCCTTATTTTATGAGTCCATTTTCAAGTTGGGCATTCACAATGTGTATGCTCCAACTTGAGGGGCTGTTAGGATATTAGTTAAAGTGTTAGTTAGTTAGATTCTTTATTTTTTTATTTTTCTTTAATATTATATATATATATACATTGGATATTGTAAAAATCAGTTTTTGGGTTTTTAATAAAATTTAATCGTTTTTCTCTCACTTCAACCGTTCCTTCTTCCAATTCCCAAATCGATAAGAAAACCCTAGGTTCAATTTCCTCTCTTCTTCCCAAATTACCAGATTCAACACAAAAGGATAAGGCAATAGACGAACACCCTTCCTAGGGAAACAACGTCCGTATGAAATCGCTTCATGATAAATAGGAAGCCCCAAGCTTCTTTTCAACAATATGCAAATGCTAAGCACACTTTTCAGCATCAAGTGGAATACAAAGGATAGGGTTGTAGATGTTGCCTTGCCTACTATGGATAACTACATGAACCAACCGATCTAAGCTCGGGAATTCAAAGTGTTTTTAACGCAGAAAATAATCAACAATTATGTGGAAAGGTTCAAAATACCCCATAGCCACAGCCAAGTTTTCATAGTTCAATCACATTTCAACTTGTGACAAAGACAAAGGCTGTGATCACATGAACCGAATACACCAACAAAATCATCAAACAAGCAGAATTTTAGGTCATAATCCAAGCAACATGATATTATATAACGTTTTACCATAAATATTATGTATCTCAAATTACTTGAGATTAATTCAAATTATTTTATAAAATACATAATACTATAAATAATATTAATATACAAAAATATAAAATATATTATTTTTATATTTTTATATATTATTTTTGTAAAAATCTAAAAATATTCATAAAATAATATATTTATATTATTAATAATATATAAAAAATCCTAAACCCGAAACTATTAACCCACAAACCCCCAACCCTCAAACTTAAACCCTAAACCTTAGCGTTTAGGATTTAGGATTTAAAGGTTTTTTTATATATTAATGTTATGAATATTTTGGGTTTTAAAAATAATATATTTATATTATAAATAATATATAAAAATAATATATTTTTATTTAAATTATATAAACTTATCCATTTGGTTCAACCAAATTAATTTATGAAAAAATAATATTATAAATAATATTAATATATAAAATATATAAAATATATTATTTACATATATATATATATATATATATAAATAAAATCTATTATTTTACAGTTTTTATATATTATTTATAATATAAATATATTATTTTAACAAATATTTTTTAAGAATAATATATTTATATTATAAATAATATATAAAAAACTATAAACTCCAAACCCTAAACCTTAAATCATAAGGTTCGTAGGTTTGGTCTTTATAGTTTAAGGTTCAGGGTTCAGGGTTCAGAGTTTTTATATATTATTTATAATATAAATATATTATTTTTATGGATTTTTGAATTTTTTTAAAAATAATATATTTATATTATAAATATTATATAAAAAATAAAAACAACATACTTTTATTTATATATATTAATATATATATAACAATATATTTTATATTATTTATAGTGTTATTTATTTCATAAAATAATTTGAATTAATCTCAAATAGTTTGAGATATATAATATTTGTGGTAAAATAATATATAATTTTAAGTTGGTTTAGTGGTTAAAGTTTATTTTTTTATTTGAAGGTCTTGGGTTCAAACCGCTCTAAGCACATGATTTTAATATTTTTCTCCAGCAAAACGACGTTGCTTTTGGCTAAATAAAGCTTCACAACAGCTGCACCAAAACGACGTCGTTTTGACTTAACGATGGTGTTAAGAGTTAACAGCATAGTGATTTTTTCGAGTCACAAACTAAAGTTCTGTGTTAGTTTTAAACTTTTTTAAAGTTCGGTGATATTTTCGAGTTATCGACATAGTTGAGTGGTATGTGGTGTAATTTTTTTTGATCCGGTGATATGTGGTGTAGTTTACCCTAAAAAATTCAACAAAAATAATAATTACAAGAGGGAAAATTAGATAAGGGGAACTAAAATTAGTAATAAATATTAGCTAATAAACCTGCAAAAGACTTTGATTTTCCCTCAAGCTCTCCTCTTTCATCTTTTGTTTTTTATATATGAAATTGAAAAAGGAAATTAGAGCAAAGAGTGAGCGAGTGAATTTGATTACTGCTTTGATCGAGCCAACTACTTGCAAAGGAGGTGAATTACACGACTATTTGCAATTTGGTCCTCGCTATTTCCAAATATTTCCGTTTAGTTTTTTAAAAATATTTTTTTATTTTGGTATTCTATTTTCATTTTCAGAAAATATTTTTATTTTTATTTTTTAAAAAATTATAAAGCATGTTTGATTAATAAAGATAGAAACTTGTTTTCAAAAATAAAAATAATAAAATGTATTTTGTATCTAACTTTTCAAAATAGAAATGAAAAAATAATTATTGTATAATTAAGATAAAATTTATTTTAAAAATATTATTACAATAATAATAAATAAAATATAAATAAATAAACTAAAGTTTTAAAAATTGCATTATAATAATTCGAACTCGAATTAAAATGAAGTTAAAAGTAAAAAAATATTTTTATATTTTCCATTTTCCTAAAATATTTTTAATAAAAATAATGGAAAGATTTTTTTTATGTTTTTAAATTTTCACTTATTTTTGTTTTCATTTACTAAAAATCATTTTCTAATTTTACAACCAAACACGTTTTTCAATGTTTTTATTTTCTAAGAAAATAAAAATAAAAACAGACTACATTTTCTAAAACCAAACCAACCATTAGCTTTTATTCTTAATTTTTTATTTTAAATAAAAACTTAATTTAGATTAATGTGTTGTTTGATAAATTGAAAATTAAATATTAAACTTAAATAAACATTATATATAATTAATTTAGGGTAAAGTACATGGATGGTCACCGAACTTTTAGGACATTTTTATCTTGGTCACTGGACTTTTAAAATTTTCAATGGAGTCACTCAACTTTTATTTTGGTCCCTCCCGTTATGTTCGGTTAAAAAATATCCGTTAATTTTTCTTTTCCTCAACGAAATTATATATTTGTGTCCCACTTCCAAATTCTCTTTCTTCTTCATCCTCTTCTCCAAGTTTCACACCCCTAAACTCCAAAACCATGGTGGCAACACTCAGGGTCTGTTTGTTTCACTGTAATTGGTTTTCCTGAAAACGTTTTCATAACTTTCCGCTGTTTGGTTCATGGAAAATGAAAAAGTCAAAGGAAAACCAACTACAGTCAATGGAAAATAGACCCTTAGTGTAAAATGACTTACCCATTGATTTTCGGTAAGTCGCTTTCCTTCCTCTCATTCTCTCTACAAATAGTAACCTAAACCATACACCTTAAAACCTAAACCATAAATACTAACATAAAAACTAAACCCTAAACCTTAAACTCTAATCATTAAATCCTAAACCCTAAACCCCAAACATTAAACAATAAATATTAAACCATAAACATTAAAAACCCTAACCCTAAGCACAAACCCCTAAACCTTAAATGTTAACATAAACACTAAACACTAATGCAAACCCTAAACCCTAAATATTAACATAAACACTAACAACAAACCCTGAACATTAAACACTAACATAAACCTTAAACCATAATTGAGAACTTAAACCCTAAACCCTAAACCCCAAACATTAAACAATAAATGTTTAACACTAAAAATTAAAACCCCTAACCCTAAACACAAACTCTTAAACCTTAAATATTAACATAAACACTAAACACTAACACAAACCCTAAACCTTAAATATTAACATAAACATTAAACACTAACAACAAACCCTAAACCCTAAACACTAACATAAGCCTTAAACCCTAAAAGGGAACTTAAACCCTAAACCCTAAACCCTAACTTAGACCTTAAACCCTAAAACATATATACTAAACCCTAAACCATTACTTAAACCCTAAACACTAAATGCTAAACTATAAACCATATATGTTACACCCTAACACTAAATGCTAAACCCTAAACCATACATGCTAAACCATAAACACTAACATAACCCTAAACTATAAACAATAATCCATAAACACAAAACCCTAAATGCTATATCATAAACATAAACCTTAAACCTTAAAACAAAACCCTAAACCATAAATGTTAAACCATAAACACTAACATAACCATAAACCATAAACACTGATCCATAAACACAAAACCCTAAATGCTATATCATAAATGTTGAGTTGAGTGGGGCTCGATTCGATCAACCAATTATGCTCACCAAGTGGTGGAGAGGTGGATATTTGGGTGTTAGGGTTTAGGAAGCTAGAAAGGAAATAGACACAATGATTTTAGAGTGGTTCGGTCTTCTAACAAGCACCTACATCCACTACCTTAGCTCCCCACTAAGGATTTCACAATCAATCCACTAATTGATTCGTCCCCTTTTCTAGGCTTAGGAGGAAACCCTTTACACCGATCAAGCTTCTACCCAAAGCCTTGATCAAAACCCTCTTTTACAAAGAGATAAACAAAGCAAACTTAAACCCTCTAATAGGTGTTTGTTTGCACAATTAAGCTCTCACCCAAAACCTAAAACACTTGAGCAAATTTGACAATTTTGGCTCACTAGTGTTTGTCTATACAATAATTGACACTTTAGGCTCTAAGACAATTCTTGATCATTTGTTGATTGACAATTGAAGCATTAGCCTTCTCTTGATGCTTGGAGGTCCCTTTTATACTCCCAATTGAGTTTGTAGCCGTTACTAGCCGTTGAGATCAAATTGGAGCCGTTGAGGACTTTAATTCCCACCATAAATGCATTCTGCAGCTCCCCGTTTCGAAACGCTCGATGCCGTTTCGAAACACTCTCAATGTAGAAAGAGCTGTTGCAGTCTGTCAGGGCATCCGTTTCGGAACGCCTCCAGGCCGTTTCGGAACGCCTCATGTCCGTTTCGGAATGCCTACTGGCCATTTCGAAACTCGTATCGAAACGCTATAGTCCCGTATCGAAACGCCTGCATTTAAAAGTTGGTTGGGAAAATAGTCGTTGGGGTTTATGACCGTTGGGGTCATTGCCACGTGGGCGTATCGAAACGGCCTAGCCCGTTTCGAAATGCTGGGCAAAAATCAAGTCCAGGGAAAACCCGTTTCGAAACGAATATGCTACTGGAATCCCCTGTTTCGAAACACCTTATGGTGTTTCGAAACACCTGGACAGGTTTGAGAAGTTTGGCTTTGAAACACATTAAAAACCCATTTAAAAACATCCCTAAACATAGTTTCAGAATATTTGGACTTTGGAAATTGTTTTAAATACTTTTTAAATCAGTCCAAAACATTTTTCAATTATTATATCAAAACATTAGTTCTACAATAAACCATAAACCATAAAACAAAACCCTAAACCATAAATATTAAACCATAAACACTAAATGCTAACATAAACACTAACATAAACCTTAAACCCCAAATGTTAAACTATATATATATATATATATATTAAACCTCAAACACTAACATAAACCCTTACCCTAAACACTAACCCATAAAACCTAAATGCTAACATAAACACTAAACCATAAACAATAAACACTAACATAAACCCTAATCCCTAAATACTAATATAAACAATAAACCTTAAAACCTTAACATAAACCCTAAACTTTAAATGTTAAACCTTAAACACTAACATAAACCCTAAACAATAAACACTAACATAAACCCTAAACCATAAATGATAAACCTTAAAAACTAACCATAGACTCTAAATGCTACCATAAACCCTAATCACTAAACCCTAAACCCTACTAATCCCTAAATGCTACCATAAACCCTAATCAATAAACCCTAAACCCTACTAATCCCTAAATGCTACCATAAACACTAAATACTGGTCTAAACCATAAACCATAAATGCTATCCTAAACCCTAAACCTTAAACCCTAACCTAAAAATTAAACCATGTTTTGGTTGGAACTTGTTTTTACCATTATCGATGCTTGTTTGTGGATTGTTCATGAAATTTTCAGGAAACTCTACCAAATAGTGTAAAATGAATTGTACAACATCATCCAAACACCGAAAAATGGTTTCTGCAATTAGTTTTCCAACAACTGTAGTTCATTTTCCAGAATTCATTTTCCGGAAACAGTTTTCAGTGAAACAAACAGACCCTTAGAGTTTACTTCGAATAATCTAAAATCTTTTTCGGTGAGGTTAACCCTAGAACTTGTTTGAGCTGCATCACAGTAACACAATCTTAAACAAGCTTCAGTCTTTATCATCTCAAATACATACCTTAACAGATGAAGAAGTGGGCAACTCAGAGCCTTCAACCTCGAATGGGAATCGAATATAAAACTAAACTCGCTTTTCGATGCTCGGTGTCTCAAATTTTGAATGCAACAGTGATCATACAGCTCATATGAATAAAACAGAAGGGGTGAATGCACTTTTTTCTCACATTTCTTAGCAAACAAACAAAGAACTAAATCCAAATTCAATTCCATCCCATCAGTGTTAAGTATAATAGTGCTGTCATCACATGCAAACCTAACTGATTCAGTTGAAGGTTGTTAGGATGCAGTTGAGGTAGTTGGTGTATGAGTTGAGTGTATTGTATGTGTATATAAGTCAGCTAAGGGTTGTTGTATAAGCAAGCTTATTCAATAAAGATTCTTCTATTTTCTTAGATTTCCTATTATGGTATCATTCGCCATAAGGTTCTGGAGACAATCTTCCGCTTCAATCTCGTTTATACTCATCTCTTCTTGAGATCTGTTTCTTCTCTTTTCCTTTTTCTTTCTTCCTTTCTTTCGATTGTTTGAGGTTTCAATGCCTGACAACGATTCCAGTGATGTGTTTGCTTCATCTTCTGGTGGAAAGATGTTCACCAACAAACGTATTAACATTTTGCTCAACGAGATGAACCTCCTTTTGTGGAAGCAACATGTTCTGTTGACTGTTCGGAGTCACAGATTGGAAAAACTTCTCACCGGAAAGGTTAAAGCTCCACCAGAAACGGTTCTTGGTTATGGCGGGGCTATGGTATCGAACGATGAATACGAGATATTTCTTACCCAAGATAGTGCCTTGGCATCATGGCTGCTATCTACCATTAGTGCAGGCCTGTAACCTCAGTTTGTGGGTGCTGAGTCGGCTGTGGCAGTCTGGAATATTGTTCTTCAGTATTTTGCCAACAAGTCCACCACCAGTGCTATGAGTTTACATTGCAAACTCAGGGCCTTCCGGAAGGGGGAAGAGAGCATGCGTACATACCTTACAAAGATTAAAGAGGTATGTGATGCACTGGCTGCGTGTGGTAGTTCTGTATCTGATCTTGAGCAAATTGCGACAATACTGAATGGATTACCTTCTGAGTATCAACCATTCATGGCAGTTATCACAGCAAGTAAATAACCATTTTCTTTGGATGGTGTCAAGACTGTTCTGGTTGATGCTGAGGCTCAGTTGAAAGGGTTTAATCAGCAAGCTCAGTTGTCTTTTCTTGCGAATGTGGCTCATGTCCACAAACATGTGTCGGGTGGTCAAGAAGATAGGTCTGGGACTCAGACCTCACGATTCTCTCCGACTTATGGTGCAAATGGTGATCAGCATTTTAATGGTTCTCAACAGTATTCTACGGGTTCCCAGTATCTTGGAGGACGGACTGGTGGCCGAGGAAGGGGTCGTGCGAGATTACAATGTCAGATTTGTGGCAAGAATGGGCACTCTGCAGATCGGTGCTGGCAACGATTTAATCAATCATTTCCTGGGGGCAACATTTCTAATGGCCATGAAGAATCTGCATGTGCTCACTTCTTTTCTCTGGAGTCCACATCTTCCTGTTTCTCATGCTATGGGCATACTCATAATCGTGGTAATGGTTCAGCTGTAAATGATGATTGGGTAGTGGACTCAGGTGTCACACACCATGTTACTCTGGATGCTACAAAGGTGGTAGAGGGATCAGACTATACAGGTCTAGGTAAATTGATAGTGGGCAATGGCAATAGTTTACACATTGCTAAGATTGGTCGATCCTTGTTTCATACTGATAATCGTACATTACTTGTTAACAATTTATTTCATGTTCCAACTTTAACAAAGAACCTTCTCTATATCTCGAAGTTTGCTAGAGATAACCATGTATTCTTTGAGTTCCATGCATCGACGTGTCTTGTTCGTGATGAAGCTTCAGGAGCTGTTCTTATGCAAGGGAAAGAAAGTGATGGATTGTATACCTTTGATGCAAGCTGGGGTTCCACAAAGGATTCTACAAGTTGGCCTATTGAAGCTCATGTGATAGAGGGTGACTCTTACAATCTGTGGCATAGGAGACTTGGGCACCATGCTCTTAGGTCTTTAGTTCAAGTTTGTAAAACAATTGATGTTGTATTACCCCTTGATTGCAATAAAGAAACTGAAAATTTTTGTGTAGCTTGTCGAATGGGTAAGAGTCAAAAACTCCCGTTTGTTGAGTCTAACATTGTGTATGATTCACCATTTCAACTAGTCTTCTCTGATTTATGGGGACCATCTCATGTAACCTCAGTCGATGGCTTTCGATATTATGTGTCATTTGTGGATGCACATACGCGTCACTGTTGGTTGTTCATGCTTAAGAGTAAAGATCAGGCATTGACTGCCTTCAAATTGTTTTCAACTATGGTACAAACACAGTTTAACACCACAATCAAAGAATTTCAGAGCGATTGGGGAGGAGAATACATGAGTATCAGTGCTGTTTTAATGGCATATGGGATCAAACACAGACTCGCGTACCCACATACCTCTGAGCAGAATGGGGTTGTAGAAAGAAAACATCGTCATGTCATAGAATTGGCTCTTGTTCTCATGGCTCAGGCTTCTCTACCCTTCAAATATTGGTCTTTTGCGGTTTGTACAGCTGTATACCTGATTAATAGACTTCCTACTCCGGTTCTCAGTGGGAAATCTCCTTTCGAAATGTTGTACAATAAGACTCCTGATTATCAGTTTATGTGTGTGTTTGGCAGCATGTGTTTTCCCCACCTTCGACCGTATCAGAATCACAAGTTAAGCTATCGGTCGCAACCATGTGTCTTTCTTGGATACAACACTCAGCACAAGGGATATCAATGCTTAGCCTCAGATGGTAGGATTTTTGTTTCTCGTCATGTGGTGTTTGATGATATGCATTTTCCCTTTGTAGACGATCCAGTGTCCTGTGATCGTATAACCAACAGTTGGAATTCGAAGGTTGGTGGCAAACTTTCAGTTGTGACTGGAGCTGAGAAAGTGTGCATGGACTCGCGTCACTTGCCAGGTGCCTGTACCTTATCTCGCGCTCCTAGTACACCTAATTCTCCAACGGTTCAAGGTACTACTGAGTTTACTGGGTCCATGGCTGAAGGTGGTGCATCTGTTGAAGACCATTCCTTTCCAGCTCATGAGAATGGTGCATATGTTGAGCATCATTCATCCTCATCTATGGTTCATGAAGGTGATGTATCTGTTGAAGATCATTCACTCCCCGTTGAGAATCATTTATCCTCTCCTACAGTATGTGCTGAACCTCCACAGGATACCTTTGATCAGGCGTCATTGGGGAACGTTGACACAAATATGACTGATCAATCCCATGCACCAACTTTATCCAACAATCTAGAGCATACTGGATCAACCATGCTTCCAACGGTTCAAGGGGTGTGCTCTGATGTGAATATGACTCCAGTTAATGCAGGTCATCGTATGGTCACTCGCAGCAAACGAGGTATTTTCAAACCTAAGGTTTATATGGCTATGCATGATTTTGATGAAGTTGAACCCAGCACGATTCAGCAAGCTTTTCAATCTGAGAACTGGAAGCAAGCTGCTCTTGATGAGTATGAAGCCTTGGTGCGAAATGGCACTTGGGAGATTGTGTCTCTACCTAATGACAGAACTGTGGTAGGTTGGAAGTGGTTATTCCGAATTAAGAGGAATGCTGATGGAACTATACAAAGGTATAAAGCCCGTCTCGTTGCGAAGGGCTATTCTCAGGTGCCAGGTCAGGACTTCACAGACACATTCAGTCCTGTTGTGAAACCAACCACGATCAATGTTGTTATTACTTTGGCCATTACGAACGGATAGGCATTGAGACAGGTGGATGTCAACAATGCATTTCTACATGGGGATCTTCAGGAAGAGGTCTTTATGGTTCAACCTTCTGGTTTCGAATGTCATGATACTAATGGTGCACGCTTGGTGTGTAAGCTAAAGAAGGCCCTATATGGGCTCAGACAAGTACCTCGGAGCTGGTATTCTAAGCTTCGAGATTACCTTGTCTCAATTGGGTTCAAAGGCTCATGTGCAGATGTCTCGTTGTTCATCAAGGATGATCAAGGGATGATCACATATGTCCTCATTTATGTCGATGACATAATTGTGACTGGAGGGTCGAGTGCAGTTGTTGAGGATGTGGTTCAGCAACTAGGCACAATGTTCTCGTTGAAGGACCTTGGTAATTTGAACTTTTTCTGGGCATTGAGGTTAAACGAGAGGGTGATACAGTTGTTTTCAATCAGAAAAAGTACATCATGGAGTTGCTGGTTAAAGCAGGCATGCATAATGCTACCCCAACACCTACGCCCATAGTTACAACACCAAAGTTGAGTCAAGATAATACTGGGAGTCCATTGATTGATGCCACAGAATATAGAAGCCTGGTTGGGGCTTTGCTTTATGCATGTCACGCGCGTCCTGATATTGTCTACAGTGTACACAAGTTGGCTCAATTTATGCATCAGCCATGTGAACAACATCTTGTTGCTGTGAAGAGAGTGATGCGTTATTTGAATGGAACTCTCGACTTTGGGTTGGTTTTTTCTCCAATATCGGGACCTCATCAGCTTGTTGCTTTTGCTGATGTTGATTGGGGTGGGAGTTTGGATGATAGGAGATCAATCACTTGCACATGTGTGTTTCTTGGCAACAACTTGCTTCTGTGGAATTCTAAGAAGCAAAAGACAGTATCTCGATCCACTACGGAGGCTGAATATAGAAGTTTGGATGGTGTAGCATCTGAGATTACTTGGCTGCAGGCACTTCTTGACGATATGAAGATCAAGGTGGATGCTCTTCCTACAATCTGGAGTGATAACTCCAGCGCCATTGCGATGAGTGCAAATCCAGTGTATCATTCTAAAACCAAGCATGTAGAGTTGGATGTGCACTTCGTTCGTGAAAAGGTTGCTGACAAGAAGCTGATCGTGAATTATGTCCCAGCTGAGCACCAAATTGCTAATGGATTTACAAAGCCATTGTCCAAGCCTTATTTCAATATGTTTCGTGATAAGCTTGGTGTTGTTTCTATCGAAGAAGCTGGAAAAAGTAGGGAGCATGTTAAGTATAATAGTGTTGTCATCACATGTAAACCTAACTGATTCAGTTGAAGGTTGTTAGGATGCAGTTGAGGTAGTTGGTGTATGAGCTAAGTGTATTGTATGTGTATATAAGTCAGCTAAGGGATGTTGTATAAGCAAGCTTATTCAATAAATATTCTTCTATTTTCTTAGATTTCCTATTAATCAGCCCAAAGCCTATTTTGTTTTAAATTCTCTCATTATATTTTAGCTAAGCTCACTTTTTGGCGTTCGAGGTTTAAAATTACAATGCAACACTACTAAAATAGGCTCATATGAACAAAATAGAAAAAATAAAAGTTCAACCTTTTTCTCACATTTCTTAACAAACAAGCAAAGAATTATACAAATGCACCTCTAAAAACTAAACCCCATCAAACCCAAAGGGCAAATACTATCTCTTTTTTTATTTTTCCAATTCTCATTATCTCTGAGCAATTAAATGCTTAAAACCAAAACTTAAAGTTCTACAAAAGAAAAGAAAGAAACTTTGCAAACCTCAGGTATGTCTTACAAATCTGCAGGGGCAACAAAAATCTTTGTTGTGGACTGTGAAAATTTGAGGGAATAATTAGAGCAGCTTCAAGGGGTTGAAAGAAGGTGGTGAAGAATGAGAAAGAAAGGTGAGCCTTGGTTTGGGTGAAGAAGAGTTTCAGATTGCTAGAGAAGGAAACAAAGTTGCAGAGATTGATAATAACGCCATGGTTTTGGAGTTTAAGGGTGTGGAACTTGGAGAAGGGGAAGAAGAAGAAAGAGAGCCTGAGAGTGGGGCCCAAATATATTATTTTATTGAGGAAAACAAAAATTAACGGGTCATGTCAGCATTTACTAACAAAGTTAACGAGAGGG
The DNA here is from genome assembly GCA_030270665.1 of Hibiscus trionum. NCBI lineage: Eukaryota > Viridiplantae > Streptophyta > Magnoliopsida > Malvales > Malvaceae > Hibiscus > Hibiscus trionum. The sequence continues at coordinate 70,028,157 of BSYR01000003.1, forward strand.
GTCAAAATGAAAGCGAAATAAAAATTAAGTGATAACAATTTTAAAAAATTGCTGACCAAATTGAAAGCGCTCTAAAAATTCGGTGATCATCCGTGTACTTTACCTATTAATTTATGGTAAATATGAATTTATCGGGCTATGATAGCTTGGTCTCTTTAGACCTAACATTGGGCTATGCTTATAGGTTTGGGATACACTCTAAAGTCCAAACCAATTTCATACCCTAATGAGCTAGGCTCGGCATTCACTTTTCAGATCTTATTTTTCTCAACAAAAAAAACCCCTCTAGATCCAGCCACCTATCGGCTATCGCAACCATTTTAAGATGATTATCTGGTAATTAGAGATGGAAATTTGGATCAAGGACATTTGTAGATATTTAATATTATTTAGATTGTATGTTAAAATTATTATTTACCGTGGATTTTTAAATTAGAATATATATGTGAAATTAGAATATTTAAATTCATTATTTGAATTTATATTATATATATATGTGAAATTAGAATATTTAAATTCTGTTAGGGTGGTGGATATACGATGGCAGAAAAGTAGAAGTAGAAGAGGAAAGGAGGAGAATTTCAGAAAAGAAGAAACTTTTCAGGGTTTTTCATATCCACTTCCTTACATTGCAGCCCTTTTTAACTACTCTAGGGGCAAAGCTGAAAATAACGTAACAAATAAAAGGAATAAAATAACAGCTGGTTTATCATTCAGTGCATAACAAAATCCTCCAAGGCACGTGGCACTCTCATGTCTCGTACTCCTCTGCGCAGTGCTGATTCCATGCCTGCAGCTGTGTCCTCCATGTTCCCTGGGTTGGCGTCCGTATCTGGTGGTCTCTCCCCAGTATATGCAACATTACCCCCCGCTTGAAGAGAGTTCTTGTCCTCAAGGGCTGGGATACTGGCCGACGGTGAAGTGTCGAGCAGTGGAAGGGGAGTGAACTGGTGTGAAGGTTCGCCATGACAACGCTTGAGCTGCGAAATATGGAACACCGGGTGGATCAGGGTATGCTCAGGTAAATCCAGCTTATAGGCGACCGCCCCAAGCCGTTGAATCACCTTGTAAGAACCAAAGTAACATGGGCTGAGCTTTTGGTGACGATGGAGTCGGAGCGAAAGGTGACGATATGGCTGTAGTCGGATAAAAACCCAGTCACCCACTTGCAATTCAACCTCTCTGCGCTTCCTATCAGCCTGGTTCTTCATACGCAGTTGGGCCTGACTCAGATTGTGTTTAAGCTGGCGAAGAATCTCATCGCGGTCCTGGAGTACGGTGTCCACTTCCGGATTCGACGCACCGCCCTCTGTGTAGGAAACCAACGTTGGTGGATCACGGCCATACAATGCTCGAAACGGAGTCATGCCGGCCAATGCTTGGAAGGCGGTGTTGTACCAAAACTCCGCCCAGGCCAAATACGAAACCCATTTCCGTGGTTCATCGTCGGCCAAGCAACGAAGATACTTTTCCAGGCAACGGTTCAGCGCTTCAGTTTGACCGTCCGTTTGCGGATGATACGCTGAACTAAGGCACAGCTCTGTACCCTGTAATTTGGCCAACTCTGCCCATAACGAACTGAGAAAAATGGGGTCCCTATCACTGACAATCGATCGGGGAATCCCATGCAGCTTAATGATACCCTCCACCATGATTCTGGCTATCGTAGGAGCATCATACTTCCGTGGTAATGTGAAAAAATGGCCATATTTCGTGAGGCGGTCAACCACGAACAAGATAGCAGCTTTGCCATGCGATGGAGGTAAACCTGTAATGAAGTCCAATGAGATATTTTCAAAGACCTGTACTGGGATTGGTAAGGGTTGGAGCAAGCCGGTAGGAGCTCGACTGTCACTCTTCATGTGTTGGCAAACTTGGCAAGTTGACACGTATGCTTTAACATCTGTACGCATGCCGACCCAAAAGAAATTATTGGCCAATCGATGGAAAGTTCGAGTGATCCATGCATGTCTGCCAGAAGTGGAACTGTGAAATTCTCGCAGCAGACGAGAACGGAGGGCACTTTCGTTAGGCACGACGATACGCCCGCGAAACAACAATAATCCGTGATGAGCAGAATAGCCAGGGGGAACCGACTGACCATCGTGAATGGCCTGAAGTAGAGCGGAACTGTCCTTATTGTGTCGACATGCCATGCGAATATCATCGAGGACTCCGAACGTTGTTCGTGTTAAAGCCAGAAGTTGGGCATCTCCTTCGCGGGAGAGGGCGTCGGCGATGGTGTTTTGTTTGCCCGGGCGATACTTGATTTCAAAGTCGAAACCAATCAGCTTCACCAGCCAGTGTTGTTGCTCCGGTGTCTGAATCGTCTGCTGCATGAGCTCGCGAAGAGCTTTCTGGTCAATGATGATGACAAAATGGCGGCCCAGTAAGTATTGTCGCCATTTACGGACCGCCTGAATGATGGCGAACATCTCGCGATGATAGGTGGAAGCAGCCTGCATCCGGGGGCTGAGCTTCTGACTGAAGAAAGCTATTGGACGTTGGTTTTGTGTTAAGACTGCCCCAATTCCAACTCCTGAGGCGTCCGTCTCCACCATGAATTCTTTGTCAAAGTCAGGAAGGGCCAGAATCGGAGCTGTGCATAGTGCACATTTGAGGGTCTCAAAAGCCAACTGAGCTGCGCTGGACCAGTCAAAGGAAGAGTCCTTTTTGAGCAAATCTGTAATAGGTGCTGTCAAGGTTGCGTACCCTTTTATGAACCGATGGTAGTACCCTGAAAGTCCTAGAAAGGCATGGACATCTCGAACTGAAGTAGGGACGGGCCATTGCTGGATAGCTGATATCTTAGCCGGGTCCATAGCTAAATCGGCACCGGAAACCACGTGACCCAGATATTCCACTGATCGTTGTCCAAAGGAGCATTTCGAAAGCTTGGCTACAAAGCCATGTAGTTGCAGAGTCTGTAGGACCTTGCGGACAAGTTGAAGGTGCTCTGACCATGAAGCACTGAAAATCAGGATGTCATCCAAGAACACGAGGACAAACTTGCGAAGAAACGGTCGAAATATGTCATTCATCGTAGCTTGGAAGGTCGATGGGGCATTCGTTAAACCAAAGGGCATAACGAGGAACTCGTAGTGGCCATCATGTGTTCGAAAGGCATTCTTGTGGACATCTGTGCTTCGAACTTGAATTTGGTGATAACCTGCCAACAAATTGAGTTTGGAAAAATAACAAGAGGAGCCTAATTCATCAAACAGTTCATCTGCTGTCGGAATAGGGAACTTATCGTGAATTGTAATGGCGTTGGGAGCTCGATAGTCGACGCAGAAACACCAGGTGCCATCTTTCTTTCGAACCAGCAAAACAGGAGAGGAGAAGAGACTTGTGCTTGGCTGAATTTGTCCCAAATCCAGCATCTGTCGCACCTGTTTCTCGATCTTGGATTTTTGAAAATGGGGATAGCGATAGGGTCGAACGTTTACTAGCTGGCTGGAAGGAGTCAGTGAATAGCATGGTCCGTAGCCCGGTGAGGTGGTAGGGAGGAAGTAGCTTAAAACACGTTTGGGAACTCAGACAACAGCTGTTGTATATCCGATGGTAACCCTGGGCGTGGAATAACTTCCTCAGTAGTCATATGTAATTGAAAGAATGCCCCAATGGCCCCTGTATCTGCCAATCGACGTAGCGATTGAAGTTGGATTTGTTGAGGGCCCAGTTCTGATTCCCCCCTCCAGCAGTGACGTACTTGCTCGTGTATGAACTCAAAGGTGAGTTTGCCAAAGTCCATGGTTATCAGGCCCAAGGTGGCCATCCAGGCGACCCCTAGCACCACATCGGCGCCCTCGATAGGCAAAATATAAAAGTCTGTAATCAGTTTGGTACTCTGAACTACCACCGGAACGTCCTTGGCACATCCCTCGTTGTGCAAACGTTGGCTATTACCCACTAACACAGTGAAGTTGGGGGTATTTGTTACCGGCAGAGCAAGGTGTTTGGCCACGCGGGATTGAATAAAATTATGGGTGCTACGCCCATCAATGAGGATGCGTACTGGTTTCCCTTGGATAGTGCCTGAGACACAAAGAGTAGTTAGGGTGTGATAACCTGCCAAAGCATTGAACGAAACCGTAGAGTGATCACTGACCAAATCTGAAGCTGCCGGCGTCATTTTGAGAACGGTTGACTGGACCACCGGAGGGTCAACGGTCTCGTCGATCAACCCCTCATCATCCAACATAAACAACTGAGAAGTTTTGCACTTGTGTCCCGGGGCATAACGTTCATCGCAATAATAGCAGAGCCCCTTCAAACGGCGTTCCCGAGCCTCGACTGAGGAAATACGTCGAACAGTGGGTTGGGGGGAAGGAGATGGCTCGGCTAGAGGGGGACGTTCTGGTTGCACCCGAGGGTGCATAGGTGAGGGTGCCGGAGTAGGCAATAACGGTGGCAACTTAGAGGCGAAAGCTCGACTAGCTGGTCGACGATCGTGAAGGCGAGCTTCATGAAAACGAGCCAAAGCTTGGACCTCGATCATGGACGTCGAACGGTGGGCCAATACCTCATTCTTGATATCGGCTCGCAGGCCCGACGTGAAGCAGTCTAGCATGAACTCCTTCGGTAAATTTGAAGTACGGAGGGCAAGATCTTCAAAACGGGATTAATACTCAGCTACCGTAGAGGTCTGAAGGAGCTTGGACAGCTGCCCAGCCGGAGATTCAATTTCTATCACGAGAAATCTCTTGCGGATGGCGTCCACCAGATGTGCCCAACCGGCAAGCTTCCGCTGGCGTTGCATCCAACGAAACCACTTCCTCGCTGTCCCTGTCATCCGGAAGGAGGCCATCGTGACGCGATGGTGATCCTCGGTTCCATAAAACTCGAAAAAATCCTGTGCAGAGGCCAACCATTCCTCGGGGTCCTCACCGGTGAAGATGGGTAACTCGACCTGTATCGGCTTCGGGGGAAAAGGGAAGCTAGCGTCGTTCTCTTGCTGGACCTTGGGTTTCGCACGAGTGGCGGAGCTGTTGGCGGTAAAGTCACCACTGGCCGATGGTGTCGTAGAAACGCCTAGCTGCGCAAACAAGTTCTGAAACAGTAGGGACATTTCCTGGAGGGTGGTATTAGTGGCTGTGTTCCACTGTTCTAGTTTCGTTAATTGGATTTTGATGGAAGCAAGGGTGTGATCGTGGCGAGCTGAGGTTTCCTGAAGTGTACGGATGGATTCGGCGTTGTTGACCATGGTTGGGAGGGGTCAATGAAAGCACCAAATGTTAGGGTGGTGGATATACGATGGTAGAAAAGTTGAAGTAGAAGTAGAAGAGGAAAGGAGGAGAATTTCAGAAAAGAAGAAACTTTTCAGGGTTTTTCATATCCACTTCCTTACATTGCAGCCCTTTTTAACTACTCTAGGGGCAAAGCTGAAAATGACGTAACAAATAAAAGGAATAAAATAACAGCTGGTTTATCATTCAGTGCATAACAAAATCCTCCAAGGCACGTGGCACTCTCCTGTCTCGTACTCCTCTACGCAGTGTTGATTCCATGCCTGCAGCTGTGTCCTCCATATTCCCTGGGTTGGCGTTCGTATCTGGTGGTCCCTCCCTAGTATACACAACAAATTCAATATTTGAATTTATATTATATATATGTGAAATTCGAATATTCATTATTTGAACTTTTATAAAATAAAGAATATGTTTGCTTTCAAGAGATTTGAGTCTTGGTCATTCAACTTTTAGAGTATTTAAATTTGTTCAAATTCAGATATATGACATGATTTAAAATTGTAAATTTGAATATATTTTTTGGATTCACATATCTAATAGATAAATATTTATTTTAAAATTAAATTATTAATAAGATAATATTCAGATAAAAAAACATATTTAAATTTGTTGGGATGAACAATCAATGTACATGGAAAGAAGGGGTGAATTGACAATTTAAATTTTTAGTGGATCTAATTACAAAAGCAATAAAAGATGACACATAGGATTTAAAGTGGTTCAACCTTTTCAATAAGGTTTACATCCACTACCTTAACTATCCACACTAAGGATTCCTCAAATCTACTAGATTTGCTTTCCTTTTGAGGACTAAGGAGATAACCTTACAAACTTCCTTAAGATTTATGCCCCAAAACCTTAAGAATACACTCAAAGAGAGAAATACAAATTTAGCGAACTAAGAAACCTCACAAGGTAGTTTGTTTGCACAATTAAGGTTCACTCTAACCCCAAACACTTTAATAAAATGATTACAATGAAGAACACTCAAGTGGGTTTACAATATTTGACAAATATAGCTCAAAGATGTTGGATAAGTGCTTGAATACTTTAGACTTGTTGAATAGTTGTTGAAGAAGCTTTGGAGACTTATTTTTATACCTCTCATTGATTTCTAACCGTTTGGGTGCTTGGGATATCAAATATAGCCGTTGGTTGCATCTTTCCCGCAATAAATGATGTCTGGCAACACTGGGTATCCGTACACATGCAGTCGTATCGGTACCTTCCATAAGAAGAAATAGTCGTTGCAACACAGGGGTACCAGTACACGAGCAGACGTATCAATACGAAGTGACAATTTACAAAGGGTATCGGTACAGTCCGTACCGTACCAGTACACATTTTGCTCACTAGAATCGTTAGGACATTTGCTTAAAATACTACATCGATACGCCTATAGGAGTATCGACACACGTAACTATTTTTCAAAAATTAAGCTTAATGTCGAAATAAGTGCCCAAACTATCATGTTTTCCCTTTTAAGTGCCTAAACTATTTTTTGCTCCTTTTAGGTGCCCAAACTATCATGTTTATCTCTTTTAGGTGCCTAAACTTTTTTTTAGCCCTTTTAGGTGCTCAAACTATAATTTTTCCCCTTTTAAGGTCAAACTAAGACACCTACTTTGACCAAAAAATGATAGCTTGTGCACTTAAAAGGGGCAAAAAATAGTTTAGGCACCTAAAAGGGGGAAATGAGATAGTTTGGGCACCTAAAAAGAAAAAACGAGATAGTTTGGGCACTTATTTTGGTATTAAGCCCAAAAATTATGGTTCCAACAAAACTAACAAGGCAACGGTCGACTCATTTAATGAAAAGATTTAGAAAATCTTTAACCTCGTACCAGTACACCATAGGTCGTACCGATACTCAAAGTCAATTTGGTTTACAATTACAAAAATGTGTACCGATACGCCTAAGGCCGTATTGGTACCTTTTAATCATTATGCACAATAATGATTTCTAGTAACGAAAACTTGTACCAATACGTCATAGGTCGTACCGGTACTCAGTCACCAAATTGGCTAATTTGAGTACCAAAACACTTAGAAAAATATTTGAGGATTTAAGGGTTGACCCAGAAAATATTTAAGTTCGAATTCCCGTCAATTTAGTGAGTAAATTGAGTACTTTAAAAATTTATTTCTTATACAAATTTTTCCTTGTTATATCAAATCAAATAGAGGTTTAACAATCTTTCCCTTTTTGATAAAACAAAACCAAAATAAAATTTTAGTTCACTCCCATTTCTTTAAGGCGGAAAGATAATTTGTTTTTGAAAAACCTTTGAAATATTTGTATCTCATTTTCCACCTTTTTATTAAATCAAAATTAATAGGAAATATAAAAACAAACATAAAGTAAGATAATCCAAAATAACTCCAAAGATAATAAAAGCCATTAATGTTATAAATCCAAAGCATTAGAATTTAAGACATAAAATATTCAACAAAAATAAAAACATAAACCAAAGCATAAGTCATAGGAAATATAAAAAAAATCATAGGTTCATAAACTAAAATCTTAATAGATATGATATGATATGATATGATATGATATGATATGATATGATATGATATGATATGATATGTAAAGCCTAAGAGTCGCCCTCAACATCTTCATCCTCGTCTTCCTCTTCCTCATCATTGTCTCAAAGAGCATGTCCAAGCCATTCTTGATGAAAGGCGATAAGAGTAATATCCATAGAGACAACAAAATGCTCAACTGTGGTCATTATAGCATCCATGGAAGTCAAGCGAGTATCGATGGTGTCAAACCGAGTATCCATGGTAACAAACTTCTCCATCAAGATAGGCTATGAGAGCATCAATGGAAGGTGGAGCAACGAGAGCATTCTCAACTGGATCAACATTTTACGGGGGTATCACCGAGAAGATTCGTATTGCAAACCCACTCTCTATTGTAAAAGGTGAACTTGGCTTACCGGAGGTATTTTAGCATTAATAGGGTCGGTAAGAGGAATCCTAAGGTCAAGAGAGCAATCAATGTGGAGCTTGTGGAAGATGAAGTTAAGAACGGTTCCATATATGAAAGAGGTGACGAGGGTGGTGTGATGGTTATTGACAATGTGGACCATCACGACAAACATGATTTGGGCAAGGTTTGGCCATTTTCTCTCACGAAAGCAATGAAGCCAAAAATCATCCACCACAAGAATAGTGGACCACTTGTCACTGGATGGTCGAAACCACCAAGTGATGAGAAGATGAAGGAAACGCTCATGGGCATCGAGAATGATTATTGAGCCACTATGGATAATAAGAAAAGCATTTTCATCATCAATACCAATATCTTCCATTCCCAAATGATCGGCTAGCTTTTTAGAATCAAGAATAAAAGTTTTTCCCATAAGATAGGATTCAGTGGTTGTAGTTTCAGTTTTCTCTCGATTTAAAATACATCAAGCATTTGAGTAGAAAATACGAATAAGCTTTCTGTAAAGAATGTCGGGAGTGTTTAAAAAAAATATGAATTTCCATTCATCATTAAATCAAGGTATCTAAACTTAACTCGTCGAAGAACATAAAAGCAAAATCAATAATTATTTCACAATGAATTTGGAAGTTTTGAAATTGTTTAAAATATTCCATAGCATAAAGGTTTTTCGGTACATTAGAACAATGGACAAAAAGTTGAGCAAAGTTTGGTGTGGTACCATTGTTACCAGGATTGGAAGAAATAACACTAAGATCTCTTCTAGATCGTTTTTTAGGAGCCATGGTAAAGAGTTTTGATAAAACCTGCAAAGTTTAAAATCACAAAACATATGTATGCAAAAACATCAAATTCAATCCAATAGTCAAAGTATGGGAAAATTCTATATTTTATAGTTTAAAATCATATACAAATATAAATAAAATTTTTTATAAGTTTAAAATTTTAAAAACTGTAAAATAAAATATATGAGTATAATTACATATTCAAACAAAAAAAATTAGTTTTGAATTTTTTTGTAAAATATTTATAAGTACGAATATATGTATATCCTAAATATACAAAATTTAAACCTAAAAACTATACAGGTATAAAGAAATTCGAAATAGTGAAAAATAAGTTTTTACCTTGAATATGGATGAATTGATGTATGAGGAGATGTTGTGCACAAAGCATGATGGTCAAAGCTTGGGGTTTGATATTTAGAATAAAAGCCCCAAAAGATTTGAAGAAATTTGATGAAAAATCTAGAGATCTAGAAGGTTTTTATAAGTAAAACTGGTCTAGGATTTTGGTAAAAAGAAGATACACTTTAATTTGAAATAGAAAAATCTATTTAATGGCTCCAGCGCACGAGTATCGATACATGTAAGACCCGAATTTCGTCCGGATATACACATGTTTATATTATATTTCTCTATAAATAAGACCCAAATAAAAATAAAATTCAAATGTCCATAAAAATAGTCCAAAATCCATTACACAATACCCATTTTCACAATAAAACTCGTTTTACAAGGCCCAAATCTTTTGACAATCTGATCCAATTCATTTCCTGCACAAATTAGCCTAAGAAACACAAAAATAAGCTGATTTTTTTGCCCAAACATTACACTTGGCAGCCTCTAACTGGTCCAAACCCTTAGCTACGGATTATTGTCTTTCTCTCCCCATTAGTTTGATCTAGCTGGCCCGACTGATGTCACCACATACACCTTCCAACCTACTATAAATAGGAAGAGAGAGTGTGTGTCAGTTTCAATCATTAACCACTAATTAATTATCCACCATTAAATAATAATAATAATAATAATAATAATAATAATAATAATAATAATAATATTAATATTAATATTAATAATGGAGGATACAGGATATTACCTTGGTAGCTGAATTGCCAGGAAATGTCGAACGTTGTCAAAAAGTTAGGACACCGTTAGAGCCACGAACAATCGCCGGAAAAGGAAGGCTGACCGTCGTCTTCACCATCGAAAGGTATAATCCTTTCATGCTTTTAATTTCCTGCAAGAAAACCACCAAAACATTAGATTTGATCAAAGTACAAAAAAATCATAAAAGGAATTAAAGTGTTAAACAAATCAGAGAAGGTTGCGATGGCCGAAGTATGGTGGAACGGTGGAGTCAAATATAGGGTTCGGGTAGCTAGTTTTAGGTTTACGGGTGAAGAGGGAGAATTCAATCGAATTCGGGCTTAGTTTAATATTTAAGATTGAAAATTAGTGCTTTTAGGGTTACGGCGGCAGAGAGGCGGTTTTCGAAAAGAAGTCAAAATAATTAAAAGTTTGTCGGCATCACCTGCGATGGCTGACGAACGACTAAAAATGACCAGTAGGTGACGAAGCAAGATCAAACAGTAGATGGGAATGTGGTTTGTGGCCGGTGATATGTGTGTTCATCCAAAATGGGATGGACACAATGAATATTCAAACGAAAATTGAGGTTTTTTTTATCTTGTTTACCTTAATTTTTTGTAAAAATCATGTTAGACTAGAGAGTTTTAAGGAGAGGGGGAAGTGAAGAGAAAGAGAGTGAAATCTAGAAAATGAGGGTTTTGGGGAAAATTTGGGCTTTTGTTACCTCTTTAAAAGTACTAATTTTATGCCTCTATTACAATGCTTTTGCTTGCTTTTGAATACATTTAATTATATTTACTTGTTAAATTCATGCATTTGTATAAGGAGTTAGGAATTTTGTCTATGTCAGTATGAATGGTTGTTTTGTTGGTAATTATGTAGGTTTTGGCATAGTAATTGGCAGGAAAGAACAGCGCATGAAGGAATGCCAGAGAGAATGCCGAGATGTTGTTGGCATAGATGGACCAAACAATGCCAAGCACCGGTTGGCAAAGAAGAGAAATTTAATGGCAGGCCAAGAAGCTATTGAACTCGAAAAAATAGGACCAGATCAGGCTGCGAGAAAATAAAAATTGGACCAAACTCCAAAAAAATGGCGGAAAATAGTGCCAAGCTTGGGTGGCAGAATGATGCAAAGTTTGGTTGTCAAAGGATCCATGGTAGAATGACGCCAGCCCTAACTTGATCAGCTTATCACCTAATCAACTTATCACTTCAAATATGGATAAAGGTGATCACAAGCCTTATCCCTTGCGCATTTCAAATTTCAAATGCAAAGGCTTATCCTAGGGCTTCTTCGCACACCTATTTAAAGAACAATCAAGCAAGCATTCAAAGGTGTGTGCAGAGTGATCCATCGACGATCGGCTGCACCAAGGAGACGTAGTTCGACCAGCTTGACCGAAAGCCTGGATCTTAAACGATTGCATCGAGAGACCCCTTCTCTCCCCATTCTCTTTGTTTAGCTATTTTTATTTTCTTTCAAATGAAGATGTGTTCTCAAAACGTTGAAGGTTTTTTGGTTGATACCCTCACCATGAACTAATTTAATAATTGGTGGGGGATGTTTGCATTGCATGTTGTTTTTATGTTAAGTTTTTAATAATGAAAATTCTTCGGCGTTGTTTTTTCTATTTGGCATACTTTATTGTTTTCTAAATATTGTGCCAAGCGAGAGCTGGAATTGTTGGCCTATTGCACCTTAATATCTTAACAGACTTGGGTGGCAACGATTATTTTTCTGGATACTAAGGTGAGAGGCTTCGAGAGAAGATGTTCAAGTAGATGAACTTACTTCAAAAGTGAAATCTACCCCTTAGGAGTATAGATTGGATCTTAATCAAATTGGTTTTTGAAAGAAAAAAACATTCACTATAGAGATATAGGGATTTTTACATGATCAATTTAGGGCAATGAAAATAGAGAGAGACTTTGCCAATTTGAATCTGCTCGACAAACAATGCTAAAGCATTACATTGTTCAAAGCTGGCATGTCATAAATAGCGTGAAAATCAGGCATCCTTCGCCAACGCTCATCATTCATTTGACACTCTCCTTGCCAATGATATCTTATTTTAATTTTCTTGCCTTTGCATTATTTTTAAAACCATTTCCAACAAAAACAATATTTTTCCTCAACAAGTAAACATTCAAAGCATTCAAATTCCAAGTCAATCTCTGTAGGATCGATACTCAGCTTACTGCTGTATTACTTGTCGACCGTGTATACTTGCACACAAAAAACTCAATCTTTGATATTGTTTTTACTACGTTTTCAATACGTTTTCTGCCCCTTTTGCCAACACTCATGCGAGTCGTAACAGCTGTTATAGCCAAAGAGAAACGACGTCGTTTTGGGAATGGGATACGTGTGCCATGAATCGGGTTGGGTAAGTAGACCCGCACACTTTGGGATATTTTGGTTAATTAGGCTTTGGGACCTCGAAACTTTGGAATATTTTGCAATATGGTCACCATTTATAAAAAAAAATCAAGTTTAAAGCTTTTAATTTCTTCAATTTAGTCCCTAATTTATTTTTTAATTTAATTTTAATTTTTTAAATTATATATTTGATGCATGTTTTAAATTGGGCATATAGTTTTGCATGTTGGACAATTTAATCACTTAGTTTTAATTAATTGTTAAAGCCTTAGATTTTAGGTTCTTTAATTCGGGTTTAATAATTACTTAAGTGAGATAATTGTAGTAAGTTAATGTATACTAAGTGAGAAATTTTGGAGTTCAAACTTGGGTAGTGTTCCATTGTGATGGGATGTTATTCCAACATTGATTTTGAAGTAGAACACTTAGTATCCATTATAACTTAGAATTGAATAAATAACTTAGATAATTAGTTAGAGCCTTAATTAAGTCTATTACTTTAAATCATTAGAATAATAATAAATTAGTGAATATTATCTAAATCTTGGGGGTTTTGATATGGATGATAATTAAGCAATTGGTACTATCTCATCAAAACCTTTAGATTTGACAATAATCATAGTCAAATCAATTTAACTAAATAGAGTCTATTTAAGTTAGAACTTAAAATCAACAAGACAATAATAAATCATGCATACAAACCTTTTATGTTGAAAAAATATTTTTGAATATGAATGGTGGTGCCTCGAATATAAAAGGGTGCTTTTAGTCTCATATTCAGATAAAAAATATGTTTCCTTATAAAAGGAATATCTCCATTTGGAATTTAAATCTAGTTAATAATTAAGGGTTAAATTAAATTCAAAATATTATTCGAAATGCCAAAATGCCACGTAAAATTAAAAGGTACCGATAATGGGCATTTGTGGGGTGCTAACGCTTCCCCGCACGTAACTGACTCCAGAACCCAAATTTAAAAATAACGAATCTCTAGTTGTTTTTTATGGTGTCCGGTCTACCAAAGTGATCGACAGCGACTCCAAATGTTTTCAAAAATTAAATAAAAGAGTCAAATTTGATTTTTAATTAAAAGTACCATTTTAAAAGGAAAAACCTAACTTTTCAAGATTAAATGGATTAAAAGGCAAAACCCTACTTTTCAAAGATTAACTGTCAAGCTATTTTACACCCCGGTTAAAAATGTTTTTGACAATTCATATAAAGTGTGTACCGAAACCGCATACTGATACGGTTTTACACTGTTCCGATCCTCGACTCGTACCGATACAAATTTCTATGTACCGAAACACTACCTCTAATACCCTGTATCGGTACAACTACTCGCTTACCGATACCCTCTAATCAAAATTGACAATTTTGGGTGCAGAGGACCCAAAATTTTGATTTTACTCGAATCGAAATGCATGATTATGATGTAGAGCAACATGAATGGGTAAAAACATATACATACTCCCCTAACAACATGAATAGATGCATTTAAGAAGAAGATCACACAAACATGAAAATCATACAAATTCAAGCAAGTTAAAGATCAAAGCAAAGGCTCATAGGTTCAAGAAAGGCTAGTAAGCCCTAACTCTCTCCTAAGAGTCCAAAATCGCTCTTTATCTAAAGGTTTGGTGAAGATATCCGCTAATTGGTGCAAGTTATTTACAAACTCTAGAACTACATCATTTTTCAAGACATGATCTATAATGAAATGATGTCTTATTTCTATATGCTTGGTTCTAGAATGTTGGATGAGATTTTTAGTGAGACAAATAACACTAGTATTGTCACACATTAAAGGGATGATACCTACATCAATTCCATAATATAAGAGTTGTTGTTTCATCCATAGGACTTGAGCACAACAACTAATGGCCGAAATATATTTCGCCTCGGTGGTATATAGCGCAATGCTATTTTGCTTCTTAGAAAACCATGAGATTAACATGTTACCTAGGCATTAACAAGTACCAGAGGTACTCTTTCTATCGGTCTTACAACCTTCATAATTCGCATCCAAATAAGAATGCAAACTAAAGGACGAGTCTCTAGGATACCAAAGACCTAAACAATGGGCGTCTCTAAGGTATCTAAAGATTCTCTTAACGACTTGAAAATATTATTCTCAAGGACTAGCTTGAAATCTAGTACACAAGCAAACACTAAACATAATATCCGGTCTACTTGCGATAAGATAAAAAAATATTCTATCATAGATCTATAAAGCTTAAGATCAACACAATTACCTCCTTCATCTTTTTCAAGCTCTGTAGAAGAGCTCATTAGTGTGGCTTGAGGCTTTAAATTCTTTAAGACAAACTTCTTGAGCATATCCTTGATGTATTTTGCTTGATTGATGGAGATGTCATCCTTCCTTTGTTTGATTTGGAGTCCCAAAAAGAATGAGAGTTCCCCTATCATGCTCATTTCAAATTCACCTTGCAATAACTTAACAAAATCTTAGCAAAGATATTCATTAGTAGAGCCAAAAATGATATCATTAACATATATTTGAACAACTAAAAATGTCATTGCCTTGTTTTATAAAAAGTGTAGTATCAACCTTCCCTTTATTAAAACTTTTTTCTATTAGAAAATTTGACAATCTTTCATACCAAGCTCTAGGAGCTTGTTCAAACTATATAAAGCTTTTGAAAGTTTAAAAATATGATTTGGATATTTTGGATCTTCAAAACTGGGTGGTTATTCTACATACACTTCTTTATTTATAAAATCATTTAAAAAATCACTTTTAACTTCTTCTACCTTTGATGATTGTCCTCCAGCACCATTGGCATAAAAAATTCCTACATCATTATCATCACAAGTTCTTTTGTTATAATTGAAAATCATATGAATAGACTCTTCAACCACTAAAGTTCTTTTGTTAAATACACGATAGGCTTTAAAAGTTTAAAGAGTAACCTAGAAAAATAACTTCATCACTTTTTGCATCAAACTTGCCTAAATTGTCTTTTTCATTGTTTAAAACAAAACTTTTACATTCAAAAGGATGAAAATAGCTAATGTTAGGCTTTTATTTTTGAAAAGCTCAGAAGATTTTTTCTTCAAAAGTGGCCTAATCATTACACGGTTGACAATATAACAAGCGGTTATAGTGGCTTCCGCCCAAAAATACTTAGGCAAATTGTTTTTCACAAAGCATGGTTCTAGCCATTTATTCTAAAGTTATATTTTTCCTCTATACAACCTCATTTTATTTGGGTGTTTGAGGAGCTGAAAAATTATGGCAAATTCCATTTGAGTTACAAAACCAAGATTTTGAAATTCGGTTCCATGATCATTCCTAACATGAGAAATGGAGTAACCAACATCATTTTGGTTTGCTTCTGAAAACATGATGAATTTTTATAAAGCCTCATCCTTGGTACTTAAAAAGAGAACCCAAGTAAATCTAGAGTAGAACAAATGCATATAATTTTCCATTCAAGTTCATAGTTCTAATAGGGCCAAAAAATTCTATATGGATCAATTGTAAAATTCTACTTGTTGATACATCATTAATGGATTTAAAAGAAACTCTTTTATGTTTGCCTTTAGCACATGCATCATAAATTTTGTCAATAGAAAACTTAATTTTAGGCAAACCTCTTACTAGATCATTTGAAATTAATTTTTCCAAAATACTCATGCTGGCATGTCCTAGTTTTCTATGCCACAACCAAGAATCATGCTCATCTTTCGCAACAAAACATGCATTTGAAATATGAATGTCTTTTTTTAATGCACCATGTATATAATTTCTATTCTACGACCAATAAGCACAATTTTATTAGATGTAATGTCAATGATTTTGCAACCATTTAAATCAAACACGAAATAGAAACCTTTATCACACAATTGGTGTAATACCCCAAACTAAGGCCTAGTAGCTTATTGTACAAGTAATTAGAATCTAATTGTGCAAACATCCTATAATTAAGGATAATTAATTGAACCAGGGATCGAACCACAAGAATTGAATCTTTGATAACCAAATTAGCATGATGAAAATGTTATAACATTAAACTCTAAGGATTGCGTGATAAAAAATAACTTAGTGGAGGGTATGTACACATGTCTCGATGGTGTTCAACCACCAAGGATGACTGGCCATTTGGGATGTCCACCCAAAAGTGTCATCCTCTTCCTTATTCACTTAAAACCGAAACACATAAAGAAAGAAAAGAGAGAAAGAAATTGAGAGAGAGAAAACTTAATCCATGGTTGCATGAAGCAAATTGACACCTTGATTATTTAGCACATTGCTAGTAACATAAAAGCACATCTTATCCTTTATTGAATTCGAATAGAAATAGCTTCTTGAATTGATTCTCTTGATCTTGTTGTGCCATGATTAGATAGCTTTTGAATGTTGAATGTTTATGCTTGAGATTGCCTTCGGATGAAGCTTGAAATGTAGATTGAATTGTTGTTGAAACTAGGATAAAGTTATGTTTGATTCGAATGTTATATTGACATGCATAAAAACCATTGTTTGAATGATCAAGTAACTTGATGTGTAACTTGAATTTCATGTGAATTGAGACTCGAATTGTATGAGATGTTTGCTGGAAAACATGTATATGAAATGAATTAGGATGTTGATCTATTGAAAATTTTGTCTAGATAGTGAAATTTGAACTAGAAATGAAATTGGTCACACTTGATGATCAAACGGATAGCTATGGATTGTTTTAGCAGAAATTGAAAATTGTTGTTATGCTAAATTGATGCAGGAAATTCTGTTTTGATAAATTAAAGGACTGCCCTGTTAAATTGAGTGAAAATCGGGATTGTTTTTATATGAAAATTGCATTGTTTTAGCTTTAAAATTGGACTGCTTGGTATAGTAACATTATAGGACTGTTTTGAATTAAATTGGAACTGTTAGGGACTGTTTTTAAAACTGCACTGGACTGTATCTTTAAACACAGAATTGGGATTTTTTTAAGTTAAAAACTGTTTTGAACTTGAGTAAAGTCATACAAAATTAAAAGACTATTTTGGACTGTTTTGAGACTTAGAGGGACTATTTTGTATAACCTTGAAAATACAAGTAAAATGAGACTGTTAGGGTTGTTTTGAGCTAGACAAAATTGTTTAGATTGCTTGATTATGAAATTGTATTAAAGTAAGGGAAATGTGTATACAATTGCTAGATGACAAGTATGATTGTGGTAGGTAGAATTGTCTTGTATTGTTGAGTGAATGCTTGAATGTATTGCTTGAATTGTGGTTGATTTTGATCCCTTCTATTGAATGTGTTTTTAGCACAAGGAAAAGAACTTGTTTAAGAAGAGAGAGTTGGGCAAGCTAGTGCAAAGCAAAAAGGGATTTGGATCTAAGAGCGGAAATAGCTTGGAGTATTTTGAGTGTAGTCTTACTTAGGGTTAGGACTTAGGTCCTAACCAAATATGCTTGTTTACATTGTTTCTACGAATATGCCATGAAATGAAAATAATCTATGCTTGGTAATGAATAAGGGAAGAATGGCTAAATAGAAACTTGTTGATTAAGATATGATTGATATGTAACTTGGCTATGCAAATGAATCATGTGACCATTGTTTGATCTTTTATGATTCTTTGTATTGATCCATTCGAATGCTCTTGATGTACTTAGAATGATCATGCTTGATACTTGATGACATGAAACATATATATGTATACTTGCTAAAACACAAAGAATAAATGATATAATGTGAGCTAAGGCTCGAATGTCCTAAGGGCTATCTTGTTTTTGTTAAGTAAACACTTGAAAGAGATGCTTAAATAACCTATCAACTTGCCTTGATCTTGCTATATATACTTGCCTTGACATGAAATCTTGAAGCTTGAATAATTGATATGTAAATCAAACAAAGCCTTGGTTGCTAGTTGGTCTTAGGTAGGATGGCATGTCATAGAGTCTAGAGCTCATTTGTGTTGGGTGGACAATAGTCCAGGGCCAAGGTCACTATTTGGCGACAGTAGGAGGGATGTGTGTTATGCTCACTGGCGACAGTAGAAGGGATATTACCAGTTACTTGATTTGGTGACAGTTTGATTGGTGACTCGATTACCTAGACATAACTAAGTATCAAGGCCTAATCTAAAGTAATAAGCAAGAAAGAAAAGCATGGCTTTAAGCTTAAATGATACTTGACTTGGTATCTTGAATGTGCTTGCTTACATGACACATGAAATAAAAAACATGACTAGATTGAATTGCCATACTCAATTATGTTTCTTGTCTTGCCTTGATTCTTGATAAAACTTGAAATGGAAGTAATTCCCTTGCTAGCATGCTATTCGAATAGTTTGGTAGCATGGTATGAATTATGTGTTTGATGCATATCAACCGTGATAATTGTTTTTGTGCTTGTGATATATGCTTAAATGATGATGATAATACATGACAACTCGACTTCCTACTTGACTTGAGTGTTTAAAACCTTAAGCTAGGCTCGATCTCTAGTGCTTAAGCCTTAGATAGGTTATACTTGACTTAAAGACTATTAAACTAAAAACTTGCTAGAATTAGTTACTACCTCACTAAATACATTATGTACTTATCACTCTCGTTTCCATTCTTACCAAAACTATAGGATAAAGGATTCTCGAACCAATTTCTTTATCTTGAAGTTATTTTCTTTGATCCTGAAGCAAGATTCAAGCAAGGCTAGAAGTATGATTTTGTACTCTTTTGTACTCTCCTAGTTGGTGGCACCTAGACTTGTGTATAGATCATGTTAACCCATGCATTTTGGAATGTTTGAAAGTTTGTATATATGGGATGATCTAGAAGGCTTGTAAAGACTTAATTAGCAATGTTTTTATGCCTATGATATTGAATGATATGCTTGATACAATCATGTCTTGTTAAATGGTGAATTGATAATTTGTTTGCTTGACCTAGATATGATCGAATATATTTGTGAGATGGACAATATATGTGTGATTCTTGAATGGTTGCCATTTTTCGAATAACATGATCTTGCTAGCCGCCCATGGTTGTTATGTTTTGTTATACTTGGTTGATGATTATGCATAGATGAGACATTACTTGATTGAAATCACCTAGTAGCTTGAGTAGATTGACCATCATGAAATGTTACATGTCTTGAATGAAACATCCTAGGAGACCATTTCTATTAAATTGAATTGTGCATGTCCTTGTAATCTTGATTGTTCATTGTCTTGAAATGGGTTCAAAGTTGTGCATATATGTAATGATCTTGAGATGAAATTGAATCTTGCCTAGTGAATCATTCGAACATCTTGTATGTTTTCTTGACTAGGAAGTAACCACTTGAAATGATAACACTTGATCATAGATGCTCGTTCGAATACTTTGAATGCCTTGCTTGGCATGTATGATAAATTTGAATGTAACTTGCAAATGAAATCAACTAAATTGGTAACCCGAAATGTTGTAGAGCATGCTACTTGATCTTGTTGCTTGAAATTGCTTTGATGTACATGTCTATTTTTAATGTTAAACTCACTTGTTTATGTTCGAACTAGTCGAACAACTCATCTTCTAGTGACGAGTTCAAAAAAATTTAATTAGCTTGCCTTCTTGTTTGCTTGTTTTGCTTGTTTTAACACTCCTTGATCGAGTTACTCCTAACCCGGGATAAGGGTGTTGCAGAAATGGTATCAGAGCTTAAGGTTTATTAGATTCTAGGACTAAACTAGGTCATCATGCATCATATAGGATTAGATTGTGCCACCTAAGAGTTTTATTTCAAGTATGCTTGTGTTCTTGCTTAACTAAACTCTCCCTTGTCTTATTTAAATGTAGAATGTCCGAAACAACACTCGCCCGAGACGATGAAATTCTTGAAGTCTCCTCGAATGAAGGAGATGGTGTGAGGATGGAACAAAATCCTCCGAAACAAGCTGAACCTCAAGATCCAGTCGAACCTCGAGAGTAAGCTCAAACTCAGCAGGAAGCTCCTGCTATCCAAGTTGTGCAAAGGGAATGTCTCCATAGCTTGAAGGAGATGTTCGATCAATTCATAACTTCTCTATAACGAGACCATCCTACTGTTCCTCCTGTTGCTGCACCTAGTAGAGCTTCAATTGATAAGTTGGGTACTAGCTAGAGGCTACTACTCAAATCCTCACCAAACAACTCTTGTGTTCTGATGAACACAAGTTTGAATGTGCCATAGCTCTCCTGGCTGATGAAGCTTTAAGTTGGTGGGAAACCACAACCTTGACTGCCCCTACTGATGTTGTTACGTGGAAGCTCTTTGTCGAGGAATTCAAGAAGAAGTATGTCAGCAAGCAATATCTAGCCGAGCGTCGGAAACATTTCTTGTACTTGAAGCAAGGAGGTAGGCCTATCAAACAATACGTGAGTGACTTTTGCAAGTATTTCAAGTATGGCTCGGAGTACATCAAGACGGACGAAGACACGTGTAGAATGTTCATTTATGGCTTGAATGTTGAACTAAGTCCCATCTTTACGGCTCTCAGGATTACATATTTCCAATATCTAGTTAATCGAGCCATTGCAACTGAAGCAAAGTTAAAAGTTTCAGAAAAATGAAAGGGTGGTAGCCATCGAAGTGATAAAAGATCTAAGCATGATGACAAGCCTCATTGGCAATCTAAGAAGGCCAAGTTTCATAAAGAAAGCTCTTCAACCTTCACTCCTGCTCAAAAGAGTAACTACATACCGAGACCTCAATCGGTATCTAAGCCCTCGGCCCCGGTTATCTCTGTTAATAGCACGAGAAATTCTGGTAAAGTTGCTCAAGTCCCTACTTGTATGTTCTGCCAAAAGCTCCACTCGGGACAATGCAGAACTCAATTAAATCTAAGCTATCTGTGTGGAGGCTCGAACCACTACATCAAGGATCGCCCTCAAAATCCTAACAAGCTCCCGAATCGAGCCCCGGTAAATGGTAGGTCAACACCTTCCAATCAAAACAAGGGCCCGAGACAAGCTCAGTCCGAGAACCAAGGCAAAGGTAGAGGCCATCATTCGACACCTACTCACCAAGAGTCCTAAGCCCCTACTCGAATCTATCACCTTCGAGGAAAAGAGGACGAAGAGTCTTCTGATGTCATCGCAGGTACCGTTGAATTTAATTCAAGCCATGCTTATGCTTTAATTGATTCGAGGTCTACCCATTCTTTTGTTTCCTCATCCTTGATTGCTAAGCTAAAATTGAAGCTCGAAACTGTTAGAACTAGGCTTGTAGTTTTGAATCCTATAGGAGGAAACATGTCCATTAACTTCCTTTGTAAGAAATTTCCTATAACCATTCGAGGCATACCCTTCCCTATTGACTTGTATGTCTTGTCGTCTTGTGAGTTCGATCTATTATTGGGACTAGATTGGTTGGGGAAACACCAAGCTTGGGTAGATTGCCAAAATCAGAGACTCTATCTCTCAGGTAAAGGAATCCATTCTTCTTATTGATAAAAAGCCTACCTCGATCTTTGTTGCTATGACCTTGCAAGATGAATATGATTTTGGATTGTCAACTATCCATGTTGTATCTGAATTCATTGATGTTTTTCCCGAGGAACTCTATGGTCTCCCTCCAACCAAAGAAGTAGAGTTCAGGATTGATGTCCAGCCTGGAACAAGTCTGGTGTCCATTACACCCTATCGAATAGCACCAATCTAGTTGAAAGAACTCCAAAAGAAACTCTAAGAGCTACAAGAAAAGGGCTTCATTTGGCCTATCTCCTCTCCCTGGGTTGCTCCTGTCTTGTTCGTGAAGAAGACAGATGGCACGATGAGACTTTGTATCGATTACCGGCAATTAAACTAGCTCACTATCAAGAATAGATATCCTTTGCCTAGGATTGAAGATCTCTTTGATCAAATTAAGGATGATGTTGTATTCTCAAAGATTAATCTTCGATCAGGTACTACCAAATGAGGGTAAAAGAAGAAGTACCAAAGACAACTTTTTGAACTCGATATGACCATTATGAATTCCTCGTAATGCCATTCAGTTTAACGAATGCCCCGGCTACATTCATGGACCTCAAGAACCGTGTATTCAAGCCCTATCTTAATGAATTCGTGGTCGTATTCATAGACGACATCTTGGTCTATTCTCGAAGTAAGGATGAACACTCAAAGCACCTTCGAATTGTCTTGCAAACTCTCCGGTAACGTCAATTGTTTGCAAAGTTCTCCATGTGTAAATTCTTGTTATCAGAAGTCTCGTTTCTTGGACATTTAATCTCGGATGAAGAGATCAAAGTAAACCTAAAAAAGATTCAATCCATCTTGGATTGGAGCCCTCCGAGGAATGTAGGTGAGGTCAGAAGCTTTCTCGGCTTAGTTGGATACTATTGACATTTTTTCAAAGGATTTTCAACCTTAGCCACACCCTTGACCAAGCTTCTTCGAAAGAATGAACCATTCGAGTGGTTGGAGAAGCAACTAAGAAGTTTCGACCAACTCAAGCAAGCCTTGACTCATGTCCCGGTTCTTATGCAACTAGAATCGAGAAAGAAGTTCAATGTGTACAGTGATGCTTCACATTCGGGGCTAGGATGCGTTTTGATGCAAGGAGGCAATGTGGTAGCATATGCATCCAAAAATTTGAAACCTCACGAGCTAAATTACCCTACTCATGATCTAGAACTAGTTGTCATTATATTTTCTCTCAAGATATAGAGACACTACTTGTACGGTGAGAAGTGTTACCTATACACCAATCACAAAAGTCTCAAATACCTCATGACTCAAAAGGATCTAAACTTGAGACAAAGAAGATGGATGGAATTGTTGAAAGACTATGACCTGTCATTAATTACCATCCCAGAAAAGCCAACGTAGTGGCAAACGCTCTTAGTCGTAAATCTAGCTTGGGTAAGCCATTCGAATGCCTTGTAGAAAATTATATCCTTGAAAATTTCTTCTTGGATCCATATACCTAATCTCTTCACTCTCCTTGTAGCTCCTCAAGCAATCAATGCACACTTTTGAGTGTACAAGAAGCATGGACTCTTGTCTGAACTCCAAGTTCAATCTAAATTGATTTCGAGAATCAAGGACCTTCAACAAACCGATCATGATCTCTAAGCTATCTTTTTGAAGCTTGATTAGAAACCCAATCTTGAATTCTCCATTCATTCGAACGGGTTGTTTTATTTCAAGGATAGGTTATGCGTGTCTAACAATGAAGAATTGAAGAAGGAGATCTTGCAAGAAGCTCATCAAATCTCCTTTTCGATACACCCAGGATCAGTCAAGATGTATAAAGACCTAAAACCCCTATATTGGTGGCCAGGCATGAAGTCAGCCATCATAGACTTTGTATCCAAGCGTTTACCTTGTCAAAGAGTCAAAGCCGAGCACAAAGTCCCTACAGGATTGCTTCAACCAATCGAACTACCCCAGTAAAAGTGGGATCGTATTACCATGGATTTCGTGAGTGATCTTCCTTGCACTCCAAGAAAGAGTGATGTCGTGTGGGTGATAGTGGATAGATTCACTAAATCGACTCATTTCCTCCCTATTCAAATGAACCTAAGCTTGGGTGCCTTGGTCGAGGTATACATTCGTGAAGTAGCATGCTTTGACAGAGTTCCTACATCCATAATCACCGATAGAGATCCTAGATTCACTGCTCGATTTTGGAAATCCTTGCAAAAAGCCTTTGGAACCAAACTGTATTTGAGCACAACTTTTCATCCATAAAGTGATGGCCAATCTGAAAGAGTAATACAAGTGCTTGAAGACATGCTACGGGCTTGTGTTATAGACTTTGGGAAGAATTGAGAAAAGTCTCTACCTCTTGTAGAGTTTGCCTACAACAATAGCTATCAAACCTCAAACCAAATGACACCATTCGAAGCTCTGTGTGGGAGAAGATGTAGAACCCCCTTGTGTTGGTCTGAATTGGGAGAAAACAAGGTATTGGGTCCTTAATTTCTTAGAGAAACCGAAGAGCAAGTTCAAATCATTCATGATCGATTGAAGCAAGCCTTTGATAGGCAGAAAGCCTATGCGGACTCGAAAAGGAGAGACATCCAACACAATGTTGGAGACGAAGTCTTCCTTAAAGTATCTCATTGGAAGAAGGTCTTCATATTTGGAAGAAAAGGAAAGCTCAGCCCTTGGTTTATTGGACCGTTCAAAATCATTTAAAGAATTGGTCTAGTGGCTTATCGATTGGTACTCCCTAGTGAATTCGATAAGATCTACGATGTCTTCTATGTTTCTATGCTCAAAAGATATACATCTAATCCATCACACGTTCTAGAGCCTGAAGAAGTCGAATTGAACCCCGACTTGTCATATGAAGAATAGCCAATCCAAATACTTGACAAAGAAGTAAGAAGACTTCGAAACAAGAATGTTCCTTTGGTGAAAGTCCTATGGAGGAATCATAGAATGGGAGAAGCAACTTGGGAACCTAAGCCTACGATAAGAGATCAATATCCTCACTTGCTCAACTCAAGTAAAACTTCGAGGGCGAATTTCTTTTTAAGGGGGAGAATTGTAATACCCCAAACTATGGCCTAGTAGCTTATTGCACAAGTAATGAGAATCTAATTGTGCAAACATCCTATAGTTAAGGATAATTAATTGAACTAGGGACCGAACCGCAAGAATTGAATCTTTGATAACCAAATTAGCATGATGAAAATGTTATAACCTTAAACTCTAAGGATTGCATGATAAAAATTAACTTAGTGGGGGATATGTCCACATGTCTCGATGGTGTTCAACCATCAAGGATGACTGGCCATTTGGGATATCCACCCAAATGTGTCATCCTCTTCCTTATTCAATTAGAACTGAAACACATAGAGAAAGAAATTGAGAGAGAGAAAGCTTATCCATGGTTGCATGAAGCAAATTGACACATTGATTATTTAGCACATTGCTAGTAACATAAAAGCACATCTTATCCTTTATTGAATTCGAATAGAAATAGCTTCTTAAATTGATTCTCTTGATCTTGTTGTGCCATGATTAGATAGCTTTTGAATGTTGAATTTTTATGCTTGAGATTGCCTTCGGATGAAGCTTGAAATGTATATTGAATTGTTGTTGAAACTAGGATAAAGTTATGTTTGATTCGAATGTTATATTGACATGCATAAAAACCATTGTTTGAATGATCAAGTAACTTGATGTGTAACTCGAATTTCATGTGAATTGAGACTCAAATTGTATGAGATGTTTGCTGGAAAACATGTATATGAAATGAATTAGGATGTTGATCTATTGAAAATTTTGTCTATATAGTGAAATTTGAACTAGAAATGAAATTGGTCACACTTGATGATCAAACGGATAGCTAGGGACTGTTTTAGCACAAATTGAAAATTGTTGTTATGCTAAATTGATGCATGAAATTCTGTTTTGATAAATTAAAGGACTGCCCTGTTAAATTGAGTGAAAATTAGGACTGTTTTTACATGAAAATTGCATTATTTTAGCTTAAAAATTAGACTGCTTGGTATAGTAACATTTGAGGACTGTTTTGAATTAAATTAAAACTGTTAGGGACTATTTTCAAAATTGCATTGGATTATATCTTTAAGCACATCATTGGGACTATTTTTAAGTTAAAAACTGAACTGTTTTGGAAGTTAAATATTGTTTTGAAATTGAGTAAAGTCATACATAATTAAAGGACTGTTTTGAGACTTAGAGGGTCTGTTTTGTATAACCTTGAAAATACAAGTAAAATGAGACTGTTAGGACAATTTTGAGCTAGACAAAATTGTTTAGATTGCTTGATTATGAAACTATATTAAAGAAAGGGAAATGTGTATACAATTGCTAGATGACAAGTATGATTGTGCTAGGTAGAATTGCCTTGTATTGTTGAATGAATGCTTGAATGTATTGCTTGCATTGTGGTTGATTTTGATCCCTTGTGTCGCAACCCTTTTCGAGCCCGGCTTTTTAGAAAACTTTTAAAACACGGAGTCGCCACCAATCTTTTGAAAAAAAGTGTGAATGGATCATTTTAAAGGGGTGTTATTTTAATAAAATGATTTATTTATTAAAATAATGATTTCGGTCAACGAAAACTAGAAAACAAGTTTGGGGTCAATTACGCGTGGGGAAGGGTTAGCACCTCTACAACGCCCAAAATTGGTACCTCATTGATTTCAAAAACGTTTTCAAAATTGTAATTTTCAAATTCACGAAGGTTCAATTTTATTTGTCCATTTAATGAATATAAATCTATTTTAACGGCCTTACCGCCCGGAAAATGAACTTTAATCACCACCAACACTCATGGCGTTAACCCATCATTTTCGTTTAGTAAAACACCACATTTATTAAGTTTTTCTTTTTCAAACAACAAAGAAATTTAGTGTGTTGAACCTTTTTTATTTTTTCCAAGTTTGAAATTATTAACCTAAAAAAGGTTTAAGGATTTTACCAATTTTGAAATTAAAGTTTATTAAAGTGTTTATTATTTTTTTTTCGTGAAAAGTCATTTTATTCAAGGAAGAAGCTCTATCTAAGTATTGTAGACCTAAACCCTAAGGCTATCTAAACTAACAGAAATGCGAGAAACAAACAAATTTTATTTACGATTTATTTATTTTTTCCTTTTCGATAAAACATTTATTTACAAAGATGAACTTTTGATTTATTATTCAAAAAATAATTTAAAATTTTAAAAATATTTATTAAGCAATTTTTAAAATATATTTTAAAAAAACATTTTTTAGTTTTTATTAACTTTTATTTTTTTAAAAAAATCTACTTTTGTTGGAGTAAAGCTTGATATAGAATGGTCCAAAAGAAATAAATTTTAAGGCCCAAATTTTATTTTTATTTTTTTTAAAGATTGGATAAGGCCCAAAAACACTTTTTTTCATCTTTTCTTGATCTCAATGGATCAAACACTCAAAAAAAAAGAAGATCAACATGTTCTTGGTGTTCCTCAAAAATGAAGAAAACCTCCCCCTTTTATCCGAAAATTAACAAAAATTGCGTCAAAATTCGTTTAAATTCGAGTAACAATATATTCAAAGCATCAACATCAAGCTTTCAACAATCAAATATCAAAAGAATAAATTTAAAACAGTTTGAACAAGAGATAAAAAATCATACCAAAGAAGTGGAAGGGAAACTTGCATGAAATTTCAATAATTCTCGTCTTTATATTCGAACCGGAAAACTTGAGCTCTTCAATTACAATGCTTCTTCAAAGCTTTCTTGTAAAAAATTCTAACAAGACAATAATTCTCAAGCTTCTCAATATTTTTTCGGATTCAAGTGGTGTTGGTTCGTGTCTAGAACAAAGGAATGGGGGTTTATATAGCTTTCAAAACCCAGATTTCTACCCCTCAAA
Source organism: Hibiscus trionum (assembly GCA_030270665.1). Lineage (NCBI taxonomy): Eukaryota > Viridiplantae > Streptophyta > Magnoliopsida > Malvales > Malvaceae > Hibiscus > Hibiscus trionum. Next base: position 70,055,926 of record BSYR01000003.1, read on the forward strand.
TCTGTTTTTGGATCCCTAAATACATGCTAAAATCAAACAAACAAGAATCAAGCCCTTTTTCAATTTACAGATTGGAATGGCTGGGATTTGGGTATGAATTTCTCCCCAAATTAGAGCTAGGGTTTGAATCTTTCCCCCTTGTTTTACAAGTGACTGACGGTAAGGAGTGAAAAAACGGCGGTGTTAGCACGACAAGGCTGAGGGGAGTCGATCGGCACCTCAAACGGAGGTGGCCGGCGGTCAGTGGCGCAACGACAGTACCCCTCCCCTTTGCTGCTATTGCTTTCGATCTGGGAGGGGGAAAGTTCCCACCCGCGCATGGTGCTCACGCGCCAGGCGCGTGACGCGCGGGTGCCCCCTTTTTTTGATCCCATCAATCTAAACCCTTGATCTCTCTTGTCCTTGATCCAATGACCATTATTAATCATGCAAAAATCAAGACAAATGGGTTAGTTGGGCTTAAAGTTTTATTATTATTCTTTGGGCTTTTAAGATGGGTCTATTATTTTTTAAAACAAATGGGTTTAAAATGGACCCTTATTTAATGGTAGATGGACCTTTATTATTTTAAAAAAATTATTTTCCCCTTTCTTCTTCTTTTTAAATAAAATGAATAAATAAATAAAAACGGTGAAAATCTAGTGACAACACCTTGTATTGAATGTATTGTTAGAACAAGGAGAGGAACTTGTTGAAGAAGAGAGAGTTGGGCAAATTAGTGCAAAGCAAAAAGGGATTTGGATCCAAGAGCACAAATAGCTTGGAGTATTGTAAGTGTAGTCTTACTTAGGGTTAGGACTTAGGTCTTAACCAAATATGCTTGTTTACATTGTTGCTAAGAATATGCCATGAAATGAAACTAATATATGCTTGGTAATGAATAAGGGAACAATGGCTAAATAAAAACTTGTTGATTAAGATATGCTTGATATATAAATTGGATATGCAAATGAATCATGTGACCATTGTTTGATCTTCTATGATTCTTTGTGTTGATCCATTCGAATGCTCTTGTTGTACCTAGAATGATCATGCGTGATACTTGATGACATGAAACATATATATACTTGCTAGAACCCAAAGAATACATGATATAATGTGAGCTAAGGCTCGAATAGCCTAAGGGCTATCTTGTTCTTGTTAAGTAAACACTTGAAAGAGATGCTTAAATAAACTATCAACTTGCCTTGATCTTGCTATATATACTTGCCTTGACATGAAATCTTGAAGCTTGAATAATTGATATGTAAATCAAACAAAGCCTTGGTTGCTAGTTGGTCTTAGGTAGGATGGCATGCCATAGAGTCTAGAGCTCATTCGTGTTGGGTGGACTACGGTCCAGGGCCAAGGCCCCTATTTGGCGACAGTATGAGGGATGTGTGTTATGGTCACTGGCGACAGTAGGAGGGATATGACCAGTTACTTGATTTTGTGACAGTTTGGTTGGTGACTTGATTACCTAGACATAACCTAGTACCAAGGCCTAATATAAAGTAATAAGAAAGAAAGAAAATCATGGCTTTAAGCTTAAATGATACTTGACTTGATATCTTGAATGTGCTTGCTTACTTGATACATGAAATGAAAAATATGACTAGATTGAACTGACATACTCGATTATGTTACTTGTCTTGCCTTGATTCTTGATAAAACTTGAAATGGAAGTATCTCTCGCTAGCATGCTATTCGAATAGTTTGGCAGCATGGTATGAATTATGTGTTTGATGCATATCAATCGTGATAAATTTTCTTGTGCTTGTGATATATGCTTAAATGGTGATGATAATACATGACTACTCGACTTCCTACTTGACTTGTTGTGTTTGAAACCTTAAGCTAGGCTCGATCTCTAGTGCTTAAGCCTTAGCTAGGTTATACTTGACTTAAAGACTACTAAACTTGAAAACTTGCTAGAATTAGTTGCTACCTCAATAAGTACATTATGTACTTATCACTCTCGTTTCCATTCTTCCCAAACTACAGGATAAAGGATTCTCAAACTAGTTTCTTCATCTTAAAGTTATTTTCCTTGAGCCCGAAGCAAGTCACAAGCAAGGCTAGAAGTATGATTTTGTACTCTTTTGTACTCTCCTAGTTGGTGGCACCTAGACTTGTGTATAGATCATGTTAACTCATGCATTTTGGAATGTTTGAAAGTTTGTATATATGGCATGATCTAGAAGGCTTGTAAAGACTAAATTAGCAATGTTTTATGCCTATGATATCGAATGATATGCTTGATACAATCATCTCTTGTTAAATGGTGAATTGGTACTTTGTTTGCTTGACCTAGATATGATCGAATATACTTGTGAGATGGACAATATATGCATGATTCTTGAATGCTTGCCCTTGTTCGAATAACATTATCTTGCTAGCTAGCCATGGTTGTTATGTGTTGTTGCACTTGGTTGATGATTATGCATATATGAGACATGACTTGATTAAAATCACCTAGTAGCTTGAGTAGATTGTCCATCATGAAATGTTACATGCCTTGAATGAAACATCTTAGGAGACCATGTCTAGCAAACTGAGTTGTGCATGTCCTTGTAATCTTGATTTTTCATTATCTTGAAATGAGTTCAAAGCTGTGCATATATGTAATGATCTTGAGATGAAATTGAATCTTTCCTAGTGAATCATTTGAACATCTTGTATGTTTTCTTGACTAGGAAATAACCACTTGAAATGATAACACTTGATCATAGATGTTTGTTCGAATACTTTGAATGCCTTGCTTGACATGTATGATAAATTTGAATGTAACTTGCAAATGAAATCAACTAATTGGTAACCCAAAATGTTGTAAAGCATGCTACTTGATCTTGTTGCTTGAAATTGCTTTGATGTACACATCTATTCGAATGTTAAGCTCACTTGTTTATGTTCTAACTAGTCGAACAACTCATCTTCTAGTGCTAAGTTCGAAAATTTTTAATTGACTTGCCTTTTTGTTTGCTTGTTGTAACACTCCTTGATCGGGTTACTCCTAACCCGAGAGAGGGGTGTTACAATTGGCTTATGCTTAACAAATTATGTTTTCGATAGTTGACATACAAAACATTATCAATAAGTATAGAAGAGTGATTACCGATGGAACTAATTCCTTCAATGTGGCCTTTGGAGTTGTCACCGAAAGTCACTACTCTTCTACTCTTTGGTTTTAGCTTCAAGAACTAACTCTTATCACCGGTTATGTGTCTCGAGCATCCACTATCAAGGTACCACGGATTTGCACTTAAATTTTTGGCCTTGTGGCAATGCTCCCCCTACAAACATAGAATCTAATCTTGATTTTTGGTACCCAAATTCTTTTGGTCCATGATTATTAGCTCCCAAAATCTTGTTTCTCTTGGGAATCCAAAAAGCAATAGCATCAACATTGTTAGAAGTAACAAGTTCCTTAGGAACTCAAACACTCCTAACTTTCTTACCATTATAGGGCCTTTGAAAGCCTCTATGTTTGAAACCATTAATGTTTCTTCTCACATAGTTGGGTTTTGAATTACTTTCTTTTTTAAAACGTGGTGCCCCAACTTTGTTCAATGAAGCTTTAAAATCAGCTAATTTCTTTTGGTGACCATCATGGACTTTTGAAAGTAGGTTATGCAAGTCTTGAATTTTCTTTTCACAATCTCTTTGTTTTGCTTGCATATCCACAACCTTTCTTTCAAGTTCCACATTGGTTTTGGATAGAGAATCATTTTGGTTTTTCAAATCCAAAATTGTTTTTTTTATTTCTCAAAAGTGATTCTTTATACCTCAAAACCAACTCATCATAAACCTCTTTCAATTTATCATAAGCTTCTTGAAGCTCATTAAAAGGAAAATCAAATGTAGATGCATTTGAGATTACCTTAGAATCCTCCTCCAATGTCATGAGACAAACGTTAGCTACCTCTTGCTCCTCATCATTGGATGATTCTTCACCGCTCCAAGTAGCTATATGTGTCTTGAGCTTATTCTTCTTCCTAAAGCTCTTTTTCTTTAGTCGGGGACAATCGAACTTGATGTGTCTCAGATTTTTGCACTCACAACAAATGATATGGTCCTTCTCTTCTTTCTTTGGCTTGTTCTTGAAACCCTCTCTTCGTTGGAACTTCCTTCCACGGTTGGATTTCATGAACCTTGTGAATCTCTTGGCTAGCATAGCCATTTCTTCATCTTCTTCTTCACTAGAACTGCTCTTTTCTTGTGAAGCTTTGATAGCAATTCCCATCTTCTTCTCCACTTCCTTCTTCTCTTCCTTCTTCTTCTTCTCTTCTTCCCTTCCTTTCTTCATGAGCTCTTGAGTGAGAAGTGAGCCCAAAAGAGCATCAAGCTTCAAGATCTTGAGATCATTGGCTCCGATGATGGCGGTCTTCTTTGAGTCTCATGACTCAGGAAGAGAATAGATAAGCTTTCGAATAAGCTTTTCTTTCAAAATGAATTCTCCATAGCCTTTAAGCTCGTTGACGATGACGGAGAATCGATCAAACATCTTGGTGATGTCTTCATCTGGTTCCATTTTGAAGTTTTTGTAACTAAGATTGGGGAGTCCAATCTTCGTCTCATTCACTTCTTTTTTCCTTCATAAGTAACTTCTAGCTTGTCTCATATCTCTTTAACACTAGTGCAAGAAGACATATTTGCGTACTCGTCCGGTCCAAGGGCACAAAACATGATGTGCATAGCTTTGTTGTTGATTTGCATCTTTCTCCAATCTTCATCGGTCCATTAAATATTTTACTTGAGAACGAGACAGTCTTCTACTCTTTTCATCAGAATGCTTGGTCCATCTTCCACTACATCTAAAAGGAGGTAGTCATTGGATTTGATGAGGAGCCTCATTCTATTCTTCCGATAGGGGTAGTTTACCCCATTGAAATAAGGATGTTTGGTGATAGATTGAGATTCCTCAAAGTGGTGCTCGGAAGTAGAGGCCATGACTTGACTTGTGGATTGATTGTACACCGGTAGGATCTACTCAAGAGGATGTGAAGTGTTAACTCCTCAAAAGATGTATTTTCCATGCATATATTGTCATGATATTGCTTGACTTTAGGTACGTATTAGTCTATTTTTCCAGTAGTTTCATGCATTTGCATCAAGGAGTTGAGGAATGCATAGTTTTTATTGCCAGAGTGAATGGGTGTTTTCTTGTCGTGGTGTGCAAGATCGGTAGGACTAGAGCAAGTGGACGCAGGAAGGAAATGTTGAGCGCAGTTGGCAAATGCAGGAGGAGAATGCCAAGCTTGGTTGGCAAGAGTAGAATGCTAAGCTCGGTTGGAAAAAGAAAGGAGAAGAATGCCAAGCTTGGCTGGAAAAAGAATGAAGGACGATGCCGAAAAAATCGCACTAAGTCAGAGCCACGTCAGCCCCAGTTACTAGTTACTATAACGCATAGATGCCACGTCCAAAGAGTGTGGCACAGGAAATTCGGGACTCAGCCCTAACTCTAATTAGGGCTTCACCTCCGCCTATATAAAGGAATTAAGGAATAAGCCAAAGGGGAGCTAGAGCCGCGATTATAAGAGAATGTAAAAGCAAGCTGTGCAACTTCGCCAAGAGCTTTGGGTCCATTGAAGGGTTGCATCGAAAGAACTCATTCTTTTATTCATATATCTTGGTTTAATTCTAGTTTTTGTGATGATAAATCAAAATGATGATTTGTTGTTGGTTTCCCCAACCATGAACTAATATTTTAAATTGGCGAGGGGTGTTTACGATGAACGCTTAGTATTTGTAGTTTTTAATAATTACGTGTTTTAGCATTATTGTCTATTTCGCACGCGCTTATGTTTCATATATTTATTGTCACACAACAGTTGACATTGAATGCTCATTATCCTCTAATATCTTAATAGACTTAGGAGATAAAAATTAATTGCCAAATACTAAGGAGAAAACTTCGACAGGAGATATTCAAGTAGATGAACTTACACCTGAAGTGAATCTACCCTTTAAGAGTAAAGATTGAATCTTAACCAAGTTAATTGTTTGAAAACCTTATATAAACATATAGGTGTTAAAAGTAATTAACTTAGGATATTGCCATCGACAGAGACAATGCTAACTTAAAAATCTGCTCGGCATAAAAACCAAAGTTTAGTGTTATTAGTTGCTGCCTTTGCTAGTGTGAAATCCAAACATCCCTTGACAAACCTTCCAATCATCATTACACTAGTTGTTTGCCAATCAACCTGGATCTTTACTTCAGTTTTCTTTATCATTTTAATTTCTTTAGTTCTTTTATTTGTACACACTACCTCAATCAATTACCATCAACTTTATTTTCCAGTTCACAAGTATTAATTGTGACAATTAATACCTGGAAAATCCTTGTGGAGACGATACTCAACTCACTACTTTATTACTTGCTAACTTTGTATACTTGCACGCAAAAGACATATCCTTGGATTATTTCCTTAATTGACAAACATAATACTTAATATTTTGTCAAGCGATATTCTGTCCACATGAAGCCTTCAAATGAATGGAGCTATAATATCAATTGTTGTGATGAACCACTAATGCAAATGTTCAATAGAGGGTGAATTGGAAATTTAAAAATTTGGCGGAGCTACTTGCAAAAGCAATAAAAGATGAAATAAGAGATTTAGAGTGGTTCAACCTTCTCAATAAGATATACATCCACTACCTTAGCTATCCACACTAAAGGTTTCTCAAATCCACTAGATTTACTTTCCTTTTGAGGATCAATGGGATAACCTTACAAACTCTCTTGAGGTTTATACCTCAAAACCTTAAGAATACACTCAAAGAGAGAAATACAAATCTAGCAAACTAAGAAACCTCACAAGGTAGTTTATTTACAAAATTAAGGTTCACTCTAACTTCACACACTGGAATAAAAAAAAGTGGGTTTACAAGATTTGACAAATCTAGCTCAAAGATGTTGGATATGTGCTTGAATACTTTAGACTTGTTGAATAGTTGTTGAAGAAGCTTTGGAGACTTGATTGTATACCCCCATCATTGATTTCTAACCGTTTGGGTGGTTGGGATATTGAATATAGTCGTTGGACTGCATCTTTCTCGTAATAAATGTTGTCTGACAACACTGGTATTGGTACACGAACAGCTGTATCGGTACCTGCTATAAGAAGAAAGAGCCATTGCAACAAACAGGTACCCGCACGCGAGCAGGCGTATCAGTACGGAGTGACGATTTACAAAGGGTATCGGTACAGTCCGTACTGTACCGGTACACATTTTGCTCACTGGAATCTTTGGGACATTTGCTTAAAATACCATATCGATACGCCTATAGGTGTATCGGTACCGATAACTATTTTTTAAAAATTATGGTTCCAATAAAACTGACAAGGAAACGGTCAACTCATTTAATGAAAAGATTTAAAAATCTTTAACCTCGTACCCTTTAGCCATTATGCACAATAATGGTTTCTAGTAACGAAAACATGTACTGGTACGCCATAGGTCGTACTAGTACTCAGTCACCAAATTGACTAATTTTGAGTACCAAAACACTTGGAAAATATTTGGGGATTTAAGGTTTGACATAAAAAATATTTAAGTTCGAATGTTTATTAATTTAGTGAGTAAATTGAGTACTTAAAATATTAGTTCTTTTACAAATTCATCCTTGTTATATCAAAATTATGTATAGGTTTAACAAATTTTTTAGTCAAATTCAAAAATTACATATATCTGACCCACTGTAATTCTTAGGACAATATGTAATATGCTCGACTAATCAATTGTGATAACTATCTGCTTAATTACAAGGAAGTATATTTTCATATTTTTTAAAATTTTTTAAAGAGATATATATTTTGCAGATAAAATTTCCCGAATTTGAGTCTACTTGGATGAACAACATCATTTTTTTCATTAGAGTTTTTTTTCATATTTATTTTATGGTTGACGTGTAAGATTTATAGTTAACCTTTCTAATAATATTATTCTAAATTTGTACTTAAATTCTTTTTAAGGAGTGCAATATACTTTATCTGAGTGTTGAACCTTAAGCCTACCATAACAATGTTTACATCCGAATGTTGGTGATTACATTGTTTCATCCAAATGCTGGTTTGGGAACAACAAACACATCTAGTGGCTTTTTTATTCGAGTGGGAAACATGAATATAACAAACTAAAGCCAAGTTAGTCTGGCATTGGATTATATATGTATACATGGCTTAATCGTAACATAAATGTTTAAATTGTGTTTTTTTTTTTACTTTATGTGCTTATTTTCTGTCAAAATACGTTCCTAACGTTTATACCGTCACTATTTTAGGTTTATGATTATTAACACCCGTTAAAAGAAAATTGTTACCCAATAAAAATATGACATGTGCAATAGTTTTTATTTTTTTAATTTTCTTTATTTTTAAAAGAAAAATTTAAAAAAAAAACTTAAATTTCTTTATAAAAAAACACCTGAATTCTATAAATTTTCCAAAATCTCCCCAAATACCAAAATCATACCCCAACGACTGAAAACTCCACTTTTTCATTGTAAAAATTGACAAACGAACAATTGATTGCACCATCAACCCAATCAACGACCGACCAACGGTGAGGGAAAAAAAGTTTTTTTTTTGGGTTTTTGGTCCACGACTAAAGAGTGAGAGATATCAACGATGAGGTACTTGACGCTTGGATGGTGAACAAGCGACGGGATAGGGGATGTTGGACGGTGAAGGAGATGAGATTTGTGAGATTTTCAGAGAAATTAGAATTTTAAATATTTTAAAGAAATTATAATTTTAAATATTTTAAAGAAATTATAATTTAAAAAATAAAAAATAAAAATCAAGTCACGTGTCACGTTCTAATTGACTAACGAATTTTTTGACATCCTTTAATAAGCATACCTCTAAAATAATAACAATATAAAAATTAGTCACATATTTAAAAAAAACTTTGCACCTAAAGTAAAATATATATAGTTTTCTTTATATATTAAAACTATGCATATTTATAGTCTTCAACCCTACAAGTGAAATTTCCACTGTCTGCCACAAAAACCTAATCAACAATGCAAGTGGAATTGGACAAACGATGCATAGCAACTAAAAAAATGTATTTTTCTATTCTTTGATATCCTATTTCAGTTGACTAAGTTTTTATGGTCATCATCATTAGACTTTTTTTATAAGTTATGAATCGAATCAAATTAGATAATAATCTCAGATTAAAAATTATTATTCATTTTAAAGCCCTTTTGGCATGGCTTTAAAAAAATTATTTAAAAAATTATTTTTCACCTATAAACAATACCAAACACTTTTGAATTGGTGTAAAAATTACTTAAAAAAGTAATTTTCCACCCAACCTCAAAAGCTAAGATTTTTAGCTTTTGAGGATGAAAAGTCACTTTTAGGTGTAAAATTATTCTTTTATCCTTAATTATTAACACTAATATTAATAGTAATATATTAATAGTAATTTATTAAAATAATATTAAATATAATAATTATTATATTAAACTACTATTTTAATATTAAATAAAATAATTATTAAATATTTTAATATTTTAAATAAAAATAAGTAATAAGAAACTTTAATATTATAAAATATTATATATATATATATATATATATATATAATTACTTTCTAACAGCACTTTTAAAAGTATTTTTCAAAAGTCCTGTCAAACTGGCCCTTAGTATAAAATAAAATGCAATTTTTATTGTCCATCATCATTAGACTTTCTTGTCTTTTGACACGTTTTTTGTTTTCATTTTCGGTCGTTTGATCATTTTTTTCATTTTTTTTCGTCTCGACTATTAATATGACGCTTATTTGGTTATCTTGTTGATCTTTCATGCTTTGGACGCTCTAGTTAGATTTAAATACGCACGCACAATCATTGTTTCTTGTTCGCGATAAAGTTGTGGTATTGACCGTTCTATCAACATACCTTCCTTGTTATATGCATTTTTATGTTGGTGTTGATAGATTTTTATCCTTTATCGCTAATTAATAATATTATTTGTATCTATCTTTTGTTCCAATATATATAATTCAAGCGAGTGTAGCCGAACACTTGTGTAAGAATAATTATTTTGGCAATAAAGGAATTCCTCCATTATGCCAAATTGATAGAAGAATTATTCTTATATGCAAAGCATAATTAAGTAGTGACGCAACTGCCCACCGTAAAGTGAGTGGATCCCTACGACTCAGGATGGTTAAGCTCACTGAATAGAAATCTTTTACCATTTTCGCGGTTCAATATGTATAGTAACACTAAAAAAATTAGATTAAAATTTATGGTTATAGTTTAAGGTTTAAAGCAATGGCGAAATTAAACGTTATTTATTGGATGAGTCATTTAAAAAAATTAAATTTAAAGGGGCAATAATATAAATTATATGTTATTAGGGACTAAAATATAATTTTATCATTACCTCAACTTGAAATTTTTCTAAATTTTTAAAAAAAAATTGGGGGTATTGCCCCGGTGGGTCTTCATTGAGTATCGCCCCTGGTTTAAAGTATAAAACTTAATTTTTAGGGTTTAGAATTTAAAATTTATGGTTTAATTTTTTAATATTGAAACATATATAAACACCGAAAAGTAACATATAGTTTTTGTTCAAGTTCCATGGCCACGCCCTTTGATTAATTTGTACAATGAATCAAAACATATGCCAACATTCTTATAAACCAACCAAATCAATTAGAAAAGAAAAAAATATCAGCCTAAAGTAGTTATGGAGAAACAAAGTATACGCTATGAAACTTATATATATAATACTTTGGTACATAAGGTTTACACAAACTTTTTAATTTTAGGGTTTAAGGGTTTAGTATATAGAGTGTAGAGTTTAGAGTTTTGAGTGCTAGATTTAAAAATTAAGTTTTAAATTTAATAGAAAGATTGTATATTTTTTTTTACACAATTTGTGAATTAAAATATAACCATGAATTTAAGCTATTGTAAAGTGTTTTTTTTTATAGGTTGTAAAGTGAATTTTATTTGGTCGCATACATAAGCTAAGGTATATAATATGTTATTGAAATGGAGAACGTGACGCAAACGCAACAATCCTCCAAATTTTCTGACATAGACACGCACATATCATCCTGTTAAAATAGAACCTATTTGTAACTTAAAAAAATGTGGCTCCCAGTGAAACAACGGTGACGGTCGATACGTATGTCGTATCAAATTTATTAACGACAACTAGCCATAAGGGTCAAAGTGTTTAAAACACAATGATGTTTTCATTGCTCATTATTTTAGATATCAAAATGTTTATGGTACGAAATCGAAGATACAAGAAAAGGGTCAGTGTTGACTTCCAGTCCCTCCACTGAAGCATTGTCTTTGGCAGATTCTTTCATCTTGGATTGCTCAGTTCCATAAGGGAACCCCATTCTTCCACAATTAGTGTTTTTCATTAGGAAGGCATCTGATCCCAATCCAATTATACTGCAAAATGAAAAGAGAATTTAGAGGGATTTTGCCCTGATTAATCCGAACCGATTCATGTCGCACATCTGATTTTGGTGGGTGAATCTTTCAAACGGAGAATTTTTTGTATAAACAAAGCTCTGAACTCGAGATCTACTTAAGCGATATCAAGCTACTTATCAATTGAACCAACCCCATTTGGTAAAAAAACAATAAACTTTATCACTTCATTCAAAACATTCATTTTATTAGGGTAAACTACGTCAATAACCATTAAAAATTCCTCCATGTCATCGCACGCGAACCTTTAAGATCATTTCCATGCCATCGATTTTAATGACACATTGGTATATTTGAAGCCTAAATTAAAGTTCAGTGTTAAAATAGTGTCGATTTTTAGTTCAATGGTATAATTAATACTAAACTTAAAATTTAGTGGTATCGGGTGTAGTTTATTTTTTAAAAATCCAATTGTTTTTATAATTAAATTGTTAAATATATGCTCTCACCTTTCATTAAAAATGAACACCGAACGGATTTCACAATTTTTAAATCTGCAAAAACAAATATCCAATAATTAAAAAAAATAAGAGAAGAAACAATTTTGCATATGAAAGTAGATATTGAAATATAGAGAGAAGAGAGTGACCGGGAGAGTGGATCATTGTGTAAAGGGTAACACAGATTGTTTTTAATAAGCTCAATCATTGCCTGCTGCAAATACACTCCATGGCTCACCACTGCTATCTCCTTCTCTTCCCTTCCCCACAACCTACACCATTATATGTTTAATCATTTATATCCAAGGACGGGTCAGAATTTCAAATTAAGGTAAAACATAAATGTTTGAAAGTGAGGGATAGATTCATAAATAATTTAATATTTAAATTTTTTTTATATAAGAATAACGGTAAAAAAATTGGGGTGGGGCAATTGCCCCTGACCGTATGTAATTCCAAACCTATGATATTTAACTAACTAAATTTATATTTTTCTTGATTTATTTGCTTTCATTGAATTAGAGGGAGACAAAAAAACAAAGCTCACCATTGGATAAACTTCATTGCCCTAGCTCTCACTGCTTCATGTGTTTCTATTAGATCACCTCCTTTCCACAATATGTCATCTTCGTTTTCGATCTGAACATTAAGCTGTGTTAGATTAGTTATGGAAGCAACGGATTACTATGTAACGTTGACACAATTTATAATTTTATGCATTATCAATAAAACAAGTAAATCGAAGGCCACGATGAAAATCAAGAATATACTTATAAAGTTTCACTTTGAACAAAAAAAAAAAATACTTATAAAGTTTCACTTGCCAGTGAAAAATCAACAGCGGGGAAACGGGGCTGGTATTGGCTGATACTTCGTCTTCTATCACATTCAAACTTCCCCTACACGTCACAACAATATCATAAATAAGCTTTCCATACTGAATTACACATGTTCTTTTAGATGAGTTTTTCTTTGAAGAAAAGAAAAAAAATGATAAAAGCAAAATTTCTTTCTCTTATTCCTTTTTTGGGAGAAATTATTAGATGGACCCGGCTTACTACATCATTCATGGTCCATCCAATAATATTTACCCATGTCAATATAACTTTCAAGTAACCACCCACTCTTTAGTTACATGTAGGATAGAAGTGAAGATTCACCTTGAAAAAAAAATGACATGGTTGAATATTATTGGATGAGACTATAAATGACGTGATAACCGGTAAGTCAGGTCCATCTAATAATTTTTTCTCCTTTTTGGTATGAAAAGAAAAAGAAAAGAAAATAGGCCAGTTTACCTTTTCTAGCTTTTACTTTTAAAAAACAGTTTGAGAATAAGGTAAGTTGTTTTAAGGGATATAATAATTTTTAGTTCTATTTTTTGGTCTATTACTATATATATATATATATATATATATATATATATATATATTAGAGAAAGCAGTTTGAGAATTAGATAAGTTGTTTTAAGTGATAAAATAATTTTTAGTTCTTGAATTTGATATATATTTTTAATTTAGTCCCTATTTTGTTGTCATTGAACTTAGATCCTTGACTTATTTTTAGTCCTTTAGATGATGCAACACATCACTAAACTCAAATGAAAAAAGTTGTAAAGTTAAGGGATTATTGTATATTAAAATAAAGTTCTGGGATTAAGTTGGAAAAAATTGTTAAATTCAAGGAGTAAAAGCTGTTTTATCTCTTGTTTTACTCAGTTAAATTTTGAGTATGTTGTATAGGGATGAAATTGAGAGCAAACATTAAGAGAGAACAAATTATCTAATTTAAAAATTAACGAGATCTTATAATATTAAACTAAAAAATATAGAAGAATAAAAAATTTAATTTGACAAATATTAAAATTGACATACCTAAAATATCATTAGACAAAAAATTAAATAATGTCTCCTCCAAAGTAGTTCTATCATTAATGATTGTGTGAATAAATAATTATCAATTTGAGATATATTTATGGAAAATATTTTGATACACAAGCTTTTAATTTTAAGGTTTAAAGATTAAGTTAGGGTGTAAGATTTAGGTTGTAGGTGTTAGATTTAGGATTTATGATTAGAATTTAGAGTTTAAGGTTTGAGATTTAAGCTTTAGGGTGTTAGGGTTAAAATTCCAGGTTTTAGATTTTATAGTTTAAATATGAAGGATTGTGTATAAAAAATTTACACAGCTTGTGTATCAAAATATAACATTATATTTATATAGGGATGGCAACGGGGTGGGTTGGGGCGGATTTTTTGCCGCCCGATTCTAATATATTGTATTCCCGCCCGACTCGCCCCGAAATAATATAAAGCATAACCCAACCCCGATATTTTAATGAAAAACCTAACTAGCACTAGAAAAAAATTAATAAAAATATTAAATATAATATATAAAAATATAATGAATATATATAAATATATCAGTTCAGGTCAAAAAAATTTCACCTTAAATATGAACCTGCCTCGACCTAATTTTTTTCATAGCTCAACCTGTCCCGAACTTAATTTTTTAATTAAAAAAACGCCTCTATCGGGTCGGGACTCGACGGAGACAGATTATTTTGCCATCCCTATATTTATATACAAGGATAATAATTGAAATTTGAAATTCTTAAATCTATAATAAAATTAATGTTTATATTTTATACATTAACAGGAATTTTATGTATTATTGATGAATGTATATTGTAAAAGAATTTAAATTAATGCTTCTCCCCTTTTTTTCTCCACTCTAAGTTGCACACTTTCATCTCCTTCTTCAGAGGATTCCAGAGTTATTTTCCCGGTGATTTTGTTAAGATTGGACCTCTTTATTTTTCTAATAAAATATTCCACACAGGTAGTGACGGAGTCAAGATTTATATATACTAGAATTAGAGTAGAGTACAAGGTATGTGTGATTCTCATACTATTACAATAAGTATCGTTGACCTCATATCTCAACAAATTAAGTTGGGTCAAATCTAATATTTTCTATGAAAAATTTAAACTAACTCTTTAAAAATCCATACCCCAACAAATTAAGTGGGATCAATTGCACCCCATTTATTACGGTACTCCACCCATGCACATGGGTTCATTTCCAAAATAAAATTGATTTTATTTTTATTTATATGACATTATTTGATTCACTGATAATAAATAAAATTATAATTTTCCCCTTCAAAATAACTTCTCTTAGTTAAATATATATTTTAGTCAGTTGAGTATTAGCTCAATAGGTATTATTGGCGTTGTAATATCTAAAAGGTCGTATGTCCAAGTAAGTTTAAACCTAACTACTTTCGATTTAAGGTCAAAATTATGAGTATATTAAAACAAACATTTTTTAAAAGGAAGGATAACTTGTCTAATTTTGAAATCGATAAGAATAAAAAAATATTTAAACCAAAACATTTAGAGCATGGCACAACCATTTGGAAGTGTGGCGCTCGATTAAGTCTAGGGAAGGAGGAAGGCGCAGCATGTGACCCTTGCCTAATCTAGGCATTTTTATCTAAAAAAATTCATTTAAAATAGTTATTAGATAAATAATCCCAACTAAAGTTATTTTAAAAAATAACCTTAAATTGTCCACGTTAGATAAATTCACGTTCTATAAAAAAAGAGTTCCATGTTACAAAAAGTGAAAAATTATTTCTTTTATCAATTTAGGTAACATAGAACTTGCGTTTTGTAAAAAACGAGTTTGCCTTACGTTGACGAAGGGATGGGCATGGGGCAGGCCGATTTTTTGGCCGCTCCAACTCTGCCCCGATCTATAAGCCCCTAAATTCGACCCGCCCTGCCTTGAATTAAAATATTAGTTTACCTGCCCCGATATACAAACGCTTAAACACGACCCGACCCGAAAAAATAAAAAAAAACAAATCTTAATCTTCGACGACGATAAAAGTTAGATTCGATAAATCCACCATTACGACCACAAAATTTAGTTTAAAAAAACTTTAAACCTTTATAAAAATAAAATAAAAACCAATTTTAAATTACCCACATGAAAAATTACATATTTAAAAAATAAATTTGAACCATTGATCGTCAGAATCAGATATGTTAAAACTTGAACATTAATTTTTTTTTTACGAAAAACACAAACAAAAGAAATAGCTTAACAACCATAAAAGTGTTTATATATAGTGATATTTTTATAACTATATATATATATATCGGAGCGAGGCGAGGAATTTAGCATATACCCGAACTCGCTCCGCCCTGACTCAACACTATAAATAACCTGCCCCGACTCGATCCTCGAAATTCAAGATTAAAACCCAACTGAGTTGGATCGAGGCAAACCGGGTTAATTTGGGTTCAGGTTATTTGGCCATTCTTTCGTGAACGATTTGAGAGTTATTTTTCTAAATAACTTTGGCTGGAGGTCATTTATCTAAATAACTATTTAAAATGAGTTTTTCATATAAAAATGCCCCTAATCTATGCTATGCTATTGGCTATTGCTAATGGTAGCTCTAGTTTAAGTTAGAATATGTGAACAACATACCAGTCGTTCTCGGCAAAGCTCATGTGCTATGATTCCAGGTCCATTCACGGTTGTTGCTTCTTCATCATCACCATGAAAGATTCCAACAGCTGTTTGCAGTGTCCTACAAATATCAACCCAGAATTGTTGAGAGATTCATTTAAGCCATCTTTGATCAAAAGATGACAAAATTCTGGCTACCTTGACATTGGTGAAGAAATCACCACTTCAATCCCCTTTACCAATCCACTTGAACAAACATCTTTTCGTTGATCACGAACCTAGTAAAGAGAAGAAAATTACTGCTACAAATGTCATTTATGGAGGAAAATTGGTTCATCTCTGAATCTGATTACTCACCTGTTGCCAGCCTAGAGGAGATAGTTCTGCATCCAAATATTCGAACGATGTTAATGGATCTCGACACTTCTCTGCTTCCAGATTGTGCCTTCCTTGTGCATGCCTCACCTGAAATGTTTTTTTTTTTCAGTCACGTATTTCATCGAACAGTTTTAACCAATAAAAATATGAACTGAAGCTGCCTGTGAGTGTAAATACACCCATCAAGTTTACACTGTTGGATTGTGTAAAATTTTCACATGATCTGGATTAGCAAACACTCCTTTTCCTGTTTGTTTGGTGGGAAAGAAAACTCGGTTTTCTTGCCTGTGATTAGCATGGTTGTTTTTTTCTTCATTCTTAACGCCGATCACCCCACGAACGAACCCCATTTTTTTCTAGGGAAAATAAAGGAAAAGAATATTAACAAGAGAAGAAAAGGGCACAAACCAGATGAAGAAGTTTATGACGGCCAAACTGAGCTGCTGCAATTCCTTCCATTTCTGGAAATGTGAAGAACAGAGGAAGGTGAAAAGAAGGAACCGTAAACGAAGAATATATGGAGGTAAGGTTCTTTTCTTTTTATTTTGTTCTAATGGAAGGTAAGTTTTTGGCTTCTTATACATACGAGATTATCAATGAAATTTCAAGAGTATTCCTAAGCTATTAATTTATTGATAATATTAAATAATTCCAATCAGATATTATCATTTACGATAATTATGTTCCAACTTCTCAAATAATTTAAGTGATTTAGTATCTTATTCGACTCATTTATCTAGTAGTTGATACTAAAATATTAATATAAAAATAAAGACTGAGACCTAAGACATTTTGATATTTTTTATTAATATTTTGGTGTGCTTTCATGACAATATCTTTTATTTATTTTTAATTTTTTTGAAAAAATATAAATTATATTGTTCAATTCGGATCAACTAAAAGACACAACGTCAATCTTCTTAACTAAAATTACCCTATGAATTTTATAATAATTATTTCTAGATGTAGTTATATGAGTGTATTAATTGAATTTTATTTTATATGAATGTGAACCCATCATTATTATTATTATTGAGAAAATGTGAACCCATTAATTTCTACATAAAATAAAAGAAAAGAAAAAGAAAGAAAAACGTGCCTTCTCTAGATATTATGTGACCAGGAGACCTAAAAAGACCATAAGAAATGTAAGGAAAACGTAGTGGATCAAGGAAATTTCCTGCCTAACGCTAACCAATTTTGCCTGCTATTGTTTATGCCTAGACTTGTTTATCGTCAGGACCCAACCACGATTCCGAAATTTTACAATTTTTTTATTCTAATTCCAATCAATCACGATTTGAACAGATACCATTAATCAATAATTCATTTTACAATTTAAAATTTATATTTAAATAGAATAATAAGTTTTATTAACAAATAATAATTAGAATGGAGGGGATATACGTAGCAATTAAATAGTATAAGATCCTATCTCAATTTCAAATTAAACTAATTTTTTCTCTACTTCAATCCTAGCGTCTCATTTTAAAATGAATGTTTTTATTGGTTGGGGCCATGGATGACGTGACGAGCTGAACTTATAATATAATTTCTCATATTTGTAATATCTCTCATATTTTTTTATTAAAATTCAGTTGTCATTTTAAAAAATATATATTTAAAATGGAGGGAACCAAACCTTTGAAACAAACTCTATTGCGTAAATACATATAGAGAGATGAAAAAAGAAGCAACTTAATTATTTGTTTTTTCCATAGCTTTTTTTTTTGAAAGAAATGCTGATCTCATATTTATGAAAGGAACACAAAAATAACAAAATAGAAACTGGTTACCGGAAAAACCAGTAAAAATAAAAGTGCGCATAAATGAAACTAAAAGAGATAAAAAATAGAAGATGAGAGGGCCACGAACAGTGCAGAAAAGCCAAAGAGGAGAAAAAACACAAGTATTCTAGCATCATCAAAATAAGAGATTCCAAGAGAGATCGATCAGCAAATTCATCTGAGACCGAGGCTCCAAGAGCGTAGAACCAGAATGGGGCTAATGCATGCAGATGAAGTTCAAATTAATCGGAGGCGAAGATGAAGAGATTCTCCGAAAATAAAATACTCCATAGAAGGATTAATCCGGTGGATCAACCCACCACCGGTCACGAGCTACTGCCGCCTCAACTGTAGCGGGGGCTTCTTCAATCCACACCATCGGAGTCGCAAAGGAACGACCAAGTTTGGCGAGGATATGGGCAGCAACATTTTGAGTACGCCGAGTATGCGTGAAAGATAAGCTCGCAAATTCTTGTTTCAATTGTTTGACATTCTGTATAATTGCTCTAATAAAAGATTGATCAACAATTGGTGCAGACATCTTGTTAATAATCACTTGGGCATCACCTTCGATGATAGCTCTTCGAAAGCCGAGGTCTTTGGATAGCTCAATTGCTTGTGCACATGCCCAAGCTTCAGCAACTTCTGGATTCGGCACATGTGAATTAGGGTAAGTACCTGCTGCCATTAATAAACCATCTGAGTTTCTGATAATAATACCTGAGACAGAAGAATTAGAACTGATGTCAAAGCTTGCATCAAAATTAACTTTCACATGATCAATAGGTGGGGGAACCCAGTGTTGAATAGTATCAGTAATAGGGCCATTAGAGACAGCATAAGATGCATCCAAATCTAAAATATGATGTTGAATAAATCTTGATAAAGCAGTGGCACTTTGAGTAAGATTTTCATGCAGCCTTTTGTTTCGATAAGTCCACAATGCCCAGACAGCAACAACAAAAATTCTGCATTTAGCTTTAGGAAGGGCATCAAAGAGATTTGATAACCATAAAATCCAGTCTTGTTCTGCAGAAACACAATGGAGGTCTATATGAAGATCAAAAAGAACATGAGCAAAGAAGGGACAATTCTGAACAAAGTGAGCAACTGATTCCGGAGCCAAGTCACATAATTTACAGGCCACAGGGACATTAAGCCTGCGATTATAGAGATTAACTGACGTCGGTAAATAATTCTTACAAAAACGCCAAAAAGCAATTTTAATTCTTGGCGAAAGTGTAAGAGACCATATTGCAGAATAAAGACGTGTCGAAGCAGAACGTGGATCTGTGGGATTGGTAGGTTGGAGGTAAAAATCATCTATGAGCAGTTTATATCCACTGCGAACTGAATAAATTCTTGTATGGTCATAACGCCATATACGAATGTCAGGTTGTGCTAAACGTGGGAGAGGCATACAAAGAATTTGAGCAGCTTGGTCAGCACGAAAGAGGGAAAGAATGACATCCTCCTTCCAGGTATTATCTTGTTGATTAATGAGGTCGGAGACAACTGAAAATTGTGTGTCAATATCAGTATCACTAATTCGCCCATTACCAGGTCCAGAAATCCATGCGTCATTCCAAATATTGATCGAGGTACCACAACCCACTCTCCAACCAACACCCTCCAGAAATCCATGCGTCATTCCATAGCTTTTAAGTTGTTAATAATCAAAGTTCCAAAAACCAAATGTTGACGGAAGGAAAGGCTTGCAATTTCCACAATACCTTATTATATAATTAATGTAGTATTTAATTCAAAGACAAACGAATCGAATGAATGGTCCCAATTAGGGTGTAAATGAGCCGAGTCGAGCTCGAGTAGTGCTGAGCTCGACTCAGCTCGTTAAGATTTCGAGTTGAGTTCGAGCTCGAGTAATTTTTAACGAGTTTGAGAAATCTGAGCTCGACTCGGCTTGTTAAGAACTCGAGCGAGTTCGAGCTTGATTCAAGCCAAATCGAGTCAAGTGTTGACCGATCTTTGGTCGTGTCGAACTCGAGTAGTTCGTGATTTGTTGCGTCTCATTTAAAGCCCTATTAGGAAAAAAAACTTTGATATACAAGTTGTGTAAACTCAAGCTTGTTAATTTTAGGGTTTAGGGTGTAAGTTTAGGGTTTAGAGGTTTATGTTGTTGGTTTAGAATTTAGTATTTATATTTTAGGGTTTAGGACATATGTTTAGGGTTTATGTTTTAGGTGTTTAGGTTTAGGAGTTTAGATTTTAAAAAATAAAAAAATTAGTATATTATATTTTCGAGTAGCTTGCGAGCTTTTTGAGTCGGGTTTTAAGTAGCTCGACTCGGCTCGTTAAGAACTCGAGCCGAGTTCGAGCTCGAGTCCAATCGAGTCAAGCTTTGACCAAGTAGGACTCGAGTAGCTTACGATCTGTCTCGTCTCATTTACATCCCTAGTCAGTAAAAGATGACACAATTCTTCCATAAAGATCTAGATTCGAACAACGTAGTCTGCTTTGTGCGTTTTTAAAGATAAAAATAAATAGGGTAAACTACCCCAGTGACCACTCAACTATTGGCCGCGACCTGTTTTGACCACCCAACTAAAAAATTCAAAATTTGACCACCCAACTATTTAAATAGACCTATTTTGACCACCGGCCGTTAAAATCTAACGGAAAGATGACGTGCCAGTTAAAGTAAAATTTATATAATTACACTTTTAGTCCCTATTAATTACCTATTACTCCCTCTGTCCCATAAAAATGTCCCTTATTGACTTTTTGAAAGTCAAAAGTTTTAAACTTTGACTATTATTATATTGAATATTTTAAATAATTAAATTTTATAAAATATATATTTGAAAACTACCCGATTAGAGGTTTTTAAAATATATTTTTTTCATAATTTTATCAATGATACATTTTAAATAATTATGAGTCAAAGTTGAAAAAATTGACCCAAAAAATTCAATAAGGGACAAAAATTGTGGGACGGAGGGAGTATATCAATTTAGTCCTAATTTTAATTTAATTAAATAAATCTAATCAGATAACGACACGTGTCATCAACCGATTGGATAATTTTAATTTAATTTAATTTATTTAATATTATATATATATTTATATATTCTTCCATTCAAGTGGTGACACGTGTCACCACCTAATTAAAGAAAAATTCAAGAGAATTGAATATGTACACGATGTGGTTTGAACCCATGACCTCCTGGTTGAAAAAGCGAAGGCTTAACCACTAGTGTAACACCCACATTTCCGTCCTAAAATTTATAGCCGTAGAATTTAATTATTTTATTTATTCTTAGAAGCAATTGAGCTTGCGAATTTGTGAATTATGCAATTTGGTCCCTAAAGTCCTCAATTGGGTAATTAGTGCACCAATTCGGATTAGAAAGGAAATTAGATTCGAATTAATTAGTCTAGCCGATTGGTAAACTAATAAAATTGAGTTAGTGATATCAAGATCTAAAGTGTGGAACTAAAAGAATACGAAAAGAAATTAAATAACACTGCACTCCTTAAAAATCGGATGAAATTGATAAAATTCAATAAAGCTTGTAACAAGGCAATTTGGTGATTAAATTAAAAGACTTATAAATAGTAAAAATTGCATGTTAAGGATAAAATATCCTTGGGGCTGCCCTTAGTAAATTAAGAATAAAAGAGTTAGTAAAAAGGGCTCATAGGTAATTTAGAGAGCCATCAAATCATCCAAATGATGGAAGCTTGTCTTCCTTTCTCATTTTGCTCTCCTTTGCCGTGAAGAAAAGGAAAATATGGGGGAGGAGAGAAGCTCAATAGTCAGCCATTTTGAGAGCTAAAAATAGTGAAATTTTCGGTTGCATGGTGGAGGATTAAGCTAAGAAATTGAAGAAAGTAGCTAATGTTGTCAAGAAATTAAAGAAAGTAAGTTTCCTACTCTTTGTAGTTTTCGGTTATGTTAAAAACCATGCATGCAAACCTAAAATTTGTGTGAACATGAAGATATATGAATCTTGAATGAAATAACAAGATGAAATATGAAAATATGTGAAAACTTTTCAAGAACACATGAATAGAGTAAAAAGGGGACTGTTTTGAAAGAAAATATAAATCTTGAGCTTTTGGAAAGTTTGCTAAGGATTAAAATCTGAAAATTTTCACTAGGAGAAATTTTTCAAGGAATGAATATTTTGTTATAAAAGTCTATTGGTTGCTGGAAAAATGAGTTAGAAAGATGATATTTTGATTAGAACTAAAAATGGTCATGAAATCGAAAGTTTGGAGATTAGGGACTGATTTGGGGAAATCGGTAAATTGAATGCCTAAATGTTGAAATTAAAAGTTTATATGGACTGTAAAAATATCATGGAAAAGAAGAATAAGACATACCATGGAGGAAATTTAGGTTCAAGGGTGTGATTAAATGTATTTTCAATCTAAAGTATAAGTTAAGAAAACTGTCCAGTGGTGTTCAATGTAAAAACAGTAACTTTGGAAATTCACCAAAAATCGGATATAAGGTATTTGAAGCTGAGATTTATACTGTATAAACTTTGATATGTCTAGAATCATTGAGAGAAAACGGAACTCGATTTAAGTATGTAAATTGAAAGATATGAATTTTTAAAGTTGGGCAGTGCATGCTGTTCAGATTTACCGAAATGAGTATAATTAAGTAATAAACTGTATTAATTCGGATAAGATAAAAATATGAAGTTCATGTGACTGTAAAATTGAGTTTAATACCTTTCCAACGGTATATGATAAGTTAATTTTGGAGTAGTAATTAAAAATTTATGATTAAAACTCTAACTAGTCCTCGAACTAGCTTAATGAAAAGTCAGAATTTAAAATTAGGAGTTCATGCTTGAAATTGTGAAGTAGTTATGGTTGAATTGCTTCCTAATATGGTGTATATTTGTTTAATGTTGGGAGTTAAGATCGGAATAGCGAAGAAATTTTGGAGGAAGCTAGGATCGATCGTTCGAAAGGAAGAAGCAAAGGCATCTCAATTCGAGATCAAGCTTAAGGATCGTGAGTGTAATTTTGTGAGTGTAATTTTATCTTAGGGTTGGGACTAGTGTCCGAACCACTTTAATTTTCTGTAATTTATGTTTTATATGCATGAAATTGGACTAAATGATATCCGGTAATGTGTTTAGTAAGGGAATGAGATATAAAGGAACTTGGATGCATGATTGAAACTTGTGATATATGTTTGATTGTGTGCGATATGTGGGCTGTTCTATATGATGTTAAATGCCATGAATTTTATGTCGATTTGGATTTTGATAATTGATTGAGTATGTGCAAATGTGGACTGCCTATGTGAATGATTGTATGATGGAAAAGCATGAAATGGATTCTTGATCATATTTGATAAAATGAATATGTGGACTGCCCTATAGTATGATTATGCTATGCTTGAAAATGCATATGATTATGTATGTATGAAGTTGCTGCCATGCATGATGATACGATCGAATGAGCATGCAAAGTAAATTCTGAAAAATGTACATGAAATAAAATAATGAACTAATCACTTAACAAGATTACGCCCTTGGTCGTTTGGACGTTCTAGATAAGAACGACATGCCTAGAGTCTGAGCTCACCGTCCGATATTGCTTTGTGCAATCTTTGATAGTACTTTGTGTACTTTTGATAAGATGTGTGATCTTGATTGCTGTTCGAGACACACGATGCTATGGGCATCCCCTTTGACGTTGCTTTGTGCAATATTTGACGTTGCTGCGGGCAACTATATTCGTTATGTGTTACCCTTCCGATGGCTCGAATTTCTGTTACGACAATTCTACCGTGGGCAAAACATTAAATAAGATGCTTGGGCTAAGAAACCAAATTAAAGAAATGAAATGAATTACCGTGTGATATGAAGTGCATGAATTGAATGGAACTTGTTGAGTTAAATAAGCTTATGAAGTGGATAAAAGATTGTGTGACTTAGCATGATATGATATGATATGAAATGCTATGCTATGTGGACATTGATCCTTTCCGATTATGATATGAAATGAAGTGCTATGCTATGTGGACATTTGATCCTTTCCGATTATGATACGAAGCATATGAATTACTTATAAGTTCGATTATATGAAATTTGGGTAATGACCCTATTCGAATATATGTGATTAAGAAATGAGAAATTTTTATTTTTGAATGATAATTTGAGATCATTCGAATGACATGCTATGGTGAATTTGTGAGTTTAACTTGATAAGTTAAAAATGTCGTGTATGGTTTAGCATGAGATCTTGATTTATTCAATTGCTAAGCATGATATTGAGTATGCTGAAAATGGATTGAATTATGCTATTGATCGAATTATGTGCAAGCATGTGATAAATTATTGTGATATGTTATGTATTCGAGTATGTGCTATGAATGTTGATATGACATGTATGATGCTATGTGTATGAATTTTATGTGAGCTTAGTTGGGTGAAACCGAATTGTTATTAAACCTAGCTAAGTAAACTCAATGCTTGAACACGCTAAAGCTTAAGAATGAATTAGTTTTAGCATTACCTCGCTAAGTACTTTTTGTACTTACCGCTCCATTGTTTTCTTCTTCCCAACCTTAGCAGGATAGCTCGGACCCTAAAGCTAGCTTTCGTTGGATTAAAGTTATCAAGTTCACAATTCTGAAATATGTACCATCTAAGTCTTATCTTTAGACTCCTAGATGGTGGCTTTGAAGTCTGTTTAAGGATTCGTTTTGTTGTGTTTGGTCGTAACTTAAGTTTGAAATGGTGTTTGAAATTATATGCTCTGTGATGCTTGGTTAGGAGGCTAGAATCATGTTTTGTATTTAAGTAGGTAGCCTCATTATTTTGTGTATAAAAAAAATGTAAGTCAAGCTAGTGGTTGTGTCGATCCTTTTTGTTGTCCATAGTCGATAGCTTGACATGTTTAGGGGCATATAAGCTATGTTATTTTGTAAGGTCCTAAGTAAAGGAAATCAAATGCCATGAAATGGAAATATATTATGTGTTGCATGAAAATTGACTTGACTAATTATTGGTAATTTGGATTAATTCGAAATCACCTAGACCGTTTAGATAAGTTTCTGAATGGCATGTAACCGATTAATTAAGTGTTCGACATCATGACTTACTTGTAATAGTAATATGAAAATAAATATAAAACTTTAAATTGGCTCGAAAATTGGTAACATGAATAAAAGAAAGTATGTCTAAGTTTTTGTTAGCCCATTTTCCGCGTGCGCATTAATATGAAATACTGATTAAAATAATATCACGTTTTCCGAAATGCTTCCGCTTTTGTCTGATATGTTCCGTTATGTCCGTTTTCCAACCTACAGCAATGCCCCCAGCTCCCGGCCCGGGTTGGGGGTGTTACATTTGAGTGGTATCAGAGCTTAGGCATTACATTTTGGGGCATCAGAGTTTCTTTTAGGTAATAGGTCCTATAGACCTCGAATGTGTTCTGTGTGCATCATTAGTTGAGTCAAGCCACCTAGGGATCATACATATTGTTACTTGTGACTTGATCCTAACTTGAATTTTGTTTGATCTGAATTAGAATGAAAGAGACACATTTAGCTCGAGACGATGAAAGTCCTTGAGAATCCTCAAGTGAAGGGGATAGTGTTCGTATGAAAGAAAACCCTCCGGATAAGGAGAACCCTCCTGTACCAGATAACACTCGACAACAATCTCCTGTTTAGCCTCGGACGAACACTGACAATCCGACTGTTCAGAATGTTCAAAGAGATTGTCTTCTGAGCATGAAAGAAATGTTCGATCAGCTTTTGACGAACATGAGACATGAACAACCTAATCCGGTAGCTGCTGCCCCTAGCAGAGCTCCTATTGAAAAGCTTGCTCAGCACCGAGCCTATACTTTTGCAGGCTCTATTGAAGAGAAGCCTGAAGAAGCTGAGTATTGGTTAGAAAGAACTACTCAGATATTAACTAAGCAACTTCAGTGCTCCGATGAGCATAAGCTCGAATGCGTTGTAGCCTTACTTGCTGATGAAGCCTTGAACTGGTGGGAAACTACAACACTAACTGCTCCAGTTGAATCTGTGAACTGGAAATTCTTTGTAGACGAATTCAAGAAGAAATACATCAGTGAACAGTACTTGGCCGATCGAAGGAAGCGTTTCTTACATCTGAAGCAAGCGGGTCGACCAATAGAGCAGTACGTGGCTGATTTCTGTAAGTACTGCAAATATGGTTCTGAGTACATCAAGTCAGAGAAAGAAAAGTGTCGTATGTTCATTGACGGTCTGAATGATGAGCTGAGTCCGATGTTTACCGCCCTGGATATCACAGACTTCCAAACTCTCGTAAATCGAGCTATTGCTACGGAATCCAAGTTTCGGACCGCAGAAAAGAGGAAAAGCGGTTACCGTCATGATAAGAAGCGTAAGAGTGATGACAAGTCTCACTGGAAATCAAAGAAGTCTAGAAGCTATAAAGAAGGTACTTCTTCGTATAATCCAGCACCTCGTAGTAATTTCACATAGAAGCCTCATTCTGTGAGTAGACTCTCTGTCCCGGTCATATCTGTTAATAGCCCTAGGAATTCAGAAAGGGTTGCCGTTTGTCAGCATTGTCAGAAACCACATCCTGGTCAGTGCCGAAAGCAGGCTAACTTATGTTTTGCTTGTGGCGGAAGTGACCACTATATCAGAGACTGTCCAATGATGAGAGATCAAGCTCCTGCTCAAAACTATGCTAATCCGAGTCATGTACAATCCAATCGGAACAAGAATATTAGACAAGCTCAGTCTGGGAATCAGGGCAAAGGCAGAAGCAATCAGTCAAAAGCCACCACACATCAGGAATCACGAGCTCCAGCTCGAGTCTATCATATCCGTGGCAAGGATGAGGAAGAGTCTCCGAATGTTATTGCGGGTACGATTGAACTAAACCTTGCACCTGTTTATGCTTTAATTGATTCGGGATCAACTCATTCTTTTGTGCGTTCTCACCTAATCGACAAGTTACAGTTAAAGCCTGAATTTGTTAAAACTGGGTTAATTGTCTCAAACCCTATAGGAGGTGACTTACCAATCAACCTGATCTGTAAGAATAGCCTTGTGTCCATTCGAAATGTACCTTTTCCCTGTGATCTGTATGTTCTACCTAAATGTGAGTTTGACCTAGTACTAGGGTTAGACTGGTTGGGTAGACATGAAGCCTGGATTGACTGTCAGAATAAAAGACTGTACTTAAGGGGATTAGGAAAAGAATCAATTCTGCTAATCGACAAGAAGCCAACATCTATTTTTGCTGCTATGGCCTTGCAAGATGAATTAGATTTTGGCTTAACAGAAATGCCTGTTGTATCTGAATTTGTTGATGTTTTTCTTGAGGAACTCCCCGGACTTCCTCCAATTCGAGAAGTTGAGTTCAAAATTGAAGTTCAGCCTGGAACTAATCTGGTGTCCATACGCCTTATCGTATGGCACCTATTGAATTGTAAGAATTAAAGAAGCAGATTCAAGAATTAGAAGATAAGGGTTTCATTCGACCTAGCACTTCTCCTTGGGGTGCTCCTGTTCTCTTTGTGAAAAAGAAAGACGTAACGATTCGACTTTGCATTGATTACCGGCAATTGAACAGAGTCACTATCAAGAACAAGTATCCATTGCCCCGAATTAAAGATCTGCTTGATCAGCTGAAAGATGCTGGTGTATTCTCTAAAATTGACCTTCGATCCGGATATTATCAAATGAGGGTGAAAGATGAAGATATACCCAAAACTGCTTTCAGAACTCGTTATGGTCATTACGAATTTCTGGTGATGCCATTCGGGTTAACGAATGCCCCTGCTGCATTCATGGATTTGATGAACCGAGTATTCAAGCCTCATCTTGACAAGTTTGTTGTCGTATTCATCGATGATATTCTGGTCTATTCTCGTAATAGAGAAGAACATGCTCAACATCTTCGGATTGTACTCCAGACACTCCGAGAAAATCAGTTTTTCGCTAAGTTCACTAAATGTGAATTCTGGCTTTCAGAAGTGTCTTTCCTCGGACATGTTATTTCAGCCGAAGGAATCAAAGTTGACTCTAAGAAAATTCAGTCAATTCTTGAATGGCGACCTCCGAGCAATGTAAGCGAGGTCCGAAGTTTCCTTGGTTTAGCTGGGTATTATCGCAGATTTGTGAAAGGATTTTCGGTAATTGCTGCACCGCTAACCAAATTGCTCAGAAAAAGTGAACCATTTAAGTGGTCCGAAGGACAACAAAGAAGTTTTGATCAGCTTAAACAAGCCTTGACTTGTGCTCATGTTCTTATTCAGCCTGAGTCTGGAAAAGAATTCGTTGTTTACAGTGATGCATCACATTCCGGCCTTGGATGTGTTTTGATGCAGGAAGGTAATGTGATTGCATACGCTTCTCGACAACTTAAGCCTCACGAGCTAAACTATCCAACTCATGATCTTGAATTAGCAGCCATTGTTTTTGCACTGAAAATTTGGCGGCATTATTTGTACGATGAGAAGTGTAAGCTATTCACCGATCACAAAAGTCTGAAATACTTGCTTACTCAGAAAGATCTGAATCTTAGACAAATAAGGTGGTTGGAATTACTCAAAGATTATGATCTGACCATCGATTACCATCCTGGAAAAGCTAATGTGGTTGCCGATGCTTTGAGTCGGAAACCGAACCTCGGTACGTCTTTCA
Source organism: Hibiscus trionum (assembly GCA_030270665.1). Taxonomy (NCBI): domain Eukaryota; kingdom Viridiplantae; phylum Streptophyta; class Magnoliopsida; order Malvales; family Malvaceae; genus Hibiscus; species Hibiscus trionum. Next base: position 70,085,119 of record BSYR01000003.1, read on the forward strand.
AAATTCTCAAAATCTAAAATGTTCAATCTTAAAAATCCTCTAAACCATTCGAATAATGTCTTGCTTTCCAAGTAATATCTTTGGTTTAATTGTTCATAGCTTCTTTGGCCATCAATGCTCATTTCCGACTATGTAAAGCTCGGAATTATCTGAACGAACTCCAAGTCCAATCTATTCTGATTTCTAGAATCAAAGAACTCCAGCAAGTTGATCCGGAACTTCAGAGAGTCTTGTCTAAGCTTGAATCTAATCCTGACTTTTCTGTCAAGTCAAATGGTCTTCTATATTTCAAAGATCGGATTTGTGTTCCTAATAATAAGGAATTACAAGCTGAAATTCTGCAAGAAGCACATCAAAGTTCTTTTTCAATCCACCCTGGATCTGTTAAGATGTACAAGGATCTCAAGCCCTTGTATTGGTGGTCTGGAATGAAATCGGCTATCGATGACTTTGTATCGAGATGTCTGAATTGTCAGCGAGTCAAAGCTGAACACCGTGCTCCTACTAGATTACTTCAACCTCTTGAATTTTCGCAATGGAAATGGGAACGAATTACGATGGATTTTGTAACTGGTCTTCCTGACTCTCCTAGAAAGTGTGATGTTGTCTGGGTAATCGTTGATCGTTTCACTAAATCAGCACATTTCATTTCGGTGCGGATGAATTATAGTCTTGAGACCTTAACAGAACTGTATGTTTGAGAAGTTATCCGTTTACACGGAGTTCCAACTTCTATTGTTTCAGATCGAGATCCTCGATTTACAGCTCGATTCTGGAAAGCTCTACATAAGGCTCTTGGAACTAAGCTGAATGTTAGCACAGCTTTTCATCCTCAAAGTGATGGACAATCCGAACGTGTAATTCAAATTCTTGAAGATATGCTTAGAGCTTGTATTATCGATTTCGGTAAGAATTGGGAGAAATCACTACCGTTAATTGAGTTCGCTTATAATAATAGCTATCAGTCTTCTATTCAGATGGCTCCTTTTGAAGCACTGTATGGAAGAAAGTGTCGAACTCCTTTGTGTTGGTCTGAACTCGGAGACAATAAAGTTTTAGGTCCTCAACTGCTTCAGGAAACTGAAGAACAAGTTCAAGTTATTCATTCCCGATTGAAACAAGCTTTTGATAGGCAGAAATCATACGCTGATCTGAAGCGTAGGGACATCTAGTATGCAGTCGGAGATAAAGTTTTTCTCAAAGTTTCTCCGTGGAAGAAAGTTTTTCGTTTCGGCAAGAAAGGAAAGCTTAGTCTGCGTTTCATGGACCGTTCGAAGTAATTGAGAGAATTGGTTCTGTCGCTTATCGTCTTGCACTACCTCCTGAATTCGATAAGATTCATAATGTCTTTCATGTTTCTATGTTAAGGCGTTATCGATCTGATCCGTCTCACATTCTTGAACCAGAAGAAGTTGAACTTAATCCTGACCTCTCCTATGAAGAGGAACCTGTTCAGATTCTCGATCGAGAAATTAAAAGGCTTCGTAACAAGAGCGTCCCTCTTGTTAAAATTCTCTGGAAGAATCATAACGTTATAGAAGCAACGTGGGAACCCGAGGATACGATGCAGAAGCAATATCCTCATTTATTCAGTTCAGGTAAGAATTCGAGGACGAATTCTTTCTTTAAGGAGGAGGGAATTGTAACACCCACATTTCCGTCCTAGAATTTATAGCCGTAGAATTTAATTATTTTATTTATTCTTAGAAGCAATTGAGCTTGCGAATTTGTGAATTATGCAATTTGGTCCCTAAAGTCCTCAATTGAGCAATTAGTGCACCAATTCGGATTAGAAAGGAAATTAGATTCGAATTAATTAGTCTAGCCGATTGGTAAACTAATGAAATTGAGTTAGTGATATCAAGATCTAAAGTGTGGAACTAAAAGAATACGAAAAGAAATTAAATAACATTGCACTCCTTAAAAACCGAATGAAATTGATAAAATTCAATAAAGCTTGTAACAAGGCAATTTGGTGATTAAATTAAAAGACTTATAAATAGTAAAAATTGCATGTTAAGGATAAAATATCCTTGGGGCTGCCCTTAGTAAATTAAGAATAAAAGAGTTAGTAAAAAGGGCTCATAGGTAATTTAGAGAGCCATCAAATCATCCAAATGATGGAAGCTTGTCTTCCTTTCTCATTTTGCTCTCCTTTGCCGTGAAGAAAAGGAAAATATGGGGGAGGAGAGAAGCTCAATAGTCAGCCATTTTGAGAGATAAAAATAGTGAAATTTTCGGTTGCATGGTGGAGGATTAAGCTAGGAAATTGAAGAAAGTAGCTAATGTTGTCAAGAAATTAAAGAAAGTAAGTTTCCTACTCTTTGTAGTTTTCGGTTATGTTAAAAACCATGCATGCAAACCTAAAATTTGTGTAAACATGAAGATATATGAATCTTGAATGAAATAACAAGATGAAATATGGAAATATGTGAAAACTTTTCAAGAACACATGAATAGAGTAAAAAGGGGACTGTTTTGAAAGAAAATATAAATCTTGAGCTTTTGGAAAGTTTGCTAAGGATTAAAATCTGAAAATTTTCACTAGGAGAAATTTGTCAAGGAATGAATATTTTGTTATAAAAGTCTATTGGTTGCTGGAAAAATGAGTTAGAAAGATGATATTTTGATTAGAACTAAAAATGGTCATGAAATCGAAAGTTTGGAGATTAGGGACTGATTTGGGGAAATCGGTAAATTGAATGCCTAAATGTTGAAATTAAAAGTTTATATGGACTGTAAAAATATCATGGAAAAGAAGAATAAGACATACCATGGAGGAAATTTAGGTTCAAGTGTGTGATTAAATGTATTTTCAATCTAAAGTATAAGTTAAGAAAACTGTCCAGTGGTGTTCAATGTAAAAACAGTAACTTTGGAAATTCACCAAAAAAGGTATATAAGGTATTTGAAGCTGAGATTTATACTGTATAAACTTTGATATGTCTAGAATCATTGAGAGAAAACGGAACTCGATTTCAGTATGTAAATTGAAAGATATGGATTTTTAAAGTTGGGCAGTGCATGCTGTCCAGATTTACCGAAATGAGTATAATTAAGTAATAAACTGTATTAATTCGGATAAGATAAAAATATGAAGTTCACGTGACTGTAAAATTGAGTTTAATACCTTTCCAACGGTATATGATAAGTTAATTTTGGAATAGTAATTAAAAAGTTATGATTAAAACGCTAACTAGTCCTCGAACTAGCTTAATGAAAAGTCAGAATTTAAAATTAGGAGTTCATGCTTGAAATTGTGAAGTAGTTATGGTTGAATTGCTTCCTAATATGGTGTATATTTGTTTAATGTTAGGAGTTAAGATCGGAATAGCGAAGAAATTTCGGAGGAAGCTAGGATCGATCGTTCGAAAGGAAGAAGCAAAGGCATCTCAATTCGAGATCAAGCTTAAGGATCGTGAGTGTAATTTTATCTTAGGGTTGGGACTAGTGTCCGAACAACTTTAATTTTCTGTAATTTATGTTTTATATGCATGAAATTGGACTAAATGATATCTGGTAATGTGTTTAGTAAGGGAATGAGATATAAAGGAACTTGGATGCATGATTGAAACTTGTGATATATGTTTGATTGTGTGCGATATGCGGGCTGTTTTATATGATGTTAAATGCCATGAATTTTATGTCGATTTGGATTTTGATAATTGATTGAGTATGTGCAAATGTGGACTGCCTATGTGAATGATTGTATGATGGAAAAGCATGAAATGGATTCTTGATCATATTTGATAAAATGAATATGTGGACTGCCCTATAGTATGATTATGCTATGCTTGAAAATGCATATGATTATGTATGTATGAAGTTGCTGCCATGCATGATGATACGATCGAATGAGCATGCAAAGTAAATTTTGAAAAATGTACATGAAATGAAATAATGAACTAATCACTTAACAAGATTACGCCCTTGGTCGTTTGGACGTTCTAGATAAGAACGGCATGCCTAGAGTCTGAGCTCACCGTCCGATATTGCTTTGTGCAATCTTTGATAGTACTTTGTGTACTTTTGATAAGATGTGTGATCTTGATTGTTGTTCGAGACACACGATGCTATGGGCATCCCCTTTGACGTTGCTTTGTGCAATATTTGACGTTACCGCGGGCAACTATATCCGTTATGTGTTACCCTTCCGATGGCTCGAATTTCTGTTACGACTATTCTACCATGGGCAAAACATTAAATAAGATGCTTGGGCTAAGAAACCAAATTAAAGAAATGAAATGAATTACCGTGTGATATGAAGTGCATGAATTGAATGGAACTTGTTGAGTTAAATAAGCTTATGAAGTGGATAAAAGATTGTGTGACTTAGCATGATATGATATGATATGAAATGCTATGCTATGTGGACATTGATCCTTTCCGATTATGATATGAAATGAAGTGCTATGCTATGTGGACATTTGATCCTTTCCGATTATGATACGAAGCATATGAATTACTTATAAGTTCGATTATATGAAATTTGGGTAATGACCCTATTCGAATATATGTGATTAAGAAATGAGAAATTCTGATTTTTGAATGATAATTTGAGATCATTCGAATGACATGCTATGGTGAATTTGTGAGTTTGACTTGATAAGTTAAAAATGTTGTGTATGGTTTAGCATGAGATCTTGATTTATTCAATTGCTAAGCATGATATTGAGTATGCTGAAAATGGATTGAATTATGCTATTGATCAAATTATGTGCAAGCATGTGATAAATTATTGTGATATGTTATGTATTCGAGTATGTGCTATGAATGTTGATATGACATGTATGATGCTATGTGTATGAATTTTATGTGAGCTTAGTTGGGTGAAACCGAATTGTTATTAAACCTAGCTAAGTAAACTCAATGCTTGAACACGCTAAAGCTCAAGAATGAATTAGTTTTAGTATTACCTCGCTAAGTACTTTTTGTACTTACCGCTCCATTGTTTTCTTCTTCCCAACCTTACCAGGATAGCTCGGACCCTAAAGCTAGCTTTCGTTGGATCAAAGTTATCAAGTTCTCAAGTTCACAGTTCTGAAATATGTACGATCTAAGTCTTATCTTTAGACTCCTAGATGATGGCTTTGAAGTCTGTTTAAGGATTCGTTTTGTTGTGTTTGGTCGTAACTTAAGTTTGAAATGGTGTTTGAAATTATATGCTCTGTGATGCTTGGTTAGGAGGCTAGAATCATGTTTTGTATTTAAGTAGGTAGCCTCATTATTTTGTGTATAAAAAAAATGTAAGTCAAGCTAGTGGTTGTGTCGATCCTTTTTGTTGTCCATAGTCGATAGCTTGACATGTTTAGGGGCATATAAGCTATGTTATTTTGTAAGGTCCTAAGTAAAGGAAATCAAATGCCATGAAATGGAAATATATTATGTGTTGCATGAAAATTGACTTGACTAATTATTGGTAATTTGGATTAATTCGAAATCACCTAGACTGTTTAGATAAGTTTTCTAATGGCATGTAACCGATTAATTAAGTGTTCGACATCATGACTTACTTGTAATAGTAATATGAAAATAAATATAAAACTTTTAAATTGGCTCGAAAATTAGTAGCAAGATTAAAAGAAAGTATGTCTAAGTTTTTGTTAGCCCATTTTCCGCGTGCACATTAATATGAAATATTGATTAAAATAATATCACGTTTTTCGAAATGCTTCCGCTTTTGTCTGATATGTTCCGTTATGTCCGTTTTCCAACCTCCGGCAATGCCCCCGGCTCCCGGCCCGGGTTGGGGGTGTTACAACTAGGCCAATTACTCCTTAATGATTTAAACTGCACCATTCTATATATATCTTATAATGACGTCAGTGCTAGGGGAAAAAAAGAAGAAAAACGTTTGAGAGGAGACTCGAACATGAGTCATATGAGATATATAAAAACACGCATATCACTAAATTAAATATATTCGATTTAATAAAAATATGAAATTATTAAATATTCGATTTAAAAGAAAAGAAATTCGATTTAAAATATTCAAATATTTTTTTTCTTTTTTATATTTAAATTAAATCGAATATTTATTAAAATATTAAATATTCAATTTAAAAAATATTTGATTTAAAAGAAAATAAATTTATTTTAAAAAAGTATTCAAATATTTTAAAAATTCAATTTAATATTTTTAAATCAAATATTCGAATATTTTTTTAAAATTAAAATTCTTTTCATTTAAATCGAATATTTGATATGCATGTTTTTGTATATCTCATGTGACCCATGTTCGAGTCTCTCAAACATTTTTTCTTCTTTTTCCCTAGCAGTGACTTCATTATAATATATATATATATATATATATATATATATATATATAATGGTGCACTTTACATCACTTTACGTCATGAGATCAAACCACACCATGCACATATTCATTTCTCTTGAATTTTCCTTTAACCGGGTGGCGACACGTTTCACCACCTAATTGGAGGAATATATATAATATTAAATAAAATAAATTTTAAATTAAAATAAATTCATCCAATCGGGTGATGACATGTGTCATCACCAGATTGGTTGATTAATTTTATTTATTTAAATTAAAATTAGGACTAAATTGATATAATATGTAACTAACAAGTACTAAATGTGTATAATTACACATTTGACTTTAACGGCCACGTCACATTTTCGTTAGCTTTTGTAACACCCGAGTTTGGGGATCGGGTGAAATTAAATTATTAAAATATAATTCTGGGCTTCACATTTCAAAACAAATAAATATATGATTGGGCTTGTTTTAAGTTGAACCCAAATGGGCATGAGTTTTACACTATTGTAATTACCCATTTTCATTAAGGGTAAAAATGAACTTTGGCATTTACAAATAAAACAAAACAAATAAACAAAACTCATATTTTCATCATCTTCCTCCTCCCAAAACAAAACCAACGACATCTTTTCCTTCTCCATTTCAAGTTACTATTACATCTCCCCTCTTCATTCTTGAGGACTTTTGAAAGGTAATGATGTTTTTGAGTTGTCCTTATCTTCCTCTCCATTTCTATACCATTAGTTTTCAATAAAACCTATTATATTGCATTTTGAGCTTTTTGGGGTTTGAGATAAAAATGATCACTTTGATAGCTTTTAGTTAAGCTTTTGATTTGTTGTTGTTAAATAAACTATTTACTATTCAAAAGGTCCAACATATCTAATTTTTACATGGTTTTATAATGATTTTCGGACATGGGCTTTAGTGGGGTTTTAAAGTGTTCAAAAGATGGTTTTTGGGGCTCTTTATGAGTGGAAATCGATTGCTGATGATTGTATGATGTTTTAAGGGTTAATTTGGAACATTATGAGTATGTTAAAAGTGTTGGAATCGATGGTTAGTTGTTGTGTGTTTGGGCTGCTCGAAAATGCTAGTTTGGGGTGTGCTCTTAGTTGGCTAATTGCTTGAAAATGTGTTCCGGGTTTGCTTCGGTGATTGATGACAGATTGTTGATGTTTTTGCTTGTGTTGGATTGCTTAGAACCAAGGTTTTGTGTCGGTGAGACATCGGGAACTAATCCGGGAAGCTTGGAAGATTAATTGGCTAGAGTTATTGAGCTTGGAGTAGTCGATGAGTGGTTCTTCGGTTTTTAATTGGTTTTCAAAAAGTTTGGTTCGAGCATGTGAACCTAGGTCGGGCTTGGTAAACCCGCCTAGAGTTGGGATTCGATTGGTAGTCTAATTCCAAGCTTTAGTTTAGAAGATGTTGGTTGAACTTATGAATATTGTGTGATTATGCCTCTTGTTCCATATTTATGTGATTGATGTTGTTAGGTATATTGTGATATACATGTGTGTTGAGGCATGATGTTTTATGCATTGTGATATGCATGTGTTTGATGAAGTGTGGGTTGCATGATTGTAAATCATGGTGGATACGTGCTAGGCACGGGAAATGGTAAGGATATTGTGTTATGATGATCTTGTGATGAGTTGTATTGGCGCTAGTATGCTTGGGTACAAATGATCGATCATTAGGATGTTAGTGTGCACACGAGTGTCGAAATGCGCGCGTGGTCTTGGTGATGATAGTCACCAAGATGGAGTACGGGTACGCCCGAAAATCTTCATTTATATTTTAGTCGGTGATAAGTGGAATCCCATCGACGGGGCGTGAGGATGAGTGGAATCCCCTCCACGTGAAACGATGATTAGTGGAATCCCACCGTAAGGCAATGTAATGGTTGAGTTGTTGGATATGAGTTCCAACGGTTGTTATCCGCGTATTCGGGTCATAGCTAGGTGCCAATATAGTTTGTAAATGTGTTTCATATGGTTGCTTTATGGACATGTTGAGCATGACATGATATTTGGGGTTATGTTCATGCATTTCATATAATTGATTCATGTGGTTCCGAAGGTAGGAAACATGCATTCATCCCTGGTTTTGTTGCTCGTTCTTGGACCCTGCATTGTCGAGGTTTGTTTTATGAGCTTACCCTCACTAAGCTTTACGCTTACGCTCTCTTTTGTCGACAATGCAGATCCTTAGTTCGTGGGTTGCTTGTGCGAGGAGAAGGGCCTCCAAGTGTGCTATTTTCTACCTTCAAGTATGGGCTTTTAAGTTAATTGATGTAATAGCTAAGCAATGGGATTTGAGTATGTTGTTTTGTGTTAAGGAGCGTGTTAAGACTCCTTTAGTATATTGAAGTTTTGGTTTGTGGCTGTTTATGCTATGTATGTTGGCCATGTGGTCCTTATCTCTTTGTTTATGACATGTTTAATGGTTGGATCCTTAGCTTCTTCTATGGTATGCTTTATGGATGTTGTTGATGCTCCGTTGTTCGTTTAAGATGTGTCGTATGCTGATTCTTGGTTGTTATATGTTGTATGAATGTTTGCTTGTGGCTAGGTGAGTCTTAAAATGCATCTAGAGTTGAGTCTTAGTGTGTTTGGCTGCTAATTTGAGTGTTGCAGTGCAGGGCGTATCGGTACGCCCAAGGGCCGTATCGATACGGTCCTACACTTTGGGACTCAGATTTAGCTTAGCGTACCGGTACACGAGGGTGTATCGATACGCCAAAACCTCTCTGGAAATCTGAGATTTTGACGAGATTTTGGCGTATCGGTACGAGTCTAGGGTGTATCGTTACGGTCCTTTATCGTTGACTGTGAGAAGTTGACCAGTGAGGACGTATCGGTACAGTCAACCAGTGTACCGATACGGTCTCCCTAGGTTGACCTTGGGATGTTGACCTAGTCAAGGCGTATCGATACCCTCTTCTAGTGTATCGATACGGCCTGTTGTATGAACTAAAACGGGCTGTTTAAATTGCTTGTTTGATTGTTTCGCATCGTTTCGTTGCTTCCGCTGTCGTGTTACACATAGGATGTATTAAAGCCTTTAGACAAGATAATAAATAAAAGAAGTTTTTCTAGGTTTGCTAACTGAAGGGGAGCCTTAAGGGTTTCACTTCGGTTTTCCCCATGTGACCCACTCGGACCGGCCAGTCGCCTAGGCCGGGACGAGGGGGTTACACTTGTTGGTATCAGAGCCTGGGGTTTCCGAGACCTCGGGCATGTAAGTGAGGTAAGTTGAATTCTTGTGTTACAATTGCACGGTGTTTGTTTGCTTATCGAGTATGCTTTGATGCTTGTTTAATTGATCGTATGTGTGTGTTGTTTGAAGCATATTGATGTGTGATTTGTCCGTTAAGTGTTGAGTAGAGTCCCATTGCTTCTAGTACATCAAAAAAATAGATTTTTAAGTGAGGGAAAACATACTTGAGCCACTTGGACCCTTGCCCTTGCTAACCCAATTTTGTATGTTGTTGTTGTAGTTGTTATCTATGAGCTGTTAAGTCGAGGCCTAGAGGTAGACCTATGCTAGTTCGTTAGGAACCCCGTGTTGCGGCTCCTGCTGTTGAGCCAGTGGGTGGGGTAGAGGCTTCTGTGGAAGAGCCTACTGTTGGAGTCAGAGCTCCTCCACCACCACCGCCTCCTCAGCCTGATATGGAAGGCGAGGCTAGAGCTGAGGGAGCGGGACCTCAGGTTGGCCAGGGTGGCCAAGGTCCTGCAGGGATAGACATGGCTTCGCTAGTCCAGGCTATATCGGGAGCGTTTCAGGCTGCAGTTGCGGGAGCTCAGGTTGCCGCACAGCCGAGGGGAAATGATGCTAGCTTACCCTTAGAGAGGCTTCGTAGCCTCGGAGCGGATGAGTTCAGGGGATATACGCCTGAGAGATCAGAGTTATGGCTAGAGAAGACGGTTCGTATTTTGGCTCAGATGGGATGTGTTGGGGCTCGTAAGTTGGGCTGTGTAGTTTCGTTGCTTCAGGGTGATGCCTACACCTGGTGGGTCACCATTACTTCCGGCGTGCCTGAGGACGAGATCAGTTTGGATTTCTTTGAGACTGCTTTCAGAAAGAGGTATTTAGGCCCGAGATATTTAGATGATAAGAAGAGGGAGTTCATGGCTCTTGTTCAGGGAGACACATTAGTGACAGATTACGAGATCCTCTTTGTCCGATTGAGTCAGTATGCTCCGGAGTTAGTTCCTACTAAGGGGGACCATTGTGATCGGTTCATGTATGGACTTCATGAGGAGGTCAAGAGGTACACCTTGGCTATAGATTATTCTGATTTTGATGTCTTGGTCGCTAGGGCCAAGGACATCGAGCATAGCTTGGGGCTGACCAAGCGTTCGAGAGGATCCAGTTCAGGGAAGAGGCACAACAACTTTGACCGTGGTGATGCCAAGAGGCATCAGAGCGGTGGAAAGCAGTATGATCGTAACGGTGGCGGTGGCCACCACGGTAGAGGCCATCAGGGCCAGAGAGCTAGAAGGCGTTTGTCCGAGTGCGCCCGATGTGGGAGACAACATTCAGGAGAGTGTTGGGGAAACTATCATGCTTGCTGGAACTGTGGATCGAGAGACCACTTCAGGAGAGAGTGTCCACATCAGGCGGGACAGGCACCGATTCAGGTACAGGCTCTTGCGAGAGCGATCGACTATTCAAGAGGCTGTGGGTGCGGTCGTGGTTACTTACAGCCAAGGGCTGATGCACCTAGGATAGAGGCACCGAGGAATCTTGCTCATGTAGTGGCAGTTCAGCCAGAGGCCAGTGGACCAGCTAGAGTCTACGCACACAGAGAGGCAGGGAATGACATAGATGTGATAGCAGGTAATTTTGAGTTACAGTCCATGTCTTTGCTTTCCTTAGTCGATTCGGGTTCCATGCATTCTTATATTTTGAGTGAGCATGCAAAGAAGTTAGACATACCTGTTGAGATTTTAGACATAGGGATGCATGTGACTAGTTCCTTCGGTGAGACAGTTGTAGTTAGACGGATGTATAGGAGGTGTCCGTTGAAGATTCAGGGTCATGTGTTTCCTGTTGATATGATGGAGCTTCCGAACTACGGTTTTGATATCATTTTAGGTATGGATTGGTTGGTTGAGCACAGAGCTAGTGTAGATTTTGAGACAAAGAGAATTTCGTTGAAGCTTTTTGATGACTACGAGGTAGTGGTAGTAGGCGAGAACATTAAGTTCTTGTCGAACGTTGTGTCGGCTTTAGAGGCTCATAGGTTGATGGACTCCGGTTGTGGGGCTTATTTAGCATACGTGATGAATCCGAATATGAGTAAGGTTAGACCGAAAGATATCAGGACAGATTGTGATTAACCGGATGTGTTTCCAGAAGAGTTACCGGGTTTGCCTCCTGACAGAGATGTAGAGTTTGTGATTGAGACTGTTTCAGGGACTACTCCAGTTTCTATTGCTCCGTACCGCATGGCTCCAAAAGAGTTGAAAGAGTTGAAAATTCTGCTTCAGGAGTTGTTAGACCGAGGTTTTATTAGACCTAGTAGTTCACCTTGGGGTGCTCCCGTGTTGTTTGTGAAGAATAAGGATTGCAGTATGAGGATGTGTATCGACTATAGGCAGTTGAACCAATTGACAGTAAAGAACAAGTATCCGTTGCCGCTTATAGATGACCTATTTGATTAGTTGAGAGGTGCCTCAGTGTTTTTGAAGATAGATTTGAGATCAGGGTACTATTAGTTGAAGGTAAAAGAATGTGATGTACCGAAGATAGCTTTTAGGACTAGATACGGCCATTATGAGTTCCTTGTGATGTCGTTTGGGCTCACGAATGCACCGGCAACTTTCATGGACATGATGAACAGAGTTTTTTAAGACTATCTAGACCGATTTGTAGTTGTTTACATAGACGACATCCTTATGTACTCGAGATCAGAAGAAGAACGTGATGAACATTTGAGACTTGTATTGCAAAGATTGATGAGCAACCAGTTGTATGCTAAGCTGAGTAAATGCGAGTTCTGGATCAGAGAGGTTGTGTTTCTTGGCCACGTTGTGTTAGCTGAAGGTATCCGAGTTGATCTGAAGAAGATTGAAGCCATTGTTGAGTGGAAACAACCTAAGTCAGTGACCGAGATTAGAAGCTTCATAGGACTCGCTGGTTACTATAGGAGATTCGTTGACGGGTTCTCTAGGGTAGCTGCTCCGTTGACTAAACTTTTGCAAAAGGGAGTTAAGTTTGAGTGGTCAGATGCGAGACGAAAGGCATTTGAGAAATTAAAAGAAGCCTTGACGAATGCTCCAGTGTTGGTACAACCAATTTCAGGGAAAGAGTTCGTAATCTATAGCAATGCTTCCTACGTAGGTTTAGGTTGTGTTCTGATGCAAGAAAGGAGAGTTGTTGCTTATGCTTCGAGACAGTTGAAGGTGCACGAGAAGAACTACCCTACGTACGACATTGAGTTAGCAGCAGTTGTGTTTGCGTTGAAGATTTGGCGACACTACTTCTATGGTGAGAAGTGCACGGTTTACATTGATCATAAAAGCTTGAAGTATCTGATGACTCAGAGAGAGTTGAACTTGAGACAGAGAAGATGGCTTGAACTGTATAAAGACTATGATTTGACTATTAAGTACCATCCGGGTAAGGCAAATGTAGTGGCCGATGCATTGAGCAGAAAAGTTGCGAGCTATGTTTGCTAGGCCGAGTGTATTAGAGGACGGTGGTTTGATTACAAAGTTGCAAGTGAAGCCTTCGTTGATTCAGATGATCAGAGAGAAACAGTTGCAAGACGTATCACTAGCTTCACATGTTCAGGACATTGCAGAGGGTAGAGCGACAGAGTACAGTTTCAGTGATGGGAATGTGTTGTGTTTCAGAGACAGAGTGGTAGTGCCTGCAGATGTTGAGTTGAGACGTATGATTCTGAGCGAAGCACATTCGAGTCCCTTTTCTATGTATCTGGGCAGTACTAAGATGTACCAAGATCTGAAGAATGATTATTTCTGGGTTGGTTTAAAGAAGGATGTGGCCGAGTATGTGAGCCGTTGCATAGTATGTCAGAGAGTAATGGCAGAACATCAAGTTCCTTTCAAGTTTGTTACAGCCTTTGAAAATTCCGAAATGGAAGTGGGAAAGAATCACTATGGACTTTGTGTCAGGGTTGCCGTTGTCTCCTTCGAAGAAGAATTCTGTCTGGGTGATAGTTGATAGATTCACTAAGTGTACTCATTTCTTAGTAGTGAACACCATAGATTCGTTAGACAAGCTGGCAGATTTGTATGTCTGAGAGATTGTGAGACTGCATGGAGTTCCGAAGTCTATTGTATCAGACAGAGATCTGAGATTCACATCGAGGTTCTGAAGTTTTTTGCATAGTGCCCTAGGTAGTCGTTTGCATTTCAGTACTTCATATCATCCGCAGTCAGATGGTCAATCAGAGCGAGTGATACAAGTATTAGAGGATATGCTCCGTTGTTGTGTGATCGACTTCCAGGGATCGTGGGAGAAGCATTTACCCTTAGTCGAGTTTGCTTACAACAACAGTTACCAAGCTAGTATCCAGATGGCTCCTTATGAGGCATTGTATGGTAGGCGATGTAGGACTCTGATCTGTTGGGCCGAAGCGGGTCAGAAGTTGTTACCTATGCCGAATTTTCTTAAGAAGACTACCGATAAGGTGAAGTTGATTTGTGACCGTCTGAAAGCAGCTTCCGATCGTCAGAAATCTTACGCATATGTGAAGAGAAAAGAGATTGAATATTCAGTGGGTGAGAAAGTGTTTCTGAAAGTGTCTCGTGGAAGAAGGTAATGTGATTTGGCCGGAAAGGTAAATTGAGTCCGAGATTTATCGGTTCGTATGAGATAGTTGAGCGGATTGGGCCAGTAGCTTACCGTTTGAGATTGCCTTCAGAGTTAGAGAAGATCCACGATGTTTACCATGTGTTGATGCTCAGGAGATATAGATCATATCCGTCCCACGTTATGCCTGTTGAGGAGATAGAACTGAACTCAAATTTGTCATACAATGAAAGACTGGTTGAGATACTTGCTTCGGATAGCAAGGTGTTGCGTGGAAAGACCATAGAGTTGGTCAAGGTTTTGTGGCGACATAGAGGCGTGGAAGAGGCCACGTGGGAGAGGAAAGCCGATATGCTTGAGCAGTTTCTGTACTTGTTTCTGTCATGTAATTTCGAGAACGAAATTCCTTAAGTGGGGGAGAGTTGTAACACCCGGGTTTGGGGGTGAGGTGAAATTAAGTTATTAAAATATAATTCTGGGCTTCACATTTCAAAACAAATAAATATATGATTGGACTTGTTTTAAGTTGAACCCAAATGGGCATGGGTTTTACACTATTGTAATAACCCATTTTCATTAAGGGTAAAAATGAACTTTGGCATTTACAAATAAAACAAAACAAATAAACAAAACCCATATTTTCATCATCTTCCTCCTGCTAAAAACAAAACCAATGACATCTTTCCCCTCTCCATTTCAAGTTACTATTCCATCTCCTTCTCTCTTCATTCTTGAGGATTTTTGAAAGGTAATGATGTTTTTGAGTTGTCCTTATCTTCCTCTCCATTTCTATACCATTAGTTTTCAATAAAACCTATTATATTGCATTTTGAGGTTTTTAGGTTTTTAGATAAAAATGATAACTTTGATAGCTTTTAGTTAAGCTTTTGATTTGTTGTTGTTAAATAAACTATTTACTATTCAAAAGGCCCTAACATATCTGATTTTTACATGGTTTTATAATGATTTTCGGATATGGGTTTTAGTGGGGGTTTTAGAGTGTTCAAAAGATGGTTTTTGGGGCTGTTTATGAGTGGAAATCGATGGCTGATGATTGTATGCTGTTTAAGGGTTAATTTGGAAGCTTATGAGTATGTTAAAAGTGTTGGAATCGATGGTTAGTTTCTGTGTGTTTGGGCTGCTCGAAAATGCTAGTTTGTGGTGTTTTCTTAGTTGGCTAATTGCTTGAAAATGTGTTCCGGGTTTGCTTCGGTGATTGATGACTGATTGTTGATGTTTTTGCTTGTGTTGGATTGCTTAGAACCAAGGTTTTGTGTCGGTGAGACATCGGGAACTAATCCGGGAAGCTTGGAAGATTAATTGGCTAGAGTTGTTAAGCTTGGAGTAGTAGGTGAGTGGTTCTTCGGTTTTTAATTGGTTTTCAAAAAGTTTGGTTCGAGCATGTGAACCTAGGTCGGGCTCGGTAAACCCGCCTAGATTTGGGATTATATTGGTAGTCTAATTCCTAGCTTTAGTTTAGAAGATGTTGGTTGAACTTATGAATATTGTGTGATTATGCCTCTTGTTACATATTTATGTGATTGATGTTGTTAGGTATATTGTGATTAGGGGTGTAAAAACAAGTCAGGACCTGAAAACCTGCCTGAAACCTGCTCGAGTCAGAACCTGATTTAACCCGAGAATTCGATGATCCGAACCCGAACTGTAACTGACTGTTGCTGACCCGAACCCGAGTTGAACCTGTTACTGTAGCAACTGAACCCGATCTACGTCCGACTGAAAACGACCCGAACCCGAATCTGACCTGTTAATTTTGACCTGAAACCCGACCTGCATCCGATTGAAATGAACCCGAACCCGAGACCGACCTGGCAAATTACCTGATATTATCCGACTAAATCGACCCGAGATCCGATTTTACCCGACCTGTTTTGAACCCGACCTGTTAATGGACCCGACCTGTTTTGAACCTTAACTGTTGTTGACCTGAACTAATGTAGACCTGACTAAAAATGTTAAATAATTTAAAGTGTAAACTGTTCATTATAAACTTAATAATTTTTTAGTAGATTATGTTAATTTCATTACTTAAAAAAATTTATCTTCCATTATACTTAGAAATTTGTCTTAATTTGTAACTACATTATGTATAATAAAATTATATACTTAGAAGTTTGTTTAAGTATAAAAATATATATTATGTATAATAAAACTATATACTTAAAAGATTTGTCATAATTTTTACTAAGTATACAATATATTAGTAATATATAGATAATATAATATATTAAACTTATTATGCTTTATTATATAATATATATTATGTTAACTTTATTATGTTCATAAACTTTATTACGTTCATAAAATTAAAATAAATACAAAATATAAGTTAGTATTATGTTTAACATAAAGTTAACGTTATTATAATTATATAACATGCGAAACAATTGTCTTTCAATTATATAATGTATTTTAGATGGGCCCTTAAAACCTATAATGTATAAATAATATATATATAAACTTATAACTTATAAGTTATATAAAGTATTTATAATATATAATATATATATATATATATATATATATATATATATATATATAACTTATAACTTATAAGTTATATAATGTATTTATAATATAATAATTAATAATTAGTAATAGTTTGGGCTTTGGGCCTTTGGGCTCATATCCCACCACCCATTTATTTGAGATGGGCCCCTAAAACTTATAATGTATATATATATATATATATATATATATATATATATATATATATATATATATATATATATATATATATATATATAAACTTATAACTTATAAGTTATATAATGTATTTATAATATAATAATTAATAATAAATAATAATTAGTAATAGTTTGGGCCTTGGGCCATTGGGCTCATATCCCACCACCCATTTATTTGAGATGGGCCCCTAAAACCTATAATGTATAAATATAATATATATATATATTATATATACTTATAACTTATAATTTATATAATGTATTTATAATATAATAATTAATAATAAATAATAATTAGTAATAGTTTGGGCCTTGGGCCTTTGGGCTCATATCTCACCACCCATTTATTTGAGATGGGCCCCTATAACATATAATGTATAAATATATATATATATATATAAACTTATAACTTATAAGTTATATAATGTATTTATAATATAATAATTAATAATAAATAATAATTAGTAATAGTTTGGGCCTTGGGCCTTTGAGCTCATATCCCACCACCCATTTATTTGAGATGGGCCCCTAAAACCTATAATGTATAAATAATATATATATATATATATATATATATATATATAAACTTATAACTTATAATTTATATAATGTATTTATAATATAATAATTAATAATAAATAATAATTAGTAATAGTTTGGGCCTTTGGGCTCATATCCCATGTAACCCCTTAGTCCCGGTCTGGCCGGATGACCGGTCCAAGTGGGCTACACGGGGAAAACCGAAGTGAAACCCGTTAAGGCTCCCCTTCGGTTAGCAACCCTATCTTTTTTTTCATTATAAGTCTTGTCTAGATGAGTATTAAATCCTAAGTGATCATACAGCGGAACAACAAGCACGAGAAAAACAAACAAACCCAAACCAACATTTAACGGCCCAGTTTTATACTTAAACTGCAGGCGGTATCGATACACCTAAGGGGGTGTATCGATACACCTTGACTCGGTCATAAAGTCAAAGTCAGCCTGTGGAGACCGTATCGATACACCCAAGGAGTGTATCGATACCCTCCCCAAAGGTTGACTTCACACAGTCAACACTAAGATGGCTGTACCGATACGCCCAAGACCGGTATCGATACCAAGTTGGACAGTGGCTTCAGTGACCAAAATGGTATCGATACGCCTGAGACCGGTATCGATACCAACTTGGACAGTGGCTTCAGTGACCAAAATGGTATCTATACGTCTTCTTGCGTATCGAAACGGGAGGCCTAGGATAAGAAGGCCGTATCGATACGGGTCTAACCGTATCGATACCCCTGCTCTGTAACTCCTCACTTCACTACTTGGTAACTTCACATACGGTTCTAGATGCACTTTTGGACACTCCTAAGCGTAGGTAAACATACATGCATCAAACCACAATTGAGACATAGCATGGGAGGCATTTAATCTAATCAAGGCACACAAACAAGACTCCATACAATGACACAAGGAAGCATGATTAGCAAGCACAAGGCATCATTCACCATGTAGTCAAGCATAAGGCAAACATGGGCCAACATCACACAAGTTTAGGCACATGCAAATAAACCACAAAGGAAACATAGGTCATAATCCAAGTAGCAAAAGCATAACACAACATAATCTTAACAATTTCAAGCATAACCTCCTAAGGAGTTTGACCCCAACTCCTAACACTCTACACCCCATTGTCTAGACATTATTACAAAAGCAAACCATACTTAAACTTGCTTGAGAACTCCAAAAGCTCCTCCATCGCCCGCTCGCCTCCCGAACTCTAGCGATCTGCACGTTGGAAAACAAAAGAGCATAAGCAATCTAGCTTAGTGAGAGAGGCTCTACAATTCACAACATGCAGTTTTCCAAAATACGATTTAAATGCAAGAAAGCAATGGATGCACAAGGGTCTATCTCAACCACAACACTTGGTTTGCACAAGCACAACCAACATACACATACGGTGGGACTACACATCACCGTTTCGACTAGTGGATTTCCAATGGGACTACACATCAAAGTACTACCCTACTAGTCACTACCGGTGGGACTACACATCACCGTAGTTTAGACCACCATCACGTGAGGCACGAACTCAACACGACTACAACATTAACAACTTAAAATGCATTCAAAATAACCACAACGCATCCACAATCAATATATCACAACACATGAGAGTAGAGAGGCTTACACACGGGTTTAGGTGACCTCTCAAGGTTCCACCCAAACCCCAAGGGAATCTATATCGAGCACAAAGTAAAAACCAATAATTCTACTCACCGTTGCTACCCAAGAGAAGATCGAAGACCAAGCTCAAGACTCCGAAATCTCCGGATTTGTCCCCGAAGCTTCACCAACCAAATTTCTCGTTTCTAAACATTCCAACACAACGTAAACAATCCCAAATCAGTCCATGTTCCAAAATAATCAACCCGGATTACACACCAAGCACAAGACCTCAATTTTTTCCATTGAAAACAACCTCAAAATTCCAAAATCCGGGCAGCCCTCAAGCACCCCTTAAAACCATTGATTTCAACCTTCAAACTACTCCCTAAAGCCTTCAAAACAAAGCTTACATATACCCTAACCATTAACCCTCTCATTTCTACATAGAACACCCCCATATCTCAACCCAAAACCTCTCAAAAACCTCCCCAAAACCCCATTTTGTGAATCACCCCAAACCTTGTAAAAATCATACCCATTGGACCCCTTTAGACTTAGAACAACTCATTTAACATTCATAAATCAAAAACCTAAGTTTAGGATGCTAAAAATGACATTTTTAATCAATATTTCAAAACACCCAAGTTACAAAAATCATGGGTTTTCTAGGAAATAAGGGTACGTACTCGTAGAGGACAAAGAGAGCAAGTCAAAAGCGGCCTTACCTTTGAAAAATCTTCACGATTGGATGAGTTATGGAATGGAATAGTGTCTAGGAGGGGGGGAGCTTTTTGACGTCAAATGGGGATGGTGAGATGAAGAAGATGAACCAAAAAGGGTTTATTTTATGTTTGTTTAAAATGGGGAAGTCAAATGACCAAAACACCCTTAATGAAATGAGATAACTACAATGGATGACACCATGGCAAAATTTGGGCTTGTTTAGAGAATGGCCCAATTAAATTTTTCATGTCTTAAAACCCGGGGCCCAACCTTTATTTTATTATTAAAAATTTGGAACCGAAACCCGAACTATTTTTAAATCATTAATTTCACCCGACCCCCGAACCCGGGTGTTACAACTCTCCCCTACTTAAGGAATTTCGTCCTCGAAATTACCTGACGGAAACAAATACGGGAACTGCTCAAGCATGTCCGCTTTCCTCTCCTACGTGGCTTCCTCCACACCTCTATGTCTCCATAAGACTTTGACCAACTCAATAGTCTTGCCACGCAATACCTTGCTATCAGAAGCAAATATCTCAACTGGTTCCTCGTTGTAAGATAAGTCTGGATTTAACTCTATTTCTTCTACTGGCATGACATGGGACGGATCCGATCTATACCTCCTAAGCATCGACACATGAAATACATCATGAATCTTCTCTAGCTCAACTGGGAGTCTCAATCTATACGCAATCGGACCAATTCTCTCAACTATCTCATAAGGCCCTATGTACCTTGGGCTCAACTTGCCTTTCCTTCCAAACCTCATCACCTTCTTCCATGGTGAGACTTTCAAAAACACTCTATCCCCCACGGAGTATTCCACCTCCTTCCTTTTTAAATCGGCATAGGACTTTTGCCGATCTGAAGCCGCTTTCAAGCGATCACATATCAATTTTACCTTCTCGGTGGTTCCCTTGAGTAACTCGGGCATCGGCACAAGTTTCTGTCCGGCCTCGGCCCAACAAATCGGGGTCCTACACTTCCTACCATACAAGGCCTCATAGGGAGCCATCTGGATGCTCGACTGGAAGCTGTTGTTATACGCAAACTCCACTAATGGTAGGTGTTTCTCCCATGACCCCTGAAAATCAATGATGCAACATCTCAACATATCCTCCAATATCTGAATTACCCTCTCAGACTGCCCATCTGACTGCGGGTGATACGAAGTGCTGAAGTTCAACCATGTGCCCAAAGCTCGATGTAGACACTCCCAAAATCTAGAGGTAAATCTCGGATCTCGATCTGACACAATCGACTTCGGTACCCCATGTAGTCTCACAATCTCACGAATATACAATTCGGTCAACTTGTCTAATGTATAGGTAGTATGAACCGGTATGAAATGAGCACACTTGGTGAATCTATCTACAATCACCCACACTGAATTTTTCTTTGAGGGAGTCAACGGAAGTCCTGACACAAAGTCCATAGTGATACGCTCCCACTTCCACTCTGGGATTTTCAACGGTTGCAACAACCCTGAAGGAAACTGGTGCTCAGCCTTGACTCTCTGACAAACCATGCATCTACTTACGAACTCGGCTACTTCCTTTTTCAAACCAATCCAATAATACTCTTCCTTCAATCCTCGATACATCTTCGTGCTACCCGGATGCATAGAAAAAGGGCTATTGTGAGCCTCACTCAAAATCGTACGCCTCAACTCGGCATCCTCCGGAACCACTATCCTATCCTTGAAACATAGGATCCCATTCTCCCCAAAACAATACTCAGTAGGCCTATCTTCAACTATGTCTTGCACGTGAGGTGCCAAGGACTCATCTCACAACTGTCTCTCACGGATCAACTGAACCAATGATGGCTTAGCTTGAAGCTCGACCACTAACCCACCATCCGTAGACACACTCAACCTTGCAAACATTGCTCCCAACTCAACGGCCACCTTCCTACTCAAGGCATCGGCCACCACATTTGCCTTGCCCGGATGATACTCTATGGTAAGGTCATAATCTTTAAGGAGCTCTAACCACCTTCGTTGCCTAAGATTCAACTCCCTCTGGGACATCAAATATTTCAAACTCTTGTGGTCGGTGTACACAGTGCACTTCTCACCATAAAGATGGTGTCTCCAAATTTTCAATGCGAACACCACTACAGCCAACTCTATGTCATGTGTGGGGTAATTCTTCTCATGAACCTTCAACTGTCGGGAAGCATATGCCACTACCTTACCTTCTTGCATAAGCACACAACCTAGCCCCACGTAAGATGCATCACTGAAAATCACAAACTCTCTTCCCGGCTCGGGCTGAATCAAAATGGGAGCTTCGGTCAAAGCTTTCTTCAATTTCTCAAACGCTTCTTGTCTTGCATCTAACCATTCGTACGGAACATTTTTCTGTAGTAACTTGGTCAACGGAGCCGCTATCCTCGAGAATCCCTCAACAAACCTTCTATAGTATCCCGCCAAACCTAAGAAACTGCGGATCTCTGTCACTGATTTCGGTTGCTTCCAATTCACAATGGCTTCAATCTTCTTGGGATCTACACTAATCCCACTAGCTGAGATCACGTGACCTAGGAAGACCACCTCCCTAATCCAAAATTCGCACTTACTTAGCTTGGCATACAACTGATTCTCATGTAAGGTCTGGAGCACTAATCTCAAGTGTTCATCGTGCTCCTCTTCGGTCCTAGAGTACACTAGGATGTCATCAATAAACACTACCACAAACCTGTCCAAGAACTTATGAAACACGCGGTTCATCATATCCATGAAGGCTGCTGGAGCATTGGTCAACCCAAAAGGCATCACCAAAAACTCATAATGCCCGTATCGTGTACGAAAAGCTGTCTTCGGTACGTCCATATCTTTTACCTTTAACTGATAATACCCAGACCTCAAGTCAATCTTTGAAAACACGGAAGCACCCCTCAACTGGTCTAGCAAGTCATCTATCCTTGGCAGGGGATATTTGTTTTTCACCGTCACCTTATTCAACTATCTATAGTCTATGCACATTCTCATGCTACCATCCTTCTTTTTCACAAACAAGACCGGAGCACCCCACGGGGAAACACTAGGCCTAATAAAGCCTCTGTCAGTCAACTCCTGAAGCTGTGTCTTCAACTCTTTCAACTCTTTCGGTGCCATCCTATATGGAGCAATTAACACCGGTGCAGAATCAGAATAGGTCTCAATAGCAAACTCAACGGCTCTATCTGGAGGCAAGCCTGGTAGTTCTTCCGGAAAAACACTCGGAAAGTCACACACAGTCCTGATGTCCTGAGGTCTCACCTCACTCATATCCGGGTTCATTACGTAAGCCAAGTAAGCCTGACATCCCGAACTCAACAACCTCTGAGCTTCCAAAGCCAAAACCACGTTGGACAAAAACTTGACATTCTCTCCAACCACCACAACCTCATAGTCATCGGTAAGCCTCAAAGAGACCCTCTTAGTCTCGAAGTCAACCCTAGCTCTATGCTCTACAAGCCAATCCATGCCCAAAATCACATCAAAGCCATAAAAGGGTAGCTCCATCATGTCAACCGGAAATACGTGGCCCTGAACCATCAAGGGACACCTCCTATACACTTTTCTAACTACCACTGTATCACCAAAAGAGCTAGTGGCATTTACACCTACCTCTAGCCAATCGCAAGGTAGTCCTAATGACTTTGCATGCTCACCCAAAATATACGAATGCGTTGACCCCGAATCTATTAGAGAAAGCAAACTCAAAGACTGTAATGTGAAATTACCTGCAATGACATCAGTGTCATTCCCAGCCTCACACTGAGCGTACACCCTAGCCGGTCCTCCTCCCTCGGGCTGGACTGCTACCACATGAGCCAAGTTCTTCTGACCCTCGTTCCTTGGCTGGAAGTTCCCACGGCCGCGCCCACGACCTCTCTGATGCTCAAAACCCCTCGCTGGAGCCGGTCCTCCCCTAACTGGGTGTGGACAATCACGCCTCAAATGGTCTCGGGAGCTACAGTTCCAACACGCCCCAAACATACCCATGCACTCACCTGGGTGGCGTCTCCCGCACTTAGTGCACTCCGGAATGTGCCCGACAGCCCCTTGGCCCTGACGGCCCTGACCATGGTTACCACCTCTAGGCCTCGTGTCCGGCTGGTACCTCCTATCCCTATGCCTCTTGGCATGATCTCTATCCCAGTTCGCATGTCTCTTCCCGGAGTCGGACCCACTAGCTCGTGCTCTAGAGCTTAAGTTTTGCTCTACATTCTTGGCCCTAGAAACCAAGACATCGAACTCAGTGTAGTCGGCGGCCAACATGTAGGTCTTCACATCAGTAGTCAACCCATATCTGAAACGCTCACATCGCTCCTTCTCATCTGGAATCAACTCTGGTGCGTACTGGCTCAACCTCACGAACTAGATCTCATACTCGGACACGGTCCTATGGCCTTGAACTAGAGCCATGAACTCCTTTTTCTTTTCATCCAAGTACCGAACCCCGAGGTACTTCCTCTTGAAGGCATTCCTGAAAAATTCCCACGTGAAATTCGTCTCGGCCATACCAGAAATAACAGTGGTCCACCAGGTATAAGCGTCTCCCTGAAGCAACGAGACGATGCATCCCAACTTACGAGCATCCGAGCACTCCATCTGACCCAAGATGCGGGCAGTGCTCTCAAGCCACCCTTCCGAACCTTCCGGAGACAACCCATGAAACTCAACTGCCCCCAAATTTCGGAGCCTCTCTAGGGGTAATCCTGTCCCCACACCCTAAGGTGGAGCTGCAGCTTGCATGCCGGCCAAAGCTGTCTGAAAAGCTCCGGCTATAGTCTGGATCAGATGAGCCACATCTGGGCCTGCCTGTCCTTGGCCCGCTTGAGCCCCATGACCTCCCACATTAGCCTCAGCCTGAGGCCCATTACCATCACCTCCGACATTCCCCCCATTACCACCGGGAGCATTAAGAGCAGGAGGCGCGTCCTCGGGTGCCTGGTCACCCGCCCTAGGCCGTCCCCTCGGTCTCACCATAGCAATTAAAGTAATCTAGAGCAACAAACACACAACAACAAAGAAACGTTAGGTTAGCAAGGGGCAAAGGACTCCGGTTCTCAAGCTCTTTAAACCAAAACAATTTTTCTTTTTATTTTGACAACAATGCCTAACAATGGGGGCTCAAACCAACTCTCAAACAACAGCAAGGTCACCATGGCATGTATACATACACCGTGCTAAAAACAAAATTTAGACATGCATGGCAAAACACTCACAATACCTTAACTTACCTCACTTACATGCCCGAGGTCTCGGAAACCTCAGGCTCTGATACCAATAAATGTAACCCCCTAGTCCCGGTCTGGCCGGATGACCGGTCCAAGTGGGCTACACGGGGAAAACCGAAGTGAAACCTGTTAAGGCTCCCCTTCGGTTAGCAACCCTATCTCTTTTTTTCATTATAAGTCTTGTCTAGATGAGTATTAAATCCTAAGTGATCATACAGCGGAACAACAAGCACGAGAAAAACAAACAAACCCAAACCAACATTTAACGGCCCAGTTTTATACTTAAACTGCAGGCGGTATCGATACACCTAAGGGGGTGTATCGATACACCTTGACTCGGTCATAAAGTCAAAGTCAGCCTGTGGAGACCGTATCGATACACCCAAGGAGTGTATCGATACCCTCCCCAAAGGTTGACTTCACACAGTCAACACTAAGATGGCTGTACCGATACGCCCAAGACCGGTATCGATACCAAGTTGGACAGTGGCTTCAGTGACCAAAATGGTATCGATACGCCTGAGACCGGTATCGATACCAACTTGGACAGTGGCTTCAGTGACCAAAATGGTATCGATACGTCTTCTTGCGTATCGAAACGGGAGGCCTGGGATAAGAAGGCCGTATCGATACGGGTCTAACCGTATCGATACCCCTGCTCTGCAACTCCTCACTTCACTACTTGGTAACTTCACATACGGTTCTAGATGCACTTTTGGACACTCCTAAGCGTAGGTAAACATACATGCATCAAACCACAATTGAGACATAGCATGGGAGGCATTTAATCTAATCAAGGCACACAAACAAGACTCCATACAATGACACAAGGAAGCATGATTAGCAAGCACAAGGCATCATTCACCATGTAGTCAAGCATAAGGCAAACATGAGCCAACATCACACAAGTTTAGGCACATGCAAATAAACCACAAAGGAAACATAGGTCATAATCCAAGTAGCAAAAGCATAACACAACATAATCTTAACAATTTCAAGCATAACCTCCTAAGGAGTTTGACCCCAACTCCTAACACTCTACACCCCATTGTCTAGACATTATTACAAAAGCAAACCATACTTAAACTTGCTTGAGAACTCCAAAAGCTCCTCCCTCGCCCGCTCGCCTCCCGAACTCTAGCGATCTGCACGTTGGAAAACAAAAGAGCATAAGCAATCTAGCTTAGTGAGAGAGGCTCTACAATTCACAACATGCAGTTTTCCAAAATACGATTTAAATGCAAGAAAGCAATGGATGCACAAGGGTCTATCTCAACCACAACACTTGGTTTGCACAAGCACAACCAACATACACATACGGTGGGACTACACATCACCGTTTCGACTAGTGGATTTCCAATGGGACTACACATCAAAGTACTACCCTACTAGTCACTACCGGTGGGACTACACATCACCGTAGTTTAGACCACCATCACGTGAGGCACGAACTCAACACGACTACACCATTAACAACTTAAAATGCATTCAAAATAACCACAACGCATCCACAATCAATATATCACAACATATGAGAGTAAAGAGGCTTACACACGGGTTTAGGTGACCTCTCAAGGTTCCACCCAAACCCCAAGGGAATCCATATCGAGCACAAAGTAAAAACCAATAATTCTACTCTCCGTTGCTACCCAAGAGAAGATCGAAGACCAAGCTCAAGACTCCGAAATCTCCGGATTTGTCCCCGAAGCTTCACCAACCAAATTTCTCGTTTCTAAACATTCCAACACAACGTAAACAATCCCAAATCAGTCCATGTTCCAAAATAATCAACCCGGATTACACACCAAGCACAAGACCTCAATTTTTTCCATTGAAAACAACCTCAAAATTCCAAAATCCGGGCAGCCCTCAAGCACCCCTTAAAACCATTGATTTCAACCTTCAAACTACTCCCTAAAGCCTTCAAAACAAAGCTTACATATACCCTAACCATTAACCCTCTCATTTCTACATAGAACACCCCAATATCTCAACCCAAAACCTCTCAAAAACCTCCCCAAAACCCTATTTCGGGAATCACCCCAAACCTTGTAAAAATCATACCCATTGGACCCCTTTAGACTTAGAACAACTCATTTAACATTCATAAATCAAAAACCTAAGTTTAGGATGCTAAAAATGACATTTTTAATCAATATTTCAAAACACCCAAGTTACAAAAATCATGGGTTTTCTAGGAAATAAGGGTACGTACTCGTAGAGGACAAAGAGAGCAAGTCAAAAGCGGCCTTACCTTTGAAAAATCTTCACGATTGGATGAGTTATGGAATGGAATAGTGTCTAGGAGGGGGGGAGCTTTTTGACGTCAAATGGGGATGGTGAGATGAAGAAGATGAACCAAAAAGGGTTTATTTTATGTTTGTTTAAAATGGGGAAGTCAAATGACCAAAACACCCTTAATGAAATGAGATAACTACAATGGATGACACCATGGCAAAATTTGGGCTTGTTTAGAGAATGGCCCAATTAAATTTTTCATGTCTTAAAACCCGGGGCCCAACCTTTATTTTATTATTAAAAATTTGGAACTGAAACCCGAACTATTTTTAAATCATTAATTTCACCCGACCCCCGAACTCGGGTGTTACATCCCACCACCCATTTATTTTAGATGGGCCCCTAAAACCTATAATGTATAAATAATATATATATATATATATATATATATAAACTTATAACTTATAATATAATAAATAATAATAAATAATAATTAGTAATAGTTTGGGCCTTGGGCCTTTAGGCTCATATCCCACCACCCATTTATTTTAGATGAGCCCCTAAAACCTATAATGTATAAATAATATAAATATAAAAACTTATAACTTATAAGTTATAAGTTATACAACGTATTTATAATATAATAATTACTAATAAATAATAGTTAGTAATAGTTTGGGCCTTGGACCTTTAGGTTCATATCCCACCACCCATTTATTTGAGATGGGCCCCTAAAACCTATAATGTATAAATATAATATATATATATATATATATAAACTTATAACTTATAAGTATAATAATGTATTTATAATATAATAATTATTAATAAATAATAATTAGTAATAGTTTGGGCATTGGGCCTTTGGGTTCATATCCCACCACCCATTTATTTGAGATGGCCCCTAAAACCTATAATGTATAAATATATATATAGGGTTAGGATCAAGTTACACTATGTAAAACTCAACTAGTTTTACACTAATTTATGTCCATTAGATTGGTTAAATGAATGGATGAGATTAACTCCTTACTTTTTTTCCCAAGTGATAATCTTTCCATATCCTACTTTTAATCTCATCCATTCATTTCACTCATCCAATGGCTATGGATTAGTGTAAAACTAAATGAGTTTTACATAGTGTAACTTGATCCCATCCCATATATATATTATATATATATATAAACTTATAACTTATAATTTATATAATGTATTTATAATATAATAATTAATAATAAATAATAATTAGTAATAGTTTGGTCCTTGGGCCTTTGGGCTCATATCTCACCACCCATTTATTTGAGATGGGCCCCTAAAACCTATAATGTATAAATATAATATATATATATATTATATATATATAAACTTATAATTTATATAATGTATTTATAATATAATAATTAATAATAAATAATAATTAGTAATAGTTTGGGCCTTGGGCCTTTGAGCTCATATCCCACCACCCATTTATTTGAGATGGGCCCCTAAAACCTATAATGTATAAATATAATATATATATATATATATATATTATATAAATTAATAACTTATAATTTATATAATGTATTTATAATATAATAATTAAAAATAAATAATAATTAGTAATAGTTTGGGCCTTGGGCCTTTGGGCTCATATCTCACCCCCCCATTTATTTTAGATGGGCCCCTAAAACATATAATGTATATAGGGGTGTGCAAAACCGGGTTCGGTTAACCATTAGCAAATTATTTCGGTTAACCGATAAGTTCGGGTCACTAAATTCTCGACCCTAAACCGTATCCATTCAACCGGTTAACCGTTTAGTCGGTTAACCGAAAAATTCGGTTCGGTTCGGTTCGGGTAACGGTTTTTTATTTTGTTTATTAAAAATATAAATTTTAATTATATGTTAGAAAAAAATACATACTTTTTAAAATCGACACATGATATTATTATCTTTTCTAATACTAGCAAGTTAAACACTTAAACTTGATAAAATAAAATTATGGTTTTACTTTTGGGGAATGAGAAAATAAAATAAAATTTAATTTTTTTAATATAAAATAATAAAATAACATATAATAATATAATATATATTATATAATCGGTCGGTTCGGTTACCCGGTTTATCCCAAAACTATAAACCGTAACCGAACCGGTTTCTTTTTAAAAAATAAAAACCCGAACCGAAACCGAATTTTTCGGTTCGGTTAACCAATTTTTCGGTTCGGTTTTTTCGGGTTTCGGAATCGGTTTCGGTTTTTCGGTTTTTTTGCACACCCCTAAATGTATATATATATATATATATATATATATATATATATATATATATATATATATATATATATAAACTTATAACTTATAACTTATAATTTATATAATAATTAATAATAAATAATAATTAGTAATAGTTTGGGCCTTGGGCATTTGGGCTCTTATCCCACCACCCATTTATTTTAGATGGACCCCTAAAACCTATAATGTATAAATATAATATATATATAAACTTATAACTTATAATTTATATAATGTATTTATAATATAATAAATAATAATTAGTAATAGTTTGGGCCTTGGGCCTTTAGGCTCATATCCCACCACCCATTTATTTTAGATGGGCCCCTAAAACCTATAATGTATAAATAATATATATATATATATAAACTTATAACTTATAAGTTATATAATGTATTTATAATATAATAATTAATAATAAATAAGTAGTAGTAATAGTTTGGGCCTTGGGCTCATATCCCACCACCCATTTATTTGAGATGGGCCCCTAAAACCTATAATGTATAAATGTAATATATATATATATATATATATATATATATATATAAACTTATAACTTATAAGTTATATAATGTATTTATAATATAATAATTAATAATAAATAATAATTAGTACTCCCTTCGTCCCACTTAAGATGTCCATTTTGTGTTTTAAAATTGTCCCACTTAAAATGTCTCATTGAAAAAATCAACAACTTTTACAAGACACATTTACCTTTCTACCCTTTCTTTAGTTTTCCAACAAAATAAAATTTATCTTTTTAAGGATAGAATTGTCATTTCAATTATTTTACATCACAACTCTTACACAAATTTTTTCTCCCTAAAACTACGTGAAAAGTCAACAATGGACATTATAATTGGGACGGAGGGAGTAATAGTTTGGGCCTTGAGCCTTTGGGCTCATATCCCACCACTCATTTATTTGAGATGAGCCCCTAAAACCTATAATGTATAAATATAATATATATATATATATATATTATATAAACTTATAACTTATAATTTATATAATGTATTTATAATATAATAATTAAAAATAAATAATAATTAGTAATAGTTTGTGCCTTGGGCCTTTGGGCTCATATCCCACCACTCATTTATTTGAGATGGGCCCTTAAAACCTATAATGTATAAATATAATATATATATATATATATATATTTATATATATATAAACTTATAACTTATAAGTTATATAATGTATTTATAATATAATAATTAATAATAAATAATAATTAGTAATAGTTTTGGCCTTGGGCCTTTGGGCTCATATTCCACCACCCTTCTAAGTAAATAATGTATTTATAATATAATAATTAATAATAAATAATATATACATATGTTTGTATAATATATATATATATACATGTATATATATATATACATGTATATATACATGTATGTTGTTAGTATCATAGTATGTATTATGTATATACATATACATGTATTTATGTATAATACATTACATATACATAAATACATACATGTTTGTATAATATATAATTATATATTGTAATTTATATACATGTGAATACATAAAAATACATATATATACACATAATCACATATATTTATACTTATAAAGTTATTATAATAATTAATAAGTTATATTATATTATAATAATTAATAAATAATATTAAATTATAATATATATGGGCGGGAAAAATTATTTTGAAACCGCCCAATTCCCAAATTGAATTTCAATTTGGGGTAAATTATAAATAAAGCCCTTTATATTATATAAGATTTTTTATTCAAGTCCTTTAAGTTTTAATTCAATTCAATTGAGTCCTTAAAACTTTATTTTTACTTCAAATTAACTCTTATTTATTATTATATTCACTATAGTCCATAAAACTGTTTTTATTCAAAATTGAGCCTATTATAGTCCATAAAACTTTATTTTAGTCCAAATTAGCTCTTATTTATTATTATTATTTTCACTATAGTCCATAAAACTTTGTTTTTATTCAAAATTGTTCATTTCTGGTGAACCTGAATTAACCCGAACTGAAATGAACCCGGCCTGAAATGAAACCGACCTGAAATGAACTCGAACTGAAATGAACCCGACCTTAAATTTACCCGACCTGCAATTTACCTGCCAATTAACTGATTTTACCCGACCTGTTTTTACCCGATCTGCAACGAGTTTGACCTGAAATGGACCCGACCTGAAAATTGACCCGACCTGAAATGGACCCGACCTGCAAATTACCCGGCTGCAATGGACCCGCACCCGACCCGAGTCGAGTCAAATTTTTTTTACCTGAAATGACCTGTATCCGATTTTACCCGACCTGACAGAACCCTACCTGAAACCTGTCCGATTACCTGTTTTTACATCCCTAATTGTGATATACATGTGTGTTGAGGCATGATGTTTTATGCATTGTGATATGCATGTGTTTGATGAAGTGTGGGTTGCATGATTGTAAATCATGGTGGATACGTGCTAGGCTCGGGAAATGGTAAGGATATTGCATTATGATGATCTTGTGATGATTTGTATTGGCACTAGTATGCTTGGGTACAAATGATCGATCATTAGGATGTTAGTGTGCACACGAGTGTCGAAATGCGCACGTGGTCTTGGTGATGGTAGTCACCAAGATGGAGTACGGGTACGCCCAGAAATCTTCATTTATATTTTAGCCGGTGATGAGTGGAATCCCATCGACGGGGCGTGAGGATGAGTGGAATCCCCTCCGCGTGAAACAGTGATGAGTGGAATCCCACTGTAAGGTAATGTAATGGTTGAGTTGTTGGATTGAGTTCCAATGGTTGTTATCCGCGTATTCGGGTCATAGCTAGGTGCCAATACGGTTTGTAAATGTGTTTCATATGGTTGCTTTATGGACATGTTGAGCATGGCATGATATTTGGGGTTATGTTCATGCATTTCATATAATTGATTCATGTGGTTCCGAAGGTAGGAAACATGCATTCATCCTTAGTTTTGTTGCTCGTGCTTGGACCCTGTATTGTCGAGGTTTGTTTTATGAGCTTACCCTCACTAAGCTTTACGCTTACGCTCTCTTTTGTCGACAATGCAGATCCTTAGTTCGTGGGTTGCTTGTGCGAGGAGAAGGGCCTCCAAGTGTGCTATTTTCTACCTTCAAGTATGGGCTTTTAAATTAATTGATGTAATAGCTAAGCAATGGGATTTGAGTATGTTGTTTTGTGTTAAGGAGTTTGTTAAGACTCCTTTAGTATATTGATGTTTTGGTTTGTGGCTGTTTATGCTATGTATGTTGGCCATGTGGTCCTTATCTCTTTGCTTATGACATGTTTAATGGTTGGATCCTTAACTTCTTCTATGATATGCTTTATGGATGTTGTTGATGCTCCGTTGTTCGTTTAAGATGTGTCATATGTTGATTCTTGGTTGTTATATGTTGTATGAATGTTTGCTTGTGGCTAGGCGAGTCTTAAAATGCATCTAGAGTTGAGTCTTAGTGTGTTTGGCTGCTAATTTGAGTGTTGCAGTGCAGGGCGTATCGGTACGCCCAAGGGCCGTATCGACAGTCCTACACTTTGGGACTCAGATTTGGCTTAGCGTACCGGTACACGAAGGTGTATCGATACGCCAAAACCTCTCTGGAAATCTGAGATTTTGACGAGATTTTGGCATATCGGTACGGTCCTTTATCGTTGACCGTGAGAAGTTGGCCAGTGAGGGCGTATCGGTACGATCAACCAGTGTACCGATACGATCTACCTAGGTTGACCTTGGGCTGTTGACCTAGTAGAGGCGTATCGATACCCTCTTCTAGTGTATCGATACGGCCTGCTGTATGAACTAAAATGGGCTGTTTTAAATTGCTTGTTTGATTGTTTCGCATCGCTTCGTTGCTTCCGTTGTCGTGTTTCACATAGGATGTATTAAAGCCTTTAGACAAGATAATAAATAAAAGAAGTTTTTCTATGGTTGCTAACTCGAGTATATTGATGTATTAAAGCCGTTGTCGTGTTTCACATACGAGTTTCACTTTGGTTTTCCCCGTGTGACCCACTCGGACCGGCCAGTTGCCCAGGCCGGGACGAGGGGGTTATAGCTTTTAACGGCCGGTGGTCAAAATAGGTCCATTTAAATAGTTGGGTGGTCGAATTTTAAATTTTTTTAGTTGGGTGGTCAAAACAGGTCGCGATCAATAGTTGGGTGGTCACTCAAGTAGTTTACCCAAATAAATAATATATACTACCATATAATCATACCAAAATCTTTAAAAAATCCAAAAACAAACAAATCAGAAAAGTAAAGATATAAAATAACGAGGGTAAAAGGTGTTTAGCATATTTCTCTCCCACTCCCCTCACTCCCATAATATAATGGATAAACTAGTCACACAAGATACGAATGTATGTAGAGATTGGAAGTGGTACGTGTCTCCAATTTGTTTTTGTTTTTGTTTTTGTCTAATTGTAATTTTAATCATTTGGTAGTTGAAATACATGTCGCATCAAGTCTTGCCGCATATAAATTTTGGTCCATAATTTGAAATGGATAAATTACGTAAATCATCACTGAACTTTATTCTCAAATTTATTTTGGTCACTAAAGTTTCAAAACGTTCAATCTACTCGCTGAAGTTTAGACATTAAACATTTTTTATCACTCCTCTGTTAACTTTCTAACAACATCCATTTATCGGCGGACGAGGGAACTTCTCCAAGATACGAACGGTGGAAAACTTCATCGGCACAAGAGAAACAACATACTGAGAAACGAGCTCTATCCGACAGCATAGGAGGGAAATCGAAGAGAGAGAAACTAGAAACTTTTTTACTAATTCGTGAACTTCGAAGCACTTTTCGACAAAATAGAGGTTGAATTTAGACTTAGGGGGCAAGACGAGGTGACTGGTGAAATTTGGGACTGAACTACCACCATCTACGACCGTTTGAGACTTAAGAGAGACAAAAAAATGTTCAATATCTAAATTTTAGTAAAAAAGCGTTCAATCCAAAATTCAGTGATAATTTACATAATTTACCTTTTTTTAAGTTAAACGACTTTGTTTCTTCCATTGTTTAATCATGACTTCTTCGTCTGTGAGTCGGACTTTTTCTCATCTATAAATGGAAGAATAATGTGCTTAAACATGCTTGAGCAGATTTCTCTTTTCATTCATGTTATTCGGATTAATTTTTAAATTTTTTTATACTGATATTTATGATCGATGCATTCAACTATAGTATGAAATATAATCTTTGAATTATATGATTCTTAAAATATTTGTACTAAATATATATTTACAACCAAAAATTAATATGATTCATCAAAAGAATCAAAGAATTGAAGTCATATCTAGTTTTTCTCTCCTCTAAAATTTCATGCGCCGCAGTTTTTTTTATTTATTTTTTGCCGACGGCCGACAATCAATTTTAAATTCTTAGTGCTAGTTGTCGACTATTCATTATTTTTTTGTTCTTTCATGTTTTGTTTTCTTAAATTTAATAAGAATCTCTGCTTTTGTGGCACATGTTTTCTCTGTCTTTGTGTCACGATTTTCATTGGCTTTTGTAATTCGTTTCACACAATTTTAGCATATCTTACCAATGGTTTGGTGCTCGTATAGAGATCCTCACGACGCTTGATTTGATTATGTTGGTGGCCATAAAAAAGATTAGAGGTGGCAAACCGATCATTCGGTTTGATTCGAGTAATTTCAATTTTGGTTGTTTTAGATCTTATATCATTTGGTTCAAATTCGATTTCGGTTCGATTTTATTTCGAGTCTGTTTTGATTCGTGTCATTTCGGGTCGGTTGATTTTCTGTTCGATTAATATCAGTTCGGTTATTTTCGATTCGGTTGATTTCAGTTCAGGTCAATTTCGGGTCAGTGGGAGATCGGTCGGATTTAATCGAGTTTTTAGGTCGTCAGTTTCTTATACCCTATATATGGCTTTATAAAGCCAATATATTTGACTTTTTTGGTGGGTTGTGCGGCTGTTCATATCTCATCTTTCTTTATTTCTATTCATATCTTTTTTTTTATTTCGGTTTATCTTCGATTCGGTTTGATTTCAGTTCGATTGAAAATCGATTCAGGTCCATTTCAGTTCAGCTGAAATTCAGGTCGATTCAGTTTATTTCGGGTTTTGGATCAAATTTCGGGTAATCATGTTCGGGTCGATTTCGGGTCTCGGGTCAAGTTTGTCAGGTCTAGAAAAGATTGATCCTAACTCGTTTGATGGTTTGTTAGCCGATGTAATCAGAACTGTGTAGCGGAGCAATCTGCCTGATAGTTTGGTTCGCTTATCACTCATTTTTCATCCTGTAAAGCGTCTCGTTTGGCTATGACAATGAGATTCATGAAGGTTTCTGAGTTTTAATGGTATGCTAATCTCCATGGAAGTGTTTGCTTTTCTTTACACATTTGTACGTGATTTTTAGTGAACTAATCCATTCTTTTTCTTTTTTTGATGTATTATATTTGTAATATTTTTCATGGTATCTAATAAAAAGCTCTGTCTAACCTATGCATACATGCATAAGTTAAGGGTCATTTAAGAGCTTGCATTAAATACAAGATTCAATTCGGGAAAAAAACTCTATCATTCAATGTATTACAAAATCCTAAAAGATTCTATTGAAAAAACTCTCATTCAATGTATTACTAAACCCTAAATGTTGAGTGGATCGTTGAATCGATTTATGCCAAGAGGGGGGTGAATTGGATTTTTTGAAAGTTTGGTGGTGAAGTGGTAAAATAAAAATATCAAGACAAGGCACTTAGAGTGGTTCAAGTTCCAATTGAACTCTACATCCATTACCTTAGCTCCCACTAAGGATTTTCCAACAACTCCACTAGTTGATCTTCCCCTTTTCTAGGCTTAGGAGGAAACCTTTACACAATGACCAATTTTCTACCCAAAAATTGACCAAACCTTCTCACTTGATTACAAAGAAGATTAAGGCAAATAACTAGTATCTCTCAATACAAATGTTGCCAAATTACAAGCACTCAACCCAATTGAATCAAATAAAATGAGAAATACAAAGAACCACAATTGGGGTTTTACAAGGAATATGGAAATTTTGCACAAGAGCTTGAATTTGATGTTTGGATGTTTCTCTTAAGATCAATAGTTGTTGCTGATGCTTTTAGGACTCCTTTTTATACCTTCTCATTGAATTCTAGCCGTTGGGGTTGTTGCCATCATAATTATAGCCGTTAGGATGCAATCTTCCCACCATAAATGCACTTCTGCAACTACCCGTTCCAAAACGCTCGAACTTGTTTCGAAACAGACCAAAATAGAAATAGCCGTTGGGATATAATTAAGAGACCGTATCGAAACGGACCTGATCATTTCGATACGCTAAGAACCTGTTTCGAAACATTTTGCCACTGCCAAAACCCGTATCGAAACGGCTTAACACGTTTCGATACACTATAACCGTTTCTCTTAAAATTAGTTATAAAATTGCAATGCTCATATTTTTGAATCCAAGTTTGAAATCGTTTTGAAACATTTGAGGTCATTTCGATAATGCCGTATCAAAACGGTTCAACCCATTCTGTTGTTCTTCATCTGTTTCGAAACATGGAGACCTGTTTCGATACACCCGTATCGAAACAGAAGGCTTGTTTCGAAACACATGTGTTGAGTGCATAAAAGTTCTATATTTTACCCCCCATTTACCCATATTTTTCTACACCCAAGCATGATTAATTGCATTTAGGATAGATTTTTACGTACATATCACAATTAGATAAAACTGCACAGATGCTGCTGAAATTGGTCACTTTTGCAGGTATCTGCTGTGACAGCTATCCAGGGCAGCAAAAGAGCATGCGCGAGTTGAGGAGCTGGAATTGAAGGACAAAGAGCACTGACTGTCGCGACATCTGCCGCGGCAGCAATGACGACAGAGGGACACTGAGGTGGAAAAGTGAAGTGGAGCTCGACAGATAGAGGATTTCAAGCCGATCTGTCGTGGGTCACTCCCATATTTTTCTAAGCCCTGAAGCAGAAGGAAGGCCAGGCCAAAAGTTCAAGGAAGAAAGTCAAAGCAAGAAAAGAGGACGAATTAAAGACATCTACTCAGAAGATTTAGTCTTTAATAGAGTTGTACTTTAATTTAAACTTGTATTTTTGCCATATTAGAAAACTTGGACCCATGACCTATATAAAGGCATGTAAGTCGACCTAGGGGATGATATCTCATACCTAGCCCTCTCCCCCCAAAACCCTAGTCGTTTCCCTCTCTCCACCATGTTCTAAACTCCCCCAAGGGCTAAGGGTTGATCTTGTAAAGTAGTTGTAGGGATTATATTGTTCTTAGGATTTTTTTTGTTCAAGTAATAAAACTTCAAGTTTATTTACTCTAGTTTTCAATATCTCATAAGAGCATCAGGAGAGCATTGTGAGGTTATCCATTTGCTTGATATCGAGAGAGTTAAGCATACGAAAGGTGTAAATATGTGTTTTCCAGTTTATGGTTAAACCATCTTGGCTTAGGGATAAGTACAAGGTTAAGTGGCTAAATAAGAATTCACAACATTGGTGTTCACCCTTGATTTACGCCGGGAGGTATCATCTAAGATGTGTTCATCAACAGAACTTGGACCTAGGGATAGGACAAGTCATAGCAGGGATTCTTGCCAAGCTTGAAGTACGGAGTTGTTTGTCGATGCCGCGACAGGTGCTGCCGCGACAGGAACGAAGACATAACAGCAGAAGTTCCTCTGAACAGTGCAACACCTGCACTACTGAGCAAATCAATACCGACCTATTCTCTAAATCTGATTTCCTTATCTTTTATTCCAGTTATTACTCAAGATTACTTCAAAAAATCATTTAAACTATTTCTTTTCTTGTGTAGCAATTCAAGGATAAAGTTATTTCCAGTCCCTGTGGAGACGATATCCGATACTATAGTATCATTTTACTACTTGCGTCGCATACACTTGCACTATTTGTGTTAGTCTTATTTACACGCAACAAGTTTTTAGCGCCGTTGCCGGGGACTGGCAACATACTTTTACCTTTTTATTACTGTATTTTGTTTTTAATTTTTGTTTTTAGTTGTTTTATTTTCCCCGTGCTTTTCACAAGGTTCTCTTATTGCTTATGCGTAGATCGAGACGTGGTAAGGAACCTGAGTACGAATTAGATCCCGAAATAGAACACACATATCAACTTAGGAACCAAGCCCGACTCTTGATAGAAAGAAACAACTATCTTGAGGAGAGACTGGAAGCAATGGTGAATGGAAGGCAAGGAAATAGGGAAGATGACAACAACAACCCTAGGGGTAATGTGGATCCTCCTAATGACCCCCGAAACGATCTGCCGCCGCCCGCTGCCCCAGCAGCACGACAGACTTGTCGAGATTACATGGATAACGACCATGTTAAACTGGAAACTACCCTACCAGATGTGGAAGCTGAACACTTTGAACTGAAACATGTCATGTTCAGCATGATAAACTCTGCTGGTCAATTTGGTGGTTCTGCTACTGAGGACGCACGTGAACATCTTAAAACTTTCCAGAAGATCTTTGGATCGTTCAGATTGCCAGGAATAAGTCTGGAAGTACTGAGGCTCCGACTATTTCCTCATTCATTGAGAGATAGAACAAAAGCTTGGTGGAATAAATTAACGTCGGGTTCAATAAGAACTTGGGCAGATCTCTCTCGTGAATTCCTTTCTCGTTTTAACCCTTCTCATTTATCTAAAAGATTGCGTAACGAGATTGCTACTTTTCAACAGAAATATGACGAACTAATGCATGAGGTGTGGGACAGATTTACGACTCTTTTACGAAACTGCCCAATGCATGGATTCCCTATATGGAATCAAGTTTTCAAAATCTACAATGCTGCCAATGCACACACTCGACTGAGAATAAACTCAATAGCAAATGGGTTATTACTGGATAAAGAACCAGACGATGCAATGCTGGTGTTGAAAAAGTTAGCAAAGAACGATGAGTAGTTTCCCACAGCTCGAAGGGGAGGTAAACGAGGAATATCTGTAAAGGAGTACAAAGTTGACAACTCGGTCAAAACTCAGATTCAATACCTCACTAAGATAGTTGAAAATCTGTAGCGAAAGGATTCTAAAGCTGTCTTTTCTGCCGAAGAGGTGTGTGAAACCTGTAGCGGAAACAGCAGTGCAGAGGAGTGCCCTTTACAGCTGGAAGAAGGGATGTATGTTGGGAACTATAACATGAATAAAACCTATGACTCCAACCACTACAATCCAAACAGGAGAAAGGACCCCAAATTTTCATAGAGTAACCCCAACAACGCATTGAACCCTCCAGTCCAGAACAACCAGAACCAAGAAGGCCCTAAAATTCTGTCACGACAGCAACCATAACAGATGCCACAACAGCAGCCGGCAGCCACAACGAGCATACTGGAGCAGACCCTGGCCACATTCATGTCTCAAATAGGAGCATATATGGCAAACATGGATCACTTTGTCAAGAAAACCGAATCCTTCATGGACAAGACAGATATGAGAATGACAAACCATGAGGCTACCCTGAAATCCTTAGAGACACAGATGGGCCAGGTTTCACAGTTCATAAACCCAAGGCAGAATGGAGGATTCCCTAGTGATACTGAGGTCACTAGAAAACCCACACATGAGCAGTGCAAGGCTATTACAACGAGGAGTGAGAAACAACTACAAGGGCCGATACTAAAAGAAACACCGAGTAAGGAATCGACCCGACAGACACCTGCCGTGAACACTGCTCCGGTAGAAGAAAAATAGTCTGCTGTCGTCACACCTACCACGACAGCAGAAGGAACAGAGGAGCAGAAAGAAAAAACTGAAGATCTTGAGCCTCCTCAGATTCGACTTCCATGTGAAGGATGCCTTGAAGATTACCGTCCTCCACCCCTTTCCCACAGCGGTTAAAGAAACAGAAACATGAGTACCAGCTTAAGAAAATCTATGATGTCTTTAAGCAAGTACACATCAACATTCTGCTGCTAGAAGCCATTAAGCAGATTCCTGGTTATGCAAAGTTTCTGAAAGATGCAATGTCCAGGAGGTACAGGCTTAGGGAATTTGAAACAGTGATGATGACAAAAGGATGCATGGCAATCCTACATAAGCGACCTCCCCCAAAGAAGAAGGATCCCGACAGCTTCATCATACCATGCATAATTGGTGACAAGTTTGTGGGTAAGGCACTTTGTGATCTTGGCGCTAGAATTAATCTAATGCCCAAATCTGTATTTCAGAAACTAGGTATTGGACAAGCAAGGCTCACGACAGTCATGCTGCAACTGGAAGACCGCTCTTACGTACAACTGGAAGGAAAGATCGAAGATATCTTGGTAAGAGTGGATACGTTTATTTTTCCTACTGACTTTATTGTTTTAGACTGTGAATCAGATGAAAATGTACCGATCATCCTGGGGTGACCCTTCCTAGCCACAGGCAGAATGGTGATCGACGTAGAGAAAGGAGAACTGACTATGAGAGTCAATGACCAACAAATAAAGCTCAGTGTTCTCTAAGCAATGAAACAAGCTGATGTAGAGGAAGAGTGCAAGGCAATTTCAGAAGTAGTCCTAGACCAACCCTGCATCAGGTCAAACTGTCACGACAGAAAATTTGGTCACTGCCACCGCAGTCACCTTGAAGACTATCACAACAGCATCGACGACAGTGACCCCTCAAACACAGATGCATCCGACACTGAAGGTCCTGAGGAGGTAAATTGGATAGGCACACGTCCAGGTAAGTTCTTCAAGCCTTTGAATTATACCTCGAATGAACATATAATCCAAAAGCCTTTCATTGAACAACCACCTGTTTTAGACCTTAAACCCCTGCCAGGGAAACTCAAATATGTCTTTCTTGGGTTAAATGATATGTTGCCCGTAATCATCTCTTCTAAGTTGATGCAGGAACAAGAGCAACAGCTGATCAAAATGCTACAGCAGCATAAGAAGGCGATTGGATGGACCATCGCTGATATCCAAGGCATTAGCCCGACATTGTGCATGCATAAGATCCTCTTGGAGGATAACCATAAGTCGACAAATGATGCTCAAAGACGACTGAATGAAGCTATGCGAGAAGTGGTGCGAAAAGAAATCATCAAGTGGCTTGATGCTGGAATAATATACGCCAACTCGGATAGCAAGTGGGTGAGCCCGGTGCAATGTGTACCCAAAAAGGGAGGCATAACCGTTGTAACAAACAAGGACAACGAACTAATCCCAACCAGGACCGTGACCGGTTGGATGGTTTTTATGGACTACCGAAAGCTTAATAAAGCTACCCGGAAGGACCACTTCCCCTTACCTTTTATCGATCAAATGTTAGATAGATTAGCGGGGAAGCCTTACTATTGTTTTCTTGATGGTTACTCAGGTTATTACCAAATCGCAATAGCACCGGAGGACCAAGAGAAAACAACCTTCACATGCCCATACGACACATATGCCTTTCGAAGAATGCCATTTGGGCTCTGCAATGCACCAACAACCTTTCAACGGTGCATGATGGCAATATTCTCCGACATGGTGGAGGATTTCATAGAAATTTTCATGGATGACTTTTCTGTCTTTGGAGACAGTTTTGACGGTTGCTTAGGCAATTTACAAAAGGTTCTTGAAAGATGTGAAGAGGCAAACCTTGTTTTAAACTGGGAAAAATACCAATTTATGGTGGACGAGGGCATAGTGTTAGGCCACAAGGTTAGCTGCCGCGACATAGAGGTAGATAGAGCTAAAATCGAGGTTATTGAAAAACTGCCGCCACCCACCACAGTCAAAGGAATAAGAAGTTTCTTAGGGAATGCAGGGTTCTATCGAAGATTCATTGCCAATTTCTCGAAAATCACTAAACCCCTGTGTTTCCTGCTAGAACAGAATCATGCCTTTAACTTTAACACTGAATGTACTAAAGCATTCAGGATACTAAAGGAAAAGCTTGTAACAGCCCTAATAGTGCAGCCACCCGACTGGAGCTTACCATTCGAGATAATGTGTGACGCTAGTGATTATGCTGTTGGGGCAGCACTAGGGCAAAGGAAGAAGAAACTCTTCCATGTGATCTACTATGCCATCAAAACTCTAAATGATGCCCAGATAAATTACATCATAACAGAGAAGGAGTTACTCGCAGTGGTGTTCGCAATTGACAAGTTCTGACCATATATACTTGGAAAAAAAGTGGTGGTCCATACAGATCACTCAGCACTCAAATATTTGTTCACCAAAAAGGATGCCAAGCCAAGATTGATACGTTGGATTCTGCTGCTACAAGAATTTGACATTGACATCAAAGACAAGAAGGGGACAGAAAACCAAGTAGTAGATCACTTGTCAAGACTGGAGATGGGAGGGAATCAAGAGAAAGACAAGACCAACATACTGGAAACCTTCCCAAACGAGCAGTTCTTCGCTGCCACCAGCACTGCCGCGACAGCCATGGCGGCAGGTAAGCTTTCTGAAACCCCTTGGTATGCTGATATCGTCAATTACATTGTAAGTGGGTTATTACCTCTTTAGCTTAATTATCAAGCTAGGAAGAGGTTCCAAAATGATGCAAAACATTATTATTAGGATGAACCTCTTCTCTTTAAGCATTGTGCAGATCAGATCATCAGGAGATGCATACCACAAGAGGAACAGAAAGAAGTATTTCACCACTTCCATGCTGCCCCTTATGGAGGACACTTGGGAGGAAATAAAACTGCTGCCTAGGTTCTGCAATCTGGTTTCTATTGGCGTACACTGTTCAAGGATGCACAAGCTTTTTACAAGAGCTGTGATAAATGCCAAAGGACTGGAAACATATCTAGAAGGCATGAGATGCCACCGCAGAACATTCTTGAGGTCGAAATCTTTGATGTTTGGGGAATCGACTTCATGGGACCATTCCCAGCCTCTTGTGGGAATCTATACATCCTATTGGCAGTAGACTATGTGTCTAAATGGGTAGAAGCTATCGCCACTCAAAGTAACGATGCCAAGACTGTGCAAAGATTTCTTCACAAGCACATCTTCTCAAGGTTTGGCATCTCAAGGGTGATCATTAGCGATGAGGGGAGGCATTTCGACAATAGGGTAATCGCTAGTGCACTAAAGAAATACGAATTAAGGCACCGAATTGCAACAGCATAACACCCTCAAACCAATAAGCAGGCCGAAATCTCAAATCGAGAAGTGAAGAACATCCTAGAGAAGATGGTAAAACCAACTCGAAAGGACTGGTCTCTTCACCTAAATGATGTACTCTAGGCCTATAGGACTGCATTTAAAACGCCATTGGGAATGTCACCCCACCGTCTCATTTACGGGAAAACTTGTCATTTACCTGTCGAGATAGAACACAAAGCATATTGGGCTATCAAGACAGTTAATATAGATTGGGACAAGGCATGACAGAAAAGGCTACTGGACTTGAATGAAATTGAAGAAATTCGAGCAATGGCCTACGACAACGCCAAGATCTACAAGAACAAAACAAAGAAGTGGCACGACAGAAAATTGCTGCCACGACAGTTCTGGCCAGGGCAGCAGATGTTGTTGTTTAACTCTAGGCTGAAGCTCTTCCCAGGAAAGCTTAAATCTAGGTGGTCTGGCCTTTTTCAAGTAGTCCAAGTTTTTCTCCATGGTGCTATTACAATCAGATCAATCAAGGATGGGCACCAATTCAAAGTCAATGGACAAAGGCTAAAGCATTATCAGGGGACTTAAGCCCCAAAGATGCAGGAAGTAGTTACTTTAGGAGATGCCCCTCAAGGCATCCCTAATTTAACTTAGTTTTATTTTATTTTATTTTATTTTCTTTAATTTATTTATTTATTTTTAGGAAATAAGAATTTTAATTCATTATTTATTTTAGTTTTCAGGAAATAAAGGAAGCCCTTGTGCACTCAATCGCACAACACTACCGTGGACCGACGGAGACTAGCCCTCGTGCACTCAATCATCAACGAGAGGCAGATCAACGTCCGCAGATACATCCTTGACGGAATTTTTGAGTGTGCGCTTCGACCAATGGGCCCCCTTTTCTTCCCTTACCTCATCACCACTCTCTGTCAGACGAATAAGTTTCCAGAAATCTATGAAGATGTCAAAGTCGAAGGCAAGGGATGGACGCAACAAAACATATACAATTTGATGGAGCTGAAGCCTGCCACTCCCCTAGCATATATGGAACCCACTACCGTGACAGAACCAACAGCAGACCCTGAATCCACTGAACCTGTCGTGACAGAGTCGGAGCAGACCAAGGCCGCACATCCGACAGACACCTCCAACCAAATCCTGCAGATGCTGAAGAAGATGGAGAAACGACAACTATGCTTCATGGGATTCATGAGGGATTTCACTACTGCCACGGTAAATTTTATTAAGACTGATTTAAATCTTCCCAACGTGCAGTTTTCCTCTTTCCTATAATCTCTTTTTGCCACTCCACACCTGCTGCTAGCCC
Organism: Hibiscus trionum; assembly: GCA_030270665.1. Lineage (NCBI taxonomy): Eukaryota > Viridiplantae > Streptophyta > Magnoliopsida > Malvales > Malvaceae > Hibiscus > Hibiscus trionum. The sequence continues at coordinate 70,129,959 of BSYR01000003.1, forward strand.
CAGAACACCCATTGCTGCCTCCACCTCATCACCTGCCACGACCGGAGATGGCGACAAGAGATCTTCCACTCCCCGAGGAGAAAAACGGGAGGAACCACTACCGGAGATCGACCCAAAGTACTTTGAAGGGTTCTCCTCCTCCTCCGTCTGAGAGGATGATTGTAACTCGGAGCCATCTGTCGTCCGAGACATATCCAAAGACTTCCCTCCGATGAAGAAAAAGAAGCTGAATGAAACTGTTGAGGGACCCTGCCATGACAGATCGGGCGGTATCAGCAGTAGCAGCAGTGATGACGACCTCGAGGTCTTGGACAAGGCCCCAAAGATCTCACCGAACCGAGTCCAGCCACCTCGAGAGGCCAAAAAGAAGATAGCCTCACCATCTCCCAGCCCCAAGCCAACCTCCATCGTCAAGGTAACTGTCTGCCGACAGCTCCGCATCAGCAGTAGCAGCGACGACAGCTCATCAACTTAAGTGTTTTTCTTTTATGCTTGTTGTTTCTGCTGTTATTTTATCTTTTTGTGATGTTTTCTTGTTTTCATTTTTATTTTGTTGTCATGCATTGAGGACAATGAAACCCTTGAGTTTGGGGGTAGGCAGTCCTCTGTTAATTAATGAACTTTTTCATTTGTGTCTTTAATTTGTGCTTCATCTTAGTTAAGTTTATTTTAAAAAATGGCTTAAGTTTTGAACTGCACTTACCTGCCGCGACAATCTCTGTCGTGGCAGTGCTTTTAGAATGTTTTAGGAATTATTTAGAGCCTTGCTATAGTTCTAAACTTCAAAAACACTTTTGTGACTTATATGCTGTCTAGACTTCTATTAGTAAACTAGAGTAGAAAAAGCTTAACCACTTGAGTTGCCCCTAGAGGTGCCTAACACTGGCTCTAGGAAAAGAATAGAAGAAAAGAAAAAAACTTAGACTCAAAACCCCTAGAGGTGCCTAACACTGGCTCTAGGAAGACAGCTAGAGGTGCCCAAAACTGGCTCTAGTAAAAACAAAAATAAAAAGAACTTGAGTCTAAATTTTGAAAAAAAAACTAAAGGAGCCTAAAAATTGCCTGCAAAAAAAAATAGTTTGGCATAAAAAATCAAGTGAGTAGCATAACTATTCTAGTTGCTAAAAGAGTCTAGGCACGTATTAGTTCACAAAGCCTGCACACACTTACACAAGAATTATAGCATTGTTCTGGATAAATCCATAAACAATTGAAAAGGCATTGCTCTTGATAGGGAAAGGGTTGTAGGTAATGGTAGTTCACTGAATTAAGCCAAGCCAAAAAGTTTTCATTCTTAGTTAGGTTGCATCTGCTTGAGGACAAGCATCAACTTGAGTTTGGGGGTATGTTGAGTGCATAAAAGCTCTATATTTTACCCCCCATCTACCCATATTTTTATTACACTCAAGCATGATTAATTGCATTTAGGATAGATTTTTACATACACATCACAATTAGATAAAACTGCACAGATGCTCCTGAAATTGGTCACTTTTGCAGGTATCTGCTGCGAAAGCTATCCAGGGCAGCAAAGGAGCAGAACGAGTTGAGGAGCTGGAATTGAAGGACAAAGAGCACTGACTGTCGCGGCACCTGCCGCGGCAGCAATGACGACAGAGGGACACTGAGGTGGAAAAGTAAAGTGGAGCTCGACAGATATAGGATTTCAAGCCAATCTGTCGTGGGTCACTCCCATATTTTTCTAAGCCCTGAAGCAGAAGGAAGGTCAGGCCCAAAGTTCAAGGAAGAAAGTCAAAGCAAGAAAAGAGGACGAATTAATGACATATACTCAGAAGATTTAGTCTTTAATAGAGTTTTACTTTAATTTAAACTTGTATTCTTGCCATATTAGAAAACTTGGATCGAAGGCCTATATAAAGGCATGTAATTCGACCTAGGGGAGGATATCTCATACCTAGCTGTCTTCCCCCAAAACCTAGTCGTTTCCCTCTCTCCACCATGTTCTAAACTCCCCCAAGGGCTAAGGGTTGATCTTGTAAAGTAGTTGTAGGGATTATATTGTTCTTAGGATTTTTCTGTTCAAGTAATAAAACTTCAAGTTTATTTACTCTGGTTTTTAATATCTCATAAGAGCATCAGGAGAGCATTGTGAGGTTATCCATTTGCTTGATATTGGGAGAGTTAAGCATACGAAAGGAGTAAATACGTGTTTTCCAGTTTATGGTTAAACCATCTTGGCTTAGGGATAAGTACAAGGTTAAGTGGCTAAAGAAGAATTCACAACATTGGTGTTCACCCTTGATTTACGCCGGGAGGTATCATCTAAGACGTGTTCATCAACTAAACTTGGACCTAGGGATATGACAAGTCATATCAGGGATTCTTGCCAAGCTTGAAGTATGGAGTTGTTGGTCGCTGTCGCGACATCAACAAACCTCTGCCGCGACAGGAACGACGACATAACAGCAGAAGTTCCTCTGAACAGTGTAACACCTGCACTACTGAGTAAATCAATACCGGCCTATTCTCTAAATCTTATTTCCTTATCTTTTATTCCAATTATTACTTAAGATTACTTCAAACAATCATTTAAACTATTTCTTTTCCTCTATACAAAACTATAATTTTCTAACCTAAGATTCGAACGAAATAAGAGAAAAAAAGAAAAAGTTATAAAATACCTTAAAAGAGGGATTTTGGAATAATTGATGGATGAAATTGCACCAAATTGTTGAAGCTTGCTTAGATTTTCGTTTGAGAGTAAAAACCTTCAAAATTTGATGAAAAACAATAAGGTTTGGAAGGTATATATAGAGGAAATTGTTTTAGGGTTTATGAGTTTGAGTAAAAAGTGAATTTTGAGCATTTAAAACCCTTTAAAATAGGCTTTCCGGATACGCGTTTCGAAACAGGTGAAACCGTTTCGAAACAGGCGTACCGAAACATCTACGAACGTTTTGAAACTTGTTGACCGTTTTGATACAGTTTTGACTGTATCGAAGCCCAAGAGATTGCCCGTATCGAAACGCATAGGGGCCGTTTCGATACACGTCTTGGCAGAACCAAAATGTTTCGAAACCCTTTGGGGCGTTTCGAAACACCCTGGTCTATTTGTATTCGTTTAAGGCACTCGTATCGAAACTAAGTTACCCGTTTCGATACACCTAGGCCTAGAAGTGCAGATAAGGCTCTAAATTGCATAAAAACTGAATTTTAATAGATCATAGATGCATAAATGATATGAATAAGCAAGAAAAACATATCAAAACACAAACATACTCCCCCTAACTATAAGCATGGATGAAATTAGGATCAAAAACACATAAGCATGACATTTTACAAGAAATCAAGCAAATTTAAGCATAAAATGTCCTAAAAAGTCAAGATAGGCTAGTTAGACCTAACTCTCTCCTAAGGGACCAAAAACGCTCCTTATCTAGAGGTTTGGTAAAGATGTTCGCTAATTGATTTAAGGTGTCTACATACTTTAAAATAACATCTTCCTTAAGGACATGATCTCTAATGAAATGAGGCCTTATTTCTATGTGTTTGGTTCTAGAGTGTTGGATGGGATTTTTGGTAAGACATATAGCACTAGTGTTATCACACTTAAGGGGTATGGTGTCTACTTTAATTCCATAGTCTAGGATTTGTTGTTTCATCCAAAGGACTTGAGCACAACAACTCCCTAAGGATATGTACTCGGCTTCGGTGGTAGATAAAGCTACACCATTTTTTTTCTTAGAGAACCAAGATATGAGCATACTACCTAGGAATTGGCAAGTGCCGGAAGTACTTTTCCTATCTATTTTGCAACCCTCGTAATCCGCATCCGAATAAGCATGAAGGTTAAAGGTTGAGTCTCTAGGGTACCAAAGACCTAAACAAGAAGTATCTCTAAGGTACCTAAAGATTCTTTTAACAGCTATAAGGTGAGACTCTCTAGGACTAGCTTGAAACCTAGCATACAAACAAACACTAAACAATATATCTGGTCTACTTGCGATAAGGTAAAGCAAAGATCCAATCATAGAGCGATAAAGCTTAGAGTCAACACAATTACCTCCTTCATCTTTATCAAGCTTTGTGGATGAACTCATTGGTGTAGCTTGAGGCTTTGCTTGCTCCAAGCCAAACTTCTTGAGCATATCTTTGATGTACTTAGCTTGATTGATGAAGATGTCATCCTTCATTTGTTTGATTTGGAGTCCCAAAAAGAATGAGAGCTCTCCCATCATGCTCATTTCAAATTCACCTTGCATCAACTTAGAAATATCTTGACAAAGCAATCCATTAGTAGAACCAAATATAATATCATCAACATAAATTTGAACTACTAAGATATCTTTGCCATTATTTTTAATAAAAAGTGTTGTGCCCACCTTTCCTTTCTCCAAACCTCTTCCAACTAGAAAACTTGAAAGTCTTTCATACCAAGCTCTAGAAGCTTGTTTTAAACCATACAAAGCTTTTGACAATTTAAAGACACGGTTTGGAAAAATAGGATCTTCAAAACCCGGTGGTTGTTCCGCATACACTTCTTCATTTATAAAACCATTTAAAAATGCACTTTTGACATCCATTTGAAAAAGCTTGAAATTATGATAACATGCAAATACAAGTAGCATCCTAATGGCTTCTATTCTAGCTACGAGTGCATATGTTTCAGCAAAATCAATTCCCTCTTCTTGAGTGTAACCTTGAGCAACAAGCCTACCCTTGTTTCTCACTATGTTACCACTCTCATCTAGTTTGTTTCTAAAGACCCATTTAGTTCCTATAGTAGATTTATTTCTAAGCATATCAACTAATGTCCACACTTTACTTCTCTCAAATTGATTTAACTCATCTTGCATGGCCATAATCCAAAAGTCATCTTTTAATGCTTCTTTAACATTCTTAGGCTCAATGCATGAGATAAATGCAACATGATTAAGCGTTTTAAGAGAAGAGCGAGTAGTTACCCCATTGGATGAATCACCCAAGATCTCACCACCCTTGACATAGTTGTACTCCATTGGGTAGCTCACTTCCTTTTCCTCAAGAGACATGTCTTGCAATGCTTCTAGAGGCAGTTCTTGTGCTTCTTCCTCTTTGGTTGGAATCGCATTCACCTTTGATGATTCTCCACCATCATTGGCTTCAATGATCCCTACATCATCATCATTACAAGAATCCTTCCTCGGAATGAGGTTATCATCGAAAACCACATGAATAGATTCCTCTACAACTAAAGTTCTTTTGTTAAACACACGATAGGCTTTAGAGTTTAAAGAGTAACATAGAAAAATAGCTTCATCACTTTTTGCATCAAATTTACCTAAATTGTCTTTTCCATTATTTAAAACAAAACACTTGCAATCAAAAGGATGAAAATAGCTAATGTTAGGCTTTTTAGATTTTAAAATCTCATTAGGAGTTTTCTTCAAAATAGGCCTAATCATTACTCGGTTTATAATATAGCATAGTCCTAGCCATTTCTTCTAAAGTTTTATTTTTCCTCTCAACTACCCCATTTTGTTGAGGAGTTTGATGAGCCGAAAAATTATGGCTAATCCCATTTTCATTACAAAACTCATTAAAACCCATATTTTGAAATTATGTTCCATGATCACTTCTAATATGTGAAATTTTAAGTTCAAGATCATTTTGGGTTATTTTTGAAAATGTGATAATTTTTTCTAAAGCCTCATCCTTGGTGCTTAGAAAGAGAACCCAAGTATATTTAGAGTAATCATCAACAAGCACAGAAGCATATGATTTTCCACCCAAGATAGTAGTCCTAATTGGCCCAAAGAAATCCATATGGATCAATTGCAAACACCTACTTGTAGAAACATCATTAATGGACTTAAACGAGGCTCTATGTTGTTTACCTTTAGCACATGCATCACAAATTTTATCTAATGAGAACTTGAGCTTAGGTAGGCCTCTAACTAGATTAAGGAAAACTAATTTTTCCAAAAAACTAATGCTAGCATGTCCTAGTTTCCTATGACATAACCATGCATCATTTTCATTTTGTGCAACTAAGCATGCATGAGATGTATGAATGTCATCTAGATGCACCATATATATTGTCTATGCGATGACCAATGAGCATTGTTTTATTAGATTTAATGTCAACTATTCTACACCCATTTACATCATGTAACACCCGTGTCTTGGGCCTAGGAGTTAGCCGGATTGTTGTTCGGGTCAATTAAAATCTAATTAAAATAAACCAACTTTGAATATTGGCCTATGCCTTAAGAGTTTTTACATGTGTTTGAATGTTGTTTGAATGAATGCATGTTGTGGATTGTTGCCTTAGTATTAGACATGTTTAAGTCTTGTTAAAGTATGATGATATTGTTGGTTTAAATTGGGTTCAATCGAATTGCTGTTGTATGGTGTTTTGGTGGTGTTTTGGGGCACCCTTGTGCCTCAAAACAGTCCAGACGAGTCTGCAGACAGGGGGCATTTCGGAACGGGTCCCCCTGTTCCGGAACGGTCCCTGTGTAAATGGCCTGCCGTTTCGAAACGGATGAGGGTCGTTTCGGAACATTTTGGCTACTGGAATTTTGAGAAATTGGCGAGATGTAGCCGTTCCGAAACGGGCCTTTGGTGTTTCGAAATGGTCAAATCTCGTTGACCACGAGATATTGACCGTCAAGTTCGTTCCGATACGGGTCACCCCTGTTTCGGAACGGTCACCCTATGGTTGACCCTGGCCTGTTGACTTAGTCAAGCCGTTTCGGAACACCCTAAGGGCGTTTCGAAACGGTCTGCTGTAATAAAGTAAAATGGACTGTTTATGCTTGTTTGATCGGTGAATGTTTCATTGTTTGTATTTTCCGCTGTTATGCTCCACTTAGGAATTAATTACGCATCTAGACAAGATTAAAGTTAAAGAAATTTTCTGGGTCATTAACCGAGGGGAAGCCTTAACGAGTTTCGCTTCGGTTTTCCCCGTGTGGCCCACTCGGACCGGTCATCCGACCAGACCGGGACGAGGGGGTTACACATCAAACATGAGATTAAACCATTTATCACAAAGTTGACTTATGCTCAATAAGTTATGTTTTAGACCATTGACATACAAAACATTTTCAATGAGTATAGAAGAGTGATTACCTATGAAGCCAATACCTTCAATGTGGCCTTTGGAGTTGTCACAAAATGTTACTACTCCTCCACTTTTTGGCTTTAATTCCATGAATCGACTCTTGTCTCTAGTCATGTGCCTCGAGCATCCACTATCAAGGTACCACAAATTTTGACTTTGTGCTTTGGCCTTGTAGCAATGCTCCCCCTACAAACAAAGAGTTAAACTTTGATTTTTGGTACCCAAATCATTTTGGGTCCATGAGTGTTAGCTCCCAAAAGCTTGGTTCCCTTACGAATCCAAGGTGACATGGCAATAATGCTATTAGATTTTACAAGTTCCTTAGGAACCCATACACTTCTAATTCTTTTAGTTCCATTATGCCTATTGGAGCCACTTTGTTTGTAGTTAAAATTCTTTCTTTTTACAAAGTTGGTTTTTGAAGATTCACCTTTTTCTTGTTTAGAAGAACCAACATTTTTGAAAGAATTTTTGAGCTCACCAAGCTCATTCACCAACCTTTGGTGTTCATCATTACATTGAGAAAGAAGGTTATTTAAATCAATGTTTTCTTGTTCAAAAACTTCAAATCATCTTGTAAGCTTAAAACCATTTCCTCAAAATCCGAGAGTAAATCGTTTTGAGCTTTTAAATCCGAAATGACCTTTTTATTTTTTAAAACGAACTCCTCATATTTCTCTACTAACTCGTCATATACCTCTTGTAACTCATCGTATGCATCATGCAATTCATCAAATGTAAAATAAAAGCAAGATGAGTTAAAGGTTACCATCGAATCCTCCTCAAGAGCCATGAGGCAAAGGTTGGCCACTTCATGTTCCTCATCCTCGGATGACTCCTCATCACTCCAAGTAGCAAGCTTAGCTTTGAGCTTCTTCTTCTTCTCAAAGCCCTTATTCTAGAGTTGAGAGCAATCGGAACGTATGTGACCTGGCTTCTTGCACTCAAAGCAAATGATCAGATCCCTTTTTTCTTCTTTGCCTTTGTTCTTGAAGTCCATAGTTCTTTGAAATTTTCTCCCTCGGTTGGACTTCATGAACCGTGAGAATTGTTTGGTTATCATAGCCAACTCCTCAAAGTCTTCCTCCTCACTAGAAGAGCTCTCCTCTTGTAGAGAGTCTTTGAGAGCAACTCCTAGCTTCTTCTTCTTTTCTACCTCATGCCTCTCTATTCTCCTCTCTTCATTCTTCTTTTCTTCTTCTCTTCCTTGCTTCATGATCTCATGTGTAAGAAGAGACCCAACGAGCTGATCAAGCTTCAAAGTTTTCAAATTCTTAGATTCAATGATGGTCGTCCTTTTACCATCCTAAGACTCCGGGAGAGAGTATAGAAGCTTCCTTACTAGCTTATCTCCGGGAATCACTTCACTGAATCCTTTAAGACCGTTGACGATGATAAAAAACCGATCAAACATCTTTGAGACGCTCTCATTGGGGTCCATCTTGAAATTTTCATAGCTCAAATTTAACAACTCGATCTTCGTCTGTAACCCCCCTAGACCCGCCTATGCGTTACGACGGATCCTAGGAAGTCACATTAGGGTCACAAGAGCGACCCACAGTAAGATTCCAAATAAACATATGGTTAAACCTTTAAAATCATAAATCAAATATATGATTTAAAATACAATTTCAGAAATCGTTCAAAACGATAAAACAATTATGATACAAGTTGCGGAAATAAGTTTCAGACTCATTTATATAATGCAAACACGACATACATGCCCCCTAGTTACACAGATACCATACTCCCTGACGAGCCGAAGAAACTCCCATACCGACGTTGATAGGTGCAACATGTCTGATCTTTTATCCTGAGATGGTAAAAAAACAACATGAGCTTGGGAAAGCTCAGTAATACAGAACTACCAAAAGATTCTATAAGCTCATGCAGATATATGGTAAGCATAACATTTTCATGATGATCCAAGAAGTGACAGTTCTCTTTTCCCTTTCCGATAATTAAGGATAACGTTGTTCTACTATTTCGGGGTTTCAACATACTCAAGAATAATGGTATTTGTTCTTTAATCAGACCTTGAGAATTAGACGGAAATTATATAGGCTGATGATATACGAGGTAGAAATCAGAGAGTTTAGCATCTAGTGTGTTCCAATAAGTACATATCAACATACATAAGTACAGATCAACATATCATATGAGCACATAACAGATTAAATGCAAATGTCCAATGTTCATACAGAAATTTACAAGAAATACCCTCCAACCTTACACCAATATGCAGTCCCCCAGAACTGCATCCATAAGGACTTACCCTAGGCCCGATGGGCATAGGTGCCACCTAAGGGGCTGCCTTAGGTCCATAAGGACTTACCCTATGCCCGATGAGCATAGGTGCCACTCAAGGGGAGACCTTGAGTCCATAAAGACTTACCCTAGGCCCGATGGGCATAGGTGCCACTCAAGGGGAGACCTTGAGTCCATAAGGACTTACCCTAGGCCCGATGGGCATAGGTGCCTCCTAAGGGGATGCCTTAGGTCCATAAGGATTTACCAGCTTGATCAGGGTTGTACCGACAGAGACTTCATATCATAACCCAACAGTATACCCTAGATGACAATCGGAAATCAGATTTCAGACATGAGTAACATAATACATGTAACAGACATATTCTATTCAGAGTATCAGAAACAGAAGTTCATGCTTTTAACAGATAAATGGGCATACCATTGAGCAAAATAGACATTCATTATTCATCATGCAAACAGATTGTGCCATCATATATCAAGCTAACATATCATACTATCAAGTAAGCAGAGAATGTCATTATGCAGTTCATTCAACAGAATACAGCACACACATGGAACACACTGGATGGGACAGATCATTTCTCAGAGATGCTTGGCATTTACGGAATAAGACATATTGAGCTTGTGACAATTTGAACGGATTTCTGAAACGTGGCCCTTAATAGAAGGGGTTCATACTAACGGCTTAACCCAGATATTCAGGAGGTGACACATCAAGGTCTTTGAGAGTTTAAACGGATATCATGAGTGATTTACTCATTTAAGCCTACAAGGGCATTATGGTCATTTTATCACATATGAACATTTTGGTAATTTATACCAACAAGGCATAAACAGTCGCTCAGGAATTTCTATTTGCTTATTAGGCTTCCAATCAGAAACCCAGAGATTTCTACGTCAAGGTCTGTCACGATATCGGATACATTCAGGGCTATTCTGATTACTTGGGCCAACGAGGACATTTTGGTCATTTAACTATCCGAGGACGAAATTTCTTCTAGGGGGAGAGAGTTGTAACACTCTAGAAATATATATACATATAAAGAAAGAAAGAAATAAAAAGAAGAGTGGATGCCAAGGGGACTCGAACCCGTGCCCCTTGGCATGGGAGGTAGAAGGGTTAACCATCTGAGCTAAGGTAATTTTTGGTTATAGCCTACCTTAATTTCCTCTTAAGTTATTCGTCCTAATGTACAGAAAATAGAAAAAAATAATAAAAAGAACCATTCATCTACCTATGTCAGATCATTTCGAATATGGAGAGAGAGCTTTCTAGATCTAAAACTCTTCCCCCAAACTCTTCAGCTACCTAAACCAAACCCTACTCCGATCTCCTTCTCCGGTCATCCGTGGCATGCACCGCCACCTCCTTTGCACTCGCCGCCGGACCCCGCTCCTAGCCCACCGTCCCACTCGCGCGTTAGCGCCGCTGTCCGTCGCGAGGCATGGTTCGAAAGTTCGACAGAAACCCTAAGCGCAACCCTATGTTTTTCGGCGTTTTTGTCGTCGTCCGCCTCCCGTTCGTGATACCGCCGCCAGATCCAGGCTCCCGACGTGGCGACGAACAAAACCCAACCGGCCGATCATTTGTCCGACGCCGAGAAGGGCTTCGTTGGAGCTTCGTCATTTTCGACGGAGTTTTGACGTTTTAGGTAGTTTTCGAACCGAGCTTTTTGGAACATTCCAGCGAGATTCCGGCGAGTTTCCGGTGAGATCCCGGTGACATTCCGGCGAACTCTTTAGGGTATGCAAGTATCTTGGTATTCGAAATGTCATGGGACATCCAGTCCGGATTCGAATGCGATCGAATGTAGTATCATGAGTCAACCGGTATAACTCGAAACTAAGGTAATACATTACTACCCCTTGTATGCTTTATGTACATGTTGATACCTGGTTAAAGCATGCATGCTTATGATAAGTGTTTTGTGAAATCTGCTCAAGCTGAATTCGATACGAAAAATAAGTATGAGAGTCAGTAAGATCAAAATACTCGGATAAGAATATTAATATACCAACAGTGTCGAAAGTGCTAATAATAATACAGTTAAATCTGAAACTCTATCAATGGTGCCTAAGAATTAATGTTCAGAATGCGGAGTATGAGATGTATGTTTTAATGGAAAGACTTCGGCATCAATATGCAATTCGTGGATAATCCCTCAAACTCTGTATAACACATGAATGAGAATTCTCTGGAAATATTGTTGAAATCCTAAGTCGATCCTTATGACAGTAATGCGTGAATTAAATGAGAATAATCGTAATTACCAAAAAGATGGTAATGCCCTCGAGCACCTAAATGTCTGATTAATTTGAATGACGTTATACCCTCAAGTTCTGTAATGAATGAATCGTCTGTAAAGGGGACGGAGAGTTAAGACGACTTAATACCGTTTGAGTACGTGAATGATGGAGATACCAAATGGTAATTCAGAAAGAAATGGTGGATTTATCCCAATTTCCAAAATGACTGAAAAGCCCTCTTGAGCTAAATATGTAGTTATGCATTTGATGAAATTCTGAGATTTCTAATAAGACTTTAAGGGCTAAAGCGCTCCTAAGTGTTAGGAAGCACACTCATGTATGATAATCACTCCTGTTATTAAAATAAGGTTGGAAGATTTTCCGCACAGAATATAAGTTTGAATACTCCGAAATATGAAAGCAATCGTTCAGATATACGGTACAGCCGGATACATTAGAAGGGTTGGTTAGTAATGCAAGGTTGGGGTATGTTAGTTCGAATGGTTTTGGAGGCTCGATAAACTCCTAGAAATCTTAAATATTGTAAATCTTCATTTTACAACTATTGGGCTAAATTACAAAATCACTCCTGATAGTTAAATGACCAAAATGTCCTCGTTGGCCCAAGTAATCAGAATAGCCCTGAATGTATCCGATATCGTGACAGACCTTGACGTAGAAATCTCTGGGTGTCTGATTGGAAGCCTAATAAGCAAATAGAAATTCCTGAGCGACTGTTTATGCCTTGTTGGTATAAATTACCAAAATGTTCATATGTGATAAAATGACCATAATGCCCTTGTAGGCTTAAATGAGTAAGTCACTCATGATATCCGTTTAAACTCTCAAAGACCTTGATGTGTCACCTCCTGAATATCTGGGTTAAGCCGTTAGTATGAACCCCTTCTATTAAGGGCCACGTTTCAGAAATCCGTTCAAATTGTCACAAGCTCAATATGTCTCATTCCGTAAATGCCAAGCATCTCTGAGAAATGATCTGTCCCATCCAGTGTGTTCCATGTGTGTGCTGTATTCTGTTGAATGAACTGCATAATGACATTCTCTGCTTACTTGATAGTATGATATGTTAGCTTGATATATGATGGCACAATCTGTTTGCATGATGAATAATGAATGTCTGTTTTGCTCAATGGTATGCCCATTTATCTGTTAAAAGCATGAACTTCTGTTTCTGATACTCTGAATAGAATATGTCTGTTACATGTATTATGTTACTCATGTCTGAAATCTGATTTCCGATTGTCATCCGGGGTATATTGTTGGGTTATGATATGAAGTCTCTGTCGGTACATCCCTGATCAAGCTGGTAAATCCTTATGGACCTAAGGCATCCCCTTAGGTGGCACCTATGCCCATCGGGCCTAGGGTAAGTCCTTATGGACTCAAGGTCTCCCCTTGAGTGGCACCTATGCCCATCGGGCCTAGGGTAAGTCTTTATGGACTCAAGGTCTCCCCTTGAGTGGCACCTATGCTCATCGGGCATAGGGTAAGTCCTTATGGACCTAAGGCAGCCCCTTAGGTGGCACCTATGCCCATCGGGCCTAGGGTAAGTCCTTATGGATGCAGTTCTGGGGGACTGCATATTGGTGTAAGGTTGGAGGGTATTTCTTGTAAATTTCTGTATGAACATTGGACATTTGCATTTAATCTGTTATGTGCTCATATGATATGTTGATCTGTACTTATGTATGTTGATATGTACTTATTGGAACACACTAGATGCTAAACTCTCTGATTCCTACCTCGTATATCATCAGCCTATATAATTTCCGTCTAATTCTCAAGGTCTGATTAAAGAACAAATACCATTATTCTTGAGTATGTTGAAACCCCGAAATAGTAGAACAACGTTATCCTTAAATATCGGAAAGGGAAAAGAGAACTGTCACTTCTTGGATCATCATGAAAATGTTATGCTTACCATATGTCTACATGAGCTTATAGCATCTTTTGGTAGTTCTGTATTACTGAGCTTTCCCAAGCTCATGTTGTTTTTTTACCATCTCAGGATAAAAGATCAGACATGTTGCACCTATCAACGTCGGTATGGGAGTTTCTTCGGCTCGTTGGGGAGTATGGTATCTGTGTAACTAGGGGGCATGTGTGTCGTGTTTGCATTATATAAATGAGTCTGAAACTTATTTCCGCAACTTGTATCATAATTGTTTTATCGTTTTGAACGATTTATGAAATTGTATTTTAAATCATATATTTGATTTATGATTTTAAAGGTTTAACCATATGTTTATTTGGAATCTTACTGTGGGTCGCTCTTGTGACCCTAATGTGACTTCCTAGGATCCGTCGTAACGCATAGGCGGGTCTAGGGGGTTACATCGTCTCCTTCACATCGCTAGTACCTTCATCAGTTGTCTCTAAAGTGTCCCACATTTCTTTCACGCTTTCGATAGATGAAACATTCGAGTAGATATCCAGACCAAGTGCACAAAATATAATGTGTAGAGCTTTGTTGTTGACTTGCATCCTTCGTCTATCTTCCTCGGTCATCTCTGACTTCACCTTTGGGAATAGTCTTCCTTCATCGTTTCTTTTAACCAGAATGTAGGGACCTTCTTCCACTACATCCCAAACCATATAATTTGTGGACTTAATGAAGAGATGCATTCGATTCTTCCAATATGGGTAGTTGTCCCCATTGAAGAAAGGTGGTTTAGTGGTGGATTGTGACTCGTAAAGGTTGAAGGTTGAAGTAGATGCCATGGCTTGTCTTTAAACTTGATCTCACTCTCCTAGGAACTCCTCTTGTGGTTGTTAATCCTTCAAAAGAGGTAGGATCTGATACCAATTGTTGAGTGGATCATTGAATCGATTTAAGCCAAGAGGGGGGTGAATTGGATATTTAGAAAGTATGGTGGTGAAGTGGTAAAATAAAAAATATCAAGACAAGGCACTTAGAGTGGTTCAAGTTCCAATTGAACTCTACATTCACTACCTTATCTCACACTAAGGATTTCTAACAACTCCACTAGTTGATCTTCCCCTTTTCTAGGCTTAGGAGGAAACTTTTACACAATGGCCAATTTTCTACCCAAAAAATGACCAAACCTTCTCACTTGATTACAAAGAATATTAAGGCAAATAACTAGTATCTCTCGATACAAATTTTGCCCAATTACAAGCACTCAACCCAATTGAATCAAATAAAATGAGAAATACAAAGAACCACAATCGGGGTTTTACAAGGAATATGGAAATTTTGCACAAGAGCTTGAATTTGATGTTTGGATGTTTCTCTTAAGATCAACAGTTGTTGCTGATGCTTTTAGGACTCCCTTTTATACCTTCTCATTAAATTCTAGTCGTTGGGGTTGTTGCCATCATAATTATAGCCGTTGGGATGCAATTTTCCCACCATAAATGCACTTCTACAACTACCAGTTCCGAAATGCTCGAACCTGTTTCGAAACAGACCAAAATAGAAATAGTCGTTGGGGTATAATTAAGAGACCGTATCGAAACAGACCTGATCATTTCAATACGCTAAGAGCCCGTTACTAAACGTGCTAGAGCCTGTTTTGAAACATTTTTCCACTGTCAAAACCCGTATCGAAACATCTTAACACGTTTAGATACACTCTAACTGTCCAACCCGTTCCGTTGTTCTTCATCCGTATCGAAACATGGATACCTGTTTCGATACACCCATATCGAAACAAGAACGCTTGTTTCGAAACACATGTTAACAGTTTCAAAACGTTTCGAAACTCCTAAGGGCAGTTTCAAAACGGTGACTCAAAAATCACTATTTTGTCTTGGAAAACCCTTAGAAATTTTTTTCATAAACATTGGTTTTGACTTGGACCATTTGCTTAGAGATTTTGGGAAGTTTTGAGGACTTAAAAATATTTTTTCTCTTTTTCAATTTAGTCCTTAAATCCTTTGTTATATCAAAATCAATTCATTAGTTTTATAATCTCCACCTTTTTGATATAACAAAACCAAATATAAATTTTTAAGTATTTTGAAATCTTTGAAAAAAAAATTAACTCCCACTCAATTTAAGATAGGTTTTTAAGTTTTGAAAAGATTTAAAATTGAAGCATTTGAAACTCAAAACCGACTTAAAAACACTTAGGCTCTTAGATTACTTCTCCCCTTTTTTGTTAGATCAAAAATAGATAAACAAGGCTAACAAGAGAATAAACCAAAAAACATGATATCATAGATAGCATTTAAGTTCAAGAAACAACATCAAAAACATAAATATTCAAAATGTTTAAGTTCAAGCTCAATCCTAAAAACAAATAATTAAAGCATAGGTCTTAAAGATAAAAACATAAATAGGTGCAAACTTAATCCTAATATGACATACTAATATGATATACAATATGAATCCTAGGCCTCATCACCATCATCGCCTCCAATGTCATCAAAAGAATCATCCTTGTCCTTAGCTTGATCTTGACGAAAGCGCATCCAATCATCATAAAAGGTGGAGAAAGAGAGATCCATGGACGTTTGTTGATTCTCAAGAGTGGGAACACGATCCTCCAAGGATTGAATACGAGTGTTGAGAGCACCAAAACCTGAAGCCATGTTTGTGTCCATCGTGTTGAACCGCTCGGTAAGGAAAGCCAAAAGAGCATCATTGTTAGAAGCCGCAACGGGAGCTGAAGCTTGAGGTTGAGGCTCTTCTTGAGGTGCTTGAGCTCTTCTAACAACACGAACCCAATGGTCAAGTGTGTAACGAAACTCGGATCTCATAAGAGAAGATTCATCAATCTTTTGCTTTTGGGGTTCCGGAGAATCATATGAGCAATCTAGACCAAGTTTATCAAATATGTAGCTCAATATTGTCCCATAAGTGAAGGATGTGAGTGAGTCGGTTGTACGAATCTTCACTTGATGGACCATCTCGGCGAACATGATTTTCACTAAGTTCGGTTGTTGGGCTCGGAAAAAACACTAGAGCCAAAAGTGATCTACTTGGCGGATGTGGGAAAATTTACCTCCGAGTGGGCGAATGAACCATGAGATCATCAAATGTAGGAAACGGTCATGAGCATTTAGGGTAAGAACCGATCCGGTATGAGCTCCAAAATGATTTTCATCCTCAATACCTTCATCTTTGAGCCCAAGGAAATTCACTATGACGGATGGATCAACACAGAACTTCTTGCCCAAAAGGTAAGAGTCAATAGCTATAACCTCGAAATGATCCTCTATGTTGATGAGAACGACATTTGAGTAAAAGAGCAAGACCATGTTCTTGTAGACGATGCCATGAATGCTCAAAAAGGCTAAGAAACTCCATTCTTGCAAAAGAGGTAGATAACAGAATTCGAAACAATCAGAGTCAAGGAAATCTATATCCACAACTCGCTCTCTTTGAATAGCGAAATCATGAATGATTTTGAATCGTTCCTTAGCATCTTGATTCTTAAGACTTTTTTGAAAAAGGAGGGTAAGGTTTGGACGAATGTTTTCTTGGGTTGAACCTTCACCCGCTTGAGTCTTTCGTTTCTTGTTTTCCATTAAAAATTCCTAAAAACACAAAGCAAGCAAGAAAAAATTTGAGTGTATGCATTTAAATCCTAATTCAATCCAATAAAAATCTTATTAAGGTTTTAAAACCACTTTGAAAGTATATACAAATATAATTTTTTTAAGAAAACCGTTTTTAAAAACTGTGTTAAAAACAAATACGATTAAAATAAAATATATTCGAATAAAAATTTGAGAATTTAAAAAGATTTTTACAAGTTTTTGAAAACCTGTGATGTAAAACATATATTCTATACAAAACTATAATTTTCTAACCTAAGATTCGAACGAAATCAAAGAAAAAAGAAAAGGTTGGAAAATACCTTAAAAGAGGGATTTTGGAAGAATTGATGGATGAAATTGCACCAAAATGTTGAAGCTTGCTTAGATTTTCGTTTGGGAGTAAAAGCCCTCAAGATTTAATGAAAAACAATGAGGTTTGGAGGGTTTTTATAGAGGAAATCATTTTAGGGTTTTTGAGTTTGAGTAAAAATTGAATTTTCAGCATTTAAAACCTTTTAAAATAGGCTTTCCGAATACGCGTTTCGAAATAGGTGAAATCGTTTCGAAACAGGTGTACCGGAACATCTAAGAACGTTCTGAAACCTGTTGACCGTTCTGATACAGTTTTGACCGTATCGAAGCCCAAGAGATTGCCCGTATCGAAACGCATAGGGGTCATTTTGATACATGTCTTGACAGAACCAAAATGTTTCGAAACCCTTTGGGGTGTTTCGAAACACCCTGGTCTATTTGTATTTGTTTAAGGCACCCTTATCGAAATAGGGTTACCCGTTTCGATACACCTAGGCCTAGAGGTGCAGATGAGGCTCTAAATTACAGAAAAACTAAATTTTAATATATCCTAGATGCATAAATGATATGAATGAGCAAGAAAAACATATCAAAACACAAACATACTCCCTAACTATAAGCATGGATGAAATTAGGATAAAAAACACATAAGCATGGCATTTTACAAGAAATCAAGCAAATTTAAGCACAAAAGCTCCTAAAAGTTTGGGTCCGATTATGGGGGGTTCTCATTTTTTCGGGTTTGCCATCTGCTAGCTTTGACGGTGCCAAGCATTTCGTCTATGGTGGACTCTCACTACTCTTCCTCCGTGAAGTTAGGGGTAAGGACAATTTCCTTTCTCACCCCGACGCTGGTGCTATTTAAACCATATTTACTAATGATTCTAACGGGAGTTATGCCTTCGCCGGTGGCTCGAAGGAGGCGGGCTTGATCTTGCCGACAACTTTGGTTTTAAGCTTTGAAAATGGAAAGTTATGTTGGGTTTTATTGTAAAACCAAAATTGACAATATTTTTCAAGGACTTAATTGCAAAATGAAATAAATTTTTAAATACTCAAAAGACTCACAAAATGGCAAGAATTCGAACTTTAAGTGTTTCTAAATCAAAAGCCAAGTATCCAAAATATTTTCTAAGTTTTTTTTAACTATAATTATCAAGTTTGGTCCAGGCGTACCAATACGGTTACATCCGTATCGATACGGTTTTTGGCAACTAAAAAATAAGTTATGAAAAGTGTACCGATATGCTCTTTTCCATATCGATACGATTTTTAGACTCGAAGTATAAATTTCAAAAAAAGGTACTAGTACGCTTCTTGCAGTACTGATACGCCATTCAAACTTGGAAACTGAAAACTACTTACCATATTGGTACGCTCCTTTCCGTACCTATACGAGTTGGTAAGATTTGATAAATCTTGGCATTTAATTTTTTACCGTTGCCTTGTCAGTTTATAGGAACTAAACAAATTGAAAAATGGTTAACCGTACAGATACGCTTAACTATTGTACCGATACACTTTTTGGTTAACCAATTCTCCAGATTCCAATTAGCAAAATCAGTACCGTTACGCACTATGTCTTACCGATCCCCTTTTTAAAATATGGTTCTCGTACCGATACACCTCTTCGCTTATCGATATGCTATTTGTATACAACGACTCTTTCTTCTTATGATTGGTACCGATACAGTAGATTGCAGAAGTGCATTTATGGTGGGGAAAAGAGAGCCCAACGACTTTATTGATGATTTCAACCACCCAAACGGTTAGAATTCAATGAAGAGGTATAAAAACAAGTCATAAAAGCTACATCAACAACTATTGAACAAGTCAAGCACATTCAAGTAAAAATCTAATCCAATTTGAGCCAAATAGAGTCAAACTATTGTGTAATCCATTTGTAATTCTTTTTTTCAAGATTGGGTAGAATGTACTTGTAATTGGGGAAATTATTTTACCTTTGTGAGGTGTATTTTCATTTTCCAACAACTTCTCTTGTTAAGAGTGATTTTTTATTAAGCTTTGGGTTGAAAGCTTAATCAGTTTGTAAGGTTTCCTCCTAACCGGATAAAATGGAAAGATTTTCTAGTGAAATTGGTTGAAAATCCTTAGTGAGAGCTAAGGTAGTGGATGTAGAGCTTGTTCTAAGCTTGAACCACTATAAATCTCTTGTGGCTTCATTTTTAATTTACCAATTTTCTCCCTCAAACTTTTAAAAGCCAATTCACCCCTTCTTGGCCATTTGTTCATCGATTGATCCACACAACAATAACCCTCTGGAAATGAATTATTTTTGCACTTTTCTTTGTCTCACTTGTTGTGCCATGTGGAGAAATTATGCCATGTTTAAGATTTGTGGGCTTTTCTCTTGAGGATAAGGTTATCGCTTTTCATAATCCCAAGTTTAAGTGGATCGTGTCTTTTACTTTCAGCTTTATTGAAGTTGACTTTTTGAGCTTTGAGGAAAATGTTTGGATTGTCTACAAATTCAAGATTCAAGATACGAGGCTCTTTGTGGATGTTCTGCCCTGTGCTTTTGTAACGCCCCAGTTTTGGGCCTAGCGGTTTGTTGGTTAATTAGACGGTCTGGTGGCCCGGGTTAGAGATTCGAGTTAGATTCGAGATCAGATATTTTTATGAAAGATAAAAATATAGGAAAATGGTTAAAAATAATTATTTAATATATATGTATATATATATTATTTTGGTAAAATCAATTTTGGGAAAAGGATTTTGGAAATGTGACATTTTGGCTAGTGGCCAAAATGTAAGAATTGTAAAACTATTTTTAGTGATTGTTTTGTAAAAGGGTCAAAACTTTGAATCTTTAAGGAGATAATATACCTAAGTGTTTTATCAGATTTCTCTCTGAATTGGAATAGTTTTAAATATTTTAATTATAGGATTAAAAGGAATTAATTAAAGGAATGTAGTTATTTTCACAAAAACCAATTTGACATGATTTTCTATTCTCCAAACTTTTCTCTCAAAGTCTTTTTAGCCAAACATCTATTTTCTAGAAAAAATTTGAGGTAATGGTCTTGTTTTCTTAAATTAAAGATTCTCAATAGATTTCCTAATTTGTTTCTACAAAATCTCAGTGATTTCCTTTGCTTTTCAAGAAGAAAAACCATCCAATTGAGAGAGATTTCAATCATTGAAGGTGAGGTTCATTCTTATCCTTTAATGAATGGTTCTTTACTGAAATTCTCAAGTTCTTGATCTTTTATATATGTTTTCTAATGGGTTCTGATGATTTAATTGTGGAATTTTGGTTTAATTGAGATTTAATTGGTGAAATTTGTTGAGATTCATTTTGGATCTATTTTGTTGGGTTCTTGAACAGATTAGAACATGATTATGATGTTTTATAATGTTAATAAGTTGGTTTTAACATTAGAATCCCGAAATTATAAGAATCTCTAATTGTTTAGGTTGTTAGTTATGTGTTTTTGGGGAGTTATGGTAGTGTAATAGTTGCTGGAAGTATAAGAATGTTATGAGAAGGTTTTTAGATGTCTTTTGATGAAAATTGATGGTCGAAAGTGTTAGGCTTTGGCTAGGTTAAGTTTGAAGGTCAATCAATGTTGATTTCGGTTGTTCCGGATGAGCGTTTGGTAGCATTTAGCAAGACAATGTGTTAGGCTCGATATCCTTCAACCGAATTGCTTGCCAAGTGTGAAGAAGATTGATTTTTGGGTGCTTTTGGTGGAAGCCAAAATTGAACAAAATATACAAAGGATTTATAGTGGTTCAAGCTTCTAACAAGATCTACATCCACTACCTTAGCTCCCACTAAAGATTTCAACTAATTCACTAAGAATTCTTCCCCTTTTCTTGGCTTAGGAGACAACCAATTACAACCTAGACTCACTCACCAAGTCTAGCGACCAAAGCTCACAAACCGAGCTTTGGGATCACTCTCTAACAAGAAAAAACTTAGCAAACTAGAAATCCCTCAAAAGGTATGTGTTTGCGCTAATAAGCCCTCACCCAAAACCTAATACACTTGAGCATACATTGACAATTAATCTCAACAAGTGTAGTATATACAAAGATTGGGAATTTAAGAACTAATACAAATTTTCATCATAATGTTGTTAACTTGAGGATCATTAGTATTCTATAGATGCTTGGAGGTCCCTTTTATACTCGCAATTGAGTTCCTAGTCATTGGAGAGCGTTGGGATGATTTGAAGCCGTTGGGGCCTTTATTTCCCGTAATAAATGCTCTTATGGAGCAGTATGTATCGATACGCGAGTAGTCGTATCAGTACGCCTTCTTCTGAAACTAGCCGTTGGAGTCTTTCTAGCTGATGTGTATCGATACGCTTATAGGCCTATCGGTACGACCTGTAATTCAAATAGCCGTTGGGAAAATGACCGGTTAAAATCATTAGGTGTATCGGTACTCGATACAACTGTATCGGTATGGATACTAGCCATTAGGGGTTTGTAAAACAACCGTATCAAAATGCCACGTAACGTATCGATACACGTCCTTTTCGTATAGGTACGACCAAGTCGTATCGGTATGAGTTTTGACTTCCTAAAATTTTCTATAGCTGAAACCCTAAAGCATATCGATACGAGGTATATCGTATCGGTACAGTGGCTTGAAAAACAAAGGTTTGGCTACTTTAAAGACATTTTAAATAATTTCAAATCCTTGTAAAATTCATCAAACATATTTTCAAGTTTTTTGGACTTATTAACATTTTGAAACCTTTTCAATTTAGTCCAAAAAAAATTCTATTATTATATCAAAACAAACATTTCAACAATCTCCCCCTTTTTGATATAATAAAACCAACTTGAAAATTTGTTTGTGATTCTCCCCCTTAGTATTAAAAAGTTTGAATAAGAGATTTTTAAAATTCAAATGTAGTTAAAGCTCCCTTTATTCACTTGAAAAATCAATTTTTCAAACCATTTCTCCCCCTTTTTCCATATCAAAAAAAAATTATGTAACTTTAAGTTCAAAATAACAATATAGGTTTAAAAATTGACAAAAATAAGAATTTTGGTTTTAAAATGGCTCCCCCTTACTCAAAGCATCATAAAATGGTTATTCCAACAAAGATGATTATCTTGTTGAATTAAAGTATATAAATCAAATAAAAAGCAAATAAATTCAACTAAATTAATTTTACCACTTGAACCAAAGGGAGGATGTGAAGCCTTCCTTCTTCAAGTGATCTTCCTTGTGTGTATGGAGCTCCCCCTCAATGTTGTGATTTATTGACCAATCTCTATCACACCTAAAATAAGACAATCAAGTAATTCTTGGTATCCAAATTGCTTTGGATCCATAAGCGTTAGTAGAACATAATTTAGTCCCCTTAGGAATCTATTTTTCAATTCCATCATTTTTCATTGAAGTAATTAGTCCTTTTGGGACCCAAATACTTCTAAAACATTTACCATTTAAAAATCTAGGGGCACTAGATTGTCTTTAATAAAAATTTGATTTTCCAAAATTGGTTTCTTTTCATGCTCTTTGGAAATCAAATATTTTTCCTCTTGAACTTTATGAAGCAAATTTTGTAAATCAACACATATTTGTTCAAACTCATTGAGTTTTGCTTCAAGTTCAATTTTGGTTTTAGAAATCAAATCATTTTGAATTTTCAAATTTGAAACCACTTTTTTGTTTTTCAAAATATGATTTTTAAACTCTAAAACCAAATCATCATAAGCATCTTGTAATTCATCATAAGAATAAGAAGTTGAAGTAGATGAATTAAAAGTTACCCTTGAATCTTCTTGGATGATCATAAGAAAAAGGTTGGCTTGTTCATTATCAGTAGAGTCATCATCACTCAAAGTAGCCACATATGTCTTCTTCTTATGGCTTGAAGAGCTTGCCCTCTTCTTCTTCTTCTTCGATTCATGCTTGGATTCTTCAATTTTGCTCTTCATGAATCGGACACATTTCTTGAAGAGATGAATTATCTCTTCATCTTCACTTTCCGCCTCACTTGATTCTTCATGTTGGCATTTGGAGGAATTGAGAACAACGACATTAACATCAATGCCTTGCTCTTTGATCTTCTTCTCCTTCTCCCTCTTCAAGGGTGTAGACATCATTTCATGGGTAAGAAGGGACCCAATTAGCTCATCAAGTTTGAGCCCCTTTAGGTTCTTGGCTTCGATGATAGTCGTCGTCTTGCCCTCCCATGATTCAGGAAGTGAATAAATCAACTTCTGAACAAGCTTGTCTTCCAGAATTTCCTCTCCAAAACCTTTGAGTTTGTTGATGATTGTGGAGAACCGATTGAACATGCTTTTGATGTCTTCTTTTGGGTCCATCTTGAAGTTCTCAAACTCAAGGTTGAGAAGACCGATCTTGGTCTCCTTTACTTTGTTTGTTCCCTCATATGTGACCTCAAGCTTGTCTCAAGCTTCCTTGGCACTTTCACAAGAAGATATATTTGCATATACATCCGGGCCATAAGCACAAAAAAGAATGTGCAATGCCTTGCAATTAAGCTCCATCATCTTCTTATCGTTGGCATTCCAATTCACTTTTCTCCTTTTTGGCATGAACGATCTATCTTCGGTAAGGTCCCAAAGTCGATAATCCTTTGCTTTGATGAATTACATCATCTTATTCTTCTAATAAGCATAATGCTCCCCATTGAAGAATTGAGGTTTGTCGATTGATTACGCCATTTACTTCGGTTGATTGTTTGTTGGTTGAGCTTGCCGGGATCGTCCCAATAGGTGGTTAAACCTTCTCGATTGAGCCTCTCTTTGATACCAATTGTTAGGCTTGATATCCTTCAACCGAATTGCTTGCCAAGTGTGGAGAAGATTGATTTTTGGGTGTTTTTGGTGGAAGCAAAAATTGGACAAAATGGGCAAAGGATTTATAGTGGTTCAAGCTTCTAACAAGCTCTACATCCACTACCTTAGCTCCCACTAAGGATTTCAACCAATACACTAAGAATTCTTACATTTTTCTTGGCTTAGGAGGCAACCAATTACAACATATACTCACTCGCCAAGTCTAGCAACCAAAGCTCGCAAACCGAGCTTTGGGATCACTCTCTAACAAGAGAAAACTTAGCAAACTAGAAATCCCTTAAAAGGTATGTGTTTGCACTAATAAGCCCTCACCCAAAACCTAATACACTTGAGCATACATTGACAATTAATGTAACATTTAAAAAAGGGGAAGAAAATTGTTGGTTGTGGGAATCAAACCCACAACCTAATGGTAGCCAAGTCGTGAGCCATCTGAGCTAAATAGCTCTTAGTGTCTAAGGTTCCTCAATTTCCATTTGAACCATAATTTGTTGCTTACTAAGAATAATTAACAGTCTGATCTACCCCTCCACCTACCCAAAATTTATGCTCGGTTTCCCTTTCCAGAACCCTCACCGAAACGCTTCTACCAACCTCGTCTGACCATCGTTGTCCTTCCTTCGCCGCTTCGTCGTGTGTGACATCGCCGCCACTGGCATACGCGTCGTCTTACTCCGAACCCCTAGCCGCCGGTCACGCGCACGTCTGCGTCGCCGTCTGTTGTGGAGATAGGACCAAAGTCTTGTCGAGGCAACCCCCCTGAACCACCGTCTGGTCTTCGTTTCTCCGTCGCCTTGTCGTCCGTTCGAGGCACGGCCGACGGATCTGAGTTCCCTAAAGCACGGCAAGTAAAACCCATCCAATAGGCTACATCCGAGTCAACTCGTCCTAGTCAGCTTGGGTCAACTCAGTTGACCCTTACCAGTTGACTACTGACGTCAGCGTTGACTCTAACCCCGTTGACCAAAAAGTCAAAATTTTCTGAAAACTCACGTTTTATGTTTTTCGATGCCCTGAGTCCATTTTTTAAGCCCGTTTCACAAAATTTTGACCTAAAAGCCTCTGAATCTGACCTTGAACCCCAATTTATATATGTATCTAATTATTCAGTTAAGGGTACTATGAATAAGAACTGAAATGAGTTTATGTGTGATTGAAGGTATTCTCGATTTCTTGAATACGAGATGTTGAAGGATGTCGAATTCGAGTTCGAGAGTGTTCGAATGTCGTTTCAAGGGGTCGACTGGTATAGCAAGGATTGGAGGTAATACCTTACCACCTTTTGTATGCTTTATGGAATATTCGGGTAATTGTTTAATGCATGAGCAAATCTATTGACTATCTGATCACCGTTGTTTATTTTCAAATTGTACTGTTATTGGTAAAATGATAATAAACTAGTTAAGACTGATCGATTCGAATATGCAATTGATGACTGGTGAGGAAATCCAAGCTCAATGAATAATTAGTAGGACAGTCAATCCCCAAACCCGATTAACTGCGTTAAAGGATTCAACAAAAAAAGTATTTGGTTATAAATTACGAAAATACCCTCGAGAGATAAGAATGACTAAAATACCCCCAGAAATGAAAGTGATCCCGAGAATTACATTAGACATGGTAGAATAACTGATTCATCTGAAATCTTCAAAACAAAATTTACTTGGAATGTCTTGGAATTTCGAGACTGTAAAGTACTTGGGTTTGCTAGATTATGAATAAATCTCCTAAGATAAATCTACAGAAATTAGCCTATGTCTGAATTAATCATTATGGCGTAAAAGACTGAATTGACTGAAATGACAAAAAATGATTGAAAATGCTAATAAAGCTAGAGTGGTCGGAATGTCTGTAATAACCAAAAGACTGAAATATCCTCGGGCACTACTTACCAATTGACCGAAATGTTGAACATACCCTCGAGATCTGGTGCGAATTAATAGTTGGAAGAACCGAAATGGCTTAGAATAATTGAAACGCCTTCGGACATCGAGGTGACTGAAAATACCTCTAAGACATGGAATGATAAATATCAATAAAGCCAAGCAAAGGTTATAACTCTGAAAATGGTAATACATGACCCTTGTTGGTTGGTCGTTTCGGGAACTTTTCTGATGTTGGAAGAATACCATATAAAGGCATGTTCAAGTTATTTGGAGAAAGTATCTAGGTCAATGGTAAGAGCAACATGTTCTCGTGTGTATTCGATGCTATGGATCGAATTCAGATGTATTACACATGTTCGATTACTTGGGATATACCATTTGAATACATGTTCGTTTTCTTGTTGGATGTTCAGTGGTTGCTTGGTAAAGACGAGTTTTTGTTATACAACGTAGTCAGTTCTGAGAAGTGAGTACTTGCGATGTTCTGATCCGGTTAAACAATAAACCTTATGCGATGGTTTACGATTAGTTCAAGGGACTCGAAAACCTGATAAGTAACCAGAACTTTTGAACCTGAATGTCACTGCTATTGCCCAATAATCTAATTACCAAATTACCCCTAAAGTTTGAAATGACTAGAAGGCCCTCGTAGGCTTAAATGATTGGATCACTCTCAATACATCTGAAATATCAATGTTCTCAATGTGTCAACTTCCGAATGTTGGTTTGAGTTGTTAGTACCGAGCTCCCTCGCCTAGGGACCTCGTTCTGAAATCAGTCCAAAATTGTCAGACGTTCTATGTCCCCTTTCTGATAATTATCAAATGTATCTGAGAAATATATTGAACCATGAAGTGTGTACCCTATGTCAGTGAATACACTCTGCTTTAAACTAAGATCATATGCTCTGAATTAAAAGTATGACTCTGTTACCCGTAATGAAAGCTCAACTCTTGGCTTTTGTCTTCTGATACAGAAATATATCTGATATCCGTCTTTTGATACAAAAATAAATCTGATATATGTCTTCTGATATAAAAATATATCTAATATCTATTTTCTGATATTACTATCTTCTGAATATAAATTGAATTTCATCTGTGGTATATTATCTGGGATATAAATGAAGATTTGTAGGCTCGGCGCTGGTAAGCCCTTCTGAACCTAAGCTCCTACGCCCAATGGGCCTAGGGTAAGCCTTTCTGTAAGCTCATATGCCTGACGGGCCTAGGGTAAGTCTTTCTGGACCTAAGGCATTCCCTTAGGTGGGCTCTTACGCCTCAGGCCTAGGGTAAGACCTTCTATATGCAGTTCAGAGGGTATTGCATTTTGGAGTTCGGTTGGAGGGTAGTTAAGTAAATTAATAAAACTTTCTAACCTCTTATGAAACATAACCTACTAAATTAACGTATCAAAGTTAAATCTCAATAAAACTACAATTCGCGCTTAATGAACCACTCTGAACTCCTTGATTCAACTTTTGGAACCTGAATCTCTTCCGAATCTTCGGGTTTAGACTCATCTCCTAAGATTTGGGTGATCAAATAAAGAACAACTCTGTGACCACCTAATATAATGCTTCAATGAATTATCGAATCGTAATTTGAGCTTACCGTTGCCCAGTTCTTCATGACAATGTAAAGCTTGCCATATACCTACTTGTGCTTTTAGCATCTCATGGTAGTTTGTATTATTGAGCTTTCCAAAGCTCACTGTAACACCCCAAAAATTACGCCCAAAATTGTAAACCCTAGATTCGAAATATCTCTAATTTAAAAACCTAATTTTGAAATCCCTAAATTCAAAACACTTTTTATTTGGGAATTTTAATTCAAAAACCCTAATTTTAGTTCTTATGGCCAAATTGAGAATTTGGGGAGTTAAATGATCTTTAATCATAATTTTCTAACTTTATCAAACAAATAAGAAGTTTGGGGACTTGTTGGGTGATTAACCCATTGTTTTAAAAGAAGGTTGAATTTGAATTGAATTATACTTATAGCAGCTGAATCATCTTTTTTATTATTTAAATGTTATATATATAGTACTTTAATTTTAAATTGAATTCTAATCCCCTCCTCCACTCGTCTTCTTTTAATTATTTTATTTATTTTTATTCTTTTCTATCCTATATCACTTTCATTGTCTTACTTAAATTAGGTTTACTCTCCCTATATATATACACACACACACACATAGTTCAAATAAGATCACCCCAAGAACCCTACTTTTTCATATAGTTTCATGCCGCCAAAACCCCTTATTGATTTGTTAAATTCATATGTAATAATCTTCACCGCTCTATACCCTTTCTTGTTCGTTAATCCCTTCAACACCAAGTTTAGTCCGGTACCAACACAGTTGGACCCAATACTTCTGATCATGGAAAATCACATCATTTTGTAGGTTGAGTATAGCTTGGCTAAGGTGTGTTTTCTTCCGGTGCTATAATTAAATTATATGTATTTTTCTATGTGCTGGTGTTTTACCCTTTATGTGATTATTGATATGTATTATCATATTTATGGTTGACATCACATGCATACGTTTTCAGAATATGTTTTTACTACAATTTACGAACAGTGATTTATGGACTACAATTTATGAACTATGATTTATGAAGTATGTTTACAGAATATCGGATTTATGGAACTTTGTTTATGAAATTTGATTTCTAATCATCATATCATTGTATGAGCATGAGTTGGGATTTGTTTGGGGAAGTTCAGTGGTTTCACCCTTCAGGCTGAATTTCACTTCGGATTGGCGGTTGTAGTGAGGAGTTCTGGGGAACTTTCCTCTTGGCGGTCGTAGTTGGGTGCATTGCGCTTGTGATTTATGTGTTATGCTTTAAAGAATTTTAAGAAAATATTATTATGTTTTTACGACTATGATTTTCTTGCACTTTAGAGACACACTAAGCACTTTATCTTACTCCCCCATAGTTTCCTCTTACAGATATCTTTGAGCTTTAGGTGACGTGGTACTTGGAGGATCTCACTTTTATCCGGTTACATTATTATTCAGTACGAAACTATTTTAGTTTAATCAGATTTCTATTTATTATTTTGGGACATGAATGTAATTTTTGACTATTTATGTTTTGGGATTATTATTAACATTCATTTACTGTTATTTTAATTCAGAGATTTTATGTAAACATTCAACTATTATTATGATATTTATGTTTTTATCTATTATAAGATATTTATTAAAATACTTTTATTTTATTTAAGTTAAAGTATAATTTTTAAAATTAGTTTTCTTGAGGGTTAAGTTTTCAATTGTGACTTCCTAAATTCAGCCTTTTCTTCTAGGTCGGGTTTAGGGGGTTACACTCACGTTGTTTTTACCATCACAGGTTAAAAGATCGACCATGTGGCAGCTATCAACGTCGGTACGGGAGTTTCTTCGGCTTTGCTTGCGGAGTACGACACTTGTGTAACTAGGGGGCATGTATGTCACGTTTTGATTTATATTCGAGTATGAAACTTGCATTAACAACTTTTTATCACAATTTTGCTTCATTGTCCGAATGTTTCCTGAGAATGTATTTTAATTCAAAACTTGATCTACGATTTTAAATGGTCTAGCAATTTGTTTATTTGAAACTCTAATGTGGGTCGCTCCAGTGACCCTAATGTGACTTCCTAGGATCCGTATTAACGCATAGGCAAGTCTAGGGGGTTACAATTAAGCCCAACAAGTGTAGTCTATACAAAGATTGGGAATTTAAGCACTAAGACAAATTTTCATCATAATGTTGTTCACTTGAGGATCATTAGTCTTCTATATATGCTTGGAGGTACCTTTTATACTCCCAATTGAGTTCCTAGCCGTTGAAGACCGTTGGGATGATTTAGAGTTGTTGGGGCCTTTATTTCCCGCAATAAATGTTGTTCTGGAGATGTTCGTATCGATACGCGGGTAGCCGTATCGTTATGCCCTCTTCAGAAACTAGCCGTTGGAGTCTTTCCATCTGATGCATATCGATACGCTTATAGGCATATCGGTACGGCCTACAATTCAAATAGTCGTTGGGAAAATGACTGTTGAAAACCGTTAGGCGTATCAGTACTCGATACAACCGTATCGGTACGTATACTAGCCGTTAAGGGGTTTGTAAAACAATCGTATCAAAACGCCATATAGCGTATCGATACACGGCCAAGCCGTATCGGTACGGGTTTTGGCTACTGGAATTTTCCTGTAGCTAAAACCCTAAAGCGTATCGATACGGGGTATACTGTATCGGTATGGTGGCTTGAAAAACAAAGGTTTGGCTACTTTAAAGACATTTTAAATCATTCCAAAGCCTTGTAAAATTCATCAAACATATTTTCAAGTTGTTTGGACTTATTAACATTTTGAAACCTTTTCAATTTAGTCCAAAACAATTTTTCTATTATTACATCAAAACAAACATTTCAACACAATGTTGAGGATTGTTATTGCTGGATTTTTTAATGCATTTAAATGTATTAATCCTCTGTCATTATGTGGTTAAAACAGGGGAGAACAATCCACTAGCAATCGGTGAAGCTTTGGAGGCTTCAAACACTTAGTTTCGCGTCGCCGAATCGAGGCTTCACGTGTCGGTTAGTGAGAACGCGGATTTCAGCTTTCAAATGTTTTAAAAGTGGTTTGGGGATTTAGATTTGAGCTTAAAATGCTCGTCTAACTTTGGAAGTAAGTATAAAGTGGTTTTCTCTCTCGGTCGTGCTATTATGAAATGGCTTTTATGCACTTGGTTTTGATTACATGTTACCTACTGTTAAAGCGTGTTTACAGTATGCGGTATATTGTTTTTAACTATGAGATGATGAAGGATGCACGTGGTAAGTGATCCTTGTAAGTATATGTTTTTATACTTGTATTTAAAGCATGGCGTGTTGCTTTGGAAAATGGTTTAATGTTGATGCTTTGAAAACAGTGAGGTGCTTTGTTAAATGTGAATTATATTAGCAAGTGCTGGTATGGAAATGGTTTTGAAAATGCTATCAGATATAGTTAGCCGGCTATAAGATTGAGTGCACTATAAACAAGTCACCTTAGATGTTGAGGGGTTTATACGGTGTAACAAATTCTCCATCCAAGTACCCGAACGATCGATGAAGTGTAGTGTCTCGTCTCTCGTTAGTGGGGTTATACATCTACCGATGAGTGGTGTTAAGAGGTTTATACGGTGTATCGAATACTCCACCATGGGTATCACAACTGTTGAGGGGGTTCATATTGTGTATCAAATACTTCTATGTGTGAACCTTGAGATGCCAGTGAGAATGTATGAAGTGTTGGGACAACACTTGTGAATCTGTGTATCAGATGTTGTGATTTGAAAATGGAACTTGGTTAATGATCACTTGTAAGCCAATATAATTGTTGATGTATCATGTGTTGTATAATAGGATTTATACATCTTTACTCTTTAAGCTTTTCATATGGTATGTTGAGCATAGAAGGCTTAAATTGAGGTTAGCAATGTGAGTTGTTGTGGTTTTATGATACATGTTGCAAATGATTTAAAATGCTGGTTTTTGAATGGTTAAAGTGCATGGTTTTAAGGGCATGATGTTTCAAATGATTTATATTCGAGTATGAAACTTGCATTAACAACTTTTTATCACAATTTTGCTTCATTGTCCGAATGTTTCCTGAGAATGTATTTTAATTCAAAACTTGATCTACGATTTTAAATGGTCTAGCAATTTGTTTATTTGAAACTCTAATGTGGGTCGCTCCAGTGACCCTAATGTGACTTCCTAGGATCCGTATTAACGCATAGGCAAGTCTAGGGGGTTACAATTAAGCCCAACAAGTGTAGTCTATACAAAGATTGGGAATTTAAGCACTAAGACAAATTTTCATCATAATGTTGTTCACTTGAGGATCATTAGTCTTCTATATATGCTTGGAGGTACCTTTTATACTCCCAATTGAGTTCCTAGCCGTTGAAGACCGTTGGGATGATTTAGAGTTGTTGGGGCCTTTATTTCCCGCAATAAATGTTGTTCTGGAGATGTTCGTATCGATACGCGGGTAGCCGTATCGTTATGCCCTCTTCAGAAACTAGCCGTTGGAGTCTTTCCATCTGATGCATATCGATACGCTTATAGGCATATCGGTACGGCCTACAATTCAAATAGTCGTTGGGAAAATGACTGTTGAAAACCGTTAGGCGTATCAGTACTCGATACAACCGTATCGGTACGTATACTAGCCGTTAAGGGGTTTGTAAAACAATCGTATCAAAACGCCATATAGCGTATCGATACACGGCCAAGCCGTATCGGTACGGGTTTTGGCTACTGGAATTTTCCTGTAGCTGAAACCCTAAAGCGTATCGATACGGGGTATACTGTATCGGTATGGTGGCTTGAAAAACAAAGGTTTGGCTACTTTAAAGACATTTTAAATCATTCCAAAGCCTTGTAAAATTCATCAAACATATTTTCAAGTTGTTTGGACTTATTAACATTTTGAAACCTTTTCAATTTAGTCCAAAACAATTTTTCTATTATTATATCAAAACAAACATTTCAACACAATGTTGAGGATTGTTATTGCTGGATTTTTTAATGCATTTAAATGTATTAATCCTCTGTCATTATGTGGTTAAAACAGGGGAGAACAATCCACTAGCAATCGGTGAAGCTTTGGAGGCTTCAAACACTTAGTTTCGCGTCGCCGAATCGAGGCTTCACGTGTCGGTTAGTGAGAACGCGGATTTCAGCTTTCAAATGTTTTAAAAGTGGTTTGGGGATTTAGATTTGAGCTTAAAATGCTCGTCTAACTTTGGAAGTAAGTATAAAGTGGTTTTCTCTCTCGGTCGTGCTATTATGAAATGGCTTTTATGCACTTGGTTTTGATTACATGTTACCTACTGTTAAAGCGTGTTTACAGTATGCGGTATATTGTTTTTAACTATGAGATGATGAAGGATGCACGTGGTAAGTGATCCTTGTAAGTATATGTTTTTATACTTGTATTTAAAGCATGGCGTGTTGCTTTGGAAAATGGTTTAATGTTGATGCTTTGAAAACAGTGAGGTGCTTTGTTAAATGTGAATTATATTAGCAAGTGCTGGTATGGAAATGGTTTTGAAAATGCTATCAGATATAGTTAGCCGGCTATAAGATTGAGTGCACTATAAACAAGTCACCTTAGATGTTGAGGGGTTTATACGGTGTAACAAATTCTCCATCCAAGTACCCGAACGATCGATGAAGTGTAGTGTCTCGTCTCTCGTTAGTGGGGTTATACATCTACCGATGAGTGGTGTTAAGGGGTTTATACGGTGTATCGAATACTCCACCATGGGTATCACAACTGTTGAGGGGGTTCATATTGTGTATCAAATACTTCTATGTGTGAACCTTGAGATGCCAGTGAGAATGTATGAAGTGTTGGGACAACACTTGTGAATCTGTGTATCAGATGTTGTGATTTGAAAATGGAACTTGGTTAATGATCACTTGTAAGCCAATATAATTGTTGATGTATCATGTGTTGTATAATAGGATTTATACATCTTTACTCTTTAAGCTTTTCATATGGTATGTTGAGCATAGAAGGCTTAAATTGAGGTTAGCAATGTGAGTTGTTGTGGTTTTATGATACATGTTGCAAATGATTTAAAATGCTGGTTTTTGAATGGTTAAAGTGCATGGTTTTAAGGGCATGATGTTTCAAATGATTTATATTCGAGTATGAAACTTGCATTAACAACTTTTTATCACAATTTTGCTTCATTGTCCGAATGTTTCCTGAGAATGTATTTTAATTCAAAACTTGATCTACGATTTTAAATGGTCTAGCAATTTGTTTATTTGAAACTCTAATGTGGGTCGCTCCAGTGACCCTAATGTGACTTCCTAGGATCCGTATTAACGCATAGGCAAGTCTAGGGGGTTACAATTAAGCCCAACAAGTGTAGTCTATACAAAGATTGGGAATTTAAGCACTAAGACAAATTTTCATCATAATGTTGTTCACTTGAGGATCATTAGTCTTCTATATATGCTTGGAGGTACCTTTTATACTCCCAATTGAGTTCCTAGCCGTTGAAGACCGTTGGGATGATTTAGAGTTGTTGGGGCCTTTATTTCCCGCAATAAATGTTGTTCTGGAGATGTTCGTATCGATACGCGGGTAGCCGTATCGTTATGCCCTCTTCAGAAACTAGCCGTTGGAGTCTTTCCATCTGATGCATATCGATACGCTTATAGGCATATCGGTACGGCCTACAATTCAAATAGTCGTTGGGAAAATGACTGTTGAAAACCGTTAGGCGTATCAGTACTCGATACAACCGTATCGGTACGTATACTAGCCGTTAAGGGGTTTGTAAAACAATCGTATCAAAACGCCATATAGCGTATCGATACACGGCCAAGCCGTATCGGTACGGGTTTTGGCTACTGGAATTTTCCTGTAGCTGAAACCCTAAAGCGTATCGATACGGGGTATACTGTATCGGTATGGTGGCTTGAAAAACAAAGGTTTGGCTACTTTAAAGACATTTTAAATCATTCCAAAGCCTTGTAAAATTCATCAAACATATTTTCAAGTTGTTTGGACTTATTAACATTTTGAAACCTTTTCAATTTAGTCCAAAACAATTTTTCTATTATTATATCAAAACAAACATTTCAACACAATGTTGAGGATTGTTATTGCTGGATTTTTTAATGCATTTAAATGTATTAATCCTCTGTCATTATGTGGTTAAAACAGGGGAGAACAATCCACTAGCAATCGGTGAAGCTTTGGAGGCTTCAAACACTTAGTTTCGCGTCGCCGAATCGAGGCTTCACGTGTCGGTTAGTGAGAACGCGGATTTCAGCTTTCAAATGTTTTAAAAGTGGTTTGGGGATTTAGATTTGAGCTTAAAATGCTCGTCTAACTTTGGAAGTAAGTATAAAGTGGTTTTCTCTCTCGGTCGTGCTATTATGAAATGGCTTTTATGCACTTGGTTTTGATTACATGTTACCTACTGTTAAAGCGTGTTTACAGTATGCGGTATATTGTTTTTAACTATGAGATGATGAAGGATGCACGTGGTAAGTGATCCTTGTAAGTATATGTTTTTATACTTGTATTTAAAGCATGGCGTGTTGCTTTGGAAAATGGTTTAATGTTGATGCTTTGAAAACAGTGAGGTGCTTTGTTAAATGTGAATTATATTAGCAAGTGCTGGTATGGAAATGGTTTTGAAAATGCTATCAGATATAGTTAGCCGGCTATAAGATTGAGTGCACTATAAACAAGTCACCTTAGATGTTGAGGGGTTTATACGGTGTAACAAATTCTCCATCCAAGTACCCGAACGATCGATGAAGTGTAGTGTCTCGTCTCTCGTTAGTGGGGTTATACATCTACCGATGAGTGGTGTTAAGGGGTTTATACGGTGTATCGAATACTCCACCATGGGTATCACAACTGTTGAGGGGGTTCATATTGTGTATCAAATACTTCTATGTGTGAACCTTGAGATGCCAGTGAGAATGTATGAAGTGTTGGGACAACACTTGTGAATCTGTGTATCAGATGTTGTGATTTGAAAATGGAACTTGGTTAATGATCACTTGTAAGCCAATATAATTGTTGATGTATCATGTGTTGTATAATAGGATTTATACATCTTTACTCTTTAAGCTTTTCATATGGTATGTTGAGCATAGAAGGCTTAAATTGAGGTTAGCAATGTGAGTTGTTGTGGTTTTATGATACATGTTGCAAATGATTTAAAATGCTGGTTTTTGAATGGTTAAAGTGCATGGTTTTTGAAATCTCATTTCAATGTGGTTTTGGAAAATGGTTTTTAAATATATCGATGGTGTTTTGTTTTTGAGCACTTCTCACTAAGCCTTGTGTGCTTACGCTCTCTTTGTCCATCAATGCAAAGAATTAGAGCTTGGAAGGCAGCAGGAAGAAAGAGATCAAGAAAGACTTCATTACTTGAATGTATGTTTTCATATTAGATTATAAGTAATAAGGGCAATGGGGAATCCGTTGTGTTTTTGGGAGATATGTGTGAACTCCTTGTTTGAGCAAGTTTATGTTGTTGTCTTGGACTTGTAAATGGCTTTTGTTGTTTGGTTTATGCTTTGATATGGTTTTTGATCTATGCTCGGTTTGGTTTATAGGAAGCATGCCTATAGATTTCTATTTGAAGCATGATACCATGACTTGAAGTTGAATATGCCATGTTTGGTTGAGGATCGATCCTTGGATATGTTGTGTATATGTTAGAAGCATGTTTAGGTGGTTTGTATTACATCAAAGTGTGTTAAACCAGCAAAATGGGCATTTCAGGCCCAGGTGTATCGATACGCAGGTAATCGTATCGATACGTGTAAGCCAAATCAGGCTTGGCGTATCGGTACACGGGGACCTATATCGATACGGTCCAAGGGAAAAACGAGCCGTTTTGATACGCGAGGGGAACATATCGGTACGGACCTTGAGATTAAAATTTTGGGAGCTTATTAGACAAAGGCGTACCGATACGAGCCTTGGCGTATCGGTACGACCAACAGTTAAAGTTGTTATTTGGCATCTTTGAGGTTCTATTTTCTTACGTTTTAGTCCCTGAATGTTGTGAATGCAATTAAATGAGTATGGATGATTGAATTGAGTTGAAATTTGACACAGTGGCATGAAATATGACTAAATAAAGGTTGGTAACTTTAAATTGGCTAAAGTCCCTGTAATTTGCAAAAATTACAATTTGGTCCCCATAACATGAATGTTGTCAAACGAATGTCTAATCAATGTCTGATTGAGTTTAGGTTTCTTCCGCTATGAGTTCAAATCACATAGGATGGTAATGTGCATCTAGATAAGATAAAAAGAAAAAAAATAGGATCGTTTATTGAGGTAAACCTTCCCAGTTTACTTCAATATTCCCCGTGTGACTCGTTCGGTTCGGTCGGGCGTCTAGGCCGAGTCGAGGGGATTACAACTTTTGTTTTCTTTGGGGATGAGAGCTAGTTTCCATTTGACAAAGGCCTTAGTGTTGGCAAGCAATCGGGTCCCCTTAAGGGCATTGTGCCCTTTTCTTTTTTAAATGTGGTGAGTTCAAGAGCTGTCGCCTTTGCTGATTTAGCGGATAACCTGGGGACGGGTTATCCGCATCAATTATGATTGTAACGCCCGTGTTTTGGGGTTAGGAGTTAGTCGGGTTTATAGTCCGAGTCAATAAAATTAAATTAAATAAATTCAACCTTAAATTGGACCTAATTGAGCTTTAGTAAAAAGGGGAGGGACCTATGTTGTGATTTTACCCAAAAGATTTTAAAAGGAAGACAACTTTTGAAAGTTGTCATCTTCTCTCCCTTTTCCCTATTTTCCAACGTCAAAATACCCCACCACCATCTCCAAAACCTCTCAAAGCTTGTTTACTATTCCATTGTGTATCTCCTTCAATCCAAGGTGTTTTTCAAAGGTAAAAATGTTTTCTTACTCTCCTCTCTATTCTCTATCTACCCATGGTCTTAGATTTTAAAGATATGAGATTTTGAAAATTAGGGTTTGATTCAAAGTTTGGGTTTTTATGGGGATTTTCATCTTGTTTTACAAAATTGAGTTGGGGCTTTGTTTATTCATGTTAAAATGCTCATTATATGTTAATTTGGTTGGGTTTTGTTGAAAATCCGAAGTGGGTTCATAGAGCCATTTTTGAGATGTCAAAAACTCCATTTTTGGTGGGTTTTAAGTTGAAAACAAAGGGTTGATGGTTTAGGTATGTTAGGAGGGTGATTTGGGATCTTTTGGGTGTCATTTGGATGATTGAAAGTGGAGTTTTCAGCCAAGGTTTGAGGGAGTACGAATTTGTTACATTTGGGGATTTATTTGATTGGAAAATGTGGATGAAGATAGTTTAAGCTCTAAGGTTGAGTGTTGATTGATTGTTAGCATTGATTTTGGTTGTTGGTTGTGTTTTTGGTTGGCTAGAAGCAAGAGGAGTCGTCGAAGGAGCATTGGGACCGAATTCGGGTTCGTAGGAGAATTGTTTCGGTTGCTAAGGAAGGGCGGTGAGTGGTTTCATACTTGTTTTAAAGTTTGGTTCGAGTATGTGTGGTGTGTGTGTGAAGTGTGCTTGGTAGGCCATTTCTATTTAATTCAAGTTGTTGATTTTAGTCATTAGTTTCCATTTAATACTTGTGTATTGCCTATCTATGCTCTAATGATATGAGATTTATTTGTACATGTATGCCTTGGTATGAATATGTGATGAGCAATGGTGATATGGTTGATGGAAATGTGATGTGGTAAATGGAAATTGGCACTAAATAAATTACTGGTTGTAAATGATCGATCATTAGGATTAGTGTGCACACAAATTGAGTCAAAACGTACGTGGCCTTGATGGCGTTAAGTCATCAAGGAGGAGTACGATGATGTAATATTCTACCGGAAGCTTTTTATATATTTCTACGGGATGATGAGTGGAATCCCATCCG
Organism: Hibiscus trionum; assembly: GCA_030270665.1. NCBI lineage: Eukaryota > Viridiplantae > Streptophyta > Magnoliopsida > Malvales > Malvaceae > Hibiscus > Hibiscus trionum. Next base: position 70,168,553 of record BSYR01000003.1, read on the forward strand.
TAGGGCATGTGGCGATGAGTGGAATCCCGCACATGCAAGGTCCGGTGATGAGTGTAATCCCACCGAGGTAAAGTGTTGTTGAGATTTAAATCCGCACATCCGGATAATTGATAGTGGCCAATTAAACTTGTTCATATAATGGTGATATGTGATGTTAATATATGATTGTTGATATTGATGCTTGATGCTTAGTATGATGTAAGATGTCATACTATGCCACTTGAAAGACTAGCTAGGTCTACTTGATTATATGCCATTGTAGGTTGTATGTGAGATTAGGATTTACATGCTTGAACCCTGCATTGTTGATGTTTTTCGTTTTAGAGCACCCTCACTAAGCTTATAGCTTATGCTCTCAATGTTCAACAATGCAGATCATTAGCGTGGTGTTAGCTCGGAGCAAGGCAAGAAGGGCTTTCCAAGTTTGTGGCTCAAGTACGGTTATCAATTTTGTATTAGTTAGCAATGTGGTAAGGGTTTTTGTATGAGCTTTGTATGACTCATTTAAATGTAGATGTTTTGGTTTGATTATGGTTTGTAAAGCATGATATACTATGATGAATGTTGGTGTGTGGTGGCATGCTTTAGATGTTTAGGTTGCCTTGTGTGTGAGAGCAAACCTCTTATGATGACTTGTGCCTTTTAAGGCCTTTTGAGCCTTTATGAATGCCCTTTTTATGCTAAAATATGGTCTTTGTATGAATGCCATGTATGGATGACTTGTCTCATGTTTGATTGTTACCTATGGCTCATGTATGATTGCTTAAATGTTTGTATGTGCTTAGGAGAGTCTAGAAATGCATTTAGAGTCGGGTTTGGGGTCGTTAAGTTGGAAATTGTGGAGTTGCAGTGCAGGGCGTATCGGTACGCCTAAGGGCCGTATCGATACGGTCTTGCCTGTAGAGCTCAGTTTTGGCTGGGCGTATCGATACACGGGGGCGTATCGATACGATTTTTAGTCACTGGAATTCTGAGAAATTGGGGAGTTTTTGGCGTATCGATACGGTGTTGGGGCGTATCGGTACGGGTTTATCTCGTTGACCACGAGATGTTAACTGAAGAGGGCGTATCGATACGCTCAAGGGCTGTATCGATACGGTCTTCTTCGAGTTGACTGTTTGAGTTGACCAAGTCAAGGCGTATCGATACCCTTGATTGGTGTATCGATACGGCCTGCCTTGTAAGCTTAAAATGGACTGTTTGTGCATGGTCGTGGTTTGAATGTGAATTTCTTTGATTGTTTTCCGCTGTCGTGATCACTTAGGATTTAATACGCCTCTAGTTAAGATTAAAATAAAAAGAAAAAAAATAGGGTTGCTAACCGAGGGGGAACCTTAACGGGTTTCGCTTCGGTTTTCCCCGTGTGGCCCACTCGGACCAGTCATCCGGCCAGACCGGGACGAGGGGGTTACAATGATCGCATCAAGCCCTGCTATCATCGAGGGTTGGAAGGTTCGATCAATAGCACTGGGGGCTCATCCTTCCCCTTGGATTATTCGCCTCTTCCGAATAGATTGATCTAAGGTTTTGTTTCGATATAGGCTTTCATCCACTTGAGAACCTTGATGTGGTTGCTCTTGAGGTGGCATGTTACCTTCTCAGGCCTAGTATGACGCATACATCGTCTGTGATGATAATACCCTCTACCCTAATAGGAGAGGGAGCTTGCCTCCGGAATGAGCTCTCGCATAGATGTAGTTTGTGTTTTTATCCAAAGATCTTGCGTAGGTTTATTTATTTGTTTGTTTGTGGTTTCATTCCAAGCAGGTTGTGGCTTGTTTCTCTTTGTTTTCGGTTTGTTATATGTCGCTCCTTCCTTTATGTTGTTCGTTCGTGTTGTGTTTTTTCGTGGGTATTTGCATGCGGTGTTTGCTTAGGTTGTATGGTGCCTAGGGGTGATAACGAGCCGAGCTGAGCCCGAGCCTGGCCAGGCTCGGCTCGGAAACAGTGTAATTGGGCTCGGCTTGGGCTCGAGGCTCGCCGAGCTCGGAATTTTAGGCTCGAGCTCGACTCGAAAACAATTCTATTGGGCTCGTCAGGCTCGGCTCGGCTCGAAATGAAAAATTTTGCTATAGTTTTTTATATAAAATATTTGTTAAAAATCTTTTTCATAACCAACACTAAAACGAAATTCAATGACCGGAAAGGGAAAAAAAGTGTCAAAAATTAGATTAATCCAAATAATCAATAAATATTCTTATAATACAAACACATAATTAAAGAAAATACAAAATGAAACAACAATCAACTAATGAAAGAAAATACACACACATAATTTATTTTAGTGCATATGTAGATTTCGAGCCTGTTCACAAGCTTTTCGAGCCGAGCCTGGGTAAACTCGACTCGGCTTGTTAAGGTTTCGAGCCGAACCCGAGCCCGAGTCGAGCTCACTCGAGCCGAGTTTTGACCGAGCTTTGACCGAGCCGAGCCCGAGTAGCTCGCGAGCCGGTGAGGCTCATTATCACCCCTAATGGTGCCTTTATGGTCCTCTCTTTTTATGGTTGAATGAATTTCTTCTTATTGATAAAAAAAAATCTTGTATTTAACGCAAGCTCTTAAATGACCTTTAACCTATGCACGTATACGTGCATAGGTTAGATAAAGCCTTAATAAAATCCATGTCATTGTTAAAAAAAAATTAATATGATTTCTGACTGGAGTATTGTTAAATTAAAAGTTTGCCTACTTTGTTAAGCATGTATATTAAAAAGTTTTCATTCTTGATGGAGTTTCCAAGTAATGCTTGTACCTAACTAGCTACGTTTGATTGAATAGTATATTTGTTTGATAAGACCAGTATAAGTTGGTTTGATTTGATTTTTCATTTAACAATAAAATATATATTTAAATTTAATTCTTACATATATTTATAATATATTATATATATGTAACGGTCTGTTTAGAGATAGCGACTGGTTTGGGCTTGACCAATTTGGCCCAGGAAGTTTCCGGTATTCATTAATCTCCCTCGTATTTTTATTTTTTTAGACATTCGTTACATTTGTTATATTTTTATATCATATTGTGATTTATTATTTTTATGGAGGTGTTTTTTTTCTTCTTTCATATTTATTTATTTAATTTAAGATACTAATTGTTGTTGTTAGTATAGTTGTGTCCTGCACTAATATGTGTCAGTTGTAACTGAGTGAATCATTAAAAAAATCAATCGTAAATACGGATGAGAAAATTTATTTAGGTAGTTCAAATCGATCAACAATTTTGCATTTGCAGAGTTTGCTCAAAAGAGAGAAGTTTTAGGGATGAAGCTAAAATTTGAAGTTAGAGGTAAACTATAAATATTTAAAAGTGGGAGGCAAATTCATAAATAAACTAATTTTTTTTAAAAATTAGCCTATGTGTAAGCACTCACCCATACAATAGTTACTTAACACTGGGGTGTTCAAAAATATTCGATCCGATTATCCAAACATAAATAATCGGGTATTTATCCAGAATTTTTTTACCTAGGTCGAGTACCTGGCCTGTCATTTTTCGGGTCGGGCCTGGGTCACAAAAATTGAAATTTTTGGGTACTGAATATATTTGAAATTAATATTTTTTATATTCAATATATATTTATATTAAACTAATAAAAAATTCAATTTTTTATATTTAATAAATACATATTTTTATATTAAACTAATAAATATATGTTTTATATTTTTATACTAAACTAATAAAATATTTTTATATTAAAAATTACAATTTTTTTTTATATTCGGGTATCCAAATACCTGATTTTTTGACTACCCACAACACTCGAGTCGGGACACGGGCCGGCCATAAGACTACCCGACGATTCGAGTACCTGGTACTTCGGTACCCAAAGACCCGAATATCCGGATTTGAACACCCTACATAACACTTATTGTAAACACAATCTTCAAAAACTTTCAATAGCACACTTACAATATTTCTTAAATAAACTGATTTGTGTGAAACAATAAAATTCTCTCAACCGATACAAAAAATAAAATAAAACTCCTAAACCAGAAACAATTGAAACTCTAAATTTTCTATACATAGACGAGTTGGCTTGAGTAACAAATATCGTTTTTCACTTTAATTGCAGTAGATTTTGTCTCATAAAGTAACCGGTCAAATATTCCTTTTTTTTTACTTTGTCGAACAAGGTTTTTTGGGAAACAAGATCTTCTACAATCAATGTTTATCTTCCATAATAAGAAATCTGCTCAAATAAGAAAATCATGCGATATACATCAACCTAAAGTTTCCAATTTTCAAACCAATAAAGATTATATGAAATAAACTTCATATTTATCTTCAAAACATGTAATTCACTATAAAATAAACATCTAAAAATTACATTCAAATTTGAATAAATACATCATAACAAACTAAATTTAAAAAAAATCTATTAATTGTCTGAATGGTTAAAGATGTTCATGTTGTCTCATCGTCTATGAATTTGAATTCCGACATTTACCTTGAGAATATAAATATATCTCTAATTAATCAAAAAATAAATTTAAACAACTATAGTCGATTTAAAACTGTCTAAACCAATACTCAACAACATGTAAAAATATATACTTCTTCGGTTTTTCACCAACAAGTGGGATCAAGCAAATATAGACTTAATGGTGAAAAAAAAAAGTAATCTGACATTCATTGATCGATCTAGTAGTTATGGATGTCCATCTGATTTATCTCTTGCGAAGGTTTGAACCTAAAATTTGCTTTGAGAGTATTATTGAACACTATTTAATAATAAAAAAAAGCAAATCTAGACTTATATTATTCTAAAAGCCTTTTTAAGGCAGGCTTAAAACATATAAAAACCTTTTCTAAGGCAGGCTTAAAGCTTAATTACTCTGAAAACCTTTTCAATGCAGATATGGTAGGACTTGTGACTTAATTAAGGTCAATACGTTTTGATAAAATTAAATTAAATTAAGGCCAATACGCAACATCTGGTCCATACTTTTAAAATAAAAAAAAACTTAGGTTTTTCAACTAGATAGTTTGATTAAAAGTAAGTGCAATGACAAGACACATTGCATTTTTAAAAGTTAATTGTATCATATGTTTTTAAACTATGACTTTCATTTTAAATTGGTCTCTTAACTTTTAAATGTTTTAATTTCATCCTCAAATTATGTCTCTCATTCTAAATTGGTCTCTAAACTTTTGAATGTTCTATTTTTATCCCAAAACTATGACCCTCATTCTAAATTGGTCTCCAAACTTTTGAAAGTTTCATTTTCATCCCCAAAGTATGACCCTCATTCTAAATTGCCCCCCCCCCAAACTTTTTGAATGATTCAATTTCACCCTCAATTTATCGTTTATACCACATCATATTATTACATAATACACATCAATGTTTACATGAAAATTAACAATTTTTATAACAGTTCTATTAACATAAGACGTGATTAGCATAAACTGACAATTTGAGGATGAAATTAGAATGTTCAAAAAGTTTGAGGATAAATTTAAAATGAGAATCAGTTTGGAGGTGCTATTGGAATGCTTGAAAGTTTGGGGGACTAATTTAGAATGAAGGTCATACTTTGAGGAAGAAATTGAAATGTTTAAAAGTTCATGGACCAATTTAAAATGAGAAAGATAGTTTGAGGGCATGAATTCCTCTCCTTCTCGTGTTTGTCGTCATTTCACTGACGAGGAACTTTTTTATTATTTTTTGTGGTCTTGATAGTTGACAATCGATCCCTTGTAAAACCAAACGATCGTCTTATGTCACGAAGTTCTTGTAAGTATCGTAGTTCGGTCGAAGCAAAGAGCTTGGGGTTTAATTGTCTTTATGCATTCTTTATGGTGTTTCTTTGTTATGTGGTTTTCGAGATGGGTGTGTTTTAGCCTCTCTTGATTGGTTGTTGTTTGGGGTTGTCTCCCTCTCTTATTTTGAGTCGACCCTTAACCTGTGGTTGGTTTATCATGGTCCTCACTTTTTTTTTTGTTGAGGTTACTTCCCCTTCTTTTGTACTTTTTCATCTTTATTTGGTTTATTTATGAATGTGTAATTATTTTATATACTGGCGGTGAAAATGTGTCTTAGTTTTAGGGTTTAGGGGTTTAGGTGTATGAGTTTGAATTTAGAGATTGTGTTGAAATTTACAGTTTAAGGGTACAATTTAGGGTTTATAGATTAAAACCTAAATCGTCATCATATTATCCTAAAAACTAAATCTTAAATTCTAACCCTAAACCCTAATTTTTAAATTCCTACACATAAGCCTCTAAATCCTACACTCTAAACTAAGCCCCTAAACCCTAAAACTAAGGCGCTTGTAGAAATTTTTAATTTTCACTGCCGGTGTATAAGATAATAATCATTTATGAATAAAAAAAGAATGAGTAAATTTCCTATCTTTTGTTAATAAACCAATTTTTTTATCAATTATCAACCAATAGGTTGGATACTAGTGATTATGAAAAATTAAGCATAACTATATTAGAGTATTATAATTATAAAAATATATATTTTTTACTTGATGTTAATTTATGGGTAATTATTGCATACATTGACGGTGGAAACTAAAAGTTTTTATAAGCATATTGATTTTAGGGTTTAAGGATTCAATTTAGGTTGTAGAGTTTAAGGGTAATTGGTAGAATTTAGGGTTCAAGGTTAGAATTTATGATTTATAGGTTAAAACCTAAATCCCTCATCATATTACCTTAAACCTAAAAACTAAACTAAATCTTTAAACCCTAAACTCAATACAATTATAAAACTTTTAATTTACACCGCTAGTGTATTGAATATAAATTCTTAGTTTATTTCTTTCCGTAGCTATTATGGTAATGCTAATTAATGTTAAACCAAAATTTTCCATGAAAAATGGAAACGGAATAAGATAAAAAGATTAATGCTAATGATAGGTAATTAACCATTTTTCTTTTATCATGATATTTTTCAAATTTAATTTATATATTTTTTAGTGAATAGAATGTTGCATATGACATTAATCTTCCGGGGTATCTTGTTAAAAATGGGGTCAATTACAAAGTTGTATCATTACATTGTCTGTATGAAAAGTTTCACTTTATATTGGTATGTTTTTATTAATTTTAATTTTAGTTTATGATATTTTTAATTATTATTGCAATTGAAATTTTATATAAAATATTTTAATTACTTTCTATTCTGATTTTTAATTGTTTGGATAATTTGCAATGTTTACATTATTGCAAGACATAAATTTTTATTAAATAAAAAAAAATAAGTGCATGTATTACACGTACTAGTGCAACATCTATATGCTTTATCTGTTATCATACAATGAAATGGAAAAAAAAGTACAACTCTAGAAGAAAATCATAGGATGTAAGAGTTCATGTTTCCTTTGAAAAGAATTGACAACCAATAAATAACTGCAAAAAAAAAAAAAAACTACCTACATATTATGTTACCCGGACTCGAGTCTCCTCTCTAATACGGGTATACGTTATTTATTTCTAAATTTTTTCATACATTTGAAGGATTATGCCCATGATTCATATCCGAATATATGTCAGACATGAATACTGAAAGAGTCCAGACAACGTAAGCTACACTAGGGATATTATACTCAGATTTCCGCTTCGTCGACTATCCGGATTAATAACTACTTACCTTCTCTTTCATTCGAAAGCGCAACATCACTGGGAAGATCAAGCCCACTAGGGATTTTTCCAGGATAGTTAGTTGTTGCAGGATCTGATCCCAACATACTGCAACCAAAATGTAAAAAAAGAAAAGAAAAGTTCATAACAATTATGCAGGATTAAGCAAATGGCTTCTATTTCAAGGTTTTAGAATGTCATACATACCATCTATCAACTATAACCATGGACCGGAGCTCACAATTTGCAAAGCTGCAACAAGCCATACCGAATTATCATATTAATCCGGCAGGGAATTGCAATTCATTATATAGAGGACATCGAGTTTAGACACAGGATTTCGGGTTATAGTAATTTCAACTTTCAAAGATAACTAGATCAATCCATCAAGAAACCATTTTCATCTGTACATAACGGTTAATTAACAACTGGAATTTTGCAGAACTCACTGTGTGCATATTTCACTTTTCACAGATGGGTGACAATCATTGCCAAAAACACTTAAGGTATGGTACAAGAAGCCACTGTGAGTAACAACAGCAATTTCCCTCTCTTCTCGTCTCCACAACCTGCAGGAAATGGTAAATGGATAAAGTAAAAAAAAGGGTTGGAGTATATGATCTAGCCATTGGACAGAGCAATTTTATTTAGAAATATAATCTAGCCATTTCATTCATTCAGATTCATAGACGAGTGTCAAAATATGAGTTTGATGCGTATGCTCAATTTTTCTAAAACTTTTCCATATATTTGGAGGATCATACTCCCGTTCCCATCTCCGTATCTGTGTCAGACATGGGTACTTTAAGGGAAGTGAAGAGTTCGGTTAACATAGCCATTTCAAGTATTGAATAGTTATGCTCTAAATTGCTCCGACTTTTCATTTTTCTTGAAGTACCTGTGCCTTGTTATATAGGGATATGGGTATGGGGTTATGTTCTTCCAAAGACCCTCATTAAAATCTTAGAAAAATTGAATAAACCGGTACCGGAAACATACTCATATCTAAGACACTGTCACCCATGTCAGACTAACATAGCTTATGCTGATCATAAAAAAGGGAAATTTTGGTAAAGCTGATACAAAGGGGACACTCACCAGTTCAAGAATTTCATTCCTCTGGTTGCAATTTCTTCATCCTTTTCTCTATAGTTAGCTTCCCACAAATTATCCTCATCGCTGTCAATCTGAATGACAAGAATTCCACCAATTAATAACCGATATTGAATTTGCAATTAGAACAAATTCCAGTGTAGGTAAAGTGAATGAGAATCATTATGTTCATAAGACAAGCTACTCGCCAGAGAAAAATCAATCGCGGGGAACAACGGCCGATATTCGCTGATGCTTTTTCTTCTATCACACGGATGGACTCCCTGTTGTACAATGGTTCAAGGAGGAAAAGACCACGGAAATCAGACGAGAAAGGCATGGTATGAAAAGTTCAACCGGAATGATGAAGAAATTCTAGGCAATCAATATTAGCTGTAAATTCTACCAAATAAACTAACTCTTAGGTATCAGTCTCTTACATTAAATGCACTAGTATCAACAAGGTCCATTCATATTCAGATACAGAATTTAAATAAAAATTAATGATACCCGTGCCAGACATATGTCCATTTCAGACACTCACACCAGAGTATTTCTTCCAATCTTGACATCTATGCCGAGTCTGTGACTAATACTAAACACATTTCAAGGCATATCAAGTGTCCATGCACACTTCATGGATATTTTGCAATACTTTGAACATTTTGGGAGCAAGTTGACTGATAGAAAAGGAAACGATACATGAATATAAACATAAAAACTGAAAATTGGTGCTTCTGAAAAATCAACTTTTTAACTGAAAATTTCACTTTAAAAAGGAGAAAAAAAGAAATCTAAATTGAATCCAGTAAAAATAATTTAAATAGATGATTTGAATACATCAGTTAGTTTGGGTTTGATCAAGTATGCTGATGGATATTGAAAATCAATGTTAAATATCAAAAACCAAAATTTTTGGCAAACTTTTTATCAGAGAAAAAAGAGAGGAACCTACATACACACTAAATATAATGAGTTTTGCATATCCATTATAGCATCCAATTGGGATCTGTTTATTTCCATGCAATGCGCGCACGAAAGACTATTTATAATCATATCACCACACAAGTAAAAACTACAACGGCACTAAGAAAATATAAGCATAAAACACATTGAATTGTAAATAAGTTCTTTCATATGATATCTACCATATATCACCAGAAACAATTTTCACTGTTCTCATTATCATTTATGAATAAAAGAAACTCCAAAAGATCCATAAAGAGATTTAGTTAGTTTTTTTTAGAGGTTCAAGGATGTACCAAATGTTCTCGACAAAGTTCAACAGCTACAAATGGCGGGCAATCCAAACTTGAAATTGCAGGACGATTACTTTCCCCTGCATTTTCTACCATCAATGGAGGTACATTTATCCCATCTTTATATCCTTCACCACCAAAGACTCCCACTGCAGTTTGCAAAGTCCTAAAATGCCAAAATTTCTCAAATCCATTATTCCCTGACAGCTATAGCACAGGAACTGAGTAAAATCTAACATCTAAAAACGAAGTATTCCTTCATTAATTAAAAGCAACACCAAGTGTATCCATTTTAAAAGCTATGAACATTCAGCACTAAACATATTAACTGTGATTCTTAAATGGAATCAATTGGTTTTTTTGAGTTTGCCTATGGATAAGTTCCTTTCTCTATTTTTGGTCTTCAAAGTTACGTATAAACTTCAAATTCTATAGCTATCATAAAACATTGGTGTATCATAAAGGCAACACTGCAACGAGAAATGGGGTTCACTAATTAAAATAGGGATAGATAACATAAAGCTAGGTAAACACCATTATATATATGATCCTGGTGTTTAGCTTAGTTAATCCCGAGGCTTAACTTAGTTGGTTCAAGTAGTTAGCCCTAGAGGCGGTATCTATTAGGCTTCGGATTCAAACCCAGCATCCACAACCACTTCTCCAATCTCAGACTGCAGTCTCTTTTGTACACTAAAGAAAATGTGTGTGCGTGTGTGTGTATACCAATTGTTTTTCTTTTGTAGAAGTAATACAAGTAAAATGAAAATGAAAGAAAAACAAAATCACGAGAAACAAAGAAACAAACTAAAAAGTTATATATACCTGAGCAAAGGGGAAACAATGACCAATTCAATTTTCTTAGAAAGCCCAGTTTCATGAACATGCTTGCGCAGATTATCAACCTGTTGTAAGATTTGTACACATAAAATGAACTATATCATAATTCTGCCCTCTACAGTTTTACCAAAAAACAAACACAAATTCAGATTTTTTTAATAAATTCAAAATAAACACAATAGCTATAATCATCATCATATTCTAACCAACGAATCTTCATTGACATTCATACAAACAAACCTGTTGCCAACCAAGAGGCGTGAGATGGGCATCAAAAAGTTGTTCAGATAAATAATTGGAGAAATCTTTATCCCCTTCGACATTATGAACTCCTTGAGCATGCCTCACCTGCATTAAAAAAACAAAATCCCATGTTTAAAACCTATCAATTCTAATTCCAAATCTCAGCAAGGATCATTGACAAACCAGATGCAGAGTTTTACAACGGTGCAAAGGGTACAAGCCAGGACTGCTTATTACATCCATATCTGAAATAACCCAAACAAAGAGCAAACCATTTTATAAGTCACGCAATCAAAAGCAACAAAATCTTCAAAACGAGGAATGAGAAAAAGGGTATACCCGAGAGAGAAGCAGAAGAACGACGGATACGAAGTCGTATTGGTTTTTTGGGGTTTGAAGAAGGAATGGAGGGGAGAATGCTTAAGAAGAGAAGGGAAGAGGAAGAAGATGGAGGGGGTAATCGAATAATGTTATTTAATATAGAAATGGCCATTTCTTTTTTAAAAACAAAGATTAGTAATACTATATTTTAAGGTAAGTTGTGTGTTTGCTTTTGCGATTGGTCCCTGGAATTGGAAATACGTGAAGACGGGCAGCGTTTGTACTTTGTAGTCTGTACTCTGTAGACACCATTGTTTTGGAATTTGCAGTCTGAGGCTGAGATTCTGCGCCCCCACGCAGGCATATTCGCTATTCCATTTCCCCATTATCTATTGGCTCTTGCTTCTTTTTTTTTTTACTTAAAAAAATTATAGTCTTATTCCACTAGATAAACTGTTTATTGATTCTTATTTTACTACTTTACGTAGAAAAAAGGTCACGACACTCATTGCTTTACGTCATATAAGTTCATTTCGTGACACCAGCCAATAAAATTTGACCACGTCACAAGTTAAAATATTTGAGATTAGTTTAACTGTCTTTTAAAAATCATATATTATTTTTTTAATCGTTGATACCTTGATTCATTAGCTTATTATTTTAAATTTGTTTCATTTATAATGTTAAAATTCAAATTTTATCACTATTTTATTGTTTAACATCTCATATTACTAGATTAATTGATAATTAACTTTTTAATATATTATTATAAAATATTTCCCAACTTTGAATTAAATTAAGATTTAGGGATCTCATCACATGGATGAAACCATAGAGGGTGAGATGGATCTGACTTATATTTTAAAAGACTTCTTAGGTTTTAAAAAAAATTAAAATTAAGTAAATTCAACATTGATCTTTAATTTTTCTTTTCAATTTCGAAATTAAGTAAATTGAACATTGTTTTTTTTTTAAATTAATTACCTCCCAAGTCATTTCCAATTTCAAGTTATAAACCTTTGTGTGGTGGATCTTCTTTATATATTTTTTCTATCTTTGCGTTTTTTTACTGTGTGCCAAGCTAGTCATTAACTATCTTTTTTATCGGTAAAGTAATATGATTTTATAAAAGAAAAAAAAATCATACAAGCCATCACTAGCATGTGTCTCATTAAAAATTTCTTTAATTTTAATTTTAAATGAAGAAAAAGAGTACAACATGATAGTGTTAAAGAAAACACACCAATAAGAACACTAACAAACAAACACAAAAAATCAAAACACCCAACACGACAAACATTCGATGAGCACAGTATAATCACCACACACAAGGACCATAAAGTAACCAAGAGACACTAAATAGAACCACACCCAACACACATATATTAAATTTGACCACGTCATAAGTTAAAATATTTGAGATTAGCTTAACTGACTTTTAAAAAACATATATTATTTTTTTAATCGTTGATATCTTGATTCATTAGCTTACTATTTTAAATTTGCTTCATTTATAATGTTAAAATTTAAATTTCATCACTACTTTATTGTTTAACGTCTCATATTACTAGATTAATTGATAATTAACTTTTTTTAATATATTATTATAGAATATTTCCCTAACTTTGAATTAAATTAAGATTTAGGGATCTCATCACATGGATGGAACCTTAGAGGGTGATATGGATCTGACTTATATTTTAAAAGACTTCTTCTTAGGTTTTTAAAAAAGAAAATACTTCTTCGGTTTTTAGAAAAGAAAATTAAAATTAAGTAAATTCAACATTGATCTTTAATTTTTCTTTTCAATTTCGAAATTAAGTAAATTGAACATTGGTTTTTTTTAAAAAAAATTCAATTACCTCCCAAGTCATTTCCAATTTCAAGTTATAAACCTTTGTGCGGTGGATCTTCTTTATATATTTTTTTTCTATCTTTGCTTATTTTTTTACTTTGTGCCAAGCTAGTAATTAACTGTTTTTTATCGGTAAAGTAATATAATTTTATAAAAGTAAAAAATCATACAAGCCATACTAGCTTGTGTCTCATTAAAAACTTCCTTAATTTTAAATAGAGAAAAAGAGTACAACATGATAGTGTTAAAGAAAACACACCAATAAGAACACTAACAAACAAACACAAAAAATCGAAACAACCAACACGACAAACATTCGATGAGCACAGTATAGTCACCACACAAAAGGACCATAAAGTAACCAAGAGACACTAAATAGAACCACGCCCAATACACACCAACCCATATAAAAATCATGTCAAGCAAACAACAAATCCATGTCCCAACTCGCGTAAACCGCAACAAAAAAAAAAAATTTGTGACCGCCTAAATTCCACACCACCCTTACGCAAATTGTCACTAACAACCACAATTTTCTTTTGCTCGAAAAAAGTCGAGAGTCTAAAAATAAAATTTCCTAAAAACAAAAAACTAAATCCGCAAACACCCTATTATTTTGAGACTTTAAACAATCACGACACCGTTTTGTCGTATCGCATCTCGCTGCCGATTCAACTCAGGATCTCCTTATTCACAAACAATACCACTGCTCCAACGAGCTATTGCTGATACAACCAGATACCCTTTATTCGCAAACTCTAAAAATATACACGTAGCAATAACATAAGGCCAACATCAATTCAAAAATCTTGTGCCCCTAATCCATCAACTGACAGAAAAAAATGCTCTCCTTACTAAAACTTACCAAGACCAACACAAGCGCAAAGTATTCAACACACATTGGATCCCCCTACACTTTACAATTTCAATGACTCCAACTCTATTAAACACTCCAGTTTCCTTCAAGAATCTCTAATATGAAAGAAAGAACCGATAACTGGGCAAAACGAACCACCGATTACTGTAGCGCCTAAATATTTTTCCAATTCAACTGTCTCACGAGCCTCTCTTAGAATCTCATGTTGCTGCATGTAAGAGTCCGACTGAAATTGTTCGTTTTTTCTAGGACGACCTCTTCCCTTCTTTTGCGTTTTTTTCGGCCAACGATACTGAATCTAATATCATATTCCATGCTCTAAGTAAGACCTCATCTTTCACCACAATATCCTTTGCTGCCTCATTAAACTTACCTATATCCTTGGCCTCAATTGGCGAATGGAAAAACTAACCGGGTAATCAACTAGCCCCTCAAAATTTCTCTTATTCCCAATATCTATCCATGATGACTATCATAATTACTAAGCAGCACACCAACCGCTTTCTCCGACAACAATTCACTCGAGCCCGTCGATAAGTCGAACACTCGTTCATCTTTCGAACTGTCCCATAGCTGATTGTGTTGCCATACATGAGTGCTTTGCATTTGCATCATATGATGGCTATCCTTGTTGTGCTCATCACTTTCAATCAACCCCACGATTTTTAATGTTGATTGTGTATCCTCCTTATTCACCAAAAAAACATCATCCTCTAAATTTGTCCCTTTCAATACATAAAGATCTTTATCCTCATTTTCGAGCTCATCCCCCTCATCCGAGTTAGACCCCAAAAATTTCTCATCATCGTCACATCTACAACAACATGTATGCCCCATCATCGGTTCAAACTCCATAACCCGAATACCAAATAATTGATTTTCCACCTTTACATCCATGTATTCATCAATGTGTTCCAATGTTGCAGTTTCAATCAAAATTGAACCTCGCTCGAATGAACTTGGATATAATGTCTCTATATCACAACGCACTAAAGTCCCCCAAATTGCTGCCACGTTCGCGAAGGAATCCCTCAACCAAGCGTGCATCAGCAAACCACTTATTGACAACCAAACTCGCCTCGTATCTAACTCAATTATTGAATCCCACTTTTGCACCTTCATAAACCATTTCCCCAATATTTCTTTCTACAAAATTTCATCTATGTATTCAATATTTGTAAACATCAATAATGCATTTTCACCCGCAATTCGCATAACAGAACATCCATTTAGATTGGCATCTTGTAATTCCCTTGCCAAAGTTGCCATTCCAATCGAACGCCGACACCATTCATGTAACCCCTCGTCCCGGTCTGGGCGGCTGGCCGGTCCGAGTGGGTCACACGGGGAAAACCGAAGAGAAACCTGTTAAGGCTCCCCTTCGGTTAGCAACCCTAGAAAATTTCTTTTATTTATTATCTTGTCTAAAGGCTTTAATACATCCTATGTGAAACAACGACAGCGGAAACAACAAGCGAGCTCAAACAACCAAACAAGCAATTTAAAACAGCCCATTTTAGTTTATACAGCAGGCCGTATCGATACACTAGAAGAGGGTATCGATACGCCTTGACTAGTTCAACAGCCCAAAGTCAACATAGGGAGACCGTATCGGTACACTGGTGGACCGTACCGATACGCCCTCACTGGTCAACTTCTCACGGTCAACAAGAAACGACCGTACCGATACACCCTAGAACCGTACCGGTACGCCAAAATCTCGTCAAAATCTCCGATTTCCAGAGAGGTTTTGGCGTATCGATACACCCCCGTGTACCAGTACGCTAAGTCAAATCTGAATCCCAAAGTGTAAGACCGTATCGATACGGCCCTTGGGCGTACCGATACGCCCTGCACTGCAAGACTCGAATTTGCAGCAAAACACACCAAGACTCAACTCTAAATGCAAATTAAGACTCGCCTAGCCACAAACAAACATTCATACAACACTTAACAACTATGAAACAGCATACGGATCAAATTAAACGAACAACGGAGCATCAACATCAACCATATAGCATACCATAGAAGAAGCTAAGGATCCAACCATAAACATGTCATACAAGCATAGAGACAAGGGCCACATGGCCAACACACATAACATAAACAGCCACAAACCAAAACATCAATATACTAAAGGAGTCTTAACAAGCTCCTTAATACAAACAACAAACTCAAATCCCATTACTTAGCTATTACATCAATTAACTTAAAAGTCATACTTGAAGGTAGAAATAACACACTTGGATGCCCTTCTCCTCACACAAGCAACACACGAACTAAGGATCTGCATTGTCGAACAAAAGAGAGCGTAAGCGTAAAGCTTAGTAAGTGTAAGCTCATAAAACAAACCTCGATAATGTAGGGTCCAAGCACGAGCAACAAAACCAAGGATGAATGCATGTTTCCTTACCTTCGGAACCACATGAATAAAAAATATGTAATGCATGAACATAACCTCAATTATCATGCCATGCTCAACATGTCCACAATACATCCATATGAAATCACATTTAACAAACCGTATTGGCACCTAGCTATGACCCGAATACGCGGATAACAACCGTTGGAACTCACATCCAACAACTCAACCGTTACATTACCTTACGGTGGGATTCCACATATCATCGTTTCACGCGGAGGGGATTCCACTCATCCTCACGCCCCGTCGATGGGATTCCACTCATCACCGACTAAATATAAATGAAGATTTACGGGCGTACCCGCACTCTATCTTGGTGACTACCATCACCAAGACCACGCGCGTATTTCGACACTCGTGTGCACACTAACATCCTAATGATCGATCATTTGTACCCAAGCATACTAGTGCCAATACTAACTCATCACAAGATCATCATAATACAAAATCCTTACCAATTCTCGTGCCTAGCATGTACTCACCATGATCCACCATCATGCACAACCACATTCCAACAATTATGCATGTCACAATGCATAGAACATCATGCCTCAACACACATGTATATCACAATATACCTAACAACATCAATCACATAAATATGGAACAAGAGGCATAAACACAACAATCGAAGTTCAACCATAGTTCTCTAAACTAAAGCTTGAGATTAGACTACCAATCTAATCCTAACTCTAGGTAGGTTTACCAAGCCCGACTTAGGTCTATGTACTCGAAACAAGGCATTTTGAAAACCAATTTAAAAACCGAAGAACCACTCACCGACTAATCCAAGCTCAACAACTCTAGCCAATCAATCTTCCAAGCTTCCCGGATTAGTTCCCGATGTCTCACCGTCAGAAGCAACAGTACCACCGTTGTTCACTCCGGTGTTGAGTGTACGACTCCCGAAGCGCCCGTGTTCACCTCGGGGGACAATCTTTCTGTGAAGTGACTACACTGATCGGGGCAGAATTGTTTCTATGGCAGTGGCCAACATACCACGACACGGTTCAACTCGTTCTATTTTCTATTTTCTTTATTTTTCAGTCAGTGCTAACCATCTCGTTTTTCAGTACTTTAAACCAACAATTTAGAAACAATTCTTACTCCGATTCTGCAAAATGGCATCCTCGTCTGCACTGCTTAGCAAGCTTATCCCAGACCTGTCCAAGCTTGATGCGTTGGATAGTAGCAATTATCAGAGGTGGTCCTAACACATTCTGATTTTCTTCGAGCAGTTGGACCTTGACTACGTGCTGCTCACCGAACCACCATCCATGGCTGCCACTACTGTTGTTGTCCCTGCCGACAACCAAGGGCAGAATGATGTTGCCATAGAAGCTATTGCTGCCGCCACCCTTGCCAAGTATGAGAAGGACAATAAGACAGTTTGTGGCCATCTCCTAAGTCACATGTCCAACAAACTTTTCGACATGTACCTTAAGGACAGGAGTGCAAAGGTGATATGGGATTCGTTGGATACGAAGTACGGTACCGATGACGCAGGGATCAAAAAATACGTCGTCGGCGAGTGGTTGAAATTCCAGATGACCGATAACAAGCCGACCATGGACCAGGTCCATGATTACGAGAATCTTGTCTCGGATATCATAGCTGAAGGCATGCAGATGTGTGAGGTTCTGCAAGCAAATGTCCTGATCGAGAAGTTGCCTAAGTCCTGGTCAGATTATCGCAACTCCCTCAAGCACAAGAAAAGAGACATACCACTTCAGGAGCTGATCGGTCACATGAAAATTGAAGAGG
Source organism: Hibiscus trionum (assembly GCA_030270665.1). Classification (NCBI taxonomy): domain Eukaryota; kingdom Viridiplantae; phylum Streptophyta; class Magnoliopsida; order Malvales; family Malvaceae; genus Hibiscus; species Hibiscus trionum. The sequence continues at coordinate 70,186,825 of BSYR01000003.1, forward strand.
CCAACCGATTGAAAGATAAGGTTACTAATAACTTTAGTCACTTATCTTTTAAATCTAATTTAGTTGAGTCTAATGGTGCATCAGGGTCCAAAAAGCCCTTTAAGAAAGGCCCCCAGAACAAAAAGCCCAAACAACAGAAGACCACCAACTTCAAGAAACCGATCAAGGCCAAGCCGGACGCGAAAACTATAAAGTGTTACGTGTGCGGGCAAACTGGTCACAAGGCGTACCAATGTTAGCACCGTATGGACTGCCAGAACGAGACTAGACCACGCATACATGTGGAGGAAGACATGGATGATGATGTCATTATCGCGGTGGTTTCAGAGGTCAACCTTGCAGAGAAGAACACCGAGTGGGTCGTGGATACCGGAGCTTCTCGACATTTCTGCGTAAGGAATGAGTTCTTCACCGAGTTCGAGGACGTGAAAAATGGTGAACGTGTGTATATGGGAAACTCCAGCAGCTCTCAGGTGATGGGCAAAGGCAAGGTTTTACTAAAGCTGACTTCCGGTAAAACTTTGGCCCTTAACAATGTCCTATATGTGCCTGCCCTACGTAGAAATCTGATCAGTGGTGGCCTCTTAAACAAGGCAGGCATTAAGTTAGTTTTTAAGGCAGATAAACTTGTACTTTCCCATAAAGGTGATTATGTCGGGAAAGGTTTTTTAAGTGAAGGTTTATTTGTCATAGAAACTCAACTTAATGAAAATAAAGCTACCACTTCTGCTTATATTGTTGAGTCTGTTAATATGTGGCATGCTGGATTAGGACACATAAATATTCACTCTTTAAAGAAAACGATGAGTATGAATATTCTGCCTAAACTAGACATAACAAACTATAATAAATGTGAATTTTGTTTAGAAGCTAAGCATGCTAAACCTACCTTTAAAACTGTTTCTAAGAGAAAGACTGAACTGTTAGAACTTATACGTACTGATCTAGCATACTTTAGAAACACTGAAAGTAAAGGAGGAAAACACTACTACATAACTTTTGTAGATGATTACTCTAGATATACACAAGTTTATCCCCTAAGAACTAAAGATGAAGCTGAAAACTTCTTCCTTATTTATAAGACAGAAGTTGAAAATCAGTTAGATAGGAGAATAAAACGTGTTAGGTCTGATAAAGGTGGTGAATATGGATCTAATTTTCTAAAAGAGGTTTGTGAGACGAATGGCATAATACATGAAACTTCAGCCCCTATTTTCCTCAACAAAACGGTATAGCCGAGAGGAAAAGCAGAACTTTAAAAGAGATGATAAACTCAATGTTGATAAGTTTAGGGTTGTCCAACAACATGTGGGGGGGAGTCATTCTATCGGCTAATCACATATTAAACCGAGTACCTCATAAGAAAATTGATTCTACCCCATACGAATTATGGAAAGGGTATGCCCCAAATTTACAATACCTAAAAGTGTGGGGGTGTCTGGCCAAAATGGGGTTGTCAGACTTTAAGAAGTCCACCATTGGACCTAAGACCGTTGATGCAGTGTTTATAGGCTATGCTTCTAACAGTGCCGCATATAGATTCATGACTTTACAAGATTCTTCTATTTGTGAATCTAGGGATGTTGTTTTCTTTGAAGATGTCTTTCCTCTCAAGAAACCTAGATTAAGTGATGAAGCACAAATAGAAAACTTTCCATCCACTTCTTCTAGTGTGCCTGCTAGGTCTTCTCAAGAGATTGAATTTTATCCTAGAAGAAGTAGGAGACAAAGAGTTGAAACCTCTTTTGGACCAGACTTCATAACTTCCTTTATTTCTGAGATAAATGATTTAGATACCTTATCTGATCCTATAGCTCAAGCTTATTTGTTAGATGAGGATCCTAAAACTTACGAAGAAGCTATACGATCTATTGATGCTAGTTTCTGGAAAAACGCTATAAAAGATGAACTAGAATCAATAATGTCTAATCATACTTGGGAATTAGTTGACTTGCCTAGAGATTTTAAAACCATCAGCAGTAAATGGGTCTTTCGAAAGAAACTTAGACTAGATGGTTCTATCTAGAGGTATAAGGGAATGCTAGTTGTCAAAGGGTTCACTCAAAGATTTGGTCAAGACTTCTTTGATACCTATTCTCTCATCACTAAAATCTCAACAATCTGTGCATTGTTTGCACTAGCCTCCATTCACAAGTTGCAAGTACATCAAATGGATGTAAAGACTGCATTTTTTAAAGGGGATCTAGATGAGGAGATCTATATGGAGCAACCTCTTGGCTTCGAGGCGCCTAGTATGGAAGGCAAAGTTTATAGACTTAAAAAGTCACTTTATGGCCTGAAGCAAGCTCCTAAACAGTGGTATGAGAAATTTCATAAAACTATCCTTAGGCCCTGTTTGGCAATTAGCGGATAGCTGATAGCGGATTACATTAGCTGATAGCTGATTTGACTAGCGGATTGTATTAGCTGATTGTATAAAAGTGTTTGGTAAAATTAACTGATAGCTGATAGCTGTTTGATTATTTAAACAAGCAAAATGACATATAAGGACATGATTATATTTAATACTTGTTTGAATAATTTATCAGTTATTAATATTTTGTATCTAATAAATATTAATTAGATTTGTAAAAATTATTTTTTAATATAAATTTCCTAAACATATTTGAAAGATTTATATATTAATTTATTATTTGTATAATTATTAAATTTTTTATATGCACATATAAATATGTGATAATAAAAAAATAGAATTAACTTACAAATGTCACCATATAAATTAGTAGTAGCAACAAATAAGTCCAATATTTAATATGTTATTATTTATATTAAAAAATATTATTATTTAATTTAGGTTATTTGGAGATTTTTGGTAATTGTTAAGGGTAAAAGAGTCATTACAACTCTAATATCAAACCTCTAATCTCAAAAAGCTCCTATTATGAGCTTTTTCAAAATTAGCTTTTTCACCCCAATCCGCTCTTTCAATCCGTTATTTACCAAACATCAATATTAGCGGATTTGACTAGTCAAACCTCTAATTATACCTCAAACCTCTAATTTTTGCCCAAACCGCTATTTACCAAACGGGGCCTTAGTTTTGGTTTTGTTGTGAATGGTTCGAATGCATGCGTGTATTCGAGGATGTTTGGTACTGATTGTGTCATCATAAGCCTGTATGTTGATGACATGTTGATTTTCAGCACTAACATTGAGTCCATTAACAAAACAAAGAGTTTCTTGTCCACTAAGTTTGAGATGACTGACTTGGGAGAAGTCGATATAATATTAGGAGTCATAACCAAAACTGAAAATGGATTTTCTTTAAGTCAGACACACTATATCGAGAAAGTGTTAAAGAAATTTGACAATTTTGACGTCATCCCTGTTCAAACTCCTTATGACCCTAGCATACATCTCTTTAAGAATAAATGAAGTAGTGTTTCTCAAACGAAATATGCCAAGATAATTGGAAGTCTGATGTTCTTAATGAACTATACTCGGCTAGATATTGCCTATGCTGTAAGCAGACTTAGTAGATATACTCACAACCCTAGTGGTGAGCATTGGGTTGCTCTTAGACGCTTACTTAAGTACCTTAAGGGTACGATGGATTGGAGACTTGAGTTTGTTAGCTTTCCTGTTACTTTAGAAGGATATTGTGACGCCAACTAGGTCTCTGATAGTGATGAAGTAAGCTCTACGAGTGGGTATGTTTTTACTTTGGAAGGAGCAGCAATTTCTTGGAAGTCTTCAAAACAGACTTGTATTGCTCGCTCTACTATGGAGTCAGAGTTTATAGCTCTTGACTTAGCTGGGCAAGAAGCTGAGTGGCTAAGGAGTTTGTTAGCCAATATTCCGTTGTGGGGAAGTCTGACTCCTTCTGTTTCCTTGTTTTTTGATTCACAAGTTGCGATTTGTGTTGCCAAGAATCAAGTTTACAATGGTAAAAAGAGGCACATTCGCATAAGACATGAAATTGTTAGACACTTAATAAGGAATGAAGTACTCTCTTTAGAGTATGTGGAGTCGAAAAGAAACCTAACAGATCCGCTTACCAAAGGATTAAGTCGGAAGTTGGTCCTAGATTCGTTGAGGGGGATGGGTTTAAAGCCCATTGGTTGAGGAATTCATGGTGGATACCCAACTTAGTTATCTAAGTTCAATGTGGTCAAATGAAACCATGGAAAGACTCATAGTGTACATTTCTCACTACCTATCCCTATGACGAATAATGTACATGCCCAGATTGAGTACTATTACTCTTAATAAATTCATAGCCCAGGTTTTGGGTGGTCTTTGTGAGAAAGACTTGATGAATTTACTGAATCATGGTTGAATACTTATTCTTAAGATAATTATTTGATGCACCATTAGTGAAAAAAATTACTTTTTCACAAGCGGAGTTCTAAAGCTTGTCACATGTGTTTTAGCTCTAAATCTTAATTTCAAACTGTTGGTAATGCTTAAGGTGAGAACCAAAGGCAAAAGCCTATATACCACATGGATTGGGAAAAAGGCTTGTGAAGGGTATTTATACCCATGTTTCCCCCCTCTCTTGTTGAGTGGGAAAGAACAAGGGACATCCTTGCGCGTTGTTGCTATTGGCTTGGCTCGGCTCGAGCTCGGGTAACACGTCTGCGCGCGGATATTATTTTTTTTGAAAAAGTTCGTAAGGAATTTTCTTAAGAATGAAAGATAATGTGAAAGAATTTTTCTACTTATTTATAGGCTCTGAAAACTGTTCGAATTTAGAATTTATTTTTTAATTAAATTCGAATCATAATGTTTTAATCCAGCTACTATTTTGTTCGAATTTAAACAGTCAAGTTCATTTGTTTACATCTGCTGTTACTGGATGTTAATTGCAGCATTATTTTGCTGTTATGGAGAGCTGTTACTGCAGCTGTTACAACAAATTAATTCTGCAGTTATACATATTAATATATGAATTAATTGGACAGTAAAATGATGGTTATGTCCATGATTTTCAGCCTATAAATAGAGGTTCTTCATGCAGTATTAGTATGCAACAAACACACAAAACATTCTAAAAGTTCTCTGCATTCCTCCATCGTCAGAAGCAGCAGTACCACCGTTGTTCACTCCGGTGTCGAGTGTACGACTTCCGGAGCGTCCGTGTTCACCTCGGGGGACAATATGTCTGTGAAGCGACTACACTGATCGGGGCAGAATTGTTTCTAAGGCAGTGGCCAACATACCACGACACGGTTCAACTCGTTCTATTTTCTGTTTTTTTTTTCAGTCAGTGCTAACCAACTCGTTTTGCAGTACTTTAAACCAACACAAACTTCTAAACTTTAAATCATAAAATGACATGATTTTTGGCAAATCTCGTCTGGACAGTCTTCAGATATTTCATTTGGCTAAATCGAGACTAGTTTGGTGGTACAAAGCCGACTTTTCTGGGTTCAGAATTGCTTCAGAGGACCTCTTTGCTGACCCTTCGATTGTAGATAAAACTAGCCTTCCATCTATGATTCATACGACATCATTAGTCTGGACAGCTCCACCCTCTAGTTTCCTGAAGCTGAATGTGAATGGAGCAATGCCAAGGGTTGGCTCGGCGGGAGGCATAGGTGGCATTCTTAGAAACGAAGCGGGCAAGACACTGTTCACTTTTTCTAATTCCATTGGTCATGCCCTTATAGCACCCCTAAAACCGGCCTAGTAGCTGTCCGAATTTTCGATAACCGAAATTTACTTTCCGATAATTAAGTTAAGTCCTTGAAGAATTTAGTTTGATTAGAGGACCAAATCATAAAAATGTGAATTTTGAAGCTTAGAAGGTAAGAATACTTAAGTGACTAAAATGAACTAAAAAACGATGTTCCTTGCAAGCTTATAATACTTAAGAATGCGCCGACACTTGACGATGGATAGTAGCTATTTGAGTTGTGAATGGAAAATGGAAGATATTAATCCTTTAGTCCGTAAATGCCCATTAGCCTTGATGACATGGTCAAGATTAGTGAAGGTGAATCGTCTGTCCGATCGAGTTCCTCAATTTGGATATTAAATATTGGGTGCTGTTGAATCTCACAAACTCAAAGGATTTTGTTAACACAACTGACGATTGGGATATTCTATTTGAATCAGTAATATAGAATATTTGGTTAGAACGGAATGTGATTGCATTCAACTCACCATTAGAGGATAAACATCCAATATTAGAGCATTCTCGATGCCTTCAGCAAAGTATCGTGCGAGTGTTAGCATTTCAAATTCACCTGCTCTCAGAGATAGTTGGATGCGACATGTTCTTGACTATGTGAAGCTTAACACGTAAGGAATGGCCATACAACATGTGACGCCAGCGGACAATGGATTATGGGGCATGCTAAATATATCGGTGTATGTTCAGTAATTGAATCCCAACTTTGGGGAGTTTATGTGGGACTTCTCGAAGCTTGGAGATTGAAATATCGAAAGGTTGAAGTAGAAGTTGATTGTGTTGATGTTATTATGCATATAAAATGTTAGGATAAGAAGCAAAACCGCCTATCTATTCTACTGCATATCCTATCCATGATGGAGCGGAATTGGATGGTATCCTTTCAGCAAATAACTCGTCCAGCAAATCAAGTAGCGGATGGTTTAACAAAATTAGCAAGCCATGACAGTTTAGAGGTGAGCAGAATTGAAAATCCTCTGATTTCTATAGCTACAATATTGTTACAGGATAATGGGAAGGGGGCCTGCAAGCTAATGGGAGGGTCAGTTAGGTTAGATTTTTTTTATTAGTTTTGTTTTGTTTCAGAATAAGGTTATTTCATGTAACAGATGTTATCCAGGTACTTTTTTTTCTTCCATTTAAGTTTAAGGAGGTTTTTAACGAGGCTAGAATAGCATCGACATTTTATCTTCTTTTTTCACCCAAAAAAAAGAGATGTGAGTGCCTTGTTTAAATGACACCTATTTATTTTATTAATAATAGAATAAATAAATGGGTAAAAAAGAAAGAAAGAACAATCTGTTCTTTCACCTTTGGAGAAAATCACCACCGAAATGGTTGTCCCCAAATCCCTTTCTTCTTCCTTCTTCACCTAATCAATTTGAGAGAGAGTACACTCTAAAATTTTAGTGATTCGAATAGTTGTCTCTAAAATTTAGCTTAATTAGTGATATACCCATAAGTTTAGCAATCGATTACAAGTGAAGAATGGCAAGAACATTGGTATTCTTGGAAGCTCTTTTTAGGTGAGTACTTTGGAGCTTTAATATGTATTAAAGCTTATATTATAATGCATGTTTAGTAAGATAATTGTTTGTTCCTTAGAAAATTTATTAATCCTAATTATTATGTTAGTAAATTAAGTTGAAAATAGAAAAATATGCACTTGGAACATGTTAACTAAGTAGTTCAAAAATCATATAAATATACAATTTTGGAATAGTATGAAATTTAAATGTTGATTAGCTTAAATACCGTTATAGCTTATGGATAATTATGTACATGTAATTTGATCAATTGGAATGTATGTGGGTTGTAAATTAATTATTTTGACAGTAAGTTAATAAGTGAATGAATTAAGTTAGAAATAAATGCTAACGTGTTACCTTAGTGATGTACCATTTATTATGATAGTTATCATTGTATTAATAGAGAATAATAAATCTACAAGATAGATTTAAGTAAGTTGTACACGTAACGTAAGTAGATATTCATTGTATTTACAATGTGACAAGTTAATAAATCTGAATGTGAATATAATTATGTAGATCTCCTGTTGTGAGTATAATTAGAATTGAGCTTTGGTTGAAGTTTTGGAATCAGTGACTCAGTATCGTCCTTAAGGTGAGTGTAGTTGTATTTGTCTCAAATGATACGGTGTCATTCCAATCTTTGTATCTATGTATTTAATTTATGCAATGTGCAAGTATGGTGCACATGATCATTTTTGCATATGGCTCACATAGTCACATAGAGCACTTTGGGTGATTACATTCATGGCATAACATTTTTATGTCTTTTGATTATGCTAGCATTACATATGCATTTATGTATTGCTACGCTATGATTTGTAATGGTAGTTTGTAATAAACTTTTCTATAAAGTTTGAAACAAACATATGATCTCTAATATTATAAAACCCTATGAACAAGCAAGATCTCTAATGTCATAAAATTCTAAGATTCGAACTTAAGTCTTAATGCTCACTTGTCATAAGACTCATCTTCTAATGTCAAAGCATAAAATGTATAAGTTGCTTAAACAATGGAAGCCCTTGGCCACTTTGGCATAGTACAATGGTATATTTGGACTACGGTCCACGGGTTACGGCTCAGGGATGACGATCTCATATATGTGATATGCTTGAACACTAGTAATTTCTTTGTGTTGTGTGCTATGTGTAACACAGACTAATGCTACGTATGTCCAATGTGATCCAAGGCAAATATTGTTAAAATGCATGAACTCAAATATGAACTCTAATGAGAACTCCGATAGAATCTCGATAAGATATGATAAGTGTAAGACATGAAAGAAAATGCAAAAGTACTTCCTATGCAAGCTTTGAAAACTCTTGAACTCTGATAAAGATTTCATAAAACAAAGCTAATATAAGATATGAATAGGAAGAATAAGATTGAACTATATCATCCCTAACTTATGTGTATTGAATAAACATTTATATGCCTTATGTCTTTAAGGTCACTACCTCACTAAGCTATGTAAGCTTACTTTGTTTCATTGCATACATTTCAGGTTATTCATCTTCGTAGTAATTGGGTCGTGCCAGAGCAGTTGCAAGTCATCTCTTTTAAGCAATGAATAATGTACCCTTTTTCCTAACTCTTAGTGGTGGCATATGAACTTCAATTTTCATGATGCATTCTAGCATTCCATGCTTTGTTTGAAGTTAAGTCTACTACGTTCTTGACGATATTAAGATGTGCATGCTATAAATGATCAAATGATGCTTATGTATTGTATGTAGTATAGTGAATATGTTAAATGGTTATATAAGATAAGATTGTGCTTGAAGACCCTATTTAAATAATGAGAATTGATCTTTGAATCTATTTGTTACTAGTTACAATAAGTTGGAATGACAGAAGTATGACTAGAATTATGTTTAAATATCTTTGAATCGATCTTGAATATGATTTGAAATGAAAATTTGAGTAATGTTCGTATGGTTGCCATGTATTTTTATGAGTGAAGTTCTAATTGTATGTCTAGTTCTGAATTAGAATGGTTTGTAGAATGTGATAAATGATGCTAGCACGTGAGTCTCTGATGTTTCTTGAGTTTAGGTTTGTGTCATGTGGTTGCTTTTGGTACAAGAGGTACCAAATGATAAAAATGAGTGAAACATAACAAAAAAGAGGATTCCAACCAAGTAGGCATAATAGATCGATCCCTCGAGAAAAATGATCGATCTCTTGGTTTATAGTAGCTAATTAAAATGATTTTCAAGTATTTAGTGCAAAAGCATCGATCCCCACATTAAAGGGATCGATCCCTGTAAATTTGAAAAGTTTGCAATTAAGTCCTTAAGTCATATATTAACCAATTGATGTCAGAATTGATCTCTGTTTCTTTTGAAGTTCATAGTTTTGTAAGAATATATGTTTAAGAGTATATTTAGGTAATAATTTGAATATTTTGAAAGATCCTCAAAAATTTTAAAAATTTACAAATAGGTCCTTAACTTTTGAAACTTCATTGTATAGTCACTAAAGGTTAAACAAGACCCATATGTCAATAATTACCCTAATTATCTTATAATAAGACTTAAATTCAGTAAAAGAAAAACTAGAAAACTATTTTGGATAAGTCCTTGAATTTTGAAATATTTACACTTAGTCCCCATACTGTGAAAATTTTGTAAATTGGTCCCTAGTGAAAAAAATCAAAATTGTTTAACTTATGAACTCTAATTATTGATAATGTATTTTGATATCTTGTATCTTTCATACTTATTTTGAAATTATTTGTTATAATTTGTCTCTTCAATTCTCTGTTTTGACATGTTGTATTTTGTTTCTCCAATTCTTTGTTTTGTTTTTTGGTGACACTTTTGATCCGATTTTCTTCTAGACCGGGTAAGGGTGTTACAACCCCATTCTAGCTGAACTTTTGGTAGTGAAAACATGCATTGAACATTGTCTTAAGGGTCCTTTGGTGCCTAAACGCCCTCGTGATCGTGGAATCCAATAGTAAAGTTGCAGTGTAACGCTCCGGTTTTGGGCCTAGGAGTTTCTAGGTTGGTTTTGGGGTGAGGTGAACCTAGACTAGAGATCCAGGTTAGTTCAAGAGTGGTTCAGGGAAAACATGGTTTGAGATGTGATAAAATTATGAGAAAAATTCCTAAAATCCTCTTAAAATATATTAAAGGGTGTGGTGGAGTCAATTTTGGAAAATGAATTTTGGAAGATGGACATTTCGGTTTAGTGACTAATTTGTAAAAATGTAAAAAGTGTTTTTAAAGGACTATTTTGAAAGAGGGCCAAAACTTAGAATCTTTAGGGAGCTAATTCAAAAGTAATCAACTATTCCTTTAATTGAGCACATTTTAATTGTGGTTTAATTAAAAGATTAAAAAGAGTTTTATTAAAAGGGGATTTAGTTTTATAAATCTATTTTTGATGTGACTTCCATTTTCTCTCTTTTCTCTCATAACTTCCAAAGATTTTCATCTTTCCATTTCAGTTTGATTTACAAATGATTTATTTGGTGTTTCCTCAATTTATCTCAAAGGATTCTTGAAGTTTTTCATCAAAATCTTGTCAATTGAAGGAATAGTGTTTGCGTGTGTGATGTACTATAAATGATACGCAAATATGGTGCAAGTATACACGTCGAACAAGTAATACAGTGATAAGTGAGTATTGTCTCCACAGGGATTGGAGGTGTTTCGAGGTAAGTTTAAGCACACAAGTGTCACGAAATGTAAATAGAGAATGTTGTGACAAATCAAGACAGAGCGATAAATGATGTAGCAAATAAAGATAAAAGATAACGTGTTGAAATCAGTAGAGTTAACAGGTCCTCTTACGTATGCAAAACTCACTTGGGAATGACTAGTTGGGTTGTATGGTTAACCTATGTCTTAGCTCTCAACTAGGGTTTACCTCTCTAACTCACTCTATGCTCGACAGGATTTACTCAAGGTGCTCCTCAACTATCTCTAGCAAGAAAACTGGGAGTAGGAAATGCTACAGCAATACCTCTCAGCGTAAACTCTATCACTCACCCTACCCATAAAGTTCTATCCTTCTTAGCCGTTCAAACCCATCACTTATCTCTAAGGTGGATTAGAGTTGTGCCTCTCAGCATCCAACTCCATTGTCTATGCATGTTAAAGAAAGCTCTCTCGACCACTAACCTCAACTCACACCTAAGGAAAGGCCAACTCTCGAAGGCTCTTACAACCCTAAGCATTTAACAACATGGACAAAGCATAGATAGAAGCAAGAGATTAATAAACATTTATAAAAGAAACTAAAACATAGTTCATCCAAACAGCCCAAGCCACCTAAAATCAGTTCATGGTTGGGCAAATAACATCTGAAGTATCTTCGTTCATACAACCCATTTTCCAGATATAAAAGAAATGCTAAAGCAACAGAAAGGGAAGAAGAAACTCCCAATCCGCGATGGACTGCAATGCCACGAACCGCCTTAGGCTTGCTACCTCTCTTAAGGTCAGCAAGGTCAAGCCCTTGGAGCTTCAACGATGGAGGACACCAAGAGGTGGAAGAAGAAGAAAGGAAAAGAGTCGCCTTTGCTTTCTCTCCCTAGCCTTTTGTCACCTTTTTCACGTGCTCCCTTTAATGAGGGTCTCATGTCCTTTATATAGTGGGGGCTCCTAGGGTTTTGTGCCCTAATATTCTTTGTCGTCCTGGGAATATTCCCTATGCATGTGGGGCACAATCAGACAAAAGGGAGCTCGCACATGTGGGCTATCAGCGTGTACGCGTTACTTTTTCTTTTTTGTGCCCAGAATTGTTGTCCAATTTGCTATAGCATTTTCCTTCCTTGCCCTGCTTCACACCAACACATACTCTTCAAGAAGCATCTAGTCTCATGAAATTAAGCCAAACCACCAACAAGTAAAGATATATGCAACTATATGCTCTAAATACACCTACATGCTAGATATGACCTTGAGAACAAACAAATACCTAAGTAAAAAGTTGTAAAATATAAGCATTTTGGCAAGTCATCAAATAGAAAGGTATTAGAGGTAATTTTCATGCTTCTCCTCTAATCAAGGTTCTTTAATGAAATTCCCAAGTATTTGGCTCTTTGATTATGTTTCCTAATAAGGTTTTATGCTTGTTTAAAGGAAAATGGTTAAAACATGCTTAAAATGGTGATTTTGAATGATTTTCGTATTAGATCTATTACGGTTGACTTATGATTGATTTTAATCATGTTTTGGATGTTTATTAATGTTGAAATGAAGGTTTGATCATGTTAATCTCGAAACTAGTTGGATCTCTAGTTGTTTAGGTTGTTAGATTTGGGTTTTTGTGGTGTTAATGTGAAATTGGGGTTTCTGGAGATATTAGGATGCAAATAGGATGATTTTGGGTGTTAATTGATGATTAAAATGGATGGAAGTGTTAGGTTTTGGCTGGGCTGAGTTTGTTGTGTAATCGAAGGTGTTTTCGGTTGTTTCGGATAGGCGTTTTGGTGTTTTTGGGCAGAACAGTGTGGTAGGTATGTTTTCTGGAGATTTTAAGGCATTGAGATGCATTAATCCTCTATTATTGTGTGGTATAAACAGGGGAGAACGTATCAGAAGCAATCAGTGAAGTTTCGTGAGCTTCGGACGCTTGGTTTCGCGTCGGCTAGTCAAGTTTTAGCGTATCGGAGAGTGAGAACGTGATTTTCAGCTTTGAAACACTTTAAAGGTGGGTTTGGAAACTTAGATGTAAGCTTGAAATGCTTGTCTAAGTTCGGAAGTAAGTATAAGGAATTTCTCTCTCGGCTGTGCTATTATGGGTTGGTTTATGCACTTGATTTTAAATCCATGTTTACCTACTGTTAAAGCATGTTTTGAGTAAGTGATTTACTGTTTTGTGTGATATGGTGATGAAGGATGTACATGGTAAGTGATCCTTGTAAATATGTTTTATACTTGTGATTTAAAGTATGGTTTAATGCTTTGGAAAATGATTTATTGATGATGCTTTGAAAACAGTGAGGTATATGGTTAAATGTGAATTATATAGGCAAATGAAGTTGTAAAAATTGTTTATAAATGAAATCGGATATAGTTAGGTGGCTATAGGATTGAGTGCACTATAAACAAGTCGCCTTGGATGTTGAAGAGTTTATATGGCGTACCGAATACTCCATCCAAGTACCCTAACGATTGAGGAAAGTGTGTGGTGTCACGTCTATTGTTAGTGGGGTTATACATCTACCGATGAGTGGTGTTGAGGGGTTTATACGGTGTATCGAATACTCCACCACGGGTGCCACAGCTGTGAAGGGTAGCTCCCGTGTGTGAACCTTGAGATTCCAGTTAGAATGTATGACGTGTTGGGACAACACTTGTGAATCTGTGTATCCGATGTTGTTTTGAGAAATGAGCATGTTGATGATCATTTGTAAGCCAATATAAATGATGATGTATTATGAAATGGTTTATGATGCATAATGTGTAAATGCATGTTTTACTCTTTATGCTTTGCATATGGTAGTTATGCATGGGAAGTCTTAAATTGAGTGTTAGCAATGAGATTTGTTGTTGATTCATAATACATGTTGCATAAGGTTTATATGCTGATTTTTTTACTAAGGAAAGTGTATGGTTTTGAAGGCATGATGGTTTTCAATTGATGTTTTGAAGTAATTGAAATGTGATTTCAATGTGGCCTTGGAAAATGATTTTAATGCATTGATGATGTTTTGTTTTTTAGCATTCCTCACAAAGCCTTGTGTGCTTACGCTCTCATTTGTCCATCAACGCAAATAATTGAGGTTTCGGAGGCAGCAAGTAGCAAGGGATTCCAAGAGACTTCGTTTAAGAAAATATGTTTCGGTTTAGACTAAAATAATAAGGGCAATGGGGGATCCGTTGAGTTGTTGGGAAATTTGTGTAAACTCCCTTTTGAGCAAGTTTGATTTGTTGTTTTAGACTTATAAATGGCCTTTGGTATTTGTTTATGCTTTACTTTGTATTTTGGTATCTTGCTTGGCTTGTCACTAGCTTGCATGCCTATAGTTTACCTTTGATGCAATTTGCCATGTTATGATGATGAATATGCCATGAATGACCACCAAAAAGTGTCATTATATGCACAGGCGTTGGAAGTATGTTATGATGATGTTTAGATATGTTGTATGCATGTTGAAAGCATGTTGGAATGTTTATGATTGCATTAAAGTGTGAAAAACCAGCAAAAAAGTTTCATTACAGGCCCAGGCGTTACGGTACGCCTAAGGCTGTACCGAAACGATGAGCCTAAAATGGCCTAACAGTTTCGAAACGGGAAGGGGTGTATCGGAACATGCTCGATAATTTTAACTACTGGAAATTGGTGTGCCGAAATAGGTTGAAGGCTTATTCGAAATGGACTCGTGTACCGAAACACCAAGACCTGTTCCGAAATAGGTGTTTCGGAACATGGCTCTTTGTTTCGAAACGCCCTGCTGATAAGTTGGTTATTGGAATCTTTAGAAGTTCTGTTTCTTTTTGTTTCAGTCCTTGTATGTTGTGGATGCAATTAAATGAGCTTGGATGATCGTTTTGAGCTGAGATTTGACAGAGTGGCATTTAATATGACTAATTAAAGGATGGTAACTTAAAAATTGAAGAAGTCTTTGTAAATTGATAAAATTACAAAATGGTCCCTAAAATATATTTGCATTCAATTGAGTGCTTAATCGATGTCTGTTTGAAATATTAATTGTTCCACTGCGAGTCTTTACACTTAGGTTAATGATGTCCATCTAGAAAAGATAAAAAGAAAAAAATAGGGTCATTTATTGAGGTTCTGGGAAGATTACTTCAATATTCCCTGAGTGACCCATTCGGTTCGGTCGGGCGCCTAGGCTGAGTCGGGGGGTTACATGCAGGGGAGTGGATATCGAACCATGAGGACTCACCCCAAATGTTTGTATCTTTGGTTCGAGAAATTGGGGCAATGATGAGAGTCAAGAACTAGATCCTCCACCATATACCAAGAGCATGCAATATTTATGCAGATCTGCTTGCAAAAAGGGCATCGGCTGAGGGACTTCCCGTTCGTAGTTTTTTGTAGTTAAAGTTGGATAGGACAAGACTTTAAAATGGGTTTAATTTTGAATTGGTGCATTTTATGTTGGTTTTGTCCATTTGTAATCGAATTATTAATAAAATTGGGCTCTCTTTTTTCCCTTCCGCAATCGGTCGTTGCACTTCGATACAACAACTGGTATGAGAGGGGTTTTTTAACGAGGCCCCTATTTTTATCAAAAAATATATTCTCAAACCTTAAAACCTAACCATGAACCCTAATTTATATATCCTAAAAACTAAGCGTTATGGCACATAGAATAATTTCCCATATTTTTATTTTAATATTATAATAATATACATTTTTTGATAATATAAAGAAAAACCCAAAGCCTTGTGAGAACTCAGGCATAGTGGCCGGAGAATGACGAATGATGGTTGTTCTTGTGTGAGGAAGATGAATGGGGTTGTTTGTGTGTGAGGAACAAAATAGAGAGAAAAAGAATATCTAACTTTTTATTCAACAATGGATCTAATAGAGTGATTAGCCCAATACATGATTATAGCTTATATAGCCCAAACCATAACAGAAATGATTAACAAATTCTTAACAAACTACCAACTAATTACAACTAAATACAAGCTAATTTCATTCTAATATTCACCTTGCTATCTCAACCTTTTAAAATTTTCAAGTTGATGAGCAATCCAAAACAACTACAAAAACATGTAAATGTTTTCTTTCTTCATTCCTTCCTTCACCCTTCTTCATTCAAGCATATATCTTTTCTTGATCTTCTTTCTTGTAACCCTCTCGTCCCGAGCTAGACGACAGACCGGTCCGAGTAGGTTACACGGGGAAAACCAAAGTAAAACCCGTTAAGGCTCCACTTCGATTAGCAACCCTAGAAAAATTTTCATTAATTATCTTCTCTAAATTTTACATTTAGCCCTAAGCACGAAGGCAACAGCGGAAAACGATAACAAGACGATACAAACAGAACATAAGGTAACTTAAACTTACCAAGTTACATGTTAGTCTGATTTCAGGCGTACAAAGCCAAACCATACATAAAAGATGCAAATAAACTTAACAAAGAAGCAAACAAACAAACGGGACTAAAACACATCATCCGAGAACCTTTGAAAATACCAAAAAGCCCAATTTATAGGCCTGCATTTCGAAACAAGCTTGCCTGTTTCGATACGCGGGCTCCAGTTTAAAAGCCAGACCAGGCCGTACCGATACGGTCCACTTCATTTCGGTATCGGGGTCTCCAGTGTCGAAACGTTTCAGAACTAGTTCCGAAACAGGCACACACAATGGCAAACCGTATCGAAATGCATACCGAAACGGGAGCCCACAGTGTCAAATCGTATCGAAACGGCACCACCCCCGTTCTGATACGAGTATCCCTGGAGCTACACCCGTTCCGAAACAAACACGAGCGTTTCGAAACGCCTGGACACAGAGTGACCCTGAAAATAGTTTTCTGCATCTCCAAACATTCTCAATCATGCTCCAAATAAACAAGAATCATAAAACAGCAACCATGCATACAATCTATAGGCATTACATCCTACCACAAGCATGATCAAACATATAAGCATGCATAACAAGTCCATTTCATTCATAGAAAACATACATCTACAACACATAACATAAACAAGGTTTACATGCTTCTCACCCAAAACATAAGCATCCATAAAACATGGTTTACAATTCTTCAACACAAAAGCATAGGCATTTAACAACAACGTAAAAGCCAACACATATGAGTCTAACATACGCTCCTACAACACATAGCATCCTCATTGCTAACTAATACATTATTCAATAAAACCATACTTGAGCAACCACACACGCGCTTGGATGCCCCTTCCTTGCTCCTTGCTAACTTCCACACTAAAGATCTGCATTGTCGAAAACGAGAGCGTAAGCTAGAAGCTTAGTGAGGGAGCTCAAAACAAAACATCGACAATGCAGGGTTCAAAGCATAGTATTCATACACATCAACAAGACATACATTAACACCAACATATCAACATAGCCAACTACTACAAGAATACATGAACATGGCATCTTACCTCATGTTATGCTAGCACAAATGCAATAGAACATCTTATCACAACCACCACACGTAAACAAGTATATCGGCAACTATATAGCTTGCTCGGATATACGGATAACTTCCGTTGAATTTTCACCCCAACATACTCAAACAACAATATTACATTCTGGTGGGATTTCACACATCACCGTTTACTTTCATGGATGGGATTCCACTCATCATCACACACAAACACTTTTCGGTGGAATGTTACTTCATCGTACTCCTCCTTGATGACTACATGTCACCAAGGCCACACGCGAATTTGACTCTTACCGTGTGCACACTCATCCTAATGATCGATCATTTATACCCGGTAGTTATAACTAGTGCCAACATACTAAACAAGTCTCACCATGATTTCACAATCATGCAACACAACATATCATCACCATTAAGCAACATCAATATATATCAACATGCATAAACGAACACATATCACACAAGATCACATATGAACATTTATCAAGAACTCATAAAGCCAAACAAGAGATTTAAGCTACCAACTCAATCCCCACATTAGATTGGCCTACCAAGCACAATCTAACACCTCAACCACACACTTGAACCAATTTAAAACCATTTTAAACAATCCACTCACCGAACACCCTTAAAGCAAACCGAGAAAGCCGATCAAGCCTCCAAATTTCCTGAAATCGAGCCCGAAGCTTCTCTAACGATTTCCCTTGATTCTAATCAACCAAAAATAGCATATTACTGAAGAAATCATCCACAAAACCACTTCCACAAATCAGATTACAACCACAAGACCATTTCTCTACATTTTCAAGCCAAAACTAACATAAACTCTTCATTTTTGGACTTACATACAACCCAGCAAAAACCCATTGATTCCAACACCCTAATCATCATTAAACACGCTCAAAACAACCCCAAGCATAACCATATCATCAGCCCAACTCTCTTTCACAAAACTACCCCAAAAACTCAAGTTTTTCACCCTTCAACACACCCACAAAAACCCATTTCGGGATTTTAAACAAAACACTACCATTTTAAAATATGATGCACCTAAGGGCGAGAGTATAACATAAATTAACTTTACAAATCAAAAACCAAACAAAAATCCATTAAAGCTTCTTCCTTTTTCTTAAAACTTGAAATGTCACAAAAATGGGGTTTATGAAAATCTAAAGCTATAGAAATGTTAAGAATGATGAGGAGAAGTCAAAAACATGTTTACCTTGATGAAAGCTCTTGAAATCGATGAGGAAATGGATGTAATAGTGTTTTGGGGTTGGGGAGGTTTTAGTTGTCGTGGGTTTTGATTTTTGGGGAAGAAAAGAAGACTTTCAAAAAGTCTCTTTTTACTTGTTTTGTTTCTTTTATTTAAAAATTTACCATTTTTCCCTTAATGAGGTCTCAAGCCCTTTTTAGATAAAACCAAGCCTACTTTAATTTAAAACAAGCCCACGAATCGAACCTGATTCACACACTTAACACCCGACCCCTGAACCCGGGTGTTACAACTCTCCCCCACTTAAGGAATTTTGTCCTCGAAATTACCTGATGTGAAGAGATACGAAAACTACTTCTCCATATCCTCCTTTCTTTCCCAAGTGGCCTCTTCCACGCCTCGACGTTGCCAGTTCACTTTGACCAACTCAATTTGTCTACCACGCAATACTTTGCTATCGGATGCCAAGATCTCAACTGGTTCCTCATCGTACGTCAAATCTGGATTCAACTCAATCTCTTCCACAGGCATAACATGCGACGGATCTGATATATACTTACGAAGCATCGAAACATGGAACACATTGTGACTCTTCTCTAAATCGAATTGCAAACGTAACTGATAAGCAATCGGACCGACTCGTTTCACAATCTCATATGGCCCAATGTATCTCAGACTCAAGTTCCTTTTTCTGCCAAATATCATAACTATCTTCCACGGAGAGACTTTCAAGAACACTCTATCTCCCACGACATACTCAACTTCTTTCCTCTTCAAATTGGAATAGGATTTCTGCCTATCCGAATTTTCCTTCAAACGATCATAAATTAACTTCACCTTATCGGTAGTTCCCTTAAGCAAATCTGACATCGATAACAACTTCTGACCTGCTTCGGCCCAACAAAACGGATTTCTACATTTTCTACCATAGAGAGCCTCATACGGAGCCATCTGAATGCTCGATTGATAAATTTTACTGTAAGCGAACTCGACCAACGGCAAGTGTTTCTCCCAAGTACCCTGAAAATCAATAATGCAACAACGCAACATATTCTCCAAAATCTATATAACCCTCTCTGACTGACCATCTGACTGAGGATGATACGACATACTGAAATTCAATCGGGTACCCAAAGCAGTATGCAAAAACTCCCAAAATCTGGATGTAAATCTCGGATCTCTGTCAGACACAATCGACTTCGGCACACCATGCAATCTCACAATCTCACTAAAGTATAAATCGGCCAACTTATCTAAGGAGTAAGTCGTATGAACAGCTAAAAAGTGAGCACACTTTGTGAAGCGGTCAACTATAACCCAAACTGATTTCTTCTTCGAAGAAGTCAAAGGCAAACCTGAAACGAAGTCCATTGTGATATTTTCCCACTTCCATTCCGGAATCCTCAACGGTTGCAACAAACCTGATGGAACCTGATGTTCTGCTTTAACTCTCTGGCATACCATGCACTTACTCATGAAATCGGCTACGTCTCTCTTCAAACCAACCCAAAAGTATTTATTCTTCATATCACGATACATCTTTGTACTACCATGATGCATAGCAAACGGGCTATTGTGTGCTTCGGTCAAGATAGTACGTCTCAAATCACTGTCATCCGTCACAACTATTCTGTCTTTGAAACACAAGACCCCATCAACACTGAAATTGTAATCTGATGGTCTACCCTCGACTATATCTTGCACGTGAGGTGCCAGAGATCTATCTAACAGTTGTTTTTCTCTAATCAACTGGCCTAAGGTAGGTCTAACCTGAAGCTCGGCCACTAGACCACCATCACCGGAAAAGCTCAAACTAGCAAACATGACTCTCAACTCAACAGCTACCTTCCTACTCAAAGTATCTGCCACTACATTGGCTTTACCCGGATGGTACTCAATCGTGAGATCTTAGTTCTTAAGCAACTCTAGCCACCTACGTTGTCTAAGGTTCAACTCTCGTTGTGTCATTATATACTTCATACTTTTGTGATCCGTATACATTGTGCATTTCTCACCATACAAATAATGTCTCCAAATCTTCAAGGCAAACACAACTGCGACTAGCTCTATGTCGTGTGTCGGGTAATTACGCTCATGAGTCTTCAACTGTCTCGAGGCATAAGCTACAACTCTTCCATCTTGCATGAGCACACAACCTAGTCCTACATATGAAGCATCACTGTAGATCACATAATCCTTCCCCGACTCTGGCTGAATCAAAATCGGTGCATCTGTCAAAGCTTCTTTTAGTTTCTCGAAGGCTTGTTGTCTCA
Organism: Hibiscus trionum; assembly: GCA_030270665.1. Lineage (NCBI taxonomy): Eukaryota > Viridiplantae > Streptophyta > Magnoliopsida > Malvales > Malvaceae > Hibiscus > Hibiscus trionum. Next base: position 70,207,571 of record BSYR01000003.1, read on the forward strand.
CATCTGACCACTCAAACTGAACATTCTTCTGAAGCAATTTTGTCAAAAGAGTGGCTATCTTCGAGAACCCATCCTCAAATCTCCTATAGTAACCTGTTAAGCCTAGGAAACTACGAATCTCTATCACAAACTTTGGTTGCTTCCACTCAACAATGGCTTCTATCTTCTTCAGATCAACTCTAATCCCCTCGACTGACACTACATGTCCTATAAAAACTACTTCTCTAATCCAGAACTCACACTTACTCAACTTAGCATACAACTGGTTATCTAGTAAAGTCTGCAAAACTATCCTCAAATGCTTGTCATGATCTTCCTCGGTACGCGAATACACCAAAATATCATCTATGAAAACAACCACAAACTGATCTAAGTACTGATGGAAAATTCTGATCATCATGTCCATGAAAGTAGCCGGTGCATTTGTCAACCCAAACGGCATAACTAAAAACTCGTAGTGACCATATCTAGTCCTAAAAGCTGTTTTCGGTACATCAACCTCTTTTACCTTCAACTGGTAATAACCGGATGTCAAATCAATCTTCAAAAAGACTTATGCCCCTCTCAACTGATCAAACAAATCATCGATACGCGGCAAGGGATACGTGTTTTTCACTGTCAACTGATTCAACTGTCTATAGTCGATGCACATCCTCATACTATCGTCTTTCTTCTTTACAAATAATACCGGAGCGCCCCAATGCGAAGAACTCGGACGAATAAAACCTCTATCTGATAACTCTTGTAACTGAGTCTTCAACTCTTTCAGTTCTTTCGGTGCCATACGGTACGGAGCAATCGAAACGGGAGCAGAATCTGAGTATGTCTCTATAACAAACTCTACTTCTTTGTCAGGCGGCAAACCAGGCAATTCTTCCGGAAACACACTCGGAAAGTCACACACTGTTCTGATATCCTGCGGTCTAACTTCATTCATGTTCGGATTCATCACGTAGGCCAAGTACGCCTCACAACCCAACTCAACTAATCTCTGAGCCTCTAAGGCCGAAACAACATTCGATAAGAATTTTACATTCTCCCATACTACCACAATCTCATAGTCATCCGCAAGCTTCAAGAAAACTCTCTTAGTTTCGAAATCTAACCTAGCTCTATGTTCCTTAAGCTAGTCCATACCCAAAATCACATCGAAGCCATAAAACGGTAACTCCATCATGTCCACTGGAAATATATGTCCCTGAACCATTAACGGACACCTTCTGTACATCTTTCTGACCACTAATCTATCCCCGAAGGAACTAGTAACACTAACACCTACCTCTAGTACCTCACAAGGTATATTTAACATCTTTGCATGCTCACTTAGTATGTATGAATGCGTAGACCCGGAGTCAATCAAGAAAAGCAAACTCATAGACTGTATCGAGAAATTACTTGCAATCACATTTATGTCGTTCTGTCCCTCTCGCTGAGCATAAACTCTAGCCTGACGTCTGCCCTCTGGCTGAAACGCAACTACATGTACTACATTCCTCTGGCCATCGTTTCTTGGCTGAAAGTTACCTCGACCGTGCCCACGCCCTCTCGGGTACTCAATAGCTCTAGCAGGAGCCTGAACCTGAACTGGTGCAAACCCAGCCTGATGTGGACAATCACGCCTAAGGTGATCTCTAGCCCCACAGTTCCAACACGCAAGAAAGTTTCCCCAACACTCTCCGGTATGATGCCTCTCGCACCTAGCACACTCGGGCAAATGCCCACCAGCTCTCTGGCCCTGATGGCCTCTTCCGTGGTTACCACCACCACGTCTGTGATCAAAATAATGCATATTGTCCCTATGCCTCTTGGCATCACCTCTATCAAAGTCAGTAGACCTCTTCCCTGAACTAGAACCACTTGAACGTTTGGTCAGACCCAAACTATGCTCTATGTCCTTGGCCCTAGCGACCAAGACATCGAAGTCCGCATAGTCTATAGCCAAAGTATATCTCTTCACTTCCTCGCTCAACCCGTAACAGAAGCGGTCGCATCGTTCCTTCTCAGTAGGAACTAGCTCGGACGCATACTGACTCAATCTGACAAACCGTATCTCATACTCGGTCATTGTCATGTTACCCCGAGGCAAAGCCATGAACTCTCTCTTCTTCTCATCAAGATAGCGGGGACCCAGATACTTGTTGCGAAAAGCAGACTCAAAGAACTCCCAAGTAATCTCAGCATCTGGAATGCCCGTAGTAATGGTGACCCACCAAGTGTAGGCATCACCCTGAAGAAACGAAACAACACATCCCAGTCTGCGTGCTCCAGTACAACCCATCTGAGACAAAATATGAACGGTCTTGTCAAACCAAGCCTCTGATCTCTCGGGCGCCAACCCTCGGAATTCTTCACCTCCCAAACTACGGAGCCTCTCAAGTGGCAAACCGGTGCCCTCACCCTGAGGTTGTGCCACAACATGTCCTCCAGCTACGGCTGCCTGAAAAGCCCCAGCTATAGCCTGAACCAACAGAGCTAGATCTATACCGGCCGGACCTTAGCCAACCTAAGGTCCTACGCCCTCAGCTCTCGCATCACCTCCCTCTTGACGAGGAGGAGAAGGAGGAGGTGGAGGAGCATCCGCCTTTACAACCGGCTCAACTTCCGGAGTTGCTGCACGTGGTTCCGGATGAACCACCATAGGCCTACCTCTAGGTCTCATCTTACGGCTAGCAAGATATCAACTACAACAGAATAAACACACAAGGATTAAGTTACCAAAGGCAAAGGTCCAACGTGCTCAAGTATTCCTTTACTCAAAATCTTTTCAAATAAGTAATAGTAGCAATGGGAACTCGACACTACGCCTCAACACAACAACCATACCAACACATGTTTTCAAACACCATGCAAGCAAACAAAACAACAAGCATTCATAGCAAGAGCATTCGCCATACAGCATGCACCGAAATAGCAACATAACACTTCAAACTTACCTTACTTACCTTCTCGAGGTCGCAAAAACCTAAGGCTCTGATACAAACAAATGTAACCCTCTCATCCCGGGCTAGACGACAGACCGGTCCGAGCAGGTTACACGGGGAAAACCGAAGTGAAACTCGTTAAGGCTCTACTTCGATTAGCAACCCTAGAAAACTTTTCATTAGTTATCTTGTCTAAATTTTACATTTAGCCCTAAGCACGAAGGCAACAACGGAAAAAGATAACAAGACGATACAAACAGAACGTAAGGTAACTTAAATTTACCAAGTGACATGTTAGTCCGATTTCAGGCGTACAAAGCCAAACCATACATAAAAGATGCAAATAAACTTAATAAGGAAGCAAACAAACAAACGGGACTAAAACACATCATCCGAGAACCTTTGAAGATGCCAAAAAGCCCAATTTATAGGCTTACGTTTCGAAATAGGCTTACCCGTTTCGATACGCGAGCTCTAGTTTAAAAGCCAGACCAGGCCGTACCGATACGGTCCACTTCGTTCCGGTACGGGGTTCTCCAATGTCGAAATGTTTCAGAACTAGTTCCGAAACAGGCACACGTAGTGCCAAACTGTATCGAAAGGCGTATCGAAACGGGAGCCCACAGTGTCAAATCGTATCGAAACGGCACCACCCCCATTCCGATACGAGTATCCCTGGAGCTACACTCATTCCGAAACAACCGCGAGCGTTTCGAAACGCCTGCACATAGAGTGACCCTGAAAACAGTTTTCTACATCTCCAAACATTCTCCAAGACAACAAGAATCATAAAACAGCAACCATGCATACAATCTATAGGCATTACATCCTACCACAAGCATGATCAAACATATAAACATGCATAACAAGTCTATTTCATTCATAGAAAACATACATCCACAACACATAACATAAACAAGGTTTACATGCTTCTCACCTAAAGCATAAGCATCCATAAAACATGGTTTACAATTATTCAACACAAAAGCATAGGCATTTAACAACAACGTAAAAGCCAACACATAGGAGCCTAACATACGCTCCTAAAACACATAACATCATCATTGCTAACTATTACATTATTCAATAAAACCATACTTGAGCAACCACACACGCGCTTGGATGCCCCTTCCTTGCTCCTTGCTAACTTCCACACTAAAGATCTGCATTGTCGAAAACGAGAGCGTAAAGCATGGTATTCATACACATCAACAAGACATACATTAACACCAACATATCAACATAGCCAACTACTACAAGAATGCATGAACATGCCATCTTACCTCATGTTATGCTAGTGCAAATGCAATATAACATCTTATCACAACCACCACATGTAAACAAGTATATTGGCAACTATATAGCTTACTCGGATATGCTAATAACTTCCGTTGGGATTTTCGCCCCAACGTACTCAAACAACAATATTACCTTCCAGTGGGATTTCACACATCACCGTTTACTTTCATGGATGGGATTCCACTCATCATCACACACAAACACTTTTCGGTGGAATGTTACTTCATTGTACTCTCCTTGATGACTACACGTCACCAAGGCCACGCGCAAATTTGACTCTTATCGTGTGCACACTCATCCTAATGATCGATCATTTATACCCGGTAGTTATAACTAGTGCCAACATACTAAACAAGTCTCACCATGATTTCACAATCATGCAACACAACATATCATCACCATTAAGCAACATCAATGTATATCAACATGCATAAACGAACACATATCACACAAGATCACATATGTACATTTAGCAAGAACTCATAAAGCCAAACAAGAGATTTAAGCTACCAACTTAATCCCCACATTAGATTGGCCTACCAAGCACAATCTAACACCTCAACCACACACTTAAACCAATTTAAAACCATTTTAAACAATCCACTCACCGAACACCCTTAAAGCAAACCGAGAAAGCCGATCAAGCCTCCAAATTTCCTAAAATCGAGCCCGAAGCTTCTCCAACGATTTCCCTTGATTCTAATCAACCAAAAACAGCATATTACTGAACAAATCATCCACAAAACCACTGCCACAAATCAGATTACAACCACAAGACCATTTCTCTACATTTTCAAGCCAAAACTAACACAAACTCTTCATTTTCGGACTTACATACAACCCAGCAAAAACCCATTGATTCCAACACCCTAATCATCATTAAACACGCTCAAAACAACCCCCAAGCATAACAATATCATCAGCCCAACTCTCCTTCACAAAGCTATCCCAAAAACTCAAGTTTTCCACCCTTTAACACACTCACAAAAACCCATTTCGGGATTTTCAACAAAACACTACCATTTAAAATATGATACACCTAAGGGCAAGAGTATAACATAAATTAACTTTACAAATCAAAAACCAAACGAAAATCCATTAAAGCTTCTTCCTTTTTCTTAAAACTTGAAAACTTGAAATGTCACAAAAATGGGGTTTATGAAAATATAAAGCTATAGAAATGTTAAGAATGATGAGGAGAAGTCAAAAACATATTTACCTTGATGAAAGCTCTTGAAATCGATGAGGAAATGGATGTAACATTGTTTTGGGGTTGGGGAGGTTTTAGTTGTCGTGGGTTTTGATTTTTGGGGAAGAAGAATAAGACTTTCAAAAGGTCCCTTTTACTTGTTTTGTTTCCTTTATTTAGAAATTTACCATTTTGCCCTTAATGATGTCTCAAGCCCTTTTTAGATAAAACCAAGCCCACTTTAATTTAAAACAAGCCCACGACTCGAACCCGATTCACACACTTAACACCCGACCCCTGAACCCGGGGATACATTTCTTATTTCTCAGTTTTATTTTCAGCTTTTGAAAGCTGCTAACGGCTTGATTAGTGTCTTAATTTATTCCTTTTCTTGAGCGTCCGATCAGCTAATGATTTCACAGTGTACTGGAAAGAAGCTTTTTTCTCAACTTTCTTTCTTCTCCTCTTCCTTTACTTCTTGATCAGTAACTCTACATATACCTTTCCTTAAACATCTAATCTGCTACATGTACATCTGCATCGTTAACAATGTACTAGAAAGAAGTTTTTTTTAGCTTTCTTTCTTTCTTCTTATTGTACTTCCCACTTCCTTCTATTTAATGAATACATCCTAAGCAATAAATGGTCCTCAAACAACCACATCAATAACACTGGAGGGCAATAACTCAACACAAAAACAAAACCATGGAATACTAAACCACTATTACGAACCAATCCAAAAGTAACCAAAACCAAACGAATCATGAACCAAATAACTCTTGTAGAATAATAGCAGTAACATACTGCCACCAGAATCTAATGTTGTTCAAAATGCAATGCTAATTCAAGATTGTAACCACTTTCAAAATTCGAATCACCCTTAACAATAACTCATAAAAACAACTTATGCCAGCAGAAGAACAAATCAACATCATAGCAGAAACAACTCCGAGCAGCAAAAAAATCGAATCTAATATGTGTGAAACCAACTCGATAAAGCATTTCCATGCATCTTAATTCCATCTTGGTTACCACATCTTAAACAAAATACCTTTATGTGGATGAGCATAATCATCATTTCCATTTAACATGACATTAAGAAATTACATTTCCTCTCGAAATAATGACGAATTAACTTCCGCCCAACTCCACCATCACAAGCAGAATCACCAAATCAATTCTCATCCATTATCAGAACCTGAAACACTAAACCAAGAAGCGTGGCAACAAATCTTGCCAAATAAACGTGTCAACAAAGCACTAAAATAGAAATGATGACAAACTCTAGGGCTTCACATCAGATGATAACCAGTAGATTCTTTGATGAGATGGTAGTCTCCAAAAGATAACAGTAGCAATACTAATCAAAGATAAGAAAAGTGACCAGTGGTAGACAATTAAAATTGAGAATCGAAAAAGGAATTTTTAGAGCTGAAATGTGACACTAAAATGGAAACAAGATCATCGATCAAAACACCTTTAGAGGTTTTCTAGAGATGAAGATGGCCATTAGATGAAGGAAACACGAAAGGGGAAACAAATATGATAATCGACAACGGCATCGTTGGCTAGCGGCAAAGGCAATATAAAAAGCAAATGGCAAAAGAAGCGTGCATAATTGAGGAAATCAATCGCCAATGGTGGAAGCGATTTCAGGATCAACAGTGACTTTACTGAATGAATCACCAAGCTAAGGAAAGTGAAGTAAGAAACGACAACCATGGAAGAATTGAAGTTCATTAAAGAAAAAATGTATGCAAGGGGAAGTGAATAAAGTACGGACAATGTGATAGTAGCGAAAGAAATAACGAAAGTCTTAGGATCATCGGTGACGAATGATACCATGTGAGAACTCAGGCATGGTGGTCGGAGAATGACGAACGGTGGTTGTTCGTGTGTGAGGAAGATGAATGGGGTTATTTGTGTGTGAGGAACAAAATAGAGAGAGAAAGAATATCTAACTTTTTATTCAATAATGGATCTAATAGAATGATTAGCCAAATACATGAGTATGGCTTATATAGCCTAAACCATAACAGAATTGATTAACAAATTCTTAACAAACTGCAAGCTAAATTCATTCTAATAAGCCTAGGTCAGCTTGTCGAGTGATTCTAGCCTTAGACACCTTAAAAATAGGTTAATATTAGGCAGCATAAGTATGATCGTTAGATCTAGGTGAGATCAATGTGAGCCGTTCATGGGGGAAAGGGGGAAACAAAGGAGCAACCTGTAACACCCCTAATGTTTTATTAATTGGAATTAAAGTGAATAAAAAATGGAAATGAAATGAAAGAATGAAAAAAATGGATAATTGCTTCCAAAGGGAGTTGAACCCTTAACCCTTAGAATTATAAACCCAAACCTTAACCAGTTAGGCTAAGGTCTAATCTATGTTAAATCTTGCACCGACTTCCTTTTGAATTGTGTTTTATTGAGCTGACTCAATAAAAATAATGATACATAAAGAGTTTGTTTCAACCTCACCTATCGTATTGAATGCACCCACCATAGATCTGAAAAATATCAGATGGATCTAGAATTTTGAAAAGTCTCCTTATCTCCTTCTTCTCTGTCGTATTGTCGTTCTCCCTCACCGTCACGACGTGAACGTTACCACCAGCGCCAGCGTGATCGCCGCCCACCTCCGACCACATCCCTGACCACCACTCGCGATGAACGGTCACCATTCGCCGTGGAGATCCTCTTAAAGGTTCATTTGAAAACACAAAGCTCGTTGCCTTTTTCAGTCATTTCTGTTGACGTCCGATGTATGGGTGGGTCGTCGTCATCGCCTTAGTGCTCCCAATGACGAGGCGAGCAAAACCATATCGAGAGATCCACTGTCTGTTATCGTTTGTAGGTCATTGGAAAAGGAAGAAATCGAATGATTTCCTTAAATCTTCGTCGTGTTCCCAATCGTTTTGAGTTGGTAAGCTATGGTAAACCGCTTGTTTTTAAATTACACATCTTTTTCTGTAGATTTTATGGTATTTTCCGACCATTTAGGCCGCGCGTGGTTTCCATGCGTCATTACCGGTGAAATACATCCACCATGGACGACAGCCTTTGAACCGATCTGGGCGGACTGGCATTAGACCATGTCTGGCCTTGAACCGAGTCAACAACCCGACCCAAAACCCTAAACTGGTCTAATAACCCATATGTTATTTTAAGTGGGCCGGCCTGTTTAAGGGCCCAATGGCTTTGGGTGTGAAAATCATACGCGACCTGAACCCATGCTCGAGTCCGACCCGAATCTGAGCTTGTCCTACCCGAACCGAGTCAACCCGTTAATCGAGTCAACCTGTTGACCGAGTCAACTCAATGAGTCAACTCGTTGACCAAGTCAACTGAGTGAGTCAACTCATTGACCGAGTCAACTCAGTGAGTTAACCTCGTTGACTAGTGATGTCATCGCTGACCGTTGATGTTAACATTGACCGTTGACTTTGACCAAAAGTCAACTTTTCCTGAAAACTCCTATTTTGGGTTTTTCGACATACTGGGTCCGTTTTTGAAGTCTATTTCACCTAATTCAAACCGGATAAGCTATTATTCATCATTTAAATTTCTAGATAACTCTAATTATCGTGTTTAAGTTTTATTTCTGATGTAAATTGTTTTGCAATGTATCCGAGATAATGAGGGACATCAAAATTGAGCTCGAGAGCAATCGATTGGATCTCTGAAGACTGACCTACGTAGCTCGAAGTCGAGGTAATACCCACTACTTCTTGTGTACTATAAAAAATATGTTAATTAATAGTTAATGCATGAAATATCAAATGTAGTAGAATATAGTATAAGAATACTGATAAGGACCCTTGTGACATAATTAAGAATTATATGACACGTATAAATTTCTAAGATCTATAAATTAAATGATAAGTCGGTTATCTCTGAATACTCGTTAAAACCTCAGTTGATGAAACCATATATATAAGAGGTTCGATTCAAAAGTGAATTCGATGGCTGACAAATTGCACGACGTTATGGATGACGTGGTAAGAAATTAAAGCATGAAGAACAACCCCTATTTGATTGGTACCTGAAATCAAGTTTGTGGACATGAATCTAATGCGATGAGTAGAAAATATATACTTAAGTTGATTCCTACTTTACTAATTTAAAATTGAACTACATCTCAGATATTAATGAAAGTTTCTTTAGGTTTAGTCTAATCAGGCTCGTAATCCCGCCCGTATTCGGTTCCTCTACTTCGATGAGGGTAATCCTACCCGTATTAGGTTCTACTTCGATGAGGGTAATTCCACTCGTATTTGGCTACTCTACTTTGGTGAGGGTAATTCCTTACCGTTAACGTATTCGGCTCCTATGTTTTGGCTAAGGTAATTCCTTACCATTACCGTTGCAGGTTCCTATGCTTCGGCTATGGTAATTCCTTATCGTTACCGTTACAGGCTCCTATTCTCCGGCTAGGGTAATTCCTTACCATTAGTGTTAAAGGTTCCTATGCTTCGGCTAGGGTAATTCCTTACCGTAATCGTTACAGGTTCCTACGCTTCAGCTAGGGTAATTCCTTACCGTTACCGTTACAGGTTCCTACGCTTTGGCTAGGGTAATTCCTTATCGTTATAGTTACAGGTTCGTATGCTTCGGCTAGGGTAATTCCTTACCGTTACCATTACATGTTCCTATGCTTCGGCTAGGGTAATTCCTTACCGTTACCGTTACAGGTTCCTATGCTTCGACTAAGGCCTTATCGTTACCGTTACAGGTTCTTATGCTTCGCCTAGGGTAATTCCTTACTGTTACAGGTATAGATTCCTACGCTTCGACTAGGGTAGTTTCTTACCGTTACCATTACAGGCTCCTACACTTCGGCTAGGGTAATTCTTTACCGTTACCGTTATAGGTTCCTATGCTTCAGCTAGGGTAATTTCTTACCGTTACCATTACAGGTTTCTATGCTTCATCTAGGGTAATTCCTTACCGTTACTGTTACCATTACAGGTTCCTATGCTTCGGCTAGGGTAATTCCTTACCATTACCGTTATAGGTTCCTATGCTTCGGCTAGGGTAATTCCTTACCGTTACCGTTACAGGTTCCTATGCTTCAGCTAGGGTAATTCCTTAAAGTTACCGTTACATGTTCCTATGCTTCGGCTAGGATAATTCCTTACCGTTACCGTTATAGGTTCTTATGCTTTGGCTAGGGTAATTCCTTACTGTTACCTCTATAGGTTCCTATGCTTCAGCTAGGGTAATTCCTTACCGTTATCGTTACAGGTTCCTACGCTTCATCTAGGGTAATTCCTTACCGTTTCCGTTACAGGTTCCTATGCTTCAGCTAGTGTAATTCTGCCCGGGACCTAAGGTAGTCCCTTTGGATGGTACTCACGCCCAAGGGGCTTGGGTTAATGCCTTTATAGACGTAGCTCATAATTTCATACTGGATTACAGTCGAATGGTAAATAAGAATTAAAAATGAACCTTACTACTGCTTGAATTATGTGCCCGTGAAATAAAATGTTTATATTGATACAGTTTAGCACTGTTGGGACACACTAAACTATTTAGTTTAATTTAATCATTCACTCTTTTGATTCTCCGGTTTATAGGCTTCTCGCCTGATACTTGGTGATTAAATAATGAGCCGTAATTTGGAACTTGCTATTTCCCGGAACATCATGATAGAGTTATGCTTGTCATATACATGTATGTACTTAAAGCATCCATTGGTTGTTTTGTATCACTGAGCTTTCCAAAGCTCATGTTGTTTTTTTCATCGCAGGTTAGAAGAAATCTATCATGGTATAGTGAACGACATATGCGGTTGGAGTTCTCTCGACGTTGCTTTTAGAGTACGGTATTGTACAATTAGTGGGCATGTACGTCATGTATTTTTATGGTAGTGTCCGTAAAACACTTCTTGACATTTTTTATATATGTTTAAATGATTTTCACAAAGGGATATTTTAAACAGAAGTTGATTTTATTGTTCAATAAGTGTTTTAAAAAAATGTTTTTATGTGGATTTTTACTGTGGGTCACTCTTGTGACCCTAATGTGATTTCCTAGGATCCTTTGTAACGTATAGGCGAGTCTAGGGGGTTACACAACCGGTTGACTTGTCTCCTAAAAATAAAACCCTGGTATTGGAATAGAACTGATACGAACGAAAAAAATTCAAAATAGCTTACCCTTCAACTCTCCCTCCCTCGTCAAAACTTTTCTTTCATCTTACAGGTGGAAATCTTGGAAGGGGCAGTTTGTAGGGAGTAAATTCAGGTAAGAAAGTATTCTTTGCATAAAAAATAATGTTTAGTTTTCGTGTTAGTTTTCACCGAAATGAAAATTGTGTAAGAAAAATTACTAAGGTTTTGGAAAAAGTGGGGGTTTAATAATGATTTTGAGGGATTAAGATTAGGAATTTAATAAAGTTTACTTAGTATACCGAAACACATCAATTTCCATATAGTTTAAGGATTAGGTTTGGTGATATTTGTATCGAATGCGGAGGTTGAGAAACGGTTCTGGGTAAGTAGCATCGGTATTGTTCTTCAGATACCGATGTTGGGTGAGAGTAGGGATAGAAGGAATGGAAGTAGAATATTGATAGGACGGAAATGGTATCGGTATTGTAGTAGTAGTACAGATATGAGAATAAGTTGAATGACATCGATTAGGAAAATGATATCGGTACGTACAAGTGATATTAGTACTAATAGATAGAAATTGTAATAGTAGTACAGATATGAGAATAAGTTGAATGACATCGAATAGGAAAATAGTATCGATATGTACAAGTGATATCGGTACTAATAGATAGAAATTGTAACAGTAGTATAGATATGAGAATAAGTTGAATGGCATCGAATAGGGAAATGGTATCGGTATGTATAAGTAATATCGGTACTAATAGATACAAATTTCACATATGTAGGTAAAAAATGGTTTTTAACATGGAGGGAGACATGTTAATAAATAAAATGGTATGATAACCATTAATAAAATGTTGCGTTGTGTTTTATGTGTGGTATAAAGTTATGTGATATAAACGAACTTATGTTTTGTTGGTAGGTGTGTGAGCATGTATGAACAAAAAAATTTGGATTTAGAAGGTGCGAAGGATGGGACGATCGCGGTGGCTAAGGCCCATAAACATGTGTCTGTTTAGGGTGATGTTTCAAATTAGGAGATGTGGAAATATTCGTCGTTTATACTTTTTGTTTATTTACATATGTTTCAGCACTTAATCATGTAATTATGGATGTTTTCGATTTTCAATGCTACTATATTTTGCAAGATGTGGAATATCACCTATTTATTGTATTATATTCCAATGTTTTGTTGTAAAATAGTTTAAAAATTTCTCATAACCAGACCAACTATTCGATATCGATACAACATGAACAATATGGATGCAACTTGAACAGTACCGATGCAACATAAATAATACCGATGCAGCATAAATTCGGTAGTTACCTTGTTTACTATATATTTTGTAAAGAATTACGTAGGTTCGGTCATATATGTTGTAGGTATCGTATTTCTCATCCGTTTGGTAACATATAGAGTAATCCTTTAAGAGATAAGGTAGCTACAAAATTCCTAACCATAAGTTGGGTTGGTTTAATATTAGGAGATATGAGGTAATAAATTCGGTAGTTACGATGTTTACTATATATTTTGTAACCAATTACATCAGTTGGGTGAGATATGTTGTAGGTATCGTATTTCTCATGCATTTTGTAACATATAGAGTCATTCTTTAAGAGATAAGGTAGCTACAAAATACTTTACCATTTGTTGGGTTGGTTTAATATTATGAGATATGGTGTAATAAATTCGGTAGTTACCTTGTTTACTATATATTGTGTAACGAAATATGCAGGTTCGGTGATATATGTTGTAGGTATCATATTTATAATGTGTATTGTAACATATATGGTAATCCTTTAAGAGATAAGATAGGTACAAAATTCCTAACCATAAGTTGGGTTGGTTTAAGATTAGGATATTTAGGGTAATAAATTTGGTACTTACCTTGTTTATTATACGTTCTGTAACGAATTACGTAGGTTTGGTGAGATATGTTGTAGGTATCGTATGTCCCATGCATTTTGTAAACATATAGAGTAATCCTTTAAGAGATAAGGTAGCTACAAAACGCCTTACCATATGTTGGGTTGATTTAAGATTAGGAGATATGGTGTAATAAATTCGGTAGTTACCTTGTTTACTGTATATTTTGTAAAGAATTGCGTAGGTTCAGTGAGATATGTTGTGGGTATCGTATTTATAATGTGTATTGAACATATAGAGTAATTCTTTAAGCGATAAAGTAGCTACAAAATTACTAACCATAAGTTGGGTTGGTTTAAGATTAGGAGATATGAGGTAATAAATTCTGTAGTTACGATGTTTACTATATATTTTGTAACGAATTAGGTAGGTTGGGTGAGATATGTTGTAGGTATTATCTCATGCATTTTGTAATATATAGAGTAATCCTTTAAGAGATAATGTAGTTACAAAATACCTTACCATATGTTGGGTTGGTTTAAGATTAGGAGATATGGTGTAATAAATTCGGTAGTTACCTTGTTTACTATATATTGTGTAATGAACTATGTATGTTGGGTGAGATATGTTGTAGGTATCGTATTTTTCATGTGTTTTTTAACATATAGAGTAATCATTTAAGATTTAAGGTAGCTACAAAATTCCTTACCATAATTTTGGTTGGTTTATGATTAGGATATATGGGGTCATAAATTCGGTAGTTACATTATTTACTATATATCTTGTAACAAATTACGTAGGTTCGGTGGGATATGTTGTAGGTATCGTATTTCTTATTCGTTTTGTAACATGTAGAGTAATCCTTTAAGATTTAAGGTAGCTACAAAATTTCTTACCATAAGTTTTGTTTGTTTAAGATTAGGATATATGGGGTCATAAAGTCGGTAGTTATCTTGTTTACTATATATCTTGTAACATATTACGTAGGTTCGGTGGGATATGTTGTAGGTATCGTATTTCTCATGTGTTTTGTAACATGTAGAGTAATCCTTTAAGATTTAAGGTAGCTACAAAATTCTTTACCATAAATTTGGTTGGTTTAAGATTAGGATATATGAGGGTCATAAATTCGTTAGTTACCTTCTTTACTATATATTTTGTAAAGAATTATGCAGGTTCGGTGAGATATGTTATAGGTATCGTATTTCTCATGCGTTTGGTAACATATAGAGTAATCCTTTAAGAGATAAGGTAGTTACAAAATGCCTTACCATATGTTGGGTTGGTTTAAGATTAGGAGATATGATGTAATAAATTCAGTAGTTACCTTGTTTACTATATATTTTGTAAAGAATTACATAGGTTCGGTGAGAAATGTTGTAAGTATCGTATTTATAATGCGTTTTGTAACATATAGAGTAATCCTTTAAGAGATAAGGTAGGTACAAAATTCCTAACCATAAGTTGAGTTGGTTTAAGATTAGGATATTTGGGGTAATAAGTTCGGTAGTTACCTTGTTTACTATACGTTCTGTAAAGAATTACGTCAGTTGGGTGAGATATGTTGTAGGTATCATATTTATCAACTGTTTGGTAACATATAGAGTAATCCTTTAAGAGATAATGTAGCTACAAAATGTCTTACCATAAGATTGATTAGTTTAAGATTAGGAGATATGGTGTATTAAATTCGGTAGTTACCTTTTTTACTATTTGTCATGCGTTTTGTAACATATAGAGTAACTTTTTAAGATTTAAGGTAGTTACAAAATTCACTATCATGATAAGTTTTTCAGTAATTACCATTTTCTTACACTTACTGTAACAAATTTGGTAACCGCATTGTAACAAATTTTATAGTTACAAGCTACCGGTATAACTGGGCTGCCTAATATTAACCTATTTTTAAGGTGTCTAACTCTAGAATCACCCCTGCTCGCCTCTATCACGAGACAGTAAAGGTACTATCTCTATTGGAGGAACAATACGAAGAAGCTCACCAACATGAAGCCCTTTTTTTCATTTCAGCCAATCTATCCCGACCAGATTCACCTCTCGTCGCACATGCGTTACTCGAATCTCCCAACATATTTTGATAGTATATAATAAATTATTAATATAATTAAAACTATATATTGTTTTCGTTAAAATACCATTTAATATTGTTCTATTATTATTTTAAAAAAAATTATTATTATTCAATAATAAATACAATTTGTAATATTTCAATTTCAAAAAATGTAAAAATAACATGTTAAGAATTGTTATTTTGAAGTAAATAATATAGAATTAATAAAAACAAATATTATTTATTTTATGTGTTTGTTGCTAATATAATAATATATTATTTAAAATATAAATTATTAAATTATATTTATTATTAATTTTTAATAATACAATATAATATTCTTACTTTAATAAGTAATTAAAATAATTAATAATATGTATTATTTTAATAAAACATACTACTCAAATGTTTTTATTTGTTAAACCTTGAAAATATTTTAATAATAATTATATTGAAATAAATTACATTACTGATTATTATAATATTTAAAATATATATATTTGAATTTATAATAATGAGTAACATTATTTTATGTATTTAATATTAGTATAATATTCTAATATTTTTAATAATTTGATATTTTATTTTAAATAGTAACTAATGTAATTAATTATATTTATTATTTTAATAAAATATAATAATCTTAATATTTTTATTTATAAATTAAAAATATTTTAATAATAATATTGATATAAATGATGTTCAGTATAATTGTTTTAATATATTAAGATAATAATAAAATTTTTTATAATGAATAATATTATTTGTATTTGATATTTATAATGAATAATTATTGAAAATTTTATCAAACAGCAAAGGTGATTTACACAATATCATTCAATATAAAGTGATTTTCTATTATTTTCTTAAAGAATATAGTTTTTTTCGAAAAAAAATTAAAATATGTTTCATTGAAAGAAAACCCTAAATATAAATATAAATAAATAAATAAATATATATATATATATATATATATAATGTGTAATTTACATTTTAGATCATTAAATTTAGGGTAAACTACATAAATGACCACCATACTATTAGAAAAGTTGCGATTTGATCACCTTATTTTTTTCCGAAACAATTAAATCATCATACTATTAAATTGGATGCAATTATACCACCAGCCGTTAGAGGTTAACGAAAGGGTGACGTGACAGTTAAAAAAAATAAGGGTATAATTACACATTTGGTCCTTATTACTTATACACTCTATTAATTTGATCCTAATTTTAATTTAATAAAAATAAATTAATTATTTAGTGACACGTGTCACCTGATTGGAGGAAAGAAAAATCAAAGGCAAAAAAAATACCATTGTGGGAACTTGAACCTAGGTCTTTAGAGAGAAAATAAGGCCCGCTTACCACTAAGCCAAACATATTTTTTTGATATATGATACAACGTTTAGTATATGTATTAGTATTTGCAGGGTAAAACTATAAGGTGTTCTTTCTCTGAAACTAAGAACATATTATTTATGGGTAATGTCCCTAAGAACTTAACTGAGTATGGAGAAATGCAAGAGAAAAATTATCATCTATTTCATATTTTTCTGTATCTTTGACAGCCTTCAAAGCAGTTGACCTTTCAGCGTAATGTAAAAACTCAAAATCGCGCTTACCAGCATTGCCACGTGGCATTACCACTTTTGTTACTTCCCCATGACGCTAAAATACTTCCTTTAGTTTCTCCGTTGAAGTGTTATCAGGAATGTTTTTGACATATAGTACCTTCACCTAGTAATTTCAAAACATGTAACATCGTGCAAGAATCATAATATGGAGATTAGATCTTTGATTAGCAGTATGCTTAAACAGGAGATAACAAAGCTTTTACACCCAGCTTTAAGAAAGAGGGAGGGAGGAACAAAACAACCAAAGAAGAATCCCAACAGTGGTTCCGTAATATGGAAGTTCCAAAATTAGAATTACCTGCGAAGCCGAAGCAGTAGAATTTTCAGGTGTACTCTTTGGATCAAGCCCAGGTGACAGAACCAGCATAAAATTTGCATTTGCCATTTTCTGCCTTGAATAATTAGCGCATGCATTGTTGTAGTACAAGACAAAAGTAAAACCGCGATTACGGCTTGTATTTTGAGGATCCTGCAATTCACATGTTAAAATGGTAAGTTGATTTCTAAATATTCACTTACCATAATCTAAAAGCATCATCTAGATAAAAAAAAAAATCCATCTTTATTAGTTTTAAATTTTCAACTCCAGGACTAACACTCTCGACGGCTTTTCTGAATTCGTCCTCCGTTAAGTTTTTAGGGATATTACCGATAAATAATATGTTCTTAGTTTCAGAGAAAGAACACCTTATAGTTTTACCCTGCAAAGATTAATACATATACTAAACGTTGTATCATATATGTAAGCATGCCCTATTTGCTCTTTAAAGACCTAGGTTTGAGTCCCCACAATGAAATTTCTTTACCTTTGATTTTTCTTTCCCCCAATCAGGTGACACATGTCATCACCTGGTTGGAGGGAGAAATTAATTAATTAAATTAAATAAAAATAATTAAAGTCCTCCAATAAGTAATGATGATCAAATGTGTAATTATATCCTTATTTTTTTAACTGTCACGTCACCCTTCCGTTAACCTCTAACGGATGGTGGTCAAATTGCATCCAATTTAATAGTATGATGGTTTAATTGCTTCGAAAAAAAGTAAGGTGGTCAAATCGCGACTTTTCTAATAGTATGGTAGTCATTTATGTAGTTTACCTTTAAATTTAACATCCACATTCATTTACATCACAAACCTTTAAATTAATCAAATTACATCATTCAACTTTTATTATTTATAAATTAAGTCACTTATATTGAAACCATTAAAGAATTCTAATGAAAATAAAAACTGAAATTAACATTTTATGTATCATATTTTTTATATATCATCATCAAATAATGTATAATTGATATTTTTAATAACTTTATGTAAAAAAAATTATGGAAATTATATTCAAATACATTTCAAAGGAAAATAAAACTATTTTTTTATAAATCGTAACAAAAACGATTTAAATTGCTAACTAAATATTATTTATTGATAAAATGTGAAAATATACTAAATAAAAGTGTCAATTTTAGTTTTTTTTATTAGAATTATTTAATGGTTTTAATATAAGTGACTTAATTTATAAATAATAAGAGTTGAATGATGTAATTTGATTAAATTAAAGGTTTGTGATGTAAATGAAATTAGATGCTAAATTTAGTGATTTAAAATGTAAATTACCCAAATATAACATTGTTTTTTATTTTTTTATTAAATAGAGAGGTATTTATATCTTCATGTCAAGATTCGAACCCATACAAGATTCGAAAACTATTTTTGTTTTGATCACATGATTGTGCTCACTTGGATATCAATGAGATTCTAATATTTTATTAAAAGAAACACGTTTAGGCTACTAAGAAGAATAGGAAACAATGATTTGTGTGTATCCTACGTGGTTTCGCCTTGGCTATTCCTATATTTTTGGTATGGTCTATCTTTGAAGGTGGAATAAATAAATACTCATAATAATCGGTAAACAAAGGTTTTTTTATCTCATATATAAATAATTATATGAATGATAATAATAATAATAATAATTGGCTAATTGTTTATTTATCTCCATATAAAAGTAATTTTTATACTTTCCTTATTTACCTGATTTTAAGTGTTTGTAAGATATGAAGTATATTTTATGATCAATTATTTATATTTTCAGAAAACATTAGTTTATACTTTATCGAGATATATTAATTTATTGAATAATTAATAATGTTTATATTAATCTTCAGATTGTAATTATTTCTTTATTTAATAAAAAATATTAATTTATTTATATCAGCAAAATGTGATAGTATTATACGAGTGTTTAACTATGGAAAATAGAAATATTGGGAGAGGTTTTTTTTAACCTAGCGCCTTTCTCTCTCAAATCTCTGTCGCATGTAATTTTAATTTTTCCTTTAATTGGTGGTCGACAACTAATTTTAGTATTGGTTGTCGACTATCGAGTCTATTATTTTTATTGTTTTTTTATATTTTAATAAGAATTTTTACTTTTGTGGTACATGTTTCCTTTGTCCTTGTGACACGTTTTTCTTTAATTTTTTTGTGGTTCGTTTCATATGTCATTGTGACATGATTTCAGCATACCTTAGCGGTGGGTTAGTTCTTGTACAGAGATCTTCACGGCGCTAATCTCTGATTATGGTTCTGTCGGTGGTCTTAGAAAGATGGATTCTCACTCGGTTGATGGTTGGTTGCTGATGTAATCAGGCTTGGATAGTGGAGCAATTTGCCTAATAGTTTGGTTCGCTCACCACTCCTTTTTCACCTTGCTAAGCGTCTCGTTTGGATAGAGACAAAAATATTCATGAAGGTTTATGGATTTTAGTATGCTAATCTTGTTGGAAGTGTCTGCTTTTTTTTTGTACCATTGTAAGAGATTTTTAGTAAATTTGTCCATTTTCTACTCTTTTGGATGTATTGTATTATATTATCTTTTATGGTAATTAATAAAATTCAAATCCCATTGTTCAAAAAGAACTAAATGTAATAGTATTGGAAGTTAAATATATAAAAATATTTTATAATTTTTGTTTATGAATGTTAGACCCAATAAATAGAACTCAAAACAAAATTGCATATGTCGATAAAACTTATATTGTGGTGTTAGAATTTTTTAAAAAAATTATAAAAAAATTTATTCAAGTAAATCAGGGCAAATCACGATGTCAATTTCATTTAGGGGTATGAATTACTTTAAAATAGGGCCAATTCTATTTTTTTAATATTTTTCTGTAAAAAAATTAAAAAATTAGTGTCAACCGACCCTCCTACTTTACAAATGCCTCCACTGGGGATGACATACAAGTATAATTATGTGATTTTTGTATCGCATTTGTCTCAGTTGGGGTAAAGATGGGCATAAGATTTGTGGATAGTGGGAGAATACAGATGTCAAAAGCTATACTCATCGTGTGTAGTGGGTAAATAATATATTTAAAACTTTACCCTACTCATATCTGTATGCCCCGCATTCGCGTGCTCACTATTCACTAATTGAATAAAGTTATTTTAATGAAAATAAAATATAATTTTATTTTTATTATTTATATTAGGTGGTGTGAGGTGAATGAATATGTTTGTTGTCATTCATGTGAAATATATTTGTAAGCATTTAGAAGAATTTTGGAATGATTAATGGAGCTAAAAATCACGTTTATGAAATCTGTCCAAAATTTTATGCATAGACAATGAGTTCAAAAATCACAAAAAAATTATATATAAATAATTAAGAAGTGATCTATACATCATTGTAAGTTGTAACCGTGAGTAAGTCTCGTTTTGTTTAAAATAAACGGAGACAAATTTTGATCTGTATTTTAAAATATACGATTTTTTAAGTGATCGAACTAGAAATACCACTTTATATGTTAAAAAGACATTTGAGTCTAATTTCTTTTGGAGCAAATAGAATGGAGTTTCGAGTTATATATTATGAGGTAAGTGAATTTCTTTGAAGGTAGTAAGGCGGGTACGGGCTGGGTGGTGGGTGCGGATAGATTTGAAAATGTGCTCGTGTAGGCATGTGTGATTAAAATTACCGCAGTGAACGATGAATAGATGGTGGATATGAAAATTTTAGGTGATATAAGCATGTGAGAGGGTATTCTTTTAACACCATCTCAATAGTTAATTTTTTTATTTAAATTAAGTTTGAATACTACTTATTTCTCCAATTATAAAAATGAACTTAATAGTATTTTGAAAAGTTAGTATGGTTAGAATACAAATTCCTGTACATTTTGGCTGCCCCTTTTTATGTTTAATATTTAAAGAAAAATGAAAATTTAGTTAACGGTAGAGTCGTGTGCTATAAGCTATATCTGGTCTGGCAAACCAAAAGCGTGTGACAGATTCAATCAGTGAACTAATACTCTTATGTCTCCAAAGCAATATTTGAAAATTTCTTCAAAACATGCGTTGCGTTGGATCAACCAAGCTGTTCACGTTTCCTAATCAGCTGAATCCCTTTGTATATTGCAAGTTGTCTACTGACTTAAGACCACGTCTAGTTGGATAATGCTCATTATTTTTTCCCTTATCCTCATTTCCAGCTGAAATTAAGCAGCTGCTTCGCCTCTCTCTCTTATAAATAGTATTGAATTACGATCAACTTTGCATGCTTCGTTTCAAAGGGTGTTAAATCTTAAAATTTGATATCCAGGCGAGTGCATTATGGCGAGCAATGGAGTTGGAGTGCTAAAGGGGTTAGCCAAGATCCAAACGCAGAGGAAGGAAGAAGCCGATGTTTGCCACGACGATAGCGCGACTCCGGTTAAAGCTCAGACCATCAACGAACTCCATTCTCTTCAGAAGAAGAAATCGGCTCCCAATACACCACATGACAACACCCATGGCCATGGTGTTTTTTCAAGCAGCGTCACTGAAATAGAGCGACAAAAACAGCAGCTACAATCCATCAGGTATTAGTGTGTTAGTGTTTTGATGCGTTTTTGTATGTTGGTGTTGTGTTTTGATGCGTTTTTTGTGTCGGACAGTGCTTCTTTGGCGTCGCTGACGAGGGAGACTGGTCCGAAGTTGGTGAAAGGTGACCCTGCGAGGAAGCATGAGAGCCCCACAGTGGCTCATGTTCACCATTTTGAACCGACCATCGGTGTTAGTGATAGTGCACTCAAGTTCACTCACGTCCTATACAACCTTTCTCCTGCTGGTATACATAATACATCTGATTCAATCTTATTCTATTAATGTCCGAATATGTGTTAAACATGCTCGAATATGGAACAGAACTTTACGAGCAAGCAATAAAATACGAGAAAGGATCGTTCATAACTACGAGTGGTGCTTTAGCCACACTGTCCGGGGCGATCACCCAGAGACAAACGTGTAGTGAAGGACGAAACAACAGAGGGTCAACTTTGGTGGGGAAAGTGAGTTGCTTGTATTTAATAATCAGCCATTGCCGAATCTCATCATCTTAATTAATTGTGTTTCTTTGTTTGATTTCAATTCACAGGGGCTCGCCCAACATTGAAATGGACGAGCAGACTTTCATGGTGAACAGAGAAAGAGCTGTCGATTACTTGAATTCCTTGGATAAGGTATGTACTAAGGCAACTGGATTCAACAAGTAAATAGTAATACATGTTATTATCCAGTTTCTTTTCAAGCTCGTGGGGAAGACGTGTTAATTTTCTGGCATCCAGCTAAGTCAAACCCTATACATTAATATTATAATGATCCATCAATTTTAGGTTTACGATCTTATCCATATTCCCAAATTTAAGGATTAATTATAATCCAGGAGCAGGTCCAGATTAGTTAGGATAAAGTCCTAGACCCGAGAGAACAAAAACATAGTAAATAGTTAATAAATCTCATATTAACTTGGATTAATTATAATCTCATGTAGTGACAGATAAAATCTGTTTCAGGTCTTTGTAAATGATCAGTTTCTAAACTGGGACCCAAAACACAAGATCAAAGTCCGAATCATATCTGCCAGAGCATACCATTCCTTGTTCATGCACAACATGTAAGTTACGAACCAAAAAACAAATAAAATTGCAGATTTCTCTGATTCCATTCCGTTTAAAATATGAAATATGAGCTAATAGAATGATTTGGTGTATCACAGGTGTATTCGTCCCACTCCGGAAGAGCTGGAAAATTTCGGCGACCCGGATTTCACCATATACAACGCCGGTCAGTTCCCCTGTAATCGGTACACCCATTATATGACTTCCTCCACTAGCATAGACCTCAACCTTGCTAGGAGGGAGATGGTCATTCTCGGCACACAGTACGCCGGGGAAATGAAGAAAGGCTTATTCAGTGTTATGCACTATCTCATGCCTATGCGCCGGATCCTATCCCTCCACTCCGGTTGCAACATGGGAAAAGCTGGCGACGTCGCCCTTTTCTTCGGATTATCAGGTACGTGGTTTTGAAGGATTTGTTACATCCGCATCTGTGATGAACACAACGTTACTGAAAATATGATTTAAATTCGAGCAGGTACGGGGAAGACAACTCTGTCCACTGATCATAATAGGTATTTAATTGGAGATGATGAGCATTGCTGGAGCGAGAATGGCGTATCGAACATAGAAGGAGGTTGTTATGCGAAATGCATTGATTTGTCTAAAGAGAAGGAACCAGATATTTGGAATGCCATCAAGTTTGGGACCGGTAAAAACTCTGTTTCATCTACATTGAGCTGTAATGGTGAATCTATAGCTTTCCTGCTAGGAAATATCTAACTTGACTGCTTTTGTTCCTCAGTGTTGGAGAATGTTGTATTTGATGAACACACTCGAGAAGTCGATCACTCTGATAAATCTGTCACAGGTAAGAGCCGGATCATAGTGAATGAATAATGTTCGAATCGAAACTGTCTCGAGGCAATTACCGTTCTAATCTGATGAAGACATTGATTGCAGAGAACACGAGGGCAGCCTATCCTATAGAGTATATACCGAATGCGAAGATACCATGTGTTGGGCCGCATCCGAAGAATGTCATCCTTCTGGCTTGTGATGCATTTGGTGTGCTTCCTCCTGTGAGCAAGCTGAGCTTGGCTCAAACCATGTATCATTTCATCAGTGGCTACACTGCTCTGGTACTTCAGCAAACCTTCTGCATGTGTAAATATATATATATATATAACAAAGTTATTGTAAAATCAGCTTAGCATTGATCAATAAAACAGGTTGCTGGGACAGAAGATGGTGTGAAGGAGCCACAGGCAACATTTTCAGCTTGCTTTGGCGCCGCATTTATAATGCTACACCCGACCAAGTATGCTGCAATGTTAGCAGAAAAGATGCAAAAGCATGGGGCTACTGGCTGGCTTGTTAACACTGGTTGGTCTGGAGGAAGGTATACATACATATTGTAATAAGGCTATGTTAATCAGGTCAATCTTCGTATCCATGTGTCGAACAAGAATGTTGAACATGGATTCTTGAAAAAAATAATCTAGAGTCGGAGCAACATAGCTACAAAACATGGTTTCTGGTGCATGCATTTCAAGTTCAATGACAGAAATTCTTTTTTGTTTATTATGTTCTTTCCTTTTTCTGCGGCAGCTATGGTGGATCGGGCAGTCGTATTAAGTTAGCTTACACGAGAAAGATCATCGATGCCATTCATTCCGGGAGTCTTTTGGAGGCGAACTACAAAACAAACGAAGTATTCGGACTGGAAATTCCGACTGAGATCGAGGGCGTTCCTTCTCAAGTCCTGGATCCTATGAACACTGTTAGTTGGCTTTCTTTCTTTCTTTTTTTCAATTGGTTTCATTTCACCATTGTTCTTCACTTACATCATTCATTTACTCAAAAGCTTGAAGCATCGTTTATTCGATTGCAGTGGCCCGACAAGATGGCCTATAAGGAAAGTCTACTGAAATTAGCTGGTTTGTTCAAGAAAAACTTTGAGGGATTCATGGATTATAAGATTGGCAAAGACAGCAAACTGACGGAAGAGATAGTTGCAGCTGGTCCTGTTTTCTGAACAGCCCGGGGGTTTGGAAAGATGGTTTAATCTAAAAGCTGTCTAATATATTTGGATTTGGATTTCCTTCTTGTCATGTAATTCTCTTATGAACTGGAGTTTCAAGTTTCCACGGTTGTGGTTTGGATTGTTTTTGTAACTTCACAGGGTTTTTAAATTTTGAATGATATGTTATGTTCCCTTAACAATTATATCAATGAGCCCGACAAATGATCTTAATAAAAAAAAAATGATGATCTTCGTAAAAGACTCGGGTTCAGTCCTATTTTCGTATTAACAAATTTTTTTTTTAATACCCATGTTTCACTTTTCAATTAATTATTGTGTTACCTAAATAAATTAAAGGGTAAACTACACTGGTAGTCACCGAACTTTTAGGGCGCTTTCAATAAGGTCACTGAACTTTTAAAATTTTCATTACAGTCACCCAACTTTTAATTCGCTTTCAATAAGGTCACTGCCGTCAACCACCGTTAAAAAAGCTGATGTGGCATGTTAAATGTAAAGGTAAAATACACTGTTAGTCACTGAACTTTTAAGAGGCTTTCAATATGGTCACCGAACTTTTAAAAATTTTATTACCATCACTCAACTTTTAATTCGCTTTCATTACCGTTAAAAAAAAGTTGATGTGACACGTTAAGTTTAAAAATAAACTTTTTCCCACCCTATTTTTATCTCCATGTCTTATTTTCTTCCATCCAAACATGTCTATCTTTTAGATACATTAATATTTTCTTTTGAACTCCTCATTATCCAGTGCATAACTCAGTAAATGTCGGGCATGAAGCATAAAGAGGATTTTTATGAGCAAAATTTTAGTTATTTCTTTATCATTCCATCATCAGATGTCTCCCAATATTTTTCTTGTTCTCACACATGTCGCATACATGTCTAGATACATTAATATTTTCCTTGATGTGTTACTAGAGAAGTAACGAACTTCACCAAAAAAATTACAATTTGATTCATATGGAAGAAAGAGACATGTTTGGATGGAAAAAAATAAGAGGGGAGAGAAAATATGGTGGGAAAACGTTTATTTTTAAACTTAACGTGTCACGACAGCTTTTTTTAACGGTAATGAAAGCGAATTAAAAGTTGAGTGATGGTAATGAATTTTTTAAAAGTTCGGTGACCATATTGAAAGCCTCTTAAAAGTTCAGTGACTAATAGTGTATTTTACCCTTATATTTAACATGCCACGTCAGCTTTTTTAACGGTGGTTGGCGGCAGTGACCTTATTGAAAGCGAATTAAAAGTTGAGTGACTGTAATGAAAGTTTTAAAAGTTCGGTGACCTTATTGAAAGCACCCTAAAAGTTCAGTGACTACCAGTATAGTTTACCCTAAATTAAAAAACAAAAAGAACTTACCACGATGACCAATCAAAAGAAGCTTATCAGCATGTGATCTTGCTGCTGGCGCAACCATGGATCCTCTCAAATACCACACAAAATTCTCAATGTAAGAAACAAAAATATGAGCTTATCTGCGTTTATGAAACATAACTAACATTCATTTCCAGAATAACATCAAAGGAAATTATAAAAAAAAAAAAATTGAGAAAAAAGAGATGAGATATTTCCCTTCCAATCAAGCTTTTTCACCACAAAACAACCAAGTTTGTATAATAAAAATGATAATATTATTAGAAAGAACGTAAATAAACACAACGGACAACGGTCCACTTACAATTGAAATCTCTACTTTGACCTCGTACAAAAAGAAAAAAAGAAATTTCTTCTTCTCGCTCCTCCCTTCACCTTCTAACCCCTTACCCCTCAAAACCCTAACTCATTTCCCCTATCTTCATAATTCCTACCCAAAAATCAATCAAATTTCTATTGGGGGAAAGTCTAAAGCCATGAACGTTGCAGATTCTAGAGACCAAGCCCTCCATCTCCTCACCGCTGCTATCAACCATGCCGATTTGGCCGTGAAGCTTTCTTCTCTTAAACAGGCCAAGGACATTCTTTCCTCTCTCGATTCTTCCTCCGCCGCCGATCTCTTCCCCTACGTCGTCGACCTCCAGCGTTCTCCTCATACTCTCGTCAGGAAATTTCTTCTCGAGTGAATTTCAAACCCTAATTCTTTACATTTTGTATATGTATATAAATTACTGATATTTGGGTGATTAATGGACTGCATTTTTTGGAAATATTTCGGGTTAAGATTATACTAATTACTGATTCCATTGCTTAGGAAGGATCGCTTTGATTTGTTCTCATAATGCTATAGCTGTAATGTCTTTTTTTACTTTTTTTTTGGTCAATGGTTGGCAGGATAATTGAAGATATTGCATTGAAAACGATAGATCATTCTGCTGTACTTGTACCAGTTTTAGTAGCGTTTTTGAGGGATGTTGACACAGATGTTGTGAAACAATCTATTGTTACTGGCACACACTTCTTCTGCAGTGTTCTGGAAGAAATGACACTACAGGTTACTTTACATATAGTCCGAACCTAGTCAGATATTCTTTTAGCCATATTTCCCTTTTGTGATTATATTTTATGCTACCATTTGGCATGTATTATTGGAGCACAATGCTTTTAGATTTTCAACATTTGTGCTATGAACCATTAAAGATTGCTGCTGGTTTTTGGTTACGGTTCTCTGGTTGATTGCATGATTATATATTAATCACTTAATGATAGTGTTTTTGATTTAGTATTTTGGACAAATCTAAAAAATTGATGATTCGTCCCCTTTATCTTGCCTTTTCGTTTATATGTCAAAATTTTTGTTTTCTTACCTATGCTTAAATTTTTTCCCGGGAAATTATAGTTTCAGCAACATGGTAAAGTTGATCAGTGGCTTCAAGAACTATGGATGTGGTTGCTTAGGTTCAAGGAAGGTGTGTTTTCCATTGCATTGCAGGTATGACGTATTTACTTTGGCTTTCCGAGCTCTAAACAATATGGGGTAATTTTCAATGGTTGACTATTTTGATCAAGTTATTTACTATTTGATAAATTGAAATATTAAATTAAATGCTGACTTTGTACCATTGAATTAATTCTAGGAAAACTGGTTGGTTGATCATTGAAAATGTATATACCAAAATTGATTTTAGTTGATTTTCCTTAAAAAGAGATCATTTGATAGAGTTCTCATCTAACAAGAATTTCAAAAAATGGCATAATGGAAGATTTAGCTACAACATACGCCATGTATAAAATGATACTGTAAAAAAAGTTACTGGTAGAATTTTTAGGCAGTGGTGCTGCGAATGTGTGACTGAACAGAGTTGAATTCTTAGATGTTCACAAACTAAAAAATTCAATTAATTGAAAATTGTTACTGATTTATCAAACCTTTCTCTCTGTCCTTTTCCTTTCCTTCCCTTGGGGAAAGAATTCCTAGATGATCGCAAACTAAAAAATATTCATTTAATTGAAAATTGTTACTTATTTATCAAATTCTTCTCTCTTTCCTTTTCCTTTCCTTCCCTTGGGGAAAGTTGGTGGATTGGTGGACATGTAAAAAGGAGTAGCTTTTGAGTGAGTAGATTCTTAATGTTAACTGTAAGAAACAATTATTGGATATTAGGTTTCATTTACGTCCATAAATGACACAGCATAAGTTTTGGGTATCTCTTATGTAACAATTATCAGATGAGAGTTAAATAAATAATTAAATGTTTTATCCGGAGGTGGTGATTGATCCTAGAAAAAAATTCCGTGTGCTAAAATACATATTCCGAGGCAAGCTTTATGCACCAAAGGATCAGAGATAGATGAATAAGGCTCTTAAATTGATGCCTTGATGTGAGCAATTGGCTCTGAAAATTCGTGTAGGAGATTGTGCTTTTGAGACAGACAAAAAGTGGAGGTTTGCTATTCTCGATCCCTTATTTTTTTTTCCTTGAGGGGTCGAGGTGGGGGGTGTGGGTCTAATGTTGTTTTGGGTAGTGGTATTTGTTTGATAGTTTTTTTATACTTGTGTTATTTTTTTCTGTCACTATTGTAACTCTTGTATAAATTATTTAGTTGCGTCTTTTGAGAACTATTTATTTTGATATTTTCAGCTTGCTAATCATATGTAATCTATGTTTCTTTGATTAAATTTGTAGCCTGGTCCAATTGGGATAAAGTTGCTGGCACTGAAATTTTTGGAGACATATGTCTTACTTTTTACACCTGACAACGTTTATTCTGAGAAGTTTGAAGGTATTGCATTCCAATTGTGAAGGGCTTCACTAGGACGTGGTTTGGTTTAGGGCTCATATAGCCATGTTTGGAAGTTTGACCTTTTGGTTTAGCACAGGGCATCCACTTTGTTTGTCATTCATACTTTCATAGTACCTCCATATTTGTTTATTCTTTATTTATTGGTATATATGGAAACTTATTCCTTTTAATGTTTCTCTAGCTACCAGAGGAAGTAGACGGACTTTCAATATATCATGGCTACGTGGTGGTCATCCTATTTTGGATCCAGTTGCTCTAACATCAGATGCAAACAGGACACTTTTTCTTTTGCTTGACATGTTGCAGTCAGCCAGTAGTCTCCCTGGAGCTATAACAATCACTATTGTCAATTGGTGAGTTTTTTTCACCAGTAGTGACTTGTTTTTATTCTGAATTTATGGTATTCTTTCTTTTCTTCTTTCTTATGTCATTTTTGGGCACTTCTCATTATCTAGTGTTTGATAAAATCTGGACATTGGATTTTAAAATCATTAGGGGGTTATAATGCTGTACATGTTTGCTTTTTTCCCCTTCTTGAGTTCCATATTAGGACATATAATTGTTTGAGTGGAGGTGAAAAATATGTTTTCTTTTGTTTTTGGGGTTGATAATGTATTAAGTCACACTTGTTCAAAAATGTTACAGATTGCCCTTTGCTTTTACTTTTATGGGAGCTTTATTTGTGTCCATCTTTTTATTCTAAGGAATTATATCCTGTCTCCTGTCCTAACTGTATAGCTCTTACTTTCAAGCTAGAAGGTCTGAGTGTTTTGTAATGGTACTTTTCCTTGTCCATACTTATTGATTGCGTTTACTGCCCATAATGCTAAATCGATATGAAATTTTATAATTTGGGAGCTGCACTGTTTTTAGCATTTGCCCTCTGTTTCACCATCTTTAAAACTTTTGGAGGGATTGCTGAAGCTTGGAAGCGGGTTTTAGTACAAGTTCAAGTGCTTGTTTGTGATACCATTGCAGCATGCAGTTCAGCTCTCTTTTGAGGAGTTAATGGCCTTGGATGCTGCTGCATTGCTGGTTCAGATATTGGGAGTTACAGGGCTAGATAATGTTCACATTTATCTGAATTATGGAGCACCATTGGCCAATGATAGGAATGGTTAAGCAATGGATATAATCATCAGTCAACTCATGCTGAGAAACTTGGTGATCAGGCATTGCAGTAAATTTTTAGGGGGATCGTAGATATTTTATTTTGGTCTCTGCTGTATAATTTTACAGCTGAAAATATGCAAGCTGCCTTAAAATGTATTGGTTATTTTACAACAGTTGATGCACATTAAATATTTTAACAATCGAAATTCTTTTTAACCGGGGATTATCCTGTTAATCTGTGATGTTTCATTCTATGGTTTACAATTATTGTTATACTTATGTTTGTGATGTTGCATTATTTCCATGTTGCCAAGTTTATTGGTTTTATGGTCAGCAGTAAGACATATGACTACATTCTCTGCAAGCACTTCAGCTGTTAGTTACTTTTCTTGACAGATAATTGATTGGCCGTCTTTTGACCCGATTTTTTGGCATACATTGTACTGCATGGCACAAAAATGGATTGATGCAAAAGTTGGATGTAAAATCTTTGATTATACCCATTGACACTGTCATGTATCAACAAGTTTCTATCTGCATAGAGGCAAGCATTTTGATGACATGCAACAGTTTTTGCTTATGGGGTTTCTACATCCAACTTTTGCATCGTAGGGAATCTTTTCACTCTCAAAGGGGTGACTGCATCATCATAAACTTTGTCCCATCATCATCAAAACTTCCTAGTTTCCTCTGAGCTTTTATCTTAGCAACTTCTTTCTGTATACCATTCAAATCACCAACCTTTATTGTATAGGTCTAAAATGTGTTGTATTTATTACCTCTTACCGATAGAGGAAGTGTTTTCTGGCCAGAAACAAAGTGATTTCAGAATTTAGAAGATAATCCTCGATCTTGTTACTTGCAAGCATGTCTAGAAAACTGCTCAGAACTTTTCTTTGATGAGGTGGTGCGTACTTCCAGCTTGTTCATTGGTCCATTGCTAATAATATGCAAGCTATTTCTTTGGATGTAAATACTCATATTGCAAGAACAAAGTGAAGCTTGCAGGTTGCACCATCTTTTGTACGTTTGCATGCATGGTTGATGGTTATGCTAGAAGTACATTCATTGTTTTGTTTTCTTAAAAGATGATGATGCTGAAGCATTCCCTATCAGATAGCAAGCATTAGCAGCAGGAAAGATGGGTGGTATTGTCTTATATGTTGGATATCTGGTGGACAAAACTGTCTGGAATGATCAAAGAGTAAATTAGGTTTTAAGTGGTCAAAGAATATCGTTTGCAATATTAAAACCTTTATGATGTTAATATTATTGATAAGTAGCCAAATACTAACTGTCACTTTAAATGATAGAAAATATTACATGCTGAAAAGATAAATTCCTTGAACTCTCTGTCAAGTTGTAGGACTGTTCCCTGCATATGTACTTAGGTTCTATGATATACTTAGGCGTGGCCGTGTGAACTTGAAATTTTTTTAAGGCATCTTATTGCAGTTTCAACAGGGAAAGAGTTAGATTTTTGAAGGTGGTTGTGGTTGGAACCACGAGGAACTTTGAGTATTACTTTTGAAAGAAGGTTTTCAAAAGATTTTATATATGTGATGTCTGCTGGTTGGTCTTTGTATGTGCGGAGTCTTGTGTGCAGTGATTGGATATAAAAGACAGGTGTTGGTAGACATGCCTAGTGGCTATATGGGCTTGGGTTCTTAAAGGTTATTCTTCAGGGTTTCAGTGGGTGCATCCATTTAGGCACCTTTTATTTTTGGTAAATCAGAGAGTAAAACAATACGATTTTCTGATTTCTTAGTAATACGTTTTTTATCCGTCTCCCTTGCGGCAGTGGATGAAAAGGTTGGCTGCTTGCTTGCCAACATTATGCATGATTAGATACATGCTTTAGTTACATTGCATATCAATTTTCTTTGTTATCAGTGAAGCTGGAGGCTAACATGCCATGAAAAAATTGAGTTATTTGCTTCATTGTTGCTGTTGTAATAAATTACTTTCCTTCGTTTTCTCTCCCCAATATTTTTACTGGATTGTAATTCCTGTCATCTGCTTATTTACTTTTAGGGTAACAAAGACATTTTTATTTTCCGTAATACCTTGTGTATTTATGTTTCAAGTTTCAACAATGCCAACCTGACATCATTTTGTTTACTTTTATTTCAGTCGATGTCTATGTATACTAATGTGGGTGTACATTTATGTAGCTTAAAGTAATCATGAAGTCATAGTTCAATGTCTGAAGTTGCTTGAGTCACTAATGTTTTGAATGGCATTCCATTTAAGATTTCTTTCTGGGAAGTGATTCTAACTATTGAGTAATTAAAAGATTGGTGAATATACATTTTCGATGTAACTTGACCTATTTGAAAATTCAACAGTACTCTTGAAATGTAAGCAAGTCATAGTTCAATGTCTGAAGTTGCTTGAGTCACTGATGTTTTGAATGGCATTCCATTTAAGATTTCTTTCTGGGAAGTGATTTTAACTATTGTGTAATTAAAAGAGTGGTGAATATACATTTTCGATGTAACTTGACCTATTTGAAAATTCAACAGTACTCTTGAAATGTAAATGTAAGCCTTGTAGAATATGTTGAACTAATCTCAATAGGAGCCAATCCTTTAGTGATTGAAGGGATGTTCATATTGTATTAGTTTTACTGCTGATGAAGGGTTGAATTGTTTAAGGATTGACTCTTATTTTTCTCACTTTAGAACTGATTGAAATACATTCTTTCAGCAGGATCATGTTAGCTTTAGTTACAAGTAAAATATAGGGAATGTTCCTTTTTTATCTTCTGATCTGATTTTCCTCTCTTTTTCGGGCCAGTCTGTTTCATTTGAGCATTTGTGAGGAAGATTTTATTCATAGAGACTAGGGTTTTATCTTGGCCTGCCTACTTAGAACATGTTTAATTTGAATTATTGGTTGGCATCTCCTTAGTTTTAAAAAGCGCGCCTAGGCACGCCTAAGGCGCTAGGCGCAGCTGGGCGACCTAAGAAACGCCTCATATGGCCAAGGCGAGGCGGCATACGGTGGGCGACAGTAGGCGCACGCCTTTGGCGCTTTTTAATGGGCGAAAAGCGCTGCGCTTTAGGGATTTTAGGATTTGAAAGGATAAAACTTTTAAGTTGGAGAAGAAGAAGAAGTGGGTTGGTTTTGGTGAACCGACTGTTCACTTTACTGCATTTATAATGTTTTAAAAGTTGTGTTGGTGGGCCTTGGATTGATTCCAAGGCTGTCAGATTTTATTATTTTAATTATTTTTCCTTGACATATTATAAAAAAACGTGCATCAGCTCTTGTTCAAAATAAATTTGAGTTTTTTTTCTGCATTATTCTTTTATTATAGGATTTTGTTATTATTATTTAAATTTTATGAAAATTATATTATTAATTTTGTTACCCAAATAATTAATCTAAACCAAAATATTAATTTTAATATTATTTTGATATAAACTAATATAATAAAATAACATATATTTTTAAATATTTAGTAATTTAAATAAAATATTAAACTTACATATTTAAATAATATAAATTTATCAATATTTTAATATATTTACTTTTAATAGTTTTGAAATTTACATCTAATTAAAATATTTTAATATTTTAGAATCTATAATATAAATTATTAGGTTTTTAAGTACAAAATATACTATAGGGTTAATTTATAAATTTTTAGGATAAAGAGTGCGCCTCACCTACGAAAGGCGAGCGCCTTCGCCTAGCGCCTAGCGCTTCGGCTCCAAGGACCTTTTGCGCCTTGGAGCGCCTAGCGCCCTTTAAAACTAAGGGCATCTCTAGTAAACTTGAATTTCTCTCTATATATACAGAGACTATATGGAGAAAAACTCAATGGGTTAATTCTTTTAAATCCATTGTTCTTGGAATTCGTAATTAAAAGGGTGTCTTGTGTGGAAGCACTTTAGATTACTTAATGATCTTTTCTGGTGATACTTTTAGGGATGAGTATTACATTCTTTTGCATGTTATTTATTTGATTCTGTAACATGCACATCATGAATCCTGCTATAGTTTCAAGAGACCTAGAATTGTGGATTTTGAATTGAGTCATAAGTTATGTTCAGGTTCTAATATTGAATTGTTTTATGTTTGAAACCAACAGTAGTTGAAAGTGCAGCTTTCTTATAGAATACCATCTGATAATTGTTGATGGAGTATTATTATTGCTACCTGTGCTTTGTTGGTAACAACACCGGAGTCAATTTGTTGCCAAATGTTGGTTCTTGATGATAATCAAATTAAGATTCTAGAGAAATGTTTACACTGCTTATGTAATGTGGATGAATGTGGGAATTGGCTTGATATATAAAGAGCTTCATTGGAAATATTGGTAACAATTGGTAGAAAGTTTGGTTTGACTGCAGTGCTGAACAAATTACAAAAATCATGGAGAGACAGGGAGCATTGCTTGATTTCAGGGAAAAATTATTTTTCTCTTGGTTAAAAGCTAGTGATTAAACTGAGACTTTTGTCAACAATGGATGGTTAACTGAGGATTTTTTCTCTTGTTTGTTCTGAAGGTTTTTGTATACTTCATACTTGTTGAGTCATTGCTTAGAAATCTTGTTCTGGCGTTACAATGTGTTGCTTAGGTTTTCTAGTGTGCTTATGGTATGCAATTGCTTTTGCGGTTTCCTTTTGGCTTGACTTCATCTGATTACATACTGCTTAAAAGCTTATCAGTGATAGAGAAAGGGTGTAGGGGTGTCTAAATTCTAGTGTTGCTCTTAGGATGAAGGAATCAGAAATGAGCTTCCTCCAATTGTTATATTGCTCTCTTTTCCTTACGATTTGTATAAAAAGCTAACCTTTATCTGAACTTTTGATTGATTGTGACAACTTACAAAATGTCTCAAAAAGTGGTTGTTCTTTTTTATCTTGTCTAGAAATAGCTATAGGTATCAGCAATTATTTTTTCGATCTTGTAGTTGTTTGATTGTGTGGGCTTTGAATATTTCTTTGCCAATGCTAGAGATACTTATATTATTTTTTTGTAACTAATACCCTATTTTGTTTGCCAGTCTTGCTGCCATAGCAAGGAAGAGACCCCGCCACTATGGCACTGTTCTTTCTGCACTGCTTGATTTTAATCCGAACTTTGAGACTGTGAGGGAATGTCATAAAGCTAGTATCCAATATTCCTTGAGAACTGCGTTTTTGGGATTCCTGAGGTGTACTTATCCAGCCATTGTAGAGGTAACCTTTCTTTTGGCAATTCAGATACTAATTATAGAGGTAAATGATGTTTTTTTGTTGTTGTAACTAATATGTGCACAAATCAGTTTGGCTAATGAGTTCTTATAAAAAAAAATGAGTATAACTGCCTTCTAATACTTTTAAGATTTTTTTATTTATCTTTATTATTCTCTGTGAATGACTGATTGCTTTCTTGGCGGAATTATTATTCAAAGCCTGAAAGGTCAATGTATATCTGTATCACAAATGCTTTGTTGACAGCTACTGGCTTGTTGAATGTAAAAATGGAACATAGGCCTGTACAACCTGTAATTTTGACTTTTATGGGCTATTCAGTGCTCTTGCACCTGACAAGTTGGTTTATCTTTATGACCAGTCGAGAGAGAGATTGCTTAGAGCTCTACGAGCAATGAACGCAGGGGATGCTGCTGATCAAGTCATCAGACAGGTTGAAAAGATGATAAAAAATAGTGAGCGTGAGCGTGCTTCACGGGAAATTCAGTCAGTCCGGGTAATGATTTTCTTAAAAAAAATATGTTTATTACATAATTGAAGTAATAAGTTTCAGTGTTAAAGGTTAATGTTTGGTAGCTTTTACCAGCTTCTCATGGTAAATAAAATGTGTTTTCAGGATGATCAAGCATCAAGCCAAGCCTATGTTTTAGGGGATCTGTCAAAGAAAAGATCTATGCCTCAAGATAATGAAGAACTAACAAATAGTTTTGAGATGGCCTCCAAGCGTATTCGCTCTGGTCCCAACACCCACTCGACACCACTCACTCAAATAAATGATTCTGGGCAGGATTTTTCTTCCATTAATGGAGCATCTTCTAATTTACCACTTTCAGATGATAATTTAACTCCCGTTGAGCAAATGATTGCAATGATTGGTGCTTTACTTGCAGAAGGAGAAAGAGGTGCTGAATCTCTTGAAATTCTTATTTCAAAAATTCATCCTGACCTGCTGTCTGATATTGTCATTACAAATATGAGGCACCTACCTAAAAGTCCTCCTCCATTATCAAATGTTGGGACATTGCCTACAACTCAGCAAGCCTTTAATGTAAATAGTCGGGCTCAAGTTGTGCCACCTTCTGCTCCAACAACTTCTTTGCACACTCCTGTTTCCACACCAGAATTGCCTGTTACTTCAGCTGCTACAACCGTTTCATCAATATCTGATACATCTACTGTCAATAGTTTTGCTGCAGATTCGAAACGAGACCCAAGAAGGGTAGCCGCCTTTTCTGCCATCATATGTTGCTTTTCAAAAAGTTTTAACCTTTCCGTGATTAGGATCTTTATAAATGCATTTAGTTAAATGGGAGTTGACGCTAGCTTTTTCAGGATCCCCGTCGCCTTGATCCTCGACGGGCTGCTGTATCTGTTGGCATGTCATCCTCACCTGTTCTGGAGGACACTGGCACTGGAATGTCTGAGTTTGATGGTTCTATTTCTAATAAGCCCCTTTCAGTGCCAGTTGTTGAAAACCCTCCCATGCGTTCGATGCCTACCAGTCAAAGCAATGATAAGATAATAGAAGGCCCATCAATTACTGGTGTTGAGCAACCAGCTCCTGAAGGGGATGTTGTGGATGGTGAGGAAGGCATTGCTCCCATTCTAGAGGTCAAGAGTTCTTCCAATTGTGAAGGTGGCCCTTATATTGTTGATGCAGATTCTGCTGAATTGAACGCAGATGCTGAAGTAAAACATGAGACTGATGAATCATTGTTTCCAGAGTCTGATCAGAATCACCCAGCTTCTATAACTATATCTTCTTTGGATGATTCTGGTCGGGATTTACCTGTGCTACCACTTTTTGTTGAGCTAACTGAAGAGCAGAAAAGAAGTGTGAGAAAATCAGCAGTTCAACAGATGGCTGAATCATACCTGCATCTTCATTGGTCAGACTGCAACGAAACGCGCATGGCGTTACTTGCTCGGTTGGTTGGTCAGGTGACATATACTTATACAGTATGATTTGTCTCGATTCTCTGAATGTTTTGCTGCTGCCTTTTCTCTTTCCTGACTTAACATTTGTAGTATTTTAATCTTGGCATTTGTTGTCATGCAAACTGCTGATTAAATCAAGAGTAATGCCTTGACATCAGTTCCGAGTTTACATACTGCATAGTAGATTTAGATTTTTAGATGAATGCTTAGAGTTTTTCTGAACTCACCTGCATGGTTATGTGCCTTTGAACCTCTTCTATCACCATCTAAAGTTACTTAAGAATAGAAACAACCACCACTTTAGAGTAATATAGAGCTTCAAATATTAATTGTAGTGTCATTGGTTCTGTGAAAAAGCAATATGCTTCAAAGGCCAGTAGGCCGATAGCAGGTTTAAAGTATAAGCTTTTCCCTTTTTCTTAATGAACTGCTTGAAAGTGCTCGGCAAATATGCTCTGCACTGTGTATTGACAGCTAGTATATTGGGCAGGTTTAGGGAAAAATATAGCCGTGTTACTTTTTTTTTTTTGGGGGGGGGGACAAAATACCAGTTTGGTTTTGTGAATAGATATGAGAAAATATGGTTGTGGTTATGATGGAAAAAAGGCAGACAGATCTATGTCTTGATTACATGAAACAAATTTGTTCCTTATAAGTTATAACAAATGTCTTCTAAGAAGGTATTGGCTTTTCTCAAACTGAAAATCCATGGTTCCCTTTAAGGGTATCCTGAAATATTGTTCTATTCCATATAACAAATTTGTTTCCCACTGCATGCCCTAGATTTGACTAGTATAAGCTGTACTCTTGTAAACTTACTAAATTACATACTTGAATAAAAACTACAATTATGTTGGATGATATCACAAATCTTAGACCCTTAGACTATTAGATTCAGCTCTATGCTTTAGTAAGTGCCTATGCTGGATGACATACAAAATAACACGTGGTTATGTTTCCCATCAGATAGATGCTGGTGATGACATTGTCGTCTTGTTGGGGAAACAAATTCTTGTGGATTACCGACACCAAAAGGTATTCAAGTTGTTACTTCTTTGCTGCTTTTGATTTTTGACTCTCTCTTCCTTTTGTTTCTTTCTACTGTTTTGAAGTTTTCTTGGTGCTCTACTCAACTGCGTGCTTCTGTTTATCTTGTGATTTGATCAATCCTAGTGTTATGCTTCTTTGGTGTCTGTGGCAGTATGGCTTAATCTTGGATCTTCATTTGTTCAATTTGATTGTTTTTCTTGTTTATTTGGGGTCAAGAAGGAATGTGTGAAGCCAATTTTCTTGTTTATTCAATTTATTAACTTGATGGATCTCAGTACCTACTGTAGTAGATGTTATCTGTGTGACCTAATTTGATGGATTGTTGTTTTGACATTCAAAGATACTGGTTCTAGGCTGTTTATCTGGGTCAGATGAGCTTAAGGAGTTGAATCAATCCCAAAATTGTATTACATTTCTGCTTTTTGCATATTGGTTTCTCTCTTCAAACTTTTATAACGTTGTGTTATATTGATGTTTCTCAGGGTCATGAGATTGTATTGCAAGTTCTCTACCATCTGTATTCTCTCGCAGTTAGAAATTCAGTTGACAACTCTTCATGTCCTACTGTTTATGAAGACTTTCTCCTGGAAGTGGTAAGCTCTTATCTAAGTGGACCAACTTCATAATCACCCCCCCCCCCCTAAAAGTAATGGATTTATCTTATTTACTTTTCTGCAGTCCAAATCTTTGCTTGACACTCTTCCAGCCTCAGATAAGTCATTTAGTAGACTTCTTGGTGAAGTTCCATTTCTGCCCGACTCTGCCTTGAAACTATTAGATGATCTCTGCTCTTCTGATGTGTTTGATGTTACTGGGAAAGAGATTCGTGATGCTGAGCGTGTGACACAGGGCCTTGGTGTGGTGTGGAGTTTAATTTTGGGACGTCCAAATAATCGGCAAGCCTGCTTAGGTATAGCACTGAAGGTAAGTTTGCTAAGGCAATTTTCTGTACGGAATTGTTTGTTGGTTACATGCATAAATCTACATTTTTTGAATTCTCGTCGTATAATTCTCCCATATTATAGTTGATGTTTAGTTTATCTGTGAGAAATCCCATCTTGATAAATATCATTCAGTTTTTGTGGGATATAATTTTTAACATGGAGTGGAGAAGCATCATAGAATGCTTTTAATCCCATTCTAGTTTTGTCGTTGTGTTTTGTGAATTATTTATTTGCTTTTTGTTCCTTTCTTATATTTGTTACTCTTTCCTTGATGCAGTGTGCTGTTCATTCTCAAGATGACATTCGAGGGAAAGCTATCCGGCTGGTAATCAGCTTGTCCCTTCATAACATCTTTTGTAATTTATGAGAAGTTTTAGAAGAAGAGTCTCAACGTGGGTACTCATAAATTCTATATTTTCTTGATTGCGTTACACTGGTGTTAAATAGGCTCAGTACAAGAGTTAGATTTAACTTAGAATTTGTAGTAGTTGTCTCTAACTTAGATTAGTGTAGTTAAGATAAACTATAACTCCTATTTACATAATACATCTAATAAGAGTTAATAACTAAATTAAATCCTTAATAACACAATATTATCCACACATCTTGTGTCTTTTATCAAGCCTATAAAGATTTTGGCTTTCTGTTGCAAAGATGTCTTTTCTTACTTTCCTGAATTTGTGTTGTACAGGTAGCAAACAAACTTTATCAGCTGAACTACGTATCTGGGGAAATTGAGCAATTTGCAACAAATATGTTGCTGTCGGCTGTGGATCAGTGTGGGTCTATTGATGAAAGAGGCGAAAGGGAGGTTAGGGATATTTTCTAAAGGATCCTGCTTATTTGTTTTTAAAAGTTTGTCAAACTTCGATATTTAGCTCATCAATGGGGAGTATTTTTTATATGAAGTGAGATTAATATATTTGGGCTTTTGTTGGTATTTGCATATTATTGAAAACTGTATTCATTGTATTGTTGTTTTGCTGTCAAGTTTTATTTTGTGAGTTATTTTGTATCCCTTGCAGGATTGTCTGTCTAGTACAAGTAGCTGGTCTGCCTGCATTATTCAGCATGTCCTGATTGATAAAAGTAGCTTTGCCAGTCTTTAATTTTTCAAATTCTTATCTTAATTTTTCTTGATGAAAATTCATCAGGTTGGAAATGGGGACGCATCTACCAGTGGTTCTCAACTTTCAGAGCCCAGCGCTTCTGGAATTGACTCCAGCAATACAGAATCAACAAGTAATAGTGCTTCAGTAGTGTCTTTTCCTGAAGCTCAACGACTCATTTCTCTGTTTTTTGCTTTATGCACAAAGGTTTGCTTCTGTTGGCTGTTCCTTTCTATCATTATGTGTATTTGTGGTGTACTGATTGATTTTGATTTTTTTCCCTACTTTTTCAGAAGCCTAGTCTTCTTCAACTCTTATTTGATATGTATGGGCGAACACCAAAAATTGTAAAGCAGGTATGTTTTGTCTGTTTCTGACTTTCTGTATTGTTCATTATTTAGTTATCAGGAACAGATTAGATTAGGCTGCATTTTCTGGTGTATGGGAGGTTGATGTAGCTTTGCGGAAATATTGCATGGTTCACAACTTTTCATCTGTTCTGGTGATAGAACTAGAGTAAGAGCATATGTTTCCTGGAAACCACACAAGAGTGATTTGGTTTTAATAATTTACCTAACCTCTGAAAGCCTAAGGCCAGTCTTCTCGGGAATTCATTATGTAGGTTTTTTTAAGCTGCCTGCAAGGTTGATTGAAAGTATGAATTTGTTCTTCAAGCATGTCCCATACAAATATGAAAATAAAGTTCGTATGTAAGAACAAGTTCTAAATCTTGTAGTTGGTTACTTGGTTATCTCATTTAAACTAAACCATGAATCTTGATCGATCTGTTATCTATCATGTGTTTTCGTTAGATTGACACTTTGGATTTAAGTCAAGGCTGAGTTTAGGTCAAGTTATCATGAGATTGAATCTTTTTGTTTATGGCCCTTGGCTATTGCCAGTTTTACACCCTTGTTGAATATAGGCCCAACTGAGTAAAATTGCAGGGTGCAATATGAAGCTCTATTTCTTTCAGCACATAATTGTGAAAATTTGTGTGATTCAGCGACTGCCTTTGCATGGGGAAGTGTGAACCGTAGATATTTGTCATTCCCTATGTGCAGTTATATAAGAAAACTTGAGAGATTCTGCTGGATGCTGTCTAGATTGGCCCCATTCCTCTTTTTAAACTTTCATGATATAGGATCCTTTCATGACAAAAATCTTCTTTTTGGATGCTTGAGCTTTCATCTCTACTATTGTTGTTACTTAATGTAATCATAAATGTAACTTTTATTGGTACCTTTTCTATTTGTTGTTGTAGGCTTTTCATCGCCATATACCTATTGTAATAAGAGCCTTGGGTCAGTCTTATTCTCAGTTGCTCCGAATAATATCTGACCCACCCCAAGGAAGTGAAAATCTTTTAACACTGGTACACTCTATCTCCATTTCTATTCTGAAATCTATTTCAGCTTTCGAACTCTATTTCTTCTGTTTATTCTTGAATGACACTGATAGTGGTTATGTTTTCTGTCAAGGTGCTGCAAATATTGACCCAAGAGACAACTCCTCCTCCTGATTTAGTAGCCACTGTGAAGCATTTATACGAGACTAAGCTGATGGTTTCTTTTTTAATATTCAAAGCTCATGATTTCTGCCTCTTACAGTCTTTCCTAATGATTTTGTTTTTGCCTTATGAACCCTAATAGCTGATTACTTGCAGGATGCTACCATCCTTATTCCAATGTTATCTTCACTTCCCAAGAATGAGGTTTGTTCTGAATTTTCCTTCTCTTTCTTTGTTCAATCACATTGTATTTAAAAAAACAAAGAAAAGGTGAATTATTAGTGCTGCTGATCTGTTTTCATATGCTCAGCTAAATAAATTAAAGCTGAAAATGTGGCTTTAATCATGTTGGCTATAACCATTAACCGTTCTCAGGTGTTACCTATTTTCCCTCGACTTGTTGAACTTCCATTGGAAAAGTTCCAGCTTGCACTTGCTCACATACTACAGGTACATGTGAATGCTATATTTTTGCTATTGTAATTTCTTTTTCTCTTGATTCGGACCATTTTTAGCCTAGATATGAAATTTTAGGATGAGTTTACTTTATTTATTTGTGTACCTCTTAGAAGTTACGTCATATCACTACCCTACTTTATCATTCTGAAGGAAGAAACAAGACATTTTTAGAATCAATGACAACAAATCTTGAAGATAGTGATTTATGATCTGGAATTTAAATTCTTGTTGTTGTACCTTGCTATAAGGTTTTTGTATTTTGCCTTCTCCTTCCCAAAATTTTATATAAATAAAATTAAATTATATTTGATAAATTAGAATGAGAAAAAATGGGAATACAGAAACATGATAGATGTACATTAAAGAGAACCTATCCATACAAGTTATTTCTGAAGTTAAAATATTTCATCAATATTGTTGCATCTGCATCCATACACTACGAATCAGTTTCTTCTTTATATTGGAAGTAAAAGAACTAGTAAAGGTAGCTTCCTACAATTTTTTTTATATATAATAAAAGTTAGCCTAGAAGTTGAGCCTTGATTTATGGCTCTTTTTTAAGCGTTTTCTTAACACTAATAATGTTGATTGATAGAATAAAATTGTAATCAAAAGTTTTTCCCCCTTTGATTCTTGGTTCTTGCAGGGTTCAGCTCACACTGGTCCTGCCTTGACCCCTGCCGAAGTGTTGGTAGCGATCCATGACATTGTTCCCGAAAAAGGTGGTCCTCCACTCAAAAAGGTGTGTTGTTTATATAACTGAATCTTATTCCCTCCAGTTGGCAAGCTATATTGTTATTGTACACTCCATCTTTCCACAAACAGATTAATTTGGTACTTAACCAAATAGGATATAGTCAAACTTCGAACCACCATTTGTTTTCATTATTCTGCTAAGCAAACTTTGGACCACTACATTCTGCAAAGCAATGTTCATTTTGAGAGGTTAATAGATGGTTGTATTTTCTTCTACACTGTCCCTCCAGCTGATATTTCTGCGGTTCTTTTTAAAATTTTTCCAGATAACAGATGCTTGCTCAGCTTGTTTTGAGCAGCGCACGGTTTTCACACATCAGGTCTTAGCAAAGGCCTTGAATCAGTTGGTATGTTATGCACTATTTATCTGGGGTTAACACCATTCTTTTATATCTGTTGTAATGCTTTCCTTTCCTTTTCAATTCAGGTTGATCAGGTCCCTCTTCCTTTACTTTTCATGAGAACTGTAATTCAGGCAATTGATGCCTTTCCTACCCTGGTAAGTAACCGTAATTTTCGTTCATTCACATTTTGCTACTAAATCAGTTGACTTCCGGGTAACAAAACTTGGCTGATAGTTTCAATTTGTTTTTGGATGTTTGTGCAAGTTTCACTTTCTTGACTTGATTGGAATCCATGTTTTCTGAACCTTTGCTCTGTTGTATAGGTTGATTTTGTCATGGAAATCCTATCCAAACTTGTGAGTAAACAGGTTAGTAACTCAATGTATCTAATTAAAAACTTGTCTATGTGCCCGGGAAAGAACTGCAGCACCATGCTGGTGATTGTCATGCCAGGCAAGACAACTGAAACCATTGTCTGTTTGTTGAATATATAGATCTGGAGAATGCCGAAGTTGTGGGTTGGGTTCTTGAAGTGTGTGGTTCAGACACAACCGCATTCGTTTCCCGTGTTATTACAGGTAAAATAGGATCTACTACGTATGAACTCCCCCTTTTCCCAGGTGCATATAACAGAACCTTGGGCTCTTTGGTCATAATGTTTAGGCTTACACCTTTCTTTTCGTGTTTTGGTGATTGCAGTTGCCGCCGCCACAACTCCAGAGCACACTGAATAAATATGGTAGTCTCAAGAGTTCCCTAGCTTCTTATGCAAGCCAACCAAATATAAAAGATTCACTGCCTAGGTATAGTTCTTTGGATTCTAATCGAGAACCTTCCCTGTGCCGAAAACTGGAAAAAAGAAAAAGGAAAATACTGGCTTCTGTTCTTCTTTTTGATTCAACTAGTATTTCAGAAAATCGACCTCTATTTGAATTACTGTTAACAAGGCATTGTCAAAGTTAAGAAACAGAATATATTTACTCATATAGTTGAAGCTTTTATTGAAGTGTTTTTAATTTTATATAATTTGAGTTCATATGCTTGGCTTGCTGTAGTGATTTATAATTTGGTTAATACATTTTGGTAGATCAACACTTGCGATTCTGGGTCTTGCAAATGAGTCGCATATGCAGGCGCAACAGCAACCACATATGTCAAA
The DNA here is from genome assembly GCA_030270665.1 of Hibiscus trionum. Classification (NCBI taxonomy): domain Eukaryota; kingdom Viridiplantae; phylum Streptophyta; class Magnoliopsida; order Malvales; family Malvaceae; genus Hibiscus; species Hibiscus trionum. Next base: position 70,252,378 of record BSYR01000003.1, read on the forward strand.
CTTGCATTCCTCAGACACTTCAGTTCAGGGAGCAACTCCGAGTTAATATCTCAAAGTTGGTCCTGGCCGGCTGAACACCGATGCAAGAATGTGAGAAAACACGCATACCTAGTTATGGAGAAGACGTAAGCATCCAGCTTGGTTGGAAGATTGTGAGCAGAGCAGAGGTGCAGTTTTCTGGCATATGTAATATTGAATGTGTATCTGTATAAACCGCATAAGGGTAAGGGTTCCCTTGTTTTAATATTATACCGATAACATAGAGAACAGATATATTTTTTCTCATATCCTTCTCTTGCGGGAGTGAGGTGCATTCAATTCAATCACCTGAAATTTCTCCATTCCCACTCATATTTCATAGCTAATTCTACAATTAGGATAAAATCAATCATTATCTTAATACATATGAACCAACTCAAATAAATTTGGATCAGATTCAATTGATATATTGCCTAAATTCTCTATGCTTTATAGATGGGTCTTTCAAACTGTATTGTATTAGCTGAGTTAGTGTTCTCACAATATTTTTGCTTGAATTAGACACCTTCTTTTAAGTTGGTACTTAAAGAATTTTCGCTCTCGAGATGGTACCTGAACTGGTACTTTTTCTCAAGTTGATACCTAAACTTTTTTTGCTCTCAAGTGGTATTTGAACTTTAATTTTTTTTCACTGTTTTGGCATTTTAATTAACAGTTTGTCCCCAAATTTATACATTCTATTAATTTGATCTTACTTAACCATTATTATTTAAAAATTACATCAATTTAGTCAAATTTTTATGATAATGTTAAACTAAGCGAGTCTATTGGATCAAAGCAATAGCTGGATAAAATAATAAGTTATTGTTAAACTTTTATTATATCAAGAAATTAATATAGCATTTCTAGGAGAAGAACAAATAATTTGGGAGAATAACAAAGGCTAAATTGATAAAAATTTTAAATATATTGAGTTAAATTTATTGAATTATTTCGAATTAAGACCAAATTGATAAAATGTATTTATTTTGGTATCAATTTGGGAGAAAGTATATAGTTCAAGTACCAACTTGGGAGAAAATTCTTTAGGTACCGACTTGAGAGAATGTGCCTAGTTCAGGTACCAATTTAAGAGTAAAGTTTTTTTAAGTACCAACTTAGGAGAATGTGTTTAATTTAGGTACCAAACATATATTTAAGCCATAAGAAATCAATAATTTAAAGAATAAGACGAAAATCCTTTGTACGTTTTCGGTGTTCTTTTTATGCCCAACATTAAAAAATACTAAAAAAATTAAATGTTAAGTCCTAAACTCTACGCCCCAACAATGCATCATACTTAATTTTTTTAAACCCTAAATTTAATTTTTAGTGTGGGGATAAATAAAAACACAAAAAGTGCAAAGGATTTCTATTCTTAAATAGAAGTCACAGGTGAGGAAGCATATGTTACGAATTTAATTCCTACGTTTTAATTTTTGTACTTCTCAAATATTAAAATATTTATCCGGATCAAAACAGTAGAGATACTTTCTTTTTATCATCAGTACAGAGACATTATTACTAAATTGCAGCGTCTAAAAATAATCATATCGGACATTAAAAATAAAACTAACGATAGAGTTTAGTTTAACAGATTTAATGACTATCATTTCGGTCCTAGACTAAAGATGACTAAATACAAAAACTAAATTTACTTTTAACAAAACTTTGAAATAACATTTGAGTTGCAGAGAGAAAAGGAAAAATGCTGGGATCAGTAACAAATCACAATTTGATTCTGATAAACGGTTACATACAGGGTGTAAACTGTAAAGACTATGGATCCACAAACAAATCCACTGCCCAAAAAATACCACACTCGATAACAACTTGTTCTGTAAGAATAATTCATGTTACAAAATTATATGACCAAGAAAAATCACAAATCTTTTGTTTCTTTGTCATTCCCAGATGATGATTGCATCATCTATAAGTTGAACTCATGCATCACCAGGCAGGCACTAGGCTGAGGCTCTACTGTATGCTGATGATTGCATCAAATCGGCTCCGAATAAGTTGAACTTATGCATCACCAGGCAGAACACGGGCACAACTGCCACAGGAAAATAGCTCTAATCACAAACTATTTGGTACAAGAGATTATTTAGATATCTGTAGTAAAATCAAAATCGAATTCTACACGATTGTCTCAAGCTGTTTTGTTGTCATTAGTTCTCTCTTTGCCATCTTTCATGTATCATGTGTGTTTTGACACGCCAATACAAGGGATATTCCTAATTGAATATCTTACCCGTTTATCCCCTCCTCAGCATTAACAAGTTGTGGAGCTGAGCTTTCATCACTTAATAGGCAAGCTAACCTCTAGATTCTTCTCAAGTAGCCAGCCTTTGGGATAAACAAGATTGTTGATATCTAAATGGAGATGCCAATTCAAAATCCTCCAACAACCAGGTGGTATGCCTTCCATTTGGCTTTCATCTTCCACTATTTGCTCGATAAATGTCGTTTCCTGCTCGATACAGTTAGCAAAGAATAGAATCAATCTGTGAGCTTGACATTTGTAGAGAAAATACACATTCACATCAAGGAAATAGTACAAAATGCAACACAGTGTGGTTCATACTTGGAAACCCTCCTTCACTGTGTCCAATTGTCGAATTGGGTTTATGAAGCGGCGCCCCCATCGCTTTGGGTCCCACAAGATGGTGCTGTTGAAAGCAAATCCCGACATATCAACGTGAAACCTACGGAGTCTTTTGCTTTTCTCATTTGTGTGCCATCCAATTACTTGACTCGCATTGCATACCGGACCTTCCAAAATAGCCTTGTTTTTGCTTCGTTCAAGCATGGCAACAGGCCAAGTTCCAAAACGGCTACAACATAAGAAGATACATATTATGAATTTGTGTATAATAGCATGATTCGGAAAAGATGAAGCATTTCATGGTAGTCACTTTACAGTTACCCCATTGGAGTGCACTCTGCAGGCTATAACATGCAGATGAAGAAGACATACTCGGACTTCAATCTAGGGCAATTAACAACTGACAAGCCATATCAATCCGAGCTAAGAATTAGCAAAATAGGTATTGAGATCCTCATTAGTCTTTTGAAAAGGAAAACTTCTAAAAAGAAGCTAAAAGTTTGAACTTTGAAGTCATATAACCAAGTTTGACATGGGCATGCTAATTGCCATTTGAATTGTTATGTATTAAGAGGATCATTCCACCATACCAATGTCCAAACACGAGTACTTTGAGATAAATAAAGAACATAGATCAAGATTACAAGTTTATAACAAAACAAACAATAAAGGAAAAGCTTGAAACACACAGGCTGAATGTCATATGAAAATGAAACTAAATCCGGTTAAATAACAGAAAGCTAAACAGGCAGATTTAATCCACAAACAAAAAGTGTAATTATTTGGTCAGATAACTACTATCAAAACATGATGTTAATAAGGACAATTCAAAACCATTAACTTCCCAACATATATTAGGACCACTTTGACCCAAAATTGTAATCCTCCTCATTAACTATCTTCAAAAGTAAGATTCCCTCAATTAATTTTTTTTACCTAATAGTTCTTAAGCTTTCAAACAGCTCCAGGGTGTAAGCATTGTCGTCGTCGGCGAAAAACACGATCCCGTCAAGCTTGTTCCGTTCAATGTGTTCCAAAGCGGCGTTCCTTTGATGAACCCCTCGGTCCTTCACGTTGGTAGAATTGCGCGTGGAAACGACGTGCCGATACATAACCCCGGTTTTCCGCAGAATCTCGGCCGTCTCCAACGACACCGTTTTCTCCTCCACCACTATCCAAACCAACGGCGGCTTCACTAGCCTCAAAACTTGCCCCAACCTGTTCAAGAAATAAGCTTGGAATCCCCGATTATAAGTCGGCGTAACGACGATTAACTGCTTTAACGGCTCTATTGAATCAGCAACATCCTTTCGTTCTTCCAACCGCGTGTTCACGGCCAATGCAACATAAGAAATAATCGGATCCTCCAATGGGAGATCGACATGCGGCGGTCTGAGGTCGGGAGGAGCTAAATCCTCAGCTCGGATATCGGTATCCATTTGTCCAAACGGAGCAATACCGAGAAGCAACCCTATTAGAAAGAAGAAGAGACATCGGCAAAAAGACCGCCGCCATCCTCGGCGGTGGAATAAATTGACGGCGCTGAACAAAAGCGTTGAAGGAGTGGAAGAGGGTGGATGTCTAGTGTTTCCGCTATGAAAAAGCTTGTTAGACGGAGAAGAGGAGAATCCGCCGGCGCCGTTCTGGTACGAACGGCTGTGAAATGCCGGTGACAGAGTTCGACGGATCGAAGCCATCCGGTTAGTTGACAAAAATAAATAAAGAAGTGTTTAAGGGAAAGGGGTGAGATCTAGAGAGAGATGGAAATCATCTTTGTTGTTTTAGAAGCCATCTTCTTTCACTTCCACCTCTTGGCTTCATATCAAAGTGCTAAATTATTTTATTTTTACATTAAGCCTTTATTTTTTAAGTCACCCGGCATAACTTTTCTTTGAATAATTCTTACTTAGGAGGGGAGTTCTAGGGAACAATCTTTAAATACAGGCTAAAAAACAGTAGATTTATTTATCGGGTAAAAAGCTGTACACAAATTGTTACATGAAGCGGTACATAAATTGGTACAATTTTATAATAAAAGAATGTATATACTTTTTATTACAAAGATGCACTGTTTACCGGGTAAAAAGCGGTACACAAATTGTTACATGAAACAGTACACAAATTAGTACAATTTTGTAATAGAAGAATGTATATACTTTTTTATTACACAAATGCACGAACGTTCAAAATGGATCTGTACGTGTAAGAAATGTGTACATACACAAATTTTTACCTAAAAATATACTTTGGTACAATATTTGTAAGGAACTGTGTATATACATATATTACTAGCAAATATACAGAAATTGGTACAAATTTGTAAGAGGAAAATGTATATACCTTTTCTATTACACGGTTTCACGAAGGTTGAAAATGGACTTGTACTTGTAAGGAAATGTGTACATACAGAAATTCTTACCCGAAAATCATACTTTTTACAAGTTTTGTTAAGATTTGTGTATATACACTTATTAGGACGAAATGTACACAAATTGGAACAAATTTGTAAGAGGAAACAGTATATACCTTATTTATTACATTGTTACGAAGGTTGAAAATGACTCATGTACTTGTAGGAAATGTGTACATACACAATTTCTTACCCGAAAAGCATACTTTGGTACAAGTTTTGTAAGGATTTGTGCATATACACGTATTAGTACCCATTGTACACAAATTGGTACAAATTTGTAAGAGAAAATGTTATATACCTTATTTATTACACATTTTCACGAAGGTTGAAAATGGTTCTTGTACTTGTAAAGAAATGTGTACATACACAAATTCTTACCCGTAAAGCCTACTTTGGTACAAGTTTTGTAAAGATTTGGGTATATACGCATATTAATAGCAAATGTACACAATTTAGAAAAAAATTGAATGAGAAAACGATATATACCATTTTTATTACACGTTTCACGAAGATTGAAATGGCTCTTGTACTTCTACGGAAATGTGTACATACACAATATCTTACCGAAAAGCATACTTTGGTACAAGTTTCATTAGGATGAATGTATATACGATTATTAGTAGCAAATATACACAAAATGGTACAACTTTGTAAGAGCAAATGGTGTATACCTTTTTTATTACACAAATTTTCCATGGTTCCTCGAAATGTCTAATGTGTTTGTAAGGAAATGTGTACATACACAAATCCCTATCAAAAAATATACTTTCGTACAAGTTTTTATAAGGGCATCGAAACCACCTAAACGTGGTTTCAGTGCTGGTTTTGCAGAATGAGAAAAAGTTAAAGTCCTTTATGTGGCATCGAAACCGCGTATATAGGGTTTCGGTGCTGGTTGAGCAGGAATGAGGCGTATGTTAAATTTTGTTAGGGTGAGAATGGATATGGTTGTAAGGAATTGTGTACATACACAATTTACATACACACACAATGATTTATGTATATAGATAAATAAAAAATAGGAAAATTTGATGACCTTGAAGGCGGCATCGAAACCACCATTTTATGGTTTCGATGCTTGTTTGGCAGATACGAAAATATTTGAAGGACTTCAACCTTATTAGTTGAAAATTAACATTTGGTTTACGACAGAAGGATCATATGAAAATTAAAGATGAAGTATATTTAGGAAACAAATAAAATGTATTCCAAATTTTTTCAAATACATATTGAAATAAAAAAATTAAAGTAAAATAATGGCGCCTCCTCAATCCTCATCCCTACCCAGAGAAACGACCTTCATGCCCTCTGCCACCCATGGAACTTGAACCAGCCTCTCGTTGGTGCTGACCAACCATCTTTGTATATGATCTCATCTCATATTTGACCCTATTGTTGCCTAATGAACAAAACATGTATGCATTAGTATGAGCAGAAGGTCATCTTGTATAAAAGAAGAAACTGATGATAGAGAAAACCTTGAGAATGGCGGTTGAAGTTGTCTATGTCTTCTTTGGCAGGCATATAACCATAAAGTTGACGCTCTCTGTCTGGACCATACAAGAAGCCTTGACAATGTTCCCAAGCATTTCTATCAAAACCTTGAGCAGCAAACTGGTTATGCAGACGCTGAGCATCAAGATAACCTGTTGTCGTGCTCTCAAAAATTAGAAGGCTCATTCCACGATGGCCTTGAGGACCGTAAGAGTGGCGAGCCCTAAGAATAGTATGGTAGGAACTGAAATAGGCACAAAGCTCTTGGTTTCCCATACCAATCCACTGAAGCAGAAAATGCAAGAGATTAGAAGTTAAGCAATTGTAATATTCATGAAAACATAATTCAAATTTGTTATATAACTACCTTCCCATTTGCATCATCTTGATGCAGCCTTGTGTTCATTATCATCACAATGGGTGGCCAGAGTATTTGGTGATCATCATCTTCGTCCTTTGCAGGCAGGGGGCAGGCAGTATTAGCATCATTCGGATCATCTCTCGAACCACTACATTGGCCAAAAGCTTGGCCATGAGGAATAGCCGAAGTACCCCTTCTACGCAATTCCTCATCCAATAGCTCAGCAAGTTGGCGATGGAGTTTGAGCTTTGGTCCGCCTTTGGTTTTGGCATGTGTCAGTAGGGACTGAATGCCATTAAACCTGTGAGAGGCACCAGGACCTCCTTAACATGCTGGACAAAGCCATGTAGTAGAAGGGTCATTGATTGTGTTCATTGTATCGATGGTCTCGAAAAACTTCTTGAACCATCTGCTTCTTTTGAGTGTGTCATGGCTTTATTCATCCTCCTCATTAGAATCGAAATAGACATCATCCTCGTTGTTTGAGTCTGATTCGAATTCTAGTTTCCTCTTTGCGAATTGGTGAGGATTGTGACTCGAAGATCTGCTTGAACTCATTTTATCTGAAGGAATTGAAAATGATTTGGTGAAGAACTGAATTTAGAGCGAAGGGTTGAGTTGAGTATAGTGAGTAGAAGATGTTGTAAAGAGTAAAGAGAAGAGTTGTTAATATATAGGGAAATTCAGTTGGGAGGGAAAGTGAAAAGTCTATGGAGGGAAACTGAGAGAGAATGAAGGCACAATGTCTGTCTGTTCATTGAACCAGGTACATGAACATGAACCCCTTCATTAATGAAAATACATGAAACTAAAAAGGCTGATTCGTTCTGGTTGGTATCGAAACCAGCTGTATACACGATGAAGATGAAACAGTTCACATGATTCTAGTGAAAAGACAAGAAACTGAAAAGGTGCTATCGTTCTGGGGGGTATCGAAACCAGCTTTATACATGATTCACAGGAAACAGTTAATGTGATTATAGTGAAAAGACAGAACACTGAAAAGGCAGATTCCTTTTACTGGGATCGAAACCACCTTAAGGGGTTTCAGAACTATATACACTTAGTAGTAGCATAATGTACACAAATTGGTACAAGTTTGCAAGAGAAAACGGTATATACATTACTTTATTGCACAGTTTCACGAAGGTTCAAGTTGGGTCATTTACTTGTAAGGAAATGTGTACATACAGAAATTGTTAACCAAATGCAAAGTACATGATTTAGAGGGGGCATCGAAACCACCTATATGGGGTTTTAGTGCTTTTAGTTCTAGTAGAGGGCATCGAACCTAGCTCTATGGGGTTCCGGTGCCAGTTTGAACTGCAGAAAAAGTTTCAACCTTTTTGGTACAAGTTTTATAAGGTTTTGCGTATATACATAAATTATTAGCAACTGTACATAAATTTTGTATCAGAGGCATTGAAACCATATAGAGGTGGTTTCAGTGCTAATTATGCAGTAGGCGGCATTGAACCCACATCTAAATGGTTTCGGTGCCGGTTTGACATGCTGAAAAAGTTTATACCTTTTGTATTACGCGTAGTTCAGCAAGGTTTAAAATGCCTCATGTACTTGTAAGGAAGTGTGTAGATACAGAAATGTGTACATACACAATTCATCGTGTGAGAGAAAGTGAAAAGTCTACGGAGGGAAACTGAGAGAGAAGATACGCACAATGTCTGTTCATTGAACCAGGTACATGAACATTACCTTCTCCTTGAAGACCAAATAGCAACCTCATAGGAAATAAAACAATAATACAGAAACTCAGAAGCACCAGGTCTGAGTTCCACACCTGCATACGTAAAAAATGAATTTCGTAATCTAATTTGTAAACATATTGAATATAAGTGAGACAAAAACGAATACCGTCTCTCCTAACACTGGCAAGCACGCCATTGTAAACAAGAATAAGAAGCTTTTTATTCGCCGTGGTAGCTGGTACGTTCTTGTACCACTCGCCATAAATTTGAGGTGGACATCTGGGTCTCTGAATTTCAGAGTCTATTTCATTACTTGGCGTTATGCTATGGCGATGAAGCTTCTTTTGCATGTAAGTGCGAGTCACTTGAGGCGTATAAGCACGCGCATGATCATGGCCTTCTGCTGGAGCATATGCCTGATCATGAACTGTTGGTGCAGAATACGCATCATAGTGCTCTTCTGCAGAAGTACCTGGGATAGATTATGTATACAAAAATCCAATGTTACATGCACGAACACAATCAACTTGTCAAGGAAAGTAAACACAATGCAACACGTAATGCAAGGGAGGTGTACATACACAATAGTACAATATGAGTCAAACAATGTTCATGAAGCAGTCTAACAAAATCAACAAAAGTTTATTCATGTAATACAAGAAACTCCATATACTATGCATACTAGCCTAACCATCTTCAGGCTCTGGCGCATCCTGAGGCGATGTCGGTCGAAATACATGCCGATGAAATTCATGTTCCAATGATTTCACACGATCTTCTACTTTCTCAAGACGAGATTGAGTCTCTGCATGACTATTGCGCATAAAAGAATCCAAGTTCTTGACAGCATCATAGATGGAGTCAAGTGTCAAGGGAGGTGGAGCATCGGGTGCATCATCATTTCCTTCGGCAATTCTTGCTTCATCTTCCTCTCTTTTATGAACCCATTCACCCTGAATGAACGTCCACCCCGTCTTCTTAGTTGTTGTTTCATCAATTTTACTCGGTAGCGGGATTTCAGGGTCTATGGAGGAGTCGATCCCTAAACATTCAAATATGTGGCTTAGCACACATCCATAATTGAGGGAGCCTCTTGAAAGGTTGCTAATGATTTCCACAATAGATTTGAAGATGTTTATTGCTATATCAGGTTTATTTTCAGTCCAAAATTGGTGCAACCACCAATAGTCAGTATGACACATGCGAGTGAATCATCCACCTGAGGGCCGAAAGAACCAAGTTGGCATAAGATGTAGAAGCCTTTCATGGATATGAAGATGAGTGGGGCTGTCATCATCAAACTTCAAGGGGACACGCTCGAATTCTTGATGTTCACCAGTAGCTTCCACACCAAGGTGTTGGGCAATAATTGCCGGAGTGGTTGTAAATTCAACTCCCATTAGATACGACTCGATAGCTACAACCTCGGTTTGGGTTCTGCCATCATGCTGAAGGGTAGCATTTGCATAGAAGATCTTCACGAGGTTGTGATAGACACGGGGTTTAATATCGAGATATCTGATCCAACCCCATTCCACAAATAAAGGCCAAAAGTTGAATTGATATTCATGGGTCATCAAAAAATACAAGTCAATGGTTCGCTCCTTCCTAATCTTTTTTGCCTCGTATACTTCATGGTATCGCTGAAGACAATCGGGATCACGAAAACATTGGCTCAAAATATTTCGAGGTTGTGGCGCTTCCCCTTCATTTGAACGGATAGAACCACCTGTTTCAATCCGACCTCGTTTACCTTTACCGAGTTTTTTTAGGAGCCATTGAGGAGTTTTTGGCAGGAGATGTGAAAATTTGTGTAGAAATAAATCGAAGAAGAACAAACGAACGATCTTTGGTTTCGAATATGCCTGAAAATCGAAGAACAAAAAAATTATGCCTAAAAATTCTAGGGTTAGGGTTAGAAAATTGTGTTTTCGGAGATGAAGGAGGGAAGTTTTCATTTATATAACTTCTTTCTCGCTCTTTAGTATTTCAAACCGGTTTCGAATCCCCACATGAGGTTTGGATGCTAATTTCCATAAGGCTAACAAATTTGTAGTCCTTTCTCTAGGGGTATCAAAACCAACAATCACAGGTTTCGATGCTGGTTTGGCAGAAGGCTATTTTGACTGCTCCTCAATGTGGTGTCTAAACCGGGAATGGGGTTTCGATGCTGTTTTGCTAGAGACGCCCAATTTTAGTCTTCTTCATTGGGGATCGATACCGAAAGTTGGGTTTCGATGCCGGTTTGCCAGAGACGCCCAATTGTAGTCTTCTTCATGGGGGCTCGAAACCCATAACTGGGTTTCGATGCTAGTTTGGCAAAAACCTCAAATTTTAGTGGATGTTGAATGGGGTATCGAAACCTCCGTAAAATGGTATCGAAACCCATTTCATGTTTTAGCATTTATTGTATTACCTACCAGACCATCTGTCAAGTAATTGCAATTTAAAGTGGCAGCTGATAATAATGGTTTTCCACAACTACTTCTCATTCTTTCATCCTCAGAGACAATTAAGAAACGAAGGAAGAAACAACATATCGGTGTAGAGATTTTTTCCATCTTTGATGTCAAAACATGGCTGGTATAAGAGTGGAAGATACTCAAATTAGTGAACCAGATGAGTGCACAACAAATCAAGTTGCTACTTCAGACACTTTGGTTGGTATGGTGTTTAACTCTCGTGACGAGGCGTGGAACTATTATCGGTTTATGCGAAGAATAACGGGTTCAGTGTCAGTCGTGCAACAACTAGGCATGATGGTATGGGAAATGTACATACACAGGAGTTTTTTTGTTCACGGGGAGGACAGCGTAGACCGAAAGTTCATGAGTCCGACTGGAAACGTGCACAACATGATATAACACGAATTGGTTGCAAGGCAAAGGTTATTGTCAAGTTCAGAGAAGAATCAAGGTGGGAGATATCAGTATGTCACAATGAACATAATCACCCGTTGTGCCCACCTATAATGCAACCGTATCTTCGGTCGAGTAGAGAAGTTACTAAGGATGATGTACTTGAGGCACGAGCTTTGAAAAGTGTTGGCCTTAGAATGTCAGAAGTAATGAATTATTTCACGCAACAGTCGGGTGGTTTCCACAATGTTGGTTTCATTTGGAAAGACTTGTACAACTCCCTTCAAAAAGTGACGACGGATGAATATCGTGACGGTGATGTCAATGCTCTTCTTGCTTACTTTGACTTCAAGAAAGATCAAGATACAAGATTGTACATGCAGTTCAACACTGACCAATCAGGGGGATTGCATAATATATTTTGGTCTGATTCGACATCCAGGTCCGACTACGTATGCTTTGGTGATGTCATTGCATTTGACACAACGTACAAGGGTAACATGTATGGTCGGCCTATAATGCCTATTGTTGGTGTTAATCACCACCATCAAACCATTGTCTTCGGTGTGGCAATTTTAGCTGACGAGACTGCAGACACATTTGAGTGGGTACTTTGGGAGTTTTTGCAAGCAATGTCTAACAAAGCTCATGTGTCAGTCGTCACGGATGGTGATAGGGACATGCATAGGGCTATCAAGACAGTGTTCCCATGTGCACAACATCAAATATGTTCGTGGCATCTTTCTCGAAATGCCCAGGCAAACGTAGGTGATCCCAAATTTACATCCGCCTTTACACGGTGCATGTCCTCTTGGTGGACAATTGAGGAATTCGATCGCGAGTGGAGATCAGTTATGAAACATTTTAACGTGGAGCAGTATCCGTGGGTTGTGGAGAAGGATCACACGGTTGGTATGTGGGCACAAGCATATCTTACAGGACATTTCTTCGCCAATGTTCGCTTCACACAACGATGCGAATATATGAATTCTGTCCTCAACATTATCCTCAAACATAAGAAGACATATCTAGAAGTTGTCCGTGCCATTGACAAGGGTATAAATGAGATGCGCATAACGGAGTTGAACCAAGAATACAAAAGTTCTTCCTCGCAGCCTTTCCCAATGACCAAATTGCATGACCTTGAAGGGAGTGCAGCTGACATCTTCACCCGGGCATCCTTTATAATTGTTTAGGAGGAACTGAAATATGAGACATTGTATCGTGCTCTACATCCGCCTTTTGAGATTGAAGGCGCGCAGACATATCGTTTGACACAGTATAAGGATCCAGAAAAAAAATGTATGAGGTTGTGCTTGATGTCACAACAAATAACATTACATGCACTTGTCGAAAATTTGAGACATTCGGACTTCCATTTCGCCATCAACTGTACGTTCTTAAGTTGGAAGACATCTCTGAGATCCCTAATTGTTTAATACTACCGTGCTGGACAAAAAATGCTAAGCTCTCAGCTCCATCTTATCTTCACAGTGATGTGCCTCCCGAATTAAAACAAATGTCTCGATTTGCTTCACTACGCTCACTTTCATCGAGGTTGTGCTACCTTGCGTCTCAAACAGACGAAAGTTACAAAAGCACAAAAGATGAGTTACTCCGACTAAATGCTGAATTTGAGCAGTCCATAACCTTGAATGAGTCCTCGTCACATAGGGTAAGCCAACACAACGTTCGAGACCCGCAAAAGAAGGAAGCAAAACGGAAGAAGAAAATAAAACCTAATGCGTCCACAAAACGGAGGAATCAATGTTCATTCTGCAAAATAGAGGGACACAATAAGAACACATGCCCGGGACTGAAGCTTCAACTTCCAACGGGTACTGCAGGGAAAAGTTCAATGTTCTTCAACGACGACGAAGACTTTCCTCCTGACCTAGACATGTCCAAACCTTATGCAACTGTGAGTCATTTCTACTTACGTATGTTGTATGACAATACATGGAAAGTTAACACGGGTTTGCTATTGACTTCCACGTAAGTCGGCGCATATTGTTGGAATAACGAGTAGAATCCAAGTTGATAACATATCTCCGACCACGACATCAAAGGTATTAATCAAGATTCCATCAAGTTCATTGACTTTTCGTTTATACTTTACCTACATATTCATCATCGTGTTTCCAAATGACAATTTATTATTTACTGTTATGCAGATTCCAAACGTGTACACATTAGATCCTCTTCAGACATACAAATTCACTTATATATGCTTCAAATAACTGTAAGTACAACCTAACAATTATCTCACTCTAATATGCTTCAAATACATGTACATACATACAACCAAATATATCCTCTGCAGACATACGAAATCATGTGCATATGCTAATTTTATCCACTGAAATATATCATATAATTCAAAATTTCAAGCACAAGCGTTCTAACACATTATGGCCCCAAAATTGCATAATATACATTCAAAATGTTTTTAGTTTACTCTTACATAACCTATTTATGCTTGCACCACATTTCTACAACACATACTTTTGTACATATACATACAAACATGGTTACGACCCATAAAAAATGGATTCCTTTACGTAATGCCACAAACAAAGTGTCAAACAGCCGTTTCCATCCACTCACCTGTGCCTCCCCTGACATGTTCTTCACCAAACAAAATTGCATTAGATTACAATAATCAACAACACGTCCTAATGCATTCAATTACATAATAAACAATGCATAGCTTCCTAAACCCTTACCATTCTGGACGCTGAAAGGTGTCATGTTTTGGAACCTTTGGGTCATTTGCCTGGAAGTTAACCCATGTACATACAACAACATTGATAGACCTCCGCAAATGATTCTTATCATGACTGATAAGATCATACAAAAGAAATATCCAATCCCATTTTCGAACGGTCTATTAAGACAAGTATGAACAAATTAAGCATTTATTAAAGACCATCTTTTCATTATAGATGACCAAAGTAAGCAAAGTATAATGAAGATTATATGAACTTACCACTTCCCCTATAGGCTTCTCATTCCAAAGTTGCATCCATTTGATGCAAAACATACCACAATCATCTCTGTTTGAATACAAATCCATGTTAACATAATACCACGAGTAATCATTTCAAAATTTGTTAAACAAAAATAACACAAAGTACTGTAATATAACAACTCTGTACCCATTATCCCGATGTTTGACTTTTTCCACCATCACGCGCAGATCGCTCAACGGCCTTGATGGTGAGCCAAACACTTAGACAAACTTCTTATCTTTTAAACATTCTTTTAGACTATTTGTCTACATGCACAAACATTTTTATGTTTTTACATACTATGTCACATCTTAAACAATGAAAGAATAAAAGTTCGTAGTTCTCGCTTATTACCAGGTTCTCGCCATAGACACTCTTGCAACATTGGATCGGGTCGTTGGCAAGCTGTTGAGTAGCTTCACTTCACCAGCATCAAGATCGACGACACACATAAACCAATGAGTTTTGTTATCATTCACGGGGATAAAGAGCTGAAACAAGCAACGATTTCCATTGTAATATACATATGGCATGAAAGTGCATGAGATGTTTAATATATTAATGCTTCTTGGTACCACAATACAGTCCGTCAACCGGCCATACGGATTGAAAATCTGACGCCAATAATCAACTATTGTACCAGCATTTACCCCTTCCAGAAGCTGAGACTACAATACATCATTTATTATTAACCATGTATCCTTACAAAACCACATCCATTTGTTCATAATAGACATAAGATTCTTTAATATTAAACTCACACTTAATGTACACGGGATGTACCCTCTCCTTGTTTTAGATTTCTTCCTTTTATCTTCATCAACAATTGTAAAACCAACAACATCTAAAACCTAAATCACAAACAAAACATATAGCAACTATCATACTAAATTTCTTCAAATATGCTACAAAATGCTTAAAAGGAATAGTCAAACCTACTAACCATTGAACCGACCCAACTTCTTGGTCGTATCATATCTGCATCGCTTACAGACAAATATGAGTGGCCAAAATCTACAATGACTTCACTGCACCATACAAAAAACTTACAACTTATATTGAACAGAACAACATCATTGTAGCATACTTTCAGATTCATATTTGATTACCTTTCACGCAATTGCGTATTCCATATATAGTCGCAAGTGTTTTTCGTTGACGCGCCTACTCCATCCGGTACTTGCACGTACGCCAGTATCTGCAATGCTTACACATTTGTTGTTCAATACTTAATAACACAAATAAGTACTGCACGTTCAAATAATTCAATTTTATTAGAAAACCTCAGTAATTATTGAACCCCTACAATTAGTTTGAATAACATACAAATTTCACCCATTATGCATAATCAAACACAACATATTATGTTCTAAAAAAATCCTACTTAAACCACATCATTGTCCATATCAAACTTCCTTCAATGGCTGACTTTATTCATGTTCCGACTTCTGATTCCTACTCTTATTCCTTTGCCACTAACCTTTGCAGTAGCTACTGCTCTTGTCTTGCCCTACAAGTTAATAGAAACAATATCAACAACAATAATCTCACACCTTAACTTGATGAAACATCTCTTAAAATAACTTATAATGCTTATACCTTTTTCTTTGTTTTCGGGACAGCAACGAATTCTTCATTCAACCACTCCACATCGTCATCCATCATTGGGTCCTCGTCAATATCAAGTCCTTTGTTCGGATCAGACTCTCTGGCTTCCCCTTTGTCAACCACTTCTTCTTCTTCTTGAACAACAACAACAAGTTCTCCATCAAATTTCCTCAACGACTTCTGCAATTCTATCATGTTGGCATTTAAATTCTTGCATTCCTCCTTCAATTCCCTTATACACTCTTCGAATTCTTTTTCCTTCTCCACACGGGCTTGCAGACTATCTTTTATTCCACCCAACTCTAACACTACAGTCTACAACATCTCCATAACCACATTATTTCTTCCATTGTTTCGATCCCCTTCTTCCCCATCCACATTCTCATCATCATACCCAAGTACCTGCAAACATCATCAGTAAATCATTTCATATAACCACAACATCCTATATAATACCAAATCGTTTAACCCACTTACCTTGGGGTTTTTTGGATGCCTTTCTTCCTTGAAGCTGTTTACAATCTTCCTTACTTCCTTCTTGTTGCCTCAAGCATGTATGCGACCGCGACCATCAGCGGCATCAACTCTTCTGCTCGCGACTCCACTCCAAAAATCAAATAAACTCACCTACATTTATTATTAATCAAAACATTATAATAAAACTCAATCACATGAAACAACTACTACTTTCGAACAAAACATACTTTTAAACATATATTACCTCTAATATCGCGATGCATCCGATCATGTATGCCAATCCACCACGAACTTTCCACTTATGTACTCCATCAAGTAACCTATCATATGCATATTTGCACCAATTGAGATTTCCCTTCAACCCCTCTGGGCACAACAACCGCAAATGTTCCGAGGAAGGCATCAAGTTCGCATTTGGACTTATAAAAACACCAACAATGAAAAGAAGAACACGAGCTCTCAACTCGTCTCCCTCAAAAGCACCGCTAAGTATCTCCTCCTCAAGTTCCTTCACTGTGGTATCCCTCTTTATTTTGTACTTCGATGCCATTTCTTTTGCATTAACATTTCTCGTTCTAATTCCAACATCGACTCCTTCATTCCTCAAACCCAAAACAGCCTCCACATCTTCCACCAACACTGGAATTTTATGTACATCAAATTCCATCATCGAGCTCTGGACATCAAAGTTCTCTACTAAAGTGCGACATAGGTCGCGATGAATTGCTCTCGGTTTCACTTCCATTAACAGACCAAACCCTAACTCATGAACAATACCCTCAATATTCAACTTCCTCATCTCTTCAAACACATCTGACAACTTAATGAGGCTACATCTTGAAGATATCTCCTACAACATTTCATACAAACAGTAATTACTTGACTGTTACACGAATGTACATTATGTTAGGACATTTTCATCTCTTTCTCCATAAATAATTTCAAAAATTCACTTACCTTTTTGTCTTTTTCAGAAACTACAATTTCCTTCACATTGGAGGCTTTCCATTCAGCCTGTAACACCCCCAACCCGGGCCGGGAGCCGGGGGCGTTGCCGGAACAGAAAAGGCGGACAAACGGAACAAATCAGACAAAAGCGGAAGCATTTCAGAAACAAGATACCATTTTAATCAGCTATTTCATACTAATGTGCACGCGGAAAATGGGCTAACAAAAACTTTCTTAACTTAGACACAATTTCTATTATTCATGTTACCAAATTACAAGCCAATTTAAAACTTTTATTTTTGTTTTCATATTACTATTGCAATTAGGTCAAACAAGCAAAATACTTAATTATTCAAATTCAAGCCATTCGAAACCTTAATTAAATGGTCTAGGTGATTTCCGAATTAATCCAAATTACCAATAATTAACCAATTCAATTTTCAAGCAACACATAATATATTTCCATTCCATGGCATTTGATTTCCTTTACTTAGAGCCTTACAAAATATCATGATTTATACGCCCCTAAACATGTCAAGCTATCGACCATGGACAACAAAAAGAATCGACACAACCACTAGCTTGACTTACATTTTTATACACAAAATAATGAGGCTACCTACTTAAATACAAAACATGATTCTAGCCTCCTAACCAAGCATCATGGAGCATATAATTTCAAACACCATTTCAAACTTAAGTTACGACCGAACACAACAAAACGAATCCTTAAACAGACTTCAAAGCCACCATCTAGGAGTCTAAAGATAAGACTTAGATTGTACATATTTCAGAACTGTGAACTTGAGAACTTGATAACTTTGATCCAACGAATGCTAGCTTTAAGGTTCGAGCTATCCTGCTAAGGTTGGGAAGAAGAAAACAACGGAGCGGTAAGTACAAAAAGTACTTAGCGAGGTAATGCTAAAACTAATTCATTCTTGAGCTTTAGCGTGTTCAAGTATTGAGATCACTTAGCTAGGTTTATTAACAATTCAAGTACACCCAACTAAGCTCATGAAAAATTCATGCACATAGCATCATACATATCATATCAACATTCATAGCACATGCTCGAATACATAACATATCACAATAATTTTATCACATGCTTGTACATAGTTCGATCAATAGCATAATACAATACATTTTCAGCATACTCAATCTCATGCTTAGCAATTAAATTAATCAAGATCTCATGCTAATCCATACATAGCATTTTTAACTTATCAAATCGAGTCACAATTTCATCATAGCATGTCATTCGAATGATCTCAAAATATCATTCAAAAATCAGAATTTCCCCTTTCTTAATTACATGTATTCGAATAGGGTCATTACCCAAATTTCACATGATCGGACTTATAAGCAATTCATATGCTTCATATCATAATCGGAAAGGACCAACGTCCACATATCATAACATTGCATATCATAATCGGAAAGGACCAACGTCCACATATCATAACATGGCATATCATATCATATCATATCATATCATATCATGCTAAGTCACACCATCATTTATCCACATCATAAGCTATTTTTAACTTAGCGAATTCCATTCTTTTCATATAAATCATGTCACATTCGTTCATTTCGTTACCTTTAATTTGGTTTCATAGCCCAAGTATTTTATTTAATACCTTTGCCCATGGTAGAATAGTCGTAACAGAAATTCGAGCCATCGGAAGGGTAACATGTAACGCATATAGTTGCCCGCGGCAACATCAAGTATTGCACAAAGCAACATCAAAGGGGATGCCCATAGCATCATGTGTCTCGAACAGCAATCAAGAACACACATCTTATCAAGAGTACACAAAGTACTATCAAAGATTGCACAAAGCAATATCAAACGGCGAGCTTAGACTCTAGGCATGTCGTTCTTATCTAAAACGTCCAATCGACCAAGGGCGTAATCTTGTTAAGTGATTAGTTCATTATTTCATTTAACATGTACAGTTTTCAGAATTTACTTTACATGCTCATTCGATCATAACATCATGCATGGCAGCAACATCATTCATACATAATCACATGTATTTTTACGCATAGCATAAACAAACCATAAGGCAGTCCACATATTCATTTTGTCGAGTATTATCAAGAATCCAATTCATGCATATTCATCATACAATTAACCACATGGGCAGTCCACATTTGCGCATACTTCAGCAACTATCAAAATCAAAATCGAACATATAATTCATGGCAATTAACATCATATAAACAGCCCACATATTGCACACAATCAATCATAAATCATAAGTTTCAAATCATGCATCCAATTTCCTTTATATCTCCTTCCCTTACTAAGCACATTACCGAATATCATTTAGTCCAATTTCATGCATATAAAACGTAAATTACAGAAAATAAAGTGGTTCAGACACTAGTCCCAACCCTAAGACAAAATTACACTCACGATCCTTAAGCTTGATCTCGAATTGAGATGCCTTTGCTTCTTCCTTTCGAACGATCGATCCTAGCTTCCTCCGAAATTTCTTCACTATTCCGATCTTAACTCTCAACATTAAACAAATACACACTATATTAGGAAGCAATTCAACCATAATTACTCCTCAACTTCAAACAAGAACTCATATTTTCAAATCTGACTTTTCATTAAACTAGTTGGAGGACTAGTTAACATTTTAATCATAACTTTTTAACTACTAATCCAAAATTAACTTATCATATACCGTTGGAAAGGTATTAAACTCAATTTTACAATCATGTGAACCTCATATTTTTATCCTATTCGAATCAATACAGTTTATTGCTTAATTACACTCATTTTGGTAAATCTGGACAGCATGCACTGCCCAACTTTAAAAATTCATATCTTTTAATTTACATACTGAAATTGAGTTCCGTTTTCTCTCAATGATTCTAGACATATCAAAGTTTATACAGTATAAATTTCAGTTTTAAATACCTTATATCCAATTTTTGGTGAATTTCCAAAGTTACTGTTTTTACATTGAACACCACTGGACAGTTTTCTTAACTTATACTTTAGCTTAAAAATACACTTAATCACATACTTGAATCTAAAATTCCTTCATGGTATGACTTATACTATTTTTCCATGACATTTTACAGTCCATATAAACTTCCAATTTCAACATTTAAGCATTCAATTCACCGATTTCTCCAAATCAGTCCCTAATCTCTATAACTTTCGATTTCATGACCATTTTTGGTTCTAATCAAAATATCATCTTTTTAACTCATTTTTCCATCAACCAATAATCATTTATAACAAAATATTCATTTCTTCACAACTTTCTCCTAGTGAAAATTTTCAGATTTTAATCCCTAAGAAACTTTCCAAATGTTCAAGATTTTACATTTTATTTTAAAACAACCCCCTTTTTGACTCTCTTCACATCTTCTCAAGAAGTCGTCACATATTTCAACATTTCATCTTGTTATTTCATTCAAGATTCATATAGTTTCATGTCCTTACAAGTTTTAGGTTTGCATGCATGGTTTTTAACTCAACAGAAAACCACAAGGAGTAGGAAACTTACTTTCTTTAATTTCTTGACAACACTAGCTAACTTCTTCAATTTCCTAGCTTAATCCTCCACCATGCAACCGAAAAACTCACCATTTTTAGCTCTCAAAATGGCTGACTTTTGAGCTTCTCTCCTCCCCCATATTTTTCTTTTCTTCACGGCAAAGGAGAGCAAAATGATGAAGGAAGACAAGCTTCCATCATCTAAGTGATTTGATAGCTCCCTAAATTACTCATGAGCCCTTTTGTCTATCCCTTCTATTTTTAATTTACTAAGGGCAGCCCCAAGGATATTTTATCCTTAACATGCAATTTTTACTATTTATAAACCTTTTAATTTGATCACCAATTTACCTTGTTAAATGCTTTATTGGATTTTATCAATTTCATCCGATTTTCAAAGAATGTAATGTTATTTAATTTCCTTTTGTATTCTTTTAATTCCACGCTTTAGATCTTGATATCACTAACTAAATTTCACTAATTTACCAATCGGCTAAACTACTTAATTCAAATCTAATTTTCTTTCTAATCCGAATTGGTGCACTAATTGCCCAATTGAGAACTTTAGGGACCAAATTGCATAATTCTCAAATTTGCAAACTCAATTGCTTCTAAGAATAAATAAAGTAATTAAATTCTACGGCTTTAAATTCTAGGACGGAAATGTGGGTGTTACAATTCTCTCCTCCTTAAAGAAAGAATTCGTCCTCGAATTCTTACCTGAACTGAATAAATGAGGATATTGCTTCCGGATCGTATCCTCGGGTTCCCACATTGCTTCTGTAACGTTATGATTCTTCCAGAGAATTTTAACAAGAGGGACGCTCTTGTTACGAAGCCTTTTAACTTCTCGATCGAGAATCTGAACAGGTTCCTCTTCATAAGAGAGGTCAGGATTAGGTTCAACTTCTTCTGGTTCGAGAATGTGAGACAGATCAGATCAATAACGCCTTAACATAGAAACATGAAAGACATTATGAATCTTATCGAATTCAGGAGGTAGTGCAAGGCGATAAGCTACAGGACCAATTCTCTCAATTACTCCGAACGGTCCAATGAAACACGGACTAAGCTTTCCTTTCTTGCCGAAACGAAAAACTTTCTTCCACGGAGAAACTTTGAGAAATACTTTATCTCCGACTGCATATTGGATGTCCCTACGCTTCAGATCAGCGTATGACTTTTGCCTATCAAAAGCTTGTTTCAATCGGGAATGAATAATTTGAACTTGTTCTTCAGTTTCCTGAAGCAGTTGAGGTCCTAAAACTTTATTGTCTCCGAGTTCAGACCAACACAAAGGAGTTCGGCATTTTCTTCCATATAGTGCTTCAAAAGGAGCCATCTGAATAGAAGACTGATAGCTATTATTATAAGCGAACTCGATTAACGGTAGTGATTTCTCCCAGTTCTTACCGAAATCGATGATACAAGCTCTAAGCATATCTTCAAGAATTTGAATTACTCGTTCAGATTGCCCATCGCTTTGAGGATGAAAAGCTGTGCTAACATTCAGCTTAGTTCCAAGAGCCTTATGCAAAGCTTTCCAGAATCGAGCTGTAAATCGAGGGTCTCGATCTGAAACAATAGAAGTTGGAACTCCGTGTAAACGGATAACTTCTCGAACATACAGTTCTGCTAAAGTCTCAAGACTATAATTCATCCGTACCGGAATGAAATGTGCTGATTTAGTGAAACGATCAACGATCACCCAGACAACATCACACTTTCTAGGAGAGTCAGGGAGACCAGTCACAAAATCTATCGTAATTCGTTCCAATTTCCATTGCGGAAATTCAAGAGGTTGAAGTAATCCAGTTGGAGCACGATGTTCAGCTTTGACTCGCTGACAATTCAGACATCTTGATACAAAGTCATTGATAGCTGATTTCATTCCAGACCACCAATACAAGGGCTTGAGATCCTTGTACATCTTAACAGATCCAGGGTGAATTGAAAAAGAACTTTGATGTGCTTCTTGCAGAATTTCAGCTTGTAATTCCTTGTTATTAGGAACACAAATTCGATCTTTGAAATATAGAAGACCGTTTGACTTGACAGAAAAGTCAGGATTAGATTCAAGCTTAGACAAGATTCTCTGAAGTTCCGGATCAACTTGTTGGAGTTCTTTGATTCTAGAAATAAGAACAAATTCAACCTGGAGTTCGTTCAGTTAATTCCGAGCTTTACATAGTCGAAAATGAGCATTGATGGCCAAAGAAGCTATGAACAACAAATCAAAGATATTACTTGGAAAGCAAGACATTATTCGAATGGTTTAGAGAATTTTCAAGATTGAACATTTTTAGATTTTGAGAATTTCGAGGGATGTACCGAGGTTCGGTTTCCGACTCAGAGCATCGGCAAGTCACAGCCAGAGCCTGCTTATGCTCCTCGAATATTTGTACATAAGGCTCATTGTCATCTTCACTCATTTGCTTCCACCTCAAACCCAATGCTTTTCTTTCCTGTATCACTCTCACAATTAGTCCAATACAAATATCATGTACACTTAACAAACCATTAGACAACACACTTACATTGTTGTTCATTTTCTTCTCCCCCTCCAAACGTTTACATTCTCTTTTACTGTAAAACAAAATTTCACTGTTTGCTTATGCAACTCATATTTAATAAATTAGACAATTCTATATACATTCAACTTCAACTTACTAGAAATGGAAATATAGTGTACATATCTTAGGTGCCTTAGCCTTATCCTCCCCTTTATCGGACTTCTTCTTATGCTCCATTGTCTGTAACGTGTACCTAAAATAATCAAATATGGAACGTTGAAAGGCAAAATTGATGACATTTCTCCAAAATCTGAACTTCAATACTAGGATTTTGAATATGAATTCCAAGGATTTGTTCTATTTCACCTCTTTACATTGACATATGAAAGCTACATTTCAGTTTTAGCAAAGTATAAATACTTGCCAACTACTTATAAGAATATGTCTAAAAACCTAAACTTTCCTGCAAATACTACCTATGGTTAAATTTTCCATTCAAAATGTAATGATATTTGGAGGTTTCTATTTCGTTCTCAACTTCGACAAATATTATCAACAAAGAAATATTGCTTTCAACCTTGTGTAAAAAAAAACTCATTTCCCAACATTACATACTACTTCAAATCACCTATTTGATCTTAAGAAACAATCACATCCTTCCAACACATTCAATACTAGAGCTGTAGAGAATATGCAAACCACTTTTTTAACCAAAAACAAGAACCATCTCAGCCAACAATCATAACCATTACATGGATTTCAACTCAATACTTCTTACAAATCCAATCTCCTCGACAATATTTCTTTCACATTTTCGTACCTTATCAACTACAATTAAAAAGAGGGAAAATTGAAGGAACTAGCACTAACTAACCTAAACATTCCTTCTTCCAATCCAATCTACTCTACATTTCTAACATTTATCACTCCCAACTGAAACATCACTGAATTATTTAACCTTATTTCTTTTGTTATTCAAGAAGAAAGTCAACGAGTTATTCAAGTCTCTAAACTACTTAATAAAGGTGTTCAACACTTCTTTTAACTGTTGTTATCTTTGTTCCTACTTTCTATTTCAATTTAATTGCTACTACTTGTTTATTGCAGTAAAAACCTAAACTGCCAATAACCATAAACCCTAAAAATTCATTCTTCCAATCCAATCTCCTCTACATTATTCATTATAAAGTAAAAATAAATTTTTCTGGAAGAACATTCAAACGGTTTATACAAAAACCTTCATCATTTGCAATGTGGTTTCGCTCAAATAAAAAAACGAAAATAAAGGAAGCACGAAGCAAGAACTAACCTCCAAACCGTGCTCAAACCCAATCTCCTCCACAAATTTCCTTCATATTTTCTTCTTTGGTTGAGGAAAATAACGCCTTCGTCCTCTTGGTTTCGATGCCCTAAGTTTTTGTTTTCCTTTTCCCGCTCCTCTTGTTATGTCAAATTATACCATCATAAAAAGGGTTACCGGTTCACCGGGTAACCATATATCCTTTTTTTTAATCCAACAACAACAATGAACCCGACTTCATCCAATGACCCTAATTTCTTGGTTTGTATTTAGTCGGCTTTTAAGCCGTTTGTTTTTAGAAAAGCCCACTTAGGAGACCAGTAAGAAAAAATTTGCTTCTAATGAATTTAAAAACTAAATTATTTTATTTTGATATTCTCATGTCAAGATTTAAACTCATACAAGATTTTATTAAAATTTTTAAAATTGGATTGGTGATCAAATTAATTATATCAATGATTTTAGTTCAGCATTTTCAATCGATTTATTGTTTAAAAAATCTGGAAAATGTAAAAATATATAAATACATTTTAAAAAACTATAATGTCATAGATAACAATATAAATTATAGAATCAATTACAAATTTTAAAGGTTAACAGAGTTAACTACATTATCCAAAATAGCAACATTCAAAGTTCAATATTCAATGTACAGTTACAAAATACAACATTAACCTTTTAAAGTAAATAAGTAAAAAAATTAAGGGTAAACTATACTAATGACCACCGAATTATGGAGTTGGTGTCGATTTGACCACTATATTTTCAATTGTGTCAAATATACCACTTAACTATTTAAATGGTTCCAATTAAGCCACTCGCCGTTAAAAAAAACGAAAAAGTTGACGGAACTGTTAAAAAAATTGGTATAATTACACATTTGGTCCTTTATATTTATACAATATATCAATTTACTCCTAATTTTAATTTAATAAAATAAATTAATTATTTAATAAGATGGTGACACGTGTCACCACCTTATTGGACGTCTTTAATTATTTTTATTTAATTTATTTAATTAATTTTCCACCTCCAATCAGGTGGTGACACGTGTCACCCAATTGGAGGTGGAAAAATAGAGGAACAAACGCCCCCATCATGGATCGAACCTGTGACCTTGGAGCAACCAAGGTTTGTGTTTGCCACTGAACCAAGCACACTTTTGTGCTCTAAGATACAACATTTAATATATGTGTTTAATGATTGTTAGTGCCCAGGAAAATGAAAGAAAAGAATATGCACTTGGGTGGATTCGAACCAAGGACCTTAGGATGCATAGCACAAGTGCTTGCCACTGCACCAAGTGAATAATTTGTGATATGTTGTACAACATTTAATATATGTATTATATAATTTTTAATGCTTGGAAAAAGGAAGAAAATGTAATTTTAAGAAACTCGAACATAATATTCTTATGATGCATAAAAACATCTAAACCAATTAAATAAATCTAATAACTAAATTAAAGTTAAGAATATTTTGTATATATTTTAAATTATAGTTAGTGCACGATTTAAAATAAAAAATTTAATATTATTTTTTAATTTTTTAATAGAAAAATCATTTTAAAATTTTTATATATTAATCTAAATTTAATATATTTTTTAGTTCCAGATTTATTTTTATAATTTCACGTATATAATGATTTTTTAACTTGATTAATAATTTTAATATTTACTAAAAAATTAATTAAATTATTATATATATAATTATATTAAAAAATTAAAAATTATATTAAATTCATTTAGCGATTTCAAACTCACAAACATAATTTAATATTCTTAACTTTAATTTAGTTATTAGATTTATTTAATTGGTTTAGATGTTTTTATGCATCATAAGAATATTATGTTCGAGTTTCTTAAAATTACATTTTCTTCCTTTTTCCAAGCATTAAAAATTATATAATACATATATTAAATGTTGTACAACATATCACAAATTATTCACTTGGTGCAGTGGCAAGCACTTGTGCCATGCATCCTAAGGTCCCTGGTTCGAATCCACCCAAGTGCACATTCTTTTCTTTCATTTTCCTGGGCACTAACAATCATTAAACACATATATTAAATGTTGTATCTTAGAGCACAAAAGTGTGCTTGGTTCAGTGGCAAACACAAACCTTGGTTGCTTTAAGGTCACAGGTTTGATCCATGATGGGGGCGTTTGTTCCTCTCATTTTTCCACCTCTAATTGGGTGACACGTGTCACCATCTTATTAAATAATTAATTTATTTTATTAGATTAAAATTAGGAGTAAATTGATATATTGTATAAATATAAAGGACCAAATGTGTAATTATACCAATTTTTTTAACAGTTCTGTCAACTTTTTCGTTTTTTTAACGGCGAGTGGCTTAATTGGAACCATTTAAATAGTTAAGTGGTATATTTGACACAATTGAAAATATAGTGATCAAATCGACACCAACCCCATAGTTCGGTGGTCATTAATATAGTTTACCTAAAAATTAAAGACAAATATTTAATTAATTAAAAATGTATTGACAATTTGAACTTTTAAAGTAAAGAAGTGAAAAATATATATATAGACAATTAATTAATTAAAATACATTGGCAATTTAAACTTTTAAAGTAAATAAATCAAAGTAAGTCGGTAACAAAAATATAGACATATAATAATTAATTACAAATCTATTAAAAAAATAATTAATTACAAATACATTGACAGTTTAAAGTGAATAAATTCAAATCTTATTTGTTACTATGTAGTTGCATTAACAAATTAATTTTCTACTCTAGTGGGATTGACAAAAAAAAAAAAAAATTCAAACGAAACTTTCCATTAAAAAGAAAAAAAGGAAACAACATGGGGGAGCTCCACACACGTGCCGGAGCCATGCACAAAGAAAACAACAAACCTAGAACAAGCCATTCAAGGCCTACAACCAACCTCGAAAACGAGCATGGGAAAAGACCCAACAGAGATCTTTCCGGGAGGATACAGGAAAAAACAAACATAGGATGATCCAAGGCACTTGGGCCAAACAAGCACAAGGGTATTCCCGTGATGCATGGATATCCCTAAACCGAGACTGGGGCGGAAAAACGAAGCTGAGAACCTTTCCAATCGTTGGTTCGATCTTGAGGCTCGATCGAAGCACCCGAGTGAGAGCTCCATCCGGAGGCAGGCTCCCCTGTCGATAGACAAGGTCCTTGTCAACTGGATTGCTATGATGGAAAGACCGGACTTTAGAGTGGACTTAAACCGGTTGCAAACACCATTCACGAATCGTAGATGGTAAAAACCAAGTGAAAATTAAAGACGCTCTCAAACACAGAACACGAGAAAAACCCAGAGAAGGGATTCGAAAAAACCACCAAGTATCCGCCCTCCCTATCGAACAAGGTGGTAAAGCGAGGGATCATTTCTGATGCGGATAACTCTCACTCTTTTGATTAAGTTGGACCACTCGAACAGGACGAAAATCCCGTGATGACCCTCTATGGCCAGCCTGGAAAACACCGAGATAGGATCCGTGCCTAGGAGAAGCAAACACGAAATCTTGAGATCTCCAATCCTTGCACAAAACTGTGATATAATTGGAAGCATAATCCCACAAGATCCACCAAAGCTTTGCTGCAAAAAGGAAAGGACCACAGAAGTCAACCTTCTCAAATTGGAAAGACACAGTCCCCGATAATAGAAACCAAACTGCCTTGTTGATAATTTCTCCCCCAACAGCAGCCCCGACGGCCTCACCGACGTCAAAGCAGAGACAATTCTGGTCGATAAATACTTGCCCGCTCGATTAATACTGACTCCGGCCGGTAATTTGATATCGCGCCGTGGCCCGGGGAAAGAGGCGGTCCGCAGCGGCCGGTCGACAGCCCAACCTATTTTCCAGATCGTTCTACTCATCCGAAGCCCTTCGCCTAAAGAGACTCTGGCTCCGCCTGAAGAGACTCTGGCAGCATAACCCTGTGGAGGTTGGACGGCAGAGGCTCCAGGGACACCATTCTTCATCGCCCGCTCTTCAGAACCAGTGACCGTAAGGGGAGACGCCATCGACGCCCCGAGAACACCCAAACACAACGTCGAAAAGGAAACCACCAAACCGTGGAGCGTCTTCCCAGTTCCGGCACTGACGAACCGATTCCGGGGATGACACAGCGACCATCGGCTCGCTACGAACGACTGACGGTGAGAAGACCGACCTAACGCCCTGCTTGAGCCTATACCGGTCGTGGATAAGGTTTTGGGGGATGGCGCGTGGAAGCGCGTTCCTTAGCATTATGTGTAGTGCTTATGAGGCTCAGTGGGATTGACAAATTTGAAATTTATACATCAATACCGTTAATTTTCCCCCGATTCACTAATTTCATAAACATATTCACCTTAGGTTTAATTAAGTCATATATGATTCGGAAAAAGACTTTGAATTCTATGGTTTAATCATATTGTTTTGAAACAAATTTAAAGAATTTATCTACTCGAACCCGTGGAGTGGTCCTAGTGATAAATGATGATATATTTTATCCAGGTGACCCGGGTTCTGAGTACCATGTGTGCACGGTGTGTGTGCTTTATTAAAGGGCTAAGAAAATTGAACAAATACTACCTTGTAATCACACTAGTTTTTTTTTCTTTTGATTTCCTGACCGATGGTCAACTGTCAGTCTTAGTACCGGTTGTCGATTATCGGTGTTCATTAATTTTCTTGTTCTTTCATATTTTGTTTTTTTAATTATAATAAAAAAATTTGCTCTTGTGGCACGTGTTTCCTCTGCTTTTGTGGCACACTATTCATTGACTTTTGTGTTTTGTTTCATCTGTCGTTTGACACGATTTCAACATACCTTAGCTGTTGTTTCGTGCTCGCATAGAGATCCTCACGGCACCAATTTTTTGATTTGATTCTGTCGGTGGTCATAAAAAAGATTGATCCCCACTTGTTTGATGGTTTGTTAGCCGATGTAACCAGAACTGTGTAGCGGAACAATATGTCTAATAGTTTGGTTCGCTCACCACTCCATTTTCATCTCGTAAAGTGTCTCGTTTGGCTAGAGACAAGGAGATTATGAAGGTTTTATGGGTTTTGATGGTATTCTAATCTCCATGAAAGTGTTTGCTTTTCTTTGCACATTTGTATGAGATTTTTAGTGGACTAGTCTTTTTTTTCCTCTTTTTTGATGCATTGTATTTGTAATATCTTTCACGGTGTTTAGTAAAATCCGTATAGTAACACCCCAAAATTAAAATCAGAATTTCTTAATTTATTTTAGTGGCATAAATGAGAAATTTAGAACTTCTGAGGCCAATCTGTAAAATGTGCTACTTTTGTGACCCTTGTTTTGTAATTTACTCATTTCGAATGGCTTAAAACCATCCTTATCAGCCTAAACAAGCCTTTTTGGTTTCCCTCTCCCTTGTTATTCTCTCGACAAAACTGAAACCCCTTACCTTTTTCGATCGAGCTCCGTTCAAGCTCAAGCCGACGACCGCTCGTCGCGACAAGCTGATAAACGCCTCCTCCCGACGTCGCGAGTAATACCCAAGATATCGCGTGTTATTTCTGGCCACCGTTATCCTTAAACGTTACGAAAACTGTTAGTTTAAATAAACGAGTTTTACGTCGTTTTGGCCGTGTTTTCAAGTTGGGTAAGGGCTGAGAGGGTTACGTGAGTGGTGTACGTGTGTTGGGGTTTATTATTTTGCCGGAATATGGCGTGGGAGGTCACCGGCGGTGAGGAATCGGGGGTTGTTTGTGCCCTAATTTTTGAAACAGGTGAAAATTTGGAAGAGTATGGTTTTTGGCTTGGACCGAACTGGACCCTTCTCTAGAACCGAACCAGTTGACGTGTGCGATGATGTCAATGTTTTTTGACGTCCTGATTCCGATTTCGCTGCCCGTTTTCCCAAATTCGAACCTGAAAAACCGTTTTGACCACTTTTATTCAATTATGCTTGGTATTTAATGATTTGAATATCGGAAAACTAATTGTATTTATTCCTATTTTCAGACGACGTTGACTATACTGAGATCTTTCTTCCTCATCCACCTAGACGACCTCCTGTTGCTCAGACACCGGGATCCGCTCGTGAGTTTAATTAATAATATATTCGATATTTATATTATCAGTGTCTTGGCATAGTAGTAGTATCTTTGATGGTGTATTTAATTATTATAGGAGCTGACTCTGACCGACCTAGAGATAGAGCTGAGCGTGGGAGACGTCACCGTCGACGTTGAGTGTTAACTACCTGAAGTGTGTTCTCTTTTGTATTGTCTGTTTACAGTGCTTTGTATGTAAATGTGTTGATGGGCTGAATTGTGTACATGATGTGGTCTGATGATGTATGATAATAATATTCTGTTGATATGTGATATTTGATTAGTTCAACATTCTGTTACATTATACAATATTTATATGTGTTATCAGATTCAGATTGTTGTTTATCAGATTATATGATTATGCATTTCTGTTGATAAATAATGCATTCAGATTCAGAACTCGGATAATATGTCATCTCATTTTGGTTGGGATTCTGTACGAGGAAGTTTAGTAGCTTCATCTTTCGGGTTGATGTCTACTTCGATTCAATGGTTTCGCCCTACGGGCTGGATTCCACTTTGGATGGTGACGAGGTTGAGAGTAGTTCTGGGGAACCTTACTCTTCAGATGGTGATGTAGATGGATGCATGTCATACTGTTTTGTATATTTTACTCGTATAAGTCTAATTGATTGAATTGATTGTTGGGTTAAGATTATCATTCAAATAATGTGTTGTTTGACTATGTTAATTTGTTGATTCTGTTAATTTTGTTTGCACTGTAAAGACACACTGAGCGTTTTCGTTGACTCCCTTTTAGTTTCTATTTCAGATACTCAGGTCTAGGCTACAGTACTTGGAGGACCTCGTTTTTCAGCTTTATTTGTTGTTATCAGTATGATACTTGGAACTATTTATATTATACGTTTATCAGATTGTGTTTAATTTTCGGACGTTTTATTTGGGTTATTACGTTTTATCATGCATGTACATTTCAAATATTTAATATTTTCAGGAAGATTTTATCAATATGTATTATGTGATATTATTATTATCATTATCTATTTTGGAATTAGAGTTTTTGAATCAGGTTACTTACGTGAGGGACAAGCTTTGAGCTTGACTCCTTATATTCGACCCAGTACTTCTGGGTCGAGTTTAAGGGTTACACATATGCCATTGTTTAAAAAAATATGAAGAATTTCTATACTAAAAAACAATACATGAACCCATTGAGTAGTCCAAAGGTAAAATATATTGTTCCTCCTAGGTGATCTGAGTTAGAACATCGTAATCTGTATGATGTGTGCTTTTTTAAAAAGCTTAAAATAAAAATTATATACTACCATATAATCACATCAAAAATATTAAAAAATATATAATACATAATCAAATCTCAAATTTTAAGATTAAGTCGTTAACTAACAAAACTAACATTTTTTAAATTTTAATTGGGTTGGATTTGAGTTGAATATTGAACTTTGTCCGAATTTGGTCCGCTAGAAGGACCCAGTTTTTAGAAACCGGTCCAACCAGTTTTACCCTGGTATTTTTTTGACAGAAACCAGTTTTACCCTGGTTCGCTCTTCAAAAATAGTTCTTCTCGATTCATGATTCATTCGGATTTTTAGGGCTTATCGAATCAATCTTCCGGTCGGTTTTCAGTCTAATCGGTTTGGTTCCAACATCCATGGTTTTTATTAGATTTAAAAGGAAATATTTTACCGGTTTATTTCCTAAAATGTTTGATTGGGTTATGTTAAAAAAACAACTTAAAATTAGTTGGAATTTAAGTTGGACGGTGGGACACAATGATTGATAATATGAAAATGAAAGATGAAGTGAAAGTAAAATAAATATTGGGGTTAGACCAAAAACTGGTCACTCTCATGAATAAGTATAATTATCCATATTTAAATATTATTAATTTTATCATAAGTATGATTTCGAGTATAATAGTTTAAAAAGAAAGAAAAACTACATTCATCCTAATGAAAAACTACTCATTTTTTTTTGCA
Organism: Hibiscus trionum; assembly: GCA_030270665.1. Lineage (NCBI taxonomy): Eukaryota > Viridiplantae > Streptophyta > Magnoliopsida > Malvales > Malvaceae > Hibiscus > Hibiscus trionum. Next base: position 70,285,257 of record BSYR01000003.1, read on the forward strand.
TTCACTTTTTATTAAGGATATCCTATTGAGGATAAAACTTGGCCAATATTATGTCATTGACATAAACTAAAAGGGCAAGTATATCACCAGCTTTTCCTCTAGTAGAAAGAGAGTGATCATAAGGAGATTAGATGAAACCAAATTGCAAAATCACTGTGGATAAGGCTTGAAACCATTGTCTTGATGTTTGTTTTAATCCAATTTGTGTAAACGACAAATCATATCAAAACTTTTGTCACTATGAGAATACCCTAAAGGAAGCTTCAGATACACCTCTTCGTCGAGAACACCATTAAGGAATGCATTATATACATCGAGTTGCAGCAAATGACAGTCGTTTTGAGCAGCAAGAGTAAGTAATACTTTGAATGAAGTCATCTTAGCAACATGTGAGAATGTATCAGTATAATCAATACCTTCTATTTGGGTAAATCTTTTTGCCACAAGACGTGCTTTATAACTGTCAACAATACCATTTGCCTTACGTTTAATTCGATACACCCATTGTCGTGACTATTTTTGAACCGGATATAAAATAGCTCAACAATTATTCTTAGAAAATTAGGGTTTTACCTTTTATTTATTTAATCTTAAAAAATTAGGATTTTCATGTTAAATTGAAATTTTCCTTTATTTAATCTTGAAAAACATTTTGAAGTCGCCACCGATCACTTTGGTAGACCAGACACCATTAAAAATAACCAGAGATTCATTTTCTTAAAATTCGGGTCTGAGAGTCGGTTACGTGTGGGGAAGGGTTAGCACCCCCACAAACGCCCGTTATCGGTACCTTTTAATTTTACGTGACATTTTGACATTTTGAATAATAATTTGAAATTAATTTAACCATAATTATTAATTGAATTTTAATTCCAAATAGAGATATCCTTTTATAAGAAAATATATTATTATTCAAATATGAGATTAGAGGCACCCAATTACTTTAGGATACTTCGATTATGTTGAGTGGATTGTTGAATCGATTTAAGCCAAGAGGGGGGGTGAATTGGGTTTTTAAGATATTTGGTAGTTGTAACGCCCCGGGTTTAGGGGTCGGACGTTACTCGGGTAAATCGGGTTTTAGTCGTGGGCTCGATTTAATTAAAATAGACTTTGGTTTTAATTTAAATGGGATTTGAAATTCAATAATGGCAAAAGTGTGATTTTTAAATAATGGCAAAAAGGTACTTTTCAAATTGAAAGTAAAAGACGATGAAAAGGGGGTTTTATTTCAAAAATGCTCATCTTCTTCATTCCACCATTTTTGACGACCTAAAACCTCTCCCAAACCCATTGTCACTATTCCATTCATTTCTCCATCGAATTCAAGTGATTTCAACGAGGTAAGACTATTTTTGACTTGTCTTTTCAATTCCTAACACATTTATGGTTTTAGATTTTAGAAAACACCATTGTAGAGAAATTTGAATTTTCATAGTTTTCAAAGAAAAAGGGTGGAACTTTAATAGATTTCCGTTTTGCTTTTGATATGTAGAGTTAAGTTATGAGTTAACCTAGCCCTAAGGTACATTATATCTCAATTTGGTTAGTTTTTATTAAGAATGCCGAAATTGGGTTTTGGGTTTTTTAAAGGGTAAACTACTGCAGGGGTCACTTTCGTTTAGCGTCTGTACAGAGTTAGTCACCACTTTTGAAAAGTGCCAATTAGTAGTCCTCTACGTTTTCAATGTGTAAATACTTGGTCACTCCGACGTTATACTCCGTTAGTCCCCTAACGGATTGCTGATGTGGCGGAATTAAAATAAGGATAAATTACTGCAATAGCCATTAAAATTTATCTCATGTACATTTTTCTCCTCAATTTAAAAAAGTAAACATTATAGTCACTAATAAAAATGTTTCTTTATAATTTCACAAATAAATTTTTAAAAATTCATTTTTCAATCCTAAAACTTTACAATCAATTAACACAATAATATTATAAATGCTTAGATGAAAAATAGGTGCCCAAAGTATACCCTTTGAAACTTAGGTGCCCAAATTGCTCCTATTTAATAACTCAAACTTAAAAATTTAGTCCACTAACTACTAAAAAATTCGAGTTATTGGAATTTCTATTTTATAATTCAAACTTTATTTTGAATTTTTGAGTCGAGTTTATGAAATTATGAGTCGAGTATTTTCACATCAAACCAAAAAATTTAATTTTTTCGAGTCAAGTCGAGTTATTGAAATTTCTATTTCATAATTCAAACTTTATTTTGAATTTTTGAGTCGAGTTTATGAAATTATGAGTCGAGTATTTTCACATCAAACCTAAAAATTTAATTTTTTCGAATCAAGTCGAGTGTTGCACTTCCCTACATATAATTTTTAATTTTAATCCGTGCAAAAAAATAAAAGGTCGTCGGAACTTACGTAGCTCCGATAGAGGCTCCGCCGACGTCGGTTGGACTCGGAACCTTAGGGGTTTTGCTCGCCGCTACGTCAGGAGCCCGGATCTGGTGTCCGTCTCGCGAATGGACGACAACCGATGCCGGAAAATGCGAGAAACAGTGGCGTCGATTGGTTTCTTGCCAGAGCTTCAATCGAGATTTGCTGGCGGAAGGCGGCCCGACGACGCGCGTGGTGGCCATGGATGAGACCGCGACGACGTGGCGTCTCTAGCGATGTAGGCGGTGACCACCACCGCCCGACGGTGACGGAGATCGACGACGGCCGATCGGGAAGGTGAACAAGCAACAATAGAGTCCGAAGTTTTTCTTGGGACAAACACGGATTACAATTAAAAATTATATGTAGGGAAGTGCAACACTCGACTTGATTCGAAAAAATTAAATTTTTAGGTTTGATGTGAAAATACTCGACTCATAATTTCATAAACTCGACTCAAAAATTCAAAATAAAGTTTGAATTATAAAATAGAAATTCCAATAACTCGCCTTGACTCGAAAAAATTAAATTTTTTGGTTTGATGTGAAAATACTCGACTCATAATTTCATAAACTCGACTCAAAAATTCAAAATAAAGTTTGAATTATAAAATAGAAATTCCAATAACTCGAATTTTTAGTAGTTAGTGGACTAAATTTTTAAGTTTGAGTTATTAAATAGGAGCAATTTGGGCACCCAAGTTTCAAAGGGTATACTTTGGGCACCTATTTTTCATCTAAGCATTTATAATATTATTGTACTAATTGATTGTAAAGTTTTAGGATTGAAAAATGAATTTTTAAAATTTTAAGGGTGAAATTATAAAGAAACATTTTTATTAGTGACTATAATGTTTACTTTTTTAAATTGAGGAGAAAAAATGTACAAGAGATAAATTTTAATGGCTATTTCAGTAATTTATCCTTATTTTAATTCCGCCACATCAGCAATCCGTTAGGGGACTAACAGACTATAATGTCGGAGTGACCAAGTCTTTACACATCGAAAACGTAGATGACTACTAATTGGCATTTTTCAAAAGTGGTGACTAACTCTGTACAGACGCTAAACGAAAGTGACCCCTGCAGTAGTTTACCCTTTTTTAAAAGTGTCAAAATTTGTGTTTTTGGTGTGGTTTTGTGAAAGGGAGTTGGGCTGGTGCTATAGTGATACTAGAATGGTGTTTTGAAGGTGTTTTGAGGTGTTTTGGGCATTGGATTTGGTAGATTTCTGCTGGGTTATTAGGGAGTACGAAAATGAAAAAGTTTTGTTAGTTCATGGGTTGGAAATGTGGTAAATGGGTCTTGAAATTGTATCTTGATTGTGACAGTGATTTTGGGGCTGAATGATTGAGTAAATTGTTGTTTTTGATTGGCTAGAATCAAGGGAAACCATCAGAGAGGCTTCGGGCACGATTTCGGGGAATTTGGAGACTTGAGATCGGTGTTCGGCTTCCGTTTGGGTTGCATCGGTGAGTGAAAATGTTTTGAACTTGATTTGATTACAAAAAGGGATTCTTGGGGGTTTGGGTGGAGCCTTGAGGGCTAACCTAAACCCAAGTATAAGTTTACTAATCCTACCTTGATGGTTAAGTGATGATGTATGAGTCATTGTTGTGATATCATATGCATTGTGGATTGCTTTTATATCCGTTGTTGTTGTGTAGTCGTTGTTGGTGTCGAGCCTCACGTGATGGTTGTCATAACTACGGTGATGTGTGGTCCCACCGGTAGTGACTAGTAGAAGAGTAAGGTGATGTGTGGTCCCATCGGAAAACTACTAGTCGAACGGTGATGTGTGGTCCCACCGTGTGTTTTGGTTGTGCATGTGCAAACCATGTAGTTGTGTTGTTGATATACCTTTCGTGCATTCAAATGGTTTATTTATCATTTAAGAAATGTGTTTTGAAAACTGCATGATTGATGAGTTTTTAGAGCTTCGCTCACTAAGATATCAAGCTTACGCTCTCCTTTTTCTAACATGCTGATCGTTAGAGTTCAGAAGGCAAGTGGGCAAGGGAGGAGCTTTTGGAGTTCTCGAGTAGCTCAAGTATGATTTAAGTAGTTGTAATAATGCCTAGACAATGGGGGTGTAGACTTGTATGGAGTTGGTGTTCAAACTCCTTAGTTGGTTTGTTGGTGTTCAAGCATGTTTGGTTTTATGATACTATGAGTTTTGTGTGAGCGTTGATGGACTCATATATGTTGGTTTGTTGTTAATGCCTTGTTATGGATTTGTAAACCATGTGTGTTGTTGCCTATATGCTTGTGTTCAAAGGCTTATGACCTTGATCCATGAATGCTTATGTGTTGTTTTGAGAGCATGTAAACCTTGCTAGTGGATGCATGTATCCTTTGGCTAGTTAGACCCTTTATGCATGTTTAGAATGCGAGTTTCTCTTATGCATGGTTGCCTTGGTGTTGGTGCCCCGTTGTTTGTTTAAATTGATCGTATGCTTATTCATGGTTGTTAAATGTTGTAGCAAGGTTTGTTTGTGGCTAGATGAGTCGTAAAATGCATCTAGAGTTGAGTCTTGGTTCGTTTTGCTACTAAATTGAGTTTTGTAGTGCAGGGCGTATCGGTACGCCCAAGGGCCGTATCGATACGGTCCTACACTTTGGGGCTCAGTTTAAGCCTAGCGTACCGGTATACGGGGGTGTATCGATACGCCAAAAGCTCTCTGGAAATCTGAGAAATTGACGAGATTTTGGCGTATCGGTACGAGTCTTGGGTGTATCTGTACGGTCTTATATCGTTGACCGTGAGAAGTTGACCGTTGAGGGCGTATCGGTACGGTCAACCAGTATACCGATACGGTCTCCCTAGGTTGACTCTAGGTAGTTGACCAAGTCAAGGCGTATCGATACGGTCTCCTATCGTATCGATACGGCCTGTTGTAAAGGCTAAAATGGGCTATTTAACTACTTGTTTTGATTGCTTTGTATCGCTTCGTTGTCTTTCTGCTGTCGTATCTCACATATGACATATGAATGCCTTTAGACATGATAATGTTTTAAAGAAATTTTCTAGGGTTGCTAACCGAAGGGGAGCCTTGACGGGTTTCACTTTGGTTTTCCCCGTATGACCTGCTCGGACCGGTCAGTCGTCTAGACCGAGATGATGGGGTTACAATAGTGAAGTGGTAAAATAAAAAAATTGAAGACAAGGCACTTATAGTGGTTCAAGTTCCAAATGAACTCTACATCCACTACCTTAGCTCCCACTAAGGATTTTCAAACAACTCCACTAGTTGATCTTCCCATTTTCTAGGCTTAGGAGGAAACCTTTATACAAGTGGTCAATTTTCTACCCAAAATTGACCAAACCCTCTCACAAGGTTACGAAGAAGATTAAGGCAAATAGAAAGCATATCTCAATACAAATGTCCCCCAATTACAAGCACTCAACCCAAATGAATCAAAGAAAATAGGAATTACAAAGAAACACAATTGGGGTTTTACAAAGAATATGGAAATTTAGCACTAGAGCTTAGATTTGATGTTGGAATATTTCTTTTAGGATCAATAGTTGTTGTTGGTTGATTTGAGACCCCATTTTATACATTCTCATTCAATTCTAGCCGTTGGGGTTGTTGCCATCATAAATATAGCAGTTGGGATGCAATCTTCCCACCATAAATGCACTTCTGCAACTACCCGTTTCGAAACACCTGTACATGTTTCAAAACAGACCAAAAAAGAAATAGTCGTTGAGGTGTAATTAAGAGACCGTATCGAAACGGATACGATCGTTTCGATACACTAAGACCCCGTTCCGAAATGTTCTAGATTCCGTTTCGAAACATTTTTCCACTGCCAAAACCCGTATCGAAACGGCATAAAACATTTCGATACACCTTAACCGTTTTCTGAAAATCAGTTATAAAATTGCAACGATCATATTTTTGAATCCAAGTTTGAAAATCGTTTCGAAACATTTGAGTTCGTTTCGATACTGCCATATCGAAACGGAGCAACCCGTTCCGTTTTTCTTCATCCGTTTCGAAACGTAAGGACCTGTTTCAATACACCCGTATCGAAACGAGAAGGCTAGTTCCGAAACACATGTTAACAATTTCGAAACTTTCCGAAACGCCTAAGGGTCGTTTCGAAATGGTGACTCGAAAGTCACTGTTTTGTCTTGGAAAACACTTAGAAACATTTGTATAAACATTAGGTTTTGACTTGACCATTTTGCTTCAAGGTTTTGGGAAGTTTTGAGGACTTAAAAATTTATTTTCCAATTTCAATTTAGTCCTTAAATCCTTTGTCATATCAAAAATCAATTCTTTAGTTTTACAATCTCCCCCTTTTTGATATAACAAAACAAAGTATAAATTTTGAAGTGTTTTGAAAAAAAATTGAAAAACTTTTAACTCTCCCTCAATTTATAATAGGTTTTAAAGTTTTGAAAAATTAAAATTGAAAGCACTTGAAACTCAAAACCAACTTAAAAACACTTAGGCTCTTAGGTATTACTTCTCCCCCTTTTTGTTAGATCAAAAATATATAATCAAGGCTATTATGAGAATAAAAGAGACATAAGGCATAAACCAAACAACATAATATTATAGATAGCATTTAAGTTCAAGAAACAACATCAAAAACATAAACATCAAGCTCAATCCTAAAAACATAAAATCAAAGCATTGGTCTTAAAAAAACAAAAACATAAATAGGTGCAAACTTAATTCTAATATGACATAATAATATGATATGCAATAAGCCTAGGGGGTCTCATCACCATCATCGTCTCCAATGTCATCCAAGAACTAATCCTTATCCTTTGTTTGATCATTGCGGAAACGCCTCCAATCACCATAGAAGGTTGAGAAGGAGAGATCCATGGACAATTGTTGGTTTTCAAGAGCGGTAAGACGATTCTCGTTTCCATGAACACGATCCTCCAAGGATTGCAAACGAGTGTTGATAGCACTAAATCTCGAAGCCATGTTCATGTCCATCGTGTTGAACCTCTCGGTAAGGAAGGTCATAAGAGCATCATTGTTGGGAGCCACAACGGGAGCCGGAGCTTGAGTTTGAGGCTCAACTTGAGGTGCTTGAGCTCTTCTATCAACACGAACCCATTCACCAAGTGTTGAGTGGATCGTAGAATCGATTTAAGCCAAGAGGGGGTGTATTGGATTTTTAGAAATTTTGGCAGTGGAGTGGAAAATAAAAATTTGTTAGACAAGAGATTTAGAGTGGTTCAAGTTCCAATTGAACTCTACATCTACTACCTTAGCTTCACTAAGGATTTTCCAACAACTCCACTAGTTGAGTTCCCCTTTTCTAGGCTTAGGAGGAAACCTTTACAAAGTGGTTAATTTTTCTACCAAAAAATTGACTCAATCCTCACTCAAAGATTACAAATAAGTTCAAGGCTAATAACTAGTATCTCCCAATACAAATTTAGCCCTTTTTACAAGCACTCAACCCAATTGAACAAATAAGATTGGAATTACAAGATTCTACAATTGGGGTTTACAAGAAAATATGGGATTTTAGCACAATAGCTTGAATTTGATGTTTGGATATTTCTTTTAGGATCAATAGTTGTTGCTGGTGCTTTTAGAAGTCCCTTTTATACCTTCTCATTAAATTCTAGCCGTTCGGGTTGTTTCCTTCATTATTATAGCCGTTGGGATGTTATCTTCCCTCCATAAATTCAGTCTACAACTATCCGTTCCGAAACGCCCGATCCTGTTTCGAAACAGACCAAAATAGAAATAGCCATTGGGGTGTAATAAATAGGCCGTACCGAAACGGGCACGATCGTTTCGATACGCTAAGAGCCTGTTCCGAAATGTGCTGAAGCCCGTTTCGAAACAATTTGCCACTGTCAAAACCTGTATCGAAACGGCTTAGAAGCATTTCAATACGCTTTAACTATATCTTAAAAAATTAGTTAAAAAGTTAAACGATCATATTTTGAAACAAAGTTTAAAATCTGTTTCGAAATGTTTGAGGTCGTTTCGATACAACCGTATCGAAACGATTCAAACCGTTCTGTTATTCTTCATCCATTTAGAAACACAAAGACTTGTTTCGATACACCCGTATCGAAACGGGAAAGCTAGTTTCGAAACAGAGGTTAATAGTTTCAAAATGTTCCAAAATGCCTAAAGGCCATTCCGAAACGGTGACTCGAAAATCACTGTGTTTACTTGGTAAATACTTAGAGAAATTTGAGTAAGCTTAAGTTTTAACTTTGACAGTTTTCTTTGAACACATAGAGAAGTTTTGCAGACTTAAAAATTCATTTTCTCTTTTTCAAATTAGTCCTTAAATTCTTTGTTATATCAAAATCAATTAATTAGTTTTACACCAAGGGTGTAACGAAATTCAAATCTCACAAGAGAAGATTCACCAAGCTTTTGCTTTTGTGGTTCCGGAAAATCATATGAGCAATCAAGACCAATGCGAACAAAGATGTAGCTCAACACTGTCCCATAGGTGAAAGAGGTGATGTAGTCAGATAGACGATGTCTCACTTGATGGACCATCTCGGCAAACATGATCTTCAGCAAGTTAGGTTGTTGGGCTTGACGGAAACACTCGAGCCAAAAAATATCAACTTGGTGGATGTGGGCAAATTTACCTCCGGATGGGCGTATGAACCATGAGATGATCAAGTGCAAGAAACTGTCATGAGCATCCAAGGTAAGAACCAATCCGGTATGAGCTCCAAAGTGATTTTCATCCTCAATTCTCTCATCTTTTAGCCCAAGGATGTTCACTAAGACGGATGGATCAATACATAACTTCTTGCTCAATAAGTAAGACTCAATCGCAATGAATTCGGAGCGATCCTCATTGTTGATAAGAACGACATTTGAGTAAAAGAGCAAAACCATATTTTTTTAGACAATGTCGAGAATGCTCAAGAAACTTAGGAAACTCCATTCCGTCAAAAGAGGTAGGTATCGGAAGAGAAAACGCTCAGAATCGAGGAAAGTCATATCCACAACTCGCTCTCTTCGAACAACGACATCTTAGAGAATTTTAAAGTGATTCATAGCATCTTGATTTCTAAGACTCTTGGAATAGAGAAGGGTAAGATTTTGATGGATATTATCCTTCGAACCTTCACCCCCTTTGATCTTTCGTTTCTTAGAGTCCATTGAAAAAACACCTAAAAACAAAGCAACAAGAAAAAATTAAGTGTATGCATTGAAATCCTAATTCGATCCAATAAAAATCTAATTAAGGTTTTAAAAACACTTTGAAAGTATATACATGTATTAAAAAGAGTTTTGAAGAATTTTTTTTTTGAAAAACTATAAAAAATACGAATAAAATAAAATATATTCGAATAAAAAAAAATGAGTTTTAAAAAAATTACAAGATTTTGAAAACCCATAATATAAAACAAGTATACAGTGTAAAACTATAATTTTCTAACATAAGATTCGAACGAAATCAAAAGAAAAAGAAAAATATAGAAAATACCTTAAATGTGGGATTTTGGAAGAATTGGTGGATGAAATTGCACCAAATTGTTGAAGCTTGCTTAGATTTTCGTTTAAGAGTAAAATCCCTCAAGTTTTGATGAAAAACAAGGGATTTGGAGGGTTTTTATAGAGGAAATCGATTTAGGGTTTTTAAGTTTGATTAAAAGAACATTTGAGCATTTAAAACCCTTTAAAATAGGCTTTTCTGGATACGCGTTTCGAAACAGGAGAAATCATTTCGAAACAGGCGTACCGAAACGTCTACGAACATTCCGAAACAAAATAATCGTTCCGATACAGGTTTGACTGTATCGAAGCCCAAGAGATTGCCCGTATCGAAATGTATAGGGTTCGTTTCGATACATGTTCTGGCAGAACCAAATCGTTTCGAAACACCTTGGTCTGTTTTTGTTCTTAGAAGGCACCCGTATCGAAACATGGTGACCCGTTTCGATACCAATTGGCCTGAAACTGCAGACGAGGCTCTAAATTGCAGAAAAGTTGATTTTTAATTTATCCTAGATGCATGAATGAGATGTATGAGCAAGTTTAACATATCAAAACATAAACATACTCCCCCTAACTATAAGCAAGGATGAAATTAGGATTAAAAACACATAAGCATGGTATTTAACAAGAATTCAAGCAATTTAAGCACAAAAAGGTCCTAAAAGGTCAAGATAGGCTAGTTAGACCTAACTCTCTTCTAAGGGACCAAAAGCGCTATTTATCTAGAGGTTTAGTAAAGATGTCCGCTAATTGATTTAAGGTGTCTACATACTCTAAAACAACATCTTCCTTAAGGACATGATCTCTAATGAAATGATGTCTTATTTCTATGTGTTTGGTTCTAGAGTGTTAGATAGGATTTTTTTTGTAAGACATATGGCACTAGTGTTATCACACTTAAAGGGTATGGTGTCTACCTTAATTCCATAGTCTAAGAGTTGTTGTTTCATCTAAAGAACTTGAGCACAACAACTCCCTAAGGATATATACTCGGCTTCGGTGGTAGATAAAGCTACACTATTTTGTTTCTTAGAGAACCAAGATATGAGCATACTACCTAGGAATTGGAAAGTGTCAGAAGTACTTTTCCTATCTATCTTACAACCCTCGTAATCTGCATCCGAATAAGCATAAAGGTTAAAGGTTGAGTCTCTAGGGTACCAAAGACCTAAACAAGGAGTATCTCTAAGGTACCTAAAGATCCTTTTAACGGCTATAAGGTGAGACTCTCTAGGAATAGCTTGGAACCTAGCACACAAGCAAACACTAAACAATATGTCCGGTCTAGTTGTGGTAAGGTAAAGCAAAGATCAAATCATAGAGCGATAAAGCTTAGAGTCAACACACTTACCTCATTCATCTTTGTCAAGCTTTGTAGATGAGCTCATTGCTGTAGCTTGAGGCTTTGCTTGCTCCAAGCCAAACTTCTTGAGCATATCTTTGATGTACTTAGTTTGATTGATGAAGATGACATCCTTCATTTGTTTGATTTGGAGTCCCAAGAAAAATGAGAGCCCCCCCATCATGCTCATTTCAAATTCACCTTGCATCAACTTAGAAAAATCTTGACAAAGCAATTCATTAGTAGAACCAAAAATGATATCATCAACATAAATTTGAACTACTAAGATATCTTTGCCATTGTTTTTAATAAAAAGTGTTGTGTCCACCTTTCCTTTTTCAAAACCTTTTCCAACTAGAAAACTTGATAATCTTTCATACCAAGCACTAGGAGCTTGTTTTGAACCATATAAAGCTTTGGACAATTTGAAAACATGGTTTGGAAAAATAGGATCTTCAAAACCCGGTGGTTGTTCCACATACACTTCGTTTATAAAACCATTTAAAAACGCACTTTTGAAATCCATTTGAAAGAGCTTGAAATCATAATAACACGCAAATGCAAGTAGCATCCTAATTGCTTCCATTCTAGCTACGGGTGCATAGGTTTCATCAAAATCAATTTCCTCTTCTTGAGTGTAATCTTGAGCAACAAGCCTAGCCTTGTTTCTCACTATGTTACTACTCTCATCTAGTTTGTTTCTAAAGACCCATTTAGTTCCTATAGTAGATTTATTTCTAGGCCTATCAACAAATGTCCACACTTTACTTCTCTCAAATTGATTTAACTCATCTTGCATAGACATAATCCAAAAGTCATCTTTTAATGCTTCTTTAACATTCTTAGGCTCAATGCATGAGATAAAAGCAACATGATTAAGCATTTTAATAAAAGAACAAGTAGTTACCCACTTGTATGGATCACCCAAGATCTCACCACCCTTGACATAGTTGTACTCCCTTGGCTAGCTCACTTCCTTTTTCTCAAGAGACATGTCTTGCAATGCTTCTAGAGGCGGATCTTGTGCTTCTTCCTCTTTGGTTAGAATCTCATTCAAATTTGATGATTCTCCACCAGTATTAGCTTCAATGATCCCTACATCATCATCATCACAAGAATCCTCCCTAGGAAGGAGGTTATCATCGAAAACCACATGAATAGGTTCCTCTACAACTAAAGTTCTTTTGTTAAACACACGATAGGCTTTAGAGTTTAAAGAGTAACATAGAAAAATAGCTTCATCACTCTTTGAACCAAATTTACCTAAATTATCTTTACCATTTTTTAAAACAAAACACTTGCAGCCAAAATGATGAAAATAACTAATGTTAGGCTTTTTAGATTTTAAAATCTTATAAGGTATTTTCTTTAAAATAGGCTCAATCATTACATGGTTTATAATGTAGCAAGCGGTGTTAGTGGATTCCGCCCAAAAACACTTAGGTAAATTGTTTTCAAAAAGCATAGTCCTAGCCATTTCTTCTAAAGTTCTATTTTTTCTCTCAACTACCACATTTTGTTGAGGAGTTCGAGGAGCTAAAAAATTATGGCTAATTCCATTTTCATTACAAAAGATATGAAAACCCATATTTTGAAATTCGGTTCCATGATTACTTCTAATATGTGAAATTTTAAGTTCAAGATCATTTTGGGTTATTTTTGAAAATGTGATGAAGTTTTTTAAAGCCTCGTCTTTAGTGCTTAAAAAGAGAACTCAAGTATATCTAGAGTAATCATCAACAAGCACAAATACATATGATCTTCCACCCAAGCTAGTAGTCCTAATTGGCCCAAAGAGATTCATATGGATCAATTACAAACATCTACTTGTAGAAACATCATTAATGGACTTAAAAGAGGCTCTATGTTGTTTACCTTTAGCACATGCATCACAAATTTTATCTAAAGAGAACTTGAGCTTAGGTAGGCCTCTAACTACATTAAGGGAAACTAATTTCTCCAAAACACTAATGCTAGCATGTTGGGATTTTCGGTGCTCGATTCCTTCAACCGTTCTTGCTCGCCAAGTGGTGGAGAAGTGAAATTTTTGGTGTAAGAGGTGTGGAAGATAAAAATGATAAAGACACGATGATTTATAGTGGTTCAACCTTCTAACCAAGGTCTACATCCACTACCTTAGCTTCCCACTAAGGATTTCCAATCAATCCACTATTGATTCGTCCCCTTTTCTAGGCTTAGGAGGAAACCCTTAAAAACCGATCAAGCTTTCTACCCAAAGCCTTGATCAAACCCTCTTTACAAAGAGATAAAGAAAAGCAAACTCAAATCCCTCTAATAGGTATTTGTTTGCACAATTAAGCTATCACCCAATCCTAAAACACTTGAGCAAATCTAACAATTTTGGCTCACTAGTGTTTGTCTATACAAAGAATTGACACTTAAGCACTAAGACACATTTTGATCATATGTTGTGTTACAATTGAAGCATTAGCCATTACTAGATGCTTGGAGGTCCCTTTTATACTCCTTAATGAGTTTGTAGCCGTTACTAGCCGTTGATGTTGAATTGGAGCCATTGGAGACTTTATTTCCCATCTTTAATGCTGTTTTGGAGCCTTCCGTGTCGATACGCGAAGACCCATATCACTACGCTCTTATTCAGAAACTAGTCGTTGGACTCTTGCCAGCCTAAGCGTATCGATACGCTTGAGGGCGTATCGGTATGGTATGTCATTTAAAAGACCGTTGGGAAATAGCCGTTGGAGATGTTAAAACAAGGATCAGTATGCTTAAGGGGCGTAACGAAACGATCCCTATCCGTATCGATACGGACAAGCCTGTATCGATACGAGTTTTGGCAAAATTAAAACCTGGGCAAAAGTGTATCGATACGGGGTACACCATATCGATACGGGCTTGCTGAAAACTCAAGTTTGGCTAATTTAAATCATTAAAAACTTTGCCAAAAACCTTTTTAAATGCCTAAAACATATTTTCAAGTTGTTTGGACTTAAAGAAAAGTTTTAAATTCTTTTCACATTTGTCCAAAACATTTTTCAATTATTATATCAAAACATTAGTTCTACAATCTTCCCCTTTTTGATATAATAAAACTAACTTGAAAAATTGTTTGGGATTTCTCCCCTTTGTGTAATAAATTTGGAATAAGAGAATTAAGAATTGAAATCAATTAAAGCTCCCCCTTATTCATTTGAAAATTCAAATTTTCAATTTCAAACCATTTCTCCCCTTTTTTGTTATATCAAAAAGAATTTAAAACACTTTTAAGCTTAAAATAACAATAGAGGTTTAGATTTTGAAAATACTAAAATGTTTGGTTTTAAAATGGCTCCCCCTTACTCAAAGCATCATCAAAAAATGTTAGTTCAACATATATGATCATCTAGTTGAAATAAATAACAAAGAAATCAAATAAAAGGAAGAACAACTAGATTTTACCACACTTGAACTCAAAGGGAGGATGTGAAGCCTTCCTTCTTCAAGTGTCTTTCTTGTGTATATGGAGCTCCCCCTCAATTTTGGACTTGTTGATCAATCTCCATCACACCTATCATAAGACAATCAAGTAATTTTTGGTATTCAAATTGCTTTGGATCCATAGACGTTAGTAGCACAAAACTTAGTCCCCTTAGGAATCCATTTTTCAATTCTATCCTTTTTAGTTGAAGTACTTAGTCCTTTTGGGACCCAAATACTTCTAAAACATTTACCATTTACAAATCTCGGGGCACTAGATTGTCTTACATAAAAGTTTGATTTTCCTAAATTATTTTTCATTTGAAGTTCATTGAAAATCAAATCTTTTTTCCTTCTTAAGATCATCAACTTCTTTTTAATGATCTTTTTCAATCGTTTGAAGCAAGTTTTGTAAGTCTAAAACTTTAAGCTCAAAATCTTTAATTTTTGCTTCAAACTCTAAATTGGTTTTAGAAAGCAAATCATTTTCGGTTTTTAACTTTGAAATCTATTTCTAGTTTTTCAAAAATGAAGCCTTGAACTCAAAAACCAATTCATCATAGGCTTCTTGTAACTCATCTGTGAAAGCAAATCATTTTCGATTTTTTAAGTCCTCAAACCTCTCTACATGTTTTAAACAATATGCCTAAGTTAAAAACTAAGTTTATCAAATATTTTCTAAGTGTTCTTAAAGCCAAAACAGTGATTTTCGAGTCACCGTTTCGAAACGGCCTACGGCGTTTCGAAACAATTTTGAAACTGTGAGTCCATGTTTCGAAACGGGTATCGAAATGTTTTAAACACCGCCAACCCGTGTTTCGAAACAAGTTTCGAAACGGCTTAAGAACATTGAGCAACTGTATCGAAACGACATCAAGTGTTTCGAAACGGCTTTAAAATTGTTTTGAAAAATATGACCGTTTAATGTTTTTAACTTATTTTAAACAAATAGTTAAGGCGTATCGAAACAATCTCAAGCCGTTTCGATACGACCCTTGACATTGGCAAAGTGTTTCAAAACAAGTTTCGAAACGGGCTCTTAGCGTATCGAAACGTCTCTGACCGTTTCGATACAGGCTATTTAATGCACCCCAACGGCTCTTTCTATTTTGGTCTGTTTCGAAACAGGGTCGGGCGTTTCGAAACTGGTTGGTAGTTGACTGCATTTATGGAGGGAAGATAACACCCCAATGGCTCTATTGATGAATGCAACAACCATAACGGCTAGAAATCAATGAGAAGTTATAAAAGGGACCTCTAAAAGCCTCAGCAACAACTATTGATCCTAAAGAAAACATCCAAACATCAAATCCAAGCATTTGTGCCTAAATCCCATTATTGTCTAGAAACCCCAATTGTACCTTTCATTCTTATCATTTCAATTGGGTTGAGTGCTTGTAATTGGGCTACAATTTGCATTGAGAGATACTTGCTTAGCCAACAAATTCTTTATTTCATTTGTGTGAGGATTGGGTCAAATTTTGGGTAGAAAATTTGACCAAAAATTGTAAGGGTTACCTCCTTAGCCTAGAAAAGGGGAAGAGCAATTAGTGGAATTATTGCAAATCCTTAGTGAAGCTAAGGTAGTGGATGTATAGTTCATTTGGAACTTGAACCACTCTAAAATTCCTTGTCTACATTTTTATCTGCAATTTCCACCACCAAGAACTTTAAAAATCCAATTCACCCCCCTCTTGGTTTAGTTCGATCATTCGATCCACTCAACAATTGGTATTAGAGCCTACCTCTTTGAGGATTAAAAACCACAAGAGGAGTTCCTAGGAAGAGTGTGATCATCCAAAAATCAAGAGATGGCTTCTACCTCCGGTTCGAGCATGTATGAGTCTCAATCCACTACAAAATCACCATTCTTCAATGGTGACAACTATCCCTTTTGGAAGAATAGAATGCGCCTCTTCATCAAGTCCAATGACTACTTGGTTTGGGATGTCATTGAAGATGTCTCCTACATTCCATTGAAGCAAAATGGTGAAGGGAAGATGGTTTTGAAGAAAAAGATGGAGATGATTGAAGAAGAAAGGAAGAAGATACAAATAAATGAAAAAGCTCTCCACATGCTCTTTTGTTCTTTCGGTCCAGACATCTACTCCAAAGTATCATCCATTGAGAGTGCCAAAGAAGTGTGGGATACTCTTGAGACCACCTATGAGGGAACCAATGATGTCAAGGAAACTAAGATTGGAATTCTCAATCTTAGTTATGAGAATTTCAAGATGGAACCCGATGAGGCGGTGTCCAAGATGTTTGATCGCTTCTCTACCATAGTCAATGGGCTCAAAGGATTTGGAGAGACTATACTGGAAGACAAGCTTGTCCGGAAGCTACTCTACTCACTTCCTGAATCTTGGGATGGGAAGAGAACCGCCATCATAGAAGCCAAAAATTTGAAGACTTTAAAGTTTGATGAGCTAGTGGGTTCTCTCCTCACTCATGAGATTATGAAGCAAGGAAGGGAAGAAGAGAAGAAGAAGGAAGAGAAGAGAGTAGAAAAGCTTGAGGTGGAAAAGAAGAAGAAGATGGGAATAACTCTCAAAGCTTCGTTACTTGAGGAGAGCTCTTCTAGTGGGGAGGATGAGCTAGAAGAATTGGCTATGATAGCCAAACGATTCTCACGCTTTATGAGGTCCAATCGGGGAAGAAAAATTCAAAGAAAGATGGACTTCAAAGGTAAAAACAAAGAAGAAGCAAGGGATCAAATCATTTGCTTCGAGTGCAATAAACCCGGCCACATACGTTCGGAGTGCCCTCAACTCAAGAAGAAGGGCTTTGAGAAGAAGAAGAAGCTCAACGCCAAGCTTGCTACTTGTAGTGATGAGGAGTCATCGGAGGATGACGAGTAAGAAGTGGCCAACCTTTGCCTCATGGCACTTGAGGAAGATTCCTCCATGGTAACCTCTAACTCATCATCTTTTGATTTTACATATGATGAATTAAATGATGCATATGATGAGTTGCAAGAGGTCTATGATGAATTAGTTGAGAAATACAAGGAGTCGATCATAAGGAATAAGAAAATTATTTCGGAACTAAATGATAAAAATGACTCACTTTCTCAAGCTAATTTAAAATTTGAGAAAAAGATTTTAGGGTTGAAAGATGAACTAAAATTCTTCCAAGATGAAAATGTTGACCTTAATAATATTTTATCTCAATGTAATAGTGAACACCAAAAGGTGTTAGATGAGCTTAACAAGCTCAAGGAGTCCTTTAAAAATGTTGGTAGTGTGAAGCATGAAATAGGTGAATCTTCTAAAACAAACCAACCTAAGAAAAGGACTAGTAACTACAAACAAAGTAGTCTTCCTAGACATAGTAGAACTAAAAGGATTAGAAGTGTATGGGTTCCTAAGGAACTTGTAAAATCTAATAATATTGTTGCTATGTCACCTTGGATTCCTAAGGGAACCAAGTTAATGGGAGCTAACACTCGTGGACCCAAAATGATTTGGGTACCAAAAACAAAAGCTTAATATCTTTGTTTGTAGGGGGAGCATTGCTACAAGGCCAAAGCACAAAGTCAAAACTCATGGTACCTTGATAGTGGATGCTCGAGGCATATGACCGGAGACAAGAGTAGATTCATGGATCTAAAGCCAAAAAGTGGAGGAGTGGTGACATTTGGTGACAACTCCAAAGGCCGCATTAAAGGTATTGGCTCCATAGGTAATCACTCTACTATTCTTATTGAAAATGTCTTGTATGTCGATGGTCTTAAACATAACTTGTTGAGCACAAGTCAATTGTGTGATAAAAGATTTAATGTTTTATTTGATAAAAATGGGTGCAAAATTGTCGACATTAAATCTAATAATATTATGCTCATAGGTCATCGCATAGGTAACATATACATGGTGCATCTAGATGACATACATACATCTCATGCATGTTTGGTAGCACAAAATGAAAATGATGCATGGTTGTGGCATAGGAAACTAGGACATGCTAGCATTAGTGTTTTAGAAAAACTAGTTTACCTTGATCTAGTTAGAGGTTTACCCAAGATTAAGTTCTCAAACGATAAAATTTGTGATGCATGCTCTAAGGGTAAATAACATAAGTCTTCCTTTAAATCCATTAATGATGTTTCTACTAGTAGATGTTTACAACTTATCCATATGGATTTATTTGGGCCAATTAGGACTATGAGCTTGGGTGGTAAATCTTATGCATTTGTACTTGTTGATGATTTTTCTAGATTTACTTGGGTTCTATTTTTGAGTACTAAAGATGAGGCTTTAGAAAAATTCATCACATTTTCAAAACTAACCCAAAATGATCTTGAACTTAGAATTTCACATATTAGAAGTGATCATGGAACCGAGTTTCAAAATTTAGGGTTTGAAGATTTTTTGAACGAAAATGGTATTAGCCACAATTTTTCGGCTCCTCAAACTCCTCAACAAAATGGGGTAGTTGAGAGGAAAAATAGAACTTTGCAATAAATGGCTAGAACCATGCTTTGTGAAAATAATTTACCTAAATATTTTTGGGCGGAAGCCACAAACACCGCTTGCTATATTTTTAACCGAATAATGATTAGGCCAATTTTAAAGAAAACTCCTTATGGGATTTTAAAATCTAAAAAGCCTAACATTAGCTATTTTCACCCTTTTGGTTGCAAGTGTTTTGTTTTAAATAATGGAAAAGACAACTTAGGTAAATTTGATACAAAAAGTGATGAAGCTATTTTCATAGGATACTCTTTAACCTCTAATGCCTATCGAGTATTTAACAAAAGAACTTTAGTAGTAGAAGAATCTATACATGTTGTATTCGATGATAACCTCTTTCCAAGGAAGGATTCTTGTGATGATGATGATGTAGGAATCATAAATGCCTTTGATGGAGGACAAACTTCAAAGGAGGATGAGATTCCAACAAAAGAAGAGGACACACAAGATCCACCTCTTGAAGCCTTGAAGGACTTGACTCTTGAGGAAAAGGAAGTGAGCTACCCAAGGGAGTTCAACTATGTCAAAGATGGTGAAATCTTGGGTGATCCATCTAAGGGGGTAACCACTCGATCTTCTCTTAGATTAATGAATCATATTGCATTTATCTCATGCATAGAGCCTAAGAATATAAAAGAAGCATTGAAAGATGATTTTTGGATTATGGCTATGCAAGAAGAGTTAAATCAATTTGAGAGAAGTAATGTGTGGACATTAGTTGATAGGCCTAGTAATCAATCTACAATAGGAACTAAATAGGTCTTTAGGAACAAGCTAGATGAGAGTGGTAACATTGTGAGAAATAAAGCTAGACTAGTAGCACAAGGTTACACTCAAGAAGAGGGAATAGATTTTGATGAAACCTATGCACCCGTAGCTAGAATGGAAGCCATTAGGATGTTGCTTGCATATGCATGATTTCAAGCTTTTTCAAATGGACGTTAAAAGCACATTTTTAAATGGTTTTATAAATGAGGAAGTGTATGTGGAACAACCACCGGGTTTTGAAGACTCAAAATTTCCAAATCATGTTTTCAAACTTTCTAAAGCTCTTTATGGTTTAAAACAAGCTCCTAGAGCTTGGTATGAAAGACTTTCAAACTTTTTAATTGAAAGAGGTTTTGAAAAATGTAAGGTGGACACTACACTTTTTATAAAAATGTATAAAAATGACATCTTAGTAGTATAAATTTAGGTTGATGATATAATTTTTGGTTCTACTAACGAATGGCATTGCAAAGAGTTTGCTAAGCTAATGCAAGGTGAATTCGAGATGAGCATGATGGGGGAGCTCTCATTCTTTTTGGGACTCCAAATCAAGAAAAAGAAGGATGGCACCTTCATCAATCAAGCAAAGTACATAAAGGATATGCTCAAGAAGTTTGGCTTGGAGAATGGAAAGCCTCAAGCCACACCTATGAGCTCATCTACAAAGCTTGACAAGGATGAAAGAGGTAAGTGTGTTGACTCTAAGCTTTACCGTTCTATGATTGGATCATTGCTTTACCTTACCGTAAGTAGACCAGATATCTTGTTTAGTGTTTGCTTGTGTGCTAGGTTTCAAGCTAGTCCTAGAGAGTCTCACCTTATAGCCGTTAAGAGAATCTTTAGGTACCTTAGAGATACTCCTTGCTTAGGTCTTTGGTACCCTAGAGACTCCACCTTCAACCTTCATGCTTATTCGGATGCGGATTATGGGGGATGTAAAATCGATAGGAAGAGTACTTCGGGAACTTGTCAATTCTTAGGTAGTATGCTCATATCTTTGTTCTCTAAGAAACAAAATAGTGTAGCCTTATCTACCACCGAAGCCGAGTACATATCCTTAGGGAGTTGTTGTGCTCAAGTCCTTTGGATGAAGTAACAACTCTTAGATTATGGTATTAAAGTTGAAACCATACCCCTTAAATGTGATAACACTAGTGCTATATGTTTGACAAAAAATCCCATCCAACACTCTAGAACCAAACACATAGAAATAAGACATCATTTCATTAGAGATCATGTCCTTAAAGAAGATGTGGTTATAGAGTATGTTGACACCTTAAATCAATTAGCGGACATATTTACAAAACCTTTAGACAAATAGCGTTTTTGGTCCATTAGGAGAGAGTTAGGTCTAACTAGCCTATCTTGACCTTTTAGGACCTATTTTGTGCTTAAAATTGCTTGATCTTGTGAAATGCCATGTTTATGTGTTTTTACTCTTAATTTCATCCATGCCTATAGCTAGGGGAGTATGTTTATGTTTGCATATGTTTTTCCTGCTCATTCATGTCATTCATGCAAGATAGGCCTTAGAAAATTTCATTTTTCTGCATTTTTAGAGCCTCATATGCACTTCCAGGCCCAGGTGTATCGAAACGGATCCACCTGTTTCAATACGGATGCTTTAAATTTCTATCTGAGAGAAGGGCGTTTCGAAACACCTTCCAAGGGTTTCGAAACGTTTTGGCTACTGCCAATGGGTGTATCGAAACAAGTTTCGATACGAGTCAACGGAGATTCGATACGGTCAAAGATGTATCGAAACGGTTAGCTGGTTTTGAAAAATCGGTCAAACTTTCGTGCCCGCGTTTCGAAACGGTCGACACCGTTCCAAAACAGGTTCGCGGACTGCTTTAAAGAGGCTTTTAATGTTAAAGTTTAACCAAAATTAAAACTCTCCCAAAACCCTAAAAACCCTAGAATCATTTTTTCCTATAAAAACCCTCTAAACCTCATTGTTTTTCACCAAATCTTGAGGGCTTTTACTCTCAAACACAAGTCTAAGCAAGCATCAACAATATTGTGCAAGGACTTTCACATATTCATCCAAAATCCCAATATAAGGTATATTTTCCTCTTTTTCTTTTTTTCTTCAATTTATATTCGAATCTTAGGTTAGAAAATTTTAATTTTGTATATTTATGTGTTTTGATACTTGGGTTTTTCAAATCTTGTAAAAAACTTTCAAAATCTTCAATTTTTTGATTCGAATATATATTTTTTCATTCGTATTTTCTTTACTATTTTTTATTTGTTTTTCTCTTAAATTTTTTTTGTTGTTGTTTTGTTTTGCTTTTTTGTTTTTAAACTTGTTTTTAACCTAAGTGGGATTTGCCATTGGTTTGAATTAAGAAATCTCATGCATACACTTAATTTTTTTTAAATTGCTTGCTTTATGTTTTTAGGATGTCTACGGAGAACGTTAACAAAAAGCGTAAGTTCGTTTAATCCGGTGAATCGAGTATTCGTCCAAATATCACCCTGCTATTTCAAAAAACTCTTTGAACTCAAGAGATGAGGGATCGTTTCAACTATGTCAAGGAGTACGAAGTTCGTCGTGAGCGTGTTATTGATCTCACGTTTCTTGACTCCGAGCGCTTTCTTTTTCGTTACCTCGACCGTTTGAGAGAATGGGGTTTCCTTAGTCTTTTGAGCATTTCGGACATTTTCTACAAGCACATGGTATTTCTCTTTTACTCCAATGCTCAATTTATTAATAATGAAGATAATACCGAAGTGGTTGGCCTTGAGTCTTCTATCTTGGGCAAGAGGATTGTCATTAACATCCCTCTCTTGGAGTCTACGTTTTCTCTTAAGGACGAAGGAATTGCGAATGAGAGTCACTTTGGTTCTCACACCGGTTCAGTGCTTACCTTGGATGTGCACGATAGATTCCTCCATTTGATGGTCTAATGGTTCCTTCGCCCCTCCAGAGGTAAATATTCTCATATCCGTCAAGTAGACTATTTTTGGCTTGAGTGTTTCCGTCGTGGTGAGCACCCTAATCTTGTTAAGATCATCTTTGCCGAGATAATCAATAATGTTAAGCTTCGTGACACCGATGCCCTGAAATCCTTCACTTATGGAACAATTTTAAGTCACATCTTTAGCAAGCTTAATCTTGATTGCACCTACGACTTTTCGGAACCCCGCAAGTCAAAAAATGGTGAGTCCTCTCTCCGTAAGTCTGGTTTTCACTATGTAAACAATGGGCATTGGGAACGTGTTGATAGGGAAGCACCTCCTCCTCCCGTTGAACCTCAACCACAAGCTCAAGTTGCGAACAATGAAGCTCTCACGGCTTTCCTTACCGAGCGGTTCAACACATTGGACACTAAAATGTCTAGAGGTTTTGGTGCTCTCAATACCCGCTTGCAATCCGTAGAGGAACATCTTCTTGCCAATGAAAATCGACTCCAATCCCTTGAGAATCAACAATCGGCCATGGACATGTCCTTCTCCACCTTTTATGGCTAATGGATGAAGTTTCGTCGTTCTCAAGTCAAGAGCGATGATGAGTCCACGGATGATGATGGTGACGACGAGGCCTAGGTTTCTCATGACATATCATATTAGCTATGCATTTTAGGTTTAAGTTTGCATCTTTATTTCCATTATGTTTCTATGAACCTATGCTTTTGATTTTATTTGGGATTATGCTTTGAACTTATTGTTGAAGATTTATGTTTTGGATATTTTAATTTTATGAACTATTATTATGTTGCTTATTGCTTGTTGCATAATGATTATTGCTATTAACCCTATCTCTTCTCTATGAGCCTTGTTTCTTATTTTTGATTTAACAAAAAGGGGGAGAAGTAATCTAAGAGCTAAAATTCGTTTTTAAATGTTTAAAGTGTTTTTAAGTTTTAAACCTTGAATTTAAATTCTTAAATCTTTTTAAAACTTTAAAAACCTATCTTAAATTGAGGGGGAGTTAGAATGTGTTCACAATTTTCAAAACTCTTAAAAATTCTAACTTTGGTTTTGTTATATCAAAAAGGGGGAGGTTGTGAAACCGATATTTTAATTTTGATATAACTAAAGAACCTAAGCACTAAATTGAAAATGTAAAAACGAATTTTTAAGTCCTCAAACCTCTCTACATGTTTTAAACAATATGCCTAAGTTAAAAACTAAGTTTATCAAATATTTTCTAAGTGTTCTTAAAGCCAAAACAGTGATTTTCGAGTCACCGTTTCGAAACGGCCTAAGGCGTATCGAAACAGTTTTGAAACTGTGAGTCCATGTTTCGAAACGGGTATCGAAACGTTTTCAACACTACCAACCCGTGTTTTGAAACAAGTTTCGAAACGGCTTAAGAACATTGAGCAACCGTATCGAAACGACATCAAGTGTTTCGAAACGGCTTTAAAATTGTTTTGAAAAATATGACCGTTGAATGTTTTTAACTTATTTTAAACAAATATTTAAGGCATATTGAAACGATCTCAAGCCGTTTCGATATGACCCTTGACAGTGGCAAAGTGTTTCGAAACAAGTTTCGAAACGGGCTCTTAGCGTATCGAAACGTCTCTGACCGTTTCGATACGGGCTATTTAATGCACCCCAACGGCTCTTTCTATTTTGGTCTGTTTCGAAACAGGGTCGGGCGTTTCGAAACGGTTGGTTGCAGACTGCATTTATGGAGGGAAGATAACACCCCCAACGGCTCTATTGATGAATGCAACAACCACAACGGCTAGAAATCAATGAGAATGTATAAAAGGGACCTCTAAAAGCCTCAACAACAACTATTAATCCTAAAGAAAACATCCAAACATCAAATCCAAGCATTTGTTCCTAAATCCCATTATTGTCTAGAAACCCCAATTGTACCTTTCATTCTTATCATTTCAATTGGGTTGAGTGCTTCTAATTGGGCTACAATTTGTATTGAGAGATACTTGCTTAGCCAACAAATTCTTTGTTTCATTTGTGTGAGGATTGGGTAGAAAATTTGACCAAAAATTGTAAGAGTTACCTCCTTAGCCTAGAAAAGGGGAAGAGCAATTAGTTGAATTGTTGCAAATCCTTAGTGAAGCTAAGGTAGTGGATGTAGAGTTCATTTGGAACTTGAACCACTCTAAAATTCCTTGTCTACATTTTTATTTGCAATTTCCACCATCATGAACTTTAAAAATCCAATTCACCCCCTATTGGTTTAGTTTGATCATTCGATCCACTCAACATCATCAAAAGAATATGAATTTAAACTAGATGAGTTAGAAGTTACCTCCCACTCATTGAGGGCCATCAAGCATAGGTGGGCTACTTCATCATCGGTGGAGTCTTCATCACTCCATGTGGCCACGTATGCTTGCTTTGAAGACGATCCCTTCTTTTTGGACTTGTGGGATTCCTTCATCTTCTTCCTTGATTCAGCTTGGATTTTTCCATTTTGCTTTTCATGAACCGGGCAAATTTGTTGAAGAGATAGGCCATCTCTTCATCTTCAGTTTCCTCCTCACTTAGTTCTACATGATGGCATGTGGAGGATTTGAGAGCAACGACACTTACGTTGATGCCTAGCTCCATGATCTTCTTCTTCCCCATCTTTCTTATCTCTTCCTTCTTCTTCTCCTCATCTTTTTCTTTCTTCATAATTTGGTGAGTGAGAAGTGACCTCATGAGTTCATCAAACTTCAAGGTCTTCAAATTCTTAGCTTCGATGGTGGCGGTCCTCTTTGAGTCCCATGACTCGGGAAGGGAGTAGATGAGCTTTCGGACAAGTTTCTCTTTTGGGATGGCTTCTCCATAACCTTTAAGTCCATTGGTGATGATGGAGAACCTATCGAACATCTTCTCAATTTCCTCTTCCAGATCCATCTTGAAGTTTTCATACGCTAGGTTGAGGAGCCCGATCTTGGTCTCCTTTACTTCGCTTGTCCCCTCGTATGTAACTTCGAGCTTGTCCCAAACTTCCTTGGCACTCTCACAAGAAGACATCTTCTCATAGATGTTAGGGTGAAATGCACAAAATAAGATGTGCAAGGCTTTGCAATTTAACTCCATCTTCTTGCGATCGTCGGCACTTCAACCCGCCTTGCTTTGTTGAGACACGAACGGACCATCTTCTACTATGTCCCAAAGCTTGTAGTCCTTTGACTTTATGAAGAACTTCATCCTTGCCTTCCAATGGGCATAGTGTGTTCCGTCGAAGAAGGGTGGTTTGTCTATGGATTGCGCCATTGAGCCGGTTGTTTGAAATGTTGATTGAGCTTGCTGGATCTTCTCAATTAGGATGTTAATCCTCTTCAATTGAGCCAAGCTTTGATACCAATTGTTAGGATTTTCGGTGCTCGATTCCTTCAACCGTTCTTGCTCGCCAAGTGGTGGAGAAGTGGAATTTTGGGTGTAAGAGGTGTGGAAGCTAAAAAAGAAAAAGACACGCTGATTTATAGTGGTTCAACCTTCTAACCAAGGTCTACATCGACTACCTTAGCTTTCCACTAAGGATTTCCAATCAAGCCACTATTGATTCGTCCCCTTTTCTTGGCTTAGGAGGAAACCCTTACAAACCGATCAAGCTTTCTACCCAAAGCCTTGATCAAACCCTCTTTACAAAGAGATAAAGAAAAGAAAACTCAAATCCCTCTAATAGGTATTTGTTTGCACAATTAGGCTCTCACCCAATCCTAAAACAGTTGAGCAAATCTAACAATTTTGGCTCACTAGTGTTTGTCTATATAAAGAATTGACACTTAAGCACTAAGACACATTTTGATCATATGTTGTGTTACAATTGAAGCATTAACCATTACTATATGCTTGGAGGTCCCTTTTATACACCTTAATGAGTTTGTAACCGTTACTAGCCGTTGGGGTTGAATTGGAGCCGTTGGAGACTTTATTTCCCATCTTTAATGTTGTTCTGGAGCCTTCTGTATCGATACGCGAAGACCCGTATCGGTACGCTCTTTTTCAGAAACTAACTGTTGGACTCTTGCCAGCCTAAGCGTATCGGTACGGTATGTCATTTAAAAGACCGTTGGGAAATAGCCGTTGGGGATGTTAAAACAAGGATCGGTACGATTAAGGGGCTTATCAAAACGATCCCTATCCGTATCGATATGGTCAAGCCTGTATCGATACGAGTTTTGGCAGAATCAAAACCTGGGCAAAAGTGTATCGATACGGGGTACACTGTATCGGTATAGACTTGCTGAAAACTCAAGTTTGGCTAATTTAAATCATTAAAAACTTTTCCAAAAACCTTTTTAAATGCCTCAAATATATTTTCAAGTTGTTTTGACTTAAAGAAAAGTTTTAAATTCTTTTCACATTTGTCCAAAACAATTTTCAATTATTATATCAAAACATTAGTTCTACATAGCATGTCCTAGTTTCCTATGTCATAACCATGCATCATTTTCATTTTGTGCAACTAAGCATGCATGAGATGTATGAATGTCATCTAGATGCACCATATATATATTGCCTATACGATAACCAATGAGCATTGTTTTGTTAGATTTAATGTCAACTATTCTACATCCATTTACATCAAACATGATATTAAACCCTTTATCGCATAGTTGACTTATGCTCAACAAGTTATGTTTTAGACCATTGACATACAAAACATTTTCAATGAGTATGGAAGAGTGATTACCTATGGAGTCAATACCTTCAATGTGTCCTTTGGAGTTGTCAACAAATGTTACTACTCCTCCACTTTTTGGCTTTAATTCCATGAATCGACTCTTGTTTACAGTCATGTGCCTCGAGCATCCACTACCAAGGTACCACGAATTTTGACTTTGTGCTTTGGCCTTGTAGCAATGCTCCCCCTACAAACTAAGAGTTAAACTTTAATTTTTGGTACCCAAATCATTTTTGGTCCATGAGTGTTAGCTCCTAAAAGCTTGGTTCCCTTAGGAATCCAAGGTGACATGGCATTAACATTATTAGACTTTACAAGTTCCTTAGGAACTCATACACTTGAAGATTCTTTCTTTTTAGTTCTAATCCTTTTAGTTCTAAAATGCCTATTGGAGCCACTTTGTTTGTAGTTAAAATTCTTTCTTTTTACAAAGTTGGTTTTAGAAGATTCACCTTTTTCAACCCTTGAAGAACCAACTTTTTTGAAAGAATTTTTGAGCTCATTTAGCTCATTCACCAACTTTTGGTGTTCATCATTATAATGAGAAAGAAGGTTATTTAAATCAATATTTTCTTGTTCAAAGAATTTTAAGTCATCTTGTAAGCTTAAAACCTTTTTCTTAAAATTCGAGTTAGCTTTAGAGAGTAAATCATTTTGAGCTTTTAAATTCGAAATGACCTTTTTGTTTTTCAAAACGGACTCCTTATATTTCTCTACTAACTCATCATACACCTCTTGTAACTCATTATATGCATCATGTAATTCATCAAATGTAAAATTAAAGCAAGATGAGTTAGAGGTTACCATAGAATCCTCCTCAAGAGCCATAAGGCAAAGGTTGGCAACTTCATGTTCCTCATCCTCGGATGACTCCTCATCACTCCAAGTAGCAAGCTTGGCTTTGAGCTTCTTCTTCTTCTTGAGTTGAGGGCAATCAGAACGTATGTGACCCGGCTTCTTGCACTCAAAGCAAATGATCGGATCCCTTTCTTCTTCTTTACTTTTATTCTTGAAGTCCATCTTTCTTTGAAATTTTCTCTTTCGGTTGGACTTCATGAACCGTGAGAATCGTTTCGCTAACATTGCCAACTCCTCAAAGTCTTTCTCCTCACTAGAAGAGCTCTCCTCCTGTAGAGAGGCTTTGAGAGCAACTTCTAGCTTCTTCTTCTTTTCCACCTCATGCTTCTCTATTCTTCTCTCTTCTTTCTTCTTCTCTTCCTTGTTTCATAATCCCATGTGTAAGAAGAGAACCAACAAGCTCATCAAGCTTTAAGGTCTTCAAATTCTTAGCTTCAATGATGGTCGTTCTTTTACCTTCCAAAGACTCCGGGAGAGAATATAGAAGCTTCCTTACTAGCTTATCTTCGGGAATCACTTCACTGAATCCTTTAAGACAGTTGACGATGATCGAAAACTGATCAAACATCTTGGAGACGCTCTCATCGGGATCCATCTTGAAATTTTCATAGCTCAAATTTAATAACCTGATCTTTGTCTCCTTCACGTCGCTAGTTCCTTCATAAGTCGTCTCTAGAGTGTCCCATACTTCTTTTGCGCTCTTGATTGAAGAAACCTTATAGTAGATGTCCGGACCTAGTGCACAAAATATGATGTGTAGAGCTTTGTCGTTGACTTGTATCCTTCGTCTATCTTCCTCGGTCATCTCTGACTTCACCTTAGGGACATGTCTTCCTTCATCATTTCTTTTTACCGGGATGAAAGGCCCTTTTTCCACTACATCCCAAACTATGTAGTCGGTAGACTTGATGAAGAGACGCATCCTTTTCTTCCAATATGGGTAGTTGTTCCCATTAAAGAAAGGTGGTTTAGTGGTGGATTGAGACTCGTAAAGGTTGGAGGTTGAGGTGGAAGCCATGACTTGACTTTAGACTTGATCACACTCTTCTAGGATCTCCTCTTGTGGTTGCTAATCCTTCAAAAGAGGTAAGCTCTGATACCTATTGTTGAGTGGATCTTTGAATCAATTTAAGCCAAGAGGGGGGTGAATTGGATTTTTAAGATATTTGGTAGTGAAGTGGTAAAATAAAAATTTGAAGACAATGCACTTATAGTGGTTCAAGTTTCAAATAAACTCTACATCCACTACCTTAGCTCCCACTAAGGATTTTCAAACAACTCCACTAGTTGATCTTCCTCTTTTCTAGGCTTAGGAGGATACCTTTACACAAGTGGTCAATTTTCTACCCAAAATTGACCAAACCCTCTCACAAGGTTACAAAGAAGATTAAGGAAAATAGAAAATATCTCTCAATACAAATATTTCCCAATTACAAGCACTCAACCCAATTGAATCAAAGAAAATAGGAATTACAAAGAACCATAATTGGGGTTTTACAGAGAATATAGAAATTTAGCACTAGAGCTTAGATTTGATGTTGGAATGTTTCTTTTAGGATCAATACTTGTTGCTGGTTGATTTGAGACTACCTTTTATACCTTCTCATTCAATTCTAGCCGTTGGGGTTGTTGTCATCATAAATATAACCGTTGGGATGCAATCTTCCCACCATAAATGCACTTCTGCAACTACCCGTTTTGAAACACTTGTACCTATTTCGAAACAGACCAAAAAAGAAATAGCCGTTGGGGTGTAATTAAGAGACAATATCGAAACGGATACGATCGTTTCGATACACTAAGAGCATGTTCTGAAATGTTCTAGATTTCATTTTGAAACATGTTGCCACTGCCAAAACCCGTATCGAAACGGCATAAATCGTTTCGATACACCTTAACCATTTTCAGAAAACCAGTTATAAAATTGCAACGGTCATATTTTTGAATCCAAGTTTGAAAATCGTTTCAAAACGTTTGAGGTCGTTTCGATACTACGGTATCGAAACATATCAACCCTGTTAAGATTTGAGGTGCTCGATTCGATCAACCGTTCTTGCTCGCCAAGTGTGGAGAAGTTGGATAATTGGGTGTTTTAGTGGGAGGTGAAAAATTGGCAATTTGAAACAAGGATTTATAGTGGTTCAACCTTCTAACCAAGGTCTACATCCACTACCTTAGCTCCCCACTAAGGATTTCCAAAAATTCACTAAGAATTTCGTCCCCTTTTCTCGGATTAGGAGGAGACCCCATGAGTGAGAAGAGACCCCATGAGTTCATCAAGTTTCAAGGTTTTGAGATTCTTGGCTTCGATGATGGCGGTCCTCTTTGAGTCCCATGACTCGGGAAGGGAGTAGATGAGCTTTCGGACAAGCTTCTCTTCCGGGATGGCTTCTCCATAACCTTTAAGTCCATTTGTGATAGTGGAGAACCTATCAAACATCTTCTCGATGTTTTCTTCTGGATCCATCTTGAAGTTCTCATACTCTAAGGTGAGGAGCCCAATCTTGGTCTCCTTGACTTCATCGGTTCCTTCGTATGTGACTTCTAGCTTGTCCCATACCTCCTTGGCACTCTCACAAGAAGACATCTTCTCATAGATGGTTGGGCCAAAAGCACAAAAGAGCATGTGCAAGGCTTTGCAATTAAGCTCCATCTTCTTGCGATCGTCGGCACTCCATTTCGCTTTGCTTCCTTGAGGCACGAACGGACCATCTTCAACTATGTCCCATAGCTTGTAATCTCTTGACTTCAAGAAGAATTTCATCTTTATCTTCCAATGGGCATAGTGATTTCCGTCGAAGAAAGGCGGTTTGTCGATTAATTGTGCCATTGAGCCGGTTGGTGAAATGTTGATCGAGCATGCCGGATCTTCTCAATAGGATGTGAATCCCCTTCGATTGAGCCAAGCTCTGATACCAATTGTTGAGATTTGAGGTGCTCGATTCGATCAACCGTTCTTGCTCGCCAAGTGTGGAGAAGTTGGATAATTGGGTGTTTTAGTGGGAGGTGAAAATTGGCAATTTGACACAAGGATTTATAGTGGTTCAACCTTCTAACCAAGGTCTACATCCACTACCTTAGCTCCCCACTAAGGATTTCCAACAAATTCACTAAGAATTTCGTCCCCTTTTCTCGGATTAGGAGGAAACCGTTACAACCCTCAAAGCTTTCTACCAAAAGTTTGAAGGAACACTCCCTTTACAAAGAAAGACTTAGCAAACTAGAAATCCCTCTAAAAGGTGTTTGTTTGCAATTCTAAGCACTCACCCAAAACCTAAACACTTGAGCAAATTTAACAATGTAAGCTCACAAGTGTTGTCTAAGCAAGAAATGTACAATTAAAGCTCTAGACAAATTTTGACATCATAATGTTGTAACAATTGAAGCATTGATCAATACAAGATGCTAGGAGGTCCCTTTTATACTCCCAATTGAGTTTCTAGCCGTTTATGGCCGTTGGGGATGTTTTGGAGCCGTTGGAAGCCATTAAAGTCGAGCTTTAAATGCTCACCTGCACAATGGTTTCGAAACCATTGAAGAGGTTTCGAAACCTTAAGAGGGGATTTGTAAAAACTAGCCGTTTATAGCCGTTTGGGGATGTTTTGGAGCCGTTACAGGGCCAAAGTTTCGAAACCTTCATAGAGGTTTCGAAACCGTTGTGCCAAGGTTTCCAAACCTTAATAGAGGTTTGGAAACCTTTGTTAAGGTTTCAAAAACAATAGCTTACTGCCCAGAGAGGTTTCGAAACCTTATATGATGGTTTCGAAACTTCCACTTAAAAACACAATTTTGGCTAATTTTTGACTTTAAAAAGTATATTCGATATAGGTGCAAAGTCAAAACATTTTAAACATATTTTAAATTCTTTTCAATTTAGTTCAAAACATTTTTCAAATATTATATCAAAACCTTAGTTCTACAATCTCCCCCTTTTTGATATAATAAAACCAACTTTAAAATTTTTTTGGGATTCCATCCTTTAACTTTAAAATTGTGAATAAGAGATTAAGATATGAAATCAAATAAAGCTCCCCCTTATTCATTTGGAAATTCAATTTTTCAAACCATTTCTCCCCCTTTTTGTTATATCAAAAAGAATTTAAAATGACATTTAAGTTCAAGATAACATAGGAGGCAAAAAAAATTTGACACACTTCAAATTTTGGTTTTAAAAATTGGCTCCCCCTTACTCAAAGCATCATGAGAATGTTAGTTCAACATATATGAATATCTAGTTGACATAAAAGAAAATAAATCAAATAAACACTAAAGCAACTAGATTTTACCACACTTAAACTCAAGGGAGGATGTGAAGCCTTCCTTCTTCAAGTGTTCTTTCTTTGTGTGCATGGAGCTCCCCCTCAATTTTTGACTTGCTGATCACTCTCCATCACACCTAACAAAAGACAATCAAGTAATTTTTAGTATCCAAATTGCTTTAGATCCATAGACATTAGTAGCACAAAATTTAGTCCCCTTAGGAATCCATTTTTCAATTTCATCCTTTTTAGTTGAAGTGGTTAGTCCTTTTGGGACCCAAACACTTCTAAAACATTTTCCATTCACAAATCTAGGGGTACTAGATTGTCTTACATAAAAGTTTGATTTTCCAAAACTATTTTTCTTTTCAAGTTCATTGGAAATCAAATCTTTTTCTTTTTGAACTTTGAGAAGCAAATTTTGCAAATCAAAACATTTTTGTTCAAAATCTTTTAATCTTGCTTCAAGTTCAAGATTTGTTTTGGAAAGCAAATCATTTTCAATTTTTATTTTTGAAATCAACTTTTTGTTTTTAGAAAATGATGTCTTGAATTCCAAAAGCAAATCATCATAGGCATCTTGTAACTCATCAAATGTATAAGAATTTGAAATAGATGAGTTATAAGTTACCTCCCCCTCATTGAGGGCCATCAAGCATAGGTGGGCTACTTCATCATCGGTGGAGTCTTCATCACTCCATGTGGCCACATATGCTTGTTTTGAAAATGATCCCTTCTTTTTGGATTTGTGGGAGTCCTTCATCTTCTTCATCGATTCATGCTTGGATTTTTCCATTTTGCTCTTCATGAACCGGGCAAATTTGTTGAAGAGATAGGCCATCTCTTCATCTTCACTTTCCTCCTCACTAGAATCTACATGATGGCATGTGGAGGATTTGAGAGCTACGGCACTAGCATTGATGCCTAGCTCCATGATCTTCTTTTTCCCCATCACTCTAATCTCTCCCTTCTTCTTCTCCTCTTCTTTGTTTTTCTTCATTATTTGGTGAGTGAGAAGAGACCCCATGAGTTCATCAAGTTTCAAGGTTTTGAGATTCTTGGCTTCGATGATGGCGGTCCTCTTTGAGTCCCATGACTCGGGAAGGGAGTAGATGAGCTTTCGGACAAGCTTCTCTTCCGGGATGGCTTCTCCATAACCTTTAAGTCCATTTGTGATAGTGGAGAACCTATCAAACATCTTCTCGATGTTTTCTTCTGGATCCATCTTGAAGTTCTCATACTCTAAGGTAAGGAGCCCAATCTTGGTCTCCTTGACTTCATCGGTTCCTTCGTATGTGACTTCTAGCTTATCCCATACCTCCTTGGCACTCTCACAAGAAGACATCTTCTCATAGATGGTTGGGCCAAAAGCACAAAAGAGCATGTGCAAGGCTTTGCAATTAAGCTCCATCTTCTTGCGATCGTCGGCACTCCATTTCGCTTTGCTTCCTTGAGGCACGAACGGACCATCTTCAACTATGTCTCATAGCTTGTAATCTCTTGACTTCAAGAAGAATTTCATCTTTATCTTCCAATGGGCATAGTGATTTCCGTCGAAGAAAGGCGGTTTGTCGATTAATTGTGCCATTGAGCCGGTTGGTGAAATGTTGATCGAGCTTGCCGGATCTTCTCAATAGGATGTGAATCCCCTTCGATTGAGCCAAGCTCTGATACCAATTGTTGAGATTTGAGGTGCTCGATTCGATCAACCGTTCTTGCTCGCCAAGTGTGGAGAAGTTGGATAATTGGGTGTTTTAGTGGGAGGTGAAAAATTGGCAATTTGACACAAGGATTTATAGTGGTTCAACCTTCTAACCAAGGTCTACATCCACTACCTTAGCTCCCCACTAAGGATTTCCAACAAATTCACTAAGAATTTCGTCCCCTTTTCTCAGATTAGGAGGAAACCGTTACAACCCTCAAAGCTTTCTACCCAAAGCTTGAAGAAACACTCTCTTTACAAAGAAAGACTTAGCAAACTAGAAATCCCTCTAAAAGGTGTTTGTTTGAAATTCTAAGCACTCACCCAAAACCTAAACACTTGAGCAAATTTAACAATGTAAGCTCACAAGTGTTGTCTAAGCAAGAAATGTACAATTAAAGCTCTAGACAAATTTTGACATCATAATGTTGTAACAATTGAAGCATTGATCAATACAAGATGCTAGGAGGTCCCTTTTATACTCCCAATTGAGTTTCTAGCCATTTATGGCCGTTGTGATGTTTTGGAGCCGTTGGAATCCATTAAAGTCGAGCTTTAAATGCTCACCTGCACAATGGTTTCGAAACCATTGAAGAGGTTTCGAAACCTTAAGAGGGGATTTGTAAAAACTAGCCATTTATAGCCGTTTGGGGGATGTTTTGGAGCCGTTACAGGGCCAAAGTTTCGAAACCTTCATAGAGGTTTGGAAACCTTTGTTAAGGTTTCAAAAACAATAGCTTACTGCCCAGAGAGGTTTCGAAACGTTATATGATGGTTTCGAAACTTCCACTTAAAAACACAATTTTGGCTAATTTT
The DNA here is from genome assembly GCA_030270665.1 of Hibiscus trionum. Lineage (NCBI taxonomy): Eukaryota > Viridiplantae > Streptophyta > Magnoliopsida > Malvales > Malvaceae > Hibiscus > Hibiscus trionum. Next base: position 70,320,374 of record BSYR01000003.1, read on the forward strand.
TGACTTTAAAAAGTATATTCGATATAGGTGCAAAGTCAAAACATTTTAAACATATTTTAAATTCTTTTCAATTTAGTCCAAAACATTTTTCAAATATTATATCAAAACCTTAGTTCTACAAACCCGTTCGGTTGTTCTTCATTCGTTTCAAAACATATGGACCTGTTTCGATACACACGTATCGAAACGGAAAGGCAAGTTCCGAAACACATGTTAACAGTTTCAAAACGTTCCCAAAAGCCTAAGGGCCGTATCGAAACGGTGACTCAAAAGTCATTGTTTTGTCTTGGAAACACTTAGAAACATTTGTATAAACATTAGGTTTTGACTTGACCATTTTGCTTAAAGGTTTTGGGAAGTTTTGAGGACATAAAAATTTATTTTCCAATTTCAATTTAGTCCTTAAATCATTTGTTATATCAAAATCAATTCTTTAGTTTTACAAATTCATATTCAAAAATATATTTTCAATATAAAAGGTTTTCATGCCTGACCAATTATTTTTTGGTCAATTTTAAGTTCTATCTTAAAAGGCTCTAATTGATTGAATTATTTAAACTATGAATAATATTAAATTTATTGTATTTATGTAATAACACTCAATTGCTTAAGTATTATCCATCAGGGTTCTAAATAACGAAACACTAACGCGACTGCGGCCGCGAAATTACAGTTGTGCCACCGTCCGCAACCGCAATCGGAGAAAATCACGGTGGGCAATGGAATCACGAAGATAGCGGGCTGTCGCGGGCGTGAAATAACGTGATAGCATTCGTCACAGCAATAACGGGACGATATCCCCGTTATGAGACCGCGGATGGTTCGTCGAAATTTTTTTACTTGAATCTTGTTTACAACCGACATGAAGGAGAAATGGTTGATAGGAGTTTGCTCGGAACGGGACGAGGAGTTGAATGGTGTGTGTGGTGCATTTCACGGACGGTGAATGGTTTGTGGCCGAAGATGAAAATGGGGAGGAGGAGGAGAATGTTGCAGAGAAGGGCGGGACCGCGGGAGAGAAAGTGAGGAAGATGAACTTATAACATTAAAAGGGTAAATACGGGAAGAGGGTTCATGTTTTAGTGAATTCTTGGAGGGGCTTGAAGGTTTTAGTACACTTACAATTTAGTCCTTTAAGGCAGATTTTTAGTTTAATTAAGATGTTTTGTTTTATTCCATTTCCAATTAAGTCCTAAATCTATAATAAAACTTCCAATTGAGCCTTTAAGTCTTATTTCCATTCAATTAAATCTTTTCACTAGTGTTGGGAAATACTCTAAAAATTATTAAAAGTAACTTTTTATAATTATAATTAAAATCTCCTTTTGTTGATATTTACCTTGATCATTTTTTTAATTTAGGTATTGATTGGTAGAACAAATATTATATATATATATATATATATATATATTATTCTTGAGTTTGTCGGTGGAAAAAAAACTCTTTGTGTAACCCCCTAGACCCGCCTATGCGTTACAAAGGATCCTAGGAAGTCACATTAGGGTCACAAGAGCGACCCACAATAAAAATACACATAAAACATTTTTTTTGCTCAAAAACTTATTAAACTGTAAAATCAACTTCTGTTTAAAATGCCATTTCGGGAAGTCATTTAAACACATAACAAAAATTTCAGAAAGTGATTTACAGATACAGTCATGAAACAATACATGACATACATGCCCACTAACTATACTGTACCGTACTCCAAAGGTAACACCGAGAGAACTCCGAACACTGATGTCAAACATTATACCATGATATTTTCCTTTAACATGCGATGGTAAAAACAACGTGAGCTTGGATAAGCTCAGTAATACAGAACTACCAAAAGATGCTATAAGATCATGTAGATATATGGTAGGCATAACATTTTCATGATGTTCCACGTAGTGACGGTCTCCATTTCTGTTCTACTATTTCGAGGTTGCATCATACTCGATAATAACGATATTTGTTCTATATTCAGACCTCGAGAATTTGAAAGGAATTATGTAAGCTGGTAAGATACGAGGTAGGAATCAGAGAGTTTAGTGTCTAGTGTGTTCCAACAGTGCAACGTTAATGCATGAAATGTAACAATGCAGTAAACCTTTTTGTTTAAAATACATTTATTTCAAGTAGCCGTAAAGTTCATTTTAATTCTATATTTACCCTCCAACCATGCTCCAATGTATAGTTTCCCCAGTGCGGTATCATGTACATGCATTAACCCGAGCCCATTGGGCGTGGGTACCATCCTAAGGATATACCTTATAATACGGGCGACCCTTGCCGAAGCATAGGAACCGAAAACGGGCAGACCTGGCCGAAGCCTAGGATCCAAAAACGGGCAGACCTGGCCAAAGCCTAGGATCCAAAAATGGGAGGACTTACCAGCTGGATCAGGGCTGAGTCGACGGTAACTTCATATCATGTCCCAAGTACCCCAGTGAATCAGATCATCAATAGTTCATTAATCAATAATTGTATTTTTAGTAACGCATTATCCATATAGCATGTTTGTCATATCAGGTGCATAGGCATAAACCAGAAATATAGTACGGTCATGCTTAATTATAAAACATGTCATGTTCATGTGAGTTCAAGTATGTCAATCAAGTATGTGATCGGTATTATAACATGTAAATCAGTATGCAAAAACAGTCGCGTGACACACATGGAACACACTAGGTGGAACAATTTGTTTCTTGGAGATACTTGGCATTTACGGAAGAGAATACATTAAACTATTGACAATTTGAACTGATTTTTGAAACGAGACCCCTATTAAAGGAGGGGTTCGTACCAACGGTTCAAACCAGATATTCAAGAGATGATACATCAAGATCTTTGAGAGTTTAGGCATGTCATGAGTGATTTTCTCAATTAAGCCTACAAGGGCATTATAGTCATTTTATCACATATGGGCATTTTGACAATTTATACCAACAAGGAATAAATTGTGGCTCGAAACATTCTAGTTGCTCATCAGGTTTCCAAAAAAGCAATCAGAGGTTTCCATGTCAAGATCTCTCACGACATCAGATACATTCAGGGCTATTTTGATCACTTTGGCCAACGAGGGCATTTTGGTCATTTAACTATTAGAGAGGATTTTATAATTTAGCCCAATCATGAGGAAATTATGATCTACAATATTTAAGATTTCCAGAAGTTTATCGAGCCTCCAAAACCATTCGAAATAACATATCCCAACCTTGCATTACTAGCCAACCCTTCTAATTTATCTGGTTGTATCATATTTTTGAACAATTGCTTTCATAATTCACCCCCGGACTTGCCGCAGAGTAGTCGAACTTATGATCTATGCGGAAAAACCTCCAACCTTATATTAATATTATGAGTGATTGGCATACATGAGTCATACTTCAACCCTTATGGGCATTTTAGTCATTTTTAGCTTCATTGGCATTTCCAAAATTTTATCAAAGGCAATTTACTTCCAGTCAAGGGGGTATTTTTAGTCCTTTTGAAGCTCAGGACATCCCCCATTCATGTCAATTGAACCATTTATAGTATTTTAGTCATTTAAGTACTCGTGGGTGTTTCAGCCATTCAAGAAATTTCGGCACCTCCAACCACTTTATTCGTTTAAGAACTCAAAGGTTTATCCTTTGTTCTGGTTAATTTGCAAACCCCGATATCCGAGGATACTTTAGCCATTTGGTCAATACGATCATTCCGATTTGTTTAACCATATCAGTAGTTCCAGTACTCTTGATCATTTCAATCAATTTAGAATTTGAGCCACCTGCTTAATTCAGGGGTATGGATAGATTCCCTTGAATCTATAGTTGGAGATTCATTCCAAATCCAAGGAAACCTAACACCTTACAATCTCGAAGGATTAAATCTTGTTACCATGGCTTTCCAAGTAGTTCGAGGTTTTCAGATGAATCAAGTTGTTTTACCATATCTAGCGTAGATTTCTAGATCGCTTCAAATTCTAAGGGTATTTTAGTCATTCTCATACCTTGAGGGCATTTTCGTAATTTTATATCCAGGTATCTTTCACATTTAAACATTTGACACTAATGCTCGGAATTGGAGATTAGTTGCCTCATTAATTACATAATGAACTTCAGATACTTCAGATTTATTAATCTTTTCATTCGAGCATTATAATTTTATCTAGATTATCATACTCATTTTTATATCCGGTTTGACTTGAGCAGAATTAACAGTACTCATCATCATTTTTATGCATGTATGAACAAATACCAACATGTTCACAAAGCATACAAGAGGTAGTAATGTATTACCTTTAATACTTGCTATATCGGTTGACCATGATACTCCGTTCGATCACTCTCGAACCTGAATGCAACGTCCTTAACATCCCGAATACAAGGAACTTTGAATACCTTCAATCGCACAAATTCCAATTTCAGTCTTTATTCACATTGCTCAGAATTGATTATTAAAATACATAAGCAGACTCGAGTTCAAGGTCCAATTCGGAGGCTTTCGGGTTAGAATTTCACGAAACGGGCTTCAAAATCGGACTCAGGACGTCGAAAACATAAAATAGGACTTTTCGGAAAAAGTTGAGTTTTTGGTCAAAGTCAACGCTGACGTCAGCGGTCAATGTCAACGCTGACGTCATGCTGACGTCACTGGTATAATGGCTGACTCGGCGAGTTGACTCACTGGGTTGACTCGGGCAAGTTGACTCACTGAGTTAACTCGAATGAGTTGACTCGGTCAACGGGTCGGGTTGGTCAAAGGGTCAGGTCGGTTAACGGGTCGGGTCGGGTCGGTTAACAGGCTTGGTTTACCACTGGGCTTGGGCTGGTTTGTTTGGATCGGTTCGGCTGGCTCGGTTCACGGCTAGACATGGTCTGAGCCGCCGGTTCGGCAGCCACCGTCCAAGGCGGCCGGGAATCGCCTTGGATGGCGCGTGAAGCCCACGCGCGGCCCTAGATGGCCAGAAAAACACCCCAAAACACAAAATGAGCACCAGAAATCCATTTACGACCCTAAAACACCTGAAAAATAAGTTGAACCACTTACCAACTTACCAAATTGGGGTTAAACGGCGCAAGGACGACGAGGCTCCGGTGACGGCTTGAAAGACGGCGGGCGGACCCTTTGATGACTGGGTTTTGTTCGTCTCCGCGCAGTTAACTTCTTGGCGGTGCTGGCGCGACGAACCGACGTCGACCGACGCCAGAAATGTCAAACAACGGAGGTGACGCGAGATTAGGTTGTAGTCGAACCTTTCGACTGCTCTCAACGGCGCACGGTGGGGGATTAAGGCGAGTGGTGGTCGTGGTTTTGATCGGGAAGGGGCGACGGTCACTCTAACGGTGGCGGTGCATAAAATGGCGCGGCGGTGGATTCGAACTGACGGCGGCTGGTTCGGTTTAAGGAAATTAATGAGATACGGCGATAAAGGGGGTTTCTGGAAACTTTTTGGGAAGGCAGCCTAATTAATTCACAATAAACGGGGGTAGGTAGGATATTTTTTTATTTTATTATTTATGGGTCTAGAACATTAACTCTTATTTTCCCTGGTGCAATAGCTAACCAATAGCTATGTTAGCTCAGTTGGTTAAGTCATCAATCCATGCAACCAAGGGTCATGGGTTTGAAACCCCTATGTTGCCCTTTTTCTCTTTTTTTTTCATTTTCAGGGTGTTACAACTCTCCCCCTCTAAAAAGAAATTCCGACCTCGAAATTTACCTGAGTTGAACAAATGCGGAAACTGCTCTTTCATTGACTTAAGAGTCTCACATGTAGCCTCTTCTAGACCACGATTATTCCACTGTACTTTAACCATGGGAACGCGACAGTTCCTAAGAACCCTTTCATCTCTATCCAGAACTTGAACATGTTCATCCTCGTAAGACAGGTATGGCCTCAGCTCCACATCCTGAACCTGAATAACTTGACTCAGATCCGAGTAATATTGGCTCAACATGGTCATATTAGATATATCTTGAATACGGCTAAGCTGGGAAGGCAACTCAAGCTGATAAGCAACAGGTCCAACTCTCTTACGGAAATGGTATGACCCGATAAATCTTGGACTCAACTTGCCTTTGCGCCCAAATCTCAAAACTTTCTTCCATGGAGATACTTTTAAGAGGACCTGATCACTGATCTCGAACTTAATGCCTCTCCTCCTCCGGTGAGCATAAGACTTATGTTTGCCAAAAGCCTCTTTGAGATGATCACGAGTCATTCTGACAGTCTCCTTGGTCTCTCGAACTAACTCAGGGCCCAAAGTCTTCCCATCATATAACTCTGCCCCACATATAGGAGTACGACATTTACGGTCATACAGAGCTTCATATGGTGCCATACGGATGCTAGCCTGGTAACTGTTGTTATACGTAAACTCGACTATGGGCAAGAAATACTCCCAACCACCACAAAAGTTAATCACACAACTTTGTAGCATATCCTCAGGGGTCTGAATCACCCTCTCAGATTGACCATCAGTCTGTGAATGAAAAGATGTACTGATATTCAGACGCGTGCCCAAGGCCTCCTGTAAGGCCTTTCAGAATCGGGATATAACATCGAATTTGAGTCAGGGGTGATATTTAACGGTATACCACGCCGCCCTTTCAAACAAAAGGTCTTTCTTCAAGCTTGATCGAACATAACCGAGGTTTTGAACGGATATTGCTTACCCTTAATGTAATACTCAGGCAACTACTTCCTTTCATGCATAATAGAGTCATCACAAAACTTACACTTTCGCCACGCTCTCGGACACCTTTCTTTTAAATTTATAATACTTTTATCAAATTCCCACCAAAATATTCTCAAACATAATCATCATCACCAAATAGGCTTTCATGAAATCCTACATTAGTTACCTCACTTAATCAGATATTTATTCTCAATTTGAATCAGACCTTCAACTTCACATGCATTAACCATCTCAAGTTCTTTATCCAAAATCAAATTCATCATGTTAATCCAAATCATAGACGAACATTACCGACCTTCCTTGCCAATACATATCGAGCTATTATGGACAGAATGATCATATGCACTTATTACATGAAATGATTCGACATCGGAGTCTAGGCTTGATGGAGTACGGTTAAGATTTAGGGGCATGCACAGACCAGACACCCTATGACAGACGATCGACCGATCTACCCTGAAAGACGTAACTCTAAGCTCTGATACCACTAAATGTAACCCCCTAGACCCGCCTATGCATTACAACGGATCCTAGGAAGTCACATTAGGGTCACAAGAGCGACCCACAATAAAAATACACATAAAACATTTTTTTGCTCAAACACTTATTAAACTGTAAAATCAACTTCTGTTTAAAATGCCATTTCGGGAAGTCATTTAAACACATAACAGAAATTTCAGAAAGTGTTTTACAGATACAATCATAAAACAATACATGGCATACATGCCCACTAACTATACTGTACCGTACTCCAAAGGCAACGCCGAGAGAACTCCGAACACTGATGTCAAACATTATACCATGATATTTTCCTTTAACCTGCGATGGTAAAAACAACGTGAGCTTGGATAAGCTCAGTAATACAGAACTACCAAAAGATGATATAAGCTCATGTAGATATATGGTAGGCATAACATTTTCATGATGTTCCACGTAGTAACGGTCTCCATTTCTGTTCTACTATTTCGAGGTTGCATCATACTCCAGAATAACGATATTTGTTCTTTATTCAGACCTCGAGAATTTGACGGGAATTATGTAAGCTGGTAACATACGAGGTAGGAATCAGAGAGTTTAGTGTCTAGTGTGTTCCAACAGTGCAACGTTAATGCATGAAATGTAACAATGCAGTAAACCTTTTTGTTTAAAATACATTTGTTTCAAGTAGCCGTAAAGTTCATTTTAATTCTATATTTACCCTCCAACCATACTACAATATGTAGTTTCCCTAGTGCGGTATCATGTACATGCATTAACCCGAGCCCATTGGGCGTGGGTACCATCCTAAGGATATACCTTAGAATACGGGCGGCCCTTGCCGAAGCATAAGAACCGAAAACGGGCGGACCTGGCCGAAGCTTAGGATCCGAAAACGGGCAGACCTGGCCGAAGCCTAGGATCCAAAAATGGGCGGACTTACCAGCTGGATCAGGGCTGAGCCGACGGTAACTTCATATCATGTCCCAAGTACCCCAGTGAATCAGATCATCAATAGTTCATTAATCAATAATTGTATTTTTAGTAACGCATTATCTATATAGCATGTTTGTCATATCAGGTGCATAGGCATATACCAGAAATATAGTACGGTCATGCTTAATTATAAAACATGTCATCTTCATGTGAGTTCAAGTATGTCAATCAAGTACACGTGATCGATATTATAACATATAAATCAGTATGCAAAAACAGTCGTGTGACACACATGGAACACACTAGGTGGAACAATTTGTTTCTTAGAGATACTTGGCATTTACGAAAGAGAATACATTAAACTATTGACAATTTGAACGGATTTTTGAAACGAGGCCCCTATTAAAGGAGGGGTTCGTACCAACGGTTCAAACCAGATATTCAAGAGATGATACATCAAGATCTTTGAGAGTTTAGTCATGTCATCAGTGATTTTCTCATTTAAGCCTACAAGGGCATTATAGTCATTTTATCACATATGGGCATTTTGGCAATTTATACCAACAAGGAATAAACTGTGGCTCGAAACATTCTAGTTGCTCATCAGGTTTCCATCCAAGCAATCAGAGGCTTCCATGTCAAGTTCTCTCACGACATTAGATACATTCAGGGTTATTTTGACCTCTTTGGCCAACGAGGGCATTTTGGTCATTTAACTATTGGAGAGGATTTTGTAATTTAGTCCAATCATGAGAAAATTAATATCTACAATATTTAAGATTTCTAGAAGTTTATCGAGCCTCCAAAACCATTTGAACTAACATATCCCAATCTTGCATTACTAGCCAACCCTTCTAATGTATCCGTCTGTATCATATATTTGAAAAATTGCTTTCATAATTCACCCCCGGACTTGTCGCGGAGTAGTCGAACTTATGATCTATGCGGAAAAACCCCCAACCTTATATTAATATCATGAGTGATTGGCATACATGAGTCATACTTCAACCCTTAGGGGCATTTTAGTCATTTTTAGCTTCATTTGCATTTCCAGAATTTTATCAAAGGCAATTTACTTCCAGTCAATGGGGTATTTTTAGTCCTTTTGAAGCTCAGGACATCCCTCATTCATGTCAATTGAACCATTTATAGTATTTCAGTCATTTAAGTACTCGTGGGTGTTTCAGCCATTCAAGAAATTTCGGCACCTCCAACCACTTTATTCGTTTAAGAACTCAAAGGTTTATCCTTTGTTCTGGTTAATTTGCAAACCCCGGTATTCGAGGATACTTCAGCCCTTTGGTCAATACGATCATTCTGATTAGTTTAACCATATCAGTATTTCCAATACTTTTAATCATTTCAATCAATTCAGAATTTGAGCCACTTGCTTAATTCAGGGGTATGGATAGATTCCCCTGAATCTATAGTCGGAGATTCATTCCAAATCCAAGGAGACCTAAAACCTTACAATCTCGAAGGTTTAAATCTTGTTACCATGGCTTTCCAAGTAGTTCGAGGTTTTCAGATGAATCGGGTTGTTTTACCATATCTAGCGTAGATTTCTAGATCGCTTCCAATTCCAAGGGTATTTTAGTCATTCTCATACCTTGAGGGCATTTTTATAATTTCATATGCATGTATCTTTCACATTTAAACATTTGACACTAATGCTCGGAATTGGAGATTAGCTGCCTCATTAATTACTTAATGAACTTCAGATTTATTAATCTTTTCATTAGAGCATTATAATTTTATCTAGATTATCATACTCATTTTTATATCCGGTTTGACTTGAGCAGAATTAACAGTACTCATCATCATTTTTATGCATGCATTAACAAATACCAACGTGTTCACAAAGCATACAAGAGGTAGTAATGTATTACCTTTAATACTTGCTATATCGGTTGATCATGATACTCCGTTCGATCACTCTCGAACCCGAATGCGACGTCCTCAACATTCTGAATACAAGGAACTTTCAATACCTGCAATCGCACAAATTCCAATTTCAATCTTTATTCACATTGCTCATAATTGATTATATACATAAGCAGACTCGAGTTCAAGGTCTAATTTGGAGGCTTTCGGGTTAGAATTTCACGAAACGGGCTTCAAAATTGGACTCAGGACGTCGAAAAACATAAAATAGGACTTTTCAGAAAAAGTTGACTTTTTGGTCAAAGTCAACGCTGGCGTCAGCGGTCAAAATCAACACTGACGTCATGCTGACGTCACTGGTCCAATGGCTGACTCGGCGAGTTGACTCACTGGGTTGACTCGGGCGAGTTGACTCACTGAGTTAACTCGAATGAGTTGACTCGGTCAACGAATTAGGTTGGTCAACGGGTCGGGTCGGTCAACGGGCTTGGTTTACCACTGGGCTTGGGCTGGTTTGTTTGGACCGGTTCGGCTGGCTCGGTTCACGGCTAGACCGGGTCTGAGCCGACCGGTTCGGCAGCCACCGTCCAAGGCGGCCGGAAATCGCCTTGGATGGCGCGTGTAGCCCACGTGCGGCCTTAGATGGCCGGAAAAACACCCCAAAACACAAAATGAGCACCAGAAATCCATTTACGACCCTAAAACACCTTAAAAAAAGTTGAACCACTTACCAAATCGGGGTTAAACGGCGCAAGGACGACGAGGCTCCGGTGACAGCTTGAAAGACGGCGGGCGGACCCTTTGACGACTGGGTTTTTTTCGTCTCCGCGCAGTTAACTTCTTGGTGATGCTGGCGCGACGAACCGATATCGACCGACGCCGGAATTGTCGAACAACGGAGGTGACGCGAGATTAGGTTGTAGTCGAACCTTTCGACTGCTCTCAACGGCGCACGGTGGGGGATTAGGGCGAGTGGCGGTCGTGGTTTTGATCGGCAAGGGGCGACAGTCACTCTAACGGTGGCGGTGCATGAAACGGCACGGCGGTGGAGTTGAACGGACGATGGCTGGTTCGGTTTAAGGAAATTAATGAGATACGGCGATAAAGGGGGGTTTCTGGAAACCTTTTGGGAAGGCAGCCTAATTAATTCACAATAAAGGGGGGTAGGTAGGATATTTTGTTAATTTATTATTTATGGGTCTTAAACATTAACTCTTATTTTCCTTGGTGCAACAACTAACCAATAGCTATGTTATCTCAGTTGGTTAAGTCATTAATCCATGTAACCAAGGGTTATGGGTTCAAAACCCCTTGGTTCCCCTTTCTCTCTTTTCTTTCTTTTTTCTCATTTTCAAGGTGTTACACTTTGATAAAAACGTAAAGAACTTAATCTCCTATCTCACAATTATAATAGATATTTTTAATTTATTTTTATTTATTTACGTTCATTTTTATTTAGAAAATACTGTAAATATCATTAAAAACAACTTTTTATATTTATAATTATTATTATTATTTTTTACAATAAGTTGTACAAATTTTAAAAAAATGCACGACTGCAACACCCGCAATAGCTTTCGTTATGTCCGCAATCGCGATAACTGCAACGCGAGCAAAAACGCGACCGCGAACGCTATTTAAATCCCTGCTATTCATATTAAACCCTAAATCAAATAATATTCCTAATTTATTTTGTAAATCTAATTATTGAAGTACTAGCCTTACTTAAGGCTTTAATTTAACTAACTAAGTCATTTTTTCATTTTCTAAGTTTAAATGAATAGCAAATGTTCTACTTAAAAGTTCCCTTGGATAACATCTCATTACAATGAGACACTATCCAACTTAAAACTCCAAAGCTTCCCTTTTAATACTCATTTATTTTCTATAATTACCTCTCCTAATTTAATTACTTAATCCTAATTGGAACCTAAAAAACTATAGGCTCTAACAATTACTAATCAAATGAATTAATTACCTAAAAATTAAAATTATATGATATTTTTAAAAAAATATGCAACATACATATAAATTAAAGTAATTAAAATGAATTAAATGCTGTGAAAAGGACTGAATTGAAAGCTTTAATTTTGATTTTATTGAAAGAAAGGGACCAAATTGAGAAACAATACAAACTGAAGGTCAAATTTAAAAAAGCCCCAAAATATAGTGCGAACCCGAGACCCGACCCGCAAAAAAACGCACAGATCACTCTTTTAACTCGCTACCAAAACGTGGTGTTTAAGCTAGGGTATATAAGCTTTTTTAACCCAAAAATGAGACTTTAATTCATTCTCCCTTAGCACGCTCTCTCTCTACCCCCGTTCTTTATCCCCCCCCCTCTCTCTCTCTGCAAACACCCAAATTCTAGAAATTTAGCTAAAAAAATCAAACACTCCCTTTCACTAAAATTTAACCATGCTCTTCATATTTTCTTCATTTGATCCTTAACTACCACTCACCGGCTACTAAAATTTGTTTTTCGACCACCGTCTAACTTTTTGGCCACCATCCTTGAGCTCCGACCACTGTTTACCTCCGACCGACCGTCGTGAGGCGATTTTCGGTCGCCGGCCAAAACCCTAAAACACCTAAAATTTTCCAAATTTCTCATTTTTAAACTCTAAAACTTATTTTAACATCTGAATCAATCGAATCACCCCTCTTTCTCAGCCTAAGACCTAAATCTACCTTTTCCGGCCTCTCATTTTCTACTCCGACGATTCGCTCTAAGCTCCGATCACGTGAGATAAGGATTCCAGGCATTATTTCCATTGTTTTATTTCTGTTTTTTTTTATTTCGAATACTCTAATATTTTTTTTTCATAATAGCTACTAATTGATGATTAGTGGTCATTAATGATTTGAAAACCTCTCACATGCTATTTATAGTACTTGACTAAGATGATGTAAAGCTCACGTCAGCGTGCCTAGGGATGTAAAAAGCTGACCCGACCTAAAAACTCGACTGAAACCTGCTCGAGTCAGAACCTGATTTGACCTGAAAATTTAATGACCCGAACTCGATCTGTAACCGACTGTTGTTGACCCGAACCTGAATTCGACTTGTTACTGTAGTGACCAAACCCAACTTGCGTCCGACTGAAAACGACCTGAACCCGAATTGGACCTGTTACTGTGGACCTGAAACCCGACCTGCGCCCGACTAAAACGAACCTGAACCCGAAGCCGACCTGGAAGATAACCGATTTTACCCGACTGAATTGGCCCGAGATCCGATATTACCCGACCTGTTTTGAACCCGACTTGTTTTGGACCCGGCCTGTTTTGAACCCGACCTGTTTTAAACCCGACCTGTTTTTGGACCTGACCTGTTTTGAACCCGACCTGTTAATTGACCCGACCTGCTTTGAACCCGGCCTATTTTTAACCTGAATGATATTGATCTGACTTGATATTTACCTAATATATAGTTGAAGAAGTCTACGATTTGATAAATTTAAAGTGTTGATAAATGTAAAGTATTAATTTATTAAATTAATTTAATACTAACTCGTTCAATATAAATTATTTGTGAAGTTTAATAAGAATTAACATACTTAAATTTATTTTATTAAAAATATTCAAAATCTAAAAGTTTTATTAAATTAATAAGTTGTGATGGATAAATTTAAAACAAATTATTTAAAATTTAAATCAATTTATTAATTGTGATCATTAAATTTATGAAATATTTTATTAAAAAATTTAATTATAACTATTAAAATAATAATAAAAATATTTTTTAGTTTAGGGGAAATTTTTTTGATTGATAGGAAATTATGGGGGAAATTTTGACACCATATTAAATAAAATGAGGAGGATTTTGGCACCATATCAAACAAAAATAAAATGGGGTGGGGGGATTTTGCCTACTCTCAGTGGTTATTTAGGGGTTAATTATTCTTTAGGTCCTTCCTTAATTAGATGGTTAGTGTTTAGGTTTTTTAGGTTTTAGTTTATTTTTTTAGTCTTAACTTTTGGTTTAGTTTCTTTAAATTTTATTTAATTAGGCCATACTTCATAAAGTAATTAATTATTAAGCTTTTTGGTTTACTTTAAATTTGATTTGGTCCTCGTATAAAGATTTGGTAAGTAATTAAGTTTAATAATTTTATTCATTTGTGATTTGGGCTCTAATTAATAATTTAGTTTTAATTTATTTTTAGATTTGTCCTTTTTATGTTTCAATTTATTTTGTTTGTTAGATTTATGAGTTTATGTTTAGGGTTTAAGGGTAAGTGTGTCAAGTTGATTGTTTGGGGCTATGAGATTAGTTTAGGGATTATGTGATTAGGCTTGCACTCTAATTATTAGTGAATAGTGTCTGTAAGATTTAGATATTCATGTTTGGGGTTTAGGGGTAAATGTGTCAACTTAATTATTTGGGGTTATGAGATTAGTTTAAGGATTAAGGGATTAGGCTTGTACTCTAATTATTAGTGATTATAAGATTTAAGGGTTGAGGTTTATGGGTATTGTTTAGGGGTATACATATATACATACAAATATGTATGTTCTTGTATATATATACTAAAACTTAAATACATGCATATATATGTGTTTTAGTATGTATGTATACATGTGTGTTTTAGTATTTTCTTCATTCTAGTCCCTTAACTTTATTTTAATTTGTCCACATTTATTATTTCAAATTGACCCACATTTATTTTTTTAATTTGTCCAATGTTTTATTATTTTAATTTGATATTTTCTTCATTCTAGTCCCTTAACTTTATTTTAATTCCATATTGACCCCTATATATATATTTTAATTCATCAGGTTTATAATTCTAATTTGAAAATTTGTTCATTCTAGACCCTAAAACTTTATTTTTATTCTAAATTGACATCTACTTATTGTTTTTTAATTACACTAATTTTTATACTTTTAATTTGATATTTTTGTTCATTACAGTCCCCAAAATTTTATTTTTATTCCAAATTGACCCATTTTCATTATTTTCTTTTAAATTTGTCTAATGTTTTATAATTTTAATTTGATATTTTTGTTCATTATAATCCGTGAAACTTTATTTTTAATCCAAATTGACCCATTTTCAGTCCAAATTGACGCCTTTTCATTATTTTTTAATTACTCCAATGTTTTATAATTTTAATTTGATATGACTTTAAATAATTAACTCCAAATCAATGACGATTGACGAAGGCCAACCTAAAGTCTATCGACTACTTACACGGTTGTACCGAACTCAAACTCAATACGAATTTCAATCCTAAAAATACCCCGACCTGAATTACCCGACCTAAAACTACCCGACCTAAAATTACCCGACCTGAAATGCACCCGACCTGAAATGAACCCGACCTGAAATGGACCCGACCTGAAATGGACCCGACCTGAAACGGACCCGACCTGAAATGGACCCGACCTGAAATGGACCCGACTTGAAGTGTATCCGAACCCGAATTAACCTGTCAATTATCTGCTTCGGACCCGACCCGTTTTGACCCGACCTGAAATGAACCCGACCTGAAATGGACCCGACCTGAAATGGACCCGATCTGAAATGGACCCGACCTGAAATGGACCCGACCTGAAATGGACCCGCACCCGACCCGAGTTGAGTCAAAATAGAAAAATGATCTGAAATGACTTGTACCCGATTTTACCCGACCTGACAGTACCCGACCTGAAACCCATCCGATTACCTGTTTTTACATCCCTAAGCGTGCCAACTGGATCCAGCTAGTAGGGAGAGAAAAAACACAATATGTGGCTTTTGGTTTTGGCCAATGATCGGGCGCCACATGGCAGTTTTGGGCGGGATTTTGTATTTTTTCAGATCAAATGTGTGTTTGTTTGGGGTTATATGGAGGGTAAAATGGGCGAGAAACATATGTAAATTGGGCCTTGTAATTAAAAAAAATTGGCTTTTAGTTTTTCATATATGTAAATGGACTTATATTGTATAAATGGACTTTTTACTTATTTATTGGGATTTATTATTTGTTTATTATTTATTTAAGAAAAAATATGGTATGTATATATATATGGATATACCCGGGTAAAATTGAGGTATTACACCCATTTACAATCGATGACTTGCTTCCTTTGTGGCAATGACATTATGGACCATGTTTTGTTAGATTCCATAGCTTGCAATTCTTCATGGATGACAGTCCTCCATTCTGGGAATCTTACAGCTTGATAATAGTAAGTTGATTCATAAGATGAAGAGATATTAGCCAGAAACGAGGTGTAAGATGAGGATAGTTTTGAAGTTGAAGGATACTCCTCAATAGGATATTGTGGAGATGAGACAATGCTGTTACGATAGTAGTGTTGGAGATATGAATCAGACCTTCTTAGAATAATAGGAACCTCAGAAGAATTTCGAATGGCTACTCCATGAACATGCTGAATACATCCTTCATGATCATTTGCAATGATATCAAGAGCATTCTAAATGCCTACATCGTGGGCAGGCTTAGCAACAAGATCAACAACCGCTCCATGTTGTATGAGCATATCCAATGAAAAACATCGCTGGAAATAATAATTTCTTTGGATTTTAAAATATAATCTTTGTATCCTTTAATGCCAGGAGCATATCCAATGAAAATTCAAGGAAGAGCTCTTTCATCGAATTTTGTTCTATGAGCTCGAAACGTAGATACAAAACACATGCAACCAAAGACTTTGGGATGCATGAAATCTGGAAGTTCATTGTATAGCAATTCATATGGAAACTTATTATGTAAAATTGGAGAAGGAAGACGATTAATAATATGAATAGCAGTTAAAACACACTCTCCCAAAAACGTAAAGGTACTCTTGATTGAAAGAAGAAGGCACGAGCAACAGCTAGTAGATGTTGATGCTTTCTTTCCACAATGACATTTTGTTGGGGGAGTTTTAACACAAGAGAATTGATGCACGATACTTGTTTTGAAAAATAAATCTGTAAAACGTAATTCATGAGCATTATTAGATTTGAATATCTTTATATCAAAATCAAATTGTTTCTTGATCATAGTGGTAAAACTGGAATTATAGTATTAACATCATACTTGTGTTTAAGCAAATGTGTCCAAGTGATACATGTATTGTCATCCACTATAGTTAAACAAATCGTTCATTATTCTTGAAAGGCCCCCATATATCACAATGAATTAATTTAAATGGACAAGAAGTACGAGAAGAAATAAAAAAGGGAATTCTCTGTTGTTCAGCCATTGGACAGATCTTACAAAAAGTATTACAGTTCTTATTAACACGAAAATGCAAAACATCTTTCAATAATTGTAAAACTTGCAAACTTGGATGACCAAGCCGATCATGCCAAAAAACAGAAGTGAAACTAACATTATTAATAGTAGCCATAGAAGAATGAAGCAAAAATAATCCTTGATGAAGATCACCCTTCTCAATCACTTGCCAAGGGTCTTGGATCAAAAAATTATTATTAAAAATCACAACTCAAATATCAGTATTTTATAACAAACAACTAGTAAATTGAAACTGAAATTAAGAACAAATAAAACATCATTGAGAGCAAGACGATGAGAAATTCTAACAGTTCCAGAATATTGAATATATACAACAATTGAAGGCTTCTTGCGCTGCTACTATCCAGTCGAAGTGATCTCCCTTGCGTAGCAAATCTGAAATTGGTGCAGCAATGGTGGCAAATCCCTTGATGAATCGGCGGTAATACCCCGCAATTCCCAGAAATCCACGTACATCTTTGATATCCTTTGGAACTGACCAGTCGCGAATGGCTCTAATTTTCTCCGGATCCATGGCCAATCCCTCCCTTGAGACGATATGCCCCAAATATTCTACTGAAGTTTGCCCAAACGTGCACTTTGATTTCTTTGCCACAAATCCATTAGTCAGCAATACTTGCAACACCAACCGGAGATGATTCAAATGATCCTGCCATGTCTGACTAAACACCAAAATATCGTCTAAAAAAACAAGGATAAATTTCCGCAGATAGGACTTGAAGATATCGTTCATGGTCGCTTGGAAGGTTGAAGGTGCGTTCGTGAGCCCAAATGGCATGACGAGAAATTCGTAGTGCCCCTCATGGGTGCGGAAAGTCGTTTTTGGTACGTCGTCAGCCTTCACCCTGATTTGGTGGTATCCTGCCAACAAGTCTAATTTAGAGAAAAATTGTGAACCAGCTAATTCATCAAATAACTCGTCCGTAGTGGGTATCGAGAACTTATCTTTAACCGTAATAGCATTTAGAGCCCGGTAATCCACGCAAAAGCGTCATGTTCCATCTTTCTTCTTTACAAGAAGCACGGGTGAAGAAAACGGACTGTTACTTCTCTGTATCGACTGATTTTCTATCATTTGTTGCACTTGTCGTTCAATCTCGCCCTTTTGAAAATGAGGATAGCGATACGGTCGTACATTGACCGGTGGTTTCCCCGACTCCAAATGGATTGTGTGATCTGTATTGCGTCTAGGAGGCAGACTTTGGGGTGTATCAAACACACGGGCAAATTCCTCCAACAACTGCAGCAAATCCTCACGGTTCTCAGGGACCATCTCATATGTTTCATGTAGTTGCAATCGAAAGAACCCAGCAATTCCTTGGGTGTCAGCAAATCGACGCAATTCTTAGAGTTGTACTGGCCGGGTAAGGTCTTCATACCCGATGGATTGTGACTCGGGGTGGGTAAAAGTGGTGGTTTGGGCCCTCCACTACGACCCATGTAACGTTTGGCCTCAAGTAACTTGGCCTCCTGAAAACGGGCTACTGCGACCACTTCCTGCATAGTATGGACGCGGCTGGCCAACACCTCGTTCTTTATATCGACCCGCAACCCTGAAATAAAACATTGAACCAAGAAAACCTCTAGTAAATCGCTGGTTCTCAACGCCATCTCTTCGAAACGGTTCTGATAATCCTCCACTGTTGTTAACTGAGTCAGTTTTGTAAGTTGCCCCTCGGGTGATTCGATCTCGGTGATAGCAAATCGCTTACGGATGGCTTCGATTAAGTGATCCAGCCCGCTAATTGACGGCGGTGTTGCATCCACCGGAACCATCGCTTGGCAATTCCGTCCATTCGAAAAGATGCCATTGTTACACGATGGTGGTCTTCTGTCCCATAGAAGTCAAAAAAATCTTGAGCCGACGCAATCCACTCCTCGGGATCTTTTCCGGTAAACAGAGGGAGTTCGACAAAGGCTGGTTTCAGTGGAAAAGGAAATCCTTCCTCACCGTCTGCCTGGAGCTTCTCTTTCCCTCGCGATGCTTTCGTGCCACTGGTCGCTTCGTGAGCTACCGTCTCATGTGAAGACTGTCCCAGTTGCTCCGAAACGGAAGTGAGCTGTCGCAACACATCTTGCAGTGCCTTCGCGTTCTCTGTGGTGGTTGATTGAAGAACTTCCAACGACTGATCATGACGCGCCGATGCGTCCTGGAGGATACGAATAGCTTCGGAGTTATTGACCATCGTTCAGACTCGATGAAAGCACCAATGTTAGGCTGTTCCTAACAGCAGCGGTGCACAAGAAATAGAGAAGAATGAGAATAAATTTAGATTCAGGGAAAAAAGGTTTTCACAAAATGTTCATGTCCTTTACATAATAAAAAGCCTCTTATTTATACTAGTCTCTCCTCAGTATACGACAAAGTCAGTTAACGCCTGGGGGGTCTTTCTCTCTCTGACACTCCTACGATTGCCCTGCAATACCGTTGGTGCCAGCTCCTCATCATCCTTGCCTTCCTGCCCCTTGGTCATTGCCTCAACTTCACTGCTCGTGACACAATTTTATTTGGAAGCATTATATTACCACTAGAAATAGGTTTTAAAGACTCCAAAAGTTCTTTAAAATGACATACTTGCCTTTGATGCACTGGAATCGATAATCCAACAATTGGTGTCGTTTGAAAAACTAAAACTATTAACATAAAACAAACTTTTACCTTGTATAGCCATATTGACAGTATCGGTAGGATTATCAGAGGAAGATGCAGCATGTAACTAACTTATGACTTGTGAGCATAACTATAAGTTGTTGACATTGCATAGCACTCAAGGAATCATTAGAAGATGTCATTGTTTGTTCTTGAGAAGAAACATCAATGGCAACATTGGCATTAGTGGTAACCCGATAATTATTCTTGTTTCGAGAATTGAAACTAGAAGGATATCCATAAAGCTTGTAACACTTTTTTTAATATGACCCATCATACCACAGTAACTACATTGGGGCCGAGTCTTTCTTTGATTAGAAACAACAGTTTTGACAGCAAAGGCAGTAGCATCATTAACAACATGATTATTTAACCTAGTAACCCTTTGATTTTCTTGGACAACTAAAGAAAACACTTTAGTAATGGAGGGTAAAGGATCCATTAGTAAAATCCGGCCTCAAACATGAGAAAGAATCATTCAAAACCCATAAGGAATTGCATGATTTGCTCTTTTTATTTCTAATCAAGCATTTTACGAACACCATCACAATTACGCCGAGAACAAGTGCAAATAGGTTTGACATAATTTAATTCATCCCAAACAATTTTTAATTGCACATAATAAGTACTTACAGACATTTGAACTTGAACCAACTCACTGAGTTTCTTTCTTAATTAGAAGATTCTTGGACCATTGTTTTGCTGGAAACGTTCTTCAAAATCTTTCCAAATATCAACAGCTTTCGAATGATAAAAAAGATTGGTCGCAATGTCTTTGGAAACAGAGTTTAGAATTCAAGAATTGACAAGATTGTTTGCTCTTGTCCAAGATGTATACAGATTTTGATTTTTTGAAGCAGGAGCAAGAATCGAACCATCTACAAATCTATATTTATTTTTGGCAAACAACGCCATTAACATCGAACGCCACCAATTGTTGTAATTGTCACTGCCAAGGGGATGAGTAGCCAAAAGTATGTCAGGATTATCATATTGATACAAGTAATAAGGATTGGCACCATTGTTAGAAATGATCATTCAGATCTGTATCAGCCATTGATGAACCAAAACAAAAAATTTGAAAGAAAAGAAAAATCTTACAAAAAGACGAGAAAGATGCGGAAGCTTAAGCAGACATCATCTGATACCAATGTGAATTTAATGGCATCAACTATAGGATTATCGATTCTGGTGCATCAATGCATGTATGTCATTCCAAAGAATTTTTGAGTCATTAAAACTAATTTTTGGTGGTAATATCATGCTTTCAAATAAAACTGTGACATCAATTGTTAGATTAACGATTCTGATGCATCATGGTATGTATGCCATTGTAAAAAACTTTTTGAGTCTTTAAAACCCATTTTTGGTGGTAATATCATGCTTCTAAATAAAAATATTGTATATGTTCAATATTCTGGAACTGTTAGAATTTCTCTTCGTCTTGTTCTCAATGATGTTCTATTTGTTCCTAATTTCGGTTTCAATTTACTAATTGTTAGTTGTTTGTTACAAGATAATAACAGGACGTGCTTCTTCAAATGATCGAGAAACAAAAAAAATCTTCCGATACCATAATAGTTTGAAGAGCAAGAAAAACTAGAGAATTTTTATTATTACTCGATATACAAGGTAATTTTTTATTTATACAAATAAAGAAAAGAAAACTCTAACCGTATAACTTCTATCTAACAAACTAATTATCCTAATAATATTAATAAGGTGAAAATACAGCTTTAAACCAGTAAATTATACTCTATTAGAGTAAGCATATTTTGGTCGGTTAGCCAAGTTGCTTATCTTTGTTTTCTCATATTCTCTTAGATTATGGGTTTTAGATCTATTAGAAACACCACATTCCTTCTACTAAAAGCACCACATTTTTTCTCCTAGAATTCTCCTTTTCTCTCCGCTCTAGGTAGGATTATGATTAGAATTAAAATTTGTATTATAAGTATGATTTTATCTTTTTAAGAAAAATAGGGCCTCACTAAAAATCTCTATCAATTTTTGAACCATTCGAAGAAATGATCGAGACAACAGACAAGAAAAGAGTACCAAAAAAATATTTAAAATAGATATATTGTTGGAGGAATACAAAAGAAAAAAATCTCTAGGACACAAAAGGAAAATATTTTAATTATATATTTCTATTAAGATACTATAGAAATATTGGCATGCAAATTCCAGTCATATAAAAAAATATATCATCATTATTATGACCTAACTTGGTTTATTTCTTCTGAAAACCTCATAATTACAATGCTAATTTCTTTTCCATGTTTAAAAATAGGCTTATATATCATATTAGTACTTAAAGTGTACCAACCTTTTCATTTTGGTACCTAAAGTAGTTTTTGGTCAAAATAAGTATCTAAAGTATACTTTTTGGTTAAATTAGGTACATGAAGTATATTTTTTGGTCAAAATAGGTATCTATAGTATTTTTTCGTCAAAGTAAGTATCTAAACTATATTTTTGGTCAAAATAGGCATCTAAAGTATTTTTTAGGTCAAAATAGGTACTTAAAGTATACATATTTTTTTATACATGTTCCTAAAAATTGTGTTGTGACATTAATTAAAAGGATTATTATCTTATACACTAACAGTCGTAATTTTTTGTTTCCACAAGCCACTCAATTATAGGGTTTAGTGTTTTAGTTTAGAGTTTAGGAGTTTTAGTATATGGGTTTAGAATTTAAGGTTTATGGTTAGAATTTAGGATTTATGGTTAGTACTTAGGGTTTATGGTTATGGTTTAAGGTAATATGAGTAGAGATTTAGGTTTTAACCTATAAACCCTAAATTTAAACCCTATACCCAAAATTCTATCAACAACCCCTAAATTCAAAACTATTATACTTAAACCCCTAAACGGAGTCCCTAACCCCTAAAACTAAGGCGCTTGTGTAAAAAAGTTTTCACAAGCGCTTGTGTATAAAATAATTACCCTAATTAAAAATACATTATGTGCCTGTTTTAACTAAAAAAATATACTTTAGGTACTTATTTTGACCAAAAAAATACTTTAGGTACTTACTTTGACGAAAATATACTTTAGGTGTCTATTTTGACCAAAAAGTATACTTTAGGTACCTAATTTAACCAAAATGTATACTTTAAATATTTATTTTGACCTATAAATACTTTAGGTACCAAAATGAAAAAGTTGGTATACTCTAGGTACTAATATGATATATAAGCCTTAAAAATAAGTTTAATAACATTTAAAATTTATTAGAAGTCTTTTTACTGTATTAAAACAGTCCATTTTAATTCATTTACTATTAAAAGGATTATTTTAGTCCCTATATGTTTAGAAAAGTAAGTATTTGAGCCTAAAATGTTAATCTATCTTTACTTGAACCAAAATATTGGGTTTAACTATCACTTGAGTCCTATCAATTTATAAATTAAGCCAATTGATTATTCAATAAAAAGAATTATTTAGTTCATATATTTTGAAAGTGAGCAAATAAGGATAACTCGGTACGATGTTAACTATTTCCTTTGGCATGTATCCAACTATGATTCGATAATTTAAAAAAAAATAAATTTTTTATATAATATTAGGATTGCCGAAAAGGTGAAAATACATGGTTGTGAAAAATCTGAAGTTAGGGTGTGGTTTTTCTTAGTTAGGGTGAAAATACATGCAAAAAGAAACCAGTTTGTTAATTACCAAAAATTCATTGGTTTAAAACAAATATTCAAATTAACTCATGACAAGTACATTACAACAGCGGAAATATATGATAATGGCCAAAATGTTATTTAAATCTCTGATTTTAACTAATTGTCAACTGATTTGGGGTAATCTTTGATTCTAAAAAGTCAAAGACAATCGATTTTATTTTGGTGAGTTATAGAGATAGAATCTTTATGTACAACATGCGACATAACACAATATATTACAATACATCATTAAATTTTTTTGATGATTTTTAAGTTATTATTAAAAATCTCAAAAATCGAACAAATAATTAAAATTATTTCAAAATAAAATTAGAATTCTAATTTAATAAACAATTCATATTTGTTTTATAATATTTTTAATTAAAATCAAATTTTCTGTCATCCACAAACCCTAACCTCAATTGTAAACCATTTGTATAATTCTTCACCTCCACTGCCCTGCCATTAACCGTTGGATTTCCCCGTTTTTGTTTTTCATTTATTCTACAGTCTACTCTTTTATGGGTCAGGCCAACCTTATTGGAAATCCTCCACTCTGAACCAAAGGATTTACTTTCGAGAAGTCAATCATAGGTTAATGGTTAAGGAAATGCACGGCAGCGGCAGTAAAGATTAAAACAAAAGAGTTAGGGTTAGGGTTTGTGGATATAGAGGATTTGATTTTAATAAGTACTATAAACAAATATGAATGATTTATTAAATTTTATTTTATTTTTTAAAATAGTTTTAATTACATGTTCAGATTTTTAATAATAATTTAAGTCATTAAAATATTTAATGATACGCAGCTGTGTATTACGTTAGTGGTGTGTATTGTCCGTTCTAGAATATTCCAGAATTATATGTATCCTTTTTCATGTTCTAAATACCAAAGGACAATTATATGGTTATCATTAGTGGTGAGCAAAACTCGACTCGACTCGAAAAAATCGAATAATTCGACTCGACCCGAGGCAAAAATACTCGACTCGTTTTGACTCGACTCGAAATTTCATAAACTCGAATAACTCGAAAAAATTTCAAATAAAGTTTGAGTTGTGAAATGGAAATTCGAATAACTCGAAATTTTTAGTAATTAGTGGATTTATTTTTAAGTTCGAGACGAGTCCCTCTATTTTTTATGATATATACATATTGATATATAAAAATATGAAGAAATATTGTCACATGTGAAAAAATATATATGTGCATATCTTATATGATTAGAAAAAAGAGTTTAAATTGGAATCAAACCCTACTATAACATGATAAATAATTACAATTAAATTTTTATAAAAACTCGAAAACTCGACTCGACTCGAATTTCTTAAACTCGACTCAAATCGAAAAAATTTCAAATAAAGTTTGAGTTGTAAAATATGTCTCGTCAACTCGAATTTTTTTAACTCGACTCGACTCGATCGAACGCTCACCCATAGTTATCATGAAAGCAAAAATAGTAGGCATCCATGGACACAAAGTGCAGTTAAAGTAATGATTTTATTGATCAATAAAGGAGTCTTAGATAGACACGTGCCAGTTACCATGGTTCTAACAACATATACAACGTTGAGAATCATGACTTCTAATGTCAAAAGATCAAGAAATTTGTATAAACATGATTCATTCCAATGCTCTAAAACTAATTGAAGCTGAATTCATTCCAATGCTTCTTCGGCATGTTTACATGCATATACTTTGCTCATTCTCTATCATTTGGAAAGAACCGAGTCATTCACTAAAATACGATAACAAACTAACCTATTTGATTTTTTTTTTACATTGCTAGTTTTTCTAAACAATTATCTACCGTAAAATATGCCGAGCCAACAAAACTCCGTGGTAATGGAAAAGAGAAAGACTGAGCTAGTATCTTCAACACAATACTAATATACAGCGGCTGCCATCTCTCGATGCATCTACCCATCTGTCCGTTGTGCAAGTCTTGCTCATTTGTTTTGCTCGAAAACTTGAAACATTGATCGTATGCTCTGCAATTAGCTATCAATCTAGATACCAGGCTTTGAGGAGGATCAATCCTGTAATATATTCATTGAAATAGTTCTGGAAATGACCACATTATGAAGCGAGCAAATATGTCTGACTCCAAAAACTCTATATGAGCAGCTCGTCCTATGAAAGTATTTAAGTTTTTTCCATACGTGGTTGTGTCAAAGTTGACATCACAACGGATAAACACCCGGTTGTCAGAGGTTGGTGCCCGTATCTGGTCTAAGCAGTCGTTCAACATCTCCAGAAATGCTTTTCCCTTTCTGGAGTAGTCTGATGATGCTGCCCGGCATGACTCAATTCTGGCAGAATGATACGGGACATAACCATCCTGCAAGGCAAGTCGTCTGTTAATGACCTTATGAGTTATGAGTAGGAAGGGAAAACATTTAAATTATACAGTAATTTTACTATCACTCAAAACTATAAGGTAAAACTGCTCATGATGGTAACAAGTTCAGAGAGGCACAGAATACCTGGGGTGACGAAAGGAGGAATATATTCTTGAAATTATCCAGAGTTTTTTGCTGAAAGAAGAAAACAGACTATTTCAGAAAACAATTTCACATTTCTGACATGTCTTCAGCTTAAATGCTCAATCAAAACAATAGTGAGTAATAAAAGGAAGAATGGTGGCAAGATGCAAACCATAATGCAACTTTGTTCACAATACCTTACAAAGTTTGTAGAAGAAAGTGTTACGGATATCTGGGTCATCTGTGAAAGTTAGCTGATGAATGCACTGCGTCCCCTTGAGCTTCTTCAAAAGCCACAGCCCGGAATTGAATAAAGAATTTGAACTGTATAGATATCCCAAGTGTGGCCCGGACACAGATACATATGTATGGAGGAATCTCAGGTAAGGTTCCATAATACTATCTGTGCATACAGAAGCACACATCAAGCTGACATTTCAAAATTAATAAAACTGTGAAATGAAGTTTTTGATAAGAATAACTACCTGCTAACGCTGTTCTTATTATAATGTTTCCAATAGAGTGCCCGACAAAACTAAGTTTGATATCTCGTAAGTGTCCAGTTCTTGAAGCTTTATCCATTTTCTTTTTAACATAAGCAATCACTTCATGCGCCAGCCTTAGTCCCATATCTCTGAAGTCTCCTGATGTTTTCTCTTCATTTGCCTCTGACATAAGAAAATGTATCTTGGAATCTATCAAAAGCCATTGGTTCCTA
The DNA here is from genome assembly GCA_030270665.1 of Hibiscus trionum. NCBI lineage: Eukaryota > Viridiplantae > Streptophyta > Magnoliopsida > Malvales > Malvaceae > Hibiscus > Hibiscus trionum. Next base: position 70,347,124 of record BSYR01000003.1, read on the forward strand.
ACAAGTCGCAAATCCAGATGATGACCCTATATATTCAGGTCAGGATTAGACGTAAGATACCATATGTGCCCTTCAAGGTGCATAAAAATTACTTCAGGTGCTTACTAAAACATCCTCCAAATCAAATAATTCATTGGAATAGATAACGTCAAATTAAGGAAACAAAACTACAACCAAAGAAGCAAGTGTGGGAAACCAAAACATGCCTGAAAACCATGCACAAAGACGACAATCTTCAGGTCCTTCCCATTTTCTGCAGCACTTGTACTTGATTGGTCCTTACCAGCTTCAGAAAAAGTGCTTGTGGTAGCTAAATTCATTACGTCAAAATTCCTCAAGTATGAGTTATCACTAATAGTACGACGAGGGACATTTATTACACGTTCCATAATTACAATAGGAACTCCTGAAGGATCTCCAAATATTTGCATATCTTGGATCGATCGATTGTTAATCTGTGTGCAAACAATTGTTCCAGTAAACTAAGGTAAACGGCAATAAGGACAATTAGAAGCATAAACACAAGAATACCCTCATTTGTCCAATACTGCGCCGATGAAGCTCAGCCCGCATAGTTGCTATCTCTGCAGGCTGCATTGCACAAGATCAATTTTCCAAATTAGAAACTAAGTGGAAGAACTATAGTCTCTTATAACCGAATACTCAAGCCAAGAGCAATATTTACATCATCGGTTAACCTAAAACAAGTATTTACATCATCGGTTAACTTCAACAAACTTGGACCTCTCTTCTGCACTATATGATGGGAAGGCTCATCAAAACCACCATTTATATAATGATGAGGCATTTCAACCTTAGTGTAAACCATCCATATTGACCATTCAGTTCTTCGATCCTTAGCCCATGCATCACGAAGGAATTGCAATATCTGCGTTTTATTATCCCTGGAATAAAATGCAAATTTAACACCTAAAATAAGCACAGATATGATGAATGCTTCATTGAAGGGCTCAACTCATCTTTTCTGTTGATTAGTAGTTTAGGTATGAAACGATTAATATTATGAGGTCCAAGTAAATATTTGAAGATAAATAAGACATTTTTCTACTAGATTATCTGCAAGAAAATACTTTTTGAGTTTAAACACGCCTCAATACACTTTGTATTCTTGCAAGAACTGCAAGTGAAAATGCATAACCTGACCTGTGGAAATTCAGAAACATGTTCCACAAATACGAGACTTGTTCACCCCACAGATTAAACAATTTAATTATATCATCCTTGGATAAGTTCTGGAGCAATTGAACATCTAATCTGCTTCTATTGACTCCCTGTTAGAGAGAGGAAGGTATTAATATTATAATTTTAATCAATAATAAAATATATAAAACCACAAAAAAAGGACTAATAAAAAGGAAAGTGTATGCTGCTGAATAAAATAAAGCAAGGACCTCAAGACCATTTTGTGGCTTGCCTTGTCCGGAAACTTCGGCATGAGCAGTAACCGGATTTGCTTGCAGAATAGAACCAGATAGTTCCGTTTCATCCATTGTGGATGTAAATTCAGTCAAATCAATCGCTTTGTTAGTACCATTAGCAATTCTTTGCAGCTCTGCAAGCAGTGTGTCACGAGCATCTAATAAGGCTTTAACAAGCATGTGATGTTTGAAGTCAATCGATGCCACTCCATCTAGTGCCTGGGGAATCATGTAATTGAACTGTCAGTGCATAAAATATTGACTATCAATGATAATAAAAAGCTACAATAAAAATGTAAGATGAGCTTGCACTATTGCTCAAGTAAATCCTCAAGAAATTCTAATGATTATATCCCCCCCCCAAAAAAAATTATAACACCTTTATTAAACATTTAAACTTAAAATTAAAACCGGCTATATCAAATTTTCTTATCATAGATGATAAAGCCTCATAATTTTAATAAATTCCACTCACTGTATTACACCCACAATTTCCACCACATAAATGAATAGACCAACCCATTATAGATATGTTACTGTTAATTAATATCCAATGTTTAGAACAAACCTGACTAGATCCATAGATAGTTCCACCAGGAATGGCACCAGGGGCACTGTAAGAAACCCTGGAATAATTCAACAGTTCAAGTTACTACAACATATCTACATAACATAATTTACTTTAGAAACAAAACAACCCTTCTCTCTCTTTCATTTCCACCAAGAACCACCCCCTCCCCAAAAGATGGTTCAAAATGGGTGATTAAAGGAGTATGTCTTGTGTGAAGTTAGCATCGCTGTTTCTAGAATCCGTGACAAACCTGGGTACTTTCTTTGCTCCCTTGCGAGAACCAGCTTTTAGAAGACAGACGTGAACACTTACATCCACAAGAACAGCATGAAATGAATCAAAATATACAGGGCAATAGGAATGCAGTCCTAAAAGAGCTTTAGGAGGGATCCGAAATTCATGAACAGCAGCAGGGTTACCATCCGAAGAAGCCTGAAACTCAGAACTGAATGCAGTGCTTTTCAGTCATTTATGAGCACTTTTAACTTGAAAAATGAATAAAAGGGAAGTAAGAAATGAAACACAAATGCAAATATATATACACATATGATACGAGTGCAACTTTAAATTTAAATCATGAAGACATATGGAAATAGGACTTAACAACTTACCCTTTCTCCATTACAGGAGAATAGAGAAGCTCAAACTTCAAAATGACAGCTGATGAGAAAGGACCCTGTTAGATATTAATACATCAGCACCATAAATAGGATATAAAATAATATATATTGACCTTTAACGGCTCAGCTATAGCCAAACAAATCAAGGTAGGAAAGTATCCATGCATTTCCTCCATGAATACAAAAACCAAATGAAGAGAACACTGGTGAAACTCATAACTTTCAGGAAAATCCAATGTCACTTTTCATAACATCAAAAGACCAAAGCATCAAACCTCTAATAGACTAACATTAAGACTTAAGTCATATATTTAGTAATGAAAATATGTGATTCAGTGATACAGGCAGATTAGTTCTGGCAATGCATGTTGTTCTCCCCACTGCAAAAAAGAGTGTGCTGCATGCAAGTGTTAGTATATATGTAAAGAGATAAAAAGAGAGATTGTCTACCTCATTGTCAGTAAGGGGTAGATTAAATGCAACCAAGATTGATAGAAGAACATCCTGTTTCGCGTATTTTATTCGAAAAGGCCTTGTTGCAAAACTGTTGTCGGTATCATCGATCCTCCACACTCCATATACATCATCAGAACCAACATTTGGAGCTACATGAAGTCAAAGACCAATGGTTGAGTTTTAATTAAGCATATAACAGATATCAAATGTATTTGCTTCGACAGCATAACAAATATTTTTTTCTAACCTTAAGAAAATTGTAATATTTTTTTCCTATAAAGGAGTGGAGGCAAATGGATAGCGAGCATCAGAAAGAAAAAAGCCTCTAAAATTTATACTAATTACCTTCATATTGCATGACTCTTGAAGGTGCTCCTATAGAAGTATACTGATCATTTTCCCATCTCATAGTAATTTTAAGTCGATACCATCTAAACAAACACAAAACATTAGAAGGATGACATACACAATTCAAACTAAAGTGAAAGAAAAAAAATTGCTTTGTACCCTTGCTGGAAAAGATCAAGGTTATGAAACCTATGGATGTAAATAGCAATCTCTTGGACAGTATCCAACATGACAGCCGGCTGTACTTTAGCCGGTTGCGGTTTTGCATCGGGTAACTTCCTCACTTGTTCAACTCTATTAGTCCAACCAATTAACCACCCAATACGTCGTAACATATGTAATCAAAATCAAGTATCCACAAATCTTGCATCCCTCTTTCTTGTTCACACTGGGGTAACAAAATCCACAGTCCTCCTCAAAACCACATTCCTTTCTTTTTGACTCTCATGCAATCATCAAAGAACAAAGCAACCTCACATAAGAAAAACAAGACACTAATAACTCTCTACGCGATCCACTGTATTTATTTGTCCTCGTACAAAACAAATGCTAAATAGCTGCAAGAAAGACGAATAAAAAGATCAAAATCTTGAAAAAAAGAAATCATCATCCCCAAAACCAGTAACAGCATAGATTTGCAACGAATTTCATTGAAGGCTGCTATTTCACGACAACAATGCTATTTGAAACCTAGGTAACTTTCTTAAAAAAATCCAAATTAGAGCATTTTGAGACAATTAACAAAATCGAACTAGCTTCGTTCAGAATGAAAATTACGAAGTTAATTAACAACTTCAAAAATAATATAAAATAAATCGGAATAATAATGATGGGGAAAAAAAGAATCAACAAACCTGCGCTCAGATCTGCAACAGTTTTTGGGAGACTAGGGTTTGCAGTTCTTGTTGGTGTTATAGCTACAGATGAAGAAAGAGAAGGATATGTTAAAAAGATGGAAATGAGAGATAGAGATCTCGTTTTCTCCTGGAAAACAATGATCTTTATGTTTGTTTCGTTATTTAAGAAACAATAAAAGAAACCTACAATTTCTATTTTATTTTCTGTCGGCACTTGGCATTTGATTTATTTATTTATTTTACATTATGCACAAAAAAATGGCTAATTTGGTCAAATAATCCCCTTTGGGGAATTATCTAGAAAAATATCACCTTTGGAAAATATTTGGAAAAATACTCTCATTTAACCCACGTCAGGGTAAATCGCGTTTTACAGCTCGCGATATCCAAAATCGCGTTGTATAAGGCATGCTTTTTTGTCCGATGTGGATTATATTATTCGATATTTATTTTTTTTAAAATAAATTGAAGTCGCAGTCTGTAGGACGCGATTTCCGCGAGAATTTCAAACGACTCGTCGCGAATTTATCAAATAATTTGCGTAAATCTGTTGTTTATACAATTATGGATAGGGTTGTTTAGGGTTAATTTGCATGGTCTTGGGGGATGATTTTTCATGATTTTGATCTTTTACCTCATAGTAGTGATGCTTCTCTTCAAAACGGTGTAAAAATCGACGTATATAAGGCATCCGAAACGGTGTTTAAACCGCGTTAAAAACGCTACCTTGCCATGTTTCTTTGATTGAAGAGAATGGGAATATGGGTCGGTATGGTTGTTTATGGTTGATTTGCATGGGAATTTCACGTTTTTTTTGTTATTTAACTTTCACGTCGTAGTACAGGAACACGTGTTTACAATGGTGCAGAAATTGACGCGTAAAATGCATCCAAAAGAGTGTAGAAATTGTGTTAAAAATGCTTTCTTGGTATATTCCTTTGCATTAAGAAAATGGAAACATGGGTCGATATTCATGTTTTAGTGTATGGTCGTGGGTTTTTTGTTATATAACTTTCACGTGGTAGTACGAGAACACATGTTTACAATAGTACGAGAACACATGTTATTTAGGATTAAAACATTAGAGTTACAATTACAATTAGTTGATTCGAGGGTGGGTCTTAAAAGGATATTTCCGGATGTCGTGTCCAGGGTTCCTACAATTTCCACACAACTTAGGTTGGCCGGTCGGTTCTTGAAGAACCATATCCTCGACACAATGAATCCTAGTTGACTTTGGGCGACCTTTTTTGTTGCGTTGCAGGGATTCATTTGGCCGAATCTTAGGTTCATTTTCAACCACATCAAGATGATGTTCATTTCCGATCGGAGAAACTCGGATCAATATACCTTGAAAACATTTTCAAGTTTGTATACAGGATCAACGAGTGTCATTGTGTCGAGATGAATAGATGCACATGCAGCGAAGACGTGAGCACACGGGTACTTGAATGGCTGAAAGACTCCGTAATCACATGTCCCCTCTTGTAGATTAACAATGTAGTTGTGGTGCATAATTCCTTCAAGTGGTCATGAAAATTCAGTAACCGTAAACCTATGTTGGTGAAGAGAGAAGCATGTGGTACCCATCGCGTTTGCTTGCGCACGGTATATCTGAAATTTTTTTGGGAGATCTGAATGGAACCTATGGCCACCTGCCATTCAGTTCATAGCTTGTTTTCTGAGGGTTGCAAAAAGAGTAGCCGATCGATAATATGTTGCCTTCACAACTGATGTGATATGTAAATGACGCGTTCCCTTCAGAAACGAATTGATCATATCAGCCAAGTTCATCGTCATGTGACCATATTGATGACCCCCATCATAACATCACAACCATTTCTCCCTCGGGATATCAAGAAGATAGTCATATCCAAATTGATTTCTAACTTTCAACTCTTCTAGCAGCTCCTCAACCACCTCAACTTGATGTGCGTTGCCTATTCAAAAAATACGGAATAATTAATGAGAACTAATAATAATTGGCAATTTAATTTATAATTTTAAGAGCGAAAGGCGTATCCATGCGAAGAACCATTATACGCTCATCATTGTTCTTATACCTCTTGTAGTAATTTGCAGTAATGTGCCGCAGACAGTACCGATAATGAATATAGGGAGGTTCCCAAGATTGTCCCAAACGTTAGATTGATCCCCAAATCCACGCGCCTCTGTCTAAAATAATACATATCCCGTCTGGTCTTTCCCGTAGTAGCCGATGTAAGACATGGGTCCGCAGGTTGGTAAGAAAAAACGTCCACGGAGGGATATCTTCCTTTCCAACAATAGAGAACGCTACCGGAATGCATTTTCTGTTGCCATCTTGTGCAACTGCCACTAGTAAGATCTATGTGTATTTGCCGTACAAGAATGTGACGTCGATCTACAGCATCGACTTGTAGTGGCAGAATGCTTTAACGCATTGCGGAAATGTCCAAAATAGGCGGAAAAATTCGTGCTCCCCAGGTACGACACGATCCATTTCGTATCTTGGCAATGTCTCAAGTTCAACAACAGTTCTTGGGTTGTATTTCTGCATACAGTTGAGCCACGTTCGCAACTCGTTGTAGGAATCCTCCCACTGCCCATACAGTTGTTGGATGGCACGATATCTTGCATACCACGGCTTATCGTAATTAACAATGTGCTTGTAACGAGAATGGATCGATGCTATACATACCAGCACAGATACGCGTGGATTTGCTTTCACGAGTGGAAGGATATGATTAGAGAGCACGTGCACATCCAAGTTAGGATGGTCTTGATTAAGGCTTCCCACGGAGCATGTATGGGGTCCTTCGTATTATATTATCTTCTAAAGGTCGTTCAACCTCTTCAAACATGATGCACGTACCCACCACTTACATCCAGAATTCTTGTGGGGGCATTCAGCAATATATTTGTCCGTTTCAGTTTTCCACATGGTGGACATAACTGAGTTGCGTATGTTGTAATGCTTGATGGCAGCCTCCGTAAGTTTTTTAGTCCTAAAGACCATCCCAACATGCAGTTTACCATTATTACATTAGTTCAACTGGTCTAACTGTGGGTATTTTGGAAATTCTATAGCGTAGAATCCTTCTATATCCACTATTGTGAAGTGGGGTGGTGGATCGTAATATGCTAAGGCAGTGTGAGTTTCAGTAAAACTGCCCGAGGCAACAACGTCCATAGGTTCGTCCTCCGCAATATCCTCCGCAACATCGGGTGCACCATCTTTGGCATCCACGGGCTCGTCAAGGTCTGATGTTTCTTCTAGAAATAAACCCATCTCATCACCTTCGGGGCTGGGATCCCTTAGTGGTTCCTCATCCCTTTCAAAATTGTATAGTTCTGATTCATCAGCAACATGTACCCTATTAGGTTCTACAACCAAAACCTGATCAGGAGGCCTATGTCCAATATCTTGGCCGACATCAGCAGCGCATGAATGTCTCCTCATCTATGAGAAATCAACCGTGTTTGCCTCACTGAGGATATAAGTTGAGTGACATCTAGAAGAGAAGTCATCAAACTGGTAAAACTCTTCATGGTAGGACGACCCCATAGATGATGACGGCCCTACACCTGGAATATAAGTTGAGTGTCGCCCGTATGAGAAATCATCTACGTTTTTCTAACTGGGGATATATGCTGAGTGACATCCGAAAGAGAAGTGATCGAATGGGTTAAACTCTTCATGGTGGGATGGCCAGTAGATGATGACAGCCCTACACCGGCACTGTATGGATTGTACGTTGAGTGCTGGGTTGGCGGCATATTCAGGTCAATGTCGAACCTGGCTACGAAAGAATGCCTTGGCCTCGAGCCAGAAGACAATGAAGCCTGGTCATTTCTTGTACTTAGTAAGTTGAAGCCTTGTTACAAACTTGATGTTGGACAATTAGCATTTGGGTCGAAGTCAAGATTTGCTTGGATCCAATTTGGAACAACAGTTTGGAATCCAATGTTTTGTTCAAAAAATGTAACAAAGAGCTCTAGAGGTCATCCCATTGAATACTGCGTATAGGTGTTGATCATCATTTGCACATCTTCATCGTATTTCATATCGAATATTGCGAAATAAAGCGGATCTATCTATGAAGGTAGTCGATACCTCACCGATTGTAACTCCCTCTTAGAAGCATGTGGAATCTTCCTCTTTAGCACTCGCTTCAGCCTTTCATACGTTACTCCGTTCGGAATCTGCAGCGTAACATTGTTGAGGGACTGGAATATGACACCGATTTCGGCATCAGGGATCATCTCACCATCTTAGTGAACTAGAGCATCAACTTTTTCTAGTATTGTTGAAAAATGAAGCAGTGTTTCTTCTTCGCACACGAAATGCTTTGAACGTTTGGCAGAAAAAAGTTTGTTAGCTGTAAAAAGTTTTATCCTCCTATTTAAGAAAATGGGTGGTGACGTGACGTGTGAGCAGAGACAAAGAGTAACTCGCGTTGTATAAAACGCGAGTTGTGCCAGCTTTGCAGATTCCTGACGTGTCAGGAGAAATCGCGTTTTATAGAACGCGAGTTGTGCCAGCTTTTTCATTGCTCAGATAACTCGCATTTTATAGAACACGAGTTGAAGTCGCGTTTTAAACAACCCGACTTTGCAATATACAAAATGCTTTGAATGTTTTGCATAAAAAAGTTTGTTGGCTGTAAAACAATTTATCCTCCTATTTAAGAAAATGATAGGTGACGTGACGTGTGAGTAGAGACAAAGCGTAACTCGCATCGTATAAAACGCGAGTTGTGCCAGCTTTGCAGATTCCTGACGTGTTAGGAGAAATCGCATTTTATAGAACACGAGTTGTGCCAGCTCTGCAGTATACGTACCGTGTCAGGGAAAATCACGTTTTATAGAAAGCGAGTTTTGCCAGCTTTTTGATTGCTCAGATAACTCACGTTTTATAGAACGCGAGTTGAAGTCGCATTTTAAACAACCCGACTTTGCAGTATACGAAATGCTTTGAACGTTTGGCATAAAAAAGTTTGTTGGCTGTAAAAAAAATTATCCTCCTATTTAAGAAAATGAGAGGTGACGTGACGTGTGAGCAGAGACAAAGCGTAACTCGCGTCGTATAAAACGCGAGTTGTACCAACTTTGCAGATTCCTGACGTGTCAAGAGAAATCGCGTTTTATAGAACGCGAGTTGTGCCAGCTTTGCAGTATACATACAGTGTCAGGGAAAATCACATTTTATATAATGCGAGTTTTGCCTGCTTTCTGATTCCTCAGATAACTCGCATTTTATAGAACGCGAGTTGAAGTCACGTTTTATACAACCTGACTTTGCAATATACGAAATGCTTTGAATGTTTGGCAGAAAAAAGTTTGTTGGCTGTTATAAAACCAATATTGATTTTGATATAACTAAATAATTTAAGGACTAAATTGAAAAAGAGAAAACGAATTTTTAAGTCCTCAAAACCTCTCTATTTATTTAAAGGAAAATTTCTAAGTCAAAATATCAACTTGTCAAAAGTTTTCTAAGTGTTTTTGAAGCCAAAACAGTGATTTTCGAGTCACCGTTTCGAAACGGCCTTGGGCGTTCCGGAACACTTTTGAAACTGTTAACCTCTGTTTCGAAACGGGTTTCGAAACGGATGAAGAACATCGAAACGGTTTGACCCGTTTCGATACGATAGTATCGAAAAGCCCTCAAACGTTTCGAAACGACATTCAAACGTGTTTTTAAATATATGACCGTTGAAGTTTTTCAACTGATTTTTGACTTGTCATTAAGGCGTATCGAAACACTTTCAATCCGTTTCGATACGGGCCTTGATAGTGGCAAAGTGTTTCGAAACGAGTTTCGAAACGGCTCTTAGCGTATCGAAACGACCGTACCCGTTTCGGTACGGTCTATTTAATACATCCCAACGACTCTTTCTTTTTTGGTCTGTTTCGAAACAGGGTCGGGCGTTTTGAAACGGGTAGTTGCAGACTGCATTTATGGAGGCAAGATAACATCTCAACGGCTCTATTGATGAATGCAACAACCCCAACGGCTAGAATTCAATGAGAAGGTATAAAAAGGACCTCTAAAAGCCTCAGCAACAACTATTGAACCTACAAGCAACATCCAAACCCTAGTGCCCTTTATTGTCAAATTCTTGTACCCAACTCTTGTGTTCTCATTGTAATCTTGTATTGTGAGTTTGAGGAGTGTGAAATTGTAATTGGGTAAACATTCATCCTTTGAGAGAAATTTTTAGAGTTTACCAAATACATCTCTTGTAAAAGTGAGTGGATTAAGCTTTGGGTAGAAAGCTTAGTCAAATTGTAAGGTTCCGTCCTTATCCAAGAAAAGGGGAAGAATTCAAGTAGTGAATTGGTTGAAAATCCTTAGTGGGAACTAAGGTAGTGGATGTAGAGTTCATTTGGAGAACTTGAACCACTCTAATTGCTTGTGTCACATTTTATTTTTCCCTATTATCACCTACCAAAATTTTTATCGCCAATTCACCCCCTCTTGGCCATTTGCAATTGTGTGATCAACTCAACAGCTGTAAAAAAATTTATCCTCCTATTTAAGAAAATGGGAGGTGACATGGCGTGTGAGCAGAGACAAAGCGTAACTCGCGTCGTATAAAACGCGAGTTGTGCCAGCTTTGCAGATTCCTGACTTGTCAGGAGAAATCACGTTTTATAGAACGCAAGTTGTGCCAGCTTTGCAGTATATGTACCGTGTCAGGGAAATCGTGTAAGGACTTCTTCAGTATATATATACACTGGAAAGAATTTTACATCAAAAAGCACGAAAATTTTGGTTGGTTGAAGGTTGGAATTTACTTTGTAAGGACTTCGATCGATATAATATGTCAAGACGAGAAACTATTACAGCTTTGGTATACTACGATGGGCAAATAATCGATGATGCATCTCTCGGCGTCGTTTTTCAGTCCTCAAGTACTATATTGCTTCCGCTGCCATACAACTTATCGTATAAGAAGTTGATGAATAAAGTGAAGAAACATGTTCCATATAGTCCTGGGCAAAAGATGGAACCGTTGAAGTTTCGAGTGAAGACGTCGTTAGAACCATTAACGTACTCATTATTCCACATTATGGACGACACTGATGTGGAAATGATGGTGGAATCTCACCTATAGTTTTGTTCAGGGTGGACCCTTAAGCTTGAGCTTTATATAATGTTTTCTGATGACAGTGATGTTATCGGAGTCCCAAATAATATCTAAATTTTATTTTTATTTTTAACGTTCTTTGAAGATTCGTTAAAAAATGCAAATTTTAGCACCATATACACTACAATTTTAGCACCTTTTTAAGCAAGCATACCATATACACGATAATTAAAGTATACCATATCGCGTTCAGCCCAACGCGAGTTTTGCCACCTTTTGCAAGATTCCTGGCATGGCAGGCAAAATCGAGGCCTGTAAAACGCGACTTTTTTGAATAATGTCGTAAATCGCGTCCTGTAAAATGCAATTTCTGACACGGGATGCAAAAATGCAGCCTGTAACACGCAATTTCTTTAAATAATGGTGTAAATCGCGTCCTGTAAAATACGAGTTTGACATCTTATTTCGACATTGTTCTACCCTATATATGTTATGTAGGAGTCACAAACTTTTTACATTACTCAAACAATTTCTACATATATTCCGCTGTTAAACTACAAATACAAATTATGGCGCGTTTTTCTGCTACTGTTTTCTTTCGTGGAATCTACTTCTACACTTCTTTCAATGAGAAAATTATAAGAGATGAATTGTTTAGGTTGATTTCAACACGGGTTAGGGAGTATATAAGCTCCAAAATTTCTGCCTTGTGTGTCAAAGTTCCAGTAAATGAGCCCAGCCCAGAAGAACACTACATACTAACACTATCAAATCAGAAAGATATGAACGAGATGTTTCAGGCATACAAACGTGTCGGGGTACGAATATTGAGCTTACTGTAAACTTTGATGACGACTCTAGTTCATCAACAATACTTAATCTTGAAGACAATAATGCGATATCTACACGAAATTATAGGAGACGACATGAGAAGGAACAAAAAATTGAGGAACTAAACTTAACTTCTCACATAAGTACCGACTACGAGGGTATCGAAAATGATTCGTTTTCATAGATTTTAAGTAGGCTTAGTACTTTAATGCTTGTGTACTTAAGTCAATTAACAATCTTGTAGTACTTTTCATTAATATAATTATCGCAAATATTATTTTCTACATCTTAACCGCTTCGATTTTCAAACAGTTAACAATCGAAAAATATGTAATTAACAAAACATATTACACGTCAATTACATTGGAACAACTGGCATGTATGAAGTCCGTCGTATCTTTTTATCTGCCAAACGTTGTTCAGCCTCTTTGTTCGTGATACACAAATCCTCCAGTTACAGTCATTGCCCTTTTCGACACATTCTGTGCTATAGTTGTCCACAGTCGTTTTCTTCATTGTCGAATGAACTGATCGACATATGTTGTAGTTTTTAATTGCATCGTCTGCCATTTTCTTCGTAGTGAATATCATCCCAACTTGTAGTTCACTGTCAGTATCAACATCGCATCATATGACTGACTCCCAATAGATGGTAAATCATCTACGTTTGCAGCCATTATAGAACTAGAATGCAAAATAATAGAGTAAGAGAAATTTTGAGGGAATTACAATGAAAGTAAAGGAAAAAGTGAGTTTTTGAGGAAGCGGGGGGGGGGGGTCTATTTATAGGGGTGTAAATGAATAGGTGTTCTTTCAAATTATTGTTTTTATAGAAGTCAGACATTGAAACACGTAAAATATTACATATGAATTACATATGTAAATTATATTTTTATTTTTTGTATGTTAAAAAAAATTGTACCCCTAAACACGTGGTCAATTGTACCCTTAAACATGCATACTCAAATAATTTACATATGAACTGATAAATGGCCGAAGAGAGGTGTGTCGTTGCTGTAGATAAATGGCCGACGAGAGGTGCATTAGTTTGTCCTAGTTGTTGGAGTCCTCAAGCTTCGTGGATTTGGCGAGTATGCGATAATCATCTTCCACGATACATATATCACCAACACCGCTAAATGAAGGGTCTTAACATAGCTTCGAAAACACCGAAAATGGTAGAAGCTTTGACTAGCATTATCAAATGTAACCGGCACCCGCCAAACGCTGTAACCCTGGACATGATAGCTAAAGTTGCAGCTATTGTGATTTCGTGGTACCGATCATTTTCGTGGCACCCCACCACGCGTTTCCAAATATTGTGATTTTTCGATCATCTTGAACAAACACATACGATACACATATCGCACCACAACTGGTATCCTACCAAATCCATCTACTAATCATGCAATAACACATACCCACAAATCATAATACAAGTGAAAATATTCACCAACGTTCGTAAAGGGGGCTATATATAGATCAAACTCTCGTCTATTAGCAATGAAATCGCGTCTTACAGAAAGAGAATTTGGCCAGAATTCCTGACATGTCAAGAATATCGCATCTTACAAAACGCGACTTTGCGAGGATTCCTGACATGTTAGGAAAGTCGTGTCTTACAGAATGCGACTTTGCCAGGATTCTTGACATTTCAGGAAAGTCGCGTGTTGCAAAACGCGACTTTTGCGACTATAAGTACCTACCCGGTTGATCGAATCCCACACCACTAAGTCGATGAAAAAATCTGCATTATAGTGCTTGAAGTTTTCGATTGTAACTACTAATGCCAACAAACCACGTATCTGGAAAATTTAATCGCAAACAGATTTTTCGGATATTGTGATTTGTCGTTATTTGTAGTTGCATCTATATGTTAAAAAGATGTTGGCGGGTTATTAGCTCGTGTGAGATGACTATTCAGTGTTTTTGTTCATGAGGATCGACACAACAAATCACAATATCCTGAAATCCAAGGTCTTTTTTAATGGCAGGCAGGGTTTTTAACGTTTTGGTCTACCCTACGACCCCCGCATGTAGCTGGAGTCAAAGACCCAACAATGAAAGCATGTTTAGGGGTACAATATTCAGCTCCAATAGACCACCGAGCTTGAAGACATGGATTGAAACAATTGTAATTTGTACCCATAAACACGTGGTCAATTGTAAATTATTGTTCTTTATAGAAGACATGCATTGAAACACGTAAAATATTACATACGAATTACATATGTAAATTATATTTTTATTTTTTGTATGTTAAAAAAATTGTACCCCTTAACACGCAGTAAAGTGTCTACAAGTTCTATATTTCATGCACATTACATCTCATATTATTGTTGTTTTTAAGTACATTATAGGCATAATTAGGATCATGCATTGCATTTTACAGTATTTCTCTACTTTGCCATGCTTTTATAGATTATTTGATTTTTGGTGAAGAAAAGGTATTGTTTTAGTGTAATTTTAGTTTTAGGTGCTAGAGGCTGACAAAGGGAAGGAAGAGCTGAGGATCTGATGTTGAGGCAGCAAAACAATGAGCTGTACTGATGCAGTTCCAAACAGAGACAGCCGCTACCGAGTAGCTGCCACTGCCCAACCTTTCGCCCAAGATAGTAGACTATGGAGTTGGAGAACCAGAGTACGATTAGTAGAGCAGAAAATCCTGATTCTATCGATGTTGTCCATTTAATTTCTGGCGTCTGTAGTAGTTAGAAGAGCCGCCGAAGGAGATCTCGAGATTACTTGCGGAGCAAGGCAACGTGATAAAGTCCACATTCAACTCAAAGAAGACAGAGTTTAAAGCCACATTTAATGTAAAAAGCTACTTTGAAGACTTCTACTTCAAGAAGGACTAGACCTAGCTAATGCCTATACATACCCATTGTAATTCTATTTCAAAACAAGTTAGGTTTTCCTTAGGCATAGTTTAGGTTTTCTTGCCGCCAACATGTTCTAAAATTCTTCTTGGGTTTGGGTTATGTTGTAATTAGTGTGAGAACAGTTGTTTAGGATGTCAAGTTCATTTTTGCAAATAAAATTACAAGGTTTACTTATTCCATGTTCTTCATAGTTTTCAATTAAGGCGAAAGATTAGTTGAATTCTATCCATTTGTTCGGTATCGAGAGAGTCGAACTCACGAAAGGAGTAAGTACGATTTCATCTATAGACGGTGCGATCAATTCGTCCTAGACATAGGTTAAGGGTTTAAGGCGGCTAAAAGAGAACAAGTTAACATTACTGTCTTTGCACGATTCACGATGCGAATGGTATTATCTGCAGTGGGCATCAACAGAACTCTGACTTAGATATAAGCAGAGTCACTTTCGAAGCGTTCTGCCGAGCCTTGTAGTTCTGCCGAGTTTGCCGCCGAGACAAAATTCCATTCCCCTGCCGAGGCAGCGAGAGGGTCTCTGTAGTCCACCTGCCATCCCCCACCGAGGCAGCAGAGTCTGGCAGTGCAAAACAACTTGTCCTATTCAACGCTGTTTCACACTAAGCAGCAGCATAACCCTGCCCATTCTATCAACCTGATTTCTTCTCTCTTAATTACTTGTGTTTTTATTTTACTTTTCTTCTTAACAACCAAATTAATTGTGCATTTATTTTTACTTGTGCAGGAACAACAATTCGAATCAAGCTGCCCAATCCCTGTGGGAGACGATATCTTTTATATTATAACTTGACAAGAGTGTGCACTTGCGCTCATAAATAGAGAACACCCAAACGCTCTACACATGCAGACTAACATAATTTACATATGAATTGATACAGACGAGAGGTGCAATAGTTTGTCCGATTTGTATGGCCGATGAGAGATATATCGTTGCTGTAGATAAATGGCCGACGAGAGGTGCAATAGTTTGTCCTAGTTGTTGGAGCACTCAAGCTTCGTGGATTTCGTGAGTACGCCATAATCATCATCTTCCACGGTATAGTTGTCACCAACAACGTTACATGCGAGGGTCCTAACATAGCTTCGAAAACACCGACAATGGTAGCAGCTTTGACCCGCGCTATCAAATGTAACTGGCACCCACCAAAAGCTGTAACCCTGGACATGACAGATAAAGTAGCAGCTATTGTGATTTCATGGTACCGATCATTTTTGTGGTACCCCACCACGCGTTTCTAGATATTGTGATTTTTCGATCATCTTGAACAAACGTACGGTACAGACATCACACCGCAACATGTATCCAATCACAACTGTATATACCCACAACTCACAATACAAGTGTGAGTTTGCCAGTAAGGTTTGTAAAAGAGTGCATATATAGCATGAAAACCGCTTCGTACAAAACATGACTTTTCCAGGATTCCTAACGTTTCAGGTAAATCGCGTCTTACTGAACGCAACTGTAGAACCAGTATTTTGTCCGGGTATACTTATATATATATATATATATTATATTTTTGATACAAATAAAGCCAAAAAATCAATAATAAATAAATATTAAATAAATAAATCTCATACATAATATTATCTGAAAGCCCAAGTTTCCCGCCCAAACAGACACGTGGCACAACCCCATTCGCCCGAGAGCTCTCACGCGGATGAGAGAGAATTTGTAGAGTACAATTAATTACACTAATAATTACCCCCATAATGATTAATAATCTAATAATAATAAATAAATAAATAAAATCATAATGAGGAGAGAGAAGGTGAACTGTTTTGAGGATTTGAACAGTCGTCGGAAGCCGACGTCGCCAAGCGCCACCGAAGATCGTCACCGGAGTTCACTCACTGCCGTGGAAAGGTATATTTCGACTTCGCTTTCATTATTTTCCTACATAAAATTAGAGTTAATTAGATCCAAAACAATAATGAAATGGTGAATATGTGACTCGAAATAAGGAAAGAATGCAGTCGGTTTAGGGAAATGAGAGGTTCTAAGTGTTGGATGGCGAGAAATTTGGTTTCTGGTGAAGTCGAATATGATATGAGGGCTGGTTTGGGTAGATTTATAGAGGAGAAGACGAGAAATCCTTATGGGTCGAGTAGATCTAGGTATTCGAGGTGAAAAAAATGGAAATAATGAAGTAAGCAAGTCACATGTCAGAATGCAAGCAGCCACAAGAAGTCGTGTGAAGAAATTTAAAGGGCAGTGAGAGAGAGAGTAAGCTTGGAATCCAAAATTTTCATCAAGTTCCAAAATTGGGGAAAGTCATCAAAAGGGATATTGAAATAAAGAAAAGCCAACTTTTTTTAGCAAGAAGATGAAAAAGCTGAGAAAGAACGTGATGGAATTGGAAATCGATATTCGAGCACTTGAAAGGCATGTTCGAAAGCTTTAGAAGGGGCATTACCAGAGAAGGAAAATGTATTGAGAAGAAAGCTTGAAGCGATTATCCAGATTATCCAAAGGCAGAATTATGAAATGATCAAGTTTAGAGGCCATGTGGGGAGCCGCCCGATTCATGCAAACTTTATCCATTGAAGTCATGAACCTGTAACAACACTTAGACCTCACCACCAAGCAAGGACAGACGCTGAATCGAAAGTAGAATGAAGCAATTAATCAAAAGATGAAGGCTAGATGGTTTCTTTAAACCAAATTGTCTATTTCTTGTAATAAACCTTTTTGCTAGTGGATGTTGCTCTAAAGACTAGTCCTTGAAATTGATACCTCGTGCATTCATGCATTGTATTGCATTCATCACATTTTTTTCAAATAACATCATTTTAAAAAAACAACAACAACAATAATAGTAATTAATAATATCAATAAATGCATTTTGACCTAAATAATATTGCATTATTTTTAAGATAATAGGAAAAATAATTTCAGAAAGTTATTGAGGACCGCTTGAGTGAAATTGAACAAAAAATGATCAGTCCCCGAACAAGTTGGTAATTCAAGCTGATGTTTTGCTTGGAATCAGGGAAGCCGGAAAAAAATGTTTCATACAAAAATAATGATATTGACAAGCTAGCATGTATCACATCTCACATGAGGGTCCAATCTAAATAATTCTTCCCGCGAAAAAAGGAGACAAAAAAGTCAAAGAGGAGAAAAGTCAAAAGACCAAAGAGAGAGAGAAAGAGAGAGGTAAAAAGTCAAAAAACAAGAGGAAGACAAAATAAAAGGCAAAAATCAAAGAAGAAAATATGAGCAAACTCGGGGTAATAAGGTCGAGGCACCTACAAGAAATCCATCAGATCTGAAAGAAATAATAAAGTGCTTGACCTCGATACACCGATAGTTTTTGAAAATGTTGAGACGATGGTAGTCTAGTTAATAGATGTGAAGGACAGAGTAAATCCAAATTTTGAGGAATTCTGCCAAAAACTCGTCGATTAATGGTTCAATGACAGTTAGGGGACCTAGAGATTTTAGCGAAATTTAGGGATCGTAGAATTTTCTATTTGAAACATTGAAAGTCAAGGATCCAGTGAAAGACTGAATTTTTTTTCAAGAGGAGCAAAGAGCGCAGAAACTCAAGACAGAGATCGAGTGGTTCAATAGGGAAATAGATACAATTATTCCTAGTCTAATGCCGCATTCGGATTTGATGCCCAACCTCGTGTAGATGATAGTGTCCTGAAGTTTTACAAGTCTTTTCAGCGTATGTTTATGAGACAGATTCAGTGATTTCATCAGAAATGAGCATTTATGATTTGACAATGAAGAACCTTGATTCTACAAAAGACCATTACCCGCTGAAAGAATTGGGATAAAAGAGAAAGGGTGTAGTCCACAACAGACATTTGAAAGTGATCTGCTATAGTTCGGGGTCAATAATAATCAGAATCATGTTTGAACATTTACCTCTTCAAAGTTTTTCTTTACTAAAGAGTACTTCAAAGTCAAATGCTCAAGGTGCTCGTATTAGTGGACGATCGAAGACTAAACCATATCTCATTCATGTCTCTTATCGTGAGTTGTACTTCAAATTGTTCGAGGCTTCACCGCATTATTTGAAACCTTCAAAGCTTGCTATTGAAGTTGTTACATCATCGAAAATCTTTGAGAAGATTTTAATGGAGTTCATGATTATGATATTGAAGACTATTACAATTTCAAGCGACAAGTTCAAACTCTCTGAACCAAGAGATTTTTGAAGCCGACATTGAAGGTCAGTTCATTAGGATTTGTAATTCAAGATGTAGACACCTAATCGAAGTCAATGGGATTGGGTTACCTAGAAATCAAATGCCGAAAAGGCGACAAGAAAAGAAAGAGAAGAAAAAGCAAGGTGAAACTAATTGAGAATCAGTAGCCGTCAAGGAAGAAACCCTGAGTAGACATGTCCGTTAAAAGGTTGAACACATCTAGTCAACATCTTGACAAACAGAGTTCATCTAAACGCCAGTCAGAAGAAGTTGTTAATTTCCACATGCAAATGACTGAACATTCCATGAAAAAGAGCAAGCGTTCGATTGAAGAAACAAAGAAATCCATAAGTAGGATGACCTTACTTCGAGGTTCGATGATAATATTAGAACATAAGCAAAAAAGGCATGTCTTTATGCCGGCATAGGAAAATAAATGAAGAAATGCTGATAAAATTGAAGTGATTGAAATTCACTCAGGTTTTCCTTGACCAATGATTGACAGTTTGACCACAGGAGATCTGTCTGCACTTTTAGAACCGTTGCAGAATAATACCCTGAACCATCCCAATCACTTTTGCCCGCGAGCATTGGGAGTCTTTTGTAAGGGAGGTTAATCGGTTTATTTGTTTACGATGCTGGTTTCCTACATAATTTTTTTCTCAAGTGGCAAACATATTTACATTCTTTGATTCTTTTAAATAATTCATTTATTCTTTGTTATGGGTTAGTTTTTGTTCTCCCATACATATATGTATATATCTTCTCTATCATTTTTATCAGGTCCCTAGATATTAATGGCAAAAGCTCCCAAGAATCAAATTCAGATATCAATTTCGAAATGTGGCTCTCTTCCAAGTTATTTAGGCCAACGAGAAGACATTAATGAGTTTTCAGGAATCACGGGAAAACCCAAATATAAAATATGAGTGAATTTTCCTCTCAAGCATTGTTGACTACGGTCCTTGAATGAAGTGATAACCCAAAACATCTACCACCTGAAGGCTGCTTTTCTTCAAAGGTATCTGTATATGGGAGGAAATTTGGCATTCCTTCATCTCCCTTCACAATGAAAGAAAATAAGAAAAATATCATTTGTTGTCCCCTTTGAGCCTGATGATTTTCTTTCGATTCAACCCAAACCAAGGATCACCCCTACACTGGGGGCAAAGAGGATGAAAGTTTGTCTACAAGTGAAAGATATTTGGTTTTGATCATGCTATGATAATGATGCCTTAAGAATCAGGGGCAAGAAGCAAAAGTTGATGCTTAGAATACAAAAGCAAGAAAGACAAGCTGAATGAAGACAAATATTCAGAGTCAAGTCAAAAAGAAAAAGGAAAAAGAAAGTCAAGGAGAAAAGAAAAGAAAGAGAAAAAGAGAAAGAGAAAAAAGAAAAAAAGAAAAAGAAAACAGTGGAAAGTTCAAAGAATCAACTGAATCAAGTTCAAAATTGCTGACATAAAGTTGAAGCAGTTGAAAGAGAAAGCACAAAGTTGAAAAGTGCAAGAAAAGCAAGCGACATATGTGAAATCTTCCATTCAAAATAAATCTCTATCCAAAGGAGAAGTGGAAGATTGATCAGTTTTGAATTCAACAAAAGAAAAAGAACTCTAGGGTGAAAACCCAGAAATGGCAGTCTAGAGTGATCCAAAAGAAAAAAAAGAAAAAAGAAAAGAAAAAGTATTTCATCCAAGCAGGTTCAGATCGAGGAGCACAGAAATAAGATTTCACTTGGAAGAAATGATCATTGGTTTCATTACCCTTAAATATTTATTTGAGCCTATATGTCTTTTCTTTCATAGCCGCGAGCTAAGCCCCATTACAAGCCTCAAAAGACCATTTTGATCATATACGGGTATTGGAGTAAGAGGAGTTCGTCTTCAATATACACCCCGTTTATTAGGGTTAACCTTTCTTCAAGGATCTCCAGGATTCTAATGTTTGATTGAGATCGGAAAAGAGGGAAGGATTGGGTTGGTGAGCTAGTGAGGCAAAGAGTGCCACTTAAACGAGATAGAATTAGGAGTATGAGAATATTTCTCTCGAAAGTCGAATAAAGTGGAAATAGGGTCACATTTGAGTTGATCTTTGTCAAATTAGTTCGAGGGCACTCTTGCACTTAATATTCCAGGGCCTAATTTTTTTTTTCTTTTGTTTGCCATGACTCATCAAATTATTCCGAATTAAGAAGATAATATTGTGGGCCCTTCACTTATCGTTTCAACAAGCATCTTGCAGATAAATTGATTCGATACGAGAAAAGCAAAGGATTTCATGGGTATTATTATGATGTACTAATCCTTTAAGCACATAAAGAACATGAGGTGGCCTCGGTACTTGGTTAATGATGAAAAATATGTCGAGGAAAATGACACAACTCAGAAATATTAAAAAAAAGCTGCAAGAAAGATCCACATACAGCCTTGGGGCAAAGAGAGAGCGTAGACTATCTTTTGGTGCAAAAGCTACAGCAAGTTCAGTCAGTTAAAGGTTTATAAAAGCAAAGATTATTACCTTTGAGGCACTGCAAGACAAGAAGGCTTTATGAATGTTAGAGTGAGCAAAGATGACAGTTGAATTCAAGTGTGGGGCAATACTATAAAGAATAGTTTAGAAGAATTTGTTATGTTCCAAAGGTGATGGGCTCTTTTGGGAACCATGGCTCGTGGATAGTAAAGAGAAGAGTACGAAGTGAAGACAATGTTAAAACCCACGCCAAAAAATACACAGAAATGGGTATTGTTGAGTGGATCGATGGATTGATCAAGACCAAGAGTGGGGTGAATTGGGATTTTAAAACTTTGTTGGAGTAAAAGGATAGCTAAAAATGAAGAACAAAGGATTTTAGAGTGGTTCAAGTTCCAAATGAACTCTACATCCACTACCTTAGATACCACTAAGGATTTGCAACAATTCATTAATTTGTTCTTCCCCTTTTCAAGGCTTAGGAGGTAACCTTTACACAACCGGTCAAATTTTCTACCCAAATTTGACCAAACCCTCACAAATAGATAAAGAAGAAATTGGACAAGAAATATATCTCTCAAATACAATATTGCCCCTTAAAGTACAACACTCAACCAAAATTTGAAGATAGAATAGGAATTGAATACAATTCAATTTGGGGTTTACAAGAATTTGGAAAATAGGCACTCTTGAGGTTGGATTTTTGCTTGGATGTTTATCTTTGATGCAATAGTTGTTGTTGGTCTTCAATGAGCTTCAATTTATACCTCCTCTATCAATTCTAGCCGTTTGAGTGGTTAGGGCATTGATTATAGCCGTTGAGACCCTCTCTTTCCACCATAAATGCACTTCTACAGCTATCTGTATCGGTACACGAAGACCCGTATCGATACATGTCTCAAAACAGAAAGAGCCGTTGCACATAATAAAGAGGGTGTATCGAAATGCGTGTAAGTGTATCGATACGGGACAGGGACCGTTTCGATACGGAAGAGACCGTATCAATACCTTTTTCTCAACTTAGCTCACTGGAAGTCTCCTTTTCGATACGGGACAACTGACACTTTAAATGTTAGTTACCTAACAACTGACACTAACGGTCGAAAACATTTAAAACACTTTGAATTAAAAATTCCGTTAAAACCATATCGATACGGGTTGAGCCGTATCGGTACACCATTCAAACTCTTTCAGTTTTTACAGAGGGGCGTATTGATACAGATTGAATATATTTTGATACGCTGTTTTGATACGGTTAAGAGCGTATCGAAACACGTCTTTCCAGTAGCCAACTTTGTAAAAAAAGGTATCGATACGACTGGAGGCGTATCAATACACCTGGACGATTTTTAATACTTTGGCCTTGGAACACTTAGAAAATATTTGGAGTTTGAGTTTTTCAAATCAGTTTAGGGTGTTGGTGATTTATAAATCATTTAAGGGACTTAGAAATCAATTTCAAGTTTTCAATTTAGTCCTTAACATACTTAGTTATACAAAATCAAACATAGGTTTTACAATCTCTCCCTTTTTGATATAACAAAACCAAAACTTGAAATTTTTGATATTTTGAAAATCTTTGTAAAGTAACTCCCCCTTAATGTTAGCTAGGTAACTTTTGAGTTTGAAAATCAAAATTTTTATGTGTGAGCTTCCCTCTCCCCCTTTTTGTTAGATCAAAAATAATTGAGACATAATGGAAAGTGCATAAAGACAAAGGTATAAATAACCAAGCAACATAATATCATTAAGTTCAAATAAAGGATAACATCAACTTAAAATCCAAATAAAACAGAAAATCAAAGCATAGGTTTTAGCATAAATCAAACTTAATCCTAAAAACATGAAACAAAGATGCATAAATAAATATCCTAAATGATATGAATGATATGCAAAGATAGGCTACTATGCATCGCCTTCTTCATCATCTTCCTCAATTGGATTATCATTCCTCATAGTTTGACACCACTCGTCATGGAAAGCAGTGAGAGAGATGTTCATTGAGTTGTGACCGCCTTCAAGGGAAGTGAGTCGAGTCTCCACGTTTTTCATCCGATCTTCAAGGCTTGTAAACCTTGTATCAATAGCGGTAAATCCCGAATTCATAACTTGATCGATTGAAGCCATTCTCGTGCGCAAACCCGTGAATTGCTCATTGAGATAAGTCATGAGGGAGTCCATAGAAGGTGGAGGAGGAGCTTGAGGAACTTGTTCAACTTGAGGATTAGCAAATTGTTCCGCGGCCTCACTAGGGAGCTCGGATAGACGAAGCCAATTCCCATTAAAGTAATGGAACTTACCCCTTGCAAGAGATCGTTCATCGATAGGATCGGTGAAGGGAGTTGGGTAGTCATGCGAGCAATCAATCTCCTTTTGTTGGAAGAAGTAACTCAAGACCGTACCATAGGTGAAGGAAGTGACAAGTGTGGTGTGGCGATGTTGCACAAGATAGACGATCTCCGCAAACATAATACGAGCAAGGTTCAGACGTTTTCTCTCACGGAAGCATCGAATCCAAAAATCATCTACTTGGCGGATAGTGGAATACTTCTCTCCCGAGGGCCTAAACCACCAAGAAACCATCAAATGGAGAATCCGATCTTGAGCATTAAGGGCGGTGATGGAACCACTTAGAACATGGCCAAGAGCATTCTCATCATCATAGCCTTCATCCTCCAATTTAAATACCTCACAAATAGATTTAACATCTATAGTGACCTTTTTACCCATAAGATGAGAGTTAACGGCCGTAACAACACCATCTCGATTGGCACAAAACTTGGCATTAGCATAAAAGATTTAAACCAAAACGCGAAAAAAAAATCTGGGAATAGTAAGAAAATCCATAAACTTCCATTCTTGGAGCAAAGGTAGATATTCAAATTTGAAACGCTTCGAGTTAAGAAAAGGAATAAAGATTACCCTCTCCAGACGGATCTTATAGTTTTGAAATTGGCGAAAATAGGTGAGTTCTCCGGGGGACTTAAATGAGTGTTGATAGAAATGAGTGAGATTCGGACGAGCACCACCTCCGGTATTTGATCCTTCACCCGCTTCACTAACACGTGTTCTCTTTTTAGGAGGTGCCATGAACTAGAGAAAGAATTAAAAACAATGTATGCATTAAGTTGTCTTCATTCAACTCATTGAAAACAAATAATCAAGGTTAAAAAAAATTATATATAAAACAAATTTGAAAAGAGATTTTGGTTTGAGAAGACAAAACAAAAATAAAACAAGAGAAAATTTGAAACGAAAATTAAAAAATAAAAGAAAAAGAAAGAGTTTTACCTTGATATTGATTAGAGAGGAATGATAGAAGAGCTTTGCACTCAATTGATGAAAAGCTTAATAGCTTTGTTTGATTTTGAAAACCCTCTTGTGATTTTGAGTTGAGGTGTGAAAATATGAGGGAAAGAAAGGCTATTTATAGAGTGAAAACGGCTAGGGTTTCTAGGGTTTTGAGAAAATTCAATTTTGGTAAAAGTAGAACTCTTAAATGCCAATTGATAGTTGTCTGCGCAATCGCGTATCGATACGCCTGAGGGTGTATCGATACGGGGGTAAAAGAGTAATTTCATTTAAAATGCCCGTTGGAGGATCGTATCGAAACGGATACAATCCATATCGAAACGATTGTTGCTCGTATCGAAACAGGTTTAACCGTATCGATACCCGTTTTAGGCAAAATGAAGTCTGGGAAGCTAATACAGAACCCGTATCAATACGCTTAACGCCGTATCGATACCCTATGCCAGAAATACATTTTAGGCCTGAAGAACAACCAAAAGCTCGATTCTAACCTCTCCTAAATGAATGCAAATGATGAATGAGCAGTTGTAAGCACATTTTAACAGAATCATACTCCCCCTAACTATAAGCATGGATATTTTCAAGAACTACAACACATTTACAAGCAATTTCACAAGATCAAGCAATTTTAACTTTAAAAAAGGTCCTAAAGGGTCAAGGAAGTCTAGTTAGACCTAACTCTCTCCTAAGGGACCAAAAACGCTCTTTATCTAAAGGCTTTGTAAAGATGTCCGCTAGTTGGTTTACGGTGTCAACGTACTCTATAACAACATCTTCCTTAAGGACATGATCTCTAATGAAATGATGCCTTCTCTCTATATGTTTTGTTCTAGAGTGTTGGATGGGATTTTTAGTTAAGCATATAGCACTAGTGTTATCACACTTAAGGGGTATGGTTTCAACTTTAATACCATAATCTAAGAGTTGTTGCTTCATCCAAAGGACTTGAGCACAACAACTCCCTAAGGATATGTACTCCTCTTCGGTGGTAGATAAGGCTACACTATTTTTTTTCTTAGAGAACCAAGATATGAGCATACTACCTAAGAATTGACATGTTCCCGAAGTACTCTTCCTATCGATTTTACACCCCTCATAATCCGCATCCGAATAAGCATGAAGGTTGAAGGTGGAGTCTCTAGGGTACCAAAGTCCTAAACAAGGAGTATCTCTAAGGTACCTAAAGATTCTCTTAACGGCTATAAGGTGAGACTCTCTAGGACTAGCTTGAAACCTAGCACACAAGCAAACACTAAACAAGATATCCGGTCTACTTGCGGTAAGGTAAAGCAATGATCCAATCATAGAACGGTAAAGCTTAGAGTCAACACACTTACCTCCTTCATCTTTGTCAAGCTTTGTAGATGAGCTCATAGGTGTGGCTTGAGGCTTTGCATTCTCCAAGCGAAACTTCTTGAGCATATCCTTGATGTACTTTGCTTGATTGATGAAGGTGTCATCCTTCCTTTGCTTGATTTGGAGTCCCAAAAAGAATGAGAGCTCCCCCATCATGCTCATCTCGAATTCACCTTGCATTAACTTAGCAAACTCTTTGCAATGACATTCATTAGTAGATCCAAAAATAATATCATCAACATAAATTTGTACTACTAAGATGTCATTTTTATACCTTTTTATGAAAAGTGTAGTGTCCACCTTACCTTTTTCAAAACCTTTTCAATCAAAAAGTTTGAAAGTCTCTCATACCAAGCTCTAGGAGCTTGTTTTAAACTATAAAGTGCTTTAGTAAGTTTGAAAACATGATTTGGAAATTTTGAGTCTTCAAAACTCGGTGGTTGTTCCACATACACTTCCTCATTTATGAAACTGTTTAAAAATGCGCTTTTAACATCCATTTGAAAAAGCTTGAAATCATGATAACATGCATATGCAAGCAACATCCTAATGGCCTCCATTCTAGCTACGGGTGCATAGGTTTCATCCAAATCTATTCCCTCTTCTTGAGTGTAATCTTGTGCTACTAATCTAGCTTTATTCCTCACAATGTTACTGTAAGACCTTAAAACTACCTTAGAAGAAATTCTAAGTTAATTGAAAAGAAAAGTGTAAACATTGTTTAAACAAAATATGAACTATATAATTTAAAGTATTAATAGGTAAAATCATAAGATACAAATGATATTCACATTTTAACTATGATAACCTAGATTATAAGTAGATGAAAATTAGACATATATTCTCGGTGGGAATTAAACAATGTAATGTACACACACACACACACACACACACACACACACACACACACATATATATATATATATGGATTAGAAATGATTATAATTAACATTATAATAAAAAAATATGATCATAGTGGATATTAAAGTGGAATTACATGGATAAAAATCAACCCATGTGTCAATGCGTAGAGACACATGGCTAGGAGGATAACCAAGTGTTATCACTTGTCTTCATCTTTCTCAAACTCAAAGACAACCACCGAAAGTCTAAACTATTGACAGAGAGAGCTAAAATTCTGGAAATTTTAGAAGAAAACACATGCTTGATTGCTGGAAATTTAAGCTAGGGATTCACATATGTTCATGCATGTAGGCAGATTCCATGTAAGTGTTCTAGTGTATTTTGATTTCTTCTCTTGAAATTACTTTTGATTCTTGTTAAATATGGATATTATTCATGATGGAAATTGATGTTTAAATGCTTGATTATGTATAACCATTGTTGGGTTTGTGTTAGTATTGAATTTGAACTGAAAATACAAAGTAGAAACAAGTTAGAACACCCAAACTGCCCATATTCGTACTTGTATGATACCCTGTAGAAATCTAGAAAATT
Source organism: Hibiscus trionum (assembly GCA_030270665.1). Lineage (NCBI taxonomy): Eukaryota > Viridiplantae > Streptophyta > Magnoliopsida > Malvales > Malvaceae > Hibiscus > Hibiscus trionum. The sequence goes on from BSYR01000003.1 coordinate 70,374,978, forward strand.
GAGCATGTTAGAGTCATTTCTGGAAAAAAAGTGTTCTTATAAAAAGTTGTAGAGGACAAAAGTTTACATGGAATAGAGGTATGAGTTGCTAAAAAATGTTAAGTATAGGTCTCTGAATTGTTGTTAGAAGTTGACTGGACTGAAACTGAATGAATTTGGAATCTGCTGGACTAAATTGTGAAATTCGAAATGTTTAGGGGTCAAAATGGTGTTAATAAATTCTGAAAATTTATGCTTGAAACAGGGGAGTCATGGAATGAATAAAAATTTAATGGCCAAGCTTGAATTAAGTCCCAATTGATAGGTTAAATGCATTTAGATCACATAGAGGATTAAAATGGATTAAAAGTGACTGTTTTGTAAAAAAATTGTTAAAATGAGGACTTGAATGCTCTGTTTTTAAAGATGTTAGAACTTCATTGTTATGTTAATACATGTAGGTTAATGTGGTTAATAGCTTAGAATCAAATGAATTTTGAAATATAGGATTTAAATGCACTAAAGTCACTAAGTTGACCTTGGACAAATTAGGCCCTGAAATTGGCCTGTTTTCAAATGTAAAACTGTATTAACTGAGAAATGCTAAAAATATGAGCCATACATGGTTTTAAAGGTGTGTTTATAAGATTTCTAGAATAGTATGATATGCTTTATTTGGATTAGGGAATAAAAAATTTATGGATAGATTAGTGGACAATGCTCAAAACTGCCATGTTAAGGACAACTTGTGTGTTTATTGTTGTTTGCTTGATTTGGTTGGATTTTTGTGCTAAGGTTGATACTAATGGATGTTATATATGTTGTAATATGATTCAAGAGCATATTGGTGAAGAGATATTAGAGGAATCAAGGGGTGATCAAACGAAGAAGAAAGGGAGAGGCATCATCATTAAGGAGACAAACTAGCTTGGAGTATTGTGAGTGTAGTTTTGTTTAAAGTGTTAGGATTAGTATCCTAACCTTGTTATTTTTTATTATTAGATAACATGAAGGAAGCATGAAATGAACCTAATAATGGTTAGTATAAGATACTTAAATTTTGTGGATAACATGTTTTTAAGTTCATATGTTAGTATGTTAAGTTTGATAATATACAAGTTGCATGGCTTTGATTGATATTGTTTCATGTTTTGTTTCGATTGTTTATTTGTTCTAAACCGTTCGTTATATGTCGTAACATCTCTCGCTCCTAAACCGGTGAAGGGTGTTACATAAATTGGTATCAGGTAAAAGAAGAAGACGTGCCCAAAACAACCTTCCGAACTCGATATGGACATTACGAGTTTCTAGTGATGCCGTTCGGTCTAACAAACGCCCCTGCTGCATTCTTGGATTTGATGAATCGAGTATTCAAGCCCTATCTCGACAAGTTCGTTGTCGTATTTATCAACGACATCCTTGTTTACTCCCGGAACAAGGAAGAACATGCTGATCATCTTCGGATTGTACTTCAAACGCTCCGAGATCGCCAATTATACGCCAAGTTTACTATGTGTGAATTTTGGTTATCCGAAGTTTCATTCCTCGGACACATCATTTCTGCCGATGGAATCAAAGTAGACTCTAAGAAAGTACAAGCTATTCTTGATTGGAGACCTCTGAGAAATGTGAGTGAGATCCGAAGTTTTCTTGGCTTAGCCGGTTATTACTGAAGATTTGTGAAGGGATTCTCGGTGATTGCCGCACCGTTAACTAAACTCCTCCGAAAGGATGTAACCTTTGAGTGGTCGGAAAAGCAGCAACGAAGCTTTGACCAACTCAAACAAGCTCTGACACATGCTCCAGTCCTTATTCAACCCGAATCGGGTAAAGAATTCGTTGTGTACAGCGATGCATCACACTCGGGCCTAGGTTGTGTTATGATGCAAGAAGACAACGTGATTGCATACGCCTCTCGACAATTGAAGTCGCACGAATTGAATTATCCTACTCACGATCTCGAGCTTGCGGCCATTGTGTTTGCACTCAAAATTTGGCGGCACTATATGTACGGTGAAAGATGCAAGTTGTTCACTGATCACAAAAGCCTGAAGTATTTGCTCACTCAAAAGGATTTGAACCTTAGGCAAAGAAGATGGTTGGAGTTACTAAAAAATTATGACTTGATCATAGATTATCATCCCGGAAAAGCTAACGCCGTTGCCGACGCTCTGAGTCGAAAACCAAATCTCGGTATGTTATTCAAATCCGAGAACAATTCATTCTTAAGCTTAAAGCATTTGTTCGAATTCTTTATTGGTAGTCAAGGAAGAAATTCGAACTCTTTCTTGCTCATTAATTAACAATTCGAAAATCTCCTTAATCATTAAGTGAAAGTTTGGAATCATACCTTGAATTATAAGTAATATCTCTAATTTTGTTATTCGTAGCTACCTTGGCTATCAACACTCATTTCCGGCTATGCAAAGCTCAGAATTATCTGAATGAACTTCAAGTTCAATCTACTCTGGTCACTAGGATCAAAGAACTCCAACAAATTGATCCGGAAATTTAGAAAATCAATTCTAAGCTTGAGTCTAATTCTGACTTTTCTGTTAAGTCGAACGGTCTTTTATACTTCAAAGATCGTATCTGTGTTCCTAACAACGAAGAGTTACAAGATGAAATACTACAAGAAGTGCACCAAAGTTCTTTTTCGATCCACCCTGGATCGGTTAAGATGTACAAGGATCTCAAGCCCTTGTATTGGTGGCCCGGAATGAAAGCGGCTATCAACAACTATGTAGCGAGATGTTTGAATTGCCAACGAGTGAAAGCAGAGCACCGTGTCCCTACTGGTTTGCTCCAGCCTATTGAATTTCCGCAATGGAAATAGGAACGAATCACAATGGATTTCATGACCGGTCTTCCTTGTTCGCCAAGAAAGTGCGACGCCATCTGGGTGATCGTTGATCGATTCACCAAGTCAGCACATTTCCTTCCGGTGAGAATGAATTTGAGTCTTGAAGCCTTGGCAGAATTATACATTCGGGAAGTAATTCGTCTACACGGAGTTCCAATTTCTATAATCTCTGATCGAGATCCCCGATTCACAGCTAGATTTTGGAAGACTCTACACTAAGCTCTCGGAACTAAACTGAATCTTAGCACAACTTTCCATCCGCAAAGTGATGGTCAATCAGAACGAGTAATTCAAGTTCTCGAAGATATGCTTAGAGCCTGTATTATTGACTTCGGAAAGAACTGGGAGAAATCGCTGCCTTTGGTAGAGTTCGCCTACAACAATAGCTTCCAATCATCAATTCAAATGGCTCCTTTCGAAGCATTGTATGGTAGAAGATGTCGAACACCTCTGTGTTGGTCTGAACTCGGTGATAATAAAGTATTAAGACCACAATTGCTTCGAGAAACCGAAGAACAAGTTCAAATTATTCACTCCCGATTGAAACAAGCTTTCGATCGCCAAAAGTCTTACGCTGATCTGAAGCGTAGAGACATCCAACATGAAGTCGGAGATCAAGTGTTCCTCAAAGTCTCTCCATGGAAGAAAGTATTCCGATTCGGCAAAAGAGGCAAGTTAAGTCCTCGTTTTATCGGACCCTTTGAAGTAGTCGAAAGAATTGGTCATGTAGCTTATCGACTCGCACTTCCTCCTGAGTTCGATAAGATACACAATGTCTTCCATGTCTCAATGCTCAGAAGATATCGATATGATCCGTCTCACGTTCTTGAGCCTGAAGAAGTCGAGCTCAATCCTGATCTATCATACGAAGAAGAACCTATTCGAATCCTCGATCGAGAAGTCAAACGACTCCGCAACAAAAACGTTCCATTTGTCAAAATCCTTTGGAGAAATCACAAAGTCGAAGAAGCAACTTGGGAACCCGAGGATTCGATGAGAAAGCAATATCCTCATCTATTCGATTCAGGTAAAATTCGAGGACGAATTTTCTTTAAGGGGGAGGAATTGTAACACCCTAAAACTACCTTAGAAGAAATTCTAAGTTAATTGAAAAGAAAAGTGTAAACATTGTTTAAACAAAATATGAACTATATAATTTAAAGTATTAATAGGTAAAATCATAAGATACAAATGATATTCACATTTTTAACTATGATAACCTAGATTATAAGTAGACGGAAATTAAATGGTTAATGTACATATATATATATATATATATATATATATATATATATATAAAAGTAGAATTTACATCACATATGTCTATATATTCTCGGTGGGAATTAAGTAATGTAATGTACACACACACACACACACACACATATATATATATATATATATATATATATATATATATATATGGATTAGAAATGATGATAATTAACATTATAATAAAAAATATATATGATCATAGTGGATATTAAAGTGGAATTACATGGATAAAAATCAACCCATGTGTCAATGCGTAGAGACACATGGCTAGGAGGATAACCAAGTGTTATCACTTGGCTTCATCTTTCTCAAACTCAAATACAACCACTGAAAGTCTAAACTATTGAAAGAGAGAGCTAAAATTCTGGAAATTTTAGAAGAAAACACGTGCATGATTGCTGGAAATTTAAGCTAGGGACTCACATATGTTCATGCATGTAGGCAGATTCCATGTAAGTGTTCTAGTGTATTTTGATTTCTTCTCTTGAAATTACTTTTGATTCTTCTTAAATCTGGATATTATTCATGATGGAAATTGATTTTTAAATGCTTGATTATGTATAACCATTGTTGGGTTTGTGTTAGTATTGAATTTGAACTGAAAATACAAAGTAGAAACAAGTTAGAACACCTAAACTGCCCAGATTCGAACTTGTATGATACCCTGTAGAAATCTGGAAAATTGAGCATGTTAAAGTCATTTCTGGAAAAAGCGTTCTTATACAAAGTTGTAGAGGACAAAATTTTACATGGAATAGAGGTATGCGTTGCTCAAAAATATTAAGTATAGGTCTCTGAATTGTTGTTAGAAGTTGACTGAACTGAAACTGAATGAATTTGGAATTTGCTGGACTAAATTGTGAAATTCGAAATGTTTAGGGGTCAAAATGGTGTTAATAAATTCTGAAAATTTATGCTTGAAACAGGGGAGTCATGGAATGAATAAAAATTTAATGGCCAAGCTTGAATTAAGTCCCAATTGATAGGTTAAATGCATTTAGATCACATAGAGGATTAAAATGGATTAAAAGTGACTGTTTTGTAAAAAAAATTGTTAAAATGAGGACTTGAATGCTCTGTTTTTAAAGATGTTAGAACTTCATTGTTATGTTAATACATGTAGTTAATGTGGTTAATAGCTTAGAATAAAATGAATTGTGAAATATAGGATTTAAATGCACTAAAGTCACTAAGCTAAGCTTGGACAGATTAGTCCCTGAAATTGGCCTGTTTTCAAATGTAAAACTGTATTAACTGGGAAATGCTAAAAATATGAGCCATACATGGTTTTAAAGGTGTGTTTATAAGCTTTCTAGAATAGTATGATATGCCTTATTTGGATTAGGGAATAAAAATTTATGGACAGATTAGTGGACAATGCTCAAAACTGCCATGTTAAGGACAGCTTGTGTGTTTATTGTTGTTTGCTTGATTTGGTTGGATTTTTGTGCTAAGGTTGCAACTAATGGATGTTACATATGTTGTAATATGATTCAAGAGCATATTGGTGAAGAGATATTAGAGGAATCAATGGGTGATCAAACCAAGAAGAAATGGAGAGGCATCATCATTAAGGAGACAAACTAGCTTGGAGTATTGTGAGTGTAGTTTTGTTTAAAGTGTTAGGATTAGTATCCTAACCTTGTTATTTTTTATTATTAGATAACATGAAGGAAGCATGAAATGAACCTAATAATGGTTAGTATAAGATAATTAAATTTTGTGGATAACATGTTTTTAAGTTCATATGTTAATATGTTAAGTTTGATAATATACAAGTTGCATGGCTTTGATTGATATTGTTTCATGTTTTGTTTCGATTGTTTATTTGTTCTGAACCGTTCGTTATATGTCGTAACATCTCTCGCTCCTAAACCGGGTGAGGGGTGTTACATAAATTGGCATCAGAGCTTTAGGTTATAGATCCTAAAATTTGTCCGAATATGTCATGCATCATATAGGATTACACTATGCCACCTAGGAGTCTTATATTGAATTATTTGTGACTTCGCTCTCTAATTCCGAACTTTCCTCTAAATTCCTTATAGAATGTCTGCTACCAACTTAGCTCAGGACGATGAGAGTCCCGAAGGATCTTCTACTAAGAACGGGGATAGCGTTGCTATGCGACCCCCAGTTGAACCTGAACAACCTCGAGAGCAACCTCGAGTACAAGTCCCTCCTCCTTTGGACAATGCGACCATCGAAACTGTTCGTCTGGAATGTGTTATCAGTGTCAAAGAAATATTCGATCACTTTGCAACGGGTGTACGAGCAGTCCCGGTTGTTGTTGCACCATCTCAAGCTCCGATCGACAAGCTCGCTTCACACCGAGCTACTCCTTTTAGTAGCCTTGATATCGAGAAACAGGAAAAAGGTGAGCAGTGGCTCGATAAAACTATCCAGATCTTGACTAAGCAACTCAAGTGTTCCGATGAGCATAAACTCGAGTGTGCAGTCTCCTTATTAACCGAAGACACTTTAAGCTGGTGGGAAACCACGATTCTAACTACCCATGCTGAGTCAGTGACCTGGGACTTCTTCGTTGATGAGTTTAAGAAGAAGTTCATTAGCGAACAATATCTGGCCGACTGCAGAAATAAATTCCTGTACTTGAAGCAGGCCAATCGGCCGATTGAACAATATGTTGCTGATTTCTGCAAATACTGAGATGCTTACATTAAGACTGAAGAAGAGAAATGTCGTAAGTTCGTCGGTGGTCTGAACGACAAGCTAAAACCGATATTCACTGCTCTTGGTCTCACAAACTTTCAAACTCTTGTGAACCGAGCTACTTCTACTAAAGCTACGATGAGGGTCGCAAAAAAGCGAAAGAGTGGTTATCGTCCGGACAAGGGTAAGAAAGGTGACAGTAAGTCACGGTGGTCGAAGAGGCCGAAGCACCAGAATGAGTCCTTCTCTACTTATTCACCTATCACTCAGAATGATTATCGACCTCCGTCCTCAAACAAGATGGCAATTCCGGTGGTTTCTGTTAACAGCACCGGAAAAATCTGAAAGGACACCTACTTGCAAATTCTGTAAAAAACAGCACTTCGGCCAATGCCGATTTCATTCTAATCTCTGCTTCGCCTGTGGAGGCAATGATCATTATATTCGTGACTGTCCGAAGAAGGATGACCAAACTTCTACTCGTCACTCTAATCCAAACCTGGCACCATCTGGTCGAAACAAGAACCCGAGACAAGCTCAATTGGGTAATCAGGGGAAAGGCAAGGCTGCTCATTCAAAAGCCACTACCTATCAGGAATCTCGAGCCCCAGCTCGTGTCTATCACATTCGTGGCAAAGAAGAAGAAGAGTCTCCCGATGTCATTGCAGGTGCGGTTTAACTTAACCTTAAACTTGTTTACGCTTTGATAGATTCGAGATCAACCCATTCATTTATATGCTCATACTTGTTAGATGAACTTAAATTGAAACCTGAAATTGTACAAACTAGGCTAATTGTTTCGAACCCTATAGGAGGTAGTATGCCTATAAATTTGATTTGTAAAGACTGTCAGATAACAATCCGAAATGTACCCTTTCCTTGTAATCTTTATGCGTTGCCTAAATGTGAATTTGATCTAGTTTTAGGACTAGACTGGTTGGGAAAACATGAAGCCTGGGTAGACTGTCAAAACCGTAGGTTGTATTTACGGGGTTTAGGAAAAGAATCTATCCTGTTGATAGACAAGAAACCGACTACTATTTTTGCTGCTATTGCATTACAAGATGAGCTTGATTTCGGTTTGCCAAAAATGCCTGTTATATCTGAATTTGCAGATGTTTTTCCCGAGGAACTCCCTGGTCTTCCTCCAACTCGGGAAGTCGAAATTAAGATTGAAGTTCAACCCGGAACTAATCCCGTGTCCATTGCTCCCTATTGTATGGCACCAGTTGAACTGAAAGAATTGAAGAAGCAGATACAAGAGCTCGAAGACAAGGGATTCATTCGACCGAGCATCTCTCCCTGGGGTGCCCCTATTTTGTTCGTGAAAAAGAAAGACGGTTCGATGCGGCTCTGTATCGATTACCGGTAATTGAACAAAGTCACTATCAAGAACAAGTATCCGCTACCGAGAATCGAAGATCTGTTTGATCAACTCAAAAACGCAGCCGTGTTTTCCAAGATTGATCTTCGGTCCGGATACTACCAAATGGGTGGTAAAAATTAAAATGCTAAGGAAGAAGGATTAAATGAAAGACTTATGATATGTTGACTATGCTAGTTAGATAAGCTTACTTTATCCTAGATATGTTACATTGGGTTGATGATTGAATAAACCATATGACATGAACTTATATGATGAGTTTAGCTATTGTATTTTGATGTTTACATGATGAAAATGATAATATGTGCTTGCTGATTTTTCATGTTATCATGAATTGAATGATTGCTTTGAAATAAAGATCGATATTGTTACATGTTTGGTGAATTGTTGAATAACAAGCAATTGGTTTTGTTAAACATATAAGTTAAGATAAGACCTTGGTTTGATTAGTGTCTATAGGTAGAAGGGCATGCCTTAGAGTCATTGAGCTCCTCTGATTATTGTTAAAGGATGGTGGTTAGTCACCAATATTCCTTAAGGTGGTAAGTCACCTTGATGCTATGGCATCCTCTGATTACATGTTACAAGTTGGTTACAAAGCATTGATACCTTTGGGTATCCAAAGTCATATGTCACACGTAGACTCGATTACCTTGTTCATTAATCATCCAAGGCAACATATTTAAAAGTTACATGACTTGAAAGATAAGTATCTAAATGATAAGTACCAATGAAATGAAATTGATATACCTACTTGCCTTGTATATGCTAATGCTTTTAAATGATGCTTGTTGTTGTATATGATAATGTTTTGATTGATACTTTCTGTATGAATGAACATAAAAGTATGTTTTTTATGTTGCATCAATGGTTACTTGAAATGGTTACAAGATTAGCTAAGTCTACTTATGCATGATGGACTAGCTAGGTGAATTTTGATTAAAGCCTAGTTAGGTAACCTTAAAGATTGAATAATTCTCTAAAAGATAGGACTTGGTAAAGTTTAGGGCTGCCTCACTAAGTACATACCTTGTACTTATCACTCTTCTGTTCCCTTCTTCCAAAAATTTTAGGTACTAGTCCCGAAAGCTAGTCGATTGTCTTAGAGAGCTGACCTTGAAGTCCAAGCACAAGTATGACTCTTTTGGATATCTTAGTTGGTGGCATAGATGTATATAAGTGTCACATGCATATGATACATGTACTTTGGGTGTTTGACATGTAATTGTTAAGTTTAAGACTTGGCTTGGTTATGTATATATATAAGTAAGTATAAGCTTGTTTTGTAATAATTATATGTTGACATATAATGGTTGCATTATATATATATGGGTTGTGTATGATTAAAGTGTTGATATGTGATTTGCAAATGCTATGTGTTATCTAGATATCATGTTATTCAAATGGATGGATGTGAACATGTAAGATCGTGCTTGTTTAGATTATCAAATTGTACCTAGATTTCCTAATAGGTTATATGCTTCATTCGAATGACTCCTTATGTAATAGTGTTCATGGTGTATGATTCTTATATGCCTATGTTGTCATAGCACCATTCGAATATAATGTTTTATGTATATGATGTATGCTATAGTTTGTCTTGATTACTAAGGAGGGTGATATATGTATATGCTTCAAATTGTGAAAGTAGAATGTCTATTAATATGCCTTGATTTAGTTTGAGCTTTAGATGGTTATATAGAAGTGTACATGTTTTTTTAATGGGTTGATATGAATATATATCATGATTCTAAGAATAAAAAGTTAGCATTTGAACTTAGAGGTTGTCTTGATGTAATTCGAACATGGTCTTATTAGGCTTAGGTGATTTGATAATGTTAAGAATTGTATACATGTGGTTATGCTATGTTATGGTATTAGTCCAATATGTTACAAGTATAAACTTGGTTAGTATAAGATACTTAAATTTTGTGGATAACATGTTTTTAAGTTCATATGTTAGTATGTTAAGTTTGATAATATACAAGTTGCATGGCTTTGATTGATATTGTTTCATGTTTTGTTTCGATTGTTTATTTGTTCTGAACCGTTCGTTATATGTCGTAACATCTCTCGCTCCTAAACCGGGTGAGGGGTGTTACAGTTACCACTCTCATCTAGTTTGTTCCTAAAGACCCATTTAGTTCCTATAGTAGATTGATTACTAGGCCTATCAACTAATGTCCAAACATTACTTCTCTCAAATTGATTTAACTCTTCTTGCATAGCCATAATCCAAAAGTCATCTTTTAATGCTTCTTTTATATTCTTAGGCTCTATGCACGAGATAAATGCAACATGGTTCATAAGTTTAAGATAAGATCTAGTGGTTACCCTCTTGGATGGATCACCCAAGATTTCACCACCTTTGACATAGTTGAACTCCCTTGGGCAGCTCACTTCCTTTTCCTCAAGAGCCAAGTCCTTCAAGAGGTGGATCTTGTGTGTCCTCTTCTTTTGTTTGAATCTCATCCTCCTTTGAAGTTTGTCCTCCATCAAAGGCATTAATGATTCCTACATCATCATCATCACAAGAATCCTTCCTTGGAAGTAGGTTATCATCGAATACAACATGTATAGATTCTTCTACTACTAAAGTTCTCTTGTTAAATACACGATAGACTTTAGAGGTTAAGGAATATCCTATGAAAATAGCTTCATCACCTTTTGCATCAAATTTACCTAAGTTGTCTTTTCAATTATTTATAACAAAAAACTTACAACCAAAAGGATGAAAATAGCTAATGTTAGACTTTTTAGATTTTAAAATCTCATATGGTGTTTTCTTTAAAAATGGCCTAATCATTACTCGATTTACAATGTAGCAAGCGGTGTTTGTGACTTCCGCCCAATAATATTTAGGCAAATTGTTTTTACAAAGCATGGTTCTAGCCATTTCTTGTAAAGTTCTATTTTTCCTTTCATCTACCCCATTTTGTTGAGGAGTTCGAGGAGCCGAAAAATTGTGGCTAATACCATTTTCATTTAAAAACTCTTCAAACACTAGATTTTGAAATTCGGTTCCATGATCACTTCTAATGTGAGAAATTCTATGTTCAAGATCATTTTGGGTTAATTTTGAAAATGTGATGAATTTTTCTAAAGCCTCATCTTTAGTACTTAAGAATAGAACCCAAGTAAATCTAGAAAAATCATCAACAAGCACAAATGCATAAGATTTACCACCCAAGCTCATAGTCCTAATAGGCCCAAATAAATCCATATGAATAAGTTGTAAACACCTACTTGTAGAAACATCATTAATGGATTTAAAGGATGACTTATGTTGTTTACCCTTAGAGCATGCATCACAAATTTTATCATTTGAGAACTTAATTTTGGGTAAACCTCTAACTAGATCAAGGGAAACTAATTTTTCTAAAACACTAATGCTAGCATGTCCTAGTTTCTTATGCCATAGCCATGCATCATTTTCATTTTGAGCTACTAAACATGCATGGGATGTATGTATGTCATCTAAATGCACCATGTAAATGTTACCTATGCGATGACCTATGAGCGTAATATTATTTGATTTAATGTCAACAATTTTGCACCCATTTTTATCAAACAAGACATTAAATCCTTTATCACGTAATTAGCTTATTCTCAACAAATTATGTTTAAGACCATCGACATACAAGACATTTTCAATAAGAATGGTAGAGTGATTACCTATGGAGCCAATACCTTTAATGTGGCCTTTGGAGTTGTCGCCAAATGTCACCACTCCTCCAATTTTTGGCTTTAAGTCCATGAATCTACTCTTGTCTCCGGTCATATGCCTCGAGCATCCACTATCAAGGTACCAAGAATTTTGACTTTGTGCTTTGACCTTGTAGCAATGCCCCCTACAAACAAAGATATTAAACTTTTGTTTTTGGTACCCAAATCATTTTGGGTCCACGAGTGTTAGCTCCCAATAGCTTGGTTCCCTTAGGAATCCAAGGTGACATAGCAACAATATTATTAGATTTGACAAGTTCCTTAGGAACCCATACACTTCTAATCTTTTTAGTTCTATTATGTCTAGGGAAGCTACTTTGTTTGTAGTTATTAGTCTTTTTCCTAGGTTGGTTTGTTTTAGATGACTCACCTTTTTCATGCTTCACATTACCAACATTTTTAAAAGACTCTTTGAGCTTGTTAAGCTCATCTAACACCTTTTAGTGTTCACTATTGCATTGAGAAAGAAGATTATTTAGGTCTACATTTTCATCTTGGAAGAATTTAAGTTCATCTTTCAAACCTAAAATCTTTTTCTCAAATTTTAAGTTAGCTTGAGAAAGTGAGTCATTTTTATCATTTAATTCTGAAATAGTTTTCTTATTCCAAATGACTGACTCTTTTTATTTCTCAACTAACTCATCATAAACCTCTTGCAACTCATCATATGCATCATGTGATGAATAAAATCAAAAGATGATGAGTTAGAAGTTACCATGGAGGAATCTTCCTCAAGTGCCATGAAGCAAAGGTTGGCCACTTCTTGTTCGTCATCCTCGGATGACTCCTCATCACTCCAAGTAGCAAGCTTGGCTTTGAGCTTCTTCTTCTTCTCAAAGCCCTTCTTCTTGAGTTGAGGGCACTCCGAACGAATGTGACCGAGCTTTTTGCACTCGTAGCAAATGATTTGATACCTCTCTTCTTCTTTGCTTTTACCCTTGAAGTCCATCTTTCTTTGAATCTTCCTTCCACGGTTGGACCTCATGAATCGAGAGAACCTTTTGGCTATCATAGCCAATTCTTCAAGGTCACCCTCCTCACTAGAAGAGCTCTCCTCAAGTAATGAAGCTTTGAGAGCCACTCCCATTTTCTTCTTCTTTTCTACCTCTAGCTTCTCCACTCTTTTCTCTTCCTTCTTCTTTTCATCTTCCTTTCCTTGCTTCATTATTTCATGAGTAAGGAGAGAACCCACTAGCTCATCAAGTTTTAGAGTCTTCAAGTTTTTAGCCTCGATGATGGCGGTTCTCTTCCCATCCCAAGATTCAGGAAGTGAGTAGAGTAGCTTCCGGACAAGTTTGTCTTTCGGGATAGTCTCTCCAAAGCCTTTAAGCCCGCTGACGATGGTTGAGAAGCGATCAAACATCTTTGACACCGTTTCGTCGGGCTCCATCTTGAAATTCTCATAACTAAGATTGAGAATTCCAATCTTGGTTTCTTTCACATCATTAGTTCCTTCATAGGTGGTCTCTAGAGTATCCCACACTTCCTTGGCACTTTCAATGGAGGAGACTTTGGAGTAGATGTCGGGATCGAAAGAACAAAAGAGCATGTGAAGAGCTTTGTCATTTATTTGGATCTTCTTCCTCTCATCTTCACTCATCTCGATCTTCTTCTTTAGAACCAACTTTCCTTCATCATATCTCTTCAATGGAATGTAGGGACCATTTTCAAAGACATCCCAAACCAAGTAATTGTTAGACTTGATGAAGAGGCGCATCCGGTTCTTCCAAAATGAATAGTTGTCACCATTGAAGAATGGCGATTTTGTAGTGGATTGAGACTCGTACATGCTAGATCCGGATGTAGATGCCATCGCTTGATTTTTGGATGATCACACTCTTCCTAGGAACTCCTCTTGTGGTTGTTAATCCTTTAAAGAGGTATGCTCTTATACCAATTGTTTAGTGGATCGATGGATTGATCAAGACCAAGAGGGGGTGAATTGGGATTTTAAAACTGTGTTGGAGTAAAAGGATAGCTAAAAATGAAGAACAAAGGATTTTAGAGTGGTTCAAGTTCCAAATGAACTCTACATCCACTACCTTAGCTACCACTAAGGATTTGCAACAATTCACTAATTTGTTCTTCCCCTTTTCAAGGCTTAGGAGGTAACCTTTACACAACCGGTCAAATTTTCGACCCAAAATTTGACCAAACCCTCACAAATAGACGAAGAAGAAGAAATTGGATAAGAAATATATCTCTGAAATACAATATTGCCCCTTAAAGTACAACACTCAACCCAAATTTGAAGATAGAATAAGAATTTAATACAACTCAATTTGGGGTTTACAAGAATTTGGAAAATAAGCACTCTTGAGGTTGGATTTTTGCTTGGATGTTTATCTTTGATGCAATAGTTGTTGTTGGTCTTCAATGAGCTTCAATTTATACCTCCTCTATCAATTATAGCCGTTTGGTGGTTAGGGTATTGATTATAGCCGTTGGGACCCTCTATTTCCACCATAAATGCACTTATGCAGCTATCCGTATCGGTACACGAAGACTCGTATCGATACCTGTCTCAAAACAGAAAGAGCCGTTGCACATAATAAAGAGGGCGTATCGAAACGCGTGTAAGCATATCGATACGGGACAGGGACCGTTTCGATACGGAAGAGACTGTATCGATACATTTTTCTCAACTTAGCTCACTGGAAGTCTCCGTTTCGATACGGGGTACACCGTATCGATACGGGACAACTGACACTTTAAATATTAGTTACCTAACAACTGACACCAACGGTCGAAAACATTTAAAACACTTTGAATTAAAAATTCTGTTAAAACCGTATCGATACGGGTTGAGCCGTATCGGTACACCATTCAAACTCCTTCAGTTTTTACAGAGGGGCGTATCGATACAGATTGAATATGTTTTGATACGTTTTTTTGATACGGTTAAGAGCGTATCGAAACGCGTCTTTCCAGTAGCCAACTTTGTAAAAAAAGGTATCGATACGGCTGGAGGCGTATCGATACACCTGGATGATTTTCTATACTTTGGCCTTGGAACACTTAAAAAATATTTGGAGTTTGAGTTTTTCAAATTAGTTTAGGGTGTTGGTGATTTATAAATCATTTAAGGGACTTAGAAATCAATTTCAAGTTTTCAATTTAGTGCTTAACATACTTAGTTATATCAAAATCAAACATAGGTTTTACAGGTATTTATACAATGTGCAACCTGGAACTGATATTGACAACAATGGCTGTCACCTGAAGAACAATGATTTTTTATCTTTGTGTTCATGCCAAGATGATTGGAACCACAAGGCCAACACATTATCATGATTGGAACTTGTCCATTCTCTGTCCTATGTGTATCAAAGGAACATCATTTCCATCTCTGTTATTATTCGTGCCAGTTGTGATTACTTGTTAGCATCTCAATTAGAACAATTTATGAAGAGTGAAGAAAATTCTTTGATATTGATCATCGGTTACTTAGATTTACAGCCCCGTGTTCCTCCGTTGAAAAGGAAATTTGAATTGTCATCTGTTGAGATATTGATGAAGTCAATTTGAGTTTTCAAAAAAGAAGGAAAAAGAAAAAATGAGGTGAAAACCCAAAAGGGCACCTTGAGAGAAAAAAGAAAAGAAAAGAAAAAACCAAAGTGAAAACCCGCAAGGGCGCTTTGAGAAAAGCAAACTGAAGTGAAAACCTGAAAAGGCGCTTTAGAGCAAAAAATGTAGAGATCGTGAAGATTGAACTTGAGTGTGAGATGAGTTACCTTGTTAGCCAAATGAGTTTAGATGAGAATGAAGTAAGAAATTTTAAGCTTCCCTGAAGATGAAAGCTCATCCAAGTGGTTCTCGATTGAAAACATTCATGCATCATATAGTTAGGCATCCATAAGATCGAAGCATGCTAATTCATACATTCAGAGCATTTTTGCACATTTTGGCAGGAGTCTACCAAATCAGCAAGAAACAAGAAAAGATTTCAACCTACAGCCTCAAGACTGGAGGAGTAGACCCAGTAATATATGTCCCAAGTGTAGAATGGATTGAACAATAAAGGAAGAGAAGCAAGAGACCTTACACGAGTATCAGACTGAAAGATCGAGATACTTTAGGTAGAATGAGCCGTGATTCTAAAGATCTTGAAGCATCAAGTAGAAAAATCAAAGATATTTCGCATTACTTCAGGAAGAATTCTTATTAACCGATGATATTCTTTTTTTACAGAATCGACATCACAGAAGAAGAAAGCTCGTAGCTGCTCCAATTTTAATATCAGGGAAAGAATGCATATGTTAGAAAGTTTAGGGACCTGAAGTAAGTTCCTGCCTTGAGTTTTGATCAAGATTAAAGAATGAACCTGAAGAAAGTACATGGACTTCGAAAAAATATAGAGACTGAAAGAAAGTTTAGGGACCTGAGGCATTTGCTCACCCAAAATGATGAAAGATGGACAAATTCTACGTATCGGAGCCAGAAACAAAGAGATTAGTGGGACATCATTGTACAAAAGAGTGCAGATCAAGATGGAAAAGGAAGAATGCATAGCCTAAAGAGAATTCGATCATTGAAGAAGTCAAGATTCGCTCTAAAAGAATAAGAGCTCAACAACAAGATTTTGGGGCAAATTTTGCCGGGGCATGAAGAAAACATGAGTTTTAGATCAAGCAAAGCATGACCTGATAAGAGCAATCTAAAGAGATGAAGTACCGTTGCAGCAGAAGCAGAAATCTCAAAGAAGAGGTGAAGAGAATTAGAGCGTGTCTAAGTGGGCATCGGTTGACACATTTCATACATTGAATTTACCAGGAATGGGAGGGATTTCAATCTACGATGTCGAAATTGGAAAGTAGATTACGTCAAAGATTTCAATCCGTTTGAAGAGGCAGATAACAATAAAGATTTCAATCCATTTGAAGAGACGAATCTCAGTAAAGATTTCAACTCGTTTGCAGAGACGAATATGAAGATATTCCATTTATAGAGGTGGATCTCACGATATTCTGTTCACAGAGGAGGATCTCAAGACATCCTGTTTACAGAGATAGATCTCGATAAAGATTTCAACCTGATTGTAGAAGTGGATCCCAACAAAGACTCCAATCCGTTTGAAGAGACGGATTTCTGTAGAAACATTCGATTGTTTGCACAAGAAAGGAAGTGTCATGCAATTTCTGAGTATAGAAAGAGATAGACCAATATAGAAAGCAACAAGAGATCTTATACGGGTTTCAGATTGAAAGATCAAGACACCATAAGCAGAGAATCAGTGACTTTAAAGATTTCAGTGCTTTAAGCGAAAAATTGAAGATATCTCATATTACACCAAGAAGAACCCTTATTAATTGATGATATTTCCTTTTTGAAGGAATGGTGAGCTCCTAATGAGAAGAGTTCGCCCAGCAATGATAGAACTCCTAATGAGAAGAGTTCGCTCAACAAAGAAGGATTCCTAATAAGAAGAGTCTGCCCAGCAAAGAAGGATTCATAATGAGAAGAGTCTGCCCCCAGCAAAGAAGAACTCCTGATGAGAAGAGTTCCCCCAACAAAGAATGATTCATAATGAGAAGATTCCGCCCCAGCAAAGATAGAGCTCATAATGAGAAAAGTTCGCCCAGCAAAGAAGGATTCATAATGAGAAGAGTCCGCCCCAGCAAAGATAGAGCTCCTAATGAGAAGAGTTCATCCATCGAAGAAGAATTCATAATGAGAAGAGTTCGCTCCAGCCAAAAAGAGGTCCTAATGAGAAGAGTTCGCCCAGCAAAGAAGGACTCCTAATGAGAAGAGTCCGCCCAACAAAGACGGAATTCCAAATGAGAAGAGTTCACTCAGCAAAGATAGAACTCCTAATCAGAAGAGTTTGCCGTTTGAAGAATGAAGAAGTTCCTAATGAGAAAAGCTTTCTTATTTGACGCCTTTGCAGAGAGGCAAATCCATGTTTTCCAGAAGAATGAACAACTCCTAATGAGAAAAGTTCGCCCTTTTGAAATAATGAAGTTCTTAATGAGAAAAGCTTGCTTATTTTGTGCCTCTACAGAAATATGGACTATCAAAAGAGTGAAGAATGAAGAATTTTATAATAAGAAGAACATCATCGGACCTAAAAAGATGAAGAATTTCAAGGAACAATACTAGATTATAGAAGATGAAGAATTTCATAATAAGAACTACAACTTCAGACTCTATGGTTTGGTAGAAGATTGAAGAATTTCATAATCAGAAGAACAGCTTCTACCTTCGGTGGACATACAGTTCGGACAAAATCCGTGTCCTCTTAGTCTTTGCCCTATTCTTGTTCCACAACAATGAGCAAAGAGGGGCAACTGTAGAACCTGTATTTTGTATGTGTATACTTATATATAAATATATATATACTATATTTTCGATATAAATAAAGCCAAAAAATAAATATTAAATAAATAAATCCCATACATCAGTCCAAAAGTCCTTTCTTACAGTTCATTTACATATAAAATGCCCAAAGCCCAAAATTCAATTCTCAAGCCCAAATTACAAATATTAGATCCTTTTTACAGCTATCCACAACCCATTTGCAGCCCAAAAAAACACAATATTATCTGAAAGCCCAAGTTTCTGGCCCAAACAGACAAGTGGTACAACCCCATACGTCCGAGAGCTCTTACGCGGATCGCTACTCGTCTGGAGCCAGCTGGCTTTGCCAGCAAATGCTATGACATCATCCTCAGCGTCATCTTTGACTTTCCTATAAAAAGGATGAGAGAGAATTTTTAGAGGATTTATGCTCAGCGAGAGGGACAGAACGACACAAATGTGATTGCAGGTAATTTCTTGATACAGTCTCTGAGTTTTCTTTCCTTGATTGACTCTGGGTGTACATATTCATATATTTTGAGTGAGCATGCAAAGGCGTTGAATTTACCTTGTGTGGTATTAGAGGTAGGTCTTAGTGTCACTAGTTCCTTCGGGGATACAATAGTGGTTAGGAAGATGTATAGAAGGTGTCCGCTAATGGTTCAGAGGCATATATTTCCAGTGGACATGATGAAGTTACCGTTTTATGGCTTCGATGTGATTTTGGGTATGGACTGGCTTACAGAACATAGAGCTAGGATAGATTTCGAAACGAAGAGAGTCTTCTTGAAGCTTGCGGATGACTATGAGATTGTAGTAGTAGGTGAGAATGTGAAATTTTTGTCGAACGTTGTTTCAGCCTTAGAGGCTCAGAGGTTAGTTGAGTTGGGTTGAGAGGCGTACTTTGTAACCCCCTTAGCCCGACCTAGACGGTTGACCCGAACTACGAAGATTACACGGGGAAAACCAAAGTCAACCCGAAGGTCAACCTTGATTAACGACCTTTTTTTTCTTTTATATCTTGTCTAAATGCATATTAATCCTAAGCGTACCCTTGAGAAGAGCATACTTGAAAAGCACAACGATCGGAAAACATTAAGGGGTTCAATTGCACAAATTACAACTTTTAGGGACCAAAGTGTAAATTCTGGAAATTAAGAGGACTTAACTGATTTTTAAAAATTACAAATATCAAATTAATCATATTACATGCTTCCCTATCAAATTTCACCTCAAACGGACATCTCAAACTCAAGCAATTGCAAAATCAATATTCATGACTAAAACGTAAAACTTGCAAACCACAAAACCATTCAAATCAGTGCCCAACGGTCGACTGTTTCGGAACGGGGGTTGACCGTTTCGAAACGCGGGTTCGTTTCGAGACCTGTATTGAAACAGGGCTTGGCAGTGGCCAATTCATTTCAGAACGACCTCTACCCGTTTCGATACACGAAGGCCATTACAGGCCCCCCGTTTCGAAACGTTAGTGCCCGTTCTGATACGGACTGCCCAGAAAGTGCCGAATTTGCTGGTTTAACACACACTTAACTACTCAAACACAACCTAATGACCTCCTAATCATGCCAACAAGTCATCATACATATTAGGTACATGTTTGCATCATCAAAACACATTCATGGCATCAATTAAGATCGTTCGCAAGTCTATAGGCATGCATCCTAATACTCAAAACCAACCAATCATCAAACCACCAAAACAAGCATCAAAATGGCCATTTACAAGTCCAAAACATCAAAGGCATCATGCCACACTTAGGGAGTCCAAAACATCTCCCAAAAACACAACCTAGGTTCCCATTGCCAAATATCAAAAACTAACAATGTTGTGAAAAAGGTCACCATACACGAGCTTAGCTTTCCCTTGGATTCTTAGCCTCCTTGCTGCCCTCAAAATACTTCAATTCTCTGCATTATTGGTTAAAGAAAGAGAGCGTAAGCACATTTGCTTAGTGAGACATGCTCTAAAGAAACAACACAATAATGCATTTTATAAAACACCTTTTAAAGGCCTTTAAATTCATAAACATCATTTCTCATGCAACAATGCATACACAACAAGCATCTCATGCTTCATTAACATCAACATGTCATATTGGCTTCCAAGTGATACCATAACCATCTTTCAACTCAAAACACAATCGGATACGCAGATTACAAGCGTTGTCCCATACGCTTCATACACACTACCGAACACACAAGGTAGAGTTTACCGGTACAATCACAACCCCCTCAACACCCGTGATGGAGTTTAACGGTACAATTACAACCCCTCCACATCACTCATCGGTAGTTGTATAACATCACTAACGAGAACACGGGACACACAACACAAGATCCTCACATGGCCTTTTAACCACCATTATGATCTTAGACATCTCGTTAGTGTACTTGGATGGAGTTTACGGTACATTTACAACCCCTCAACATCCAAGGCGACTTTATTCACGGTGCACCCAATCCTATAGCCGGCTAACTATATCCGATTCAAGTACTTTAAAACCAACACATCACTTGCCAATATACATCACTTATCATCAACAATCCACTGTTTTAAAGCATTAATCAAAGCCATTAAACCATCATGCATCACTATGCATCAAAACCACATTTATCAATATCAAACCAAGGATCTCTTACCTTGAGCATCCTTCAACACATGGCTTTCAAAACCAGCATTAATCATGCTAAAACATGCTTTCAAAACAGAATTTAAACATACAAATTAAATACATTGCATCCAACCATCTCATGGTTCATCAAGAGAGAGAGTTTCTCCGAAAACTTACTCTTGAGCTTAGTTAAGTTGCTTAGACTTAAACTAAGCTCCCAAACCTTCAAACATTCATTACAAAGCTGGAAATCCCAACTTCACTCACCAATTTCATTTCGCAAGCTTGCCGAAATGCCGTTCAAGCCTCCAGATCAACACCACAAGGATCTGAAGATGTCTCCCCTATTTTAAACGCATCAAAGCAGAGGATTAATGCATCATCATGCATTAAAATCTTCAGCCATTACACCTAAACTTGTTGCTCACATCAAATCTAACATTTCGGCTACCAAACACAACCGAAATCACTTCCAAACTCTTCCACAACATTACCCAGCTAAGATCCATCACTTCTAAACATTCTTAAACATCAATTAACATTCAAAAAGATCCTAAACTCGTCCTTATACCTCCAGCTATAACAGAACACCAAGATCACCCCAAAAACCACCATTTTCACAAGTAAAAACTTAGGGAAATCAACCTATTCGGGATTGCATTGATTAAACCTCAATTACACATCATTAAACATCCAAAATACATTAAAAAGACATCTCAAAACAGAGCCCAAACATTCATCACGAATTTCTTCAAGATTTAATCCAAATCTTGAGTTTTAAGCCAAAATCAAGATCACAACATTAAAACCTTTTATAAAAAATTAATTTAAGGATTGAGAACTTGGGAATTTCAGTAAAGAACTGAGTATTTAGAGGAGAAGGACATCCTTACCTCTAAATGTAGATTTCTCCTTGATTAGAGCCAAAATCCTTGAAAATTCAATAAGCAAATGAAGAGGATTTGATGTAGAAAGGATTAGGAATCAATTGATGATTGAAACCTCATCATTTAGTGTGAAAATCAAAAGAAATGTTGCTGTGGAAATGTGTTTGGCTGAGGGAATTTTGAGAGAAAATGAGATGAGAAAATTTTAGCAAAAGTTAGTTATGAAATCTCAAAATTGGTTTTTCTCCTTTTCATTAAATTAATTAAACTTTAAATGAGTCATTAAAATTAAGAAAAATCTGGAGAAATCCTTCCTTGGGTAAATTAGCTCCTTAAAGATTCAAAGTTTCAACCCTTACAAAACAGTCACCACTGAACTTTTCAAAAGTTACATTTTAGTCACTATTTCGAAATGTCACACTTCCAAACCTTATTTTGTAAAATTGATTTCACCACTCTCTTATATATATTAAAAGAGGATTTTTAGATATTTTTCCATATTTTTAATGCATCTCGAACTAGGCTTTCCCTAAAACCACCTTTTATATTCAAACCGAAAATCAGACCGGTCCGGTTCAGACCCTAAACTTCCAAGCCCAAAATTGGGGTGTTACAACTCTCCCCCCTTAAGAAATTTCGTCCTCGAAATTTACCTGGAGGAAAAAGGTATGGAAACTGCTTCAACATGTCATCCTTTCTTTCCCACGCGACTTCCTCAACACCACGATGCTTCCACAACACCTTTACCAACTCAATGGTCTTGCCTCGAAGAACTTTACTGTCTGAATCCAGAATTTCCACCAGCTCCTCATCATAGGTCAAGTCTGGATTCAACTCCACTTCCTCCACAGGCATAACATGCGAAGGATCCGATCTATACCTCCGAAGCATAGAAACATGAAATACATCCTGAATCTTTTCCAACTCTTGCGGCAATCTCAACTTGTACGCAAGAGGACCCACACGTTCAATCACCTCGTATGGTCCAATGTACCTAGGGCTCAACTTACCCTTTCGACCAAACCTCATCACCTTTTTCCAAGGTGAAACTTTCAAAAACACACGGTCACCTACCGCATACTCGATCTCCTTACGCTTCAAATCCGCGTAAGACTTCTGTCGATCAGAAGCTACCTTCAAACGCTCACAAATGAGCTTCACCTTCTCGGTGGTTCCTTTCAACAAAGCTGGCATTGAAACCAACTTCTGACCTATTTCAGCCCAACAAAGAGGAGTCCTACACTTCCTCCTGTACAAGGCTTCATAAGGTGCCATTTGAATACTTGCCCGATAGCTATTGTTATAAGCAAACTCCACCAACGACAAATGCTTCTTCCAAGAGCCCTGAAACTCAATCACACAGAACCTCAGCATATCCTTAAGTACTTGGATAACACGCTCAGACTGTCCATCCGACTGTGGATGATAAGAAGTACTAAAATTCAGCCGTGTACCCAAAGCCTGATGTAAACATTCCCAGAAACGCGATGTAAACCTCGGATCTCTATCCGACACTATAGACTTTGGCACACCATGCAGCCGCACAATCTCAGCAATGTACAGCTCTGCAAGCTTGTCCAAAGTGTACGTAGTATGCACAGGCAAGAAATGCGCACAGTTCGTCAGGCGATCCACAATCACCCATACCGAATTCTTCTTCGATGGCGACAAAGGCAAACCAGACACAAAGTCCATGGTAATCCTTTCCCACTTCCACTCAGGAATCCTCAACGGTTGCAACAACCCAGAAGGAAACTGATGCTCAGCTTTAACTCGCTGACAAACCATGCACTTGCTCACATACTCAGCAACATCTTTCTTTAAACCCACCCAATAGTACTCATCATGAAGATCACGATACATCTTAGTACTACCAGGGTGCATAGCAAAAGGACTACTATGAGCCTCAGTCAGAATAGCACGCCTCAACTCAGCATCATTGGGCACTACTATCCGACTCCCAAAACATAAAACTCCATCATCATTAGAACAGAAATCCGATGGCCTATCCTCAGCAATATCCTGAACATGTGGCACCAAGGAATCATCCAACAGTTGCTTATCCTTTATCAACTGAACCAAGGATGGTTTCACTTGCAACTCAGCCACAAGACCACCATCTCGCGAAATACTCAAGCTGGAAAACATAGCCCTCAACTCCACTGCCACTTTCCTACTCAAGGCATCCGCTACAACATTAGCTTTTCCCGGGTGATACTCGATCGTCAGATCGTAATCTTTAAGCAACTCCACCCAACGTCGTTGCCTAAGATTCAACTCTTTCTGAGACATCAGATACTTCAAACTCTTGTGACCCGTGTACACAGTACACTTCTCACCATACAGGTAATGTCTCCAAATTTTCAAAGCAAAAACCACCGCAGCTAACTCAATGTCATGCGTAGGATAATTGCGCTCATGCACCTTCAACTGGCGTGATGCATAAGGCACCAACTTACCCTCTTGCATCAACACACATCCCAAACCAACGTAGGATGCGTCACTATACACCACAAACTCTTTCCCTGATTCAGGTTGAACCAAGATAGGAGCTTGCGTCAAAGCTGCCTTCAGCTTTTCAAAAGCCTGATGTCTCGCTTCTTTCCACTCATACTTGACATCCTTCTGCAATAACTTCGTCAAAGGTGCAGCAATCTTTGAAAATCCATCCACGAACCTCCAGTAGTATCCTGCCAAACCAAGGAAACTACGGACTTCATGAACAGACTTATGAGGCTTCCAATTCATCAGTGCCTCAATCTTCTGAGGATCAACACGAATCCCCTCAGCAGAAACCACATGACCAAGGAACACAACTTCCCTGAGCCAGAACTCACACTTGCTTAGCTTAGCATAAAGCTGATTCTCCAACAAAGCCTGCAACACAATCCTCAAATGCCCCTCATGCTCCTCCTCAGTACGAGAGTACACGAGGATATCATCAATGAACACCACAACAAACTTGTCCAAATACTCATAGAACACTCTATTCATCATGTCCATAAAAGCTGCAGGAGTATTCGTCAAACCAAACTGCATCACAAGGAACTCATAATGCCCATACCTCGTTCTGAAGGTTGTCTTTGGCACATCCACATCCTTCACCTTCAACTGGTAATACCCTGACCTTAAGTCAATTTTAGAGAACACAGCCGCTCCCTGAAATTGATCAAAAAGATCATCAATCCTCGGCAATGGATATCGATTCTTGATAGTTAACTTGTTCAGCTGACGGTAATCGATGCACATTCTCATTGTGCCATCCTTTTTTCTTCACAAATAAGACCGGTGCACCCCAAGGTGACACACTCGGCCGAATAAAACCACGATCAAGCAACTTCTGAAGTTGCGTCTTCAGCTCTTTCAACTCCTTAGGTGCCATTCGATAAGGAGTAATGGAAACTGGAGTTGTATTTTCATACAGCTCAATTCCAAACTCCACTTCACGATTAGGAGGCAATCCAGGAAACTCCTCCGGAAACACACCAGGAAACTCTCGCACAGTCCTGATATCTTGAACTCGCAACTCCTTAGAGCTAGGATTCATCACAAAAGCTAGGTACGCTTCACAACCTTGCCTCAGCATTCGGCTCGCCTCCAATGTAGACACCACATTGGCAAGAAACTTCACATTCTCACCAACCACTACTACCTCATAATCATCCGCAAGCTTCAACGAAACTCGCTTGTTCTCAAAATCCACCACAACTCGATGTTCAACAAGCCAATCCATACCAAGGATTACATCAAAACCATAGAATGGCAATTCCATAAGATCAACATGAAAAACATGATTTTGAACAACCAAGGGACATCTTCTATATAACTTTTGTGTCACAACGGTCTCACCAAAGGAACTAGTTACACGCATACCAACATCCAAATACTCAACAGGTAAACCAAGCAATTGAGCATGTTCACGCAATATGTACTAGTGCATAGATCCATAATCAATCAAGGAAAGTAATGACAAGGATTGCAAAGTGAAGGTACCTGCGATCACATCCGTGTCATTCCTACCCTCTCGTTGCGCATACACCCGAGCTTGGCCACCACCCTCAGGTTGGACAGCCACCACATGCCACATTCCTTTCGCCATCATCTCTGCGCTGGAATTTACCACGGCCGCGCCCATGACCTCTCTGTGGTGCAACAACTCCAGGAGCACGTCCCTGACCACCACCGGCCAACAGAGGACACTCCCTCTTCATGTGGTCTGCCAAACCACAATTCCAGCACGAATTACCAGTCACAACTACAGGATCCTATACCTCCCTCGCTGCTCGAGGACAATCACGCCTCAAATGGCCACGTGATCCACACGCCCAGAACGTGTTCTGATCAGCTCTCGCCCTGTCTCCCTGAACAGGCGCACCATGCCCTCCACTACCACGCCTAGCAGAAGACTGATATCTCCTACCTCGTCCTCTCTTGTTCCGTCCACCACCGGAACTATACTCAGCAGCTCGCTTGCCCGAGCCAGAACCAACACTCCTGGAAGACAAACCCATGTTCTGCTCAATATCCTTCGCCCTACCAACCAGCACATCAAAATCCGTGTACTCAGCTGCAAGCATAAAGGTCTTTACATCCGACACCAGCCCATATCGGAAACGCTCACACCTCTCCCGCTCATCAGGGACAAGCTCAGGTGCGTACTGACTGAGACGAACAAACTGGATCTCGTACTCAGCCACTGTCATACTTCCTTGCGTCAGAGACATGAACTCTCTTTTCTTTTCATCCATGTATCGCACACCTAGATACCTCCGCTTGAACGCGTTCAGAAAGAACGTCCAAGTCACATCAACTTCCTCCATTCCGGAGACAGCGGTCGTCCACCAGGTATACGCATCATCATGTAACAGCGATACCACACATCCTAACTTCTGCACATCATTGCAGTTCATTTGTCCCAATATCCTCTTGGTACTTTCCAACCAAGATTCAGAACCTTCAACAGACAAACCTCTGAACTCAGTCCCTCCCAGACTACGCAAACGTTCCAAAGGTAGTCTAGCATTAGCATCACCCTGATGCCCAACTCCATAAGCTCCAGCTACTGCCGCCTGAAAGGCTCCAGCAATAGCTTGTATCAACACTGTCATATCAGGAGCAGCTTGCCCCTGCCCAGCTTCAGGTCCAGCGACCCCAGCACCAGCACCAACACCAGTTCCATCACCTCCAGCACCACCACCACCAGGAGGAGGAGGTAAATCCACAACATTATCAACATTCTCCTCATTCTCGTTCTGAGCCATAGCTCGCGTATTAACTCTCGTCTCTCTACGAGGTCTCATTCACTAAAACAATGCACTAACACAAATGCAATAAACATAATTAGGCCCAACAAGGTAAGTAATCCAAGCACTCAATCTCATTTTTCAAAAACAATTCATTTCATTAGTTTTGATAAGGCAATGGGTCCCTCTAACATGCTTCAACACATCATAGCATCACAATTGCAACATTATTACAATTCATGCATCATACTTTCATGTAAAAGACATATCATGTAAACACATATACATCACCCACATAACCATTCCCAAATACTCGAGAACTCAGCTCTGATACCACCAAATGTAACCCCCTTAGCCCGGCCTAGACGGTTGACCCGAACTACGAAGATTACACGGGGAAAACCAAAGCCAACCCGAAGGTCAACCTTGATTAATGACCCTTTTTTTTCTTTTTAATCTTGTCTAGATGCATATTAATCCTAAGCGTACCCTTGAGAAGAGCATACTTGAAAAGCACAGCGATCGGAAAACGTTAAGGGGTTCAATTGCACAAATTACAACTTTTAGGGACCAAAGTGTAAATTCTGGAAATTAAGAGGACTTAACTGATTTTTAAATTACCAATATCAAATTAATCATATTACATGCTTCCCTGTCAAATTTCACCTCAAACGGACATCTCAAACTCAAGCAATTGCAAAATCAATATTCATGACTAAAACGTAAAACTTGCAAACCACAAAACCATTCAAATCAGTGTCCAACGGTCGACTGTTTCGGAACGGGGGTTGACCGTTCCGAAACGCGGGTTCGTTTCAAGACCTGTATCGAAACAGGGCTTGGTAGTGGCCAATTCGTTTCGGAACGACCTCTACCCGTTTCGATACACGAAGGCCATTAAAGGCCCCTGTTTCGAAACGTTAGTGCCCGTTCCGATACGGACTGCGCCATTTACAAGTCCAAAACATCAAAGGCATCATGCCACACTTATGGAGTCCAAAACATCTCCCAAAAACACAACCTAGGTTCCCATTGCCAAATATCAAAAACTAACAATGTTGTGAAAAAGGTCACCATACATGAGCTTAGCTTTCCCTTGGATTCTTAGCCTCCTTGTTACCCTCAAAACACTTCAATTCTCTGCATTATTGGTTCAAGAAAGAGAGCGTAAGCACATTTGCTTAGTGAGGCATGCTCTAAAGAAACAACACAATAATGCATTTTATAAAACACCTTTCAAAGGCCTTTAAATTCATAAACAACATTTCTCATGCAACAATGCATACACAACAAGCATCTCATGCTTCATTAACATCAACATGTCATATTGGCTTCCAAGTGATACCATAACCATTTTTCAACTCAAAACACAATCGGATATGCGGATTACAAGCGTTGTCCCATACGCTTCATACACACTACCGAACACACAAGGTGGAGTTTACCGGTACAATCACAACCCACTCAACACCCGTGATGGAGTTTAACAGTACAATTACAACCCCTCCACATCACTCATCGGTAGTTGTATAACATCACTAACGAGAACACGGGACACACAACACAAGATCCTCACATGGCCTTTTAACCACCAATATGTTCTTAGACATCTCGTTAGTGTACTTGGATGGAGTTTACGGTACAATTACAAGCCCTCAAAATCCAAGGCGACTTTATTCACGGTGCACCCAATCCTATAGCCGTCTAACTATATCTGATTCAAGTACTTTAAAACCAACACATCACTTTCCAATATACATCACTTATCATCAACAATCCACTGTTTTAAAGCATTAATCAAAGCCATTAAACCATCATGCATCACTATGCATCAAAACCACATTTATCAATATCAAACCAAGGATCTCTTACCTTGAGCATCCTTCAACACATGGCTTTCAAAACCAGCATTAATCATGCTAAAACATGCTTTCAAAACAGAATTTAAACACGCAAATTAAATACATTGCATCCAACCATCTCATGGTTCATTAAGAGAGAGAGTTTCTCCGAAAACTTACTCTTGAGCTTAGTTAAGTTGCTTAGACTTAAACTAAGCTCCCAAACCTTCAAACATTCATTACAAAGCTGGAAATCCCAACTTCACTCACCAATTTTGTTTCGCAAGCTTGCCGAAACGCCGTTCAAGCCTCCGGATCAACACCACAAGGATCCGGAGATGTCTCCCCTGTTTTAAACACATCAAAGCAGAGGATTAATGCATCATCATGCATTAAAATCTTCAGCCATTACACCTAAACTTGTTGCTCACATCAAATCTAACATTTCGGCTACCAAACACAACCGAAATAACTTCCAAACTCTTCCACAACATTACCCAGCCAAGATCCATCACTTCTAAACATTCTTAAAAATCAATTAACATCCAAAAAGATCCTAAACTCGTCCTTATACCTCCAGCTATAACAGAACACCAAGATCACCCCCAGAAACCACCATTTTCACATATAAAAACTTAGGAAAATCAACCTATTCGGGATTGCATTGATTAAACCTCAATTACACATCGTTAAACATCCAAAATACATTAAAAAGACATCTCAAAACAGAGCCCAAACATTCATCGCGAATTTCTTCAAGATTTAATCCAAATCTTGAGTTTTAAGCCAAAATCAAGATCACAACATTAAAACCTTTTATAAAAACTTAATTTAAGGATTGAGAACTTGGGAATTTCAGTAAAGAACTGTGTATTTAGAGGAGAAGGACATCCTTACCTCTAAATGTAGATTTCTCCTTGATTAGAGCCAAAATCCTTAAAAATTCAATAAGCAAATGAAGAGGATTTGATGTAGAAAGGATTAGGAACCAATTGATGATTGAAACCTCATCATTTAGTGTGAAAATCAAAAGAAATGTTGCTGTGGAAATGTGTTTGGCTGAGGGAATTTTGAGAGAAAATAAGATGAGAAAATTTTAGCAAAAGTTAGTTATGAAATCTCAAAATCGGTTTTTCTCCTTTTCATTAAATTAATTAAACATTAAATGAGTCATTAAAATTAAGAAAAATCTGGAGAAATCCTTCCTTGGGTAAATTAGCTCCTTAAAGATTCAAAGTTTCAATCCTTACAAAATAGTCACCACTAAACTTTTCAAAAGTTACATTTTAGTCACTATTTCGAAATGTCACACTTCCAAACCTTATTTTGTAAAATTGATTTCACCACTGTCTTATATATATTAAAAGAGGATTTTTAGATATTTTCCATATTTTTAATGCATCCCGAACTAGGCTTTCCCTAAAACCACCTTTTATATTCGAACCGAAAATCAGACCGGTCCGGTTCAGACCCTAAACTTCCAAGCCCAAAATTGGGGTGTTACATACTTGGCCTACGCGATGAATCCAAATATGAACGAAGTTAGACCACAAGACATCAGAACAATGTGTGACTTTCCGAGTGTATTTCCGGAAGAGTTGTCGGGTTTACCGCCCGATAGAGAGGTAGAGTTTGCTATAGAGACATATTCAGATTTTGCTCCCGTTTCAATTGCTTCGTACCGTATGGCACCGAAAGAACTGAAAGAGTTGAAGACTCAGTTACAAGAGTTGTTAGATAGAGGTTTTATCCGTCCGAGTTCTTCACCTTGGGACGTTCCGGTATTGTTTGTGAAGAAGAAAGACGGTAGTATGAGAATGCGCATAGATTATAGACAGTTGAATCAGTTGATAGTGAAGAACAAGTATCCCTTGCCGCGTATTGATGATTTGTTTGATCAGTTGAGAGGGGCATCAGTCTTTTTGAAGATTGACTTGAGATCCGGGTACTACCAATTGAAGGTAAAAGAGGTTGATGTACCGAAGACAACTTTTAGGACTAGATATGGTCACTACGAGTTCCTAGTTAGGCCGTTTGGGTTGACAAATGCACCGGCTACTTTCATGGACATGATGAACAAAATCTTCCATCAGTACTTAGATCAGTTTGTGGTTGTTTTCATAGATTACATTTTGGTGTATTTGCGTACCGAGGAAGATCATGACCGGCACTTGAGGTTAGTGTTGTAGACTTTGCTAGACAACCATTTGTACGCTAAGTTGAGTAAGTGTGAGTTTTGGATCCGAGAAGTAGTCTTCCTAGGGCATGTAGTGTCAGCCGAGGGGATTAGAGTTGTCCGAAGAAGATAGAAGCCATTGTTGAGTGGAAGCAACCGAAGTCTGTGACAGAGATTCGTAGTTTCCTAGGTTTAACGGGTTATTATAGGAGGTTTGTGGATGGTTTCTCGAAGATAGCCGCTTCTTTAACAATGTCGCTTCAGAAGAATGTTCATTTTGAGTGGTCCGATGCGAGATAGCAAGCCTTTGAGAAATTGAAAGAAGCTTTGACCAATGCACCGATTTTGATTCAGCTAGAGTCGGGGAAAGATTATGTGATCTACAGTGATGCTTCTTATGTAGGATTAGGTTGTGTGCTCATGCAAGACAGAAGAGTGGTGGCTTATGCCTCGAGATAGTTGAAGACTCACGAGTGTAATTATCCGACACACGACATAGCGCTAGCCGCAATTGTGTTTGCCTTGAAAATCTGAAGACATTATTTGTATGGTGAGAAATGCACAGTGTATACGGATCACATGAGTCTGAAGTACATAATGACACAACGAGAGCTGAACCTTAGACATCATAGGTGGCTAGAGTTGCTTAAGAACTATGATCTCACGATTGAGTATCATCCGGGTAAAGCCAATGTAGTGGCAGATGCTTTGAGTAGGAAGGTAGCTGTTGAGTTGTGAGCTATGTTTGCTAGTTTAAGCTTGTCTGGAGATGGTGGTTTAGTGGCCGAGCTTCAGGTTAGACCTACCTTAGGCCAGTTGATTAGAGAGAAACAACTGTTAGATAGATCTTTGGCACCTCACATGCAAGATATAGCCGAAGGTAAACCGTCGGACTATAGTTTCAGTGTTGATGGGGTCTTGTGTTTCAGAGATAGGATAGTTGTGCCGGATGACAGTGATTTGAGACGTACTATCTTGACCGAAGCACACAGTAGCCCGTTTGCCATGCACTCCGGTAGTACAAAGATGTATCGTGATTTGAAGAATGAATACTATTGGGTTGGTTTGAAGAGAGACGTAGCTGACTTCGTGATTAAGTGTATGGTGTACTAGAGAGTTAAGGCAGAACATCAGGTTCCATCAGGTTTGTTGCAACCGTTGAGAATTTCAAAATGGAAGTGGGAAATTGTCACCATGGAATTCGTTTCGGGTTTGCCTTTGACTCCTTCGAAGAAGAACTCAGTTTGGGTTATAGTTGACCGTTTTACGAAGTGTGCTCACTTTATAGCTGTTAATATGACTTACTCCCTAGATAGATTGGCCGATTTGTACATCAGAGAGATTGTGAGACTGCATGGTGTGCCGA
This sequence comes from Hibiscus trionum, assembly GCA_030270665.1. NCBI lineage: Eukaryota > Viridiplantae > Streptophyta > Magnoliopsida > Malvales > Malvaceae > Hibiscus > Hibiscus trionum. The sequence goes on from BSYR01000003.1 coordinate 70,407,317, forward strand.
AGTTGATTGTGTCTGACAGAGACCCGAGATTTACAGCCAGATTTTGGGAGTGTTTGCATACAGCTTTGGGTACCCGATTGAATTTCAGTACGTCGTATCATGCTCAGTCAGATGGTCAGTCAGAGAGGGTTATACAGATTTTAGAGGACATGTTGCGTTGTTCCATCATTGATTTTCAGGGTACTTGGGAGAAACACTTGCTGTTGGTCGAGTTTGCTTACAATAATAGTTATCAGTCGAGTATTAAGATGACTCCATATGAGGCACTATATGGTAGAAAATGTAGAACTCCGGTTTGTTGGGCCGAAGCAGGTCAATTTTTTTTACCGATGCCAGATTTGCTTAAGGGGACTACCGATAAGGTGAAGTTAATATGTGATAGTTTGAAGGTAGCTTCAGATAGGCAGAAGTCATATGCCGATTTGAAGAGGAAAGAAGTTGAGTATGCCGTGGGAGATAGAATGTTCTTGAAAGTCTCTCCGTGGAAGATAGTCATGAGATTTGGCAGAAAAGGGAAATTGAATCCGAGGTACATTGGGTCGTATGAGATTGTGAAGCGAATCGGTCCGGTTGGTTATCAGTTACGTTTGCCATCCGAGTTAGAGAAGATTCACAATGTGTTCCATGTTTCAATGCTTCGTAAGTATAGATCAAATCCGACGCATGTTATACTTGTGGAAGAGATTGAGTTGAATCTGGATTTGACGTATGATGAGGAAGCAGTTGAGATCTTGGCTTCAGACAAAAAAGTCTTTCATGGTAGATCGATTGAGTTGGTCAAAGTGAGGTGGAAACGTCGAGGTGTGGACGAGGCCACATGGGAGAGAAAGGAGGATATGGAAAGACAGTTTCCGTATCTCTTCCACTCAAGTAATTTCGAGGACGAAATTCCTTAAGTAGGGGAGAGTTGTAACACCCGAGTTTAGGGGTTGGGTGTTAGAAGAGTTAAATCAGGTTCGAGTCGTGGGCTCGTTTTAATTGAATTTGGGCTTGGTTTTAATTAAAAGGGCTTGAGGTTATCATTAAGGGCAAAAAAGTACTTTTAAAATAAAGGAAAAATATGAGTAAAAAGGGGACTTTTATTTTAAAGTGTCTTCATTTTCTTCCTTAAACTTTTTCCACGACAAAAACCTCCCCAAACCCCCAAGTTACTATTCCATCAAGTTCCTTCACCATTTCAAGTGTTTTCAACGAGGTAATCACGTTTTGACTTCTCCTCTTTATTTCGAACATTTTCATGGTTTTAGTTTCTCGTAAACACCATCTTTGAGGTTTTTCAAGTTTCCAAGTTTTAAGAAAAGGAAGAAGCTTTAATGGGTTTTCATGTGGGTTTTGATTTGTCAAGTTAATAGGTGTTTTAATCTTGCCCTTAAATGTATTATATGTGAAAATGGTAGGGTTTTGATGAAAATCCCGAAATGGGTTTTTGTGGGTATTTTAAAGGGTTAAAAACTTGGGTTTTTGAGGTAGTTTGGTGTAGGAGAGTAGGGCTGATAATATAGTGTTGCTTTAGGTTTTTTTGAAGGTGTTTAATGATGATTTGGGTGTTGGACTCGATGGTTTTCTGCTGGGTTGTGTGTGAGTCCGAAAATAAGGATTTTGGGGTTAGTTCATGGCTTGGAAATGTAGAGAATTAGCCTTGTGTTGTAATCTGATTTTTTAAAGTGGTTTTGTGGATGACTTGTATAGTAATATGTTGTTTTTGGTTGATTAGAAGCAAACGAAATCGTTGGAAAAGCTTCGGGCTCGATTCCGGGAAATTTAGAGACTCGATCAGCTTTCTCGGTTTGCTTAAGGGAGTTCGGTGAGTGGTTTATTTAAAATGGTTTTAAATTGGTTCGAATGTCTGGTTGAGGTGTTGGATTGTGTTTGGTAGGCCAATCTAAGGTGGGGATTAAGTTGGTAGCTTAATCCCTTGTTGACTTTGTGAGTTCTTGTTTAAAGTGCATAATTGTAGACTTGTGTAGTATGTGCTAGCTATGCATGTTGATATATATATATATATATATATATCGATGTTGTTTATTGGTGATGATATGTGGTGTTGCATGAATGTGAAATCATGGTGAGACTTGCTTAGTATATTTAGCACTAGTCATATTTACCGGATATAAATGATCGATCATTAGGATGATGTGCACACGGTAAGAGTCAAATTCGCGCGTGGCCTTGGTGACGTGTAGTCATCAAGGAGGAGTACGGTGAGGTAATATTCCACCTGAAAATGTTAGCATGTGATGATGAGTGTAATCCCATCCATGAGTGAAAACGGTGATGAGTGTAATCCCATCGGAAGGTAATTGTTGTTGAGTACGTTGGGGGTGAAAATCCCAACGGAAGTTATCCTCATATCCGAGTAAGCTAATAGTTGCCAATATACTTGTTCATGTGTGGTTGTTGTGTAAGATATTTGTTATATCTTTGTTTAGCATGACATGAGGTGAGATTCCATGTCCATGCATTCTCTTAACGTTTGGCTATGTTGCTATGTTTGCGTAAATGTATGCCTTGTGAATGCCTTAAGGATATCATGCTTTGAACCCTGCATTGTCGTTGTTTTGTTTTAGAGCTCCCTCACTAAGCTTCTAGCTTACGATCTCGTTTTTGACAATGCAGATCATTAGTGTGGAGTTAGCAAGGAGCAAGGAAAAGACATCCAAGCGCGTTTGTGGTTTCTCAAGTATGGTTTCAGTAAATAATGTAGTAGTTTAGCAATGGGGATGCTACGTGTTATAGGAGCATGTGTTAGACTCCTATTTGTTCAATGATTTTATGTTGCGGATTTGTAAACCATGCTTTATGAGATGATTATGAGTTGTGTGAAAAAACATGTAAGCTTTTTTTTATGAATGATTATGTTTTGTATTTGATGGCATGTAACTTTGCTTATGCTATGCTTTGTGGATGCATGTTTCCTATGAATGAAATGGCCTTGTTATGCATGTGTACATGTTTGATCATTCTTGAAGTAGGGTGTAATGCCTATCGATCGTATGCTCGTATGCTGTTTCTTGATTCTTGTTGTTTTGGGGTATGTTTGGGAACATTTGGAGATGCAAAAATTTGATTTCAGGGTCACACAGAGTGCAGGCGTTTCAAAACGCTCGTGGTTGTTTCAGAACGGGTGTAGCTCCAGGGATACTCGTATCGGAATGGGGGTGGTGCTGTTTTGATATGATTTGACACTGTGAGCCCCCATTCCGGTACACGTTTCGATACATTTTGCCTCTTTGAGTTCCCGTTTCAGAACCTATTCTAGAACGTTTTATTACTGAAGACCCCCATACCGGAACGGAGTGGACCGTATCAGTACGGCTTGGTCTGGCTTTTAAACTGGAGCCCGCGTAATGAAACGGGCAAGCCTATTTCGAAACGCATGCCTGTATTTTGCGCTTTTGGCATCTTCTAAGGTTCTCGGATGTCGGGTTTTAGTCCCGTTGGTTGTATGCTTCCTAGTTAAGATTATATGCATTGTTTATGAATGATTTTGGTTTCTAATGCAAGCAATTGGACATAACATGTCACTTGGTAAATTTAGATTTCCTTATGTTATGTCTGTAACGTCTTGTCCTCGTTTTCCGCTGTTGTTTTCACACATAGGACTAAATGATACATTTAGACAAGATAATTAAAGAAAATTTTTCTAGGGTTGTTAATCGAAGTGGAGCCTTAACGGGTTTCGCTTCGATTTTCCCCGCGTAACCTGCTCGGACCGGTCAGTCGTCTAGTCCAGGACGAGGGGGTTACAATATCGAACCTTAATTAAGCTAAAAATATTATTATCGGACTCTTTTGAAAAATATTGAACCTATATGGTGACTAAATTGGAGAAAATGCAAGTTGGGAGGCAAAACCATAGTATAGTGAGAGTTGAGGGTCTAATCTTGCGATTAGCCCCTCCTCAATTAAAAATCTCTTACGTAGATTTGTCTGAGAGCTTTCCTTCAAGCTTTCCTTCAAGTGAAGGAAAGCTAAATAGTCTAAACCATATATTGATTATACAAAAGGAAATAGGCAATAATAAGCTTACTCGGTTTCAAGAGAAAGCTAGCACCTTCGTCTTCTTCATCTTCAACCTCAAGCACACACCTCCATTGGAGGAATTTTAAGCTTTGCTATTTCTTCGTTTTATTGATATCGAATCATTGCCATCGTTCGAGTAAGCAATAATCCTCAAACAATTGTTGTATTCCATGGATATATTGAGCTCAATCTTAAGCTAGGGTTATGACTATCCATGGATATCTCATCGTAGTCATCTATATTGAAATTGAATATAGATTTTGATATTGTTATGTTGATTTTGATATCGTAATATCGACCCTAATGGTCTCATATTGATTTACTAGTTCAAGACATTGATAAAGAGCATCCATCGTCTCCATCCAAAGCTAGGAACAATGGGATTGTCATCCAGGAGCCTTGAAAGCTTAGGAGTGTCAAAGTGAGTGTAGTCGGAGTCTCAAGTTCAGGCAAAAGGCCTTCCTGGATCATTATTTGATAATTTAGATTACATCGCTAACATTATTGTTGAGGAAAATTGCATTGGATGGCTAATCGGACACTTTAGTAAGTGTCGGTAAGTTGTTATTGAACATTGGACATAGTCATTGTTATTGTCATGGTGCATTGTCATTGATATAGTCATTGTCATCGAATTATTGTATTGAGATCATTGGACATTGTTATTGACATTGAATCATGAAATATCGATGATGAGATACATATATTTTTCATTGGTAATATTGAAATCATCGGACATCGGAATACTATTGGTTATTGAAATGGATATGAACATTTCAACCTTGGATTGGAATGGACATTGGATACAATTGGCATGCCATAGAATTCATGAGCTCAATGTATGGGTGGACTACGGTCCAAAGGCCGCGGCCTATATTGATTTGGCGAGGCGGAGGGATGTGTATGGATGTTGGTCATATTGGCGAGGCGCATGGACTAGACCATTCATTGACTTGGCGAGGAGTAGGAATTCACGTATCCACGATCTTTATTCAATCCAAGGATTACAAATGAAATGAACATGTTTATACATTGCATATTATTGAATAGCATTGATATTGTTAGCATGAGATTATGATTAAGTATATTCATGGCATTGTTGTTATTCGTGTTGTTTATGACTACCTCACTAGGCAAAGTAAGCCTAGTGTATCTCATCTCATGCATTTTTCACGTTAAGAAGGTTTGTGTGTCGGAGGATCGGATTGACAAGCAAGACAAACCACCACCAGCCCCAAGTAATGTGTTTTTGACTTATAAACTCCTAGAAAGGTGGCAAAGTAGTCGAACTAGTCATTTGTGCCTATTTTGATATGTTGGTGTATTACATAAGTTGTAATATGTTATATAGCTCTAAATGGTCTTTTGATGAAGTTTAAAATGGGTGGAAATTGCATACATGGCTCAAAAACGTAAAAACATAGTAAACATATTCATATGGTCATGAAATTTGGCATCCTAGTAGTTTATACCATTGAAATATTGCGTATAAAGTTTTGTTGCATTTGGACATCGTTCAATATGTTAAATCGAATAAAAACCAGCAAAAATCTGTCATTACAGGTCAGGCTGTATCGAAACGGGTGATGACGTTTTGATACGGGTGTACAATATTAAACTTAAGGGTAAGGGTGTATCGAAATGGTATTGATCTGTTTCGGAACATTTCGTCTCTGGAGACTAACGTTTCGATACAGGTTCATAGCGTATCGAAACAGGTCAAAGGTCAAGATCAAAGTAAGTCATCCCGTACCGATACTGGTACTTCCGTTTCGATACGGTTTAGGGAGAGAAGTCAATAGGATTTGACCCTCGTCCACCCGTTTCGAAACAACCCAAAAGTGTTCCGATACGGGGTTAGTTAAGTTAGTTAAAGGCTCATTGAACAGATTGCTAGTTTCACAATATAGTCACTGAATAATGTAGGGTTAAATTGGATAGGTTAATGATCTCCAAATTGTATGAAATTTACAGGCTAGTTAATAATGCATTGAATTACATTGTGTTATTGTCTGTTGCATCAAGAGACCTTTTATTTTTCAGTTTTACAGATTAGTCCCTAAAACTCATAAAAGTTATAAATTGGTCATAAACGGTTTAATGTGGCCTTCTTGTGAATTAATTGGATTAAATGTCTATTGGTAACGTTTTGTTTGTGTAATATTGATTATGTGTTGGGAATAAAATGGGATTTATCGCACCGATCACTGTATTGCTCATTGGTAACACGCTCCGACCCGGTTCTCGACCAGGCCGATAAGGGGGTGTTACATTTGTGGTATCAGAGGTAGAGTTTAGTTGATTCTAGGACTAAACCAAAGTCTATTGCATTGCTATTGTGTTACTTTGCCACCTAAGAGTTTTATATTGTTTATATTGTGACTTGTCGACTAATCCGATCTTTCATATAGATATGTCTGAGACAAACGAAGCTCATATTAACGAGATCGCTACTGGCTCCTCGACACATGACGAGGAGATAAGAGGAGGAAATCCTCAGAACCCACCGCAACCACAGGACCCTCTTGTTCAGGGTACTGAGCCTGCAGCAACTACCGCTCAGGCTGAATGCTATCAGAACATGGCTAACATGTTCAAACAATTTATGGCTACGATGCAAGCAACACCATCAATTCAACCTACCTCTCCTATTGTCCAGCATGTCCGAGCCCCTGTGGACATGCTGGCTTCGCTTCGAGCCTATTCTTTCACCGGACAGGATGATGATAATCATGAAGTTGCCTAATATTGGCTGGACAACACGCTACGTATCTTGAATAAACAGCTGCAGTGTTCAGATGAACACAAGTTGGAATGTGCTATTGCATTGTTGACCGATGAAGCTCTTATGTGGTAGGAAACTACTATTCTCACAGCTCCTGAAGAATCGGTTACCTAGGAGTTCTTTCTTTTAGAATTCCGAAATAAATATATCAGTGAGTATTATCTCGCGGAAAGGCGAAACACCTTCCTTCACTAAAGGCAAGGAGGGCGACCTATCGAGCAATATATCCATGATTTTTGTAAATTTTACCAATACGGAGCAGAGTTTATAAAGAAAGAGGAAGATAAGTGCAGAATGTTCACAACTGGTCTTAGAGATGAAATACGACCCATGTTTACGACCCTTGGTATCACCAACTTTCAGGATTTGGTGAACCGAGTCAAGGCCACTGAAGCTACCCAAAGAGCTCAACGAATTGGTGGGTCTGGAAAATTTGAGAAGAGGTTCAGGGATGATTCGCGACCTCCGAGATGGAACAAGAAGGGGAGATATCAAGGCCCCAAGTAGAATGTCTACCCACAACCTTCCCGTTCCGGGAATATTGAGAGACCTCAGTCTGTGACGCAGTCTTTTGCCAAAGCATCGTCCGTTGATAGTACTAGAGGTTCAAACTGAGGCAACCAACATCCATTGTGTAATTATTGTAAAAAAAGCATCCGGTGGGACAATGTCGTAAGCAGACTGGAGCTTGTTATTACTGTGGTGAGCAAGGTCACTTTATTCGTGAATGTCCTATGAATGCAACCAAATCTGTGGTCACACCGACTACTGCTGCTTCTCCTGATCAATCTTTTTGGGGTAAGGGATCGAAACATGGATCATCGGGGACTTTTGGACGACCGACTGGTCCAGGGAAGCCCTTCAACAAACAAGATTCGAAGGCTCCTGCTCAAATGTACCATGTGATGAGCAGGGAAGAAGAGGATGAACCTGATGTTATTGCAGGTACCATTGAGTTATATTCACATCCTTTATATGCATTGATTGACCCTGGCTCTACTCATTCTTTCATAAGCACCAATGTAGTTAAAAAGTATAACATGTCTTCTGAACCAATAGCATCAAGAATTTTTGTAACTAATCCCCTAGGAGATTGTGTCACCATAAGGGTAGTAAGCAAGAATTGTACCTTAATGATTCAAGGGGTTCCTTTTCCGGCCAATTTGTTGGCTTTACCGATCCATGAATTCGACGCTATCCTAGGTTTAGATTGGCTTAGTGAACATCAAGCCTGCGTAGATTGTTGTAAAAGAAAGTTGTATCTTAGGGGTTTTGGTAAAGAAAGTGTTGTACTGATGAATGCGAGGAATCCATTGTTGTATGCTTTGTCATTGGAAACCAAAGGTGAGCCGCAACTACGAGACATTGACATCATATGTGAATTTCTTGATGTTTTTCCTGATGAACTTTCGGGATTTCCCCCAACCCGTGAAGTGGAATTTGGAATCGAAGTGCAATCTGGGACTGCTCCGGTTTCTATTGCACCATATCGGATGGAAGATGTGGAGTTGAAAGAATTAAAGGCTCAGATTCAAGACTTATTGAGCAAGGGTTTCATTCAACCGAGCTCTTCACCTTGGAGAGCACCAGTTCTCTTTGTTAAGAAGAAGGATGGTTCTATGCGATTGTCCATCGACTACAGAAAATTGAATATAGTAACCATCAAGAATAAATATATATTGCCTAGAATAGACGACCCATTCAATCAATTAAATGATGCCTCTGTGTTTTCCAAGATCAACTTAAGGTCGGGCTACTATCAAATGAGAGTTAAAGAGTGCGATGTGCCAAAGAATGCTTTCCGTACAAGATATGGACACTACGGATTCTTGGTGATGCCCTTTGGGCTAACTAATGCACCATCAGCTTTTATAGATTTGATGAATCGGGTATTTAGACCCTATCTTGATAAATTCGTAGTGGTGTTTATAGATGAAATCTTGATCTATTCCAAGAATGAAGCGGAGCATCGAGATCATCTTCGCATTGTACTTCAGACTCTAAGAGAGAAATAGTTGTACACGAAGCTCTCTAAGTGTGAGCTTTGGCTCGCCGAAGTTGCCTTTCAAGGGCATATTGTGTCAGCTTCGGGCATTCAGGTAGACTCAAAGAAAATTCATGTCATTGTAGAATGGCATCCACCGAAGAACATTGGTGAAGTCAGAAGTTTCCTTGGGCTTGCTGGCTATTACCGCATATTTGTGAAAGAATTTTCTATGATAGACGCTCCTTTAACCAAATTATTGAGGAAAGAAACTCCTTTCGTTTGGACCGAGATTCAACAACGAAGTTTTGATTAATTGAATAAAGTTCTGGCCCATGCACCTGTCTTGACCCAACCCGAGTCTGGAAAAAACTATATAGTTTACAGTGATGCATCACATCTCGGGTTAGGATGTGTATTGATGTAAGAAGGCAAGGTTATTGCTTATGTTTCGAGCCAACTTAAGCCACACGAGATGAATTATCCCACCCACGACCTTGAATTGACTACAGTTGTCTTCGCATTGAAAATCTGGAGACATTATCTCTACGGAGAGAAATGTTATCTTTTCACCGACCATAAAAGCCTCAAATACTTGTTGACCCAGAAGGAGTTAAACCTTCGGCAACGGAGGTGGATGGAACTCTTTAAAGATTATAACTTGATCATTGATTACCATCCGGGCAAGGCCAATTTTGTAGTTGATGCACTCAGCCGCAAACCTTCGTCTGGTAAGCTTTGACAATAGAATTGAAGTTTGTGTACTGTGAAGTACATTAACTCATCGTAATATTGTTATATTGTAGCCCCTCAAATAATTAATGCTCACCTCCGACTTCGGAAACATCGTTATCTTGTAGCTAAACTCCATGTTCAGTCTACCATCGTTTCACAATCAAGGAATTGCAAGCGCAAGATCCTGAGCTTCAATCTATTGTCTCTAAGCTATCGGACAACCCTGACTTTAGAATTAATTCTGAAGGACTCTTATGCTTCCATGATCGAGTTTGTGTACCTAATGTTGAATCTCTTCGCATCGATTTCCTTTCAGAAGCCCATCCAAGTTCTTTTTTCATTCACCCCGGTTCAGTAAAGATGTATAAAGACCTACGTGAACTCTACTGGTAGCCTGGCATGAAGCAGGCCATAGTTGATTACATCTCCAAATGCCTCACGTGCCAACGTGTTAAGGCATAACATTTTGCCCCTACTAGGTTGTTACAGCCTATTGATCCACCAAAATGGAAATGGGAAAAGATAACTATGGACTTTGTTAGTGGTCTAACGTTAACCCCTGCAAAGCATTATGCTATATGGGTCATTGCCGATCGTTTCACGAAGTCAGCTCATTTTATACTAGTTAGAATGGACTACGGTCTTCCTAAGCTAGCTGACTTGTATATCAAGGAAGTAATTCAACTCCACTGAGTACCTAAGTCTATCATCTCCGATTGAGATCCTCAATTTGCATCTCGGTTTTGGAGTACCTTACAAGGAGCTCTGGGCACCAAAGTTAATCTTAGCACATCCTTTCACCCTCAAACTGATGGTCAATCAGAAAGGGTAATCCAGATCTTGGAAGACATGCTTCGGGTATGCATTATTGACTTTGGTGGAACTTGGGAGAAATCATTGCCTCTTGTTGAATTTGCCTACAATAACAGCTACCAAGCATCCATCCAAATGGCCTCGAATGAGGCATTGTATGGTAGACGATGTAGAACTCCATTTTGTTGGTCAGAGCTTGGCGAGGGCAAGATGTTAGGCCTTGACTTGCTTCGGGAGACTAAAGAACGGGTCACCATTATCCATGATCGTTTAAAGGCTACCTTTGATCGACAAAAAGCTTACGCTGATCTTAAAAGAAGAGACATTGAATACGAAGTAGGTGAGAAGGCCTTTCTCAAAGTGTCACCGTGGAAGAAAGTCTTAAGATTTGGCAAAAAGGGGAAATTGAGTCCCCAATTCATTGGACCCTTTGAAATCATTGAAAGGATTGGCCCAGTTGCATATTGGCTATTGCTACCCTCATAATTGAGTAAAATCCACGATGTCTTTCATGTATCGATGCTTCGGAAGTATCGATCTGATCCTTCACATGTTGTGGAACCTGAATCTGTAGAACTTTGACCAAATTTATCTTACGAGGAAAAACCGGTTCAAATTCTTGCTAGAGAAGTCAAAAGACTTCGCAACAAAACAATATCGCTGGTTAAAGTGCTCTGGAGGAGCCACACCGTTGATGAAGCCACTTGGGAACCTGAAGAGACCATGAAACAATAGTATCCACATCTCTTCGGTTCAGGTAAAATTCGAGGACAAATTTTTCTTAAGGGGGGGAGAGTTGTAACACCCCAAAATTTGGTCTAGTTGGAAATTAGTTTCGGTGATCAGAAATTCTACGTTGATAGAATCTAAATATTGTAACGACTAGTAAATTATTGATATTGAACCCTAATTAAGCTAAAAATATCGTTATCGGACTCTATTGAATAATATTGAACCTATATGGTGACTAAATTGGAGAAAATGCAAGTTGGGAGGCAAAACCATAGTATGGTGAGAGTTGAGGGACTAATCTTGCGATTAGCCTCTCCTCAATTAAAAATCTCCTACGTGGTTTTGTCTGAGAGCTTTACTTCAAGTGAAGGAAATATTCTAAACCTTATATTGATTATACAAAAGGAAATAGGCAATAATAAGCTTACCCGATTTCAAGAGAAAGCTAGCACCTTCATCTTCAACCTCAAGCACACACCTCCATTGGAGGAATTTTAAGCTTTGCTATTTCTTCGTTTTATTGATATTGAATCGTTGCCATCGTTCGGGTAAGCAATAATAATCAAACAATCGTTGGATTCCATGGATATATTGAGCTTAATCTTAAGCTAGGGTTATGACTATCCATGGATATCTCATCGTAGTCATCTATATTGAAATCGAATATAGATTTTGATATTATTATGTTGATTTTGATATTGTAATATCGACCCTAATGGTCTCATATTGATTTCCTAGCTCAAGAAATTGATAAAGAGCATCAATCGTCTCCACCCAAAGCTAGGAACAAGGGGATTGTCATCCGGGAGCCTTGAAAGCTTCGGAGTGTGAAGGTGAGTGTAGTCGGAGTCTCAGGTTCAGGCGAAAGGCCTTCCCGGATCATTATTTGATAATTTAGATTACATCGCTAACATTGTTGTTGAGGAAAATTGCGTTGGATGGCTAACCAGACACTTTGGTAAATGTCGGTAAGTTGTTATTGAACATTAGACATAGTCATTGTTATTGTCATGGTGCATTGTCATTGATATAGTCATTGTCATCGAATTATTGTATTGAGATCATTGGACATTGTTATTGACATTGAATTATGGAATATTGATGATGAGATACATATATTTGTCATTGGTAATATTGAAATCATCGGACATCGGAATACTATTGGTTGTTGAAATGGATATGAACATTGTAACCTTGGATTGGAATGGAAATTGGATACAATTGGCATGCCATAGAATTCATGAGCTCAGTGTACGGGTGGACTATGGTCCTAAGGCTACGACCTATATTGATTTGGCGAGGCAAAGGGATGTGTATGGATGTTGGTCATATTGGCGAGGCGGAGGGACTAGACCATTCATTGACTTGGCGAGGCGTAGGAATTCGCGTAGCCAAGATCTTTATTCAATCTAAATTTAAGAATGAAATGAACATGTTTATACATTGCATATTATTGAATAGCATTGATATTGTTGGCATGAGATTATGATTAAGTATATTCTTGGCATTGTTGTTATTCATGTTGTTTATGACTACCTCACTAGGCAAAGTAAGCCTAATGTGTCTCATCTCATGCATTTTTCAGGTTAAGAAGGTTTGTGTGTCGGAGGATCGGATTGGCAAGCTAGATAAGTCACTACCAGCCCCAAGTAATGTGTTTTTGACTTATAAACTCCTAGGAAGGTGGGAAAGTAGTCGAACTAGTCATTTGTTCCTATTTTGATATGTTGGTGTATTGCCTAAGTTGTAATATGTTATATAGCTCTAAATGGTCTTTTGATGAAGTTTAAAATGGGTGGAAATTGCATAAATGGCTCAAAAAGGTAAAAACATAGTAAACGTATTCATATGGTCATGAAATTTGGCATGCTAGTATTTTATACCATTGAAATATTGCGTGTAAAGTTTCATTGCATTTGGACATCGTTTAACATGTCAAATCGAATAAAAAAAACCATCAAAAATCTGTCATTACAAGTCAGGCCGTATCGAAACGGGTGATGACGTTTCGATACGAGTGTACAATATTGAACTTAAGGCTAAGGGTGTATCGAAACGGTATTGAGCCGTTTCGGAACATTTCGTCTCTGGAGACTAACGTTTCGATACGGGTTCATAGCGTATCGGAACGGGTCAAAGGTCAAGGCTAAAGTAAGTCAACCCGTACCGATATTGGTACTTCCGTATCGATATGGTTTAAAGAGAGAAGTCAATAGTAGTTGACTCTCGTGCACCCGTTTCGAAACAACCCAAGAATGTTTCGATACGGGGTTAGTTAAGTTAGTTAAAGGCTCTTTGAACAGATTGCTAGTTTCACAATATAGTCACTGAATAATGTAGGGTTAAATTGGATGGGTTAATGATCTCCAAATTGTATGAAAATTTATAGGCTAGTTAATAATAATGCATTGAATTACATTTTGTTATTGTCTGTTGCATCAAGAGACCTTTTATTTGTCGGTTTTACATATTAGTCCCTAAAACTCATAAAAGTTATAAATTGGTCCTAAACGATTTGATGTGGCCTTCTTGTGAATGAATTGGATTAAATATTTATTGGTAACGTTTTGTTTGTGCACTATTTGGGAATAAAATGGAATTTATCGCACCGATCACCGTATTGCTCATCAGTAACACGCTCCGACCAGGTTCTCGACCAGGCCGGTAAGGGGGTGTTACAATTAATTATAGGCAATGTCCACCTAATGGTTGGGTGAAAATTAATGTTGATGGGGCTGTGAATCTAGGAACTAATGCAGCTGCAACTGGGGGTGTGTGTCGATCAAACTTAGGGAGTTGGATTTTTGGATTTGCTCGCAGGATCAGATGTTGTTCTGTTTTGAATGTTGAATTGTGGGCTATTATAGATGGTCTTAGACATGTGTGGCATGGTGGTTTTCATCTTGTGAAGATTGAATCGGATTGTCGTGAGGCTATCCAGTGTATTGAATCCGATGGTAGGTCACGGACGGGAATCGCTCTTGTCACTGTTATCTGAAAATGGCTCCAATGACCGTGGGAAGTTTCTGTGGAATATGTTTGTCGTGAGTCAAATACGGCTGTGGACTGGTTTGCTAAGGAGATGCGCGCTCAAGCAATCAGTGAAGCTTTCTTTGAGGAACCTCCAAGTGTGGTTAGATTTTTACTTTTAAAGGACCTGTAACATTGTGCACGACAACAAGCTGATGGAATTGGTTAAGTTTGTTCCAGCCAGGTGTAGTTGTTATAAGGATAAATGTGTTGTTTCCTTTGGGTGTTGGTTTTAGTTACCTTTGTTCTTGTTTTTGATGTAGCTACTCCACATGTACTGTGAGAAGGGGGCCATGGTGACCAGAGAAGAGAATGCGACGGTCGTGTGTTTGTGTAAGGGAGATGAACGATGAGAGAATAGTAATCTGATAATTTTTTAGGCTAAAGGGTTAAATTTGTCCCTGTAGTAATCCGAAATCAGCAATGTTGCCCCTACTTTTTTTTCTTCGTAATTTTGCCCTCAAAGTCAGTCAATTGTAACAATGTTTCCCTTTGACCGACGTTGACCGTTAAAGTGCTGACGTGGCAGTTAACGGTGAAGTCAGTCATGCAATTTTGCCCTCAAAGTCATACAATTGCAGCAATTTTACCCTCGGTTTATTTAGTTTTTGAATAAAATTGCGTAAAGAATTTAGTTTTTTGAGTTGAACTTTTACAAATAGAATATATGAAAAATCGATTAACAAATTGGCGTAAATATCATTTGGGTCCCCGATAATTTTAAAAATAAGAAAAGTGAGAACTCTCACAAAAAATCAAAACATTCTTCAATTTTTTTTAAAAAAATCCATAAACTTAATAAAAATAAAGAAAATATTCAAAAAAAAATATTAAAATCAAAAACTAATATAAAAATTAAAATATATTAGAAATTATAAAATAATAAAATATAAATATAAAAAATTAAAAAATAAAAAGTATTTAGTATTTAGTATTAAAAAATTGAAAAATTTTACCAATTTTTTTTCCCGTTTTTCTACGTCAATTTTGATTATTTTTTATTTATAACTTTATGTTTATATTTTATCATTTGATGAAATTGTTCATTTTTAATACTTTATAAATACTTTTAAAATTTTTGTATTTATATTTTTATTATTTTATAATTTCTAATACATTTTATTTTTTATTTTGGTTTTTATTTTTAATATTTTTGAATATCTTATTTATTTTTATTAAGTTTATATATTTTTTAAAAATTGAAGAATATTTTGTGAAAGTTCTCACTTTGTTTATTTTTAAAATTAGCATGGACCCAAAGGATATTTACACCAATTTTTTAATCGAATTTTTATATATTCTGTTTGTAAAAGTTCAACTCGAAAAACTAAATAAACCGAGGGCAAAATTGCTGCAATTGTATGACTTTGAGGGCAAAATTGCATGATTGACTTCACCGTTAACTGCCACGTCAGCACTTTAACGGTCAACGTCGGTCAAAGGGCAACATTGTTACAATTGACTGACTTTGAGGGCAAAATTACGAAGAAAAAAAAGTAGGGGCAACATTTCTGATTTCGAATTAATACAGCGGAAAATTTGACCCTTTAGCCTTTATTTTATTTAATGGAAATTGATCGTGTATTGATCTAAGCCTGATTACATCATTATATAGGCTCATGCCTAACAAACTAAAAAACAATATAAACCTCCTAACAACTTCAACAATATTTAGTTACGGGCCTACACAAATAAGAGCTCAATTGACACAAATTCAATTATTTCTAACATTCATCCTACTTTTTTTTCTTCTTTCTGAATTTTCTTGAAGTTGATTAACGAACAAATGATCCAATCTAGTGTGTCGAGTGAGAACACAATGCTAGAGCTCGAAGAAAAATCAGAACCTTTGCATTTTCCTTTCCTTGAACTGTTGATTAGCAATGTACATCTGTTTTCCTTTTTCACAGTGTACTAGAAAGATGCTTTCTGTCGCATTCTTTCTTATCTTCTTCTTTAGACTTCCATACAATTGTATTTCATCACATTCAACAACAGTTTAGAACCACGTCATCGTCAGCTTACAAGAAGAAAAAAATGAACAATTTCTATGATAATCTTCATTGAACTCCCTTGCTTCAGAACTTGTACCAATTGAACAACTTGTTGAGATGCTAAAACATCAATGAGTTGATTCTTTGAACAAGTGAACAATCACAATGGCCTGGTATAGCTTGTACGCGAAATGAAAAATGCTTTCTGTCTTTAAACATCATACTTTCATCCGGAATTTCTTCAGAAACAAAATATGTATTTCATACTTGGTGGTTTAATGAGAATCGAAGGTGTTTTTCATCCTTTCGTTCTTCTTTACTCACCTTTCTGTCCTAACATTATTTTTTTCATTTTGAAAGTCCTTCAGAAGTCTAATCTTCCTCCAACAGAATATCATTTTCACACATCAACAGAAGATGCACAAAGCCAATCACCAAATGTATTCAACGAAAGCTAAAACAAATAATTAATTTCCAGGAATTATATCATCAAACCAGCTACTGATCATCAAGTACTAACAAACAACTTTCGATGAGAACAACTTAACCAGGGATCCGAATGAAGCAGAAGAATCAAACTGAACCAATTGCATTATTTCATCATTCTAGGCATAAAATGAGTGAATCAAACTTATACTCCAGTTGCTTCGAACACAATCTGTATTGAACTAAGAAAATCGATCACACTACGGAACCAACACATTAAAATTGATCAGAGAAACCTCTAGTACACTATCTGATGCAAAATGAACCAGGCGATACTCGAACACTATCCGACCAGCAAAAAAAATGCTCCAAAATTGAAGAACAGCAAGGGAAACCAAACAGTAGAAATCAAATTTGAAAAATGTGATAGGAATCTCACCGAAGAAGTATAGCAATCGACCATTAGGTTGAAACAAGAAGGAAGCTATCACAAGCAATCGAACAACCAAATAAATCAGATCTGAGATTGAAAAAAAAATAGAGTTGAAACGGTAGATACCGAACCACCACTTGACCGAATCTAGATGAGATGAATGTTGAAAGAGAAGCACCCAATCATATCACGGCATCGCAGGTGAGCGTGTAACTTGAAACAGATCTAAATCGCGACATTAGTTTTGATGCATCGCCAATTGAGGAAGCAACGGAACCGAAACAAGAAGCACCGACAGATCTGAAACGGCAGCAACAGAACGGATCAAAGGACGTCAGGATCGTTGATGGCGAATGATACCATGTGAGAAGGGGGCCATGGTGGCCTGAGAAGAGAATGCGACGGTGGTGTGTTTGTGTAAGGGAGATGAACGATGAGAGAATAGTAATCTGATTTTTTTTTATTTAAGGAAATTGATTGTGTATTGATCTAAGCTTGATTACATCATTATATAGCCTCATGCCTAACAAACTAAAAAACAATATAAACCTCCTAACAACTTCAACAATATTTAGTTACGGGCCTACACAATAAGAGCCCAATTGACACAAATTCAATTATTTCTAACATGTACTATTTTTCTTCCGTTAGACTTGGGAGTTTCTTTAACGAAGCATGTGGTGTAGTACTTTCCCCTTCCAATCGAAAAAATATTTATTATAATTGTTAATTTATCAGCATATTATTGTCATATTATGAATGGTCAACCTAGGAGGACATCATTCATATTCAGATTCGTTTTCCTTTTAATTAAGAATATAATTGGTTCTAAACTCCCCCCATTATTAACATTTCATCTCCTCCCTTTCTCTTTAAACAAAACCTTTTTTTTCCTCGGCCTACTTTAGCACCTTTGAGCAAACATTAAGATTGAAACAATAATGAGATTTAATGATGTTTGCAACACTGGCCTTGGTCTAGGTCTAGGTTGCCTTGGTAAGCAAGAAAAGTTTTCTCATCCACGAAAGAAGAAGAAATTGTCGATGCGAGATGACCATTTTCTCCCACCTTTCACGTTAGGTTCATCAGATGATGCATGTAAAGCATATGTCGACAACGAGTCAGTCGATTTGCACCGGAAAGCGTCTTCCGTCTCCGCGGTGTCTTTGTTTTCAAACTCTGGTGTCAATTTGCACCGGAAAGCGTCTTCCGTCTCCGTCGCTATAAATTTGTGCAAGGGTCAGTGATGAAGAGGATGGAGGCAGCCATAGAAAGAAACTTAGGCTTAGCAAACCACAATCTTCAATTTTAGAAGATAGCTTCAAAGAGCACTCCACTCTCAATCCTGTATATATACCGTCTTTCTTTTTCTTTATTCTATTCGACGTTTATATATATACATATATGAATTCCAGTATTCATAGTGCGTCTTTCTTAATTTCTTGTGTTAAGCAGAAAAGGAAGCAAGCTTTAGCAGATCAGTTGACTCTAAGGCCACGTCAAGTGGAAGTATGGTATATACATAATATTAAATATTATAACAGGATATTATTAATATTTAAAATAAAAAAGTAAATGTCAATTACACCTATACCGACGGAAAAAATCGTCGATAAAGGTAAAACTTATAGCGACGGCCAAACCGTCAGTAAAAACTCATCAGTATACAGTAAAACCTCTATAAATTAATACCTTGGGACCATGAAATTTTATTAATTTAGAGAGATATTAATATATCGGTAAATTAATAATTTATTAATTAAAAGAAAATTTCTCAATTCAGCAAATATAACTTGAGAATATGATCAACGATATTGGCTATTGCAATAAAATGGACGCCAATAACTTGTTGGATTATCCAGGCGAAAATGACGAATGTTTACAAGTTTAAAATTTAGAGGAAATTGTGGCTAATATTGTTGAAAGTTCTACTAATGATGAAGTTGAAGATGATTCAACACCACTTGAACTAGTCACGCGAAAGGAAACATTGAATGCGACAACAACTCTTCACAACTTTTTATTGCAGTTGGAGACCTCAAGGCCGGAAATTGTGGGTGCAATTAGAAAAGTTAGAGATAAAATTGAATTAGATTTGAATTTTAAAAAGAAACAGATTACAATAGATTCATATTTTAGCAAGTTGCCAAAGTAATAATTGTAATATTTATGAATTTTTAATTTATAGTTTTGATGAGACCTTTATATTTATAAAGAGGATCTTCAAAAAATTATTATATTATTATCTTATCGAATTTGATGATTTTTTACATTGGACCAAGTCGTGACTGGAAAAAATTATTATTTAATAGAGTTTATTAATTTAAAGAGTATTAATTTATAGAGGTTTTACTGTATATGTATTGGATATAACAACAAATAACGTCTGTCGGAATAGATACACTAATTTGTCGGGGTAGTATGATATACACTACATATATGTCCATCGGTATAGGGTCATAACATTTATACCGACGGTTCTTTCCGTCGTTATAAATTTATACTGACGCCTTTTTGTCCGTCGAAATATCTCTTTTGTCGTCAGTACAGGGTTTTAGACCTTATACCGACAAATTTTTAGTATTTTAGCGACGATTTTTTGTCCGTCAGTATATGTCACTTTTTTGTAGTGGAACCGAAATAAGAGAGCCAGGTAATGTTGAAACTTAAATATAACAGTCGAGTCTTTCACATTTTCGAGATAATATAATATAGGGTAAACTAATGGGAGTCGATTGTGGATTGAACATCGGATTTGACATATCTTTAAACCGAAGAGATGTGGATATTGCTGTCTCATGGTCTCTTCAGGTTCCCAAGTGGATTCCTCAACAGCGTAGCTCTTCCAGAGAACTTTAACCAATGATACAGTTTTGTTGTGAAGCCTCCTGACTTCTCTTGCTAGAATTTGAACCAGTTCCTCCTCGTATGATAGATTTGGTCGAAGTTCTACAGAATCAGGTTCCACAATGTGCGAAAGATCAGAACGATACTTCTGAAGCATCGATACGTGAAAAACATCATGGATCTTACTCAATTCTGAGGGTAACTGTTGAGTGGATCGAATGATCGAAATAAACCAAGATGGGGGTGAATTGGATTTTTAAAGTTCTTGGTGGTGGAATTTGCAAATAAAAATGGTAGACAATGAATTTTAGAGTGGTTCAAGTTCCAATTGAACTCTAGATCCACTACCTTAGCTTCAATAAGGATTTGCAACAATTCCACTAATTGCTCTTCCCCTTTTCTAGGCTAAGGAGGTAACCCTTACAATTTTCGGTCAAATTTTCTACCCAAAATTTGACTCAATCCTCACACAATTGAAACAAAGAAGTTGTTGGCTAAAGCAAGTATCTCTCAATACACAATATAGCCCAATTACAAGAACTCAACCCAATTGAAATGATAAGAATGAAAAATACAATTTGGGGTTACAAGACAATAATGGGATTTAGGCACAAATGCTTGGATTTGATGTTTGGATGTTTGCTTTAGGATCAATAGTTGTTGCTGAAGCTTTTAGAGGTCCCTTTTATACCTTCTCATTGAATTCTAGCCGTTGTGGTTGATGCATTCATTAATAGAGCCTTTGGAGGTGTTATCTTGCCTCCATAAATGCAGTCTGCAACCAACCGTTTCGAAACGCCGGACCCTGTTTCGAAACAGACCAAAATAGAAAGAGCCGTTGGGGTGCATTAAAGAGCCCGTATCGAAACCCGTTTCGAAACATTTTGCCACTGTCAAGGATCGTATCAAAACGGCCTGAGATCGTTTCGATACGCCTTAACGACTTGTTTAAAATCAGTTAAAAACATTCAACAGTCATATTTTTCAAATCAGTTTTAAAGCCGTTTCGAAACATTGGATATCGTTTTGATACGGTGTCTCGATGTTCTTAAGCCATTTCGAAACTCGTTTCGAAACACGGGTTGGCAGTGTTGAAATCGTTTCGATACCCGTTCCGAAACAAGGACTCACATTTTTAAAACTGTTTCGAAACGGCTAAGGCCGTTCCGAAACGGTGACTCGAAAATCACTGTTTTGGCTTTAAGAACACTTAGAAAATATTTGATAAATTCAGTTTTTAACATAGACATATTGTTTAAAACATATAGAGAGGTTTGGGGACTTAAAATTTTGTTTTCACATTTTCAATTTAGTCCTTAGGTTCTTTAGTTATATCAAAATTAAAATATCGGTTTCACAATCTCCCACTTTTTGATATAACAAAACCAAAGTTAGAATTTTTAAGAGTTTTGAAAATTTTGAATACATTCTAACTCCCCTCAATTTAAGATGAGTTTTTAAAGTTTTAAAAAGATTTAAGGATTTAAATTCAAGGTTTAAAATTTAAAAACACTTAAAACAAATTTTGGCTCTTAGATTACTTCTACCCCTTTTTGTTAGATCAAAAATAATAAACAAGGCTCAAAGAGAAGAGATAGACTTAAAAGCAATAATCAATAAGCAAAATGCAACATAATATTAAATTCATAAAATTCAAATATCCAAAACATAAATCTTAGACAATAAGTTCAAAGCATAATCCCAAATAAAATCAAAGCATAGGTTCATAAAGCATAATGGAAATAAAGATGCAAACTTAATCCTAATATGCATAGCTAATATGAGATGACATGAGAATCCTAAGCCTCGTCGTTGTCACCATCATCATCCATGGAATCATCATCGTCCTTGGCTTGAGAGCGACGAAAATTCATCCATTGGCCATAAAAGGTGGAGAAGGACATGTCCATAGATGCATGTTGATTCTCAAGGGATGTGACGCGATTCTCAGTTGCAAGGAGACGATCCTCCACGGATTGCAAGCGGGTATTGATAGCACCAAACCCTCTAGACATGTTAGTGTCCAAAGTGTTGAACCGCTCGGTAAGGAAAGCCGTGAGAGCTTCATTGTTTGCGATCGGAGCTTGTTGTAGAACTAATGTTTTGATATAATAATTGAAAAATGTTTTGGACCAATTTAAAAAGAATTTAAAACTTGGTTTTAAGTCCAAACAACTTGAAAATATGTTTGAGGTATTTTAAGAGGTTTTTGGCAAAGATTTTTCATGTTTTTAATAGCCAAACTCGTATTTTCAACGTACCCGTATCGATACAGTTGTACCCGTACCGATACCTTTTTGCCCCAGCTTGGCCACTGTCAAAACCTGTATCGATACAGGCCTTTGTCGTTTCGATACGGATCGGGGTCGTTTCGATATGCCATGTAAGCGTACCGATCCCCTTTCAACCAACCCCAACGACTATTTCCCAACGGCCATTTAAATGTGAACCCGTACCGATACGCCCTCAAGTGTATCGATACGCCTAGGCTGGCAAGAGCCCAACGGCTAGTTCCTCAGGAAGGCCGTACCGATACGGTTCCACACGTATCGATGCGGATAGCTGCAGGACAGCATTTATGAAGGGAAATAAAGTCCTCAACGGCTCCAAATCATCCCTAACGGCTAGTAACGGCCACAAACTCAATTGGGACTATAAATTGAAGGCTGGAACACTTGAAGAATGTTAGAGACTTCATCCAAGCAACATGATCAAGAGAATTAGAGTCTAAGTCTTATTTTTACTATTCTCTTGTACATAGTCTTTAGAGAGAGTGCTTAATTGTAAATCCTTGTACTCTTGTGAGCTCAAATTGTGTAAACACCAACCTTGTGAGGTATCTAGTTTACCCAAACAAATCCCTTGTAAAAGGAGAGGTTCTAGTTTAGCCTTGAGAGAAAAACTAGAGTTGGTTCTATCTTAGCCAAGTCCAAAAGATAGGGTTGTAACGGTTTCCTCCTAAACCGGGAAAAGGGGACGAATTCATTGTTGAGTGAATTGGGAAATCCTTAGTGGTGTGCTAAGGTAGTGGATGTAGGTGCTTGTTAGAAGACCGAACCACTCTAAAATCATTGTGTCATTTGTCTACATTTGTTTCGATTTTAGCCAATTCAACCACCAATCAAAAACAACCCTCATTGACGGTTTCGTTGATCAATTCGAGCGTGCTACACATCTCAACAATTGGTATCAGAGTCTCGTCTCCATCGAAGAACTAACATCCAGGAGTAAAGATCCATCGCTCGTAGTCCACCGTTCAAGAAAATGGCAAGATTTGAAGAAGGCCGCTCTATCTCGTGTCCTCCACTCTTCGAAGGAGAAGAATACTTCCAATGGAGCAATATCATGAAATTCTTCATCAAGTCTCAAGACTATGAGGTTTGGGACATCATTGAAGATGGGTATTTGGAAGCTCCAAATAAGAAGAAAAAGCAAAGGAGTGCCAACGACACGAAGGCAAAGCTAAACACCAAGGCAATGCACATCCTCTATTGTGGCCTTAACGAAGAAGTTTCCAAGAGGATCTCCACATGCAAAAGTGCCAAAGAATTGTGGGAGAAACTTGAGAAGCTTTATGGCAACAAGAAGGGAGAAAAGAAAAATGATGATCAATCGCGTGCAAACCTTCTCTCCAATCCAAAGGTGGATGGTGTTTTGGCTCTCGATGAGCCTAAGGTATCTTCTAACTCTAGTGAGCTTAATTCTTACTCTTTCAATGAGTTGCAAGATGCTTTCGATGAATTATTTTTGGAATTTGAGACCATGAATTCCAAATTTAAGAAAATGATTTCAAAACTTGAAATTGAAAATGATTTTCTTTCAAAAACAAAAGTGGATTTTGAAAACCAAAATGAAATTTTGAAAAATAATTTAGAGTTTTCAAAAACAAGCAAAGATGTTTTAGAAAAAGAAAATCTTGATTTAAAAGTTAAGCTTGAAAGCTTAACAAAAGAAAAAGAAATTATTTTCAATAATTCATCTTGTCACATAATGGCAAAATGCTCACATTGCCATTATCATGGTCATTCTATACATACTTGTCCTATAAAGAAGAGACAATCTTATAGGATTAGACAAGTATGGGTTCCTAAAGGAACTAAAGACATTAAAATTAACGTTAATGGATCCAAAGCAATTTGGATACCAAAATCCAAGTGAATGTCTTTTGTAGGTGTGTTGGAGCAATGGCAAGCAAAGCAAAATCAAAGAATGCTCAAATCACACATGAGAAGAAGATTGGGTAACCTCTAAGCTTAATGCTTTTATTTTATACATTTGGTTATCTAACTTTTGTTTAAAGTCTTGGATTATTTGTTAAGCCTAACAATGATGCAATGAGTAAGGGGAGCCAATTTTAAACCAAAATTTTTAATTTTGTCAAAATTTTACCTCTATTGTTATTTTGAACTTAATGTTTTAAATTCTTTTTGATATAACAAAAAGGGGGAGAAATGGTTTGAAAAATTGCTTTTTCAAATGAATAAGGGGTCTTTATTTGATTTCATATCTCTTTAGTCTCTTATTCACATTTTTAAAGTTAAAGGGGGAGAATCCCAAACAATTTTTCAAGTGAGTTTTATTATATCAAAAAGGGGGAGATTGTAGAACTAATGTTTTGATATAATAATTGAAAAATGTTTTGGACCAATTTGAAAAGAATTTAAAACTTGGTGTTAAGTCCAAACAACTTGAAAATATGTTTGAGGTATTTTAAGAGGTTTTTGGCAAAGATTTTTCATGTTTTTAATAGTCAAACTCGTATTTTCAACGTACCCGTATCGATACGGTTGTACCCGTACCGATACCTTTTTGCCCCAGCTTGGCCACTGTCAAAACCCGTATCGATACATGCCTTTACCGTTTCGATACGGATCGGGGTCGTTTCGATACTCCATGTAAGCGTACCGATCCTCTTTCAACCAACCCCAACGGCTATTTCCCAACGGTCATTTAAATGTGAACTCGTACCGATACGCCCTCAAGCGTATCGATACGCCTAGGCTGGCAAGAGCCCAACGACTAGTTCCTCATTAAGGCCGTACCGATACGGTTCCACGCGTATCGATATGGATAGCTGCAGGACAGCATTTATGAAGGGAAATAAAGTCCTCAACGGCTCCAAATCATCCCTAACGGCTAGTAACGGCCACAAACTCAATTGGGGCTATAAATTGAAGGCTGGAACACTTGAAGAATGTTAGAGACTTCATCCAAGCAACATGATCAAGAGAATTAGAGTCTAAGTCTTATTTTTACTATTCTCTTGTACATAGTCTTCAGAGAGAGTGCTTAATTGTAAATCCTTGTACTCTTGTGAGCTTAAATTGTGTAAACACCAACCTTGTGAGGTATCTAGTTTACCCAAACAAATCCCTTGTAAAAGGAGAGGTTCTAGTTTAGCCTTGAGAGAAAAACTAGAGTTGGTTCTATCTTAGCCAAGTCCAAAAGATAGGGTTGTAACGGTTTCCTCCTAAACCGGGAAAAGGGGACGAATTCATTGTTGAGTGAATTGGGAAATCCTTAGTGGTGTGCTAAGGTAGTGGATGTAGGTGCTTGTTAGAAGACCGAACCACTCTAAAATCATTGTGTCATTTGTCTACATTTGTTTCGATTTTAGCCAATTCAACCACCAATCAAAAACAACCCTCATTGACTGTTTCGTTGATCGATTCGAGCGTGCTACACATCTCAACACTTTTGGTTGAGGTTCAACTTGAGGTGGAGGTGCTTCCCTATCAACACGTTCCCATTGCCCATTGATGTATTGAAAACCGGACCTGCGGAGAGAATATTCACCAAGTTTTTGCTTGCGGGGTTTCGGTGAGTCATAGGTGCAATCAAGATTAAGCTTTCCAAAGATGTAACTTAAAACAGTCCCATAAGTGAAAGATTTGAGTGCATCGGTGTCACAGAGCTTAACATTATTTACTATCTCGGCAAACATGATCTTAACAAGATTAGGGCGCTCACCACGACGAAAACATTCAAGCCAAAAATAGTCTACTTGACGAACGTGAGAAAATTTACCTCCGGAGGGGCGAAGAAACCACGAGACTATCAAGTGGAGGAACCTATCGTGAGCATCCAAGGTAAGCACCGAACCGGTGTGAGAACCAAAGTGACTCTCATTCTCGATTCCTTCGTTCTTAAGACCAAAAGTAGTCACTAAATAAGGGATGTCAATGGCAATCCTCTTTCCCAAGATAGAAGACTCAAGGCCAACAACTTCGGAGTTGTCTTCACTATTAATAAATTGGGCATTTGAGTAAAAGAGAAGAACCATGTGCTTGTAGCAAATATCCGAGATACTCAAGAGACCAAGGAATCCCCATTCTCGTAAACGGGGGAGGTAACGAAAGAGAAAGCGCTCGGAGTCAAGAAACGAGATGTCAACAACACGCTCACGACGAACTTCAAACTCCTTGACATAATTGAAACGCTCCCTCATCTCTGGAGTCTGAAGAATTTTGAGGAACAGCTAGATGAGATTAGGACGAATACTCGAATCACTTGTTTGACCCGTCTTACGCTTTTTGTTAACGTTCTCCAAAGACATCCTAAAAACATAAAGCAAGCAATTTAAAAACAAGTTTAAGTGTATGCATGAAATTTCTTAATTCAATCCAATGGTAAATCCCACTTAGGTTTAAAAACAAGTTTTAAAAACAAAGAAACAAAACAAAAAAAATTAAGAGAAAATAAAAATAAAAATAAAGAAAATACTTATGAAAACATATATATTCGAATCAAAAAATTGAAGATTTTGAAAAAAAATTTACAAGTTTTGAAAAACCCAAGTATAAAAATACATAAACTATACAAAACTAAAAATTTCTAACCTAAGATTTGAATACAACTTGAAGGAAAAAGAAAAAAATACCTTAAATTGGGATTTTGGATGAATAGATGAAAATCCTTGCACAAGATTGTTGATGCTTGCTTAGACTTGTGTTTAAGAGAAAGAGCCCTCAAGATTTGGTGAAAAATAATGAGGTTTAGAGGATTTTTATAGGAAAAAAATCATTTTAGGGTTTTTAGGGTTTTGGGAGAGTTTTGATTAAAGTTAAACTTTAACATTAAAAGCCCCTTTAAAGCAGTCTGCTAACCCGTTTCAAAACGGTGTCGACCGTTTCGAAACGCAGGCACGAAAGGTTGACCGACTTTTCAACTCCAGCTGACCGTTTCGATACGGGTTTGACCATATCGAATCCTCGTTGACTCGTATCGAAACTCATTTCGATACACCCCTTGGCAGTAGCAAAAACGTTTCGAAACCCTTGGAAGGCGTTTCGAAACACCCTTCTCTCAGATAGAAATTTAAAGCATCTGTATCGAAACAGGTGGACTCGTTTCGATACACCTGGGCCTGGAAGTGCAGATGAGGCTCTAAAAGTGCAGAAAAATGAAATTTTCTAAGGCCTATCTTGCATGAATGGAATGAATGAGCAGGAAAAACATATGCAAACATAAACATACTCCCCCTAGCTATAGGCATGGATGAAATTAGGAGTAAAAACACATAAACATGGCCTTTCACAAGATCAAGCAATTTTAAGCACAAAATAGGTCCTAAAAGGTTAAGATAGGCTAGTTAGACCTAACTCTCTCCTAAGGGACCAAAAACGCTCTTTGTCTAAAGGTTTTGTAAATATGTCTGCTAATTGATTTAATGTGTCAACATACTCTATAACAACATCTACTTTAAGGACATGATCTCGAATGAAATGATGCCTTATTTCTATGTGTTTGGTTCTAGAGTGTTGGATGGGATTTTTTTTTCAAACATATGGCACTAGTGTTATCACACTTAAGGGGTATGGTTTCAACTTTAATACCATAATCTAAGAGTTGTTGCTTCATCCAAAGGACTTGAGCACAACAACTCCCTAAGGATATGTACTCGAATTCAGTGGTAGATAAGGCTACACTATTTTGTTTCTTAGAGAACCAAGATATGAGCATACTACCTAGGAATTGACAAGTTCCCGAAGTACTCTTCCTATCGATTTTGCATCCCCCATAATCCGCATCCGAATAAGCATGAAGGTTGAAGGTGGAGTCTCTAGGGTACCAAAGACCTAAAAAGGGAGTATCTCTAAGGTACCTAAAGATTCTCTCAACGGCTATAAGGTGAGACTCTCTAGGACTAGCTTGAAACCTAGCACACAAGCAAACACTAAACAAGATATCTGGTCTACTTGCAGTAAGCTAAAGCAATGATCCAATCATAGAACGGTAAAGCTTAGAGTCAACACACTTACCTCCTTTATCTTTGTCAAGCTTTGTAGATGAGCTCATAGGTGTGGCTTGAGGCTTTGCATTCTCCAAGCCAAACTTCTTGAGCATATCCTTTATGTACTTTGCTTGATTGATGAAGGTGCCATCCTTCTTTTGCTTGATTTGGAGTCCCAAAAAGAATGAGAGCTCTCCTATCATGCGTATCTCGAATTCACCTTGCATTAGCTTAGCAAACTCTTTGCAATGACATTCGTTAGTAGAACCAAAAATAATATCATCAACATAAATTTGTACTACTAAGATGTCATTTTTATACCTTTTTATAAAAAGTGTAGTGTCCACCTTGCCTTTTTCAAAACCTTTTTCAATTAATAAGTTTGAAAGTCTTTCGTACGAAGCTCTAGGGGCTTGTTTTAAACCATAAAGAGCTTTAGTGGGTTTGAAAACATGATTTGTAAATTTTGAGTCTTCAAAACCCGGTGGTTGTTCTACATACACTTCCTCATTTATAAAGCCATTTAAAAACGCGCTTTTAACATCCATTTTAAAAAGCTTTAAATCATGATAACATGCATATGCAAGCAACATTCTAATGGCTTCCATTCTAGCTACGGGTGCATAGGTTTCATCAAAATCTATTCCCTCTTCTTGAGTGTAACCTTGTGCTACTAGTCTAGCTTTATTTCTCACAATGTTACCACTCTCATCTAGTTTGTTCCTAAAGACCCATTTAGTTCCTATGGTAGATTGATTACTAGGCCTATCAACTAATGTCCAAACGTTACTTCTCTCAAATTGATTTAACTCTTCTTGTATAGCCATAATCCAAAAATCATCTTTCAATGCTTCTTTTATATTCTTAGGCTCTATGCATGAGATAAATGCAACATGATTCATTAGTCTAAGAGAAGATCGAGTGGTTACCCCATTGGATGGATCACCCAAGATTTCACCATCTTTGACATAGTTGAACTCTCTTGGGTAGCTCACTTCTTTTTCCTCAAGAGCCAAGTCCTTCAAGGCTTCAAGAGGTGGATCTTGTGTGTCCTCTTCTTTTGTTAGAATCTCATCCTCCTTTGAAGTTTGTCCTCCATCAAAGGCATTTATGATTCCTACATCATCATCATCACAAGAATCCTTCCTTGGAAGGAGGTTATCATCGAATACAACATGTATAGATTCTTCTACTACTAAAGTTCTCTTGTTAAATACACGATAGGCTTTAGAGGTCAAAGAATATCCTATGAAAATAGCATCATCATTTTTTGCATCAAAATTTACCTAAGTTGTCTTTTCCATTATTTAAAACAAAACACTTGCAACCAAAAGGATGAAAATAGCTAATGTTAGGCTTTTAGGATTTTAAAATCTCATAAGGTGTTTTCTTTAAAATTGGCCTAATCATTACTCGGTTAACAATGTAGCAAGCGGTGTTTGTGGCTTCCGCCCAAAAATATTTAGGTAAACTGTTTTCACAAAGCATGGTTCTAGCCATTTCTTGTAAAGTTCTATTTTTCCTCTCAACTACCCCATTTTGTTGAGGAGTTCGAGGAGCCGAAAAATTGTGGCTAATACCATTTTCATTTAAAAACTCTTCAAACCCTAAGTTTTGAAATTCGGTTCCATGATCACTTCTAATATGTGAAATTCTAAATTCAAGATGATTTTGGGTTAGTTTTGAAAACGTGATGAATTTTTCTAAAGCCTCATCTTTAGTACTTAAAAATAGAACCCAAGTAAATCTAGAAAAATCATCTACAAGAACAAATGCATAAGATTTACCACCCAATCTCATAGTCCTAATTGGCCCAAATAAATCCATATGGATAAGTTGTAAACACCTACTTGTAGAAACATCATTAATGGATTTAAAGGATGACTTATGTTGTTTACCCTTAGAGCATGCATCACAAATTTTATCGTTTGAGAACTTAATCTTGGGTAAACCTCTAACTAGATCAAGGGAAACTAATTTTTCTAAAACACTAATGCTAGCATGTCCTAGTTTTCTATGCCACAACCATGCATCATTTTCATTTTGAGCTACTAAACATGCATGGGATGTATGCATGTCATCTAGATGTACCATGTAAATGTTACCTATGCGATGACCTATGAGCATAATATTATTAGATTTAATGTCAACAATTTTGCACCCATTTTTATCAAATAGAACATTAAATCCTTTATCACATAAGTGACTTATGCTCAACAAATTATGTTTAAGACCATCGACATACAAGACATTTTCAATAAGAATAGTAGAGTGATTACCTATGGAGCCAATACCTTTAATGTGGCCTTTGGAGTTGTCACCAAATGTCACCACTCCTCCACTTTTTGGCTTTAGATCCATGAATCTACTCTTGTCTCCGGTCATATGCCTCGGGCATCCATTATCAAGGTACCATGAGTTTTGACTTTGTGCTTTGGCCTTGTAGCAATGCTCCCCTACAAACAAAGATATTAAACTTTTGTTTTTGGTACCCAAATCATTTTGGGTCCACGAGTGTTAGCTCTCATTAACTTGGTTCCCTTAGGAATCCAAGGTGACATAGCAACAATATTATTAGATTTTACAAGTTCCTTAGGAACCCATACACTTCTAATTCTTTTAGTTCTACGTACTATGTCTAGGAAGGCTACCTTGTTTGTAGTTATTGGTCCTTTTCTTAGGTTGGTTTGTTTTAGAAGACTCACCTATTTCATGCTTCACACTACCAACATTTTTAAAGGACTCTTTGAGCTTGTTAAGCTCATCTAACACCTTTTGGTGTTCACTATTACATTGAGAAAGAAGATTATTAAAGTCAACATTTTCATCTTGGAAGAATTTTAGTTCATCTTTCAACTCTAAAATCTTTTTCTCAAATTTTAAATTAGCTTGAGAAAGTGAGTCATTTTTATCATTTAATTCTGAAATAATTTTCTTATTCCTAATGACCGACTCCTTGTATTTCTCAACTAATTCATCATAGACCTCTTGCAACTCATCATATGCATCATTTAATTCATCATATGTAAATTCTAAAGATGATGAGTTAGAGGTTACCATGGAGGAATCTTCCTCAAGTGCCATGAGGCAAAGGTTGGCCACTTCTTGTTCGTCATCCTCGGATAACTCCTCATCACTCCAAGTAGCAAGCTTGGCTTTGAGCTTATTTTTCTTCTCAAAGCCCTTCTTCTTGAGTTGAGGGCACTCCGAACGTATGTGGCCGGGTTTATTGCACTCGAAGCAAATGATTTGATCCCTTGCTTCTTCTTTGTTTTTACCTTTGAAGTCCATCTTTCTTTGAATTTTTCTTCCCCGGTTGGATCTCATGAAGCGTGAGAATCGTTTGGCTATCATAGCCAATTCTTCTAGCTCATCCTCCTCACTAGAAGAGCTCTCCTCAAGTAATGAAGCTTTGAGAGCTATTCCCATCTTCTTCTTCTTTTCCACCTCTAGCTTCTCTACTCTTTTCTCTTCTTCCCTTCCTTGCTTCATAATCTCATGAGTAAGGAGAGAACCCACTAGCTCATCAAGTTTTAAAGTCTTCAAGTTTTTGGATTCTATGATGGCGGTTCTCTTCCCATCCCAAGATTCGGGAAGTGAGTAGAGTAGCTTCCGGACAAGCTTGTCTTCCGGTATAGTCTCTCCAAATCCTTTAAGCCCATTGACTATGGTTGAGAAGTGATCAAATATCTTGGACACCGTCTCATCGGGCTCCATCTTGAAATTCTCATAACTAAGATTGAGAATTCCAATCTTGGTTTCCTTGACATCGTTGGTTCCCTCATAGGTGGTCTCAAGAGTATCCCACACTTCTTTGGCACTCTCAATGGATGAGACTTTGGAGTAGATGTCCGGACCGAAAGAACAAAAGAGCATGTGAAGAGCTTTGTCATTTATTTGGATCTTCTTCCTCTCTTCTTCACTCATCTCCATCTTTTTCTTCAAAACCATCTTCCCTTCACTATCTTGCTTCAATGGAATGTAGGGGCCATCTTCAATGACATCCCAAACCAAGTAATCGTTGGACTTGATGAAGAGGCGCATCCGATTCTTCCAAAACGGATAGTTGTCACGATTGAAGAAAGGTGGTTTTGTAGTGGATTGAGACTCATACATGCTCGAACCGGAGGTAGATGTCATCTCTTGATTTTTGGATGATCACACTCTTTCTAGGAACTCCTCTTGTGGTTGTTAATCCTCAAAGAGGTAGGCTCTGATACCAATTGTTGAGTGGATCGAATGATCGAAATAAACTAAGAGGGGGTGAATTGGATTTTTAAAGTTCTTGGTGGTGGAATTTGCAAATAAAAATGGTAGACAAGGAATTTTAGAGTGGTTCAAGTTCCAATTGAACTCTACATCCACTACCTTAGCTTCACTGAGGATTTGCAACAATTCCACTAATTGATCTTCCCCTTTTCTAGGCTAACGAGGTAACCCTTACAATTTTCGGTCAAATTTTCTACCCAAAATTTGACCCAATCCTCACACAATTGAAACAAAGAAGTTGTTGGTTAAAACAAGTATCTCTCAATACACAATATAGCCCAATTACAAGCACTCAACCCAATTGAAATGATAAGAATGAAAAATACAATTTGGGGTTACAAGACAATAATGGGATTTAGGCACAAATGCTTGGATTTGATGTTTGGATGTTTGCTTTAGGATAAATAGTTGTTGCTGAAGCTTTTAGAGGTCACTTTTATACATTCTCATTGAATTCTAGCCGTTGTGGTTGATGCATTCATTAATATAGCTGTTGGGGGTGTTATCTTGCCTCCATAAATGCATTCTTGCCCAACCCTGTTTCGAAACAGACCAAAATAGAAAGAGCCGTTGGGGTGCATTAAAGAGCCCGTATCGAAACGGGTAAACTTGTTTCGATACGCTAAGAGCCGTTTCGAAACCCGTTTCGGAACATTTTTCCACTGTCAAGGATCGTATCGAAACGACCTGAGATCGTTTCGATACGCCTTAACGACTTGTTTAAAATCAGTTAAAAACATTCAACGGTCATATTTTTCAAATCAGTTTTAAAGCCGTTTCGAAACATTGGATACCGTTTCGATACGGTGTCGATGTTCTTAAGCCGTTTCGAAACTCGTTTCGAAACACGGGTTGGCAGTTTTGAAATCGTTTCGATACCCGTTCCGAAACAAGGACTCACAATTTCAAAATTGTTTCGCAACGGCTAAGGCCGTTCCGAAATGGTGACTCGAAAATCACTGTTTTGGCTTTAAGAACACTTAGAAAATATTTGATAAATTCAGCTTTTAACTTAGGCATATTGTTTAAAACATATAGAGAGGTTTGAGGACTTAAAAATTCGTTTTCACATTTTTAATTTAGTCCTTAGGTTCTTTAGTTATATCAAAATTAAAATATCGGTTTCACAATAACTATAGTCGATATGCCACGGGGCCAACTCTTTCAATGATTTCAAAGGGTCCAATGAATCGGGGACTCAATTTTCCCTTCTTGCCAAATCTTAAAACCTTCTTCAACGGTGATACTTTGAGGAAGGCCTTTTCACCAACTTCATACTCAATATCTCTTCTCTTAAGATCATTATAAGCCTTTTGTCGATCAGAGGCAGCCTTCTAACGATCATGGATAATGGTGACCCACTCTTCAGTCTCTCGAAGCAAGTCAAGGCCTAACATCTTGCCCTCGCCAAGCTTCGACCAACACAATGGAGTTCTACATCGCCTACCATACAATGCTTTATACGGGGCCATTTGGATTGATGCTTAGTAACAATTATTGTAGGAAAATTCAACAAGGGGTAAATATTTCTCCCAAGTTCCACCAAAGTCAATAATGCATGCCCGAAGCATGTCTTCCAAGCTCTGTATAGAAAGCTTCAATAACAATGCAAGTTTCTAAGATTTCAATGGACATATTTTTCGATGATTTACCTGGATTACCCTTTTTGGCTAACCGTCAGATTGAGGGTGAAAGGTTGTGCTAAGATTAACTCTGGTGCCTAGAGCTCCTTGCAAGGTTCTCCAAAACTGAGATACAAATCGAGGATCTCGATCGGAGATAATAGACTTAGGTACTTCGTGGAGTTGGATTACTTCTTTGATATACAAGTCAGTTAGTTTATGGAGATCGTAGTCCATTTTGACCGGTATAAAATGAGCTGACTTCGTGAAAGGATCTACAATGACCCATATGGCATCATACTTTGCGGGATTTAACGGTAAACCACTAACAAAATCCATAGTGATCTTTTCTCACTTCAATTTCGGTGGATCGATAGGCTGCAATAATCTGGTAGGAGCATAATGTTCTGCCTTAACACGTTGGCACGTGAGGCATTTGGAAATAAAATCAACTATGGCTTACTTCATGCCCGGCCACCAATAAAGTTCCCGCATGTCCTTGTACATCTTTACAAACCCGAGGTGAATAGAAAAAGAACTCGAATGAGCTTCAAAAAGAATATCGGTGCGAAGAGATTCATCATTAGGCACACAGACTCGGTCATGAAAACACAAGAGTCCTTCGGAATTAATTCTGAAGTCGGGGTTGTCTAACATCTTAGAGGCAATGGATTGAAGCTCAGAATCTTGCTCTTGCAAATCCTTGATTCGTGAAATGATGGTAGATTGAATCTGGAGTTCAGCTACAAGACAACGATGCTTTCGAAGTCAAAAGTGAGCGTTAATTGCTCGAGGGGCTACAAATTAACAATATTACAATAAGTTAATGTACTATACAATACGTATGACTCCAAGTTTATTGACAATGCTTACCAGCCAGAGGTTTGCGGCTGAGTGCATCAACTACAACGCTGGCCTTGCCCGGGTGGTAATAAATAACAAGATCGTAATCTTTAAGGAGTTCCACCCACCTCCGTTGTCAAAGGTTCAATTCCTTTTGAGTCAATAGGTACTTAAGGCTTTTATGGTCGGTAAAGAGATACATTTTTCTCCGTAAAGGTAATGTCTCCAGATTTTCAATGCAAAGACAACTGCAGCCAATTTAAGGTCATGGGTGGGGTAATTCATTTCGTGTGGCTTAATTTTTCTTGAAGCATAAGCAATGACTTTGCCTTCTTGCATCAATACACATCCTAACCCAACATGCGATGCATCACTATAAATTGTGTAGTCCTTTCCGGACTCGGGTTGAGTTAGGACAGGTGCATGGGTTAGTACTTGTTTCAACTGATCGAAACTCCGCTGCTAAGCCTCGGTCCAAACAAAAGGAGCTTCTTTCCTCAAAACTTAGTTAAAAGAGCAGCTATCATAGAAAATCCTTTTACAAATCTTAGATAATAACCAGCAAGCCTAAGAAAGCTTCCGACTTCTCCAATATTTTTCGGTGGATGCCAATCTACAATAGCTTGGATTTTCTTCGTGTCCACTTGAATACCCAAAGCCGACACGATATGTCCCAGAAAGGAAACTTTGATGAGTCAAACTCACACTTAGAGAACTTCGCGTACAACTGCTTTTCTCTCAAGATCTGAAGCGCAATACAAAGATGATCTCGGTGCTCCGCTTTATCCTTGGAATAGATCAATATGTTGTCTGTAAACACTATTACGCACTTGTCAAGATAGGGTTGAAAGACCCGATTCATCAAAACCATAAAAGCTGTCGGTGCTTTGGTTAACCCAAAGGGCATCACCAAGAATTTGTATTGCCCATATCTTGTACGGAAGGCAGTCTTTGGTACATCACACTCCCTAACTCACATTTGATAGTAGCACGACCTTAAGTCGATCTTGGAAAACACAGAGGCATCTTTTATTTGATCGAATAGGTCGTCGATTCTAGGCAATGGATATTTATTCTTGATGGTTACTTTGTTCAATTGTCGGTAGTTAATACACAATCGCATAGAACCATCTTTCTTCTTAACAAAAAGAACCGGAGCTCCCCAGGGTGAAGAGCTCGGTTGAATAAAACCTTTGTTCAATAATTCTTGAATCTTAGTCTTTAATTCTTTTAATTTCACAGCTTCCATATGGTATGGTGCAATGGAAACTAGAGCAGTCCCAGGTTGCACCTCAATGCCAAACTCCACTTCACGGGTTGGGGGCAATCCTAGAAGTTCATCAGGGAATTCATATACGGTGTCAATGTCTCGCAATTGTGGCTCGTCTCAAGACTTCAACGCCAAAGCGTACAATGATGGATTTCTCGCGTTCATCAATACAACACTCTCCTTACCCAGACCCCGAAGATACAATTTCTTCTTACAACAATCTACCCAGGCTTGAGGCTCAGTAAGTCAATCTAAGCCTAGGATGACATCGAATTCATGGATCGGTAAAGCCAACAAATTGGTCGGAAAAGGAATTCCTTGGATCATTAAGGGGCAGTTCTTACACACTACCCTCACGGTGACACAATTTCCTAGGGGATTGGTTATAGAAATTCTCGATGCCATTGGTTCGAAAGACATATTATATCTCTTAATTACAATGGTACTTATAAAAGAATGAGTAGAACCATGGTCAATCAATGCATATAAGGAATGTGAATGTAGCTCGATGGTACCTGCAATAACATCAGGTTCATCCTCTTGTTCTCTGCTTCTCACATGATACATTTGGGCAAGGGCTTTTGAATCTTGTTTTCCAAAGGGTTTCCTTGGACCACTCCATCGTCCAAAAGTTCCCGATGATCTTTGCCTCGATCCTTTACCTCGAAAGGATTGAGCATGAGAAGCAGCAGTAGTCGGTGTGACAACAGATTTGGTTGCATTCAAAGGGCAATCAAGAATAAAGTGACCCTGCTCACCATAGTAGTAATAGGCTCCAGTCTGCTTACGACATTGACCCGCTGGATGCCTATTCTGAAAATAATTGCAAAGTGGATGTTGGTTGCCTAGATTTGAACCTCCTGTACTATCAACAGATGCTGCTTTGGCAAAGGACTACGTCACAGACTAAGGTCTATTAATGTTTCAAGAACGGGAGGGCTGTGGATAGATATTCTGTTTGGGTCCTTGATATCTCCCTTTCTTGTTCCATCTCGGAGGTCTAGATTCATTCTTGAACCTCTTCTCAAACTTTTCAAACCCACCAGCTCGTTGAGCTCTCTATGCAGCTTCGGTGGCCTTAACTCGATTCACAAGATCTTGGAAATCAAAAATGCCTAACGCAGTGAACATAGGGCGTAGTTCATCGTTGAGCCCTGAAATGAACATCCGACACTTTTCTTCCTCATTTATATACTCTGCACCATATCGACAGTACTTGCAGAATCATGTATGTGATGTTCGATCGGTCGTCCACCTTGTTTGAGATGAAGGAAGATGCTTCGTCTTTGAGACAGGTAAAATTCACTGATATATTTCTTGCAGAATTCTTTAAGGAAGAACTCCCAAGTCACTATATCTTCAAAAACTGTTAAACTGGTAGTTTCCCACCAATGAAGTGCCTTATCGACCAGCAAAGCAATGGCACACTCAAGCTTATGCTCATCCGAGCACTGAAGTTGTTTATTCAGGATCCGCAAGGTATTATCCAACCAGTATTCGACAACTTAAGGGTTGTCGTCATCTTGTCCAATGAAAGTATAAGCTCAATACTGTGAGAGCTTATCAATAGGTGCTCGGTTGTATTGAACAACGGAGGCAATAGGTTGCACGATTTGTTCGGTCCTCATAGCAGTCATAAACTTCTTGAACATGTCAGCCATGTTCTTATAACACTTGGCCTGAGCGATAGGTGCTGCAGGCTCAGTACCCTGAACAATAGGGTCCTGTGGTTGCGGTGGGTTCTGAGGATTTCCTCCTCTAATTTCCTCGCCATGCGTCGAGGAGCCGGTAGCAAGCTCGTCTATATGAGCTTCATTAGTCTCAAACATATCTATATGAAAGATCGGATTAGTCGACAAGTCACAATATACACGATATATAACTCCTAGGTGGCAAAGTAACACAATAACAATACAACAAGCTTCGGTTTAATCCTAGAATCGACTAAACTCTAGCTCTGACACCACAAATGTAACACCCCCTTCCCGGTTTGGTTGAGAACCGGGTCGGAAGGTTCTAACGATGATCAATACAGTAATCGGTGCGACAAAATTTCCTTTTTAATATTAACCTTAAACCAATATCATATAATTTGAAGACCATTAGCTCATTCAATTTAATCTTTCAATATTTAGAGACTAAACTATAAACCTTGCAAACTGTTTAATATGCCTTTAACTAACTTAACTGACCCCGTATCGAAACACCCTAGGGCTGTTTCGAAACGGGTAAAGGATGGTTAACCCTTGTTGACCTTACCCATTAGACCGTATCGATAAGGGCATGCCCTGTATCGAAACGGGTTGACTTCCTTTGACTTGTTTCGATACACTATAAACCCGTATCGAAACGAAAGATTCCAGTGACAAAATGTTTCAAAACGGCCATGAACCGTTCTAATACGCCCTATTTCTCAGGCTCAATTATGCTTACCCGTATCGAAACGCCATCACCCGTTTCGATACGGCCTGACCTGTAATGACAGATTTTTGCTGGTTTTTATTCAATTTGACCTGCTAAATGATGTCCAAATGCAACGAAATTTCACACACAATATTTCAATGGTATAAACTACTAGCATGCTAAGTTTCATGATCATACGAATACGTTTACTATGTTTTGACCTTTATGAGCCAAGTATGCACTTTTAAGCCATTTTAAGCCAACCAAAAAGGCCATGTAGGGCCATTAACCATATTAAAACATATGCATATCACAAACATAACAAAATGGGCATAAATGACTAGTTCAACTACTTTTCCATCTTCCTAGGAGTTCTTACGATCAAAATACATTACTTTAAGGCTTGTAGTGACTTGTCTTATTTTGCCAATCTGACACACGATCCTTTCAACCTGAAAATGCATGAGATGAGACACGTTAGGCATACGATGCCTAGTGAGGTAGTCATAAGCAATATGAACAACAATTTGTCAAGTATCAATATATATGATCTCATGCTTATCAATGTCAATGCTATGCAACAATATACAATGTTTAACATATTCTTTTCATCATTAATCCTTGGATTGAGTCAAGATAGTGGATACGTGAATTCCTACGTCTTGCCAAGTCATTGAATGGTCTAGTCCCTCCGCCTCGCCTAATCAATAAAGGTCGTAGCCTTAGGACCGTAGTCCACCCGTACACTGAGCTCATGAATTCTATGGCATGCCAATTGTATCCAATGTCTATTCAAATCCAAGGTTCCAATGTTCATATCCATTTCAATAATCAATGAGTATTCCAATGACCAATGATTTTCAATATTATCAAAAGCCAATATGTCTCATAATCAATGTTTCATGGTTCAATATTAATAACAATAATCAATGATTTCTTTGCAATGTTTCTATAACAATGTCTATATCAATGACAATGCTCAATGACGATACCAATAACTATGTCTGATACTCAATGAAACTTACCAAGGTGTCCGTTTAATTATCCGATGCAACTTTTTCCAATAGCAATGTGATTAAAATGATCGAAGACAACAATAATGGATTCGGGAAGGCTTTTCGCATAATCCCAAGACACTGACTACACTCACCTTGACAATCCGAAGCTTTCAAGGCTCTTAGATAATAATACCCTTGCTTCTAGCTTTTGATGGAGACGGTGAAACTTCCTTCTCCACTTCTTGAGCTAGAAAATCAACAGGAAGATGATTAGGGTCGATATTGCGTTATCAAAATCAATACAACGATATCAAAATCGATATCCAATTTCTAAATAAACAACAACGATGAAATATCCATGGATAGTCAAAACCCTAGCTCAAGATTTAGCTTGATGTATCCAAGGAATCCAATAACCGAATGAGGAATATAGCTTACCCGGTTGATAGCAATGATTCAATGTCAATAAAACGAAGAAAAACTAAACTAAAGCTTGCTCTTCAATGGAGGTGCTAGCTTGGAGGAAGATGATGAAGATGATAAGAGGTGAGGTGCTTGCTTGAGACTCTCGGTAAGCTTTCTATCCTCTTTTCTTTTGTTTTGAAATTATATATATTCTTTTCATTATTTAGCTTTCCTTCACATGAAGGAAAGCTCTTAAACTAACCCACGTAGATATAAATTTAATTGGGGAGGGGCTAATCGCAAGATTAGTCCCTCAACTCTTACAATACTATAGTTTTGACCTCTCAATTACATTTTCTTCAATTTAGTCACTGTAATGTGTTCGATACTATTCAATAGGGTCCGATAGCAATAATTTAATTCAATTAAAATCCAATATCAGAAATTAACTAGCCAATACTATCTTTAGACTTCATCAATGTAGAATTTCCGATCACTGGAACCAAATTCCGACTAGACCGGATTTTGGGGTGTTACATTGACGCCATCTGTAACACCCTAAAACTACCCTAGTTGAAAATCCCTAAATTAGTTAATATAGAAGATACAAATAGGTTGTAACCTGAAATGTAGTGCAAAAACAGGTTGTAACCTATAATGTGGTGCGAGAATAGTGGAACCTGAAATATGGTGTAAAAGATAGGTTGTAACCTAAAATGTAGTACGAGTATTGTTTAACCTAAAATGTAGTGTAAAAATGGGTTATAACCTAAAATATGGTGCGAGTGAAGTGTAACCTGAAATATGGTACAAAAGAGGTTGTAGCCTAAAATGTGAAACGACTTTGAGAATTTAAAGGACCAAGAAAATAAGTTATTAGTGGGAATTAAAATATAATATAATAAGGCCATAGTGGGATTTGAGTGGATAAATGACGACTTGTCAAAATGCTTATATTTTACACCTTTTTGCTTAAGTATTTGTTTGTTCTCGAGGTCATATCATAGCATGTAGGTGCATTTAGAGCATATAGTTGCATGTATCTTTACTTGTTGGTGGTATGGCTTTATTTCATGAGACTAGATGATGCTTGAAAGATGTTTGCTGGTATGGTGTTGTGCAGGCTGATGTTGAAGCAAGGCAAGGAAGGAAAATGCTATAGCAACTTGGATAGCAATTCTGGGCGCAGAAAACGAAAAAGTAAAGCGCACACGCTGATCGCCCACATGTGTGAACCCCCTTTTGTCTGGTAGTGCCCCACATACATAGGGAATATTCCTAGGACTTCAAAGAATCATTAGGGCACAAAACCTTAGGAGCCTCCACTATATAAAGGACACAAGACCCTCATTAAAGGGAAAGCGTGAAAAGGTGACAAAAAGGCTAGGGAGAGAAAGCTAAAGGCGGCTCTTTTCTTTTCTTCCTCCACCACTTGGTGTCCTCCATCGTAGAAGCTCCAAGGGTCTGACCTTGCTGACCTTGAGAGAGGCGGCAAGCCTAGGGCGGTTCGTGGCGCTGCAAGTCCATCGCGGATTGGGAGTTCTTCTCTTCCCTTTCTGTTGCTTTAGCATTTTTTTATATCTGGAAAAATGGGTTGTATGCACGAAGATACTTCGGATATTTGCCCAGCCATGAAGTAATTTAGGTGTCTAGGGTTGTTGGATGAACTATGTTTTATTTTATTTTAGGGTAAACTATAAAGATGACCACTGAACTATGGGTTTGGTGTCAAAATGACCACTAAATTATTTTTTGCCGCAAATGCACAACACAACTATTTAAACGGTTCCATTTTAGCCACACGCCGTTAAAAAATGAAAAAGTTAACGGAACTGTTAAAAAATTGGTATAATTACACATTTGGTCCTCTATATTTATACAATATATCAATTTAGTCTTAATTTTAATCTAATAAAATAAATTAATTATTCAATAAGATGGTGACACTGGTCACCACCTTATCGGAAGTCTTTAATTATTTTTATTTAATTAATTTAATTAATTTTCCACCTCCAATCAGGTGGTGACACGTGTCACCCAATTGAAGGTCGAAAATGAGATTAACAATTAATATATGTTTTTAATGATTGTTAATGCTCAAAAAAATTAAAGAGAAGAAAATGCAATTAGATGGATTTGAACCAAGGACCTTGTGGACTAAAGTGCATGTGCTTGCCACTGCACCAAGTGTATGCATTGTCATATAAAGTACAACATTTAATATATGCCTTATATAGATTTTAATGCTTGAAAAAGGGAAGGAAATGTGGTTTTAGGAAACTCGAATATAATATTTTTATGATGCATAAAAACATCTAAACCAATTAAATAAATCTAATAATTAAATTAAATTTAACAATATTAAATTATGTTTGTGAGTTTGAATTCGCTAAATTAATTTAATATATTTTTTAATATAATTATATATAATAATTTAATTAATTTTTAATAAATATTAAAATTATTAATTAAGTTAAAAAAAATCAATTCAATGATTATATACGTGAAATTATAAAAATAAATCTGAAATTGAAAAATATATTAAATTTATTTTAAAATATAAATATTTTAAAATGATTTTTATATTAAAAAAATTAAAAAATAATATTAAATTTTTTTATTTTAAATCGTGCACTAACTATAGTTTAAAATATATAAAAAAATATTCTTAACTTTAATTTAGTTATTAGATTTATTTAATTGGGTTAGATGTTTTTATGCATCATAAAAATATTATATTCGAATTTCCTAAAACCACATTTCCTTCCTTTCTCCAAGCATTAAAATCTATATAAGACATATATTAAATGTTATACTTTATATCACAAGGCATACACTTGGAGCAGTGGCAAGCACATGTATTTTGGACCATAAGGTCCTTGGTTCGAATCTGTCCAATTGCATTTTTTTCTCTCTAATTTTTTTGGGCATTAACAATCATTAAAGACATATATTAATTGTTGTACCTTATAACACAAAAGCGTGCTTGGTTCAATGGCAAGCACACACCTTGGGTACACTAAGGTCCTAGGTTTGATTCCTAATGGGGGTGATTTTATTGCTCTCATTTTCCACCTCCAATTGGGTGACATGTGTCACCACCTGATTGGAGGTGGAAAATTAATTAAATTAATTAAATAAAAATAATTAAAGACTTCCAATAAGGTGGTGACACGTGTCACCATCTTATTAAATAATTAATTTATTTTATTAGATTAAAATTAGGACTAAATTGATATATTGTATAAATATAGAGGACCAAATGTATAATTATACCAATTTTTTTAACAGTTCTGCCAACTTTTTCATTTTTTTAACGGCGTGTGGCTAAAATGGAACCATTTAAATAGTTGTGTGGTGCATTTGCAGCAAAAAATAATATAGTGGTCATTTTGACATCAAACCCATAGTTCAGTGGTCATCTGTGTAGTTTACCCTTTATTTTATGAATGTTTATTTATCTCTTGCTCGTATCTATGCTTTGTCTATGTTGTTATATGCTTAGGATTGTAAGAGCCTTCGAGACTTGGCCTTTCCTT
The DNA here is from genome assembly GCA_030270665.1 of Hibiscus trionum. Classification (NCBI taxonomy): domain Eukaryota; kingdom Viridiplantae; phylum Streptophyta; class Magnoliopsida; order Malvales; family Malvaceae; genus Hibiscus; species Hibiscus trionum. Next base: position 70,450,701 of record BSYR01000003.1, read on the forward strand.
AAGTGTTAGTTGATGTTAGTGGTCGAGAGAGCTTTCTTTAACCTGCATAGACAATGGAGTTGGATGCTGAGAGGCATAGCTCTAATCCATCTTAGAGATAAGTGTTGGGTTTCAACAGCTAAGAGGGATAGACCTTTAAGGGTAGGGGTAGTGTTAGAGTTTACGCTGAGAGGTATTGCTGTAGCATTTCTTGCTCCCAGTTTCCTAGCTAGAGATAGTTAAGGAGCACATTGAGTAAATCCTGCCGAGCATAGACTAAGTTAGAGAGCTAAACCCTAGTAGAGAGGTAAAACATAGGTATACTTGAAAGTCCAGCTAGTCATTCCCAAGAGAGTTTCACACGCGTAAGAGGACATGTTTGTCTATCTATTTTCAGCACACTATCTTTTATCTTTATTTGCTTCAGCATTTATATCTCCATTCTGATTTGTAATAGCATTCATCACTATGTCTTGAATTGCCACAACATTCTCCATTTACTTTTCGTGACACTTGTGTGCTTAAGCTTACCTTGAACATTTCCAATCCCTGTGGAGAAGATACTCACTCATCACTTTATTACTTGTTCAACGTGTATACTTGCACCATATTTTCGTATCATTTATATTACATCACGTGCAGCAAACAAGTTTTTGGCGTCGTTGCCGGGGATTGGCAATTGGTTATTTTAGGTTTAGTCTTTGCACTAATTTATTTTGTTTTTGTATATATTTTCTTAGCTTGTTTTTGTTTTTCTTTTTAGGTATTGTGCTATTGCATGCGCCGAAGGAGACATCGTGAGCCTATCTTATCTTTTATTCCTGAAATTGAACATCTATTTCATCAGTGGAGACGTATACAATAAGCTATTAGAATCATGAACGGAACTCATCATCAAGGGGAACATGCTGCAGTAATTGGAGACCAAGGTCAAAATGCTCCAACAAGACCCAGAGCTATTAGAGATCACCTAAATCCTGTCTTGGATGATCTTAATCTAGGAATTGTTGCTCCTGAAATTCAAGCAGTCCACTTTGAGCTTAAACCACTAATGTTCAACATGTTGAACTTAATTGGTCAGTTTGGAGGCTCGCCTCATGAAGGTGCTGGACAACACATTCGTGCTTTCTTAGAAGTGTGTGACTCTTTTCGTCAACAAGGGGTGCACGAAGATGTGTTGAAACTTAAACACTTTCCTTATTCTTTGCGTTATCGAGCACGAGAATGGTTGAGTGGTGTGCCAGCCGGATCATTGGAAACATGGACAGATTTCTGCAAGAGCTTTTTTTGCGATATAATCCACCAAATAGGAACACTCAGTTAAGGAATGGCATTGCATCCTTTCGCCAGTTTGATGATTAATCAATGTATGAGTGTTGGGACAGATTCAAGGGATTATTGTGCAAGTGCACTAATCACGGTTTTCATAATTGGACACAAGTGGTTATGTTCTACAATGGTGTTAATGCTCCCACAAGAATGTTGCTAGATGCCTCAGCAAATGGGACATTTCTAGACAAGTCGCCCGAGGAAGCCTTTGACATTCTTGATAGAATAGCCAACAACGATTATCAATTTCCCTCATCAAGACTTGGGATGGGGAGGAAAAGTCAAGTATCACATGATACGAATATGGATGCCTTCGTTGCAATGGAAACCACCACTTGAGCAAGTGCCCAGACAACCAAAAATCTGCTAACTATGTAGGGAATTCCAATCGGAATAACAATCCCTACTCGAACACTTATAATGCTGGATGGCGTTAGCATCCTAGTCTATCTTAGGGAAATCAAGGGAATAGCAGTTATGTGAACGCAAATCAACAGAATCTGGGAGAATCATACGGACCACAGCAGAATATGTCGTGGCAAAACAACTAGGGTTTTGCATCTTCATCCAACAACAATTCATTGGAAGCTACACTCAAGGATTTCATGACATCCACTAAGGAATTTATGGCATCTACTAATACATTGCTTCAAGATCACTCCATGACCATTAAAAATCAAGGAGCTTTGCTGCAAAGTCACAGTTCATCATTGCGATCGTTGGAAACGCGAGTAGGTCAAATTGCTCAAGCATTACATGTGCGACCTCAAGGAAATCTGCCTAGTGATACTGAAGTCACTAAGAAGCATGGCAAAGAGCAATGTAGTGCTCTCACATTGAGGAGTGGTACCCAGCTTAACATTGAAGCTAAGTTTGGGGGGAATAAGAAGGAAGACTCTGTACTTTAGAAAGTGCAAGAGGAACCAGAATTGCAAGCTGAAACATCCTGTGAGAAGGAGAAGGAAGGGGATTTGGTGAATGAAACTATGGATGTTAGGGAAGATGCTACATCAAAAGAGAAACCTGCATCGATAGAGGAAGAAATTAGACCCCTACCTCCCTTCCCTCAACGATTGAAGAAACAAAATGAAAATCTCCAATTCAAGAAATTCGTGGATGTTCTAGACCAGCTGCATATTAAGGTCCTGTTCTTAGAAGCCATTGATCAGATGCCCAATTATGCTAAGTTTCTAAAGGACATCGTCACTAAGAAAAGAAAGGTTGAGCGGTATTCGACAGTTGCTACAACAAATGAATGCTATTATGTGTGGAGCAAATTGCCTCTTAAGAGACAGGGTCCTGGCAGCTTCATTATATCGTGGTCAATATGTGATAACTATGGGGGAAAGCCTTGTGTGACCTTGGATCTAGTGTAAATCTCATGCCAAAGTCAGTCTTCATGAAGCTTGGCATAGGAGATGTAAGGCCAACTACGGTTATCTTGCAATTGGCCGACCAATCTCATGTATGCCCGGAAGGAAGAGTAGAAGATGTAGTGGTGAAGGTGGATAGGTTCATCTTCCCAGTCAACGTCCTTATTCTTGATTGTGAGGCGGATGATAACGCACCCATTATTTTGGGGCGGCCATTTCTAGCAACCGATAGAATTATGAGACTTCGAAAAATGGTGAGTTCACTATGAGGGTGGCTAATCAGGAGGTGACAATCAATGTCTTCAACATTCTCAAATATGTGGATGAATATGAAGAGTGTTAGTACATAGATGCTACAACAAAAAGGGAGGCTGTAGACTTTTGCTCCAGCAATATTTTAGAAATAGATGAATATGAGCAGATTCAAGAGGAAGACAATATGGAGGATCGCGAGATCAAGTATGAGGAATTCAAGGAATTATTTGAAGAGGTGGAGCAATCGAGCCTGCTCGAAGCCAAACCAGGTACGTATTTTGAACCTCTTGATTTTTCAGAATTTATTCCTCTTAAACCTTCACTTGAGCATGCTCCAACATTAGAGTTAAAGCCCTTGCCATCTCATCTTAAATATGCTTATTTGGGTAGCAATAAAACTTTTCATGTGATAATTTCATCAAGTCTTACACCTAAGCAAGAAGCTAGTTTGATAAATATGTTATCGCAGCATAAAAGAGCTTTAGGTTGGACTATGGCTGACTTAAAGGGGATTAGACCTACTATTTGCATGCACAAAATTTTGCTTGATGGTTGTCACAGCAATTCCATTGAACCCCAAATAAGGCTCAACCCCATCATGAAGAAGGTGGTGATGAAGGAGATAATCAAGTGGCTTGACGCTGGTGTAGTCTACCCCATATCAAATAGCTCATGGGTTAGTCCAGTCCAATGTGTGCCTAATAAGGGAGGCATTACTGTGGTGAGTAATGATGAGAATGAATTGGTATCAACAAGGATGGTAACGGGATGGAGGATTTGCATGGACTATAGGAAGCTCAACAAAGCTACCAAGAAGGACCATTTCCCTCTTCCATTCATCGATCAAATGCTAGATAGATTGGTAGCCAAAGCATTCTATTTTTTCCTTGACGGATACTCAAGGTACAATCAGATTGCTATAGCACCTGAGGACTAAGAAAAGACGACATTCACATGTCTGTATGGTACCTATGCTTTCAGAAGAATGCCTTTTGGGCTCTGTAATGCCCCAACAACTTTTTAGAGGTGTGGCTATTTTCTCAGATATGGTTGAGGAATTTTGGAAGTCTTCATGGACGATTTTTCAGTCTCTGGGGAAGATTTCGATTCATGCTTGGGAAATTTGGCTAAAGTGCTAAAGCGATGTGAACAAGCTGATTTGGTGCTCAATTGGGAAAAATGTCATTTCATGGTGACCGAAGGAACAGTTTTGGGTCACAAGATATCGAAGAATGTCATTGAGGTGGATAGATCAAACATTAAGGTTATTGAGAAGTTGCCTCCTCCCACCAATGTGAAGAGCATCAGGAGTTTATTGGGCCATGTTGGCTTCTATAGAAGGTTCATCAAGGACTTCTCCAAGATCTCCAAGCCACTATGTAATTTGCTACAGCAAAATTAGCCCTTCATATTCGATATAAAATGCCTTAGCGCTTTCAAAGAACTGAAGGAGAAACTTACTTCAGCACGTGTTGTTGTCCCACCTTATTGGAGCTCACCTTTTGAGTTGATGTGTGACGCAAGTGACTATGCAATAGGAGCAACTCTTGGACAACGTCGAGGTAAACTCTTTCATGTTATTTATTATGCTAGTCGCGCATTGAATGATGCACAAATTAATTACACCATGACTGAAAAGGAATTGTTGGTTGTTGTATTCGCCTTTGATAAGTTTAGGTCATACCTAATAGGCACTAAAGTCATTGTTCACACTGATCACTCAGCTATTAAATACTTAGTGACCAAAAAGGATGTTAAACCTAGACTTATTAGGTGGATATTACTTTTGCAAGAATTTGACTTGGAAGTTAGGGACAAAAAAGGGTGTGAAAACCAAGTAGCTGACCATCTTTCTAGGCTCAAAAATAATAAGGAAAAACAAGATGAAATGGAAATTAAGGAGGAATTCCCTGATGAGAAAATACTATATGCTGCAACAATTCCATGGTATGCTGATATTGTTAACTTTCTCGTTAGTGGTATTTTGCCTCCTGATTTGAGTAGACAGGGACAAAGAAAATTCAGGAATGACGCAAGATCCTACTTTTAGGATGAACCATATTTGTTCAAGCAAGGCGCTGACCAGATCATTAGAAGGTGTGTCCCCGAAGAAGAGCACAAGGAGATACTTTTCCATTTTCATTCATATCCTTGTGGCGGACATTTTGGAGGAGCTAGGACTGCTGCAAAGGTCCTACAGTCGGGATTCTATTGGCCCACTCTCTTCAAGGATGCGCACGCATTTTTTCAATCATGTGATCGTTGCCAAAGGACGGGTAACATTTCTAGGAGGCATGAAATGCATTTGCAAGGACTCTTGGAAGTCGAACTCTTTGATGTATGGGGAATAGACTTCATGGGACCATTTCCCTCATCTTATGGAGATTTATACATCCTCTTGGATGTGGATTACGTATCTAAATGGGTTGAAGCAGTTGCCACTCCAAGGAATGACTCCAAGACCGTCATGAAGTTCCTTTATAAGAATATCTTTACGAGATTTGGAGCACCACGAGCAATTATCAGTGATGAAGGAACTCATTTTGATAACAAGTTGATTGTTAAAGCATTACAGAGGTATGGTGTGAGGTATAGGATTGCTACAACATATCATCCTTAGACTAATGGTCAAGCCGAAGTCTCGAATAGAGAAATCAAGCAGATTCTTAAGAAAGTGGTCAACCCAAAAAGGAAGGATTGGTCTCCTAAGCTTGATGAAGCTCTTTGGGCTTATTGTACTGCCTACAAAACACCGTTGGGAATGTCACCATTCAAACTTGTTTATGGGAAAGGTTGTCATCTACCTGTGGAACTTGAGCATAAGGCTTATTGGGCCATTAGGAAGCTTAACATGGATGCACAGCTAGCCGGAGAAAGAAGGCTGTTAGAGCTTAATGAAATGGAAGAGTTTAGATCGCAAGCCTATGAGAATGCACGCCTATACAAGGAGAAAACAAAGAAATGGCATGACAAACATCTTTTGTCGTGGAATTTCTCAGAAGGAGAACAAGTGCTCTTTTATAACTCCAGACTTAAGCTTTTCCCAGGCAAACTGAAGTCACGATGGTCAGGACCTTTCCTAGTTCACAAGGTCTATGCCAATGGAGCAGTGGACATTAAAAAGCTTGATGATGATACGGTATTTAAGGTCAATGGAAAACGTCTGAAGCTGTACAACGGAGCCCCAGTCTTTCACGACAAGTCATCCTTCATCCTCCATGATGCTTAAGCGTTTGCACCACCTCCTTCTCTTTTCTATTTTGCTACAGCTTTTTTATGTTTTCATATTCATAAATAACGTAGTTTAATCTTTATCTTTATTTCATACTCTAGGTTTTTAATCCCATTTGTCCATTTGTTCCATTATGCCTTAATGTCAGGTTTGTTTGTTTGCATCTGAGCACCCCAAGGACACAAATGGCAGGTTAGGGTGCAACGGTGCATCAGTCCTTTGTTTTATAAGGGTATAAGGAATAAGCAATTAAGCTTTTCCAACATCAGAGGAGGCTGGCTCAAAAAGGGCAAAAGGAGGGGGAATTAATTAACCTCTTCACCTTTTAATTTAAAGAAAACCCTATCAATTATTGCTTAGGTCTTTTCTCTTTCCTACTTTTCACCTTTTCATTTAAAACCTCTTTTGTCCTTACCTCACACAGGCCACCCAAAAACCCCCAAGACTCTCTCTCTTTCAATTCATGTCAGTTACCTCCCCTCAACTCCCACTACTTTCCTCTCTCATCACATCGAAACAAATCAAACCAAAAGACCCTCCCACTTCATCTTCTCCAAGCCGCTCAAAACTTAAAAACCCTAACCAAACATTTTCTCCCATCTCACCATTCTTCACCCTCTTTTTGCCTAACAATGGTGCATTGCAAGAGAGTAGAAGGTGCGTCTGGCAGTAGCCAACCCAAGCCCGTGGTCATTAAGAAATTCTTAGACGACAAGGCCAAGGAACGATTCCAAGGTCTGCAAGATCAGAAATTGCTACCAGAGCAGGGCTTCAAGTTCCCAACTGAAGGAGAACAAGGGTTCGACAAGGACATCTTGGATATCACTGCAAACCACAAATGGGCTTCCTTTGTTTCTCACCCTGACAACTTTTCCATACCCATTGTTCAAGAGTTCTATGCCCATCTGATCAGTCCTACACAGTCTAGTGTCTACGTGCGTGGAGATCAAATCAAGTTCACTGCAGACAAGATCAACAAGTTCTTTGGCTTGAAAAATTCAGAGGATCACCATACACCTTTCACTGAGAACGCCAACCCACAAACTGTGAAGGAAGTGCTCGAAGACTTGTGCTTTGAAGGCAAAAACTTAGACGCATCAAGCAAAGCAGTGGAGCGTGTGCGACTCAAGCCAGAGGCAAAACTTTGGATCCACTTTGTCAAGAATAGGCTTATGCCCACTTCTCACACGACAACAGTGAATATTCCAAGGCTCCTACTCCTTCATTCTATTCTCAATGGCCTATCCATTGACGTGGGAAAATTATTGTATATGAGTTTTATGCATGTTTGAAAAGGAAGTCTAGCCCACTCATCTTTCCCAACCTCATTATGGCCCTCTGTCGAGAGAAATGAGTGTTCTAAGATCCTATTGGTGATGCGAAAAACTTAGGGAAAGGTCCTATCACACCTGAAATGGTACCTTCTATCAAGGGATTCGATGAGGATGCTCCAGCAGAGACACTAGCTGGAGGAGCGAAAACATTTGCTGCAGCAAGAATTGTTGCCCTAGTTGCCTCAATAAATTGTCTCCGAGAGGATGTGGACAAGATGCGTGAAGACCATGCTGTTTTCTATAGGTACGTTAAGGAGAGAGATGTTGTTATGAATGACTATTTCAAGGAGATCCTACCACATATCAGCATAGACTTCACAGCCTTTCCGGAATCTCTAAAGGCCCACGTGAAGGAACCTCCTCCTAGCACCCAGAAGACACCAGTCCCCAACAAGAGCCCCACTACGACTCAGCCTTCCTCACAGAACCAAGACACTGATGCTACAGCAAGCCCGCTACCCAGGAAAAGAAAGAGAACAGTAAAACCTACCAAAGTTGCCCCAGCAAAAGAACCATTCGTTGAGCCTGTCAACCCAGTGACAATTGGATCAGAGGATCAAGAGCCTGCACATTCTATGCCAATGCAATCACCAGCCCAAACTCCAAGTGCTACCCCATCTACGAGAACAAGAAGCAAGCGCACTGCCGGAAGAGTTTGGAGTACACCAGCCGAGGGAAATGAATCTGACACAAGTTTCACCAACCAAGGAACACCAGCTGAACAAGAGCAGACCCCTCCACCAGAGCAAGATGAGGCTGAATCGCCGATCGCCTCCTTTAAGTCTTCCGGAGTCAAGCACAAAGCCACGAAGACCACCACCACCAAGAAGTGAGGTACTTCTTAACCTTGCATTGTATTTAGTTTAGCTGCATATCATTTTATTTTGTTGCATTGAGGACTCTGCACTCTTTAAGTTTGGGGGTGTTAGTGCTCTTTAGTTAGGCATTTGCATTTGCATTTCATTAATAGGTAGAAACAAAAAAAATGCTATGGCATTTTGTTTAGCTCCATGACAGTTGTATGAATAAGTTAATGATACTCGATGATGAACAAATTTTCATGGCTATGGATTGATGTATGACTATTGAGATTGGTAGAATAAATTCTAGGGTTTGATGCTTAATCTTTGTTTTGATACACGATTGTATGCTTTTGAGGTTTGAAAGTGTTAGAGAATTTTTTTTAGAACTTATGCTTATCTTTGTGAAATTGAACTGAATTGAGCTTATAAAAAAAGAGCTTAGCTAATCTTCCTTGTGCCTAATAGTCTATAGCAAACTGTGAATAAATGCTACGACATATTTTAGAGGGACACTCCGCTTTGTGTTGCACTGCCTTGAAATCAAACATAAATAAATGGCAGCAACATCAAATGAGTGAATGAAAGTTGTCACGGGATGACTCTACCTACTAGCTCGGGGATGAGAGGTTTGCTCCCTACTCATCTAGAGTGAGGGATGGTATTTGTGATGAGCTGACACCCTTTTTTTAAAAAAAAAATAGTTCACTTATGGGAGTAAAACATTAAGCTAAAATAGTTCAACCACTAGGATGAACTTGAGTTCTATTAAGAAATTTTTCTAGCACCATTAAGCCTAGATTGTATGCAATCACGCACACACTAACAAAGGATCTCACCCTAAGAAATCATTCTTAAAATCTCAATTGTGTCTTAAATATTAAAGCCTTACTTTTCTGAGGGTTGAAATTTTGCCATAGTATCTGTCTCGAGCTAAATTTTTGCCACAACATTTTCTTTGTTTCTTTCTATTCATTGCTTGAGGACAAGCAATAGCTTAAGTTTGGGGGTGTGATGACTTGTCAAAATGCTTATATTTTACACCTTTTTGCTTAAGTATTTGTTTGTTCTCGAGGTCATCTCATAGCATGTAGGTGCATTTAGAACATATAGTTGCATGTATCTTTACTTGTTGGTGGTATGACTTTATTTCATGAGACTAGATGCTGCTTGAAAGGTGTTTGCTGGTATGGTGTTGTGCAGGCTGATGCTGAAGCAAGGCAAGGAAGGAAAATGCTATAGCAACTTGGACAGCCATTCTGGGCGCAGAAAACGACAAAGTAAAGCGCACACGTTGATCGCCCACATGTGTGAACCCTCTTTTGTCTGGTTGTGCCCCATATGCATAGGGAATATTCCCAAGACTTTAAAGAATCATTAGGGCGCAAAACCCTAGGAGCCTCCACTATATAAAGGACACAAGACCCTCATTAAAGGGAGAGCGTGAAAATGTGACAAAAAGGCTAGCGAGAGAAAGCTAAAGGCGGCTCTTTTCTTTTCTTCTTCTTCCTCCACCACTTGGTGTGCTCCATCGTAGAAGCTCCAAGGGTCTGGCCTTGCTGACCTTGAGAGAGGCGGCAAGACTAGGGCGGTTCATGGCGCTGCAAGTCCATTGCGGATTGGAAGTTCTTCTCTTCCCTTTCTGTTGCTTTAGCATTTTTTTTATATCTGGAAAAATGGGTTGTATGGACAAAGATACTTCGGATATTTGCCCAGCCATGAACTGATTTAGGTGGCTAGGGCTGTTGGATGAACTATATTTTATTTTCTTTTATGAATGTTTATTTATCTCTTGCTCGTATCTATGCTTTGTCTATGTTGTTATATGTTTAGGGTTGTAAGAGCCTTCGAGAATTGGCCTTTCCTTAGGTGTTAGTTGAGGTTAGTGGTCGAGAAAGCTTTCTTTAACCTACATAGACAATGGAGTCGGATGCTGAGAGGCACAGCTCTAATCCACCTTAGAGATAAGTGTTGGGTTTCAACGGCTAAGAGGGATAGACCTTTAAGGGTAGGGGTAGTGTTAGAGTTTACGCAGAGAGGTATTGCTGTAGCATTTCCTGCTCTCAGTTTCCTGGCTAGAGATAGTTAAGGAGCACCTTGAGTAAATCCTTCCGAGTATAGACTAAGTTAGAGAGGTAAACCCTAGTAGAGAGGTAAAACATAGGTAAACCTGACAGTCCAGCCTGTCATTCTCAAGAGAGTCTCACACACGTAAGAGGACCTGTTTGTATATCTGTTTTCAGCACGCTATCTTTTATCTTTATTTGCTTCAGCATTTATATATCCGTTCTGATTTTCTATAACATTCATCACTTTGTCTTGAATTGCCACAACATTCTCCATTTACATTTCGTGAAACTTGTGTGCTTAAGCTTACCTTGAACACCTCCAATCCCTGTGGAGACGATATTCACTCATCACTTTATTACTTGTTCGACGTGTATAGTTGCACCATATTTGCGTATCATTTATAGTACATCGCGCGCAGCAAAAAATAGATATATGGCGAGAAACCTATCCAAGTGTCCTTTATTCAAGTGAGAACCAACCAACTAAGATTAAAAACAAAACATGTGTAAATCACTAGCTTCGTCTCCATCTTTTCCATTCATTTCCACCGGTTCTAAACAAAACAAAAGAGAGAGGATTTTAAGAGCTCAAAAACTGGAAATCTAGTGTGAGAAAGCTATTGCGTGTGAAGGAAATTTAAGTGGAATAGCTTAAAGTATTCATGCATGTGTATGTGTAAGTATCGATTCTGTCCAGCATTATTGTTTGATGTTTTGATGATTTTTGGCTGAATTATTGGTTTTATTATGTTGAAGTCCATGTTTAGAAACGTTTAGTGATGTGTTATAAGCATTTAGAACATGCTAGATTAATTAGAAATCTTGAAATTTGCATGCATGAAACTTAGAACATGAATCTGTCCAGTTTCGTACTAAAAGGAGCACCATGATTAAAACGGATTTTTGGCCATGTTAGAGTTCGAATTAGAAAAACTTTTGAAGAGAAAAGTTGTAGATGGTAAAAAAATAATATAAGATAGAGGTATCACATGTCTGAAAATGTTGCTAGAATGTCTGGTAATTTTGTTAGAAGTAAACGGGTTATGTTTGAATTGAAACTGGAGACTGCCTGGGTTAAAACACAATTATGGAAATGTTTAAGAGTTAATTTGATGTTTATAAGGTCTGGTAAAATTGTTAAAAAAAAGGGGAATCTAGTAATGTTTGATTAGTAACATGTTTAAGGTGATTAATAACTTGGAATTAGTGTTTAAAGTTAATAATATGATTAAATGACTAGTTTGGACTAATATGGAAAATGGTTAATTAAGGGACCTCAATGCCATGTTTTAGAAGCTATTGGAACCTGATAATGATGATATTAGATATGTTTAAAAGTATTTAAAAACTCAGAATTAAATGTGTAATGGATCATAGGTCAAATGGTCGCTAAAGTTACATGTTGCAAACAATGGACAGATTAGGCCACTGTAAATGCCCTGTATTAAAGTATTAAACTGTATTGATGTTGAAATGGAAAAAATATGAGCCATACATAGAATTAAAGCTGTGTAAATAAGCTTTCTAGAATGGTAGAGAACTCCTAATTTGGAGTTTTGTGTAAAAAGTTATGGACATATTAGTGTAAGATGCTCAAAACTGCCAAAATAGGGACAGTTTCATGTTGCATTTTGTATATACTTACAAATGTGATTGGATATGATTTGAATTGATTTATAATGCATATTTCATGTTTTTTACTGGTTTTTTAAGCCCAAATTGGAGAATAATTGTTGGAGAAATTGAGGCTTGATCATGCTAGCAAGAGGAGAAAAGGCTTGCTAATCAAGGATTCTAACTAAGCTTTGGAGTATTTTGAGTGTGGTTGCCTTTAGGGTTAAGAATAGTGTCTTAACCACTTCTTTATGTTATAAGATGACACATATGATGTACAAAATGAATCTAAAGTATAGTTGGTGAATTAAAATGGAATTGGAAGAATGATTAAAAGGAAATGAATTTAGATGATAATGCTTGATGCTAGTGTTAGCTATTAGTGTACATTGCAATTTGTATGGTTCGATGCTGATTGTGGCCTTGGATATGGATGATCATATGCTAATATGTTATTGTTATGAAGCATGAAGTGAATGATATGGATGACATATGTTTGCTGGAAATGAAATGATAAGCGAGCTTGATTGATATTGATGAAATGCTTACATGATATGTCTATATGACTTTCTTTGGTGGTTGTAAAACTCTTGCTTAAATTGAATGAAAATTTAAAAGACATTACAATTCCTTGGTTGACTAGTGGTCCTTAGGTAGAAGGGCATGCCTTAGAGTCTGAGCTCTACTGATTTAAAGGTGGTTAGTCACCTACTGATGCTTTGAGCATCTACTATTACAAGTTGAATGGTGTGGTTAGACACCTCGATACATGTGTATCTAGTGATCTTTGGTGCCTTGAGCATCTACTGTTATATGTTGGTACTTGGTACCTATTGACTTGATTACCTAGTCCACTTAATCATCCAAGGCAAAACTTAAAACTTACAATAAGACGTTATATGAATAATGAAATGGTGAAATGATACATGGTTACATGCTTTATGAAATGAAATGATTGATATGGGTAATGACCCTATTTGAATGATATGAAAACATGATCAATGGTATGATATGATCTTGTACTTTACATGACAACATGAATTGAACATGATATTATGGAAGAATATCTATTCGAATTGTACAAATGACATGATACTATGTATGAATATGATATTTATATATGATTCGTGTTCTTTGGTGGTGTTATACATTGGTATGTTTGTTTGACATTGAATGTGAGTAGGTTTATATGACTTGACGGTATGATATGAATGGAACTAGCTAAGTCTACTTGAGCATGAGATAAGCTAGCTAGGTGTGACTTGTTTGGTGTTAAGCCTAGCTAGGTAACCTTATTTACATGAATAACACACTTAAAAGATTGTATTAGTAAATTATAGTGACTACCTGACTAAGTACATAACGTACTTACCACCTCTTGTTTCCTTCTTCCAAAATAACAGCTCTGATGAACTAAGTGTTTTGCTATAATAATTGCAAAAATGTTTTGGACAAATTTGAAAAGATTGTGAAACATGTCTTTAAGTCCAAATAACTTGAAAATAAGTTTAGGGTATTTAAAAAGGTTTTTGGCATAGTTTTTAAGGTTTTAAAGAAGTCAAATCTGGCTTTTCAGCAAGCCCGTACCGATACGGTATACCCCATATCGATACCTCTTTTACCCAAGTTTGATTCTTCCAAAACCCGTACCGATACAGGCTTGCCCGTATCGATACGGACAGGGTTCGTTTCGATACGCTTCTTAAGTGTACCGATCCCTGCTTTAACAACCCCCAACGGTTATTTCCCAACGATCTTTTAAATTACAGATCGTACCGATACGCTCCCAAGCGTATTGATGCGCTTAGGCTGGCAAGAGCCCAACGGCTAGTTCTGAAGAAGGGCGTACCGATACGAGTCCCCGTGTACCGATGCTGTAGGCAGCAAAATTGCATTTATGGTGGGAAATAAAGTCTCCAACGGCTCCAAAACATCCCCAACGGCTACAAACTCAGTTAGGAGTATAAAAGTGACCTCCAAGCATCAAGAGAAGGTTAATGCTTCAATTATCAACAACACAATGATCAAAAATATGTCTTAGTGCCTAATTATCAATTTCTTGTATAGACAAACACTAGTGAGCCAAAATTGTCATATTTGCTCAAGTGTTCTAGGTTTTGGGTGAGTGATTAGATTTGCAAACACATACCTATTAGAGGGATTTCTTGTTTGCCTTGAATTTCTCTTGTAAAGAGTGTTTACTCAAGCTTTAGGTAGAAAGCTTTGAGGGTTGTAAAGGTTGCCTCCTTAGCCTAGAAAAGGGGACAAAATTCATAGTGAATTTGTTTGAAATCCTTGGTAGGAAGCTATGGTAGTGGATGTAGGCTTTGGTTCGAAATTCGAACCACTCTAAATCATTGTGCAAAACTTCTATTTTTTTTCTTCCACCACCATCACCCAATATTCCACTTCTTCACCACTTGGCAAGCAATTCGGTTGAAGGAAATCGAGCATCAAAGAACCCAACAATTAGTATCAGAGATTGGCTCAATTGAAGAGGATTAATATTCTATTGAGGCGATCTGGCAAGCTCGATCAACATCTCAATCAACCGGCTCAATGGCGCAATCCATCGACAAGCCTTCTTTCTTCGACGGGACAAATTATGCTTATTGGAAGACAAGAATGATGTTCTTTGTCAAATACAAAGACTACAAGCTTTGGGATATCATTGAAGATGGCCCGTTCGTACCAAAAGGAAGCAAAGTGGAGTGGAGTGCCGACGATCGTAAGAAGATGAAGCTAAATTGCAAGGTTGTGCACTTCATCTTTTGTACACTTAGCCTCAATATCTACGAAAAGATGTCTTCTTGTGAGAGTGCCAAGGAAGTTTGGGACAAGCTCGAAGTTACATATGAAGGGACAAACGAAGTAAAGGAGACCAAGATCGGCCTCCTTAACCTGGAGTATGAAAACTTCAAGATGGAACCGGATGAGGACATTACGAAGATGTTCGATAGATTCTCCACCATCACCAATGGACTCAAAGGCTATGGAGAAGCCATTCCGGAAGAGAAGCTTGTCCGAAAGCTCATCTACTCCCTTCCCGAGTCATGGGACTCAAAAAGGACCGCCATCATCGAGGCCAAGAATCTCAAGACTTTGAAGCTTGATGAGCTCATGGGGTCACTTCTCACTCATCAAATAATGAAGAAAAGCAAAGAAGATGAGGAGAAGAAGAAGGAAGATATTAGAGCTATGAGGAAGAAGAAGCTCAAAGGGCTTGGCATCAACACAAATGTCATTGCTCTCAAATCCTCCACATGTCATCACGTAGATTCAAGTGAGGAGGAAAGTGAAGATGAAGAGATGACATGTCTCTTCAAAAAATTTACACGATTCATAAAGAGCGAAATGGAAAAATCCAAGCATGAATTGAAGAAGAAGATGAAGGAATCCCACAAGTCCAACAAGAAGGGATCATCTTCAAAGCAAGCATATGTGGCCACATAGAGTGATGAAGACTCCACATGTAACCCCCTTGTCTCGGTCTGGATGACTGACCGGTCCGAGTAGGCTACACGGGGAAAACCGGAGTGAAACCCGCTAAGGCTCCCCTTCGGTTAGCAACCCTAGAAAACTTTTTCGTTTATTATTATCTTATCTAGATGCATTATTATGTCCTATGTGAAACAAAAATAGCGGAAGAAACAAGCGAGGCAAACATCCAAAGAGCGAATCAAAAACAGCCCATTTTAACTTAAACTGCAGGCCGTATCGAAACGCCCAGAGGGTGTATCGATACGCCTTGACTAGGTCAACTGGCCAAAGTCCACCCAAGGAGACCGTATCAAAACGGATGTTGACCGTATCGAAACGCCCTCGTCGGTCAACTTCTCATGGTCAACGCTACGAAGACCGTTCCGAAACGCCTAAGGCCGTTTTGATACTCTGAATTTCTCGTCAAAATCTCAGATTTTCAGTAGCAAAATCGTATCGAAATGCCCCCTTTGCGTACCGAAACGCCTGGCCTAAAACAAGGGAACCGTATCGAAACGGGTCCAACCGTTTCGATACACCTGCTGTGAACAGACAGGTTTTAGCTGGTTTATGGCACAAGGTTGCCTCAAACACCAACTAGAACCTCTCACAACCAAACATACATTAACTCTAGATGCAAGGCACCCTATACAAACATGTTTAACACACAACATGCATATAAAAGCCATACATTCAAAGGATCATCAAATCAACAAAAGAAGCATACATAGCATTCAAGATACGCATTAAAAGCATGGTTTACAAACCAAAACAAGGTATTTAAGCAACGAAGTAAACATGGTTTACAAGTCCATAAATATAAAGCATTAACAGCATAAAGCCAACACAAAGGAGTCTAGGTACACGCTCCTACAACACGTAGCATTTCCCATTGCTAAACTACTACATTATTTACCAAACCATACTTGAGCAACTACCACACACTTGGACACCCTTTCTTTGCTCCTTGCTAACTCCACGCTAATGATCTGCATTGTCGGGAAAAGGAGAGCGTAAGCATAAAGCTTAGTGAGCGGAGCTCGAAAAACATAACAACGACAATGCAGGGTTCAAAGCTTTCTTTAAAACAAAAACCAACACATACAATTCATCCAACTACATCATCCTCCTAAGATCAACCATAAGTCAACAATATAGACATTTATCATGGCATCACACTTCATGGTATGCATAAAGGCATAATCTTAGATTTAAAGCAAAACCATTAAGATGGAAGGATATAGTGAGACACAAACATGGAAAATACATGGTATGCACAAGCATAACCAAAACACACACGGTGGGACCACTCATCACCGTTCGACTAGTAGTTTTCCGATGGGACCACACATCACTGTACTCTTCTACTAGTCACTACCGGCGGGACCACACATCACCGGAGCAACGACAACCATCACGTGAGGTTCGACACCAACCATGCAAGACGATATACAATTCACTCTCATGCAACATAGATACACCATATCATGCATGTCCAAAACAACTTGTAACAAAAACCACAATTATGCACAAACTTACTACTTACGATCTTACTAACCGCAATTGGTCTTACTTACCATTTTCGTGCACAACCTGCACCAACTTACATATATTTTACAAGGCATATCAACAACACCATTGATTCCATCATACATGATTAACGACATAATAATAAGCAACATGCTTCCTCCCAAAGTATTGAAATTCCATGCACAACAAGTTATCATTTTAAGTAATTGAAAAACAAACGATGAAAGTGGAATTTAAAGAGGCGATACACATTAACTCACTCTTGAGTTTAGATTGACCTTTCAAGCTCAATCTAAAATCTTTCAAAACCACTTTTGAACTAAAGCGTTACTTAAAAACATTTCCACAACCACATGCATATCACAATACATCAATATCATGCCTCAACATACATGTATAACATAATATACATAACCACCATAATCACAATTAAACATGAGGCATACACAACATTTAAAGTTCAACCAAAGTTTCTAACTAAAGCTTGGGATTAGACTACCAATCTAATCCCAACTCTAGGTGGGTCTACCAAGCCCAACCTAGTCCACATGCTTGAACCAACCTTTGAAAATCAAGTTAAAAACATTAACCACTCACCGACTATCCAAGCTCAACCACACTAGCCGATCAAGCTCCCAACGGTTCCGGATTCGATCTCGAAGCTTCACCAACGCAAATCCTTGCTTCTAATCATCCCAACACAATCAAAATAATCTCAAACCAGTCCACAAAACAATGTAGCAAACCCGGAACACAAACCAAGAACAAAACACATGTTTTTCAAGCTAAGGACAACCCCAAAATGCTATTCCCGAGCAGCCCTAAAGCACAGTCCAAAATCGATGATTCCAACACTTAAATTACTCCCAAAAGCTTCCAAAACAACCCTTATACATAGCCTAACCATCAGCCAACAAATTCTCACACAAAACACCCCAAAAACTCAACATTTCAACTCTCTAAAACCTCCCAAAAACCCAATTTCGGGAAACACCATAAAATCTTGCAAAAATCGAATATGTTGGACCTTATAGATAGTAAACAACTTATATAACATTAATAAATCAAAAGCTTAAGTTAAAGCTAATAAAGTTCACATTTTTAATCCAAACTTTCAAAACTCCAAAATACAAAACCCATGAGCTTTATGAAAAATAACGGTACAGGCTTGTAGAGGAAAGAGAGGACAAGTTGAATATAGGCTTACCTTTGAAAAATCACCAAAGATGAGGGAGTATGGTGATGGAATAGTAAACTTGGGGAGGGGAGTTCTTTTGTCGTGAGATTTGGGAAGGAAGATGGAAGAAGATGATGAATAAGTTCTTTAAAAAATAAAAATGGGTTTTTAATTTGACAAGTCCATTTATTTACAAGAGTTCCATTAATGAGATGGCTATCTCAAAAATTCTAAAATCCATGGAATTGGGCTTTAAATTAAACAAGCCCAATATAAAATCATTTGTTTTAAAAACACGAGGCCCAACATAATATTTTATTATTTTGAAAATGAAACTGAAACCTGAAACATTATTTTAATATTATTTTCACCCAACCCCCAAACCCGGGTGTTACACCACCGATGTTGAGGTAGCCCACCTATGCTTGATGACCCTCAATAAGGGAGAGGTAACTTCTAACACATCCATTTCAAATTCTTATACTTTTGATGAGTTACAAGAAGCCTATGATGAGTTGGTTTTCGAATTCAAGGCTTTATTTTCAAAAACAAAAAGTTGATTTCAAAGTTGAAAAACGAAAATGATTTGCTTTTGAAAACCAATTTTGAGTTTGAAGCAAAATTGAAAGATTTTGAGCAACAAGTTTCTAGTTTACAAAACTTACTCCAAACAATGGACAAAGATCATCAAAAAGAAATTGATGATCTTAAGAAAGAAAAGATTTTGATTTCCAAGGAACTAGAAAAGAAAAATGATTTTGGAAAATCAAAATTTTACCAAACACAATCTAGTGCCCCTAGATTTTTTAATGGAAAATGTTTTAGAAGTGTTTGGGTTCCAAAAGAACTAATCACTTCACATAAAAAAGATGAAATTGAAAAATGGATTCCTAAGGGGACTAAATGTTGTGCAACTAACGTTTATGGATCCAAAGCAATTTGGATACCAAAATTTGTATGATTGTCTTGATTAGGTGTGATGGAGGTGTTCAACAAGTCCAATTAATGAGGGGGAGCTCCATGCACACAAGGAAGAACATTTGAAGAAGGAAGGCTTCACATCCTCCCTTGAAGTTCAAGTGTTGGTAAAATCTAGTTGTTTTTTTTACTTATTTAATTTGATTTATTTTCTTTTAATTCAACTAGATTATCATGTGTTGGACTAACATCTTTTGATGACGCTTTGAGTAACGGGGAGCCATTTTAAAACCAAAATTCTTACTTATGTCAAGTTTTTTTTAAACCTCCTAAGTTATTTTGAACTTAAAGTTAATTGATATCTTTTTGATATAACAAAAAGGGGGAGAAATGGTTTGAAAAATTGTGTTTTTCAAATGAATAAGGGGGAGCTTTAATTACTTTTCAATTTTTAATCTCTTATTCAAATTTTTAAATTTAAAGGGGGAGAATCCCAAACAATTTTTCAAGTTGGTTTTATTATATCAAAAAGGGGGAGATTGATGAACTAAGTGTTTTGATATAATAATTGAATTTGAAAAGAATGTGAAACATGCCTTTAAGTCCAAACAACTTGAAAATAAGTTTGAGGTATTCAAAAAGGTTTTTGGCAAAGTTTTTAAAGGTTTTAAAGAAGTCAAATCTGGCTTTTCAGCAAGCTCGTACCGATACGGTATACCACGTATCGATACCTTTTTTACCCAAGTTTGATTCTGCCAAAACTCGTACCGATACTGGCTTGCCCGTATCGATACGGATAGGGGTCGTTTCGATACGCCTCTTAAGCGTATCGATCCTTTCTTTAACAACCCCCAACGGTCTTTTAAATTGCAGACCGTACCGATACGCTCTCAAGTGTATCGATACGCTTAGGCTGGCAAGAGCCCAACGGCTAGTTCTGAAGAAGGGCGTACCGATACGGGTCCTCGTGTACCGATACGGTAGGCAGAGAACTGCATTTATGGTGGGAAAAAGTCTCCAACGGCTCCAAAACATCCACAACGGTCCTCAACGGCTACAAACTCAATTAGGAGTATAAAAGTGACCTCCAAGAATCAAGAGAAGGTTAATGCTTCAATTATCAACAACATTATGATCAAAAATATGTCTTAGTGCCTAATTGTCAATTTCTTGTATAGACAAACACTAGTGAGCCAAAATTGTCATATTTTCTCAAGTGTTCTAGGTTTTGGGTGAGTGCTTAGATTTGCAAACACATACCTATTAGAGGGATTTCTTGTTTGCCTTGAATTTCTCTTGTAAAGAGTGTTTACTCAAGCTTTAGGTAGAAAGCTTTGAGGGTTGTAAAGGTTGCCTCCTTAGCCTAGAAAAGGGGACAAAATTCATAGTGAATTTGTTTGAAATCCTTGGTAGGAAGCTATGGTAGTGGATGTAGGCTTTGGTTAGAAAGTCGAACCACTCTAAATCATTGTGCAAAACTTCTATTTTTTTTCTTCCACCGCCATCACCCAATATTCCACTTCTTCACCACTTGGCGAGCAATTCGGTTGAAGGAAATTGAGCATCAAAGAACCCAACAAGGTCTCTGATATCTGAAAGCTACCTATTCTGATCCGGGAGCAATCACAAGCCAAGACTCAAGTATGATATAGTTTTTCTTAGACTCCTAGATGGTGGCATGGTTATATGTTAGAATGTCACATGCATTTTGGGTATTTGGATATGCTAGTTTGGATTGTAATTATATAAGATATGTTAAAGCTTGATGTTTGATATGTTAATAGTAAACAAGTTGTTTGACCATGTTTTGGATGATGTTTATATATGAGTATGGTTGATTATGACTTAAAGTAAACCTTGGAAAATGTTACATGATGTTTAAGTATATGGTGTATTAGAATGGTTTATGATGATATAGCTTGTATGTGTTAGGGTGTTATAAACTTAGGATCATATATGTATCTAGATGTTGAATTGAAATGAATCAATATGGTTGATATGTTTCATTCGAATGCCTATGTGGTTTTGTTATAGTTCAAACATAATCTCTATATGAATAGGTTGATTGTTAATGAATATGAATGTGTATATGGTTAAAAGTTATAATATGCTACGATAAGTGATTTCTTGATTGTATATGTTATGTAATATGTTAGATGAATGCTTATTATGCATGAATTGGTTCAAATTGGTTCTTAGATGATTGTTTTTATTTGTAAACATGTTTTAATATGATTAGTAAGTTAGCCCACGTTGGTAATGTTGTGTGTTTAACATGATTGAATTATAAAGTTGATATGTCAAAGTGGTTAACATGATATGTTTTGATAGATTAAAAGAAAGTTTTTGTTAGACCACCTACATGTATGTTAGTATGGTTTTATATGTTCACATGTTCGATTCTCTGATTACATGTTTATGTATGTTTTGTGTTATGTGTTCTGTCTGAGTAATGCCTCCCGCTCCTAACCTGGGCGTGAGGTGTTACACCATCATCCCTTCTGCTATCCTCCAGGCAGAAATATATAATTAGAGAAACTTGAAAGTTTCTTTGGTTCTTCCTTGAATTTTGCAACAAATTATTAGGAGCTCAAGGTGCTAGTGAGCTTCATATCGATGGCAACTAGAGAAAGGTGGTAGTGAGCTTCATATCGATGGCAACCAGAGGAACTTGTACAATTATGATTCATGTAAGTTCTATTTCCCAAACATTGAAGCATGTGAAATATTTGATATATTACAAATTAGGATCTATGGGATATGTTTCTCTATCTTAGTCTTTTTCTATGGTTACATTTTCTTTTAATAATTACTTATGTAGCCAAGAATTAGGTGATTAAAAATTTGAGAAAAAAATACAGGATCCATGGGCACATACCATAATAATCTCCATCGACTTCAAGCACGTCAATATGAAAGTGAACCAGATTTAATATTCTATTAGTATTATTCTTTGTCCAATTTCAAGTCTCAGATATCTTTTATATAGTACACTCCTCAACCTTAAAATGATCAGATTTTTAAGCTCCTATATACTCAGATTCAGATCAAATATATACAAATCACAATATTAAGTTTGAATGAAGTATAAATAGAGATTCTTCTCAAGTTGCTAGGCGGCAGTTGCAGCAGAAAGTTGGCCATTCTTCTTTAGCTTCTATCTCTTCTTTAGTCGCTGTAATCACTAATTTTGTCCTGAAAATGCCCGTTTTTACTCTTTTTCTTAATAAAAGCTTTGGTTATCTATTTTAGTTATATAATAGGATTAAGACTAAAACAAGTAAAAATTTTATTAGTACTATTAGTATTATATCTATTATTATATTGTTATTATCTATTTAAAAAACTCCTAAACATTACTAATGTATTATGTTATCTTCCTATCTTTTTCATCTTATTATTGTTAGTATCACTGATATCTTATTATCATCATCATCATCATTAAGCTGAAAAAAGAAAGAAGAAAAAAAGAAAGAAGAAAAATTTTTTATATATATATATATATATATATATATATATATATATATATTAATATAGAATAAAGCCCAAGTTTATTAATAAAACAGTCTATTACTACAAATATTAAAACCCAAAAACAATTTTATTACATAGACCCAAATAATTAAAACCCTAGCCTTAATCTGATAAAACAAGAAGAAACCCTAATTTCCTACTCCCTCTGTCCCATAAAAATTGTCCTTTATTGACTTTTTAAAAGTCAAATTTTTTGAAATTTGACTATAATTATATTAAATATTATAAACAATTAAAATTTATAAAATATATATTTAAAATCTACTTGATTAGAGGTTTATAAAATATATTTTTTATATTTTTATCAATAATAAATTTTAAATAATCATGAGTTAAAGTTGAAAAAAATTGACCAAAAAAGTCAATAATGGACAATATTTATGGGACTGAGGGAGTATCTTTTTTTGGCGTAGCCGCACCACACCCGTCAGATCTAGATTAGATCTGACGGTCCAGACCGAGCCTCAGATAGAAACCCTAGGAGCTCCTCAAATCCTTGAGCGCCGCAGGATCCCAACCATCAGATCTGGCTCGTGATCGGATGGCCCAGATTTAAGGAGCGCCCTTCTAAATTCCCTACGCGCTCACACGTGCGCTTGACTCCTCAGCTCTCCAGATCGTTCAGATCGCCACGTCGGCCGGAAGAATCACCGACTGCTGTGATTTTTCCTTATGGTCCCCTCCTCCTCACGATTGGCCACGACATGCAAAAGAGCAAAAAAAAAACAAGAAATCAAAATGTATAAAGGCAACCACAAACATGCAACAAAGATAACGGGGACAGTGGCAGGAAACAGTATAAATCCGGCCAAAATGACGAATACGAGCCAATAGGAAATTTCGATTTCTTTTCTTCTTTTGTGAAAATAGAAATTCGGCTATAACATTTGAAGGCAAATCCCATTGTAAACGATTCTGAAAATTCGAAGAAAAAAAAGCAATAGAAGCAGAAAGCAAAAGTTTTTTGAGGTAATCCCCCTCTTCGCTTACATATATTTTGCATAGCATATACACAAGCTAGGGTTTAGTTTTTTTACCTTCGTTGTTTCGGCTCCTAAGCGTCGTTTTCTCTCTCTCACCGTTGATAATCTTTCTGGCCCCTTTCGCAGCTGGGCATGGTGATTCGGTTGAGGAAAACAACCAAAAAAAGGATTTTTCGATTCTAAAGGAAAAAGGGTTTTGGTTTTTTTTAACAAAAAAAAAGGGATGTTGTTTTCCGATATTCGGGTGTTGGTTTGGTTTTAAACGTAGAAAATAGGGCTTTTTAGGGACGTTTTGGGGTTTATCGGTCGCCGACTAGTGACGACCGACATTTTAAGTTTCAACGTCGAGAGAACAGAGGGTTTCTGAGGTTTTTAGGGTTAGCAAAAGGGGTTTGAAATGGTTTAAACACGCTTTTATATGGCTTTAACGATTTAAAATTGGCATAATCCCCTTAATACCCTTTTCGCGTCGCACTATTTACGCACACAAGGGTTTCCACGTCTTAAAATCACGTTTTTGGTCCTTGAAGCTTCAAAACCCTTTGCAATGTCGTTCAAATCTTGGTTTATGGTGGTTTAATCCCGCGTCAGCCCTTGTTAGCTTCTGTTTTCTTTCATTTTAGTCCATTTTTTAGTGTCTTGTGCCCCATGTTTCATGCATTTTATTTTTCCAGTTTTTTATCTTTATTCATGCTTAAATTTGATGATTGTTTAATTTTGCGCTTAGTGAAATATGATATGTGGCTTGTTAGGGATAGTTTGAGGTTAGAGGAGGATGTCATGTGTAGCTATGTTAAGTGATATATACGATTTTATATAATATATTGTTTTTATGTAATATGACAGGTTTTCTCCTACAATATATATATATATATATGGTCTTATTATAATACATTGTTTTTATGTGATATATATGTTCTTCGTATAATGTTTAGATTTTATACACTATATGTTTTTTAATGTAATACTTACGTAATATATAATATTAGATAAGATATAAAGTTTAGTGACACACATGATGCGTAGTTTTGAATAAGCATAACGTATGGTATATGATATAGTTTTTTAGTAGAATATATAACCTAACGTTTTTCTCAAATACGATATAACATATAGTTTTTATACAACACATATACTATATAGTTCAATACGCATATCGGTCCTTTTTTACGTATACTATAGTCCTAACGTTTTTATGGTACATACAATATAATTCCAAATGTATATAATATGTTTTTGCAAGTATAGTCGTAGTCTTTGGTAAGCATGTTTTTCCTAGTTTGCCTTGTTTTTGGGTTTGGGATTTACTTTGTTTTGGTCTTTAGGGTTAGTAGATTAACTTTAGGTTAGATTTGGACCAAGATTGATTCAATTAATTTAGATTATGTGCCCATCTCATAGGAACATAATCTTTAAGTTAATAAATTAATTTAGGCTCGGTTTTTTAGAGCCATAATTAGACCTAAGGTTCGAATTAGTTTAGTGAATTTAAATTTACCCTTGACTTATTTGGGTAAATGTTAAACTCATTAAGCCAACCGAACACCTCTTAATTATCATTAGGGTAAAATTCACATTGGGCCTAGATGAACAATTAAAACCATGATTAATTAATTTGATTCATTTTAAATAGTGTACCTAGCTCATTGGTATACTAGTTTAAAATTGATCAATTTAATTATTATGTTGTGAGATAATTTATAATTTAGTAGGGTCTTCTAGTTTTTAGGGCATAATTAATTTAGGGTTAATACTAGAATCACCTAATTAATAACTAGATCACTAATTAGACTCACTTAATTTGGGCCTTTTAGGATAGAACCTTAGGTGGGCTTTTGTGTGTTTATTTTAAAGTCTTTCTGTGACATGCATTTATAATTGTCATCCATATGACCTCTAATGTCTTGACATGTTAATTAACTAATTTAAACCATAGAAAGAGGAGATATCTATTAATCTCGATATTTGTGTCGTAACAGTCCGAACTCAATGGATGTTGACCAAATATTTGGGTTAATCCTTACCGTCTCAAGGTAAGTGATATTTAAAAAGGGACAATGTCATAACATCATTCCTAAATGCTTGCATTATGCATAAAGGTGACGTACGAGAGTCGAACCGTAAATTAACACGACAGTTAGACTTATATGATGTCGGTTTAATCTATGGTCCAATGCATCATCATCCTTATTAATTAAATGTCTAATTAATTCCAAAGCACCAATTTGATAAAGCTCATACAATTACGGTCAGATTTCAATTAAGAATACCTAATTAAATTCACTTTAAACTTTAAATGATTTCCATCGATTAAAAATAACAAATATTTTAGTATTGATTTCCGAGCGTGATGGGGTGTTAATCATTCCCCACGCTTAACCAACTCTCGAACCCTTTTTTAAATGAATTTCTGGTTTTATGCTGTTCGGCCTACCTAAGTGACCGGTGACGACTCCAAATTTTTTCGAAACTCAAAGTTTTAAAAAGAAACTCCTCTTTTAAACCAATCTTTTTTAAAAGCGAGATATTTAAAGTGAGTTTTCCAAAAACGTCGTCTCAAATTCAAGCTTGAAATATGGGTTATAGGTGTAGCCTTGTTGAAGCGTCTCACCCATTCGATTATAAGACCAGAGATTTTAATTAGAGTGATTAATGGCTAAAAAGAATCAGAGCCACACCAGCTTGTCGAACGTCACAAAAGACAAAAACTTAGAGTGGCTCTAATTAAATTGACTTAACAAAATAGTTTTCTTTGTTCTTTTTAGCCCTTTATGTCGATAGTTAGGGTGGAGGACTACTACTACTAACATATTTTCCTATCTGGTATGCCTTTTTAGAATGGAAATGATGAAGTTTTAGATTTTAGGGGTTAAATTGGTGTAATGATGGTGTCTATGAAAGGTTGGAATTGGGGTGTTGAGGGTTTAGGGTTTAGGGTCGAATTTATTATTTCTTTTGAATTAAGATTAAATTCTTTAAATTTGTAAATATAAAGGACTAAATGTGTAATTATACAAAATGATTTAACAGATGTTAATAGTGATTTACGGGCCAGTGGTAACATTGAAGCAAAACTAAAAATTTAATGGTAACATTGAAGCAATTGAAAGTTTGATTACTAAATTGAATAATTAACCAAAGTTCAGTAACCATTTGTGAACTTTACCCTAAAAAATTTTTATTTTAGGGAAACAAAAGATATTTGAGTATCGATTCGCTAAACAAAACTAATAATTCGGGGCCTCTCTTCTGCTTTCAACACATGTCCCTCCAAGATTAAAGAGGTGAATATTCAATCAAATCGTATCGAGTAAAAAATGTGTTAATCGAGCTAATTTTATCATAAAAATTTAATTCGAGTGTTTTAAGTTGTTTGGTTTTAATTCAAAAGACTTTCTCTAACTATATATGATATACATATGTATGTATTTCTTCATATTTTTTTATCAAGGGAGGCAAACACTTTAAATTGATTTAAAAAATTAATAGTTTACATTTATCAACACTTAATACTTTACGTTTATCAACATTTTAAATTCATCAAATCATACTTCCTAAATTATATGTGAGGTAAATAGCAAACCATATCAATATCAGTTAAGGTCAACAACAGGTCGGGTTCAAAACAAGTCGGGTCAATTAACAAGTCGGGTTCAAAACAGGTCGAGTAAAATCGGATCTCGGGTCGATTTAGTCGGGTAATATCGGTTATCTGTCGGGTCAGTCTCGGATTCGTTTCAGTCGGGTGTAGATCGGGTTTCGGGTCCACAGTAATAGGTTCAATTCGGGTTTGGGTAGTTCTCGGTCGGATGCATGTCGGGTTCGGGTCAACAACATCGGTTACAGATCGACTTTGGGTCATCGCATCCTCGGGTCAAACCAAGTTCTAACTCGAGCGGATTTCAATCGTGTTTTCAGGTCGGGTCAACTTTTTCCATCCCTAAATATTATAGGTAGGACAGGATAGATAAAATTTTATCAACAAACTCTACTTTTCGAAGATAATGGACCAAACGCTAATAATATGACCCTTTTGCTTTTGGAAAATGAAAAGGCACATCCCACCCTGTCAAAATTGCATCAACTCGGTCAGATTAGACAAGTTCAGTAAAAAGGGAAGGAGTACATAAAATTATAGAGGATAAAATAACTGTTGCTGCCCAGGATTGAACCGGGGACCTTCAGTGGCAACTACAAGAAAGTATGATGCACTTAAATAATAATGTTTTCTAACCAACAAAAAAGTAAACTATCAACTAACAATCTTCCGTCGGGGAAGGAATACATGCACTTCAGTAATGTCTGAGTCTCAAAACACCAGTTGAAGCCATAAACATATCACATATTGATATATCATAATACTAACTTATGCTTTTGGTATGTAGTTGTGGGCGGTGACTAAAACTTCTGTACTAGCAGACATTCACTGTGCTTTCTAAGGCATTAAGAATAATTGAATTTAACTAGGATGTCTAAACATGCAATCGCAGCCAAGGTTGTAATTTTAAACAAACGAACCTGCGCTTGAATTAAAAAAAAAATCTAATGTATCACTTGCCCATGATCTGAATTGACAAAATCATACAATTGCTGTTATGAGTCTAGAATAGGTATTGATCAATAGTATGTTGTAAGTCAGTTAAGTTGTGCTGAGTCAGCAAGAGACAATTAGGAAATTTTGTTAGTCTGTTATCATGCTAACTCACTTAACTATTGTATAAATATCTCCCAATCTCAATTTAGATATTATGGGAAAATTAATAAAACTTGTGAGAGTACCGTTCTCTCTTTCTAAGATTTCTCCTCATTCTCTAATTGTTAACATGGTATCATTCGCTGGTTTCTTGGAGTTTCTTCGCTGCGTTTGTGGTCTCTTCTATGATAGGCGTGCGTGATAAGACTGTGAGTGCGGATTGTGCTGCTGACTCAGTAATCAAAGCCTGATCTGGTTCGTTTTCTCACTCGTCTAATTTTTCTCTTCAACAGCAAGTGGCGGTGAGTGCGATCAGAATGTGGTAAGATTTATGTCCTTAGTACGCTTTAATCCTTGCATCAATTTTCTGATTAAGACTTTAGATTACCAGTTAGATCGTGAGGAAATCTGGTTCGTGATTCCTGTTGAAGAGCATATTAGTGATCTGTAGGTAATCTTGCGATCAGATAATTGTGTTTCTTAGAGTTGTTTAGATCTTTGTAACATTATAATCTCACGCTTGGCCTGTTTAATTGAATCTTGTTCAGAGGTTTTTGGTTTGCTTTGTGTGTGTGCTTTTGTTGTGACTGTTGCTGCCTGCAAACTGTTCGACGTATTGCCTGTGACAGTCTTTTGTTGTGATTGTTGCTGCCTGCAAACTGTTCGACGTATTACCTGTGACAGTTTTCTCTTGAGATTGTTTCTCTATCTTCTTTACGATTCTTGTATCTTTAGTTCAGTATCATGACTGTTGAATCTCCTACGAGTTCGAGTTCGATTCCCTCTTCTCTATTGTTGACTTCGAATATGTACACTGTTCAGCAATTGCCTAAGCTTGACACTATGAAGCTGACTGAAAATAGTTATGTTCTTTGGAAGCATCAAGCCATGTTGATTATAGAGGGATATGGCTTGGTATCTTTTGTCTCAGATCATAAAGTGCCTGAGAAAGTCATCACTGATGATTCCGGGCAGAGTGTTGATAATCATGTCTATCTTGCTTATATGAAGCAAGATAAGCTTCTTGCCTCATGGCTGCTTTCGACATTGAGTCCTGGTGTTCTTCCACATCTTACGGGGCTTACCACTGCTCGTGCGATCTGGAATGCTTTGTCTCGAAGGTTTGCTGCCAAGTCAACATCCAAGGTCTCTTCTTTGCGTCATAGTTTACATTCTCAGAAGAAAAGGGGAGTGTCTGTTAGTGACTATCTTGCCAAGATTAAAATAATTTGTGATACGTTAGGTGCTGCATGAAATATAGTCTCGAAACAAGAACAAGTGAGTGTTTATTCTTGCTGGACTCACTGCTGAATTTGAGTCTGTCATTATTGTTGCTTCTAGAGAGACTTTGACTCTTGAAAGCTTGACAGAAATGTTGTTTGATTGTGAGGCTCGGCAAAAGGAGTTTCTGATTGAAAACTTTTCTGTTCAAGCAAATATTGTTACTCGTTCAGAACATAAAAATGAAGGGTCTGACGGCTTAGAAGACAAAGATGACTTTTCTAAAGATAATTTTCAGAATAGTAATGTTGTTTCTTGAGGACAACGTGGTAATAGCTTTTTTTTAGGAAGAGGGACAGGTCGTTATGGTTCTAATCGACCTCAATGTCAACTTTGTGGGTGATATGGTCATTTGGTTCTCAAATGCTGGTATAAGTTTGATCATAATTACCATGGTGTCACATCTGGGATACTTTTCCTCGAGGAGGTTCTAACAGTCCTGAGCATCAATATAAGCCTCCACCTGGTCACAGGGTTCAAACTATTGCTCACAATTTCACCCAACCTCCTGCTCAGGTGTATTCTCATGTCTTTTCTGGTCCACCATATAGTGGATATTCGTCTGTCTCCTATGTTATTCCTTGTGTTGTGTCTGGACCTATCTGCAGCAACTTGCAAAATACTGGATCTGTTCCAGTGCTTTCCCAGCACTCGTATGTAGGATCAACGTTTCCTAATATGGTTCAACCTGGTTCTTTTTCTGCTCATCCTGGATCTCCTTTGCCCATGATGGTTTATTCCTCCTCTCTTCCTTCAGCTCCTGGACTACCCTTTTTAAAACCTTCTTCAGCACCAGCATTAATTGTGGGTAATTCTTTCTATTCTGGTCTGAGTGGCAGCTGCTCTTCTCTTTCTCGAGATGTGTGGCATCCTGACTTGGATGCAATGCGTCATATCAAAAATGACTATTCCAATCTTCATTCTGATGTGGCATACACAAGTACAGATTCTTTATTAATGGGTAATGGTTGTGAGGTTCAAATTACTCACGTTGGTCTTGGAAATGTGTTGACGGCCAATGGGTCTCTATGCTTGCGTAATTTGCTTTGTGTACCCGATATCAAAAGAAACTTGTTGTCAGTGTCTCAATTTGCACGGGATAATGGTGTTTTCTTTGAATTTCACTCACATAATTGTTTTTTCTAGGATGCTCAAACCAAGGCAATCCTGCTGGAGGGGAGGCTCACTCCTAAAGGCCTATATGAATTGCATTCATTTGATGATCTTCGTAGTAGAGGTTGTGATAGGGATTGTTCTACTACTGTAAATAATGTTGCTTCTGAGGCTTGTATTGTATCTAAAGATTGTGTTTCTTTGGAAATGTGGCACAAACGTTTAGGTCACCCATCTTTGAATGTGCTTAAGAATGCTTTGAGTTCTTGTAATATTGTTGTTACTAATAATAAATTGTCGGCTGTGTGCTTGCCATGTTTACAAGGCAAGGCTCATAAGCTGCCTTTTCATTTGTCTACAACTGAGTATGATGCCCATTTCCAACTTATTGTTTCGGATGTCTGGGGGCCTGCTCATACTATCTCGAGCAGATTCTATTACTATGTTTCCTTTATTGATGTTTACAGTAGATTTACCTAGATGTATTTACTTAAGCGAAAGTCAGATGTTTTTCAATGCTTTCTTAACTTTCATAAGATGATTGAAGTTCAGTATAATGGTAAAATTAAAGCTTTGCAAATGGACGATGGTGGTTAATATATAAGCTTGGCATCATGGCTGGCTATGAATGGCATTCAACATCGTATATCTTGTCCTAGTACGTCTGAACAGAACGGCAAGGCTGAGAGGAAGCATCGTCACATAGTTGAAGTGGGCTTAACTCTACTGGCTCAGGCAGGGTTGTATATCAATTTTTGGAGTCATGCCTTTGTCATGTCGGTATTTTTGATAAATAGATTACCAACGTCTATTCTACACGGGAAGTCTCCGTTTGAAGTTTTGCATCAACAAAAGTTTGATTATGACTCCTTACGGGTTTTTGGGTGCGCATGTTTTCTTGGGATATAATCCTAAGCATAAGGGGTATAAATGTCTTGGTGAGGATGGTAAGATCATTTTGTCTCGTCATGTTATTTTTGATGAAGGTGATTTTCCCATGGTCTCGAATGCTCGGTCTGCTAATGATGTTAATATGGTTCGGCCTGATTCTCTTGGGTCAGATGGTTTTCCTTTGATTCTTGTGTCTACTGATTATGATCCCCTGCGAGGACTTTCTTCATCTCGTGATATTTCATGTTCAACATTCATAGCACAACCAGATGTGTCTCTGAGTCCGGTGGGTCGATCTAGTGGTGATCAGCATGTTGTAGATGTTTCATCTAGTCCAGTGGGTCTACATGGTGGTGATCAGCCCATCGATGATGCCCCGTCTGTGTCAATGCATCAGCCTAGTCGGGATCAACCCACTGTTGGGCTTAGTTGTGCTCAATCTTCTAATGAGCCTGATCTGCCGCTCGAAGAGATGATGTGTGGTCTATCTCGTAATGAAGGTCAAACGGGTCCAAGGTTTTTTATGGACATCGACGCATGTTATGTGGCTGCTACTCCTTCTATCGAGCATGATCTGCTTTATGGATTGCATGATGAGGCAGCTGAAGCCCAGCATGTTGAGCCTGCTACTGATACTTCGATGGGCTCTGCGAATGATATAGATCCTTTGCCCGCATAGATAGGTGTGTGTAGTATGTCTGATGCTCATGTTGCCAGATTTAATCCAATTTTTGGGCTGCATGATGGGGTGACTGAAGCCCAATCTGTAGGACTTGGTGTTTTCTCGTTTTCTTATGTAGTGCCTCGTGATAGCATCTTGAAGCCCAATCGATAGCACAGTCTCGCGTTATAAAGCTCGACTTGTGGCGCGCGGGTATCTCCAGCAACCAGGGTATGACTTTCATGAGACCTTCAGTCCAGTAATCAAACCAACAACTATAAGGACTATTCTTTCGCTGGTTGTCGCAAAAAATTGGGTTCTACGGCAGGTTGATATCAACAATGCCTTCCTAAACGGGGATTTGGCTAAAGAAGTATATATGATGCAGCCTCCTGGGTATGAACAAGGTGATAAGACCAGGTTAGTATGCAAGCTTAATAAGGCTCTTTACGGTTTGAAACAAGCACCACGTGCTTGGTTTGACAAATTACTGACGTATTTGCTCTCAGTAGGTTTTAGTTCGTCTAAGTCAGACTCGTCTTTGTTTGTTCGAAGTATTGGTGTCAGGGTAGTTTATCTTCTTGTATATTTCGACGATATAATTGTCACGAGATGTGACAGTGATGAGGTACAGGCGGTTATTGATGACTTGAATAAAAAAGATTCCCTGAAAGACCTTGGTGTTTTAGATTATTTCTTGGGTATTCAAGTTCATTATACAGGTGATGGTCTCATGTTTAGTCAAAAGAAATATATTGGCGATCTTCTCCAACGTTGTGGCTTAGAAACTGCTAATGAGTTACCTACGTCTATGGTTTCAAATTGTCATTTGTCTGTGTTTGTTGGTACTCCTATTGAGAATGTGACAGAATATAGAAGTATAGTGGGGGCTTTACAATATATTGTCATCACTAGACCCGATATAGCTTTTGATGTAAATCGGGTGTGTCAGTTCATGCAAGTTCCCTTGGATACTCATTTTCAGGCTGTTAAACGTATTCTGCGTTATCTTCTTGGGACTATTGATTGGGGATTGAAGTTCAAAGCAGCCTCTCGACTAGACATAGTGGGGTTTGCTTATGCAAATTGGGGGTCCGATGTTGATGATCGACGCTCTACTACGGGGTTTTGTTTGTTTTTTTTTTAGGTAACCTTGTGTCTTGGGGTTGTAAAAAGCAAGATGTTGTCTCCCGTTCCACGGCGGAGGCTGATTATCATGCGGTTACCTGTGCTATTACTGAAATACTGTGGCATCAGTCCTTTCTTCGCGAACTTTGTATTCCTCTGGATGGTTTGCCTACGTTGTGGTATGATAACTCTAGTGTTGTTGTTTCTGCTAATCCCGTGATGCACTCCAAGTTCAAGCATGTTGAGCTTGATCTATACTTTGTTAGGGAGAATGATATGGCAGGACAGTTGTTGGTAAATGAGGTGCCTGCTTATGAACAAGTGGCAGATATTATGACGAAACCTCTTTCTGCCGTGATGTTCTATCGCTTTCGACATAAACTTGTTGTTCTTTCTTTAACTAGTGCAACTTGATATTGGTCTGGTTTTTGTGTATGTTTGTTTTCTGTTTGTGCAGGTTTACTTTCATGTTTGGTTGATGGTTTCTTCAGCACAAACAAGTTTTAGGAAAGTGAAAAAGTATGGTGAATGTTATGAGTCTAGAATAGGTAATGATCAGCAATCTGTTGTAAGTTGTGCTGAGTCAGCAAGAGACAGTTAGGAAATTCTGTTAGTCTGTTATCATGCTAACTCACTAAACTATTGTATAAATATCTCCTAGTTTCATTTGAGATATTATGAAAAAATTAATAAAACTTGTGAGAGTACCGTTCTCTCATTTTAAGATTTCTCCTCATTCTCTAATTGTTAACAATTGCCACCAGAAAAGAAAGTCATAGGCGAGAAATGGGTTAATCGAATCAAGCATAAATCTGGTGGCTCCATTAGTCGTTATAAAGAATGGTTTGTCGCAAAAAGGATATACTTCTTTACTTATGTACAACCGACTCTGTCCCTACTTAGAGTGATTCATTTCCTTAATCTGTACGTTTTCTCGTCAAGGACATCTGTTGTAAAGCAAAAATGATTTACAAGACTCTCTAACTAGTTTCTTATATTCATTAGTTCATCTCCAATTTTATGGAAATGCACGAAACAAATCATTGTTTCTTGTTCTTCTGCGGAGGCCGAGTATAGGTTTATGCCCTCAACAATTTGTTAAATAATATGGCGGCAAATTCTTAGTGACTTGGCGTTCAATCATATTCAACCAATTGCTTTTCATTGCGATAATCAACCAACTTCACATATTATTCAAATTGATTGAATGTGTTAATATGAAGAATTAAATGTTATATTATTCAAATTTTAATTGTCATGTCACTCAATTAACGACTAAAGTTTAATGTCCGTACGTTATGTAACTTTTGAAAGTTTGATAACCATTTTGTATTTTTAGAGATAGTTTAGTGACCATTTGTGTATTTTTACCATTCTTTTTATTAGGTTTCTTGTTTGTAGTAGTGAAGAATATAGAAATCTAGATATGGAAGGGGTGGGAAAAATCTATGACCACTAATTGTGGGAGGATTAAATGTGAAAGGCCCATATAATATATCATCCAGTGCAAATTAGTCCCCTTACAATGAACATTAGTAATTTAAATGAAAAATGTAAAATCATTACCTAAGGCTATAATATGTTAAAATATTAACGTAGTGTGGCTTTGACTTGTTGTGACTGATCTTTGCTTATAAATGATCGATAGGTGTTTCTTATTTTAATAATTTTGTTATTCCAGAGTTAAGTAGTATATCCTTTTATAAGATAACTCGATAGAGGTTTTATTATTAGGGTAAACTATACCGTTGACCACCATACTTTAGTTAAAGTATTAAAATGACCACCTTAAAAAAAATCGAGTCAATTGACCACTCAAACTATTAAAATGGGATCAATGTGACCACCAGTCGTTAATGGGCTAACGGAAGGTGACGTGGCAGTTAAAAATTTAAAGGTATAATTACACATTTGGTCCTTACTATTTACGCATTCTTTCAATTTAGTCCTAATTTTAATCTAATAAAATAAATTAATTAGGTGGTGACACGTGTCAACACCTTATTGGATGAATTTAATTATTTATATTTAATTTAATAAATTTAT
This sequence comes from Hibiscus trionum, assembly GCA_030270665.1. Classification (NCBI taxonomy): domain Eukaryota; kingdom Viridiplantae; phylum Streptophyta; class Magnoliopsida; order Malvales; family Malvaceae; genus Hibiscus; species Hibiscus trionum. Next base: position 70,486,121 of record BSYR01000003.1, read on the forward strand.
TTTCGTGTCACCTGATTGGGGATGGATGAAAATAAATGGAACATTTGCACCCAACGTGAATCGAACCTGGGTATTTTAGGCAAGCAAGACACGGCATGGCAAAGCCACTGGGCTAAAGCCATTTTTGTGATACAAAGTGCAAATAATTAATATAATTCATACTTGGTACCACCTGATTGAAGGATGAAAATAAATGGAACAAAACTGAGTATTTGCTCCCAGCGTGAATCGAACCTGGGTATCCTGAGAAAGAAAACGCATGGCAAAGCCACTGGGCCAAAGCCATTTTTGTGATATAAAATGCAAATAATTAATATAAGTCATACTTGGTTTTTTTATGCCAAGGAAAAGTAAATAAATGTGGATTAACGAGATTCGAACATGGCACGCTTATAATGCATAAAAACATCTAATCCAATAAAATAAATCTAATAATTAAATTATAATTTAAAATTATATCAATTCATTTCAATTATGCTAGTAAGTTTGTATTCACTAAATAAATTTAATATAGTTTTAAAATTTTAAAGTTGTAATATAATTTCATATATATATATATATATGAATTTAATTAAATTTTTAATAAATATTAAAATTATAAATTAAGTTAAAAAAAATCAATTCAACGATTATATACGTGAAATTATAAAAATAAATGCGAAAACGAAAAATATATTAAATTTAGTTTAAAAATACAAAATTCTTAAAACTATTTTTATTTTAAATTGTGCACTAACTATATTTTAAAATATATACAAAATGTTGTTAACTTTAATTTAATTATTAGATTTATTTCATTGAATTAGATGTTTTTATGCATTATAAGTGTGCCATGTTCGAATCTGGTTAATCCACATTTATTTACTTTTCCTTGGCATAAAAAAACCAAGTATGACTTATATTAATTATTTGCATTTTATATCACAAAAATGGCTTTGGCCCAGTGGCTTTGCCATGCGGTTTCTTTCCCAGGATACCTAGGTTTGATTTACGCTGGGAGTAAATACCCAGTTTTGTTCCATTTATTTTCATCCTTCAATCAGGTGGAACCAAGTATGAATTATATTAATTATTTTCACTTTGTATCACAAAAATGGCTTTAGCCTAGTGGCTTTGCCATGTCGTGTCTTGCTTGCCCAAGATACCCAGGTTCGATTCACGCTGGGTGCAAATGTTCATTGATTGGGGGATGAAAATAAATTTATTAAATTAAATATAAATAATTAAATTCCTCCAATAAGATGTTGACACGTGTCACCACCTAATTAATTTATTTTATTAGATTAAAATTAGGATTAAATTGAAAGAATGTGTAAATAATAAGGACCAAATGTGTAATTATACTTTTAATTTTTTAACTGCTACGTCACCTTCCTTTAGCCCATTAACGGCTGGTGGTCACATTGATCTCATTTTAATAGTTTGGGTGGTCAATTGACTCGATTTTTTTTAAGGTGATCATTTTAATACTTTAACTAAAGTATGGTGGTCAACGGTATAGTTTACCCTTATTATTAATAAAAATACTTTTGTTTTACGAAAAAGTATCGTGATTTCATATAATTACTCATTAACTCTACGTATTTATGTTCCACTATTTAGATTTCTCCCGGAACTCTAAAATGAAGAATATCAATTGATCTAATAAATTATAGTAAATGATTAAAGAACAAAGGAACAAAAAATCAACTGCCAACTGTTGCTTAGTGAAACAAGCAGCTCCATACAACAAAAACCTCGAAGAAATTGGTAGAAAAGTTACATTTTTCTATCAAATTCCCAAAATTTTGAGAAATTGGGTTTTGCTTGTTTTGGTTCTAGCTAAGTTGTTTGTTTGGGATTGGTGGTGAACTTGGTTTGAGATTTTTCAGTCCAAATTGCTCAAATTCAAAATGCATGGCCCAACTTATAAATGATTCAGCTACTAAAGAACCGGATGGAGTTTTAGCTTGTTCGCATTTTTTGGGTTGGTTTTGCTCATTGTCATCACACTCTTAAACCTTCTTTCGGACCGGGTTAGGGTTGGTTCCACTTTCACATAGATTTCACTCGAATCATGACGTGTTCTTGAGGGTTGCAATACGTTTTTATCGGTGTGTTAGCAAACACCAAGTAGTCATATGTTTTGGATTCATGTATAAACCTGCTAAATTAGATATAAGATTATATTGTCTCGTCAATCTAATGGCTTATGTAATTTGATTCTCTGCTCTTCTGTTTGAAGTTTAACTTTCCTTATGTGGAGTGTATGCAAATTGATGCCTTGAACTCTTAGATATTATAAACACTTGGATGAGTTTCTTATTATACTTTATAAAGAGAAAAATCTTACACTGTTTTGTTAAATTTAGGGTTTAGTGGGTTTAAGTTGTAGGGACTAGAATTTAAGATTTATAGTTTAGGGTTTTAAGTTTTAGATTTTAAAAAATAGTTGTAAAAAAAGGCTTAATGGCCCAATTAGCCCCTGAAGTATATACAAAATACCGAACTGCCCCCTAAAGTATTTTTGTGGACGTTTTGCTCCTTGAACTAAAAATCCTGACCTCTTTTGGCCCCTTCGTTTAACGGCATTTAAAAAAATCACGGGCCAACCAGAACACGTCATGTGTCACTAATAAACAAAAAAAATCAGTTGACTTATTTTAAAAGGGTAAATTACACGCTAAGTCTGTAAAATTTTTATTTTTGTTCATTTTAGTCCAAAAATCGTTATTTAACCCGAATTGACCCAAATTGCTTTCTAATTTTCATAAATTAGTCCATTATTTTAAATATGTTGATGTTTTTGTTCAATTTATGTAACACCCGGGTTTGGGGGTCGAGTGAAAATAATATTAAAATAATGTTTCGGGTTTTCCCTTTTCGTTTTAAAATTCATTTAATATGTTGGACCCGATTTTAATTTAAAACCCAAAATTTCATGGATTTTAGAATAGTGGAAGATGGCCATTTTTCATTAATGGCAATCTTGTAAATATTGAGTCTTGGAAAATAAAAACTCATTTTATTTTAAAACACTCATTTAACTCATCTTCTCTCCCCCCCCCCATTCTCTTCCATTTACACGACAAACACCCTCCTCTCCTCAAGGTTACTATTCCATCATCATACTCTCTCATCTTTGGTGATTTTTGAAAGGTAAACACATATTTGACTTGTCCTCACTTTCCTCTACATGTTTGTACCCTTAGATTTCATTGAAGCTCACTATTTTGCATTTTAGACTTTTGGGATTTTAAATTAAAAATGCTAACTTTGTTAGCTTTAAATTAAGTCTTTGATTTATTGATGTTAGATAAGTTGTTTGCTACCTAAAAGGTCCAACATACTTGATTTTTACATGATTTTATAAAGATTCCCGAAATTGGGTTTTATAGAGGTTTTAGAGGGGTTTAAGGTTGGTTTTTGGGGCTGTTTTGGGTGAAGTCTTGATGGCTGATGGTTGGTTGATAGTTAGGGGTTGTTTTGGAAGCTTTTGGGAGTGTTATAAGTGTTGAAATCAATGGTTTTAGGTTGTGCTTATGGGTTGCTCGAAAATGGTATTTTTGGGGTTGTCTTTAGCTTTGAATTCATGTGTTTTGTGCTTGGTTTGTGTTCCGGGTTTGCTACATTGATTTGTGGACTGAATTGCGGTTGTTTTGATTGTGTTGGGGTGTTTAGAAGCAAGGAATTGTGTTGGTGAAGCCTCGGGAACGAATCCGGAACCGTTGGGAGCTTGATCGGCTAGAGTTGTTGAGCTTGGATTAGTCGGTGAGTGGTTAATGATTTCAACTTGGTTTAAATTGATTTTCAAATGTTGGTTCAAGCATGTGGACCTAGGTTGGGCTTGGTAAACCCACCTAGAGTTGGGATTAGAGTGGTAGCCTAATCTAAAGCTTAGTTTAGGAGACCTTTGGTTGAACTTCTAAATGCTTGTTATGCCTTTTGTTTCATATTAATTGTGATTAATGTGGTTATGTATATTGTGTTATATATGTGTGTTGAGGCATGATATTTGATGCATTGTTATATGCATGTGGTTATGGAATGTGGTTGTGCATGATGGTAAATCATGGTGAGTACGTGCTAAGCACGGAATTTGTTAAGAAAGTTGTGAGGTTGATTAATGAAATGTGTTAGTATTGGCACTAGTATGCTTGGGTACAATGATCGATCATTAGGATGTTTAGTGTGCACACGAGAGTCAAAATGCGCGCGTGGTCTTGATGATGGTAGTCATCAAGATGGAGTACGGGTTCGCCCGGAAATCTTCATATATATGTTAGTCGGTGATGAGTGGAATCCTATCGACGGGGCGTGAGGATGAGTGGAATCCCCTCCGCGAGAAACAGTGATGAGTATAATCCCACCGTAAGGTAAATGTGAGTTGTTGGATGTGAGTTCCAACGGTTATCCGCGTATTCGGGTCATAGCTAGGTGTCAATACGGATTGTAGAATGTGTTTGCTAATACATTGATGTATGTGTTCCATATGTTGTGTATATGGGTTTGTTGAGCATGGCATGATATTGATATTATGTTCATGCATCATATATATTTGACTCTTGTGGTTTCAAAGGTATGAACTCATGCATTCTACCTTGGTTGTGTGCTCATGCTTGGACCCTGCATTGTCGAGGTTTGTTTTATGAGCTTACCCTCGCTAAGCTTATTGCTTACGCTCTCTTTTGTTCGACAATGCAGATCCTTAGTTCGTGGGTTGCTTGTGCAAGGAGAGGGCCTCCAAGTGTGCTAGTTGCGCTTTTGATCATCAAGTATGGATTTTAAGTTATGAGATGTAATAGACAAGCAATGGGATTTGAGCTTTTGATTTATGTTGTTGTTGTGTGTTAGGAGCATGTTAGACTCCTTGTTGATGTTATGGTATGGCTTGTGGATGCCTTGTTTTGAATTGTAAACCATGCTTTTATTGTTTTTCTTGAATGCTTATGTGTATGATGGCTCTAAGGCATGAAACCTTAAATGCAATGTATGCCTCTTTTGTGGTGAATGCTAGTCCCTTATGAATGTATGACCTTTATATGTATGTAATGTGTTTTAAGCGTGTTTATAATAGGGTGTATGCCTCTAAAGTCTATGTGTGCATGTTGTGTTTGCTTCTTGTAGTCGTTAAGGGCGTTTGGGATCGTTTAGAGATGTTTAAAACTGATTTTTGGGAACTCACAGACTGCAGGTGTTTCGGAACGAGTGTGGTTCCAGGGCCACCCGTATCGGAACGTGTTTCGGTACGGTTTGGCTACTGTGAGCCCCTGTTTTGATACGAGTCTCGAAACACTTTGGCTACTGTGAATGCATGTTCCGGAACGAGTTTCGGAACATCTAGGCGAAATGGGACCCTGTTCCGAAACGGGGTGGATGCGTTTCGATGCAGGTGCCTGGATCTTTAAACTGGAGCCCGTGTTTCGAAACGGGCAATGTCTGTTTCGAAACACAGGCCTGAAATGAGCTTTTTGACGTCTCTAAAGGGTCTCAAGGGTTGGGCTTAGGCCCTGTTTGCTGTTAGGCTTCTCGTGAGCCTTGTTTTCCGCTGTCGCTTCACACATAGGTTTAATTAACGTATCTAGACAAGATAATAATGAATGAAAAATTTTTCTCGGGTTGTTAACCGAAGTGAAGCCTTAACGGGTTTCGCCTCGGTTATCCCCGTGTAGCCCACTCGGACCGGTCAGTCGCCCGGACCAGGACGAGGGGGTTAGAATTTAGTTCTAAAAATATTTATTTAACCCACAATTGACCCCTACTACTTTATAATTTTTATAAATTAGTCCAATTTTGATAATCACTAAATTTTTAAGGTGTTTTTATTTTGGTCATTGAAATCAAAAATTCTTCAGTATAGTCACTAAAATTTTATTTTAAATTTATTATGATCATTGTGGTAGTGCTTTTAATCTCATTAAGAAATGTTGTTGTGGCACATCAAAGTCTTCTTTTCAAAAGGAATGTTAATTTTTCAAAGTTATAGCTTTTGCCAAGGCTGTAATTTTGATTAATGAAATGGTCATCGATCAATCCCAACGGTGGGAAACATTCGTTTTGTAAAAAGTTTAATATAGTTTAGTTTCAAGTTGATCTGGTGATTAGCATTGGTGAATCAAAACTAAAAATCTCAATTTGAGTATTTGAAACCTAAAGCAATTTTAATTTCGTAACCTTTTTGAAAAAACCTAGAACTCCAAATCAGGTTTGAATATCAAACTTATGCTTGCTTACACAACAATTGTCATTATTAATACTTAATTTCATTAGAGTAAGTTTTTCTACTCTCTAAAACACAATTACATCAGTGTAATATAGTTCTAATTTCTCAAACATATTAAATTGATTGGTTCTTCAATGTCGATATGTCTCTGAGTATAAATCATGTTTGTTTGCACAGCAAGTATCACTTTATAATTCATTAGTACAACAGTGTAAATTGATTCTAAATTATTACATTAATCGGTGAACCACAAATTTTAAATTTTTAGATCCGCCTATGGGTATGGACATCGTCTGAATGCTATAAGATAAGTTAACGGTTCACCTGGATTTAGCACTCAGAAGCCGAATGAAAATTTCCACAAACCCTGGAACTGTAACTGTGTATTCAATACGTTTTCAAAACATGCACGATATGGGCACGTCAAAGGGACTTGTCGAGGACGTCCGAGGTTAACGGGGCATGTCTGAAAATTAATTGAGTACATTGGAAGACTGGAAGAGATGTTTCGGAGACGCCATTTATATTACACGAGCCTACTCAAGGGGTTTGTATTACACTGTGGTTGTCATGATTTTGGGAGAAGTGACGAGGATGAAAAAACATGAAGAAAAAAATATATAGTTGAAGAAATTAGAAAAGAAAAAGAAGAGACAGTTGAAGAAAGCTAGCTGCTAATGGATTTTAAAAACGGCACGTTTTAGACTTATTTTAAATGGTCCTACGATCAACGTTAGCTAGCTGTAACCATTCTGTTTATTACTTTAATAAAAGATCTACACTGTTTAAGAATAAAAACAAATGTATGGTTCTCTTCTTTAGGTTTAATTCAAAGGAAAAAAATTAGGATTTAGTCCTTGAACAGCCTAGAGTTCATAAAAATGAACTAAAACTTTTAAAATTTACGAATTAACCTCAAAAATCTAAAGAAACACAAAACCATTAGATTTTAATCCAAGGAAACCTATTCAACTAATGAGGATATGGTCTTGAACTTCATTTTAATTCAAGAAAATCATTAGATTTTCTAATTTACTATGGATTTTAATGTTTTTTTATGATTATATATATTATACTCCTATATTATAATATATATATATATGTTATAATTTATTTAATATTTGTCGTATTCTTGCCGTATTTGTACCTTATACTTTTAGAATTGTGGTTTTTCATCTTCGTACCTCTCCACGTATATTAGTGCAACATAGCCTAGCGTTGCGTGTGTTCCGAAAATGCTTTAAACCTACATTTGCCATGAAGAACATTGGGGAAAACTCTCAACATTGTCTTTCAAAAGGTAACACACTACAAGCAGATTCATATTTGAAATACAGAAGAAAAGGGAACAAATTACAGATTCTTACTTATTGAACAATGTCTTAATGTTCGTTTGGGATTGGTGGTGAACTTGGTTTGATTTCAGATTTTTCACTCCAATTTGCTCATATTCAGAATGCATGGCCCACCTGATAAATGATTCAGCAAACTGACCCTTTTGTTTTTGGACTAAAAAAAAGAAGCACATCCCATTTCCATCACAAAATTGCAACTACTCCCTCAGATTAGACAAGTTCTGTAAGAAATGAAGGAGTACAAATATAAAGAAGAAAACAATTGTTGCTGCCCAGGATTGAACTGACCCTGTCGTTGGCGTTGCATCCAGCGGTACCACTTCTTCGCCGTGCCCTCCATACGAAACGAGGCCATGGTAACCCGATGATGGTCCTCCGTGCGATAGAACTCAAAGAAATCGTGGGCGGAGGCGATCCACTCCTCCGGATCAATACCAGTGAAGATGGGTAATTCCACCTGAGCTGGGCGTGGGGCAAAAGGAAAAGCATCGTCATCATATCGAACCTTTGCTTTACCCTTGGTCGTGGAAGTATCGCCATCACCAGTCGGATTTAGTCCCAAGTGAGCTGAAATGGCCGTTAAGTGGCGGGTGAGGGTATCGAGGGTCTAATCGGTGGTCGCGTTCCAACGGGACTGGTCTTCCAATTGTTTCTACATCACCGAGTGGTTGTCCTGCAAGGTCTTGATTGCTTCACTGTTGCTGACCATGGTGGTTCGAAATGAAAGCACTAAATTGTTATGATTCTATTCTCAGGAAGAAGAAGAAATGATAGGGGAGAAAGAAGAAGAAGTTGTATTGCAGGGAAAAGGTTTTACAGCAGATTTTTCATGTCCTTTACAAGGTACAACTACCCTTTTATAGCCTAAGCCTAAGGTGAAACGAAATCAGCTAGGTGTGCTGGCTGTCGAAGAATCCGCTGGCTCCTTCGGTTCTTGGTTGCCACGTGTCCCTCTTCCGTACAGTTGGTTACATCCCTTGCATGGTGGATGGTAGCCTCTCTCGTGTCTTGCATGGATGGGGTGGCCTCTTCCATAACATTGCCCCCATCTTGCACAGCAACCTTGTCCTCAAGGTTGTCAACCTCGTCCGTAGCGTCTGATGCGTCGGTGGCCCCAATATTTTCACCGTCTTCCGGCATTAACAATGGCAGGGGTGTGATCTGCTGGTCAGGATGGCCTCGGCAAAGCTTCAGTTGTGAAATATGGAAGACCGGATGGATGCGAGCAGCAGCTGGAAGAGCCAACTTGTAAGCCACAGCACCAACCCTCGATTCGATCTGATACGGTCCAAAGTAGCGTGGGCTCAACTTCTGTTGCCGACGTAGTCGCAACGACAATTGACGATAAGGTTGGAGGCGCACAAAAACCCAGTTACCCACTGCCAGTTCGACTTCCCGACGGTGTTTGTCGGCCTGAAATTTCATACGTGCCTGGGCTCGTTGGAGGTTGGCTTTAAGAACTCGCAGAAGCTCATCACGATCTTGCAGGTCCTGGTCGACTTGTTCATTTGTCGTGCCCGTATCCATGTAATCACGTAGCACCGGCGGTTCGCGGCCGTAGAGAGCCTTGAATGGTGTCATCCCTACGGAAGTTTGGTACGCAGTGTTGTACCAGTACTCTGCCCAAGCGAGGTGTTGTTCCCATCTAGTAGGTTCGTCGTCGACCATGCAGCGGAGGTACATTTACAGGCAGCGGTTCAGGGCTTCCGTTTGGCCGTCCGACTAGGGGTGATACGCTGAGCTCATACACAATTGAGTTCCCTGTAGACGAGCCATCTCAGTCCACACCTCGCTCGTGAATATCCGATCCCTGTCACTGACCATGGATCGTGGAATGCCATGTAGCTTGACAATACCTCGGACCAACGTCTGAGCAATCAGTTTGTTGTCAAACTTCCTGGGAAGAGCAAAGAAATGTCCATATTTGGACAGACGGTCCACCACAACCAGAATTGCTTCCTTGCCGTTGGATGATGGTAAGCCCACGATGAAGTCCAAAGCAATATCGTCGAACACCTTCGCTGGGATTTCCAACGGTTGCAGCAAACCAGCCGGGGAAAGGCACTCACTCTTCATACGCTGACATGTTTGACAACGACGAACGTAAGCCCGAACTTCCTTACGCATCTCGGGCCAGTAAAAATTAGCAGCAAGGCGCTGGTGAGTACGATGGATGCCGGTATGACCCCCCACCTTGGAGTCGTGATACTCACGCAACAACTGCGTGCGTAGACTCACCTCCCGCGGAACCACAATCCGTCCTTTAAACAAAAGAATTCCATCGTGAATTGTGTAAGCCCCTGTCGGATTGTTGTCGGACTGGACCTGCTGACTCAACGCAAGGATGTCAGGATCCGACTGACTGGCAGCTCGAATATCCTCCAAAATGCCAAAGACTGGTCGCGAAAGGGCCAGCAATGTGGGTTCCGGTGCAGCAGCAATTCCGTCCCGAGACAGCACGTCGGCAACGGCGTTCAACTTTCCTGGGCGATAACGTATATCAAAGTCATACCCAATGAGTTTGGTCAGCCACTTCTGTTGCTCCGGCGTCTGAATGACCTGTTGATTCAACTCTCGGAGGGATCGCTGGTCGGTAAGGATAACGAAATGTCGGCCCAGTAAGTATTGTCGCCACTTAGCCACCGCCTGCGTGATAGCAAACATTTCGCGGTGGTATGTGGATGCTGCCTGCATCCGCGGACACAGTTTCTGACTGTAAAACGAAATGGGTTGGCGACCCTGATGTAGCACTGCGCCGATGCCAATCCCCGATGCATCCGTTTCCACAACAAACTCCTTGGAAAAGTCTGGCAAGCTTAATACGGGTGCAGTACAGAGGTGCTCCTTCAATGTTTCGAACGCCTGTTGTGCCTCTGGTGTCCAGAGAAAGCTCTCCCCCTGTCGTAGGAGGTCCGACAAAGGAGCAGCAACAGTGGCAAAACCCCTGATAAACTTGCGATAGTATCCAGCAAGACCCAGGAAACCACGCACCCCTCAGACGTTGGTAGGTGTAGGCCAATCACGAACCACAGCCACTTTGGCGGGGTCAACGGCTAACCCCTCGCGAGAAACCACGTGCCCAAGGTACTCCACAGAAGTCTGGCCAAATGTACACTTTGAGCGCTTGGCCACGAACCCATTTTCATGCAGCATGCCTAGCACTTGTCGAACATGTAGCAAATGCTCCGGCCACGACTCACTGTATATTAGAATGTCGTCTAAGAAAACCAAAACAAACTTACGCAGGAAAGGGCGTAGCATATTGGTCATGGTGGCCTGAAATGTGGACGGAGCGTTCGTTAAGCCAAATGGCATAACGAGGAATTCATAGTGGCCGGCGTGCGTACGGAAGGCAGTTTTTTGAATATCACACTCTTGAACTCGGATCTGGTGGTAACCGGAGAGTAGATCTAACTTGGAGAAGTATTGGGCATGACCCAATTCGTCGAATAGTTCGTCGACCGTAGGAATAGGGAACTTGTCCTTAATGGTTATGGCATTCAAAGCTCGGTAGTCAATACAAAAACGCCAAGTGGCGTCCTTCTTCTTCACCAAGATGACCGGAGATGAGTATGGGCTGTGACTGGGGCGGATCAATTACTGGTCCAATAACTGTTGTACCTGGCGTTCCACCTCTTGTTTTTGAAAGTACGGGGTGCGGTAGGGACGCACGTTCACTGGTTGGGCCCCAGCGCGAACGTGGATGGCATGGTCGTGGAGCCTTGAAGGTGGAAGCCTGGAGCTCGCGGCGAAAATATCAGCATAGTCGTCGAGCACGGTTTGCATCTCAGAAGAGTCCTCATCGGAGGTGGTGGTTGAGGGCGATTGGAGCTGGAGATAAAAATAGGCAGCAACAGCCTTGGTCTCAGTTAGTCGTCGAAGTGCTTGGAAACAAACGGGCTGCATATCAGAACCACCGTCACCCTGCCAGACATGAGTCTTACCATGCAACTGAAATCGAAAACTCAGCTTAGAGAAATCCATGGTCACCGGGCCAAGGGTTGCCATCCAAGCGACGCCCAAAACCATGTCTGCACCCTCCAACGGTAAAACATAAAAATCGGTTTGAATGTCAGTGTCTTGTACCCGCAGCTGCAGGTTTTGAACACAGCCTTCATTCACCATCTTGTCACCGGGCCAAGGGTTGCCGTGATGGGCAGTCGGAGAAACTTGGCAGTGCGAGATTGGACGAAATTGTGGGTGCTTCCACCGTCGATGAGAACATGCACGGCATTTCCTTTCACCGTCCTCTGGACCCGCAATGTGTTCGGTGTAATGCAACCAGCCAAAGCGTTGAAGGAAACCAAACACTGCTCCTGACTCGGATGAGAAATATCGATCACGTCGTCCTCCGCAGAATCCGGACACAGAGGAAGTGGTTGTGGCAGGGTCGCGGCGGAGTCATCATCGAGGATGAACAGCTGAGGATCGCGACACTTGTGCCCAGGAGCGTATTTCTCGTCGCAGTAATAACACAGCCCCTGAGCTCGGCGGGCTTGTGCTTCAGCAGCGGTCAACCTGCGTGGTTGAGTGCCAGAACCTTTAAAAGAGGAAGGTTCAAAAGGTGGTGGACGCCCAGGTTGAGTCTTAGCACCAACAGAGGGGTTAGCAGGGGTGGGAAGAAGTGCAGGGAGTTTGGGACCAGTGGGTCGGGGTTGATAACGCTTGCCATCGGTCAGGCGAACTTCTTAGAATCGAGCCAAGGCCAAAACCTCATTCATCGTGGCCGGCCGTTGCGCGAGAACTTCGTGCTTGATGTCGTTGCGGAGCCCGGAAATAAAACACTGGGTGAGAAAAGTGTCGGACAAAGCTGCTGTGGTGCGGAGAGCCAAATCCTCAAAATTTCGTCTGATAATCATCCACCGAGGAAGTCTGGACCAACTTAGTTAACTGCCCTTCAGGCGTTTCAATCTCAGAAACCGAAACCCGACGCCGGATCGCGTCGACGAGATGATCCCAACCAGCCAACTGTCGTTGGTGTTGCATCCAGCGGTACCACTTCTTCGCCGTGCCCTCCATACGAAACGAGGCTATGGTAACCCGATGATGGTCCTCTGTGCGATAGAACTCAAAGAAATCGTGGGCGGAGGCGATCCACTCCTCCGGATCAATACCAGTGAAGATGGGTAATTCCACCTGAGCTGGGCGTGGGGCAAACGGAAAAGCATCGTCATCATATCGAACCTTTGCTTTACCCTTGGTCGTGGAAGTATCGCCATCACCAGTCGGATTTAGTCCCAAGTGAGCTGAAATGGCCGTTAAGTGGCGGGTGAGGGTATCGAGGGTCTAATCGGTGGTCGCGTTCCAACGGGACTGGTCTTCCAATTGTTTCTACATCACCGAGTGGTTGTCCTGCAAGGTCTTGATTGCTTCACTGTTGCTGACCATGGTGGTTCGAAATGAAAGCACCAAATTGTTATGATTCTATTCTCAGGAAGAAGAAGAAATGATAGGGGAGAAAGAAGAAGAAGTTGTATTGCAGGGAAAAGGTTTTACAGCAGATTTTTCATGTCCTTTACAAGGTACAACTACCCTTTTATAGCCTAAGCCTAAGGTGAAACGAAATCAGCTAGGTGTGCTGGCTGTCGACGAATCCGCTGGCTCCTTCGGTTCTTGGTTGCCACATGTCCCTCTTCCGTACAGTTGGTTACATCCCTTGCATGGTGGCTGGTAGCCTCTCCCGTATTGAAGTAATTCATACAGTAAAAAAATAAAGGTAAATGGATTGTTTACCAGCCCAACTGCTTGATATAACAGATTAGTTTTTGTAACTAATTCTGTTAAGGAGTGGGCTATATCAACCACTTATGTGGCACTGGCCCAATCATCTCTTTGGCCTACATTCAGAAAAATCCTCTCCCCTTTCTCTCGTCTTCACCGTTTCTCTGTAATTTCTTTCTTTTCCTTTTCTTCAATGTTAAATCCATCGTTTTGTTTCTTTGTTTCTGAGTTCTTTCCGTTCATCGGAGTAGTGTCAACATGGTATCAGAGCCAAATCTGAGTCCCTATCTTGTTCGCCGTCACTGAATTTCTGTTTCTCAGTGTTTTATTTTGTGTCTGTCATCTGTTTGGGTGTCGATTAGGGTTTCTTCCATTTTCACGATTGAGTCATTTTCTTGCTGAATCTTCATTCATCCAAGATGCCAGGAGCAGATAGTACTAATCCACAGTCGACTGAATCTGAGGCGTTGCAATCGGTGACAAATCAATCTGAGTCACATTTCGTCAACAAGTAGGTTAGTGTTCGACTTGATGATTACAAATATCTCCTGTGGAAGCAGCAAGTAATTTTGATGATTCGTGGACATGAAATGGAGCACTATCTGGATCTGGATACTCCTGTGCCGGCAAAGGTTGTTACAGATGCATCTGGGCAACTTACTCTCAATCCTCTTTATCGCCGTTTTCGAAAGGAAGACAGTGCCTTAGCTTCTTGGCTCCTGTCAACGATTAGTGCTAATGTCTTACCGCAATTGGTGGGCGCCGAGACTTCAGCGGCGATCTGGAACGCTGTACAGAAACAATACTCAGATTTCTCGACCACGAAGGTGATGAACTTGCACTGTAGACTTCGAGGTCTCAAGAAGGGCACGCTCTCAGGTTGAGCAAATCGCAACGATCCTCAATGGATTACCAGCAGAGTATGAGCCATTCATAGCGGCATTGACTGTAAGTCGTGAAGCCTATACTCTGGCTTCTGTAACCTCTGCTTTACTAGATGCTGAAACAAGGCTACAAGATCCACTTCGAGTTCCTGTTGGAATCAACATGACACAGTACTCTACTACACGTTCTGGTGAGGGTGGTTATAATCAGATCTCTACCAATAGATCCAGTGGTGGCTTCCCTGATAGATCGACACCACGCCCTAATTTCAACAATCGTCCTCGTGATCAAACTAAGGAGCAACAGACACAATCGAATTTCTACAGAGGTCGTCCACGCATACAGTGTCAGCTATGTGGTAAACTCGGCCACTTGGTTGATCGTTGTTGGAGGCGTTTTGATCAGAGTTTTAAGGGAGTTTCTGCACAACACCTTGAGTCTTCTGTGAATGATTCTACTCAAGCGAACTTATGTCAGTATGTTGATGCTGAGGAGGATCCCTGCTATAATCCTTTTGTTAGTGCCTCTGCAGGTGCTACTGATGGACAAGCTGCTGCAACTGAGGACACTGTGCATGTCAATTCTTTAATTGCCAAAGGACTGATTGCTGTGGATAACAAGTGGTATCCGGATTCTGGAGCTTCGCATCATGTGGCTCATTCTTTCAACTCTGCTCAGCAGCATCATCAATATTCAGGTAATGGTAAAGTCTTCCTAGGTGATGGTTCAATGCTTCCTATTTCCCATATTGGCAGTACTTTGGTTAAATATGTTTCCAGGCCTCTGTTGATTAAGAACCTCTTGTGTGTTCCTCAGATCACTAGGAATTTACTCTCTGTATCTAGGTTCTCTAGTGACAACTCAGTTTATTTTGAATTTCACTGTGATAGTTGTTTTGTGAAGGACATTCAGACTAGTGAGGTGCTTTTGCAAGGGCAGGTTGAGGATGGTCTATATTTCTTCACTTTTGATCAGATTTTGGAGTCTAGATTGTGTCATACTGTTACTGCATCTGATTCTATGCCTACTGATCATGGGAATGCTGCTTACTGGCTCTGGCATCAAAGGCTGGGTCACCCCTCTCCCCGTACTGTTAGCTTAGTATTAAATAAAGCTGTGTCTGTGCCTAATAATACTTGTTGTGTGGCTTGTCAACTTGGAAAATATCATGCTCTTCCTTTTTCTGATTCTGTTACTGCATATACTAGGCCATTTGAACTTGTAGAGGCTGATGTGTGGGGCCCTGCTCCTCTTAGATCTTCTGGTTGGCAGTTTTATATTACTTTCATTGACATATATTCCAGGAATACCTGGTTGTTCTTGTTGAAAAATAAATCTGAAGTTCGTTATGCTTTTCGTGCCTTTCATGCTCTTATTCAGAACCAATTTCACACTACTTTAGGTGCTTTACAGACAGATGGGGTGAGTTTATGACTTTAGAGCCTGAGTTAGTTGAACTGGGTATTCAGCATAGAATAACGTGTCCTTATACTTCAGCTCAGAATGGGGTAGTGGAACGAAAGCATAGACATGTTATTGATACTATGTTGACTTTGCTTGCTCATGCCTCTGTTCCTTTTCACTACTGGTCATTTGCAGCTTTGAGTGCTGTTTACTTAATTAATAGATTGCCTATGGATGGTCTTGGAGGAATTTCCCCTCATCAGAAACTTTATGGTAAGGTTCCAAACTATGGTTTCATGAAGGTGTTTGGTTCCCAATGTTTTCCTTGCCTTAGGAGTTATAATAGACATAAGTTTGATTTTAGATCTACATCTTGTACTTTTCTTGGTTATTCTCCTAAACATCATGGCTATTTATGTCTAAATGATGCTGGTAGAGTGTTTGTGTCACGGCATGTGAAGTTTAATGAGTCAGTATTTCCGTTTGCCTCTAAGTCTCCTACACATCAGGTTGATCCCACAAAGGTTCCTAGTATGTCCTTACGATTTCCTTCCAGTTTTCTGAATGATACAAATGTGTCTGCAAGGGATCCTCATGTGACTATAGCTACAAATGAGACTGTTGCTGGTAATGATGGTCATCCAGGTTCTACAGAGGAGGGTTCTGCTGGTAGCATTGATACTACAGTAGGAGGTTCCACTGGGGAACATGTTTCTCCAACATCTGTTCAGGGACATGGCTTTGGGAGTGTTGCTCACACTGATGTTCATGAGGGTTCAGTAGTGGCTGTGGATGTTACTGACCCAGGTTCACTTGTAAGTGATTTCACTGATGTTCATGAGGGTTCAGCAGTTGTTGAGGGAGCTACTGAACCAAGGTTGGTTGTCAGTGTTGATGATCATTCTGCTGAGAAACTTGTGGATCTGCCAGTGGCTCCTGTGCAGGAAACTGTGGTTAGAAGTTCCCTTAGCCCTGCACATGAGAGTCTTCCTGGAACTGCTGATGATGGTTCTGCGTTGTTTCAACATAATTCAGTTCAGTGTGTGCCTGAGGTGCCTACAGCGTCAGGCCCTGGTGATCAGAATACGGGGTTGAATGTGGATATTGAAGTTACTATCCCTGTGAATGCTGCTGATCAAGATGGTCCCTTAATTTCTGTTGATAACAACACTGAAGGTCAACTACTTGTGCAGTCTACTCAATCTGTTGTTTCTTCACAAGTTGACAATCCTGTGCAAACTTCTGTATCTGATTCATCTGGCCTGTCTGTCAGAACTACTAATGCTCATTCCATGGTGACACGTAGTAAGGCAGGTATTTTTAAGCCAAAGATCTACAATGTTGTTGCAAACTGCACACCCTCTTTAGTTAAGCAAGCTTTTGCAGATCCATCTTGGAAAAAGGCAGTGCAAGCTGAGTTTGATGCCTTGGTGGCCAATGGAACTTGGGAGTTGGTTCCTTTACCGTCTAATCGTAAGGCAATTGGGTCGAAGTGGCTTTTCAAAGTTAAACTCAATGCAGATGGCTCAATTGAAAGGTATAAGGCCCGTCTAGTGGCTAAAGGGTATTCACAAGTGCCATGAACTGATTTTGCTGACACCTTTAGTCCAGTGATCAAAATTTTCACTGTGAATGTTCTCTTGTCTATTGCTGTCACTAATCAATGGACTGTCAGACAAGTAGATGTTAACAACGCGTTTCTTAAAGGGGACCTTCTTGAGGAGGTGTATATGGTCCAACCAGAAGGTTTTGTTCAAACTGCAGAAGATGGTTCACCGTTGGTATGCAGGCTTCGAAAGGCCTTGTATGGTCTCCGACAGGCACCCAGGAACTGGTTTTTAAAGCTTAAACAGTTCTTGGTTAGTCAAGCTTTTCAGTCTTCAAATGCTGATACTTCTTTGTTTGTTCGAAGACTTGAGGGTGCTGTTACTTATGTTGCTGTTTATGTAGACGACATATTGATTACTGGCTCTTCTAATAGTCAAGTTGTTGTTCTCATTCAAGCTCTACATGATCAATTCTCTCTTAAAGATCTTGGACAGCTTCATTACTTTCTGGGAATTGAAGCCATTCATGATAGCAAAGGCATCTTCTTGACTCAGAGGAAATTTATTGCTGAGCTGTTAGCTAAGACATGTATGACAGATGCTAAAGTTGCCGATACTCCAATTGTGGTTTCTCCAAAGTTGTGTAGGGGTTCTGGTCAGTTGTGTGTTCATCCTGAACAATATCGCAGCACTGTGGGAGCACTTCTCTACATATGTCACACACGGCCTGATATATCCTTTGCCGTTAACAAGGTCAATACATGCAGCAACCAACAGATGATCATTGGTTGGCTGTGAAGAGAATATTACGTTACTTAAAAGGCACAATCACCTATGGTCTCTGGTTCTCTCCTCAATCACTTCCTCTTCATCTTCAAGTCTTCTCTGATGCAGACTGGGGCAGTGATGTCGATGACCGTAGATCCATTTTTGGATATTGTGTGTTTCTTGGTCTGCATTTATTGTCTTGGAGCTCAAAAAAAAACAACGCTCGGTCTCTCGGTCCACCGCGGAAGCTGAGTACCGCAGTCTTGCGGATGCTGCCTGTGAAGTTGTATGGGTGCAAGCTATTATGTCTGATATGGGAATGCAGCTTGAAGATATTCCAAAGATCTGGTGTGACAATACGAGCACGATTTCCATGGCTGCTAATCATGTGCTCCATTCCAAAACGAAGCATGTTGAGCTCGACTTGCATTTTGTTCGTGAAAAGGTTCTGCGTCAGCAACTTCAAGTTAACTATGTTCCAGCTGCTGATCAACTTGCTGATACACTGACTAAGCCACTTGCTACAGATCGGTTTCTTCAACTTCGACAGCTCCTACAAGTGTGGCCTCTTCCATCGGATCAAGAAGTGTAGACAGTGGGGGAAATATTGAAGTAATTCATACAGTAAAAAAATAAAGGTAAATGGATTGTTTACCGGCCCAACTGCTTGATATAACAGATTAGTTTTTGTAACTAATTCTGTTAAGGAGTGGGCTATATCAACCACTTATGTGGCACTGGCCCAATCATCTCTTTGGCCTACATTCAGAAAAATCCTCTCCCCTTTCTCTCGTCACCGTTTCTCTGTAATTTCTTTCTTTTCCTTTTCTTCAATGTTAAATCCATCGTTTTGTTTCTTCGTTTCTGAGTTCTTTCCGTTCACCGGAGTAGTGTCAACATCCCGTGTCTTGCATGGATGGGGTGGCCTCTTCCATAACAGACATGCTACATTGTATTTGTTGCCCAAGAATATTAGGGGCTTTGCTCCTAATTCCATTTGTTGCGCAAGAATATCAGGGGCTTTGCTAGAGGAATTAGGAGCAGATGATAGCGACAATATTTAATTGCTTTCATGGATTAATACCAAAGAAAATTACCAATGCGTCAGTGGACAGTGGTAGTATTATTCAAGAGAAAAATGAAAAGAAATTATTAATTCCGTTGCCGGGACTTGAACCCGGGTCTCTCCTAACCAACTAGACTACAACGGAATGTTGTTAATTTTACTTTCTAAATATACAAGAATAATACACATTTAACTTGGATGTAATTAGGCCAAAGGTTTACTTTGAAACAAACTGAACCACGCATCTAAGATAGTGTGGCTTTCAGCTCATCATTGTTGGAGATTTGTAACCTCCAATAAGCTCACCTTTTTAATATTGTTGAGGAAAGGGCGGTCACTTCATCTCCAACAGTTTTGTCTACCACAGCAAATTCTCACTCTCTCTCTCTCTACCCCTCAACAAAATAAATAGTGGAACATCTACGTCTTTATGAAACTTTGTTTTCCACTAAACTCAATTCCCTGTTTTTGGGTGTGTCATGCTTTTGTTCTTCCAAGAAATTGATAGAAATTAAGGTTCAGTTTGGTTTTAATTTTTTTTTTTAGAAAATAATTTTTATTTTTATTTTTTTAAAAAAATTAGAAAACATTATTAGTTAATAGGAATGAAAATTTGTTTGGTACGTAGCTTTTCAAAATAAAAATGAATAATAATTATTAAGTAATTAAAATAAAATATAGCTAAAATAGTAATATACTAATAAATAAATAAAATATGAGTAAATAAACTAAATATTTAAAAATGAAATTAGAATGATTCAAACTCGGGTTAAAATGGGAATAAAAATCTTTTGCCCCTCTTCGGGTGTGGTAAAAACATAAAATTATAAGAAAATTATGTGAGCATGACATCACAAGTACTTATATATTTATAATTGAATCATTTAAGCAAGAAAAAGTCGAAAAGAAAGGTGGGAGAATAGAAGAAAAAAAATAGAGAGATAAAATACTTGTGAATACTTAAACTGTATCTAATACGTTCTTAGTGCGCGTACGTATCGGGTAAGTGGTACGGCATTACGTAGAAGTAGTCGTGCTTATTTGCGTTGCGTGTGTTCCGATAATGCTTTAAAACTACCTTTTCCATGAAGAACATTGCACAAACTGTCGTAAAATTGTCTTTCAAAAGGTAACACACTAGAACCAGATTCATATTTGAAATACAGAAGAAAAGGGAACAAATTACAGATTCTTACTTATTGAACAATGTCTTCATCTTTTCTAACAGTAAAAACTATAAAGTGCAGGAAGAGGATCATTCCTGAGTCTGAAATGGTTTATATGTCTTCAGGCTTTGAATCAGTCCTTGAATAGATCCGGCAGCAGCGATGAGGGAAACCACCAAACAAACCCAGCTAAGTATTTTTAACCATATCCACCTGAACGAGTACTTGGGAATTTTCGCTTGCGCGATGTGCATCTCTATCGGGAAGTAGACCGTTAACGGCCAAAACGAGCCAGCTCCGATGAGCCCCAAGAAATCGTTGAAGAAGGGAAATATCATTGCTATGACGGCCGTTACGATAACGTATGCCGTCCTCCATACTAGTCTGAAGAAGTTGACGTAGTAAATGCCGCAGAACGGAATGTCGACAGCGTGTTCGCCTGTAATGAACTTGTTATCAGACCAGTTCCTGGAGCACCAACCCTCGACGAACCCGAATAATGGTTGTGCGAAAACCTGAATGCATGTAAATCATGGTTAGAGATTCTTTCGTGCTATCATAGTATTAAATTGCGGCTACAACGCAACATCTAACAGTTTCTAAGGTCACCGCAACTGCAATTTAGAATCATGATAATATTTGGAGGAAAAAAAAATCAGAATGCAACATCCGCAACTGCAACTTTGTAACGGCTACCGCAATCGCAATTTAGTAGTAATAGAGAGCTATGTGAGGATATGAAATTTTACCTGGTATGCACCGATGAGATGGATGGCAATGCAGACGTTGGCAAAGTCAATCAACCAAAAGGGTTCGTAGAAACCAAAGCCTGTAAGAAAATTCCCGGGCGCATCGTTGCCGAAGGCTGCATATCCAAAAAGACCGCAAAGTACATAAAATAAAGTGGTTGTCGAAACACCAATGCTTGACGCTCTTTTCATAGATTTGTTCTCCGGTGGGCTCGATTTGATCGTGTCCTGTAATCATAAAAATTTCATATTTCTCAGAAGAAGAAAAAAACATGTTTATAGTGACGATTAGTATGTGTCACTAATGCACTCCACTTTATTTTTATGTATGTAACTTGTCCGGTTGTTCCTATCTATGGCGACGAATTATTCTTGAGGCTGCACTTTGAGAATGATTCTTTCTTTGTCGATATCCGACAAAAAACAATTGAAAAATTAAAAGAAACACAAGTAGACTGGATGCCACAACTCGTCGGTAATAAATTCATGGGAATCGACAACTCATAAAAAAGAAACAGATGGTCGACAAAGAAAGATCGAGATGGAAAGAGAACAAATGGAGCTTTCACTTCTTTCCTTTGCGGAAAAAAGGAGTGGCTCAAACTCTAGGGTATCACGGTCCACTTGATTTATGGTCCATAGGAATCTTGGTATAACCTATGCAAATATATTTAGTTTAAATAATCATGTGTATCAATATTTTTTTATTTATTTTCATTGTATCATTAAAAAAAATTTGTGGGTTCGAGTGTACTTAAAGTGCATTTATTTTTTTAATAATTAGACAAAGTGATTCGAACTCGAGTTTTCTAAGACGAGTATCATCCATTTTTTTACTGGACTACTTATTGGATTCTTAAAGCACATTTATCTTTGATTTAAAAGTCGAAAGAATTGAGCAAGCGTTGGCCGGTTGATCAGAACTACTCACCTGCTTCATTTCCCTTCCCCTTAGGTCTCGGGTTCAAGACTCAAGTTGAAGTAGTATTTGTAAAAAAAAAATGAAAGAATTATATATAATTTAGATATTATAACAACTTGTCGTGTCTTTAGAAAAAGAATATCTCTATTTTCAAATTAAGACATTTTTTTCTAAAATAAACAAAACTGTTCTTCTTTGTCAAACTGGTTTGATTTTTTTTTCCTTCTTATAAAATTATTAAAACATTATAAATAATTTCCCCAGCCCTCCATCTCTGAAAGATGAAGCCTTAAAATTCAACATGTTTTTTCCTAATACCTAATACCGCTGACCCCGTGTCTCAGAACCGTCGCCGAAAGCCGGTTTTCAAGTGTGTGTTTTTCAATTTTCTTTCGTAAGTCGTTGCCGTTTCTTTTTTAAGATTCTTACAAGTAATGATGACACATTCTTTTATGGATTACGACCTAACAATCAATTATATTCAAAGGGTTTTTTTCATTCACATGTAAGAATTAATTAATCAGTACAATGAAACACAACCCGCCAAGTTATTTTCACCTACCATGCATGCATTCCTATGGTTTAGAAAAAAAACACCCTCATAATCCATACGCTACCTATTTACCAGCACTATATATATATATATACACGCATGTACGTATGTTATGGTGGAAGGTATACTTGCCTGAATCTCGATGAGGACAGTGGAGTAAGCATAGGCAAAGGCAATGTCACCGATAGCTTGGAAGGTCCTCCAAACCTTTTCAGATCCCGACACGTCTACCCCTACTGTTACACCCGTTAAGGTTGTCCTCACATGTCCCCCACCTTGATTCACAATTCAAGGAAACGATTACATTAGTTTTTATATTATGTAGTAATTTAAACCGCTTAAAAAAATAAGGGGTTTTAAGGAAAAAGAGAATGATGTTTATTTTAAGAGATTTATGTTCGAGTATTTGTGTGTGTAAGATGTGTGTTGTTAAAGAATTAAGAAAAAATATAAACAAATACTACCATATAATTCCACTAGTATATTAAAAAACGGTTTCTTTTTCCATTTTAATGAATTCGTTTAGTTATTTCATGTGGGATATTCATGATTTTTACCTGCAACTTTGGCAATGGAAAGGCCGAGGCCGATGGAAGAATAAGCGAAGGACATGACGGCGGCGACGATGGAGAGCCAAGAAAGCTTGTCAAAGTTGGGGATTTGGCTGAGAAGGAGTTGGATGCAAGCGAAGATGGCCATGAATGGGTAGTTTGATGTTTGGCACTTGACATGATGGCCATGCTTGTGGAAGCAATTTGACCTTTTCACGGCCCTGATGATTTACAAGAAAGTGAAGAAAAAAAAATTCAAACTTCAAAGTTGCAAAATCCATTATTCTTTAATTTTGAGTGTCTGTATACGTACACCATACTAATTGATGCTGTGATAGTGTATCCAATGGTTATTCCAACAAGATTTGCATACTGAGCCAATCCACAGAGCTGAACTTTCCTTCCTCCTGGGAAAAGATACACAGGGAATAAGTAATTTCTCTTTGGAAATACAAATTTTTTTTCTTGGAACTGTAAAATACCTAAGTAAGCTCTAACCACATCCATGTAGGTATAGTTTCTCTTTCCATGGACCGGGTCAGGAGCTCTATAGCAGTCAGCAAGAAGAGTGGAAGTGAAGTAGGTGATGCAGGAGAAAGCCATGAGAACCGCCGGTCCAGCCACCCATCCCAGTTGTGCAATAGCCCATGCAAGAGACAACACGCCGGAGCCAATGACGGCAGTGATAATATGAGCACTGGCAGTAAGCCAAGTCCCTTTCAAAACAAAATCAAAAGTTTCATACAATTGTAGTATAATAATAAGTAAACAGTTTATTTTATTTACCGGTTCTTTTGGGTCGACCGTCGTCATCCAAGTTCTTCTGGATACCACCATTCTCATAATCTCCGGCACTTTGATCGATGAACATGCTGGTCTTCTGCATCTCCAATGCCTCTCTTGTTTGTAGACTTTCTTCAACTGTTGGGCTTTTAGTGGCAAAGACAAGAATGGGTTTGAGGTTTCTGTAAGAAAAGGATGGAGAGTTTAGAGAGGAAGCAAAGCATATAAAGGGGTTGGTTGGAGGTTGAGGGGAGTGGAATTATTAACAGGGGTTTTGGCACAAACGATGGTCCTCGTTTGTGCTTATGTCTTCTCATACGGGTGGTCCCCACATTTCTATGTATTGCATGGGAACCATCCATTGTGATCTCTCTCAAAGTAGACATGATTGTAAGAATATTATATGGGCCTTCCGGGCGGAAATGATTCAGAATGACACTGGAGCAAATTGGTTTGGAAAAATAAGTTTAGTGGTGGAATCAAATAGATTTAACAAACTACAAATTTTGTATGTGTTTGGGCAATGTAATGGTACGACGGAATGCCTTGTTAAACCCGGAATACACAAACATAAACTATTTAAAACGTGGTGGTAAAAATCCAGTTGATTTGTGTTGTATCTTAAATGAACTGACATATGATACTATAATTTCTGATTTGGACGTCTATAAGGACCAAACTGCTATTTTAGTTTTCAAATTTAGGAGGACTTACCTGCTTTGTAATGGGGTACATTTATGTGCCTTGTAGTACTGAATGGACAAAAATCCTTTATCCTTTTAGGTGTTTTTCTTGTAGCTGATACTAGAAAATCAAAACTTAAGCTTTAATTCCAATTTTTAAATCATAAATCTTAAATTCTACATCCTAAAAGATATACCTTACACTAAATATTCTGAACTCTAACTTTTAACTTTGAATCTTGATCTTAAATCTTAAACTTAATTTTCTAAGGATGTGACATAAATAGGGGTATTAAAAATGGACGGACGATAATAGAAAATGAAACTCATAGCTGAGCAAATAAAAGAATATTACTTGGACTTTCAAAACGAATAATACCTTGTGATAAATACAGTCGAATAATTCTTTATTTGGTAATATGAGCATAAATAGTATAGGTAATTAATTACTCCTATATTATATGAGTAATAACAAAACGCAACAAACCTGGCTTTGACTAAGCCACTTTCTCCGTTAAGTCGGTTCCCTGATTTAGGCTCTCAAAACACAGAGGAACACACGTAATTAATTAACCAAAAAAAAAAAGTTGATTGAGCCGTCCACATGCGATATTGGTGATGAGTATCAGATTCAGGCAATAAACAGTCATTTCTTTTTTATTTATAGCCTTTAAGTGCTCAAAGTAATGGTGCTGGTGGATTCTTCGATGAGGTTTGTAGGTGAATCAAACCTCACCCTTCACTTCCAAGTAATGTGGTAATGATAATTATAGTAACCTTTTGTTTTACATACAATTCCGTTTAGAACCGACTAGAATGTAATCACCGCGTTGCGGTCGTAATTTAATTCTATCTATATATGAAGAGGTTTATTGGTCCAGTTGTTAAAACCTAATTTAATTATACGAAACTAACAAACTGTAGCGGTTAAGATGTAAGATTCACTTTGCCTCCGAATTAATCACCAATAAATCCGAAACTGTTCATACAATTCCCTCCAAATTCCACGTGTTTGTCTCCTACGACCAACAACAAGTGATTGTTAGTGGTACATGAGTACTACTATTGTTGTTGTAGAAGTGTGTCGGCCCCGATGTTGGAGGGCGTAAACGATGGGTGCCTTTTCATACTTATTGGATCCAACATCTTTTTCTTGCATTGTTTTATAATTCAACTCTCTTTTCCATAATATGCTAGGCTATAGCCTATAGGTGGCCATGGAATTTGGCAACCTTTTATCACAACCGCGAACCGTGCTTATAATGGGGACTCGACTCCTCATATTATATTATACTGTGTTCCATTGGTTTGTTGTTTGATAATGGCCAGCTTTTATATTTCATAGGTGGCTTCACCATTAAAGATGGTGGCCTGGTTTTAGCACCCATTTGCACTGTCATATCCTCATTTTCTTATATGCAAACGCCAGGCTTACGTTATCATGGTCCCTTATAGGCTGACTTCATGGATCTTGTAATTGTTTCTACTATAGGTACAGACTGAAGGTGAAGTTTAGTATTTTCATGGGCAGGGATGGAGTAGGAGCAAAACATAAATTTTTAAAAGGGGACAAATTCATAATTATTCTAAATTTTTAGAAAAATATAAAGCCTTAAACTAAGTCTCTAACTCAACTAAAAGACTTGTATAAACTAAAGTTTGCACAGCCCGTGTATCAAAGTTTTTTCATATATATATACGATTAATATCCTATACACAGGCGGTGGAAACTGAAAGTTTCCACAAGCACCTTAGTTTTAGGGTATAGGGAGTTAGTTTAGGGTATGGAGTTTAGGTGTTTAGGTGTAGGGGTTTAGAATTTAGGGATAATTGTTTCAATTTAAGGTTTAGGGTTATAATTTAGGGTTTATATGTTAGGGTAGGGGTGTGCAAAAAAACCGAATAACCGAAACCGATTCCGAAACCCGAAAAAACCGAACCGAAAAATTGGTTAACCGAACCGAAAAATTCGGTTTCGGTTCGGGTTTTTATTTTTTTAAAAGAAACCGGTTCGGTTACAGTTTACGGTTTTGAGATAAACCGGGTAACCGAACCGACCGATTATATAATATATATTATTATATTATATGTTATTTTATTATTTTATATTAAAAAAAATAAATTTTATTTTATTTTCTCATTCCCCAAAAGTAAAACCATAATTTTATTTTATCAAGTTTAAGTGTTTAACTTGCTAGTATTAGAAAAGATAATAATATCATGTGTCGATTTTAAAAAGTATGTACTTTTTTTAACATATTATTAAAATTTATATTTTTAATAAACAAAATAAAAAACCGTTACCCGAACCGAACCGAACCGAATTTTTCGGTTAACCGACTAAACGGTTAACCGGTTGAATGGATACGGTTTAGGGTCGAGAATTTAGTGACCCGAACTTATCGGTTAACCGAAATAATTTGCTAATGGTTAACCGAACCCGGTTTTGCACACCCCTATGTTAGGGTTTAGTTTTTAGGATAATATGGTGAGGATTTAGGTTTTAACCTATAAACCCTAAATTATAACCCTAAACCTTAAATTGAAACAACTATCCCTAAATTCTAACCCTTTACACCTAAACCCCTAAACGTTATACCCTAAATTAACTCTCTATACCCTAAAACTAAGGCGCTTGTGGAATCTCTCAGTTTCTACCGCCTGTGTATAAAATATTTATTCATATATATATATATATATATATATATATATATATATATATAATGAATTTAATATGCGATAGAACTTTCAAAAGTTTGATGGAAGGAATTGTTGTTGGAAAGTAAAGGAGTGTGTTGTAGAAGAATAAGTTCCGATGCCAGGATCCTTGGACTAAATCACTAACTGGTTAAGAATAATCTTTTTGCTTAATTATTTTTAAATCTTTCATTTGATTTTTTTAAAGAAGCACACTTCGATTAATGTGGGAATAAGATAAAAAAAACAAAACTATTTAGATGCTTTCTTGCTTTAATTTTCTTAATTGTTTATAAATCTTTATTTAATCATACATTCTAAAAATATTTAAAATTAATACAATTAAGTTGGGTAACGTATTGTACAATTAATACAATTAAGTTGAGGAGAATAATTGCTTAAATAATCATTATACACGAAATCTTTTCATGGAATGTCTTTCAATAATTTGTTCGCTTGAACATGAATCGCAACTTATTCTTTCTTATTGTGATTGCATAATGTGATGTGTTATTCGAAGAGATATTTTTTTAAGATAGAACGGAACTATGCAATTCTAGTAAGAGATAATTAATTTGTAATACCCTGAAAATCGGCCTAGTTGGATTTTAACTTCCGATGACCGAAAATTCGTTTCTGATTAGTTAAATGAAAGTATAAATAGAAAATATGGATTAATTCGATGAATTATAGGAATTCAAGTCTAATTTGAAAGTTTAAAGAATAAGGACTAAATTGTAAAGTTGTGAAGCATTGAGTCATAAGTGTAAGACATGAGAGGATGGAACGGTTAAGTGTGTAATTAGGCCACTTAGTGACTAAAAGGTAAGAATTGAAAATATGTTTAGTGACTAAATTTCAAGGTTATAAAGAATTAAGTTCTTAGTGCAGATGATCGAAAAGATGAGTGATCAAGTGTGTAATTAGTTAAAAGCTAATTGTGACTAAATTATAAGAAAGTAAAGTTATGAGACTAAAGTATGAATAGGGGAAAAGACTAAGGAGTTGTGGTGAATTAAACCATTAGGTTTCTTCTTATAAAGGAAAGTTAATGAAGGGCTTAAGGTGTAATTGATCCATTTTCTTTAAGGTGATTAATCATGACATGTGTCAATTGTTCTCCTTCTTTTTAATTAAAAATAATAAAGGCTAATTCCATATGGTAAAAAAAAGAGAGGAAAAAAGGACAAGTATTTAGTCATCTTTCCCATTAAGTTTCCGAAACCATTTTTCTTCACTTAAAAAGGAAGTCATGGCCGAGTGTTGTGAGGGTGGGGAAAAGATTAGCGTGGATAGCTAGCTGAAATTAAGTTGAGTGTAGTTCATGATTTGGGATGATCTGGTGTGATTTCGGTTTGTATTTATTTACATATGAATTGTGCCATTTGTTAGATTAATTGGATAAATAAAGCTCTCTTAGAGCAAGTTTTGGGTGATATTCATGGTATGGTATGGTACGATACGGTATGGTATAGTAAGCTTATTAATGTTATATGAACATGACATGATAATGTATGATATGGTAATATATGACATGACACGAGACATGATAATCCATGAAATTATGTCTATGATATACAAGTTCACGAACATGATGCAAGGGAGCTAAGTGTAACGCCCCACCAAGTCGCGACCCAGCCAACCGAGGGGCACACCCGCCAGGGTGCACCGAGCAACACCAAGGTGCCCCACCTAGGTGCTCACGGGGCAACAAGGGAGAAATGAGATGCTCTAAGCATTTTAAGGCTAAGGGCGATCCAAGGCAAGATCTAGAATGGCCTAGAAGGCCCCACACGTCTCCAAACTCATCCAAGGGGTTCCAGAAGGTTCCACATCAATCTAGGCTCACCCGAAGGAACCTAGAAGACCCGGGAATGATCGAGAAGGCTCGGGATAAGTCTGGAAGGCTCGGGACAACTCCGGACGACTCCAGAATATCCTAGAATATCTTAGAATATAATAGAGCTTTTAGACCATTTAGGATATAACTAGATATGTATAAGAATTATCTAGAGATATCTAAGTTTAGGAGATATTTTGGGAGGCAACATTGTAGCCGTTGGATCAAAACGATCCTAACCGTCCATTGAGGAGGTGGGAGCCTATAATTAAGGCCACCCCTCTCATTTGTAAATCACCTAAGTAGTCACTCAAGCTCTCTTGTAAAGCTTTCGTTCCTTAATACAAGGTCATTTCCTTATAAACTCTTTTGCTTCTTGTGTTTGCCACAAGCGTTGCGAGTGAAAGGCTTGCTAACATCGTGTCGAGAGTGTTAGCGCCGCACGGATTGAGCTTGAAGAAATAAGTCTGTGGCAGTTGGTATCAGAGCGTGTTACGATCGCTCGGGACATGGCTAAAACAGGCAAGAGAAAAGTGGCAAGCTCATCTGACACGGAGGTCACGATAGAGCAACGAGGGCGCGAGGAGATGGTCGACCCTGAGACAACAAGGCCAAGGGCCAAGTCAAGGGATGCGATCTCTAGCTTGGAGACCCGTCTTACCCACGTCGAGGAGAACGTGGTGGGTGTGAGCACCCAGGCGGACGACCTTACCCAACGAGTGGAAGGCCTAGAGGCGGAGGATGCCGAGATCCACACAGCCGTGAGGGTTATGAGACTCAAGCTAGAGGAGACCCTGTGCGCGGAGATTGGGCAAATTCGCGATCTTCTCATGATAGAGCTCTCGAAGGTACGTGATTCTTGCCAACATGAACTAGACACCATGCGTGCTAAGCTTAAGGAACTACAAGGCGACGTTGCCTTGTGCAAACGTGCTATGGCAGCCGGGCCAAGCACCACCGTGGAGGCTAGAAGGGTGGAGGTGCCCAAGCCTCGAACTTTTTCGGGGACATGCAACGCCAAAGAAGTAGACAACTTCTTGTATGGCTTGGAGCAATACCTAGAAGCCGTTGGCATCAGAGACGTGGCCTCCAAGGTCCAAACCGCGACCTTATACCTCACAGACACCGCCATGCTTTGGTGGAGGAGAAGACGTCTTGATATTGAGAGAGGTACGTGCACCATCTCTACCTTTGCTGATTTTAAAAAGGAGCTTAAACGACAATTCTATCCGGAGAATGCCGAGGAAGAAGCAAGGGCACGACTACGAAGGCTCAAGCAAACGGGGAACATCCAAGACTATGTCAAGGAGTTCACAAGCTTGGTGCTCGAAATCCCCGACCTCTCCGACAAAGATTTACTCTTTAACTTTATCGATGGACTCCAACCGTGGGCCAAGACCGAGTTAAGGCGTCGTGGGGTGCAAAACCTTGCCGATGCCATCGCCGTGGCCGAAAGCCTCATTGACTACTCAAGCCACAAGAAGTCCACCCCCAGGCCGAAGGATGACAAGGAGGGCCATGCGAAAGGTGGGGGAGAGAAGAGCCATCACAAGGAGAGTCGCAAGGACGAGGAAACACTGAAGCACAAAGGCTCGTCCCCATGGAGGGACAAAGACCGAGGTAGGTCTAAGGACTCTCATAGTGCCAAGAAATCACCCCCTAGCAGTTGCTTCATCTGCGATGGCGATCATTGGGTTCGGGAGTGCCCTCAACGCCAAGCACTTATTTCGCTCCTAGCAAGGCATCAAGAGGGAAGCGATGCCGATGAAGGTAGTGATGCTGAAGGGGGCCAAGGTGCACAAATGGGATCACTACAGCTCTTAAGTAGCATCCAGTCCGCCCCAAAGAGCCAAGCCAAAGGGTTGCTATTCGTGGACGTCACCATTAATGGAAAAGCATCGAGGGCTATGCTCGACACATGTGCGTCCCATAACTTTGTTTCTTTGAAAGAAGCAAAGCGGCTTGGTCTTAGTGTCGTGAAAGGGGGAGGATCCGTCAAGGCCGTGAACTCCACCGCCCAACCCATCCATGGGTTCGTTCAAGGAGTCAAGACCGTCATTGGGACATGGTCAGGGCGCATGGACTTCTCGATTGTGCCGTTAGACAACTACCCGATCATTCTAGGGCTCGAGTTCTTCGAGCAAGCCAAGGCAATCCCAATGCCATTTGCCAACAGTCTGTGCATCACGGAGGGTGCACCATCATGTGTGGTACAAACGCTAAGGGCCACCAAGCAAGGGTCAGGAGTACTCTCCGCACTTAAACTCGAAAAGGTCGTCCGTAGGGCTAAGCCGTCCAAGGGATTGAACCAAGACAAAGGGGTGACCACGTCTGGGAAGGCCACCAAGCATGTTCAAGGGGAGAACATAGCTTCCAAGACCATCGAGGGTCAAGGTACGAAGAGAAGGTCTTCCAACAATGCCGACAAGCCGAGGGTAAATGCGAGGCGAGCTAGGAGTCAAGGGAAGCACTCCAGCAACACCCCTGTTCCACGAAGACGCGACGAGGGCGTCGCGAGATCGGGAAGGGGAGGATGTCACGCCCCACCAAGTCGCGACCCAGCCAACCGAGGGGCACACCCGCTAGGGTACACCGAGCAACACCAAGGTGCCCCACCCAGGTGCGCTACGCGCGCCCGTAGAGCCCCACCTAGGTGCGCTGCGCGTGCCCAAGGTGCCCCACCTAGGTGCTCACGGGGCAACAAGGGAGAAATGAGATGCTCTAAGCATTTTCAGGCTAAGGGCGATCCAAGGCAAGATCTAGAATGGCCTAGAAGGCCCCACACGTCTCCAAACTCATCCAAGGGGTTCCAGAAGGTTCAACATCAATCTAGGCTCACCCGGAGGAACATATAAGACCCGAGAATGATCGAGAAGGCCCGAGATAAGTCCGGAAGGCTCAAGACAACTCCGGACGACTCCAGAATATTCTAGAATATCTTAGAATATAGTAGACCTTTTAGACCATTTAGGATATAACTAGATATGTATAAGAATTATCTAGAGATATCTAGGTTTATGAGATATTTTGGGAGGCAACATTGTAGCCGTTGGATCAAAACGATCCTAACCGTCCATTGAGGAGGTGGGAGCCTATAAATAGGGCCACCCCTCTCATTTGTAAATCACCTAAGTAGTCACTCAAGCTCTCTTGTAAAGTTCTCTTGTAAAGCTTCCGCTGCTTAATACAAGGTCCTTTCCTTGTAAACTCTTTTGCTCCTTGTGTTTGCCATAAGCGTTGCGAGAGAAAGGCTTGCTAACATCGTGCCGAGAGTGTTAGCGCCGCACGGATTGAGCTTGAAGAAATAATTCTGTGACATAAGGCTCTAGCATTTTATTTTTTGAAAAATTAAAATCCATTAATTTTATTAAACAAGGATATATTCGAAATTACAATGAAAGTTCACAACTTAGTAAACAAAACACCTAAATCCAGACATAATCCTAGTAAATTAAACTAGCGTCTCGAGATCAAAAGAGAACCATACAAGGAAAAGGTAAGAACCTAACCCAAATACTCGAAATAAAAGAAGGATACAAACATCACCAAAATCAACGATGATAGGTAAAACCATGAACAAACAACATAAAAATGCATATTACAATGAAGGTACAATGACAATAAGGTCATTACCACAACTCAATCGCGAATAAGGAACAATAGATGTAATCGCGTATCCAAATTCAGTTCGAGGGTCTGAGACAGGGAGATCAACAACATAATGAAAGGAGCGCCATCATGATCAATCGCGACAGCGTCAGATCCAACCCTAATAGAAAATAAAAAAGAAAAAAAAACGTGCCAAAAGATAGAGAAAAACGTACCAAAAGGTAGAGTAAAATCGTGCCACAAAAGCAAAATAATTTTTTGAAAACTGAAAAACAAAACAAACGAAATGATAGATTCCAGCGGTCCGCGACCAATATTAAAATTGGTGCCGCTGCCGGTGTTTAAAGGAAAAGAGGAACAAGAGTGAGCGGCTCTATATTTGAGAAAAAGATAAGTGAGCAGCTAGGGTTGTTCTTAGAATTTTGAATTAAGGCTCTAGCATATTATGTTACAAGTTACATGAATCATGGAATTATGAAACTATAATAATTATGATATAATGGACTCCTTGGATACAACTGTACTTTGGATATAATTGGCATGGTCATTGCTCGATTCGAGTTGAATCAACTCGAGCTCGACTCGAGATCTTAGTGAGTCAAGTCAAGCAAGACGTAACTCGACTCGAAAAGTTCGCGAACAGTTCGTTATTCTTTTATGATTTTTTTGTTGGTCACCTTAAAAAAATATTTTCTTAAAATTTTAAATGCTAACTGAAAACTCTTAAAAATTTCAGTGACTTACTAAATAATTTTCCCATAAAATTTTGATTTCAAATTTTTAAAACGTAATTTGTATTAATAAGAAATTAAATTATTTAGTCTCTCCTTTTTTTATTAAAGTCTTTTTTAATGAAAGAGGGGCCGAAGCCGAGTTTAACTAATTACACGAGAGTGGAGGTCCATGAATGTGTTGCGGCTAAAAAAATAAATATCGGTGTCACTCGGAGGAATCGTGTTTTAGTTGGTTTTTGAAGTTTAGTCGGGTTTTAAAAATAGAGGAGGAGTCGCCACCGGCCATTTAAAATGTTAGACCGGACACCGAAAACTAAACCAGAGATTCTTTCTAAAAAAATAGGTTCGGGAGTCGGTTACACGCGAAGAAGGATGAGCACCCCCGTCGTGCCCTAAAATCGGTACCAAAACCATTACCGCTTAATTAATATTAAAATTTGCGAATTAAAGTGACTATTTGTATCGAAATTTGGTTATACGGGTGAGTGAATTTTAAAAGCCATGATATTCGAGAAAGAACGCCCGAACCACCACCACTACGACTGGTATTGGCCTCATTCGATCCCGATTAAAAAGGCATTCACATTACATTCATAATTCGAGATGCAACCTATCATGGCGTGTCGGGAACAAATAATTAAGACATGAGAGAAATGTGAACAAATCCACAAGAATGCATGGAATAAATAAAGCAAGTGTCTATACATGGTAAATAAATGCATGATCAAAATGTAAATGAAGTAAAGGAAATAGCGCTAAACAGGTATTCGATAAGCAACAATCTAAACACGAAAAAACATGTACATTAAACGGTCTATGTAAATTGCACAACATGATATATAAGATACCACATAAATACTCTATCATGTATGCATGAGTAACTACATGAAGTTACACAAAATACACCTAACTAAGTAATAAGTAATATATATATATATATAACTACCGAAAATGTAGTATATGACAACACTAGGTCATGATGAAAATACATACTTGCAAGTACATAACTAAAAAAACTAAATATGTGTATCTAACCACATAATGCATGTATATGGATAACCACACGAAAAGGAAAACCATGGCACCACGTTCAGTGAGCGTCAATTATCAAAAGAATCCTAATGTAAACAATAAGTGGCTGTAAATTAAATATGTATTAAGGAGAGAGTTAATTAAAATATACGTCTCATTGATTTAGGAGTGAAATTATAAAACCTTAGGAAATTTTCGAGGGCTAAAAAAAGAATTAAACCCTAAAAAACACATTAAACTCGATCAGGGACGAAATTGTTAATCATTTCTGAATTCCAGGGACAATGGGCGTGATAATCCCAAAGAAAGCTCAATCAACCCAACAAGGGGGACGACATTGAAAATTTCTAGAAACTTGAGAGGACCAACGCTGCGATTTGAAAAAAAGGAAACCCCTTTTGCGTGATTATCAAAACACGGAAGGATCTAAAAGTAGATTTCACCAACTTTAGACGGTAAAAGAACTATAAAAACGGTTTAAAACATATGGAGCCCCCTTTTTGTCATTTTCTGTTTTGGAATCAAAAAGAGAAAAAAACCTTTCTTCTTTTTACTCACCCGATTAGGGTTTGACGATCGGAAAGGGAAGGCTTTTCTGGCGCCGAAAACCACCTCAATCATCACTACCGGCGACCGGAGAAACCAAAGCTCCGAAAAAAACTTTTCCTTGTTTTTTTTAAAGAAACGACTTGAAAGCCCTTTTTTTTATCGTGAAGACGAAACCAAAGGGATTTCCCTTTGCTTTGAAAACGGTGGTCGAAACCATTCTTTCATAAAAACAAAACCTAGCTTTCTCACCGATTCACCATGAACTATCTCCGAAGAGACTGAAAAGTTTGTCACCGGTGAAGGAAAGAGAAACGACGTGAGGAGGCCAACTCACCAAAGGTAAAAAAAACAAGAAACCCCCTCTCTTTGTGTATATATTTTTTATGTTTGCATGCACATGATGGAGATGCCAAGAGATACCTCTAAATGCTTTTTTATTGCTTTCGGGTGAAAATCCCAATTTTTTTCTTTATTTACAATGCTCACTGACTTTTTTGATGCTCACTGATCTCTCGTGCTAAGTGCTCTCTGTTGTTTTCTTTTTCCTGGTTTCCTATATAGCCAAACTTACAAGGAAAAGAAAAATGGTATCTCCCTCGTCCCACTGATTGCATGTCCCTTTTGTTGATGTATTTATTATTTTTTTCGCTTCCATTGTGATTTTTGGGTATCTGATGGTCTCTGGGTTTTGCTGTTGTATGTCGGACTTGCCCGATCGGGAGAGGCGTGCCAGTTGCAGGAGGTGGTCGCGGTAGACGCGTGCTCGTGGCAGGCAAAAAGTCAGAGGGCTCATATGCGTGGGCGCGTTAGGCGACAGAACCGTCGTGCGTGAGTAGCAGGGGAGACGGGCGTGCGGAGCGTGGGGATCCGAAAGCTTCATCATCTCAATCTAGGACCATTAGATCGATTCGATCTAACGGTCGACGTTGTGCGGCACGAGACGAGGGGCATGCATCTAGGGTTTCCGCCGCTGGTGCAATCTCAACCCTTGGATGACCCTCCCAGATCCAACGGCTTGGAAGAGTGCGGCGTAAGACTGAAGGGGCTCCTCCCCTAGGGTTTTCGTCCTTGATCGATCTGGACCGTTAAGATCAAGCACCAGATCTGACAGTCCAGATTTGACTGCTCATAGATAAAAGGGGATTATGGTTTTTACTTTGTAAGTGCTAAGGGTCTATTGGGCTTCATGTAATGGGACTTATTATTATTATTTTTTGGACTCTTATTTTTAATCAAAATGAGCTTTCATTTATTTACTTATGTTTTATTTTTATTATGATAATAATACTAGTAATATCTGATAATAATAATATAATATAATAAGATAATAATAATGATAATAATAATGAAAACAAGTAATAATACAATGTAATAATCGAAAAAAATAAATAATATAAGAATAATAGTATAAAAATATTAACAACAAGAATAAATGTTATATAATAATAATAACTAGAATAGTAATATAATAATAATAATAATAATAATAATAATAATAATAATAATAATAATAATAATAATAATAATAATAATAAGGTATCAATGAACATGATGATAGTATTTACAATAGCTATAATATTATATCAAAATAGTAATAATAATATAAGGTAATAGTAGTAGTAATACTTATATATACATGTATATTTTTCTCTTTATCTTTCTCTTTCTCTTTTTCGTTTTCTTTTTCTTTTTCTTTTTCTATTTTTATTATTTTTTATACTTAAGTTACATAACAGCCCAACGTAAGATCTATACTAACACAAACTTAAAGGGGTCTAATGTCCGGACAATATTAGTGATTACAACTGCCCCTCTTTGCTTATACTTGTGGAACAAGCATAAAGCAAAGATCATAAGCACTAATTTTGTCCTACTTCCCTGTTGGACGGTTCGTTTTCCGAAGAAGCCACGCGATTCCAAAGAACTCTTCTTCCCAAAGCCTTTCGATCATGAGTTCTCCCCTCAGATGCCCCGAACAGGTAGAGAGAGTCTGTTTTTTTTTTTTTACAGATTTCCATTCTCCAAGTTCCCAAACGGATATGCGGGTTCTATTCTCCAAGTACCCGAATAGATGAGCAGATTCAAAATATCTTTATCTTCCCTTTTTCTTAAGAAGAAGCTGGTCATCCAAACAACCTTGCCTCCCATTTCACGGTCTAAAAGCAAGCTGTCCATTTCGCGGTAAAAAAGAAAGCTGAAACTCCAAATATTTTTGCCTCCCATTCGCGGCCAAAAGGCGAACTTAGGTGTCCAAGTGGATTTTCATTCCCTTCACAGTCGTAAAAAAAACTGGTCATAACTAGATCTGTCCAACTTCCCTGTTGGACGATTTACTCTCCCGGAGCTGCAACGCGCTAGACCGAGTAATTTTCTCTCTGAAGCTTTAAAAATATGAGTTCTCTCTCTATAGAACTCATTTCCTTGGCGTATTCCTCGAGTGGCAGTTCTTCCTATATAGAACTCTCGTCCTCATATTTCTGAAATCAAAGATCTCCAAGTCCTCTCTCTGTAGGACCCTCCACTTTCGAGATCATGAAGCCTTAGGATTCTGAGTTCTTTCTCCACATAACTCCTCTTCCTTAGCGTACTCTTCGAGTAGTAGTTCCTTCTCTATTGAACTCTTCTTTCAAATCAAGGATCTACAAGTCCCCTCTCCATAGGACCCTTCATTTTTGAGATCCTGATGTCGCAAGTTCCTCCTATATAGAGCTTGTTTGGACCCTTTCTCTGTAGGATCCTTTATCTTGAAATCTATCGGCAAGCTTGAAAGCTTTCATTTGAAATCCTTGAGTGGCGAACATGAAGGCTTCACCTGACATTCCGGGGCGGCGGCTTGAAAGGCTTCGCCTGAAATCCTTTTAATTCTCGCTTTATCATTTTCTCCTCATCCCGAGAGGTATTCAATTTGTCTTCCAAACTCATGTGAAAAGAGATAAAATGCTATGATGGTATGAGTTAGCATGCTCCTAACCTAGGGATGCCTAACTACTCGTGATGCATGACTGGGGTTTCCAATTTATTTAATCATATTAATTCTATTGACATCATGTCTTTTGGTGTTGCTTCTTGCGTTGATTGCACCTTTTCTTGGTTCTACCAGACCCTTGTTCTTCTTCTTATCATCTTGATCCACTTCTAGAATTGTCTACCTCAAAGTGCCCATTTGGGTTTTCACTTTGAACCCATATCTTTCTTTTTATCTTCTTTGTTGTTTCTTTTTTTCTTTTTCTTTTTTTACTGACTTTTGATTGCCCGAATAGATAGGCAGATTTCCATTCTCCAAGTGCCTGAACAGATAGGCGGGTTCTATTCTCCAAATGCCCGAATAGATGAGCAGATTTCCATTCTCCAAGTGCCTGAACGGATAGGCGGATTCTATTCTCCATGTGCCCGAATAGATGAGCAGGTTTCATATATCTTTGCCTCGTGCTTTGAGTATCTGCCTCTTTTGCTCTAGGATCTTTTTGCTTTGAGTTTCTGCCTCATTTGCCATAACTTTGAGTATCTGTCTCC
This sequence comes from Hibiscus trionum, assembly GCA_030270665.1. Taxonomy (NCBI): domain Eukaryota; kingdom Viridiplantae; phylum Streptophyta; class Magnoliopsida; order Malvales; family Malvaceae; genus Hibiscus; species Hibiscus trionum. The sequence continues at coordinate 70,524,450 of BSYR01000003.1, forward strand.
TTTGCTCTGAAATTCTTGGGCTTTGAGTTTTTGTCTCATTTTCCCTGAGCTTTGAGTATATGCCTCCTTCGCTATGAAATTCTTGGGCTTTGAGTTTCTGCCTCCTTCGCCCTGAGTTTGTGATCTGAAGCGTCCCTTCTGATTTTCGCTTCATTCCCCAAAGTGTCTTTTGGGTTTTCACCATGTCTCCTCTTTTTTGTGTCCTCTTTCTTCTTCTTTTTCTCTTGTTGGGAACTCCTTTGAGTTTTCATCTTGAAGTCAACTTCTACCTTTGACTCTTATCGTCAAATTTTTTTTTACATCTTTAGGGTGTCCACATGTCTTCCCACTTTCCAAAAAGCCCTATCTCTATTTGCCTTCGCTATTTAGGCTTACGTATCTTCTGACTGACCTCCAGTTAATGTCAGCTGCTTTAAATAGTGTCTTATGTCCAAAGATGCCACAACTTTTTGGCCCTTGTTCCTCTAAATTTGTGGTCGAAAGCACCTCTTCTGAATTTCGCTCCTTTGCCCCAAAGTGCCTTTTAGGTTTTCATCTCAGCTTCTCTTCTTTTTCTTCTCTATCTTCCTTCTTTTCTTAGGCATATCTTCATCGCCTTTTGTCGAGTTGAATTTAGATCATACTTAATGTCTCATCTTGGTGCGCGGCGCACACGGTCCTTCTTGGGACATTCCTTCCGGCAAGATGCTTAGGTTGCGAGGGTAACTTCTATTCCCCGATTCTCAACGTCAAATTTTCTACCCTCATGTTCTATTCCAACACTTCTTAGCGAAGGTCAACTTCATAGCTCGACATTTCACTGAAGACGGTCTTGATATTTCAACTGGAGGTATTGGTAGCAATGTTTGAACCTCCGGGGGTGCCCCTCCGGGTACTGATGGCTTTACCTCGAGCCACAATCAGTCCGCTTGTTCATTCCCATGTAGAAGACTTATGCAAGTTATTGGGTAAGAAAGAACTTTATTATGTAAATATACATTTTAAAGAATCATATCAAGTGAAAATCAAGTTTGGGGTCTTTGAAAAAAGGTCGACCCAAGTGACATTTTCCGAATGTTGCAGGGATGCACATATGAAATCTTTTATGGGCTATTAGGCTTCCGAGAGGAGCGACTTCCATTCCTAGTTTCTACCCAACTTAAAGGTGGCTCTCTTTAACTCACTAACCCACCATGCCCCATCCTTCCCTCTTTTCTGATCTCAATCAGGCATTAGAAGTGTGGCAATCCTTGAAGAAAGGTTAACCCCGATAGGCGAGATGTGATATGAAGGCAAATTCATCATTCCGTGTATAGTCCAAATGGTCTTTTATGGATTGTAATATAGGCTAAGGCTTACGGCTACAAAAGAAATGGTACATAGGCCCAAACGAGTGTTTGAGGGTGGTGAAACCAAGGATCGATTTTTCCAGCTAGAAGTCTCAATTATACTCAGATGAAATGTTATTTCTTTTCTTGCTTCTTTGGATAGCTCTAGACTGCCCCTTTTTTGTGTTGGGGTTTTCACCCCAGAGTTCATTTCCTCTCATCAAGTGTAGTTCCGGATCCAATTGCGTCTTCTCATTGTATTGACGCATATTTCCATTCGAGGGTGATCAATCTTTCACGACCCTTCTAGATAGAGATTCATTTGACTAGGGAATTCTCTTATCCCTTTTCTTTATTTGCCTATCACTTTCTCTCTTTTTTTACAAAACTGTAATTTTCACTTTAGTGCTTTCACTTTTGATTTCTTCAAATTTTATGTCGGTAACTTTTGACTTGATTTGGGTAGCTCTTTGAGCACCAACTTTTTCGTTGTTTCCTTTTGATGTTTCTGCTGCTAAAAAATAATATATTCAACGCATCTATTCTCTTTATTTGCCTTTTAATTCACAAGGCCTCATCCTCATAGCATAATCAAAATCCAATGTCATTTACTTGTCCATAGACTTCTATCTCCTTTGCCCCCGGTGTAGGAGTGATCCTTGGTTTGGGTTCGATTAGAAGAAAAAAGTTTAATAGGCTCAAACGGGGAAAAAATGGATATTTTTTCATTTTCTTTCTATGTGAAGGGAATTGAAGGAATGCCAAATGTCCTCCCACACACGGATATTAAAATTGGTCTTCATGTGGTAAAAGTTTTGGGGTTATCACTTCATTCAATGACCTTGAACAACAATGCCCGAGAGGAAAATACACTCAATGGGAGTGGCCCATTATTCCTGAATAATCGTTGTCATTCCTTTCTTGGCCTAAGTAGAACATATAGTGTTTCCATTTGTATTATTCCCACAACATTCAGTTTTTTAAAGTTTTAAATTAAGGTTGTTTTTGCAAAAAATATATGCATGTATGTTTTTTAATAGAAAACAATAGGGTTATAATCATAAAGAACAAATGAAATGTCTAAAAAAAATTAAAGAATATAAAATGCTTGCAAAAGTCTCCTTCAATGAAAATAGAACAAACAGACATCACAAAAGCCCTTACAAGAGATGCTAGCTATCATGGGCCAACAGTACGATTTTAAACATGCACCTCAACGAGGAAAGGATATGAAAATAAAATGTAGGATGCAACAAAAATTCCCCACCACTACGACACCGAACCCGACTTTTCGAACTCGACCTTCCTACTTAAACTTAGGTCTTCCATTCTCGAAGGAGAGCACTCTAATTTCAACAAGCTCATAGATCCTGCGCTTTAGAAACACGCACTCTTCCGTTGTGTGGCTGAAATCCCAAGAATGATATTCACACAGAACCCTTGCACCAAACACATTGGTATTAAAATAGGTGTACCGCTTCGGGGGTGGTGGCCTTAGGAGTTTGTTCTGAATCAGCAGAGGTAACAGCTCTGAGTTGGTCATCGGGAAACACGCCTTCATCTTCTTGTCAACCTCTCATACAACGTGCTCTTTAGCTTTTCTTTTCCCCCTTCCTTAGATAAGGCTCACTTTCTTCAATTTTATCGGGGCCAATCGCTTTTGTGGGCTCCTTTGGAAATTCTTTTGACCCTGTAAGCAGGTCCGACCCTTCTGTAGCATGATCAGGACAACCACTGACGTTCGTAGATTTCGCTGATGCCTGCGACTTCGCCTTATCCACCTCTTTCACCATAGCAACCTGATCTCCTCCTAGCTTCACCGCATTATCTGCAGTTGGAAACATGATTATCAAACCCGGACTTTTTGTCTCAAATTCCAACACCCCAAGGTTTAGGAGAACCTGGATTTTACGCTTAAAACTCGTGCATTTCTCGAACGAATGCCCCTGAATTCCAGCGTGGTAATCACAATGCTCTTCCTCACGGAACCAACTGGGATACAGAGGTGACGGTGTTTTAACAAAGCAAGGTGCCAACACTCGAGCATGCAGCAGCTTTGAGTACAGCTCTTGGTAAGTGAAAGGGTTGGGGGTGAACTGGTCATTCCCTTTCTCAATCCCTTTTATATTCTTTGAACCTCGAGGACTCCCAACCATAGTTCGGGGTTGTGAAGTCGTAACGCTCTTTGGGGCTTCATGGTAGTCTTGTCGCTCTTGAGCCAATTCTCCCTTTGTCGGAGAAGACAATCTTCTCCTAAGAGAATCTTCGCTCTTTTCTAACGCCAACTCAACGGGGCATTCTGAAGCAGTGCGGTTCACCTCATACTGGCCGATGATGGCCTGGTCCTCCTCAGACAAAACTTCTTTCTTCATAATGTTATGGCCCGTATTCTCACTTTTCTCGGCATGGGGGTTTCCCCTCATGCTGCTTCTTTCGGTCACCACAGCTATCACAACCCTCAATTCACTAATTTTCCCCATCGTTTCATCTTGGAACGTCTTCACATACGCGATCGTCTCCTTCTGATTTCTAACCAACTGCTCATGAAGTTGTTCAAGCATATCCACCCTTGCTACTAGGTCATTCAAACTTCTAACGCTATACTGGCTGGAAACCATTCCTTTGTCAATTTCCTCTCTCTTTTCTGACACGAGTGTTTTCCCCAATTAGTAATGATGCGATGAAATGCCTTAAGCAAGTTTTAATGATGGATGTATTATGGACTCAAATTAACAAATGCATGCTCATGTGATGGGTGCATGGCTGACAATTTTAATGCTGCTTTGAAATGGTATATGCTACAAATGTTACAAATGTATGCAAGTCAAAGGTGTTGGTCATATAGGTGATTCCCCTTAGGTCAACTTTCATTTGAACGTAAAGGAGGCTCCTTGTTACAAGATAGTCATAAAAAAAGTCCTACGGGTACTCTTCTTGCCCCCGAATCATGTTCAAGGAAATGAAAACTTCGGCTAAAATTGCTGGGGCCGGGTTGGCATTCTTTTTTAGTCGTTCAAGAACATCCAATATTGTCGGTACCAAGTCTCGGAGGTATTCTAAAAAGCAAATTGTCTTCTTGAAGCTGAATCCATCTCTTGACCTAATCTACGCCCTTTCCAGTCGCCACGCTCTTTCCGGCCGCCTCTTTGCACTCGGTCGGGTAGTTTCGTGACTTTGGATGTTCGGAGTAGACCCAATCTTGCTTGACTTCCTTGGGATAGAGAAGGGTTGTACTTTCTTCAATGGTGTGCATTAGATCTTCTATAACCTAACACTATGTGTTTGCTCGGTAAGCTACTCCCTTATCCTTTCTGATTCACCTTTGACCGATGTCGAACTTGCTAATTGACAACATCGTTTTTAGCAACCTCTCGTCCACAATGATAGCCCTTGAATTGGGTAAAACCACCTTGACTCAACACCTTTGTGTCATGTAATGCTTGCAAAAATAAATGCAATAAGATCACAAGAAAAAATCGTTAGTGTCGGATAAACATAATTAACATGATAAGAGAGATAAGGCAAGCATGAAAGAAAGCAACCCTATTTATCCTGTCTAATAGACCTAGGATGTCCGCATGGCTCTAAAAGGGGTGGGCTTTCTAGTTCTCTAAATGCAATTTTGGTTCTAGGAGGTACTCGAACTTTCCTCGATGTCCCCTTCTAAGAGTAGCAAGCCCCCCGGTCATCACCCATTATAGGCTCCTCTCAACCGAGTTCAATTCGAGGGGACCCTTTAACTATATCCGTACGGAGAAATGATATTCCCACGAAGATATAGGGTATTCGAGCCCTTAAGGTACTTGCTAGGCCTATACGGAGGAACGGTATCCTCACGAAAGTGCTAGCATTTCCCCCCCACTTAGACAAAGGGAAATGCGTTTAATAAACTCACAATTATAAACAAATATCGATCGATTCTGTCACTTTAATTCGCAACTTCTAATATTAATTGAGCGGTAAAGTTTTTTGGCTTAACTCTTTTTTTTGTTTTTGAAAACAAAAACGGTCCCCAGCGGAGTCGCCATCTGCCGCGGCTAAAATAAATAAATACCGGTGTCACTTGGAGGAACCGGGTTTTAGTTGGTTTTTGAAGTTTAGTCGGGTTTTAAAAATAGAGGAGGAGTCGCCACCGGCCATTTAAAATGGTAGACCGGACACCAAAAACTAAACCAGAGATTATTTCTAAAAAAATGGGTTCGGGAGTCGGTTACACGCGGGGAAGGATGAGCACCCCCGTCGTGCCCTAAAATCGGTACCAAAACAATTACCGCTTAATTAGTATTAAATTTTGCGAATTAAAGTGACAATTCGTATCGAAATTTGGTTATACGGGTGAGTGAATTTTAAAAGCCGTGATATTCGAGAAAGAACGTCCGAACCACCACCACTACGACTAGTATTGGCCTCGTTCGATACCGAATAAAAAGGCATTCACATTACATTCATAATTCGAGATGCAACCTATCATGGCGTATCAGGAACAAATAATTAAGACATGAGACAAACGTGAACAAATCCACAAGAATGCATGAAATAAATAAAGCAAATGTCTAGACATGGTAAATAAATGCATGATCAAAATGTAAATGAAGTGAAGGAAATAACGCTAAACAAGTATTCGATAAACAACAATCTAAACACGAAAAAACATGTACATTAAACGATCTATGTAAATTGCATAACATGATATATAAGATACAACATAAATACTCTATAACGTATGCATGAGTAACTATATGAAGTTACACAAAATACACCTAACTAAATAATAAGTAATATATATATATAACTACCAAAAATGTAGTATATGACAACACTAGGTCATGATGAAAATACATACTTGTAAGTAAATAACTAAAAAAACTAAATATGTGTATCTAACCGCATAATGCATGTATATGGATAACCACACGAAAAGGAAAACCATGACACCACGTTTAATGAGCGTCAATTATCAAAAGAATCCTAATGTAAACAATAAGTGAATGTAAATTAAATATGTATGAAAGAGAGAGTTAATTAAAAAATATGTGTCATTGATTTAGGAGTGAATTTATAAAACCTTAGGAAATTTTTGAGGGCTCAAAAAAGAATTAAACCCTAAAAAACACATTAAACTCGATCAGGGACGAAATTGTAAATCATTTCTGAATTCCAGGGACAAGGGGCGTGATAATCCCAAAGAAAGCTCAATCAGCCCAACAAGGGGGACGAAATTGAAAATTTCTAGAAACTTGAGAGGACCAACGCTGCGATTTGAAAACACGAAAACCCCTTTTGCGTTATTCTCAAAACACGGAAGGATCTAAAACTAGATTTCACCAACTTTAGACGGTAAAAGAACTATAAAACGGTTTAAAACATATGGAGCCCCCTTTTTGCCATTTCCCGTTTTGGAATTAAAAAGAAAAAAAAATCCTTTCTTCTTCTTTTTACTCACCCGATTAGGGTTTGACGATCGGAAAGGGAAGGCTTTTCCGGCGTCAGAAACCACCTCGGTCATCACTACCGGCGACCGGAGAAACCAAAGCCCCGAAAAAAACTTTTCCTTGTTTTTTTAAAGAAACGACTTGAAAGCCCTTTTTTATCGCGAAGACGGAACCAAAGGGATTTCCCTTTGCTTTGAAAAAGGTGGTCGAAACCATTCTTTCATAAAAGCAAAACCTAGCTTTCTCACCGATTCACCATGAACTATCTCTGGAGAGACTTAAAAGTTTGTCACCGATGAAGGAAAGCGAAACGACGTGAGGAGGTCAACTCGACAAAGATAAAAAAAGGAAACCCCCCTCTCTTTGTGTATATTTTTTTTATGTTTGCATGCACATGATGGAGATGCCAAGAGATACATCTAATGCTTTTTTTACTGCTTTCGGGTGAAAATCCCAATTTTTTCTTTATTTACAATGCTCACTGACTTTTTTGATGCTCACTGATCTCTCGTGCTAAATGCTCTCTGTTGTTTTTTCCTGGTTTCCTATATAACCAAACTTACAAGAAAAAGAAAAAAATGGTATCTCCCTCGCCCCACTGATTGCATGTCCCTTTTGTTGATGTCTTTATTATTTTTTCGTTTCCATTGTGATTTTTGGGTATCTGATGGTCTCCGGGTTTTGTTGTTGTATGTCGGACTTGCCCGATCGGGAAAGGCGTGCCGGTCGTGGCAGGCGAAAAGGCAGAGGGCTCGGGCGCGTGGGCGCGTTGGGCGACAGAACCATCGCGCATGTGTAGTAGGGGAGACAGGCGTGCGGAGCGTGGGGATCCGGAAGCTTCATCATCTCAATCTGGGACCGACGTTGTGCGGCGCGAGACGAGAGGCAGGCATCTAGGGTTTCTGCCCCTGGTGCAATCTCGACCCTTGGATGACCCTCCCAGATCCAACTTCTTGAAAGGGTGCGGCGCAAGACTGAAGGGGCTCCCCCCTTAGGGTTTTCGTCCTTGATCGATCTGGACCGTTAAGATCAAGCACCAGATCTGACGGTCTAGATTTGACTTCTCATAGATAAAAGGGGATTAGGGTTTTTACTTTGTAAGTGCTAAGGGTCATTTGGGCTTCATGTAATTGGACTCTTATTATTAATTTTTTTAGACTCTTATTTTTAATCAAAATGGGTTTTCATTTATTTACTTATGTTTTATTTTTAATTATGATAATAATACTAGTAATATCCGATAATAATAATAATAATATAATATAATATAATAAGATAATAATAATGATAATAATGAAAACAAGTAATAATACAATGTAATAATCGAAAACAATAAATAATATAAGAATAATAGTATAAAAATATTAACAACAAGAATAAATGTTATATAATAATAATAACTAAAATAGTAATAGTAGAATAATAATAATAATAAGGTATCAATGAACATGATGATAGTATTTACAATAGCTATAATATTATATCAAAATAGTAATAATAATATAAGATAATAATAGTAGTAATACTTATATATATATACATGTATATTTTTCTCTTTCTCTTTTTCGTTTTCTTTTTCTATCTTTTTCTTTTTCTATTTTTTTTTTTACTTTTTATACTTAAATTACATAACAGTCCAACGTAAGCCTTATACTAACACAAACTTAAAGGAATCTAATGTCCGGACAAAATTAGTGATTACAGAATTTTCTTATGTAAAATAGGCAGTAAAGACTCAGGGGGAGTTGTAGTCTGTGAGTTCCCTCGTTTACTCTGGAGTCTGGATTTTGTCAATGAGAAATTTATAGAGATCAGCATTTGCCCTGGAGTGGCGGACGGGGACCCCCCAAGTATATATATATACCCATGTTCCTGATTTCATGAAAACCAAGACGCGAAACAAATAGCATTGCGGACCACAGGATTTGTATTAGGAGAGAAAAAAGATTTTTGTCTTGCACTTGTTAACCATATGCCCCAAACGATGTCAAAAAGGCATCGATATTATTTGCGTTTGATCGTCGGCAAAGAACAAATAAGAAATTGAAGAAATATGGCGACAAAGGGTTGCCTTAACGAATGCCTTTACCCGGTTTAAACTCACTACTCAGAGACCTATTCCATTGCAGCTGCATGGTGCATTACTAGTCTAATTAACCCATGAGGAAGCTGTGCATCAATGAAGTCCCAACGCAAACGGTCAACCTGTATTCTCTTTCTTAGAATGCATCGTGTGAACAATTTCTTGATGAAGGCGCCTGAAATCGGATAACCACTCGGCACATCTGAGTCAACAGCAAAGAGGTTGGTGAAGTAGGTGGACACACATTTTCATCATTCCGATAATTTCAGCATCCTAATTGTTGGCCTTTGAGTGAAACTATATTGTATTTCGATCACCAAATTTAATCCACTCCGTTCCTGATTTTTGTAACCATACCTGCTCTTCCTAATCAACAATGGATTCTAAGTCTTGAACAAGCTTCAACTCTACTTTAACCATATTACCACTTCGCTTGCGGTCGAGACAACGTTGGACACCTCCTAGCCTACCCATTAATGTCTTTTAGGTGAAAAGTTAAAAATATGAATAAAAGTTTAACCATATTAAAGTTAAAAAAGATAAAGCGTTACATTTCCTGAGTGCTCAAAGGCGAAATCTTTGTCCTTGACAGGACATATAACATTAGCTAAGTCAGTTTTAGAAGTGTGGCCTTTTCACGTTATGCAATCAAACTGCAGTGGCGAAAGACCGGCAAATCTAAGAATTTAAATTTAGTGGTTCACACACTAAAATAAATACAAATATATGTAATTTAATAAATTGAATAAGTAATCAAAATTACTTAAGATTTTCATAATTGACGTGACAAAGGCCTATTCAACCACACTGACTATATATGTAAATGGTCCGCTATAATTTAGTTACTAACTCTCTTTAATAAAACACATGCATAAAATAACCCGCATTAGTCTATATAAATTTAAATTTCGCCCCATCAAATCATTCCAAAACACTATTTTACTGCTAATACTCTGAACACAACTTTTTAGACTACTTATAAATAACTGAAACACCTAAAATAATTTATGATACTTCAATATGAATGATCACTAACTTCCGAAACCAAATCTTTTTCAACAACTTCTTCTTCTTCTTCTTCTTCTTCTTCTTCTTATTCTTCTTCTTATTCTTCTTCTTCTTCTTATTATTATTATTATTATTATTATTATTATTATTATTATTATTATTATTATTATTATTATTATTATTATTATTTGAGAGGAAAAGGTGTAAAGACCCAGATTTTGGAGTTCGAGAGTCGGGTTGACTCGAGCGGAGGCCTTGTGGTTTGGGCCAAGGGTTTGAGGCGTTGTGGGCTCACAGGAGCTTTAGTGGGCTTTCTTTTGGTTGTTGGGCTTGCTATCATGGTTTGGGTTGAGAATGGGGAGAAGAGGGGAGGGTAGGAGGTTAATTCATCTCCCATTTGAAGGGGAAATGCTGGAAATTCATTAATTTCTGCAAATTTTGGACAAGAGTGAGATTACCTTGTCCCTGTCCTTGCTTTCTTCATCCATCCTCCATCCTTCTCCCCACACAAACAAGAAAAAAAGGTTTAATCTTGAGTAGTTGGAGTTAAAATCCCATTTTGAAGTTTGAGGGAAGTGGTTTTAGCATCTAAAGATCTATCCATCGAGGTAAGGATGGTAAAGTTTGGTGGGGGTTGTTGGTTATGGGTTTTGGAAAGGGTTTGGTGAAGTTGAACGGGAATGGATGTTTCAATCTCGTTTTTGTTGTTACAAACATTCATGAATCATCTTCAACCCTTCATGTCAATGCTGTAACTCTTTTTGCAACATTTGTTGTTGTTAAGGAAGCGTGAGAGCACTCTAAGGCTCAAAGAAAGGGGAAAGCTTGAAGCTTGTGCTAAAGGGGTGTATTCTTGTACTTGGAAGGAAGGTTAGTACACTTTCAACTCCTTTTGTTTCTTGCAAATCATGAATGTATGGTCTTGTATGCTTGTTTGATGTTTTGGGGCTTGGAATGGTTGAGTATGGGTGTTAATGGCAAATCTTAAAGTTGGTGTTAAAATGATGTAAAAATGATAGAAAATCACCTAAACTATCTTCCTTAACTTGTAAGCTTATGTTTGGGTCTTACATTGGGATATTGAAGGTTTGTGAAGGGATTTACGAACTCCAAAAAATTAATTCTGGGTTTGAGTATCGATACAGGTTGAATGTTTATCGATGCCCTTTGTTAAATGGGATGAATTCAGGCAATTCTTGAAGGGCGTACCGATACCCCTTATTCTACTAGAATTCCAGTAGCCAAAACTGGTACAGATACGCTCAGGAACGTATCGGTACACCTAGGGTATTAGTATACGACCCCGTGTATCGGTACGAGCTTTGAGTTAAAACCCTTCCGCCGGCAAGCCACATATCGATACGCGTAAGAGGGTATTGATACCCACTAGAGTGTATCGACCCTTATGTGGGTATCGATACTCGCTGAGTAATTTGCCCGAAAATTTCATATTTAGTTTAAGTGACTCATAACTCGAGGACTAGGGCCCAATGGGTCTCTAATGGGGTCAAATGAATAGTAAAACTAAGAAACTGAGAATCTAACCCCATATATGATTATAATAAGTAATAACTTGGTAAATGATGTGTGACTTGGTTGTAATAGTAACTATAGGGATCCTTGGTGGATCGTGTGTTATTGCGTGCTATGTAAGGGAACTTGTGTAATTGGGTTACTTTCTTGATGGGATCCGGATACCCAAGATGTGTTGCAACACCATGGTAAGAAATTGGTGAATGGAGGTTGCTGATGCTATGTGACTCGAGCCTCATTCGTATGCACTCGAGGGGGGATTCTGAGTGAGGGTGTATGTTTCGATGCTATGTGACCCGACCTCACCCGGAGTATATGTATCGATGCTATATGATCCGGCCTCACTCCTATGCTATTAGAGTATAGTATTTTTGGGCCTTGTGTGCCCCTTTTTTTTAGATATGAAATGTATGTGTTTAGGCGACTAGCATAGCGCCAAGTATCAATTAAATTTTCATATCATCTTACTTGTTACATGCCTATGTTTATGATCTGTGTGAAGCATGCTAGAGTAGAGGTGTATCCACTGAGCTTTATGAGCTCAGCGTTTAGAATCGTTGTTTTCTTACACAGGTTTTTAGGTGGCTGCGTTGCATCCAAGGAGCCCATCGGAGTAGGATTTCAATTCATCGAAGTGATCGAGAATACAATACTTAGACTTGTCGGGCAATGTATTCACAGGACCCTTGATTTATATTTGCAACTCTATTTAGATTTAATCATGTCGAATGTATATAATACTTGATCTAAAGGCTTGTAATCGGCTTAACAATTACTCTTGATACTTATGAATTTAGCACTCAATGTGTATGACTTGATCTTGCCTTGATAATGGTTGAATTAAACCCATATTATGTTTGAACTAGTTAGAATCGAATAAGCTTGAAAATGAATTATCTTGTACTTAACTTTATTCGAATTGTCCTTGGAGTCATGGTGTTGTCACTAGATTTTCACCCACCAATATTATATAATTTGAAAAAAAATAATAAAAGGAGAAATTATTTTCCCCTTAAAATAATAAAAGGTCCACCCTTTATAAAATAAAAAAAAATAACAACAAAAACCCATCTCAAAAAACCATTTTTGTAAAGTCCATTTCAAAAGAAAAATAAGCCCACCTTGAAATACAAGCCCATCTTTTTTAAAAAAAAGAAAAATATAATAATAATAATAAATAATAATGGTAGTAAAAATGTAGAAAAAATGGGGAAATAAAATGACAATAATAAATAATAAATGAAAAAATAACAAAGAAAAAAAGCACAGAAAAGGAAAAAAAACAACAATAAAAAATAAAGAAAAAGAAAAGAAAAGGGGGAACTAGCGCGCGTCACGCGTTAGCGTGTGTGTCGTACACGCGCGGGCTGGTTCCCTGAAACCCCTGGATCGACGCACTGCTGGAGCTGATCAGCGTCCACCGGCCACGAGTGACGTCATCGTTGGTGTCGGTCGACACATCTCACCGTCACCAACCCAACGGCACTAACGCCGCTCGTCGCCGTCCACTGTAGCCACCGAAATCTGCAAAAAACAGAGAGAAAGAAGTCAAAACCTAGGCTCGAATTAAGGGGAAATTCGATCCCGAATTTGAACCAAATCGGGATATTTTTGAGGGGGTTTTCCGAGGAGCAAGCCTCGTGTCTGATTTAGGCTTCAATTTGGGGATTAAATCCCGATTTGGCTTGAATTTAAAGCTGAAATTCAACTATAAAACCCCCCAAACCCCATTTGTTCATCACACATTTGATAACTTGAAAAAGAAAAAAAAAGGCTTAAAAAAGAATTCCGAAAAATTCTTAAAAAATTCTCAAGAGTTGCTGGAAATTTTGGAGTTGAAGTTCGAGCGTGGGGGAAATTTTCCGGAAGCAATTGAGAGCATTTCGAGAAGTTCATATTTGAGTTCTTCGTTCGTCGTTTCGGTAAATTTTCTATCTTTCCTTTTAGTTTTTTAGTAATTTTCATGTGTGTTCTTAGTTGAATTTTTAAGTTTGTGTTTATGTTTTTTTTTTTGGATTTTAGGTTGTGTTTTTGATGTCGAAAAATTGTTTCGCGATTCCGATAATGTTTTCATTTTAAACTTTCATTTAATTTTTGGTTTAATCTTTAAAAGAAATTGCACGCTTTAAAATGTTGTTTAGGAGTTTTTTTATCTTTAGAAAAAAATGAACTTTTAAAAGTGTTGCTATTAAAATGTAAGAATAAAATTGAGTTAATGTGGTTTTATTAAAAAACTTAAAGTTAGGGATTTAATTAGAAGAAATAATAATGCATGGTTGGAAATAATAAAAGAGTCTTGATTTATAAAAGTAATAAAAGGATTTATCTTAAAATTTAGTTTTAATAATAAAGTAGGTTAAGTGATTTTAAAAAAGAAAAAGAAAATAAAGATTTTTTTAAAAAAGTAACTGATAAGTTTTTTTAAAAAAATGGGAAAACAAAAGAAAATAAATTTTAAATAAAGTTTTAAATAAAGTTTAGGGTTTAGGAGAAATAATCTTGAAAAATATAAAGAGTAAAAACCTTTTAAAATAAGGTTTTATTATAGAAAATCATTTTAAAGAAAAAGTCTTTTGAAAAATTAAAAAAAAAGTCTTTAAAGAAAAAAATTTGAAATAAAAAATATGAAAAAAGAATATAAAAAATGAAAAAAACTAAAAACGTAAAAAAGGGAGAAGAAGGGAAAAGAAGGTCTTAGTTTTAAAAGTAAAAAAAAAATAAAATGTTTTTTTAAAGAAACAATAAAGAGCAAAACACAAAAGAAAAAAATTGAGTTTCTTGTTTGTTTTTTTTAGAAATAGATTGAAAAATGAAATTAATTTAATGCGGTGTCTTATCAAACGGGAATGACGAGTTAACGCCAGAAATGTTGGTGGTGATTAAAGCTCATCTCTCGAGCGATAATGCCGTTAAAATAGTTTGATATTCATTAAATGGATAAACAAAGCCGAACCTTCGTGAACTTGCAAATTCTAATTTTGAAAACGATTTTAAAATCAATTAGGTACCAATTTTGGGCGTCGTGGGGTGCTAACCCTTCCCCACGCGTAACCGACCCCTGAACCTATTTTCTAGTTTTCGTAGACTAAAACCTTTGTTTTATTAAAATAACCATGTTTTAAAGTGATCTAATCACACTTTTCAAAAAAAGTTGGTGGCGACTCCGTTGATTTTTAAAAATTTTCTAAAAAGTCGAAGCCCTCCTAAAAGGGGTTGCGACACATGGTTGCCTAATCTTGTACGAATAGTAGGGCCTTCTTTGATATCTTGGGTGTTTGTTACACTAAATTAATCGAATGAATTATTATGGTTACTTGCTAGTCAAGCAACTCATCTATTAGAGATGAGTTCTAAAGGAAAAGTTTAAAATGATTTGTATTTTAGTGCATTCTTGCTTGATTTCTTGCATTGGCACTCATCGCTCCTAACTCGGGCGAGGGGTGTTACAGAATGTTTTTAATTACCTTGTTTTAATTGGAGGTTTCGTGCAAATGATTTAACTATTTTGTATTAACTCTTTTTCCAAAATGTTATTGGATCTATAGAAATGTTTGCGTTGGGCTAAATCTAGTTGCGAAATTTTTATCTATGGGATTGGCTTAAGCCCCAAATATAACGTCGAGTTTAGGACGTTACAAAATGTCTCATTTTCACCTTTTGTATAACAATCATTCTTTACAAGTAAATTAGCGACAAAACACTTGACTTATATTGATTAAACAAGCTCTTCACTCTTTTTACACGTGTAAGACAATATGAGAATTGAAATAATAAGATATTGAATCCATTTAGAAACGATCATGTAATTTATTTACCTATCTTCAAAAAATGTGTTATATTTAATTTGATTGCATAACACCAAACCAAGCTAAAATTTTATTCATTGAAATATTTGACCTGAAAGCTAAGAAAATAAAAAGAAAAAAAGACTATGTATCAAATGAGAAAAAGTAAAACACACGGAAAAAAATGAAACGTGTAAGACTAAACATATGATACAAGAGAAAATCAATAAAAATTATTTAATGAACTCTTCTCACCACATTAATAATGATCTCAACTATTAAAAACCACCATCACCATCATCATTTTGGATTATATCATTAGCTCACTCAAATTCAAACTTTCAAATAACTGTTTTTTTCAAATTGTGTAAAAAAAACATAATTGTAGATTCATCTGTAAAACAATGACATGAGACAAAGGAGTGTTGTATATAGTTTTTAATGGTTGAGATTATTGCTAACGTAGTGAAGAGAGTTCATAAAATAATTTTCTAATAAAAAAAAAAAGTGACACGTTTGAACCACATAAAAAGTATTTAAAAAATAAAAACCACTTTTTAATAATTTTGAATTTAAAAATTTAATTATTTTATGGTAGCTCGAGAGACCTACCATGACTTGCACTAGATATGCCTCTAGCGAAAGATAATAGGGGTTAGACATAGGAGTACAACCTCCAAATTTTGAAGAAAAAAAATTGATCTTCAAAATTTTTAAAATATTAATTTAGTCCCTTAAAATTTAAAACTTCTTATTATGTTTCAATGTTTTAAATATTTTTAATTATCTTCAGGAAATTTAAAAATTTTCATCAACTCTTTCGAAATTTTTGAAAAATATAAACTAAATCATTCAACTTTTTTTGAAAAATTATTTTGTAAAACCTATGTTTGATTTTGATATAACAAAGTATGTTAAGGATTAAATTGAAAACTTGAAATAGATTTCTAAGTCCCTCAAATGATTTATAAATCACCAAGGCTTTAATCTGATTTGAAAAACTCAAACTCTAAATATTTTTTAAGTGTTCCAAGGCCAAAGTATTGAACAACGTCCAGGCGTATCGATACGCTTCCAGCCGTATCGATACCGTTTTTACAAGTTTGGCTACTGGAAAAATGCGTTTCGATATGCTCTTAACCGTATCGAAATAGATTGAATTTGTATCGATACGCTCCCTCTATAAAACTAAAGGAGTTTGAATTGCGTACCGATACGGTTCCACCCGTATCGATACGAATTTGATGGAATTTTAAATTCGAAAAGCTTTTAATGTTTTTGACCGTTGGTGTCAGTTGTTAGGTAACTGAAATTTAAAGTGGTGGTTGTCCCGTATCGATACGCTCATAGCCATATCGATACAGAAACTTCCAGTGAGTTCAGTTGAGAAAATTGCATCAATACGGTTGTTCCCCGTATCGAAACTGTCCCTGTCCCGTACCGATACGCTTACATGTGTATCGATACGCCCTCTTGTTATTGTGCAACGACTCTTTTTGTTTTGAGACAGGTATCGATACAGGTCCACGCATACCGATACAGGTCCATGCTCAAAGTGCTTATTTTCCAATCTCTTGTAAAACCCCAAATTGTGTAGTGTTCAATTCTGATCTTGTTATCAAATTTGGGTTGAGTGTTTGTACTTAAAGGGGAAATATTGTAATGAGAGATATCTTTCTTGCCTTTAATTCTTCTTTGTACTCTTGTGAGGGTTTAGTCAAATTTTGGGTAGAAAATTTGACCAGTTGTGTAAATGTTACCTCCTAAGCCTTGAAAAGGGGAAGAACAATTAGTGGATTGTTGGAAATCCTTAGTGGTAGCTAAGGTAGTGGATGTAGAGTTCATTTGGAACTTGAACCACTCTAAAATTTTTTGTTCTTCATTTTTAGCCATTCTTTTACTCCAACAATTTTTAAAAACCCAATTCACCCCCTCTTGGCTTTGATCAATCCATTGATCCACTCAACAATTGGTATCAGAGCCTACCTCTTTGAAGGATTAACAACCGTAAGATGAGTTCCTAGGAAGAGTGTGATCATTCAAAAATCAAGCCATGACATCTACCTCCAGGTCAAACATATACGAGTCTCAATCAACCACCAAACTGCCTTTCTTCAATAGTGATAACTACCCTTTTTGGAAGAACCGGATGCGCCTCTTCATCAAATCCAACGATTATCTTGTTTGGGATGCCATTGAAGATGGTTCCTATATTCCGATGAAGAGAGACGACGAAGGAAGATTGGTGCTAAAGAAGAAAAATGAGATGAGTGAAGAAGAGAGAAAGAAGATTCAAATCAATGATAAAGCTCTTCATATGTTGTTTTTCTCTTTCGGTCCCGACATCTACTCCAAAGTTTCCTCCATTGAAAGTGCCAAGGAAGTGTGGGATACACTAGAGACCACTTATGAAGGAACATGTGATGTGAAGGAGACAAAGATTGGAATTCTCAATCTTAGTTATGAGAATTTCAAAATGGAGCCCGACAAAATCGTGTCAAAGATGTTCGATCGTTTCTCAACAATCGTTAATGGACTAAAGGGTTTTGGAGAGATAATTTCGGAAGACAAACTAGTCCGGAAGCTACTCTACCCACTTCCCGAATCTTGGGATGAGAAGAGAACCACCGTCATTGAGGCCAAAAACTTAAAGACACTCAAGCTTGATGAGCTAGTGGGTTCTCTCCTAACTCATGAGATAATGAAGCAAGAAAAGGAAGATGAAAAGAAAAAGGAAGAGAGAAGAGTGGAGAAGCTAGAGGTAGAAAAGAAGAAGAAGATATGAGTGGCTCTCAAAGCTTCACTACATGAGGAGAGCACTTCTAGTGAGGAGGAAGACCTAGAAGAATTGGCTATGATAGCCAAAAGGTTCTCACGATTTATGAGGTCCAACCGAGGAAGGACGATTCAACGAAGAATGGACTTCAAAACCAAAAACAAAGTAGAAGAGAGGGATCAAATCATTTGCTTTGAGTGCAAAAAACTAGGTCACATTCGTTCGGAGTGCCCTCAACTCAAGAAGAAAGGCTTTGAGAAGAAGAAGAAGCTCAAAGCCAAGCTTTCTACTTGGAGTGACGAGGAGTCATCCGAGGATGAGGAACACGAAGTGGCCAACCTTTGCCTCATGGCTCTTGAGGAAGATTCCTCCATGATATCCTCTAACTCATCATCTTTTGTTTTTACATTTGATGAATTGCATGATGCTTATGATGAGTTACAAGAGGTATATGATGAGTTAGTTGAGAAGTATAAAGAGTCGGTCATTAGAAATAAAAAGATTATTTCGGAATTAAATGATAAAAATGACTCACTTTCTCAAGCTAGCTTAAAATTTGAGAAAAAGATATTAGGTTTACAATATGAACTTAAATTCTTTCAAGATGAAAATTATAGACCTAAACAATCTTATTTCTCAATGCAATAGTGAACACCAAAGAGTGTTAAATGAGCTTAACAAGCTCAAGGAGTCTTTCAAAAATGTTGGTAATGTAAGAAATGAGATAGGTGAATCCTCTAAAACCAACCAACCTAAAAGAAAGACATATAACTACAAACAAAATAGCTTCCATGGGCATAATAGAACCAAGAAAATTAGAAGTGTATGGGTTCCTAAGGAACTCGTCAAGTCTAATAATGTTGTTACTATGTCACCTTGGATTCCTAAGGGAACCAAGCTTTTGGGAGCTAACACTTGTGGACCTAAAATGATTTGGGTACCAAAAACCAAATTTTAATATTTTTGTTTGTAGGGGGAGCATTGCTACAAGGCCAAAGCACAAAGTCAAAATTCATGGTACCTTGATAGTGGATGCTCGAGGCACATGACCGGAGACAAGAGTCGATTCATGAACTTAAAGCCAAAAAGTGGAGGAGTAGTGACATTTGGTGACAACTCCAAATGCCACATTAAAGGTATTGGATCCATAGGTAATCACTCTACTATTCTCATTGAAAATGTTTTATATGTCGATGGTCTAAAACATAACTTATTGAGCATTAGTCAATTATGTGACAAAGGGTTTAATGTCTTATTTGATAAAAATGGGTGCAAAATTGTTGACATTAAATCAAATAATATAATGCTCATTGGTCATCGCATAGGTAATATATACATGGTGCATTTAGATGACATTCATACATCCCAAGCATGTTTTGTTGCACAAAATGAAAATGATGCATGGCTATGGCATAGGAAACTAGGACATGCTAGCATTAGTGTTTTAGAAAAATTAGTTTCCCTAAATCTAGTTAGAGGTTTGCCCAAGATTAAGTTCTCAAATGACAAAATTTCTGATGCATGCTCTAAGGGTAAACAACATAAATCATCCTTTAAATCCATTAATGATGTTTCCACAAGTAGATGTTTACAACTTATTCACATGGATTTATTTGAGCCTATTAGAACTATGAGTTTGGGTGGTAAATCGTATGCATTTGTACTTGTTGATGACTATTCTAGATTTACTTAGGTTCTATTCTTAAGTACTAAAGATGAGGCTTTAGAAAAATTCATCACATTTTCAAAATTAACTCAAAATGATCTTGAACTTAAAATTTCTCATATTAGAAGTGGTCATGGAACCGAATTTCAAAATCTAGGTTTTGAAGAGTTTTTAAATGAAAATGGTATTAGCCACAATTTTCCGGCTCCTCGAACTCCTCAACAAAATGGGGTAGTTGAGAGGAAAAATAGGACTTTACAAGAAATGGCTAGAACCATGCTTTGTGAAAACAATTTACCTAAATATTTTTGGGCGGAAGCCACAAACACCGCTTGCTACATTGTTAACCGAGTAATGATTAGGCCACATTTAAAGAAAACACCATAGGAGATTTTAAAATCTAAAAAGCCTAACATTAGCTATTTTCATCCATTTGGTTGCAAGTGTTTTGTTTTAAACAATGGAAAAGATAACTTAGGTAAATTTGACGCTAAAAGTGATGAAGCTATTTTCTTAGGTTATTCCTTAAACTCTAAAGCCTATCGTGTATTTAATAAGAGAACTTTAGTAGTAGAAGAGTCTATTCATGTTGTATTCGATGATAACCTCCTTCCGAGGAATGATTCTTTTGATGATGATGATGATATAGGAATTCTTGTTGCCTTTGATGGAGGACAAACTTCAAAGGAGGATGAGTTTCCAACAAAAGAAGAGGATACACAAGATCCACCTCTTGAAGCCTTGAAGGACTTGGCTCTTGAGGAAAAGGAAGCGAGCTACCCAAGGGAGTACAACTATGTCAAAGGTGGTGAAATCTTGGGTGATCCATCCAAGGGGGTAACTACTAGATCTTCTCTTAAACTCATGAATCATGTTGCTTTTATCTCATGCATAAAGCCTAAGAACATTAAAGAAGCATTAAAAGATGAATTTTGGATTATGGCTATGCAAGAAGAGTTAAATCAATTTGAGAGAAGTAATGTTTGGACATTAGTTGAAAGACCTATTAATCAATCTACTATAGGAACTAAATGTGTATTTAGGAACAAACTAGATGAGAGTGGTAACATTTTGAGAAATAAAGCTAGATTAGTTGCTCAAGGTTACACTCAAGAAGAGGGAATAGATTTTGATGAAACCTATGCACCCGTAGCTAGAATGGAGGCTACTAGGATGTTGCTTGCATATGCATGTTATCATGATTTCAAGATTTTTCAAATGGAAGTTAAAAGCACATTTTTAAATGGTTTTATAAATGAGGAAGTGTATGTGGAACAACCACCGGGTTTTGAAGATTCAAAATTTCCAAATCATGTTTTCAAACTAACTAAAGCACTTTATGGTTTAAAACAAGCTCCTAGAGCTTGGTATGAAAGACTTTCAAACTTTTTGATTGAAAAAGGTAAGGTGGACACTAAACTTTTCATAAAAAGGTATAAAAATGACATTTTAGTAGTACAAATATATGTTGATGATATTATTTTTGGATCTACTAATGAATGTCATTGCAAAGAGTTTGCTAAGTTAATGCAAGGTGAATTCGAGATGAGCATGATGGGGAAGCTCTCATTCTTTTTGGGACTCCAAATCAAGCAAAGGAAGGATGGCACCTTCATCAATCAAGCAAAGTATATCAAGGATATGCTCAAGAAGTTTGGTTTGGAGAATGAAAAGCCTCAAGCCACACCAATAAGCTCATCTACAAAGCTTGACAAAGATGAAGGAGGTAAGTGTGTTGACTCTAAGCTTTATCGCTCTATGATTGGATCTTTGCTTTACCTTACCGTAAGTAGACTGGATATATTGTTTAGTGTTTGCTTGTGTGCTAGGTTTCAAGCTAGTCCTAGAGAGTCTCACCTTATAGCTATTAAGAGAATCTTTAGGTACCTTAGAGACACTCCTTGTCTAGGTCTTTGGTACCCTAGAGACTCAACCTTCAACCTTCATGCTTAATCGGATGCGGATTATGGGGGGTGTAAAATCGATAGGAAGAGTACTTCGGGAACGTGTCAATTCTTAGGTAGTATGCTCATATCTTGGTTCTCTAATAAACAAAATAGTGTAGCTCTATCTACCACCGAATCCGAATACATATCCTTAGGGAGTTTTTGTGCTCAAGTCCTTTGGATGAAGCAACAACTCTTAGATTATGGTATTAAAGTTAAAACCGTACCCCTTAAGTGTGACAACACTAGTGCCATATGCTTAACTAAAAATCCCATCCAACACTCTAGAACCAAACATATAGAGATAAGGCATCATTTCATTAGAGATCGTGTCCTTAAGCAAGATGTTGTTATAGAGTACGTTAACACCTTAAACCAACTAGCCGACATATTTACAAAGCCTTTGGATAAAGATCGTTTTTGGTCCCTTAGGAGAGAGTTAGGTCTAACTAGCCTTCCTTGACCCTTTAGGACTCTTTTTGAAGTTAAAATTGCTTGAATTTGTGAAATTGCATGTTTATGTGTTGTTGCTCTTGAAAATATCCATGCTTATAGCTAGGGGGAGTATGCTTATGTTAGAATGTGCTTAGAACTACTCATTCATCAATTGCATTCATTTAAGAGGTGCTAAAATCGAGCATTTGGTTGTTCTTAAAGCCTAAAATGCATTTCTGGGCATAGGGTATCGATACGGCCCTCTGCGTATTGATACGGATAATGTATTAGCTTTCCAGACTGCATTTTGCCTAAAACGGGTATCGATACGGTTAAACTCGTTTCGATACAAGCTAAGAGCGTTTCGATACGGATTGCATCCATTTTGATACGGACCTTTGACGAGCGTTTCCAAGGAATTACGATTTTACCCCCGTATCGATACACCCTCAAGCGTATCGATACTCGATTACGCAGGCAGCTTCTTAATGGCATTTAAAGAGTTTTACTTTTACCAAAATTTAATTTTCAAAACCCTAACCGTTTTTCACTTTATAAATAGCCTCTCAATCCCTCATATTTTCATACCACAACTCAAAATCTCTTGAGGGTTTTCAAAATCAAGCAAAGCTCTTCAAGCTTTTCATCAATTTGGTGCAAGGTTCTTCTCCCATTCCTCTCTATCAATATCAAGGTAAAATTTTCTCTTTTCTTTTTATTTCATTTGAATTTCATTTTAAATTTTGTTGTGTTTTGTTTTGTCTTCTCAAAAACAAACTTCTTTTCAAATCTTTTTATTTTTGTTTTGTTTCTAAATTTTTTTAAACAAAAACCTTGCTTATTGATTTTTCAATGTGTTGAATGAGAAAGTTAATGCATACACTGTTTTTTGATCTTTTCTCTAGTCAATGGCACCTAAAAAGAGAGCACATACTAGTGAAGCCGGTGAAGGTTCCAATGCCGAAGATGGTACTCGCCCGAACCTCACTCTTATTTATTAACAATCCTTTAAGACCACCAGAGATCTCAACTATTTCCGACAATTTCAAAATCACAAAATTCGTCTGGAGAGGGTAATTTCCATTCCTTTTCTTAACTCGAAGCGTTTCAAATTTGATTACTTACCTTTGCTCCAAGAATGGAAATTTATGGATTTTCTACAAATCCCCAGCTTTTTTCTTTCGCACTTTAGTATTGTTTTTCTATGCTAATGCCAAGTGTATCGCCAATGCATGGTGTGTTATTACGGGTGTTAATTCCTATCTAATGGGTAAAAAGGTCACCATCAATGTTCAATCTCTTTGTGATGTTTTCAAGTTAGAGGATGAGGGTCTTGATGATGAGAATGCTCTTGGCCATGTCCTAAGTGGTTCTATCACCGCTCTTAATGCTCAAGATCGGATCCTACATTTGATGGTTTCTTTGTGGTTTAGGCCCTCGGGAGGAAAGTATTCCACTATCCGCCAAGTTGATGATTTTTGGATCCAATGCTTCTGTCAAAGACAACGACCAAATCTTGCTCAAATTATGTTTGCGGAGATTGTCTATCTCGTGCAACATCGCCACACTACACTCATCACTTCCTTTACGCATGGTACGGATTTGAGTTATTTCTTCACACAAAAGGAGATAGATTGTTCCCATGACTACCTAACTTCCTTCATCGATCCTATCGATGAAAGATCTCTTGCAAGGGGAAAGTTTCATTACTTTAATGGTAGTTGGCTTCATCTATCTGAGCTCCCTAGCGATACCGTTCCGAAAGAAATTGCTAATCCTCAAGCCGCTCAAGCTCCTCCTCCACCTTCCATGGATGCTCTTATGACTTTTCTAAACGAGAAATTCACGGGTTTGCGTACGAGAATTGCCTCCATGGATCAAGTGATGAATTCAGGGTTTACGACTATTGACACACGCTTTACAAGCCTTGAAGATCGAATGAAGAATGTGGAGACGCGCCTCACTTCCCTTGAAGGCGGTCACAACTCGATGAACATATCCCTTACCGCTTTCCATGACGAGTGGCGTCAATCTCGGAGGAATGATGATGATGCACATGATGAGGAAGATGAAGATGATGGAGATGGCGATGGAGATGCATAGTAGTTCATCTTTGCATATCATTCATGTCATTTAGGATATTTATGCACTTTCAATTATGTTTTTAGGACTAAGTTTGCATTCTAAAACCTATGCTTTGATTTTCTGGTTTTTTTTTGGATTTTATGTTGATGTTATCTTTATTTTAAACTTAATGATTACCAATATTATGTTTCTTGGTTATTATTTATGCCTTTTTCCTATGTTTATCAATGTCTCTATTTTTTTGATCTAACAAAAAGGGGGAGAGGGAACAAGCTCACACTTAAAATTTTGATTTTCAACTTCAAAGTTTACCTAGCTAATATTAAGGGGGGTTATTTTGTAAAGTTTTTCAAAGTGTCAAAAATTTCAAGTTTTGGTTTTGTTATATCAAATAGGGAGAGATTGTAAAACCTATGTTTGATTTTGATATAACAAAGTATGTTAAGGATTAAATTGAAAACTTGAAATAGATTTCTAAGTCCCTCAAATGATTTATAAATCACCAAGGCTTTAATCTGATTTGAAAAACTCAAACTCTAAATATTTTCTAAGTGTTCCAAGGCCAAAGTATTGAAAAACATCCAGGCGTTTCGATACGCTTCCAGTCGTGTCGATACCTTTTTTACAAGTTTGGCTACTGGAAAAACGTGTTTCGATACGCTCTTAACCGTATCGAAACAGCGTATTGAAACAGATTGAATCTGTATCGATATGTTCCCTCTGTAAAACTGAAGGAGTTTGAATGGCGTACCGATACGGTTCCACCCGTATCGATACAGATTTAATGGAATTTTAAATTCGAAAAGCTTTTAATGTTTTCGATCGTTGGTGCCGGTTGTTAGGTAACTGAAATTTAAAGTGGTTGTTGTCCCGTATCGATACGGCTATGACCCGTACGATACGCTCATAACCGTATCGATACAAAAACTTCCAGTGAGCTCAGTTGAGAAAATTGCATCGATACGATTGTTCCCCGTATAGAAACAGTCCTTGTCCCGTACCGATACGCTTACACGCGTACCGATACGCTCTCTTGTTATTGTGCAATGGCTCTTTCTGTTTTGAGATAGGTATTGATACAGGTTCACGCGTACCGATACGGTAAGCTGCAGAAGTGCATTTATGGTGGAAAGAGAGGGTCCCAACGGCTATAATCAATACCCTAACCGCCCAAACGGCTAGAATTGATAGAGAAGGTATAAATTGAAGCTAATTGAAGACCAACAACAACTATTGCATCAAAGATAAACATCATAACAAAAATCCAAGCTCAAAGTGCTTATTTTCCAATCTCTTGTAAAACCCCAAATTGTGTAGTGTTCAATTCTAATCTTGTTATCAAATTTGGGTTGAGTGTTTGTACTTAAAGGGGCAATATTGTATTGAGAGATATCTTTCTTGCCTTTAATTCTTCTTTGTACTCTTGTGAGGCTTTAGTCAAATTTTGGGTAGAAAATTTGACCGGTTGTGCAAAGGTTACCTCCTAATCCTTGAAAAGGGGAAGAACAATGAAATCCTTAGTGGTAGCTAAGGTAGTGGATGTAGAGTTCATTTGGAGCTTGAACCACTCTAAAATTTCTTGTTCTTCATTTTTAGTCATTCTTTTACTCCAACAATTTTTAAAAACTCAATTCACCCCCCTCTTGGCTTTGATCAATCCATTGATCCACTCAACATATTTTTAACCTTTTTTTTAATTTTAAGGTAAACTTCACTAGAAGCCACTAAACTATTATCATTGACTCGAAAATGTCACTGAACTTAAAAAATGTTCAAGTCTAACACTGAACTATACTTCTCAACTCGTTTATATCACTCCAACGTTATCTCTAAACGAACGTTAACTCAAAAAGACGTTATTTTGAAGTCTAATTTGGTCTAAAATGATGTCATTTTGCTGGGGGAAATAATAAAAACATGAATTTCACAGCGTTTGAACCCAAGACCTTCAAATGCAAAACTTAAGCTTTAACCACTAGACCAACATGAGATTATATGACATTTTACCACAAATATTATATATGTTAAACTACTTGAGATTAATTCAAATTATTTTATTAAATAAATAATATTATAAATAATATTAATATATAAATAATATAAAATATATTATTTACATATATATTTCAATATATATAAATAAAAATATATAGTTTTATATATTATTTATAATATATGAATATTATTTAAAAAAATATCCAAAATATTCATAATATATATATATAAATTCCTAAACACTAAAACTTCAAACTCTAAGATTTAGGGTTTAAGATTGGAGTTTTATGGTTTTGGCTTTTGGGGTTTATGGTTTAGAGTTTAAGGTTTGGGGTTTTTTATATATTTTTTATAAAATAAATATATCATTTTATGAATATTTTGGGTGTGTTTTTTAATAATATAAAAATAATATTTTTATTTATATATATTGGTATATCTGTGTAAATAATATATTTTTTATTATTTATATATTAATATTATTTATAGTATTATTTATTTCATAAAATAATTGAAATTAATATCTAGCAGTTTGACATATATAATATTTGTGGTAAAATTTTACATAATCTCATGTTGGTTTAGTGGTTAAGACTTAGCATTTACATTTGAAGGTCTTTGATTTAATCCTTTAAGTATATATTTTTATTATTTTTCTTCTACTAAACGACGCCGTTTTAAGCCAAATTAGGATTCAAAATAACCCCACCATAACGGCGTCATTTTGAGTTAATGTCTCGTTAAGACTTAATGTCAGAGTGGCATAAACGAGCCAGAAAGTATAATTCAATGTTAGACTTAAATATTTTTTAAGTTCAGTAACATTTTCGAGTTAATAGTAATAATATAGTGACATCTGATGTAGTTTATCCTTAATTTAAAACTCCTCGAACTCTTTTATCAAGCTTTAGAACAAATGAGGCTCGCACATTTGGAAGGGCCTTTGCAATATATGTAAGGTCTAGAAATGGTCTAATGGTGTGATTGTTGGTTGATAAGGAGGGTTTAGAAATGACAAATGGGACGAATAGTGTGAATACTCTTTCCTCGTATTCTTATTTATCTAAAATTTTCATAGGTATCACCTACCCATCATTCACAATGGGTATACTTTTTAAATTCACAGTTTACACAAATACATTTTCAAATTTACTCTTAGCACCCACCACCCAACTCGTATCTGTCCAAACTCGTTAAACCTATCACCTAACAAACCACTAATATCAAACATGACAAAAAAAATATTTTTCAAGTTAAATTAATTGAGTAGAGAATTTATACTTTAAGGTTTACGCAAATTAAAAGGTACGCTCCTTCAGAATTCCAAGCTTTACAAAATAGCTCGTGAACTTATCCTTGAATTCACAACGGTCCATAATTTATATTGTGGGTAGTGGGCGAGAAGATATGAAGCAGAACGGGCGGATGTGGGTTGAATAAAGTCTCAAATCCATCACATATCCACTACCCGCAATGGGTATGATCTTTGACATCTACACTCATCCAATATTCATCAAATTCATATTCATATCCGCCCCAAACGAGACTTGTGTGGTGCGAAATTTGTAAAATTATACTCGTCTACTATCTCTATCCCCTCAGTCGGTACTGTCAAAACTCAAACTTGAATCTTTTGCCGCCAACTGGTGTGAGTTCGTAAGTGTTGCCAAATGGGCAGTGGAATTGGAATCGACTATTACCATTATTATCCGAAGAAATCCTTAAACTGGTTGCGATCAACTGATCAAACCTCCTAGTGACGACAACATAAGAGATAAACCAGGTTGACAGTGGAATAAAAGAACATATACTTTGTAAAATCCGCTACCAAGGAGGAACATCACAAGATACGTTGGAGATTTGTTTGGAAGTTTAGGCACTCCAATTAATGTTGTTAACCAAAATTTTTAAGTAAGTTGGAAGCACGTGTTCGATTATTATCGGAGACATGTAAGTTTTATCCCGTTTTATTTATTTTTATTATTTTATTATATATTGTTATTTATACGTACGTATTTTTATATAATTTAATTTATACATACGCGTTTATTTTTATAGAATATGGAATGACGTCTAGAGGTTTCTTACAATCGGATGACGAGATTACTGGACGTTTTGATCGAACCATACTTAGAGTGGGCCGGGTTTTTGCAGGCATCCAAAATTACTGGAGGTGCAAAATAGACGTTGATTTGGTCAACGCTCTTTTGGAGAGGTAGAGGCCAGAGACACATACATTCCACCTTCTTTGCGGCGAGGTGACGATTACCCTGGAGGACGTATCCCATTTCCTGGGTTTGCCTGTTGATGGAGAGGCTATCACCGGTCCCGGTGCTAATGCTTGGGTGGACCTATGTTTGATTGGGCTATGGGTTGCGTCGGAGTGTTTTTACGGTGGAAAAATACAATTAGTGTGGCTACAAAATAATTTTGGTGATGTACCCGTTGACACGAGTGAAGAAGTGAAGAAGGTAACAATAATTTTTTAATGATTATTATTGAAATAATATTTTTTCTACATATGGTAAGATATATATTTTTGTATTGTAGGCATATGCTCGTGCTTATATTTTTCAGATGATCGGCGGGGTATTGATGCCTAACAAAACTTGGGACAAGGTTCACACGATCTGGTTGCGGTATTTACAGAATTTTGAAGATACAGGTAAACTAAGCTGGGGATTCGCAGTTTTGGCCACTCTTTTTAGGGAGATGTGTAAGAATACCGATCTAGAAAAGTATTTCATCGGAGGTTGTTTGGTGTTGCTCCAGTCCTGGGCGTGGTGGAGAATGTCGTTTTTACGCCTAGAGCTTCTTGAGCCTATTCCATATGTTTTTTCGCTAGCCCGAAGGTAAGAAAAGAGTTGTTAATTTTTTAATATACGTATTATTATAATTAATTAAAATTATCTTCTTATTTTGTAGGTGGACCGCTCGTTTAAATCATGTTGGTGTTGAGAAAGGCCTGGAGGTTATCAGACAGGATATTGAGAATTTTTCAAAAGATTAGGTAACACTTTGGTGTATTTATATAAAATAAATTTTATATTTAACTATACGTAATTTCTTTTTCTTTTTTAATATATGCATTATATATTGGTTAGTTTTATGGACGACGTACGCGAATATAGAGTTGCAGCATTGCATCCCGATATTTTCGGCCAAGAAGAAACTTGTTTGGACAGCCTTTGTACCACTCATCTGCTATGCCACAGTTGAGTGGCATCCGACCGACCGTGTCCTACGACAGTTTGGTTGTTTCCAACGTATCCCAACTGAGCCTTCAAATTTAGATGAGTTGCACAAACTCACTCGACAAGGGAAGCCCGAGGTAATAAATATTTATATACTTACCGCATTCTTTTATTAATTCGAACGTAATTCATATCTAAAAAGAATAATAAATTTTTTTATTGTCTTATAGGTTGATTGATTGGTGCACCACCACATTTATATCGCTCACTGGAGGGACATGCTGAATCAGCGTTTGCAACCCCGGAGTGAGTATCGTATGTTTGATACGATGGTGAGCGGTGATTACGAAGACTGGTTTAGGGCGAATGGGAAGCCGTTTATTCTGACTCCAGAGAGGCAACGGTAGTCTGTTGACGTCAGCAACACAATCGCCCACGGTCTCAGCGTTCGAGGGGGAGGGGAGCACGGAACACCTCCGCAACACCGCCACTTCCACCATCAGATGCTACCCCACCACCAATGCAGCCACAGTTGACCCAAAGTCCAAGTCAAGGTTATTTAACGCCTTCTATGTCAGACCACTTTGCTCATGTTTCAGCGATGATGAGTGGTGCCTCCAGCTATCCTGCAGGATATATGCCCTACGTGCCCTTCATGTCGTTCCCCTCGATGTCAGCCGCATTTGGAACCGAGATTGTCCAACAAACGCCGCCATAGTCGATTTTCTACCTTAGTGGGCCCGGTGAAACGAGCGGTACTGCATGAGCTGAAACCGAGGATGGTGATGGTGATGATGATGGTGACGACGCTCTCTCCCAACGCAATCCGGAGCGACATCATCATGCACCATCTTGTGGTACCGGTGGACATAGGCGCCATTAGTTTTTTGTTGTTGTTTATTTTATTTAGAAATGTTGAACTTTATATTTTTATTTTGTTTTTTAATTATTATATATTCTAGTTTAATTATGATTTGTATTTTATTTGTTTAGTTAATTAGTATATGTTTTTAATTTGCATTTTTTTATTTTTTTATTAGTTTATATTTTATTCGAATTCTCGGATATTGTGATTTGTTGTTGTCGATCGTCGTAAATAAAAATACCAAATAGTTAACATCCAATGAACATAGAGATGCAACTACAAATAACATCAAATCACAATATTCGGAAAATCAGTTTGCGGATAAATTTTCCAGATACGTGGTTTATTGGCATTGATAGTTATAGTCGCGTTCTGTACGACACGATATTCTTGACACGTCAAGAATCATGGCAAAATCGCTGTCGTGACTGTTTTTAGAAAATCCCGCTTTTTAAGTTTTGGAAAAATAGCCTGACGGTTATTAGGGTTTTGGAAATCGGGGTTTTTCATTTTAATTTGAGCTTGAAATTAGGGATTTTTCCAATTTTATTCAAATTTCCTTTATTTGCTTAAAAATCATTTTGGAGTCGCCACCGGCCACTTTGATAGGTCGGACACCATAAAAACGTAGCAGAGATTCTTTTTTTTTTTTGAACAGTTCGATTTTGAGAGTCGGTTACGTGTAGGGAAGGGTTAGCACCCATACAAACTCCCGTTATCGGTACCTCATTAATTACACGTGACATTTTTGGCATTTCGAACATTAATCTGGATTTAATTAATTCTTTTAACTATAAAATGAATTTTATTTCGAATGGATGTATCTTTTTGTAAGAAAATACATTTTAGACGAATATAATTATGAAACGTCTAGTTACATTAGGACACTTCAATTTATATTCAAAATGTATCTCAACACAAAAGGTTTAATGTAACCCCCTCATCCCGGTCTAGCCGAATGACCGGTCCAAGTGGGTCACACGGGGAAAACCGAAGCGAAACCCGTTAAGGTTCCCCCTCGGTTAGCAACCCTATTTTTTTTCCATTAATTAATCTTGTCTAAATGCATTATTAAGTCCTAAGTGAAGCACGGCAGCGGAAACACGAACGATATATCAACGACCCACCAAATCTGCATATTAAAACAACCCATTTATCCTTTCTAAGCATGCCGTATCAATACAGCTCTCTAGTGTATCAATACAGCTATAGTGTATCGATACACTCTCTAGTGTATCAATACAGCTATAGTGTATCAATACACTCTCTAGTGTATCAATACAGCTATAGTGTATCGATACACTCTCTAGTGTATCAATACAGCTATAGTGTATCGATACACTCTATAGTGTATCAATACAGCTATAGTGTATCGATACACTCTCTAGTGTATCAATACAGCTATAGTGTATCGATACACTATCTAGTGTATCAATACAGCTATAGTGTATCGATACACTCTCGAGTGTATCAATACAGCTATTGGTCAACTAGGTCAAACCGTATCGATACACTTAGTCACCGTATCGATACGACCCACACTCCACCACTCCTAAAAAAAACAGAGAGTTGGGACTGTATCGATACACCCTAGTGTATCGATACGCCTGACCAAAAATCTGCCATTTATGCAAGAGTGTATTGATACAGCACTTTAGTGTATCAATACGCCCTGTTTTGCAAGACTCCCAACTTCAACATATTCAAAGCATGATTATGAACCATCATACATACATGGTAAATTATACATTAAGAACCTTTCATACATGATACTCAACATGAGCATACCTTAATCAACTAAGGAAAATCATGCATTCAATCAAAAGAAAGCAAGCAAGCACATAAGGTCTCATGCTTCAACATCCATACACTTAGGCATCCTCACAAGACATATGTCCAACACACATGATAAGCAATTTAAATATCTACCAACATACATCACTCAAGCATTCATCAAGGCATGCATCATAAGTGACATTTACAAATCAAACAAGGCATCTAAGTGCCAAACCAAATCAACACACATCAAAGTATCAAGACACACAACACTTATCCCATTGCTTTACTATTACAATCTTTTAATTTATAAATCATACATTGAGCTCACCAAAAGCAACACTTGAAGACCTTTCCTTTCCCTTGCCACCCACAAGCTATTTATCTGCATTGTCGAACAAAAGAGAGCGTAAGCATAAAAGCTTAGTGAGGGTAAGCTCATAAAACAAACCTTCGACAATACAGGGTCCAAGCTCGAGCAATTATCATGATGAAATACATGACTTTATCTTTGATCCACATGAACCAAAATGAACATGATGCATGAACATATAATCAACATTATGTCATGCTCAACATCTTATAAGCTCAACTTACAACGATATATATATACCTCAATGCATTAACCAAATCATATATCACTTCACATTTGAAATTCACATTTCATATCACATTGATACACATATCAATTCATATTAGCATGTATGCATAATCTCATATTGGCACCTAGCTATGACTCGAATACGCGGATAACATGTTGGAACGCATTTCCAACAACAACATTACCTCGGTGGGATTCCACTCATCACCGGTCTTGCATGGACGGGATTCCACTCATCGCCACATGCCCTACGGATGGGATTCCACTCATCATCACGTAGAATATATATAAATTTCCGGTGGAATATTACATCACCGTACTCCTCCTTGGTTCCTTAACGCCACCAAGGCCACGTACGTTTTGACTCAATTTGTGTGCACACTCATCCTAATGATCGATCATTGTACCCAAGCATACTAATGCCAATATTAATCAAATTCCACAACCTTTGATATTCAGAGTCATAATATGGCATCTTACATCATATTAAGCTCAACATCAAATATCTCAACAAAGTATTATCATAATGTCATGTTCAAGAGTAATAATATGGCATCTTACATCATATTAAACTCAACATCATCATACACAATTTACAATCCAAACCACATGCATAGCAATGCATCAAACCATGCCTCAACAACATGTATAACACATTATACATAATCATCTTAACACAATTCATCATGAGGCATAACATTAATTAAAGAGATCATCCAATGTCTCTAACTAAAGCTTAGGATTAGGCTACCACCCTAATCCTAACTCTAGGTGAGTCTACCAATCTCAACCTAGTCCACATGCTCGAACCAATTGCTCAAAACCATTTAAAATATTTTAACCACTCACCGACTACTTCATTAGCACAAGCCGACAAGCCTACCAAGCATCCAAGTTTCCGGATTCGAGCCCGAAGCTTCACCATTGATTTCTCTTGCTTCTAACCATTCAAAAACAATATATTAACCTCAAAATCAGTCACAAACCCAAAGTTTAACATCAACACACAAATCCACTTCAATTCTCACAATTCAAAGCCAAGTTCATTCTTCAATTTCTCATTTTCGTACTTCCACAAAAACCCATCAAAAATCAGAATTGTAGTCATCCAAAACACTCTTAAACATGTTCAAAACACTGCCCAACTATAGTATAACCATCAACCCCCAATTTCCAACATTAAACACACAATTTAAGCCATGAACAATCCCCAAAATCACCAAATCCGAGCAGCCATGAAAAACAGTCCAAAACTTGTGATTTCAACATTTTTAACACATTCAAACACTTCCAAAACAACCCCCAACTATTACTCTAACATCAACCCTCAAATTCCAACATTAATCATACCCAAACTCATCTAAAAAAACTTCCTAAAAATCCACCAAGACCCAATTTCGGATTTTTACCCAAAATTACTCATTTTAACATATTATGTGTATTTTAACATGATTAAACAAAGCCCCAACTCAATTTATCAAAACAAGATGAAAAACCCCTTAAAAAATCCAACTTTGATATGAACCCTAATTTTCAAAACTCCATAACTTTGAAATCTAAGACTATAGATAGATAGAGGATAAAGAGGAGATTAAGAAAACATAATTACCTTTCAAAAACCCCTTGAATTGATGAAGAAATTTGATGAATTATCAAATTTGGGTTTGGGAGAGTTTGGGATGTTTTACACGGTGGGGAGGGGAGGAAATGAGAAAGATGATAGCTTTATCTTATGATAAGGTTGTCATTATTTTTATTTTGGTTAAATTACCAAAATGATCCCTCCCTTTCTTTCTAAACTCAATTTGCTCACACTAAGGTCAATTTGATTAAAATAAATTTTACCGACTCGAACCAACTAATCCGACTAACTTCTAGCCCCAAAACACGGGTGTTACATTTAATGCATGTCAAATTATTGTCTTGCCATTTTTAAGTAAACCCTAATTAGGCACCACCAATTTAATTAATATAAAATTCTAAGAATATTATTAATTTTTGGACATAAATGATAACATCCAAAATAATATTGGACACTATCTTTAATCCTATTTTAATTTTAATTAATTTAATTTTATGATATTTCCATTTTTCTAAATAAAAATGATACATTTAAATCTTCACTTGAATATTCTTGGATTAACATCACTTTTCAATGTGACACTAATTAATTTGAATATTTAAAATTCATTTCAAATATTCATTTATTTGCTACAATGATCTCTCATATCCAATTATTTAATTAAGAAGCCTTTACTAAAGGCTCTAACTAATGCAATTTAGTGATTACGTATTCCAAACATGTATACTACATGCTTAATTTTAAAATATATAAGCATCTAACTAATTAAAGCAAATAAATAAATAAAATAAATCAAACAATTAAATAAAGATATTAAACTAAAATATGGACTAAATTGAATTAAATTGAAACTTAGAGGGTCGAAATACAAGTAATTAGTGGCTGAATTGAAAATGATGCAAAACAGAATAGCTCAAAGTGTGAAGTGCCCATAGTAGGGCGCGGGTCGTCCAACCCGACCCGAAAAGAATATGCGGGTCGAGCGCCCAAAACGACGTCATTCCAACTCGGCTATAAAAAGCCCAAGACTGAGTTGGATCGGTCATAACCCGTTTGCAATCTCTCTCTCTAATTCAAAAATTTTCTCCCATCTCTCTAAGCTCAAACACCAAAAACCCAAAAAATTCTGCCCAAACAAATCAAATGCGCGTGTTCATCCAAAAATCATCTTCCGTTCTTTCTTTTTCCCCGTTTAATCCATACAAACACAAAATCCTCATTCATTTTGTGTTCTTAAAGATCAAAACTCAAATTTCCTTAAGAACACATCACTTTTTCTTCACCTTTCCTCTCTTGATCCGCTACAAACACCGAACTCACCCAAAACCTTGTTTATTTCGGATCAAACACCCAAAACCTAAACATTCATCCCTTGTTCTTCATCATTCTTCATTTTGATCCATCACCACCCCTAAACCCTATCTCAACCTATTTGTCAACCACCAGAGACGACGTCAGTCACCGGTCGTCATCTTTTGTCACCTTCCTCGGCGACCTGAACTTTCTGGCCAACCTACACTTTTCCGGAAAACTGTACCTACTCTGGTCGTCTTCTCTGGCAAACATCCCTACTCCAGCCACCGTCTGGTTTGTCTCCAGCGACCAGTCACCGCCGCAAGGCGATTTTTGGAAGCCATGCCGCCGCCGCTGTCCAAACCAAAAAAAACCTCATTTTTTTCATTTTTTCACCTCGAATACCTAGACCTACCCGATCCATAAGGATCTCTCATCTTCTCCCCTATAAATCTACCCAAACCAGCCTTCCTATCATATTTGACTTCACCAGAAACCTAACTTCTCACCGGCCAACACTTAGAACCTCTCATTTCCCTAAATCAACGACATTCTTTCCTTATTTCGAGTCAAATATTCACCATTTCATTATTGTTTTTGGATCTAACTCTAATTTTATGCAGGAAAATAATGAAAGCGAAGTCGGAATATACCTTTCCATGGTAGTGAGCGGACTCCGGTGATGATCTCTGATGGCATTTGGGGACGGCGGCTTCCGGCGACTTTTCAAATCCTCAAAACGGTTTGACTTCTTTCTCCTCATTATGATTTTATTTATTTATTTATTATTAGATTAATAACCATTATGGGGGTAATTATTAGTGTAATTAATTGAAACTCTAGTCTGACCTCTGCCCTCTGACTGAACCGCAACTACATGTGCTATGTTCCTCTGGCCATCATTTCTCGGCTGAAAGTTACCTCGACCGCACCCACGGCCTCTCGGATAGTCAATCGCTCTAGCAGGAGCCTGAACCTGAATCGATGCATACCCAGCCTGATGTGGACAATCACGCCTAAGGTGATCTCTAGCTCCACAGTTCCAACACGAATGAAAATTTCCCCAACACTCTCTGGTGTGATGCCTCCCGGATCTAGTACACTCGGGCAAACGCCCACCAGCTCTCTGGCCCTGATGGCCTCTACCGTGGTTACCACCACCACGTCTATGATCAAAATGATGCCTATTGTCCCTATGCCTCTTGGCATCACCTCTATCAAAGTCGCCAGACCTCTTCTCGGAACTAGAACCACCAGAACGTTTGGTCAGACCCAAAATGTGCTCTATGTCCTTGGCCCTAGCGACCAAGACATCAAAATTTGTGTAGTCTGTAGCCAAAGTGTACCTCTTCACTTCCTTGCTCAACCCGTAACGGAATCAGTCACATCGTTCCCTCTCAGTAAGAACTAGCTCGGACGCATACTGACTCAATCTGACAAACTGTATCTCATACTCGCCCAAACTGTCATGTTTCCCTGAAGCAAAGCCATGAACTCTCTCTTCTTCTCATCGAGATAACGGGGACCCAGATACTTCTTGTGAAAAGCAGACTCGAAGAACTCCCAAGTGATCTCGGCATCTGGCATGCCCGTAGTAATGGTGACCCACCAAGTGTAGGCATCACCCTAAAGCAGAGAAACAACACACCCTAGTCTGTGTGCTCTAGTACAACCCATCTGAGACAAAATACGGACAGTCTTGTCAAACCAAGCCTCGGATCTCTCGGGCGCCAACCCTCGGAACTCTTCACCGCCCAAACTACGGAGCCTCTCTAGTGGCAAACCGGTGCCCTCACCCTGAGGTTGTGCCATTGCCTGTCCCCCAGCCACTGCTGCCTGAAAAGCCCCGGCTATCACGTGAACTAACGGAACCAAATCTATACCGGCCGGACCTTGGCCAACCTGAGGTCCTACACCGTCGGCTCTCGCCTCACCTCCCTCTTGACGAGGAGGAGAAGGAGGAGGTGGAGGAGCCTGTGCCTCAACCACCGGCTCAACTCTCGGAGTTGCTGCCCGTGGTTCCGGATGAACCATCCTAGGCCTGCCTCTAGGTCTCATCTTACAGCTAGCAAGATAACAACTACAAACAAACAAACACACAATGATTAAGTTAGCAAAGGCAAGGGTCCAACGTGCTCAAGTATTCCTTTACAAAATCTTTTTAAATAAGCAATAGTAGCAATGGGAACTCGACACTACGCCTCAACACAACAATCATACCAACACATGCTTTCAAACACCGTGCAAGCAAGCATACAATAAGCAATCATAGCAAAACACTCATCGTACAACATACACTGAGATATAGCAACACAGCACTTCAAACTTACGTTACTTACCTACCCGAGGTCGTGGAAACCTCAAGCTCTGATACCAACAAAATGTAACCCCCTCGTCACGGGCTAGACGACAGACCGGTCCGAACAGGTTAAACGGGGAAAACTAAAGTGAAACCCATTAAGGCTCCACTTCGATTAACAACCCTAGAAAATTTTTCTTTAATTATCTTGTCTAAATGTATCATTTAGTCCTATGTGTGAAAAAAACAGAGGAAAACGAGGACAAGGCGTTACAGACAGAAAGTAAGGAAATATAAATTTACCAAGTGACATGTTATGTCCAATTGCTTGCATTAGAAACCAAAACCATTCATAAACAATGCATATAAGCTTAACTAGGAAGCATACAACCATCGTGACTAAAACCCGACATCCGAGAACCTTTGAAGATGCCAAAAGAGAAAAATACATGCATGTGTTTCAAAACAGGCTTGCCCGTTTCGATACGCGAGCTCTAGTTCAAAAGCCAGACCAAGCCGTACCGATACGGTCCACTCCGTTCCGGTATGGGGGTCTTCAGTAACAAAACGTTCTGGAATAGGTTCTGAAACGGGCACTCACAGAGGCAAACCGTATTGAAACGCGTATCGAAACGGGGGCTCACAGTGTCAAATCGTATCGAAACGGCACCACCCCCGTTCCGATATGAGTATCCCTGGAGCTACACCCGTTCCGAAACAACCACGAGCGTTTCAAAACGCCTGCACTCTGTGTGACCCTGAAATCAATTTTTTGCATCTCTAAATGTTCCCAAACATACCCCAAAATAAAAAGAATCAAGAAACATCATACGAGCATACGATCGATAGGCATTACACCCTACTTCAAGCATGATCAAACATGTACACATGCATAACAAGGCCATTTCATTCATAGGAAACATGCATCCACAAAGCATAGCATATGCAAAGTTACATGCCATCAAATACAAAACATATTAATTCATATAACAAAGCCTAACTGCTTTTTCACACAACTCATAATTGTCTCATAAAGCATGGTTTACAAATCCACAACACAAAAGCATTGACCAAATAGGAGTCTAACACATGCTCATATAACACGTAGCATCCCCATTGCTAAACTACTACATTATTTACTGAAACCATACTTGAGCAACCACAAACGCGCTTGGATGCCCTTTCCTTGCTCCTTGCTAACTCCATACTAATGATCTGCATTGTCGAAAACGAGAGCGTAACCTAGAAGCTTAGTGAAGGAGCTCTAAAACAAAACAACGACAATGCAGGGTTCAAAGCATGATATCCTTAAGGCATTCACAAGGCATACATTTACGCAAACATAGCAACATAGCCAAACGTTAAGAGAATAAATGGACATGGAATCTTACCTCATGTCATGCTAAACAAAGATATAACAAATATCTTACACAACAACCACACATGAACAAGTATATTGGCAACTATTAGCTTACTCGGATATGCGGATAACTTCCGTTGGGATTTTCACCCCCAACGTACTCAACAACAATTACCTTCCGGTGGGATTACACTCACCATCGTTTTCACTCATTGATAGGATTACACTCATCATCACATGCTAACATTTTTCGGTGGAATATTACCTCACCGTACTCCTCCTTGATGACTACACGTCACCAAGGCCACGCTCGAATTTGACTCTTACCGTGTGCACACTCATCCTAATGATCGATCATTTATATCCGGTAAATATGACTAGTGCCAAATATACTAAGCAAGTCTCACCATGATTTCACAATCATGCAACACCACATATCATCACCAATAAACAACATCGATATATATATCAACATGCATAGCTAACACATACTACACAAGTCTACAATTATGCACTTTAAACAAGAACTCACAAAGTCAATAAGGGATTAAGCTACCAACTTAATCTCCACCTTGGATTGGCCTACCAAGCACAATCCAACACCTCAACCACACATTTGAACCAATTTAAAACCATTTTAAATAAACCACTCACTGAACTCCCTTAAGCAAACCGAGAAAGCCGATCAAGTCTCCAAATTTCCCGGAATCAGAGGGAGGTTGCTTCGTGTGAGATTTAAACCAAGCCCATGGAAATTTGCATTGAGCACTTGCTCTAAATAAATCTTCCTAGCAACAACCATATCCTCACGTTCAACAAAATCAGGTTCAAAGAGCAGATGGTTTCTTCTGTGTTACAGCTTCCAACAAAGGATAGCAAACATGATCCCGCAACTAGCCCATAAGTTCGAGAAAGGGCTGTCGGTTCGAAGATTATCCGCAAGCCAATTCTGCAGGGGCAAAGCATGGAAATCGCGGAGAGAAGTAGCCGGAATTAATTGCCTTCATACCCTTCGAGCGCGAGTGCAGTCCCTGAGCACATGGATCGCATCTTCCTCTCCATAAGAGCAAAGGTGGCATCTGGGATCATTGGCCATATGTCTTCTCAATCTCTCTACATTAGTAAGCAAACAACCTCGCATGGCTAGCCAAATAAAGGCTCGGATTCGTTGTGGTACAAGTAATTTCCAAATCGTAGCCCAATGATTCTAACCACGAACGTTCGCCTGTCCCATTAGACGAGTATAAGCTGATTTCACAGTAAAGCAACACTTCGAGTCATCCTTCCATCCTAATTGATCCGGACCAAGACGTGTCGTGGGTGGATAGACGATCAGACTATGGTGCACGCAATCCTCTGGCAAAACCTGGTTCAGAGCTTCCACATCCCAACAACCAAAAGGCGTTGTAAAAGAAATCACCGGGCACGCCATAGGCATATCATCCAGCTGATACGACGCAATTAGAGGTCCCCAACCATTTAACCAATCGTCGTACCAAAAATCCACTAAACATCCATCTCGAACAATCCACCCTATACCATCACAGACATTATCCGAA
The DNA here is from genome assembly GCA_030270665.1 of Hibiscus trionum. NCBI lineage: Eukaryota > Viridiplantae > Streptophyta > Magnoliopsida > Malvales > Malvaceae > Hibiscus > Hibiscus trionum. Next base: position 70,565,030 of record BSYR01000003.1, read on the forward strand.
ATTGTGAAACATATGCTTTAATTTTGATATAACCAAAAACCTAAGGACTAATTTGAAAAATATCAAACCAATTTTTAAGTCCTCAAAATACCCTTATATGAATTTAAGACTATATCCTGAGTTAAAACCAAAGATTTACAAATATTTTTTTTAAGTATTTCAAAGTCAAAACAGTGAATTTTCCAGCCCCGTTTCGAAACGGCCCCAGGCGTTTCGAAACACTTTCAGTTCGATGTGCACCTGTTCCGCAACGCGTATCGGAACGGGTCAAGGCGTTTCGAAACGATATGACTCGTTTCGAAACTGTTCTTCATTCATAAGAACAAAGGGTAACGGTTTAAACTAAAATTTGAAAATAAACAGGGCGTTCCGAAACGGGCTAAGGCCGTTTCGAAACACCCCTTTGACAGTGGCAAAATGTTCCGAAACGGGATAAGGCCGTTTCGAAACACCCCTTTGGCAGTGGCAAAACGTTTCGAAACATCCTCAGGGCGTTTCGAAACGGGCTCTCGTAGACGCTCCAACGGCTATATTATTTGAAATCCGTTCCGAAACAGGTTGACCCCGTTCCGAAACGGTAGGCTGCTGTGTGCTGTAAAGTTGTGAGAAACGCACCCCAACGGCTCTAATCTTTAGCCCATCACCCACAACGGTTAGAAATCAACAAGAGGCTATAAAAAGACCCCAAGAAGCTCCAGCAATCGACATTGAACCTAAAGAATACATCCTATCATCAAATCCAAGCATTTGTGTTAAAATCCCATTATTTGTCTAAAAACCCCAATTGTATTTTTCATTCATATTTTGTTCAATTGGGTTGAGTGCTTGATATTGGGCTATCATTTGTATTGAGAGATACTTTATTAGCCATCAAATTTCTTTGTTCTTTTGTGTGAGAATTGGGTTAATTTTTGGGTAGAAAAATTAACTGAAATTGTAAAGGTTGCCTCCTTGTCCTAGAAAAAGGGGACGAACAATTAGTGGAATTGTTGCAAATCCTTGGTGAGACTAAGGTAGTGGATGTAGAGTTCGGTTGGTGAACTTGAACCACTCTAAATCCTGTGTCGATTAATTTTTTATTTGCAATTTCTCTTACTACATCTCTAAAATTCCAATTCACCCCCCCTCTTGGTTATTATCTATCGTGTGATCCACTCAACAGAAATAGGACAAATACCAAACCACAAGCGAGAACAATTCCTGGAATTCAAAGTAATAGGCAAAACACCTTCCCACTTATATTTAGAGTGCACCACTTGAACCCAAAGCTTATCAGTTTCGGTAATAAGTTGATAACCAAGCATCATTAGAAACACTTGATTAAAACGCTTCATATCACGAAACCAAAGACCACCATCCTCAATCGAATCCTTCATATCTTCCCAGCGCACAAGACTAATACCCTTATGTTTTGCAGAGCTACCCAAATAAAACCCCGAACGATCTTTTCAATATCCAGACACCGCTTTGGGAAGCCAGGAAGCTTGCACGGTGTATCTCGGGATAGCCTGTAAGATAGATTTGGCTAAAGTAACACGGCCTGCAAAGGCAAGGGATTGTGCTGGCCGTGACGCAAGCTAAGAACGAATTTTATCAATTAAATAATCATATGTTGCCTTGGTAACCCGGCTATTAAAAAACGATATACCAAGGTACCTACCCAAGTCCTGGACTTCCTTAAACCCAAAGCCGTTTACAATATTTGATCGAACATCCAAACTTGTATTCTTAGAGAAAAATATATTTGTCTTTGGAGCACTAACCTTATGCCCTGAAGCAACGCAGAAATAATTGAGAACATTGCGGATGACTTCCATCTGTCGAACTGTCGCTTCACCAAAGAGCACAATGTCATCCGCGAAAGAAAAAAAAGATGTGATATACTAGGGCCATTTCGATTCAAATGAATTTCTGACCATCTCCCATGTTCAATTTCCGAGCTAATAGCTTGAGAGAGGTGTTCCATACAGAAAATAAAAATATATTGCGACATTGGATCTCCTTGGCGAATCCCACGTGTCGATTGGAAACTCTCAATTAACTCTCCATTCCAAGAAATTTGTGTAGACACGGAGGTAATGCAGCTCAATAAATGAACAATAATGAATATTAGTATCTATAAGGATTTTTTATTAAAAAATTTCGATATAATCGATGTAATTATTACAATCGTAAGTGTCTTTATTGTTTTTACAATTTAGGAATTATTTTAATCAAATTTGAGGTGATGATTAATTAAATGGGAGGGCTGGGGAGAACGAGATGAGTAAGCAATTATTGTGAGTAGGGGTATAAATGAACAACATATCCGATTGTTTTGTATAACATTTCTGTATTAAGCTAAATAAATAAGTATGAACAATTTTTTTATATTCATTTAATAAACGATTGAACAAGAACATAAGTGTGTTCGGTTCATTTATGTTCACGAACAAGTTCATTTATCAACTCATTTATTAAGTTTCCCTTTTCATTTTATTCTTTCGCATTTTAAATATGGTTGAAGGTAGGGATTAAATTAAACACATGATGAACTTTGGAGTTTAAATTAGGGTAAAATACTTGAATCATCACTCAACTTTACTCTCAGACCTATTTTGGTCACTGAACTTTCAAAACGATCAATTTACTCATTAAACTTTTTTTTTTTTTACCTATTTTGGTTACTTTAAATTATTTTATTAATATTTTGGTATGAGTTGGCATATTTTATTATTATTAAATATAAAATTAATTTAAAATAAAAATAAAAATAAATTATATTTTATTATTATTAAATAAAAAAATTTAAAACAAAACCCCCAAATCCCCAACACTCAAAACTTTAAACCACTTTTACTCTCACCGGCCACCCACTCTTTCGCCGGCGTTACCCTCACCGGCCACCCTTCTCTTCGCCGGCGTCATCTACTCTTGCAGAAATGGCTGCCTTTGAAAGCTAGAAAATTTAATATTCCCGAGAAGGGTATCTAAAAACATACATACTGAAGCTAAAAGCGAAGACTGCAAACTAAACTGAGCAGTAGCGTCTCCGAGCAAATGACCGCCTTGCCCCATCAAAGCCGACCTTGATAAATTAGGAATGCCCATCTACTGGTTCTGTTGCTGGTTAGCTTGAATTGAATCCGACCCACCAAATTCATTTGCCCATATAACCCTTGCCTTAAAACATTATTGTATTGAGAATTGCTGCTTCTGCTGTTGGAGTTGGTTCATGCGTGAAATAGATGTGAATCTTTGAAGGTTTTGCTGGATTTGGTAATTCGATAAAGCTGCAACGTTTTGCTGCGCTTGTTGTTGTTGAATTTTCTAGCTTTCAAAAATGGCCATTTTTGAAGAGCAGAAGACGCCGACAATGGGGTGGGTGGCTGGTGAGGGTAACGTTGGCGAAGGGCTGGGTGGTCGGTGAGGGTAGCGCCTGAGGGGAAAGTGGTTTGAGGTTTTGAGTGTGGGGGGATTTGAGGTTTTTATTTTAATTTTTTATTTAATAATAATAAAATATAATTTGCTTTTATTTTAAAATAATTTTTATATTTAATAATAAAAAAATATACCAAATCATATCAAAATATTAATAAAATAAATTAAAGTGACTAAAATAAGTCAAAAAGTAAAGTTTAGTGAGTAAATTGATCGTTTTGAAAGTTTAGTGACTAAAATAGGTATGAGAGCAAAGTTGAGTGATGATTTAAGTATTTTACCATTTAAATTATGAAATCCGAGAAGCTTGAGAACTAGTGGCGTAATTTCACAAATTTGGCTTGCAAATAAAATGGTAGAAAGATTGTGTTCGTGAATGCTAAACAAACGTACCGGTGAATATATGAACGAACATGTTGACGAATATGTTCGCAAACGTTAAATGAACATGTTCACAAACGCTAAATGAACCCAACATCAATATCTTCAAAAAGAAACAAACGAACATAACATTACAATTTTAAACAAACAAGAACCAAATATGAACACCTTCAAAAATAAAAAATATATGAACACAATATTAAAATTCTGAAGGAATGAACACCTTAAAAATAAACAAATAAATACAAAAACAAATATATTCTTATTTATTCAAATCCGATTCATTTACGCCCTAATTATGAGAAAATGGATGTTCATAAGAATGGAAATGAAGGTAAGACACAACATCAGATTGTGTGTTTGTTTATGTATACGTAGTTGCAGACCACCCAATATGTCCCCCACTATTTACATGCTTTACTTCTCTAAGGAGATTAGACACTCTTTCTAAACTTGAGTATTGGCTTTTTCCCCCAAATCCAAATATTCTTCCTTTTATAGGTGTTTTCATGGTTAAGTTTTGATCAAAATTTTAAAACACTATGAAAATATAAATTATTGTGTTTTTAATACGAAAAAGAGAAGAAATGTTTAGAATGGAATATATAACTTAATGTCGATTTTGATTTCAATGTAAATTGTGTTATTATTGTATAACAGGTTTGGTTCACAATTAAATGTATTTTAAAATTAATATAAATATTTTTATTATATAAATTATATTTGAGTTTAATTCCACTCAAAGTATATGTTTCTTTACTACACCTAGGTCATTGCCGGCCTAATTAAGGGATAAAATGACATTTGGCATCTTAAATTGGTATTTTTTTAATTTGATCTTTAATTTTTTTATTTAATGGTAGTCTTATAATTTGATAATTTTTCTGTTCAAGAACTTATATATTAATTCTTTTGATGATATGATGTTATGTGATTGCGTCTTCAAAAAAAGAAAAGAAATATGTGTTTTAGTGATAACACAACTTAATATCGAAGGGCTAACATATGAGTCTACCACGTGCGACGAACACCGATGAACACCACTAATGATGAATACCGATGAACACCATTAAATTAATTAATAAAGATTTAAAATTTTAAGGACCCATCATATAATTAATAATTATTTTTAAAAATTCAATTAAATTATTTTTTATATATATTAAAATTTTATTTTTTTAATAAGGGTAAACTATATATTTAGTACATCACCTATTTTCGTATTTTTATTGAACCCTCATTATTTAAATATTATTTCAATTTGACCTTATTCTTTATAAAAAATAATTTAACCCTTAACACTCAACCTAAAACCCTAAACTATTAAACTTTAAACCCTTAAACTCTTAAACATATAACCTAAACCATATACCATTAAAAATAATTTCACCATCATCGATTAAATTGTTGGATGCTTCGAAGGATGGAACTCCTCGAGATTCACTTCCTTAAGAAGATATAGACGCCACTGATTCTGACTATTCGTAGAGGAATGAAAATTCACATGCTGATACCTAGACCTGTATTATATTATTGAGTATATAGTAGACTCCAATTAGCAAATTATCCACGGCCACTGATGACCACAAAAAACCAAGAATAATCTATTATATATTCAAAAAGATGGAATCCATGACTAAGAGATTGCAAATGAACATACTGGAAATACCTTGAAATAATTTTCCAACAGTTAAAAGAAAGCAATTAAAACATTTAAGCTGATTTTATCACAATTAATTTGCAGTAAGTAGACATACATATTGTTCCCACCTTTCACAGCACAATTGAATTTTAAGAATTACGTGACAATGGTACTTTGGCCAAATATAAACTCAATGGACCAGGAGAAAACAATAACAATGAAAATATGGTACACAATGATACAGATAATAAGGTTTACAATCTTACCTTTTTCTGAATTGAGTGAATAGCCAAGTTATACTGCCGCTGACCTTCAAGTAAGTCATTGGATTCATCATTCTGATCAGAATCAGTGGTGTCTATATCTTCTTCAGGAAGTGAATCTCGAGGAGTTTCATCCTTCGAAGCATCTAACTCAGGTGAATTGAATCGATGATGATAAAATTATTTTTAATGGTATATGGTTTAGGGTATAGATTTAAGAGTTTAAGTGTTTAAGGTTTAATAGTTTAGGGTTTTAGGTTGAGGGTTAAGGGTTAAATTATTTTTTATAAAGAATAGGGTCAAATTGAAATGATATTTAAATAATTAGGTTCAATAGAAATATGAAAATAGGTGAGGTACTAAATATATAGTTTACCCTTATTAAAAAATAAAATTTTAATATATATATAAAATAATTTAATTGAATTTTTAAAAATAATTATTAATTGTATGATGGGTCCTTAAAATTTTAAATGTTTATTAATTAATTTAATGATGTTCATCAGTGTTCATCATTAGTGGTATTCATCGATATTCGTCGCACGTTGTAGAATTTTCCCTAACATATACATTCCATAAAACCAAAATGAAAAATTTATCAAATCTCAAAATTAATGCAGATAAAAGATAATTAAACATTAGTTTTTTTTAAAAAAAATACTGAGTTTAAAGATCAACCAGAATAAATTTATCTGACTAGATAACTTTAAACAAGTATAATGGTAATTTAAGGGCTCATCTACATCAAATCATTGGTAAAACATGGATGGATCACATATTTAAGATTCTATATTCGCCTTTTTTGGTAAAACTTTTATTTTTGAAAAAATGCTAAAAAGAGCCTTTTAAAATTAGAGATTTTGATATAAGAGTTATAAAGACTATTTTATTATTAATAATTATAAAAAATCCTCAAATAACTCAATTTAACTTTTTTCTATTTTAATTTTTCACCCTAAAGTATTTACAATGTGACATTTGTAAACTAATATTTTTTGTTTTTTTTTCTTTTTATTCTCACACATTTATATTTATATTTAAATTTAATAATTAATTAAATTATATTAAAAATAATTATATAAATAATAAATTAATATATAGATCATTTAAATATTAATGTTATATTAAAAAAATATTTTTCATAATCAAATTAATTAAACAAGTATCGAATATAATCATGTTCTTATATGTTATTTTGCTTGTTTAAATAATCAAACAACTATAAGTTATTAGTTAATTTTATCAAACACTTTTATACAATCAACTAATACAATTCGTTAATCAAATCAGCTGCCAGCTATCTACTAAATACCAAACAGTGCCATTATAAATTTCAAAGATGATATAATAGTATTCGAATATGATTCCTTACCACATACATGACATTGAAAAGTTGAGGTCAAGTCTCGAAATATTTCATGTAATCTTCGAATATCTTTATTATTTTTCAAAGTCTAAGATTATATTGTATTAATTAAAATTATTGTTGGTTCACATTTTTTAGTTCGAGATGAAATTAATGATGTGGAATTTTACTTTTCGATAGCCATTTTCATGTATGGAAGGAAGGAACAAGAAGCGATTCATAGGTTATTATGGAATATATTACATCCAATTCTAATGCAATTTGATGCTTAACTTTTTATATATAAACACACCGGAGATAGGGCTTAGGAATAAGAAAAATGGTTATATAACATCAACTTCATATATATAAAAGCATATACATATTGTGTAAAACTTATTTATACCTTACAGACATAATTCAAGCACATTTTATAGACGTAATTGTTCGAACCTGAATCATACAAGAGAAATAATACTACATTTTCCACTAGAATCATCGCACGCACCAACAAGAGAATCTCTCTTTACGCTTTACTGATTCTCCTCAAATGGAGGCTAACATCTACTTTGAACGACAATAGGAATTTTGGAGATAGAAAACTACTATAATGTGATATTATTTAAATTATATATAATAAGATTTGGTTTAAACTATTCAAAACCACATCATAGGTACATCTAGCCGCCAACAAGAACCTTAAGAGCAAACTGGATACCAGTTTCATGAACCCCCTCAGTCGACCTCTCAGAACTTCAACTCCTATTAATGTGCTTACCTGCTGCAAGAAGTGCGACACTCCCAATCCCAAGAGCAGTTTAAAACTTTTTCCCACCATCTTTCGGAAAGGAGCCAAAAATTGGTATTTTACTCATTGCTAACTTGCTCAACAAATACTAGCTTTAAAGAATTGTCCCACTAGTTTGTAGGCCATTTTCTGGCCATCAAGGCTATTCTAAATAAAAACTAGTTTCATCCGAAACTACACGTGTAACACCAAAAAATGGGGCTAGTCGGAATTGGATTCCAATGATCGGAGTACTGCTATTAAAATGTTCTAATATCATATCTTTATTGCCTAAACTATAGATTATATTATTAAGAGACCTTAATTGGACTTATCCTTAGTTAAGAACTCATTGAAAATGCATAAATGATGTTTTTGAGCTAGGCGTTTCGATACAGTAAGATCAAAACTGAAACGGCCTAGGTAAGACGTTTCGAAACAATTATAAGGCGTTCTGATACGGTTATGACGGTTTTAACTAAATTTTAGACTTTTGCTTAGTCGTTTCGATATAGCTTCACGCGTTTCGAAATGGGTCCCCTGATTCTAATATGTTCAAAGGTTAAATCGAAAGGAATTGAGGTGTTAATGACTCATCTGATTATTGCTGCCCCTCGCCACGTGGAAATAATTTAAGGGATAACTTATAGTCATCTTTATTAATAAGAAATATAAAATATAAATAATAATATAATAAGCTTACCCTTGGGTGAGGGAAACCTTTTCATTGGCCATAAGGGAGGCGGGAATTGATTAAGAAAGTGAGTAAAAGGAAGCTCTCATATTTGTTTTGTTTCAATGAGATCCATTTCATTATTTTAGCTTTGAAAGAACAAGCACACACCTTCATTGTCTTAAACATTGAGCTCCCAAGCATACACCACTCAATTTGAGACCATTAAGCTTAAGTTTTCCTTGATTTAGGAAGATTAATTCATAGCTACCGATCGGGAAAGTGGAAGCCCAAATTTAATCATCGATTTTCTTAATCATTGAATGTTCAATTTCAAGCTTTAAGATAAGCTTTGCCTAATAGCTAATGGCTATTCGAGTATCGATATTTTCATATTGATTCTAATAATCCCTTATTGTTCTTCCTAGTTCAAGAATTGGAAAAGACTAATCCATCATCTCCATCAAAAGCTAGGAATAAAGGGATTGTCATTCGCGAGTCTTAGGAGCTTCGGATTATCGAGGTGAGTGTAGTCGGAGTCTTGGAATTAGGTGAGAAGTCTTTCTGAATTCATCGCTATTGATTTCGTTTGATTTACTAACCATCGAACTAAAGGGATTTGCATAAAGTATTGTTGAAAGCTATATTGGTAAGTCTTGGTAAGTATTCCATCGAATTATTGTTCGAGGTATTGTTAGTGTTGTCATGGAAACCATTGAAGCATTGTCATATAGAATCATTGTCATGAGTTTATAGCTATTGTCTATTGCTATGATTATATGATTATTAAGATATTGTCATTGAATCATTGATATCAAATTATTGTTATTGAACCTTGGATTTGAGAGTATTGGATACAATTGGCATGCCATAAAATTGATGACATTTTATACGGTGTAGTGGAGGGATGAGATTTGTGTTAGCCATAGAATTGATGATTGATACTATGCTTTTAACATGATTGGAGAGCATGTCATGTTTATTCATACAATTGATATTATGATGGTCATTAAAGCATGATAAGTGGCATTACCTTGATCATATATTGTTATTGACTATCTCACTTAGACTATATAAGTCTAATGCATTCATTCTCCATACATTTCAAGTTAAGAGTTTATCATTTCAAGATCGGAGATAGTCGGTAGAGTGGCAAGTCACCTCGAGCCTAAAGTAAAATATTTTTTCTCTGTGAACTCTTAGAATGGTGGAAAAGTAGATAAACTAGTTGACTTTGATGTTTTGTCTATGTGTATAAGACTATGTGTTATGTATGGTTTAAGGGCCTTAAATGACTTGTTAAGGTTGCTTGAAAATGGCTTAATATGCATATTTGACTTAAAAAGGTGAAAACATAGTAAATGAACTCGAATGATCATGAAATTTGGCATGCCAGTAGTTTATGATATTGAAATATTGCATGTGAAGTTTCATTACATTTGGACACTGTTTGATAAGTCATTTTTATTAAAATCCAGCAAGAATCTGCCATTACTGGTTAGGCCGTATCGATACAGGTCATGGTGTATCGATACGGTTAAGCATAATTGAACCTAAGGATCAGGGCGTATCGAAACGGTCTAGGGTCATACCGGAACATTTTGCTACTGGAATTCATTGTTTCGATACAGGTCTAACCAATATCCAAACGGGTCAAAGTCAATGTCAAAGCGAGTCAACCCGTACCGATACAAGGCTTGCCCGAATCGATGCGGTATAAAGGGTAAGGCAACAAAGGTTGACCATTGTACAATCGTATCGAAACAGCCTTAAGGTGTTTCGATACAGGGTTAGTTAAGTTGGTTAAAAGGCACAATCTGAAGGTTTGCATTGTTTACAGTTTGGTCAATGATTTTAGGATGATTAAATTGAATGAGTAAACGAACACCGATTTGCATGAAATTTTATAGGCTAGTTAATATTGCACTGAACTTAATTGTGGTATAGTTTATTGCATCGAAGGACCTCTAATTTAGTAGATTTACAATATAGTCCCTAAAACTTGTAATAGTTAAGTATTGGTCCTAATTGGTTAATTACTGCTTTCTAATGAGTGAATTGGACTAAGGTGTATATCTGGTAATGTTTTATTTGTGTAATATTGTTTAAATGTTGAATTTGGAATGAAATTTTATCGCACTGATCACCGCATTGTTCACCAGTAGCACGCTACGACCCGGTTCTCTACCATGTCGCGAAGGGGGTGTTACATTTGTGGTATCAGAGCTAGAGTTTAGTCGGTTCTGTACTAAACCTATGCTTGTCTGTATTGTATATTGTGTTACTTTGCCACCTATGAGTTATTTATTGTGTATTGTGACTTGTCGGCTAATCCGATATTTTATTTATAGATATCTAACTCTAATCAAGATTAAATAGATGGGCATATTGTTGATTCTTCAACTCATGGTGAGGAAGTTAGAAGGAAGGATCCTCTGAATCCGCAAAACTCTCCAGTATGAAACCCTGAGCCTGAAGTACAATCGGCTCAAACCGAACGCTTTAGAAACATGGTTGATATGTACAAAGTATTCATGACATCGATGAAAGTTGAGAAAACTTCTCAAACTTCCATTGTTGCTATTCCGAGTACTCGAGATCCTATTGATAAGTTACCTCAACATCGGGCTTACTCATTTACCGGGAAAAATGATGATAACCCTGAAGTTGTAGAGTATTGGTTAGACAATACTTTACGAATTCTGAATAAGTTGTTGCAGTGTTCTGAAGAACATAAACTCGAATGTGCCCTTTCTTTGTTAGCTAATGAAGCACTGTATTGGTGGGAAGCAACGGTCCTGGCAGTCTCTGAAGAGACTGTGAACTGGGAGTTCTTCTTACAAGAATTTCGAAAGAAGTACATCAGCGAATACTACCTTGCTGAGAGACGTGATATCTTCCTTCAGCTAAAGCAAGGTGATCGACCTATCGAGCAATATATTCATGACTTTTACAAGTACTGTCGATATGGGGCTGAATATATTAAGAAAGAGAAGAGAAGTGTAGGATGTTCATTAACGGTTTGAACGATGAACTACGTCCTATATTCACGGCTTTGTGCATCACCGATTTTCAAACCCTTGTGAATAGAATCAAAGCTACCGAAGGTGCTCAAAAGGTTCACAAGAATAGTGGGTCGAGCAAATATGAAAAAAAGACACCAAGATAAACCTTATGAATCTTTCAAGAAAGGGAAGTATCAAGATTCGAAACCGAGTGTGTATTCACAGCCTTCCAGTATGAATACCTTGCTAAACCACAAGCTGTAACACAGTTCTTCCCTAGTGCTAATTCCATTGAAGGCATTGATGGTTCTAAGCAAGAAACGAAGTTCCCAATTTGTAACTTCTATCAACACAGGCAGCCTGAGGGACAATGTCGCAAGAAATCTGGAGCTTGTTTTTTTTTATGGTGAGATGGAACACCTTAGACGAGATTGTCTTGTCCTAAAAATCGGTTTGCTAATCCATCCCCTGCTCAATCTTTTCGAGGCAAGGGAACAAGACAAGGATCCTCCGGAAAGTCTGGAGCTTCATCCAAAGTATCGTACCGACTTGAATATGAAGATTTCACACAAATGTACCATATGAGAGGCAAAGAACAAGGGGATGATCACGATATCATTCCAGGTAAAAATTCTAGGACGAATTTTTCTTAAGAGGGGAGAGTTGTAACACCCAAAAAATAGGGCTAGTGGGAATTGGATTCCGATGATCGGAGCACTGCTATTAAAATGTTCAAATATTGTATCTTTATTGCCTAAACTATATGTTATATTATTAAGAGACCTTAATTGGACTTATCCTTAGTTAAGACCTCATTAAAAATGAATAAATAATGTTTTTGAGCTAGGGGTTTTGATACAATAAGATCCATACCGAAACGGCCTAAGTCAGCCGCTTCGAAATGATTATAAGGCGTTCTGATACGATTATAACGGTATTAACTAACTTTTGGACTTTTGCTTAGCTGTTTTGATACAACTTCACGCGTTTAAAAACTGGTCCTCTGATTAGAATTTGTTCAAAGGTTAAATCGAAAGGAATTGGGGTGTTGATGACTCATCTGATTAATTCTTCCCCTCCCCACGTGGAAATAATTTAAGGGATGACTTATAGTCATCTTTATTGATAAAAATATATAATTATAAATAATAATATAATAAGCTTGCCCTTGGGGTGAGGGAAACCTTTTCATTGGCCATAAGGGAGGTGGGAAATGATTAAGAAAATGAGTAAAAGGAAGCTCTCATATTTGTTTTGTTTCATTGAGATCCATTTCCATCTTTTAGCTTTGAAAGAACAAACACACACCTCCATTGTCTTCAACCTTGAGCTCCCAAGCATACACCTCTCAATTTGAGACCCTTAAGCTTAAGCTTTTCTTAATTTAGGAATATTAATTCATAGCTACCGATCGGGTAAGTGGAAGCCCAAAGTTAATCATTGATTCTCTAAATCATTGAATGTTTAATTTCAAGCTTTAAGATAAGCTTTGCCTAATAACTAATGGCTATTCAAGTACCGATATTGTCATATTGATTCTAATAATCCCTTATTGTTCTTCCTAGTTCAAGAATTGGAAAAGACTAAACCATTGTCTTCATCGAAAGCTAGGAATAAAGGGATTATTATCTGGGAGCCTTAGAAGCTTCGGATTATCAAGGTGAGTGTAGTCAGAGTCTCGAAATTAGGCGAGAAGCCTTTCCGAATTCATCGTTATTGATTTCGTTTGATTTACTAACCATCGAACTGAAGGGATTTGCATAAAGTATTGTTGAAAGCTATATTGGTAAGTCTTGGTAAGTATTACATCAAATTATTATCTGAGGTATTGTTAGTGTTGTCATGGAAATCATTGAAGCATTAACATATAGAATCATTGACATGAGTTTATAGCTATTGTCCATTGCTATGATTATTGAGATATTGTCATTGAATCGTTGATATCGAATTATTGCTATTAAACCTTGGATTCGAGAGTATTGGATGCAATTGGCATGCCATAGAATTTATGAGCTCAGTGGTACATAGTTTATAAGGTGTAGTGGAGGGATGAGATTTGTGTTGGTCAAAAACGGTGTAGTGGAGGATATTGGACCATATTTGTTCATTGTTGGTGTAGTGGTGGAATTCGTGTATCCAAATACGGTTGAATCGATCCAATGAAAATTATTGATTTCGATATTGCTTTGTTATGGTATTTTGATATTGTCATTGATGATATGATGATTGATACTATGCTTTTGACATGATTGGAGAGCATGCCATGTTTATTCATACAGTTGATATTATGATGGTCATTAAAGCATGATAAGTGGCATTACCTTGATTATATATTGTTATTGACTACCTCACTTAGACTATATAAGTCTAATGCATTCATTGTCCATACATTTCAGGTTAAGAGTTTATCGTTTCAAGATCGGAGCTAGTCGGTAGAGCGACAAGTCACCTCGAGCCTAAAGTAAAGTATTTTGTCTATGTTAACTCCTAGAATTGTGGCAAAGTAGATAAACTAGTTGACTTTGATGTTTTGTCTATGTGTTTAAGACTATGTGTTATGTATGGTTTAAGGGCCTTAAATGACTTGTTAAGATTGCTTGAAAATGGCTTAATATGCATATTTGGCTTTAAAAGGTGAAAACATAGTAAATGAACTCGAATAATCATGAAATTCGGCATGCTAGTAGATTATGATATTGAAATATTGCATGTGAAGTTTCATTGTATTTGGACACTGTTTGATAAGTCAATTTGATTAAAAACTAGCAAGAATCTGTCATTACAAGTCAGGTCGTATCGATACGGGTCATGGCGTATCGATACGGTTAAGCATAATTGAACCTAAGGATCAGGGCATATCGAAATGGTCTAGGGCCGTACCGGAACATTTTTCTACTGGAATTCATTGTTTCGATACGAGTCTAACCTGTATCGAAACGGGTCAAAGTCAAGGTCAAAGAGAGTCAACCTGTACCGATACAGGGCTTGCCCGTATCGATACGGTATGAAGGGTAAGTCAACAAAGGTTGACCATCGTACACCCGTATCGAAACAACCTTAAGGTGTTTCGATACAAGGTTAGTTAAGTTGGTTAAAAGGCACAATCTGAAGGTTTGCATTGTTTACAGTTTGGTCAATGAATTTAGGATTATTAAATTGAATGAGTAAACGAACATCGATTTGCATGAAATTTTACAGGCTAGTTAATATTGCATTGAACTTCATTGAGGTATAGTCTATTGCATCGAAGGACCTATAATTTAGTAGATTTATAGAATAGTCCCTAAAACTTGTAATATTTAAGTATTTGTCCTAATTGGTTAATTATTGCTTTCTAATGAGTGAATTGGACTAAGATGTATATCCGGTAATGTTTTGTTTGTGTAGTATTGTTTAAATGTTGAATTTGGAATGAAGTTTTATCGCCCCGATCACCGTAATGTTCACCAATAGCACGCTTCGACCCGATTCTCTACAAGTCCGGGAAGGGGGTGTTACAACACGTAAAGGTTCGACTAAGCCATCGCCGATATAAAAGATATGTCGTATGAGTGTGTCATTTTAGCCTACATCATTGGACTAGAGCACCAACTGCTAAAAGTATGCTCTATTAGACAAAAGGTTGGGGAACTGATGGACATAATGCTCCAAAAGACATTGGCCATGTTTGGTAAAGAAAGGTCTAAGCTATAATTAGAGGTTTGACCGATCAAATCCGCTAATTTGGATGTTTTGTAAATAGCGGATTGAAAAAGTGGATTGAGGTGAAACTTCTAATTTTGAAAAAGTTGTTAATATAAGCCTTTTGAAATTAGAGGTTTTGACATAACAGTTATAAAGACCATTTTACCCTTAACAATTATCAAAAATCTCCAAATAATCTAAATTTAATCATTTCTATTTTAATTTTTTCAACCTCACGTATTTACATTGTGACATTGGTAAAATATTTTTTTGTTTTTTTTCTTTTTATTCTCACACATTTATATTTCTATTTAAATTTAATAACTAATTAAATTGGATTAAAAATAATTATATAAATAACAAATTTGTATATAGATCCTTCAAATATGCTTAGTAACGTTATATTGAAAATTATTTTTCATAATCTAATTAATATTAATAGATACAAAATATTCATAACTAATAAACTATTCAAATAAGTATCAAACATAATCATGTTCTTATATGTCATTTTGCATGTTTAAATAATCAAACAACTATCAGCTATCAGTTAATTTTACCAAACACTTTTATACAATCAGCTAATACAACCCGCTAGTCAAATAAGCTAATACAATCAGCTATCAGCTAATGTAATCCGCTATCAGCTAATGTAATCCGTTATCAGCTATCCGCTAATTGCCAAACATGGACATTATTTACGAATTAGAAAACAAATAAAGATTCAATTACCATCAAGGGGATGTAGCTTAGATGGTAGAGCGCTTTGGATTGAGATTCAACCAATAAGATCCAAAACCCATCCCTAATCAATCATCGTCACTACCAAGCTAAACCCTATAAACATAACAAACCTCTGGTGTTTTCGAGGAAAACGTCTTTGTGTGACAATGGCGCTTTTGACGTTCTTCGTCTTCCCTTCAACTCTGAATATCAAGGTACTCCTCCAATTCATTCGACGTATTTATATAGTCCAACTGTAGCCTCGACATTAAATTAGCTCCATTATTTTCCTTTACAATTCGGGACCCAAATAAGATCAAGGAATAACTCAATATCATCATGAAGAGATTATGAAAGAACAAACCCGACTCTGTAAAGTTTTTTCATTGGGAAGAAGCTGAGAATTTACTCCCGAAGAAACTAATTAGCATGACAGAAGGCCTTGAAGTCGTGTTTCATTATAGTTTTCACGTTCAGCTGAGTGTCTCCGTCGGTGCCCAACAGTTTGCCATGTTTCGAAAAGTCTCAACTCACAACACACCATGAGTGCATGCAGAGGGATTCCATAACATGACACCCACACGTTGGCTTTCCATTTATAATGATTCTGACCAAGCATCAATTCTGGAAAACCATTGGTTTAGGGGGATTATCCTTTCCCTTCAGAGCCATCTCCTTAATCGATGAGTCTTCCCAAGTCAGTATGATAACATGCTCGGACCATCTCATTATCGTCATACTCTTAAGCTATGAAGCACGGGGATAGCAAGAAACCCACGTTTCAAGTACCCGATACGTCCCCAGTACGAGGATGGCACGGGGACGGTCGTGGTACATCTCGGGGACGACCATCGATTAAAGGGTGCGGCTGAAATTTGCTGGGGACGTTTGTTGACTTTTTGAGATGTTTCGGGGACGCATGTGATCTGCACATGACGTCCCCATGGCTATTTTTGACCTTTTGCTGTAAAAATTTTAAAAAATCTCCAAAATGAGACCTAATTTTAGTCTATCTGCTCACTTTTCATTTTAACGATCCGAGAGAACAAGGAGGCAGACGTGTTTGTCACCAATACAACCAAGGACAAAGATCGGCGCCGGCGAAAGGCTTGCTCCGGCGAATGAACGATTAGGTATGTTTCTCCCTCTTTCTTTTTCATCATTTTCATTTTGTTTTAAAGTACAGTGGAGTTAAAATTGCTACTGTAATGTTCCCTACAGTCGTTTTTTCTCCACAGTTGTAATCAGCTTCTTACTCAATGTGTCATGATATATGATATATGACATTGCTATATGTTTTAGTACAAGAATATGCTCTGTTTCTTTTGAAGACTTGCCCAATACTCAAACTCGCAAGGTATGCTTCATTCACCAGTCAGAAGGGAACTAAAAGGAAAGAGACTTTGGTATTGGACTCTCTAACTAGGTCAATATTTAAAGATAAATATCAACCTATTTGTAAACTTAAGTGTAGCTTGACGTAGGAAATTGGGAAAATATGCATAACAAATTCAAGAGAAAAAAGTTAATATGTATGTGCTAATAACTGATGTTAAAGGCAATGATACTTGGTAGTGTTGAATAGTTTGGAAATAAAATGGTGCTAGTTACTTTGCAAAAAAATTGGGAGTTTTACATGAATACATTTGATCGAAGTTTAGGGAATCTAGAGATTTGATAGTTTAATATTGTGATTTATTTATGTATTTTATTTTCTCTAATTTTCTATGAAGTATGGATTTTATTTATGATTTTTTATATATATTTATAATTTTAATTTTTTTATATGTCATACCCTTGTCGTCCTCGTACCCTGTAATTTTAAAAATTGTCGTTTCTCGTCCCCGTCCCCATATCCGCCCCTCATGAAAATATCACATAAGATCTTTGAATCTTCATAATGCAATCTTGAATATAATCTTCAAATGTTGAAGTAGACTATGCACTGGTGAATAGATCTTTCAAATTACTGCTTGAAAGGATTCATCAAATATTATTCTTCTGAAGATCACGAGGGACGAAACTTTGAAGAAATATGTTTCGTTTTTGTCACTTTTGATGTATTTACCTTTCGATTGAGATATAAATTGTACATTATCTCCGCACAAGATAGCTTGCACCTTATTTTGTGAAAGCAATTCACATATCTTCTAGATATGGTTAGCAAAAAACATATTTCGGCTTTGCCTCGTGCATAGCAATTATTTACATGATTTGAAAAGGTATTGAATTTTGAAAGATCTAACGGTAATGGTCTCGTAGCACTTAGATAGCATTTCTAGACCAACTGATAAGACTAGTCACCAAACGTAACCTTGTTGTTGGGATTCTTCCTAGTCTTTAGCATCTTTATCTACGCACTTATCTTTTGTTTGGATTTCAAATAGGGTAAACTATCTGAATGACCACCAATCTATTGGGAAAGTTTTAAAATGACCACCATAAAAAAACGCGTCATTTGACTACCCAAACTATTAAAATGGGATCAATTTGACCACCGGCCGTTAAGTGTCTAACGGAAGGTGACGTGGCAGTTAAAAAATTAAAGGTATAATCAGACATTTGGTCCTTACTATTTACACATTTTTTCAATTTAGTCCTAATTTTAAACTAATAAAATAAATTAATTAGGTGGTGACACGTGTCAACACCTTATTGGAGGAATTTAATTATTTATATTTGATTAATAAATTATTTTCCTCCTCCAATCAGGTGGTTCTAGAGGAGAAAAGCAAAGTTTAGCACAAATGCCATCCAGGGGAATCGAACCTGGGTGGTGTAGGTGCAAAAGCAATGGTTAAGCCACTGCACCAAGCACAATTTTGTGCTTTAAAACACCAAATTCAATATATATCTTTTTCCAATCAGTGTTCTCCTGGGTTCTCATTGTCTTCATCTTCATCATCTCAGTATTCAACATAAATCCCTCCATTCATCTGATATAAATTATTCATTACCAAAAAATGCACACATCTGGAATGAAAATATAGGAGTAATTACTAAAGAAAATCGAGATCGGTTAATTACCCAGAATTCGGACCGACTTTGGATGATCCACCATTGATGTAGAAACCGAGCTTTGCCAATGCCACTAATTGAATGGAACAGCAGTGAAGAGAGAAGCCATTATTATTTGAGCAAAATTTATACGCCGAAAATGATAGCAGCAGGTGAGAAAAGTAGACCCACATTGTATGTTTTGGCTGCCGCCAACACCGGCTCACGATAAATCAAAAGATCCTTGCCCTTCGTTGATTGCATATAGCAACTTCTTGTACATAATTTCCTGCTCAGACAGCAACAATCGTCGACGAGGAAATAAGATGATACGAAAGCACGTGTATATATACATTAGATAAAATGGTACCGGGGATAATCATACAAAAAGTCTGGACCGACTAATAATACCTTTGTTGAATATGGAGGAAGCTTCAAGTAATTAGCACAAGTCATGACACTGGGCAAGTCATCATCTGCTGATTCTGAGGGTCCACTTCCATTGGAAGTAGCAGATATTGCAGGAGAGGAATGTTGCAACCAGATTTCAGACAAATAGAACATTAGAACCTTGAACATATACCAAACAAGAACTAAGTTTTATGTACAGCTGGAGATGATGAAGATGAAGACAATGAGAACCCAGGAGAACACTGATTGAAAAAAGATATATATTGAATTTGGTGTTTTAAAGCACAAAATTGTGCTTGGTGCAGTGGCTTAGCCACTGCTTTTGCACCTACACCACCCAAGTTCGATTCCCCTGGATGGCATTTGTGCTAAACTTTGTTTTTCTCCTCTAAATAGGTGGTGACACGTGTCACCGCCTGATTGGAGGAGGAAAATAATTTATTAATCAAATATAAATAATTAAATTCCTCCAATAAGGTGTTGACACGTGTCACCACCTAATTAATTTATTTTATTAGTTTAAAATTAGGACTAAATTGAAAAAATGTGTAAATAGTAAGGACCAAATGTGTGATTATACCTTTAATTTTTTAACTGCCACGTCACCTTCCGTTAGACACTTAACGGCCGGTGGTCAAATTGATCCCATTTTAATAGTTTGGGTAGTCAAATGACGCGTTTTTTTATGGTGGTCATTTTAAAACTTTCTCAATAGATTGGTGGTCATTCAGATAGTTTACCCTTTCAAATAATACTGTTAAAACAGAATGCTATAGTTGTGTATATATATGTTGTTGTTATGGGCTAAAGTGCATAATAAAATCATTCCTTTCAACCTATTTTCCTTTGCTTTCTCTCTCCTTCTACATGGTATCAATTACCTATCTCATACGAGGTTAGGTTTCGATTCACATGGCTATTGATAACTCCCTTTCCAATCCTCTTGACCCTAATAACCCCCTCACCATAGTCACCATTCATAACTCCATCAAACTCAGTTCCACAAACTACCTCTCCTGGAAGACCCAAATTGAATCTATCCTTATTAGCTATGATCTTTTTAAGTTCATCGATGGCTCGCATCATTGTCCACCAGAAAATCTCACTACAAATAACACAACCTCCTCTAATCCGGCATATCAAACATGGATACGACAAGATAAACTTCTACTTGGTGCCTTAGTTGGCACCATCTCCCAAAATCTTGTACCGTTGGTTTTACAATGCAAAACTTCGGCCACAACATGGAAGGTTCTAGCCAACACTTTTGCTAGTCCATCTCGTGGACACATCAAACAAATTAAGGATAACCTCAAAAATATTACCAAAGGTTCTCAATCTATTACTGATTATATGCAAGCTGTCAAAGTCAAAGCCGACGAGCTTGCTACTCTTGGTAAACCTTTGGATGCAGAGGATCTTATTGAAAAAATTCTAGAAGGCCTTGATGATACTTTCTAGCCAGTTATTGATGCTGTCAATAGCCGAGAGACAGTCATCACCTTTGATGAGTTACATGAGAAACTGCTCAACCGGGAACTTACGCTACGCAACACCTCTCCAAGCGTATCAATCACTGCCTACTCCACTCAAACTCAATGCTCCAATCATCGGTCTCACCGGTCTTCTATGCCTTCAACAACTCAACAAGCCGGTAGCCAAATGCGTCCTTTTCTAAGCAAATGTCAGTGGTGTCGTGCTCATGGGCATGTTGTTACTCAATGCTCTTTATTTCGTCGACAGTTTCCCAATGCGTCGGCACCTCCACATCAAGGCAATTAATCGACATTTCGTGCACCTTCACATCCCTGGCAACCACAAGCTCATATCACCACCTCCAGTTCCCCATCCTCGGACCCTTGGCTATTAGATAGTGGTGCTACCCACCACATCACAACCGACCTAAAAAATCTCTCTCTTCACAACCCATACACTGGTTCGGATGAAGTAATGATTGGTGATGGCTCAGGTGTTCCAGTAACCCATTCTGGTTCTACCACTCTTCCCATTCCTTCTCATTCATTTACCTTATCTTTGCTCTCTCTCTCTCCTTCTACACCAACTATGATCTGATGCTTCCAGATCAATTAATATATATATGGTGCTTTTGGGCCAAGAATATCATCACCATTTTCTCGAGGGCGGAATGGATCTTTGTTTACATTAAGAGATCTAGCAACCATAAGGGTGATCAACGAATATGTGTTATGCATGTAAAGTCTCTTTAAATATTTTTCTGTGTATGTCGATTGATGCACAAGGATTCCATTGTTAAGGAGATTTCTTCACAAGTTTCAACGTTATTCAAATCATCAACATACACAACAACAACAACAAAGACAAACCCAAAGCCAAACCTCTTAATTAAAATGCTCGGGAAAATTGAATCATTCTTATAGCCTTCTGCTAATAAGTATTCATTGAGGCTATTATACAATATGCACCTAATTTGTTTAATCCATAAGTTGATAAGTTCAATTTGATTGAATAATGTTCTCAAGAACTTGAATTAACTACTTCTGCAATCTAAATCCTTCTGGAAGTTTCATGTAAATGTTATTATCAAGAGGCTCATACAAATATGATGTAACAACATCCATTATGTGGAAACTAAGTCATTTCATTTATTGCCAGACTAATCAAAATCTAAAAGTAGTTGCATCCACCACCGAAGAATATGTTTCCACATAATACATTTCATGTCTTTGTGAGAATCCTTGTGCAACCAAACGAGCTTATATCTCGTGATTTCTTCTTTTTTTATTTCTCTTTCTCACAAAAACCCATTTATATCTAACAAATACTTCTCTCTTGAAAGAGATTTTAGTTTCGTCTTAATTGTCTCTTTCTATTTTGGCCAATAATTTCTTTGTTTACATTGTCCAATTGACAATGGTTCATGATCCACATCAAAATCTCTAGTGCTATATTGCATGCAAATGTATTATCGATGTCGATTTGATTTCGATTCTACTTGTTATTAGACATGACATAATTTATTGAGATCTCATCATTATCAGGTACCTGAGTCATGTCTATTGTCTCTTTTGGAGACCTTTTAATCTCTTATTGAGATATTTCATAATTCGTTGATTCCTCAATCGGACCATCACAAGATATATCTTCTTTTCTTTTTCGAGGAATTTTTTAACATACTTGTCTACCACGCTACAAGCATAAGTTAGACTCATTAGCAACTAGAGTTTGTCCTCCCGTGACATCAAATTTAATTGGAGCATTTATAACTGGTATATGTGACTTGATCACTTTTTTAGGGTCAACAAAATTATCTGGAAAACGATTTGCTAAGTTTTATAAATGAATTTTCCTTTGAGCTTATAGTTCATATTGTTGAGTACATGAATCATAATGATAATGCATTCCAACTTATTTCTTTACCTAGCTATTTATTTTCTCCCCCTAATGTTGGAAAAACTGACTCATTAAAATGACAGTCAGCAAATCGAACTGTAAATGAATTTCCCATCAAAATATCATATATTTAATTATCGATGGGGATTCAAATGTGACATATATTTTCAACCTTCTTTGAATACTCATCTTTGTGCGTTGTGGTGGAGCAATTTAAACATATACCGCACACACAAAATTCTAAAATGAGAAATATTTGGTTCATGACCAAAAAAGACATATGTAATAGGGAGAGCTTATGATAATTTATTGGCTTGATGCGAATTAGTGATATTGCATATAAAATGACATGTCACTAGCATTATCAATATGAATTGTCTTTATAGATTATCATCTAGTCGATGCATATGACAATCTAGTCGATGCATCGATTAAAACCGTAAAATATCTAGATGATTTATAAGAAGGGTGTATGGGCCTATATATATCACCATGTATCCGTTCCAGAAAATTAATAGATTCATAATCTATCTTAGTTGGTGATGGTTGAATAATCAATTTGCCTTGAGAGCAAGCATCAAATGAAAAACATTACTTTGAAGAATCTATCAGTTCTCCAATGAATAACCACATAGAGTATCAATAGCTTTTCACATCATAATTGAACCAGGATGGTCTAACCGGTCATGCCAAATAATAAAGTTATCAGTAAACTTTTGGTTTATAATAGCATGAGCTTCAATTTGTACTAATTCTTGTGTAATACATTTCGGATGATAATGCATGTAATTTTGTCAAGATTTTCTTATTGCTTTGGATTATACTCGTAATATGGAGATAGCCAGCATCCCCTTAACTAACAGCATCCTCTTTGCGACTTTGACTAGTATAACGCATTGTAAATATGTAATTAAGTTCCATTTGGCAATAACTTATTTTCTCTTTTGGAGCCTTATATGATATTAGTACTTCGGGATATAGTACTTGCATTATTCATTTGCAATTTAAATAGGAAAAATATGTATAATTATGCACCTTTCAATTTGTGCTTTGTTCCATCCACTTCGGGTAATAAAAAATATGTGCTTTGTACCATTCACTTCAGAGAATAGAAAATATTAAATATGGCACGTATCAAATCAATTATCTATCAAAGATAATGTTACAAGAACTTATTACTCTTCCGAAGCATTGATATTTTAGTACTTTGAGATATAGTACTCACATTTTCCCCTTGTATTTAAATGGGAAAAGAGTTATAATGTCAAACAATATTGACGTTCTTGTACCGTGAGTTGTGCATGGCCTCTCTATTAGATATTAATGGTGAGAAGATAAAGAATGTTGGTGGATGTTTGTTTTTATTGCAAGCTTGGGCATGGGAACGACTTCCATTTTTTATATCGGTTACTCGAAGTTCGAGGAGTTTTCCTCTTGTTAGTATGTAATATTTTGAATTTAATTTGGAAGTTTAAATTTACTCAATTACAAAATATTTGTTATTTTATCCGAAAAATAATCAAAGGAATGTTATTTGGATGTGTATGCAGATGGAATACGAAAAAAGCTCATACGAGGTTAGCACACAACAATCTGAGAGTGTTTAGAGCTTAGATTGATTAATCTTGCCAAAATGAGATATCAGATTTAAGTTAGTTTCACATGTTATTTTTAAGTAATTAATCACTATTGTATATTATAATCATATATAATTTTTGCAGTTTATTTGGAGGTCATACACTGGTGCACGTGTAAATGTACCAGAAGCATTGATGAATGATTCCAATCTCTAGTGTATGGTTACATTTAATGGTGATAATGAGCCTGACCAGCTTGCGAGCTACTCGAGCTCGGCTTTGTCAAAGCTTGGCTCGAGTGAGCTCGACTCGGGCTCGGGCTCGGCTCGAAACCTTAACAAGCCAAGCCTACCCGAAAAGCTCGTGAACAAGATCAGAATCTACATATGCACTAAAATAAATTATGTGTTTGTATTTTCTTTCTTCAGTTGGCTGTTGTTTGATTTTTTATTTTTTTTAATTATGTGTTAGTATTATAAGAATATTTATTGATTATTTGGATTAATCTAATTTTTGGCACTTTTTTCTCCTTTCCAGTCATTGAATTTCGTTTTAGTGTTGGTTATGAAAGGGGTTTTTAACGAATCTTTTATAAAAAAAACTATAGCATTTTTTTTCATTTCGAGCTGAGCTGAGCCTGACGAGCCCGAACCCAGTCTGACGAGCTTCGAGCCTGAGCCGAGCTTAATAGTATTGTTTTTGAGCCGAGCTCGAGCCTAAAATTCCGAGCTCGGCGAGCCTCGAGCCCGAGCCGAGCCCAATTACACTGTTTCCGAGTCGAGCTCGAGCTAGTTACACTATTGATTCACTTTGCTTTTGTGGAGTACCAGTACGGAGATAGGGTCTTGAGGCAGTTTGGCTTTCACCAGTGCATTCCGCAAAATCCACCGAATCATGACTTGCTACATCGTTATGACTTTCGCGGCTAGGGTGTACATGAGTCGGAAATCATACATTTCCAGCACGTTGATATGTGGAACTACATACATGCATCGTTTCCACCTCGCACTCTAATTCAAGCTGATGATTTTGACTCATATAATTAAGAGTACATGTTATATTATCAAAATAATGGGAAATCGTATTTTAATACTCTCGAAGAACGGGAAGAATGCCAAAGATTTACAAAAAAAAATATGGTGGTCGTGGTCAATCTTGTAAAGTGTAGCGAACTTACCTCGTAATCAAGCAGATGAATATCACAGTGAATTTGATACACTGGATATGTATGTTGATACTTCTCCAACCACATATATACATCCATTAGTGGGCATGAGTTGCTCGGTAGCTAATCCATTAGGCGACAACTCAGTTGCGAATGATTCTGAAGCATACATACCTGAATTTTATCATACACATTCACCCACATTTTCACCACATATAGGAGGGCATGGTGGTCACATTTTCACCACAGATAGGAGGGCATGGTGGTGACTATGTGTTTACAACACCGCCTCCTATGCCTTCGGTGATTGATGAGGTAAACAATGACGAGGATGAGGTGAACAATGATGAAAATGAAGATGATGATGAAGAGGATCACGTTGCACTGCAAAGACCACAATGAGATCGACGACCACTGCGACATTACTATTTGACCATACCTCGACATTGATAAAAATTGAATAAAAAATGATTTCATGTAATTCTTCTTCTATGTAATAAAAATATTTGAATTTGAATATTATTGTTTTCGATATGTGTTGCCTATGTGATATGTGATGCCTATTATTATTATTATTAATTATTTGAATTTTCATTATAGAAATTACCATGTTCTGTTTAGATGCTTATGCCCCTAAATTTTAGAAATAAGCATGACATAGCAATAGAAAATATAAACTATTTTCAATACACATCCCACAAATACAAACAATTTAAATATAAGAATATTCAAATGTTTATTTGAACACAAACATAAAGAAAAGAAACTAGTTTTACCACGAAGAGTGAAATGAAATCACCGAGGAATGGCCATGTAATTCGGTTGATTTGGACATTTTTTTGGAATGTCATATACCCTTACATCTCGTACATCTGTTTAGTTCTCTTGCCTCCATATAATGAAGATCCATACTAGTATGGAATCGAGTCGATGGAGGCCGACCTTTTGGTTCTCTACGGAGTGCTGGATTCGGTAACCATTCGTCGTGCTCTATTGGTAACCAATATTGTGAATTCGTGATTGGTGGGAACTCACAACTGTAAATATCTCTTATCATGTGCAAGTTAAAGCTTTCATTCACAAAGGTGTACGGGTCACCCCCTTTAGACATACATACTGCAATTGCATGCCTACATGGATATCGCCATGCTTGGAACTCACCACAGTCACACCATCTTTGCCTAAAATCAACTCAAAATGTTTGGCAGTGGCCTCCTTCGTTGTTACGTGCAGAATCAAAAACATCAAAAATCTGTCCATTTAGGTCAAACTCGTGAACAACCATCGATCTTTCCGGTTCCACATTCTGCTCCATTTTTTCCACAAGATCGGGAGCCCAAACTTGTCCCCTACTTATCATAGCTTGGATTTTTGACCCTTTATCGGACTAAACCTTAGCCAACCTCTAGTACGTCTCTCTCACCAAGCTTGCTATCGGGAGATGGCATGTTCCTTTTAATACATCATTTATGAACTCCATAAAGTTAGTTGTCATTTGCCCGTATCGTCGACCTTTATCATACGATTGGGTCCATCTTTCCCTCTCGATATTGTTTGCCCACGCCCAAACATCTTCACCGTACTCCATCAAATTTGCCAACTTCCTCTCAAAATTTGGCCAAAGTAGTTTGTAACTTGTTTCATAATATATGTTGTTAGAATCGAAAAAAATCATAACACATAAATAATCAAGTCTGAGAAAATGAAAATTACATACCTAAGCCTAAAATTGTGCTGCGATGTAGGAGGTTTCCCCCCTTTTCAACAGTGTTCTTGCCAATATGGCGTACACAGTACGCATGATATGCGTGCCAAGGTGTCCTTCAATTGTTTGGTCGATTAATTGTTCCTAAGATCCCTGCTACTCTATTAGAAATCAAGAAAACCCATCTTCTCGAACGACATGCTAATGTAAATTACTCAAAAAAATTCAAGAGTCTGCCGACTCTGTATCAACAATTGCAAAGGCAATTGAAAAGATATTTCGATTGCCATCTTGTGTAACAACATCAACATTACATGTTTGTATCTTATGTACAACCATGTGCCATCGACTTAGACCATACGTTTGCAATAGGAAAAGCCTTCGATGCATGGCTTGAACGCCCAAAATAGTTTGTCGAATATTTTTTCCATTGAAAAAGTTGACCTTCTCGGTTGCATGCATCCAAGGTTTTACACCTCACTAGGGTCCCCATAATGAATAATACCATTGCGTGTAATAAAGTCGGTAGCTCATTGTGCGACTTCTCGTAATTACCATAGACCTTTTCAGTGCCTTGTCCCTTGCATACCAACCTTTGCCATATTCTATTTGATATTCAAACTGTTGCTTAATAGATGCCATAATAGTTGAAGCAATAACCCTTGGATTTGCTTCACCCAACATCTTCACGTGGCGACATATTACATCCAAGTCCAATTGGCGGTGGTCTTGGTTGATGGAATTTCGTAAACAAGTGTGGCGACCATTGTACTCTGTGATCACCCAAGCATTTTTCCTCTAAAGTATAACACTTGGATCTTCCAATTACAATCTTCTCCATATTTAATGCATTTTGCAAACAGAGTTCTCGAATTGGATTCTTTAACAATGAGTCCACATGTTTTCTGATGGAATACTCATTAATTGCCAATGTAGCTTCTTCATTTTCTTCAAATTGAATCCTAACTGATAATAATTCATTAGAGGGACCTGAACATAATTGTGGCAGGGCTGGGAATTCAGGTGCCCTTATCACATCGTAATTTATTAAGTTCATGTGAGCATGAGGTTCATACCATGTAATATCATCTCCGCCCGAAACAAATTCACCACCACCAAAAACAGGCTCATTACCAAGGTCATCTCTAGTCAAATTAGGATCTGTGGTTTCTTCATCTTCACTAGAATCAACAAGCGTTTCTCCCCATCGACCTTGAAGATTTTCAACGTCAATGCCAACACTCGGATCAACAGTCGGCTCAACCTCTGGGAACGTCGAAGGCCCGGTATATGGATGAAATGCACTCGATGTCCCACTTTCCAACATCGCTACAAAATTGTCTCCAAACCTACATGGCTGGTCCTCAACTAGGGATGGGCATTTCACCCGGACCCGACGGGTTCCGACCCGACCCGGCCCGATCGGGTCGGGTATTTTTATGAAAAAATCGGGTTCGGGTCGGGTCGGGTTTTTATGTAGGGTGAGGTCGGGTTCGGGTTTTAGGGTGAAAAAATCCGACCCGACCCGACCCGGGACTAATAGTGTAATTTTCCCCTAAATTTTTTAGGGATATTTGTAATAATACCCCTCTTTATATATTTCTTTTATAATTAGGTCCTTAAAATTAATTTTTATTTACATTTTAGTCCTTAAATTTATTATTTTTTATAATTATGCCTCTTAAAATTATTTTTTTACAATTAGGTCCCTAAAATTATTTTTTTCTATAGGTCGGGTCGGGTCGGGGTCGGGTTTAGAATATTTATTTTCGGGTCGGGTTTTAAAAAAAATTAGATCAGGTCGGGTTCGGTTTTAGGATACTTAGTTTCGGGTTGGGTTCGGGTGGGCCAGAAACCCGACCTGACCCGTGCCCATCCCTATCCTCAACCCCACTGCCAAAACCCATTTGAGAGAACTTCCAAATATATTTCTTGATGAGCCCGAAACGTCATATCTCCCACACACCTCAGCATGTAACTCAACACTTCGAATACCTGTTGAATCATACTCTGCAAATCATGATTCCAACATCAATATCATATTTGAGAGCTATTGTAGAATATCTGACCGGATCATGACATGTCTTCCACCGGTACCGCAAACTAACAATCTCATCTCCTATTTTCATTTCTATGTCATGCTTCAGCATTCAAAGGGAAATGTTCTTTGAAAACTTCATCTTTGTAGTGCTTTCGGATTCAAATATAACACTGATATCAGTTTTCAAAATTGGTCCATCGTAATGGACAACGGCAATAAATAAGTTGCTCATTTGTCCAAATTTTTAAGGTCTAACTAAAACTTTTAAAATTTTGAGAAATTTAATGAGAACTCTTAAAATTATGGGAGATATTTAATTAAAAAATTAAAATTTAATGTGAATTTCTAAAAATTTGTGGGGTCAAATTATATTTTATGAAAAAATCGAAAAGATTAAATTATATATATATATATATATATATATTTTAATTTTGGTGGGCATGAAGCCATAGGTCCTGTGAGGTTTGGCCACTGCATAATGAAATAGGTGCTTTTGGTTTTAAAAAATGGGTGTTGAAAAGAAGAAAAGTTTCATGAAAAATAATATCCGTGATATAAAAACATACTAATAAGTCCAAATATTAACCAATAAGGATATGCCAAAAGGACATGGAATAGCTAGTTCATAAAATTTATCAGTGGATCTTGGTTGGAAGAAGAAAAGCATAACACGGACGTAAATGAGAGTAATTGAGTTAAGTGGTAAACAAAATAATCTAGAGTTTGTTAATAGAATTATATATCCTATCCTACCTAGAATGATTGGCCAAAGCAAATAAAATAATCTACTAGATATATATGCCTCATCATTCTTAAGTCAGGAATCAATTAAGTAAGCAAAGATAATACCTAAAGTTTAGCTTTAAATATTCTCGAATTAGATTACATGTTGATTTATATTTTATTTCTTTATTGAATGGCGTCATCACCTTTATTCTTTCGCAATGTTTGGTTAAATAATGCAAAAAGGTGCGAGAACCTTCCCTTCCCATATGAAACTAAAGACTGTAAAAATATATATTATTATCACATTATTGATGGAGTTTCATATGGTTTAGATTCTTTTCCACCACATAATTTGAAAAACCCACCTACAAATCTTTAATTATATGTTAAAAAACTTGACCCAGTTTGAATCTTCAAATTTCGATTTACTGCTCTAATTTGTATATAATATGTTGTTACTAATAAGCATGGACCGATGTATATATATATATTTGACACATAAGCCATGAACAAAGTTGTAACAGTGTTTTCATATCCTCAACAAGTTGCCTTAGCTGCAGGCAGCAGAAGCGTGAGACGACAAGGGATCGTAGAACCGAGATTTCATTCCGATTCTAAAAGCGATTGACGTAGTCATGGAAGGGTCTTCACCACCGTCGGCAACTCTCTCACAAGAAGGGCACATGCTGAGGGTGGTTGCTGCAGGCAGCTGCATACAATAGGATGCTGTTAGTTTCCATGATTTAAGTTGTTGTAGTTCCTCCTGCAACCTCTTATTCTCTTCTGTTAGTGTTTCACAACATTTTTTCAGCAACTCGCAATCGACTTCGGTCTGTTTCAGCTTCGTTCTGTGTAAGAAAAATATGTCAAATTGATGATCGATCCGCAATCGACTCTCAGTATAGATTACCCTATATTATATTATCTCGAAAATGTAAAAGACTCGATTATTATATTAAAGTTTCAACATTACCTGGCTCTCCTATTTTGGAACCATACTTCCACTTGACGTGGCCTTAAATTCAACTGATCTGCTAAAGCTTGCTTCCTTTTCTGCTTAACACAAGAAATTAAGAAAGAAGCAGTATGAATGCTTGAATTAATATATGTATATAAACGTTGAATAGAATAAAGAAAAAGAAAGATGATATATATACAGGATTGAGAGTGGAGTTCTCTTTGAAGCTATCTTCTAAAATTGAAGACTGTGGTTTGCTAAGCCTAAGTTTCTTTCTAAGGCTGCCTCCATCCTCTTCATCACTAACCCTTGCACAAACCTTCTCAAATTCTACCTCCTCACCACCACCAAAATTTATATTTTTCTTGATACTAGAGCTTGAAAAAAAAGACACCTCGGAGACGGAAGACGCTTTCCGGTGCAAATCGACCGACTCGTCGTCGACATATGCTTTACATGCATCATCTGATGAACCTAACGTGAGAGATGGGAGAAAATGGTCATATCGCATCGACAATTTCTTCTTCTTTCGTGGATGAGAAAAGTTTTCTTGCTTACCTAGGCAACCTAGACCTAGACCAAGGCCAGTGTTGCAAATATCATTAAATCCCATCGTTGTTTCAATCTTAATGTTTGCTCAAAGGTGCTAAAGTAGGCCAAAGAAAAAAAAGGTTTTGTTTAAAGAGAAAGAGAGGAGATGAAATGTTAATAATAGGGGGAGTTTAGAACCAATTATATTCTTAATAAAAGGAAAACGAATCTGAATATGAGTGATGTCCTCGTATCGAAAAATTATATCATGGGTGATTCCCACCACGTCATCCATGGGACCAACCAATGGAAACCACCCACTTCACCATGATTTTTCCATGTCATTTTTTCCAACCAATGAATCTTCACTAAAATTTAAATAATGATGAAGTGGGTGATTTCTATTGGTTGGTCTCATGATGACGTGGTGGGAATCATCCATGATATAATTTCTCACTCATATCATAGTTTGACCATTCATAATATCATAGGTTAACCATTCATAATATAGTAATAGTCCCGACTAAATTTTATAAGTCACGTTAGTCCATTCCCTTTTAAGTGGAAATCGTCGGTTTCTTTTTTGGTGTCTATTTATGTCTTAGTATTAAAAATATTAAAATTTATAATTAAAGCGGGTTTAAAATATTAGGTGTATGGTGATTTTTTGAGTTTAGAGTTTATGATCTAAATTTTAAAATATTTATGTCCTGCTAAAAGATTTTTGTTACTTTTCAACTGTGTGATTACAAAAGATAGTTTTTAAAACTTTGGAAAGATTAAATATAAATTATCATATTCGAATTTGAGATGTGATTAGATATGGTAAACTTGATCCGAGACCCGAACCGATTTACTCGATATGAGGCTCGATATAGATCCAAACATGATGTTTTAAACCTGACCTGAACCCGAAAATAATTGAAACCGAAAATAACCAGAACCAAAAGCAACCCTAACATAAAATCAATCTGAACCAAAAGCAACCCGAATAGAAAGTCAATCCGTACCGAAGCAACCCGAACCAAAAATCAATCTGAACCAAAAGTAACCCGAATTTAATTTTCTCGAATACGTATGTTTTATTCTTATTTTATATTATATTACTAATTAAGAACCAATTTTAGTAATAGTTTAATGTGTTAATATCATCTTTTCTCCTTTAAAAGAACATCTTCATATATTGATCTGACCCGACAAAACAACCGATCTAATATTGACTGGAACAAAAAATCGACCGATCTGATATTGACTCGACCCGAAGAAACACAGACTCTAACTAAATCTGAATCAGGTCTGATCCAACCCAAATTTAATTTAAATAAAAAATAACTCTAAAATAATTCGAACAGTCTGATTGTCACCTCTAATGGTGATTAGTTAAAGAGAGGAGGACGAGATGAGTAAGCAAATATTACGAAGCAATGGATGTTAATACTTAGGGAGGTAAATGAATTGGGACAATATTTTTCATAAGAATGGAAATGAAGGTAAAGACACATCATCATTCATCAGATTGTGTGTTTGTTTATGTATACCTAGTTGCAGACCACCCAATATGTCCCCTACTATTTACATGGTTTACTTCTCTAAGAAGATTATACACTCTTTCTAAACTACCCCCACCCAAATTCCAAATATTCTTCTTTCTATAGGTTCCCATAACCATGTCGGCAACTTTTCTTGAAATTATGACGCACATATTCAATAATCAATATGAGGAAGTGAAAAAGATTCTACACCTTTGTTACGATTTAGAGTTAGGGCTTACGATTAGATTTTAAAATACAAAATATAGAGTATATTTTTAGAGTTTATAATTTAGGAATTATAATTTAAAATTTAAGATTAGGACTTATAATTCGATTTCTTTGGGCGTTGGACATAAAAAGACATAGAAAAGGTAAAGGATTTTGAATAGAAAATTTCTATCCTTTTGCGGTGCCCCTATTTATACCTTACACTAAAAAATTAAGTTTAGGGTTTAGGATTAAAGTTAGGATTTAGAAAATAAGAGGTATGATGTATTTTTTAGGGTTTATGATTTAGAATTTAGAATTTAGTGTTCGAGTTTAGAATTTACTTTCTAATGTTGGGACATAAAAAGTGGCACCGAAAAAATATAAAGAATTTTTGTAAAAGGAATTTTGTTCCTATAAGGGTATTGATGGTAATTTAAGGGCTCATCTACATCAAATCATTGAACACTTTGGAATACATGGATGGATAACATATTTAAGATTCCATATTACAAATTTCAAACATGATATAATGGTATTCGAATATGATTCCTTACCCCATAAATGACATTGAAAAAGTTGACGTGGAGTCTCGAACTAATTCATGTAATCTCCAAATATCTTTGTTGTTTTTCAAAGTCTAAGATTGTGTTAGATTATATTATATTGATTAAAATTATTTGCGGTTCACACTTTTTAAATTCGAGATAAGATTAGTGATGTGAAGTTGTACTTTTCGATAACAATTTTCATGTATGGAAGGAAGGAACAAGAAAAGATTCCGAGAGACAGAAGATGCATAGATTATTATGGAATATATTGCATCCAATTCTAATGCAATTTGATGCTCACTTTTATATATATAGAGAGAAAAGATTGGAGTTTAGGATTAAAAATTTTATTGAGGTTCAAGCTCGTATCTATCAAATATCAAAATTTAAAGATAGTTGATTATATTGAACATTGGGTTGGCCCGATTGATAACCAGTTTGATGTTTTGTATATGTAGAAAACTCTTGCTAAATTCTCACCCACCAAAATCAAGTGTGCGGCGCAAATCGATTCGAATTAGTCAGGGAAGAATTCTAAAAAACCAGAAGGACAACAAAAAAAAAGATTGTTGTATAAATTAATTGACTAGTGTTGTACTTCCGCCAAACGCCTCCAGAATACACCACCTCTGAAAAAGATACCACCGTCTTTACACTACACTCCAACATCCCCCCGAAAGCTCACCTCTGAGATTTACGAAGCCTCCGGGATCCACAAGCCCCCGTTGTAGAACCTCTAGAGCTCCTAGCCTCCGCATCACTCTCCCCACTCAACTCCAAGCATCACAGAGCCCTACGCCTCCAGACCCATCAGCCTCCGGAGACTCCTACGCTCAGTCACTGCGCCTCAACAAGACATTCATCAAGTTTGACTGAGCTCGCAGCCTGATAGACGAGCTACTATTTCTCGGCCCATCAGTAGCCATCACTAGGCCTGGCACGGTGTCATCAAGCATCACTCCATTTACAAGACCAATGGGATATAAATAACCCAAGAGAGAAGAAAAATGGAATATCTCTCTTACATCGACCACCCTCTCTCCCCTCTCCCACATGACTCTGATCACCTATTCTAAATTGTTTGCGGCTCTCGACCCCAAGTCAACCAGGGGTGAACCGCCCGATTCTACGACCAACCACCGTATACTACGGCTCTCTACCCATCCCAAAACGGGTGAACCACCAAGCTTCATCCACAAACCTTTCTTCGGCCTCCATCTCCACCTCTTTGTTTGGTGTCACTCAAAATCGGCCAAAAAATCAGTCGAGATGCATCCTCGAAGACAGCCAATCCAAAATAACCGACTCATCTCCAAATCCATCCGGTGCGACTCGTTTCTCCAACCAGGAACGGTAAGAAAGAAGCCTTGAACTTCTTTAGGGGTGAGAAGAAGACGCATTTGGTGTCTACGATCGATGTCTCTAAAGCGCGTCGAGGCCACACTCTAAAGGTCTATGAAGTACCCCTACCATCAACCTCCGCAAAGGTGATGTAAGTTTATAAGATCGTCAAGGGTATTTGACTTCTCTACTTATATGTTTTAGGAAGGAGCACTACATCCTCCGCATCTACAGAGCGTCCACCTTCCCAAAATATACACGTATCCCCTGCAAAAGAGTTGTAAGTTTATGAAATCGTCAAAGGCACTTGATGCTATGGAAAAAACCTATAACGTTTGATGCTACAAGAGTGTTGAGAAAAGATCTACTCCATAGCGCTCGATTCTAAAAGGGTGTGAGATGCCTCAACCCCACATATGACTATCTCATTATGGGTATGAGATGTGTAACCCCCTCATCCTAGCCTAGCCACCAGACCAAACCGAACGGGTCACACGGGAAAAATAGAAGCGAAACACGATAAGGCCTCACCCCGATTAGCAACCCTATTTTTTCATTTTATTAATCTTGTCTATATGTCATGTTTAAACCTATATGAGAAGGCAAACAGCGGAAGAGCAAACACTGATACGAACCAAGAAGAGGGCAAAACGGTAGATCAACCTTACCAAAATAGTTTATTAGTCAAGTTTCATACACACGAGGCAAAACCATCTCAAAGGATATATATATATATAAACTCATTTAGGAAGCATACAGATATTAGGGACTAAAACGTAACATTTGGAAACATCCAAAGATGCCTTTTAACCGTTTAAACTACCCGCGTTTCGAAACATGACTGCCCTTTCCAAAACGCAGGCTCTCATTCAAAAAGCAACATTAGGCCGTTCCGGAACGTCCCACCCTGGTTCCGAAATGGGAGCCTCCATTGGTAAAACGTACCGGCACGACACCACTCCCGTTCCGATACGAGTGCCCAAAATCTTGGTCGTTCCGAAACAACACCAGACGTTCCGAAACACCTGGGCACAGATTGGCCCGAAAATGCATTTTGGCATCCCCAAACGTTCCCAAACTTACCCCAAAAGGTCACAAACCACATAGCAACATATTAAACAAACAATCTAGAGGCAAAATACCCTAAAGACAAGTTTCTAACATGCATACACGCAAATAGGGATTTCAACCTCAAAAGCTCATAAGAACACTTAGATCCAAAAACACCAACAAGCCAAAACAAATAGTAATTAACCAAAAGCCATAACAAGCCTCAACATAGCATGGTATCAACATTCAAAACATGTTAGCAACAAAAACAACTACAAAGGAGTTTGGACACCAACTCCCAAACACAAAGGTCTAGCATTCCCATTGCCTAAGTATTATTACAACCATAAAAACCATACTTTGAGCTAGCAAAGAACTCCAAGACTCCTCCCTTGCCCCGCTTGCCTTCCGAAGCCACTAACGATCTACATTGTTGGAAAAGAGAGCGTAAGCTTAAAAGCTTAGTGAGCGGAGCTCAAAATCACAACAACAACAATGCAGTTCAAAACATATACTTTAGTTTAAAGACAAAATCATTTAGAAGGGAAATACGATAATCCAAAGGCACAAAAAAACATGGTATGCACATTCACAACCATTTCCAATGGGACTACACATCACCGTCTACAACAACTAGCATGATTCCGGTAGAAATACACATCATCGTACTCATCTACTAGTCACTACCAGTGGGACTACACATCACCGTATTCAACAACATACTTTCCACTAACCATCACGTGAGGCTTGACAACAACTACAACAACACAACAACATTAAAAAGGAGATAAAGCAATTGCATTTCAACCAACAACGTGTATAATCAAATACACCGACACTTAACGAAACAAGGCAAGAACAAATACACTTACACTTGGGTTTAGGTTGGCCCCTAAGGCTTCACACAAACCCCAAGGAACCTTCTTTGAACATTTTAAAGCTTCAAAACAATTCCCACTCACCACCCAACACACAACGCTATCCAAGATGTCGATTCAAGCCTCCGAACTACCCGGATTCGCGTCCACAAAGCCCAAATCCGTTTGCTCTGCTTTAGGCAACCCAAAACAGAACATTAGGATGCTAATATACTCACAAACATAGTAGCAACTTGGAACTCAACATTCTTGCAACAAAACACATCGATTCGAGCCCAAATTTCACCCCAAAACATACTCAATTCAGCTCCAAACTACTTGCAGCCAATCCCAATGAATTTATCATTAAAAATCTATCTTTTAACATCTAAAACATCAACCCAAAGCTACCAAACCATCAGCTATCATTTAGACCCAAAACCCATCCAAAAACTCAAGATTTCCAACTTCCAAAGTTACCCACAATACTCATTTCGGGTTTCCTATAACAACCCATCATTTCCATGTTATTTTAGCAATAAGACAAGGTTAAAAACACACCTAAACCCAGCCACAACCAACCCCAACAAAAATCCCATAAACTCTCTTCCACTTCAAACCAAACTTTAAAATCAAAACAAGTTTAAACCATGAGTTTTTGCAAAAATCTTAGTATCTACGAATCAAGCAAGATAAAACCAAGTTAAAGAATCAATTACCTTGAATAAATTGATTGGATAGAAAGCTAGGAACAATAAAATAGTGAAATGGGGTTTTTAGGGAGGTTTAACGTGAAAATGGTTTTGGGGAAGGAGATGAGATGAGAATTTTGAAATATTGTATTTTGTTTTAATTTAAATTTTATCTTCAAAAACCCATTTGTCCATATTTTACCAAAATGCCCTTTTTAAATTCCCTTTTTCTCCAAAAACTCTAAAATGGTATATTTTAAATTGTTTCCTCAAGATTAGCTTAACCCGGACCGGCTTAACCAAACCCGAATATCTCTCGGGCCCCAAAACCTGGCGTTACAAGATACCTCTACACGGAGATGCCTCCCCTCAATCTTCAACTGAATCTATAAGGGTACGGAGATGCCCTCCACCCAACTTATGTTTGTCTATACAAAATAGCATATTCACTCCCTTGACGATTTTTCCAGGGTTGAGTCACTTTCTCATCTACTCCACTGGGTTCAACTCGATCTCTTCCACTGGCATTACATGAGACGGATCTGATCTATACTTTCGGAGCATCAAAACATGGAACACATCATGAATATTTTCTAACTTGGTCGTCAATATCAATCTATAAGCAACATGACCAATTCTCACAACAACCTCGTAAGGACCAATGAATCTTGGACTTAGCTTACCTTTCTTACCAAACCTCATCACCTTCTTCCAAGGTGAGACTTTCAAAAACACTTTGTCGCCAACATCAGACTCTATCTCTTTTCTCTACAGATCGGCGTACGATTTTTGTCCGTCTGAAGCTGCCTTCAAGCGATCACAAATCAACTTTACCTTCTCGGTATTGCCCTTAAGCAAGTATGGCATCGGTACAAGCTTCTGTCTGGCCTCAGCCCAACAAACAGGTGTTCTACATTTCCTACCATATAGAGCTTCATATGGTGCCATCTGAATGCTATCCTAATAACTATTATTGTATGCAAACTCTACTAACGGTAGGTGTTTCTCCCAAGAACCCTGAAAGTTGATGCAACACCTTAACATATCCTCTAACACCTGAATCACTCTATTTGATTGACCATCTGACTGTGGGTGATACGAAGTATTGAAGTTCAACCAAGTACCCAAAGCACGATGCAAACACTCCCAAAATCTAGCTGTAAACCTCGGATCTCTGTCTGACACAATCGACTTCGGTACACCATGTAATCTCACTATCTCACTGGTGTACAAATCGACCAACTTGTCTAAGGTGTAGGTAGTATGAACAGGTATGAAATGTGCACACTTAGTGAATCTGTCGACTATTACCCATACTGAATTCTTCTTCGAATGAGTCAACGGTAAACCTAACACAAAATCCATAGTAATACGTTCCCACTTCCATTCCAGAATCTTCAATGGCTGTAACAAACCTGAAGGAAACTGATGCTCGATCTTAACTCACTGACAAACCATACACCTACTCACATACTCGGCCACATGTTTCTTTAACCCAATCTAGTAGTACTCATCTTTCAACCCACGATACATCTTCGTACTACCCGGATGCATAGCAAAAGGACTGTTATGAGCTTCATTCAAGATAGTACGCCTCAATTTGGCATCTTCTAGAACAACTACCCTATCCTTGAAACATAAGATCCCATTCTCACCAAAGCATAAATCTGTGGGTTTACCCTCGGCTATATCTTGCACGTGAGGTGCCAAAGATTCTTCTTGCAACTGTTTCTCTCGAATCAACTGAACCAACGAAGGTTTAACCTGTAGCTCAGCTATCAAACCACCATCTTGAGACACACTCAATCTAGCAAACATAGCTCGCAACTCAACTGCCACTTTTCTACTCAAAGCATCAGCCACTACGTTTGCCTTACCCGGATGGTACTCTATCGTAAGGTCATAGTCCTTAAAAATCTCTAACCACCTACATTGTCTAAGGTTTAACACCCTCTGAGTCATAAGGTACTTCAAACTCTTGTGGTCGGTGTAAACTGTGCATTCTCACCATAAAGGTGGTGTCTTCAAATCTTCAAAGCAAACACTACCGCAGCTAACTCTATATCATGAGTGGGGTAGTTCTTCTCGTGTACCTTCAACTGTCTCAAGCGTAAGCTACAACTTTTCCTTCTTGTATAAGCACACAACCTAAACCTACATATGATGCATCACTGTAAATTACGAACTCCTTCCCTGGTTCAGGCTGAATCAAAATAGGAACTTCTGTCAATGCCTTCTTCAACTTTTCAAACGCTTCCTGCCTTGCATCTGTCCACTCATACAGAACATTCTTCTGAAGCAATTTAGTCAAAGGTGCCGCAATCTTCGAAAATCCCTCGACAAATCTTCGATAATACCCCGCCAAGCCTAGGAAACTACGGATTTGGGTCACTGACTTCAGTTGTTTCCAATTCACTATGGCTTCTATCTTCTTGGGATCCACACAAATCCCATCGGATGAGATCACATAACCTAAAAAGACTACCTCTCTAATTCAAAACTCGCACGTACTCAACTTGGCATACAACTGATTCTCAAGCAAGGTCTAAAGTACTAATCGCAAATGCTCATCATGTTCTTCCTCGGTCCTAGAGTACACTAAAATGTCATCTATGAACACTACTACAAACCTATCCAAAAACTCGTGAAACACTTGGTTCATCATGTCCATAAACGCAGCTAGAGCATTAGTCAAACCGAAAGGCATTACCAAGAACTCGCAGTGCTCATACCGTGTGCGAAAGGCTGTGTTCGGTATATCCACATCTTTTACCTTCAACTGATAGTAACCCGATCTTAAATCAATCTTCGAAAACATTGAAGTACCTCTCAACTGATCAAGCAAATCATCTATTAGTGGCAAAGGATACTTGTTCTTCACTGTTACCTTATTCAATTGCCTATAATCTATACATATCTTATACTGCCGTCCTTTTTCTTCACAAACAAAACCGGAGCACCCCACGAGGAAATACTAGGCCTAATGAAACCTCTATCAGACAGTTCCTAAAGCTGTGTCTTCAACTCTTTCAACTCCTTAGGTGCCATTCTATACGGAGCAATAGACACGGGTGCAGAATCTGAATACGTCTCAATAGCAAACTCAACACCCCTATCTAGAGGCAAACTCGGCAACTCTTCTAGAAAGACACTCGAAAAATCACAAACTGTTCTGATGTCTTGCGGTCTAACCTCACTTATATTTGGATTCATCACATAAGCCAAATACGCTTGACAACCCAAATCCATCAATTTCTGAGCTTCTAAGGCAGAAACAACATTGGACAAGAACTTAATGTTCTCGCTAACTACTACTACCTCAAAATCATCCGCAAGTCTCAAGGAGACTCTCTTGGTCACAAAGTCTACCCTAGCTTTATGCTCCACGAGCCAGTCCATGCACAAAATCACATCGAAACCATAGAACGACAATTCCATCATATCAACCGGAAACACATGGCCCTGAATCATCAAAGGACGCCTCCTATACATCTTCCTAACTACCACGGTCTCATCAAAAGAACTAGTAACATTTACACCTACCTCTAACCACTCATACGGTAAACTTAGGGATCTTGCATGTTCACCTAAAATGTATGAACGTGTCGAACTTGAATCTATCAATGAAAGCAAGGATAAGGACCGTAACAAGAAATTACCTGCAATGACATTCGTGTCATTCCCAGCCTCTCGATGTGCATACACCCTAGCTGGTCCTCCATCCTCAGGCTGAACTGCCACCACATGAGCTACGTTCCTCTAACCATCATTCTTTGGTTGAAAATTACCTCGACCGCGCCCACGACCTCTTTGATGCTCAAAATCTCTAACTGTAGCATGTCCACCCCTAGTTGGGTGAGGACAGTTACGCCTCAAGTGATCTCGGGAACCACAATTCCAACATACCCCAAAGGTACCCATACACTCGCCCGGATGGCGTCTCCCACATCTAGTGCACTCAGGAGTGTGAACAACAGCTCCTTGGCCTTGATGGCCACGTCCATGGTTACCGCCCATATGTCTCGAGTCGGGCTGATATCTCCTATCTTTGTGCCTCTTGGCATGCTCTCTGTCCCAATCCGCATATCTCTTCCCCAAATCGGACCCACTAGCACGAGTGTTCAAGCCTAAATTCTTCTCAATATCCTTGGCCCTAGAGACAAAAACATCAAACTCGATGTAATCAGAAGCGAGCATATACGTCTTCATATCCCTAGTCAAACCATAACGGAAGCCCTCATACCATTCTCTCTCACTGGAACCAACTCGAGAGCATACAAGCTCAACCTCACAAATTGGACCTCATATTCTGACACCGTCTTACCACCCTGAACCAAAGCCATAAATTCCCTCTTCTTTTCATCCTGATATCGGGCTCCCAGATACTTCTTCCTAAAGGTTTTTCTAAAGAATTCCCAAGTGACATCCGCCTCCGGCATACCCAAAATAACGGTAGTCCACCAAGCATACGCATCTCTCTGAAGCAAGGAAACAACACAACCTAACTTACGAGTGTCTGAGCACAACCTCGGGTGCCTGGTCACCCGCTCTAGGCCTTCCCCTCGGTCTCACCATACCAAAGATGAAATCTAAAACAATAAACATATCACACACAAGAAAACATTGGGTCAGCAAGGGCAGGATCCAAGTGCTTAAGCTCTTTTGACCAAAACCATTTTCCAATAAAAATACCTAGCAATGGAGACGATCGACTACACTTCGACCAACAACAAGAATGAGAAAACATGATTTCACATACCGTGCAATGGCAAGCAAACCAAACAAACCAACTTACCTAACTTACCTTCCTGGGAGACCTCGTAACCGAGGCTCTA